>CAKXYN010000006.1:47232500-50195000 GCA_935064755.1 Tragelaphus eurycerus
GCAGCCAGTGCTGACACAGGGGTGACAGAGCACGCTTCAAACGTGAATTTCGGTTCCCGTATTTCACCTGACCTTAGAGGCAGTGATTGCTCCTTTTAATGCATGAATTCCATGAAATGGAAAACTCATTGCATTTATTTTCCTTCAGTATCTTTCTGTGTTCGGAAAATAACTGTCCTTTCCCTGAAAACAAATCAGCAATTCTAGGCTGCAGGCTATGAGCACTGAGCCCAAGGTCAGAGGGTCAGCACCACAAGGCCCTGGGAGTTCTGTTCCCGCCAGCCTCCCCATCTCCCTCCCCCACCCCGCCCCCCACCCCGGCAGAGAGGGTCAGGGTGCATGGCAGGTGTTGACCTGGCCCAAAAAGTGAGACCAAGATGCTGGGGGAGGGAGCCTCATACGATCTGAGGGTCTGAGTGCCACTGTGCCCACATTCATACCACACAGTCGTTACACACATCCTGTGGCAGTGATCCTGGGAGCAGGGGCTGCTCCGGCCCAGCCCCCAGCCCTTGGGAGCCCCTCTCCTGCCATGTCTGACGTCCCCCTACTCCGCCTCTTCCCCCTCTCTCAGGGGGACCAGCAGGAGAGGTCGTTGGAGCACCTCTGCCTGTCAGACAGGAGCAGCCTGCTGTCAGAGATCCAGGCTCTGCGCGCCCAGCTGCGGATGACGCACCTGCAAAACCAGGAGAAACTGCAGCAGCTGTGCACGGCGCTGACCAGTGCAGAGGCCCGTGGGAGCCGTCAGGAGCACCGGCTGCGCAGGCAGGGTGGGTGCGGCCCCGACACTCACCTGTCGGGTGGTTCGGGCGGGACGGCCAGCCCCTCATCACCCCGGCCACCAAGTGCATGGTCTGTGAGGCTCTCTGGAGCTTGCACATACACCTCTGGGCTGAGTTTGAGAATGTTTTGCACCTCTGTTCCTGAGGGTCCTGGTCTGTAGTTTTTTCCTTCTGGTTTCAGTGTCAGGGTGATGCCAGCTTCCTCCTTAGTGTTTGGATAGTTCTCCAGCAGAGCCATCCAGGCTAGATTCTCTGGTAGGGGGAGTGGCATTTCAGGGTGACCACGGGATGGTCATACCAAGCCTCATGCCCTGGGCAGGGTGGGCTCCATGCAGGTCCATCTTGGCTGAACTCCAGCCTCTGTCCCTGGGAGACCAAGGCCTGAACAGCACAGGGGTCGAGGGCACGTGCCCCCCTGCCCCCAGTCACATTACATGACTCGCATGGCTGGTGGTCCCACTTGCTCTCCCCCAGTGTGTCTCTGGAGGCTCAGCCGGCCGTAAGGTGAGGCTGGCGGTGGTGTGAGCAGAAGGCATGTGTCCTGAGGATCCTGGTGTAGTTGTAAACAATAGCTTCAGGGTCACAGAAACTTCCTGTCTCCCCCTAGCCCCCTCAAAGTGAACGTATTCCATTCCCGTTAGTTTGTTACTAATGGTATGCTAAGTCATTTGTGCGTTCACTCTGAACTCATGATTAATGCTATTTTAATTCGTTTAATCTTTCTTAGTTGAATTATTGGCATATAAGGTTGAGCAGGAAAAATGTATAGCAAGCGAGCTGCAGAAAACCCTGAACGAAGAGCAAGAGAAAGCAAATAATGCCCGAAAGCTGCTGGTGGCAGAGCAGAACGCTGTCAGAGACCTGAAATCCGAGCTCTGCGAGTGTCGACAAGACAACGAGCGGCTGCTCGAGTCCCTCAATGACGTGCAGAAGGAGGTCCTCCAGTTGAGGTGCGGCCCTCCTGCAAGGCTCCCCCTTCTAGCTGTCCTGTCTTTAGGCTTCTGGGCAAAACTCAGTGCACGTTGCATGGTTCCCACTACCTTCTTCCCAGCCTTGAAGTGAAAGGGGATGTCTGGAGCCAGATTTACCCCCATGTCCTGATCGGTGTTGGGGAGTGCCACTCTGCTCCCATGGGTTGGTAGGGGATGGGGACTGAATGCACAGCGGGGCCCGCCCGCCGGGTCCTGGGAGCCCCTGGCACTGGCCCACGTCCCTTTGAGAGCCCGTGTCTCCACTCAGGTCCATGCTGGATAGTAAGGAGAGTGACCTGCAGGCAGCACTGCAGCAGCTGGAGGGTGAGCGCATGAAGGAGCAGACCCTGCAGAGCCAGCTAGAGGAGGAGCGGCTGCAGCACATGCAGAGAGAGGGCCAGAGTGCCAAGACCCTGGAGGTGACGGGGATCAGGCCCTGGGGCCTGGGCTGGGGCTGTGAGGGGAATCCCTGTGGGCATAGACACGTGTGGCCCCCACCACCGCCACACAATCGCTTCTGCGAGGCCAGCGCAGCTTCAAAGCCTTGTGGGCACCTCACCCGTGTACCAAGGAGGCAGAGAGCCAGCACCCCATGGCAGCCATGTGGCTGTGCGTCAGGGGTGTCCCCCAGGCCTGGAAGAGCTGAGCACCATGTGGGGTCCAGGGCTGCAGGTTTGAGGGGGAGGCAAATTGGGTGGTCGCCTTGTGCTCAGAAGAGCGCCTCATCTAGAGTCACAAGGTGGGCGGTTACTGCTTGTGCCCCTTCACCCAAAGGAGAGTGTCAGAAGCTCTGGCTGCGAAAACTGGCTAGATGCTGTTGCTCTTGGTTTGATCTTTCTTGCCTCACTGTTCCCTGACGCAGGAGTTAAGGGCATCTTTGGAGCAACAGTGTGCCCAGAGCAACCAGCTATGCGTGGTGCTGAAACACGAGCAGACAGCGAAGGACAACCTGCGGCAGGAGCTGCAGATTGAGACGTCACGCTGTGAGGCGCTGCTGGCGCAGGAACGCGGCCACATGTCCGAGCTGCAGCGGAGCCTGGAGGCCGAGCGGGACCGCGCGCGCGAGCTGTCAGAGGCCCTGCAGCATGAGCGCGTCCTGACGGAGCGGCTGAGCCGTCAGCCTCAGGAGAGGCCTGTGCACCAGGCGCTGCTGCAGAAGCTGCGGGCCCAGGAGGAGCATGTGCGCGAGCTGGAAGTGGCACTGGAGGCTGCACAGCGGCGCGCCCTGGAGGCCGAGGCGCGAGTGCATCGCGAGGAGGTGGAGCGGGAGCAGGAGGTAAGTGCGGCACCGAAGATGCCTCCGGAGACCCTGCCTGGAACGCGGGAGAGGCCAGCGCGGGGCCGGGGACAGGTAGAGCAGGACGCATGCGAGGACACGAGGACGGGAGCGGAGCTGAGGCCCAGCCGAGCGGACACACAGCCGTGGAGCAGGTGGCAGAGAGACAAGGAGACGCTGGTGAGCGCGCCTGTGCTGGCCCCGGGCTGCCCCTCCACCTGGTCGCTGCAGCCTGGTGGCAAGTGGAGCCAGGAGCTTGCGTCCTCCTACCTTGTTCCTTCCCAAGGTCGTTGTGGATCCTCAGACCCAAGCAGTTCCGTGTGTCTCTGTGAATGGCGCTTCGGCTTCTGTGTTAAGACCCTTGGGGTCTCGGTAGGAATTGCACTGAGTCTGCAAAGTGCTCGGGGACGTCGTCTCCTCAACAGTGTTAGGTCTTCCCATTGGAGAAGTCTGAGGGTCTCTCCATTTATTTGTTCAGTTGCTTTATTTAGGTCTTTGTTTTATCACTTCAGGTGGTAAACCTTGCATTTCTTCTATTTATTCCTAAATGTTATATTTTGATGCTGTTGTAAGTGGTGTTATTTTTTACTTCTGTTTTCAAATTGCTTGTTGCGACCGTGTAGCAGTGCAGGTGACTTCCATACTTGGATCTGGTGTCCTGCCACTTTGCTGAACTGGCCTATTAGTCCCAATATTTTTAATAGATTCTTTGGAATTTTCAACATTGAAGACCATGCTTTTTGCAGAGAGGCATAGTTCTGCTTGTTCCTTTCCCACCTGGAAGCCTTCTCTCCTCTTTGCCTGACTGCCCTGGCCAGAACCTACAAGAGTGCTGAAGCAGGCGTGAGGGCAAGGGTCCAGCCCCATTGCTGATCTTGGGGGAGCAGTCCGTCTTTTACCACTGACTACGATGGTAGTTGTTTGATTTTTGTTGCTGCCCCTTATCAGAGGAAGGTCCCTTCCATTTCTAGTTTATTCAGTCTTTTCTAGTTTATTTTATTTATATATTTTTTTCAGGTTTTAAAACTTTTTATTTGCATATTAAAAAAATTGTGCATTCCAATAGTTAAAATCATTTGAACAACAACAAAAAAATGACAACTCTGATTAAACTGCATTTTACAGCCCGCAGAACACCATGGACCAGCTTTTTACTCTAAATTTCACTGTTGTCCCCCCCAGCTTCCTACTTCACCAACATGCAAATTCTTTTCCTTTCCCACCAGCCACACAGGCAGATGGGAGAGGCAGGCGCGGCCTACGTTGTCAGTAGTTCTCCATTCTTTGATGTGAAAAGGGGTAGCACAGTCATTTAAACTCAATCCAACCTCTTTGCATCTTACAAAGTTAAACAGCTAAAAGAAGTAAAATAAGAAGGCAATGCTTGTGGAATGTACAGTGCATACTGGTGGCGCACGCTTCATTACGACTCGCCTGCTTGCTTCTCCTGTTCAGTCGTTTCTTTCGAAGGCAGTGGGTTTTTCTCTTGCATTTCCGTTTTCTTCAATTTCGACTTATCGAACTTCTCAATCTCAGCCATATCGGGTGTGTCAGACATGGTTGCAGAGGGCGCAGAGCGAGCTGCGAGCGAGTGAAGTATGATCTGCGCTGTGGCCGCCGCCGAGTGCCTCTACTTTATTTTAATATTGAGAGAATTGGATGTGCTCTTTCACTGTCTTCTGAAATTTACGGCTTTTGTGCTTCCGTTGTGCTTCTGAATTGATTGATTTTCATATTTTCAGCCATCTTGGCCCTCTTGGGCTGCATTCCTCTTGAGTTTGGTGTATGTGAGGTGCTTAGCTGCTCAATCATGTCTGAGTCTCTGTGACCTTATGGACTCTAGGCAAGAATACCGGAGTGGGTTGCCCCTCCTCCAGGGGATCTTCCAAGCCCAGGAGTCAAACCCAGGTCTCCCACATTGCAGGTGGATTCTTTACCCTGGTGGCTTAGACAGTAAAGAATTTAGTGTATAATTCTTTTTAAATTAGTGCTGAATTCAGTTTGCTAGTATTATGTTAAGGATTTTGCATCTATATTTATGAGCAATATTGTTATGTAGTTTTCTTGTGTTTTTGGTTCTGGTATCAGGAAGGTCTTGGCTGTGCAGAGTGGATTTGGAAGTGTTCCCTCCTTTATCTTTTGGATAGATCTTAATTTTAGATATATTATATGTCAACCAAAAGTATTTGTTTCTGAGGATATTATATTCTGTGTTTTCTCATGAATTAACTTTTATTTTGTTCTTGTAAAAATGTTTTTTTAAATGTTGAAAAAATTACCTTTATAATTTCTATCTTTATGTTTTGTCAAATTCTAAGAATACTCAAACTACTGCACAATTGCACTCATCTAGTAAAGTAATGCTTAAAATACTCCAAGCTGGGCTTCAGCAGTACGTGAACCATGAACTTCCACATGTTCAAGCTGGTTTTAGAAAAGGCAGAGGAACTAGAGATCAAATTGCCAACATCCACTGGATCATGGAAAAAGCAAGAGAGTTCCAGAAAAACATCTATTTCTGCTTTATTGACTATGCCAAAGCCTTTGACTATGTGGATCACAAGAAACTATGGAAAATTCTGAAAGAGATGGGAACACCAGACCATCTGACCTGTCTCTTGAGAAACCTGTATGCAGGTCAGGAAGCAACAGTTAGAACTGAACATGGAGCAACAGACTGGTTCCAAATAGGAAAAGGAGTACGTCAAGGCTGTTTTATTGTCACTCTGCTTATTTAACTTATATGCAGAGTACATCATGAGAAACACTGGACTGGAAGAAGCACAAGCTGGAATCAGGATTGCCAGGAGAAATATCAGTAACCTCAGACATACAGATGACACCACCCTTATGGCAGAAAGTGAAGAGAAACTTAAAAAGCCTCTTGAGGAAAGTGCAAGAGGAGAGTGAAAAGTAGGCTTAAAACTCAGCATTCAGAAAACTAAGATCATGGCATCTGGTCCCATCAATTCATGGGAAATAGATGGGGAAACAGTGTCATACTTTATTTTGGGGGCTCCAAAATCACTGTAGATGGTGATTGCAGCCATGAAATTAAAAGACGCTTACTCCTTGGAAAGTTATGACCAACCTAGATAGCATATTAAAAAGCAGAGACAATACTTTGCCAACAAAGATCGGTCTAGTCAAGGCTATAGTTTTTCCAGTGATCATGTATGGATGTGAGAATTGGACTGTGAAGAAAGCTGAGCCCCGAAGAATTGATGCTTTTGAACTGTGATGTTGGAGAAGACTCTTGAGAGTCCCTTGGACTGCAAGGAGATCCAACCAGTCCATTCTGAAGGAGATCAGCCCTGGGATTTCTTTGGAAGGACTGATGCTAAAGCTGAAACTCCAGTACTTTGGCCACCTCATGCGAAGACTTGACTCATTGGAAAAGACTCTGATGCTGGGAGGGATTGGGGGCAGGAGGAGAAGGGGATGACAGAAGATGAGATGGCTAGATGGCATCACCGATTTGATGGACATGAGTTTGGGTAAACTCCGGGAGTTGGTGATGGACAGGGAGGCCTGGCGTGCTGCGATTCATGGGGTCACAAAGAGTCGGACGTGACTTGAGTGACTGAACTGAAAAAGGTTTTAAAACGCACAAGGAAAACCAATGGCCTGGTCTTTTTAATGGTTAGCCTGCCATTAAATGGTCAAAAAATAAATACTAGTGAGATATTCACACACTATTGAGTTCACCTGTTTAAATTGCACAGTTCAGCAATTTTTAGTATATTCAGACGTTGTGCAGACATCACTCAGTCGATTTTAGAACATGTTCATCTCCCAGATGAACCTGTGAGCAGGCACCCCAGCCCCGACACCTGCTGACTGACTTTCCACCCCTGCTGGACGGTTCCTATCAGTGAATCATATGGTGTGTAGCCTTCTGTGTCTGGCCCCGCCGTGGTGGTTTCCAGGTTCACGTGTGTTGTGTGTGAGTAATGCATAGTGTTTCTTGCGGGGTTAGACAGCCTTGGACTTAGTCATGTTTCATCACTAGAGGTCTTGGCAGTGGAGGGGTCATCTGGGGCTGTGGCAGAGGGCAGAGCCTGGCCAGGGGGTTTCCTAATGGAGGAGCTGAAGTCACAGCCCTGGGTTGGGCTTTGGTCATTCGGGGCCCCCAGAGCGAGTTCTAGGAATATATGATAACGTAGTTACTTAAAAAATAAATACAAAGTGTTTTCCTACTTAAATTATTAACTGTCCTTCACAATGTACCTTGATATGTATTTTTTTATTAAGAACTATGTTGTTGTTTTGGTGTTATTTTTACTGCAGGCAGTTAACTTGATCCAGATTATGGGGTCTTTTTCTGGCCATAATGGCCCATGCTTCTTATAGTTACTTCAGGGCCAATTTCATTTTTTTTTTTTTTTTTAAGCAAATCAGCAGGTCCCTCAGTTTTGTTCCTTTTTCCTCATTTGGAAAATCAGTAAAGACTGCCATTTCCTGAGGAGGTGATGCTGGGGAGGGATCGGGAGGTGCTGGGTGAAGAGTAGGCCCAGCCCGTGTGCTGGCCTGAGTGGGGTCGGGCCAGGCCTGTGCCTTCTCTGCCAGGTCCTGCCTGGTCCTGCCTGGTCCCGTCCCGCTGTCTTAGGTTCCCTGGAGGCCCCCTCCCTATGCCTCCTTCCTTGGGCACTGGTCCCGGGCACCAGGCAGGAAGTGGCCTGGTTCCTCCACAGTAGAGGGCAGGTCACAAGGGGGGTGGCAGAGAGCCTCATGACCCAGCCTGCCCTCTTGTTGCTGGGGCGCCTGCAGAGGCAGAGGGGTGCTCGGGCTGTGGTTCCCGCTACCATCACCCCCATGTGCGTCCCATCCTGGGCCCTGCCCCGGGGTCCTCGAGGCCTGCCAAGCAGCTTGTCTGGGGCAGGGCCATCCTCCCCTGACTCCTCCCCCGACTAAGTGTGGTACCCAGAGTCTCTGCCTAGAACACGTCCTGGTCAGTTTGGGCCAGGATGGCAGCCTCTGCGCTGCACCCTGGGCCCCGTCTCTGCCCTGGGCCATGTGTGAGGTTGCTTCCTCGCCCACAGCGGGAGCTGGAGCTGCAGCGCCAGCGGGATGAGCACAAGATCCAGCAGCTGCAGCGGACTGTGCAGGAGCTGCAGGCGCGGGTGGCGCTGCCAAACGCAGAGCCAGAGCGCCTCCGCGAGCAGCAGCGGGGCCTGGAGAAGGTGCGGCAGCAGCTACTTTGCGCCGCGGGGCTTCTCACCAGCTTCATCAACCAGACAGTGGACAGGTAAGTGGCTCAGGGCCCTCCCCTGCTGCCTAGCACCTGTGGTGCCAAGGAAATCCTGCATTTGGGGCGTGCCTTTGATTGAGGTCCAGGTTTTAATGAGACAGACTCTTTCTCATCCCACGTGTGTGGATAAATTCATCCACGGTGTTCTCTTGAAAGATGACCACAGGATATGGGTTTGCCTTCTAACGTGACAGATGATTGGGTCTCTCCACGCTCCTTTATAAGTGCTCCCCACCCAGAGGGTCCGGCCCAAGCCCAGTGCTCCAGGGTGGGTGATGCTCTGTGTCTGTGCAGGGTTTGCCTTGCCTGAGGCCCTGGGGCCGCTGCGCCTGGGACTGGGATGCCTCTGCCTTGTCGAGGACCTGAGACCCTGCTGTTTGGTGGGAAAGAACATTTATTTGGCCTTTTCTGAGCACACAAAAGCTCAGCCACTACAGCCCCTCTCTTGTAATTGAGTTTAGTTATTGGAGCGGTTAAGTCTCGCTTAGAATAGCTGACCGTCTCTGGGTAGCTGACTCAGAGTCCCAGCAGAGAGCAGCAGAGGGAGAGGGATTCACAAGAGAGGGAGAGGGAGCCTCAGAGGTCAGTGGTCAGTGGCCGGAGGTTTCTGGCTTCACAGGCCGCCCACCCCCAGGCTGCACTGTATTCCAGCTGCCACAGTCACTGCAGAGCACCCTGGGTGCTGTGCAGAGTACCTGCCTAGCTTTGGGTGTCTGCCACTGGGAGCCGTGTGCACCTGCTGAGTGTCTGTGTCCTTCTTCAGGACGATCAGTGATTGGACGTCATCAAACGAGAAGGCAGTGGCGTCTTTGCTGCACACGCTGGAGACACTGAAGTCTGAATTGGGCACATCCAGCTCCTGCCGGGTGAGACCAGCTTTCTTGTTCACTGTGGCCAGTCCTGCCTACCCCGCAGCAGCCTGTTTTATGGTTGGCTGAGGGCACTGTCCATGGTGCCCACGGTGGCACTGGTCTGTCCTGCTCTATGGCTGATGGCCCTGCACTTGTGCTGAGACTCTGGGCTGAAATTGAGCTGCCCATCAGCTGTGTAGGGGGCCTTCAGGAGTCCTGATTGCTGCTATGAATTCCTGACAGAGTTCTGGGACAGGTAGGACAGTTCAGGCAGCCGGAGGGCTGACCCACCATGCCCACTGGCCTGGAAAGAATGAGCCTGTCCTGGGGGGCCCTTGGGGATGAGCACACTCTTCCCACTGCCCTTCATGTGCTACCCCTGACAAAGGCGCTGTTGGAGCGGGTTGTGTTTCCTAACACGCTTCCTGGGCTGATGCCCAAAAGAATGTGACTTGATGCACTCTGCCCAGCCCTTTAGGCTTGCCACCAAATGCAAGTATGTTTAAAGTTAAAATCCCTGGAAATAGCCAGCAGTGCAAGCCACAAGTAGTATGCATGGCTTTTTACTAAACACTCTCAGACACTGATCTTGTTTTCTCCTCAAGAAGAAAACAGCGGCGGAGCTGCAGATCCAGCTGGTGGACGTCCTGCTGAAGGACAACGAGTCCCTGAGCAGAGCACTCAGCACGGTGACACGGGAGAAGGCGGAGCTGTGCAAGGCCTTGTCACGGCTAGAGAGGACACACCGCGCCCCGAGGACCTCGCAGGAGGGCTGCACTCGCAAGGTATGCTCCAGGGGCCCTGGAGGCCTCGGGCCGTACCCGGCACGCCGGCTCTGTGCACAGACAGTGATGTGTGCACACCCACGTGACCCTCCCTCCTCAGGAGATGGCGTCTGGTACCTGCTCATGAAAAGAAATTTCGACCAAGAATTGAATAATCTGATGAATTTTATTACAGTTTTATTTGACTTTTGTCTAGTGAAAATAATAGATAATTTTCCTGGTTGTGTCATTTATAGACGCTGTCTCAGGAAAGCCTTGTTTCTTTTTCTTTTTTATATTTAGGTTTCCTGTGGGCACTTTGCTTTTATTACTTTTTTTTTTTTTAAACAATGGAAATGTTTCCAAATTATTTTAAACTTTACCTTCAGTTAACTCTGCCTTGGTAGTGTGATGGAGTCTCTAAGTGGGATCACGAGGCTGGGGCCTTCGAGGGGCTGTTGGCTTCTTCTGGAAAGCACTGGGGGCCCATTAGGTGGGGTGTCCACAGCTCAGTCCCATCCATTATTGAGCGGCTCTGCCTGGCACAAACTTGCCTCAGCTCATGAGTGTGGGCACAGGTTCCTTTCTCTGTGTGAATGCCCAGCTGGGGCATTGCTGTGTCCAGTGGTCACTGTGTGTTCAGTGTCTGGAGCTTTCCAGAACAGCTGCGTTTCAGTGAGGGTTCCAGCTTCTCTGCATCTTTGCCTTTAGTGTTTTACCTGTCATCTCAGCAGAATGCTGACGGATGTGACGTGGTGTCTGAGGATCTTCTGGAGAAGTGTCCATTAAAGTCTTTTGCCTCTTCTTCAGTTGGATCATTTGTTTTCTTATTGTTGAGTTTTGAGAGTTCTTTATATGGTCTGGATAGAGCTCCTTTGTCAGAAATATAATTTGCAAATATTTTCTCCCAATCTGAGTTTATTCTCCTGTGTCATGTCCTTTGCAGAACAAAAGCCTTTAATTTTGATGCAGTCCTGTATCAGTTTGTTCTTGTATGGGTCCTGCCAAGAGTTGTAGAATTGTTCTTTTTATGTTTAGGCCCATGATCTGTTTGCAGTTCGTTTTGTTTTGGTTTGAGCGTAGGTAGAGGCCTGTTTTACGCCTGTTGATATCCGGGACTCCCACACACTTTGTCAACAAGATTCTCCTTTCTCCCTGAGTTGTCCTTGTACCCATTCAACAATATTTGTGTCTTTATGTCTGGATTCTTTGTTCTGTCCCACTGGTCTATATGTCTGTTCTTCATGAGCTGTCTAATTAATGTAGATTTATATTATGTAGAAAAGGCAGAGGAACCAAAGCTCAAACTGCCAACATCATTGGTTCATAGAAAAAGCAAGAGAATTCCAGAAAAACATCTGCTTGTGTTTTATTGACTACACCAAAGCCTTTGACTGTGTAGATCACAACAAACTGTGGAAAATTCTTCAAGAGATAGGAATACCAGTCCACCTTACCTGCCTCCTGAGAAATCTGTATGCTGGTCAAGAAGCAACAGTTAGCACTAGACATGGAACAACAGACTTATTCCAAATTGGGAAAGGAATACATCAAGGCTTTATGTTGTCACCCTGCTTATTTACATGCAGAGTACATCATGCAAAATACTGGGCTGGATGAAGCACAAGCTGGAATCAAGATTGCAGGGAGAAATATCAATAACTTCAGATATGCAGATGACACCACCCTTATGGCAGAAAGTGAAGAGGAACTAAGGAGCCTCTTGATGAAAGTAAAAAAGGAGAGTGACAAACCTGGTTTAAAACTCAACATTCAGAAAACTAAGATCATGGCATCTGGTCCCATCACTTCATGGCAAAAAGATGGGGAAACAATGGAAACAGTGAGAGACTTTATTTTCAGTTCAGTTCAGTCACTCAGTCGTGTCCGACTCTTTGCGACCCCATGATTCGCAGCACGCCAGGCCTCCCTGTCCATCACCAGCTCCCGGAGTTCACTCAAACTCATGTCCATCGAGTCAGTGATGCCATCCAGCCATCTCATCCTCTGTCGTCCCCTTCTCCTCCTGCCCCCAAACCCTCCCAGCATCAGAGTCTTTTCCAATAAGTCAACTCTTTGCATGAGGTAGCTAAAGGACTGGTGTTTCAGCTTTAGCATCAGTCCTTCCAATGAACACCCAGGACTGATCTCCTTTAGGATGGACTGGTTGGATCTCCTTGCATGAGGGGCTCCAGAGTCACTGCAGATGGTGACTGCAGCCATGAAATTAAAAGATGCTTGTTCTTTGGAAGAGAAACTATGACCAACCTAGACAGTATATTGAAAATCAGAGACATGACTTTGCCAACAAAGGTCCAACTAGTCAAAGTTATGGTTTTTCCTGTAGTATGGATGTGAGAGTTGGACCATAAAGAAAGCTGAGTGCTGAAGAATTGATGCTTTTGAACTGTAGTGTTGGAGAAGACTCTTGAGAGTCCCTCGGACTCCAAGGAGATCCAGCCAGTCAATCCTAAATGGCCACCTGATGTGAATAACTGACTCATTGGAGAAGACCCTGGTGCTGCGGAAGATTGAAGGCAGGAGGAGAAGGGGACAACAGAGGATGAGATAGTTGGTGATGGACAGGGAAGCCTGGCGCAGACACGACTGAGCGACTGAACTGAATTGACTGATGTTATGGTCAGGTAGTGGAATGCTCCATTTGTTTCATCTTTTTCAAATGACTTAGTTAGGCTAGTTCCTATGCTCTTCAATATAAATTTTAGAATCTTGTTGGTTGTTTTGACTGGGATTGCATTCTGTACATCAGTGTGGGGAGAATTAGAAAGGAAAAATGGTACAGCCACTTTGGAAAACAGCCGAGCAGTTCCTCAAAACAGATGAGGCTGCTGTCTTCATCCTGCAGTCCTGCCTCTAGGGCTTCCCTCAGGAGAAATAAAAGTACAAATATGTCCACATGGAAACTTGTGCACAAGCTTTCTTACTGCCATTATTCATCCTTCCAAATGTGGGAATAATCCAAAAATTCATTAATTGATAAATGTGTAAGTAAAATGTGGTATATCAGTAAATGGGGGCTTCCCTGGTAGCTCACTGGTTAAAAAATTCACCTGTAATGCAGGAGACCCTGGTTCGATTCCTGGGTTGGGAAGATTCCCTACAGAAGGGATTGGCTACCCACTCCAATATTCTTGGGCTTCCCTGGTGGCTCAGATAGTAAAGAATCTGCCTGCAGTGTGAGAGACCTGGGTTGGATCCCTGGGTTGGGAAGATCCCCTGGAAGAGGGCATGGCAACCCATTTCAGTATTCTTGCCTGGAGAATCCCTATGGACAGAGGAGCCTAGCGGGCTGCAGTCCATGGGGTCGCAAAGAGTTGGACACACCTGAACGACTAAGGACAGTGCACAGCACATCTCCATAAATGGATAGTATTTAGCAATAAGTAGGAATAAAGGACTGCTGAGTGCTACAGTGTGGGTAAGCTTTGAAAACATTATGAAAGCTGAAAGAAGCCAATTCCCAGAGATGACAATATGTGTAGGCTCCATTGGTACGAAATGCCCAGAACAGACAGTCGCGGGACCAAGATCATACATTGTTAGTGGCTGGAGGGAGGCAGCGGGGAGTGAGTGCTCAGGGCACACGGCTCTGGGTGATGAAACTGGGAAGCGGTGATGGTTGCACAACCCAAGGAATATACCACAGCCAGTTCAGTTTCACACTGCATGCTAAGTCGCTTCAGTTGTGTCTGACTCTTTGTGACCCCATGGACTGTAGCCCGCCAGGCTCCTCTCTCCATGGGATTCTCCAGGCAAGAATACTGGGGTGGGTGGCCACGCCCTCGTCCAGGGGGTCTTCCCGACCCGGGGATCAGACCTGTGTCTCTTACATCTCCTGCATTGGTGACCGGGTCCTTTACCGCTAGTGCGAGTTCACTTTCTCCCTTTAAAAGGGTAAATTTTTATTTTGTGAATTATGAAGCAAATTTTTCATTAACCATTTGGGCAGCATTGACATCTGTAACTGCACTTGAACTGTCTTGAATCTTCCCATCTGTGTACTTCCATGTCCATGTGTTCAGATGTTTTAAAATTCTTTTCCTATATGTGCGGTAGCTATCAGCCTGCAGATCCTGTACACATTAGGTTAGACTTTTACGTAAGGAACTCATTTTTTAGCGGGCTGCTATAAATGGTACTTTTCAAGCTTTCTGTTTTCTGGGTGTTCGTGGCTGGTGTGCAGAAACATGATTGATGTTCACAGACCCACCTTGCGTTCTGCAATCTTCCAAGCCTTACTTTTTGGCCCCAGGAGCCTGTCTGTAGGATCTTCTACCTGGGCGATCTTGTCATATGCGCATGGGGGCTGTTTCCTTCTTTCTACTTGGCATGGCTGTGATTTCCTGTCCTTGCCCACTGCCAGGCTGGAAAGGACACCCAGCCCTATCCCATCCCAGGTGGAGCCTGTTTTCCCCTGGAGCTCCCTCCAGTTCCTGGTTTGCTGGGACTTTTGTCATGAGTGGATGTCGGACTCTATCTTGCTTTTCCTTCTTCTGTTGGCGTGATAGTTTGGTCTTTCTTGTTTAGTCTCTTAATATGGTGAAGTCCATTGACTGTTGAGTGTGGACTCTCTCGTTGTTCCAGGAAAAACCCGACCGGGTCACGATGTATTTTTCTCTCCATGTGCTGCTGCGTCTATTTGCTTACATATCGTTGTCATTTCTGTGTCTGATTTCAGGAGGGATATTAATCTAGACAGGTTTTTTGTTGTGACTTGTTTTGGCCTTATTAACGAGCTGGGACATTTCCCTCTGGTTTTCTGGAAGAGAGTATGTGGAGCTGGTGGTTTTTTCTTTAAATGTTGGCTAAACGCACCGTCTGTGCCTAGCGTCTTCTCTTTCAGGAGGTTTTAGTCATGTGCGTGCTTATTTCTGGTGCTGCGGGGCAGAGTGTCCTGTCGAGGCCGGGCGGGTGCTGTTGGCGTGGGGTCTGTCTTTCGGTTCTGTCCAGTTCCACTCTGTCGGTGTGAAGCTCTGTGGAAGGCAGAGCCCTCTGTGCTTGTGACGTGGGGCCCACCCACAAGCAGACCCACGGCTCTGCTCCTTTGCAGGAGGGGTTATAAGGCGAGGGCTGCCATGGGCAGAGTGCCTGGCTCTCTGCCCCTCTGGCTACTGCTTGGAGTATGTTTTGAGGCTTCTTGTTCAGAGCACCCTGGGTGGACTAAAGGCGTGGTCTCCTGGGATCCTTTTGTCTCTCCTGTGGAAGTTAGCCAGTCAGGACATTAAAGGAGTGAGTGAGTCAAAGGTGGCTGGGGGCGAACTGCCACGGGCGTCTCCTTCCTGTCAAGGTGGCCTTTGTCCCTGAAGCGTCTCCTTGTAGGGAGGCCAGGCTGTATTAGAATCTTGAGCATGGTCTCTGCCTTCTGCCCAGCAGGGAGGTGGCACAGCCCAGCACCCACCTCCTCCTGGTATTGCCCTGCGTGGTGGGCCATGGCCAGGCTGCCTTGAAGACCACTGATCACATGACCCCACCAAGGGCTCCCACCTACCCTCAGCCTGGGCAGCAGGAAGCTCCTAGCCCTCTGTTGTGGGTGGCAGCCTTGACCCTCCCTGTACGGTCCTCGTGTTCATGTGTCCTCTCTGGAGCTGCGGGGTGCTCGCACAGCACGGTGTCAGGCTGTGCCACCAGTGTGGGACCGTGGCCTGGTCACCATGTCCCCTCTTCACAGCATGGCCCCCAAGGTGTCCAGGCTGTGTGGTTCCACAGGGCTGGAACAGAGCCAACTGTCTGCATCTGCTGGGAGTTGCCTTTCTCAGACCAGAGAGGATGAGCGTATCTAGTAGGCTTAAAGCTTTGAATTCTCAAATGTTGAGGGTTTTGTTTTTAATAAAGATGTACCTTTTGTGCAATCATACTTCAGTAAATGGTGGGTCATAACCACCTCTGAGTGTTAATGGTCTGTTAATAATCACGTGACAGTTTGGGCACCACTGAGAAAGGGCTGAAGTGGGGGGCACCTGCCCCAGCCCCGCTGTGTCCAGAGGGCATGTGTGGGGGATGGCTCGGGGCTGGGAGCAGTCCTGACTGTGCTGTCAGACGCTTTTCTCGAGATGCTCTGCCGGGAGAACGACTGTATAGACACACCATCTGTGGTCCTTGCAGAGGTCAGACAGGTCTGCCTGGAAGCAGGACAAGATGGTCTCACCAGGCCCAGCACGACACCCGGACCCAGCACTGGACGCCGGTGCCTGCACTGCCAAGGTGAGCACGAGCCCACGGGTGGTATTAAGTGTGGGGACACTGTCTCCTGGCCGCTCCTGACTTGTTCATGTTTTTAGGCCAAGTTTTAAGTTCACGACAGCAGTGAAGGGAAATTACGGAGATTTCCCACCCCCAGCCCCCGAACACCATCCACTTCCTCGAGATGGTGCGTGTGTGGCATTCGATAGACCCACGTTGTCATCACGTGGGGGCCACTCTTGGGGCTATACTTGCTGTGGGTTTGATGAGTATAAGACCACACGTGTAACACAACATGTATTCCCCAAGCCAGTGTCGTGCGGAGTGTTCTTACTGCCTTACAGAGCCTCCAGGCTCCACCCGTGGTGCCTCTTAAGATCCTGGGTTGGGGTGAAACCCCTGATGCCTTGAATCTCAGGGCATCATGTCTGCAGCCTGAGAAAACCCTCAGCCTGCAGTTTACGCAGCGTTTCTGACCATGAGGCCCAAGCTGTGGGCCTCTCAAGGGAAGCCCCGTCAGGATAGGATGCCGACCTCTGCCTGTGACCTCAGGATGCCTGCACCTCCCCTCCCTGGACGCCCACGGGCCTGGGAGCAGAGCTCCACCTGCCCCTAGACTGGCCCACGCTCGGTGGCTGATTGCTGGGGGCCTCGGGCTCCTCCAGTGCTGGCGAAGCAGCATCTGCTCTGCGTTTCGTCTGATAAACCAGATGGAACTCTCAACAGCAAGGTTGGTTCTGGTCACAGATGTCATGGGAGCCAACCCCTGTGATAATTTCTGAGGAGAAAGTCTGGTTCTTTTAAAGCACCTGGTGCAACAGCTTTGCTGTGGAGACTTCTGAGGAGGATGTCTTTGTCCTGTGACCAAGTTTCATTGTTTTTTTTTCTTTTAGATGGAAAAGTTGTACCTGCGTTATTTGAGAGCAGAGAGCTTTAGAAAAGCCCTGATTTATCAGAAGAAGTACCTTCTACTGCTCATCGGTGGCTTCCAGGACTCTGAACAGGAAACTCTGTCCATGATCGCCCACTTGGGCGTGTTCCCTTCCAAAGCAGACAAGAAGGCAGCGGAGTCCCGCCCCTTCACCAGGTTCCGCACGGCCGTCAGGGTGGTGATCGCCGTCCTAAGGTACTGCCTGTGTGCTGGTGTGAGGTCTTTTGGTCTTTTAAACTCTACAGTTGTTTCTTCTTTTAAGATGAATGACATTTGAGGCCTTAAAATGTAAACGACCTTTATCTTCTGGAAACCATGTTGTGCAGAGCTATATCTTCTAAGACAGAAAGGTGTAAGGCTGCCTTTTTATTATAAAACAAATCCTTCCTCCTAACGGGCTCTTGTGATGACAGTCTGATCACGCTTAAAACTGTATTTCACTTCTTTGCATTTCACTTTCTTATGTTTTAGTAAAATCTGTGTTATATAAAGGTCGCCACATGCACAGGAAGACGTGCCCCCCGCCCCCAGGGTGCCATGTTCCAGCCCTCCCTGTAGACAAGCTCTGAGCCTGCGCTTGTCCTGCCTCTGCCCCTGCAGAGGTGCCCCTGCCTCTGAGTGTCCACCTTCCTGGCCCTGCCCAGCCTCCAGTGTGTGTGCAGGAGGCACTTTAGGAGTGGGGTGGACTCCCTGGTGTGACGACAAGAAATTTTGACTGTTTCACAATTAACAGTGACAAAAATCTATTTCATTTTATAATTTTAATAACTGCTGTATTTCTAAAAACGTCTCTTCTACTAAGAACTGTGCATCTGTGTCTGCTCTGTGTTGCCCACAGAGGTGCCTCTTCCAGGCCACACTTAACCTGTCTGCAAGAACAGGTGGCATGGGGTGAGTGGGGCACCCTTGGCTCTCCTGGACTGTATGCAAAGGTCAGGGGGTCTCAAGGCCCTCAGAGATGCAGCACCCTAGCCGGTTCAGCTGCACACCTGCTGGGAGCCCCCTGTTGGGGTGGGGGCCTCCCTCTGAGTTCTTCTGAGGGCAGACAGTCCACCCACCTTACTGTCACTCCAAAACCCATGTGTCATATATTTTTGGAAAGCCCACTCTGGGCCAGGAAGAAAGTCACATGTGGGTGGGGGTGGCCAGATGGCCCGTCTTCCGATCAACACACAGCAGTGCCTCGCAGCCTTGGGACCCAGCAGCAGCAGTGCTGTGGGGGTGCTGCCAGGGGTCATCGAGGAGAGGGGCATCGGAGCCCCCACATTGCTTACCTCTGGTCCCCATGAATGGAGGGATGCATGGAGAGCGTGAGGCCATCCAGCCAGACAGACCCGGAGCTGGCAGCAGAGGGCGGGGCTGTGATTGGAAGGGCTGGGAGTGGGGCGGGGCCTGCGGAGGTGCTGGCGACTGCCTGGGTGGGGCTGGGGGCCGGGGCTGTGATTGGAGGGGCGGGTTGGGGAGCTGGGCTGGGAGCTGAGAGCAGGGTGGGGCTGGGATGGCCTGGGGAGATACTGCCAGGGTGGAGGCCGTGCTTGAACTACTGGGTCTGCTGCTGCTAAGTCACGACAGTAGTGTCCAACTCTGTGCGACCGCATAGATGCAGCCCACCAGGCTCCCGTTCCTGGGATTGTCCCAGCAAGAGTACTGGAGTGGGTTGCCATTTCCTTCTCCAGTGCGTCAAAGTGAAGTCGCTCAGTTGTGTCCGACTTTTAACGACCCCATGGACTGTAGCCTACCAGGCTCCTCTGTCCGTGGGATTTCCCAGGCAAGAGTACTGGAGTGGGGTGCCATTGCCTTCTCCGACTACAGGGTCTGGTCAGGGCTAAATGTTCTTGGTTATTTAAACTCAGGCTTTGCTCTAGTTTTCAGTGTTTTTCTTCCTTTTTTTGTAGGTTACGCTTTTTGGTTAAGAAATGGCAACAAGTAGATGGCAGAGGAGCCCTAGCACCAGGCCAAGCACTACGCCCAGGTACCTCCGACCCCAAATGTTTCAGTAGCGGGGTTTCTTCTCAATGCCAGGTGGGAAGACACAAAGCACAGTGAGAAACCAGCGACTCAGCCAGTACACTTGTCAGGAGGTGCAGGGATTTTGAAGGAAAATGGCTTTTATTTGGGCAACAAACATAGGTTTGTGTAGTTAACGTTTATGAAGAAAGTGGTTCAGAGGAGCATAGCAATGACTGAAGGATACAGAAATGCTGAATGTATTGACTGATAGCTTATTTTCAATAAAAACTCTTTCTATTCTCTAAATGAAGTTCTACTTCACTCAGGGAGCATGGCTGCGTCCTTTGTTTCAGTCCCGTCCAGCCTGCAGTTGTCCGCTGCCACATCTGACCAGCCAGGCCCAGGTGTAGCCAAGCTTACCTGGGCCATCTGCAGTGGTCAGCGCCCTGCACGGCCACTGGGCTTCCCTAGTGGTGCCCATCAGCTTAGACTTCCACGTGTGAATCCTCACAGCTTGAAGTCAGATGGCTTCAGGGTTCTGCAGGAGGCTCCCCGACACCCCCTGCCTCTGACAAACCTGGTAGTCTCCAGGGTTTCTGCACCTCTCACTCCTCAGAGCTGGGTGTGGGAGATCCACCCCAGGCCACTCAGCGCCCTCCTCTCTCCATCGGGGTGCAGGGCCTTCCTCCAGGATACTGCCCACCCAGATGCAGATGGTCAGGGTCTGCCTTGCAGGAGCAAAATGCAGGTGCTCAAAACTCAGGTTCCTTCTTGAGGTTTTTTTAATACAGTTTTTATAATGGATACTTTTAAAATGTCCTGAAATTGTCACACAGGCTCTTAAAAGCTTGTAAAATTTTAAATTTTGGTGGATGAGCCTTTATTAAAATGCATTTTTCTCTTTCCTTAATCCCTTTGTTGTTAAATATTTCTAGGGGAAGGATTCCTGGTACCACGGCGGCAGCAGTCTCCACCTGTCACTCGTGAATCCCCACCCACCCGGGACGTGTCTTCCAGCCAGGCCAAGGACCCTGTGCCAAAAGCATCCCCACGCAGGAGGGAAAGGTGAACGGAGGAACCTCAGCTGCTTTTCCACTATGAGGTCCTAGCTGTCGGCAGGGGCAAGTCCGCAGAGAATGGGGCCTTGCATAGAAGTTTTCCTGGGCAGATTTGTGTGTGTGCCCAGGTCCGCCTCCAGTGGAAGGGCCCCCAGGCACGTGAACCCCCACACACATGCACACAGTCACTCACAGACATGGAAGGGTTTGATGTTAGCTTTACTTAATCTCTTTTCTTTGGGATTTGAGGGGTTTTGCACATGTAAAATGTCTTTATACTTACAACTCACTTGGCAAGTGAGATGTTAGAGTGATAATGTTAAACATCTGTAAGTTATTTGGGGGAATAAGGGTTTTCAATTAGGCCTTATAGTTAAATAGTAGAGTGTAATTCTGTTTAAAAATTCAAGTGAGGAAAGGTTTTCCTGGTGGCTGGGGTGGTGGGAGCTGTGATTCTGTAAGACTGTCAAGTGCTGCAGCCCTGGGGTCACGTGCCGTGGCCTTGATCATCTTCATGATTCACACCCCAGTTTTCTGACCATGAGATTTCTCAGCGAACCACTGCCTGTGAGAGAGATGTGATTTCCATTTCCACTTCTCCAGATTGACACATAAGTAGTGATAATCGTATCCAAATGCTCAAGTATGATTTTACAAGTCATTTATTTCATTCTTTTGACTATGACTTCTCCAGTATTTTGAACTTAACCATGAAGTGGGTAGAAAAGCTCAGTTTGTGTCTGTGGTGTTGGATTTGCACTGGGGGCTCCGGCAGGCGTGTCATCTGCTTTCTCTGTGAGTGCTTTCCTGGGACTTGGAAAGGAGCTATCAGAGCAAACACGTCCACCTCTGCCCCTAGCCAGCAGGATGAAACACGTTTGCTGTCTCGCTTCACGGCCTCTGGTTGGTGATGACGCCTCCATTTGAACCGTGTGTTAAGAGTGTGACAATCTCGGGCATAACTGCCCTGACCGGAGGAGCCAGGCCCACAAGTATGGGCAGCCTGTTGTGCTAGACGCTGTGTTTCTGCTCATGTGCGTCTCTGCTGAGCATGTCCTACCAGTGCATGTAGTCCCTCCAAGAAATATGTTTTTAAAGTCCTGGCCCCAGAGTGAGGCAGAGTGTACAGCCATGTGAGCCTGTGAGGACCCAGTAGCCTAGTTCTGTTTGAGGAGGGCAGGGACTCTCAGCACAGCTGTAGCCCCCCGGGCCCAGGCTGGTGCTCCTCTGAAAGAATAAGTGGTGGCCAAGGCCTCGTGTGTGTGGATGGTCTCAGGTGAGTAAGATGCTCACTGCCCTGGGAGCAGCAGTGGGCCGTGACATGATCACTGGAGGTCAGGAGGAAAGGCAGCCACATGAAGGATGCTGGGCTGAACCAGGTAGGATGCTAGGTAGACTTGTGTGTGAAGATTTATTGAATTAAATAATACACAATAGCTTTTAGTTGTCTTAAACTTGGAGACGTTGTAAAGAAGTTAGTTTCTAAAGGACAATGTAGCACTTTTTTTAAAGCCATGCTTTCCCCTTGTGGTAAAAAAAAGATACGAAGATAACATCGTTTACCCTGTTTCCCACTAGTGTGCAGTCCTGGTGCCACTGCTTGTCACACTCCCTGCATTCTGTCTGCTGAATTGACTTCTTTCTTGTCCCTTGGTTGTTTGTTTGAAGATCCAGTCCACCCTCAAATCCCAGATCAGAAAGATCCCTGACTGCTTCTCAAGATCCAGAACATTCCTTGACGGAGTATATTCATCACTTAGAAATGATCCAGCAAAGACTGGGAGGCGTGCCACCAGGTAACCAAAGTCCTCTGTCTGCCCCCATGACCTGAGAGACCCAGGAGTGGGCGGTCGTGGAGGTGGGTGGGGTGCAGCCTGGTCAGCCTCGTCAGTGTCTGTCCTGCTGGCCAGCCGTCACTGAAGTGCTAGGAGGAGGGTTGGGAGTGCAGACACCTGGGGGCTGGGGAGGGGTGAAGAGCACGCCACGCGGGGGTTGTGGACTCAAGCACCATGCGGGCCTCCAGGCCTTCGTCTCACATGGCCATCATGCTGTGTTCACGGGGTGTTGTTTGTTCAGTTTCTCAACCCTCATAAACTACTGCGCGTCTTAATTGTTTTTTTCACTGAAAATAAGATTAATGCAATGGTAGTGGTTTGAAATTGTGAAATTCCTCTTAAAAGACGTGATGCCTTCTAACAAATTGATTCCTCATTTCTCTTTGTGTTCAGATTCCACTTCAAAGATGTCGTGCTGCCAGAAGATGAAACAGTGAATAAAGTCCTGTGACAATTTTATTTGAATTAGACATTTGATTTTTGAGGGGAGCTTGTGCTGTGGCATGCTGAGTGCCAGCCCTGTGTAATCCGTTAAGTGTTCTCACCCTTACATTTTGCTGTGAAGCCAAATGGGGTATTTTCTTTGTAATTCAGCACATTTTAGCTTCTCATCTTGATGAGGTAGCCCCTTGGTTCTGTTTTCGGTCATGCCTGCATGCCTACCTCCACAGAGGATAAGCAGACGATGACTTCCTGTTTATTTTCTTAAAGTGTACAGCTGGAAACTTGGTTTAAAACAAAAACATTAAAAAATAATAAAATTAAAGCCCTGATGTACTTGTGAATAGTCCTGTGTTTTGTTGTTTTGTTTCGTATATCCAGTTTACTTTTATCACTGGCAAAAAAAAAAAAAAACTTAGAATTTTTATAAACTCCTGTCAGTCAAAAAAACTCTGAAAACCCTGGTAAGACAAATAGCCATGTGCCTGTTGATTCACCTTGCTTGGGCTCTTATTTTGTCAGACGTATTTATTTCTCACGATTATGGTCTTTTTTATGTTTTACTCGTGCTCATCTATACCTGGTAGTGATGTCCGGCCAAGTGTCCTTTACCCAAACAGCCACTGTAAAGGCATATGTACAAGTATCTCAGTGTGTTTCTAGGACCTTTGAACGTGATGTTATTCTGCTGGGCTTGGTTTCAATATAAAACAACTTCTTCTGAGTCACTACTTACTTATCTTTGGGATGGATTTTTCTCTGTCTGCAGCCTGGGCGCATTTGCTGCTGCTTAGCAGTACTGCCGTAGGTCACTGTTCTACAGTCGCCCTACCTTTCCCACTCAGTCTTCATTCTTCTGTTCGATGTTGCTGAAGCCGAAATCCTGACCGGCTCCAGGAGCAGGAATCCAAGAAACGGCCTTTCACTCTCAACATCCAGAAGAATGACAGTTGAAATTGATGATCAAATACTGAATAAATAAATATCCATGTACATCAGTGTTAAGCTAATGAGGGAGGGAGTGGGTTCATAACCACCATCACACCAACTTGTTACCATGGGGGTTGATAATTAAAAAGAACACAGGTCACACCTGCTGATGAAGGAAATTCTTCACAGTAAAGCACAAGCTTATTAATACAGAGGGAGCGATAGATACAGTTAGAAAACCTCCAGTTCTGCCCTAAAATAATCAGTTCACATTAGGTTCATCAACAGGTCCTAAAATCAAGGGGAGGTTCCCCTTCATGGTGCAGGGGCCAAGGAGTGTCCACTGTGACCCTGGGGCACAGTCTCCTGCAAGGCAGATGTCACGTGGGAAGTACAGGGGATGTCCAGAGTAGCAGTAAGGTACAAAGGGCAGTGCCCTGTATCCACACATCTTCCTTCCATCACATGGGCCTGGTTTTCTGGGCCTCACTTAGCTGGTTGGGTGACCAGCACTGTCCTTCCTAAAAGATCTGAGCCCTCAACAGTCTTGTTTCTAGAGGACTTCCTTTCTTACACAGTCACACCTGAAAGTACTGAGTACAGATGTCCCTGGAGATACTGAGTTACAGGTGTCACTGTGCTCGTGCTGTGCCAGCCCCCAGGCTTCCCCTCAGTGACTGGGTGACTTACACCAGCTGATGCAGGAACCCCCTCCCCTGCTGGTTCAGAGGGACCACTGTCACCAGCACAGCAGAGCCCACAGATAGAAAGCAGAAAATCCCCCAGGATTGTCTGACAGCAGTAAGAGGAGCATGTCCCACCTTCCGTGGCCCGTCTGATATATTCGGCGGCGGGAGAAATGGCCATAAGTGGGTCAGCAGGAGGGAGGCCTTCCCATCATTATCAGTAGCTGAGCTGCACCTGGGTGACATCAAGGAATCCCGGGGTCATGAGCCTAGCATGTACTTTTTCTGTGAGAAGAATTTTCTGTCAGAAGCAGTGATGATGAGCAAGGAATTTGGGAAGTCCCTAGAGGATTCCCAGCAGAAACAGCAGGTTCATCTGCAGAACAGGAGAGGACCAGGCACAGGGACTCGCAGCAGACATTCCATGGGAACCCTAGAGAGCTGTTCGTGCCGTAACTCTCACCTTCTCGACCTGCTTGCGTCATCTTGTTCACCGCCGCCTCTCCATCACCACCAAGATGTCCTGCAGTACCATTCTGACACTCCTGGGTCAGCATGGAGTCTCCAGGCAGCCCACACTTCTGCCTGGCCAGCTACAAGCTTGCCTGAGCATCAGACCTGCAGGTCTTTGTCCAGGTCTCACTCAAACCCAACAGCCTATGGCTTTCTCAGTCAGTAGGCTGGAGCAGCAGCCAAGATGCAGTCACAGAAAAGTCCGCATGCACCAAGCCTGGGCCTTAGTTGTGGGCTCTGCAGGGTGTCTTTTGACTACTTGTCTTTCATTCTGGAAGGGAAACCGTGGTAGTCCACAGACCACAGATTTTTCAAGGGATTTAGCTCTCACCAGCCAAGGCATCTAGGGTACTACTTTCTGCTCACTAGGACCAATTACTGTGATATGATGATATCTAAGCAAAGACCCTTGGTGACCTTGGAGGTCACCTAGAAGACATGACTGCTGGTTGACCTGTGAGTTTGCCCTGGGCTGTCAGAGGCTCCCTGTGATCCTTGAGTTGTGCATTCTGCTTGCCTTCTCCACACAGGGAAGCTGTCCCTGCCCACTGAGGAAAAATGACAAGGGAACCTAAAGGTAAAAGCTTTCATGATTGCACTTGGGACATGCCCAGGTGCATCAGACCCCATCAAACGTGTATCCCAAAAGAGCTAGAGAAGTACAGGCAATAAAACTAGATGTCAACAGCAGCCTTCCACTGAAAACCAGGGACAGTATGGTCTCAGCTCAGGTTGCAATGACAAAGTACCACAACTGGGCGGTGTATAACCAACGGAACTTTGTCTCAGAATTCTGGAGGCTGAAAGTTCAAGATCAGGGTGCTGGCAGGGTCGGTTCTGGTGAGGGCCCCTTCTTAGTTGCAGACAGCTGACTATTGCTTGTGTCTTCACATGATGGAAAGCACAGTAGGGAGCGAGCGCTCTTATGACCCTTGTAAGGGCACTAACCCCGTCCTGAGGGCTCCACCTCATGGCCTCATCTGCCCCCCAGAGCTTCCACCTCCCGCTGCTATCCCACTGTGGGTAGGATTTTATCATAGGAGGCTTGACCATCACCAGTGCACACAGAGCTGGCCTGAACAGACCCTGGAGGCATACATGAATGACTCAGCAAGTGGTCAGACTCGTGGCGCTGAATCTTCCTCCTACCTCATGTCTCCTCTTCAGGCTGCATCTGTGGTTTCAGGGTACATTCCCTGTGACCAGCTGGCAGAACAGGAGGAAGCACAGGTTTGTTTTGCAGATGGATCTGCAAAAGTGCTAGCCCCAACCAAAAGCAGACAGTTGTCACACACATCCAGCTTGGGGCTGTGGAAGATTTCCTATCAGCCAACTTTAGATGGTGCATCATGGTCCATTTTGTATGGAAAGAGCACTCACCTGAGTTCCTGATCCATAAGGTTTCCCTGAGTAGTTGATTGTCCAGCTGGTTAACACTCGATAGAGAAAAGATTGCCAAGTGGTACCAGGGATGTCTACAGGGCAGTAAGGAGACCTGCCTCCCACAAGACCCACTGTGGAAGTGCAGAAGGTGCACAAGATGACTTGCCTGTGGGTGTCACTCAGCTTCTTCAAATGGCAACAACCAGACCTCTCACTAAGGCCTCCTGGCTTCTTCCTAGCATTCTTCTCAATGCTTGAACTGCCAACAGCAGAGGCCAATGCTGAGCCCTTCATGTGGTGAGCTGGTTCCCGCCATCACGGAGGAGGCAGTGATTGGTTCTACCAGGAACAGACACAATCCAAGTGTGGCTTCAGCTCCCGTCTGCAGCACATCTGCTGACACCAGTATCTGTGGACCTGGAGATGTTTTACGTGATGCTGCCACGTAGTAGCTCTACGTGACACTGCCCCTTAGAAGCAAGCATACTTTAAAGCAATGAAAATGCAGGATGAGCTTGCACATAGAATCCACTGGTCTCACATGTTATGTTATAGGAGGTCACCAAGAAGACATGACTGCTGGTTGACCTGTGAGTTGGCCCTGGGCTGTCAGAGTTGTGCATTCTGCTCGCCTTCTCCACACTAGAAGCTGCCCCAAGGGCACAGCTGAGAGAGAGCAAGGTGGTGGTGAGACCATATGAAGGTGTGCATGACTGAACCCAGTTCAGGCCTTCATATAAGCTCTTAACATTCTGGTGGATGCACCTAATACCAAAACCAGACAAAGATGCCACAAAAAAGAAAACTACAGGCCAATATCACTGATGGACATAGATACAAAAATTCTCAACAAAATTCCAGCAAACAGAATCAAACAACATATTAAAAAGATCATACACCATGACCAAGTGGGCTTCGTCCCAGGGATGCAAGGATTCTTCAATATTTGCAAATCAATCAATGTAATACACCACATTAACAAATTGAAAGATAAAAGCCATATGATTATCTCAATAGATGCAGAGAAAGTCTTTGACAAAATTCAACATCCATTTATGATAAAAACCCTCCAGAAAGCAGGCATAGAAGGATCATACCTCAACATAAAAAAAGCCATATATGATAAACCCACAGCAAACATTATCCTCAATGGTGAAAAATTGAAAGCATTTCCCCTAAAGTCAGGAACAAGACAAGGGTGCCCACTCTCACCACTACTATTCAACATAGTTTTGGAAGTTTTTGCCACAGCAATCAGAGAAAAAAAGGAATAAAAGGAATCCAGATTGGAAAAGTAAAATCCTCACTGTTTGAAGATGACATGATCCGATCCTCTATGTAGAAAACCCTAAAAACACTACCAGAAAATTACTAGAGCTAATCAATGAATATAGTAAAGTTTCAGGATATAAAATCAACACACAGAAATCCCCTGCATTTCTATATACTAACAGTGAGAAAACAGAAAGAGAAATTAAGGAAACAATTCCATTCACCATTGCAATGAAAAGAATAAAATACTTAGGAATAAATCTACCTAAAGAAACAAAAGACCTATGTATAGAAAACTATAAAACACTGATGAAAGAAATCAAAGATGACACAAATAGATGGAGAAATATATCATGTTCATGCATCAGAAGAAATGATAGTGAAAATGAGTATACTACCCAAAGTAATTTATAGATTCAATGCAATCCCTATCAAGCTACCAATGGTATTTTTCACAGAACTACAACAAATAATTTCACAATTTGTATGGAAATACAAAAAACCTCAAATAGCCAAAGCAATCTTGAGAAGAACGGAACTGAAGTTATCAACCTGACTTCAGACTATACTACAAAGCTACAGTCATCAAGACAGTATGGTACTGGAACAATGACCGAAATATATATCAATGGAACAAAATAGAAAGCCCATAGATAAATCCACACACCTATGGACCCCTTGTCTTTGACAAAGGAGGCAAGAATATACAATGGAGAAAAGACAATCTCTTTAATAAGTGGTGCTGGGAAAACTGGTCAACCACTTGTAAAACAATGAAACTAGAACACTTTCTAACACCACACACAAAAGTAAACTCAAAATGGATTAAAGATCTAAACATAAAACCAGAAACCATAAAACTCCTAGAGGAAAACAAAGGCAAAACACTCTCTGACATAAATCACAGCAGGATCCTCCATGACTCACTTCCCAGAGTAATGGAAATGAAAGCAAAAATAAACAAATGGGACCTAATTAAACTTAAAAGCTTTTGCACAACGAAGGAAACTATAAGCAAGGTGAAAACACAGCCTTCAGAATGAAAGAAAATAATAGCAAAGGAAGAAACTGACAAGATTAAATCTCAAAATATACAAGCAACTTCTGCAGCTCAATTCCAGAAAAATAAATGACCCAATCAAAAAGTGGGCCAAAGAACTAAACAGACATTTCTCCAAAGAAGACATACAGATAACTAACAAACACACAAAAAAGATGCTCAATAGCACTCATTATCAGAGAAACGCAAATCAAAACCACAATAAGGTACCACCTCATGCTGGTCAGAATGGCTGTTATCAAAAAGTCTACAAACAATAAATGCTAGAGAGGGTGCAGAGAAAAGGGAACCCTCTTACACTGTTGGGAATGCAAACTAGTACAGCCACTATGGAGAACGGTGTGGAGACTCCTTAAAAAACTGGAAATAGAACTGCCATATGACCCAGCAATCCCACTGTTGGACATACACATTGAGGAAACCAGAATTGAAAGAGACATGTGTACCCTAGGGTTCATCACCGCACTGTTTACAATAGCCAGAACATGGAAGCAACCTAGATGTCTATGGGCACATGAATGGATAAGGAAATTGTAGTACATATACACAATGGCATATTACTAAGCTATAAAAAAGAATGCATTTGAGTCAGTTCTAATGAGGTAGATGAAACTGGAGCCTATTATACAGTGTGAAGTAAGCCAGAAAGAGAAACACCAATACAGAATATTAATGCATATATATGGAATTTAGAAAAATGGTAATGATGATCCTATATGCCAGGCAGAAAAAGAAAGACAGATGTAAAAGACTCTGTGGAAAAGGCAGGGGTGGGATGATTTGAGAGAATAGCATTGAAACATGTATATTACCATATGTAAAATAGATGACCAGTGCAAGTTGAATGCATGAAGCAGGGCACTCAAAGGCAGTAGTCTGGGAGAACTCAAGAGGGATAGGGTAGGGAAGGAGGTGGGAGGAGAGTTCACAATGAGGGGACACATGTGCACCTGTGGCTGATTCATGTTGACGTATGGCAAAACCATCACAATGTTGTAATTATCCTCCAATTAAATTAATTTAAAAAAGTTAAAAATTCTGGTGGATGCAGAGAGTTATCTTCTGGCCACCCAAGACAAACCTCATCAGTTCCCTGCTTATCAAACCTGCTGCCTGCTGACCTGGAGGGTCTGCCACTTTCTTAGATCTCTCCTTGCCCTCGTGTACAGGGACTAGTTTACGAACCAGCATTACAGATCTTATCACTGGAAGCAGTTGCCTGGGCTGAAGTTGCCTGGGCTTTCAGCACCAGCTTGGAAATCAGTCTTTCAAGTTGGAGGTAATGTTGCAGACTGGTGTGTGCCTTAAACCAGTAGCGCATATATCATGCACATCCCTTACAGCCAGACTGCAGGTGCCTGAAAGTCAAGAGGCAGACTCTTCCACTGCCAAGTACAAGCTGGCTTCTCTAGTTTCTTGATCACAGTTAAGGAAAGGAGTACCAAGATGCCCCGTGTGGGTCATGGGTTCCACACTTTCTTCCTTGAGTATAGAGCAGCCCTACCCTCTCCACTGCCCAAATGGTGACTTCTCCTTTTGCCTCCTGGTTCCAAGATTCAGGAACCCAGGGTTCCCAGACATCATCCATCATTTATATCCAGTAGGACAGGGAGTGTTCCTTTTGGGGACCAGGGCCTCTAACCCTGCAGAATCTAAACTTGGAGGACAGGAGGCACAAAGTTCTCCAGTGGACCATTGGGAGTGATATTAAGTGGGGCCACTCCTGTTTCCACCTTTGGATTTTAGACTCAGGTATCTTTCTTGTTGGGAAATGGTGCCATAGAATATTACCTCCACCTTGGCACTTCAGCTGTGCCTTTAGCTGACTGTCCCAGTGCTCTGTCAGGCAGCAGATCTGTGATCACTGCACATCCTGTGGTATAAAGTGCACCATGCATTTCCTTTGCTGTAAGGTGGGATCCTGTGCTAGAGGAACTAACACTCCATAAACCCTTGCTGGCTGACACCTGTGGACAGGAGGTCAAACCTATCTATGCAGTATGGATCTATTTCTGTGAAAACAAACTGCTGGCCCTTCCCAGATAGAAGAGTTCCAGTAGAGCAGACGGCTGGTTGAACTTCGTGAAAGGAACCACATCAGGAGCTCCTCATTGGTCTCTTGCTGACAGGTTAGACCAAGTGAGTGGTTGGATCAGCCTTGGGCTCATAAATAGCCTCCAGCTCCATTACTTTGGTCATTCTGTCCTTGTACCCATCGTGCCAGCACACAGGCTGCCAGTAAGAAATGCTGTCCAATGTCAACTGTTAGAATTGTTCTGTCTGCTTGGTGATTTATTGTGTTCACAGGTGCCACTCTGCCTGGTGCCCATCCCAGTACATCTTCCCATGTGCTTTCCTTGACCCCAGTCACAGAGGTCACCCAGCACTGCTCTGTGTCCACATATATTCTCATCTTGGGCCACTCCTTACACACAAAAGTGAACGACAGGAGCTCTTCCCAGTGGGGGATATGTCTCCACTACTGTCTTTCAAGGCCAGCCCTGCATGAGGCTGTAATGTAGCTGCTGTCCACTTTCATGCTGATCTCAAGTACCAAGTCAGGCTTAAAACTCAATATTAAAAAAACTAAGATCATGGCTATCTAGTTCCATCACTTCATGGCAAATAGAAGGGGAAAAGGCAGAAACAATGACAGATTTCCTCTTCTTGGCTCTAAAATCACTGCGGATGGTGACTGCAGCCATGAAACTAGAAGACAGCTGCTCCTTAGAAGAAAAGCTATGACAAACCTAGACAGTATATTAAAAAGCAGAGACATCACTTTGCCAACAAAGGTCCAGATAGTCAAAACTATGGTTTTTTCCAGTAGTCATGTACAGACGTGAGAGTTGGACCATAAAGAAGGCAGAGCACCAAAGAATTGATGCTTTCAAACTGTAGTGCTGGAGAAGGCTGTTGAGAATCCCTTGGACTGCAAGATCAAACCAGTCAATCCTAAAGGAAATCAAGCCTGAATGCTCATTGGAAGGACTGATGCTGAAGCTGAAATCCAACTTTGGCCACCTAATGTGAAGTGCCGACTCATTTGAAAAGACCCTGATGCTGGTAAAGATAGAAGGCAGGAGAAGGGGGTGACAAAGGATGAGATGGTTAGATGGCATCACCAATTCAATGTACATGAACTTGGATAAACTCTGGGAGATGGTGAGGGACAGGAACACCTGGTGTGCTGCCGTCCACGGGGTTGCAAAGAATCAGACACGACTTGGCGACTGAACACCATTACCAAGCCAGTCCATCCAGGAATAAGGCTCAAGATTTTCCTCCTCTGTCCATGTGTCCTAAAGGCTTCCCCATATGGTCATAGATGTGAAAGGAGAAAGGGGCTCTGATACAGCAGCAGTGGGTGCCCTGTGGGTCTGGGCCACCTATCCTGCACTCACCTGTGACCCATGAACAGTCTCATGCTCAGTCTTGAACATTCTCCCTCCACTTGGTGGTGGATTGCTGCTGGGCCAAACCACCCGGATGACCTTGTGAGTTTGGCAGAACTCCCTAAGAAGGCACTGTTTTGTCTGCATGTTCACTTGGTGTCCCAAGGCCAGATGTTCCATCTCTATCAGAGCACAGAAGCACACCAAGACTTTTTTTCCCTAAAAGGCAAATAATTCTCTGCTTCCAGGGGCATGGCAGAACCTAGGGTCCTGCTTCGTGAATCTCCTACTGAGATGTGCCAGAAACTCCACATCATGTCGTTCCCCACCACCACCACCACCTGCTAGACCGTATGGCTGGGGCAGCACAGCTGCCTGCATCACAGCCTTGATCAATTACAAAAACTCTTACTTTTCTGGGTTCTTCTCAAACCTAGAAGTCTTCCAAGTCACCCAGTATTTGGGCCAGAGCACTATTCATAGGTGTGGAATATGCCACCTCCAGAACCTGAAAAGACCCAACAGTATCTTCCATTATTGATGGCTGAAGGTGCAAGATGCAATAATTGTCTTTGCCTTTTGGAAGGGATGCCCTAGGGTACCACTGACCACTGGATCCCTAAAAATGTTACAAATGTAGCAGGTCTCTGAATCTTCACAGGGTTTATCTGCTACTCTCTGGAGCACCTGTATCTTACCAAGGCCTCCAGCATTTTTGTAATATTATTGATGTAATGGAACAGTGTGATATTCTTCAGGATGGTGAAGTAGTTGGACTACAAGGGGGCAAGAGAGGTAACACAGCCTTCAGGCAAAACTGCATCTGTGTTCCATGTGAATGTGAAATGGTCCTGATCCTTTTTTCCTGATGGGGACAGAAAAGAACACACCAAATCAGTAGCCACCCCCTGCATCTGACACAGAAACTACTATCAGGGCTGCCACTCGGTTGAGTTTGCAGTGTACTGCCATCCTCCAGGATCCAATTTCTGCAGGGATCACACTGGTGAATTTAAGATTTTGGGGACCACCATGCTGTATCCTTTAGCTCCTTAAAAGTGGCCCCCAGTTCTGCCACTGTCCCACCCCCAGAGATTCTATGATCTTGACTGGAACAGATCAGTTCTAGAGGTCAGTTTTCCACTTGACTTTTCCTGTTGTGATACCCAACCTGAGAGTAACATTAATTGCCAAGTACATCAATGCCAATTTCAGCTTGGGACAGGGGAAATGACCACAAGCAGGTCCACAGAGCTGGTGGGCCTACTGTAAGCTGGACCTTGGGGAGGACTCCATTAATTATCTTGCCACTATGCAGCCACTCTGACAGGGAAGCCGTGATGATAATGCAGATGTCTGGATATCAAAGTCAATTCAGATTTTGTGTACGTCAATCTTCAGAATGCTTGGCTACCCACTTTCCCCCTGGGTGTAGTTATCAAAGGAAATGGCTACTGGACTCTGGAAAAGGACTTCAGGATTCATTTCTGTATGTACTTGTGGTATACTGCAGCGTCCTTCTTGGTATTTGGCCACCTCTTCAGTACCATATCTGAAAACCAGCTCAGTCCAGAAACTGGCTGTGGGATCCTGATTTTCCTATTCATCCATCCTTAACTTTTTTCTGCTGGTATTTTCAGCTGCCCATCTGTTTTGCCTCTAGGGATGCTGTGTTTTATTAACCATTTCTGCAACTGTCCACAGGTCAGGGTTCCTTGGCTGCCACTCAGGTCTTGCTGGCCACTGTAATTTGCAGTACTGACTTCTGTCAGTTACAAGCTCCTTCCTGGCCTCTTTTCTGCTAGGATCCTATCGCCTACTCCACCCCTCCCCCATCCCCCCGACCCGGCAAATGCTGTTCTGGAGCAACCTTTCCTACTGTCAGCTCTTGCCTACAGGGGTGAGCCACCACTGACTAGTGGGAATGGCCGTGTGTGGGCATGCTGGCTGACACCTCCAATCTGGGCTCCAGCATCGACTGTCAGACATGTGAGTAAATGAACCTTCAGATCATTCCAACCTCCAGCCTTCAAGCTGTTCCAACTGAAGCCCCAGATGACGTAGGTCAATTCCACTATACCCTGACCATCAGCAACTTAGGAGAATAAATGATTCTTGTTTTAAGCCACTAAGTGTGTAGTAATTTGCTATATGGCAATAGACATAGCATCACTTTAGGAGTTTGCTACCAGTCTTTGCCTAGGTGTTAAACCCTGTATCTTAGAAGACTGGTCATAAGTCTTTTACCAACTTTACACTCCAGTTTTCTTCTGATTTCTGCAGGGCTCACGCTGGTGAATTAAGCAAGGATGCTGGGGACCACCACTCATCAAGCATACTTATAATCCAGCCCCACAAAAACTTTCCTAGCTTCTGGCAGTTGGCTGGTTCTTACAGCCTGTCATGGACTAAACTGTGTCCCTGCAAAAGATGTTTAAGTCCTAACCCCCAGGTACTCATGAATGTAACCTTATTTGGAAATAGGGTCTTTACAGGCAATCAAATTAAGATGAGTATTGTAATTAGAGCAGGTAAAAATCCAGTAACTGGTATTTTCAAAAACAGGGAATTTGGACACTGAAACAGACAAGCATATAGGGAGAAAGGCACGTGAACATCAAGGCAGACTGGCACAACGCATCTACAAGCCAAGTAACACCAGATTGCCAGCAAACCACCAGAAGCTAGCAGAGGAATAGAAGATCCTTCCCTCACAGCTCTGTCACTTTGTTCTAACTTCCAGCCCCCAGAACTGTGAGATAAACTTCTGTTAAGCCACTCAGTTAGTGGTACTTTGTTACTGCAGAAGGAAATGGCAACCCACTCCAGTGTTCTTGCCTGGAGAATCCCAGGGACGGCGGAGCCTGGTGGGCTGCCATCTATGAGGATGCACAGAGTTGGACACGACTGAAGCAATTTGGCAGCAGCAAACTAATATGTTATTTTGAGGGGAAGGGGGTTATAGTTCAGCTGAATTATATTAAGAAATAACCATAATCATATGCCTAATGTCCAATAGATTGGGGAGTGGGGGGCTAGGTTGGTAGGGAAAGGTGAGCCACATGGGCAGGCTCCAGAGGTTCAAGACAGTTGACGGAGTAGTGTGAGATGGGGTGGGGGTGAGGAAATCTTTGAGGGCATCTACGCAGATTTCCCCAACCAGGATCCCAAACTTAGCAAAACAGAATTGTCTTGATTGGGTGTTTACCATCATAGAGACTCTTGAGCCTAGTCCTTGTCTTCATTGTTTCAATGCAGGAAATGAGGATTTCTTGGCATGCAATCAAAGAGACTCCATCACTTTCAATTGGTTTATTCGTTGCCACCAGCTGTCCATTATGTTTCTGAAGAGAATCAGTATTAAAGAATACTGGAGTGGGTTGCCATGTGCTCCTCCAGGGGATCTTCCCCACCCAGGAATGAAACTTGTATCTCTTATGTCTCCTGCATTGGCAGGCTGGTTCTTTATCACTAGCAGCACCATTTAGATGATGCCCACTTCCATTATCTTTCCTTATAGCTAATATTTCCATCATAAAAAGGTCACTAGGGCATTCATGCACTTCACTGGTTCACACTCCTACCTCAGCACAGGTGAAAAATGAACCCTGGGGCAAGCACTGCTCATCAGAGGCCTTCTATATTGGCCCAGTGGCCAGATCGTTCTCCTGCTGGCTCGGTCACCTGAAGGATGTGACGTAGGAAAGTGACCCTCTGAGTACAGCTGTGGGTACTCGTGGCCACCACAGTCCACTGATGCACCAGGCAGACACACTTCCCGCGACACAGCCCAACAGTTCCCTCTGGATTCTCCAGTGTGTGTGTGTGTGTGTGTGGGGAGGGGGGCTCAGTGCAGCTCCACTACCCAACTCCCCCAGGCTCCGCACGTCTGTAGTTCCCTTAAGTCTGTCCTCGCACTTCCCAAGGTCACCTCACCGTCTGAAATTGCTGCTGGAGCTCCTTCCAAGGCTGTTTTGAAAAGCACTTGGACTAACACACGTCATAACGGGTCTATGAAGGACGTCCAAAGGGGCCCGGGGTGTCCAGCTGGCTCCTGGGAGTTGTGAAAAGCCTCATGAGTGAGGCCCACCCGTGCTGGGAGGAAAGCATGTGGACGCATTCCTCAAGAGCAGGCCCAGCGCGCCCGGAAGCCTCAACGTCCAGCATCTCAGCTGCGCCCCCCCGTCCGCGCGGACTCCACACCAGTGCCCGCTGCTCGCCCGCCGAGGGGTCTGAGGGATCGCCGCGCACTGACGCTCGCCTGAGTCCAACGGCCCTAGCATACGGGCTGAGAGAGGCCTCGTGCCCGAGACCCCAACACTGAGGTGGCCACCCTCTCAGCCGAGCCTGCGCTCGGGCGAGTCTACGATCCAAGCCCCCCGCGCAGAGCCTCTCGGGAGTGACTTTCTCTCGGCTCGGTCAACGGACACCCCGGGGCGGCCTCGCCCCGTCCTCCCGGCCAATGGCAGCGAGCGTCTGGTGTTGCTGGGCGGGGCCAGGCGCCCACCAGGCTGGCGACCCGCCGCACATGCGCCCTCCCCTGCCCTCCCTTCCCACCGCGCACGCGCGCTCCGTGCAGGGCCGGCAGGGCTGGCAGGGCTGTCGGGGGCGCGCGGGGCGGTGGCGGCGGCGGCGGCAGAGGAGCTGCTCGCGCTCGTGCCCGCATCCGAGTCTCTGTGGAGCTGCCTGGGCCGCCCCCTGCCCGCCGCTTTGGCTCCCCGAGAGCCGATGCGGGTCGCGGGGCTGAGGGGAGCGACGTAGCCGTCGCCCGCGCGGCCACCTGGGCTGGGCCTGGTGCGACCCCGGCCCCGGCCCCGACCCCGCCCGGCGCGAGGCGGCCGGACGGCAGTCCTGCTGTGGGGCCATGGCCGAGCGCGGGTGCCCGCTGGAGGCGGTGCCGCTGCCCGCTGAGGTGCGGGAGAGCTTGGCCGAGCTGGAGCTGGAGCTGTCGGAAGGTGAGCGGCCCGGAACCCGGACCCCCGCCCGGCTCTCCTCCCAGACCCCTGCCCAGGCCCCGCCCCGCCTTACTGCGACCGGACCCCTGTCCGGCGCTCACACCCGGGACCCCGACTCCCGTCCGGCTTCCGGCGCCCGGCCGGTGGCCGCGCTTTGGGTGTGTGGCCTCAGATGTGGAAACCTGGACGGGGATGACCGCTGTGTCCGAACGGGCTGCCCAGCCCAGGCCCGCGTGTCAGCGCGTAGGGACTGCGCCGGGTGCACGCCCGCGTGCCTCGGTTTCCCCTGCGAGACCGGATGGTCGCCACAGCTACCTCTCGGGGATAGTTGGGAGCCTGGAATGCTCTAACAGGTGCAAAGCACTGAACACTTGGAACGAGATTGTTAGCTCCTCTTAGGGAATTTTTTAAAATTAAGAAAGATGTGTAATAAGTGCTTGTTTGTTTAAAATAGACTGAGTAGTTGGGCCTCAGAGGCGTTACCCCCAGTCTGTAACCTCCGGGCTCAGGTCCCGAATTCCGCGTGCAGTCAGCGCAGAGTTTAGTTCTTGGCCGGGGTCGGGGAACCTCGCAGCCCTTGGAGAGAAGCGTGTAAATGCGTAACTGTTTTTGAAATTTAAATACATTTTCAACTTTTAGAATCCATTTTTTCCATAGGCTGAACCGAGTTTCACTTGGGGTCAGGCTAGTGAATTCTTACAACTATCGAATAAATATGCACAGGGTTGTACTAACTTACCGAATCCTCACCAACCTTAGGGAGGTAGGTGGTGCTGTAATCTTTGTTTTACAGGTAATACAACATTTACATGCAACTGCTTTGAATTTAACATCCAGATTTTTTAAAGTTCTGTGACCTGTGACGTTTTTCTTTTTTCAATGAAACTGCAATTGGCAAAGGGTGGACTTGAGAATTCTTGGTGATGAGATGCTCTTGGAAAATCTGAAAAAACTGAAATTAGGAATGTTTCTGACAGGAACTACTGGCCTGAGTTTGTTCTAGTTCTTCCCCCAGGGAAAATCATATAGTTACAGTTTAGATTTTACACATTTCAAATATGTTTTTGCATAGTGCTCCTGATTTCTGCTACACTGTGTTAGTTATTCCTCCAATTCCTTGTTTTGTGGTTGGGTGTTTGAATTCTTCGGGGAAGGCAATGGCACCCCACCCCAGTACTTTTGCCTGGAAAATCCCATGGACGGAGGATCCTGGTAGGCTCTAGTCCATTTTCTGGGAGTTGACAGATAAGATTGAGAACTTCATAATTTGTAGGACAGAACACACGTAAAGACAAGTATTTCAACAAAAGAAACACTGCTGTATTGAATCTTTTTATCCTCTTGTCATTTTAGCCGAATGTAGATGTATAGTTGCATACAAGGTATAAGATTAAGTTTATGTGGTAGTAGCTTAAGCTGGGGAAGTGAAGACAGTGTTGAAGGGAAGAGACAGCAGAGTGTAGGGCAGCCAAGGAGACAGGAGCCCTGGCCTCTGTCCTACTCCCTACATCAGTAAAGTTTTATTTATATAAATAAAGGAAGATGTTACTAATGAAGCACGGTTCTAAAGCGACCCAAACTAGTTTCATTTTCATTATCATTTTAATATTTTCAAGTCAAAGTAGAAAGCAGGACTCTTATTTGCCCTATGTGGTGTTTCTCTCCTCCCCACACACTCACCCCCCACCATTTTCGAGAAACTTCTAAAGCAGAATGCTGCTGTGTGCGCTGCTCAGTCACGTCTGATTTTTTGCGACCTCATGGACTCTAGCCCACCAGGCTCCTCTGTCCATGGAATTTTCCAGGCAAGAACACTGAAGTGGGTTGCCATTTCCTTCTCCAGGGGGATCTTCCCGACCCTGGGGTTGCACCTGCATCTCCTGCATTGGCAGGTGGGTTCTTTATCACTGCGCCACCTGGGAAGCCCCTAAATTAGAATAGTAATGTCAAAATTGGATGCCTTCACGGCGGTCACATGTGTCCGGATGAGGAGTTGCTTAAAACTTAGAGGTGACAGTGGGTGCAGGGTGGAGGGAGGAGGAAACAACACAGACTGAACGATGCTGAACTGCTTAAAAATGAGGATGATGGGGTGAGTAGGTGGCGCACAGGGAATCTTTAGGGCAGCAAAACAATTCTGTGTAATACAGTAATGGTAGACACAAGTCACTATACATTTGTCAAAACCCATAGAATGTACAACACAGAGTGAACTCTAAAGTTAGCTATGGACTTTAGTTGGTAATAATTTATCAATATTATCCATCAGTTATAACATATGTACCCCATTAATACCAGTCGGGGATGTGGTGTGCGCACAGAGAGGGGATATGTGGGAAGCCCTTTTATTTTCGAATACTTTTTTTGTAAACCTGAAAAAAAAAAGAGAAGAGAATAATGGTGTAAAGTTTATTCTTTGTTTTGGTGGCCTGCAGAGATTTAGAGAGGAAACTCCTACACAATAGGTTACATTTGTCCCACTCCTGTGTTTTCATCCTGGTTAGTAGGTCTCTTCCATGGCTTTACCTTTGTTTTTTGTTTTCCTGTATTCTGCTACAGCAGGGGCTTAGCCTGGACGGAATCAAGCAGAAAGCAGAAAATCTCCATTTGTGGATGTGAGGAAGGAACTTCTTTTCACAAAGTCTTTTTTTCTCATTAAACGTCTTTAATTTCTAAAATTTGTGATATAATTCTTAGTTTTCAAAATGACAGCCTGACATTGCCTTCACGTCGATAAACATTTGTTGTGCTTCTTAAATATTCTGTGGTATATGAAAGTTCTCAGTCCAAATTCCATTCACCTGGCAAAGCCCATCCTGGTGTCTTTATGTTGTGACCCTTCTCTCACACTTATCCTGTCTTTTGGAGTTCTTGCCACTCTGTGTGTGTGTGTGTGTGTGTGTGTGTGTGTTATCTATATATATTCATTCATTCAGTGATTATTGAGTACCTGCTGGGTGCTTGGTAATGTTTTGGCTGTCGGTGGTCAGGTTTAGCTTTGTTTCTCCGTTGAGCTTAAGGCTTTGCACAATGTTGTATTAAAATAGTCATTACACATTACAGAGAAATAGAACAGTTTAAAGGAAACGTAGGATGGAGTGAGCCCCCCTCCTACCCCTGGCTTCTCCCCAGAGTTGGCCTCTGGTAGCCATTTCTTCTGTTTTCTTCTAGAAGTAATCTGCCAGTGGTTCCCAAACTGTGGTTCACACACCTCTTGGGGTCCCTAAGACCCTTCCTGGGGGCCTATGAGGGAAAACTGTTTTATAATAATATCAAGATTCTCATTTCTGTTTTCCCTGTTGTACTAATGGTGCAGAAACCTGGTGGGTAAAACTGCTGGTGTCTTGGCAGGAACTGTGAGGCAAGGGCCCCAAATCACACTGACGACCAATATACCCTCTTCACCACCTCCCCACTGGCAGTAAAAACAATGCTACTTGGACTTAGACATATCTTTTCTTGCTGATACAGTTACAGTTAATGTTTTTCTTTTTGGCTGTACTGTGTGGGGTGAGGATTCTTAGTTCCCCAACCAGGGATTGAACTTATACTCCCTGCAGTGGAAACTTGAGTTCTCACCTCTGGACCTCCAGGGAGGTCCCCACAGTTAACTTTCTTGCCTCTCAGCCCTGAATGCTTGGTGGAGTCTGCTCATGAGGAATGAGAGGCGCATGGGAAGCATGTTGGCTGCTCTGAGAGGCCCAGGGCCTGTGTGAGGAGTGGCAGCTATGCCATTTGAACTGCAGGACAAACTGGCCACTTTTCTCCTGGAATGTGACTTTTACTTGAAAAAAATGAGTGGCAGACAATTTGTTGGACATTTTCTGAGAAATAAATAAAGAACAAGTGTCAGAAATTGTGGCCAATGATAATATTTGTGTTTTCAAGGAAAAATACAAAAATTTAAAACTTCTGTCTGCTACCGTAAGCATGACAGCTTCAGACATTGCCTTCATGTCGATAAACATTTGTTGTGCTTCTTAAATATTCTGTGGTATATGAAAGTTCTCAGTCCAAATTCCATTCACCTGGCAAAGCCCAGCCTGGTGTCTTTGTGTTGTCACCCTTCCCTCACACTTGTCCTGTCTTTTGGAGTTCTTGCCACTTTTTGTTTGTGTGTGTGTGTGTGTGTGTGTGTGTGTGTGGCGGGGGAGGGGGGGCTTCTGAGTACTTGAAGACTTTTTTGATGGGCTCAGTGGCAATGTTAATCAATGAGGTTTTGTTTTTTTTTTAATATTAACCCCACCCTCACGTAAGGACTGCCTTAAGCTTATAGGTGTTTTTTAAACAAACAGTTTATGTATTTATTCCTGTGTCTCTGCTTGCAGTGGATCTTTGCTGCTGGCCATGGGCCCTCTCTAAGCAGGCAGGCTTCAGTAGTCGCAGCGCGTGGGCTTAGCAGTTGGGGTGCATGGGCTTAGTTGTTCCTCGGCATGTGGAATCTTCCTAGACCAGGGATCAAAGCATGTCCTCTGCATTAGCAGGCGAATTCTTATCCACTGCGCCCGCAAGGAAGTCCAGAATGTGAGTTACTGATATTATTTGGTGAAATGTGTCAACATTTGAAAAAGCTGCATCATTTTGTGAACCAGTATTTTCCAAATGGCCAGTGCATCATGTTTCAGATCTGTGCATGGGTAAAAGACCCATTCAGAGAGATACCAATGAATTGCAACATAATAGTACGATAAGTTCATTGATAAGGTTTTAGATTCTACATTGCAACTATTGTTTAAGAACCTACAGTTTGCCTAGTTTGGGTGTGGTATTAAAGAATGTCCACAATGATCTGAAAAGGCTGCTGAAATACTCCTCGCTTTTCTAGCTCGTGTTTGTGTGAGGCTGATTGTGTTTCGTAGACCTTAACCGCATATCCTGCAGGCCATTGAACTGAAGCAGATGAGGAGAATCCACTTGTTTCCAAGAGGCCAGATGTTAAAGAGGCTCTTAAAACAACACCTGAAATCACTAAATGCTTTGGAAATTATTATTTTTTATTTACGGTAGGTTTAATGTACAGTTTTTAAAATTAATTAAATATTTAAAAAATTTCGATTTTAATTTCGAATGTGATAAACATTGATAGCTTACAAATAAAAGCTGTTTGGGGTCCTCAATAAGTTTTAAGAGTGTGAAGGGTTCTTGAGAGCCACACCTTTGAGAACTACCAGACCATGTAATGGCAAATAGATGGGAAAACAGTGAAAGGCTTTCTTTTCTTGAGCTCCAAAATTACTGCAGCCATGAAATTAAAAGACGCTCCTTGGAAGGAAAGCTATGACAAACCCAGACAGAGTATTAAAAAGCTGAGACATTACTTCGCCGACAAAGGTCCATATAATCAAAGTTGTGGTTTTTCCAGTAATCATGTATGGATGTGAGAGGTGGACCATAAAGAAAGCTGAGCACTGAAGAACTGATGGTTTTGAAGTGTGGCGTTGGAGAAGATTCTTGAGAATCCCTTGGATTGTAAGGAGATCAAACCAATCCATCCTAAAGGAAATCATCCTGAATATTCATTGGAAGTACTGATGCTGAAGCTCCATTATTTTGGCCACCTGATGCGAAGAGCCCACTCATTGGAAAAGACCCCGATGCTGGGAAAGGCAGGAGGAGAAGGGGATGACAGAGAGTGAGATGGTTGGATGGCATCACCAACTCAATGGACATGAGTTTGAGCAAGCTCCAGGAGATGGTGAAGAACAGGGAAGCCTGGTGTGCTGCAGTCCATGGGGTTGCAAAGAGTTGGACACATCTGAGTGACTGAACAATAAGACTGTGTAATATGAAAAGTTTTTAAGGAAATACCTATTTGTCAACATGTATTTCTTCTACTTTTTATAGCATTTTTTTTCGCTGTTGCCCAGTATAATGCAATTTCTGTTTATATTTTTAAGGGCAATCAGATGTTTCCATTCATAAAATATATGTTTTAAAATCCTTGAAAGTTATACTTACTGACTAGCTGCTTGTATCAATATGTCCATCCTACTTTATGCAAAATCCATTATTCATGATTCAGGTATATTCCCTTTAGAACTGTTTTTCTTGTTATAGTAAATCATCTTAATGTGTTGTCTCTTTAAAGAATTGTGATTTATAAGTTTTTAAAAGAATATCAATACTAGGATTTCCACTTTAATATTCTAAAATTTTGCACATGCTGTTCATTGCCAACTTTCTGTACCTGTAGGCTTTGTTTTAATACTTAAGTTTAAGCTTCACTTTCTTTTTGAAGCTCTGCCTTCCTCTGAGAACAGCCTACCTGCCCCCCACCCAGAGTTAGGTGCTGGCTTTTTTGTTCCTTTTACCCTTATTTTGTCATTCTTATAAGATTCATCACAATTTTGTATTTATTTTTTACTTGGACTTTTCTTTGCCAGTTCATAGGGAACACTTCCAAAGGAAATTTTGGTCTGTTCATCTTCATGTCTTCAGCCCCTAGGACATTTTAGGTATGCTATTGAATCTTTGTTGAATTAATGGAAGAATAAAGTACTTCCCTGGTGGTCTAGTGATTCAGAATCTACCTGCCAGGGCAGGGGGCATGGGTTCAATTCCTGGTCTGAGAAGATCTCACATGGTGCAGGACAACTAAGCCCATGCACCGCAACTATGGAGGCCCATCTAGAGCCCAGGCTCTGCAACAGGAGAAGCCCCCGCAGGGAGGAGCCCGGCACCACAACTAGAGAGTAGCCCCCACTTGCCGCAACTAGAGAAAGCCGCCAGGTGGCAACAAAGACCCAGCACAGCCAATAAATAAATAAATAAATAAATTTTTAAAGAGTAAAACCACACATGGTATTTATTCTCAGTTTTACATCAAGAATCCTCCGTAGTTGGCTTGGATACTTAATTTTTTGGTAATAGTTTCTCAGATTCAGTGAAGCCCGGGGAGTCCTGAGCTGTGCCTCAGGGAGCCATTGAACCAGGATGGAATGTCTGTTGCTCTGAACTGCTTGGAGGGAAAGAGTCACACCGAGAAGAGCACACTGTGAGTCTGGTCCAGCTGGGGAGGACCCACGGTGGAGCTCCAAGACTCAAGTCTCCTCCGGCCCCACAGTGGCCATGATCCACTTGGGCCTTCCCTGCTGGACTCTGGGTCCACACTGACCCCACACTGAGGCCACGACTCCTGCTGCAGGAGTTGAAGCTGTCTCATTCCTGGGAGGGACTTTGGCTCCAGGACCCCATGTGGCCTGACATTCCTGGAGCTGCCTGGAGTCTAGGGCTTCTCCTTCCAAACCCTCCTGTCTTTCTTCTTCCTCCTCATGTCTAACAGCTTGCAGCCTCCTCTGGGCCCCTTCCCATTTTCCCACATAAATCTCTTCACATCTGATCCTGTCACCACTTCTGCTGCTTGGAGGACCTGAACTGCCTGCAGGGCCACTGGTCTAGACCCGTGTTGGGAGGGCTGTTTGTCTGCTGTTTGCTCTGAGGTCTGTCTCCTGTATCCATGACCTGCTTTTTGAGATGGATTCTGGTACCTGGTTGTTGGTCAGCGTGTATTGAATTGAACTTCAATTCAGTTGAACGTCTCAGGGCCCTCTTGTCCGTGGCTGGCTCTTCCTTGGTGGTGCACCGCGATGCTCCATGAGAGCAGGGCCGAGCCTGCTGTCCACTCCTCTGTGTCCCGAGCTGAAGTGTCGTGCAGATCCATTGACCTGTTGCCTTTCCAGTGTCTGTCTTAGAGGAAGGCACCATTTGCTCTGCCATTTGCTTTCTGTTAACACCTGCTGGAGGAAAGGAAGTTGGGACTGTGGGGAGGGGACTTCAGACTAGGGGTCAGGAAGTCCCTCTGGGCAGGCGGATAGTGGCAGGAGGGGCTGTGCATGTGGCTGGCGGTCAGCACTCAATGCAGGTGGGTTAGCTGGGCCATGGCTTCAGAGGAAGGAGCCTGGTGAATCGTGGGGCTGGGGAGGTGAACTATCGATAAACACTGACCCTGGGGAGCCGTGGAGGAGGGCTGTGGTCTGACAGGTACCTCGTGCAGGGTCTCCAGCCCCGCACTGAGACCAATGGAGGCAGAGGGTGAGGTGAGGAGGGGGAGTGGGGATGCCAGCCAGGCTGCTCCGGGGTTCCGCTGTGTCGGGGGGGACTTGTGCCTGCTGCCTGTGTGGTAAATGTTTCACGCGTGGGAAGGTGCCAGGATGCTACGGATTTGCTATTCTTGTGGTGTCATTGCCTCCCCTGTGGCTTGTGGTCTAATCTGAGCCACAAATATGAGGTAAGGATCCTGTCTCCCCCTCAGCAGTGACGGCACCTGTGCGTGCCTACCGTCCTCCTCAGCACTGGGCACTCAGCCGGTGGGCAGAAGGGGTAGGCTGTGTCAGAGTGCCCTTCGGGGGGACAGCCCAGTCTCGAGGGTCAGAGCCCTGCTCTTGCACATGAAGGGCCTCTGCAGGGTCGTTCAGGCCCCTGTTGTCCTTTGGCCTTCAGAAGCCTTACCAAGTGAGAAAAATGCACATTCAGGACTGAAGGGTTTGAGAAGAGATGGGCGTGGGGCATCAGTCTGCTGGAGGGAAGAGTCCTCCAGCGGGACCTGGGTCAGAGGCTGCTGCTGCCCCCAGTCATGTGGGATGTCCGCAGGGGTCAGCCTGCCTGTTGCTGCTGAGCCCTCCTCTCAGTACTGAGGGCTGGGAGGGTGCTTTGTCATTTTAGTTGAAAACTACTAAAGACTTGTAATTTTGAAAACTCTTCAATTTCATCTTTTAGTATTCTTTGCCTGACACGACATGCAACATTTATTTAATACAAAAATGAACTCATGCAAAGCATTGGGTCCTTCTACTGTGACACAGCCAAGGAAAGGGTGGGAAGGAAGCAGGGTGACACGAATGGGAAGTGAGCTGCTGCTCTGTCCTTGGATGAACTCTTCCTGTAGCATTTTATTTGTAGTGAGCTTGCTTCTGAGTGAGGCTGACAGTCCTTTCAGATCAGTCTTTATGCCCTTAAATTATCTAACATTTCTGGTGTTAAACCTGTGTATTAAAAAGACTGGGAAAATGTATACTATTTGGTAAAGAGAAACCTTTGTGATCAGGGAGGGAAACACCTACACTGGTCATCTCTGTCATCTGTTGATGAAATGCCTCCTGGATGCTCCTTGGCCCCTTCCCCCTTGCACACAGGAAATGAATGGCCTGTGTTTTGTGAGTTCCTGGATTCTTGGGTCAGCACTTCAAGTCATTGCTGGGGGACCATGAACCATGCAGGGCTTTCCATACAGATTTGGTGTTGTTACTCAGTTCAGTTCAGTTGCTCAGTCGTGTCCGACTCTTTGCGACCCCATGGACTGCAGAACATCAGGCTTCCCTGTCCATCACCAACTCCCAGAGCTTGCTCAAACTCATGTCCATGGAGTCGGTGATGCCATCCAACCATCTCATCCTTTGTCATCCCCTTTTCCTCCTGCCATTAATCTTTCCCAGCATCAGGGTCTTTTCCAGTGAGTCTACTCTTCGCATCAGGTGGCCAAAATATTGGAGTTTCAGTATCAGTCCTTCCAATGAATATTCAGGACTGATTTCCTAAAGGATGGATTGGTTTGATCTCCTTGCAGTCCAAGGGATTCTCAAAAGTCTTCTCCAACACCACAGTTCAAAAGCATCAATTCTTCAGTGCTCAGCTTTCTTTATGGTCCAATTCTCATATCCATACATGACTACCGGAAAAACCATAGCTTTGTCTAAACGGACCAGTGTTGGCAAAGTAATGCCTCTGCTTTTTAATATGCCGTCTAGGTTGGTCATAACCTTTCTTCCAAGGAGCAATTATCTTTTAATTTCATGGTGGCAGTCACCATCTGCAGTGATTTTGGGAACCCCCCAAAAATAAAGTCTCTCACTGTTTCCATTGTTTCCCCATCAGTTTGCCATGAAGTGATGGGACCAGATGCCTGATCTTCATTTTTTGAATGTTGAATTTCAAGCCAGCTTTTTTCGGTTCTTCTTCGCTTTCTGCGAGAAGGGTGGTGTCATCTGCATATCTGGGGTTACTGATATTTCTCCCAGCAATCTTGATTCCAGCTTGTGCTTCATCCAGTCTGGCATTTTACATGATGTACTCTGCATATAAGTTAAATAAGCAGGGTGACAATATACAGCCTTGACGTATTCCTTTCCCAATTTGGAACCAGTCTGTTGTTCCATGTCTGGTTCTAACTGTTGCTTCTTGATCTGCATACAGATTTCTCAGGAGACAGATAAGGTGGTCTGGTATTCCCATCTCTTGAAGAATTTTCCACAGTTTGTTGTGATCCACACTGTCAAAGGCTTTGGCGTAGTCATTAAAGCAGTAGATGCTTTTTCTGGGATTCTCTTGCTTTTTATATGATCCAACAGATGTTGGCAGTTTGATCTCTGGTTCCTCTGCCTTTTCTAAATCCAGCTTGAACATCTGGAAGTTCTCAGTTCACATACTGTTGAAGCCTCACCTGTAGAATTTTGAGCATTACTTTGCTGGCCTGTGAGATGAGTGCAACTTTGTGTTAATTTGAACATTCTTTGGCATTGCCGTTCTTTGGGATTAGAATGAACACTGACCTTTTCCAGTCCTGTGGCCACTGGTCAGTTTTCCAAATTTGCTGGCATATTGAGTGCAGCACTTTACTTCCTTACCCAGCTGTGAGGAAAGAATAGACATCCTATTTCTTTAGTGTACACTAAGTGTCATGGTTTAAGATTTTCCTTTAGTCTACACTGACTGTCATGATCTAAGATCACCATCTTGGAAAGAAAGAAGGAGCTTTTATTCCTTTTCAGACTTCAGACTTTTTCTACAGAGTCTTTGGTAAAGAACCTTTAAATTGAGAATTTGAAATGTCAGAAGGTATGCTTGTGCTTGTTGAAAACTGGCAACTGAAAAGAACACGTCCTGGTAAGCTCCTCACCCAAGAACGCGTGGGTTCTTGTCCTTAGGTTTTTTCTGAACACGAAGGAGCCTAAGGATTAGCCTTGTTGGGAACAGCTAGGAAGACTGTAACTAGGACCATTTTGAAATAAAGGTTATAGAAATAGAGATTCTGACTTCATCAAGATTAGATAATCTTGGTGTTACAGATTGAACTCTGTTCCCCAAAATTCATATGTTGAAGCCCTAACCCCCAGTGTGACTGCATTCCTTTAGGGAGATGATTAAGGTTAAATGAAGCCATAGGGGTTCCTGATTCAGTTTCAAGAGAGAGAGACATTGAGAGTACACACACAAGGGGGAAGGCCCAGGCGGGCGGTTGCCTGCACGCAAGGAAAGAGGCCGCAGGAGGGACCAGCCCTGCGACACCTAGGTCTCAGACGTCCAGCCTCCACACCTGTTGTTCAGACCTCCCAGCCTGTGACATTTCGTTAGAGCAGCCCGAGACCCTCAGCTTGTCATCCTGTTCTCAGCAAGCTTCCGCGGACTGAACAAAAAGGCTCATGAGCTAGTGAGGCTGACAGGCTGAAAACCTGGCGGTCTTGTGAGGTGTATGCAGGGCCGCGTCAGCTCTGATCATCAGACCTGGGCCAGCAGGGCCAATGGAGGAAAGAGATTCTTCTGGCTTTTCTCTGAAGGCACGTGAGGAGGGTGAGGGAGAAGACAGCAGAATGTGCTAGACAGAGGAGGACGAGCCAGAGTCAGGGGACTGGGCTTCCAGACGGTGTCCCCCGGCAGGTGGTGGAGGGAGCAGGTTGGAGGGTGGGGGCTCGCTCACGGGAGGGTTTGTGCATCCCAGGGAGGAGCCAGGACCAGGCTCTGGAGTCTAGCCCAGCACTGAAGCAAGCGTAGGTGCCACCTGCAGCCGCTGGTGGTGTGGGTGTGAGTGACAGGCGCCCTGAGGTCTGTGGGGGTGGCAATGTCTTGTGCTATCTAGTGTGGTAGCCACAAGCCACGTGGTGTTCAACACTCGAAATGTGGCTCGGGGGTCTGGGGAACTAAACAGTCATTTAGTCTACTTCTAATTAACGATAGTTTAAGTAGGCACGTATGAGTAGTGGCTGTTGTATTGGACAGCGCAGCAAAGCATATGCTCTGTAAAGGCACTCTGCTGAAAAAGAGTCACGCTCCCAAAGTATGCAGTCTTCCACCCCTTTTCTCAATAGTGGGGAGAATATTAAAATTAGATTAGTGTGTATGTTCAGAACCCACAAAACTTCGAAGGCAGAGATAGCCAATTTTCTAATTTTTATAAAGGACTAAGGGGTGGTTATTCTTGGGTGCTTTGCTTTAAGCACGTGTTTGTTAATAAATGATGGAGCCAGCAGGTCGTTTGTTCAGGTATTAGGAGCAGTTGAAATACTCTGGTGTGATCTCTTGTCAGTCTCTCTTTCCTGCTCTGATTTAGAGTGATTTTCTGGCAGCATATAGAGAGTGGTTTGGGTGAGGATGACATTGGGAGCAGAAAAATGGGAGAAGACACTACCATAACCCAGGGCAGGAGTTTGTGCTGGTTTGGAGGGTGGCTGAGCCCGTGGGGAGAATGGGCTGGAATAGAGTCAGCAGCCGTGGTGTGGAGAGGGGGACTTTGCAGAAGGCTCTTGAGTGACTCCCGAGTTCCTGAAGTGAGTGCCGGGGAGATGACGGGGCTGTTCCTGAAGATGTGTGCATAAGCAGAACACGTCTGTTCATACCTGTTGAGTGTGCGGCGTCTTGGGGAGATCCGTGCGTTTGACATGTAGGACTGCATTTCTAGAAAGGGCTGGTCTGACAGTAGAAACTTGGAAGCCATCAGTACAACTGTCATAATTGGAACAAAGACAGTTGCTGCCTGTGGAGAACTGAATAATGCAAAGGAGGCCTCTGACAAACCCTCCAGCAGCCCAGACCCCAAAGGGAAAGGCAGCAAGGGAAGGCCGCAGAGAGACCAAAGGGGCACTGCTGCAGGGCAAATGCAGGAGCACGTGTGGGCGTCTCTGCAGCTGAGGCAGGAGAGGCTTTCCAGACGAGGGCATTTATTCAGGGACATAGCCCAAGTCAGTATCCCTGGCCAGTCATCAGGTAAAGAACACTCTCCTTCCCCACATCTGACTGAAATGGTAGCAGTGTTAAAAATTACAAAGCCGTTCACAGCAGTCTAGACTCTGGGAAGTCAAAGGTCAGTCAGCAGGATGCTGTCTGTGTGGGGACGGCAAGGGTGAGGCAGGGGAGTCAGCGCCGGGAGGAGCAGGAGTGCTGGGGAGTGGGGGGTGTGCGTCCACTCTCCCACTGGCCTCCAGAGTCCACTGGGAGGGAGGGGTGCTTGGAGGGCAACCGGCCCCCGCCCCCGGCCTGAGCAGAGCAGCTGATCCTTGGAAAGTTCACAGGAGGGAAGCTATGCAGCTGGGAAATGCTGGAGGGAATTCTTTGAGCTGCAAGAGGCTTCGCTCTTCCGGTCAGGAGGGTTGAGTGTGAATCATCCCGCAGTCTGCTTTCATCTCACCAGGTGGTATGTAGAAGAACCTGCACCCGGGTGCCCACAGGGGCTCTTCTGAAAGCAGCAAGATAGACGTCTTTCAGTAGTTGAATAGATAAATGAACTGGTACACAGAGACAATGGAATGTTACAGAATATTTAGAACTGGAAAGAAGTGAGTTATCAAGCCAAGCAAGACAGAAAACAGTCTTAAATGCCTGTTACTCAGTGAAAGAAATCAGTCTGAAAAGGCTACGGATTCCAGCTATTCTGGAAAACTATGGAGACAGTAAGAAGATCGGTGGCCACCAGGGGTTCATGAGCTGGGAAGAGGGATGAGTAGGCAGAGCACAGAGGATTCTTAGGGCAGTGAAATACCCTGTGTGATAGCTTAATGATTGCTATATGTCATCATGCATTTGTCCAAGCCCATGGGATGCATGACAAGAGGGAGGGCTTTGGAAGCTGAGGCTTCCGTGTCAGGGCCGGCTCATTACCTGTAACAAACGCACCATCGGGGGGCGGATGTTGATGATGGGGAAGGCTGTGCGTGTGGCGGTAGAAGGTGTATGGGAGCCCTCTGGATCTTGCCTTCAGTTTTGCTTGTAACCCTTAAACTGCTCTAGAAAAAGTAAAATAAAGCAAAAGAAGAAAGAAAAACCCTGGGAATTAAATCTACAAGCCCAGATGGTTTCACTGACAAATTTTATCAAACATTTAAAACAGAAATAACACCAATTTTATATAGTCTCGCTCATATATTTTTTAACTTTTAATTTTGGAATAATTTTAATCTCAGAAGAAGTTATAAAAATAGTACATAGAAGTCATTCCGTTTCCTGCAATAACATATAACCATAGTATGTTATCAAACTAGCTTCCATATATTCTTAATTATAAAAGGTTGTATGATTATTGTGCCAAAAGATTTAACAAGTTCAGAAGTGAAGTGAATGAAGGCTGTCTAATACCTACCCCAAGCCAAATAAATCATTCTCTGGGAGTAATACTACTAATAATGTGTTGGGTACCCTCCAGACATTTTCTGCACACACAAAAATATATCTACCTGCATGCCTGCGAATAGGCTTCTCTGATAGTTCAGCTGGTAAAGAATCCGCCTGCAATGCAGGAGACCTGGGTTCGATCTCTGGGTTGGGAAGATCTCCTGGAGAAGGGAAAGACTACCCACTCCAGTACTGTGTCCTAGAAAATTCCATGGACTGTATGGTCCATGAGGTTGCAAAGAATCGGACACAACTGAGCAACTTTGACCAGAATCACATCTTTTTTTTCATACACACTGTTTCTCAGCTTGCTGTGTTTACTTGGTAGGATGTCATGGGTCTCCTGTGAGTGGTTCCCTTTCCTGTCCCCCAGGCACTGGGTATCTTTAGGACCAGCAGTGTTCTGTAGTCGTGTTGTGGGGCTGCAGACTCACTTCTTCCTGCTTGGTTTTGTGGACAGACAGTCTCACATTGCTTTTGTGTGTAATGTCCGTTGCCTGGCCTTCCTTGTTTCTGTGACCTTAAGGAGTTGTTGACTGTTTTCCAGAATAGGTTTTTAGAAACTGTGTTGCCGAGTTAGAGATTTGATATCATTTGAGATTTTGCCTTTGTGTAGTTCATTTGGTTTGCGGCCTGGAGGTCAGCCGGTGCCACACCTTGTACCCAGTGTGTGGGGTAGTGAGACAGCTGCCCGCAGGCCGCCAGGAAAGAACCTTCCGTGGACATCCTGGTGTGTTTGCAGAGCCGCTTGGGCCTGAGTGGCCAGCCAGGGGAGACTCCTCGGCTGTGTCTGGGCCTTCCTCTGGCAGGGTGGGCAGGGTCGCCTGATCTGTGCAGTGGGTCGGGGAGCATGCTCTGCTGTCTGTCTCTTTATTGCTCACCGTACCTGGGGTCAGGGACCTTGGATGTAAGTCCTTTACTGGTTCATTAATTTTGACTGGAATCTGTCTTGGATCCCATGTTGCATTCAGAGGCATGTTGGGTTGATGGTCAATGTTGAATACTTGAAAACATGTAGCTGGTTCTCTTCAGTTGGTCTGGAGAACTTGCAGGAAACCATGGGCACCAAACTGGAAGTTAGCATGTTTCCTTCCTGAATGCCCCTTGCTGCCTTCACCACATGAGCACTCATTTGAAATGGGAGCATAGGAAGAAACTGTTTCTAGGAAATGAATACTTAATCTTAAAATATCACGAGATTGGAATTGACATTTACACATTATTATATACAGAAAAAGCAAGGGAATCCCAAAATATATCTACTTCTGCTTCATTGACTACACTAAAGCCTTTGACTGTGTGAATCACAACAAACTATGGAAAATTCTTCAAGAGATAGAAATAACAGACAACCTTACCAGTCTCCTGAGAAATCTGTATGCAGGACAAGAAGCAACAGTTAGATCCAGACACGAAACAATGGACTGGTTCCAAATTGGGAAAGGAGTACGTCAAGGCAGTATATTGTCACCCCAATTATTTAACTTATATGCAGTACCTCATGCAAAATACTGGGCTAGATGACTCAAGCTGGAATCAAGATTGCTGGGAGAAATATCAGTAACCTCAGATATGCAGATGATACCACTCTAATGGCAGAAAGTGAAGAGCAGCTAAAGAGCCTCTTGATGAGGGTGAAAGAGAAGAGTGAAAAACCTGGCTTAAAACTCAGCGTTCAGAAAACAAAGATCATGGAATCTGGCCCCATCACTTCATGGCAAATAGAAGGGGAAAAAGTGGAAGCAGTGACAAACTTTATTTTCTTGGTCTCCAGAATCACTGCAGATGGTGACTGCAGCCATGAAATTTAAAGAAACTTGCTCCTTGGAAGGAAAGCTGTGCCCAACTTACACAGTGTAACCTGCGCAGAGACATCACCTTGCTGACAAAGGTCTGTCTAGTCAAAGCTATGTTTTTCCTAGTAGTCATGTATGGATATGAGAATTGGATCATAAAGAAGGCTGAGTGCCAAAGAATTGATGCTTTCAAATTGTGGTGCTAGGGAAGACTCTTGAGAGTCCCAAGGAGACCAAACCAGTCCATCCTAAAGGAAATCAACCCTGAATATTCATTGAAAGGACTGATGCCGAAACTCCAATACTTTGGCTACTTGATGTGAAGAGCTGACTCATTGGAAAAGACCCTGGTGCTGGGAAAGATTGAGGGCAGGAGGAGAAGGGGGTGACAGAGGATGAGATGGTTGGATGGCATCACTCATTTGATGGACATGAGTTTGAGCAAGCTCCAGGAGATGGTGAAGGACAGGGGAAGCCTGGTGTGCTGCAGTTTAGGGGGTCACAAAGAGCCAGACACGACTGAGTGACTGAACAGCAACAACGATATATAAAATAGATTAACTAATAAGGACCTGCTGTATAGCATAGGGAACTCTACTTAATATTGTAATGACCTACCTATGTGAGAAGTGAACGTGATAGTTACTCAGCTGTGTCTGACTCTTTGCAATACCATGGACTATATAGCCTGCCAAGCTTCTCTGTCCATGGAATTTTTCAGGCAAGAATACCGGAGTGGGTAGCCATTCCGTTTTAGAGAGATCTTTCCTACCAGAGGTCGAAGACCCAAAGTCTCCTTCATTGCAGGCAGATTCTTTACTGTCTGAGCCACAAGGGAAGCCACCTATATGAAAATAGAATCTAAAAAAGAGTGATATGTGTGTGTGTGTGTGTGTGTATGTATATGTATAACTGGTTCACTTTGCTGTACAGCAGAAACTAGCGTAATATTGTCAATCAACTGTACTCCAATAAAATTTAACAAATTGAAAACAATCTTGTAAAACCAAATGCTCTGCTTGTACATAGGGATTTATCCTTTGTAGATTAGTGTTGCAATATTGTTTTCATTTAAATTTGTCTCTATATATTTTCATATATTCTAGAGGAAACAATTATTTTTAGTGGATATTGTTTAAAAAAACACACGTGCTTTGAATTTGCTAAGAAGTTGGAAGTCAATAAACAAAACCATACACTCACATTCTGGATCCAGTCGGGGTCTGTAAGTGTGCAGTCAGGGTAGAATGAGTGGGCCCCTGTGGTCAGCTGTGGTCGGGTGTGCTCATTGTAGCAGAGATTGAAAGTGAAAGTGACGTCGCTCAATTGTGTCCGACTCTTTGCAATTCCATGAACTGTAGCCTACCAGGATCCTCCGTCCATGGGATTTTCCAGGCAAGAGTACTGGAGTAGGTTGCCATTTCCTTCTCCAGGGGATCCTCCTAACCCAGGGATCAAACCCGGGTCTCCCAAATTGTAGGCAGACGCTTTACCCTCTGAGCCAGCAGAGACTGGATGATAATAAAAATGAAGTGCTTAACTATTTACAGTAGTTAGAACATGGAATCAACTTAGATGTCCATTGACAGTTGAATGGATAAAGAAGTTGTGGTATATACACACAATGGAATATTACTTGGCCATAAAAAGGAACACATTTGAGTCAGTTCTAATGAGGTGGATGGACCTAGAGCCTATTATACAGAGTGAAGTAAGTCAGAAAGAGAAAGATAAATATCATATACTAATGTGTATAATGGAGAAGGCAATGGCACCCCACTCCAGTACTCCTGCCTGGAGAATCCCATGGACAGAGGAGCCTGGTGGGCTGCTGTCCATGGGGTCGCACAGAGTCAGACACGACTGAAGTGACTTAGCAGCAGCAATGTATATAATATGGAATCTAGCAAGATGGTACCAAATAACTTATTTGCAGGGCAGCAATAGAGAAACAGACAATAGAGAACAGACTTATGGACCCAGGGAGAGGGGAGGAGAGGGTGAGATGTATGGAGGGAGTTACATGGAAACTTACATTACCATATGTAAAAGAGATAGCCAGTGGAGATTTGCTGTTTGTCTCAGGGAACTCAGACAGGGGCTCTGTATCAACCTAGAGGGGTGGGGTGGGGAGGGAGATTGGAGGGAGATTCAAGAGGAAGGGGAGAGATGTATACCTATTGGTGATTCACGTTGAGGTTTGACAGGAAACAACAAAATTCTGTAAAGCAATTATCCTCCAGTTTAAAAATAAATTTAAAAAATGAAGTGTTTAATGGAGAAAATTGACAGTAGAGTGAGATTTATTATATGATATTGTTCAGGTAAAGTAAAAATACCTGGACTTTAAAGTGGCGTATGGTCTACAGAACATGTTCAAATTAAAAGGCACTCGAAGCATTAGAGGAGTTTCCTGTGGGGTTGTTGGGAGAGTAAGGTGAAGGTGAGTGATGACTCACGGGATGGAGGTGGGGAGGGGCCTCACTGAGTGATCCGTGGTCAAAGCAGGGGCTCTGTGTCGAGCCAGGGCTGGACCAGTGACTCCCTGACCTTGGGTTCGTCTTCTGTGGGTGGTGGGCTAATGTTCTCCTACGGGGTTTCAGGGAGGCTTAATGTACGTGTCACACATTCAGAAGTGCTGGTCTTTTGACAGCTCAGGAAGTACTCGGGGAAGTGCTGGGTGCATGATGGCAGGCTGCCCTCTGACTCCCAGAAGCCTCCTCTCTTGGCTGGCTTGTTTGGGGTGAGTGGATGGTGGGGGTAATGAGGGACAGGGAGAGGATGCCAGGAGGGCTTGCAGAACACTGGAAGCTCTCTGTTGAAAACAGTTCACTTGAAGAACAAGATACTAGTGGGCATTGTAACGTGTTTCTGGTCAAAAACACACAGAATCTACCCTGAGTGCTTGAGTTGTCCAGGAAATCAACTGGCGTGCTTAGATGAGAAGCGTTTCCCTGCAGACACTTTTCCTGCCTTGTTCCTGGGTAGGTTAGTTCCTTTTTAGGCTGTTCTTCTTTATGATAATTTATCAGAACCCGAGTCCTGGCCTAGGGATGCCCTGTGGCCTGCGAGGATTGGTTTCTGTGGGTCCTCACACCAAAACTCTACAGCTCAAATTTGCGCAGTCACGTGGGCATCCAGTGAAATGCACATCGGATTGTCAGTCTGGGGTGTGGCGTCAGAGTCTATAGTTCCAACATGCTCCCCCGAGATCTCAGATTTCACATATTGAAGTGTTTATATACGGTTGGACTCAGCCTTCCTGGGGTGTAGTTCTGTGAGCTCGGGACCAACTTGTCGTCGTAGAACCAGCACCACGATCAGAGCGTGGACCTGCTTCACCCCCCCCAGAATTCCCTCGTCCCACTCTGGTCAGTCCTCCCTAAGCCCCTCCCGTGGTAGCAGTCTGCCGCTGTCTGTAACAGTGTCTTTTCCAGGTGTCACGTGACCGGAACCATCCCGCTGGGAGCCTTTGGAGCCTGGCTTCTGTCACTTAGCTGTATGCCCGTAAGGCCCACCCAGACTACTATCTGTCAGCAGTTTGCTCCTTACTGCTGACTAGCACTGCCTGTGTGGACACCTCCTCCTTTGTTTATTCAGTCACCAGTTGAAGGACCTGAGTGTTTCAGTTTTTCCATTATGAATGAATTTTCAATTAAAAATTTTGGGAAACTTTAGAAGAAATGTGATTCTATTTTTCTATTGTTGTTTTAGGTGACATCACTCAAAAAGGATATGAAAAGAAAAGGGCAAAGCTGCTTGCACGCTGCGTACCCATCATTCAAGGTGAGGTTAACATAGATCTTATAAAACTGATTAAAAAATTGGTATTAGGGTTTGACTTTGGTAGTTGCATATTTTATTAATAAGGGCTTGGAAAATAATATGTCTAATATTATAAAGTCCAAAGCCATAGATTAAAGTTTATGTCTCTGGTTTGGTATAGATTTCATCCCCAGATAGGATTTATGTTATTTTTATTATCATAGACCATGATTATTTTTTATGATTTTAGTAAAGAACATTTCCTTACTTAGGTTTGGTACACATATAAAGATGTGAGTTCTCTCACCTTATATTGATCTTCAGAGTCAGCACCTTCAGAGTTTCAGCACAGTTTTGGGGGGTGGAATTTAAGAAGCTGATTTTAAAATTTATGTAGAAGTTTGAGACTTCCCTGGCAGTCCAGTGGTTAAGACACCATGCTTCCACTCCAGGGAGCACAGGTTCCATCCCTGGTCAGGGAATTAAGACCCCACGTGGCTTGTGCATCAAGGCAAAAAAAATTTAAGTATTTTATATATAAGTTTAAAGGGCTAAGGGATTCAGAATAATGATAAAAAAGAAGAATGAGTTTGGAGGATTTGCTGGTTATGATATGAGGAGTTAATAGCAAGCTGTCATTAAGACAGCCTGGTTTCGCACAAAGGTAGATAGCTCAATTCACAAACAGAAGTGGACCCAGACAGACATGTATGGCTGTGGGGACCAGGTTTGTGGTGGGGGTGGTGTTGCAGCTCATGATGCCGGCACAGTTCCCTAAGACACAGAAGCCAAATATGAAGGGCTTTAGTAAGAAAGGCAAAAATTATAGCACCTTTGGAAGACTGTATATGAAAACTGTCACCATCTCTAGACAGGAGGAAGGATTTCTCAAGTCCCTGAAGATACCAAAAAGCAGGAAATGAAAAGATTGGTAAATTAGAGTGTGCTAAAATTAAGAATCATGTTTTATCAGAAGTTTCCATAAAGAGATTAAAGACAAGCCACAGTATAGGAAAATGTGAACGTGAAGTCACTCAGTCGTGTCCGACTGTGTGCGACCCCATGGACTGTAGCCTACCAGGCTCCTCTGTCCATGGAATTTTCCAGGTAATAGTACTGGAGTGGATTGCCATTTCCTTCTCCAAGGGATCTTCCCAACCCAAGGGTTGAACCCAGGTCTCCCACATCGTAGACAGACGCTTTACCGTCTGAGCCACCAGGGACGTCCATATAGGAGAAGATGATCGTAACATAAATAAGAGATAAAGGGCTAGAGTCCAGAGCCGGTGAAGTCGCAGCATCCAGGAGACCTTTTGCCAGAGTGGGAACGGTCTGCAGCCCATTGTCCAGTCCACTGAGCACTTCCCACGTATGGCTTCTGAGCACTTGAGGTGTGGTCGCATGACTAAGACACTGCATTTTTTAAATTTAATTTTAATTAATTTAAACTTTATAAAGAGCCAGAAAGTTCCCCCGTGTGATTTTTTTTTTAAAAAGCCCCGTAGGAAAATGGGCTAAAGACTTGCATAAATATTTTACCAGAGGAAACCCTAATTGTTAGCAGGCAAATGAGAAGCCCGCTGGGCTGCTCGCAAGGCCGTCTGTTGCAGGCCAGTACCCAGGCAGCACCCCAGAGAAACGGCAGGACTTCACCCTCACTCAGGTGCTGTTGTTTTATACGTTGAAAGCTGGGTGGCTGCTTGCTTGGCTATTAGAATTAGTAAGCGTCTTGGTTTCAATAGAAGACAAATATGTAAGAATCAATGGCTTTTCTCTGGCAATATTTCTGTTAATAAAACAGCTCACATTCATAATGGGAAAAAAACTGTCGAATGTTTTTAATACATTTAGCAAGAAAGCCACAGGATCTATGTTAGGATCATACAATCTATTTGAAAAAAAGTAACTAGGATCCTAAAACATGAAGAAATATACCAATATCTTAAATGCAGAAATTTAATATTATAAAAGTTCAGTTCAGTTCAGTTGCTCAGTCGTGTCTGACTCTCTGCGACTCCATGAATGGCATCACGCCAGGCCTCCCTGTCCGTCACTGACTCCCGGAGTTCACTCAGACTCACGTCCATCGAGTCAGTGATGCCATCCAGCCATCTCATCCTCTGTCGTCCCCTTCTCCTCCTGCCCCCAATCCCTCCCAGCATCAGAGTCTTTTCCAGTGAGTCAACTCTTCGCATGAGATGGCCAAAGTACTGGAGTTTCAGCTTTAGCATCATTCCTTCCAAAGAAATCCCAGGGCTGATCTCCTTCAAAATGGACTCTGGTTGGATCTCCTTGCAGTCCAAGGGACTCTCAAGAGTCTTCTCCAACACCACAGTTCAAAAGCATCAATTCTTCGGAGCTCAGTTCTTCACAGTCCAACTCTCAACATCCACACATGAGTAGTTTCTAAATTAATATGTGACAAAACATAATCCAGTCTGAATAGCAGTGGTTGATTTTTTTTTTTCCTCAAACCTGGCATTGGAAATAACTCACTTGGAGGAGAAAAGTTCTGAGAGTAGCTAGTATATTGTTGAGGAGGAATAGCAGGGAGAAAGGCTTGGCCTTCAAGGTGTTAAACCTGGTCATGTGTACTTGGCAGTCACGACCACAGGGTGTTGGTAGACACGTGGACAACTGAACAGTGTAAGGGGAGGGCGTCTAGAAATGACTCAGGAGAATTCAAAGGAGGGAAGATTTATTTAGTAACTGGTGCCATGCCTGTGGAGGCAACAGTGGGACCCCCTTTCCTCTGCAGCATTAGTGAATGTAAACTTCAGGAGTAAAGCTCTAAGTATGTTTGTAATTACAGAATACTATAAAGTTCAGGAGAATATTGAATGATGTTTGAGTGATGACAAGATGAGAGACCTGAGGAAAAAAAAAACAGGTTATGATTGTCTGTCTAGAAGTGAAGCACTGCAGAATGACTGAGCTGCGGCCGGCTGGCCATGGCCTGGGGGCATGTCCCGCGTAAAGTGGGGCCTCTAGCTGACCAGGGCTCCCTGCAGGTCCTTTGGGGGCTCCTTGCATGCATGCGTGCTTAGTCCCTGTCATGTCTAACTTTTTGCAACCCCGTGAACTGTAGTCTGCCAGGCTCCTCTGTCCATGAGATTTTCTAGGCAAGAATACAGGAGTGGGTTGCTATTTCATTCACCAGAGTATCTTCCTGACCCAGGGATTGAACCCACATCTCCTGCATTACAGGCAGGTTCTTTACCACTGAGCCACCTGGGAAGCCCTTTGGGGGTTCCTTAGCTGAATAGAATTAATAGAATTCAAATAATAGGATGTATGGATAGGCGGTAAACATTAACCTATGTTCAACCTCACTAGTTATGCTGCTGCTGCTGCTGCTAAGTCACTTCAGTCATGTCCGACTCTGTGCGACCCCAGAGATGGCAGCCCACCAGGCTCCCCCGTCCCTGGGATTCTCCAGGCAAGAACACTGGAGTGGGTTGCCATTTCCTTCTCCAATGCATGAAAGTGAAAAGTGAAAATGAAGTCGCTCAGTCGTGTCTGACTCCTAGTGACCCCATGGACTGCAGCCTACCAGGCTCCTCTGTCCATGAGATTTTCCAGGCAAGAGTACTGGAGTGGGGTGCCATTGCCTTGGGAATGCAAATTAGTGAACCATTCTCCTGTCAGATTGGCAAGATTCTAAAATTTGTAACATGCAGTGCTGACAGAGACATGGGGAAATGGCCCCCTGTGGGAATTCGAATGCTGTGGCCTGAGAAGTTCTCTCTTGATACCTGTTAAGACTAAAAATGTACCTACTCTTTCATCCAGTGGTTTCCCATTGGGCTTTATATCTTTCCTAAATAAATTAACCGATCGCAATAAAAGCACTGTATTTTGGAATAAAAATGCAAGGATGTCCCTATATCTACACATCACTTTGCAAGCATACCTGTTTATAGTGCATAATGCATAGGATTCTGTGTTCTCCATTATGGATTTTAGGGAAATTTGTTCCAGTCAGTCCAAGAAACAAAAAGCCAGAAGCAGTGCTGATCAGTATTGCTGCATGTTACATACATGTGTGTGTGTATATGTTCAGTTTTGAAGAGCTAACGAACACTCCAAACCTTGTACATAAACATCAGCAATGGCAGCATTCTGCGCCCACACCTGGAGGTCGGCCAGTCTTGGGGGCAGCTCCTTCCTGTCTGCAGAGCCAGAGCTGATGTCCCAGGGGCTCCTCCGTCACAGAGGTGTCTGGAGGTTCACGCAGCGGAGTGACGGCCCCCATGTCTCCTGTCCCCTCTGTCCTCTCTGTGTGTCATCCTAGGGAGCTGGGGTCAGGTGGCCTTTCAGGAGCAGCGTCAGAGGTCATGACCCCCTGAGTCCCAGGTGGGACAGTTCCCGATCAGGTCAGCCACTCACTTGTGTCTGACTCTTTGCGACCCCATGGACTGCAGCACGCCAGGCTTCCCATCCATCACCAACTCCCAGAGCTTGCTCAAACTGATAGCTATTGAGTCGGTGATGCCATCCAACCATCTTGTCCTCTGTTGTCCCCTTCTCCTGCCATCAATCTTTCCCAGCATCAGGGTCTCTTCTGATGAGTTGGCTCTTCGCATTAGGTAGGGAAAATATTGGAACTTCAGCTTGAGCATCAGTCCTTCCAATGAATATTCAGGACTGATTTTCCTTTAGGATGGACTGGTTGGATCTCCTTGTAGTCCAAGGGATTCTCAAAAGTCTTCTCCACACCACAGTTCAAAAGCATCAATTCTTTGGCGCTCAGTTTTCTTTATAGTCCAACTCACATCCATACGTAAATACTGGAAAAACTATAGCTTTGACTAGACAGACCTTTGTCAGCAAAGTAACGTCTCTGCTTTTTAACATGCTGTCTAGGTTGTTTATTGGAAAAGGCAATGGCACCCCACTCCAGTACTCTTGCCTGGAAAATTCCACGGATGGAGGAGCCTGGTGGGCTGCAGTCCATGGGGTCGCTAAGAGTCAGACACGAATGAGTGACTTCCCTTTCACTTTTCACTTTCATGCATTGGAGAAGGAAATGGCAACCCACTCCAGTGTTCTTGCCTGGAGAATCCCAGGGACGGGGGAGGCTGGTGGGCTGCCGTCTATGGGGTCACACAGAGTCGGACACGACTGAAGTGACTTAGCAATAGCAAAAACTAGGTTGTTTATAGCTTTTCTTCCAAGGAGCAAGCATCTTTTAATTTCGTGGGTGCAGTCACCATCTGCACTGATTTTGGAGCCCAACAAAATAAAGTCTGTCACTGTTTCCATTGTTTCCCCGTCTATTTGCCGTGAAGTGATAGGATCAGATGCCATGATCTTCGTTTTTTGGATATTGAGTTTTAAGCCAGGTTTTTCACTCTCCTCTTTCACTTTCATCAAGAGGCTCTTTAGTTCTTCTCTTTTTGCTATAAGGGTGGTGTCATCTGCATATCTGAGGTTATTGATATTTCTCCTGGCAATCCTGATTCCAGCTTTGCTTCATCCAGCCCAGCATTTTGCATGATGTACTCTGCATGCTGCTGCTGCTAAGTCGCTTCAGTCGTATCTGACTCTGTACGACCTCATAGACGGCAGCCCACCAGGCTCCCTCATCCCTGGGATTCTCCAGGCAAGAACACTGGAGTGGGTTGCCATTTCCTTCTCCAATGCATGAAAGTGAAAAGTGAAAGGGAAGTCGCTCAGCTGTGTCTGACTCCTAGTGACCCCATGGACTGCAGCCTACCAGGCTCCTCCGTCCATGGGATTTTCCAGGCAAGAGTACTGGGGTGGGGTGCCATTGCCTTCTCTGTACTCTGTATATATAGGTTAAATAAGCAGGGTGACAGTATACAGCCTTGATGTACTTCATTCCCGATTTGTAACCAGTCTCTTGTTCCATGTCCAGTTCTGTTGCTTCTTGACCTGCATACAAACTTCTCAGGAGGCAGGGAAGGTGGTCTGATATTCCCATCTCTTGAAGAATTTTCCACAGTTTGTTGTGATCCACATAGTCAAAAGCTCTGCTGTAGTCAATAAAGCAGAAATAGATGTTTTTCTGGAATTCTCTTGCTTTTACGATGATCCAGCGGATGTTGGCAAGTTGATCTCTGGTTTCTCTGTGTTTTCTAAATCCACCTTGAACATCTGGAAGTTCTCGGTTCACCTATTGTTGAGGCCTTGGAATTTTGAGCATCACTTTGCTAGTGTGTGAGATGAGTGCAATTGTGCAGTAGTTTGAACATTCTTTGGCATTGCCATTCTTCGGGATTGGAATGAAAACTGATCTTTTCCAGTCCTGTGGCCACTGCTGAGGTGGGGACAGGCTGCTGCTTTTCGGGGAGTGCTAAGAGCTAGTGGCTAAGGCTGTTTTTCTGGGACATTTTGAAACAATCTAGTGCTCAGGCAGGACCAGGGACTCTGTTAAATGACCCTGCAGGCTTGTGCTTGTCCTTTACTCAACATATGACATCCTGATGGCCTGGGTGTTGGCCGGCCACGGGTGTGCCAGTCATGGGTCTGCAACAGGCACGGAGAGCTGGCCGCCCATCAGGTTGGAGACACAGGTGTCACAGGCTCAGGTGGTTAGCACCCGAAGCCTCCAAGCTTCTCATCGGCTTTCTTCCTGTGTCTGAGGGCAGCTGTCAGCACCCGGGTGATGGCTTTGTGGGCTGCTTCCTGCTGGGCTTGCTGACACCAGGGCCAGTGTGGGGGAAGGGAGGGGCGTTCGAGAAAGCTGGCCCTAGAGAGCTGGCCCCATGCACCATGTGCACAAAGCTGGGGGCCCAGGGCTGCTGACAGGGAGAGGCTGGAAGCTGACATCAATGTCTTGGCCCCAACCTCCAGATTCAGGGTCTTCTGGGTGTTGGGGCCCCTGGCGTGCATGGCTGTGCAGCAGGGGCTGTGCAGCAGCATGCGAGAGGTGTGTGCTATTCTACATGGGTTTTTCTATTGTTGGAAAAGCAGGTTGTTTACTCACCGTGTTTCTGTGAAACTGTTTCAGGAGTAGACCCCTCCCTGCAAGTGGAGAATAGCATCCTTGGGCCCACACAAGCCTCGGCCCCCGCGCCCAAGCAGCCCAAGCCACGGCCCAGCAACTCCCGGGACGAGCGCTTCCGGTCAGGTAGGGCCCGGAGTGCCGCGTCCTCTGCTTGGACACCGCAGCTCCACTGAGGAAAGGGCCTTCTCTGAATCGTGACTGACTGCATCGTGGTTTTCAAGAAAAAAACAAAACTTGCATAGGTCTCAGTATGTTTTAGTGTAGCCTGGAGTGTGAGCGTGCTCCTCTCTGCAGCTGTGTATAGACATCTCAGAAGAAAGCAAGATCTTCCTCACCATGGAAGTCATTTCTGTAAATGTCTGTGTCCATTTTTCTACTGGAACTTTGGGGTTGGGGTTGGTGGAGTTGTCCAGGAGGGAACCACTCTACTACTCTACGTGTTTTAGTATTTTATTTTTCTCTAATTTTGAAGATTTCCTTCTAATTAGATTTTTGCCACTCTGCTTGTGCTTTTATAAATATTTGAATTTGTCTCTATAGTTTATTTGCATTATCAAGACATGCCTTGAAAAAATGCATGCTTCCAATGATCATTTTATTTATTTATTATTTTTGGCTGTGCTCGGTCCTTGTTGCTTTGTGGGCTTCTCATTGCAGTGGCTTCTCTTTTTGTGGAAAACAGGCTTTAGGGCCTGTGGGCTTCAGGAGTTGTGGCTCCCATGCTCTAGAGCACAGGCTAAGTAGTTGCGGTGCACAAGTTTAGTTACTCTGAGGCACGTGGGATCTTCCTGGACCAGGAATGGGACCTGTGTCTCCTGCACTGGCAGGCGGATTCTTTACCACCAAGCCACCAGAGAAGCCCTCTGCTTCCTGTTATAGATTAGATATCAATAGTTTTTGAACACTCTTTGGCTTGTTTTGGGTTTCCCTGGTGGCTCAGAGGTTAAAGCGTCTGCCTGCTATGCGGGAGACCCAGATTTGATCCCTGGGTTGGGAAGATCCCCTGGAGAAGGAAATGGCAGCCCACTCCAGTGTTCTTGCCTAGAGAATCCCAGGGACGAGGGAGCCTGGTGGGCTGCCGTCTATAGGGTCGCAAGAGTCGGACACGACTGAAGCAACTTAGCACCAGCAGCAGCTCAGGAAATTAAAGGAGTGTAGAAATTCTGTATACTGTAGCTAGTTTCTGGAGAAGGCACTGGCACCCCACTCCAGTACTCTTGCCTGGAAAATCCCATGGACGGGAGAGCCTGGTGGGCTGCAGTCCATGGGGTCGCTAAGAGTCGGACACGACTGAGCGACTTCACTCACTTACCACTTACTGCTACTGCTGCTAAGTCGCTTCAGTCGTGTCCGACTCTGTGCGACCCCATAGACAGAAGCTCACCAGGCTCCCCTGTCCCTGGGATTCTCCAGGCAAGAATACTGGAGTGGGTTGCCATTTCCTTCTCCAATGCATGAAAGTGAAAAGTGAAAGGGAAGTCGCTCAGTCGTGTCTGACTCTTAGCAACCCCCATGGACTGGAGCCTACCAGGATCCTCCGTCCATGGGATTTTCCAGGCAAAAGTACTGGGGTGGGGTGCCATTGCCTTCCCCGCATTTATCACTTAAGCTTCTATAAAATAAAACTTTCAAGATAGATAAAGAAATGGCCATTTTGTTTTAAGAATTTTTTTTAAAAAATGAAGATTTTATGTATTTATTTTTCTTTTTTAAATTTTATTTTATTTTTTAACTTTACAATATTGTATTGGTTTTGCCATATATCAACATGAATCCGCCACAGGTATACACATATTCCCCATCCTGAACCCTCCTCCCTCCCATACCATCCCTCTGGATCGTCCCAGTGCACCAGCCCCAAGCATCCAGTATCATGCATCGAACCTGGACTGGCGACTTGTTTCATATATGATATTATACATGTTTCAATGCCATTCTCCCAAATCATCCCACCCTCTCCCTCTCCCACAGAGTCCAAAAGACTGTTCTATACATCAGTGTCTCTTTTGCTGTCTGGTATACAGGGTTATTGTTACCATCTTTCTAAATTCCATAAATGCATTAGTATACTGTATTGGTGTTTTTCTTGCTGGCTTACTTCGCTCTGTATAATAGGCTCCAGATTTTAAATGGTTTGTTAACATGGGAGTGTCATGAAGTGGTTTGAGGAAAGTTTTGATTAGATAATTTCTTACCGATTTAATATATGTTTTAGAAAACTTTCCCACACTGACAATAGTTTCCTTTCGGATTACATCAATGATGCCTGTAACATACAACATTGGAAACGGCCCCATCAGCATTACACTGATGTAGCCCTGGGCACAAAACGGACACGTGTCCGCGCACCCTGAGTGAGGTCACCCAGAGGCCCCCTGCCTGTCCTCACCTCCTGTTCCCTGTCACCTCTGTTTACGTGTAACTGACGTTGAGGACCTGCTTTCTGCTCTTGTGAACTGTATCTGGTTCTTGTTCTTTACTTTCCGAAAATGAGACCTGTACCATAAATGTTCTTTGCTCGTATTTTCTCCAAGGCTTTGTCTTCTCTTTGAATTCTCTTACAGTGGCTTTTGTAGCAGAAGTTTTTAATTTTAATGAAATCTGGCTTATCACTTCCTTTTCTTTCTTGAATAGTGCTTTTGTTCTTATATCTAAGAAATCTGTGCCAAACCCAAGGTCACAAAGATTCTTACCTGTGTTTTCTTCTAGAAGTTTTGTAGTTTTAGGTTTTTACCTTTAGGTCTGTGGTTTAGATTTTGTTAATTTCAGGGTGTGGTAGAAAGCTGACTTTCTTGCGTGTGGGAATCCCATTGTCGTGCCCTTGCTCCTTTGTCTAAAGGCAGCTGCTCATGGCTGACCCTTTCTGGACTCCGTTCTGTTATCTTGATGGATTTATGTGTTGTCATGGCAGCGCCAGCTCTCCTAATGATGGCAGCTTAGCAGTCATTGTTCACATTGGTATATCCACTGTTACTCGTCCAGGTTTATTCCTTATCATTGTTCCCTTGTATATACTGTGCCTTTCTTCCCTCTGGCACTTTTACAGTTTTTCTCTTTATCGCTGGTTTTGAGTGATTTGATTATTATGTGCCTTGGTATAAGTTTCTTTGTTTCTTGTGCTTGGGGTTTGTTGCGCTTCTTGGATCTGTTGCTTTATATCCTATAATGTTGGTATTGTTTAGATTTTTAGTTCTTGACTGTTATCTGTACTTAGGTTTTTGTTTGTTTCTAAGGCAGCCACAGTGTAAAAAGTCTGTGCTCACAGTCAAGCCAAATCTATTGCAGGGGCTCCCAGGTTTGTCTCTCTTCTGAACACAGTCTTTCATGAGTATTTCGGTTGTATGTCTGGGAGTATTTTTATTAGGCCCTGAAGTTTAAATGGTGCTTTGGCTGGATATAAAATTACAGGTTCTAAGCTCGTTTCTTCAGCTGTGTTGCCTTGTATTTGGTGATTACCATTGGGAAAGTTAGCCTCTTTCCTGATCCTTTAAGACTATTTCTCTAGAAGCTTTTAGGATTGGTTATCGCTGATGTTTGTAAATTTTATTGTAATATGCCTAGGTGTAAATTTTTCATCCTTAGTACCGTATGAGCCATTTTACTATAGTTTCTAAATGCTATTTAAAAACATTTTGTTGGGGAAAAATGTGAGCACATACAAAGGTGGGCTTGGTGTTGTACTGAGCCCTGGACTTGCCCAGGGCCACGGTTCCCACCGTGCTCAGGCTCAGTCTGGGCTTCTTCATCAGCCCCAGCTGCTTCTCCCTTCTCGTGTGATTCTGAAGCAAGTCTCAGAGATCACCTTATTTTACTTAGATGTCATAATATTCTTGGTTTCTATATCTGAAAAGAGTGCATGTATCTCTAAAAGATAGCTCCATTGTCACAGAATAATCAGCAATAATTCCTTAGTATCAAATACCCAAGTGTTCCTGAGGCTTAACAGTTTGGACCCAGGTTCCAAATAAGATGTACATGTCACAGGTTGTTGATGTGTGTTTCCAGCACTGATAACTTGGTCTTGGGGCCTTGGCTGTGGTCTGGCTGCTCCTGGCTCCATGGCTCTAGCAGGTCACCTTGGGGTCAGTGTTTTCCCACCACACACTGCAGGCCTGTGTCTCTCTCCTCCCTGGGATGCTGGCAGGGTTGATCTCTTGGTTCATTAGGGTGGATTTGGTGGCAGGATGGCTGGACCAGTTCTGGGGAGAGCAAGCAGCTTGTGCTCATCACACAGCAAAAGAGAACCTGGAAAGATGCTCGGTTCTTTCCATCCATTTAATCCTTTTCAAAACAGTAGCTCGTGTCACGGCATCCTCCAGTGGCAGCCAGTTAGTTTTGCTTCCTCTTTGCTTCCTTCCTTTTCTCTGATCTTGTTTTTGTCCTTGGTGGTGTTCAGACTGCCCCAACCTTTTTCTCTGGGAGTGCTTCCACGTCGGCTCCAGCATTGGGTTGCTGGCCAGGAACTTGTTGGTTGGTAGGATGAGATATTCTAGGCTCATCTGCCACTTCCTGCACCCTGGAACCCACCTTTCTCAGGGTGCTCGCAGTGAGGACAGTGTTGTAAGACTGCAGCCTGGATGGTAGGGGTGCTCATTGCACTTGGGCTGGTCATCATTTCTAGACATTTTTAGGGACTGAATTAAGACATGCTATTTAAAGATAAAATGCCATGTGTGTTCATGCTGATAATTTCCATTCAGATTCAGGACTGCAGTGTTCCCCTCACTTCTGGAGTCTCTGTGTGTATCCCTTCTCTGCCTTGTGAGCATCTTGGTTTCTAGGAGGGATGATGGGGTGAGGCCATCAGGCACCTCTTTGTTGGCTCTCTTGCACTTGACCACAATTGTGGCGGTGTGACGGGACCCCCACCACCCCCTGGCCGTGCGACTACAGGGAGAGCTTGGTTCCTTGTATGGCTCTGCCCATCCTGGGGCTTGACCGGGACAACAGCTCAGACGATATGACCACAGAGCTTTAGTGCTGCTTGTAGTGGTTTATACCATAATCAGAGTGCATTGGGTCCATCTGATTCATTTTATTTTCAGTTTTGGGGATTTCTCGGTTTAAATCTGAAAATACTTGCAAAGTTGAATCTATAAACCAAGGAATATTTATAGAAATCTGGGACCAATGTGTAGACCCACTTGTGTTCTTTTTATACTCAATGAAAACAGATTAAAAACATGAACCATAGTTTTGTTCCTTTATCAGGAATCTTGTAACAGGTGCTTTTGCTGCTGTTATTTCTGTACAGATGTTCACACCGAGGCCGTGCAGGCAGCTTTGGCCAAATACAAAGAGAGGAAGATGCCCATGCCATCCAAGAGGCGCTCTGTCCTCACGCACGCGTCTGTGGAGGCCTACACACCCCCAGGTACTGGTTAGGGTCGGGACGGCCTGGGCAGGGTTGGGGCGGCTTGGGCAGGGTTTCCCGTTGAGATGGAGCAGGCTTCTGATTGTGGTGAGGAGTGTGTGTGTGCTCGTGCACATCTCTGTGCATGCAGTGGGCTTGCTTTCAATAGATCGTCTATATAGATTTTAATTTCTTCACTAAGATGTAATTTGTGTCTTTTAGTAAAGAGAGGAACCTGCAGTAAGTGCTTTATGGGGTGACAGAGTTCCCTGAATTCAGAAATTTAAAATTATTCTCCTTGAGTTGGTCAAAAAGTTCCTTCAGTTTTTTTAAGAAAAAAGACACATTTCTCACTTTTACCAAGAACTTTGTTGAACAATGTAGTCACCATTTTGTTCCACCACCTTCTGTTATTTTTCAGGCAATTGCATATTTCCATTCCCCAAACATGTCATCTTTTTGATCAAAGAACTATTCCAGATGCCTTTTATGCAGTCTTCCAGGGAACTGAAAAGTTTTTCATTAGGAGAATTTTGTAAAGCCCAAAATAAATGGACATCCAAAGGCGCAGTGTCTGGTGAATATGGCAGATAAATCAGAACTTCCCAGCCAAGCTATAACAGTTTTTGCCTGGTCATCAAATAAACATACAGTCTTGTGTTAGCCTGATGGAAGCTGATGTGTTTTCTCCTGACTAATTCTGGATGCTTTTTGTTGAGTGCTGCTTTCACTTGGTCTAATTGGGAGCAGTCCTTGTTGCAATTAATTGTTTCATTTTCCGGAAGGAGTTCATGATAAAGGACTCCCATGTACACTCCTCCCATGTACACAACATCACCTTCTTTGGATGAAGACCAGTCTTTGGTGTAGTTGGTGGTGCTTCATTTCACTTGCCACGTGATCTCTTCCATTCCGTATTATTGTACAAGATCCACTTTTTATTGCCTGTCACAGTTTATGTTAAAAATGGAATGTTTTCATTGTGTTTGAGTTGAGAATCATATGCAGAAATACAGTCAAGGAGGTTTTTTTTTTTTTTTTGCTTAACTAATGTGGAACCCAAACATCAAATTGATAAATATAACAGAACTGGTGCAAATTATTTTCAGCACTTGATTTGGATACTTTGTGTATGTCAGCTATCTCTCACATGGTATAACGCTGATTGTTTTCAGTTAATGTCTCAATTTGATCATGATCAACTTCAACTGGTCTGCCTAACCATGGAGCATCGTCCAGCAAGAAATTTCCCTCATGAAACTTTGCAGGCCACTTTTGACACATTTGATCAGTCACAACACCTTCTCTATACACTGTACAAATCTGTTTTTGCATTTCAGTTGCATTTTTACCTTTCTTGAAATAAAAAAGCATAATATGTGAAAATGTTGCTTTTTCTCTTCCATCTTCAATATTAAAGTTGCTACATAAAAATTCACTAGTTTTGATAAGTTTTTTTTTAATGAGTGCTGATATGACAGCTGTCACAATACAGTCTAACAAAATTGTTTTGAATGAAGTTGAAGACAACTAAGCACCACTAGAGTCATCTTTCAGAAAAAGCAGCGAACTTTTTGGCCAACCCAATATTATGTGTTATGTTGTTACCAGGTCTTAAATGGGAAAGAATAAGGCCATTTGGAGGGTTTTTGATTTGTTTTTGTTGTTTCGTTACCATTAGAAATGAAAACTCTTAACGCAGCCTCTCTTCAGGATGGTTAGTGTGTTTTAAGTTTCCTGGAAAGCTCATCCAGGTGCTGGGAGCACAGTGCTGCCTGTCTGGTTATTGAAGTCACAAAGCTGGTGACACGCGTGTTTGGTTTGTCGACGTGGTAAACACCAGCCACACCAGGTCAACAGGATAGTGTGGTGTTTTGATGATGCTTTCTGACTTAAAAAAAGTTTATGTTGTTCAAAAAAAGTCTTAGAAATTTATGTCAAATTATTTTCTACCAAATATAACCATAGATACTACTCGGTTTTTTAAAGAACTTCCTAATAATAATGAAACCCATGATAAAATGCAGACTTGACAGAACCAGGTTTCAGGTTAATTTTATTGCCCGAGGTGGGGTTCTTCTCAGAGCTCAGGCACATCCTCCAAGGTGCACAGGTGCTGGGCAAGGCCTTGCTGGGATCAGGCACCCACAGGGCATAGGTTACCTCTGCTATTTGGGGCCCCGAGGGCCCCACAGCATGCACTAAAGCGGTCAGGGTTGGACCAGCTGCACTCCTGGGCATGGCGCCCTGTGACCAAGTTCTTCAAGGGAGCCCAGGGTGAAGCCAGCTTCCGAGCGGCCCTGGGTCTCACGGTCAGTCACACGCAGGCCCTCCTGGATGTGCGGGTGCACAGGGCGCAGGCTGGGCCGGTGTGGGAACCCTGCCCCCAAGGATGCCCCCCTCATGCCTGTCGTCGTTATTTTGACCACAGACACGTCATCTGCCTCAGAAGATGAGGGCTCTTTACAGCGCCCCGGGCGACTGGCCTCCGCTCCGCTGCAGAGCTGCCCCAGCATCGAGCCCTGGCCCGACCCGGCCATTCAGGGCTCGTCCACCTCATCCTCCGCATCCTCCACCTCATCTCACCCGGGAGGGCAGCCTGCCGCCACGCCCAGTGCTGCTGCTGCACTTGCCGGCCCCGCGGCCCTCGCCCGCGTAGGTCAGTACAGCTACGGGGACCTCTCCAGGCAGAGGAGCCCCCACCCCTCCTCAGACCCACCTTATCCTCTTTGTGTGGAACATGTCCTTTTGGTAACAAGTGGTTTCTGGTGCCTCTGTGGTTTGGCAGCCCCAGACCCTGGGTAGGCCTCCCCTGGAGACCTTGACAAGAGCTGGTCCTTCTGCTCTGGAGGGGCGGCTGGCACAGGTGGACAGTCCCTGGCCATTAGGAGGCCTGCCACCTGCAATGCGGTCTTTGTTCCTTCCTTGTGTGCACAGCCTCAGCCCTCAGTTGTCCCTGCACTGGGTGTCCCAAGGTGGGGCTGGGGCTGCAGCCATGAAGAGCCTTTCTTCCTCTACACACAGGATTAGACAGTCCTCAGTCTGAAAAGAGATGTAAGTCACAGCTCAATCATAAAGATGCCTAGACCTTTCCCAAGTCACCCAGTCCTTTAAATTATATTAATCTTAGAGAGGAAAACATTGCAAAGCTTTCACCATTTGAAGTCATATTTTTTGATGCAAAAAATAGTAACTTAGTTGGCATGCAAAGCACACGTGCATTTTTGCAGGAGTGCCTTAAGAAATGTACTCCTGGTGTGGTGCATCGCTGATGTTGGGGGACATCTGACAAGGAGGAAGAGCTCAGTCGGGGACTGCCCTGGCTGAGACCACACAGCTGGCTGTGGTGGAGCCAGGCTGACCCATAGCTTTCTGATTCCTGTTCCTTTTCTTTGCTACTAGTTGCTGTTCTGCTAAAACCAGAATGGTGCATCTGCGGTGCACCCATGACAGGCCAGTGTTTTTGATGGGGTCCCAGCAGGTTAAGTGTCCCCCAGGCATGTGCTGGTCTCAGGTGCTAAGCTGCTCCATACAAGATACTGGTCATTTGGCTGGACTGGGTGTTGTCAGTGACCGATGCCTTCATTTCCTCTGTGGGCACATCATTGATGCTCTTCGTTGTTACTGGTTGAGTCAGTGGCAACATGTGTACATTTCTGTTGAGCTTGTGATGTCTTCTTAGGTGAGAACTCACGATGCCTTGACCTGCTCCCAGCACGTGGAGGAGCCGGGGTTGCACTGTCAGGGCCATCCTGGGCGGTTTGCTTAATGAGAGAAGGCTCCTCTGGAAACACCTGCCAGGATTGTTGTGGTCACTCTCCTGGGGAGCCTACAAATGGCTGGTGATTACAGCCCACCTGTCCTCAAGGGGTTTCACAGGGGAGAGCTTGAAAACAGCGTTAGGTGAACACGTTTTTGCTGTTTGTCATGGCGATTGCACTGTTTGGAAATGCACAAGTACCTCCACTGTGAGGGAAGCGGCAGCGTTCCGGCGTTGTCTTCTCACTTGATCCAGCTTTCCGCAGCTCTGTTCTGGGTCCCACAGTGAGGGAAGTAGGGCAGAGCAGTCACTGTTTGCTTGTATCAGCTGTTGCTGAGCTGTTACAAACACAGCTTCCTGGTGGGTTAGAAAGAGAAGCATATTTAGCTAGAAAAACTGACCGTAGTTCAAAATGTCTAACCAGACAGCCCTTGACTTCACAGAGTTGTAAGGTGAGTCTGAGTGGGAGTTTCTTTTCTAGGAAAGGTCCTGGCTGTAAAGGCTTCCAGGTGGGTTGTCACCTCTGTGGCGGCTTGGCTCCTGACTCTTGCAGGTGTGGCTGAGCCGCTCTCCCTCCCTCCAGCTCACATGCATGTTATGTGATTAGTTCTCATAGTCCCAAAGTCTGACTTACTCTATATGTATACCTCACTGTTATCTGTAGCCTTGATGCACTTCTCGTGTGACCTGAATTTTAAATCTGAAAACTATCCCACTTCCCTCTCACTGTTATAAAAGTCATCCTTTGTTTTAGTTTCTGACACTAGGAGAGTTCTTCAATTTGGGCTAAGGAAAGAAATATAGAAAGACTATAACTGTAAAAAAAATTATAGGTAGAAAATGTTAAAAAATATTTATTGTTTTCAGTTAGGGGCTAGGAAAATCATGTGCATTAAACATTTGGACACAAATTAAGTACCTATATTTAAAAGCAGTACATTTAATTACAGTAGTTCATTTTGGAGCATAGTTTGTTTATTTTTATGCAGCTATTTAAAAAGTTACTTTGTAGTTGAGAATTACCATTTATATCTTTTTTCATGAATATAGTTAAAATCTCTCATTTTTGCTAGATTAGAAAAGGGGAGAGATTTCTTTTTAAACTGAAAGAATTCTATGGTAAGCATACTTTAAAATGCTAATTTCATTAATATTTAGCTTTTTTAAAGGTTGTGAAAACTCTTGTCATTAAAGTTAGGTTTTTCCAAATGGTGTTTTCTGCTTTGTAAATTTGTGTAGCAAGTTTGTGTTTTGCTTCCGTATAAACTCATCTTTCTACATATTAAAAAAAATTTAGATTGCATACTTTCTAGGTTATGAAGTGATAGATAAAAAATCAGTATCAAAATCTGTGATGGTGGGAACATTCATTTGAAGACTAAAGAGATTACAGAGCAGTGTCCATTCTCGAGCGTGAATGAGTGTCACGCTAGGTCCACACTCTCTCCTGGTGGAAGACTGAGTTTGTAACAGTGATGCTCTAGCGGCAGTCAGCCAGTATCAGAACATAAACATGCCATATGGTGAGGATGGAGCCCAGAATGGACATTCAGACAACGGAAGGAGTGATTTAAATACTTTTTGTATCTACCATAGTTTGTCTTTAAATGTGAGGTGAGTATGTTCTGTCTTAAGAACCTGACTGCAGCCTCTTAGTAATGGGACCTGTTTAACTGACTCCAGGGATAGTTTTTAATCTGTGTAGGTTTATTCTGTGAAGATTGCCAAGATTTGTGTCTGCATGGCATTCAACTTGCTTTTTAAGGGAGTAGAGGTAGTTTATAGAAGCCTGGCAGTTTTTTCATAATATAACAAAAAATATTACTGATTAAAAATATATTTCTGCTTCATTAAGGGAGATTTCTAAGTAAAACCTCCTTAGGCTGAATTGGGAAAGGTGTATTCCTCACGGCCATTCTGTGCTGTGGTTGGTGTTTCTGGCCTAGTTCCCTCTGAGAACTGGATGACCACGTGCATGCAGAACTGTCCAGGCCATGTCCAGAGTTCAGAGTCCACAGCACCTAATGTGCTCGGTCAGCCAGGCAGACAGAGTCGATTGGAATGCCACATTCCTTGCTTAGAGCTCGGCTACTGAAGCTTCAATTGAATGGAGTTTGAACAGCAACTTATGTTCATGTTCTTTTGAATTAACAGCCACTTTTATTTTGGGTTTGTGTTTCAAAAGCAGATCTGCACTCTGCCCCTCCTGATGTCACCACGGGCCTCGTGCAGCATCAGCACGCATACTGTGAGCGTCCGCAGCTGGCCTCCGTGAGAGGAGTCCCTCAGGGGTGCCGCGGAAGTGTCCTAGAAACAGCAGGTGGTAAGCATGCCTCTCTTCCTGCTTTGAGACAGCAGAGCACAGGCCTGGATCTCACTGTACCTGGTGAGCCAGCCATCAGGTGCAGCCCTGGTGCGTTTAGACTGCCCGTGTGTGTATCATGTGGAGAAATGATCAGGAATAGGTCAAGTCGGGAACGAGGAGGAGGGAGGAGAGAAGGTCAAGTCGAACGAGGAGGTGGGAGGAGAGAAGGTCAAGTCCAACGAGGAGGAGGGAGGAGAGAAGGTCAAGTCGGGAACGAGGAGGAAGGAGGAGGGAGGAGAGAAGGTCAAGTCGGGAACGAGGAGGAGGGAGGAGGGAGCCTGCACATTTAAGTTGATGCACAGGATTTGGATCTGTGGTATTGTGGGAAGAGGAGAAGCTGGGGAAGTTTCTCTAAGTGGACCCAGTACTGCAAGTGCAGCTAGCAACAGCAGCCCCGGTCAGTCGTGCTTTCTCCCATGCAGGCCTTCAGCACTTGTACTGTTTCCTTCTGAAACAGTTTCCAGTGTCTTTTATCAAAATCACATGAAGTTTTTCTTCCAATGTGCCAAATTTGAGTTGCAGAAAAATCCAGCTGTTCTTAGATCTGAGACCTTAATGTGTTTCTAGGCTCCTGAGCAGTTGGTCTGATTTTGTTGGTGTCATTCAGTTCCTTGTTCAGATAACAAGAGGAGAAACGGAGTCAACATGAAGCAGTCTTCCTGTTGGTTAGATAGATTTTTTTTAAAATTAACTTGTTATTCATTATATTTAAAAATTGTTGAGAACTTAGTTGAGGTATAAATGACATTATCTACTGTGTATTAAAGTGTATAATTTTATAAGCTTTTAAAAATATTTTGTTTATTTGACTGCAACAGGTCTTAAGTTGCATCACGTGAAATCTGCAGTCTTAAGTTGCATCATGTGAACTCTTAGTTGCAGCATGCGGAATCTGGTTCCCTGACGGACTGAACCTGTGTTCGCTGCATTGGAGCATGGAATCTTAGCCACTGGTCCACCAGGGACTTGACAGTTTTATAAGCTTGAAGATACATGTACACTCGTGAAATCCATACTGTAGCCAGTATACCTGGCGCTCCTGGAAACTTCCTTCCTTGTGCACTTTTGTAACAGCTGCTTGCTGCCCTTTTTGGCATCCCTTCAGGCAACCACTGATTTACTTCCTGACAGTGTAGAGTAGTTTGCATTTTCTAGGATTTTATATGAATAGAATCACTCAGCATTTACTTTTTATTGTCTGGCTTCTGCCACGCTGCACAATTATTTTGAAATTCATCCATGTTCTTGCATGTATCGTAGGTCATCCCTTTTCTTGGGAGATGAAACATCCCTGCATTTCATCTTATTAGTTCAGTTCAGTCACTCAGTCGTGTCTGACTCTTTGGGACTCCATGGACTGCAGCACGACAGGCTTCCCTGTCCATCCCACCTCGTGGAGCTTGCTCAAATTCATGTCCATCGAGTCGGTGATGCCATCCAACCATCTCATCCTCTGTGGTCCCTTTCTCCTCCTGCCTTCAGTCTTGCCAAGCATCAGGGTCTTTTCCAATAAGTCAGCTCTTCACATCAGCTGGCCAAAGGGTTGGAGCTTCAACTTGAGCATCAGTCCTTCCAGTGAATATTCAGGACTGATTTCCTTTAGGATCTCCTTGCAGTCCAAGGGACTCTTCAAGAGTCTTCTCCAGCACCACAGTTCAAAAGCATCAGTTCTTCGGTGCTCAGCTTTCATTGTGGACCAACTCTCACATCCTATAGATGTGAGATTTCATCCTATAGATGCACCATAGTTTAATCTTTTTACCTACTGATGGGTATTTTGGGTGTTTCCAGTTTTTGGCTGTTAGAAATAAAGCTGCTGTGACTATTCCTTTACAAGTGTTTGTGTGGATATACACGTTCATTTCTTTTGGGTCAGTATCTAGGAGTAGAATAGCTGGATCATACAGTAGGTTTGAAAGAAAGTAAAATTACTCAGTCGTGTCTGACTCTTTGTGACCCCATAGACTATAGCCTACCAGGCTCCTCTGCTGCTGCTAAGTCGCTTCAGTCATGTCCCACCCTGTGCGACCCCATAGACGGCAGCCCATCAGGCTCCCCTGTCCCTGGGATTCTCCAGGCAAGAACACTGGAGTGGGTTGCCATTTCCTTCTCCAATGCATGAAAGTGAAAAATGTGAAAGTGAAGTCGCTCAGTCGTGTCTGACTCTTAGCAACCTCATGGACTGCAGCCTACCAGGCTCCTCAGTCCTTGGAATTTTCTAGGCAAGAGTACTGGCGTGAGTTGCCATTTCCTTCTCCAGGGGATCTTCCCAACCGAGGGATTGAACCCGGGTCTCCCGCACTGCAGGCAGACACTTTACCATCTGAGCCACCAGGGAACATTTTAGTTTTTAGAGGAATTGCCAAACTGGGTCTTCCCTAGTGGCCCAGTGGTTAAGAATCTGCCTTGCAGTGCAGGGGACATGGGTTCAGTCCCTGGTCAGGGACTCACATCCCACTGCTGCAGCTACTGAGCCCCAGCACTGCAGCCACAACTACTGAGCCCCAGCACTGCAGCCACAACTAGAGAAACTGTGCACTGCAATCAAAGATCCGCATGATGCAACTAAGGTCCACACAGCCAAATAAATAAATATAAATGAATATTTTTTAAAAAATAAACTGCCAAACTTATTTCCAAGTGGTTGTACTGTTTCACCTCCCAGGCGTTAGTGATGAGAGTCCCAGTTCCCCCACATCCTTGCCAAGAATTGCTGTTGTTGGTTTTTATGTGTTGACCATCCTTGTGGTTGTGCAGGGGTGTCTCCTTCTAGTTTTAATTTGCATCTCCCTAGTGACTGATGATGTTTAGCATCTTTTCATGTGCTTATTTCCCATTTGTATATCTTTTTACAAGGGTCTGTTCAAATCTTTTGCTTGTTTTTTAAAATGTGTTGTTTGTTTTCTTAAAGTTTTCAGAGTTCTTTATATAGTCTGGATATAAGTTCTCTATCAGGTTTATACATTTTTTTTTCCTCCCAGTCTGTGGCTTGTGTCTTCATCCTCTAATAGTGAGAGGAGAAGTCTTTCATTCTGATGAAGTCCAGTTTACCATTTTTTTCTTCCATGGATTCTATTTTTGTGTCGTATCTAATAGATACTTTCCTGACCCAAGATCTAACGGTTTTCTCCTATATTTTCTCCTAGAATTTTGTAATTTTGAGTTTTATGTTTAGGTACATGATCCATTTTGAGTTAAATTTAGTATCAATGAAAACATATAATCTAAGTTTACTTTTCTGTGTATGGATGTCCAGTTGTTCCAGGATCGTGTAATACCTCCTCCATTGGCACCTTTAATGAAGATGGACTACATATGGTGGACCACATATAAGAGGGGTCTACTTTGGGGATCTGTATGCTGTTCCAATGCTTTTTCTGTCTTTATACCAGTACCACACTGTCATGATTTTATATATGTGGGTTTTTATATGTGGTTTTATAATAGACCTTAAAATTGTATACTGTAGTTTGCCCTCAGTTCTTCATTTTAAAAATTGCCTTACCTATTCTAGCTCCTTTGCATCTTAATGTGTAGTTTAAAATCCACTTGTTAATTTGCACCAAAATTCCTGCTGGGTTTTGATTGGTACTTCATTGACTCTCTTGCCATCTTTTGTTTGACCACTTCCAATTTGCCTTGATTCATGGACCTGACATTCCAGGTTCCTATGCAATATTGCTCTTTACAGCATCGGACCTTGATTCTATCACCAGTCACATCCACAGCTGGGTGTTCTTTTTGCTTTGGCTCCATCCCTTCATTCTTTCTGGAGTTATTTCTCCACTGATCTCCAGTAGCATATTGAGCACCTACTGACCTGGGGAGTTCCTCTTTCAGTATCCTATCATTTTGCCTTTTCATACTGTTCATGGGGTTCTCAAGGCAAGAATACTGAAGTGGTTTGCCATTCCCTTCTCCAGTGGACCACATCCTGTCAGATCTCTCCACCAAGACCCGCCCATCTTGGGTTGCCCCACGGGCATGGCTTAGTTTCATTGAGTTAGACAAGGCTGTGGTCCTAGTGTGATTAGATTGACTAGTTTTCTGTGAGTATGGTTTCAGTGTGTCTGCCCTCTGATGCCCTGTTGCAACACCTACTGTCTTACTTGGGTTTCTCTTACCTGGGGTGTGGGGTATCTCGTCACGGCTGCTCCAGCAAAGCACAGCCATTGCTCCTTACCTTGAACAAGGGGTCTCTCCTCACTGCTGCCCTTCCTGACCTTCAATGTGGGATAGCTCCTCTAGGCCCTCCTGTGCCCGCGCAGCCACGGCATGGGGTTGGTCCTCCCGGCCACTGCTCCTGGCCTCAAGCGTGGGATTGCTCCTCCCAGCTGCCGCCCCTGGCCTTGGGTGTGCCATTCTAAAGGAGATCAGCCCTTGGATTTCTTTGGAAGGAATGATGCTAAAGCTGAAACTCCAGTACTTTGGCCACCTCATGCGAAGAGTTGACTCATTGGAAAAGACTCTGATGCTGGGAGGGATTGGGAACAAAAGGAGAAGGGGACGACAGAAGGGGATGACAGCTGGATGGCATCACTGACTCGATGGACGTCTCTGGACTCGATGGACGTCACTGGATGGCATCACTGACTTGATGGACGTGAGTCCGAGTGAACTCCGGGAGTTGGTGATAGACAGGGAGGCCTGGCATGCTGCGATTCATGGGGTTGCAAAGAGTCGGACACGACTGAGCGACTGTTCTGATCTGATCTGATCATTGACTATAGATTAGTTTGGAGAGAATTGGCCTCTTAACAGTGTTGTACATTTCAATTGATAAATATGGTATATCTCTCCATTTACTTAGCACTTAAAAAATTTTTTCAGCACTGTTTTTGTAGCCTTCAGTGTACAGGTATTGCACATATTTTGTTAAAATTATCTCAAAATATGTTATATTTTTAGATGCTATTACAAGTGATATTTAAATTTTTTCCCAGTTGTTTATTGCTAATCTTTAGGAACATAGTTGATTCTTGTATATTGACCTTACATTAATTCTAGTAGACTTTTTGGTAGATTCTGTAAGATTTCCAAGTGCATGACCTTGTTGTCTATGAATAAAATTTTACTTTTCTTTCCCAATTGTCCACCTGTAGGAACATTTAGTTTCCTGGCTTTGTCTCAGTGTCTAGGACTTCCACTAATGTTAGTTAGAAATGTTGAAAATGGACATAACTTGCCTGTTTCCCATTTAAGGGGGAAAGCACCCACTTTTTCAATTTTTAATTGTGATGTTAACCATGGATTTTTAAAAAGTTGCTCTTCATCAGGTTGGGGGCATTCCTTTTTTCCCTCTAGTTTCCTGAAAAGTTTTTATCATGATTTTTGTTAAATGATTTTTAAAATCTGTTAAGCTCATCATATGATTTTTCTTTCCTAGTTTGTTAATATAGTACATTTCATTGACTGACTTTTGAAGATTAAGCCAAAGTCGGTATGTTCTCAAGATAAACCCCACTTGGTTGTGGTGTTTTCCTCTCTGACTTATATTGTGGATTTGCTTTACTAGTATCTTTTTTAGCATTTGTGTCTGTGTTTGAGATAAATACTGGTCTGATATTTTTGTCTGGTTTGGTATCAGGATAGTACTCATCTCAGGATGAATTGAGAAGCGTTCCTTCCTCTTCTGTTTTCTAATCAGAGGAAACAGCCTTTCTACCTCGAGTCAGTTCTGTGTCTTTGGTGGAGTCATCCATCCTATCTCTGCTCTCCAGGCCCCCTTCCGTCCTTGCATGTGCGGGACCCGTGGTGCTGGCTCACCGTGTTAGTTGCTAGGGTCTCCTTTCTTCGTCTTAATCGTCCTAGCTAGTGAGCTAATTGAACTTTATCCTTCAAAGAACCAGTTTTAATTTGACTGTTTTTCTCTATTGTTCATCTTTTCTCTATTATGTTTATTTCTGCTCACCTATGTTACTTCTGTCCTTCTACTTACTCTGTTTCCTTTGCTCTTTTTTTTTCAGCTTCATTTTTTAAATCCAGAATGTATTCATTGGGATGTTTTTCTGTTCATCTTGATTCAAGGTGCTTTTGGGGCTGCCACACATGCCTCCCCAAATCGTCTGTGCTGCTTTTGTGATGACGGAGATGGTGCCACAGCCCCAGATACTATCAGTCCTTAAAGAAGTTTCCACTTCCTAGTACAGGAAAAAAAGCAGAACACACAGACAATTCACAAAAAGAGATATAAAAATAGCTCTTACACATGATGTTCATTCTTTTTCGTTACTAGAGAAATCCACATTGTTGGTGGGAATGCAAAGTAGGTCAGCCTTTCTGAGGGAGCAGCTGTTAAAAATCTGTGTCTGTGCTTCCATTTGGATCAGCAGCACAGCATGGGCATTTGCCCCGAGCGCACACCTCCAGAAATCAGGAAGCGTGTACATGTAAGCTCACTCACTGCTGTGCTGTCTGTACTTGCAAAACATTGGGAACTACCTGCCCTCCAGGCCTCTCAAATTGTGGGCTAAACCAGGAACAGTCACATGGTGGAGGACTGGGCAGCTCTCAGGAATAGCAGGAACTGCCTGCTGTCCAGGCCTCTCAAATTGTGGGATAAACCGGGAACAGTCACATGGTGGAGGACTGGGCAACTCTCGGGAATAATGGGAACTGCCTGCTGTCCAGACCTCTCAAATTGTGGGATAAACTGGGTACATTCACACGGTGGAGGACTGTGCAGCTGTCAGGAATAGTGAGAAGCTCTTTATGACCTGGAATGAGGGTGTTTTCCAGGAGATGTTATGTGAAAAGGCAAAGAGGAAAGGAACGTTCGTAGATTACCACCTCCCTTGTGAGAAGCAGGAGAACAACCAAGAGGAGGGAGGAGCCAGAAAGCAGGGTCTGGTCCTGCAGGGGATGGGGTGGGTGGCCAGGAATTCAGGGCAGAATGACAGTTGTTCGAGTTTATCTTCTTAAGTAGTTGTGATTTTTAGACATATGTTCTGCACATTTAAAACAGAAACTAAAAGATGAGAACAAGGGGGGAATCCCAAAACTGAAAAGAATTGTAAATAATCTGATTGTATTCCCAAGAACTGCACAGCCACCCTTGAAGGGGGGTGGAGGGAGCTGTCCGTGGAGGACGCAGTGCCCTCAGTCCTGGGCAAGGCTCACCAACCTGAACTCTCGTTTGTAGCTGTTCCTGTGTTGGTTTGGGTTGGACTCAGGGAATTAAGTCACACCTGCGATGGTGCAGAACTGCGGCATTGCTGTTGGGAGCCAGGCTCCTGCTGTGGAGAAGAGGTGTCTGACAAGGAGCTCAGCACCCAGGATTCTAAGACAGGGACCTGTGTGTATTGTGTATGGGGTGTGTGCATATCCATGAGGATGCACATGTGTGCATGTCCACGGGCTTTTTAGCTCTGTGTGCTAGAGGAAGCAAAGACTGCAACAGCAGGGAGCATGTCTCGCCACTGTCTTGGTCTTCAGTAGTTTTTCTCAGGAGAGCCAGTGAGGAAGGAACGAAGTCAGGTGGCAACTGTTAGTGTCAGTGGGCTGCTTAAGGTGGAATATAATTGATGAACCATCGCAGTAAAGCTTGCATCTGACAGAGTGGTGGTGGCTGTTACACGAAGGGAGAGAGCTGGATGGGGGTCAGGGTATACGTGAGGTCTTGAAGGGTCTTTTCTCACAGTGCCTGTTAGTTGCACTAGAAAAAAATAGTGACGACAGTGAAGTGCTGGACAGCAGTGCACCCAGAACCTCAAAAGAGCGGTGGGCGTCCTACGCGCCTGGATGTGATTCTCAGGTGCTGTTCAGCCAGCAGTGCAATTTCTGAATTGAATCCTGAGAAAACCTCAAGCAAATGCAGAATGAGGCATATTCTGCTTAATAAAGGAAAGAGTCAGACTCTTTCAAAATGCTGGTATCGTCAAGGGGCCTGCAGAGGCCAAGCCAGTGAATGCAGGTTTCAATTGTTGACCTAGCCCAGGAGAAGGGAGGTGCCATGTGCCTCATGGTGCACAGGGGTGGCTGGGGCTCCAGGCCTTTCTCTCACTTCTTCTACCAGTGCACCCACTCATGTCCCCTGTGCCTTTTCCTCTGAGGACTTGTCACTGTGGTGGGTGCCCGTTTTTGCTGGCACATATACATATTTTTGCTTCTTTCCATGCAGCAGACTGTGAGGTGTTTGAGGGCAGACTTACCTGTTGGCTAACTTTACATCCTCCAGGACAGAATTTCTTAGTAATTAATGAGGACACCGAAAAGCTTTTAGCTTATGTGGGTTATCTCGAGATATTTACCATATTAGAAATTAAAGATTTGTTAAAATTAACTCATTGAAAAATAGCGATACCGAACTCATTACATCTTAGCATGAACAGCACACAGTAACAGGAGCAGCTCCCGTGCAGTGAGATGCCGTGAGAGACCAGGCTTGTTTGCAGGTGTGAGAGCAGTGTCTACATGATTCCCATCTGCTGGGCGCCCACACAGTGCAGCCTCTGGAAAACTCTGCTGTGCACGTGTGAGAGAGGAGCGCAAATGGCATCTCATGTGACCCCACGAAGCCCCTAAAAGGGCCTCGGACACTCCTAAGGGTCCCTGGGCCACTCTGAAAACCACTGGCTTACAAAAAGTTCTGGTTCCTGGAAGGCGTCAGTAAATGTCAGATGAACTGATAAATTCCAGGCTGGCCATTTGATAGGCCATCAAAGCTTGGTTAGATTCACGAGTTCTGACATGCTCACGTGGTTGACCTCTGGCCTCCGTGCTCTCTTCCTGTGACAGGTGTCCCCGTGAACAGCAGAGTGTCCTCCAAGATCCAGCAGCTTCTGAACACCCTGAAGAGGCCAAAGCGCCCTCCCCTGAAGGAGTTCTTCGTGGATGATTTCGAGGAGCTGTTGGAAGGTGAGCGTTCCAATGCCGGCCCTTCAGTTTGTGCGAGCAGGGAGACTGCCAGGTGTGATGACATGGTTATCGCCGTGGCAGAAGATGTAGAAAAGCGCAGTCTGTGTCCAGGCTCTGGTCATGTGTGTGGAATGACCTCCCCATCACACAGGATCCCAGGCACTGTGCACACCAGTCGTAGTTAAGAGATGGCGTCTCTGTGCCTTGCCTAGTGGTAGGACTCTGTAAGAGTACAACTGAGACTTCATTTTACTTTCATGATTTAAGTTTTTATTTAAACTTTAAGTCTGAACTACTTGTCTTCCCTTGGTTTTAAAGCATTGTGTTTTCATCAAAGTTTGGACTCTTTTTAAGAATTTCTGTTTCTCATTTATGAATTTTATATATATATATATATTTAGGAAAGAAGAGCGTAGACTTACTAAGAAGTATAAATCTGTAGGAAACGAGAAGTCAAGCTCTGTACCAGACACCGGCGTGTGATGTGTTGTCCTGGCCTCGGGGCACCCGGCCCCCCAGCCCTTGATTTCGGCACCGCTGCTGTGCACTCGCCCCTCGGCCGGCTCCGGTGTCTCTCCTACCGGGGGTTAGCATGGCTGTCAGGGCTTGTCTGTGGAATCACATCACGCCTCTCAGACTCAGAGTTCAATTCCATGAATGCTTTGTAGGAAGTCTTTCTTACATTTGGGCAAATCTTGGTTACATATCCACTGAAAATATAATAGATTTTACTTTATTGTTTTTCTTCCAACATGGTTTGAGCCCAAACTGAAGTGGTTATTCTTTTCTTATCCTTCATAAGTGGGGACACCTGCTTCTCAGGTGTCTTCAGGTAGAAAGCCCGGGGTCCTTGTGACTCTCTGGTTACAGTCACAGGACTCATCCTGATTTCTTCCATCCTTGGTCAGCTGGTCTGTGACTATTGTAACGATAAGGAAATCTAAAGAAATGATGGTAGCTTTTTTAGAGTTGGTGCTTTTGAAGAAGAGAATGATAAAACGTGAGGCCTAACAAGCAGAGTGTGTGCCTGGTTCTAGAAATGTTGGTCTTCACATGTCCATTTTGCTTGTAGTGCAGCAGCCAGATCCGAACCAGCCGAAGCCCGAGGGCAGCCAAATGGCGGTGCTGCGAGGGGAGCCCCTGGCCGAGGGCTCCTGGCCACCCTCGCTGCTGGCTGCCCTGCAGCAGTGGGGTACCACACAGCCCAAAGCCCTGTGCCTGACTGCCCTGGACACCGCCGGGAAGGCCGTCTACACCCTCACCTACGGCAAGTGTCAGCAGGAGGCTGAGGGGCCACACAGATGTGAGCTCACGGGGCAGGGGAGAGCAGACTCCTGACGACGTGAGCTCGCGGGGCTGGGGAGAGCAGACTCCTGACGACGTGAGCTCTCAGGGCCGGGGAGAGCAGACTCCTGACGATGTGAGCTCACGGGGCAGGGGAGAGCAGACTTCTGACGGCTGACACAGCGGGTGGGGAAACAGCCTGGCCTCTCCGTCCCACTGGCTGCCCTTCCCACCAGCAGAGACCACCCCCTGTACTCCGCATCTGTGTGCCTTTCTGACCAGTGGGGTTCAGTTTTGTTTCATTTTGAACTTTGTAAAAATGGCATCAAGCAGTGTTTGTTTTTTTTGTTTGGCATTTTTTGGTTCCATTTTCGTTTTTATGCAGCACAAATCACGTACTGTGGGCTCAGTGTGTTTTCATGGAACACTTGGCCCTCAGGTACTCCTGGTCCCCAGGCTGGCATTGCCCACAGCCAAGGCCAGTGCCCTGTTGACCACTGGTATGAGCAGATCCCACATGCCTGGGCTGCATCATGCTTGGCGCTGTCTGAGACTCACCCATGCACTGTGTGATCAGTTCATTCTCATCCGTGGGTGTTTTTTCATCCATCTGCTGATGTCCACGCTGCACAGTCGGTGAACATCTGGGTTGTGTCCATGGCGGGGCTGCTATGTGTTGTACTATTGTGATCATTCTCTGTGGGTCTTCGGTGGACGTGTATAGGCATCTGTGCTGCTGTGGGCATGGGCTGAGCTGCCGGGCAGTTCCCACGCCCCCACCCAGTGCCGGACCGTCTCCTTTCTCCTTCCTGGGGAGTGTGCATCATGGTGCCCACCTGAGTGCTGACTGGCTTCCTGGTGCAGAGGGTGCTCTTCACGTGCTTGTGGGCTACATGAGCCCTCCTTCTAGGAAGCACCCGGATCTTCAGCTCATTTCTCTGTCCATTTGCTGATGCTTTTTACGTTTCAGTCAGGCGCCTTTTCTCCAGTACATGTTTTGCAAATGAATTCTCCCACCCTTTGTACTGCCTTTTAACACTTTTCACTGTGACTTTAGATAAAGGAGAGGCCTTAGCCTAATGCAGTCTCATTTACCTATCTCCCCCTTCTCTGTGCTTTCTGTCCAGCGCCGGAAGCCTTTGCTGAACCTTAGGTCACACAGGTTTTCTCCTGCCTTCTCGTCTGGAGACGCCTTTTTCTTTTCACACTTAGGGCTACGATCTATTTGCAGTTTTCTTTTGTGTGGGGTGAACTTGGACTCATTTTCTCTCCTCTGAGTGTAACTGATCCATGATCATTGGTGAGAAGCAGTGCTTCCCCCATGGACGGCTTTGCAGTCCAGCAGCTTTTCACCAGGTGAGAGATGTGCTCGTGGGTCTGTTCTGTCTCACCGTCTGCCATCCGTCCTGGCTTCCTGAGTCACTGGAGCCGTGAGTCAGTGTCGAATGTCAGTCCTGCTCTGCGATCGAGTCTCAGGATTTCCTTGACTCTTCTTGGCTCTTTGCATTTCCAAGTAAACTTTAGAATCACTGCATCCATTCCAGAAAAAATCCTCCAGGATAGTGACTGACACTGCATTGAACCCATCAGTGTTGTGATTGTGGAATCCTCCAGTTCACAGCCCTGATGTTCCCCTTTCAAGGTCTGCTTTAGTTTCTCTCAGTGAAGATTTATACTTTTGAGTCCAGGAATGTTGTTGGATTTATTCCTGTTGGAATGGAATGAGTTAAGTTTTTTCTACACCTTGTTGCCTGTATATAGAAAAGCAATTGCTTTTTTGAACAGTGACTTTGTATCTAGTGATCTTGCTAAAGTGATGTGTTAGTTCTTTTTGATCTCTTAGCGAGTAGTCCTGAGCGTCCTGTTCACAGTCTGGTCTAGGGGCAGTGATGTGTCCTCCTGGCCTTCCTAGTGCTTCTGCCCCGGCCTCACCTTGGCTGGAGTCCTGAGCGTCCTGTTCACAGTCTGGTCTAGGGGCAGTGATGTGTCCTCCTGGCCTTCCTAGTGCTTCTGCCCCGGCCTCACCTTGGCTGGAGTCCTGAGCATCCTGTTCACAGTCTGGTCTAGGGGCAGTGATGTGTCCTCCTGGCCTTCCTAGTGCTTCTGCCCCTGCCTCACCTTGGCTGGAGTCCTGAGCGCTGTTCACAGTCTGGTCTAGGGGCAGTGGTGTGTCCTCCTGGCCTTCCTAGTGCTTCTGCCCCGGCCTCACCTTGGCTGGAGCTGCCAGTGCAGCATGAGCCCTCCCCCGTCTTAGATGGACAGCACTTGGTCTTGATGCAGATGTTGACTGTAGCTTTTTTGCTTGTTTTATGGTAGAAATGCTTCGTCAGGTTAATAAAGTTCACTTCTGTTCCTAATTTGCTAAAAGCTGTTTGACATGCATTGGCTTTTTCTGCTTCGTCACGATGCTCATGTGACTTCTCTGCGCTCCTCTACTAGTTTGGTGAGTTGCTGTTCTGTCCCTCTGTTGAGTCCGACTCCTTGTGACCTGATGGACTGCAGCACGCCAGGCTTCCCTGTCCTTCACCATCTCCCGGAACTTGCTCAAACTCATGTCCACTGAGCTGGTGATGCCATCCAACCATCTCATCCTCTTGTCGCCCACTTCTCCTCCTGCCCTCAGTCTTTCCCAGCATCAGGGTCTTTTCTAGTGAGTGGGCTGTTTGCATCAAGTAGCCAAAGTATTGGAGCTTCAGCTTTAGCATCAGTCCTTTCAATGGCTTTTCAAGACTGATCCTCTTTAGGATGGACTGGTTGGATCTCCTTGCTATCGAAGAGACTCTCAAGATTCTTCTCCAGCACCACAGTTCAAAAGCATCAATTCTTTGGCACTCAGCCTTCTTTATGGTCCAACTCTCACATCCATACATGACTACTGGAAAAACCATAGCTTTAACTATATGGACCTTTGTTGGCAAAGTGATGTCTTTGCTTTTTAATATGCTATCCATAGCTTTTCTTCCAAGGAGCTAGCGTCTTTGTAATTTCATGGCTCTAGTCCCTGTCTGCAGTGATTTGGGAGCCCAAGAAAATAAAATCTGTCACTGCTTTCCCTTTTCCCTCTTCTATTTGCCATAAAGTGATGGGACCAGATGCCATAATCTTAGTTTTTTTAATGTTGAGTTTTAGGGCAGCTTTTTCCCTCTCTCTTTCACCCTCATCAAAAGTCTCTTTAGTTCCTCTTCATTTTCTGCCATTAGAGTGGTGTCACCTGCATGTCTGAGGCTGTTGATGTTTCTCTATAGATTCAGCTTGTGATTCATATACAGTCTAGACGCACTCCTCTCCCAGTTTTGAACTAGGTCATTGTTCCGTGTCTGGTTCTAACTGTTGCTTCTTGACCTGCATACACGTTTCTCAGGAGGCAGGTAAAGTGGTCTGGTATTTCTGTCCTTTTAAGAATTTTCTACAGTTTGTTGTGATCCACACAGTCAAAGGCTCTAATGTTGTCAGTGAAGCAGATGTGTTTTCTGGAATTTTCTTGTTTTTTCTATGATCTAAGAGATGTTGATAAGATCCATTGAATAATTTTCAAATGTTAAGCGCCCGTGCATTCCTAGAATAGATCCCACTTGGCCGTAATATCTTTAAGTAAATGCCTGAGTTCTGATTGCTGATATGTTGTTTGCAGGCTTTGTACCTGTGCTCATTAAAGAGATGGGTCTGTAATTCTTTAGGAAAGGAGCTTGCTGCCCACTTGTGAGGATAGCCTTCACCTATCCAATTCAACTTTCGGGTCCAGGTTGCATGAGGGGTAAGGACAGGGCCTGTGTCCTGCTCAGCCAGGACTGTCCTTGGGAGAGGCCTGCAGGGGCTGCAAGGCTGCTGTCCACTCTCCCCTTCATGGGCCCTTCTCGAGCCTGGCTCTGCCTTGGTGCTTGCCAAAGATCCCAGCCTGAGGCCCTTGCCTCCTTGTCCTGCATCTTAAGTCTGTACCCATTACGCCCATAAGACATCATTCACTGCTCTGCTTCTTAAGTCAGGACTCATGCTGTTTTCCTTCCTTGGCTAAATGTTCTCTCTCACCTCCCTGTGTTTCCCCCATAACCTCTCCTCTGGCTGCGGGACTTTCTGCGTCTCCCTCTTAGAAGGGGGTCAGGGTTGTTGGACTCTGCAGGCTTGGAGATGGCTTCTGAGAAGTGAAAGGCCAGGTTGCCGCCACTCTCTGGATGATGGGTTGTCTCGTCCCTCTGGCTTTTTTGGCTCTGCCTTGTGTCTGTCTTGCTGTGATGCATTTAGCTGTGTTGTTCTTTGGAAGCTTCTGCTGGGGGACCACACACCTTCTTAAATCTATGGAGTGGTATCTTTCATCAGTTTCTGGAAACTTACACCCATAAGTTCTTCATATAGTATTTCTTCCCCATTTTTCTCTCCTGTCCTTCTGGGACTCTGATTATATTTATATTAATACCTTCTCTGAGTCCCGTGTGCCTTTAATAAATCCTTTTTTATGTTTTGCGTTCTTTTTTATATATACTTCAGTTTGGAGAGTTTCTGTTTTCCTTTATTCAGATTCTCTAAACTGGTGTATTCTGAGTGATCCCATCCACAATCTTTGTCTTACATAGCAACTTGAGGGCTCTGAATGGCTTCGCCAAGGCTTCCACCTGCATGCACGGCCCTGGGATTCAGTAGACTCTTCTTGGGGCCCTGGTCTCCATGCCCCAGCAGCAGCAATTGATGGGCATAAGACCATGAGACGCTGATGTCCTATGGGTGGCAGGACCCCAAACACCCCAGTTTTTGCAAGAACAGCTGTGGAAGATCAACTCCCCTCCCCAGGGGTTTGCCTGGAGTCAGCTCCCCCAGCAGATGGTCTTGCATTTTATCCAGCTTTAGAATCATTTTGGATGGCAGTGCTGGTCTGCCATCACTGCCCATTCCTGCTTGGCAGTGGAGCCTCTTACTATATGCATTAAGAGTCACCCATATTGTTGTATATAGTTGTGGCTCATTCATTTCCGTTGAGGAATGAATACTATTTCAGGGTATATGTATCCATCATACTATTGGTGGATGTTGGGTCATTTCCATCTTAATTGTTACAGTCAGTGCTGCCTGGTACGCAAGCGTGCATTCTTGTAGAGCATGTATTAATGTTAGGAGAGGAGGCGCTAGCTCAGTCTAGGATAATGACGTTTTTACCTTTGTCAGGTAATTCCAGACCTTTCCAGTTTGCACTTAGCTACCTACTGTGTGAGTCCCTCTCCCTCCCATTGGCAGCATTACTTTGAGCTAATCTGCTGAGAACACAGTGATAGTCATTGTGGTGCTAATCTGGTGATGGCTGGTATGTTGCAGTCTTTTCCTGTTTTCATCCTTTAGGTTTTCTCTTTTGTTAAATGCTGTTGAGTCTTCTGCAAATTTTTACACAGGGCTCTTCATAGCATTTTTGTGTTCTGGATGTCTGTATTTGTCAGCAGCTTGTGCTACAAGTGTCGCCGGCCACATGTCCTGGCTGCTCAGGGCTGCATGGCTGGCCTCCTCCTCCCACCCTGGGCTCAAGCACTGCTGTTCTCCCATCCATGTAGAGACCTGCCACCTGCTGGAGGGAGTGTGTATGGTGTCTGTGGATACGTGTGTTGTGTGTGTGCATGATGTGTGTGTGGTGTCTGTGACAGTGTGTGTATGTGTGACGTGTGTGTGTGGTATGTTGTAGTGTATATGTGTGAGGGGTCCAGACGCACCTCTCCAGCAGCCGTGGCACTACCGGGTCACCTGGCATCTCTCTCACTGTTCTCTTGAGTGAAGAGCAGAAATGAAGATAGGACCCACCTCGTGAATTATTGTAGTAGAGGTGAAATGAACTGTGTGCCACTTGTGTAAGGGGATGAGTGAGACATAGTGGAATGAAAATGCATTCACCATGATTCACAGTCAACATTGAAATAAGAGTGAAGTGTCAATATGATCCCATTTTTTAAAATTATGCATCTTATGTGTGTGTATACACATACGTACATAACAGAAAGAATGCTTTTTTTCAGCTGGCTTTTCTGTATTCTGAATTTTTTTTATAATAAAATGTTTATAAATCTGTAACTTGTATCTAAGAGAAAACTATGATGTTCATTATTGCATTGTGCAAAATAACTATCAATTGGCAACTATTAATATCTGCATTTTCACAATAGAATAATAATGGTATATAATGGAGTATTATGATTGCTACATTAAAATGGTAACTATTAGTTTCTTAAATTTTACATTGTTAGTATTTTTATTTTATTTTAGGCAAACTTTGGAGTCGAAGTTTAAAACTAGCTTATACGCTACTTAATAAACTGACTAATAAGAACGAACCACTGCTTAAACCTGGAGACAGAGTAAGTAACCCAGTGAACCTTTGTTGGAGGGAGGGAGTGAGAGTGGAGGCCCAGAATCCGTTCTGATGGCATCAGTGCTCTGTCGATTGTTTTGACTCACAGCATTAACACAAAGGGTTTAAGTCAGCAGTGAAAAGTACTGAACATTGAGAAAGTTTGTGTTGATGTAGATAAAATGATGGTTCCTTTTTTTCTCACTCATTGCGGTCTCTGATTCTTCAACTTCTTTTCTCTTCTGCTTCATATATGTTGGTTTTAATAAAAATATGAATGTCAGGTATTAATGTTACATTTCCAAAGCTCATATTTTGTGAGGAATCACTGATGTTGCTTTGAAATTCTGGGTGTTTTGTATTCACTCCTTCCATGTTCTGTATGGCCAGGAAGCCCCCTCTTTCCCACTAGCCAGAACGGAACACAGAGGAGGCTGTTGAGCTGCACTCCCCCTAGTGCAGTTCCTCATCCTGCACAGCCCAGCGCGGTCGGCAGTGACTGCACAGGCTGTTCAAATTAACCCAAGAGCTGCGCGAATCCTGTTTCCGGGGATCGACAGCTAGCATATTTGGTAGAGAAGGAATGTTGAGAAGGAACGTTTCTGCCATTGTGGGAAGTTCTGCCCACAGCACTGCTCTTGGCAGACTGAGCCAGACATGAGGAGGCCAGGTATAACAGGGAGTTCAGAATGGTAAAAACCAGCCTGCTCAGTGGGGACATCCCCTGTGAGGAGGGGCGCCTGAGGTCAGCGCACCCAGCAGAGGAGCTGTGAGTAGACAGGGTGATGCTGAGTTTCAGGCAGCTCTCCAGGTGCCTCAGTCTTTAATGTAAATCAGCAGCCAAGGACATGTAAGGACAGAAACTTGCGTGTGAAAGAGAAGAACCAAAGGTCCAAGAAATGGGCAGAAAAATTAAAGGGGAGGTGGGGGAGAAAGGTCACAAGAAACTGTGGGAAATTCTTCAAGAGATGGGACACCAGACCACCTGCCCTGCCTCCTGAGAAACGTGCATGCAGAGCAGGAAGCAGCAGTGAGAACCGGACCCGGAACAATGACTGGTTCTAAATCGGGAAAGGGGTACGTCAGGGCTGTATATTGTCACCCTGCTTATTTAACTTACATGCAGAGTACATCATGTGAAATGTCAGGCTGGATGAAGCACAAGCTGGAATCAAGATTGCCAAGAGAAATATCAATAGCCTCAGATACACAGATGACACCACCCTTATGGCAGAAAGTGATGAAAAACTAAAGAGCATCTTGATGAAAGTGAAAGAGGAGAGTGAAAAGGTTGGCTTAAAGCTCAACATTCATAAAACTAAGATCATGGCATCCAGTCCCATCATTTCATGGCAAATAGATGGGGAAACAATGGAAAACAGCCAGACTTTATTTTTCTGGGCTCCAAAATCATTGCAGATGGTGACTGCAGCCATGAAATTAAAAGATGCTTGCTCCTTGAAATAAAAGCTACGACCAACCTAGACAGCATATTAAAAAGCAGAGGCGTTACTTTGCCAACAAAGGTCCGTCTAGTCAAAGCTGTGGTTTTTCCAGTAGTCATGTATGGATGTGAGAGTTGGACCATAAAGAAAGCTGAGCACTGAAGAACTGATGCTTTCAAACCTGTGGTGTTGGAGAAGACTCTTGAGAGTCCCTTGGACTGCAAGATCAAACCAGTCAATCCTAAAGGAAATCAGCCCTGAATGTTCATTGGAAGGACTGATGCTGAAGCTCCAATACTTTGGCCACCTGATACAGGAAGAACTGACTCAATGGAAAAGACCCTGATGCTGGGCAAGATTGAAGGCAGGAGGAGAAGGGGATGACAGAGGATGAGAGGTTGGATGGCATCACCAATTTGATGGACATGAGTCTGAGCAGGTTCCAGGAGTTAGTGATGGACAGGGAAGCCTGGTGTGCTACAGTACATGGGGTCACAAAGAGTCAGATACGACTGAGCAACTGAACTGAACTGGGGGAGAAAGGGAGGGAGGAAGAGGAAACAAACCAGCCTGGAGGAAAGATAGACCCCCAAAATAAGTTTTTAAAAATATTAGCGTTAACATCCCTGGAGATCTGATATGAGGATTTAACTCCGTAAATCAAGGAAAAGATACTAGTAGGGGAGACTGAGAGAAGGAAAGTAGGAAGAACAGTCCAGGTTGGACTTGATCATGAATGCTGCCCTCTAAGATGACTTCTAGAGGAGAGAGGGAAATATTGCATTGCAATAGCGATGCCAGGCCATTTCCAGAGCTGGAGTCAAGGACCTGTGGGGGTTCAGGGGCCCACACCGAGGCACCTACCCAGGTACTGGAAGGTGGGTTCAGCTTTCAGGGAGAGTGGGCTGTCTGGGAAGGCCCAGCAGCCCCAGGGCTGGGCTTCTTGGTGTGATACTGGAGGACATGGAGCCGTATTTTCAACCTTCAGGTCTGTTCCTGGGCAGTCAACAATGATGAGGACAGGGCAGCACTCAGACAGAGAGGTGAGGACGGGCAGTGTTTTCAGACAGGCGGCTCTCAGACAGTCACAGGCATGAGGATGGGGCTCTGTTTTCAGAAAGGTAGCACTCAGACAGTCACAGAGGTGAGGACGGGCACTGTTTTCAGACACGTAGGCCTCAGGCAGTCACAGAGGTGAGGACGGGGCACTGTTTTCAGACAAGCAGCACTCAAACAGTTGGCTCTGATGCACTGTCTCGGGAAGTTAACAGAGGAAGTGCTTCAGCATATGAGTGAGTGGTCAGACAGGAGAGCTACCAGGGTGACCTCAAGCTGTGGACCAAGAAGCAACCCAAACGAGATCAGGAGGATGACACCCCAGGTGGGCCGACTGGTCAGCAGCTCATGAAACCGTGAGCTTACCTGCCTGGCTAGTTATTGGGAAATACTACTGACCGGGTTTGACAACCCAGTGGAGCATTTCTGAGAAAGCTGGCCGGTGCACACAGGGAATGAAGCTGGTCCGAGAGGCAGTGATTGTCTCACCAGAAGACAGGGCGGAGCTTGGCTGTGGGAGTGTGAGCAGTACCGGCCGATACCTTGTGTACCTGATGCTTTAGGACAGACCTGCTGGAAACGTGGGCTCATCTTGTGCTTTACAGTGAGTCTAAGAATCACTCATTTCTTTCTCTGGAGGTAAGTCCTTGCAAGGACATACTTACAGATACTCTATTGACTTGTAAGTGGATCCACGTAGTTGGGTTAGTTATAAAAAAGCTGACGAGATCACAGAGAGTTAGTGATCGGAGGTGGGTGGCAAGTTCATCTTCCTGTTATAATGTATTTTATAAAATTGAACAGACACAACTCTTTATAAGAGATTCTCTAAACATGTGTTCAAATCAGTCACTCAGTCATGTCCAACTCTTTGCAGCCTCATGGACTGCAGCATGCCAGGCTTCCCTGTCCATCACCAACTCTCAGAGCTTGCTCAAACTCATGTCTGTCAAATCGATGATGCCATCCAACCATCTTATCCTCTGTTGTCCCCTTCTCCTCCTGCCTTCAGTCTTTCTCAGCATTGGGGTCTTTTCCAGTGAGTTAGTTCTTTGCATCAGGTGACCAAAGTATTGGAGCTTCAGAATCAACATCAGTCCTTCCAGTGAATATTCACATGTACACTCTACCAAACATCCAGTCTCAAGGCTCACAGTCCTTTCAGTGGGACAAACGCTTATTAACATCAACCTTCAAAGGAGATCTTTGCCATTTTCAAGAAACTTGTTAGAAACTTGATTTCCAGACTTCAAGTACAGAATGAATATAGATGTAGCTCAAGTTTTGTCTTATTAAAGGGTTTTTAGTTATCCAAGGCTCTGTGTTAACAGTCTCCTCATAAACTATTCTGGCTTACCATTTAGGTTTCAAGCACACTACAATATTATGACCTTACAAATATTTAAGCTTTTGATTTAACCAGATATTGTAAGACATGGAAATTGGGATGATGGGAGAAGAGAGAGGGGGAAGAAGGCAGAGGGCCCAGGGTTCATCTGCTGTAAAAAGAAGTAAAGCACCTCTCTAATACCTTCAGATGTGAGATGCAGCAAGATGAGCATAGTGTCTGAAAAGACGAGAGAGTTGGCTAAGGCGAGGGTTTACGATGTGTTAGAAGTGGTTGCCTTGCGGGGTGGGGAAGGGTGCAGGGTGCTCTTTTTCATTAGTGCTTTTTGTCATTTTAAATCTCTGTGTTCAAAAAATTTTTTTAATAAATATGTAAGATAAATAGAATATGTAATTTTGGGGGCCATGCTTGTGGCATATGGGATCTAGTTCCCTGACCAGGGATCAAACCTCGGTCCCCTGCATTGGGAGTGTGAAGTCTTGACCACTGGAGCACCAGGGAGGTCCTGAGGACGTGTGATTTAGACTGTGGCAGCAGGATGACCAGATGAGAGCAGGGAGTGGCCCCTGTGGGACTCAGAGGGAGAGGGCAGGTGTGGGGGGTGGGGTCTGCTGAGGTATTCTGTGCCCCCCACTCTCCCCTGTTAGTGATTTGTCCAATTCAACTTCAGTGTCCAGATTCCCTTTTGGAAGATACTTGGATATACTTTGATTCCGGGTTCTCTTTAATGTCCAGGTGTTTTTGTCCTGGGCTACTTGATGGTGGGTGGTAGTCCATCACACCTGTCCCTGAGTGGTCAGAGTGGATGGAGGTGGATCCAGACCCACTGGCAGACCCGGCCGGACTTGCTTTGCCAGACTTGCTTTTTATTAGGCCCAGGAATTTAAAGTAAAGTGTTTCGTTACATGTGGAGTAAAGACTTTAACCTAAAAAGTATGTAATAGAAGTTACATGGTTATGAAAACTTAAGAACCAAGTATTAATACACAAAGTAACAAATTCTGAGCTAAAATCTGTGTCATCAGCACATATACAGATGACTGACTTCTTCCCAAGTGGATTGCAGGGTTTTCCTTTGTGCTCTTGTAGGTGGCGCTGGTGTTCCCGAATAGTGACCCGGTGATGTTCATGGTTGCGTTCTATGGGTGTCTCCTGGCTGAGCTGGTTCCTGTCCCCATCGAAGTGCCACTCACCAGAAAGGTAGCACGTGGTGCCAGCTTGGTTCGTGGTCCCCGAGGCTTGGTCCTGAAGCCCCGCATCCAGTGCGGGTGTCTTCGTGTCCTCGCTCCAGGCGCCTCTTGTGGGGGGAGCACAGGCGGGTGGGCTGAAGAGAGACCCGGGCAGCTTCGCCCAGATGCCCTTTCATATGTCTCCCTGGGAGAAAGGCGCAAGAACACCTGTTGGTGCTGATATCCCAAGAGAAACGAATATCTTTTCTTCTAACGAATAGAATTTGGGATCTGATGCGATTCTGTTAAACCTTTTCTCAAAGTGATGTGCTTCTTGATAATAATTTTCACTTCTGGATGAGTCAGTCATTACAGAGATGTGTTACAGCTCGTTTCTCAGTGACAAACACATGACTTGAGACCCTCTTGTGTTCCGATTACCTCCAAAACAGTGAGCACATCTCATTGCTCACAGGTGGCTTCCAGTGGGGGAGGGGCTGATGTCCTAGATAGCTATTACACTTTAGATATAAATACCGGTAATCTGATTACTAAGAAGTGTATTATTCTAGGAGTAGACTCAACATGTATTTTAGAAAATCATAGTTTTCTCTTGTATCCCAGTGTTCAGGTAGTTATTAACGTGAGCATTATCAGCAAGAAATATTTGAATTCGAGAATCCTCAAAGTAAAACTTGTGAATAAATGCAGTATATCCCAAAGGGTTATATATATGATATGCAAATATTTGAATATAGGGTTTTTAGCGGAAGATTCGAGTTTCTAAAACTTATAAGAAGGAAATGATAAAATGCTAACTGAAGGACGTATTCTGTGTAAAAATAATTAAGATTGTTAAAGGTCAGACCTTCCCAGATTACTGTAAATTTCAAACACAAATCAAGTGTAAATTTCAGTCCTATTATTTTTGGAGTTTATTAAAATGCTAGTAAGTGTCATTTGCAAGAAAAACTTTGAGAAGTTAGTCAGTTACCCAGAACTTTATCTTTTGAACTTAAGAACTTAAGTATTTCATTTTGAGGGAAATATTCACACGTCTTTCGGGCTGACCTGGTCTAGCTTTGCACATGCTGAGAAAAGCTGTCCTGTGTGCGAGCAAGCCCCTGCCCCTCTGTTTCTGCAGGATGCTGGCAGCCAGCAGGTCGGGTTTCTGCTGGGCAGCTGTGGCGTCTCCCTGGCCCTGACCACGGATGCTTGTCAGAAAGGCCTGCCCAAGGCTCAGACCGGAGAGGTGGTAACCTTCAAAGGTGGGCCCACAGGCGGGCAGCACGCGGCAGGGTTCTCTGCTAAACTGGGCCCTTGGGTGTCTTTTCCTGTCAGCAGCTGCTACAGAGACAAAGGGGCCTTTAGTAAAAGTGGGGCCTTGTTTTAGACCTTGGTGAATCTCGCTCCTCACTTGGCTCAGGGTCTAGACCTGTGCTGACCAGCATGAAAGTCAAGTGAGACAGGGGCTCCTGACCACCTTTCAGTGGCTCGGGCAGCGTGTTGGACACAGAGGTGTCGGGAGGGAGCAGGGCCCTCTGACCTTGCCTCTGCATATCCCTGTCTGCCCTCACAGGCTGGCCCCCCCTCACCTGGCTGGTGATCGATGGGAAGCACCTGACTAAGCCCCCCAAGGACTGGCACCCGACAGTGCAGGATGCAGGGCCTGGGACCGCCTACATCGAGGTAGTGCCCTTGCCGGGCCCCAGGCTTGGGCACCTCCATGTGTGCTTTTCCTTCACCCCTGCTGCCTCCCTGGGGACCACCTGCGTGCCCTGTTGCCCCTCACCCACCCAGGGTGAGCCTGACGTCAGCTGAGGGCATCACCTTGCGGGCCCAGGCATACCGTGGGCTCTGGTCGAACCTGTGGTGAGTGAAGGACAGCCTCCAGAAATGTCACCTAATGAGCACGTGCTTTGGAATCTTTCAGTACAAAACCAGCAAGGAGGGAAGTACGGTGGGAGTGGCGGTGTCCCATGCGTCCCTGCTGGCGCAGTGCCAGGCTCTGACCCAGGCCTGCGGCTACTCGGAAGGTAAGGGTTGGGACAGCCCTCTGGCCCCTCCCAGAGCTTACCCAGCGAGGCCTGTGGGAGGGGAGGAACACGGCATGCTATGATCCTGGGACTTGAGACTGGGCTGGGGCATGGGAACGAGAGATCCTCCACTGCCCTCCGCTCCACGTCCGAGAGGAGAGGGAGGCGTGCACCCTGCAGCCTCTGGAGTGTGGCTGCTCCCTGTTTCCAGAAGACCAGGCAGCTTGTTCTCTGTGCTAACTCGCAGCTGTGTGATCTGCTTTCACGTTCACCAAGATTGTTGACTGGTTGGGACGTGGTATTTGCAAGTGCTGTGTATGTTTCCTAGAACTCCTATTTGTTGATGATGTAATCATCTCAGGGTGTCTCTGAAAATGCATGTGACTTGTGAGGAGGGTCGCTTGGTTGTTTAACCATCTTTGTCCACTTTCAGCTGAAACATTAACAAATGTGCTGGATTTCAAAAGGGATGCCGGCCTGTGGCATGGAGTGTTAACAGTGAGTGCTGTGTCTATACTACCTAACTGTGGGGAGGTTGCTAACGTTTTAGGCCCATGGGCAACACTAAGCCCCACTGTGGCTGGTGGAGTCAGCCCTTGTGCTGTGAGTAGAGCTCTGACACTCTCTGTGCCTCTCCTGGTGGGGCCCCCTTCCCCCACAACCATGGGTCTCTTCACAGAGCATCTTGAAGAGGATACATGTGGTCAGCATCCCATATGCGCTGATGAAGGCGAACCCACTCTCTTGGATTCAGAAAGTGTGTGTGTATAAAGGTAACAGGAACGTTGTCTGTCTGTGCTCCCTTCCTTAGAGGGGTCTTTGAGTTTATCTTTGGTGATTAAGAAATAATACAGCAGCACACAGAGCTGCAGGCGGGGACCAGGGCAGGTACCCCCTGCCCCACAGCCTGACTCTCCAGTGCTGGGAATAGGGGGCTCGTGGAGGATGGTTCTGTTCGGTGTGGCCATAGACTCCTTGCTTCATGCTGTCACATAAACACTCCTGATTCTTAGGTCTTGAGTTGGTGTGAATTTGAATTAGGGCTCTTCAAGCCACCAGTAGCAAAGCTGATTGTTCAAACAAAGCAGTTTATGATCCAGAGCAGTGGGGCTGCCTGCAGGGCCACGCCCACCCTGCTGTACATCCGGAGTCAGTCGGTGCTTCCCGAGCATGGCCACCCCTGCATGATCCGAGTGTCCTTAGGTTCTGCTCCAGCAGGGCATGGCGGGCCTGCTGTGTCCTGGGTGCCCCATGAGTGTTGACCACACTAATGATGTTGCCGGTTATGGAGTGAGGACGTGGGCTGTGCCCTGTAGGGGGCTGTCTCTGATGACCCTGTCTGACGGATGAAAACCAAATCCTAGGGGGCGTTCGGCAGTGCCCCCTCCTGCTAGAGGGAGCAGGGTCCCCTCTGTCGGGGAGGGACAGCTAGAGGGGACAGCCAGGGAGGGACAGCTGGGGAAGGGCAGCTGGAGAGCAAGAGGCAGGTGTGGTGGGGGCAGGGAGAGAGTCAGAACAGCCCCTGCACTGAGCTGCCTTCCAGGCAGGCCAGATGGGGGAAGCCCAGAGGCTGGGCTGTGGGGAGCATGTGACGTACTCTGTGGGCCTGCCTGCCCGTGACCCAGTGGGCTGTGGGGAACACGTGGCCTGCTCTGTGGGCCTGCCTGACCATGACGCAGGCACATCCTGCTCCCCTGCAGCCCAAGCTGCACTGGTGAAGTCCCGCGACATGCATTGGTCTCTCTTGGCTCAGCGAGGTCAGAGGGATGTCAGCCTCAGCTCCCTGCGCCTGCTGATTGTGGCTGATGGTGCAAACCCCTGTGAGTACTGCCCACCCCCAACCCCGGAACCGCTGTATAGCATGGCCCTGACAAGCCTGGGCTCCTGGGTACCTGACTCTTGGGAGGGCACCCCACCTTCTAGCACTCCAAAGCCTCTTATTCCCTCCACCCACCCCTGAGCCCCTCGTCCTTCCTCCAGAGCACCACAGGCCGCTGGCTCCCCTGCGTCTCCATCACACTCTTGACGCAGCTGCTGAGCCACCAGGAGCCCCTCCCCAGGCCGACCAGCCCACAGACCTCAGATTCCAGCACTCTGAGTCCCCATCGCTTCCCTGATGCTCCGAGCGATCCGGACTGTCTTGTTTGTCCTCTGCTGGACGCAAGGACCCATGGCCTTGTTCCCTCCTTTCCTGAGCCTCCCTGTGGCAGAACGCTGCAGGTCGGGGTGCAGCCCTGGTCCCGGTGGGGGCAAGGCTGTGCTGACTTAGGCCCTGAGCAAGCAGCACCACCCTAGATGGTGGCTGGGCAAGTGGGCAGAGAGGCAGGATTGAAGGGCTGGGCTGCCCCTGCAGGGAGAGGCATGTTGAAGCCACTGGCAGAGTGCAGCTGCGGGGTGCATCCAGGAGCGGCTGCTCACAGGGCCAGGCCACGTGCTGCAGAAGGTTCAACTCCAGCTCTGTGAGTGGCCGGGGTTGCCTCCCATTTGGTACAGCTGCCAGTAGGTGGGCGAGGCCATCAGACCTCAGACTCAAAGCCAGGGGTGAGAGTTAGCTTCTTCTTTGCTAGTGATTTGAAAATGCATCCTGTTTTTTGAGGAAACAGCCCTCCCCCCCCACCATGAGATAGACGGGTTGATTGAGGTGAAGGGGTACAGCGTCTGGGCCTGGTGCCGGGCATCTTCCACACTAGGTGCCTGATGGCCTTCCGCTCAGCTCTCGTGTCCACTCTGTCTCATGCAGGGTCCATATCCTCCTGTGATGCGTTCCTCAACGTCTTCCAGGCCAGAGGGCTGAGGCCAGAGGTCATCTGCCCCTGTGCCAGCTCGCCGGAGGCACTCACCGTAGCCATCCGCAGGTAGCTGATCACTTGCTCTGTCTTGTAGACACTTTTTTCTCCTTCAGCTGAATTACCTGTGAGAGCAAATTTGGTTGATTTGTTCCTGTGCAAGAGAAACTGTGAGCAGTGCCTGGTCTGGGGCCCGTCTCCAGGCATGTTCATGTCATAGTGGGGCTGCCCTGACTGCCACGTCTGCACGCCCTGTTGGCCACACGTCCCTCCCTGGCTGTCCTGATTTGTGACACAGTTCCATGGTGGCTCCCTGGACCACCATCCCTGGATTATTGCAGCCCAGGACTCGCCCTGTTCTGATGGGGTTGGGAGGCCTGAGGGACACAGCCTTCTGCTCTGTGCTCACCCACGTGACTCCCCAGGCCCCAACGGGGTCGCCTTCCTGCCCAATCATCTCTGCTCACCTAAGGCTGCTGTCCATGCCCCCCGAGTACCATCATCAGGTAGAGGGCAGTGCGTTCACATTTGCTGGCACTTTATTTCCCACTCTCATCTGAGTTGTTAGAGAGTGAGTTTCAATTGTAGTCTTGTATTATGTTGTTTATTTATCCATGGCAGTAAGAAATCCTAACATGTTGATAAGAATCAGCATTAAAAACATCACCTTTATCCTCCCCAGACCACAGTGGGTTCTTCATGCCTTTGTTCTGCAGTGACCTCTTATGCTCAGCAGAGTGGTTTTTCTTACTGGAGGAGACGTGACATTTGATTCTCAGCCTCCCAGGTCCTGCTGCTATGAAACCAATCAGACCCAAACTTGGCATTGCAGCAGCGGCCGCTATACTGCCCCTGGCTTCTTACAGCCGGGAGTTGGGACCCCTCTTGGGGCAGTCTGCTGCAGCTTGGTGGCCTTGGGCTGGAGTGGGTCGTGCGGCCTGCTGTTCTTGTGCCGTGGCTCCAGGCCACCTCCTCTGGTCTCCAGGTCCTCTGGGCTTGCTCCCAGGAAGCATGGACTCTGCTCACCTGCTGCCTGGGGCTCTGGGCGCTCTCCCAGTACTACCTGCCTGGTGGAAGCAGTCACCTTTGTGCCCTCCTTGGAAGGCATACAGCATCATTGCATGGTCCCCACAGCCCCCTGGTCCTCTGTGTGGAGCACATGGGGTGAGGTGTCATGCGGACCTGTGGGGATGCAGCCTGCCCCTGGGGGTCTCGCAGCCAGCATCCCCACAGCCTGGTGCCAGCTGGCATTTTGCTGCACATCATCCTGTTGTCAGGGGGCTATCCCCTCGTCAGTTAATAAATTTTGTTTCCAGGCCGCCTGACCTGGGGGGCCCTCCTCCAAGAAGAGCTGTGCTGTCCATGAGTGGCCTCAGTCACGGGGTGATCAGAGTGGATGCTGAGGAGAAGCTGTCGGTCCTCACAGTTCAGGATGTTGGCCAGGTGATGCCTGGAGGTGAGGGCACAGTAGGGTCATAGTGGGGAAGAGTCTTATACTCTGGCTGGGTGGGCTCCAGAGCACACAAATACCAGGCTTCAGATGGTCCATGTGGGCTGGGATTTTTGTTGTAACACGTTTTCTGTTTTTTGCCTCCCTTTGTATCAAGGGCAATGTGTTTGCCCCATGACCCCGCCTTGGTCCTCTCAGGGCTGGGGAGTAGTGACAGAGCTCCCCACTGGAAGCTTGTGCACCACGTGGTCACGTGCTTGTCCCTTGGAGAGGCCTGCAGGCACCAATGATGGGGTTGTCTTGGTCCTGCCGAGGGCCTGTTAGGTGAGCAGCAGCGGAACCCTAAAGGCTCCAGGAAGGCCATGGGCCTGGATGGCACACAAGTCACTGGTGGGGCAGCAGTGGGGGAGGGTGATGGCACTGTCTCCCCACAGGGGCCACCTCAAGCAGTGTCACAGCAGGGAATTTAGAGCAGAGCCAGCCAGGGGCCAGTGGCTTTGTGAGTAGGGGGTGCCCTGCGTGTGCTCTGAGTCTGCCCCTTGCCATGGCTACCGTGCTGTGCTCCAGCTCCCCTCTTGCCCGTGCCCACCCTTCTAGCGACCCTGGAGATCAGCTTCTATCTCCATTCAGGCCCTGTCATGGTGCACCCTAGTCCTGGGCCCAGGACCATGTCTTCAGCTCTGCCTCCAGTAGGCTCTCAGAACAGGCTGGGCACCAGAGGGAGGGCCATGGTCGCATCTGGCCCAGTGGTGGTGCTGGGGATCAGCACACAGAACAAGGATGGACATTTATTAGATTGATGCAAACATAATTGCTGTTTCAGATGTAAATTTTAGATCATTGTAACTAGGCTCAAACATCTTTATTAATCAAAATAGGAACTATTACTGTCAACACATTTTTAAAATTTTAATTAATTTTTTTAATTGGAGGCTAATTACTTTACAATATTGTAGTGGTTTTTGCCATACACTGACATGAATCAGCCATGGGTGTACTATGTTCCCCATCCTGAATCCCCCTCATACCTCTCTCCGCATCCCATCCCTCAGGGTCATCCCAGTGCACCAGCCCTGAGCACCCTGTCTCATGCATTGAACCTGGACTGGCAATCTGTTTCACATATAATATACATGTTTCAATACTGTTCTCTCAAATCATCCCACCCTCGCCTTTTCCCACAGAGTCCAAAAGACTGTTGTATACAGCTGTGTCTCTTTTGTTGTCTTGCATATAGGGTCATTGTTACCATCTTTCTAAATTCCATATATATGCGTTAGTATACTGTATTGGTGTTTTTCTTTCTGACTTACTTCACTCTGTATAATAGGCTCCGGTTTCATCCACCTCCATAGAACTGATTCAAATGCATTCTTTTTAACGGCTGAGTAATACTCCATTGTGTATATGTACCACAGCTTTCTTATCCATTTGTCTGCCGATGAGCATCTAGGTTGCTTCCATATCCTGGCTATTGTAAACAGTGCTACGATGAATATTGGGGTACATGTATCTCTTTCAATTCTGGTTTCCTCGGTGTGTATGCCCAGCAGTGGGATTACTGGGTCATATGGTAGTTCTGTTTCCAGTTTTTAAAGGAATCTCCACACTGTTCTTCATAGTGGCTATACCAGTTTGCATTCCCACCAACAGTGTTAGAGGGTTCCCTTTTCTCCACCTCTCCAGCATTTATTGTTTGTAGACTTTTTGATAGCAGCCATTCTAACCGGTGTGAGGTAGTACCTCACTGTGGTTTTGATTTGCATTTCTCTGATCATGAGTGCTGTTGAGCATCTTTTCATGTGTTTGTTAGCTATCTGTACATCTTCTTTGGAGAAATGTCTGTTTAGATCTTTGGCCCATTTTTTTGCTTGGGTCGTTTATTTTTTTTCCTTAATTAATTGTTTCCTTAATTTCTCTTTCTGTTTTCTCATTGTTAGTGTATAGGAATGTGAATTTCTGTGTGTTAATTTTATATCCTGCAACTTTACTATATTCATTGATTAGCTCTAATAAATTTCTGGTAGAGTCTTTCCGGTTTTCTATGTAGAGTATCATGTTATTTACAGTGAGAGTTTTACTTCTTCTTTTCCAATCTGGATTCTTTTTATTTCTTTTTCTTCTCTGATTGCTGTGGCTAAAACTTCCAAAATTATGTTGAATAGTAGTGGTGAGAGTGGGCACCCTTGTCTTGTTCCTGACTTTAGGGGAAGTGCTTTCAGTTTTTCACCATTGAGCATAATGTTTGCTGTGGGTTTATCATATATGGCTTTTATTATGTTGAGGTATGTTCCTTCTATGCCTGCTTTCTGGAGGGTTTTTCTCATAAATGGATGTTGAATTTTGTCACAGGCTTTCTCTGCATCTATTGAGATAATCAAATGGTTTTTATCTTTCAATTTGTTAATGTGGTGTATCACATTGATTGATTTGCCGATGTTGAAGAATCCTTGCATCCCTGGGATAAAGCCCACTTGGTCATGGTGTATGATCTTTTTAATATGTTGTTGGATTCTGTTTGCTAGAATTTTGTTAAGGATTTTTACATCTATGTTCATCAGTGATATTGGCCTATAGTTTTCTTTTTTTTTGTGGCATCTTTGTCTGGTTTTGGTATTAGGGTGATGGTGGCTTCATAGAATGATTTTGGAAGTTTACCTTCCTCTGCAATTTTCTGGAAGAGTTTGAGTAGGATGGGTGTTAGTTAGCTCTTCTTTAAATTTTTGGTTGAATTCAGTTGTGAAGCCATCTGGTCCTGGGCTTTTGTTTGCTGGAAGATTTCTGATTACAGTTTCAATTTCCATGCTTGCAATGGGTCTGTTAAGATTTTCTCTTTCTTCCTGGTTCAGTTTTGAAAAGTTATACTTTTCTGAGAATTTGTCCGTTTCTTCCAAGTTGTCCATTTTCTTGGCATCTAGTTGCTGATAGTAGTCTCTTATGATCCTTTGTATTTCTATGTGGTCTGTTGTGATTTCTCCATTTTCATTTCTAATTTTGTTGATCTGATTCTTCTCCCTTTCTTTCTTCATGAGTCTGGCTAATGGTTTGTCTATTTTATTTATCTTCTCAAAGAACCAGCTTTTAGCTTTGTTGATTTTGGCTGTGGTCTCTTTTGTTTCTTTTGTATTTATTTATGCCCTAATTTTTATGATTTCATTCCTTCTACTAACCCTGGGTTCTTCATTTCTCCCTTTTCTAGTTGCTTTATGTGTAGAGTTAGGTTACTTATTTGACTTTTCTCTTGTTTCTTGAGGTAAGCTTGTATTGCTGTGAACCTTCCCCTTAGCACTGCTTTTCCTGAGTCCCATAGCTTTTGGGTTGTTGTGTTTTCATTTTCATTTATTTCTATGCATATTTTGATTTCTTTTTTGATTTCTTCTGTGATTTGTTGGTTATTCAGAAGCGTGTTTTTTAGCCTCCATATATTGGTATTTTTGCTAGTTTTTTCCCCTGTCGTTGACATCTAATCTTACCGCATTGTAATCAGAAAAGATGCCTGGAATGATTTAAATTTTTTTGAATTTACCAAGGCTAGATTTATGACCCAGGGTGTGGTCCATCCTGGAGAAGGTTCCTTGTGTACTTAAGAAAAAGGTGAAATTCATTGTTTTGGGGTGAAATGTCCTGTAGATATCAATTAGGTCTAACTGGTCCATTGTACGGAGAAGGCAGTGGCACCCCAGTCCAGGACTCTTGCCTGGAAAATCCCATGGGCAGAGGAGCCTGGTAGGCTGCAGTCCATGGGGTTGCGAAGAGTCAAACACGACTGAGTGACTTCACTTCCACTTTTCACTTTCATGCATTGGAGAAGGAAATGGCAACCCACTCCAGTGTTCTTGCCTGGAGAATCCCAGGGACGGGGGAGCCTGATGGGCTGCCGTCTGTGGGGTCGCACAGAGTCAGACACGACTGAAGCAGCTTAGCAGTAGGTCCATTGTATCATTTAAAGTTTGTGTTTCCTTGCTAATTTTCTGTTTAGTTGATCTATCCATAGGTGTGAGTGGGGTATTAAAGTCTCCCACTATTATTGTTACTGTTAATTTCCCCTTTCATACTTGTTAGCATTTGCCTTACGTATTGTGGTGCTCCTATGTTGGGTACATATATATTTATAATTGTTATATCTTCTTCTTGGATTGATCCTTTGATCATTATGTAGTGTCCTTGTCTCTTTTCACGGCCTTTCTTTGAAAGTCTATTTTATCTGATATGAGTATTGCTACTCCTGCTTTCTTTTGGTCTGCATTTGCGTGAAATATCTTTTTCCAGCCCTTCACTTTCAGTCTGTATATGTCACTTGTTTGAGGTGGGTCTCTTGTAGACAGCTTATATAGGGGTCTTGTTTTTGTATCCATTCAGCCAGTCTTTGTCTTTTAGTTGGGGCATTCAGCCCATTAACGTTTAAGGTAATTATTGATAAGTATGATCGTGTTGCCATTTATTTTGTTGTTTTGGGTTCGAGTTTATACCTTTTCTGTGTTTCCTATCTAGAGAAGATCCTTTAGCATTTGTTGAAGAGCTGGTTTGGTGGTGCTGAATTCTCTCAGCTTTTGCTTATCTGTAAAGCTTTTGATTTCTCCTTCATATTTGAATGAGATCCTTGCTGGGTACAGTAATCTGGGTTGTAGGTTTTTCTCTTTCATCACTTTAAGTACGTCCTACCATTCACTCTGGCCTGAAAAGTTTCTATTGAAAGATTAGTTGTTATCCTTATGGGAATCCCCTTGTGTGTTATTTGTTATTTTTCCCTTACTGCTTTTAATATTTGTTCTTTGTGTTTGATCTTTGTTAATTTCATTAGTATGTGCCTTGGGATGTTTCACCTTGGGTTTATCCTGTTTGGGGCTCTCTAGGTTTCTTGGACCTGGGTGGCTATTTCCTTCCCCATTAAAATGGAAGTTTTCAACTATTATCTCCTCAAGTATTTTCTCATGGCCTTTCTTTTTGTCTTCCTCTTCTGGGACTCCTATGATTCGAATGTTGGGGTGTTTGACATTGTTCCAGAGGTCTCTGAGGTTGTCCTCATTTCTTTTAATTCTTTTTTCATCCATGCTTCATTTATGTCCACCATTCTATCTTCCACCTTCACTTATCCTATCTTCTGCCTACGTTATTCTACTGTTGGTTTCCTCCAGAGTGCTTTTGATCTCAGTTATTTTATTATTCATTATTGATTAACTCTTTTTTATTTCTTCTAGGTTCTTGTTAAACATTTCTTGCATCTTCTCAGTCCTTGTCTCCAGGCTATTTATCTGTAACTCCATTTTGCTTTCAAGATTTTGGATCATTTTTACTATCATTATTCTGAATTCTTTTTCAGTTATACTCCCTATCTCCTCTTTTGTTTGGTTTGGTGGGTATTTATCATGTTCCTTTACCTGCTGAGTATTTCTCTGCCTTTTCATCTTGTTTAGATTGCTGTGTTTGGGGTGACCTTTCTGTATTCTGGCAGTTTGTGGTTCCTCTTTATTGTGGAGGTTCCTCAGTGTGAGTGGGGTTGGACAAGTGGCTTGTCAAGGTTTCCTGGTTAGAGAAGCTTGCATTGGTGTTCTGGTAGGTGGAGCTGGATCTCTTCTCTCTGGAGCCCAATGAAGTGTCCAGTAGTGAGTTTTGAGGTGTCTCTGGGTTTGGTGTGACTTTGGGCAGCCTGTATATAAAAGCTCAGGGCTATATTCCTGCATTGCTAGAGAATTTGCATGGTATGTCTTGCTCTGGAACTTGTTGGCTCTTAGGTGGAGATTGCTTTCAGTGTAGGTATGGAGGCTTTTGGATGAGCTAATACCAATTAATGTTCCCTGGAGTCAGGAGTTTTCTGGTATTCTCAGGATTTGTACTTAAGCCTCCTGCCTCTGGTTTTCAGTCTTATTCTTACAGTAGCCTCAAGACTGCTGTATCCATACAGCACCTATGATAAAACATCTAGGTTAGTGGAGAAAAGATTCTCCACAGTGAGGGGTACCCAGAGAGGTTCACAGAGTTACATGGACAAGAGAAGAGAGGGGAGGGAGATAGAGGTGACCAGGAGGAGAAGAGGGGGAATCAAAAGGGGCGAGAGCAATCTAGCCTGTAATCACTTCCCTATGTGCTCTCCACAGCCTGGAACACCCAGAGAGGTTCACGGAGTTACATAGAGAAGAGAAGAGGGAGGAAGGAGATAGAGGTGACCAGGAGAAGAGGGGGGTCAAAAGGAGAGAGACAGATCTAGCCAGTAATCTGTTCCCTAAGTGTTCTCCACTGGAGAAGGCAATGGCACCCCACTCCAGTACTCTTGCCTGGAAAATCCCATGGATGGAGGAGCCTGGTAGGCTGTCGCTAAGAGACATGACTGAACGACTTCACTTTCACTTTTCACTTTCATGCATTGGAGAAGGAAATGGCAACCCACTCCAGTGTTCTTGCTTGGAGAATCCCAGGGACGGGGGAGCCTGGTGGGCTTCCGTCTATGGGGTCACACAGAGTTGGACACGACTGAAGCGACTTAGCAGCAGCAGCAGCAAGTGTTCTCCACAGCCCAGAATACCCAAAGAGATTCACAGAGAAGGGGGAGGGAGAAGATAGAGGTGACCTAGGGGAGAAAAAGGAGAGTCAAAGGGGGAGAGGGCAATCAAGCCAGTAATCACACTTGTGAGTAAAAATGGGTACTGAAGATTGGATTCTTAAAGGTACAGAATTGATAACAAATACCAAAAAGCAAAGATTAAAAATCTAGAGTAGAGGTTAGACTCTCAGAAATAACAATATTAAAAAAAAATCAGAAAAATTTAAAAAATATGTATGAAATTTGCTTTAAAAATAGGGTCTTTTTTTTTGTAAGGTAATAGTAGTTTATAAAAATGAAAATTAAAGGGGGGTAATAAAGGACTTAATTTTAAAAATTAAAAAAATGATAATAGTAGAAATATATCTAGGAATTTCTCTGGAGCTGTTGAGGGCAGTGTGGGGTCAATTCAGCTTCAGATAATTTCTTGTTCCAGCTTACACTTCTCAAGGTCTGTAGGCGCCTTCCAGTGTAGTTGGTGCTAACTACAAGGTTTTAATCTGTTGCACCTGTCACTGCCAAAGCAGTTCCCTCTGTTTCTTTTGGCTTCTTCTATTTGCAAGTCTCTTCAGTGTCTAATTTCTGCCCTGACATAAGGGGGCAAAGGTGGTCACTTATTTAGGCTCACTTGTTCAGTCGTGCTGTGGGGAGGGAGGAACACTGCAAACAGATACCACTGGTGTGTGTGGGGAGTGCTCGCAGTGTCTCAGCCACACTGGGTTTGCCCCCACTCACTACGTGTGTACTTTCTCAGTCTATGCTGCTCAGGCTCCAGGTTGCTCTGCAACTCTCTAAAGCAGACCCTGGGTTGCGTGTACTTACCAGGTCTAAGCGGCTCAGGTTCAGGTTCTCGGATACTCCACAAAGGCGCAGACTCAGTTGGGCCTGTGTTTTGGGCCCTTCCCAGGTCCGAGCAGCTCAAGTGACCAGGTGCTTGGTGAGCGCGCTCTTCCCATGTTGGGCGGTGTGTCATGTCACCTCCCCTGTCCCAGCTGCTTGGTTTCCTGGGTGCACAGCGGGAGTGCCATCTCAGGTGTGTCACGTGTCTCCTCTGGGGAGCTGATCACTGGCTGCGACCCTTCCAACAGATGTCAACCGTCCAGGATCCCAGGAAGACTTAGTTAGCAACTGGGAGCCTGCTCGCAGTTTGGTAAAGGATGCCGTCCCTGGGGCCGAGATTGCCCCTTTCTGGCTCTGGCTGCCTCCCACCTGCCTCCCTGCCTGCATCAGGGGATGGGCCAGCCCGCAGCCAGCTAGCTCTCCTCTGGTATTCGCTCAGTCCTTTGTTCTGTGAGTGGGCCTGGCAGTGCCTTAGGTTAGAGCTTTTCACCTGAAAGTTTTCTCTCTCTCTCTCTCTCTCTCTTTTTTTTTCTCTCTCCCTGGCTATCCCACAGTTTGGGTTGCTATCTCACGTTAGCTCCCTCAGATTGTCGTCAGGACATTCAGGCCCAGTCCTTACCCTAAGCATGCAACCCGCGCCTCCCTGTTTTGCCCCACTTGCTGGTGGGGAACGCGAGCATCTGCGCTACTTCTCTGGTGGGAGCTGCAATTAGGCACGTAACCTGTGGGTTTTATTTATTTATTTATTTTTCCTCCTGGTTATGTTGCCCTCTGAGATTCCAAAACATCCACAGAGCGGCCAGTGAGAGGGTTTCCTGGTGTTTGGAAACTTCTCCTCTTTCATGACTCCCTCATGTGATGGGTCTCCGTCCCTAACTCTTTTGTCTCTCTTTTTATCTTTTATATTTTGTCCTACCTCCTTTCGAAGACAATGGGCTGCCTTTCTGAGTGCCTGGTGTCCTCTGCCAGCATTCAGAAGTTGTTTTATGGAGTTTGCTCAGCATTCAAATGATCTTTTGATGAATTTGTAGAGGAGAAAGTGGTCTCCCTGTCCTATTCCTCTGCCATCTTAGGGAGTCAACACAATTTTGCCAGTGAGGAATAAATTTGTTTATTCCTGTGGCATAAAAATCTGTGCTTCGGGATTTGATCTTGGAGAGCATTTTCTGCATCCTGCTGGTTGTGGTAGCATTTTTCCTGCAAAAGTTTGTCGAAATGCTTGAAGAAGTGGTAGTCAGTGGGCGAGAAGTCAGATGAAAATGGCAGATGAGACAAAACTTTGTTGCCTGATTTCATTCAACTTTCAAAGCATTGATTGTGCAGCGTGCAGTTGGGTGTTATCATGGAGAAGAATTGGGGTCATTCTGTTGACCAGTGCCAGCTGAAGGCATTGCAGTTTTTAGTACATCTCATTGATTTGCTGAGCATGCCTCTCAGGTGTAATGGTTTCACTGGAATTCAGAAAGCCGCAGTGGGTCAGACCAGCAGCAGACCACAAAACAGTGACCATGACAATTTTTTGGTGAAAGTTTAGCTTTGAAAAGTGCTTTGAGGCTTCTTCTTGGTCCAACCACAGAGCTGATTGTTGCTGGTTGTCATATAAAGTCCATTTTTTGTCTCATGTCACAGTCCAATTGGTTCGTTGTTATTGTGTAGAATAAGAGAAGATGACACTTCAAAATGATGATTTTATTTGATTTGCAGTTAGCTCATGAGGCACCCACTTACAAGCTTTTTCACCTTTCCAATTTGCTTCAAATGCTGAATGACCATAGAATGGTTGATGTTGAGTTCTTTGGCAACTTCTTGTGTAGTTGTAAGAGGACCAGCTTCAATGATCCTCTTAGTTGGTCATTGCTAACTTCCAGTGGCTGGCCACTTCAATCCTCGTCCTCAAGGCTCTTGTCTCCTTTGCAAAACTTCCTGAACCAACACTGCATTGTACATTTGTTAGCAGTTCCTGGGCCAAATGCCTTGTTGATGTTGCAAGTTGTCTCCTCTGCTTTATGACCTGTTTTGAACTTGATTTAAAAAAAAATCACTCGAATTTTTTGTCTAACATAATTTCTTAGCAAAAACAAATGCGCATTAAATGATGTATAACAACCACATTTATTTAAGACTATTCCAGTATCAAAAGGCAAAATTCAACAGTGCAAAACTGATCTTTTGCATCAACCTAATAGATTTGTCACTTTGCCAACAAAGGTTCGCCTAGTCAAGGCTATGGTCTTTCCTGTGGTCATGTATGGATGTGAGAGCTGGACTGTGAAGAAGGCTGAGCGCTGAAGAATTGATGCCTTTGAACTGTGGTGTTGGAGAAGACTGTTGAGAGTCCCTTGGACTGCAAGGAGATCCAACCAGTCCATTCTGAAGGAGATCAGCCCTGGGATTTCTTTGGAAGGAATGATGCTAAAGCTGAAACTCCAGTATTTTGGCCACCTCATGCGAAGAGTTGACTCATTGGAGAACACTTTGATGCTGGGAGGGATTGGGGGCAGGAGGAGAAGGGGACGGCAGAGGATGAGATGGCTGGATGGCATCACTGACTCAATGGATGTGAGTCTGGGTGAACTCTGGGAGTTGGTGATGGACAGGGAGGCCTGGCCTGCTGCAGTTCATGGAGTCGCAAAGAGTCGGACACAACTGAGTGACTGATCTGATCTGATCTGAATAGATTTGTTTCGAGTTCTACTGTTTTAGAGATGTAAATTGTCTTTTTTCCCTTGCATATATATGTCTATCCCAATCAAGGACTCATCAGTTCTGCAGATGAGCAAATCCTAAAAGATGATGCTGTTTAAGTGCTGAACTCAGTATACCAGCAAATTTGGAAAACTCAGGAGTGGCCACAGGACTGGAAAAGGCCAGTTTTCATTCCAATCCCAAAGAAGGGAAATGCCAAAGAATGTTCTAACTAGTGCAAAATTGCACTCATTTCACATGTTAGCAAGGTAATGCTCAAAATCCTTCAAGCTAGGCTTCAACAGAACTTGAACTGAGAACTTCCAGATGTGCAAGCTGGATTTAGAAAAGGCAGAGGAACCGGAGATCAAATTGCCAACATCCACTGGATCATATAAAAAGCAAGGAAATTCTGGAAGAACATCTACTTCTGCTTCATTGACTATGCTAAAACCTTTGACTATGTGGATCACAACAAACCGTGAAAAATTCTTAAAGACATGGGAAAACCAGACCACCTTATCTGTCTCCAGAGAAATCTGTATGCAGTACAAGAAGCAACAGTTAGAATTGGGCATGGAACAATGGACTGGTTCCAAATTGGGAAAGGAGTATGTCAAAGCTGTATATTGTCACCCTGCGTATTTAACTTACATTCAGAGTACATTATGTGAAATTCCTGGCTAGATAAAGCTCAAGCTGGAATCAAGATTGCCGGGAGAAATAGTAATAACCTCAGATACGCAGATGACACCACCCTAATGGCAGAAAGTAAAGAAGAACTAAAGAGCCTCTTGATGAAAGAGGAGAGTGAAGAAGCTGGCTTAAAACTCAACATTCAGAAAATGAAGATCATGGCATCTGGTCCCATCACTTCATGGCAAATAGATGGGGAAACAACAGAAACAATGACAGACTATATTTTCTTGGGCTCTCAAATCACTGTGGACAGTGAAATTAAAAGACGCCTGCTGCTTGGAAGAAAATCTGTGACAAACCTAGACAAAGCAGAGACATCACTTTGCCAACAAATGTCCATCTAGTCAAAGCTGTGGTTTTTCCAGTAGTCATATATGGGTATGAGAGTTGGACCATAAAGAAGGCTGTGTGCCGAAGCATTGATGCTTTTGAACTATGGTGTTGGAGAAGACTCTTGAGAGTCCCTTGGACTGCAAGGAGATTCAGCCAGTCCATTCTGAAGGAAATCAGTCCTCAATATTCATTGGAAGGACTGATGCTGAAGCTCCAATACTTTGCCCCCTCATGCGAAGAGCTGACTCATTGGAAACACCCCTGATACTGGTAAAGATTGAGGGCAGATGGAGAAGGGGAGACAGAGGATGAGATGGTTGGATGGCATCACTAACTCAATGGACCTGAGTTTGAGCAAACTCTGGGAGATAGTGAAGCACAGGGAAACCTGGCGTGCTGCAGTCCATGGGGTCACAGAGTCAGACATGACTTAGTGACTGCACAATGACACAAGTTCTGCAGAAGCAGGGACTCGAGGATAAACATCTTATGGGGTGAAAAACAAGGTCTTGGTGATTCTTAGCTTTTATGAGGTGAACACAGGAATTTTTTAAAAGATTGATGAAATACTAAAAGAGATGATTCTTCTGATTGAAAGTGTAAGGACTTTCATAGTGGGGCTCATTTTATTCTTAAACTTGGACCAGAGTCCGTATGTGTGCACATGGTCTTGTGTATGTGTGTTCTGCCCTGGGTGTGCATATATGTGTACACACCTGTGCCCACCCTGGGTGCACATGTGCCACCCCAGGTGTGTCTGTGCTCCCCCAGGGGTGTGTGTGTGTGTGCGTGCCCCAGTTGTGTATGTGGTCCCCTTAGGGGTGTGTATTTGTGTATGTGCGTGCATGCACCTGTGCCACCCCTGGTGTGTGTGCACACACAAATGTGCTGCCACAAGTGTGTGTGTGTGCGTGCGCACATGTGCTGCCCTGGGTGTGAGTGTGTGTCTGTGTTCACACTCTGTCCCCCGTGTGTGTGTGTGTGTATGCACACATGTGGGTGTGCATGTGTTGTTGCTGCTCTGGGTGTGTGTGTGGGTGCTCCCCCTTTGTGTGCATGTGTGTGCACAAGTGTGTGTGCACGTATGTGTGCTGCCCAGGGTATGTGTATTTGTGTGCATGTGCCCCCGTGTGTGTATGTGCATGCGTGTGTGCAGATACGTGCCCCCCAGGTATGTGCATGTGCTTTCTGCCCTAGGTGATGTGTGTGCACTCCCCCAGGTGAGTGTGTGTGTGTGCACGTGCATGTGGCCCCCCCCGCTGTGTGCGTGGGTGTGCTTGCTGCCCTGGGTGTGTGTGTGTGTGTGCATGCATGTGGACACATGCTCCCCCAGGTGTGTGCATGTTGCTTTTTGCTCTGAGAGTGTGTGGTGTGTGTGTGTGCATGCTCCCCCAGGTGTGTGTGTGTATGTGTGTATGTGCTCCACCAGGTGTGTGTATGTGTGTGTGCCCCCCTCCGTGTGTGTGCACATGTGTTCTTGCTGCCCAGGGTGTGTGTGTGCATGTGTGCGTGCATGCATGCTCCCCCAGGCGTGTGTACTGACAGGATGGGTGCAGCTCTGAGTCAGGTGCACAGTCCTCCCCTGAGTCAGCCCCAGGGTTTTGTCCCCAGGACTTGCAGGGTTTGTGCATTTTTGTCTGATCGTGACGTGGGAGGGTCTCTGTAGGAGGGAGGTTGGACTGTGTGCAAGTGTGTGTATCTAGGGGGCAGGCCAGGTGGCAGCACCACCCTTGCTCCCTGCCCCTCTGATGCCATGAGCTGATCTGTGAACCAACAGAAGAGACTGACCCAGGGTCCGCCCCCATCCCCCGGACCATCTTCCTTGCGTGTCTTCCTCACTCGTCCTGGAGATGAGAGTCAGTCAGGGAATCCTCAGGTGGAGGTGAAGGCTGGACTTTGCCCAGTACTGTGGGCGTTTGGTTCTTGCCTGAGTAACTGAGTTCCATTCAAGGGATGCTGCACATTCTGGTGTGCATGTCACTCTCATCAATGCCTTTCTGGACGTCTGCTTGGTGGCCAGGCTGGTAACCGGGGCTGCAGGAGCCAGACAGGCAAGGTCCCAAGAGCAGAGGGCTGGGCCGCAGGTGGCCATGTTGGTGGGGGTGCTGCTTGGTGAAGACAGCAGGGGGTCACTGGGCTGTGGGAGGGGCCGCAGGAGGGACCTGCACCGGGGTGGGGTCATCAGGCCTGGAGTGTGAGCTGGCCTCAAAAATGGAGTTGTGCAGTAGCATCTCCCATCTCACAGGGCTCAGGAGGACAGTGCAGGGTGACCACGGAGCCCATGTCACTGGGAGCAGTTTCTGTCACCTGCACTAACCACATACAGCAGGCTCGTGGCCAGAGGGGTGTGGGTCTCTGTAGCGGGGGCATGACTGTTGGTGTCCACCCTGCAGATGCTGTTCACACAGGTCTCTGGATGGTCCACCTCAGTGTCTGTGTGTACGTGATCTCCAGGGTTGTTTTCTCTCTTCAGCTAACGTGTGTGTTGTGAAGGTGGAGGGCACCCCTCATCTCTGCAAAACTGATGAAGTTGGAGAGATCTGTGTGGACTCCAGTGCAACGGCGACAGCGTACTATGGGCTGCTTGGGATCACCAAAAACGTCTTTGAGGTCCCTGCGGGTCCCACAGCAGTGGCAGGAGGGTGGGCAAGGCGTGCAGGAGTGTGGCCTTCCTTGGGGTGCCTACAGCCCTGATGGACCCTGGGTGGCCCGGGCAAGCTGGCCTCGGATCCTCAGGAGAATTCAGTGCCTTCACAGGGGTGGGAGGGGAAGCCTGGGCCCTGGAGGCCATGTTGGCAGGAGCCTGATGGAGGTCATGCCAGCCTGTAGGGCCTCTGGCCTCAGGGTGGGGTGGGGTTGGGTGGGGAGCCTCGTCCCCTCCAGGGAGATGTGGTGATAGCCCTTCTAGGACTGTTGTCCTCTGCGTTCTGTGCAGACTGTCCCGGTCACCGCTGGGGGCGCACCTGTCTCCGACCGACCTTTCACCAGGACGGGGCTTCTGGGCTTCATCGGGCCTGTGAGTGTGTCCTGCTGCCAAACCCGGGCCACCAGCCAGGCTCAGAGCTGGGGAGGGGTCTGTTCGATGTCTGCAGTGCCCAGGCCCCATGACGGAGTCCCATCCTGCCCAACGTCAGTGCTGTCATGCTGGGGTTCCCTGTCCCTATCCTTGAGTGCTTTACAGACTTGACCCTCGCTGTGTGCCCACCTCTGACCTTCCCTGCACTGATGCCTGCTCTGGATGCCCCCTCATCCCCACTCCAGCACACCAGGCTTAGGGCCCCTTCACCTGGGTCAGCCCACCTGTGTTTCCTGTCACCGTGGGCAGGGGGCCTGCAGGGCTTGTTTGTGAGTTACCTGGTCTGTGGGCTGTCGGGTCTCTGTTGCAGGCCCTAAGCCACAGGGCCTGCTGTGTGTCCTCTGCCCAACCAGCATCCTTGCCTTCAGGATGACCTGGTCTTCGTCGTGGGCAAGCTGGACGGCCTGATGGTGGTGGGATTTCGCAGACACAACGCGGATGACGTGGTGGCCACTGCGCTGGCCGTGGAGCCCATGAAGTTTGTCTACAGAGGCAGGTGATGCGCGGGTCCCCTTGCCTCACCTTTAGGTTCCTTCTCTGCTTAACCCTCAAGAGGTCCCCACAGTGGAAGGAGAGCCCAGTGCTGTGAATACGCAAAACCTAATAATTCCTGTATATCGAAGAACTTCGCAAAGAACAGGACGATGTTTGCAGGAGGATGCCTGAGTCAGAGTCCTCACCATCTGCAGAGTTCACGATTTCTTGAGGGTGAGACCCAGACCAAGGCCTGGGCACGGAGACTGGGCCAGCACCATCCAGGAACTGTGTGCCTGAGGGCAGAACCTCAGGGATGCAGCCCGGAAGGGAGGCTTTTCCCTGAGAGTTACCAGGGGCCTTGCCTTCCTGAGATCAAGTCAGTTTACCTTTCCTGAATGTGTCAGGCAGGCACTTCACAGGTTCTCATCCAGAGAGCAGATAAGGGGGCCCAGCCAGTCGGGGCCTCAGGCGGCTGGGATGGGGAGGAAGGGCCCTATCTGGCCTGTCCAGCTCAGGACTCTTGGTCCTAGGGGAGGGGTTCCATTCCTAGTTGTCCCACTCAGCCACCTATTTCATTTTATTCTTCTCATGGGAGTGCTTCTGTTAAACAAGGGCGCCTGTGAGCCTGGCCAGAGCCCTCCTGTGAGTATGTTGTTGTTGTTCAGTCACTCAGTTGTGTCCATCTCTCTGTGACCCCATGGGCTGCAGCACTCCAGGCTTCCCTGTCCTTCACTAGTTCCCAGAGTTTGCTCAAACTCATGTTCAGTACACCTTAAAGAAATCATCAGGGACTTCTGCTAGTGAGGGGTCAGTGTGGCTGCCGGCCCTTGTCCAGGTTGGGGTGATGGCCGTGGGTGACTGACCACCTGGGGGAAGCCAGCTGGGCAGGTGGGACTGGTGGGTGTGTGCATCCTAGAGCTGGGGCACGGGGCACACACAGAAATTGGAGGCACTGTTAGCCTCAGTGTCCACGGAGGGGACACTGGGTAGCCCGCACGTGCTCCTGGTATGTCAGGGAGACTGCCTGGCCTGGCCAACAATACCTGATGACACCAGGTGACGCTGGCCTGGTGGCTGACTGGGCTGTGGGGTGGATGAGTCTGTGGCTGGAGAGGTGATCTGTCTGCCTTCACCATAGAGGAGCTGAGCCCTGGGCGGATACCTGCAGGAACTCTTGCAGTGTGAGGTCAAGGCACCACAACAGAGCAATGCTAAGTCACTTTAGTCACGTCTGACTCTGTGTGACCTCATAGACGGCAGCCCACCAGGCTCCCCCGTCCCTGGGATTCTCCAGGCAGGAACACTGGAGTGGGTTGCCGTTTCCTTCTCCAATGCATGAAAGTGAAAAGTGAAAGTGAAGTCACTCAGTCATGTCCAACTCTTAGCGACCCCATGGATTGCAGCCTAACAGGCTCCTCCATCCATGGGATTTTCTAAGCAAGAGTACTGGAGTGGGGTGCCATTGCCTTCTCCCCACAACAGAGCAGTTGTTCAGTAGGTGGAATAAATGTGGGGCAGAGGTGGCCTGGGAGGGAGCTGATAAGCTGGAAAGCCAGAAGAAGAAACTGCTCCAAAAGTGAAGAAATAGAAAGTCTAAAAGAAAAATTGAGAGAAAAGTGAAGTGAGCGGGGCTGGCATGTAGACAGTAACCTCAGGGAGGGGCGGGGTGCATGTGTGAACCTGCGGCTGGAGGAGGCGGCCACAGGCGGGGTCTCCAGCCAGGATACGCCAGCCGCCCCAGGAGAGCGCCTGGAGTGAGAGGATGACGTGCAGTGATGTTGAAGGTTTTCAGAGGAACTTTTAGCCTAGATTTCAATATATTCATCCCAAGATGTCACTTAATTGTGCAGTTGCAGTGAAAATGGTCTTGGGTATATAGGTTTCAGAAGTTTTATAACAAAGACTTGTTTTCGTGAAAATACTTTGAGGTAAGGTACTAAGAGAAATAAGATGGGTGAAAGTGAGGAAATGTTAATACTGGGTGAAGCATGTATAAAAGAGAAAGAGTGTGTGTGTGTATGTGTGCATGTGGGCACCTGTGTGCTCAGTGGCCAGAGGAATGAGTGAGCGGGTAGGTCCATGAGGCCCAGGGCTCACGTGGCAGACATGCCAGCTACCGGCCTTGTGAGGGAAAAGAATCTACTCAAGTCTAAAAGAAGAAAAAGGCAACACACAGAAAAGGTGAACATATCAAATTCTTCAGTAAGACACGAAATATAAGTCCACAGACGTCAGTCACAGATGTGAGCAGAGTCACACATGGTGAGAGACTTCATCAGCTGGACTGAAAAATTATGTAATTAATGGATCTTCTGGACACACATTTTTACATGAAGACATCATCGCATGGCTTAACATTACAATTAAGGAGAAATTTCTTTAATAGTGTGAGCCTCGTTTTTTCTCTGCATCCAGGTCCTATCTGCTTTGTGAATGGAAACTCATCTTTCCACGTTGGAGGAAGTTTGGTTCCTTTTATGTTCTGTGGACCACGTCTCCCTCCAGCCCCACTGCAGTTTCCATCTCATGGGGTGGAGTATCCGCACCTGATGGTGCCGGGTGGTCATCGCTTCCCTTCCTCCCCCAGGATTGCAGTGTTCTCCGTGACAGTGCTCCACGACGACCGGATCGTGCTGGTGGCGGAGCAGCGGCCTGACGCTTCTGAGGAGGACAGCTTCCAGTGGATGAGCCGCGTGCTGCAGGTGGGCGTGGGCCCACGGCTCCACTGTCCCTGGGGTGTGGAGCAGGAACTGGGACCCGCTGGTGCCATGTTTCCAGCAAATGTGTACTGCAGCTGGAGGTGTTGCCCAGAGGGGTTCCGGTGTGTCCCACCTCGTGAGACCCACATGCTGCCACTCCCTGCACATCCACATTCGTTTTCTTAAGTACTAATAGCATGCTAATAGTAATACTAGAAGCAGCAAGTCTTTTGCGGGGCTGGGCGTAAACTTTGCCTTCAGTGAAAAGCACAGACTATATGTGTGGTCAGGGAATGTTGTTTACTTAGCTCACTTAGTATAACTTACACATGGAAAGAGCAGATTTGCAGAGGTCCAGATTGATGAATTTTGACAGGTGTACACGCCCTGGTAACCACAGCTAAGAGCACTCGCACCATTCGGGGAACTACCAGCTTCTGTGTGTCGGGGGCTGAGCTCTGCCCCCCGCCAAGAGGGGGCAGCCAAGTCTCAGTGTGGGCTCCTGATCCGATTGTCTTCCTCAGTGGCACATTCAAGAGGTTCCTTGTGGTATGTGCGTCAGTGGTTCACCCCGTTTTATTGCTAAGTTGTGTTTCTTTTGCTTGTTTGTCCATATCTTGGTGACACTGGGTTGTTGGTTTGGGGCTATAATGACTAAGGCTGCTGTGGACAATGGTGTCTGTCCAAATCTCTGGGTGAGTTCAGTCCTGGCAGCTCTCCAGAGAGCCCCCTGGTGTCCCAACAGCTTCGGGCAGTTGTGTGGCGTGTGCTCGGCCTCATCCCCCAGGGTAAGGACATGCCTATGAAGCAGAGCAAGTCCAGCATCAGGGAGACCAGAGAGCCCTGAGTGTCAGAGGACCAGTTTTTCTACTAATGCTGACAATATTTATACTTGGTGAAGATGTTTAATGTTTCATAGCACCCATGTGTCCGTCAGCCTCAATCAACACTGACCAGTCCAGGAACCATCTGTACCACACCTGCCCTCCCAGCTTCTCCCAGATGCCAGACTCAGAGGTTTTACCTGTAAATTTTAGTATTTATTTCTTTAAAAAAGGAGTACCAGTATCACATCTTAAAAATCAGCAATAACATTTTATTGGGATTTGGGCTTCCCTTGTGGCTCAGCTGGTAAAGAATCTGCCTGCAATGTGGGAGACCTGGGTTCCATCCCTGGGTTGGGAAGATCCCCTGGAGAAGGGAAAGGCTACCCACTCCAGTATCCTGGCCTGGAGAATTCCATGGACAGTATAGTCCATGGGGTCGCAAAGAGTCAGACATGACAGCAACTTCCACTTTTATTGGGATATGATTGACATGTAACACTATTAGTTTCAGGTGTACAGCACAGTGATTTGATATTTGTATATATAGTGAAATAATCACAACACCGCATCTAGTTACCATCCATAACACAGCTACATAAATTTTTTCTTGTGATGAGAACTTTTAGGATGTCCTATTATCATATACACTCCAATACACGACCCAGCATTCACTGTGGTCCCATGCTATCCACTGCATCCCCAGGACTTGTTCATCTTATAACTGCAAGTTTCTCCCTTCTGACTCCCTTCACCCATTTCTCCTACCCCCACCCCTCACCTCTGCCAACCACCAGTCTGTTCTGTCCATGAGCTCATTTTTTTGTTGTTTTTAGCTTCCACATGTAAGTGACCCTATGGCTTTTTCTGTCTGATTTATCTCACTTAGCACAATGCTGTCAAGGTCCCTCTGTATTGTTGCAAATGGTAAGATTTCATTCTTTGTTATGGCTGAGTAATATTCCTGTGTGTGTGTACCACAGTTTCTTTATCCATTAATCCATTGATGGACACTTAAGAATATTGGCTGTTGTAAATAATACTGCATTGAACATAGGGGTGCATATATTTTTTCAAGTTAGTATTTCTGTTTTCTTCCAATAAATACCCCAAAATGGAATCATTGGGTAGTTCCATTTTTAATTTTCTGAAGAACCTCCATACTGTTTTCCACAGTGGCTGCACCAATTTACTTTCCCACAAACTGTGCACAGGGGCTCCCTTTTTCCACACCTTCACCTAGTCCTATTGTTTCTCGTCCTGTTGATAATAGCCATTCTCATGGGTGTGAGATGGTGTGTTGTAGTAGTTTTGATTTGCCTTCTCCTCAAGATTAGTGTGGAGAAGGCAATGGCAACCCACTCCAGTACTCTTGCCTGGAAAATCCCATGGATGGAGGAGCCTGGTAGGCTGCAGTCCATGGGGTCGCTAAGAGTCAGATACAACTGAGCAACTTCACTCACTTTTCACTTTCATGCATTGGAGAAGGATATGGCAACCCACTCCAGTGTTCTTGCCTGGAGAATCCCAGGGACTGCAGAGCCTGTTCGGTTGCCATCTATGGGGTCGCAGAGTCGGACACGACTGAAGTGACTTAGCAGCAGCAGCAGTATTAGTGATATTTAGCATATTTTTATGTCCCTCTTGTTGTTAAGTTGCTAGGTCAAGTCTGACTCTTTGCGACCCCACGGACTGCAGCACGCCAGGCTCCCATGTCCTTCACTATCTCCGAGAGTTTGCCCAAATTCATATCCATTGAGTGGGTGATGCTTTCTAACCATCTCATCCTCTGCCGACCCCTTCTCTTCTTGCCGTCAGTCTTTCCCAGATCAGGGTCTTTTCCATTGAGTTGGCTCCCTGCATCAGGGGACAAAGTGTTGGAGATGCAGCATCAGTCCTTCCAGTGAATATTCAGGAATTATTTCCTTTAGGATTGACAGGTTTGATCTCCTTGCAGTCAAGGGGATTCTCAAGAGTCTTCTCCATCACCACAGTTAGAAAGCATCAATTCTTCAGCGCTCAGCCTTCTTTATGGTTCAGCTCTCACATCTGTACCTGACTACTGGAAAAACCATAGCTTTGGCCAGTCGGACCTTTGCTAGCAAAGTGATGTCCCTGCTTTTTAATATGCTATCTAGGTTTGTCATAGCTTCTCTTCCAAGGAGCAAGTGTCTTAATTTCACAGCTGCAGTCACTGTCCTCAGTGATTTGGGAGCCCAAGAAAGTAGAATCTGTCACTGTGTCCATTTTCCCCCCATCTATTTGACATGACAGAGAAGGCAGTGGCACCCCACTCCAGTACTTCTGCCTGGAAAATCCCATGGGTGGAGGAGCCTGGAAGGCTGCAGTCCATGGGGTCGCTGAGGGTCGGACACGACTTAGCGACTCCACTTTCACTTTTCACTTTCATGCATTGGAGAAGGACATGGCAACCCACTCCAGTGTTCATGCCTGCAGAATCCCAGGGATGGGTGAGCCTGGTGGGCTGCCGTCTATGGGGTCACACAGAGTCGGACACAACTGAAGTGACTTAGCATTTGTCATGAAGTGATGGAACCAGATGCCATGATCTTAGTTTTTTGAATGAGTTTTAGCCAGCTTTTTCACTCTTCTCTTTCACCCTCATTAAGAGGTTCTTTAGTTCCTCTTAATTTTCTGCCATAAGGGTGCCATAAACCTCCTCTTCATTTTCTGCCATAAGGGTGGTATCATTGCATATCTTGAGGCTCTAGATATTTCGCCCAGCAGTCTTGATTCCCGCTTGTGATTCATCCAGCTTGGCATTTTGCATGATATACTCTGCATATAAATTAAATAAGCAGGGTGACAATATACAGCCTTGACATACTCCTTTCCCAATTTGGAAAAGTCCATTGTTCCATGTCCAGTTCTACTCTTGCTTCTTGATCTGTATACAGGTTTCTCAGGAGACAGATAAGGTGGTCTGGTTTTCCCATCTCTTTAAGAGTTTTCCACAGTTAGTTGTGATCCACACAGTCAAAAGCTTTAGCATAGTCAGTGAAGCAGAAGTAGATGTTTTTCTGAAATTCCCTTGCTTTCTCCATGATCCAACAAATGTTGGCAATTTGATCCTGGTTCCTCTGCCTTTTCTAAATCCAGCTTGCACATCTGAAAGTTCTCAGTTCATGTAGCACTGAAGCCTAGCTTGAAGGATTTTGAGTGTAACCTTATGAAATGCAAAATAAGAAATGAGCATTTAGCACGAGCATGATTGTACAGTAGTTTGAACATCTTTGGTGTTGCCTTTCTTTTGGATTGGAATGAAAGCTGACTTTTTGCAGTCTTGTGGCCACAGCTGAGTTTTCCAAATTTGCTGACATAATGAGTGTAGCACTTTAACAGCATCATCTTTTAGGATCTGAAATAACTCGGCTGGAATTCCATCAGCACAATTAGCTTTCTTTGTAGTAATACTTCCTAAGGCCCACCTGACTTCCCAATCCAGGATGTCTGGCTCTAGGTGAGTGATCACACCATCGTGGTTATCTGGGTCATTAAGACTTTCTTTGCATAGTTCTATGTATTCTTGCCACGTCTTCTTAATCTTTCTGCTTCTATTAGGTCCTTACCATTTCTGTCCTTTATTGTGCCTGTCCTTGCATAAAATGTTCTCTTGATCACTCCAATTTTCTTGAGATCTCTCATCTTCCCCATTCTGTTGTTCTCCTCTATTTCTTTGCATTGTTCATTTTATTTTTTTTTATCAAGAATCTCTTTTATTGATTATCAGAAACATTACAAACATCTAATATGAACAAATTGTAACATGACAGTATTTAGTTTGAACAATTAATACATTTCAGATATAATATTATACATATTTCAATGTTATTCTCCCCAATCATCCCACCCTCTCCCGGTCCCAGAGTCCAAAAGTCTGGTCTATACATCAGTGTCTCTTTTGCTGTCTCGTGTTCTTGCCTGGAGAATACCAGGGATGGGGCAGCCTGGTGGGCTGCTGTCTATGGGGTCGCACAGAGTCAGACATGACTGAAGCGACTTAGCAGCAAATAGGGTTATTTTTACCATCTTTCTAAATTCCATATATATGCGTTAGTATACTGTATTTGTGTTTTTGTTTCTGGCTTACTTCACTCTGTATAATAGGCTCCAGTTCCATCCACCTCCTTAGAACTGATTCAAATGTATTCTTTTTAATGGCTGAGTAATACTCCATTTTAGAAGGCCTTCTTACCTCTCTTTGCTATTCTCTGGAACTCTACATTCAGTTGGTTATATCTTTCCCTTTCTCCCTTGCCTTTTACTTCATTCCTCAGCTATTTGTAAAGCCTCCTCAAACAACCATTTTGCCTTTTTGCATTTATTTTTCTTAGGGATGGTTTTGATCACTGCCTCCTGTACAGTGTTACAAACCTCCATCCATAGTTCTTCAGATACTCGATCTACCACATCTAAGCCCTTGAATCTATTTGTCACCTCCACTGTATAATCATAAGGGATTTGATTTAGGTCATACCTGAATGGCCTAGTGGTTTTCTCTACTTTCTTCAATTAAGCCTAAATTTTGCAATAAGGAGTTCATGATCTGAACCACAGTCAGCTCCAGGTCTTGTTTTTGCTGACTGTATAGAGCTTCTCCATCTTCAGCTACAAAGAATATAATCAGTCTGATTTCAGTATTGACTATTTGTAGATGTCCACGTGTAGAGTCGTCTCTTGTGTTATTGGAAGAGGTGTTTGCTATGATCAGTGTGTTCTCTTGACAAAACTCTGCTAGCCTTTGCCGTGCTTCATCTTGTATTCCAAGGCTAAACTTGCCTGTTACTCCAGGTATCTCCTGACTTCCTACTTTTGCATTCCAATCCCCTGTGATGAAAAGGACATCTTTTTTTGGTGTTCGTGTTAGAAGGTCTTGGTGTTAGTGTTAGAAGCATAGTGTTCTATGCTGAACATAGAACTGTTCAGCTTCAGCTTCTTTGGCATTAGTTGTTGGGTCATAGACTGCTGAATCACTTCAGTCGTGTCTGACTCTCTGTGACCCCATAGATGGCAGCCCACCAGGATGCCCCATCCCTGGGATTCTCCAGGCAAGAACACTGGAATGGGTTGCCATTTCCTTCTCCAATGCATGAAAGTGAAAAGTGAAAGTGAAGTCGCTCAGTCGTGTCCAACCCTCAGCAGCACCATGGACTGCAGCCTTCCAGGCGCCTCCATCCATGGGATTTTCCAGGCAAGAGTACTGGAGTGGGGTGCCATTGCCTTCCCCTAGGATTACTGTAATGTTGAATGATTTGCCTTGGAAATGAACTGAGATCATTCTGTGATTTCTGAGGTTGCACCCAAGAACTGCATTTCAGACTCTTTGGTTGACTATGAGGACTGCTCCATTTCTTCTAAAAGATTCTTGCCCAGTAGTAGATATAATGGTCATCTGAATTAAATTCACCCTTTCCCGTCCATTTTAGTTCACTGATGCCTAAAATGTCAGTGTTCACTCTTGCCATCTCTTGCTGACAGTGTCTGATTTACCTTGATTCATGGACCTAACATCCCAGGTTCCTATGCAGTATTTTCTTTACAGCATCAGACTTTACTTTCACCACCAGACATGTCCATAACTAAGCGTCATTTACACTTTGGCCCAGCCTCTTCATTCTTTCGAGAGTTATTTCTCCACTCTTCTGCAGTAGTATATTGGATACCTTCTGACCTGGGGACTCATCTTCCAGTGTCATATCTTTTTGACTTTTCACTCACGTAAAAATATTGGCGTGGTTTGCCATTCTCTCCTCCTGTGGACCACATTTTCTCAGAACTCTTCACTCTGACCCATCTGTCTTGGGTGACCCTGCATGGCATGGCTCATAGCTTCACTGAGTTATGCAAGCTCCTTCGCCACAACAAGGCCGTGATCCATGAAGAGATATGTACCTCTCGGCCATCTGTATGTCTTTTTTTTTTAAAGATCTATTTATTTTTCATTTTTTGGCTGTGCAGAGTCTTCCCTGCTGTGCGCATAGGCTTTCTCTAGTCTCACTGAGCAGGGGCTGCTCTGCTGTTGCAGAACATGGGCTGCAGTGCACAGGCTTCAGTAGGTGCAGCTGGCAGGCTCTAGAGAGCGGGCTTAATAGTTGGGATGCATGGCTGTGGTTGCCTCGTGACATGTGAGAGCTTCTTGGACCATCGATCAAACCCATATCTCTTGCTTTGGTAGGCAGATCCTTACCCACTAGAGCACCAGGGAGTCCCTTATCTCCTCTGTGGAAAAATGTCTGTTCAGGTCCTCTGCCCATTTTTTAATTGTATTATTACTCTTTTCCACTGTTGAGTTGTTTGAGTTCCTTCTATATTTTGGATTTTAATCTTTATAGATGTATTTTTACAGATCTCTTCTCCCATTCGATAGGTTCCTCTTGTTTTGTTGGCGGTTTCCTTTCCTGTGCAGAAGCCTTTTAGTTTGACATGAATCCACCTGTTTATTTTTGCTCTTGTTGTCTTTGCTTTTGGTGTCAAATCCAAAAAACCATCACCAAGACTAACATCAAGTTTACTGTAGCCTGTGTTTTATTCTAGTATTATCATTTCAGGTCTTATATTCAAGTCCTTGGTTTGCTTTGACTTAGTTTTGTGTGGGGCGTCCAGTTTTTCCAGTGCCATTTACTAAAGGTACTCTCTCTTCCCGTTGTCTCTCCTCGTCTCCTTTGTAATAAAGCAGTAACTGTGTGAGTGTGAGATTACTCCTGGGCTCCCTTCTGGTCTGTTGATCCATGGTTTTTGTGCCACGTCCACCCACACTGCTTTGATTACTGCATCTTTATGACATTTGAAGTCAGGGAGCGTGACGCCTCTAGCTTTATACTTCTCTCTTAAGACTGCTTTGGCAACCCAGGGTCTTGTAGTTCTCTGCAAGTGTTAGGAGTGTTTATTCTAGTTTTGTGAAGAATGTCATGGGTATTTTTATAGCGATTGCATTAAATTTGCAGATGACTTTGGGGTAGTATGGACTTTTTAACAATACTAATTCTTCCAGTTCATAAACTCACAATGTCTTTACGTTTAGTTGTGGTTTTTTCAGTTTCTTTCATCAGTCCCTCACAGTTTTAAGTATACATGTGTCCCTCATCTCCTTGGTTAAATTTATTCCTGAGCATTTTAGTCCTTTCTGCTGTAATTAAATATTTAGTCACTATTCAGATTTCCCAAATTACCTAATGTTCAATATGTTTGTTAAACTTAGGATTAAAATAAGGTAAAAACTGCACTTGGTTGGTCCAGGTTTTTAATCTTCTTTAATCTGCACACTCTTCCTTGTTTTATTTATCTTGCAGTTAGTTTCTTGACAGGTTAGCCCAGTCCATCCCCCAGTCTGGGCTCTGATGGTTGTGCATCGTGGTCCCGTCTCTGTACTCCTCTGTCCACTGTGTCACTGGGTAGATCTTGAAGCCTGGTCAGATTCAGGCTCGATTTGCTGGCCAGGGGCCTCATGGGAGGTAGATAGTCTGTCCACTGGCTTGGTCGGGCTTCAAGGGAGGGGGAGGCATTTCAATTCAGTCATTTCTTGCTCATTGGTAATGCAGCTGCTTTGAAAGTGTCTTCTACAAAGAGTGCTGTGTCCTCTGAAGTCACCAGGGGACCTGGATGGAAGGTTGTGCAGGAAAGTGAGATCCAGGGTTCATTTCTGGATCCTGCACTGGCATCATGGAGTAGCTCTGGTTTTTGTCTCCCTGTGAACTAGTGGTTGCAGTAACTACATTTATATGTCAGTGGGAACCTCTCTGAATTGGCTCCTGAGTCCTCTCGACACACCTCTGGTTCTGAGGGGTCACGTGGAGAACAGGAAGCTGGATGCCAGAGGATGGTGGGGCATCTCATGTCCCAGACCCAGCACGACTGGGACCCATGGGGCCCTGCTGCCTCCAAGAAGTGGACTTGGGACCACAGTCTGGGCAGTGGACAGAGCAGGAAACAGACAGAGCAGATCATCTGCCTGTAAGATCACCTGCACTGTGAGTTTACGCTGGTGGTTCCAACTCAGGTTTAAGGCCTCAGAGTTTTCCTTGACTCTGCGACCTTTCTCCATAATGAAGGGTTGCAGTGATGATGACTCCAGCAGAAGCAATCATGTCCTGATGCCGCGCTGCACGCTCTCCAGTCTCCACGTGACCTCTCAAGCGTGAGGTTTCGAGCACAACTTAGGATGTTTTTACAATTCTTTTTGCCAATAGGGTGTATCCTTCTAGGATGGAATCAGTCAGATTGCTGTGTTTAAAGTCACTTTAAGTAGATTCTGTCTGAGGGGTGTGCCAACCTGATCCTCTTCGATTGAGTTCATTTGTTCTGTTTTACTGTCAGTTGTTAGGGATTGGTTTTTAAGTTTTAAGTTTTTTGGACATAAAATATTTACATGGTTCCAACTCTGAAAGCAGAATGTACTCAGAGGAGCCTGGCTTCTGTCCTCTGTCTACACTTCTCCCACAGAAAGTCAGTGTCTGCTTTGATGGCTTTTTCTCATGTGAGCAGTTACAGATTTGTGTTGGAGTGTGTACATGCACACGTGTGTGTAAATGGCAGGAAATGCACACATGTCTTACCGTGTTTCTCTTAACGTCCCAGAGGTCACGGTGTGCTTGACCTTTGGGTTTGGGTGTTCTGGCCCTCCTGTAGCTCCCAGCTTGGAGCTGGTCACATGTGCTCAAGCGCAGGCCCCTGTCTCATGCTCCCTCCAGGCCATCGATAGCATCCACCAGGTGGGCGTGTACTGTTTGGCCCTGGTTCCTGCCAACACCTTGCCCAAGGCTCCTCTCGGTGGGATTCACGTTTCTGAAACCAAGCAGCGCTTCCTGGAGGGGATGCTGCACCCGTGTAACGTGTTGATGTGCCCTCACACGTGTGTTACCAACCTTCCCAAGCCTCGACAGAAGCAGCCAGGTTAGTGCGCGTCACAGCACGTCCACTGCATCTGTAGACAGCAGCAGCCATGCTTGTGTTTAAGGGCGCAGGCCTGTTGAACCCTGTCTCTGGAGTTGGATCACTCCAGATCTCTCACTCTGAGAGCCAGAGTGAGCAGCACAGCAGGCCAGTCCCCACCTCCTGCTCCCTGGAAGGAGCACATCCCCACCCCTCAGTGTGGGGGGCCCACCTGGCGCTGGATGCAGCCTGGCATCCGAGCTGTGGAAGCTGCACAGTGGCCCCAGGGGCACGAATGATGCCCCAGAGCAGACTGGGAGCTTGGAATCTGAAGAGCCTTGGGGCGGCCACCACAGCCAGCCATGGGGGCCAAGGGCACTGTGCGTGCTGCTGCTCAGCACTGTGATCTGCCACAGAAGCCAGGCAGTACCTGGGAAGCCTAGCAAATGGTCAGCTTCCCTTCCCCGGTGGAACTGGGATGTAAGTCTTAAGTAAATGCTAATAACTTTTGTTGATTATTAAATATATAAAATACCATTAAGTGAAGCACATTTAATCAGTAAAATAATGAAATGTACTACGAGTTTAGCTGTGGCTAAGATCGGGATATTCACCTCGTGCTAAATTCGGGTTCACTTCTGAGAGCAAGGTTCTCTCTGTCACTCCCTCCTCCCTGGTTCCTGACCCTATATTGTAGTGAAGAGTGAGTTGCCTGCCCATTCAGAAGGTTACCTGTCAGAGTCATCGGTCCTCACTCAGGTCCCCTCGTGTTCCAGAGGTTGGGCCTGCCTCCATGATCGTTGGTAACCTGGTCGCCGGGAAGAGAATCGCTCAGGCCTCAGGGAGGGAGCTGTCACACCTAGAGGACAGTGAGCAGGCTAGGAAGGTAAGGGGGTTGGGGGGAGGGTGAAGAGGTGCCTGGGAAGCCAGCGGCCTGACCCTCCCAACCCAGGGGTGGGGTGGGGTGAAGAGGCGCCTGGGAAGCCAGCGGCCTGACCCTCCCAACCCAGGGGTGGGGTGGGGGGAGGTGGCGCCCAGGAAGCCAGTGGCCTGACCCTCCCCACCCAGGGCTGGGGTGGGGTGGGTGAAGAGGTGCCTGGGAAGGCACCAGGCCTGACCCCTCCCTGCCCCTCCCACAGTTCCTGTTCCTGCCTGACGTGCTGCAGTGGCGGGCCCACACCACCCCTGAACACCCGCTGTTCCTGCTGCTCAACGCCAAGGTGAGGCGGCATGCTGCAGTGGGCCGTGCTGCCCATGTGGGCGAGGGCCCATGTCACACTCCAGCCATGTGCTCAGGTCTCACTGGAGGACAGCGCTCCTTGACCTCCAGGCTCCCAGCTGGTGTCCCGTTTGTTAGTTGCTGAGTCATGTCCGACTCTCTGTGACCCCATGGACTATAGCCAGCTAGGCTCCTCTGTGCATGGCATTGTCCTAGCAAGAATACTAGAGTGGGTTGCCATTTCCTTCTCCAGGGGATCTTCCCGACTCAGGGATTGAACCCAGGTCTCCTGCGTTGCAGGCAGACTCTTTACCGTCTGAGCCACCAGGGACGTCTGGGTGGTGTCATTCTTTCCATGAAAACTTCAGCTTCCACACAAGCCACAGTCACATTTCTGTGGGTTTGTATTTAACATGGAAATTCTCATTACCTTGTATTTCGATTGTGAAGAGTATGCTTGTAAATGGGGCTTCACTGGTGGCTCAGATGGTAAAGAATCTGCCTTCAGTGCAGGAGACTTGGTTTCTATCCCTGGGTTGGGAACATCTCCTGGAGAAGGGAATGGCTACCCACTTCAGTATTCTTGCCTGGAGAATACCATGAACAGAGGAGCCTGGCGGGCTTCAGCCCATGGGGTTGCAAAGAGTTGGACACAACTGAGTGACTGACACATTCACTTTTCACTTTCATGCATGTAAATTCTCCTAAGTAAACTAAAAACAAATGCTTATTGTGTAAAAAGTACTTTAGACCTTCTTCCTTTGTTTGTAGCTATAACACAGCAAATATGGCTTACAGCCCTAATTCTAGTAACTTTCAGTGGGTGTTACATGGTACCAGGAGCCTCTCAGATATAAAGGAGAAACTGTAAGTTATGGGCCAGTAGACAAACTATGAAAACAGAGAGAGTAACTGTGACCACTCTGCATGACTCACTGTTAGATGAGTCCCGGCCTCGGAGGACACGTGTGCTCTGACGTCCTAGCAGCTCCAGCCTGGTTCTCAGAACTGCTTGCTATTGGCCACCATTTCTTTATTCAAAAAATATTGATCAATATCTGCTACATATACAGTGTTAAATAAGATTAAAAAAAAAAAGGCCCCTGTTCCCCAGTTGCTGAAGCAAGTCTTCCTGCTAGAAAACCAGTGCTCAGGAGAGGTGCTGTCTTCCTGCTCACATGTATCCGCAGACCTGGACAGTGTACTGGAGACGTTTGTTTATGATTGATTGAATTCCAAAGCCAGTAAGTAGCATTGACCAAGATAAAGTCAGCTTGCAGGAGAACCTTAAGATGGGTGCAGCCGGAGCTCTAAGGCAGGCAAGGCTGGGCGCTGGGTTTACCCTCAGTGTGTGCTGGGGGGCTGGACATGAGCACGAGGGTGTGATGGGGTTCCCAATTCTGGGTTATTCCTATGGGTTGTGAGAGGGTGAGGATGGGAGCAGGGGGCCAGGGCCATGGTCCAGGCACAAGTTAGCCATTCAGATGGGACAGGGGCTGTGGATGAGTGTGAGGTGTGGTTGGAGGCAGGCTTGTGAGACGTGAGGGCGGCCTAGGGGCAGGCCAGGTGTCTGTGCAGATGGGGTGTTTCCCAGGGAGGAGGGAGCACCGACGGGAGTGTGCAGAGACGCCACCAGGCCTAGGGTCGCCAGCAGTGCTCACGACTATCTCTGTAGCTAAGAGCTTGGGAGGGCCCCCAGATCCTTTCTAAAACCTTGTAGATTTTTGCGTTTCTTCTGGTTTGTCAGCATCCTCACGTTTGAATTGTCCTTAGGACCTGAGCATGTGCTGGCCTTTGACCTGGGAGGAAGCCTGTGTCTCTGCAGGTGGTGTCCCTGGCATGAGGTGGCCCCTGGCCTTGGGGACTGGCAAAGCTCTGGGCCTTCGAGTTCCAGCGTGTGCCCAGTGTGGCGCTCTGAACCTCAGCTTGGGTGTGAGGAGTGAGTCTGAGCCACCGTGTGAAGCCCCCAGGCGTGCATGGTGGGGCCCCAGCTGAGGAGGAGTGAGAGTTTAGATGCTCCGCCAGGCTGTCCTGGAGGGTGGTGATGGTTAGTTAGGCTCAGTGGCACCATGATTTTCCTAAGGACCGAGAGCATGAGCTCAGACAGGTCGACGGGGAGGGAGGGCTAGATGGGAGCTGGTCCCAGCCCAGCTGTCCTCTGCAGGGACCGGGTGTGGGGCAGCCCTACCAGCCTCTCCCCCTCCCAGGCTCCCTGAAAGGCCAGCCTGTGGTGACCCAGGGCTTGGAGCTGGGGGGTGGGGCGACTGAGCGTATGTCAGGGTTCAGTTCGGGGATGTTTGTTTACTGCTTACTGTTTATTTATGTATGTTGATGTCCAGGAAAAGGGTTGTTTCTAGGGAGGGAGGGGATAGAATTGGAGGCATATGTGGAGTGGTGGTGATTTATTTTATAAAAGAGACATTGAAACAATGTGGCAGAATACTAGGTAATGAAAACCTGGATGGCTCCTCGTCGCATTATTCTTGACAATATTTTTATATGTAAAATATTTTATCATAATGGCCGAAAGGGCTCACCAAATCTGCCTGTGGTGGACGAGCAGTCTCTGAGGAGGCAGAGGGCAAGGAGACAGCAGGCAGGGCTTGGGTGGCACCCATCCTGGCTCCTGGCCACAGGGTCTCAGAGGGCGGCTGTGCATGGAGTGTCCAGACTCAGCGTGCCCACGATTGCTTTCCTAGGGCACAGTCACCAGCACCGCAACCTGCGTCCAGCTCCACAAAAAGGCCGAGCGAGTGGCCGCTGCTCTGATGGAGAAGGCGAGGCTGAGTGCCGGGGCCCATGTGGCCCTGGTCTACCCTCCAGGTAAGACCCGTGGGCTCCCCCGCGCGCCCACCCTCACCCACCCTCTGCCCGCGTCTATACCCTGCGAGCACCCGCGGCGAGCCGTGAGTCCAGCCCTGCCCGTCTCAGTGCAGCCTTCCTTCCTCTTGCTCTTCCAACCGAGCTGTTCTCTCCCTCCCCGACCCCTACCCTGTTTTATTACCAGAAACAAAGCGACCAGGTCAAATGAGGGATCTTTGGCTTTCCCATCCCAACCACCTGCTCCACTCTCCTGAAGTAGCCTCTGTCCTGACCTCCATGGTCATCATTCCTCCCATTTCTTTATAGTTTGACCACCCCGATGAGCAGCTCCTGTCACCTGCAGGCTGCCCTCTTTCCATCTCTCCCTGGGTCCTGAGCGTCCCTGCTGTCGAGTGGCTTGTGTATGCTGGGTGGCTGCTCCTGGGCTCCCATGAGGAACCCTGCATCAGACTCACTCCCCTCACAAGACCCTGAATGTCCTCGGGTGCTTCCTCCTTTTGTAGAATTAGCACATTAGCTCCTATCGATGACCTTGTCCCACATTCACTAACTCCTTAGGGGTCAGTAAATGGTGGTGTGTTAACTCTGACCAGCCATAAAACTAAACAGACACTTCCCCTGAATAGGATCTGGTCACCCAGTGGTAGAATTTGCTGTGAAAGGCAGGATGCTGCGTCTTTGCTGCTGTCAGTGAAATGAGCTCTGTGCCCTGTCGCACTCCCGTGCGAGCTGCTCCTGGGCCCTTGGGTGTGACCTCCCATCCTGACCTTGCCTCCTGCGTCAGCTGGAACTAGGTGCCTGGCCAGTCCTCCATGGAGCCTGGTATTGGCAGCACCGGTCTGGGCACTGGGAGCTCATCCTTCCTGGGCTGGTTGCTGTCCCATTAACCCTTTCTGTGATCAGAGTCCAATTTGGAAATCAGAGTCATAGCTTCTCTTAGAGGCAGTGTCCCCTGAGTTCATGCTGTCCCACTCGTTCAGACTCGGGATTATAGGTTTTCACTGAACCTCATCTCCGTGATGGCTCTGTCTCCTTTTGTACCGAGGGTCAGGCTGGGAGTCTGTAGAACTCACATGTGCCTGGACCACTCACGTGCTTCATCCTGTGTCACAGGCAGGACCCCCAAATAATGGCAGTCATATATGACTGCCCCCCCACCCCATGTGAGTTTTCACACAGGCTTCCTCCACCCACTTTCCCTGTAGCTGTGCTATCTCACGGGGCGGTCGGGGGGCGGGGGGTTGTGGGGTGGGGGGTGGCGGAAACTGAGAAGCTGGCCTCTCCTCGCCTGCAGTCCACTAGGCCTGTGTTCAGAGCCCTTCCGCCATGCACACCTCCGTCCTTCCATTCCAATGGTGCTGTTGCATTGTCCCTGACTAGTTTCTCAGGAGGGCTCGTGGGGACAGTGTCTCCTGAGCTCTGGCTTGTTGGTGACAGCCTGTACGATACTTGTCCCTGCTGGGCCTCAAAGATGTGTCCATTTTCTCCCAGCCTCAAGCATCGGATTGGACTGTGATCTAATTTTCTTCCTCTGTGACTCACCTGTGCTTTTGCTCTCAGTGGTAGAAGGACACTTTCCCTTCTTAAAGTCCTCCGTGTGGTTGTGACATTGTTACAGGTCAGCGTTCCCACATGGAAGGCAGCTGTGCTCACCTCTTTCCCTCCAGGCAGGGCCACACAACATGTAAAGTGCCTGTGAATACCAAGCTGCAAGCCTGCCTTCTGATCTCAGGGGAGTTTTCTAGCATCACAGTGTCTTCTCTCCGCCTTTGCTTGGGTTTTCTTGGCATCCATTCTCCTTGCTGCTCCCATTGCCCCCGTGTTAGCTCTTGTCGTCATTTTCCATGATCTCTGTCTCCCTTGTCTTGTTTGCTCTTGGGCTCCTTCTAGTTCCATCTCCGTTTCTGAATTGTTTTTTAAAATAACTTCTAGTTCTTTCCTCATTTGTTTGTTTTAATTCTCATTTCAGTCATTCTCTTATATCTTGTATCATTTTCTTAATGTATTGCCATCTTAGCATATGTTGAAAGGAGTGCAGTTCTTATCTGCTGTCTTTTTCTGGACAGATGATAATTGACCTCTGGTTCTTTTTCTTGTACTTTTGTGGGACTTGGCCCCGTCAGGGAGCCTCCCTTCTCCTGTTGCCTTCTCTGCCCCGCCATGGGTCGTCCCAAGCTGGGCTGGATTGCTGGTCCCAAGTCCTCAGCTGCTCTCTGATCAGACCCCCAGGGGTGGGGACGAGACAACCTCCTCCGGGGCCTTCCTGATCTGGATGGCCATGCCCTCGGGGCTCCAGGTCCTCCCGCACTCCCTCCAGCCCCGCCTGCCCCACACAGCCCGGCACCCCGTCCTTGTGGCAGCTCTCCTCCGCCTGCTGGGCGCTGCTCTGGCTCTCCTGCTCCTCCACACTGCCCTCTCCCGCCTCATCTTGGGGCTTCAGTCCTTGCAGTTTCTCTCCTGTGTCTGGTGCCCAGGTGAGGGGCACTTGGAAGACCCTGCACTTTGAGTGGCAGCCTGTCCTTCCCTGGGCCAGGAACCCCAGGTTTCTGCAGGTGCTTCCGCAGGGCTCCAGGTGATGGTCACCGCCCACCATCCCCTCCCCTCCCCACTTTGTGTTTGCTGTTGTTTCACCTGGAAGCTTGTTGGTTCTAGCTCAGAAATTTTACTAGGAAATGCCTGGGTCTGGGTCCTCTCTCGCTTTCTTACCCAATTAATCCTCCTCTCAGGAAAATGTTCTTTCTCATTACTGCCTTTTCTTCATCTGTTTCCTGCTTCTGGAATGCCTGAAGTCCTGTTTGGGGGCTATTCTTTGAGACTCGGGTCTCCTGCATGACGGCTTCCTTCGCGTGTCCACGGTGCCGCTCCTGGGAGCCCAGCCCTGCAGCACCGTCTCCCTTCAGCGTGTCTGGTGGGACGTGCCTTGTGCTGGGTACTTTCTCTGTGCCGGTACGGTCCCGGGGCTGCTGTGGAGCGCTCCCTGCACAGAGCCTGGCGGGTTTCTTGACACGGATGCTAGGTGACGTGCACGCTCCAGGTCTCCCACTGGCATCACAGTCACTCCTGCTCGTTCCAGTTCCAGGAATGTGAGGTCGTTTTTGTCCAGAACTGATCGCAGTTCCCATTCCTTTCTTATCCTTGGACTCAGTGCAGGGCACGCACCACTGACTGAGAGGAGGCCTGGGGATGCACTGGCACGCTGGGGCAGGGCGTGGGTGGACATGCTAAGGTGATAGGAGGAAAGACGGACAGGGCCTGACACTGCTGTCTGCTTTGGGGCATTTTTGACACTATTCATGAAAAGTGATAGTGCGTGGTGAAGGTCTGAATGTACATTTTAAAAACTTCGTAGCAGGAGGAGAGTGTGATTGACAGCTGGAGGGCAGACCACACCCTGCTCAAGGCAGGAGGGGACAGGTGTTTGCAGGTGCACAGAGGACCTGGTGTGCATCTCCTGTGAGGGGTGTGTGACCCTGCAGGAGCTGCAGGAAGTGGGGCGCAGGCAGGGGGTAGCAAGAGCTGTGTGAGCTGGAGGGTGCTTGCTGTGTGGGCAGAGTGGCCATGTTGGTACGAGGATGCTCGCACGGGTCAGCCTGCCTGTCAGCTCATCTCCCCTGAGTGAGGATGGCTGGTCTCTGGGGGAGGAGCTTGGGCCACGACAGTGACCACACTGAGTGCTCCTGGCCCTGATGGAGCATCGAGGACTTGTAGTGTGGTGAAACTCACAAGCTGGGTCAAACACTGCATATTTATTTTGACTCTGGAATCAAAACAGCCTGAGCCTGATGTCTTGTAACTTAGTGATGCCAGGCAGGGCCTTGTCTCAGTTGAGGGCAGTGTCTTCAGGGCCTCTAGGGTGTGTGTACAGGTGGTTTTAAGTCTGAATGAGGTCAGAATGGGAAAGCTGGGTTTTAAGTGTGGTTTGGTTCCCCCTGGTTTTAATTATGGAGAATTTTAAATACATAGACGAGTTGAAGGAGCCGTGAGTGGTCCCACATTGGGTTGAGAGATTGAGAGCAAGGCAGGGACATCCTGGCCCCTTCCTGGGGGTGTGGGCCTCGCCAGGGACAGACTAGCCCCCGTTAGGGTGGAGATGCAAGGAGGAGGTGTGGCGTTTCTGGGTGGGCAGCTCACCTTCAGAGTGTCCTGCCAGCCTCGCCCACCCACCTACAGACTGCCCCAGAAGGCAGAACATGCTGCTCCATGAGGTCTGGGCCTCCCGTCCGCCATAGGCTCCTCTGGGCCGTGGCTGCACCCCACCCACCTCCTTGTCTCCCTGGGTCTGGGCCAGGGGCGACCTGTCCCTCCATGCAGCACTGTTTGGGGTGCATGCTGTGGTGTGAGAGGGTGGTTTAGTTCACACACAGTAGGTGGACCCACAGCCTGGACATTTGGGGCTGCCTTTGACCCCCTGACATCTTCTGATCATGTCTCTCCAGGGGTGGACCTCATTGCTGCCTTCTACGGCTGCCTATACTGCGGCTGCGTGCCCGTCACCGTGCGGCCCCCACACCCCCAGAACCTTGCCACCACACTTCCTACCGTCAAGATGATTGTGGAGGTCGGTGGGCGCTGCGGCCTGAGCGCGGTGGGCCTGAGCGCGGTTTGCTCCCGCACGTTGTCTCAACTGTGCCCTCAACCCTGTGTCCTGCAGGTCAGCAAGTCTGCATGCGTGCTCACCACACAGGCCATCATGCGGCTGCTCAGGTCCAAAGAAGCAGCAGCCACCGTGGACGCCAGGACCTGGCCAACCATTCTGGACACAGGTGTGTGTGTGCTGCGCCTGGGATCAGCCCTCTCCTTCTTGTGTTGTAGGGATTGCGTTGTCACCACCCAAATACAGAAGTTGGGTAAGGAAGCTTGAGTAGGTGGTGAGAGGAGCCTGGCCAGTGGGGCACCGGCAGCCCATCCAGCACCTCCAGCCTAAAGTGGGTGCCCACAGCAGAGAGCAGAGGTCCTTCCGAGGCCATGTGCCTGTAGACAGATGCCTCCTGCTGCACTCAGCGCCCACGCAGCAGTGGGCAATTGTGGAGACCAGACAGCTCCCACAGCACATGCCCTTCCTGGGCCCCCAGGAGAGTCACATGGGCCCTCTTCCTGGGCCTGTTGGGTCAGCCTGAGGGCTGAGAGGGTCCCAGCCCCTCCCCATCAGGACACCCCAGACCAGTCGCTCTATGCAGGCTCTGTGAGGAATTCAGGGTACACAACCACACAGGTGCCCACTGGCGAACAGACAGGGTCCCTCCTTCCCTGTTGCTCCCCGTCGCACCTTACCCACCAGGGCACTGCCCACGAGAGGAGGTTTAGGACCGTGTGTCCATGACCACCTGCTTGATACCACTGCAGGCACTGGGAGCTGGCCCAGGCAGCTGGTGGCAGGGGGCCAGGCTCAGGGCAAATGGGCTCGAAGGCATCCTGTTGCCTCTCTCGTTCCCTGCCCCCCCTCACCTGTGCATGGTCAGCGCTGTGCCCTGTGGTCCTGAGGGGGGTGTTGAAGTTGAGTGAGGGAGCCTGACCCAACTTCTCAGTGCTCGCTGTGCGCACAAATGACAACGAGCCTGGCTCATCACAGGCTCCGGAACCCAGCCTAGTCTCTGCTCCTCTGAGCTTTCTGGGGGCTCTCACGGGCTGCCTTCTCCCGTCCATGTCCACCACGCCCACTGTCAGCCGCCACACGCTCAGTGTGGTTAGCGAGGGTCCTCTCCACGCGGCCTCCCCATGTCCACATGCAGCCTGACCTCTGCTCTGAGCTCCCTGCTCCCTAGGTGCAGTCCTGTCTCCCCTTTCTCTGTGAGCACTGAAGTGGCATCCACACCACCTGTGTCTCCTGGTCCACAGATGACATACCCAAGAAGAAGGTGGCCAGCATCTTCAGGCCCCCGTCTCCGGATGTGCTTGCGTACTTGGACTTCAGCGTCTCAACGACAGGGATCCTGGCTGGTGTGAAGGTGGGTCCTCTGGCTGGAGCCCCTGTCCGCCTCGTCCTGACGCAGAGGGTGCTGATGGGGGTCTGTGCAGGCCCTGCTTCCTCCCAGGCTGGAAGCAGCAGTTTTGCTCCTTAAAGCTTGTGTTAAATATCAGTAAACCCCAAATGAGGTTAACCTGAAGAGTAATGCATGTCTTGATGTTTTATGGTGATATCTAAACTTTCTGATTCATGTCTCTGGCCTTGACAACCAGGTGGCTTGGATGAGTCTGTCACCAAAAGCTCTGTTAAAATTCTTTATCGCTCTGAAGTCTCGCCTAGAAGGTTTTCAGTGTGCATTCCTGGGGTTTTTTGGTGTATGTGGGCTTTTACTCCTTCAGATGTCACATGCAGCCACCAGCGCCCTGTGCCGCTCCATCAAGCTGCAGTGTGAGCTGTACCCCTCCAGGCAGATCGCCATCTGCCTCGACCCCTACTGCGGCCTCGGCTTCGCCCTGTGGTGTCTCTGCAGGTGAGTGGAGGGTGGGTGTCAGATGAGAGGAGGGTGGGTGTCAGGAGTGGCGGGTGGGTGTGCAGTGGGGTGGAGGGTGGGTGTGCAGGTGAGTGGAAGGTGGGTGTCAGGTGAGTGGAGGGTGGGTGTGCAGTGGAGGGTGGATGTCAGGTGAGTGGAGGGTGGGTGTCAGGTGAGTGGAAGGTAGATGTGCAGGTGAGTAGAGGGTGGATGTCAGGTGAGTGGAGGATGAGTGTACAGGCGGGTGCACCGTGGGTGTGCAGGTATAACTCCACCCACTCCTCCTTACCACCTGCTAACTGAATTGTTTCTCTAAAGTCCCACCCCCACCCATCTCTCCAGGAAGCAGAGGATACACTCCTGAGGCTGGTGTGTGTGAGTGTGCTACAGCTGGAGTGTGGGTCTGAAATTGAGTTAAAGGGTAGAAGTGCATTTTTATTAAATGCACAGTCTGTGTTACTACCAATTCCATCCAGGACAGGGCAGTAGGGACCCATCTTCATGAGTAGAACCTAGCCCTGCCGGCAGCGGGTCCCTCACCGTGACCCTGGGTCCTTGAATGCTGGTGGGCAGACCTGCGTCCCACATTTTCCACCAAAACCCGGACTTGACCAGAGCAGGAAGGGCGGACTCTGCCTGGAAGGGCAGATCCTTGAGGGGAGAGGTGTAGTGCTGATCCCTCCCTGTCGTTGTCGCAGCGTCTACTCTGGACACCAGTCGGTGCTGGTGCCCCCGCCAGAGCTGGAGACCAACGTGTCCCTGTGGCTGTGGGCCGTCAGCCAGTACAAGGCGCGTGTCACCTTCTGCTCCTACTCAGTGATGGAGATGTGTGCCCGGGGCCTGGGTGCGCAGACGGCGGCACTCAGAGTGAGTGCGGGCGGGCCTGGAGAGATCCCAGGGACAGTTCCTGTGGGAAGAGGGGGCTAGAAACAGAAAACCCTCCCTGGGGGCCCTACCCCCCGCGCTGTGAGCTCCACCCCCACACATACCCGTGAAGCACCCCGCACCGGCCCCTCACTTCTGGGAGGAGATGAGGGGTGGGTCCGAGCCTGGCTCTGACCGTACCATACCGAGGGATCTCTGAGGCCTCATGGTCCCTAGGGCCTGGGGCTGGAGTGTAGCCGCGGACCAGTGGGAGGCACAGAACCCAGGGGCGGGGCTCTCTACGGTTTGGCTCTTGCGCGCAGACGCAGGCGTGGCATGCACACTCTTCCTGCAGATGAAGGGCGTGAACCTGTCGTGTGTGCGCACCTGCATGGTAGTGGCTGAGGAGCGGCCCAGAATCGCGCTCACACAGTCCTTCTCCAAGCTGTTCAGAGACCTGGGCCTGCCCGCGCGCGCCGTTAGCACCACGTTCGGATGCAGGGTCAACGTGGCCATCTGCCTCCAGGTAAGGCAGCGGGGCTTCCTCTGGGCGCCTGTGCACACCCTGCACCGCCCCATCCCTTGGTCCCTTCTGGCTCCAGCCTTTTGCATTTTCCAAATATGGCTTTGAGAACTGAGCATTTTCGTTTAAGAGATTCTGTTCTTGATGAACAAAGGCTTATTTGGAAAAAGCACCAGTTGTTTTTGAACAGTGACAATTACGGAGAGGAATTTATAAGCTGGATACAGTATGCAGCTAATACTCCAAAGCAAGATTAAGTTTATTGTTTTGTAAGACATCTGGCAATTTTAAATGGAAACATTAATGAGTGTGATCATTTATATTGCCCTAAATTCATTCTTAAAACACTGAGGTATTTTACTTTTTAAAAGGAAACAAACTTTCAGAACAGCTCATTATAGCAGTGTTGTTCTGCTTCTTCAGGGGACTGGGTCTCTTTTCCAGGTTTCTGGTTGGTATCTCAACCCCACTTCTTTCTAAAATGCATTGCATGCACCTGCTCCCACTTTCAGTGTTGTTGGGAGGATGCCCACCGGGCACAGGGCATGTCTGGACTGGGGAGATCAGAGTCCTGTTGTCCAGGTGTTCCTGTGACATCCTCTTCACAGTATAGATGCTGACCGTCCAGGTCTCGCTTGGATCCTTACTGAGTGGCAGGAGGAGGTGGAGGGGTCCCTTGGGAGATCCCTCCTGATGTTGGTGCAACTGCACCTCAACTGGTGGCGTGGGGTTGGTGGCTGTAGGTGCGGTCCTTCTGTCCGCTCAGCGTTTGGGAGCCAGCTCCTCCTTCCTGGAAACGTCAGCAGGAGCCTGGCTGTTGCTCTGTGCGCTTCGATGCAGTGATGCGTTTTGCTCTCTCTCAGCTCCTTCCTCACGTGCCTATGCTCTCTGTTTGTGTTTCCTGTGGCGTTTCTTCCCTGTCTGGCTCTGCTGGCCTCCTTTGTGTCTGTCAGCCCAACAGGCTGGGAAAGCTGGCTGAGCAGGTATGACCTTGACCTTGACCTCAAGGTGTCTCTGTGCTTCTGTGAGTTCATGTGGCCTCTCGTGGTCTTGCTCCTTTGTAAAAATGAGCTTAAAAGCAGAGTATTTTCAGAAGTATTTAGCATTCACAGTCTGCTGCCTCTGGAGGAAGAGCCGTCTTCATTCCAGGGCAGACGTTGGTGATGTTGTCTGGGATCGCCAGAGAATGGTGTTGGGGTGGAGTGTCTGTGTACCTTGACGTTCAGTGTCTAACAGAAGGGATGTGTTGTCCTCTGTCAGGGCCAACATCAGGTGTCAGGTGAGAGGAGCGGAGTGGGAACATCACTGAACGTCGTGCTGAGGCCTCGCCCCTGAAGGGGCCTCGCTGTGCTCAGCCCTTAGGAGAATTAGGTCCTAGCAAGTACGGCTCAGAAAAATGCCCCCAAACCCATGGTGGTGTTTTCTCAGGGACTAGTGGGAATCGAAGCTGTCAGGACTGAAATGTGAGATTGTTTGCCTTGATCTCTCCCTTCAGTGCTAGGGGAGGTTTCCCGCCATGTCATCAAGTCTTGTAGGTGTTTGGAGGAAGGCAGACACCTGCTGGGGGAAGAGCAGTTGCCTTCCCGCCCCCACCCGCCCCCCGGCTGGGAGGGGCTGTGCCTGTGTGCATGCCGCACCCCTGGAAACGATGGGCGTGAGGTTTGAGTGGACCTTCTTCTGCTCCCCTTGCAGGGCACGGCCGGCCCAGACCCCACAACTGTCTATGTGGACATGAGGGCACTGCGCCATGACAGGTAACAGCCCCCAGCCCCCTTCAGCCTGCGCCTCCGCTGCCCACTGTGTTCTTCCTTTTTAAAGAAAGTTATTTTGTTCTATTTTTATTGGCTGCGCTGGGGTTTCATTGCAGTGCCCAGGCTTCTCATTGCAGGGGCTTCTCTAGTTGCAGAGCACAGGCTCTAGGTGCTTGGGCTCAGTAGTTGTGGCACATGGTCTTAGTTGCCCCTTGGCATGTGGGATCTTCCCAAAACAGGGGTTGAACCCATGGCCCCTGCATGGGCAGGAGGATTCTTAACCACTGGACCGCAGGGAAGTCTCACCACGTCCTCCTTTAATCAGTCGTTCTGACGACCAGGAGGGGAGCGACCTTCCAAGAGTGACCGAGCATTTGACACTTGGATTTTTATGGGTAAAAAACAAGAAGACCTGTCTCCAGGCAGGATGTAGGCATCCTGTCAGCACATGTGTCCTGGGGGCCCCACTGTGTGTGCCTCGAGGTCTGGGTCCCTCCCAGCTTTAGAGCCAGATCCTGGTTCTGACCCTCACATTCAGCTTGAGGGAAACCGTGGTGGAGCTTCCTGGAGGGCGAGGCCAGCTGGTCAGGGGCTCCTGACCTGAGCGCTGCTGGTTGAGCCAGGCACCTAAAGTCACTGTCCCAAGGTCACAGCAAGGTCACGGTCAAAGGCTAAAGGCTTGGGTGTCGTCACGTGACTGCCCCTCACAGTGCTAATCAACTCTGATTACCTTATGAGTTGCCTTCTTTAGAGATTGTTGTCTGTGTAGTCAATTTTGTTTGTTTCCCTTGTTCATTTGTAGGGTACGTCTGGTGGAACGGGGCTCTCCGCACAGTCTGCCATTGACTGAGTCCGGAAAGGTAGTGGCGTGGGGCTTGGCTTCCAGCTTATGTCCCCTGAGGTCCAGCTGGCCTCACCTCCTTGCATATATACAACACACACACTCACACAGACACACACATGTACTCACACACACATACATACACACTTGCACACAGACACACACACACACACATACTCACATGCATTCACACAATCACACATACACAGACATACTTACACATACTCACATATAGACACACACATACACATCATACAAACATATGCACACTCACACTCACCCATACACATACACTCACATGCATACACGCACACACATACATGCACACACACTCTCACACTCTCTCTACATCTTTCTGTCCACGTCTGAGCTCCAGCCCAGAGGGAGGACCTCAGATGCAGACCTGCAGGAACTGCACTGCTGGGTCTTGAGGCCCTGGCGCCTTTGTGCAGCCTGGAGCAGCCCACTGGGGCCTGGAAGAGCTTCTCCCCTGGCTCAGGTGACAGCCAGGCATTATCCCCAGTGGCTGCTGCTAAGTCACTTCAGTCGTGTCGAATTCTGTGCGACCCCATAGACGGCAGCCCACCAGGCTCCCCGTCCTTGGGATTCTCCAGGCAAGAACACTGGAGTGGGTTGCCATTTCCTTCTCCAATGCGTGAAAGTGAAAAGTGAAAGTGAAGTCACTCAGTCGTGTCCGACTTTTAGCGACCCCATGGACTGTAGCCCACCAGGCTCCTCCATCCATGGGATTTTCCAGGCAAGAGTACTGGAGTGGGGTGCCATTAAAGCAGTCCAGGCCTGGTTTAACTGCAGGAGCTGTATCAGGGGCTTAGGTGGTGGGGACGTGAGTCCACCCAAGGGCACCCAGGGAAAAACTGTGGGCCACCATGAGGGCTCAGCAGGCATAGATCCAGGAGACCAGGCATCTTCAGAACCAGGGGAGATTTGGAGGAAGGAAGAAGGCTTGCAGGAGCGGTCAGGCAGGGTGAAGGGGGAGGGACTTGAGGGGAATGCATGGCAGAGTGGAGCCAGCACAGCCCCCAGCCCTGCTCATACACGCTGTGCACGTGCCTGCCTCTCAGGAGGCAGGGCGTGCCCAGAGAGGGACAGGGCAGCGGGGGCAGCACTGACGAGCCCGGGTGAGTGTGGGAGAGGGGCTAGTAGGGGCTGTGCACCCGCTGAAGGCGGCCCCAGAGGAGGAGCAGGCTCAGCTGGTGTGAAGGGGCCACGGAGAGGCCAGTGTGGCTGGAGCTTCACGGAGTGGAGGAGAGGAGGGAGAGTGTGGGTGTCGGAGGGAGGGGCTGGGGGCTGGAGACGGTACTGGGCTCCCCCACCCTTCCCTGGGTGCACAGACGTGTTCCACTGCAATCTGCGTTGTCCTTTCTGTAAACATGGTGGGTTTTCTCAAAGCAGTTCTTACTTCTTTCTGGTACATTTTTATTTCCTATCACATGTGGCTCTGCACTCAGTTTTGGTGGACTTCCCCCATTGTATTTCTCTGTTACAGTAACTTGGGCCTGATGGACTGGGGTTCTGGGAAGAGCTCTGGGTCCTCAGGGTCCAGGTTGGTAACACGGGGAGAGGTCAGAGGCTCAGCAGCATCCCATGGGCAACAGAGCCCGACCAGCCTTCCGTGACCCCTCGCCTCTCCCCAGCCTGCTGGAAAGCTCCACCGTCATCTCCTGTTTTACACCCAGGGAAACTAAGGACACAGAATAGGTACCCAGAAACAGCCAGGTGGTCAGTCCCAGGTCCAGTGGGGCCCCCCAGGCCCTGGGCGGGGGTGCTGGACATGAAGCACCCTCCCCAGCCTTCTCCACAGCCTCTGGTGGACATGGAGCCCCAAGTCTGGGGGCAGGAATGCCTCTTGGTGGCCAGGTTTCCTTCCAGAACCGGAAACTCTGGGGCTAGGTGGGGGCCCAGCCAAGCTGTGTTTGGACTCCCTGGCCTCAAGAGCCCCGACAGGGGCCTCAGGGAAAGATTCCCTCCTCCCCTCTCAACGTCCAAAATAGAGTTCATTCTCAGGAGCTGGATGATTTTGCTAAGATTCACAATTTATTTTTATTTATTAAAATCTCTTCTGTTAAAATTCAGTCAGATTTAGGTTGGCTTCTGAACCTGGTCATGCCCGTGTACGAGTCACGTCCTTTAGATCAGCTTCAAAGGGTGTTGTTTTTGCCGCTCTTGCATCAGGAGGGCCACGCTCCCTCTGATGAGCATGGTTCTCCTTCCAGATTCTCCCTGGAGTGAAGGTCATCATCGCCCACACGGAGACCAGAGGGCCCCTGGGAGACTCGCACCTGGGGGAGGTGAGGATAGGGCCCCACCTCGCGCTGGCCCCTGGGTGTGCGTGCAGGTTGCTCCCAGTTCTTTCTTTGCGATGAACTGTGTACGCTGCAGTCCTACAACTGTCACTCAGGTCCAAGGAGGGGAACGGTTTGTTTGAAGGAGAGAATTCTTTGCTCTCTGGGCCCCTCTTGTGACTTATTTCAAGCCCCTTACCCCCACCCCACTGTGTGCTGCCGTGTCTTGGGACACACAGTGCCTAGCACTTGTGATGACTGACCCCCTTGTGCTCTGGGCCCCAGATCTGGGTGAGCAGCCCCCACAATGCCACCGGGTACTACACAGTCTACGGGGAAGAGGGGCTCCATGCCGACCACTTCAGTGCCCGGCTGAGTTTCGGAGACACCCAGACTGTTTGGGCGAGGACTGGCTTCCTGGGCTTCCTTCGAAGGACAGAGCTCACCGATGCCAGCGGAGGTGAGGGGTCCTATGCAGTGCTCACCCTCCGTCCTGGGGCCACCATAGCCAGGAGCCCATACAGGCAGTGTCTTGGGACCTCCTGCCAACTCACCTCACCCCTTCCTAGAAGCTGGTTTCTTTAGGTGCTCTGATATGGTTTCTCTGAAAGTTGTTCCTTTTCCTTCACTGTTCCTGGATCCTGGCCTCTGCTGAGGGTGTGGGGGTGCTGGGGCAGACTGTTGGGCCCCCTAGGCAGAGCCATGGGCATGTCTCACCAGCCATGTGTCAGGGCCTCCCCATACATTCCCCCAAGGTCATGGAGTCCACGGCCACAGCAGGCTGGCCAGGTACAGTCAGAACTTTGGGAGCCCCTGTAGCTGCTGCCTTGTCCCTGAGATAGTAGAAGTTGTTGTTCTGTACTCTTCACACGTGGGTGCGCACGGCAGGAGGCTTCAGCACGGGAGCCATGCTGAGGTGGTGAACTGTGCCATCTGCAGAGCGACATGACGCGCTGTACGTGGTGGGGTCTCTGGACGAGACGCTGGAGCTGAGGGGCATGCGCTACCACCCCATCGACATCGAGACGTCCGTGATCCGTGCACACAGGAGCATCGCTGAATGGTGAGGGCCCCGGGGACCAGCCGGCAGCTCTTGCGCAGTCGTGTGGGCAGCCGCCTCCTCTCTAGGAGCAGACCCCAGACACACTCTGTGAATCACATGCCAGAGACCCCTTGTTTGGGTTTGCTTGGTTTTTCCTCTTCTCTCAATCAGTCTTAAACTAAGAGTCTGTCCCCAAATGCACAGGCAAAATATGAGCACCCCACAGTTACTCTGAAATGCCTCTGTGTTTACATGGATTTCCTAATTTAAATGGTCAAGACGCATGAGTTCCTCACTTTGGAGGGAGGTTGCAGTGGGAAAAGTACAGCTTTCAATATCAAATAACATTCTTGATTCTTGTTGTCGTTCAGTTGCTAGTTTGAATCCAACTGTTTGTGACCCCATGGATTGCAGCATGCCAGGCTTCTCTGTCCTCCACTGTCTCCTAGAGTGTGCTCACACTCGCGTCCCTTGAGTCAGTGATGTCATCCAACCATCTTGTCTTCTGTAGCCCCTTTCTCCTCCTGCCCTTGTTCTTTCCCAGCATCAGTCTCTTTTTTCATTGAGTGAGCTCTTCACATCAGGTGGCCAAAATATTGGAGTTTCAGCTTCAGCATCAGTCCTTCCAGTTGAAACCAGTTCTGATGTGATGTAGCCTCAGAGTATAGGCTGTACTTGAGCTCACAGCTCTTGTAAGTAGAAAAATTCCCTCACCGAGCCAGGCAGATAATAGAGACCACTTGAGGCTTGCAGTGAGAAAATGGAGTTTATTGAAAAGGAGCAGAGAAGACTTTTGACATAGACATCAGAAGTGGGTAGAGAGAGTACCCACGTTGTTAACTTGAGCAGAAAATTATATACTTTTCAGTTGGCTGCCAAGAATAGGTAAAAAGAATATCTCAAGATTGTAAAAGTTCTACCAGACCCTTTCCCAAGGCATCCTGAGATAACTTTAGTTCTAGATTAGCCAGAAGGAACAAGTTCCTGTTGAGGAGGAAAGCATGCCTTTAAGCAAGATATTGTTGCTATATGATTATTAACATGGTGCCTGTATGACTGCTAAGGTAAAGAATTCGGACCTTATCCCTGAGGGGCCTTGGACTACTTATCAAACTGGCTAAAGTTAACTATATCACAATGAGTATTGAGGGTTGATTTCCTTTAGGATTGACTGGTTTGATCTCCTTGCTGTCCAAGGGACTCTCAAGAGTCTTCTCCAGCACCACAGTTAGAACTCATCAATTCTTCCGTGCTCAGCCTTCTTTATGGTCCAACTCTCACATCGATACACGACTACTGGAAAAACCATAGCTTTGATTATACAGACCTTTGTTGGCAAAGCAGTGTCTCTGCTTTTTAATATGCTGTCTAGGTTTATCATAGCTTTTCTTCCAAGGAGCAAGTGTCTTTCGGTTTCATGGCTGCTATGATTTTGGAGCCCGAGAAAATACAGTCTGTTACTGTTTCCACTTTTCCCCCTTCCATTTGCCATGAAGTGATGGGACCAGATGCCATGATCTTAGTTTTTTGAATATTGAGTTTTAAGCCAACTTCTTCACCCTTCTCCTAATCCTAACCCATCTGGTCCCATCAGTTCATGGCAAATCGGAGGGGAAAGATAGAAGCAGTAACAGATGCTTCCTCCTTTGAAGGAAAGCCGACAAAGGTCTGTATAGTCACAACTATGATTTTTCTACCTGATGCAGAGAACAACTCATTAGAAAAGACCCTGATGCTGGGAAAGATTAAGGGCAGAAGGAGAAGAGGGTAGCAGAGGAAGAGATGGTTAGATGGCATCACTAACTCAATGGACATGAGTTTGAGCAAATGCTGGGAGATAGTGAAGGACAGGGAAGCCTGCTGTACTACAGTACAAGGGGTCGCAAAGAGTTGGACATGACTTAGTGACTGAACGACAGTAACTGCATTCGGATTACTTGGCTGACTATGAAGACTACTCCATTTCTTCTAAGGCATTCTTGCCCACAGTAGTAGATGTGGCGGTTATCTGAATTAAATTCACCCATTCCCCTCCCTTTTAGTTTGCTGATTCCTACGGTGTCAGTGTCCACTCTTGCCATCTCCTGCTGGACCACTTCCAATTTACCTTGATTCATGGACCTAACATTCTGGGTCTCTATGCAATATTGTTCTTTCATCAGATGTTACTTTCACCACCAGACACATCCACAACTGAGCTTTATTTCCACTTTGGCCTGCTGCTTTATTCTTTCTGGAACTCTTAGTAATTGCCCTCTGCTCTTCTGGCACGCTGCAGTTCATGGGGTCGCAAAGAGTCCGACACGACTGAGTGGCTGAACTGAACTGAACTGAACTTCCCCAGTAGCTCTTCCCCATATTAGACACCTTCCGACCTGGAGAGGCTCATCTTCTGGTGTCATATATTTTTGCCTTTTCATACTGTCCCTTGGGTTCTCTAGGCAAGAGTGCTAAAGAGGATGGGTCCTCCAGTGGACCATTTTTTGTCAGATTTGTCTTGATTCTTAGAGAAAACTTTAATTAGAATAGATATTCCAACAAAACACACTTAGCCAAACCTTTGAATTGTAACTGACTTGAGCAGAGGAAGACATCAGTGAACCTACTTAAGTATGTTTCAGTGGTCTTTGTCTGACATCATTTCCTGAGTGTCCTTGGCCCCTGAAGCCAGTGCCCAGCCCCATGTGACACCGTTCGCCTTCTCCCTGCAGTGCCGTGTTCACCTGGACCAACCTGCTCGTGGTGGTGGTGGAGCTGGACGGGCTGGAGCAGGACGCGCTGGACCTGGTGGCCCTGGTGACGAACGTGGTGCTGGAGGAGCACCACCTGGTGGTGGGCGTGGTGGTCATCGTGGACCCAGGTGTCATCCCCATCAACTCCCGTGGGGAGAAGCAGCGTATGCACCTGCGCGATGGCTTCCTAGCCGACCAGCTGGACCCCATCTATGTGGCCTACAACATGTGAGCCCACTCAGCCCTGACCAGCTGGACCCCATTCATGTGGCCTACAACACATGAGCCCGCTCAGCCCCGACCAGCTGGACCCCATCCATGTGACCTAAACATGTGAGCCCACTCAGCCCCGACCAGCTGGACCCCATCCATGTGGCCTACAACACATGAGCCCGCTCAGCCCCGACCAGCTGGACCCCATCTACATGGCCTACAACATGTGAGCCCACTCAGCCCCGACCAGCTGGACCCCACCTGTGTGGCCTACAACACATGAGCCCACTCAGCCCCGACCAGCTGGACCCCATCCATGTGACCTACAACACATGAGCCCGCTCAGCCCCGACCAGCTGGACCCCATCCATGTGGCCTACAACACATGAGCCCACTCAGCCCCAACCAGCTGGACCCCATCCATGTGACTTACAACATGAGAGCCCACTCAGCCCCGACCAGCTGGACCCCATCCATGTGGCCTACAACACATGAGCCCACTCAGCCCCGACCAGCTGGACCCACCTGAGTGGCCTACAACACGTGAGCTCGCTCAGCCCCAGCCCAAGAGGGGCTTCACGAGCCACTGGAGGGGCTGGGGTGCGTCTGCAGCCCCTGGGGAGAGGACCCCAGGCTCCTGAGCACAGGGCCCCAGCCATGCGCTTACATACCCATCTCATTCTAGAAACCACTTCCTGAATTACTCAAAACCTTTTAATCATCTGGAACATTTACAGAAACATGAATGTCAGTATTGCAACAGATGGTGTGACTGGGAAAGAAGCCTGGTGCGGGCACTGCAGGTGCTGTAGGGGTAGTCCTCTGCTGTATTATGAGTTTGCACTTTTTTTAGGCTAAAAATACAGTTCTCAATTTTAAAAAATTCAACTCTTTATACCATTTCAGATGACAAGGTCATACTTAGAATTTATGCGAGAAGGAATTTGAGGCCCCAGGGACAGCTGCTTCAGTTCTGATTCACAAGGAAGAGCAAAATACAGAAAGGCTTGTGGGCAGGGCATGATCCTGGCCTGGCCCCCTCTTCTTCCCCACCCCCGACCTGCTCTGGGCCCCAGACCAGGCTTATTTGCACACACTTCCTCTCTGAACATAGGTATGCCGGCTGCCTGCCTGTGTCATCTCTAACCCTCGACGGGGTCCATCAGGTGAGCAGCTGTTTCGAAAGATAAAGGAATGCTGAGTTTTAAACCTCTTTCTGAGTTTCTGACTTGTTGCTATTCAGCTGAAGTGCTAGTTTTCATGCCCACAGTATAGGATCTTCTCACTGTCCAAAAGTGTACTGAGTTACTGTTTTTATTCCACATCAGCAGATGTGGACTCACCGGTGGGCTGAGGTTTACATGTGCGACGGTACAGCCCAGGGCCCAGGAAAACTTTGCCAGCCACTGTCGCCTCTTGAGTTGTGTGCCTGTAAAATTTGGCCAAATCATGTTCACTTATTTTATTTGAACTTGACTAAACTGAGTGATATAATATTATAGTAAATATAAATCAGAGAACATGAAATCCTTTAGATACTTCTAAGAATTTGAAGTGAAGCTCGAATCTAAGACAGAGTATTTTTGTATCACTAATAAAAAATGTGTTACGAATTGTCAGGGACTGTGGGTCAGAAAGTTTACGAATCACATGCTTCCTAGAAACAGCCAGGTTTTTCTGGAATTTACCTGAATCAGTGCCTAACAGTTGTTAATTCTTTACCGTTTAAAATTGTCCACCAAAAAGGCCTGGCTGACTGGGCTGACTCTCACGTCTAACTCTTGGCTACAAGTAGCTTGTGCTCAGTAGCTCTTGGTGTGCAGTGTGGTATGTAAGAACATACTGGAATTGAACAGTCCTCGTGTAATTATGTATATAACATGGTGTAACTTATTGTTTGACATACAGAGGTTCTAGCAGTGGACTAATGGATATTCTTCATAACAGAATGGCCTGTAGGAGAGGAACCACCCAGCCCTTTATGTTGTCATTTTATAGCAACAGGCATTGTAAAATTTTTGTATTGAAAGGTAAGTGGCAGTAAGATACGTCTTGTAAATTAAGATTTTAAGAAGCATTAAAATGTTTTAAAATTACTCTCTGGGAATTCTGTATGTCAGAGAAATTTTTTATATCATTATGTTAATAAAAGTTATGGACTGTTTGTAATTCTGCCATTTGAAATGTGTGAAAAGATTTTTTAAATTACCCTCAAAAGCAGATATTTTATTATGCATTTTTCTTTGCTGAATATAGAAGCATTTATGCTGCAACAAAATCTACAAAGCACATTAAAGTATAAAGAATAAAATTTAAATCTCCCATAATCCTACCTCTCGTTTAATGACAGTGTGTTAGTATTTGATGTAAATCCTTTCCAGGTTTAATTTTTTTCTTTAAAAACACTTTTACAAAGTTAGGTCAGTCATATACTTTTATAATCAGCTTTTGTACTTAATAAATTAGACTTTTAATCTGTTCCATATATTCTTCTGCATGTTTTAACAACTGTGTCACACAGCAGGTGGGGGCGGCTTGTCCTCACAGGCTCTGTCAGCATTCTCTCAGCCTGCTCCCCCAAGCCTCCTCATGGGAGCACGTTCATACGCACGGCCCGCCTGGGGCTCAGCTCTGCTGGGGTGAAGCTTTGGGCACTCCATCCTCAGAAGGGCACAGGGCGGAGTGGAGAGGCTGTTCCTGGAAACCTGAGAACACTGGCAATAAACAAGGAGTCCCTGTCAGTAAGATAAGTATCCTGTCTGGTGGTGCTGTGTATGTTTTCATGTGTTTGTGGTCGTTTTACTTTCTCATTTGATGTATTTTACTTGGCATTTCTTATGGTGCACAAGGGTTTTTGGTTTTTTGTTTTTTTAATTGATTTGCAGGAGCCAATTTATGTTAAGGATCAGAACCTCTGTATAATCCATACTTTTCCTACTGGGCCATTTGTGTCTTGTTCTCTGTTTTTATTTTTAATTGAAGGATAATTGCTTTACAATATTGCGTTCTGCTTGTTTTTTAAATGTACTGATTATTTTATGCAAACTAAGGTTACTTGTGCTTAATTTCAGATTATGAATATAGCTGACTTGTTTCAGAGAGATTGTCCCGGGATGGTCAGCTCAACTCTATGGGGAACGACTCACCTCCTGTATTTGCCTCTTCTTGCCAGAGTCTGCCAGAGTCAGACACTCTAGCCAGGGCCTCTCCCTGAGAAAGTGTTGTTGGAGAATCATGCACACGCTGCTTGCTGGTGCAAAAAGAAGAGAGGAGCATTCTCTTTCTACCTGAGACCATGCTGCATAAGTTTTAGGTCTTAAGTTAAAGAAGAAACACTTTCTCTAAACTGGATGCAGTAACAGTGTAATAACACTGTGTATAGCATTTGTCCTCTTTCCTCTGATACTCATTTGGCTTCCCAGGTGGCACTAGTGGTAAAGAACATGCCTGCCAGTGCAGGAGCCATAAGAGAAGTGGGTTTGATCCCTGGGTCAGGAAGATCTCCTGAAGTAGGAAATGGCAGCCCACTCCAGTATTCTTGCCTGGAAGATCTCATGGATAGAGGAGCCTGGCTGGCTACAGTCCATAGGGTCGCAAAGAGTCGGACACAACTGAAACTACTTAGCACTCTTGATACTCAGTTTCAGTAATGAAGAATTCTTTTAAAAGGTAACTATATGCAAAACTTCAAAACCTCTTTATGTTCAAGAGCAATCATCTTTAAACTGTCTGAGCAGGTAGCTGGACCACCCTCTCCACATGGGAAGTCTGAGAACCTGCAGCTTTACCCAGGTGAGCTCAGTCCCTTCCTCACCTCTATTCCCTACCCTCCCCGCCACCACCTCCCTACGTCCAGCAGTGTCCTTCAGGTTCAGTGTGAGAACCATTCCACATGAGTCATGAGATGTTTTGAAAGTATTTGCCAGGACCATATGAGGCAAGAAACTGAGGCATTAACCCTTAGTTTTAAGTGCCAGCTAAGTTTGGGCAACTTACTCCTCAGGCTCTCATATCTCCTAAAGAGCCACATGTCTTAAGTGTTCATTGCAGATGCCACAAGACAAAAGTTGAAAAAGGGCCACAAGGGGCCAGATGAAGCTTTGGGGAGGAGGGAGCACAAGTGTATTGCTACCTATTGCCACTCCAGCAGCAGCGAGCTGACCTCCAGGTGTGCCCCCAGGTGCTGCAGCAGCTCCCAGGGGAGCAGAGGATAAAGGCCATCTGGAGGCTGTTGTGCTGTGATGGAGTGGGACACAAGTTCAGACACAGTGGTTAGCATTTACTTTACATCAGAAGGTAAAGAACGTCAACTTCTGGCATGATGAGATGAGAAGCTCTGTGTACATGCTAGCCAGCAAAATGGGTGAAAATGTAATTTTAAGCTTTTGGAAATGGTCGTAAGAGCATATACAACAAATGAAGAAACACCTAAATGTGACAGTTGAGTAATAAAAAGCAAGTCTTTTTTCAATATAAATTTATTTATTTTAATTGGAGGCTAATTATTTTACAATATTGTATTGGTTTTGCCATACATTGACATGAATCCGCCATAGGTGTACATGTGTTCCCCATAGATTTGGAAGTTTTGGCCACAGCAGTCAGAGCAGAAAAATAAAAGGAATCCAAATTGGAAAAGAAGACGTAAAACTCACTGTTTGCGGATGACATGATCCTCTACATAGAAAACCCTAAAGACTCCACCAGAAAATTACTAGAGCTAATCAATGAATATAGAAAGTTACAGGATATAAAATCAACACACAGAAATCCCTTGCATTCCTGTACACTAATAATGAGAAAATAGAGAAATTAAGGAAACAATTCCATTCACCATTGCAATGAAAAGAATAAAATACTTAGGAATACATCTACCTAAAAAAATAAAACACCTATATATAGAAAACTGTAAAACACTGGTGAAAGAAAGAGGACACTAATAGATGGAGAAATATACCGTGTTCATGGATTGGAAGAATCAATATAGTGGAAATGAGTATACTACCCAAAGCAATCTATAGATTCAGTGCAATCTCTATCAAGCCACCAATGGTATTTTTCACAGAGCTAGAACAAATAATTTCACAATTTATATGGAAATACCAAAAAAACCTCAAAGAGCCAAAGCAATCTTGAGAAAGAAGAATGGAACTGGAGGAATCAACCTGCCTGACTTCTGGCTCTACTACAAAGCCACAGTCATCAAGACAGTATGGTACTGGCACAAAGACAGAAATACAGATCAATGGAACAGAACAGAAAGCCCAGAGATAAATCCATGCACCTATGGACACCTTATCTTTGACAAGTCTGTTGTTTGAACCAAGACTGTTCATTCCCTCCAACCTCTCAGCTGAGCCAAGCAGAAATCTACTGCAGACATGTGGAGCCAGGGACACAGGCTTCTGTCCAACTGGTTATCTGTTGGTACAGATATGTTCTGGGTGAGAGCAGATGAGAGATAACACGCTCTGTTCTTCTCTAGTGGATGGAGTTTTCACCTTGAGCAAATGATTCTAACTATACAGGGTGCTGGGTGCTCTTCCAGCTAGTGAGATGGAAGGGACGTAGTGCTTCTAACTATACAGGGCCCAGGTGCGCGTCCAGCTTGTGAGATGGGAACAAAGGGCCTCCAAGTATACAGGGTCCTGGGTGCCCTTCCGGCTCATGAGATGGGAGGGACATAGTGCTTCTAACTATACGTGGCCCCAGGTTTCCCAGTTCATGAGATGGGGAAGAGACAACTGGGCAGACCTCAGGCTAATGACCCCCACTCCACTGAACATTTAGCTCCTGAAGCCGGGGAGTCACCCAGATAGATGGGAGCCACTGTTCTCACTCCAGGGCCCAAAACGCTGCTCACAGACCTTCCTGCTGGGAGAAGCAAGCTGTAAAACAGGTAGCTCCTCACCTCTTGTAAAAGCACAGACTTTCTTTGCATGGAGGAGGTCATTCAGAAGGGCACTCTTGAAAGCAGTACAAGTGAGGTGAAAGGAAGTTGGGAGGAGGTTCATAGAGTCAGTGAAGACACAGACTGAATTACAGGCCAACTAGTTTGCAGGAGAATCAGGGGAGGAGACAGGCAGGAAGAGTCCTCCTGAGAACAAACTTCAGACTCTGACCTTGGGAACTCTCTCTTCTGTAAATCCTAAATTAGGTCATTAGGCTACAGAGCAGTTTATGCCCCGAGAGCATTGCTGACAACAGTAGAGCAATCAGCTGGGAATGGACGGGCCTTCAGACTTGAGTGTGGTCAGGGAAAGAGAGTGGAGATCGCTGCAATACCACTGTCATTTCAGGAGGACTTCAAGAAGCAACAGTTACAACTGGACATGGAAAAACGAACTGGTTCCAAACTGGAAAGGAGTACGTCAAGGCAGTATATTGTCACTCTGCTTATTTTGCTTATATGCAGAATACATCATGCGGAATGCTGGGCTGGATGAAGCATGTGCTGGAATCAAGACTGCCAGCAGAAATACCAATAACCTCAGATATGCAGATGACACCACCTTTATGGCAGAAAGTGAAGAGGAACTAAAGAGCCTCTTGATGAAAGTGAAAAAGGAGAGCACAAAAGCTGGCCTAAAATTCAACATTCAAAAAAACTAAGATCATGACATCCAGTCCCATCACTTCATGGCAAATAGAGGGGGAACCAATGGAAACAGTGACAGACTATATTTTCTTGGGGTCCAAAATCACTGCAGACGGTGACTGCAGCTATGAAATTAAAAGACACTTACTCCTTGGAAGAAAAGCTATGACCAACCTAGACAGCATATTAAAAAGCAGAGATATTACTTTGCTGACAAAAGTCTGTCTATTCAAAGCTATGGTTTTTTCCAGTAGTCATGTATGGATGTGAGAGTTGTACCATAGAGAAGGCTGAGCGTTGAAGAGTCGATGCTTTTGAACTGCAGTGGTCACTCACCACAACTTCAGAAAGCCCGCCAGCAGCAATGAAGACCCAGTGCAGCCAAAAAAGTAAGTTTTTAAAAAAGGATGATTAGAGGTCAAAAAAGTCGAGTAAATAAATAGATATGAGACACAAAGGAAAAAAAAAAGTGAAATGCTAGAGGTAAATCCAACTATATCAATAGTAATAGTAAATGTGAATGGGTTACACAATTCAAAAGGCAGATTTTTCAGACTCTGTGTGTGTCTGTGCATTACCCTACTATCTGCTATTAAAAAGGCATGTTCTAGATTCAAAGATACAAATAGATGGAAAGGAAAGGCTGGAAAAATATATTTGATGCAAATAGCATGGGATCAGCCCTGGGATTTCTTTGGAAGGAATGATGCTAAAGCTGAAACTCTAGTATTTTGGCCACCTCATGCGAAGAGTTGACTCATTGGAGAAGACTGATGCTGGGAGGGATTGGGGGCAGGAGGAGAAGGGGACGACAGAGGATAAGATGGCTGGATGGCATCACTGACTCAATGGATGTGAGTCTGAGTAACCTCTGGGAGTTGGTGATGGACAGGGAGGCCTGGTGTGCTGCAGTTCATGGGGTTGCAAAGAGTCGGACACAACTGAGTGACTGATCTGATCTGATCTGTATCACAAAGCCACAGTGGCTTTACTGATTTTAGGTAAAGTATACTTTAAAACAAAATCAGGAAAAAAATAAAATGGGACATTTTATGATTAAAGAATCCACCCATTAGAAAGACCTAGTGATTATAATACATGTGCACCTCACAAAAGAGCACTGACATACTCAGAGCAAAGCTGATGAAAAAGAAAGGATGATAGTTGGGACATCAATACACCATTTTTTACAATGGATAGAATAACCAGGCAGAACTTCAACAAGAAAATGGAGGAGTTGGACAGCACTCTAAACCAACTGGACCTAACAGATACTATAAAACATTCCACCCAAGAAGAGCAGGATGCAGGCTCCTCCCAAGTGCTCACAGAACATTCTCCAGGCTAGATTCTATGTCAGGCAATAGAACAAACCTCAGTAAATTCTAAAAAGATATGAATTACTCATGTATATCAAAGATATGAAGCATCAATTCAATATTCTTGCCTTGAGAACCTCATGAACAGTATGAAAAGGCAAAAAGTTAGGACACTGAAAGATGAACTCCCCAGGTCAATAGGTGCCCAATATGCTACTGGAAATCAGTAGACAAATTAATCCAGAAAGAATGAAGGGATGGAGCCAAAGCAAAAAACAACACCCAGTTGTGGATGTGACTGGTGATAGAGGCAAGGTCCGACTAAAGGGCAATATTGCATAGGAACCTGGAATGTTAGGTCCATGAAACAAGACCATTTGAAAGTGGTCAAACAGGAGATGGCAAGAGTCAACATTGACATTCCAGGAATCAGCGAACTAAAATGGACTGGAATGGGTGAATTTAACTCAGATGACCATTATATCTACTACTGTGGGCAGGAATCCCTTAGAAGAAATGGAGTAGCCATCATGGTCAACAAAAGAGAATGACATGCAGTACTTGGATGCAATCTCAAAAATGACAGAATGGTCTCTGTTCCTTTCCAAGGCAAACCATTCAATATCACAGTAATCCAAGTCTATGCCCCGACCAGTAATGCTGAAGAAGCTGAAGTTGAACGGTTCTATGAAGACCTATAAGACCTTTTAGAACTAACACCCAAAAAAGATGTCCTTTTCATTATAGGGAACTGGAATGCAAAACTAGGAACTCAAGAAACACCTGGAGTAACAGGCAGATTTTGTCTTTGAGTAAAGAATGAAGCAGGAAAAAAGCTAATAGAGTTTTGCCAAGAGAACACACTGGTCATAGCAAACACCCTCTTCCAACAACACAAAAGAAGACCCTACACATGGACATCACCAGATGGCCAGCACCGAAATCACATGGATTATATTCTTTGCAGCCAAAGATGAAGAAACTCTATATATAGTCCGCAAAAACAAGCTGACTGTGGCTCGGATCAGATCAGATCAGATCAGTCGCTCAGTCGTGTCTGACTCTTTGTGACCCCATAAATCACAGCACGCCAGGCCTCCCTGTCCATCACCAACTCCCAGAGTTCACTCAGACTCACGTCCATCGAGTCAGTGATGCCATCCAGCCATCTCATCCTCTGTCGTCCTCTTCTCCTCCTGCCCCCAATCCCTCCCAGCATCAGAGTCTTTTCCAATGAGTCAACTCTTGGCATGAGGTGGCCAAAGTACTGGAGCTTCAGCTTTAGCATCATTCCTTCCAAAGAAATCCCAGGGCTGATCTCCTTCAGAATGGACTGGTTGGATCTCCTTGCAGTCCAAGGGACTCTCAAGAGTCTTCTCCCAACACCACAGTTCAAAAGCATCAATTCTTCAGCACTCAGCCTTCTTCACAGTCCAGCTCTCACATCCATACATGACCACAGGAAAAACCATAGCCTTGACTAGACGGACCTTTGTTGGCAAATAATGTCTCTGCTTTTGAATATGCTATCTAGGTTGGACATAACTTTCCTTCCAAGAAGTAAGCGTCTTTTAATTTCATGGCTGCAGTCACCATCTGTAGTGATTTTGGAGCCCAGAAAAATAAAGTCTGACACTGTTTCCACTGTTTCCCCATCTATTTGCCATGAAGTGATGGTACCAGATGCCATGATCTTCATTATCTGAACGTTGAGCTTTAAGCCAACTTTTTCACTCTCCACTTTCACTTTCATCAAGAGGCTTTTTAGTTCCTCTTCACTTTCTGCCATAAGGGTGGTGTCATCTGCATATCTGAGGTTATTGATATTTCTCCCAACAATCTTGATTCCAGCTTGTGTTTCTTCCAGTCCAGCATTTCTCATGATGTAATCTGCATACAGGTTAAATAAACAGGGTGACAATATATAGCCTTGACGTACTCCTTTTCCTATTTGGAACCAGTCCGTTGTTCCATGTCCAGTTCTAACTGTTGCTTCCTGACCTGCATACAGATTTCTCAAGAGGCAGATCAGGTGGTCTGGTATTTCATGAACTTCTTATTGCCAGATTCAGACTTGAAGAAAGTGGGGAAGACCACTAGACTATTCAGGTATGACCTAAATCAAATCCCTTATGATTGTTCAGTGGAAGAGAGAAATAGATTTAAGGGACTAGATCTGATAGACAGAGTGCCTGATGAACTATGGACGGAGGTTTGTGACATTGTACAGGAGACAGGGAGCAAGATCATCCCCAAGAAAAAGAAATGCAAAAAAGTAAAATGGATGTCTGAGAAGGCAGTACAAATAGCTGTGAAGAGAAGTGAAAAGCAAAAGAGAAAAGGAAAGATATAAGCATCTGAATGCAGAGTTGCAAAGAATAGCAAGGAGAGATAAGAAAGCCTTCCTCAGTGATAAGTAAAAAGAAATAGAGGGAAACAATAGAATGAGAAAGACTAGAGATCTCTTCGAGAAAATTAGAGATCCCAAGGGAACATTTCATGCAAAGATAGGCTCGATAAAGGACAGAAATGGTAAGGACCTAACAGAAGCAGAAGATATTAAGAAGAGGTAGCAAGAATACACAGAACTGTACAAAAAAATTCTTTTCAACCCAGATAATCATGATGGTGTGATCACTCACCTAGAGCCGGACATCCTGGAATGTGAAGTCAAGTGGGCCTTAGAAAGCATCACTATGAACAAAGCTAGTGGAGGTGATGGAATTCCAGTGAGGCTATTTGAAATCCTCAATGCTGTGAAAGTGGTGCACTCAATATGCCAGCAAATTTGGAAAACTCAGCAATGGCCACAGGACTGGAAAAGGTCAGTTTTCATTCCAATCCCAAAGAAAGGCAATGCCAAAGAATGCTCAAACTACCTACCACATAACTGTACTCATCTCACACGCTAGTAAAGTAATGCTCAAAATTCTCCAAGCAAGGCTTCAGCAATATGTGAACCGTGAAATTCATGATGTTCAAGCTGGTTTTAGACAAGGCAGAAGAACCAGAGACCAAATTGCCAACATCATATGGTTCATCGAAAAAACAAGAGAGTTCCAGAAAAACAGTTCAGTTCAGTTCAGTCACTCAGTCGTGTCTGACTCTTTGCGACCCCATGAATCACAGCACACCAGGCCTCCCTGTCCATCACCAACTCCCGGAGTTCATTCAGACTCACGTCCATCAAGTCAGTGATGCCATCCAGCCATCTCATCCTCTGTCGTTCCCTTCTCCTCCTGCCCCAAATCCCACCCAGCAACAGACTCTTTTCCAGTGAGTCAACTCTTGGCATGAAGTGGCCAAAGTACTGGAGTTTCAGCTTTAGCATCATTCCTTCCAAAGAAATCCCAGGGCTGATCTCCTTCAGAATGGACTGGTTGGATCTCCTTGCAGTCCAAGGGACTCTCAAGAGTCTTCTCCAACTCCACAGTTCAAAAGCATCAATTCTTCGGCACTCAGCCTTCTTCACAGTCCAACTCTCACATCCATACCTGACCACAGGAAAAACCATAGCCTTGACTAGACGGACCTTTGTTGGCAAAGTAATGTCTCTGCTTTTGAATATGCTATCTAGGTTGGACATAACTTTCCTTCCAAGGAGTAAGCGTCTTTTAATTTCATGGCTGCAGTCACCATCTGTAGTGATTTTGGAGCCCAGAAAAATAAAGTCTGACACTGTTTCCACTGTTTCCCCATCTATTTCCGAAGAAGTGATGGGACCAGATGCCATGATCTTCATTTTCTGAATGTTGAGTTTTAAGCCAACTTTTTCACTCTCCACTTTCACTTTCATCAAGAGGCTTTTTAGTTCCTCTTCACTTTCTGCCATAAGGGTGGTGTCATCTGCATATCTGAGGTTATTGATATTTCTCCCAACAATCTTGATTCCAGCTTGTGTTTCTTCCAGTCCAGCATTTCTCATGATGTACTCTGCATATAAGTTAAATAAGCAGAGTGACAATATACAGCCTTGATGTACTCCTTTTCCTATTTGGAACCAGTCCGTTGTTCCATGTCCAGTTCTAACTGTTGCTTCCTGACCTGCATACAGATTTCTCAAGAGGCAGGTCAGGTGGTCTGATATTCCCATCTCTTTGAGAATTTTCCAGTTTATTGTGATCTACACAGTCAAAGGCTTTGGCATAGTCAATAAAGCAGAAATAGATGTTTTTCTGGAACTCTCTTGCTTTTTCCATGATCCAGCAGATGTTGGCAATATGATCTCTGATTCCTCTGCCTTTTCTAAAACCAGCTTGAATATCAGGAAGTTCACAGTTCACATGTTGCTTAAGCCTGTCTTGGAGAATTTTGAACATTACTAGCATGTGAGATAAGTGCAATTGTGTGGTAGTTTGAGCATTCTTTGGCCTTGCCTTTGTTTGGGATTGGAATGAAAACTGACCTTTTCCAGTCCTGTGGCCACTGCTGAGTTTTCCAAATTTGCTAGCATATTGAGTGCAGCACTTTCACAGCATCATCTTTGAGGATTTGAAATAGCTGCACTGGAATTCCATCACCTCCACTAGCTTTGTTCATAGTGATGCTTTCTAAGGCCCACTTGACTTCACATTCCAGGATGTCTGGCTCTAGGTGAGTGATCACACCGTCGTGATTATCTGGGTCGTGAAGATCTTTTTTGTATAGTTCTATGTATTCTTGCCACCTCTTCTTAATATCTTCTGCTTCTGTTAGGTCCATACCATTTCTGTCCTTTATTGAGCCCATCTTTGCATGAAATATTCCCTTGGTATCTCTATAATTTTCTTGAAGAGATGTCTAGTCATTCCCATTCTGTTGTTTTCCTCTATTTCTTTGCATTGATCGCTGAGGAAGGCTTTCTTATCTCTTCTTGCTATTCTTTGGAACTCTGCATTCAGATGCTTATACCTTTCCTTTTCTCCTTTGTTTTTCGCTTCTCTTTTCACAGCTATTTGTAAAGCATCCCCAGACAGCCATTTTGCTTTTTTGCATTTCTTTTCCATGGGGATGGTCTTGATCCCTGTCTCCTGTACACTGTCAGGAACTTCATTCCATAGTTTATCAGGCACTCTATCAGATCTAGTCCCTTAAATCTATTTCTCACTTCCACTGTATAATCATAAGGGATTTGAGTTAGGTCATACCTGAATGGTCTAGTGGTTTTCCCTACTTTCTTCAATTTCAGTCTGAATTGGTGAATAAGGAATTCATGATCTGAGCCACAGTCAGCTCTTGGTCTCGTTTTTGCTGACCGTATAGAACTTCTCCATCTTTGGCTGCAAAGAATATAATCAATCTAATTTTGGTGTTGACCATCTGGTGATGTCCATATGTAGGGTCTTCTTTTGTGGTGTTTGCTATGACCAGTGCATTTTCTTGGCAAAACTCTTGTTAGTCTTTGTCCTGCTTCATTCCGTATTCCAAGACCAAATTTGCCTGTTACTCCAGGTGTTTCTTGACTTCCTACTTTTTCATTCCAGTCCCCTATAATGAAAAGGACATCTTTTGGGGGTGTTAGTTCTAAAAGGTCTTGAAGGTCTTCATAGAACCATTCAACTTCAGCTTCTTCAGCATTACTGGTTGGGGCATAGACTTGGATTACTGTGATATTGAATGGTTTGCCTTGGAAACGAACAGAGATCATTCTGTCATTTTTGAGATTGCATCCAAGTACTGCATTTTGGACTCTTTTGTTGACTATGATGGCTACTCCATTTCTTCTAAGGGATTCCTGCCCACAGTAGTAGATATAATGGTCATCTGAGTTAAATTCACCCATTCCAGTCCATTCGAGTTCACTGATACCTAGAATGTCTACATTCACTCTTGCCATCTCTTGTTTGACCACTTCCAATTTGCCTTGATTTATGGACCTGACATTCCAGGTTCCTATGCAATATTGCTCTTTACAGCATCAGACCTTGCTTCTATCACAAGTCACATCCATAGCTGGGTATTGTTTTTGCTTTGGCTCCATCCCTTCATTTGTTCTGGAGTTATTTCTCCACTGAACTCCAGTAGCATATTGGGCACCTACTGACCTGGGGAGTTCCTCTTTCAGCATCCTATCATTTTGCCTTTTCATACTGTTCATGGGGTTCTCAAGGCAAGAATACTGAAGTGGTTTGCCATTCCCTTCTCCAGTGGATCACGTTCTGTCAGATCTCTCCACCATGACCCGCCCGTCTTGGGTTGCCCCATGGGCACGGCCTAGTTTCATTGAGTTAGACAAGGCTGTGGTCCTAGTGTGATTAGATTGACTGGTTTTCTGTGAGTATGGTTTCAGTGTGTCTGCCCTCTGATGCCCTCTTGCAACACCTACCGTCTTACTTGGGTTTCTCTTACCTTAGGCGTGGCGTATCTCTTCACGGCTGCTCCAGCAAAGCACAGCCAATGCTCCTTACCTTGGACAAGGGATATCTCCTCACTGCCACCCTTCCTGACCTTCAACGTGGGGTAGCAAACCTTTGACTGTGTGGATCACAATAAACTGGAAAATTCTGAAAGAGATGGGAATACAAGACCACCTGACCTGCCTCTTGAGAAATCTGTATGCAAGTCAGGAAGCAACAGTTAGAACTGGACATGGAACAACAGACTGGTTCCAAATAGGAAAAGGAGTACATCAAGGCTGTATATTGTCACCCTGCTTATTTAACTTACATGAGAGTACATCATGAGAAACCCTGGGCTGGAAGAGGCACAAGCTGGAATCAAGATTGCTGGGAGAAATATCAATAACCTCAGATATGCAGATGACACCACCCTTATGGCAGAAAGTGAAGAAGAACTAAAGAGCCTCTTGATACAAGTAAAAGAGGAGAGTGAAAAAGTTGGCTTAAAGCTCAGCATTCAGAAAACTAAGATCGTGGCATCCGGTCCCATCACTTCATGGCAAATAGGTGGAGAAACAGTGGAAACAGTGGCTGACTTTATTCTGGGGGGCTCCAACAAAATCACTGCAGATGGTGATTGTAGCCATGAAATTAAAAGACGTTTACCTCTTGGAAGAAAAGTTATGACCAACCCAGACAGCATATTAAAAAGCAGAGATATTACTTTGTTAACAAAGGTCGGTCTAGTCAAGGCTGTTTTTCCAGTAGTCATGTATGAATGTGAGAGTTGGAGTATAATGAAAGCTGAGCACTGAAGAATTGATGCTTTTGAACTGTGGTGTTGAAGACTCTTGAGAGTTCCTTGGGCTGCAAGGAGATCCAACCAGTCCATCCTAAAGTAGATCAGTCCTGGATGTTCATTGGAAGCACTGATGTTGAAGGTGAAACTCCAATACTTTGCCCACCTGATGCGAAGAGCTGACTCATTTGAAAAGACCCTGATGCTGGGAAAGATTGAAGGCAGGAAGAGAAGGAGATGACAGAGGATGAGATGGTTGGATGGCATCACCGACTCAATGAGCATGAGTTTGGGTAAACTCAGGGGGTTGGTGATGGACAGGGAGGCCTGGCTTGCTGCAGTTCATGGGGTTGCAGAGTCGGACACAACTGAGCGACTGAACTGAAGTGAACTGATGAATTATCCAACATGAATTATTATAATTCAAGCAGAAGTACTGAGGACTCCAGCCCCTCAGGGATGAAGATTTGGCTCAGTTCAGTTCAGTCACTCAGTCATGTCCAACTCTTTGCAACCCCATGGACTGCAGCATGCCAGGCTTCCCTGTCCATCACCACCTCCCAGAGCTTACTCAAGCTCATGTTCATCAAGTTGGTAATGCCATCTAACCATCTTGTCCTCTGTTGTTCCCTTTTCCTCCTGCCTTCAATCCTTCGGAGCATCAGGGTCTTTTTCAAGCCGTCAGTTCTTTGCATCAGGTGACCAAAGTATTGGAATTTCAGCTTCAACATCAGTCCTTCCAATGAATATGCAGGGCTGATTTTCTTTAGGATTGACTAGTTTGATCTCTTTGCAGTCCAAGGGACTCTCAAGAGTCTTCTCTAACACCACAGTACAAAAGCATGGTTCATTAACATAGCGTTAAAAAGACATTTCCATCAGAAAAATGCATTTGTCAGTTCAGGTGGAACCAGGTGTCACCATGGCAACACAGGAATAGAAAAGAAAACAGACATCTGCCACTTGCAGTTTATTTCTCCTGCCACTTGGGGACCTCTGGCATCCCTACAGAGGCTGTTAACAGTCTCAAATAGACTCAGAAAAAGAAAAAAGAATTTTACAAAATTCAGCACTGTAAGAATAGAAGGGCATTTATCTAACCTGATAAAGAAATTGTAGAACCCAAGGCTAACCTTGTTTTTAGAGATGAAAGACGGAATGCTTTCCCCTAAGATCATGGACACTTAGGGCAGCATCACACAAGATATAAGAGGCAGAAGAAGGGGAACAGGTATACCTGTGGTATATCCACACCATCCAACACCTGTTTCTGAACGAGAACACTGCAGTCCAGAGGGACCCAACCGCAGCACGTCTGGCTGGGAACTGTGATGTCCCCACTCCCCCTGCCCTCCACCTGCCCACAGTCTGATCTTGAGTGAGACCTGCTACCCTGGGCACAGGTACAATTCCTCCAGGACCACCCCGGCACATAGTGCTGCCTTGCTAACCTGGCATTTCCTAGCTTCCCTGGGTTCTTGCTGAGACAGTCCCATAGCTAGGCAAGGTCATAGCCTAGATCGGGGAGGCCTGCTTCCTGAGTATAGAACAAGTTCCCCAGGGAGTTTTGTGTGCTGGGAGCTGTGCGGGACCCAGTGTCCCACACCCAACCCATCACAAGGGGGAACGTTTCCAGAGTGGCCCCCCCTTTGTACCTCACACAAAGGGAGCGCCATGATGAATGGGTGATGCTGGGGTTGGGCTGTGTCCTGGAGGAGGTCGCCAGTCTCAGCCCTGGCTTTGCTCCAATTCAACTTTGGAGTCCAAACCTCCCTGCTTGGTCTCCTGCCAATGTGCCTGAATGGTGTGTCTTTTCCCATGCTCTCCGTGACAGGAGGCCAGTCATTTCCGTTCCAAAACAGAGTGAGAGGAGGTCACAAAAGGGTCTTACTGTGCACACTACTAGCAGACATGCCACGAGGCTCCTAATTAAAGGGGTGCTTTAGAGGTGAGGGACTGGGCAGCCCTTGTCCATGCCTGCCTGGCTCTGGGGCCATCCAACTGCCATCATGGGGGTGGGTGGGGGAGGGGGGTGGGCGGGCGGCCAGGCCATGTCTGAGCTCCAGCCAGATGAAATGAAGAGTGAGTGCAACTGGCCCCAATCTGTCTCCTGATGCCCAGACGGCTCCATCCACCCCAGTTATAAGAACCCAAGTTTCCTGGGCCAGAGAGGGGTGAATGCCTAAATTTAAATGTCCTGCTCAAGAAAGTCTCGATACTGTGAACCAACATGTAAGTTGGCTTCTGAGGCCCATACAAGACAACTATCGTCTAAGCCCTAAGTTCAATTTTTATTACAACCTGTGGTGTATATATTCCAAATGGCCTTATTTCTCATTGCATTTGAATAAATGTGATAAATTTGAACTAAAAGCAAATAAAAATAAAACCGTGAAACAGCAGCACACAAAGCCCGGGACCTCATGGGGCAGAGATGCAGGCCTTCCCAGAACTTCCCAGGAAGAATTGCCAAACTCTCTCCAGGGCCTCAGCCGGGGGCTGGCAGGCCAGGGCTGAAGGGCCCCCTTGCCTTGAAGACTAGGGTGGGTCCTTTAGGGAGCAACTCCGGGGCTCGTGGAGCTCAAGGGCTGTCACTGTGGAGACAAGCTGAGAAGGGTCGAGAGTCGAGGGTGTCATTGGCCCAGGAAAGCTCACATCCCTCTGCAGCTGCAGGGAAGCAGGGCTGGTGCTGAGAAGGCTCAGGGCTAAAATGGAGGCTGAAAGTGAGAGCCAGCTGACAGAGGCCGTGGGACTGACCCCAGGGCCAGGGAAGACTGGGAGAGCAGGAGGCCTGTGCCTCCCCGCCTCCACCTCCAGGTCACTGCTCCCGGTTCTCCTGGGGCCTGGGGTTATTTCAGTCCCTGCGGCCTTGAGGGGAGGGTGTGGCTGGACTCGGGGTTGGGGTTGGAGGGCTGAAACCTTAAGTCCCCCTCCCTTGGTATCAGGTGTTGAGGATCCCTCCCCTCGGTGGCAGGAAAGTCTGGTGATACTGTTGCCTGGACTGGACTGCGGGCAGGGACAGCAGTGCCCGTTGGGGTGGTCCACAGTGTCGAGAGGGTGGGAGGTGGGTCCCTGGCAGGCTTCAGCCTCTTTGACAGCACTTGACACTGCCGAGCCAGCAGATGGGCTACTGGCCCTGGCCTGGGGTCTTGGCCCAGAGATAATCAATGCTGCTGTCAAGGCCAGGTTCTCCGGGTGACTGGATCAAACTGATAAACCAATAGGGCAACAGGAAGTCCTGTGAGGCTGAACTGGGCCATGGGGAAAGCAACCCGAGGCAGAGTTCCCCTAGTCCGGCCTGTGTTGCCTTTGCTCCTGGCTAAAGTCGAAACCTGATTTTCCCTGGGGCTGCCTGAAACAGGTCAGCCCCCAGACCTTTCCTTGGGCACCCTCCTGCCCACCTAGGGACCTATTCATGGAACTAGACAGCACCTCTAAGTGAGGACCCATCAAAGGAGGATGAGGGAGTCTTACAACCTGGAGCTCCTGGTAGTGTACCCACACGTTCCAGGAAACAAACTTACTCAGAAGAACAATGCAGATAGTGGAGTGCAGTTCACTACACCGGTGGGCCCAAGGCAGCGTCTCCTCCTAGCCAAGCACCCCGACCAGTTTTTTGTGAAAACCTTATATACCCTAAGTGTATGTGCCCACACCCATCTCCCCAAATTCCCTGAAACTAGTCTGAACAAAGGAAAAGAAAGAATCAAAGTTAACCCTTGATTCATTTGCCTTAAGCCTAGGTAGTTAACAGTGGACAATTATCGATAGGCCTGTGGTCATACCCCAATAAGCAGAGTGTATGATTCTATTCAGTTACACAGATAATTAGGGTATTCTTTTAGGCAAGAGGGTCTAGGTACGAGCCCTGGGGCTCTTTCTTCCAGGGACCTGGTTTTCTAGTTGGTATGTCGTTTCCATAGATACTGGGCAAATAGCTCAAAGTCCACAGTCTGGCCCAAGATGGAGTCCTGCTTTCAAGACGGAGCCTATTCTGTTTCCTCCTTCAGTAGCAGATGCGAAGAAGCCCCCAGGATGAAGAAGTCCCAAGGATGGATGTGCGTTGCGGATGCGCTGAGGTGCAGCTCCCTCCCTGTGGCACAAGTAGTACCACACTCAGCTTCCCCGGTAGGCTTCCTGGGGCTGGTGCCCTGGGGCTCTTTCCTGTGCTTGTTTGGAAGCACGTGGACAACTGGGAACTATGTTGCAGTTCTTGGATCAACCGGGGCAAGGGAAATACCAGCAGAGACCTGTTCAACTTGGGGCTAAAGCAGCAGGGCTGTCTGGTGATGAGTGGAGGTGTAGAGATGTGGTCTGAAAGCAAGGTGGAGAGGTGCGTCAAATGCAGCCTGCAGTTCAGAGCCAGCTCTCCTCCCCGACCCGGTCTGACCGCTATGTGGGCCCGGGTGGCTGAGCTGGACAGGCCTGGTCTGCCTTCCAAACTCACCACCAGCATGTCCCTGTGGCAACAATTCAATTAGCAGCCAAGAAGATGAAATTTTATTCAAGTCAAATTGAGGACTGTAACCTGGAAGACAGACGCTCAGACACTCAGAACCTTTCCACCAGTTGAAGGCACAATCATGCATTTTCAAAACAAAGGATCCTACAGACATAAAAATGCCATTCTGAGGGGCTTCCCTGGTGGTCTTGTGTTTAAGACTCCGCCTACCAATGGAGGAGGACACGGGTTCTATCCCTGGTCTGGGAAGATTCCACATGCCACAGGTGAAAGGTTGTTGCTGAACCATGAAAGACACCGGGATTCTTGGCCTCCATAGGAGAAGAATTCAATCCAGGGCTGAGAGATGAGGCTTGATCACTCAAAGCTTTTGTGTAATAAGGTTTTATTAAAAAGTATAAAAGAGGTAGAGAAAGCTTCTGACATAGACATCAGAAGGGGGCAGAAAGAGTGCCCCCCTGCTAGTTTTTACCTGGATGTTATATAGCTACTAGTAGTTTGCTAATTAAAGAAAAGAAATGACTGAAAACTCAGAGAATGGCGCCAGGCCCATCACCCACAACATGTATTTTGAGATAACATTGGTACCAGGTGAGCCAACCGAGGCCATAAAATGTCTGACACGAATCTTGAAGAAAGGCAGATTTCCATACAAATATATAGTTTCATTAACATAGATTAGGAGAACAATGTATGAGTAATAACACACCCATTTGTCAAGTGAGTTCTAAGCCTTGAGGCGGAACTGATTTGAAGACTGAGTCTAGGGTAAATACATAGTACAGTAACATAGATCGGATCAGATCAGTCGCTCAGTCGTGTCCGACTCTTTGCGACCCCATGAACCGCAGCACGCCAGGCCTCCCTGTCCATCACCAACTCCCGGAGGTCACTCAGACTCACACCCATCAAGTCAGTGACGCCATCCAGCCATCTCATCCTCTGTCGTCCCCTTCTCCTCCTGCCCTCAATCCCTCCCAGCATCAGAGTCTTCTCCAATGAGTCAACTCTTCGCATGAGGTGGCCAAAATACTGGAGTTTCAGCTTTAGCATCATTCCTTCCAAAGAAATCCCAGGGCTGATCTCCTTCAGAATGGACCGGTTGGATCTCCTTGCAGTCCAAGGGACTCTCAAGAGTCTTCTCCAGCACCACAGTTCAAAAGCATCAATTCTTCAGCACTCAGCCTTCTTCACAGTCCAGCTCTCACATCCATACATGACCACAGGAAAGACCATAGCCTTGACTAGGCGAACCTTTGTTGGCAAAGTGATGTCTCTGCTTTTGAATATGCTATCTAGGTTGGTCATAACTTTCCTTCCAAGGAGTAAGCGTCCCTTAATTTCATGGCTGCAGTCACCATCTGCAGTGATTTTGGAGCCCAGAAAAATAAAGTCTGACACTGTTTCCACTGTTTGTCCATCTATTTCCCATGTAGTGATGGGACCAGATGCCATGATCTTTGTTTTCTGAATGTTGAGCTTTAAGCCAACCTTTTCATTCTCCACTTTCACTTTCATCAAGAGGCTTTTTAGCCCCTCTTCACTTTCTGCCATAAGAGTGGTGTCATCTGCATATCTGAGGTTATTGATATTTCTCCAGCAATCTTGATTCCAACTTGTGTTTCTTCCAGTCCAGCATTTCTCATGATGTATTCTGCATATAAGTTAAATAAACATGGTGACAATATGCAGCCTTGACGTACTCCTTTTCCTATTTGGAACCACTCTGTTGTTCCATGACCAGTTCTAACTGTTGCTTCCTGACATGCATACAGATTTCTCAAGAGGCAGATCAGGTGGTCTGGTATTCCCATCTCTTTCAGAATTTTCCATAATTTATTGTGATCTACACAGTCAAAGGCTTTGGCATAGTCAATAAAGCAGAAATAGATGTTTTTCTGGAACTCTCTTGCTTTTTCCACGATCCAGTGGATGTTGGCAATTTGATCTCTGGTTCCTCTGCCTTTTCTAATACCAGCTTGAACATCAGGAAGTTCACGGTTCACATATTGCTGAAGCCTGGCTTGGAGAATTTTGAGCATTACTTTACTAGCGTGTGAGATGAGTGCAATTATTCGGTAGTTTGAGCATTCTTTGGCATTGCCTTTCTTTGGGATTGGGATGAAAACTGACCTTTTCCAATCCTGTGGCCACTGCTGAGTTTTCCAAATTTGCTGGCATATTGAGTGCAGCATTTTCACAGCATCATCCTTCAGGATTTGGAATAGCTCCACTGGAATTCCATCACCTCCACTAGCTTTGTTCATAGTGATACTTTCTAAGGCCCACTTGACTTCACATTCCAAGATGTCTGGCTCTAGGTCAGTGATCACACCATCATGATTATCTGGGTTGTGAAGATCTTTTTTGTACAGTTCTTCTGTGTATTCTTGCCACCTCTTCTTAATATCTTCTGCTTCTGTTAGGTCCATACCATTTCTGTCCTTTATCGTGCCCATCTTTGCATGAAATGTTCCTTTGGTATCTCTGATTTTCTTGAAAAGATCCCTAGTCTTTCCCATTCTGTTGTTTTCCTCTATTTCTTTGCATTGATCCCTGAAGAAGGCTTTCTTATCTCTTCTTGCTATTCTTTGGAACTCTGCATTCAGATGTTTATATCTTTCCTTTTCTCCTTTGCTTTTCGCTTCTCTTCTTTTCACAGCTATTTGTAAGGCCTCCCCAGACAGCCATTTTGCTTTTTTGCATTTCTTTTCCATGGGGATGGTCTTGATCCCTGTCTCCTGTACAATGTCACGAACCTCATTCCATAGTTCATCAGGCACTCTATCTATCAGATCTAGGCCCTTAAATCTATTTCTCACTTCCACTGTATAATCATAAGGGATTTGATTTAGGTCATACCTGAATGGTCTAGTAGTTTTCCCTACTTTCTTCAATTTCAGTCTAAATTTGGCAATAAGACAAACATTTTCATAAGAAAAATGCACTGGTCAGCTCAAGATTTGAGAAAAGTTTAGTTCAGGTGGAACCAGGTGTCATTACAACAACACAGAATTTTAAGAGAAACCTCTTTTTAAATTTGTATCGAGAAGGGGAAAAAAATTTAACAATAGTTTACTTCTGCCGCTTAAGAAAGAGAAAAAATGTGTGACACTTGCAGCCTATTTTCTCCATTTGGAGACCACTGGCCTTCCTGCCTGTTATCCTCTCACAGGGAACTAATCCCTTCTGCCACAGCTACTAGAGAGTAACGCCCAGTCACCACAACTAGAAAGTGCCCCTGCAGCACAATGACGTAATTTGCATACCAAGGAAGCTGCTGCTGCTGCTGCTAAGTCGCTTCAGTCGTGTCCGACCCTGTGCGACCCCATAGACGGAAGCTCACCAGGCTCCCCTGTCCCTGGGATTCTCCAGGCAAGAACACTGGAGTGGGTTGCCATTTCCTTCTCCAATGCATGAAAGTGAAAAGTCAAAGTGAAGTCGCTCAGTCGTGTCCGACTCTTAGCGACCCCACGGACTGGAGCCTACCAGGCTCCTCTGTCCATGGGATTTTCCAGGCAAAAGTACTGGGGTGGGGTGCCATTGCCTTCCCCGACCAAGGAAGCTAAGCACATGTAAATCGAGAAGCAAGTAGCCACGACAGGACCTGGTCGCTGGGGGCTACTTCTGCTGTCTGCAGTTTCTGACAAGACCAATTGCAGTTCCCTTCCCTGCAACTGGTGCAGAGAAGGCCACATGATGCCCCTGGGCCAGAAGTTCCTGGCAAGAGGTGGTGAGCTGCTGAGAAAGTATGTCAACCCTCTGGGCAGACAGACACCGTACCTTCAGCCCCAACAGCTAAACCAGCTCCACCTCCACGCCCCACCTCTTTATGTCCCTAATCATGGCCCACCCCTTTATGTCCCGCCCCCCTCCCCCTTTATGCCCCTCCAGGCCCCACTGAGAAGAAAAGTGAAAGGGTAAAGGAGAAAAGTAAAGATATATCCATTTGAATGCAGAGTTCCAAAGAATAACAAGAAGAGATAAGAAAGTTTTCCTCAGCATGCAAAGAAATAGAGGAAAACAGAATGGGAAAGACTAGATATCTCTTCAAGAAAATTGGAGATCCCAAGGGAACATGTCGTGCAAAGATGGGCACAATAAAGGGCAGAAATGGTATGGACCTAACAGAAGCAGATGTTAAGAAGAAGTGGCAAGAATACACAGAAGACCTATACAAAAAAGATCTTAATGACCCAGATAATCATGATAGTGTGATCACTCACCTGGAGCCAGGGTAGATATGAATGGAATCATGGAAAAGTTTCTTTTTCGTATCTTTCTTCTCTCAAGGCATTTTTTTTTTAATTTAAAAAATAAATGTAACTAGAAATTTCTCAGACATGGACGCGCCTCTGGCGCTGGGAATATTGCGCCCCGGGTCTCCAGGGCCTGGGAAGCGCTTGAACACCGCGCGGCTTCTTGCAGCTTCAGGGGCCACCTCAGCACTTCGCGCCACGCAAAGACCCTTGGAGTTCTGGCCAGGGGCTCCGCCCAGAGAGCCTCTCCTCCACTAGACTTCCGATCCATTGTCCTCAGAAGTGTCCTCCCGCTACCCGCACGGAGGGGACCCTTCCGGGTCAGTTCGGGCCAGACGCACACCCGCAGGGATCCTCACCCCGTAAGGGTCCTCTCCCAGCAGGCCTCGGCATTGAGTCTGTAAAGGGCTTGTAAGGTCTCCCAAACCTGGAGAGAAGGGACATTGCTGCTGTCCCTTCCAGCGGCAATGTGATCCGGAACCCCTACCGCACGTGTGCGCGCTCGGAAAACCCAGCCTTAGTCCCGGGCGCGGGCCCCAGAGGCACACGTCACTAACCCCGAAACCCGGTGATTCCCAGGAACTAGTGTCACCAGCCCGACCCCAGGCCGAACTCGGCTTTGAGTTTGTCAAGAACCCAGCAGGGGTGTCAGGGGTGAGGAGGGGACTCAAACGAAATCTATCCTTCCCGAGTTGATAAAGTCGGCGATCGAATCCCCGGGAGACCCGCAGAGAGCTGGGTTGAGGGCCGCGGGAGGACTAAGACCCCCTCCGCAACCCCAACCAGGTTTCCGGGTCTTCGCTGCCCTCCCACCCCCCACCTCTGCCACGCATCTACTTCTTGGGCACGGCTTTTTCCCTCTTCACGGCGTACTGGCCCCGGGTGGACAGCATGGGGCCCGAAGGCGGCCTCACGAAGGGGCGCGGGGCGGGGATGCTGCCCAGAGCCTGGAAGCTAGTCCGCCCCCCGGAGCCTGTCTGCCCGGCTGGTCATTCCTGGGGGTCGCCAGGGCGGAGGTCTGGGCGCGCCCCTTCAGACTGTGACCGCGCAGGACACGAGTGCCGAACCCGCGTGCACCTTGGAAGGATCTGCTCTCACCAGTCCCAGGGCGGGAGAGCGCGTTGCCACGGGCGACTGGAAGGCTCTCCAGGCGTCCCTCCTTGGTGCCGGAGACCGAGGGGCGTCTGCCGGGCTGGCAAGGGTTGGCCTCGGGCGAGAGATGAGGAAGCAGGCGCAGAAGTGGCGGGCTCCCCCGGGGCTCTCTGTCCAGGCTTTCTCAGACGAAGGTGTGCGCCACAGTCGCAGGTAGCAACTAACGCACTTCGACACCAGGCTAATTTGGAAACCGCGCGTCTATGGACGAAGACATCCCCGGAAGGAGTCGGGAGAAGTCCTTGTCCCCGCGCACCTCCCCTCCCCACGCGTGTCCTTGGATGAATAAGAATCCAGACCTCAGACTGACTCCTTTTTCGCGCAGCTTCGCGTGCAGGTCGCCAAGGCGCAAACGCGGGACAGGAGCCCTTGGAACGCGATGAGGTGTTGGCGATGGAAGCGGGCGGAGGGAAGCGCTGACAGGATCCCCGGCCCTGCCCACCGACGCGCCCCGCAGCCAGTAGTCCAGCCGCCTGGAGAGTCCAGATCGGACCAAGGAGGCAGACGCGCAGCTCCGGGAAGCGAAGGCCCTGTGGGTGCCTAAGTCTGTGCCCAGGAGCCTTTGTATTTAATTCTGCTGGATGTGTCTATGTGTGTGAGGAGCTCTGGGTGTTTTTCGGAGCGAGGTATTGTATAAATACGGGAAATGCCTTGGGATCGTCCACACCCACCGATGACGAGAGAGATACGATTACCCCAGTGTGGTGTGTGTGTGTGTGTGTGTGAGTGTGTTTCGCGCGCGCGAAAGAGAGAGAGAGAGAAAGCACACATGCACGCCTGCTCTGGAACCAGGGGTAGACCGCAGTGAATATGTCTCGTTTTCTGTTTACTCTGTAAACAGAAAAAATAAAAAAACAATAATTCCAGGTATTTGTATCTTGTTCTCAATCTCAAGGAGAGAGAATTTAAGGTTTCACCAGCAGCTGTGATGGTTGGTGTCAGTGTGATGTAGGTGCACTATCAGATTAAGCACATTTCCTTCTATTCATAGTTTCCCAAATCTTTTTCTTTTTCTTTTTTAATCATAAATAGATGTGTAGTTTCTACAATGATATTTCTTTTTTTTTTTTTTTTTTTTTTTTTTTTTTTTTGCTGTGGACCATTTTTAAAGTTTTTATTGAATTTTTTACTATACTGTTTCTGTTTTGTTTTGGTTTTTGCCCCGGACGCATGTGGGATCTTAGTTGCGTGACCAGGGATCGAACCTCCACTCTGTGGACTGGAAGGTGAAGTCTTAACCACTGGACCTCCAGGGAAGTCCCTTCAGTGATATTTTTGCATTGAAATGCTATGATTTATTTGTTTGTTCTGTTGATATGGTTAATTGCTTAAGTTGATTCTTGAACACTGAATCAATTTGCTTTTGGGGAATAAATCCATTTAATTGCCATGTACTATCCTTTATTGTTTTATGTTGTTAAATTTAAGTTTTTGGTATTTTGTTTATGAATTGCAGACTTGACCTTCAATTTTTATTTCCCCTTCCATTAATGTTTTTGTAAATTTTTATATCAAAGTTATGCCAGTCTTATATGCTGAGTTGGGATTGTTCCCATTTTTCACTTTCTCTGGAAGAATTAACGTGTTTTATTTCTACAATCCAGCCTGGATATCTCTGTGAGAAGCTGACCCAGGTGGAAGGGAGGCAGAATCTACCTGTAATAGAACTGAGGAATAGAGAGAGGGTCATCTGAAGGAAACAAAGACAGAATGTGTAGGACTTTTACTACCTGGCTCCTTTCCACACAAAAAGGACACAGTGTCCAGTCTGGAGGCCTGGGGATACTTCTTGACTCTGTGTCCATGCATGGCTGACTTCCCTCCTACACCAACCAGCACCAACCATCAGAACCATGTGAACTCCGCTATTTACCCATTCTGGTTTCTTTGTTGCAATTGTGGGACCCAAATAATCAAGGGACCCAAATCTCGATTCCTGCTGCTTCCCCCTCAAAGTGCTCACTATTTGAGGGGCTGGAAGTTGCACCAAGCATGGCTGGTCATTTTTAGAAAATAAAGGAGGGAATGCTTCCCAAGGCATTTTGGGGTCCAGCACTACCCTGATACCCAACCAGACAAGGACACAGCAAGAAAAAAAAATTGCAGGCAGTATCTTTCATGAACATGGAACAAAAATCTCAACAAAACATTAGCAAACTCATACATGAAAAGAATGACATATAACCACTTTCTTGTTGTACAACCTTTGTAATTTACTTAACTGCTCTGAAAGCTGCTAAGTCAGTCAGTGACGGCCAACTCCTTGTAACCCCGTGGACTATAGCCCTCCAGGTTTCTCTGTCTTTGGTATTTTCTAGGCTAGAATACTGGAACAGGTTGCTGTTTCCTTCTCCAGGGGATCTTCCTGACTCAGGGATCAAACCCACATCTTCTGTGTCTGCTGCATTGGATTGTTTACCACTGAGCAACCTGGGAAGTCCACTTACAAAAAAAAAAAAAAACCCTTCCTGAGGACAGTGCTTGGAGACCTGGTACAGTCCTTACTTTCCTCAGTAGTAGGTACAGGGTTTGGGCCTGTACTCTGCAACCCACAATGGCCAGTGGACTAAAGTAGGCACAGCACCCAAGGAGAGATAAGAAAGCCTTCTTAAGTGAAAAATGCAAAGAAATAGTGGAAAACATTAGAATGGGAAAGCCTAGAGATATCTTCAAGAAAATTAGAGATACAACTGGACATGGAAGAATAGACTGGTTCCAAATAGGAAAAGGAGTATGTCAAGGCTGTACATTGTCACCCTGCTTATTTAACTTATATGCAGAGTACATCATGAGAAATGCTGGGCTGGAGGAAGCACAAGCTGGAATCAAGATTGCTGGGAGAAATATCAATAACCTCAGATATGCAGATGACACCACTCTTATGGCAGAAAGTGAAGAAGAATTAAAGAGACTCTTGATGAAAGTGAAAGAGGAGAGTGAAAAAGTTGAGCTTAAATCTCAACATTCAGAAAACAAAGATCATGGCATCTGGTCCTATCACTTCATGGCAAATAGAAGGAGAAACAGTGGAAACAGTGGCTGACTTTATTTTGGGGGGCTCCAAAATCACTGCAGATGGTGACTGCAGCCATGAAATTAAAAGACGCTTACTCCTTGGAAGAAAAGTTATGACCAGCCTAGACAGCATATTAAAAAGCAGAGGCATTACTTGCAAAGGTCCATCTAGTCAAAGCTATGGTTTTTCCAGTAGTCATGTATGGATGTGAGAGTTGGACTCTAAAGAAAGCTGAGCACCAAATAATTGATGCTTTGGATCTGTGGTGTTTGAGAAGATTCTTGAGAGTCCCTTGGACTGCAAGGAGATCCAACCAGTCCATCCTAAGGGAAATCAGTCCTGGGTGTTCATTGGAAGGACTGATGCTGAAGCTGAAGCTCCAATACTTTGGCCACCTGATACGAAGAACTGACGTTTGAAAAAACCCTGATGTTGGGAAAGATTGATGGCAGGAGAAGGGGACAACAGAGGATGAGATGGTTGGATGGCATCACCAACTCAAGGGACATGAGTTTGAATAAACTCTGGGAGTTGGTGATGGACAGGGAGGCCTGGTGTGCTGCAGTCCATGGGGTCACAAAGAGTTGGACATCACTGAGTGACTGAACTGAACTGACGAATTGGGAATATAAGTTTAGATTTGGAAAGAGGAGAATAGAATCAGTAGGAGAGATTCTAGAGAAGTCTTAGTATCTCCTTGCAGCCCTGAGATCTTACTCAGTAAGATTTATTGAGTGTCTGTACACAAGACCATTTCCACTTTGGATAACAGATTAGTGCCCAGTGGAGATGAAATCACACAGCCGCTTCCCCATAACTCTGGCTGCCTGTCATTGCTTTTCAACGCAGTGCGTGCGAGTTAAGCTGCCTGCACCAGGCCACTGAGACCGGCTTTGGTAAGGATGCTGGTGTGATTGGGGTCTCAGGGCTGCAAGGAGATACTCAGACTTCTCTAGACTCTCTCCTACTCATTCTGTTCTCCTCTTTCCAAATCTAAACTCATGCTCCCATCTCTTACATCCCCCATTTCAGTTTCTTCTTTGTATTGGTTTTATAAAAAATTCTTATGGTATGATTACATTGTGGTTTTACTACATCAACTTTAAAAATTTCTTTAGTTTATCTTCGTTTTCTATTCTATTAGTAATTCCCCTTTTACTGAATTCTTCTTTTCTCTTAAAATTTCTTCCTTGGCTTCTTCGGTCACTTTCATCTCTTGTTCTTTAATTTTTGTTCATTTTCCAAAAAAATCTCTTCTATATAATTAAGAGAACCATGTGTGTTTAATTATAGATCAAAATATATCATGCGTTGATTTGGTAGGCTTTTTTACCCTTTTTCTTGTTATTTTTTTCTTTGTCCTTTACACTTTAAGAGTGTGTGTTAACCCCTATACTATTTTTATTCCTTGTCTCTTTTCTTGGTGGCAGTTTCTCTTCAACTTTCATGCATTTGGTTTTTAGAGTTTTTGTTTCTTTTAAGTATATATCCAGTGATTTTTCCTACCAATTAATATTTCAAGTCATTTTCTTCATTCTTCCTTTTATTTACTTCTGCAACATATATCACTCTTTTTTCTTTCTGCTACTAATTACAGTATTTCTGCTGTTTCCATGATCTTCTCCACCATCATCTATTTTCAGAAGAGTATTTGTTGTCCTTTTGTTTCTCTTTCCCTTGTCCTTTGGTTTATACTTAATGCTATTATCTTTTAACCTAAATAAAATTTGCATATCCTAATACATCTCTATACCAGAATTTGTAGTCATGTTTGTGGCAGAAGCCTGGTGTGCTGCAGTCTCTGGGGTCTCAAAGAGTCAGACACAACTGAGCAAGTGAGCTGTACTGAGTTCCCACAGCCCTCCCCTGTATGCCCCTCCTCTTTATGTCCCTCCATGTCCCAGCCCTCCAACCCTCCCCTTTATATACCTGCCATGGCCCCATCTCTCCCCTTTACTCCCCTCCTTTTATGTCTCTCCTCATGGCCCTGCCCTTTTATGTCCCTCCCATGGTCAGACTCCTCCCCTTTATTCCCCTCCTTTTATGTCCCTCCTCATGGCCCCTTCTCTTTATACCCTCCCATGGCCCCACCTCTCCACAGTTCAGTTCAGTCACTCAGTCCCATTCTTTGTGACCCCATGGACTGCAGCACTGGAGAAGGAAATGGCAAACCATTCAGTATTCTTGCCTTGAGAACCCCATGAGAAGTATGAAAAGGCAAAAGATATCACACTGAAAGATGAACTCCCCAGGTCAGTAGGTGCCCAATCTGCTACTGGAGAAGTGTGGAGAAATAACTCCAAAAATAAATAAATAAAAATGAAGAGATGGAGTCAAAGCAAAAACAACACCCAGTTGTGGGTGTGACTGGTGATGGAAATAAAGTCCGATGCTGTAAAGAGCAGTGTTGCATAGGAACCTGGAATGTCAGGTCCATGAATCATGGTAAACTGTAAGTGGTCAAACAGGAGATGGCAAGAGTGAACATTAACATTTTAGGAATCAGTGAACTAAAATGGACAGGAATGGGTGAATTTAATTCAGATGACCTTTATATCTACTACTGTGGGCAAGAATCCCTTAGAAGAAATGCAATAGCCCTCATAGTCAACAAAGTCCGAAATGCAGTACTTGGGTGCAATCTCAAAAATGACAGAGTGATCGCGGTTCGTTTCCAAAGCAAGCCATTCAGTGTCACAGTAATCCAAGTCTATGCCCCAACTACAAAAGCTGGAGAAGCTGAATGGTTCTATGATGACATACAAGACCTTCTAGAACTAACACCAAAAATAGATGTCCTTTTCATCATAGGGGACTGGAATGCAAAAGTAGGAAGTCAGTAACAGGCCTACCTGGAGTGACAGGCAAGTTTGGGCTTTGAGTACAAAATGAAGCAGGGCAAAGTCTAACAGAGTTTTGCCAAGAGAACACACTGAACATAGCAAACACCCTCTTCCAACAACACAAGAGACAACTCTACACATGGACATCACCAGATGGTCAATACCGAAATCAGGTTGATTATATTCTCCGCAGCCAAAGATGGAGAAGCTCTATACAGTCAGCAAAAACAAGACCCAGAGCTGACTGTGGCTCAGATCATGAATCCCTTGTTGCAAAATTCAGGCTTAAGTTGAATAAAGTAGGGAAAACCACTAGACCATTCAGGCATGACCTAAATCAATCCCCTCATGATTACACGGTGGAAGTGACAAGTAGATTGAAGGGATTAGATCTGATAGACAGAGTGCCTGAAGAATTCTGGAGGTTTGTAACATTGTACAGGAGGCAGTGATCAAAACCATCCCCAAGAAAAAGAAATGTGAAAAGCCAAAATGGTTGAGGAGGACTTACAAATGGTTAAGGAAAGAAGAGAAGCTAAAGGCAAAGGGGAAAAGGAAGGATATACCCATCTGCATGCAGAGTTCCAAAGGATAGCAAAGAGAGATAAGAAAGCCTTCCTAGGTGATCAGTGCAAAGAAATAGAGGAAAACAATAGAATGGGAAATTCAAGAAAATTAAGATACTCAAGAAAATTATAGATACCTAGGGCACATTTTGTGCAAACATGGGCAAAATAAAGGGCAGAAATGGTATGGACCTAAAGGAAGCGGAAGATATTAAGAAGAGGTGGCAAGAATACACAGAAGAACTGTACAAAAAAGATCTTCATGACCCAGATAATCATGATGGTGTGATCACTCATCTAGGGCCAGATATCCTGGAATGTGAAGTCAAAGTGGGCCTTAGGAAGCATCACTACAAACAAAGCTAGAGGAGATGATGGAATTCCAGCTGAGCTATTTCAAATCCTGAAAGATGATGCTGTGAAAGTGCTACACCAAATATGCCAGCAAATTTGGAAAACTCAGCAGTGGCCACAGGACTGGAAAAGGTCAGTTTTCTTTCCAATCCCTAAAAAAAGCAATGCCAAAAAAGTTCAAACTACTGCACATTTGCACTCATCTCACACACTAGCAAAGTAATGCTCAAAATTCTCCAAACTAGGCTTCAATAGTATGTGAACCGAGAATTTCCAGATGTACAAGCCAGATTTAGAAAAGGCAGAGGTACTAGAGATCAAATTGCCAACATCCATTGGTTCATCGAAAAAGCAAGGGAATTTCAGAAAAGCATCTCCTTCTGCTTCATTTCCTATGCCAAAGCCTTTGACTGTGTGGACCACAACAAACTGTAGAAAATTCTGAAAGAGATGGGAATACGAGACCACCTGACCTACCTTCTGAGAAATCTGTATGCAATTCAAGAAGCAACAGTTAGAACCAGACATAGAAAAACAGACTAGTTGGGTTCAATCCCTGGGTCAGGAAGATCCCCTGGAGAAGGAAATGGCAACCCACTCCAGTATTCTTGCCTGGAGAATTCCATGGACTGAGGAGCCTGATAAGCTGCAGTCCACGAGGTTGCAAAGAGTCGGACACGACTGAGCAACTTCACTTTCACTTTTCCAAACTGCAAAAACAGTATGTCAAGGCTGTATACTGTCACCCTGCTTATTTAACTTATATCCAGAGTACATCATGTGAAATGACACGCTGGTTTGAAGCACAAGCTGGAATCAAGATTGCCGGGAGAAATATCAATAAACTCAGATATGCTGATGATACCACCCTTATGTCAGAAAGCAAATAGGAACTAAAGAACCTCTTGATGAAAGTGAAAGAGGACAGTGAAAAAGCTGGCTTAAAGCTCAAAATTCAGAACTAAGATCATGGCATCCAGTCACATCACTTCATGGCAAATAGATGGGGAAACAATCGAAACGGTGAGTGTCTTTATTTTCTTCAGCTCCAAAATGACTACAGATGGTGACTACAGCCATGAAATTAAAAGACACTTGTTCCTTGGAAGAAAAGTTATGACCAACCTAGATAGCATATTAAAAAGCAGAGACATTACTTTGCCAACAAAGGTCTGTGTAGTCAAAGCTATGGTTTTTCCCGTAGTCATGTATGGATGTGAGAGTTATACCATAAAGAAATCTGAGCGCCAAAGAATTGGTGCTTTTGAACTGTGGTGTTGGAGAAGACTTCTGAGAGTCCCTTGCACTGAAAGAAGATCAAACCAGTCAATTCTAAAGGAAATCAGTCCTGAATATCCATTGGAAGGATTGATGCTGAAACTCCAATACTTTGGCCACCTGATGTGAAGAACTGACCCATTAGGAAAGTCCCTATGCTGGGAAAGATAGAAATCAGGAGTAGGAGATGACAGAGGATGAGATGGTTGGATGGCATCACCGACTTGGTGGACATGAGTTTGAGTAAGCTCTGGGAGTTTGGTGATGGACAGGAAGCCTGGTGTGCTGCAGTCCATGGGGTCGCGAAGAGTCAGACATGACTGAGCAACTGAACTAAACTGAGCTGACAGCTTTCCCCTTTATGTCTCTCCAATGGACCCACCCCTCCAACCCCTCCCTTTTTGTCACTCCTCAAGTCCCTGCCCTGTCACACCCTCTCTTCCCCACCTAAGCTTCAACCTTGGCTTGGGGGATGCCGTATCTGCAGCCCTGATGAAGACAGGCTGTGTGGACTTTACTCCTTTTTCCAGTTTTGCAAGAATACAGTTTTTATTTCATGCTTAACCACCAAGTAGGTTTGTTACAGTGCTTTTTATTTAATGCAGTTACAAGCGACCAATTAGTTTATGATTTCCAAGTTTGTGTCCTTAAAAAAAGCATAAGAGAAAAAGGATAGATAAGCTTAATGCTTAATTTGAATTTTCCTGGGAGTGATTCTTTATATTTGTTAACTTGATTTTTTTCGAATTGGTGGCTACAAAAGCATAAAGGTCATAAAATTCCCTGGCTTCACCAACAGCTGGAAGCAGACCCTGTCTGCAGAGACAGATCAAGAATGACCTTCACCGCACATCAGACACATCCATCATAACCTTCATTCTACAGACAGAACAGGAGGTGCAGGTGCTTGGGTACGGCCATCTCCAGGGGCAGAGCTGTGACCTGCCCTGAGTCCCCTGCTCCCCTGCCCCAAATCCCAGAGATCCAGCAAAGTGTGGTCCTGTCGGGAGAATACCACTGAATGCAGAAGTCTGATTCTCAGTTCTTACTACAGTTATAATGTCAGCATTTGTCAGCTTATGAGACAGATTTTCCATTTGGAACTATTAGCTTAACTGCATACGCACACATCACAGCTCACTGTTGGAAAGGGCTCTAAATGTGACCATGCTCTTTGGCAGGTGGCACAGACTGTCGGGCCACCCGACCACGTCAGCTTTCCTTTGCTCCAGTGATGAGAAGATTAATGACGGGCAACATTTTCAAAGGATGATGGACAAACCTTTATGTTTTTAGATGTAGTGGCAGCATGTGGAACCCACAGTGCTCCTGTCCTTTTTGGTAGTCAATTTTTTTTTCTAGGTGAGGGGTCTCCACAGCTTGGACAGCTAGCACAGCACATGCTTTGTGACTGAGATATGACTTTCCTAGGTTACAGTTACCAAGAGTCCCTGGGTCCAGAAAGCTAACACTACACCCAGTAATGCAGAAGTAAGGCTGGGGGCACTAGAAATGGTCCTTGGAAAGAGGTTTCAATTGTTCCCTCACAAAGCAAATCAAGCTTCCTAATTAGCTACAACACAGAAAGCTCAGCTCCTACAGCCCTGCAAGCCCTGCCTCTGTTCCCCTGGTCAAACTTCGTCTCTGCGGCAGAAACAGCTCCGCTGCTTTCTTTTCCTTATTCGTGTTCGAAGAACTCGTGGCAGGCGGTGGTAACCATGGCAACGAAAGCCATAAATTCCTGGAAGTCACATTCGCCGTCCCCATCACTGTCCAGTGTCTCCATGACTTTGTCCACAACCTCCTGCTCTTTGATTTCCTGAGAGAGATAAGACAGGTTGTCCAGCGTGCTTCTAAATGAACGTTAGGGCCACAAAGACATGATCAGAAGTTGCCTGGCTTTAATAATTTTGTATTAGAAGCAACCTAATGGCTTCCCTGGTGGCTCGGTGGTAAAGAATCCACCTGCAAATGCCGGAGACATGGGTTTGATCCCTGATCTAGGAGGATCCCATAAGCCCCTGCACCACAACTGCTGAGCCTGTGCTCTAGAGCCCAGGAACCACAGTGCCCACGTGCTGAGCCACGTGCCCAACAGCTCACGCTCCACAACGGGAGAAGCCACGGCAACAAGAAGCCCCTGCTTGCGGCAACTAGAGAGCAGCCCTGTGAGGCAAAAAAGACACAGCTCAGCAAAAAAAAAAAAAAAATTCCCAGAGCAAAAAGAAAAATAATAATTAATTTAGAAACAACCTAAGATATGAAATGCAAAATTCCAGAGAGGTTTTCTCCAGTGACCAGGGGGCTGTTGGTTGGCAGAGGTCTCTAGGGGTCTGAGCCTTCTCTTCCACTTTCCTTTAGGTGCAGTGGGATCTTACTACTAAAAGACTGAATGGAACAGCCAGGATCTGAAAAACTGCAGGCTGTTTGTGTTAAAAAAAAAACAACAAAAAACCAGAAAGGAAGAGTACAGTCTAGATTAGCCTGAGCACATTATATGCAAATGCCTTGAAAGCAAAAATGAACTTTTGGCTCCTATAAATTTTTCATTGTTTCTGCATGTGGAAGACCCTATAGTGAAGGCTTCCAGGTGATTTTCATGTTTTGAAAGTAGTTTCTGGCTGAAATAACTCTCGGGAACATGCCCTAAATTTATTAACTTCTTGTGTCTTTTGGCATTTGAGTTGCTTTCGAGGTGTCTGGGACTCTTCTTGACATTATGCTCAACATGGAGTCAAGTGAGTGGTGAGACAGAGGGACAGAGACAGTACAGGAAAGATGTGCACACGAGCTGAGGCGGAGTATAACACCGCCAACTCTTCCGAACACCCAGTCCTCAGGGCAGGAGCGCTTGGCCTGAAGAAGTCGAGTATAACGCACAATGGCTGCCTCAGACATAAAACATGTAAAAGACTGAGGTTCCCATGAGGGGCTGGGTGGTACCTATAAACATCCGCTAAAAGATTAATTTCAATTACAGGAAAGATTTGCCTCCAAACAGAAACTACTTCATAAAAACCAGGCCAACAATGTTCATGATACCTTGATATACTTACCATGATTTACTTTTGTTTTATAAACTGTGTTTCCCACATGCTAAGCTTTTTCTATGTTTTAAATCAATAATTAATGACAGTAGCTACATTTGTTGAGCTGCACTTGATAAGCACTGTCTCACTGCAACAATTCTTTTCACAGAAGAATCCAGGACCTTCTGACTCTTAGGTGCGGTGGTGGGAAACAAGGGAAGTAAAAGTGTGAGCAGGCAGTTACCATACCGAGAACCTGGGTGCCTGAGAAAACCAGCTTCAAAATCAGACTAGGGAATCCCACCTGAAGTCTGCAGGCTATTTCCTCTGATGGTGGTGCCATTTGTAGCCATGGAGTGTTTGGGTGGGGAGAGACCTGCATACTCGGGGCACGGAGTCTGGGGCTCGTCCTGCACCATGGTCCAGCCTGCCCAGGAGGACAGCTCGCACCACCATGTGGGCTGGGCTCTCATGTCTTCCTGGGAATTAGCTCCTGGTCAGACATGAGTGCACTGGTGCACTGTATGGCCATTTCCTCTGGGTGCAAGATCACTTCAGTAACCTTGGTTCTGGGCACAAAGGGAATATTAGGTACCAGGTGGACTGCAGTTCGTTGCCTTGAATACACAATATGGATACAGCAGAGATGACCTGTGGCTGAGCCAAGGGCAGTGAAGGTTGTGAGTGGGGAAGTGAGTCCTCAGTGGAGCATCTGGACACAGATCCACCAGAAGGGGAGCTGCCAGGGCAGTGGGCCTCATCAGATGTCCTCATGTAGCTTCCTAAGCTCCCGCCAGGGCACCTCACCCCACAGGGCCCCCTGCAAGGTCCCAGGGCCTCTCTTGTGACCATCTTGTGGCCTCTTGGTGATGAGCCAGGTCCTGGGGCCTGCATCTCTCCCAGCATCGACTATGCTGAGAGCTCAGTAATACCTGGCATCTTCTCACTGTGGTGAATCTAACCATGTAGAGAAAACAGAAACAGTCCTCTTCCCAAGAACAAAAGCTTATTTTTAACAGTCTTCTTGCATGTTCAGTGCGTGATAAGTCATGGTATAGTTTCCATCCCACTTTGTCATTGTTATTGTTGTACGTGCTCAGTCGCTACAGTTGTGTCTGACTTTTTGCGACCCATGGACTGTAGCCCACCAGGGTCCTCTGTCCATGGGATTCTCCAGGCAAGAATACTGGAGTGGGTTGCCATGCCCTTGTCCAGGTCTTCCCACCCCTGGGATGAACCTGCATCTGCCACAGGCAGATTCTTTACCACTAAGCCAATGGGGAAGCCTCCCTATTGCTGTATGTCCTTGGGTTTTCCCAAGAACCTGTACTCTTGCGTTTGAGACAGCAGTTTTTCCCTGATGCTCTTACTGTACACAAAATGAAAATTGTGGAGCCTACCTAAGCCAGCCTCTGTACAGAGGGCTCACTTGTGCAAAGACATTTTCAGGAACAACAGAGGAGTCCTGACACCAACCTGGAGCCATGTTCAGGGCAGCTCAGAAGAGAAAATGGGCAGATGGTCTTATAAGCGGACAGGAGAGCAGGTTAATGTAGTTTTAAAAAGCAAGACTCACCTCCAAAAAATGGGAAAGTTCATTGTTGATGAGCTCCTTGAGTTCTGACTTCTTCAGCTTGTGCTTGTCACCTTCCCTCCCGGAATATTGATGGAAGACGTCAATGAGGGCCACCACGGCCTTCTCTAACTCAGACATCTGGGGCCCACAAAAAAAGATGCTTTGTAGAACAGAGCAGTTGTTACCTACACCGACCTTACCATCGGGGGCAACTGGCTTTGGCTCACCTCCCCTTTTGGGCTTAGAGGGTGTGGCTTTTCATCACCCCTGAACCCGCTCCCTGCCAACCCTCCCTTCTCTGTCTTCTGTTCCCAAGCCCTCTGGCTTCTGGTTGCATTTAGGGAAAACTTGAACCAAAATACAGAGGAAGAGCAGTGAGGGGGATTGAGTCCTCCTCCATCCCTAGGAGACTCCCCACTATGTCCTGGCAGGACTGCAAGATGAGGTGACGGTGCAGGGGAGCAAGGTTTTGAATTAATTACGGTGAACAGGAGCCAAATAAGGATACAGAAGTCAATAGTATTCCTATGTTCTGTCAATAAGCACTTAGAAAATGTAGCAGAAAAGTCCCGTTTTACAGCAGCACACACATATTTCTAAGCATAAGTTTAGCAACAAAAGTGTAGGTCCTTCCAAAAGCTACTGAGGTCATAAAATGTAGGAAATTTCTTTCAAATGGATATATAAATTTAACTCATTTTTAACAAAAATGTTTCTGACTTTTGGTGGGGGGTGGAGAAGAACATGACCAAATAATAGCTAGAAAATTCAACTGAAAAAATAAATATGGTAGAATTGCCACAATTTTTTTGAAAAAGAAGATCGAGGAAAGGGACCTTGAATTTGAAGGTATCTAATAATCTGATGAAGTTATTGTAGGGGAGCAAGACTTGCCACCCCAAAATGTCTCTTTGGGATGCAGATTATTTTCATCTGAAAACAATCAAGGCCCCCAGGACTCAGGAAGAAATTCCCGGTAGCTGCCTGAATCAGAATTTCGATGGAGGGCCTATTACAGGAATGGAGCAACCACCAGAGGGCAAGGAATGTGGGCCAGGGGGAAGGGAGGGCAGGGGGGCAACGCTAGGAGATCTGAGTCCACTGTGCCCCATCACCTCTGCTGGCACAGCAGACACTGGTTCACCATCTCTGTGTGAACTGCGTCCTCCCCTCTGAAGCCCCAAACCACTGCTCTCAACATCTTCCGCATTTTGGTGAGTGACAGTTTTCCTGGGCCTCTCCCATGTATATATGTTTTTAAACTTTGATTTGAATTTCTCCTGTTTACCTGTCTCATGTTTATTTAATTCTTAGACCAGGAAGAAGAATTTAGAAGGGTAGAGGAAAATGTCTTCCTTCCCAATACCAGCTCTGACGCCAGAACAAATTCGGGCAGAGGCTGGGCCACCTCCAGGCACTTTGTATTCTTGGTGGCGCTGCCTCCAATGACAGAATGGCGCCTTTTCTCTGCATTTATCAAGGTAGGAAGCTTTTGCCTCCCCCACAACATGTACCTTATACCACACAATCTGCAAGCCAAGGAAACAGCTGTTCAACCCTGGGAAACAGGCAGTATACAAAGGACCACTTGTCGACTGTTTCACAAAACGGCCGGACGCTCAGCCAGAGAAATTTGCCAGCTTTTGGCCTTGAGTTCTAATCATTAAAGAATCTTTGCAGTGTCATAGTTAAAAATAAAGAATTATGTCTCATTTTTGAAAAGCCATTCCTGTATTGAATATCACTTATATTTAAAAAAATAAACTGGAATATAAGATTTAAATTCTTATTTATTTCTGACTTTCAAAGGAAAAGGATTGAAGATTTTTGCCTTGGCCTGATCTTTGCTAAACTTACCCTATTAATCATCAGTATACTTTGTTTTGCTCTAAAGTCCCTAAAAATATCACATGTAGACAGAACAATTCAGATGTATTAAATCTTTAACATTTCATACTTTCTTATCCTTGGAACTCGAGTTCTCAATTATTAATTTTTTAAAAAAGAAAACAAAAAACTTAAGAAACTTCTGCATAGTCCTTATGCTTCTCAAACTTCATGATGACTGGGAAAGATGAGGCTAAAATATTTGTTGTGTGGAGTATGACTAGTGGGATTTTTTTTTAAAGGAAAGGCATAAAATATATATCCCATATGTGAAAACGCCATAAAATGTGATTTTCTTCATTAAACACACTACAAATTAATTTTTACAAGTTTTTCCTGTTAAAGTCTTCCCAACTGATGGTTAGAAATTGTTGTTGAAGAGAACTGGAAATCAAATATCCAGTTCTCCTTTCGCTGCATTCCGTGAATATTCTACATTAATCTTTCATTTCGAAAACAGGAGAACTGCTGGGCGTTAGCTCCTCAGAAGGTCACATCATAGGAGATGTGGGAATCCCTCTAGGCAAGAGCCCAACCTCCCCAAGAAACCTGAGGATGGTTAAACTTATCAAAGACTTCAATTTCTTTGGCTCGGTCGTAATTTAATTGCAAAGACCTCCTCACTCTCCCTGACCCGGGGGAGGGCGTCCGAAGACGCCGGCTCCGAGCTCAGGGCGCCTGTCCCCGCTCCGCGGAGGACGCAAACCCTCTCTTCAAAGAATTAAGCAAGAGGCCGACTTGCAGCAACACCCGAGCCGAAGACCCAACGTTTCCCCGACTGTAGTAATGAATCACCGGGAGAACGTGACTCATCTGTAGGATGAATCTCGCTCCCTAGAGTTGAGGTAGCCGTGTCCGCTAGGCAGGAGGAGAGTTGTACTTTTGAAATGCTGCCAGAATCCTAGGGACAGAGAAGCCTGGCAGGCTATACGTTGCAACAGTCGGACACGGCTTAGCGACTAAACCACCACCCTAAAGGGGTTTTTAAACTACCACCCAGTTCCCAAGCCCACCCTCCGGGTCCTGCCCCCCAAACACCAGAGCAGGTTCCCCTGAGTGTCCTCACGTCAGTGGTCCTTGGCTGTCGCTCCGGTCACCTCTGGCTTCGGCGTCCTGAATGCCGGGACTAGGGCAGAAACAGCCTCTTATCCTTTCGCGGGGGGCGTGACCGGCACCCCGAGAGCCAGGCAGCCAATGGGAGCTGAGGGCGGGGTGCTGGTGGGGCGGGGGCGGGGGCGGGGCCTGCGTCTCCCTCTCCTGCCTCTGCAGCCCGCGGGGGCTGGACACACAGGGCCGCATTGACGGCGCCGCCCGGGACTCGCTTGGGAGCCAGGCCTGCACTCGGGCCAAGGAAGAAAAAGGCCTGTAGGGCAGAAAGTGGGGAGTCAGCTCTTTGTACTGGATTTAAGTTTATACGTGAACATTGATGTTCCTCTAAAGGCAAGGATGGTGGTGGGTAGAGGAGTGGGACTAGTGATTGATTCCGACAAAGCAAATGTGCAGACAATAGCAGGATGAATGCGGGAATTCAGAGCCCGAATGCACCTGCTCTGGCCCCACCCGCGAGTGGGACACCCGTGGACATCAGTACCTCGAGCTTAGTCACTGAACCCAGCGTCTGCAGGCCCTGAAACGTGGGGCGAATGGTTTAATACTACCGAGGGCACATGCTAGGCGCCCCTGAAGGATTCCTCGTCCCTCCGGGGTGAGTGGCAATAGGCTGTCAGAGCTAGACAGTGCCCCAGGCACATCCTGTCCATGTGTTCTGATTTAAGGGCTGTGCTGGCGGGGGTGGGGGTGAATGGGAGGTGGGGCCCTCACCCAGGCCTCACAAGCGGCCAAGGAAGGCTGAGTACGGACTCCACACTGCGGTCCTCTTAACAGCCTCTCTTTAGACACATTATACACAGACTCTCTTTCCTTTTCTTCTTTGCCTTTCATTTCTCTTCTTTCCTCAACTATTTGTAAGTCCTCCTCAACCATTTTGGCTTTTTGCATTCCTTTTTCTTGGGGATGGTTTTGATCACTGCCTTCTGTACAATGTTAGGAAACTTCAGAGTTCTTTAGGCACTCTATCAGATCTAATCTCTTCAATCTATTTGTCACTTCCACTGTGTAATCATAAGGGAATTGATTTAGGTCATGCCGGAATATTTTGGCCACCTCATGCGAAGAGTTGACTCATTGGAGAAGACTCTGATGCTGGGAGGGATTGAGGGCAGGAGGAGAAGGGGACGACAGAGGATGAGATGGCTGGATGGCATTACTGACTCGATGGATGCGAGTCTGAGTGACCTCCGGGAGCTGGTGATGGACAGGGAGGCCTGGCGTGCTGCGGTTCATGGGGTCGCAAAGAGGACACGACTGAGCGACTGATCTGATCTGATCTGAATGGTCTAGTGGATTTCCCTACTTTATTCAACTTAAGCCTGAATTTTGCAACAAGGGATTCATGATCTGAGCCACAGTCAGCTTTGGGTCTTGTTTTTGCTGACTGTATAGAGCTTCTCCATCTTTGGCTGCGGAGAATATAATCAACCTGATTTCGGTATTGACCATCTGGTGATGACCATGTGTAGAGTTGTCTCTTGTGTTGTTGGAAGAGGGTGTTTGCTATGTTCAGTGTGTTCTCTTGGCAAAACTCTGTTAGACTTTGCCCTGCTTCATTTTGTACTCAAAGCCCAAACTTGCCTGTCACTCCAGGTAGGCCTGTTACTGACTTCCTACTTTTGCATTCCAGTCCCCTATGATGAAAAGGACATCTATTTTTGGTGTTAGTTCTAGAAGGTCTTGTATGTCATCATAGAACCGTTCAACTTCAGCTTCTTCAGCTTTTGTAGTTGGGACATAGACTTGGATTACTGTGACACTGAATGGCTTGCTTTGGAAATGAACCGCGATCACTCTGTCATTTTTGAGATTGCACCCAAGTACTGCATTTCGGACTTTGTTGACTATGAGGGCTATTGCATTTCTTCTAAGGGATTCTTGCCCACAGTAGTAGATACAAAGGTCATCTGAATTAAATTCACCCATTCCTGTCCATTTTAGTTCACTGATTCCTAAAATGTTAATGTTCACTCTTGCCATCTCCTGTTTGACCACTTACAGTTTACCATGATTCATGGACCTAACATTCCAGGTTCCTATGCAACACTGCTCTTTACAGCATCGGACTTTATTTCCATCACTAGTCACATCCACAACTGGGTGTTGTTTTTGCTTTGGCTCCATCTCTTCATTTTATTTATTTTTTTTTTTGGAGTTATTTCTCCACACTTCTCCAGTACAGTAGCAAATTGGGCACCTACCAACCTGGGGAGTTCATCTTTCAGTGTGATATCTTTTTGCCTTTTCATACTGTTCATGGGGTTCTCAAGGCAAGAATACTGAAGTGGTTTGTCATTCCTTCCTCCAGTGGACCACGTTTTGAAGGGTTGGAGATCAGGCTAATCACCAATGACCCATGATTTAATCCAACGATGCTGCTGTAATAAAACCTCCATAAACATCCCCAAGGGAAGGAGTTTGGAGAGCTTCTGGGCTGGAAAGCATGTAGAGATGGGGAGGGTGACTCCCAGAGAGCAGGAAGCTCCTTGCGCCCCCTGCACCTGTCCTCTGTACCTCCTCCATCTGGTTCTTCCCCAGTTGCATCTTTTTACAATAGGCTTGTAACCTATCCCTGAGTTCTGTGAGCTGCTCTAGCAAATCACTGAACCAGAGGAGGGTGCGTCGGACCCCCAATTTATAGGTGTCCACAGCTGGGGTCTTACAGTGACTGCTGAAGGGGGGCAACCTTGTGAGTGAATGGTGTCAGAAGGGAGTCAGATCACAGGACACCCAGCTGGCATAAACCATACATTTGGTGTCAGAGTGCTTTCTGTTGGTAGAAAACAGCTCACAGTCAATACACTCAAAACTTAACTCTTGATTTCTGGCATCATTGATTTTTTTCCCTCCATTTTGTCTCTTCTGCCAAGTTTATTCTTTCCTTATAGCAGCAAAGGCACCCCACTCCAGTACTCTTGCCTGGAAAATCCCATGGACGGAGGAGCCTGGTAGGCTGCACTCCATGGGGTTGCTAGGAGTCGGACACGATGGAGCGACTTCACTTTCACTTTTCACTTTCATGCATTGGAGAAGGAAATGGCAACCTGCTCCAGTGTTCTTGCCTGGAGAATCCCAGGGACGGGGGAGCCTGGTAGGCTACCGTCTATGGGGTCACACAGAGTCAGACACGACTGAAGTGACTTAGCATAGCATATCTTTAAATTTTTTTTAAATTTTGAAATCACTTTATTTTTCAGGTAGCCATTTATTTTTTATTTTATATTGGAGCACAGTTGTATAACAATGTTGTGCTGAAATCACTTTAGACTAACAAGAGTATAGTAAAAAATTAATAAATCCTTTTATTTTTCTTGTTATCAGTCTGGTTTTAATCAAAAGACAGAAACCACACAGTAATTCAAACAGGACAAGCTTAACACAAAGAATTATGCACCTACAATAGGATCTTAACTGTGTAGAGGAATCTAAAGAGCTTCAGGGGGAGGGGGCCGGTGTGAACGTAGGGTCTGGCATGTGCTTGTTAGAGAAGCAGGTGAAATGGCCTCCACACCAGGCCAGGCTGCTAGGCCAGCCAGGGCAGCCCTTGCCGGCCACATCTTGGAGCCAAGCACCAGCAGATGCTATGAAGGATGGAGAAGCAGGAGGAGACAGACAAACATGCTCCCCCAGGAGCAGGAGAGAAGGCCCCCCTCCAAAGTGCAAGCCCGGCTCACCACGGGGTGACCTGATTAGTGGTCACTGAAGGCAGCAGCACTAAGGGGCCAGAATCCACATCAGGCACAGGCGCCCTGCCTGGCACTCTGCATCCATCAGCAGCATTCTACACACATCCGGACTCCCCTGCAGCAGCTAAAGAAGCTGAGAAGACACAGCTCCCTTTGTTACAGTGAACTAGTTCTTTCCCCAGCAAGAAGACGCACAGCCCTACAGTTACTGTATCCGTTGCTGGCTCACTTACGGTTCCACAGAAAATTCAGTTACCTAAAGATTAAATTGAAATGCTCACTGCCAACAACTTGTTTATAAAACAGGGAAGTAGAGAAAAGGAAAATGATTAGGAGACAGACACAACATGTAACAAGCAAAAACATATGCATAGCTGCTCTAGCCTTCATCTCTGTGTAACCAGCCCTGAGGCCCTGGTAGACACCCCTGACCATCCATTCCGAATCTCCCCCGCCCTCAGCAAGAACCTGCTCCAGATTCCTTATTGGATAGAGTGAGCCAAACCTACATCCGTAAGGGGCTGGAGTCCTCAGTACTCTTGCTTTATTTAATTATAATAATTCAGCTTTGGTAGCTCTGTGTTTTCATTAACCATTACTACTGGTTGTGGAAGTATTAAGAGGAGCCCCAGAGTGCCCAGGTTCCAAAGTCCTCCCTGCTGCCCTCACATAGCAGTAACACAAACCCCCTCCCTCTCCCAGGTAATTGGGATCAATCATTCAAGCCAATAGATGAACTTTTTTTTTTCTTTTTGCTTGTTGGATCAAAGGCATGAGGAGCCCAAAGTGGCCAGTGGCAATCCTGGCTTCCAGTTCAGTGGGACCATTGCTCTGCACCCTGGTGGAAACCTCCCCTCTGGACAGTGAGATTTCCAAATGATCTCAAAGCTGCCAAGACAAGAAAAAAATTCTGCCAGGAGGGTATGAAGTGTACCAGGGAGACCACCAGTCATCCTTCTAATCTGAGTTCCCAGACCCATGCATTCTGGCTCTGGGGACACAGCATCATAGAACAGTTCTTAACTCAAAGTATAGATTATATCCTGCCTTACAGAACCCATCCTTTCAGGATGTTGCCTTCCACCTGGGATCATAATCAACTCTTCAAGAAGTGATTCCAACTTTCGACCAGGTCAGCCACTTCTGAGTTACAGGATGTGTGATAAGACTGCTCTTCCTTTGCTGGGACTCATGTCCCTGGCTGGGATGCAGAGCCATTGTAGTGGATAAACTGTGGGAGGTCATGGCTGTTGGACCTCCTGCTGCAGCCGTGCAAACAGGGAAGTAAAATCCGTACCCAGAGTGTATGTTCATTCCAGTGAGGACAGATTTCCACCCTTTCTATGATGGCAGAGGTCCAGTGTAATCCACCTGCCACCAGGGGTATGGCTGGTCACCTCGGACTCAGCACTAGTCTTGGCTGCCGGTAGACAAGGCACTCTACGGCGGCAGTTGTGAGGGGAGCAAGTGTTGCTGAGCCCTGCCCGCCCCCACCTCTGCCACGTGGCCACTGTATTTGTGGATACATCAAGTGAGCCCTGGAGCAGCTCCAGTAAGAGCTGGCTGATGCCCACGAGGCAATCCATCTCCACCTGCTTATTAGGAGCCTCTTCTGCAGGGCATGCCCAGAGTTGGGAGAGGGGTTCCCTGGAACATGAACATGTTCAAGGACTGCTCTTTCAGAGAGGTCCATCCAAACACTCTTCCAGGGCCTTCTTGTGACCAGTTTTTAATTCTGTTCCTTCCAAGTTGCTGAACAACCAAATCATTAGCAGCTGCCCATGGGTTAATACAGATTCCTACTCTAGCCATGCCTCTACAGACACAATGGACAACAACCAAACTGTCGCAGTTCTGTCCTGAGAGGACTTTCCTTCACCATGTCTCAAGGCTGACCCTTGAGTGGAGCTGCAGTTAGCTGCCTAACCTTAACCCTAACCTAACCCAAACTGCTGCTACTGGTCCTCGGAAACTGGCTGGAATGAAAAGGCATTAGACAATCCACATCTGCACACCAAGTGTCGGGGTCATGTCGACTTTCTCTGGTGCAGATGCCTCACCAGTCACAGCAGCTGCAGTTGAAGCCACAGGTGGCTGTGTTTGCGAGAGTCCACAGCCAGCCTCGCAGACCAAAGTGGCAAGTTAAATGGGCTTGTGATCAGTATCTGCCCTGCCCCTGCCGCCTCCCCACCACTGCTTATGTCAGCCCTTTGATGGCGGCATTAGTGTCCGGGGTGATTCGCAGCTTCAGGTTCACTGCTGAGATAAGAAGGGGAAGCTGTCCCAGCAGTATGGCCCACAGATGGCATGGGCCCCGAGCCTTGGGCTTGAATCAACTGGCCGGGTCCACAGCCTGGCCTCTCACCCTGTGAAGTGGGACCTGAGCCACAGGCTTTGGCCCTACTTCCCAGTTGCCCCACAGGCAGAACGGGCCTGCTTGGGAAGCACAGAACTTGCTCGCCTCTGAGGAAGGAGCCGCTGTGCACCGCGGGCTTCAGGCAGATGCAAGGCACCAGCCCTGAGGGCCCCAGCCCTATCCCAGAGTCACAACCTGGACTCTGAGTTCGTCCTTCATTGTGCGCAAGAAAAGCTTAAGGCTGCTCCTGCAGAGGTAAAAAGCTAGTTTGGGATTCTCTCATCTAACTTCTGGATGCCAGAGCGTTGGGCCTGCCCTCTTGGCACAAACACTAGCTTTCTGGGACAGCCCAGTGCAGGCTGTGCCCCTACCCCACTCCAGGGCCCACAGGGCAAAGAGGAGCTGCCCCTGGGAAAGAGATGGGCTTTCAAGTGCTGTGAGGCCACAGGGTGACATCCTCAGACACAGGCTGTGAGCTGATGCTGAGTCTTGGGGCCACAAACTGGCACTGGGGCCAGCAGTCAAAGGAGAACTTTGGAAGTAAGAGGGAGTCTCAGCCCATTCAGGGGAGCCGGGTGGTGCACAGAGCTCCCTGGAGCTGTTTCTTAGCTCCTGAATGTACTGCCGAGACAGACACTCTCGGCCCCCACTGAATCCCCTCTCTGGCTACCTTAGCTGTGGCCTGAGAGCCACTGTGATAGGGAGCTCATGAAAGTCTCCAGAATAAGACAACTGTGTCCACAGACATCTGTGTGTGGATCCTCCATTGCCACTGTGACCCGGAGTCAGTACAGGGCTTGATTCTGGTTCAGACACCTGTCCTGGGGAGGTGCTGTTGTTCAGTTGCACAGTCGTGTCCGTCTCTTGCCCACCCCATGGAATGCAGCATGCCAGGCTTCCCTGTCCTTCACCATCTCCCAGAGTTTGCAGAAAATTCATGTCCATTGAGTTGGTGATGCCATCCAACCACCTCATGTTCTGTCATCCCCTTCTCACCTGCCTTCAGTCTTTCTCAGCATCTGGGTCTTTTCCACTGAGTTGGCTCTCTGCATCAGGTGGTCAAAGTACTGGAGATTCAGCATCAGCCCTTCCAATAACTATTCAGGGTTGATTTCCTTTTGGACTGGTTGGTTTGATCTCCTTGCTGTCCACGGGGCTCTCAAGAGTCTTCAACATCATAGTTCAAAAGCATCAGTTCTTCAGCACTCAGCCATTTTTATGGTCCAACTCTCACATTCATACATACCTGACTACTGGAAAAACAATAGCTTTGACTACACAGACCTTTGTTGGCAAAGCAATGTCTCTGCTTTTTAATATGCTATCAAGTTTGGTCACAGCTTTTCTTCCAAGGAACAAGCGTCTTTTAAATTCATGGCTGCACTCATCATCTTTAGTGACTTGGAGCCAAGAAAATAAAGTCTCTCACTGTTTCCATTGTTTCCCCGGCTATTTGCCATGAAGAAATGGGACCAGATGCCATGAACTTTGTTTTTGAATGTTGAGATTTAAGTCAGCTTTTTCACTCTCCTCTTTCACTTTCATCAAGAGACTCTTCAGTTCCTCTTTGCTTTCAGCCATAAGGGTGGTGTCATATGCATATCTGAGGTTATTGATATTTCTCCCAGTAATCTTGATTCCAGCTTGTGATTCATCCAGCCTGGCATTTCACATGATGTACTCTGCACATAAGTTAAATAAGCAGGGTGACAATATACTGCCTTGACGAACTCCTTTCCCAATTTGGAAGCAGTTCAGTTCCATGTCTGGCTCTAACTGTTGCTTCTTGACCTGCATACAGATGTCTCAGGAGGCTAGTAAGATGGTCTGGTATTCCCATCTCTTGAAGAATTTTCCACAGTTTGTTGTGGTCCACACAGTCAAAGGCTTTGGCATAGAAAATAAAGCAGAAGGAGATGTTTTTCTGGAACTCTCTTGCTTTTTCAGTGATCTGACAGATGTTGGCAATTTGATCTCTGGTTCCTCTGCCTTTTGTAAATCCAGCTAGAACATCTGCTGAAGCCTTGCTTGGAGAATTTTGAGCATTACTTTGCTAGCGTGTGAGATGAGTGCAATTGTGGGATGGAATGAAAATTTGGTCATTGCCTTTCTTTGGGATTGGAATGAAAACTGACCTTTTCCAGTCCTGTGGCCATTGCTGAGTTTTCCAAATTTGCTTGCATATTGAGTGTAGCACTTTCACAGCATCATCTTTTAGGGTTTGAAATCATCCAGCTGGAATTCCATCAGCTCTACTAGCTTTCTTCATAAGGATGCTTCCAAAGGCCCACTTGACTTCGCATTCCAGGATGTCTGGCTCTAGGTGAGTGATCACACTATCCTGCTTTTCTGGGTCATTAAGATCTTTTTTGTATAGTTCTTGCATGTATTCTTGCCACCTCTTCTTAATATCTTCTGTTTCTGTTATGTTCATACCATTTCTGTCCTTTATTGTGCTCATCTTTGCATGAAATGTTTCCTTGGTATCTATAATTTTCTTCAAGAGGTTTTTAGTCTTTCCCACTCTATTGTTTTCTTCTATTTCCTTGCATTGATAACTGAGGAAGGCTTTCTTATCTCTCCTTGCTATTCTGCATTCAGATGGATGTATCTTTCCTTTTCTCCTTTGCCTGGAGAAAGGAATGGCAAACCACTTAGTATTCTTGCCTTGAGAACCCCATGAGAAGTATGAAAAGGCAAAAAGATATCACACTGAAAGATGAACTCCCCAGGTCGGTAGGTGCCCAATATGCTACTGGAGAAGTTTTTTAACTCCAAAAAAAAAAAAAAAAATGAAGAGATGGAGCCAAAGCAAAAACAACACCCAGTTGTGGGTGTGACTGGTGATGGAAATAAAGTCTGATGCTGTAAAGAGCAATATTGCATAGGAACCTGGAATGTTAGGTCCATGAATCAAGGTAAACTGTAAGTGGTCAAACAGGAGATGACAAGAGTGAACATTAACATTTTAGGAATCAGTGAACTAAAATGGACAGGAATGGGTGAATTTAATTCAGATGACCTTTATATCTACTACCGTGGGCAAGAATCCCATAGAAGAAATGCAATAGTCCTCATAGTCAACGAAGTACTCCAAAATGCAGTACTTGGATGCAATCTCACAAATGACAGAGTGATCGCGGTTCGTTTCCAAAGCAAGCCATTCAGTGTCACAGTAATCCAAGTCTATGCCCCAACCACTAATGCCAAAGAAGCTGAAGTTGAAGGGTTCTATGAAGACTTACAAGACCTTCTAGAACTAACACCAAAAATAGATGTCCTTTTCATCATAGGGGACTGGAATGCAAAAGTAGGAAGTCGAGAGATACCTGGAGTAACAGTCAAGTTTGGGTTTTGAGCACAAAATGAAGCAGGGCAAAGTTTAACAGAGTTTTGCCAAGAGAATGCAGTGGTCATAGCAAACACCCTCTTCCAACAATACAAGAAACAACTCTACATGTGAACATCACCAGATGGTCAATACCAAAATCAGATTGATTATAATCTTTGCAGCCAAAGATGGAGAAGCTCTATACAATCGGCAAAAATAAGACCAGGAGTTGACTGTGGCTCAGATCTTGAACTCCTTATTGCAAAATCTAGGCTTGAATTGAAGAAAGTGGGGAAAACCACTAGACCATTCAGGTATGACCTAAATCAAATCCCTTATGATTGATTGTACAGTGGAAGTGACAAATCGATTGAAGGGATTGGATCTGATAGAGTGCCTGAAGAACTATGGACAGACGTTTGTGACATTGTATAGGAGGCAGTGATCAAGATCATCTCCAAGAAAAAGAAATGCAAAAAGGCAAAATGGTTGTCTGAGGAGCCCTTACAAATACCTGAAGAAATAAGAGAAGCTAAAAACAGATGAGAAAAGGAAGGATATACCCATCGGAATGTAGAGTTCCAAAGAATAGCAAGGAGAGATAAGAAAGCCTTCCTAAGTGATCAGTGCAAGGAAATAGAGGAAAACAATAGAATGAGAAAGACTAGAGATCTCTTCAAGAAAATTAGAGATCCCAAGGGAACATTTCATGCAAAGATGGGGACAATAAAGGACAGAAATGGTATGGACCTAACAGAAGCAGAAGATATTAAGAATGGGTGGCAAGAATACTTGGAAGAACTATACAGAAAGGATCTCAATGACCCAGAAAATCAATACTGTGATCACTCACCTAGAGCCAGATATTCTGGAGTCTGAAGTCAAGTGGACCTTAGGAAGCATCACTATGAAGAAAGCTAGTAGAGGTGATGGAATTCCAGCTGAGCTATTTCAAATCCTAAAAGATGAGGCTGTGAAAGTGCTGCACTCAATATGCCAGCAAATTTGGAAAAGTCAACAATGGCCACAGGACTGGAAAAGGTCAATTTTCTTCCCAATCCCAAAGAAAGGCATTGCCAAAGAATGTTCTAACTACTGCACAATTACACTCATCTCACATGCTAACAAAGTAATGCTCAAAATTCTCTAAGCCAGGCTTCAACAAAACATTAACTGAGAACTTCCAGATGTTGAAGCTGGATTTAGAAAAGGCTGAGGAACCAGAGATCAAATTGCCAACATCTGTTGGATCACAGAAAAAGCAAAAGAACTGCAGAAAGCATCTCCTTCTGCTTAACTGACTATGCCAAAGCCTTTGACTGTGTAGATCACAATAAACTGTGAAGAATTCTTCAAGAGATGGGAATACCAGACTATCTTACTAGCCTCCTGAGAAATCTGTATACAGGTAAAGAAGCAACATTTAGAACTGGACTGCTTCCAAATTGGGAAAGGAATTTGTCAAGGCTATATTGTCACCCTGCTTATTTAACTTATATTCAGAGTACATCATATGAAATGCTGGGCTGAATGAAGCACAAGCTGGAATCAAGATTGCCAGGAGAAATATCAATAACCTCAGATATGCAGATGACACCACCCTTATGGCAGAAAGCAAAGAGGAACTGAAGAGTCTCTTGATGAAAGTGAAAGAGGAGAGTGAAAATGTTGGCTTAAAACTCAACATTCAGAAAATAAAGATCATGGCATCCAGTCACATGTCTTCATGGCCAATAGATGGGGAAACAGCAGAAATAGCAATAGACTGCCTCTTCTTGGGCTCCAAAATCACTGCAGATGATGAGTGCAGCCATGAATTTAAAAATGCTTGCCCCTTGGAAGAAAACCTTTGACAAACCTAGACAGCATATTAAAAAGCAGAGGCATTATTCCTTTGTCGACAAAGGTCTGTCTAGTCAAAGCTATGGTTTTTTCAGTAGTCATGTGTATGGGTGGATGTGAGAGTTGAACCATAAAGAAAGTGAGTGCCGAAGAATTGATACTTTTGAACTGTGATGTTTGAGAAGACTCTTAAGAGTCCCTTGAACTGCTAAGAGATCAAACCAGTCAATCCTAAAGGAAATCAGTCCTAAATATTCATTGGAATATTGAAGCTGAAGCTCCAATACTTTGGCCACCTGATGCGAAGAACTGACTCTTTGGAAAAGACCCTGATGCTGGGAAAGATTGAAGGCAGGACAATATGGGGACAACAGAGGATGAGCTGGCTGGATGGCATCACCGACTTGATGGACATGAGTTTCAGCAAGCCCCCGAGAGTTGGTGATCAACAGGGAAGGCTGGTGTGCTGCAGTCCATAGGGTCACAACTGACTAACTGTCCAGTCCTTCTCCCATCTGTGAAGTTTGGAGTGGGACTTACATTCCAACCTCCAGTCTCAGTGATCTCCTCAGGCAACCAGCCCCACCCTGAAGCTCTTCAGGGGCCCAGAGTCACCTCCTTAGCATCATCTCAGGTATGCTTGATAGGGCCTATTATGAAGACCTTCCTCTCACCCCTGCCCCCCGGGAATTACAGGGCTCATAGGAGTTCTGTGCCAGGAACCAGTGTGTGCGTGCTAAGTTGCTTCATTTGTGTCCAACTCTTGTGACCCAATGGACCAGAGCCCGCCAGGCTCCTCTGTCCATGGGATTCTCCAGGCAAGCATATTGGAGTGGGTTGCCGTGTTCTTCTCCAGGGAATCTTCCCAACCCAGGGATCAAACCTGCGTCTGTTATTTTTCCTACATTGGCAGGCAGATTCTTTACCAGAGCACCACCTGGGAAGCCCAGAGACAAAAACCAAATACATATTTCTGGTTATACTACAATTTCACACAGTGTAATGATATTTTTTAAATATAAACAGCCTATCTGTAAAAGGAATATGTACTATTGCCCAAGTAATAATAATAAAAAAAATCTTAGGGAGTCAGAGTACCAACAGGGCTGGCTATTGGATTGCCACAACCTCAGGTGTTTTCTGGGAGGCGGAGACCAAGGGGCAGGGTGTTGGCCTGGAAGGAAGGTGTCTACTGTGAGTAACACTAAAGCAACTCACCTGTCTTTGCTGTCTCTATAGTCAAGAGCTGTCTGCTTGACTAGTGGTCATGGCATTGCTGAGAAATGTCTACAGAATTTCAGGGATAACTGGGAAGCAGTGAAGGATGCTCAGACCCTGCAGCATGTCCGGTGTCAAAGGCCCCCAAGTGACGTATAGTGAGGCTTTGCTGGCCAAGGCAGGAGGGCTCCTGAGCAGGGGCTCCAGCGTCAGTCTTGGTAGGGAGAGGTGCTCCTCCCAGCCTATAGAGTCCCAGTGGATGGAGATGCTGGTGGGTCAACAGGACTCTCTAGGATGTACAAAGCTCCTTCCAGCTTCCTTGAGCTCAGCCTTCATCCACCCAGCAAATCCTTAGCAACAATTAATTCAGTAACCAGTTCTAAGCCTAGCTGAATTGGCTTGGGGGAAGGAAGAGTCGTTCTGGCTGGAGTTTTCCAGGGGAAAAGGCCTGGGCAGCAACATTGTTCTCTTGCATAAAGGACAGTGCCATCCGCCACCAAGCTGCTCACGAGGTGGGTCAGAGCGACCCATGTCCACAGGGAGAAAAGGATGCCTGTGTTCCAGAGGGATGTGGGAGAGGGACAAAAGGCTTCTGTTGTAACAAATGCAAGTGTCAGGAGAGGAGAATTCATTGCCTTTCCTCCTCGAGAAAGCTGCTCCCGCCAGCAGCTTTGAGGCTGGAGTCGAGCCGGGTTCAAGTCCAGTCTCTGTGGGCAGAACTCTGGCAACTGACTTGACCTCCCTCAGCCTCAGTAAGAGGGGAAATTTGTGTGTGTGTATATAGTGCGCTGTGACTAATGTGCCCAGATAATGGTCACTATCATCATGCAAGTTACTATTCTCACCCATCAAAGGAACCTGCAACTGTAGGGTGAGTTCCTGGTACAGAAGGAAGACTAAGAAAAGCAAAGAACAGCAAAGAAAAGAAGGGCAGAGGCTTCTTTCTGAGCCAGATAACTGGAGCCAAAAGTGCAGAATCAGCTCACTGGCTAACTTAGAAAACCTTGAGTCCAGGAGGCCCCAATCTGGCCAACTGTGATAGAGCATCTGTATTTTATGGGTATCATGTTTTATTATTTTTACACCACATCAAATTCCATGAATCCATTTAGTTTCTAACCAGTTGCTCCAAAGTCAGAGTCCCTCCCAGAAGGGCAGGCACAGCGTGAGCAGAGCTGGCAGCCGCCATGGTGTTGGCCTTGCTCTGGGTCCATGGCGACAGCAGGGTCCAGCTCGAGACAAGAGAGCTTTTGTTTTGAGAAGGTGCTGGGGTTGGTGCGCAGCAGCACGCCCCACACGAAGCTGCTTCCTCAGTCCATTTTGTGCGTGTGGTTTGTTTCCCTGGAATCGAGTCCAGGGATGTGAGAGCAAGTAACCAATGCCGGGAAGGCACCCGAGGAGGCTGGCCAGTGCGTCCCTGGCAGAACTCGGCACAAGCATTCATCTGAATATGCTTTGTATCACTTTTAAGGACTCAGAAATTTGCCATTGTGAAATAAAATTCATATATGTGGCAAGACAAGAAAAATGTAAACACAAAGATTCTTCTCTGCCCGTTGGCCTCCCCTCTCCTGCACTGAGGATCTTGTATCCACACTAGGCGTGGAGCAGACCACCCCCATTGGCAGGGACCCCTGCTAACCTTAAGCAGCATCACGCTCCCAGCACCAACAAGACAAATCCTTAAAGGCAACATTCCTCCTTGAATTATAAAGGGTCACAGGACCCACACGACGGTGCTTAAATCTGATTTATATAAACTGTCAACAATATGTCTTTTAACGTACAGCCTCAATCTCACAAAGCTTATATAAACTGTGTCTTGACTTCTCATGGGCAGACTTTCTGTGATGCTCTTCCCAGGTTATAATCCTCAAATTTGGCTTGAATAAAAAATTCCAATTCTTTCTTAGATCAACTGAATAGTTTTTCATTGACACCACAAAAACATGTCAGGTTTAAGGTTAAAGAAATCACTAGATTAGCCTCTCTGTTTTTTTTTTACCCAGTGGTAACGTTTTGTTTAACTGCTCCGTAAGCATCGCTCGTTTTACAGCCTTGTCCCACGTGGGCCCAGCTCAGCACACAGCATTCAAGTGCGTGAAGTCAAGTGAGCCACAGCGGAACCCACTCAGTTGATTGCTAAAATTAGTCAGTAGTGAGGATTCCTACACCTTGTTTTCAAAACAACTATGTGGACCTGAATCCTCTCCAACAACAATGATCCAGGAGGTGGAATGAGTCAAATTATACAAAGACTTAAATAAAAATTTACCAAATAAAACAGAGAATATTAAAGATCAGTTCAGTTCAGTCACTCAGTCATGTCCGACTCTTTGCGACCCCATGAATCGCAGCACACCAGGCCTCCCTGTCCATCACCAACTCCCGGAGTTCACTCAGACTCACATCCATCGAGTCAGTGATGCCATCCAGCCATCTCATCCTCTGTCGTCCCCTTCTCCTCCTGCCCCCAATCCCTCCCAGCATCAGAGTCTTTTCCAATGAGTCAACTCTTCGCATGAGGTGGCCAAAGTACTGAAGTTTCAGCTTTAGCATCATTCCTTCCAAAGGAGGTTTAAATCCAGCAGTCTAATTCCTAGCAGTTTTCCTACTGTGGAACAATAATATTTTTTGCTTTTTAAAAAACAAACCAAGTTTGGAACTTCCCTGGCAGTCCAGTGGCTAAGACTCCACCCTTCCACTTCAGGAGCCATGCTTCGATCCCTGGTCAGGGGACTAAAATCCCATGAGCTGCTTGCAGTGTGGCCAAAAAGATTAAAAACAAAGTTAAAGACGTTGTAAATAGTTGGCCTGATATTTAAAATTTTAGTATAAGTGAAATAGATCCACAGGTATATTTCTTATCTAATAGTACAATTGAGGGCTAATGTAAATATAAATGTAAAGAGTATGTAAATAAAATCATAAGAAGGATAAACTATTTTTGGAAATTAAAACAATGTAGCCTCCACAATAAAGTCAAGTAAGTTGCTATAGTTCCTAGGATGTGTGTATTATCCACCAGCAAGGTGGTGTCAGGACAGTCAGCCCCTCACATGGGGATGGCCTTTCTCCAGAACCACTGGAAGTTTTGACTGTTTTGACCTCATCTCAGAAGTCATGTAGGGTCTCTGTCATCATTTCCCACTCGTTATCGGCAGGTGGAGGCTAGCTGCAGGGGACGGAGTGGTGGCAAGCCCACACTGGACAACAGGGTGTGGGAAGGGAGGCACCATCAGGGCCAGCTTTGGACAAAGCACTCTGCCCTCCAGCCAAACCACAGAGACATGCACAGTAATCCCCCAGACCCGTAGGGCTCGCCCCACTGCTCGCCAGAGCCCCAGGAGTTGGGCCAGTGTGCTGAGCCTCCTCAGACGTGATTCTTCAGAGCAGTGGCTTGAGGATTCAAAGCATGAGACCTAAAGAGGCAAGTTATCTGACCCAGTCCTTTTGCCCCGCGTCCGGTGGTGGAATGGGTTAGGAGAACCCTAATGAGACAGTCCAGTCTGAAGGGGAAACGGGGGGCCCAGTATGCACAGCAGCCCTCGTCAGGCCCTACAGTGCCTGGGCATGACTCCCCACCTCTCCGCTTCGCCTCCTTTCCACATCTCAGCCATTTTGCCCGTTCCATGAAAAGCAGTCCATGTCTGTAGCTGCTGCCTGGCTGACAAAGTTCAGGGTCCAAATGCCACTTTCTGTCTTGTGCTCTCTCTGGTTCTTTCAGCGCAAGCTGCTATTGATTCTGCTGGTTCTGTTGTCTGAATAACTGTGGGTTTTCTAGAGTTCATTGATATTCACAGCACTTGAAAAAACCTAAACCCGAATCTGTTTGAAACGGGCCCTTCTCTAATTGGCCCTCATGCAGCTTCTGCAACCAGTGCCCTCAGGTTTGGAAGGTGATTGATACGACAGCGTCTGAGGGGCCCATGTACGAAGTCCACAGGAAGCTTTTGCTCACAAAACAGGTGTGAGCACCAACTGAACTATTGCAGTCTTTGAGGGCTTCACAATGCCATCTCATCTTGTCCCTGCTCTGAGGCCACTCTTCCCCAACAGCCCGTGGAGTCAGCCTTTGCCCTGAACCTGCTTGTTCTTTGAGAATCTTCTTCTGGGAGAGAAGGGGCATGAGAAATAGTTCCATTTTTGAGCCGGCCATAGTCCTTTGTAGCTCTTTAAAGTTCTGTTTGGAAATTGGATTATCCTCCTCTAGCTCCTCTCTTCCAGACCGTTCTTAGACACATAGCAGGGAGGCCCGGCTGACACTCTGATGCTGCTGGGAAGCCACTTGAGTAGACCAGAAGTCCACTTCCACACAGGTCACCCTGGGACCCAGTTCCCACGGCTGAAAAAGGAAGGCTCTTTCCTCCTCTTCTGGTACATTGCGTTGATTTCCTTGCCTTGGCCCCTAGGTGTGCAAGCCTCCTGCTTCTGTCTGATTCCACACTAGGGCTGCAGGCTCTAGGCTCTTGTTTTGGTAGCACCCACAGTGAAGCACCAAACTCTGCCCCGGTTACCAGTGCCGTGTAGGAAGCCACCAGCAGACAGTGTAAAACACTCACCCTCTTCCTTATTCTCACCAGGCACACCATCAGGGAGCAGGGACCCATCTTGCTTCAGCTCCACGATGTCTGGGCCACAGCTGAGAAACCTGGAACAGTAGGATACCTCAAACAGTGGGAGTGGGTGGCCCAGGGCCCTCTCAATAGCCTGTCTGGAACCTGTATGGGTTCCCAAGTGGACTTTCACAGTGACTGGGTCCTGAGAACAGGCATTTCGGCAGAACCAGAGGACACTGCACACAGCCTATTGTAAGCTGGCCTCAGAGGTCACTGCTGGTCTCCTGTTCTATTGATTAAAGCCCACCCAGATTCAGGCAGAGGGAATGTTATGGGAAGAGTGTCAAAGAATTTACAGTCATTAAAAACCCACGGTTCACCCTCTAGCCATACATCACCTGCAAACAGTGGAGGGTGCAAACCTTTTTTAAAGACATTGAAAGATTAGTTTCAATTGAAGTGTCTTTTACATTGTGTGGTTTACATGGTATACTGCATACTTTTTTTTTTTTCCGGATCAAGATTATTTTTTATTGCACATTTATTACACACATTTTTATCCATTTAAAGATACAGAACACTCCAGTGTCCCAAAAGACTCCTTCACAGCATCCCCTTCACAGCATCTATCTCAGGCACACATGCAATTTTGAGGGGAGGAACACAAGCCTATGAGTGGGACTGTTGAACTGCAGGGTAGGCATAGGTCTAACTTTCCCAGAAACAGCCAGTTTCTAACTTAATTGTACCAGTTTGTATCCCACTTTCTCCCCAACAATGTGTAACTCCAGTCCCCAAGATACCAACACTTCAGGATTTTCAGTCTTTTAACTGCTCTAATGGGAGTGTGGTGATAGCCCATTGTGATTAATTAGCATTCCTTGATGTATCCATGAGCTTTTGTTGTATATGCCAAACTGTCCCCATATTGAATGTTTTACAATAACAATCATTGACTTAGCTCACGATTCTGCATGTTGGCTGTTTGGGACTTATTCAGCAGGATTTTCAGGAGGGCCTCACCTGCACTCTTTCCATCTCTAGTTACTACTGGCCACCAGGTGGCTTTGGTTCTGGAGGTGACCGGTTGTCAAACATGTGTGTGTGGTGTGCATGTATATGTGTGTGCATGTATATGTGTGTGAGGCAGCCATCTATCTCTGCTCAGCCATCTCTTCACCTGGTGGTACAGTTTCAAGACCATGGGACTGGAAACTGTGGCTTCTGAAATCTTAACCTTGGAAATTGTACAAGGTCAATTTTCAACTTCTGTGGATATATTTATTGCAAGGCAAGCCCAGATTCAGGAGGTCCACTTCTTGCTGGGAAACCTGCAGAGTACTGTGGGCATTTGGTGGTAAAAACTAAAGGGAAACCTTGTCTAAAGCAAGTCAGGAAGCCCAGGATGGGGAGCTCTCATGCCTCGCAGCTCCCATTCCCAGACAGGAAGCTGACTTCACCAACCACCGGAGAAGGAGAATTTCCTCCCTGCCTGGCAGCAGCTGGGCAATGCCTCCCTTCCCTCCCATGGACTTTTCCTTTACAGGAGCCCTTCCAGCTCCCCCTTTGGTCTGTGAAGTGACCTTCTTCTCCCTGTTCTCTGGACTTGTCTATGGTTTGCCATAACCTGCATGTCCTGAATTGCAATTCTGTTGCTATTTCTGAATAAGTCCGTTTTACTGGTAAGATAACTGGCTGTTTTATTTTTCAGGGTGGCATTTGCAGTGTCGCACACTTAGCTTTCTACCCACGAACTATTTACATTTCTAAACACAGAGGATTTGCTCGCCCTATCCCAGGGAGCTCCCTCCCCCAAAAGTCTCATCCAGTTGTGGCATCAAGCTTGAAGCTCAGGACCTCATGATTCATGATTCCCATCAGGTCTAGTAGCTACTGGGGCTCTGGAGCAGTAGCTCTTCTAGTTCCAGACTCGTGAGTTGGGAAGACAAGGAGTCTGAATTTCCTGCCAGACCCAGCACACGCTGCTGAGATGGGAGCTGACAAACAGGATGCTCCCATGCATGCAGGGGTGGTGCACAAGGCCCCTGTCTTCACCTACCACCCTCAGTCCTGAAATCACAGGGCAGTGTTCCCAGGTCCACAGTCTAGGAGTCAATGCATTTGGATTAGTGCCTGGTTCTGTTCCTTGGGCTTCCCTGATAGCTCAGTTGGTAAAGAATCCACCTGCAATGCGGGAGTTGCTAAGTCACTTCAGTCATGTCTGACTCTATGTGACCCCATAGATGGCAGCCCACCAGGCTCCCCCGTCCCTGGGATTCTCCAGGCAAGAACACTGTAGCAGGTTGCCATTTGCTTCTCCAATGCATGAAAGTGAAAAGTGAAAGTGAAGTCACTCAGTCGTGTCCGACTCCTAGTGACCCCATGGATTGCAGCCTACCAGACTCCTCCATCCCTGGGATTTTCCAGGCAAGAGTACTGGAGTGGGGTGCCATCACCTTCTCCCGCAATGTGGGAGACCTGGGTTCAATCGCTGGGTTGGGAAGATCTTCTGGAGAAGGGACAGGCTACCCACTCCAGTATTTTGGTCTGGAGAATTCAATGGACTATATAGTCCATGGAGTTGCAAAGAGTCAGACATGACTGAGCGACTTTCATTTTCACTTTTCTGCTCCTTTCAGGTAGCTGCCATCTCAAGACCCTGCTGCTCCCTGGAATGGCATGCAGGCCCCTGTCCTTCCTTTTCTGCAAGAAATAGCTCCTCAGTATGGAGGAGTTGGGGTCCACAGCAGCCTTGTTTCACATTGAACGATCTCAGTCCCTTTTGGTTCAAGGTGGTGGTGCTTTCACCAACGTAAATTCTGTGAGCACTGTTCATTGTGTGAACACGACACAGTTTGTGTCTCCAATCTCCTGGTCATGGACACTTGGCATGGTACCAACGTTTTTGTCATAAAGCTGCTATAAACATTCTTGGGCAAGGCATCTTCTAACATGTTTTTTCATTTCTTTTGGACAAAGGCTGTGGGGTCTTTTCTGGGTCCTCCAGGTTCACCCATGTTGCTGCAAATGGCAGTATTTCCTTCTTTTGATGTATATCACAGCCCCTTTAGCCACTCATCTGCTGATGCATGGATTGTTTCCATGTCTTGTCTGTTGTGAATAGCGCTGCTCTGAACAGTGACCTGCATGTATCTTTTTAAATTGCTGTTTGTTTTGGATATATCTCAAGGAGTGGAATTGCTGGATCACATGGCATCTTTATTTTTAGTTTCCTGAGACACTACCATACTGTTCTGCACAGTGGCTGCACCAGTTTACACTCCTACCAACAGCTTACAAGAGTTCCTTTTCCGTTACACCCTTGCCAGCATGTGCTACTTGCAGATGATGACCATTCAACCAAGTGTGACGTGATAATCTCATTGTGGTTTTAATTTGCATTTCCCTGATAATTAGAAATGTTGAACAACTTTTCGTGTGCCTGTTGGCCATCTGCATTTCCTCTTTGAAAAAAATGTCTGTTCAGTTTTTCTGTGCATTTTTAAATAGGTTATTTTTTTGATGTTGAGTTGTATGAGCTGTTTATATATGTTGGATATTAATGCCTTACCGGTCATAGTATTTGCAAATATTTTATCCTATCAGCAGGTTGTCTTTTTCTCGTTTGCATATTCTTAATTGTCTCTTTTGATGAGAAGAGCTTTAACTTTTGATTGTCTGATACAGCTGTGAGCAATCTATGGTCAGTCAGCCCTTTGCCTGGATTTGTAAATAGAAGTTTTATTGAAACACAGGTGCATGCATTCATTTCTGCATTGTCCGAGCTGTGCGTGCTACGACCAGCAACAAGGTCAAGTGATTCTAGCTGAGGCTGCCTGCAAAGCTTAGAATATTTACCATCTGGACTGCCCTTTGCAGAAATGTTTGCTGACCACTGGTCTAATTTACCAATTTTTAACTTTATTGTAAGGGCTTTTTATGTCTGAGGAATCTTTGCTGCTTCTAGTTTTAAAGTTTTATATTTAGGTGTGTGATCCATTTCAAATAAGCTTTTATGTCTTTTGTGAGGCAGGCAAATAGGTTCATGTTCTTGCAGCCCACCTTTTGAAAAGACTCTTCAGCCCAAGAAGGTGCGTCGGGGTCCAGCCCGGTTGAGTCCAGGGCTTCCCTCAGGATGACGGCATCGGCAATAAAGGGATAGCAAAGGCTGAGAGATTTATTAGATGCTCAATAATAACTGGTTTACGCGGGAAATCAATAAAGTTCGTGACACCAAACTTGCTCTGACCACGGAGGCCACAGGTGCTCTCTCGAATAGCAGAAGGTGCCCCACCTTAAGCACCTTCTCGAGTGGGTCTTAGAAGCCCAGGCAAATAAGTGGTCGCAGAGGACCCCTGCGCTCCAAATTATTTTGGATGAAGGAAGAACAGAAGAGGAAAGGAGGAAAAGGAAACAAGAAAGAATGACACGGGGAGACCAAGCTTCGGTGAGCAAGGCCCGTAGCTTTATTTTCAACAGGGGCTTTTATACCCTAAGTTACACATAGAGGATAATAGGGGATGCAAAGTCAGCAGTCTTTAATCCTTATCAAAAACCAGGGTTTCTTTCCTGCAAATTTATCGTATACAAATGGTTTAGATGATTTACATCATCTTCTGGCCAGAAGGCCTATTAACATTTTATGACTCTTGACAAAGGTTTGTCAACCGCAAGACTTATTTTCTCTAAGAGTAATTATTTTAAGGTCTGGCGCCATCTTTATCTGCAGGTGTCAGATAAACTTGCATTCCTATAGGGCAGAGGAACAGTGGGTTTACAACAAAGGAAAGAATTTATTACCTTAAGGGTCTAAAGTTGCTAGCACCAAGGCCACTACTTACTTTTTCTACATACCAACTATATTAATTAATACACATTCAAGGATATAATACAGGGGGTGTGGAAACTTGGCAGCAAGCATTGGCTCATCAGTGAAATCTTTTACTAGTTTTATTTTGACAGTTTCTAACTCTCTGAGAGGCTCTAAGCTATTTGAATATCTTAAGCTTCCCATTTAGGTCATACCTGAATGGTCTAGTGGTTTTCCCTACTTTCTTCAATTTCAGTCTGAATTTGGCAATAAGGAGTTCATGGTCTGAGCCACAGTCAGCTCCTGGTCTTGTTTTTGCTGATTGTATAGAGCTTCTCCATCTTTGGCTGCAAAGAATATAATCGATCTGATTTCGGTGTTGACCATCTGGTGATGTCCATGTATAGAGTCTTCTCTTGTGTTGTTGGAAGAGGGTATTTGCTATGACCAGTGCATTTTCTTGGCAAAACTCTGTTAGTCTTTGCCCTGCTTCATTCCGTATTCCAAGGCCAAATTTGCCTGTTACTCCAGGTGTTTCTTGACTTCCTACTTTTGCATTCCAGTCCCCTATAATGAAAAGGACATCCTTTTTGGGTGTTAGTTCTAAAAGGTCTTGTAGGTCTTCATAGAACCGTTCAACTTCAGCTTCTTCGGCATTACTGGTTGGGGCATAGACTTGGATTACTTTGACATTGAATGGTTTGCCTTGTAAACAGAGATCATTCTGTCATTTTTGAGATTGCATCCAAGTACTGCATTTCGGACTCTTTTGTTGACCATGATGGCCACTCCATTTCTTCTGAGGGATTCCTGCCCACAGTAGTAGATATAATGGTCATCTGAGTTAAATTCACCCATTTCAGTCCATTTTAGTTCGCTAATTCGTAGAATGTTGACATTCACTCTTGCCATCTCTTGTTTGACCACTTCCAATTTGCCTTGATTCATGGACCTGACATTCCAGGTTCCTATGCAATATTGCTCTTTACAGAATCGGACTTTGCTTCTATCACCAGACACATCCACAGCTGGGTATTCTTTTTGCTTTGGCTCCATCCCTTCATTCTTTCTGGAGTTATTTCTCCACTGATCTCCAGTAGCATATTGGGCCCCTACTGACCTGGGGAGTTTCTCTTTCAGTATCCTATCATTTTGCCTTTTCATACTGTTCATGGGGTTCTCAAGGCAAGAATACTGAAGTGGTTTGCCATTCCCTTCTCCAGCGGACCACACCCTGTCAGATCTCTCCACCATGACCCGCCCATCCCGGGTTGCCCCATGGGCATGGCTTAATTTCATTGAGTTAGACAAGGCTGTGGTCCTGGTGTGATTAGATTGACTAGTTTTCTGTGAGTATGGTTTCAGTGTATTTGCCCTCTGATGCCCTCTTTAAAGACCTACTGTCTTACTTGGGTTTCTCTTACCTTGGGCGTGGGGTATCTCTTCCCGGCTGCTCCAGAAAAGCACAGCCATCGCACCTTACCTTGGACGAGGGGTCTCTCCTCACCGCTGCCCTTCCTGACCTCGGTCATGGGGTAGCTCTTCTCGGCTGTGCTTAGTGCGTTGGTCCTCACCGCCATCCTTCCTCGGTCATGGGGTAGCTCCTCTCGGCCATGCTCTTAGTGCGCGGCGCAGCTGGCGGGGCAGGGCGCTCTTACTGTGCGGCGCAGCCGGCGGGGCGCCGCGCTCTAAGAGCACCGCGGGCGTAGATAACCAACAGTCTGGTTATTTCCCTCAGGTAGCGCTTGAGATAGCCAGGCTAAATCCTTTCTCAAAGCAATGCAGGCCGCGCAGCTCCTCTTAGCCCAGCCCCCGCTTGCTAATAGCAAATGCTGGTGTCCGCGCCGCTTCTCCGCAAAAGGAGTTACCGCAGGGCTCGTTTTCTCGTTTTGAAGACAATGAATTGTCTTTCTAAGTGCCTGATGACCTCTGCTGGCATTCAGAAGTTGTTTTGTAGGATTTATTGCCTCCTTATTGCCAAATTCAGACTGAAATTGAAGAAAGTAGGGAAAACCACTAGACCATTCAGGTATGACCTAAATCAAATCCCTTATGATTATACAGTGGAGGTGAGAACTAGATTTAAGGGCCTAGATCTGATAGATAGAGTGCCTGATGAACTATGGAATGAGGTTCGTGACATTGTACAGGAGACAGGGATCAAGACCATCCCCATGGAAAAGAAATGCAAAAAAGCAAAATGGCTGTCTGGGGAGGCCTTACAAATAGCTGTGAAAAGAAGAGAAGCGAAAAGCAAAGGAGAAAAGGAAAGATATAAACATCTGAATGCCGAGTTCCAAAGAATAGCAAGAAGAGATAAGAAAGCCTTCTTCAACGATCAATGCAAAGAAATAGAGGAAAACAACAGAATGGGAAAGACTAGGGATCTCTTCAAGAAAATCAGAGATACCAAAGGAACATTTCATGCAAAGATGGGCTCGATAAAGGACAGAAATGGTATGGACCTAACAGAAGCAGAAGATATTAAGAAGAGGTAGCAAGAATATACAGAAGAACTGTACAAAAAAGATCTTCACAACCCAGATAATCATGATGGTGTGATCACTGACCTAGAGCCAGACATCCTGGAATGTGAAGTCAAGTGGGCCTTAGAAAGTGTCGCTACAAACTAAGCTAGTGGAGGTGATGGAATTCCAGTGGAGCTATTTCAAATCCTGAAAGATGATGCTGTGAAAGTGCTACACTCAATATGCCAGCAAATTTGGAAAACTCAGCAGTGGCCACAGGACTGGAAAAGGTCAGTTTTCATTCCTATCCCAAAGAAAGGCAATGCCAAAGAATGCTCAAACTACTGCACAATTGCACTCATCTCACACGCTAGTAAAGTAATGCTCAAAATTCTCCAAGCCAGGCTTCAGCAATATGTGAACCGTGAATTCCTGATGTTCAAGCTGGTTTTAGAAAAGGCAGAAGAACCAGAGGTCAAATTGCCAACATCTGCTGGATCATGGAAAAAGCAAGAGAGTTCCAGAAAAAACATCTATTTCTGCTTTCTTGACTATGCCAAAGCCTTTGACTGTGTCAACCACAGTAAACTGTGGGAAATTCTGAAAGAGACGGGAATACCAGACCACCTGACCTGCCTCATGAGAAATTTGTATGCAGGTCAGGAAGCAACAGTTAGAAGTGGACATGGAACAACAGACTGGTTCCAAATAGGAAAAGGAGTTCATCAAGGCTGTATATTGTCACCTTTCTTATTTAACTTATATGCAGAGTACATCATGAGAAACGCTGGACTGGAAGAAACACAAGCTGGAATCAAGATTTCTGGGAGAAATATCAATAACCTCAGATATGCAGATGACACCACCCTAATGGCAGAAAGTGAAGAGGAACTCAAAAGTCTCTTGATGAAAGTGAAAGTGGAGAGTGAAAAAGTTGGCTTAAAGCTCAACATTCAGAAAATGAAGATTGTGGCATCCGGTCCCATCACTTCATGGGAAATAGATGGGGAAACAGTGGAAACAGTGTCAGACTTTCTTTTTCTGGGCTCCAAAATCACTGCAGATGGTGACTGCAGCCATGAAATTAAAAGACACTTACTCCTTGGATTGAAAGTTATGACCAACCTAGATAGCATATTCAAAAGCAGAGACATTACTTTGCTAACAAAAGTCCATCTAGTCAACGCAATTGTTTTTCCTGTGGTCACGTATGGATGTGAGAGTTGGACTGTGAAGAAGGTTGAGCACTGAAGAATTGATGCTTTTGACCTGTGGTGTTGGAGAAGACTCTTGAGAGTCCCTTGGACTGCAAGGAGATCCAAGCAGTCCATTCTGAAGGAGATCAGCCCTGGGATTTCTTTGGAAAGAATGATGCTGAAACTCCAGTACTTTGGCCACCTCATGCGAAGAGTTGACTCATTGGAAAAGACTCTGATGCTGGGAGGGACTGAGGGCAGGAGGAGAAGGGGATGACAGAGGATGAGATGGCTGGATAGCATCACTGACTTAATGGATGTGAGTCTGAGTGAACTCTGGGAGTTGGTGATGGACAGGGAGACCTGGCGTGCTGCGATTCATGGGGTCACAAAGAGTCAGACACGACTGAGTGACTAAACTGAACTGAACTGAACTGAATATTCCATTGTGTATATGTACCACAGCTTTTTTATCCTTTCATCTGTCGATGGACATCCAGATTGTTTCCATGTTCTATCTACTGTAAATAGTGCTGCAATGAACAATGGGATACATGTGTCTTTTTCAATTTTGGTTTCCTCAGGGTATATGCCTGGGAGTGGGATTGCTGGTATTTTGGCCAACTCATGCGAAGAGTTGACTCACTGGAAAAGACTCTGATGCTGGGAGGGATTGGGGGCAGGAGGAGAAGGGAACGACAGAGGATGAGATCTCTGGATGGCATCACTGACTCGATGGATGTGAGTCTGAGTGACCTCTGGGAGTTGGTGATGGACAGGGAGGCCTGGCGTGCTGTGATTCATGGGGTCGCAAAGAGTCAGACATGACTGAGTGACTGATCTGATCTGATCTGATCTGATGGTGGTTTTATTCCTAGTTATTTAAGGAATCTCCATACCGTCTTCCAATTGGCTGTATCAATTTATATTCCCACTAATAGTACAAGAGTGTTCCCTTTTCTCCACACCTTCTCCAGCCTTTACTGTTTGTAGACTTTTTGATGATGGCCATTTTGACTTGTGTGAAGCAATATCTCATTGTAGTTTTGATTTGCATTTTTTTCTCTAATAATGAGTGGTGTTGAGCATATTTTCATGTGTTTGTTAGCCATCTGTGTGTCTTCTTTGGAGAAATGTCCATTTAGGTCTTTTTCCCAGTTTTTGATTGAAAGTGAAAGTGAAGTTGCTCAGTCGTGTCTGACTCTTTGCGACCCCACAGACTTGAGACTCTAGTCTACCAAGCTCCTCCGTCCATGGGATTTTCCAGGCAAGAATACTGGAGTGGGTTGCCATTGCCTTCTCCAGGGGATCTTCCCAACCCAGGGATTGAACCTGGGTCTCCCGCATTGTAGGCAGATGCTTTACCGTCTGAGCCACAAGGGAAGTTCAGTTTTTGATTGGGTTGTTTGTTTTTCTGGTATTGAGTTGTATGAGCTGCTTGTTAATTTTGGAAATTAATCCTTTGTCAAATGTTTCATTTGTTATTATTTTCTACCATTTTGAGGGTTGTCTTTTCACCTTGTTTATAGTTTCTTTTGTTGTACAAAATTTTAATCAGGTCCCACTTGTTTACTTTTGTTTTTATTTCCATTACTGTAGGAGGTGAGTCATAGAGGATCTTGCTTTGATTATGTCATCAAGTGTTCTGCCTGTTTTCCTCTATGAGTTTTATAGTTTATGGTCTTACATTTAGGTCTTTAATCCATTTTGAGTTATCTTTGTGTATGGTGTTAGGAAGTGTTCTAATTTCATTCTTTTACATGTAGCTGTCCAGTTTTCTCAGCATTATTTAATGAAGAGGCTGTCTTTGCCCCATTGTACATTCTTGCCTTCTTTGTAAAAAATAAGGTACCCATAGGTGCATGGGTTTATTTCTGGGTTTTCTATCTTGTTCCATTGGTCTATATTTCTGTTTTTATGCCAGTACCATATTGTCTTAATGACTGTAGCTTTGTAGTATAATCTGAAGTCAGGAAGATTGATTCCTCCAGCTCCATTCTTCTTTCTCAAGACTGCTTTGGCTATTCCAGGTCTTTTGTGTTTCCATATGAATTGTGAAATTTTTTGTTCTAGTTCTGTGAAAAATGCCATTGGTAATTTGACAGGGACCACATTGAATCTGTAGATTGCATTTGGTAATATAGTTATTTTCACAATATTGATTCTTCCCAGCCAGGAACATGGACTATCTCTCCATCTGTTTATGTTGTCTTTGATTTCTTTCATTAGTGTCTTATAATTTTCTGTGTACAGTTCCTTTGTGTTCTTAGGTAAGTTTATTCCTAGATATTTAATTATTTTTGTTGCAATGGTGAATGGGATTGATTCCTTACTTTCTCTTTCTGATTTTTCATTGTTAATACATAGAAATGCAAGTGATTTCTGTGTATTGATTTTGTATGCTGCAACTTTGCAACTTTGCTAAATTCATTGATTAGCTCTAGTAATTTTTTGATACTATCTTTAGGGTTTTCTATGTACAGTATCATGTCATCTGCAAAGAGTGGAGCTTTACTTCTTTTCTGATATGGATTCCTTTTATTTCTTTTTCTTCTTTGATTGCTGTAGCTAGGACTTCCAGAACTATGTTGAATAATTAAGGTGAAAGTCGATGCCCTTGTCTTGTTCCTAATCTTACAGGGAACGCTTTCAGTTTTTCACCATTGAGAATAATGTTTGCTGTAGGCTTATCATATATGGCCTTTACTATGTTTTAATCATAAATGGGTGCTGAATTTTGTCAAAGGCTTTTTCTGCATCTCTTGAGATTATCATATGATTTTTATATTTCAATTTGTTAATATGGTGTATCACATTGATTGATTTGCATATTTTGAAGAATCCTTAAATCCCTGGAATAAACCCAACTTGATCACAGTGTATGAGCTTTTTGATGTGTTGTTGAATTCTGCTTACTAAAATTTTGTTGAGGATTTTTGCATCTATGTTCATCAGTGATACGGGCCTGTAGTTTATTCTTTTTTGTGTGTTGTCTTTGTCTGGTTTGGTATCAGGGTGATGGTGGCCTCATAGAATGAGTTTGGAAGCGCTCCTTCCTCTGCAATTTTTTGAAAGAGTTTTAGAAGGATAGGCATTATCTCTTCTCTAAATGTTTGATAGAATTCTCCTGTGAAGCCATCTGGTCCTGGGCTTTTGTTTTTTGGGAGATTCTTGATCACAGCTTCAATTTCAGTGCTTTTAATTGGGTTGTTCGTAATTTCTATTTCTTCCTGGTTCAGTCTTGGAAGATTGAACTTTTCTAAGAATCTGTCCATTTCTTCCAGGTTATCTATTTTATTGCCATACAGTTGCTCATAATAATCTCTTATAATCCTTTGTATTTCTGCATTGTCTGTTGTAACTTCTCCTTCTTCATTTCTAATTTTGTTGATTCGATTCTTCTTTTTTTCTTGATGAGTCTGGCTAGAGATTTGTCAAATTTGTTTACCTTCTCAAAGAACCAGCTTTTAGTTTTAATAATCTTTACTACTGTTTCTTTCATTTCTTTTTCACTTATTTCTGCTCAGATCTTTATGATTTCTTTCCTTCTGCTAATTTTTTGTTGTTGTTGTCCTTCTTCTTCTTTTTCCAGTTGTTTTAGGTGTAAAGTTAGGTTGTCTATTAGATGTTTTTCTTATTTCTTGAGGTAGGATTGTATTGCTATAAACTTCCCTCTTAGAACTGCTTTTGCTGCATCCTGTAGGTTTTGAGTTGTGTTTTCATTGTCTTTGTTTCAAAAAAAGAAGTTTTTTGATTTCCCTTTTGATTTCTTCAGTAACTTGTTGGTTACTTAGAAATGTGTTGTTTAATCTCCATGTCTTTGTGTTTCTTATAGTTTTTTTTTTTTTTTTGTAATTGACATCTAGTCTCACAGCATTGTGGTCCGAGAAGATGCTTGGTATGATTTCAATTTTCTTAAATTTACTGAGGTTTGATTTGATTAGATGTGATCTATCCTGGAGAAGCTCTATACAGTCAGCAAAAACAAGACCAGGAGCTGACTGTGGCTCAGACCATGAACTTCTTATTGCCAAATTCAGACTGAAATTGAGGAAAGTAGGGAAAATCACTAGACCATTCAGGTATGATCTAAATCAAATCCCTTATGATTATACAGTGGAAGTGAGAACTAGATTTAAGGGCCTAGATCTGATAGATAGAGTGCCTGATGAACTATGGAATGAGGTTCGTGACATTGTACAGGAGACAGGGATCAAGACCATCCCCATGGAAAAGAAATGCAAAAAAGCAAAATGGCTGTCTGTGGAGGCCTTACAAATAGCTATGAAAAGAAGTGAAAAGCAAAGGAGAAAAGGAAAGATATAAACATCTGAATGCAGAGTTCCAAAGAATAGCAAGAAGAGATAAGAAAGCCTTCCTCAGCGATCAATGCAAAGAAATAGAGGAAAACAACAGAATGGGAAAGACTAGGGATCTCTTCAAGAAAATCAGAGATACCAAAGGAACATTTCATGCAAAAATGGGCTCGATAAAGGACAAAAATGGTATGGACCTAACAGAAGCAGACGATATCAAGAAGAGATGGCAAGAATACACAGAAGAACTGTACAAAAAAGATCTTCACGACCCAGATAATCATGATGGTGTGATCACTGACCTAGAGCCAGACATCCTGGAATGTGAAGTCAAGTGGGCCTTAGAAAGCATCACTACCAACAAAGCTAGTGGAGGTGATGGAATTCCAGTTGAGCTATTCCAAATCCTGAAAGATGATGCTGTGAAAGTGCTACACTCAATATGCCAGCAAGTTTGGAAAACTCAGCAGTGGCCACAGGACTGGAAAAGGTCAGTTTTCATCCCAATCCCAAAGAAAGGCAATGCCAAAGAATGCTCAAACTACCGCACAATTGCACTCATCTCACATGCTAGGAAAGTAATGCTCAAAATTCTCCAAGCCAGGCTTCAGCAATATGTGAACCGTGAATTCCTGATGTTCAAGCTGGTTTTAGAAAAGGCAGAAGAATCAGAGGTCAAATTGCCAACATCCGCTGGATCATGGAAAAAGCAAGAGAGTTCCAGAAAAACATCTATTTCTGCTTTATTGACTATGCCAAAGCCTTTGACTGTGTGGATCACAATAAACTGTGGAAAATTCTGAGAGAGATGGGAATACCAGACCACCTGATCTGCCTCTTGAGAAATTTGTATGCAGGTCAGGAAGCAACAGTTAGAACTTGACGTGGAACAACAGACTGGTTCCAAATAGGAAAAGGAGTACGTCAAGGCTGTATATTGTCACCCTGCTTATTTAACTTATATGCAGAATATATAATGAGAAACGCTGGGCTGGATGAAGCACAAGCTAGAATCAAGATTGCCAGGAGAAATATCAATAACTTCAGATATGTAGAAGGTACCACCCTTATGGCAGAAAGAGAAGAAGAACTAAGGAGCTTCTTGATTAAAGTGAAAGAGGAGAGTGAAAAAGTTGGCTTAAAGCTCAACATTCAGAAAACTAAGATCATGGCATCCAGTCCCATCACTTCATGGCAAAGAGATAGGGAAACAGTGGAAACAGTAGCTGACTTTATTTTTCTGGGCTCCAAAATCACTGCAGATGGTGATTGCAGCCATGAAATTAAAAGACACTTACTCCTCGGAAGAAAAGTTATGACCAACCTAGACAGCATATTAATAAGTAGAGACATCACTTTGCCAACAAAGGTCCGTCTAGTCAAGGCTATGGTTTTTCCAGTAGTCACGTATAGATATGAGAGTTGGACTATAAAGAAAGCTGAGTGCTGAAGAATTGATGCTTTTGAACTGTGGTGTTGGAGAAGACTTTTGAGAGTCCGTTGGACTGCAAGGAGATCCAACCAGTCTATCCTAAAGGATATCAGTCCTGAATATTCATTGGAAGGACTGATGTTGAAGCAGAAGCTCCAATACTTTGGCCACCTGATCCAAATAACTGACATTTGAAAAGACCCTGATGCTGGGAAAGATTGTAGGCAAGAGGAGAAGGGGACGACAGATGATGAGATGGTTGGATGGCATCACCGACTCAATGGACATGAGTTTGAGTAAACTCCGGGAGGTGGTGATGGACAGAGAGGCCTGGCGTGCTGCAGTCCATGGGGTTGCAAAGAGTCAGGCATGACTGAGCCACTGAACTGTATTTGTCACGTGTTTCTATATATTTATGTTTGCCTCATAAAACAAACTGGGAAATGTCCATGCTCTATTTTCTTAAGATTTTGTTTAATACTGGTGATGAGATAAATTCATTTTATGGCAAACCAAGAAAAAAATTAAATGTAAACTTTTTGTCTGCCCACTGGGCCTCTTCCTTCCCCTAGAGTGTGTGCCATGCATCTGCCTTGACCAGACCTCCTTGGAGACAACCTTCCTTCTTAATCTTGCGAAGGGACCTGATGACTCACTCCTTACATTGTACATACAGATCTGGATGATTGTTTAAACTGTCAATATGTCACTTGATATATAAGCTTTTGTCTCAAAAACATTTATATCCTTTGACCTCTAATGGGAGAAACAATTCTCAGAAGTGGGAAAGAGTATCTCCTGGGTTGTAATCCTCAGGTTGGCTCAAAAAAATTTCCCTTTCTTTGCAGATTAACCATTGGTGTTATTTCTTGTTGACAAGAAATAACTTTTTGTTGACATCGGTGTTATTTCTTGTCTATATACTTCATAGAATTCATCCATTAAACAGTTTGGGACAGGAATTTTCTTTGCTGGAAATTTTTTTAATAAAATTTAAGATCTAATTTATATAAATATATTTAGAACTAATACCCCAAAAAGATGTCCTTTTCATTATAGGAGACTGGAATGCAAAAGTAGGAAGTCAAGAAACTCCTGGAGTAACAGGCAAATTTGGCCTTGGAATACAGAATGAAGCAAGGCAAAGAGTAATAGAGTTTTGCCAAGAAAATGCACTGGTCATAGCAAACACCCTCTTCCAACAACACAAGAGAAGACTCTATACATGGACATCACCAGATGGTCAACACCGAAATCAGATCGATTATATTCTTTGCAGCCAAAGATGGAGAAGCTCTATACAATCAGCAAAAACAAGACCAGGAGCTGACTGTGGCTCTGACCATGAGCTCCTTATTGCCCAATTCAGACTTAAATTGAAGAAAGTAGGCAAAACCACTAGACCATTCAGGTATGACCTAAATCAAATCCCTTATGATTATACAGTGGAAGTGAGAACTAGATTTAAGGGCCTAGATCTGATAGATAGAGTGCCTGATGAACTACGGAATGAGGTTCATAACATTGTACAGGAGACAGGGATCAAGACCATCCCCATGGAAAAGAAATGCAAACAAGCAAAATGGCTATCTGGGGAGGCCTTACAGATAGCTGTGAAAAGAAGAGAAGCGAAAAGCAAAGGAGAAAAGGAAAGATATAAACATCTGAATGCAGAGTTCCAAAGAATAGCAAGAAGAGATAAGAAAGCCTTCCTCAGCGATCAATGCAAAGAAATAGAGGAAAACAACAGAATGGGAAAGACTAGGGATCTCTTCAAGAAAATCAGAGATACCAAAGGAACATTTCATGCAAAGATGGGCTCGATAAAGGACAGAAATGGTATGGACCTAACAGAAGCAGAAGATATTAAGAAGAGGTGGCAAGAATACACAGAAGACCTGTACAAAAGAGATCTTCACAACCCACATAATCATGATGGTGTGATCACTGACCTAGAGCCAGACATCCTGGAATGTGAAGTCAAGTGGGCCTTAGAAAGCATCACTACCAACAAAGCTAGTGGAGGTGATGGAATTCCAGTTGAGCTATTCCAAATCCTGAAAGATGATGCTGTGAAAGTGCTACACTCAATATGCCAGCAAGTTTGGAAAAGTCAGCAGTGGCCACAGGACTGGAAGAGGTCAGTTTTCATTCCTATCCCAAAGAAAGGCAATGCCAAAGAATGCTCAAACTACCGTACAATTGCACTCATCTCACATGCTAGTAAAGTAATGCTCAAAATTCTCCAAGCCAGGCTCCAGCAATACGTGAACCATGAACTTCCTGATGTTCAAGCTGGTTTTAGAAAAGGCAGAGGAACCAGAGATCAAATTGCCAACATCTGCTGGATCATGGAAAAAGCAAGAGAGTTCCAGAAAAACATCTATTTCTGCTTTATTGACTATGCCAAAGCCTTTGACTGTGTGGATCACAATAAACTGTGGAAAATTCTGAGAGAGATGGGAATACCAGACCACCTGATCTGCCTCTTGAGAAATTTGTATGCAGGTCAGGAAGCAACAGTTAGAAGTGGACATGGAACAACAGACTGGTTCCAAATAGGAAAAGGAGTACGTCAAGGCTGTATATTGTCACCATGTTTATTTAACTTATATGCAGAGTACATCATGAGAAATGCTGGGCTGGAAGAAATACAAGTTGGAATCAAGATTGCTCGGAGAAATATCAATAACCTCAGATATGCAGATGACACCACCCTTATGGCAGAAAGTGAAGAGGAACTCAAAAGCCTCTTGATGAAAGTGAAAGTGGAGAGTGAAAAGGTTGGCTTAAAGCTCAACATTCAGAAAACAAAGATCATGGCATCAGGTCCCATCACTTCATGGGAAATAGATGGGGAAACAGTGGAAACAGTGTCAGACTTTCTTTTTCTGGGCTCCAAAATCACTGCAGATGGTGACTGCAGTCATGAAATTAAAAGACGTTTACTCCTTGGAAGGAAAGTTATGACCAACCTAGATAGCATATTCAAAAGCAGAGACATCACTTTGCCAACAAAGGTTCGCCTAGTCAAGGCTATGGTCTTTCCTGTGGTCATGTATGGATGTGAGAGCTGGACTGTGAAGAAGGCTGAGTGCCGAAGAATTGATGCTTTTGAACTGTGGTGTTGGAGAAGACTCTTGATAGTCCCTTGGACTGCAAGGAGATCCAACCAGTCCATTCTGAAGGAGATCAGCCCTGGGATTTCTTTGGAAGGAATGATGCTAAAGCTGAAGCTCCAGTACTTTGGCCACCTCATGCAAAGAGTTGACTCATTGGAGAAGACTCTGATGTTGGGGGGGATTGGGGGCAGGAGGAGAAGGGGACGACAGAGGATGAGATGGCTGGATGGCATCACTGACTCAATCGATGTGAGTCTCAGTGAGCTCCGGGAGTTGGTGGTGGACAGGGAGGCCTGGCGTGCTGCGATTCATGGGGTCGCAAAGAGTTGGACACGACTGAGCGACTGATCTGATCTGATCTGATATATACAAACATATATATATTTCAATTTTTCTCTTGAATCAGTATTGTTAACCTATGCTGTAAAGGATTTGTCCATTTCATACTGGTTATCAGATGTATTGGCTCAAAACTCGTCACAGTCTTCTATTTATCTTTTTAACATTGGTGTCATTGGGGTCACAGTCTTCTGTATATCTTTTTCATTTCTAATATTGATTGATCTTTTTCTCTTGATAAATATTTCTAGGAATTTGTCAATTCTATAAATTGTTTTATGAGAGTCAACTTTTGTCTTTATTAACTTTTTCAATCGTTTCCTCATCCATTAATTTTTTTATATCTAGTATATTCTTCTGTAACTTAATTTGGTTGTAATTTGCTTTTCTTTTCTACTTTTAGCTTAAATTGAAAGTTTAGATCATGGATTAAATTTTTCTTTAATTCTAACATAAGCATTGAAAGCAGCAATTTCTCTCCAAGCTCTGTTTTATCTGCATCCCCCCACCTCAATTTTAATCTATGTATCTTAGTCTGAGTGGACTGTTATAACAAAAATACCATAAACTATGTGGCTTATAAACCATGAAATATTTGTTTCTCACAGTCGTGGCGGCTGAAAGTCCAAGATGAAGGCACCCCCTTCCCGGGTCTGGTGAGGGCTTCTTGGGTCACAGACAGCTGTCTTCTCACTATGTCCTTATATATGCGATAGGGAGCTCCCTGGGGTCTGTTTTCAGCTCAGTTCAGTCCCTCAGTTGTGTCCGACTCTTTGCGACCCCATGAACCGCAGCACGCCAGTCCTCCCTGTCCATCACCAACTCCCAGAGTGCACCCAAACCCATGTCCGTCTTTTTAATTTTTTTATTTTATTTTTTTTAATTTTTTTTTTTAAGGCAAGGGAAAGTGGGCAAAGGAAGGGATCCATGAGGATGAGAGGGAAATGGGAAGGAAGAAGACGGGTAATGGTGGGGAGGAGTATATATAAATTCTTAGCTGATGGATTTCTATTTTTAATCATAGGGAACATTTAAAAAATCATGTTTAATTCATCTTATATTTGGAGATTTGCAGATTTGGAGATGGTGGTGACTGCAATAATAACCAGTTAGTGTGTGATAATAAGACTAGAAAAGCAACTGGAGATGAGAAGTCCAGGGAACTGAAAGTCCAGTTTGGGTGTCCTCTCATCTTACACACATCTAGGCATTTTGTAGTTGTAGGTCTATCTTTACAACAATGTGTTATTAGGACAGGATCACATTTATCACTGCTTCCTCCCTAATGCCCAGCATAGTACCCGACCCACAAAATACTCAATAAACATTTACAGAATGAACAAATAAGTCTATTTTTTAAAAATTCTGAAAATTATTCTTGAATTGAGAGCTGCATCCTGGGACACCACTGTCTTCACTCCTCGTGGATCACTTCTTGTGAGCGGCCTTGTGGATAATAACATTTACTGCTGCTGTGGATGCTGTGAGAAGCACTCTTTGTAATTCTCTATGGTATTTAGTGTAGGGGGTTGCTGAGGAAGTAATTCACTCCCTTACACAGTATTCCATCCATTAGGACCCACAAGGGAAACTTTTCTAGGATTTCATTGCTAGGAAGACCTGTGACTCTCCTGAGTGAGTTGACAATTTGTGAGGCTCATAAGTGAATGTGTTTTCCTCTTTGCTTGGACTATTACAGCCAGATTTGTATAGGTGTGAGTGAGGTATTAAAGTCTCCCACTATTATTGTGTTATTGTTAACTTCTCCTTTCATACTTGTTAGTATTAGTCTTACATATTTCGGTGCTCCTATGTTGGGTACATATATATTTATAATTGTTATATCTTCTTCTTGGATTGTTCCTTTGATCATTATGTAGTGACCTTCTTTGTTTCCTTTTCAGAGCCTTTGTTTTAAAGTCTATTTTATCTGATATGAGTATTGCTACTCCTGCTTTCTTTTGGTCCCTATTTACATGGAAAATCTTTTTCCAGCCCTTCACTTTCAGTCTGTATGTGTCCCCTGTTTTGAGGTGGGTCTCTTGTAGACAAGAAATGTAGGGGTCTTGTTTTTTGTATCCATTCGGCCAGTCTTAGTCTTTTGGTTGTCTCTTGTAGACAACATATGTAGGGGTCTTGTTTTTGCATCCTTTTGGCCAGTCTTTGTCTTTTGGTTGGGGCATTCAGCCCATTAACGTTTAAGGTAATTATTGATAAGTATGATCCCATTGTCATTTACTTTACTGTTTTGGGTTTGAATTTATACACCCTTTTTGTGTTTCCTGTCTAGAGAATGTCCTTTAGTTTTCGTTGGAGAGCTGGTTTGGTGGTGCTGAATTCTCTCAGCTTTTGCTTGTCTGTAAAGCTTTTGATTTCTCCTTCATATTTAAATGAGATCCTTGCTGGGTACAATAATTTAGGCTGTAGGTTATTTTCTTTCATCACTTTAAGTATGTCTTGCCATTCCCTCCTGGCTTGGAGAGTTTCTATTGAAAGATCAGCTGTTATCCTTATGGGAATTCCCTCGTGTGTTATTTGTTGTTTTTCCCTTGCTGCTTTTAAAATTTGTTATTTATGTTTGATCTTTGTTAATTTGATTAATATGTGTCTTCGGGTGTTTCACCTTGGGTTTATCCTGTTTGGGACTCTTTGGGTTTCTTGGACTTGAATGATTATTTCCTTCCCCATTTTAGGGAAGTTTTCAACTATTATCTCCTCAAGTATTTTCTCATAGTCTTTCTTTTTATCTTCTTCTTCTGGGACTCCTATGATTCGAATGTTGTAGCGTTTAATATTGTCCTGGAGGTCTCTGAGATTGTCCTCATTTCTTTTAATTCGTTTTTCTTTTTTCTCCTCTGATTCATTTATTTCTATCATTCTATCTTCTAATTCACTAATCCTATCTTCTGCCTCTGTTATTCTACTGTTTGTTGCCTCCAGAGTGTTTTTGATCTCATTTATTGCATTATTCATTATATATTGACTCTTTTTTATTTCTTCTAGGTCCTTGTTAAACCTTTCTTGCATCTTCTCAATTCTTGTTTCCAGGCTATTTATCTGTGATTCCATTTTGATTTCAAGATTTTGGATTAATTTCACTATCATTATTCCGAATTCTTTATCAAATATATTCCCTATCTCTTCCTCTTTTGTTTGGTTTGGTGGGCATTTATCCTGTTCCTTTACCTGCTGGGTATTCCTCTGTCTCTTCATCTTGTTTAAATTGCTGAGTTTGGGGTGTCCTTACTGTATTCTGGCAGTTTGTGTGGTTCTCTTTATTGTGGCATTTCCTCACTGTGTGCAGGTTTGTACAGGTGGCTTGTCAAGGTTTTTTTGGTTAGGGAAGCTTGTGTCGGTGTTCTGGTGGGTGGAGTTGGATTTCTTCTCTCTGGAATGCAATGAAGTGTTCAGTAATGAGTTATGAGATGTCTATCGTTTTGGGGTGCCTTTGGGCAGCCTGTATATTGGAGCTCAGGGCTGTATTCCTGTGTTGCTGGAGAATTTGCTTGGTATGTCTTACCCTGGATCTTGTTGGCCCTTGTATAATGCTTGGTTTCAGTGTAGGTATGGAGGCATTTGATGAGCTCCACAGGGTTTTAGTTTATTGCCTGTCGCTTCCAAGGCGGTTCCCTCTGTTATAGCTTCTTCTGTTAGCTGGTCTCTTCAATGTCTGATTTCTGCCCTGATACAGAGGGGGCAGTGGTGGACACCCAGGTCTAAGCTGCTCAGGTTCAGGCACTCGAGTAGTTCTCAGAAGCACAGACTCGATTGAGCCTGCGTTTTGTGCCCTTCCCAGGTCCGAGCAGTGCAGGTGATGAGGTGTTTAGTGAGCACAGCTGCTGCGACTTATCACCTCCCCACTGCTCGGTTTTCTGGGTATGCAACCGGCGCGCCTTCTCAGGCGGATGTTGACCATCCAGAGTCCCAAGAAACCTTAGTTAGCACAGAAGCCTGCTTACAGTTTTGTAGATAATGTCTCTCTGGGGCTGTGATTGCCCGCTTCCGGCTCTGGCTGCCTGTCACCGGAGGGGGACAGTCTGCAGCCGGCTATCTCTGTAAGTCCTTTGTTCCGTGCGTAGGCCTGGTGGTATCTTAGGTTAGGGCTGGCTTTTCGCGTGGTAGATATCCCACCATCTGGTTTGCTAGCCCAAATTGTTTCACTTAAGTAGCACTCGGGATATTCAGGCCAGATCCTTACTCTAAGCGATAGTGCCAGCGCCGTGCCTCCTTGCCCAGCCACCGCTTGCTACTGGCGGATGTTGGCGTCTGTGCTGCTTCTCCGCTGAAGGCGTTACCGCAGGGCTCATAATCTCCTTTCGAAGATAATGGGTTGTCTTTCTAGGTTCTGATGTCCTCTGCCGGCATTCAGAAATCGTTTTGTGAAATTTACTAGACGTTCAAATGTTCTTTTAATGAATTTGTGGAGGAGAAAGTATTCTCCCCGTCCTACTCGTCCGCCATCTTAGCTCCTCCCCACCATGTCCGTTGTGTCAGTGATGCATCCAACCAGCTCATCCTCTGTCATCCCCTTCTCCTCCTGCCCTCAATCTTTCCCAGCATCAGGGTCTTTTCAAATGAGTCAGCTCTTCGCATCAGGTGGTCAAAGTATTGGAGTTTCAGCTTCAACATTCAGTCCTACCAATAAACACCCAGAACTGATCTCCTTTAGGATGGACTTGTTGGATCTCCTTGCAGTCCAAGGGACTCTCAAGAGTCTTCTCCAACACCACAGTTCAAAAGCATCAATTCTTCAGCACTCAGGTTTCTTCACAGTCCAACTCTAACATCCATACATGGAAAAACCACTGGAAAAACCATAGCCTTGACTAGACGGACCTTTTTTGGCAGAGCAGTGTCTCTGCTTTTTTAATATGCTATCTAGATTGGTCATAGCTTTCCTTCCAAGGAGTAAGCATGTTTTAATTTCATCACCATCTGCTGTGATTTTGGAGTCCCCCAAAATAAATTCAGCCACTGTTTCCACTGTCTCCCCATCTATTTGCCATGGAGTGATGGAACCAGTTGCCATGATCTTAGTTTTCTGAATGTTGAGCTTTAAGCCAACTTTTTCACTCTCCTCTTTCACTTTCATCAAGAGGCTCTTTAGTTCTTCACTTTCTTCCGTAAGGGTGGTGTTATCTGCATATCTGAGGTTATTATATTTCTCCCAGCAATCCTGATTCCAGCTTGTGCTTCCTCCAGCCCAGCATTTCTCATGATGTACTCTGCATAAAAGTTAAATAAGCAGTGTGACAATATACAGCCTTGACGTACTGTTTTTCCTATTTGGAACCAATCTGTTGTTCCATGTCCAGTTCTAAGTGTTGTTTCCTGACCTGCATACAGAATTTTCAAGAGGCAGGTCAGGTGGTCTGGTATTCCCATCTCTTTCAGAATTTTCCACAGTTTATTATGATCCACACAAAGGCTTTGGCACAGGCAATAAACCAGAAATAGATGTTTTTCTGGAATTCTCTTGCTTTTTCAATGATCCAGCAGATGTTGGCAATTTGATCTCTTGTTCCTCTGCCTTTTCTAAAACCAGCTTGAACATCTGGAAGTTCACGGTTCACGTATTGCTGAAGCCTGGCTTGGAGAATTTTGAGCATTACTTTACTAGCGTGTGAGATGAGTGCAATTGTGTGGTAGTTTGAGCATTCTTTGGCATTGCCTTTCTTTGGGATTGGAATGAAAACTGACCTTTTCCAGTCCTGTGGCCACTGCTGAGTTTTCCAAGTTTACTGGCATATTGAGTGCAACACTTTCACAGCATTATCTTTCAGGATTTGAAATAGCTCAACTGGAATTCCATCACCTCCACTAGCTTTGTTCATAGTGATGCTTTCTAAGGCCCACTTGACTGCACATTCTAGGATGTCTAGCTCTAGGGGTATGATCACACCATCGTGATTATCTGGGTAGTGAAGATATTTTTTGTACAGGTCTTCTGTGTGTTCTTGCCACCTCTTCTTAGTATCTTCTGCTTCTGTTAGGTCCATACCATTTCTTTATCTAACCTATCTTTGCATTAAATGTTCCCTTGGTATCTCTAATTTTCTTGAAGAGATCTCTAGTCTTTCCCATTCTATTGTTTTCCTCTATTTTTTTTCCATGGATCACTGAGGAAGGGTTTCTTATCTCTCCTTGCTATTCTTTGGAACTCTGCATTTAGATGGATATATCTTTCCTTTTCTCCTTTGCTTTTCACTTCCCTTTTTTCCACAGCTATTTGTAAGGCCTCTTCAGACAGCCATTTTGCTTTTTTGCATTTCTTTTTCTTGGGAATGGTATTGCTCCCTGTCTCCTGTACAATGTCATGAACCTCCATCCATAGTTCATCAGGCATTCTATCAGATCTAGTCCCTTAAATCTATTTCTCAATTCCACTAAGGGTCTGTTTTATATAAGCATTAATCCCATTCATGAGGGCTGTACTACCGGTTTTTGTCTCATCTGAAATGCTCTGGTTGCTAATACCATCACCTTGGGGTTAGTATGAGTTGTGGAGTTATGCAGACATTCAGTCCATAGCAGTATATTTTCATTAACATTCAGTGTGAAATTAAAAATGGTATCTCTTTGATTTCTTCCTTTCACCCATGGATTATTCTGATGTATGCTGCTTAATTCGGAGAAGGCAATGGCACCCCACTCCTGTCCTCTTGCCTGGAAAATCCCATGGATGGAGGAGCCTGGTAGGCTGCAGTCCATGGGGTCACTAAGAGTCGGACACGACTGAGCGACTTCACTTTCACTTTTCACTTTCATGCATTGGAGAAGGAAATGGCAACCCGGTCCAGTGTTCTTGCCTGGAGAATCCCAGGGACGGGGGAGCCTGGTGGGCTGCTGTCTCTGTGGTCGCACAGAGTTGGACAAGACTGAAGTGACTTAGCAGCAGCAGCATGCTGCTTAATTTCCAAACATTGGGACATTTTTAGTTTTCTATTTGTATTGATTTATAATTTTATTTCACTATGGTCAGAACACAAACTCTAAGATTTCAATCTTTGCAACTTATTTTATGGAGCATCTATGGTCTGCTCTGGTTAACGTTCCATATGACCTTAAAATCAGGTGTACTCTGCAGTTGTTTGGTATATTTTGGATGCTTTCATTGTTAGTTAAAACATGGGTGTGACAATGTTGTTAGACCTTCTGTATCCTGTGTGTGTGTTTGTCCAGTTGTTCTTTCAGTTACTAAAGGACAGATGACATTTGATGTTACTTGGTGCTATTCTACATAAACTTTTAGATCACGATTTCCAACTGTTGTTGTCATATTGAGCCTTCATCTCAGGACCTTAGAAATTCACCTTGTAATTGTAGTACTTTTTTGTGGATTATCTTGGATTATCTGCATACACAATCATGCCACCTGTGAATAATGACAGTTTTATTTTTTCGGTTTAGTCTGCACATTCTTTGTCTTTCTCTAGCCTTCTTGCATTAAATAAGACTGCCAATTGAATGGACAAGGTGATAGAGGATAATCTTGTCTTGTGCCTGAATCCAGGAGGAAACCATTCACTATTTTGTTAAATATTATCGCGTGTCATTTCACAGACTAAGACATTTCTATTTCTAGTTTTGTGAGAGTTTGGTGGGTCTTGAATTTTATGAAATGTTTTTCTCTAGCACGTATGTAGTACTCATATGTTTTCCCCTTATAATCTGTAATGTGGAAAGAATATTGATTTTTAAATTCTTAAATATTAATTTTTAAATTAAATTCTGTCATTTCTAGTATAAACCACACTCAGTCGTGACAATCATTTTATATATTATTGGATTACTTTTGCTTATGTTCAGTGAAAGAAAGACACACAAAATAACAGTTGCGAGTTTAAGTTTTAGTGAGGGTCTTGCTGAGCACTATAGCTTGGGAGACAGCCTCTTAGTGGCTCTGAGGAAACTGCTCCAAAGAGGTAAGGGAGGAGCCAGTTTATATACGATTTTGGCCTGGGAATAGAAGGAGTCAAGCATGTATCTTGGTAAAACATTACTGTTAATCACAAAGAACAGATATCTCAAGTTCGTGATTTTGGTACTTTTCTTATATATGGGAGGATGCAGGGATCTGCGTCACTGAAATTCTTCCTGAGATATGCATCTAGAGGCCTGTGTATCCAAACCATATTCTGCTAAACCCTGAAATCTTCTCAGGGCGCACTGTCCTTCACCTGCTGCGGGCTATGCCTTAACTCCGTGGACCTGAGTGCTGAGTAAAGCTCTCTGTTGCAGCCTTTTTAACTTCTTTCTGCCTCAACTAGTATTTTATAGCAGGGCGATGTCGGCTTCATAGAACCAGTTATGAAGTATTTCAGTTTTCTCTAGTTTCTGGAAGAATTTGTGTAACACTATTATTATATTTCCTTTTATGTTTGGAAGCATTTAATAGTGCAGCTGTCTGCTCCTGGAGTATTTGTTGTAAGATTTTAAATTATGAAATCATTTCTTTTAGAAGATCTAGAACTATGCAGCTATCCTAACTATTTCTGCTCACTTTTGGCAAGTTGTTCAAGGAATCTAATTTATTAATTTTTTTGGACAAAGTTTCATAATATCAGTTTATTATCTTTAAAAAATCTATAGCGTCTGTACGTTCTTTTTCATTCCTTATACTGCTAATTTGTGTTCCTGCTGTTTTTCAATGATAAAATACACACATTTATTATCTTAACCATTTATAAGTCTATAGTTCAGTTCAGTCGCTCAGTCGTGTCTGACTCTTTGCAACCCCACGAATCACAGCATGCCAGACCTCCCTGTCCATGACCAACTCCCAGAGTTCACTCAAACTCATGTCCACCGAGTCAGTGATGGCATCCAGCCATCTCATCCTCTGTCATCCCTTCTCCTCCTGCCCCCAATCTCTCCCAGCATCAGAGTCTTTTCCAATGAGTTAATTATTTGCATAAGGTGGCCAAAGTACTGGAGTTTCAGCTTTAGCATCAGTCCTTCCAATAAACACCCAGGACTGATCTCCTTTAGAATGGACTGTTTGAATCTCCTGCACACATAGACATCACCAGATGGTCAACACCGAAATCAGATTGATTATATTCTTTGTAGCCAAAGATGGAGAAGCTCTATACAGACAGCAAAAACAAGATTGCGAGGTCCTGTGGCTCAGATCATGAACTCCTTATTGCCAAATTCAGACTTAAACTGAAGAAAGTAGGGAAAACCACTAGACCATTCAAGTATGACCTAAATCAAATCCCTATGATTATACAGTGAGAAATAGATTTAAGGGACTAGATCTGATAGACAGAGTACCTGATGAACTATGGACTGAGGTTCGTGACATTGTACAGGAGACAGGAATCAAGACCATCCCCATGGAAAAGAAATGCAAAAAAGCAAAATGGCTGTCTGTGGAGGCCTTACAAATAGCTGTGAAAAGAAGAGAAGTGAAAAGCAAAGGAGAAAGTAAAGATATAAGCATCTGAATGCAGAGTTCCCAAGAGTAGCAAGGAGAGATAAGAAAGCCTTCCTCAGCGATCCATGCAAAGAAATAGAGGAAAACAACAGAATGGGAAATGATAGAGATCTCTTCAAGAAAATCAGAGAAACCAACAGAACATTTCATGCAATGATGGGCTCGATAAAGGACAGAAATGGTATGGACCTAACAGAAGCAGAAGATATTAAGAAGAGGTGGCAAGAATACACAGAGATCAGATCAGTCGCTCAGTCGTGTCCAACTCTTTGCGACCCCATGAATCGCAGCACGCCAGGCCTCCCTGTCCATCACCAACTCCTGGAGGTCACTCAGACTCACATCCGTCGAGTCACTGATGCCATCCAGCCATCTCATCCTCTGTCGTCCCCTTCTCCTCCTGCCCCCAATCCCTCCCAGCATTAGAATCTTCTCCAATGAGTCAACTCTTTGCATGAGGTGGCCAAAATACTGGAGTTTCAGCTTTAGCATCATTCCTTCCAAAGAAATCCCAAGGCTGATCTCCTTCAGAATGGACTGGTTGGATCTCCTTGCAGTCCAAGGGACTCTCAAGAGTCTTCTCCAACACCACAGTTCAAAAGCATCAATTCTTCGGCGCTCAGCCTTCTTCACAGTTCAGCTCTCACATCCATACATGACCACAGGAAAGACCATAGCCTTGACTAGGCGAACCTTTGTTGGCAAAGTGATGTCTCTGCTTTTGAATATGCTATCTAGGTTGGTCATAACTTTCCTTCCAAGGAGGAAACTTCTTTTAATTTCATGGCCGCAGTCACCATCTGCAGTGATTTTGGAGCCCAGAAAAATAAAGTCTGACACTGTTTCCACTGTTTCTCCATCTATTTCCCATGTAGTGATGGGACCAGATGCCATGATCTTTGTTTTCTGAACGTTGAGCTTTAAGCCAACCTTTTCACTCTCCACTTTCACTTTCATCAAGAGGCTTTTTAGTTCCTCTTCACTTTCTGCCATAAGGGTGGTGTCGTCTGCATATCTGAGAAGAACAGAACAGAACAGATCAGTCGCTCAGTCGTGTCTGACTCTTTGCGACCCCATGAACTGCAGTACACCAGGCCTCCCTATCCATCACCAGCTCTCGGAGGTCACTCAGACTCACATTCATCGAGTCAGTGATGCCATCCAGCCATCGCATCCTCTGTCGTCCCCTTCTCCTCCTGCCCTCAATCCCTCCCAGCATCAGAGTCTTCTCCAATGAGTCAACTCTTCACATGAGGTGGCCAAAATACTGGAGTTTCAGCTTTAGCATCATTCCTTCCAAAGAAATCCCAGGGCTGATCTCCTTCAGAATGGACTGGTTGGATCTCCTTGCAGTCCAAGGGACTCTCAAGAGTCTTCTCCAACACCACAGTTCAAAAGCATCAATTCTTCGGCGCTCAGCCTTCTTCACAGTCCAACTCTCACATCCATACATGACCACAGGAAAGACCATAGCCTTGACTAGGCGAACCTTTGTTGGCAAAGTGATGTCTCTGCTTTTGAATATGCTATCTAGGTTGGTCATAACTTTCCTTCCAAGGAGTAAGCACTGTACAAAAAAGATCTTCACGACCAAGATAATCACGATGGTGTGATCATTCCCCTAGAGCCAGACATCCTTGAATGTGCAGTCAAGTGGGCCTTAGAAAGCATCACTACAAACAAAGCTAGTGGAGGTGATGAAATTCCAGTTGAGCTATTTCAAATCCTGAAAGATAATGCTGTGAAGTGCTGCAATCAATATGTCAGCAAATTTGGAAAACTCAGCACTGGCCACAGGACTGGAAAAGGTCAGCTTTCATTCCAGTCCCAAAGTCTACAGTCAGTGGTATTAAATAGTTTACATTTCTGTGCAATGATCACCAGCATATATGTGCCGAAACGTCATCCTGTGACTCTGACACCTACACCCACTCGCACCATCTACTCAACCAGGACCCCCGCCGCCCTACTTTCTGTAGGATTTTGACCACCCACCTCCTTCTACCTCTGCAGCTCCAGCCACCCCCTGCCCTGGAAAGAATGACACAAGATTTACACTTCACAGTGTGGTTGCGAAGGTTACTGAATTATTACAAGACAAGCACAGGAAAGCTTTCCCGGTCCTGCTCCGGCGGAAATCAGCCATGTCTGTCACTCTCAGCCGGTTTCTGACCCCAGACCAGAACATCGCCCACCCCACGCCATCTGACTCCCCGCCCCATTGGGCGCGAGCTGGAACTCGAGCCGGTATCCGAGTGCAGAACCCGAGCTCGCATGACAACCGAAGGCCGGACCTCAAAACGAGTTTGCGCAGACAGCTCCACCTAGGACTGAGTCTTCTCCAGGATGCGCGCGAGCGCACGGCGCCTGCGCAGTTCAGGGCGTTGGCTCTCTCGCCAGACAAGGGGGTGGGCGTGGACGGTGGCGCATGCCCGCGGAGCCGGTTCGAGGGCGGGGCCTTCTACGGCGGGGTTGGGGGGGCAGTCTGTTCACAGAGCGCCTGCGCGGGCGGAGGGCGGTGGCTTGGGTTCTTGGTGGGTGCTGGCTTCCACTCCTTTCCGGAGGTGTGGACGCCGACCTCAGCGGAGAAACGCGACTGAGGTAGGTTTCCTGTGGGCAGCTCGGGCGACTGGACCGCGCGTAAAACTGGACATGCCAGGGGAGGGGGGAGTCCTCTCCCGAGATGTGCGTCAGCCAGCGCATCGAGGCCGCCGTTCTCCTTCCAGGGATCCCCGCGCCTTCCTGCTTCTGCTAGCCCCCGACCACGGGCTCGGCGCCCCGCCCACAAGGCCACGCCCCCATTCGCGCCACGCCCACGACGCCTCACCCTTTGCCTCACTGCCCGCTATCTTCCCAACCACGCCCACAGTGCCAGCCCCTCCCAAAGCCACGCCCACTTCCCCTTCTGTCTTTGGCATCCGGGACCACCCTCTCCGAGCGCAGGTCCCATTCTCTTCCCCCACTACCCATTCCGTTCTTGCATCACGCCCCACCCCTCCCTTCATCCTCCTTTCACCTATTTCTCCGGCCCACGGGCCATCTGCCCTTCAGGGCCCTCTCCCCCAACCGTGTTCCACCCCTTAGTCGAGCACCGCCCTGTTATTCCGCCCCTCCCACCCTGGCCCCATCCATCAATACGGCCACGCCTCATCTTCCGGCCCCGCCCCATCCTGGCCTCAATGTAGTTTCCAGTGAAAATGCAATGTATGTGAATTAGTATTTCTAATTATAAACTTCACAAAAACAAGTACTAGGTATTGACTGATAATGTGAAGCACTCATTTCAAACGAGGAATTGCAGCTTAATTGAAAAAACACACATCCATCGCAGAGCACAATGTGAGTTACACTGTCTCTGGAATAATAATATTGAAACTGAAAAGTCTCTGGGAAGTGCAGACCTTGTTAGTGGAAACATTTTAAAGCCCCAGATAGGAAATTTTAATTGAAGTCACAGTTGTCAGGGTTCCAAGTTAAGGGCTGACATCAACTTATTGTTTTAAATTTGCCCAGTGATCTAATAGAAAGTAACAGGCTTTGGCCAATAAACAGTTAACACTTTGCAGGCTTGTGATGAAAATATACACTGTTTGGAGTTCATAAATTTTAAATGTTTTCAGTTTATTTTGTAAGAGTTGTGTTTATAAATTTCATTTCCGTTCATTCTTCACATTCTTTACATTTACTTCCATTTGGTAGAAGACCTTTTTCATGGATGGACCTTAAAAGATAAGTGAACATTATGATGCAACATAACAAGCATTTTTTCATTCTCTCTTTTTTAAAAAATAGAAATGAAGGGAAAAATGAAACATTAAAGCAGCAGTTATGTACAGATCCCAAAGGAACCATGGCAACACCAGGTGACTGCCCCAGAAGTGAGTTGCAGGTAATTTCGGTTGTGCTATTTGAGAACTTGTATTTAAAGACTGGGATCATTACAGAGAGTGGAGCTCACTCAGTCACGAAGTGATGGTGATTTCCTTGGACCTTGGAAGGTGGCCACTAACCAGGGGCTGCTTAAACAGAAGAAATGCACTGTGAAGTCATATAGGACATTCTGAATTGGGCATTGTAAACACCTCCCAGGAATCTAGGGTTCCATTTTTGGCACCTGAGCTGGTGAAGCAAGCACAGGTTTTTTTTAGTTGTTAAAAACATCCCAGACAGAATATGTTAGACACAGGTTGGATATTAGAAAATATTTATATATTTATGCTTCTTTTCTGCTTGTAACACGTATCATTCAAGTTAACAGTTAAAAAAAAAAAGTTACCTTAAATTTCAAGGAATGTTGATTATGTAAAATTAAAAAATAGAATACTCTAATAAATAATGTTTTTTAAAAAACATTTTCATGTCTGTGATATCAATTTTGACATTTCTTTTTTCCTCTTTTCATTGTAATTGTTCTAAATTCATGTGGTTTTTATGTATAGAAATTTTATTTGTAGTTGGATCGTTTCACTTATCTGTTTCTTAAAATTATCATAAAATATTTTAATTTTGTGGATGTCTTAATTTTCTTTTGAGAAATTAAAAAGTACTGGAACATTTATAGAATCAGTTCAGTTCAGTCACTCAGTTGTGTCTGACTCTGCAAACCCATGGACTGCAGCACACCAGGTCTCCCTATCACCAACTCCCAGAGTTTACTCAAACTCAAGTCCATTGACTTGGTGATGCCATCCAACCATCTCATCCTCTGTCGTCCCTTCTCCCACCTTCAGTCTTTCCCAGCATCAGGGTCTTTTCAAATGAGTCAGTGCTTCACATCAGGAAGCCAAAGTATTGGAGTTTCTGCTTCAACATCAGTCCTTCCAATGAATATACAGGACTGATTTCCTTTTGGATCAACTGGTTGGATCTCCTTGCAGTCCAAGGGACTCTGAAAAGTCTTCTCCAACACCACAGTTCAAAAGCATCAATTCTTCAGCACTCAGCTTTCTTTATAGTCCAACTCTCATATCTATACATGACTACTGGAAAAACCATAGCCCTAGACGAACCTTTGTTGGCAAAGTGATGTCTCTACCTATTAATATGCTGTCTAGGTTGGTCATAACTTTTCTTCCGAGGAGTAAGCGTCTTTTAATTTAATGGCTGCAATCACCATCTGCAGTGATTTTGGAGCCCAGAAAAATAAAGTCAGCTACTGTTTCCACTGTTTCCCTATCTCTTTGCCATGAAGTGATGGCCATAAAGTGATAGGACTGGATGCCATGATCTTAGTTTTCTGAATGTTGAGCTTTAAGCCTTATTCAAGCTTTACTCAATACCAAAGTTCAAAAGCATCAATTCTGTGCTCAGCTTTCTTTATAGTCCAACTCTCACATCCATACATGACTACTGGAAAAACCATAGCTTTGATTAGATGGGCCTTTGTTGGCAAAGTAATGTCTCTACTTATTAATATGCTGTCTAGGTTGGTCATAGCTTTTCTTCCAAGGAATAAATGTCTTTTAATTTCATGGCTGCAGTCACCATCTGCAGTGATTTTGGAGCCCCCCAAAATAAAGTCAGCCACTGTTTCCCCATCTATTTACCATGAAGTGATGGGACCAGATGCCATGATCTTAGTTTTCTGAATGTTGAGCTTTAAACCAACTTTTTCACTCTCCTCTTTCACTTTCACCAAGAGGCTTTTTAGTTCCTCTTCATTTTCTGCCATAAGGGTGGTGTCACCTGCATATCTGAGGTTATTGACATTTCTCCTGGCAATCCTGATTTCCAGCTTGTGCTTCATCTAGTGTTTCTCATGCTATACTCTGCATATAAGTTAAATAAGCAGGGTGACAGTATTTATAGAATAACACTGCAAAAAATTACATATTACAGAGAAATGGAAACTTGCTAACATTTTGCATATTTACTTCAGAATGTAAGTATGTGTATATATATATATGAATGAATGAAAAAAACCATGAATAAAGTCTGTTCCCCAGTCCCATTCTTCTTCTATCTCAATGGCAAACACTACTATGAATTATGAATTGATCTTTGTGTTTCTGGACCGTTTTTTATACTTTTATACCTTATGTAGGTATCTTTGAGCAATATACGATATTGTTTGTGTGTGCTTTTTAGAATTTACCTAAGTGGAGGAAATTTGAAATTTTTTGGGCTATCCAGAGTATGTTGCTTAATTTCTAGACATTTGGGAAATTTTATATTTTTGTTATGACCTTTGGTTTTGCTTAATGTTTGGTCTGAAAATGCAACATTTCAGTCTTTGGAAATTTACTCATGCCTGCTCTCTGGTCTCATTGTAAGGCCTATTTGGCCTTACATTGGTCTCATTGTAAGCTTTATGGTCTCATTGTAAGACCCTGTTTGGCCTTGGATGTTGCATGTCCACTTTCAGAGACTAAGTTATTCTGCAGTTGTGGGGCGTAGTGTCCAGTGTTGTCACTGACAGATGGGTCTTTTTTTTTTCCCCTACGTTTCTCACTTGTGTCCAACTCTTTGTGACTCCATGGGCTATGTAGTCCATGGAATTCTTCAGACCAGAACACTGGAATGGGTAACCTTTCCCTTCTAGAGATTGAACCCAGGTCTCCCACATTGCAGGCAGATTCTTTACTAGCTGAGCCACAAGGGAAGCCCAAGAATACTGGAGTGGGTAACCTATCCCTTCTCCAGCGGATCTTCCCCACCCAGGAATTGAACAGGGGTCTCCTGAGTTGCAGGTAGATTCTTTACCAACTGAGCTATCAGGGTGTCATCACCGTCATATGGGTCATTAGTTTTGCTCAAATCTCTGGATTCTGCCTGATGATTTGTCCATTTGTTCTTGTCAGCTGCTGAGAGAGATGAGTTTCAAAAATCTCTGCTGTGATTGTGGATTTGTCTTTTTTTTGTTACTTCCATTTGGATCTGTCACTTTTTGCTTCATATATTTTGAATCTCTGTTACTTGGTACATATGTTTAGGTTAGTATTTGTTTACTAGATTAGTTGACCCTTTTATTTTTATGAAGTCTCTCTTTTTACCTATTAATACTTCTTGCCTAGCATCTACTTTGTCTTATATTAATTTAACTGTACCAGCTTTCTTAATGGTTAGTGTTTGCATGGCACACAGACACATATATATCTATATTTTCAACTAGGCTAACTCTATATATTTAAAGTATTCCTCTTGTAAAGAGCCTGTAATTGTGTCTTTTACTTTCCTCTTAGGTAATTTTTGCCATTTAATTAGAGTGTTCAGTCCGTTAACATTTACCATAATGAGTCTAACATCTTGCTGTTTGTTTCCTTTTTGTCACAGTTCTTCCTTTTTACCTTTTTCCAATCTTGCCTTTTAGATTAATAAAATATTTTCTATAATTCCATGTTATCTCTTCGATTAACTTTTTAGCAGTACCTTTTTATATCATTCTAGTGGTTACCCAAGAAATTATGTTGTGTATCCTTAACCTATCCCAGTCTTTTTTTTTTTTTTTTACCTCTTCACAACTAAGATCATGGCATCTGGTCCCATCAGTTCATGGGAAATAGATGGGGAAACAGTGGAAACAGTGTCAGACTTTATTTTTCTGGGCTCTAAAATCACTGAAGATGATGATTGCAGCCATAAAATTAAAAGACGCTTACTCCTTGGAAGGAAAGTTATGACTAACCTAGATAGCATATTCAAAAGCAGAGATATTACTTTGCCAACAAAGGTCCATCTAGTCAAGGCTATGGTTTTTCCTGTGGTCATGTATGGATGTGAGAGTTGGACTGGGAAGAAGGCTGAGCACTGAAGAATTGATGCTTTTGAACTGTGGTGCTGGAGAAGACTCTTGAGAGTCCCTTGGACTGCAAGGAGATCCAACCAGTCCATTCTGAAGGAGAACAGTCCTAGATGTTCATTGGAAGGACTGATGCTGAAACTGAAACTCCAGTACTTTGGCCACCTCATGTGAAGAGTTGACTCATTGGAAAAGACCCTGATGCTGGGAGGGATTGGGGGCAGGAGGAGAAGGGGACGACAGAGGATGAGATGGCTGGATGGTATCACCGACTTGATGGACATGAGTTTGAGTGAACTCTGGAAGTTGGTGGTGGACAGGGAGGCCTGACATGCTGTGATTCATGGGGTTGCAAAGAGTCAGACACTACTGAGTGACTGAACTGAACTGACAATGTAAGAATACTCCAAATTAGTTCGATTTACCAGCCCCTATTTTTGTGCTGGTAATAAATAGAGTAAAACAACAGAATTGGAAAAGATCTAGGGATCTCTTCAACAAAATCAGAGATACCAAAGGAACATTTCATGCAAAGATGGGCTCGATAAAGGACAGAAATGATATGGACCCAACAGAAGCAGAAGATATTAAGAAGAGGTGGCAAGAATACACAGAAGAACTGTACAAAAAAGATCTTCACGACCCAGATAATCACGATGGTGTGATCACTGACCTAGAGCCAGATATCCTGGAATGTGAAGTCAAGTGGGCCTTAGAAAGCATCTCTACGAACAAAGCTAGTGGAGGTGATGGAATTCCAGTTGAGCTATTCCAAATCCTGAAAGATGATGCTGTGAAAGTGTTGCACTCAACATGCCAGCAAATTTGGAAAACTCAGCAGTGGCCACAGGACTGGAAAAGGTCAGTTTTCATTCCAATGCCAAAGAAAGGCAATGCCAAAGAATGTTCAAACTACTGCACAGTTGCACTCATCTCACACGCTAGTAAAGTAATGCTCAAAATTCTCCAAGCCAGGCTTCAGCAATACGTGAACCGTGAACTTCCTGATGTTCAAGCTGGTTTTAGAAAAGGCAGAGGAACCAGAGATCAAATTGCCAACATCCGCTGGATCATGGAAAAAGCAAGAGAGTTCCAGAAAAGCATCTATTTCTGCTTTATTGACTATGCCAAAGCCTTTGACTGTGTAGATCACAATAAACTGTGGAAAATTCTTCAAGAGATGGGAATACCAGACCACCTGATCTGCCTCTTGAGGAATCTGTATGCAGGTCAGGAAGCAACAGTTAGAAGTGGACATGGAACAACAGACTGGTTCCAAATAGGAAAATGAGTACGTCAAGGCTGTGTATTGTCACCATGTTTATTTAACTTATATGCAGAGTACATCATGAAAAACGCTGGACTGGAAGAAACACAAGCTGGAATCAAGATGGCCAGGAGAAATATTAATAACCTCAGATATGCAGATGACACCATCGTTATGGCAGAAAGTGAAGAGGAACTAAAAAGCCTCTTGATGAAAGTGAAAGTGGAGAGTGAAAAAGTTGGCTTAAAGCTCAACATTCAGAAAACGAAGATCATGGCATCTGGTCCCATCACTTCATGGGAAATAGATGGAGAAACAGTGGAAACAGTGTCAGACTTTATTTTTCTGGGCTCCAAAATCACTGCAGATGGTGACTGCAGCCATGAAATTAAAAGAAGTTTCCTCCTTGGAAGGAAAGTTATGACCAACCTAGATAGCATATTCAAAAGCAGAGGTATTACTTTGCCAGCAAAGGTTCGTCTAGTCAAGGCTTTGATTTTTCCTGTGGTCATGTATGGATGTGAGAGTTGGACTGTGAAGAAGGCTGAGCACCGAAGAATTGATGCTTTTGAACTGTGGTGCTGGAGAAGACTCTTGAGAGTCCCTTGGACTCCAAGGAGATCCAACCAGTCCATTCTGAAGGAGATCAGCCCTGGGATTTCTTTGGAAGGAATGATGCTAAAGTTGAAACTCCAGTACTTTGGCCACCTCATGCGAAGAGTTGACTCATTGGAGAAGACTCTGATGCTGGGAGGGATTGGGGGCAAGAGGAGAAGGGGACGACAGAGGATGAGATGGCTGGATGGCATCACCTACTCGATGGATGTGAGTCTGGGTGAACTCCGGGAGTTGGTGATGGACGGGGAGGCCTGGCGTGCTGCGATTCATGGAGTCACAAAGAGTCAGACCCGACTGAGCGACTGATCTGATCTGATCTGATTTTTGTGCTGTGTTGTAACATATTTTACTTCTATATATGTTATAAACCCCACAATAAATTATTACTGTTTCTCTGTACTACCAGAAGTCTTCTTTATAAAGTGTAAGTAATAGTGTTTCCCCACGTATTTACCCTTTCTGGAGTAAATCACATCAGATCAGATCAGATCAGTCTCTCAGTCGTGTCCGACTCTTTGCGACCCCATGAACCGCAGCACGCCAGGCCTCCCTGTCCATCACCAGCTCCTGGAGGTCACCCAGACTCACACCCATCAAGTCAGTGATGCCATCCAGCCATCTCATCCTCTGTCGTCCCCTTCTCCTCCTGTCCCCAATCCCTCCCAGCATCAGAGTCTTCTCCAGTGAGTCAACTCTTCACATGAGGTGGCCAAAATACTGGAGTTTCAGCTTTAGCATCATTCCTTCTAAAGAAATTCCAGGATTGATCTCCTTCAGAATGGACTGGTTGGATCTTCTTGCAGTCCAAGGACTCTCAAGAGTCTTCTCCAACACCACAGTTCAAAAGCATCAATTCTTCGGCGCTCAGCCTTCTTCACAGTCCAGCTCTCACATCCATACATGACCACAGGAAAGACCATAGCCTTGACTAGGCGAACCTTTGTTGGTAAAGTAATGTCTCTGCTTTTCAATATGCCATCCAGGTTGGTCATAACTTTCCTTCCAAGGAGCAAGCGTCTTTTAATTTCATGACTGCAGTCACCATCTGCAGTGATTTTGGAGCCCAGCAAAACAAAGTCTGACACTGTTTCCACTGTTTCCCCATCTATTTCCCATGTAGTGATGGGACCAGATGTCATGATCTTCGTTTTCTGAATGTTGAGCTTTAAGCCAACCTTTTCACTCTCCACTTTCACTTTCATCAAGAGGCTTTTTAGCCCCTCTTCACTTTCTGCCATAAGAGTGGTGTCATCTGCATATCTGAGGTTATTGGTATTTCTCCCAGCAATCTTGATTCCAACTTGTGTTTCTTCCAGTCCAGCATTTCTCATGATGTACTCTGCATATAAGTTAAATAAACATGGTGACAATATGCAGCCTTGACGTACTCCTTTTCCTATTTGGAACCAGTCTGTTGTTCCATGACCAGTTCTAACTGTTGCTTCCTGACCTGCATACAGATTCCTCAAGAGGCAGATCAGGTGGTCTGGTATTCCCATCTCTCTCAGAATTTTCCATAGTTTATTGTGATCCACACAGTCAAAGGCTTTGGCATAGTCAGTAAAGCAGAAATAGATGTTTTTCTGGAACTCTCTTGCTTTTTCGATGATCCAGCGGATGTTGGCAATTTGATCTCTGGTTCCTCTGCCTTTTCTAAAACCAGCTTGAACATCAGGAAGTTCATGGTTCACATATTGCTGAAGCCTGGCTTGGAGAATTTTGAGCATTACTTTACTAGCATGTGAGATGAGTGCAATTGTGTGGTAGTTTGAGCATTCTTTGGCATTGCCTTTCTTTGGGATTGGGATGAAAACTGACCTTTTCCAATCTTGTGGCCACTGCTGAGTTTTCCAAATTTGCTGGCATATTGAGTGCAACACTTTCACAGCATCATCTTTCAGGACTTGGAATAGCTCAACTGGAATTCCATCACCTCCACTAGCTTTGTTCGTAGTGATGCTTTCTAAGGCCCATTTGACTTCACATTCCAAGATGTCTGGCTCTAGGTCAGTGATCACATCATCATGGTTATCTGGGTCGTGAAGATCTTTTTTGTACAGTTCTTCTGTGTATTCTTGCCACCTCTTCTTAATATCTTCTGCTTCTGTTAGGTCCATATCATTTCTGTCCTTTATCGAGCCCATCTTTGCATGAAATGTTCCTTTGGTATCTCTGATTTTCTTGAAGAGATCCCTAGTCTTTCCCATTCTGTTGTTTTCCTCTATTTCTTTGCATTGATCACTGAAGAAGGCTTTCTTATCTCTTCTTGCTATTCTTTGGAACTCTGCATTCAGATGTTTATATCTTTCCTTTTCTCCTTTGCTTTTCGCTTCTCTTCTTTTCACAGCTATTTGTAAGGCCTCCCCAGACAGCCATTTTGCTTTTTTGCATTTCTTTTCCATGGGGATGGTCTTGTTCCCTGTCTCCTGTACAGTGTCACGAACCTCATTCCATAGTTCATCAGGCACTCTATCTATCAGATCTAGGCCCTTAAATCTATTTCTCACTTCCACTGTATAATCACATAGCACTCTGTAAAAACTCAAGTCAGTCACCCCATGCACTGCTGGTGAAGTGCCCCACCCTTTACGGAAAGAACCTGACAAATGTTTGAGTGATAACTGCCTGTGTTTCAGCCATATCAGTCTATCCCATAGAGATAAAATGTCATTGTGTCAGGATCAATGTGTGCAGATGTTTGTGGACAGAGAGAAAGTCCATCAGTAAAGACGACTGAAGACTCAGGCAGAATTCTGCTGTGTAATGTTAAGTAGCCACGGAACATTATAAATTAGAGTTCTGCAGGTGGGGAGTTTTCCACAAGGCATTATGTGAGTGAAAAAGAAAAAAAATTTAAAAAGTGTCTGTGCAATCTTTGACAGAAAGCTATGCCAGTAGAAAAAATAGCCTGAGTGTGTATGTATGTCTGTGTGCGGGCACAGGTGTGGCATGCGCACCGAGAGGTGTGGGGACCTCCTGCTGCTCCATCATCTTTATGGACAGCAGGCAGCTGAGGATGGGGGTGGCGGGGAGCCAGTGGCAGTGAGAGTGGAGCTGAATGGGATGAGAGTGAGTGGAAAAGAATTGTGTAGAGAGATGAAGAGTGACGGAGACAGACAGGGACGGAGAGAGAGGCAGAGAGCGGAAGGGAGAGGAATGGCTGCCCCCGTCACCTCCCTTTCTCCCTTGCTCTGAGCAGGAGGAGGAGGACCCTACCATGCAGGCTGAGGAGGAGCACCTCCAGGGGGCTGTGTATCCGGAGGAGTTCGTGGCCATCGCAGACTATTCTGCCACGGACGAGACGCAGGTAGCCATGTGGGTTTATTCTTTGTGGGTTCCGCATGTTCAGTGGCAGGATTAGATGTCAATGCAGAAGTCAGCAGATTGAAATAAAGAAGTATTCAGATACTTCACAGCAACAGAAGACCCACGAGTGACCCTTCCAGCCTAACAGATTCAGGTCCCAAGCCTGATGTGCAGGATCCTTGGGTGAGGAATGGGGTGGGGGACAAGGTACCTGCTTCACCTTCTGCTTTGAAACCTTTACTTGTAACCTATTTAGTTAAGGAAAATTGGGTGTAAAATAAAAACATCTACTTGAATGCAGCTTTCTTTACTTTGTAATAGTAATTTCTTAGCGTAAGCCTCCAGCAACTGAATCAGCTACCACCTCGCTGAGTTACAGTGGAGGGGTTGTTAGAAATTCTGTTCTAAGAAAAATTGAAGCTGTTCGAAAATGTTTGATCTTTCTTATTAAGGTCTGCTTTTGTTTCTTGTAGATTTCCACAGAAATTTTGAAATCCTAGTGTGATTTTCATCAACTATCAGTTGATGTCCTTCCCATTAACTCCTTACTGCAATTGCTGTGATTTGGGACCAGTGATGGAGGTTTATCACTGAGTCACAACTGAAATACCAACTGCAGGTTTTTCTTTAGTTTTCATTTCTATATATGTTTCTCTAGCTCAGCTTTTTGAGAGGAGAAAAGATCCTCATCCTGAGACAAACCACTGCGGACTGGTGGTGGGGCGAGCGTGCGGGCTGCTGTGGGTACATTCCGGCGAACCACCTGGGGAAGCAGCTGGAGGACTGGGACCCCGAGGATTCCTGGCAGGATGAGGAGTACTTCGGCAGCTATGGAACCCTGGTAGGCCTCCTGCCTGCCCCGCCAGGCGGAGCTGCTTGCCACTCTGGTTTTAGGTTCTAACTTTAAAAATAATTTTCGGGCTTCAGCTCAGCTGTTCAGAGTGGGGCCTGCAGATGTTTTCTTCAGCTCAGCTGCTCAGCTCTGCCATCCAAGTGCTGAAGCAGACTTAAAAATTTCAGTGAGCAGGTCTGCGTTCCAATAAAACATTAATAGACACTGAAATTTGCCTTCCATATGATTTCATGTGTCATGATTTTGGATTTTTAAAAACCATTTAAAAATGTAAAAGCCAATCCTGGCTTGCAGGCCATACAAAAGCAGATGATGGACTGGATTTGCTGCAATGTACCAACTCCTGGTTTAGAGATACGATCTAAGCAATGGAATTATAAACTTTTCTCAGTGTTTAAAAAAAGTAGTAAATTTTACTGTAAAAATAAAATGTAAGAAGTTGTATAAATCAGTAGTAGTATTACCTATTAACTAGCTTATTAGTTTGGTTTTTTCCAATGTGAATAAAGACCCAAAGTCCTATGGTTTAGACAACTCTGTTTATGTTTTAGACTAAATAAAATGGATACTTGAAGGATGAACGTTTCAAATACGGTAGATTTAGTTCTACCTAAGGTTATAAGGCAATGGCACCCCGCTCCAGTACTCTTGCCTGGAAAATCCCATGGACAGAGGAGCCTGGTAGGCTGCAGTCCATGCGGTCACTAAGAGTCGGACACGACTGAGCGACTTCACTTTCACTTTTCACTTTCATGCATTGGAGAAGGAGATGGCAACCCACTCCAGTATTCTTGCCTGGAGAATCCCAGGGATGGGGGAGCCTGGTAGGCTACCATCTATGGGGTCACACAGAGTCGGACACGACTGAAGTGACTTAGCATAGCATAGCACAAGGTTATAAGGCAATGTTAAAAGGTGTTGTTTGTGAATGTGTATAGAAGTGGAGGATCTGGAGATCAGGGACTGGATTCCCCCTAGAATTTGGATGATGGTTACTGGTAAAGGGGGTCCGTGTTTGGTGAGGCCAGGTGGGAAGGTCTGGGGTGCTGGCAGGGTTCCGAGTGGGTGTGGGTACAAGAGTGTTTGCACTGTTACTATGTTGGGTAAAATCTACAGGTGCTTTTTAGTGTACTTTTTTGTAGATATGTATTCTGCACGTGTGTGTGCTCAGTGGTGTCCAACTCTCTGTGGTCCCATGGGCTGTAGCCCATCAGGCTGCTTTGACCATGGAATTTCACAGGCAAGAATACTGGAGTGGGTTGCCATTTCCCGCTCCAGGGGATCTTCATGACCCAGGGTTCTTACCCTCATCTCTTGTGTCTCCTGCATTGGTAGACAGATTATTTACTACTGGGAAGCCCCCATCATATTGGATCATTAAAAATGTCAAAGTAAATGAAAAACCACTGACGCATGTACATGCTTGCTGTTCAGTCTCTCAGTCATGTTCAACTCTTTGTGACCCCCATGGACTGCAGCATACCAGGCCTCCCTGTCCCTCACTAGCTACTGGAGTTTGCCCAGGTTCACGTCCTGTTGCTCAAATTCACGTCTAAATTCATACTATCCAACTATCTCATCCTCTGTTGTCCCCTTCTCCTCCTGCCCTCAGTCTTTCCCGGCATCAGGGTCTTTTCTAATGAGTCAGCTCTTGGCATCAGGTGGCCATAGTACAGGAGCTTCAGCATCAGTCCTTCCAATGAATATTCAGGATTGCTGTCCTTCAGGATTGACTGGTTTAATCTCCTTGCTGTCCAAGGGACTTTCAGGAGTCTTCTCCAGCACCATAGTTCAATAGCATCAATTCTTTGGTCCTCAGCCTTTTTTGTGGTCCACCTCTCACATCCATACATGACTACATGGACCTTTGTTAGCAAAGTGGTCTTTGCATTTTAACATGCTGTCTAGGTTTGTCATCGCTTTCCTTACAAGAAGGAAGCGTCTTCTCATTTCATGGTTGCTGTCACCATCCACACTGATTTTGGAGCCTAAGAGAAGAAAATCTGCCACTGTGTACATGCTTAGAGGTTTCCATCTAGTAAAAAAGAGTTAATGAGAAGCTAAAGTCTGTCTCTTCTGTGAGATTTCTCCCAAAATCTGCCACTGTGTACATGCTTAGAGGTTTCCATCTAGTAAAAAAAGAGTTAATGAGAAGCTGAGGTCTGTCTCTTCTGTGAGATTTCTCCCAACAGATTTCTTTCAAGTCTAAGCTGCATCTGTTTTATTCTTTTAAATTTATAGAAAAGGAGTAGTCCCCATACACGGTTATCACCTTTCTCACATAGCTGTGCTGCTTTGGAAGTCTGTTCTTTTCAGTAGCTCGTGTGTTGATTTTGAAAGGATCATGTTTGCTTTTCATCATGCCAGGCGATGCTGTAGTGGATGTCCTCCTCCTTGAATCCTGCTCTCCTTTGCTAGATTCCCACTGGGTGGGTTTGAGGGGGATGTGTGTGTGAGTTTTTCTGGGGTGGATCAAGCCAAGCCACCTGCCGGGAAGGTTGGCTGAGTGTGCACCTCCCAGCGGCACAGAGGGTGCCTTTGCTATAGGTCTTCACAGAAAAAGCTGCCAGCTGAAGAAAGATTTCCAATCTTAAAGGCGAAAAAACATGTATCTCGGTTTTGATTTACCTTTTTAGCATTTTCATGGCCTGATCTGTTTATTTTTTGAAACTAATTTTATTACTGTTTTGTTGTGCTCTGCCTTTGCCCCTACCCCATTGGTTGGCATTTTAATGTTCTATAGAAAGTGTGTGTGAATTCAGGGAGGAGTGATATCTTTGTGGTGATCCGCCTACTCTCCTCATTTCTTAACTCTTGTGTTACGTCTCTTTAAGTTTTGAGGTTTTGATCGTACATGACTGTGTACCTTTCTAGGTGAACCTGTAGATGTTTTTGTGTATTATTGTAAATGGTTGGGAAAGTGTGCTGTTCACATCTGTTGGATTAAGTTAGCTGATACTGTTGTTCACATCTGTGTCTCTTACGATTTTCTACTTGTCAGTTACTGAGAGAAGGGTATGGAAATCTCTGACTGTAGTGGTGAATTTGTGTTTCTTGTTGCATTTCTCCTGACTTTTGCTGTGTGCGTTTTCAATCTCTGTTGTGGAGGCATAGGAACCTTTAGAATTATTATGTTCTCTTGCTGCAGTGAGTCTTGTGTTGACATAGAGGCTCCCCACCATCCCCATCCTCAGTCATCTGCTGTCCATGTCATGACCTGATGCTGTTCACTCTGAAAAGTGTATTGTATCTGGGGTGAATGCAACCACACCTCTTCCCTGGGTTCCGTATCCTGGTTCTGACCTGCAGGCAGGACATCTGGGTCTCAACTTAGTCCACTTTGGTGGTCTCCCTCTGTCTTTCTGTCCCTGAGGAGCCATGGGCTTGTGAGGCCCACACAGGCTCCTGTTGGCACTGACCTGGTCTGGGTTGCCAGGCCCCTGTCGCCACACCCCCACCCTCCAAGTGCTGCTCGTGCTGGGTCTCCTTGGCAGGTGTGTGGGGATGGTGCTGGGGGTGCCACTTCTGTGACTTCCTGAACTGTGTGGAGGAGCCCTGCTCTGCCTCCTTGGGGATGCATGCGATTCCCATGGGGCGCCGTCACCTCCCGCAGCCCCCACCAGTCTCGTCCATTCTCTCATGGCAGATCTTGGCCATGTTGTGTCAGGTCAGGCATGTGGCTGCTTCTCCCGTGTCCACCTCCCGGTCCACACCTGCTTCCTTGCTTACCTGACTCTTGGAGAGGTGCACCCCACTGCATGGGAAGGGTTACAGAAGCTTCTATCTCATTCCTTCACTGTCTACTCTTATTTGTATCTGTTGGCATTCTTTTGGTCTTCTGATTTTTGCACGTATTTTTAGGTGTGGGGTGGTGGGGCTTTATGGGGGTCAGGTCAGGCTCTGATTATCCAAAGTCAGAACGTAGCATAGCGCTAATGACATGCAGTGATCCTTCCTTCACGTGTATTTCATCTAGAAACTTCACTTGGAGATGTTGGCAGACCAGCCGCGAACAACTAAGTACCATAGCGTTATCCTGCAGAATAAAGAATCCCTGAAAGACAAAGTGATTCTGGACGTCGGCTGTGGGACTGGGATCATCAGCCTCTTCTGTGCACACTATGCTCAGCCCAGAGCCGTGAGTAGGGAGCTTCTGAGCAGGGTCTTGGTGGCGCCTCCACTGCTTAGTGAAAAGGGCAGTGTGTTTCTCAAGGCTGAGCCCACCAGAGGCCATGCTGTGGGTTTGATGAGTCGCAAGCAGCACAGAGTGGAATAGGGGCAGGACAGTGAGGTGAAACGGTGGGATGTTTTTGTGAAATGTCTGCTTCAGTTACATTAGAAACACGTGTATCCACATGTCAGGGCTGGGCAGCTTGTGTAGACTGCTATACTAGTGTCCCGGTGTCCTCCCGCCCTAAATGTGACCCTTCCAGGGTCAGGGTGGACCACTCTCTGGGACTTCTGCTGGGCTCCGGTCCTCTGCCATTTAAGGCCCGTCTGAGCCAAGCAGAGGTGCCCCTCTCAGGGGTCCCGAGGCAGGTGGATGAGGCTCACAAGTGGAGCTGCAGCGCAGTGACTGCCCGAGTCCTGATCCTGCCAGAACCCAGACGTAGCATTCAGGACTTCTTAGATCCTCGATTGATAGCTACTGCTGGTGGCCTCAAAGTCTCACTGTTTTCATTTGAGGGCCAAGAGTCTCCTGTGTTGGTTACGGATTGTTGCTGTGTATATGGGAGCTAGGCTGCTGGGCCTGACCCAGGACCCCTGGGGTGGGCGGCCCCCGTGGGTGCAGAGGCTCTGTCCACCTGCACGCGGCCCTGTGCCTGCCTTTTGGCAGAAGGTGGAGTCAGGGAGAGAGGCAGGCCCTCCTGGGGCTCCATCAGGGGGACAGGGTGGCCATCCACTGGCCGCCATCCAGCACGCTGCCCGCCTTTCTCTGATGCTGGTCCCGACTCTGCTGGTGACTTGGGCTCAGGGAGAGCGGACAGCTGGCCATGGTGTGGGGCTGAGGCACACATGGGTGGTGTTTCTGTCATGTAGGTGTTTGCAGTGGAGGCCAGTGAGATGGCCCAGCACACGGGGCAGCTGGTCGTGCAGAATGGCTTTGCTGATATCATCACCGTGTTTCAGCAGAAGGTGGAAGATGTGGTGCTGCCGGAGAAGGTGGATGTGCTGGTGTCTGAGTGGATGGGCACCTGCCTGCTGGTAAGGGGCCGTGGGGACTGCTGGGGTGGCTGCTTTGGGCTCTGGGATATTCGTTCATCATGATTAATTTTGACTCTTTCCTAAGGTGACATGTCAGTGGTTTCTTGTGTGAAAATTGGCTCAATATCTTGAATTTTTAACGGATTAAAAAAAAATGCCTTTATGGGAAATCTAAGAGTGTTTCTTTCTGGTGAGTGATTTACATAAATTTCTGTTCTCTTCGAGAACCTGTGAATATGCAGTGTGTGATGTTAGGCTGTGTTTTCCGTGCTAGCAGAGCCTGTCTCCCCCGAGGTGGTCTTCCCCCTTTCTGTAGCCCTCTGGTCCGCATTGGTGGCCAGCCTGAAGCCCAGGCTCTCCCAGGTTCCCTCCCCAGTCTCGCCTGGGTTGCGGTGAGAGGTTGCTGGTTTCCCACCCACCCCGCGCAGTGGTTTCTGAGCTCCCTAGCTCTCTGTGCTCCAAGGGCAGGTGAGAGGTGAGTGGGAGCTGGGCCTGCAGGTCTGTGTCTCCTCGGCCCCTCGGCCCACCCCCTTTCTGGGACCTAAGATGTTACAGTGAAGTGTGGTCTGAAGTTTAGTCTCTGTAAAAACCCAGAGAAGTGATGTATGGATGAAGGGGAGGGGGACACCACCGGGGTTTCCACCAAGAAGTTTGTTTTAAATAGTAAGGCACTAACTTATATGAACAATAAGAATGTTGGTCCTCACTTCTTACAGATTGCAGAGATTTGGAGAAGTGACAGCAGATGACACTGAGCCTTAAGCTTTCTGTCTGGATGATTTATCTGTTGTCGAAAATGGGGTATTGAAGTCCCGTACGATTATTGTATTGTGCCTATTTCTCTTTTCAGATCTCTTAATATTTTCCATATGTATTTAGGTGTTCTGCCTTTTGATGTTTTAATTGAGCATTTTATTTTTTTTTTTTTTTTTAATTGAGCATTTTATATGACTCCGTTTTCTCTCCTTTCTTAGCGTATCAGTTATACTTCTTCTGTTTTCCATTTTTTAATTGGTTGCCCTACAGTTTCCAAGGGATTCCCTGGTGGTTCAGTGATAAAGAATCCATCTGCTGTGCAGGAGTCCCAGCTTCAGTCCCTGGGGCAGAAAGATCCCCTGGAGAAGGAAATGGCAACCCACTCCAGTCTTGTGGCCTGGGAAATCCTACAGTCCACGGCGGGTTGCAGAGTTGGTCATGCCTGGGCGCAGGGAACAACAGTTTCCAATAGATACTTACAGCGGCTTCACGTCTGTTTTCATCTAACACTGTGATGATTCATGGGTAGTGTGTATTCTTTATGAAAACAAAATAATTCTGACTTCTCTCTCCAGGCCTTTGTATGAGCATTTTCATTCATTTTGTTACAGGTAAACGTAAATACACATACATAGTCAGGTACTGCGTTGCTGTTGTTTTGGACACAATGTTAGATTTGTTAGATTAAATTGTTAGATTGATTAAGAATGGGAAAGACAAAAGTTCTAGTTTTACCTTCACTTATTTCTCTTTTAGTGCTTTCCTTTCTTTATGTAGATCTGCATTTCTGATCTCCAGGCAGACCTCAGATAGTGCAGGTTCATATCCAGACCACCGTGATAAAGCACGTATTGCAATAAAGCAAGTCACACAAATACTTTGGTTTCCCAGTGCATAGAAAGTTATGTATACTACAGGATGTGCAATAAGCATTATATCTAAAATAACAATGTACATATATTAATTAAAATACACAGTATTGCCTAAAAATGCTAACTATCGTCTGAGCCTTCAGCGAGTTCTAATCCTTTTGCAGTAGTAACATCAAAGATCCTTAATCACAAGGACTTCCCTGACAGTCCAGTGGTTAAGGCACTGTGTTCCCCATGCAGGGGCCCAGGTTCCATCCCTGGCCAGGGAACTAAGATCCTACATGTAGCACAGGGTGGCTTAAAAAAAAGCACACAACAGAAAACCAAGAAATATATTAAATATTTCATTCCACTCTCTTCTTGCTTTCAGGGTTTCTGAGAATTCAGGTGAAATTTTATCTTTGTTCTTCAGTAGGTAGGTGTTTTCCCCCAGCCTCTCTTAGGACTTTATCTTTTGAGTCTCTATAGTTGGAAGATGACATGCCTCTTCATACTCCACCCCCCCCACTGCCCCCGCAACCACACATTTATCTTGCTCTGCTTGGTGTGCTCTTCACGCCTGGATCTGTGGGCTTGTGTTTGACATTATTGTTGTTCACTTGCTCAGTCGTGTCCAACTCTTTGTGACCCCGTGAACTGCAGCACGCCAGGCTTCCCATCACCGTCTCCTGGAGTTTGCTCAAACTCATGTCCATTAAGTCGGTGTTGCCATTCAACCATCTCATCCTCTGTCGTCCCCTTCTCCTCCTGCCTTCAATCTTTCCCAGCATCAGGGTCTTTTCCAGTGAGTTGGCTCTTCACATCAGGTGGCCAACATATTAGAGCTTCAGCTTCAGCAACAATCCTTCCAAAGAATATTCAGGTTTGATTTCCTTGCTGTCCAGGGGACACTCAAGAGTCTTCTCCAACACCACAGTTCAGAACCATCAATTCTTTGGCAATCTGCCTTCTTTATAGTCCAACTCTCACATTCATACGTGACTACTGGAAAAACAATAGCTTTGACTGTTTGGATGTTTGTTGGCAAAGTAATGTCTCTGCTTTTTAATATGCCGTCTAGGTTGGTCATAGCTTATCTTCCAAGGAACAAGCATCTTTTCATTTCATGGCTGCGCTCACTGTCCACAGTGATTTTGGAACCCAAGAAAATAAAGTCTGTCACTGTTTCCACTTTTTCCTCTTGTATTTGCCATGAAGTGATCAGACTGGATGCTGTGATCTTAGTTTTTTGAATTTGAGTTTTAAGCCAAGTTTTTCACTCTTCTCTTTCATCCATATCAAGAGACTCTTTAGTTCTTCTTCACTTTCTACCCTTAGGGTGGTATCATCTGCATCTCTGAGGTTGTTGATATTTTTCCCAACAATCTTGATTCCAGCTTGTGAGTCATCCAGCCCAGCATTTTGCATGATGTACTCTGCATATAAGTTAAATAAACAGGGTGACAATATATAGCCTTGTCATACTCCTTTCCCAATTTTGAACCAGTCAGTTGTCCTACATAATATTCTAACCATGTGTAGGGAAAGAGCAAATTAGCCAAGATGGCATGGTCAGGGTCTTGCGTCCCACGTTTTGTAAATACATGATTTTGTAACAGTGGTGATCACTCACAGCACTGTGCGTGTACATCATGTTGTACTTGCTTGGTCATGGACCACTTTTGTTCTGGAAACATATATAAGTCCCACCTAAGAAATCCCCGTTTGCCACTGCACCCGCCGTCAGAGAATAAACACATGTCTGCAGTCCCTACGGCTCCTCAAGTTTTCTTCCAACCTCACTGCTCATGCCTTACCTACCCTGGGTTCAGCAAACAGTGTGAACTATGTAAGACTCTGCGTAAGGTTCTAATACTGCAGTGGTTTTCTGTCACCTCCTCCGGTGGACCACGTTTTGTCAGAACTTTCCACTGTGACCCATCCATCTTGGGTGGCCCTGCATGGCATGGCTCATAGCTTCATCGAGTTACACAGGCCCCTTCACCACGACAAGGCTGTGATCCATGAACGGAGCTGACATTAATTTGGGGAAATTCTCAGTCATTTTTTCAACTGTTTCTTCTCTTCCTGCCTCTCATTCTTCTCTTGATATTTTTGTTGTGTGTCTGTTACACCTTTTGTGTTCTGTAGCCCATCAATGTGTTCTCTTTTTCAGCCTGTTTTATTTTGCTTTTCAGCTTTGACAGTTTCTGTTTTCATTTCCTCAAGCTCAGGCTTGTTGCTCAGCTGAGAGTCCTTACTAAGGAGCCCATCAAAGGCATCCTCCACTTCTGTTCCATTGTTTTGCTCTTGAGCAATTATTTTTGGTTCTTTCTAAGAATTTCCATTTCTCTGTTTACATTGCCCATCTGTTTTGCATGCTGTCTGCTTTGTCCATTAGAGCCCTTAGCATATTAATCACAGTTGTTAAGTTGATAATTACGGTTGCCTGCTGTGTCTTCCTTTTTGGCTCCGTGGTAAAGAATCTGCTTGCAATTCAGGAGACCTGGGTGGGTAAGATCCCCTGGAGAAGGGAATGACAACCCACTCCAGTATTCTTGCCTGGAGAATTCCATGGACAAGACTGGGGGGCTGCAGACCATGGGGTCACAAGTAGTCTAACAAAACTGAGTGACTAACACTTCCACTGTGTCTGAATCTGGTTCTAAGGTTTGCTGTGGCTCTTGTAACTGTTCATATGTCTTTCCCTGATAGCCAGGTGTGATGACTGGATAAAGGGTTTGTGTAAACAGGCCTGAAGAGGTGTGATGGTGAGCTACGGGTCGGGGTTGCTCTGGGGTCTCAGTATTGAGTGATCCTGGGCCTCTGGACTGTGAACCCCACAGGTGCTTCTCAAGTTTTCTCCCCTTTTAGGTGGGACAGGATCGCTGGAGGGTGCTTGAGTTGGATAGTATTCTTTCCCCAGCTGGTTAGGCTCTGTTAAGTAGTCTCTCCTGAGGGCAGACCCTGTTAAGAACAGAATACTCTGACATATTTCCAATGGTTTCTTTTTGAGCTTGTGAGAAGCACTGGGACTTTTCTCTGGTACTTACTGTGGGGACCCTGTGATGGGGCCTGCCTGGAGTCTTGGCCTCAGCTGTCCACACTGAGCCCCAGCAGCCTGTCAGCCTCGGTTCAGCTTCCTCCCTGGCCCTGGTTCCAGGGCTGTTTCTGCCCTGGTGAGTTGCGATTCCCTGTGCAGCTCTTCCTTGACTTACAGTGAGGCTGTGTCCTGACAAATGCGTCCTAGTTGAAAATACCGAAATCCAAAACGCATGTAACATACCTCAGCTCTCGAACATCACAGCTGAGCCTCATTGTCTTAGACGTGCTCAGAGCACTCCCACTTGGCTACAGTTGGGCAAAATCGTAACCAAAGCCTGTTGAAAACGAGTGTTGAATGTCTCATGTGCTGCTGCTGCTAAGTCGCTTCAGTCGTGCCCGACTCTGTGCGACCCCATAGAAGGCAGCCCACCAGGCGCCCCTGTCCCTGGGATTCTCCAGGCAAGAACACTGGAGTGGGTTGCCATTTCCTTCTCCAATGCATGAAAGTGAAAAGTGAAAGTGAAGTCGCTCAGTCGTGTCCGACTCTTAGAGACCCCATGGACTGCAGCCCACCAGGCTCCTCCATCCATGGAATTTTCCAGGCAAGAGTACTGGAGTGGGGTGCCATTGCCTTCTCTAATGTCTCATGTAGTCGACTGAATACTGTCCTGAAAGGGAGAGGCTGTCAGTGTGTGGACCGTTCACACTCGTGATCGCATGACTGATGGGCGCTTGGCCTGTGTGGCATGTGGGTGTTGCACTGTGTATCACTAGCTGGGAAAAGATCAAAATTTGAAGCATAGTTTTTACTGAATAGCTATTGCCCTGTCATGAAGCTGAAGCATTGTAAGTCAGGGACCGTCTTACGGGCCTCTCAGTTTCTCCAATTTGAGGGTGGCTGTTTACTCTGTGACCTGATTTCTCTTAACTCTTGAGAAGAGCTGTTGACTTTTCAGTTCAGCTTTTTACTTGTTAGGACAGAATGGCCATTTCCCCCAGGGCAGGAAAGAAGCGGGAAGGGGTGCTCCCCTGTTCCTACTCAACATTGTCCTGGGAAATCTAACCATTGCAAGAGAGAAGGAAGAAATGGGAGCTAAACAGAATGAAGGCACAGGAATAAACCCTGTTCTCAGACAATGTGATTGTTTTTGTAGAAAATGCCAAGGAATCTCCAAAAACTTTCCTTGACTAGTGAGCAAGTTTAAGACGATCATGGAGCACAAAGTCAGCATACAAAAGGCAGTCACGTTTTATACACTAGCTCTGTTCACCACTAGTTACAGTGGCTCCAGAATGATGACACTTGGGAAAATAAGTGCAAGTTCTGGATGCTGACTCCACGTAATGCTGACCCACACGCGATGCTGACCCACACGCATCGCTCATGAGCTGGAGACGGCCTCGTAAGGATGCCCCTTCTCTCCAGGTTCATCTGTAGATTTAATACAATTCCAATAAAAATTCAAGCAGGATTTTTTTTGTAGATACAGATAAGCTTATTGTAAAATTTATGTGCAGTGTAAATAAAGTAGCCCTGGAGAAGAAAATGGCAATCTACTCCAGTATTATTGCCTGGAAAATCTCATGGACAGATGAGCCTGGCAGGCTGTAGTCCATGGGAGCACAAAGAGTCAGACATGACTGAGCACAGGCAGGCTAGAATAGCTAATACAGTTTAAAAAAGATATTTATTTGGCTGTGTCGGATCTTAGTTGGGGATCTTTGTCACCGCATGTAGGATTTTATTTCCCTGACCAGGGATGGAACCTGGGCCCCCTGCATTAGGAACGCAGAGTCTTAGCCATATAACCACCAGGAAAATGCCACACTTTTTAAAAGAAGAACGAAATTGGAAGAACTATATGTACTACCTGACTTTAGTATAAAGCTGTGGTGGTCAAGACTGTGAACGTGGTGAAGTGATAGACATGTTAAGTCAGTGGAACAGAATGGATAGTAGATTCCTACAAATGCGGTCAACTGATTCTTAACAGAGGAACAGAGTTAATTTAATGAAGAAAAGATCATCTTTTCAACAAATTATATTGGAAGAGTTTTCCATCCATAAACCAAAAAAGCTTCACCTTTAAGCCTCATACCTCATCTTGAACAATGAACTCAAAATTGATTATATCTAGTTGCTTAAATATAAAACTGTAAAACTTTTGGAAGAAATCATAGAAAATGTTCATTATTAGTCAAAGGGTTTTTAGACTCCAAAAGCATACTCTATTAAAGGAAAAGTTGATAAATTGGACTTCATCAACATTAAAAAGTCTGCTCTGTAAAAGACAATGTTAAGAAAATGAAAAAGGCCAACTAGGAGAAAATACTTGCAACTCACACGTGCACCCTGAACATGTGAAGAATCCTCAAAATTCAACACCCCCGAGGGGCTCTTGGGGCTCTTGATGCTTTTGACATGAAGGCCTCGTGACCTCTGTGGCACTCCTGCTTTGCTCTTCCACATTTTTGAGAAGTGACTTCAGTCAACCTAAAGGGTGGTGAAAGTTCTGAGAATACCTCAGACCAGAGTGATACTGTTTGAGAGTTAAGACCCCAAAACACTTAGGGTGACAGCTGTCTCCTGGGTGGGCAGGGTGGGCGAGTGGGCCAGTTCCCTGACCGTTGGCCGTGCCCAGTTGTGAGGAGCAGTGTGGGTCAGTGGGCTTACACCCAGGCTGGGACTGAACTCGACGACCACTGTTGTGACGGCATAAGAGAAGCCCCCTGGTGAGCTGGCAGCTTGTCCTGTCTGTGACGGTCTCCGGGATATGAGTGCCATCGCGGGGGCCGGGGAGTGGGAGCAGACACCACCTCAGTCACTGTGTCTCCTGTGTGCCTCCCTCCACGCAGTTTGAGTTCATGATCGAGTCCATCCTGTATGCCCGGGACACGTGGCTGAAGGAGGACGGGGTCATCTGGCCGACCACAGCCGCCCTGCACCTGGTGCCCTGCAGCGCCGACAAGGACTACCGGAGCAAGGTGCTCTTCTGGGACAATGCCTATGAGTTCGACCTCAGCCCTCTCAAGTGAGTGTGGGGCTCCTGGCCTCTAGGGCACGAACCCTAAGCCAGACCCTAACCTCAGTGAGTACCCTCAGGCGAGCGTGGGGCTCCCGGCCTGTGGGACTGAACCCCAGGCCAGACCCTAACCTCAGTGAGTGCCCTCAGGCAAGCGTGGGGCTCCCGGCCTGCGGGACTGAACCCCAGGCCAGACCCTAACCTCAGTGAGTGCCCTCAGGTGAGTGTGGGGCTCCCGGCCTGTGGGACCGAACTCCATGCCAGACCCTAACCTCAGTGAGTGCCCTCAGGCGAGCGTGGGGCTCCCAGCCTGTGGGAGTGAACCCCAGGCCAGACCCTAACCTCAGTGAATGCCCTCAGGTGAGTGTGGGGCTCCCCCTGCGGGACTGAACCCCAGGCTAGACCCTAACCTCAGTGAGTGCCCTCAGGCGAGCGTGGGGCTCCCGGCCTGCGGGACTGAACCCCAGGCCATACCCTAACCTCAGTGAGTGCCCTCAGGCGAGCGTGGGGCTCCCGGCCTGCGGGACTGAACCCCAGGCTAGACCCTAACCTCAGTGAGTGCCCTCAGGCGAGTGTGGGGCTCCCGGCCTGTGGGAGTGAACCCCAGGCCAGACCCTAACCTCAGTGAGTGCCCTCAGGCGAGCGTGGGGCTCCCGGCCTGTGGGAGTGAACCCCAGGCCAGACCCTAACCTCAGTGAGTGCCCTCAGGCGAGCGTGGGGCTCCCGGCCTATGGGACCGAACCCCAGGCCAGACCCTAACCTCAGTGAGTGCCTTCAGGTGAGCGTGAGGCTCCTGGCCTCCAGGACACGAATCCTAAGCCAGACCCTAACCTCAGTGAGTGCCCTCAGGCGAGCGTGGGGCTCCCGGCCTGACCCTAACCTCAGTGAGTGCCCTCAGGCGAGCATGGGGCTCCCGGCCTGACCCTAACCTCAGTGAGTGCCCTCAGGCGAGCGTGGGGCTCCCGGCCTGCGGGACTGAACCCCAGGCCAGACCCTAACCTCAGTGAGTGCCCTCAGGTGAGTGTGGGGCTCCCGGCCTATGGGACCGAACCCCAGGCCAGACCCTAACCTCAGTGAGTGCCCTCAGGTGAGCGTGAGGCTCCTGGCCTCCAGGACACGAACCCTAAGCCAGACCCTAACCTCAGTGAGTGCCCTCAGGCGAGCATGGGGCTCCCGGCCTGACCCTAACCTCAGTGAGTGCCCTCAGGTGAGCGTCGGGCTCCCAGCCTGTGGGACCGAACTCCATGCCAGACCCTAACCTCAGTGAGTGCCCTCAGGCGAGCGTCAGGCTCCCATGCCTGAAGGGGCACAGGCTGCAGGGCTAGAAAACCCTCACCGCTGGGAGTCCAGTTTGTTCACATGACTGAGAAGTCTGCCTATTGCCTTACCGGCCTTTAAGCTGATAACAGAATTGAAATGGCCTGTTTATAAGGCCCCAAACATGATAGGAAACATAAGGTAATGTGGGCCATTAAAACAGACAGTTGGTCCCATTAAGAGCCAAGAGTGTTTAATAAGGGTCGGAAAATGTGTTAGTGGAGTCCCTGCTGGTCTTTGTCACAGAAAGCAGTGCCCCAGAATCTGTGGTGGCTCTCCTGGTTCCTGACTTACGGTCATGCCTGTGGCAGAGCTTCAGGTTTTGACACAAAAGGTCTCCTCACAAGGGCCTCCCATTTCTCACATTTCCTCCTCGAGAAGGATGATGTGTGTATGTGGCTGCCTCCCCTCCGAGGGTGCCAGGAGGCAGGCAGGGGAGGCCTCGCAGTTGTCCTGGGGCCAGGGAAGAGCCCCTCATCAGAGATGGCTGCTCACCTACCAGATGACCAGGTAGGGCTTGGCAGTAAGATGGGGGCCTCTGGGCCTTTCTGTTTTTTATTAAAAAGTCAAAATAAAAAAGTACCAGTGTAGAGGTATGGAATCTTCCCTCAAGTGTTGAATCATCGTATTCTCAACCCAAATCCGAAAGCAGGTGGAGATGGGAGTCTCCGACAGTGGCTCTGTGGTTCGTGCAGGACTGATGTGGCGGGAGCGAGGGAAGGTCTGGAAAGGGCAGGGGGCTTCTTGTGTTGCCTGGTGTTAATGTCTGGTAAAGTGACCAGGGAGGGCAGAGGAAGCTCTGAGTTTCTGGAACAGGGCACTGTGAACTGGGCGTGGGAGGACTGTGGCCATGCATTTCCCAGGGACGTTGCTTGGCCCCTTGGAGGAGACGTGTTCTCTCACACCATTCACTGAATTTCCCGTGGCTTCCACGTCCTCCGGGTGTGTCAGTGCGACACAGAAGGATGTGCCCAAGGCTCCCATTCTCGGCCACTGCCCCCCAGAGCTGGCCTCCTCGGCCCTGCTTCTTGCTCTCGGGGCTGCAGACAGTGAGTTAGGATTCCTGCTAACACAGAGGAGGGAGCGAGACAGCCTGAGATGGGGGCTACGTCATCTCAGATGCTGAGCACTTACTTTCTCCCCCCAGATCTTTAGCAATTAAGGAGTTTTTTTCGAAGCCCAAGTATAACCACATTTTGAAACCAGACGACTGTCTCTCTGAGCCATGCACCATATTACATTTGGACATGAGGACTGTGCAGGTCGCCGACCTTGAGGTGAGGAGAGATGACCCTTCCTTCCTTCCCCACGTAATCATTCAAATAAATGAGTTAGGTGTATTGCCCTTGATTTTCCACATTCTTTTTGATCTATTCTGATTTTGTTTTTAGTATTTTTAGGTTATTTTCTTTATAGCTAACCTCTTTAACATCTTCAGTTATTTTTAGATTTATGTTTCATATTCTCAGCTTGTTCAAATACAGATAAATTACGTGTCATGATAGGATTTGGATTAAATTTTTTTCGTAAGTTTTTTTATCTCCCACTGATGACAAAAGAGAATTCTTAAAATTCTCTTACTTACCATTTGTGCCCATGAGGTGGCATGTGTGGATTCTGGACAACCCTATTTTAAGGGGTCCCTCCAAAGTGGATGGACCCTCTTATGGAGCTTACAATACAAAACCATGTGCAGACTGAACCTGAGGCTTCAATTCATTTTGGGATCATAGAGACTCAATCTGGAATTTCCTGTTCGTGCAGAGAATCGAGAAAGTGTCCTGCTTGGATTTTGGGACAGAAAATCAGGACAATGGGACCTAGAATGCTCCGGACCTTTCTGATTGTCTGCAGCATTTAAGTTCAGAATGCAAGTTGTAATGTTCCCTTTCTCTGGGTTTTTGACATGTTTGGCTAAATTAGCAAGTTACAGATTTGTGTCGCAGCTACTGAAGTAGGCAGTGTGGCTGCCTGGGGTGGTGTTGTGGGTCTTGGATGGCCACGTGGAGGTGGCCACTGCCCATGGGTCCCGTGCACCCAGGGCCTGCACCCACTTCTCACCCGTTGCCTTGAACACAGATGATGAAAGGCGAGCTGCACTTTGACATACAGAAGGCAGGCATGCTGCATGGATTCACAGCCTGGTTCAGCGTCCAGTTTCAGAACCTGGAGGAGGACGAGCCACAGCTGGTGCTGAGCACTGGCCCGCTGCACCCGTGAGTGTGCCACCCCACCCCCACTGTGGGTCACGGAGGAGGCCTGACAGAGTCACGAATGTAAAGAGCTAGACACGTCAGAAGTGGACCCAAATCTCTCCAGACCCGGCCAAGCCTGAGGCCGGGCGTGTGGGTGCTGGGCAGGGCTGTGTGTGGACGTGAGTCCAGGTCGCCCTGGCCACGGCACAGGTAGGGTAGCCCCTGATGCCCTGGATGGTCAGCCTCCACCTTTTCTCCACTGCTGCTGCAGCTGAGTTCCAGGGGCTTGTCCTCTGACTCTTGGAAAAGGCGGATGTTTCCTGAGATATGATTTTCATGTAGTAACATTTCAGAGCTGCACGCCTGCCCCTGCGTGTGGGGATGCAAGCTTGTGTTGTCTGTCTGTGAGGCTGGACGCAGCAGGCCCTGGAGCACTGCCTTCATGTGGGGACTCCACTCCCCTCCACATGACCCTGCTACTCGCCTGCCCCGTATGGTTGGCAGAAGTGACCACGGCCTCAGGGAGGGTGGCGGCCGCCTGGGTCAGACCCCACTATGGCCTTTGGGCCGGTGAGGACCTGGGCATCCTGTGTGAACTTTGAGCAGGAGGAGGGGCAGAATGGCCAGAGTGGGCTCCAGCTGGGCCTCCTCCCAGACCCGTGAACTGGGCATGCCTGATGTTTCCCACTCGAGCGTTGGGTGGGGATCGTCCACACTCAGGTGGTATGGGGGTGCGGATGAGGGGACATGTGGGCTGGGGAGAGGAGACCACCACTGTGGCTGAGGTGGGGTGCCTGTGCATCAGAGAGAATGTGACAGAAGAGAAAGAGGCCACGGAGAGCCTCAGTGCTGGGTGTGACTGGGCCCACACCAGGCACTCATGTGTCCAAGCCATAGAACTTGCAGAGTTTGGGATGTCCCTGCTCGCCCAAATGCTGCACTTGTCTTGCTCACACTCAGCCAAATTCAGAGAAGTAATGACTTCTTTGGGGCACTATTTCATGAGTGTGAATCTCTCTCTAACTGCATGAATTAGGACCGTGGGCATCACAGTTCAGGGTTGGTGACTTTGGGTAGGCACTGCTGTGCCAGCTCACGGAGGCTGGGTTGACCCTGAGAGGGGCCAGTACCTGTGTCTGGCCACATGCCCTCATGGCCTGTCTACCTCAGGTACCAGGGAATCTGAGCATCATCCAAGAGCTGCATCCACCCACCTCCCCGCCCAGGTCGTGACCCCACCTGCGTCCCGTGCAGCTGTCTGATCCTGGGGCGGAGCCATGGGAGTCCCATGGCCTCCCCAGAGGGGGCAGGCTTAGATGACCCCACGCCCTGTCTTGCAGCACCACCCACTGGAAGCAGGTGCTGTTCATGATGGATGAGCCTGTCCCCGTCCTCGTGGGAGACATGGTCACGGGCGCAGTGGTTTTGCAGAGGAACCCCGTGTGGAGGCGGCACATGTCTGTCACCCTGAGCTGGTCCATCACTTCTGCACAAGACCCTGCGTTGCAGAAAGTAAGATACTTAGCTCCAGAATCTTGTGCTCTGATGTTGTCCCGGAAGGTGGCAGGTCTGTGGTGGTCACAGTGGTGGGTGCCTGTTCCCACCCCAGCAGACTCTGTGCCAGAGCTGTTCTGGGTTGTTTTTCTAATCCTAATGGCAGGAGGTGGACCCTCCTGTTCATAGGAAGCAGAGGTGCAAGAAGCTAAATTCTGCCTGTGAGACTTGGCTGGTCAGTGAGAACAGAGACCAGGAGACTCTGGGTGCAGAGAGAGATGAGGGCTGGGCCAAGCGCGGCCTTGCTCACAGCGTGTGCCTTGCCATGGCTGCTGTGGATGTGTGGTGGAGCTGTGTCCGGGCTGAGGCTGCAGTTTGAGGCTGCAGTGAGCACGGCTGGCGGGGCCTTGTGGCTTGTGGCTCACAGAGGCCACTGAGAATCCTCTTCCTCACTCAGGTTCACGCAGGAGAGAGAATAATCAAGCAAACCATTTTGTGCTTGGCTTTATGCTAAAAGTTGAAATGCTTGTCATTAAAAGAAAAGCCTTCACCTGAATACCAGCCTCTTGTCCAGTTTTAAATTATTATTAGGAAATACTGCATGTTAATGAAACTGACATGATTTGCTGTCTGATCTGTTTCTTTTCATTTCCTTTGTCTTTCTCAGGTTGGGGAGAAAGTCTTTCCCATCTGGAGATGACAGAGCAGCTCTGTGGGGGATGTCTACTGCATCTTGGGGGACATACGTGACTCTGAGGAGTCACTCCTGGACAGATGTATGTCCTAGGAAAGCCATGAACTTACTCCAGGATGGGGTGGTGACTCCCTCACCCACGGGCTCGGGGCTTCAGGGTCCTCCCCGTACGCCTGGCGCCGTGGGGCCCACCCTCATCATTGTCACTGCCCTGCCTGTCCTGAAACCCGGGCTGTGTTTCCAGTGTCCACTGTGGTTAGTTGGTGGCCCACTCCCTCAGCCAGGCCAGTCCTGAGCTCACAGGATATGCGTGTCCACCCTGTGCTCTGAAGGTGGCTGTTCATGCATCGTGTTGTGCGTGTGTCCTTCCCGCCCTTGGCTCATTGCTCAGCTCACGGACGTGGGGTCCCAGATTGTCGCAAGAGCTGGAGGTGCGGTGCATGTGGTGGGGCTCTGCATGGGGTAGTCCACTGGTAGAGACGTCTTCCAGATAAGTTATGGGTCGGCACATAGGACATGCTCAATAAATATTTTTTAATAAATGAATATCGCTGTATATCCTGTTTCTATGCACATAGGTTATTTTTTCAGAAGCATGGGTCATACTGTGTGCATTGCTTTATAACCTTTTTTGGTGTGTGTGATTTTGATTTTTAGTTAACTTTTTATTGAAATATAAATTATATACCCCAAATTGCACAAGTCATGAGTATACAGATGGATGAAGTTTCACAAAGTAGGCACATGTGTAACCAGCCCTCAGGCCAAGACCCTTCAGCACACTGGAGGCCCCCAGTGCCCCTCCCACCCCAAACCACCGCTAAGGGTGATGCCGGTTCTGTAACCAGAGACTTTAGCCTGGCTTCCAACATTGTGTGAATGGGATTGTACATTGTGAACTTGCTATAGGCTGAATGTTTATGTCCTCCCAAAGCTCCTGTGTTGAAAACGAATCCCCAGTAAGCTGGTGTTAGGATGATTCCATCATGAGGATGGGGCCCCATGAATGGATTTCATCCCCAGAGGTCCAGAGGCAAAAGGCCTGTTTTGCTGTGACCCATGGAATCACACAAGTCTGTCCTTGTTAAACACAGTGATAGGATGGGGGCAAGACAGACACTGCTGTTCTGATGGGAGGTTGGAAGCAGTCAGACAGTGAGGGGTCCCAGGCATGTCCAGACGCAGCAAGGCGAGTTCCATCAGCTCGTAGGGCTGGACAGGAATCCTCTGGTTTGATGCTCTGCCTTCCAGGCCCACTGGGTGGCAGTAACCCTTCTGCTCCGGCCACCCAAGGAACTCGCTGTGACAGTGCCACCGCTGGGACCTTGGGCTGCGTCATTCCAATGAAACCAGAGAGACACCCCTCCTTCCCGCCCTGTGAAGGGGAAGCAGCCTTACCTCACCTGGGCAGGAGGTTTGGGGGTTGGGGCGGGCAGTGGCAGCCCTGATGATCCTGAGTCGCCACTAGGGGTCACTCTTCCCTTTCTTTGAAGGAGAATGGTATTATGGCTGAGCCAGTCTGTGCTGTCAAATTCAATGGTTGGCGCCTTTTCCTTCCAGCTTTAATATTTGCGCTGTCTTTGGTTGCAGCTGTTGTATTACATTGTCTTGGAGCTCCTTGATTCTGTGAGCTGATATTGTTCGTCAGTCTTAGGAAATTCTGGGCCGTTCTTACTTTACATGTTTCTGCACTACTGTCTGTCTTGTGTATATGAAGTTGTTGACACATTTGTTGGAAAGTGTTCGCTGGCCCCATTTGACTGATGGTCATCCTGCCTGCTTTCTGCTGACCCCATCCACCTCCCAGTCCTGTCTTCCGGTGCATCTGATCCTGGGCTCCCCGGCACTTCCCTGGCATCAGTCCCGGGTGAGTGTGAGTCCTCAGGACACAGAGCCCTGCCTCCCCCAGCACCCGGGAGAACCAAGCAGACTATCCAGATGGGCTGTCAGCCCAGGGGGACATTCAGACCAGAGTCAGGCAGGGGCAGGGCTCTTCCTGTGCCGTGTGTGGGAGCTGCCCTCAAGGGTAGCTTCCGGGCTGGTAGGCAGTCAGCTGTCAGAGCTGTGGTGGAGGCCATGGGTGTGAGCCTTGAGGACAGCTGCCTTCGGAAAAGGCTGGTGACCTTCCTTAGAAACACGAGAGGCGAAGTGTGGGTGGTGGGCCTAGATGGAAGCTGAGATCGAAGTGGAGTTTAGACCAGCTCAAGCAACGGGATGGGAACCAGAGCACGTGGGTGGACGTTGCACAACTTCCAGGGGGATAGGCAGGGACTTCCTGAGGAGGGAGGGAGACCAGGCTTGGAGCTGGATGGTGGGTCCCGAACCCCAGAGGGTTGAAGGCGTTTTCCTCCATAATGAGGGCCCTGGGTTGTGCCCCAGCCATGCTGGGGCCTCTCCTATGACATGAGAGGCCAGCTAGTGCAGATGGTGAGGAAGCAGGTCTCAGGGAGGAAGTTCAAGGAGAGGACAAAGGTTAGATGAAACGGCCAGGGAGCAGGACCACCATGGATGGCGAAGACAAAGTGGGCAGTGAGCCGGGGTCAGAGGCCCCAATCCTCACCTCTTTTCTCCACAGCCCTTTGCTAGGCAGGCACCCACGGCCCCACCTCTCATTCAGCTCCAGAGTCGAGTGCCTGGAGGCGAGTCTGCAGGTGCCGGTGCTGCCCTCAGAGATGTAACCGAATGGAACGTTCCCTCCACTTTGGTTGAAGATGTTGCCACTAATCTAGATTTAAAAGGCACTTTATCCCCAGTGAGATGATGTACAAATATTTATAAGTCTAAAATGATGACGGGGCTTCCCTCATGATTCAGTGGTTAAGAATCTGCTTTGCAACGTAGGGGATACCGGTTTGATCTCTGGACAGGGAAGATTCCACATGCCGCAGGGCAACTAAGCCCATGCACCACAACTGCTGAGCCTGTGCTTGGAGCCTGTGCTCTGCAACAAGATGGGCACGGCAGTGAAAGCCCATGCATCCCAACTAGAGAGTAACCCCTGCTTGCTGCAACTGAAGAAAGTCCACATGCAGCAACGATGACCTGGTGCAGCCAAAAATAATAAATTAAAAAAATTAAAATGATGAAAGAGCCCGGTTTTCTACACCATCAGTTCAGTTTATTTGCTCAGTCATGTCCGACTCTTTATGACCCCATGGACTGCAGGACACCAGGCTTCCCTGTCCATCACCAACTCCCGGAGCCTGCTCAGACTCACGTCCATCAAGTCGCTGATGCCATCCAACCATCTTTGTTGGATTCCCTCTGTTGTCCCCTTCTCCTCCCGCCTTCAACCTTTCCCAGCATCAGGGTCTTTTCAAATGAGTCAGCTTTTCACATCAGGTGGCCAAACAGCTCCAGCATCAGTCCTGCCAAAGAATATTCAGGACTGATTTACTTTAGGATTGACTTGTTTGATCTCCTTGCTGTCCAAGGGACTGAGTCTTCTCTAACACCACAGTTCAAAAGCATCAATTCTTCGGCACTCAGCTTTCTTTATAGTTGAACTCTCACATCCATACATCACTACTGGAAAAACCATAACTTTACTAGACAGACCTTTGTTGGCAAAGTAATGTCTCTGCTTTTTAATATGCTGTCTAGGTTAGTCATAGCTTTTCTTCCAAGGAGCAGGTGTCTTTTAATTTCATGGCTGCAGTTACCATCTGCAGTGATTTTGGAGCCCAGAAAAATAGTCTCTCACTATTTCCATTGGTTCCTCATCTATTTGCCATGAAGTGATGGGACCAGATGCTATGATCTTAGTTTTCTGAATGTTGAGTTTTAAACCAACTTTTCCCACTCTTCTCTTTCACTTTCATCAAGAGATTCTAGTTCTTCTTTGCTTTCTGCCATAAGGGTGGTGTCATCTGCGTATCTGAGGTTATTGATATTTCTCCTGGCAATCTTGATTCCATCTTGTGCTTCATCCAGCCCAGCATTTTCCATGGTGTACTCTGCATGTCAGGAGCTTCTTCTGTTTCCTGGCCCCTGAGCACCTGAGCCTGGGCCCTTAGAGGTGGGTGTGGCCTTCAACCAAGCTAGGGTTAATGACAGTGCAGCCAGCCAATGAGCAAGCCCACAGTCTTTCTCCTTTCACTCTACCCTCCCACCTACCTCCTCTGGCCAGTTCTAGCCCCGAGGGTCAGGCACTCAGCCACCCCTTCACCTGTCCTGGTTGTGGAAACAGTGTGTCTGGGTCCATAGGTGGCCCTCAGTCCTATTCATCAGCCCCATCACTGAATCTGGATTACAGCAGCCACAGAAGATGTTTCTGGAACACTGGTGTCTTGAAGAATGCGTGCCAACTCAAAAGGACAATCATCAATTATTTTCAAACTATAATTAGCAGAAAGGAAGAACACAGTTTAATCATCTACTCTCACAAGCCAGGATGGTTTTCACATACACATTTACTTCAACTCCTTTTGCTTGACACAGACCACAAATACAAATTTTCAGAAAGCTGCACTCAGCAAAGATGAGGCAGACCTGGAGCTATAAACACACAAATACATGTGTATACATCTGCTTTAGTAAGCTAAGTCAAGAACTGTATCTAGGGGGTTATGACACTGGTCTTGTAAAATGTATTTTCTTTTTTTTGAATAAAGAATATTTTGCTGAGAGCATGGACTATGTTTGATTAAAGGCTATTACTGCCAAGATGTTAATTAAACCAAATTTAGTCTTTCTTATGCTGTACATCCCAACAATTAGGGAGACTGATCTGCTCCTTGGAATGATTCATCTTTCTGGGACAATGGAGCTTCATCTAGGGTATGGATGATGGCTTCGTGGTTTACTAAATAGTGATCCTGCAATGTCTGGGACAAGAGTGGAATTTACATGAGATTGAAGGCTTTCAGGCAACAAGAGCACGTTCTGAGGAGACAAAGGACAGACCCACGCCAAATAGCACTTGGGCAGTCACAGGGCTGGCTGCTCGTCAGGATGAACCAGTAAGCCTCCTTGAAAGGAACTTGGGGTTGTCTGCTTTTAACATGAGTTCATGTGCTCACAGCTGTTTTCAACTTGTCTGGATCAGACTGAGGCCTGGCGTGGTTGCTGCCTTGAGCCAGCAAACTCCCAGACACATCTGAGGGCACATCATGGACCCTTGAGCCCCAACTAGGCTCCTTGATGACCATGGCCACATGAGTGAGGCTGGAGCGCCCATTGCACCACAGAGCCCTGAGCAGACAGATAGTTGCTGTTTTAATCTCCTAGGTTTTGGGGTGATTTGTTACTCAGCAATGTGATGGATGAGATGGTTGGATGTCATCACTGACTCAATGGACATAAGTTTCAGTAATCTCCAGGAGTTGGTGGCGGACAGGGAAGCCTGGTGTGCTGCAGTCCACGGGGTCGCAAGGAGTCAGACACAACTGAGCAACTGAACTGAACTGAATGTGATGGAACCACCAGAGGTATTCACAGTATTTTACTAAGTCTGTAGTGAGCAACCAAACACATGGAGAAGCAAGATGTGCGTGTTAACTATTACACACATGTTAACTATTACACACATGTCATGAGTCTGCACTTTACATGGAACCTTGAGAGCAGTTCTATAAAGCTTATGACCCAGCTGAAAATCCCACCAAAGGACAAGTCTTCACATCATGGCAGGCCTCAGAGTGTTCAAGAACGTGTGCTGGTGTTGATTTAACTGCTTTCTTTGGACAGAGAAACACAAAAAGTAGTCCAGACAGACCATTGTCTGTTAGGACATGGACAGAGAAACACACAAAAAGTAGTCCAGACAGACCATTGTCTGTTAGGACATGGTGCTCCCCACAAACAGACCCTGCATGAGGTTGGAGAATTTCACCTTAGCTTAGGATGGGAGGCTGTATTTTTTGGTTTGAGAGAGAAGATTGAAACATTTGAGCCTTTTTGTGTTTGTTTTCTCTCATTTGTCAGGTTGCAAGGCCTTAGTTGGGGAAGGCAATGGCACCCCACCCCAGTACTTTTGCCTGGAAAATCCCATGGACGGAGGATCCTGGTAGGCTCCAGTCCATGGGGTCGCTAAGAGTCGGACACGACTGAGCGACTTCACTTTCAGTTTTCACTTTCATGCATTGGAGAAGGAAATGGCAACCCACGCCAGTGTTCTTGCCTGGAGAATCCCAGGGACTGGGGAGCCTGGTGAGCTTCCGTCTATGGGGTCGCACAGAGTCAGACACGACTGAAGCGACTTAGCAGCAGCAGCAGCAGCAAGGCCTTAGTTGATGGCTAGGTGTTTTGGGTCCAGGAGTTAAAAGTGGCAGACTTCCCATTCACAACATTGCCTGGCACAATGACCAGCACATCCAGAGCTGTGGAGAAGGAGCATGATGGCTTCCCTCTGGCTCCCTGACACATGCAGGTCATGTGGTTCTGGCAACTGGTGGTGGACTCAGCCAGCTCTGAAATGGACAGGTCCCTGGCCTTTTGGTGTTTCAGTTCTGTGGTCTCTTCACCTGCACAGTCACTTGCTCTCACACGCAACAGACACTCATATGTACCTCCAGGGCCAGGTTCAGGGTGACAGAGGTGAGCAAGTCAGATGGTGGACTCATACTTGATGACGTCAAAGGTCCATTTCAGCTCCTGAACAATGAGTCCTGTGGTTCAAGCCACAGGAGAAGGTTGACGTGCTCCCTAAGCCTTGTCCATTCTGAACCCTTTGTGGGAGGACAAGCAGGAGTAGCCTGAGCCTTGCCAACTTCTCCCCTCTTTCTCTGCTGTGAGACAGAGGCCCCAAGGAGGCCGTGCCCCTGCCTGGATCTCCCATCCACAGTGTCCCCAAGCCTGCCCCCCAGGAGGGCTACCACTCCTGCGCACGACCCTGGGTAACGAGCCCTTTCATGAGCCACACATCCCTTCTTCTTAGAGGCCATCAGCATGTCCCCGTGCTGTAGGAACCACGCAGCTGGATGGCCCTGGTCACAGATAGGCTATCTGGTGCTAAGCCTCAGCCTTGAGCCTAGAAATGTGGCTGCCAAACCTCAGTGCTTGGGGACCCTTTCAGGCAAATGTTGGGACTGGTCTGGGAGGTTGGATTCTCACTATGTCCCTTTCCTATTAATATTTTTTGTGATTTGGACACTGCTTTTTAAGCAAAGAAGAGAATTGTGTATACTTTTTGAGTATAAAGTGCACAAAATAAAATGAAAAAAAAAATTTCTTTGGGATCCAGAGAATAAACTTTCAGATATGTGTATTTATACACATAGAAAAAAGTCAGATATTCACCAAGATATGAAACTTTAAGATACTTCAATTCCAAGAAAAATGTCAGCACTTAAGACCCCCAGTCACATCCACAGACACCAGGTACAAAGCATGATGCTGTCCCTCGAAGTCAGAATTTGGAGAAAAATGTGCTTCCTTTTGGGCCTGGAGCCCTAAGGGCCATGATGCTGTGTGCTTTGTTCTTGTGACACAGCTGTTAGGAAAACAGGGAATATTAAGTTACAACAAAATTACACAAGATGAGGGTTAGTCCAAGTAACTAAAATTGACACTTGCTTATAAAAGATGCAAATTTGAGGCTTTAATTAGGAATCTGCTTTAGTTTCAGATGTAAGTCTAACAAATTTGGTCTTCTGACTTTCTAACCTATGACAGAGGGAAAGGGGTGTGAGCACAGGAGCCTGAGAGCTGCAGAAGTGAGGGCTGGCTGTGCGACATGAAAAAGGGGCAGAAAACCCAGAAGAGAGTGGGGGGTAGCGGGGTGAGGGAGCACCAAGTGCAGAAAGGTCACACAGTGTGACTTGCACCCAAAGCTGCATTTAAGGGTGTTAGGTGACAGTTACGTGACGTGTGACAGAGTGTGTGGAGCATTAGCTAAGTGAGCAGTGCTCCTGTGGTCACCTCTTGTGGACACAGGAAGTAATGCCAGGAGGTGAGAGCAGAGCAAAAGTGGGCACTGAATTCAAAATACTCACGATCAACTCAAGCTCTGGGTGTCCAAAGCTGGGCTCAGTGATGGTCCAGGAAGACACCAAGGAGGGAAGGGAAGGCAGCTGGAGGGCTCAGGCTTATAATCAGGGTTCTCCGGGGGTCCAGCTGTTCCTGCCATCACAGGCCTCACTGACCAACACGGACAGTGATCGCTTATGTTTGCAATGTCCCTTCATGTATCCCTGCACTGGAGCCTCACAGCATCCCTGTGCCCAGGCCCCACTTGGCCAGCCCAATCGCCTCTTTTGCTGTCTAGATTTGCCCACAGGTCCCTGGGGCTCCGAATGCAATACCTACCTGGGACTGGAGGCTGTGGCTTCTCTGCATGGAGAGGGGGGGTGGCCAGGCTGGATCAGGAGGGCAGGGAGGCAGGGCTGGAGTGGACTGCATCTGGTGTTGGCCCACAGCACTCGGTGCTGGGATGGCCAGTCTGTCCTTGCTCTGCCTTGTGGGCTCAGCCGGGCTGTTGCCTTGGCTTCTTCCTGTGCCTGGGGGGCTGCTCTCCAAGGACAGGAAGGGGCTTAGCTGCAGGGCCTGGGTACTGGCATCTTTCAGGTGGCCGCCCAGGTGCTGGGCACCTGGTGCTCCTTCTCTCACTTGTCCGCAGTGTTCCTGGGCCTGCAGCCCCATTTGCATCCACTGATGTTGCCTGGTGACCAGGCCTAGGTCTGCACTGTAAGAGCCCTGGGTAGCCAAGGGTCCATGCAGAAGTGCCTGGGGAGGATAGGCAGGGCCCTGAGAGCTGGCTCCCTGCCAGGAAATGGGGTGGCTGCTCCTGACTCCCAGGTGTGTCCTGTGGTGGACCAAGTGCCCCATGTGCCACTAGGGGCTGACTCGTGCACAAGTTGGAAGGAATGCCACTGGCTGGCCCCTCCCCACTGAAGGCAAGGATCAGCTGTGGAAGACCACAGGGGGCTGAAGGGGTCAGACTGGGCCTCTCCTGCTCCCTGCTCTGCCCCCACTTCCACAGGGACCACTACTGGCAGGCCCTGGACACGAGAATCCCAAATGCTGTCCAAGGAACGCGTGCCACATGGATTGGCAAAAGATGTGGAGTCTGAGGCATTCAGGGGCCCCTGGCACTGACTGCTCTGGGACGGTGTCCAGGGAAAGGATTCTTTGCAAAAATCCAAACTCCCAAGGCCTGGTTGAGCCAGGAGTCCAGGGACATTTTGTCCTAAAGGGTGTGAAGGTGCGCAGTTTGAGTGAAACAGCTGGATTGACTGGCTCGGGATGGAGGCCTCAGGCAGGGAGACAAGGTCAAATCGTGCTGGTTTCTCAAACATTCGCAAACCGAGAGGGGCCACCTGGCTGTGCTGAGGCTGCCACCATGGAGGGCTCTGGAGTGTGGAGCTGGAGGTGAGACAATGTTGGGTGTGTGCATGAACGCAGCTAGGCACTGAGCCTCTGTTCTGAGATGGAGTTGCCGCCGTGGCTGGCTGGCCTGCGTCCAGAGAGGACTGTGGCTTCGTGGTCTGTGGAGCACTTGTGGTGGCTGGTAGGGGCGAGCCCACATTCCCACTGAAAAAATGCCATGAAAAAATGCCTCCTGCTTGCTGTGAGGGCCCCTTTCCTGGCTGGGAGGCAGCAGGCAGCAGGTCTGAGACACTGCAGTGTCTGAGTCTGCCCTCAGAAGGTTCTTTCCCCACAGACTCTGGTCAAGGTCCATGACACCCAGATGCTGTAGGGTGGAGCAGAGGTCGAGCTGTTCTTCCGCATCCTTCTCCAGCAGGCGCTCGATGAGGGGCAGCAGGGAGCGGTCTCCTGTCTCCTCTTTCTCCTGGTTGTTCTCACGTTTGTCACGAGAGCCCCCTCTCTCCAAAGCTGAGCCCTGAGAGGTAGGGGCCAGGCAGGACAAGTACTCAGACTCATCTTGCTGCCTCATAGCTCCAAGGAGAGAGCCTGTGCACACAGAGCCCTGGTCAGTGGGGGGCCCTTCCTTGCCCTGGTCCTCTTCCTGGCTGGGAGGGCACTCAGGGGTCCGGGGAGGCTGCTCTCGTACGGGATGGCTTCCCCTGTGGTGAAGGCGAACGGCCCCTGCAGGGCTCGCTTACGCAGGTGGTCCTCCCTCTCTACATCCCTGTGGTTAAGAAAACACAAGACCGAATCTGGGAGTCAGTGTACGAATGAGAAAGGGGGTGCCCTGGCCAGAAGGCAGCAGTGGCCAAGCAACCAAACAGATGAACAAGAGGCAGGGTAGCCTCTGTCCCGGTTTTTACACCCAGGAAGCACCCCTAACGCTGAATTTGCTTCTTTCTTGTATTTTTTGGAGTCTAGTTTTGGATTCTGAAATGCATGTGGTCTCAGAGGAAACTGCTCATTTCTGGAATGAATATTCTAGAAATCTATGTAGAATTCCCTAAACATCAAGTTTACTTTGAAAAGAATAAAGCATTACACAAATACATACATACAGCTTTTCTCACCAGGGAAAAATTTCCTTTTTCTCCCTTTCCAAGAGATTCATGGTACATGTCTGCTCGAGGGCTGCCCCAACAGTCATGTAACACCACGCTCAGCAAGGAGAGCCTTCCTTCAGTAGCCTGACTCCACCTGGAATCTCACATTTGGTTTGGAGTCCCACAAAAGAAAACTGATCCAGCTAAAATAGAGTGTCTTTCACAGAAGCTGACCAGCATGGCATGGGCACAGGCTGGAGGGATCTTTAGAGAAGTTAGTACTTATCTAAAGATCTCTGCTCATGCCCTTTGTCTTTAACTGTACTTTGTCACATATTATTACAGTCACTCTGGCTTTCTGGTGCTTATTGTTTGTATTACATATCTTTTTTTTTTTTAAACATCTGATTATTTCTAATGTATTCATGTCATTATTTTAAAATGTGTGTCTTGTAGAAGACATACAGTTCAGTGCTGCTTTTTTGCCCATTCTGACAATCTTTGTGTTTTAATTGCAGTGTTTTATCCATTAACATTTAATAGATTTACTGACAGGCCTAATTTGGGTCTTCTATATTACTGTTTGCTTTCTGTTTGTGCCCTCTTTTTTGGGGGGAAGTTGTTTCTTTGTTCATGCCTTTTCTGCATAGGCACATGAATTTTTTTTAAAGTTCATTTGGAGTACACTGGATTTTTTGCTGTATCTTTTGCGTTATATGTTTCATGGTTGCTCTAGGAATTATAATGTACACCCTTCACATTTCAATGTCTAATTATAATTAATCTTGTGCCACTTTATATAAAATATATGCGCCCTGCAACTGTACAGTTCATGTGCTCTCAACACATCTGTTTTATGGTAAGTTGTCATCTATATTATATCCACATGTAAAAAATTTCATACTGTGTTTTTCACTTTAAGCAGTCACATGTATTTTGAAAAAAGAGAGAAATAATTTTATGTTTATTCACATGTTTACTATCTCCTTACTCCTTTTTCAGTTTCAAGGCTTTGGTAGGTGTCATTTCCCTTCAGTCTGACATATTTCCTTCAGCATTTCTGGTAATAAATTCTTAGCTTTTTTTTTTTTTAAAGGAAAATATCTTTACTAGCTACCATTCTTAAAGGGTATATTTACTGGTCATAGAATTCAGAGTTGACATTTTAAAAAATACTTTAAAGATATTGTTCTAATGTCTTCTGATTACCATTGTTTCTGGTGAGAAGTCCACAATAATTTAAATCCCTGTTCCCCATATTTAATGTGCCCTTTATCTTAGATTGCTTTCAAAGTTTTCCCTTGACCTTTAGTGTGCAACAATCTCACCAGAATATGCCTTATTGTGGTTTTCTTTGTATTTATACTGTTTGGAATTCACTGAAGTTCTTGAATCTGTAAAGTTAAAGCTTTCACAAAATTGAGGAAGTTTCTGATTATTTCTTCTAATATATGTATATATGTACATTATAAATACTCAAATGAAAATTATATATACATATATATTTTTTCCTGCCCATTCTCTCTGTTACTTTTCAGAGATTTGATTTAACCATATGGTAGACCATTTGGCATTGTTGCACAGATCTCTGAGACTGTTTATATCTTTTTTCAATCATTTTTTTCTCTTTGTTACTCAGATTGGATAATTCTATCAATCTAGCTTCAAGTTCACAAATTCTCCTGTCATCTGAACTTTTACTTTAGACACTGTTCAAAATTTTCTGTTTTTTAAAGTTTCTAATCTTCTGCTGAGAATTCCTATTTTTTCACTCATCATAAGCATATTTTCCTTTGTGTTCACAAGCATAAAGTTGCTATGAAATTCTTATCCAATAACTGAGTCATCTTAGGGTTGATCTCTATTACTTTTGAGACTTTCTTTCCTGTTTCTTCATATATCAAGTAATTCTGGACTTCGTTCTTGACCAAACGATAAGCAATTTTGGGTTTTATATGGACATTGTGATAACATATTGTAGATCTGGATTCTTTTATGTCCTTCCAAAGATCAGGGATATTTTTGTTTTACTGAACTTGGCTAGACTGAAAATGTGAACTCTGTTTCCTGTGTCGTGGCTGACAGCTGAGATCTTTCTTCAATTCTTTTGGCCTTAAAGTTGGCAGCTTGAATTCTAACCCACACATGCATGGTTCAGGAGTCAGCAGAGATTTGAACTAAGTTTATCCACAGAATTTGAAGGCTCCTCCTTTCTGGTTCTCTTTCTATTAGAAAGAAATTTTTAAAAATAGAAAATTTTTATTTCTTCATTTGATGCTGCTGCAATTACTATTGTCTTTGTTGTCTGGTTTTAGTGTCATTAAGACCATAAGTTTCCTATTCGAGTTTTTAGCTGTCCAGCCCAAGTGTGATCTTCTCTAGACTGAAAGCAGTATAACCCAGGAAACTCACTCTGTGTCATCCCCTTCTTTCAATCACTGATTCTCCATGACTGAGGTTAATTGTTATTATTGTTTTTAACATTTTGTCCTGAGGTTTCAGTTATAGATGTTGCTATAGTTTTACTTATGGGAACGTTGATGCAAAAAGAGCAACTTTACCATTACCAGCAGCAAAACTATTTCAGGAAATTTAAACAAAAACAGAATCAAAACTGAGTAAATTCTCACTGTAAACAGTATGAGGTAGAGTTTTCATTTTCCCCATCCTCCAAAAGGCTAATCTGTTACTACAAACTCACTACTTTGTTCTGTCCTTGTGGATTTAAAATGCCTCTTTAAGTATACTTCGTGTCCAACTCTTTGTGACCCCGTGGACTGTAGCCCACCAGAGTCCTCTGTCTATGGGATTCTCCAGGCAAAAATACTGGAGTAGGTGGCTGTGCCTGTCTCCTGGGGATCTTCCTGACCCAGGGATCAAACCCACAGTCTCTTAAGTCTCCTGCGTTCGCAGGCAGGTCCTTTACCAATAGTGCCACCCGGGGAGCCCGAATGGCAATTCATTTTCCATATGTCCATCCAGATCTGTTTCTTGCCACCCTGCGTCTCCATTGCTCTGTCTACCTGATTCTAGGACAACTCTTTGCTAAAACTGGTGTAGCATTAAGCCTGGCCAGAGAATAATTTGGTACAACCTTTTTGAAAAGCAATTTGACAATATTATCAAGAGCCTTTGAAATGTTTAAACACTTTGACCTAAAAATTCTACTCTTGAGACTCCTTCTAAGGAAGTCAGACTAGCAACCAGATATTTATATACAGACGTTTCACCACAATATCTCCATAATAATGAAAAACTCTCCCAAATTTTAATGTTTAATGAAGGGTCATGATGTATTCATGTATTATGTAGTTATCAAGATAATAATGGATACTTCTGATATGAGAAATTGCTTTGAATTTATCATTATGTGGAAAAATCAAGATATAAAACTATATATAGGATATAATTTCAAATATGAAATTTAAATATATGCCAAATATACCAGAAGGAAATGTACCAACATACTGACAATTTTCCCTTGGCAGGATGGCAGCTGATTTTTATATCACTTTTCAATGGTTTTCACTTTCTACAAAGAACAGGTGTTACACACTTAGTGAAACAAACATTACTAAACGAACTGCTGGTTCCTGAACTTCTTGCTGTGTGACTCCAAAGAATAACATAGCTGATACGAGTCATAGAAAATGCACACTAAGACCCTCTTATTTTTTGCAAGGCAGCAAATCGAGGCACATTTACTACATGCTTTTCTGAGGCCAGGGTGGAATCAGGCTCAGAATCCAAGTTGTTGGACACATCTTGGAATTTCCCATTGACCAAAATATTACTCAGTGAGGCTGCATGCTCAGAGGGCAAAGAATTTGTTATATGTGGCATATTTTGGCACTACTGCATCTCTGATCCAGAATACAGTGCTAATGAGACCTGGGCCAGATAACTTATTTGGGCTCTTTCATCAGTCCCTACATTTCGACTCTCGACCATCCATTTTATACAAATATGTCACAGACCCAAATGGGGTCCAGCCATGCAGATTCACAAGCTGGAAGAGAACTTTCTATTGCCTGACATGCTAGCAACATAAAAACAAAAGCGAAACTACACTCTTATTTGTATGCACATTACAAAGTATGTTGTGGATCAACAAAGAGGTGGGCATGGAGGATTCAATGTGAAACCCTGGTCTTCTGGAAGTGAGGGGGCAGATGCTGTGTTACTCAGGAAGTGTCCTGGTCTTGTACTCAGCCTGCCCCACTGAAGAGCCTTTGACTCCCCTCCTCCGCCCCAAACCACGCATCACAGATGCACAGGAACAGGGAAGCAGGGGCTGGAGAAAGCAGGTTGGAGGAACGGCATCTCTGAGGACAGGCAAGTAGCTTTCTGCACAGTGCAGTGGAGCACAGTAACATCCTTTCAGCATAGCTGATGGCAGATTCTATATGAAACTGAATTCTGGGCAAACAGATTCCAAGAATCCTTTGAAACTAGTATTCAGGGTCTCAATGTGAGCAGCCATTTTGGATGAGGGTGAGAACTGGTGATCAAGGAAGACGTGGAGAAAGCCCACCTGGGGGGGCAGACGCAGAGAAGGCCCTCTGGGGTTCCTTCAGGGGAAAAGCGTCCGTGTACATGCTTGGATTTACTGCTCAATGGAGAGGCACCCAGAGTCACGCATGAGTTGTCGTGCCAGACTCTGCTTCCCAGACTCCACCAGCCGGCATCCCAACCCCGGCTGGTTCCTATGCATTCACCCCCACGACCATCCCCCGTGGAGTACTCTATCTACTCTAGACTTGGAGAAACTGAGGGCCATGCTAGCCTCTTGTCCAAAGTCAAACAGCTGGAGAAAAGCTGCAGGATGTGGAGCACCTCAGAAGTGGCCGGACTCAGTATAGGAGAAAGAGCCCAGCTCACAGGGCACACGGCTCTCACTTCCGGCTATCCTTACTACAGAGTCCTCCACTACATCTGGGTCTTAACTTACTCTCCTGTCCTGCTTTCTCTAATATCTGGGCCTCGTTTACTAGGGGCCTCTCACTTACGTCAGGGCCCGCTGTCGCGCGACGATGCACTCAGATCAGCCGCCGCGGAACACCAAGTGGGCATTGGACTGCACCCACAGCCAGCCGGCCGGCTTGGTGAGCAGCCGCAACACCGTGAGCCCGCTCTCGCCTGTCCACATCACTGCAGAGACAGAGGCACACTCGCTGTGGACCCTGGGAACCCACCCCGCGCGAGGGGCAGCGGGCAGCCGGGAGCCCCGGAGACGTGTGGAACCTCCAGCTTGCCTGGCCCGGGGTGGACTGGGGGCGCCTCCAAAACTCACTGCGCGCGTGATTCTCAGCACAGTACATGGCGTCGGCCGCATGGATGAACTGGTAGCCGGATCCGCACCTGCAGAGTTCGCTGTGTCGGTGTAGCCCAGGACCACCTTGCCTCTGCAGAGGAGACGCCACAGCCTGACCTCCCGGTCTGGAAGTGGAAAGGAACATTCACTGCCCTACCCGGTCCTCTGAAGCAAGACCTGTGTTCGCCCAGCGGATCTCACCCTGGACTCAAGTACCAAGGACACTCTGGGTTCAGAGGGGGCAGCTCTCCCACAGCAGGGCTGGGGCAGGACCTGTAAGCAGCTTCCACACTGAAAAGGTTGTGATGCCTCTTAGAGCCTTGAGCCACACAGGTATTCCAAAACTGTTTTAAGCCTATGTTGTTTGCCTCGCTGGATCTAAAATTATTCATATAGGAGAATCAGTGGACTTTTTGTCAAGTTCCACAACTTTCATCAGAGGGCTCTGTGACTCCCCTAAAACTCGCAAGTCATAGTACTAAGGATATATTGGGTCACCTGTTCTTAAACCAGTGCTTTCTAGAACTTGTTCTCAGAGGCGTTGGTACTGAAGCCTGTTGATTGATGTTTACCCAAGAAAGATCAACAGTCAAATAAATCTGGGAACATTTGTGTCGAACCTAGTTAATTAGATTTCATAGTGGGACCTCTAGGAGTTTCACTATGATCTGTTTCTGGAAGTCTCTGAGGGATTGTCCAGGATTTGCTGTGTGCATCACTCTGACCCAAACCCCATATACCTGTGTGGAAAATTTGCTACATTGCCCCTACAAACAGCGTATTTCCTACTGACTCATTTTGCAGAACCCATTTGGACAGGATTGGACAATTGTTCTTGCCTTTCCTTTGGTTCTAGACCTAGGATTCTGGCCATAACTCTCAGGTCTCTATGAGTCATGATTTCTGGTCACAGGGATGTACCTGGAATCACAGGCTATAGGTGTGAAGTCCAATTTGTGTTTTGTTTGGAAAAATACAGTTTTGTTTTGGAGCTCCAGGATAGTGAATGGCTGGCGAGGTGTTGCCACAGCAAACAGGATGAGTTGAGGAGATGTGAGGATGCCATCTTCTAAGCTCTTGTTCTTCCCAGGGAGGAATTTAAGATGGCCATGGAAATTCAACTCCTAGAAAAAGAAGACCCCCCACCCCCCAAACATAATGAATGAGCAGGGAGAAGAGAATGTTAAGTAGCTAAAACAGTGGACATAAATTCCCCCTCTGGAACTCAAGAGTGTCCAGTATCCTCGGGGTTGAACAGGCAGGATCCCTTCCTCCTTCCTCCCCTTTCCACAGAGCACAGGCATGCTCAGTTTTGGAGCCTCCTCATTCTTCTGCTCCGCTCATCAGGTCCTGATCATTTTTCATGGCTTCTCTGTCCTCCCTCAGTGCCCTGACTCATGCAGTCTCTTTAAAAAAAAAAAAAGAAGAAGAACAGAACTGCAGAGTATATAGTTAATTGAGCTGTGAGAGGGTATTCAGTTCCAGGAGTTGATAGGCATTGTTAGCTTATAGCTTATTTTGGTGATGGTGAAGAAGGTGGATGTTAATATCCTGAGTGCACCTGGGATTCCCCACTTTGGGCTGTACTAGAGGTAACGTGCTCTTAGTGGATCAGAGGAGGCTCTTATACTGGTGTGGTGACGCTTGGAAAGAACATCTCAGTTTTATGTTCGTGTCGGTTTTGTTGTGGTCAGGAAATACTCAGGGTCGTGCACAGGCACTCAAGTGACAAATGTTTTCCCCAGTGGTCTTAGCTAGGGAGGCATTCCGGAAGGTTACTCTGATTGCACCCCGGGTGGCTTCAGAGGCAAGCAAGGTTAAGGGTGAAGGGCTGGACGTCAAGTAGGGATGCTATCAAGTCTACCCCTGGTACATCCCCACTCCATCTCGGTGGTAGAACCGGGAGGGACGAGTACGGCACCTGCGTTGGTAAGGGACAGACTAAGTCCGACCAGGAAGGAAAAGCTTTTCATGTAAAGAGTGTCTACACCCCCATCTAGAGCAGGGAGGGACGCCTCTGGTAGAAAAATGGCCCTGGTTGCTTTTTTTTCTCTCTTACAGATGGGAACTAACAATTCCAGCCCCACTCCTTTGAACTGTATCCTGAAAAACTGGGATAGATTTGATCCCCAGGGCTTAAAGAAGGCACACCTGGTCTTCCTATGTGATACTGCATGGCCATGGTATCCATTGGAGGACGGTGAACAGTGGCCAGTTGGAGGGTCTCTTAAGTATAATACTGTTCTACAATTAGACCGGTTCTGTAAGGGACAAGGGAAATTGGAGAAGGAAATGGCAACCCACTCCAGTGTTCTTGCTTGGAGAATCCCAGGGACAGGGGAGCCTGGTGGGCTGCTGTCTATGGGGCCCCACAGAGTTGGACACGACTGAAGTGACTTAGCAGTAGCAGTAGTAGAGGTAACGTGTATGTATGCTAAGTCACTTCAGTCGTGCCTGACTCTGTGACCCTATGGACTGTAGCCTGCCAGACTCCTCTGTCTGTGGGATTTTCCAGGCAAGAATGCTGGAGTGGATTGCTGTTCTCTCCTCCAGGGGATCTTCCCGACCCAGAGATCGAACCTCTGTCTCTTGCATTGGCAGGTGGGTTCTTTACCACTAGTGCCACCTGGGAAGCCCTACTAGAGGTAACAAGTGTAAATCCCAAGCAAATATATCCCAAGTCTTACCTAGGCAGAGGAAGTTTCAAAAGACAACTGTATCTTAAACAGTCTGACCCTCTGAAATGGTAGTGAGCTGAAGGCCAGAAGGCCTTCCTGGGATGGTGAGGAAGCCTGGCCCAACCCTTGGGCAGTGTTCCTTCCAAACAGAGCCATGCATCCGTTTAAGAAGTTCCTGACACTTTAAGTACAGTGTGATTACCAGAAACCCAGAAGAATTGTCCAGCAGGCAGCGGAACCGACAGACAAAGCTTCTCTCAAGGTAAGCGGGTTCCTCCAAGGACAGATGCTGCAGGCTGTCACTGGAGGTGTCACCAAGTGGACAGAACTTCTTCCCAGGTAGAGCTGGGAAGACACAGCCAAATGAAGAGTCTTCATCAGAAAAGTCACTATCACAGAGCTGAGTCATCTGTAGTCTTGGAAGAAGCTGGTGGTGGAGACAATGGGGAGTCATAAGCCCTTTGGCCAAGTGAAGCTTCCCCTTCCGCAGTAGACTGACCTTGATCAGCCGCTCAGGCTGGCTTTCTCTCATTAGATGATCCTAGCACTCTGGGAGGCTTACCTGCCTTACATTGTCATGAGAATCAAAATAAAAATGAGATGATGCACCTAAATATTAGTCGCTCAGTTGTGCCCGACTCTTTGTAATCCCATGGACTGTAGCCCGCCAGGCTCTTCTGTTCGTAGAATTCTCCAGGCAAGAATACTGGAGTGGGTTGTCATTTCCTACTCCACGGGATCTTCCTGACCTAGGGATCAAACCGGGGTCTCCTGCAGTGCAGGCAGATTCTGTACTGTCTGAACCTCCAGGGAAGCACATAACATATATATCCAGCAACCTTATTGGCTCTACTGTTGAAATATACCTTGGAAACAACTACTTCTCGCCACTTCCACTTTTACTGTGCCAGGCAGTCATCGTCTGGGGATACATCTCCCCCTTATCAGCTGGGGAAAAACCTTGGTGGTCAAGAGCGTGAAGACTGAAGCTTCACCTGTTGTGTGACCCTGGGAGAGTTATTTAACCTCCCTGTGGGCCTTAGTTTTCTTATCTGACTTAACAAGGTTGTAATGAGAATTAAACACATTTATGTATATAAAGCACTTGGAATAATGCCTGGCATGTTGTAACCTCTATATAAACTGGCTGCTACGCTCCTCATTTTTCCCCTGTTTTAACTTTGCCTCAGCCTTCTAACTGGTGTCCCTGCTTCCACTCTTGCCCACTATGGTCTGTCCTCCACTCAGCACAATAGGTCAGATCATGTCACTTCTCTGCTCAGAACTCTGCACTGACCTCTTACCTCAAGGTCTAGAGTGGCCTGCATGGTTTGTCTGCTCCTCCATCTCCTGTTCGCCCCTTCGCTCTCTCTGTGGCCTCCTTGCCATTGCTCAGCTATGCGGAGTGCGCTTCTGCCTCAGGGCCATTGCACCTCTGCTGCTCTTTCGCCTGCACTGCTCACTCCCATTTATCCATACCTCTTTAAATGGCAGCATGCCCACCTGATAACTTTGGTCTCTCCTTACTTAATTTTAGTTTCTTCTTGGCACTATGGTGCTGCTGCTAAGTCGCTTCAGTCGTGTCCAACTCTGTGCGATCCCATAGACGGTAGCCCACCAGGCTCCCCTGTCCCTGGGATTCTCCAGGCAAGAACACTGGAGTGGGTTGCCATTTCCTTCTCCAATGCATGAAAGTGAGAAGTGAAAGTGAAGTCGCTCAGTTGTGTCCGACTCTTAGCGACCCCATGGACTGCAGCCCACCAGGCTCCTCCATCCATGGGATTTTCCAGGCAAGAGTACTGGAGTGGGGTGCCATTGCCTTCTCCGTCTTGGCACTATATCCCACCAGAAATGGTACATAGCTATTCATTAAATTTAGGCTCCACTGGAAGAGGAACTTTGTCTCTTTTGCTCACTGCTTTATGCCTAATGCCTGGAACATAGCCTGGCACATAATGGGCACTCAGAACACATTGGTTGAATGAAAGGATGACCAACTGGAGTAGAAATGAACATTTTTCTCATTCTTATTTTCTGCAGTGAATGTCAGTTACTGCCACTTGTAAGGAAAAGAAAATGCTGTGCACAGAAAAAGTGACGTGATTGTGTAACCTACTAGGAAAAAGCACTTTCTGCTTTTCACCTTTTTTGGTGGGGGCTAGTTCAGCCTCATCTCTTTCCTGTCCCAGGAGTTTTCAGGAAAGTCTTCTCAAAGGGTAATAAGAGGATACTCTTGGGGTTAAAAATTCATCTAAGAACCACCTACACTTAATTAGGAAGTCAAGGATGAAAACCCCAAGTCTGTTCTATTTTTCTGTAATTCTTAACCTGACAAGTCAGATTATATTTATATTGGTAATACTAGTTTTCCCTATGTCACATGAAAATTGATTTATCTAGACTGAAATTCTGCAGAAGAGTAAGAATAGTTTAGCAATATTCTAGCAACTTAAATGTTCAATGGGGAGAATGAAGGGAAAGGCTTAATCAGAGCGTGATCTGATAAATTTTACTACTGTTCTTTCTTAATCTCATTTGATACAGCCCCTAGTCCAGTGCCTAGCACATGGTGGTGTTTTAGTCACTAAGGCGTGTCCAACTCTTTTTGCGACTGTAGCCTGCCAGGCTCCTCTGTCCATGGGATTTCCCAGGAAAGAATACTGGAGTGAGTTGCTACTTCTATCTCCAGAAGATCTTCCTGACCCAGGGATTGAACCCACGTCTCCTGCATTGGCAGGTGGATTGTTTACCACTGAGCCACCTGGGAAGCCCTAGTACATGCTGCTGCTGTCACTTCAGTCGTGTCCGACCCTGGGCGACCCCATTGACGGCAGCCCACCAGGCTCCGCCATCCCTGGGATTCTCCAGGCAAGAACACCGGAGTGGATTGCTATTTCCTTCTCCAGTGCATGAAAGTGAAAGTGAAGTCGCTCAGTCGTATCCGACTCTTAGCGACCCCATGGACTGCAGCCTGCCAGGCTCCTCTGTCCATAGGATTTTCCAGGCAAGAGTACTGGAGTGGGGTGCCATTGCCTTCTCCGCCTAGTACATGGTATGCCCTTAATATACACACATGTATAAAGCATACGTCCACTTGAATTTGGTTTAGGTGGGCGGTCTTTAGGCATTTTTCTGGCATATATATAGCACTGTTATTAAACTAAGGGCCTCCCTGTTGGCTCAGCTGACAAAAAATCTGCCTGCACTGCAGAAGACCTAGGTTCGATCCCTGGGTTAGGAAGATCCCCTGGAGAAGGGAACAGCTACTCACTCCAGGATTCTGGCCTGGAGAATTCCATAGACTCTATAGTCCATGGGGTCACAAAGAGTCGGACACGACTGAGCGACTTTCAGTTTATTAAAGTGCTGTCATATTTTGTTTTTAAATTTAGCTTTGGATGCCTTGGATCTCTTGCCGAACGTGGGCTTTCTCTAGTTGTGGGGAGCAGGGGCTACTCCGTAGTTGTGGGGCACAGGTTCTAGGGGGCATGGGCTTAGTTGCCTCTGGGCACGTGGGATCTTTCAGACCAGGGATCGAATTTGTGTCCTCCGCACTGCCAGCCAGATTCTTAATCACTGGACCACCAGCGAAGTCCTTTATCTTTATTTTGAAGAATATTGCCATGCATATATTTATGGACATGGGTAGGATGCTGGACAGGGAAGCCTGGCATGCTGCAGTCTATGGGGTCGCAAAGAGTCGGACATGACTGAGCGACTGAACGGAGACCACTGTATGGTTTCTGCTACTGCAAGGATGTAAAGGATTAAAAGAAAATTTAAAGTATGAAGTTATATGCAAACTTTCAGAGTATTCATTGTTAAGGGCATAATTTAAGCTTGGCAGTATCAGGAAATATATAAAGGTCTGAACTTCAGATCTTTGTTCCTTGTGCTCTTGACCTTTGCCAGTCAGAATGGATAGAAGTAGAGGCACAGAAGGAGCCCACACAGAGGCATGAAGCTCAGTACTGAGGACGAGATTCCTCCCTTCAAGGAGCTGATAATCTGATGGGAAAGGAAAAAAAATAGAGATGTATTTCATGAAGTGACTTTAGCCCCTGGACTTAAGCTGACTTTCTGTTCTGGAGATGGAGTCTGTGTGAACTGTCTTCGGTGGAGGCTGGCTTCAACAAGAGCAGGACTGGGATCAGAGCAGCCAAAGCCAAATTGAAATAAAGCTGCATGTCGCAAGGTTGTACAACCATATTTGTAAGTTCATTCTTGTTTAGTATTTTAGGCTGTCTACTGCAAAAAGGAAATCATTATTACTGTGCAAACACTGGCGCATGGCTCCATTCTTTTCCCAAGTGAAACATCTGTCTTTTGAATATTTCATTCTTTTCTGGCCACACTTCACAACAAAACAGAAGAGTCTTGCTTGCTGGGTGAATGCATTAAATGTGTTCTAAATCCTTGGAGAGTGGACCTGTATCTGGATTTACAAAATGGCATTGACTTGTGAACAACAGTGTTGCCTTTTCCCTGTGGTATCCCATCAGTCAGCAGTATGGCATGTGGCCAAGCACAGATATGAGCCCACCCACCAGCTCCATCGCTGTTCAGGGATGCACCTCCCTGGGCAGCAGGATGTTCACTTCAGCATGAGTCTTGGCACTCACAGTTGGATCCATCTGGGCAGACCTCAGTCTCACCCATACTTTGATTTGTTTAAGGGACTGACCCTTACTGAGTGCTACTGTCTCAGGCACTGTTCTAGGCCTTGGGGATACACAGGGGAACCAGACAGCAGGATATCCTTCCTGCATCCTCCTGGTGTAAAGGCAACAGAAGGTCATGCCCCGTGCATGTTTTCCAGTCACTCGGGGGATCAGATGAGGCCACAGGTGTGAGAAGGTGTAGAGGATGCAGAGTCCTGTGCCAGCACACCACCTGATTGCCATGCAGGTCCTGGCCCTATCCCCCACTCCATCCCTCATGTACCTGAGGCTTAGTGGGCACGTGATCAGTACTGTGAGCTGAGAAAGTCTAAATTCCTGGTCCTATTTCTTCATCAGGGACTACTGAAACACAGACAGGATTGATTTCAGGTTCTAGACCTTTTCCCGAGCCGTGGTAACTTACAGTGGGTGTCCTGCTGCTCTGCTCTGCTGATGGGAGTGGTCTGGAGGCCAGAGGAACTGGCTCTGGAACGTGGCTCTGTCCTCCTTATGGATCAGCTCAAACACGCTCTGATAGATGACGTCTGACTGCAAAGACCAAGAATCCCCGTCACCCTCCTGGGGCTGCTTCCTGCCTTCCTGAGACTAGGCGTGACCTATTTGCTTTCCATGTCCCTGAGCCATGCCAGCCCCTCTGACATCCTCCTAGGTCTCCTTGCCTCACCTGCCCATGCCCCTTCCTGAGCTGGTGGCTGGCCATGTGCTCCCTCACCCTAACCCTTGTCCCGCTTCTGATCTTCCTAGGCTGCTGCTGCCCCCAGATCCAGAAAACATCACCCATGGTGTTGGAGGCCAACCCTGTATTGTGTCTTGGAAGGGTGGCACTTCCTGGGGTCAATGGGAAGGAGTGATTGGCGAGGAGATGAGTCACAAACCAGCAGCAGGGGAATGCCTGAGATGGAGCACCTGCAGAAGCCACTGAAGCAGCACCGAGAGCTGGCCTGAAGCTCTGCAGAAGTAGAATGCTGAAGCTTCCTGGAAGCCAGCTCTTCTGGATGACCAAATCCAACTGAATTTGAACAAAAATTTCATTTCCAGGGAGATCCAAGTTTGTTCCATCACTTATTAAAGGAGATGAGGGGATATAAATGCCAATCTAATCTCAAAAGAAATGGGTCAAGAAGCAACAGTTAGAACCAGACATGTAACAACAGACTGGTTCCAAATCAGGAAAGGAGTACATCAAGACTATATATTGTCACCCTGCTTATTTAACTTATGTGCAGAGTACATCATGAAAAATGCTGGATTGGATGAAGCACAAGCTGAAATCAAAATTTCCAGGAGAAATATTAATAACCTCAGATATGTAGATGACACCACCTTATGGCAGAAAGTAAAAAAGAACTAAAGAGCCTCTTGATGAAAGTGAAAGAAGAGAGTGAAAATGTTTGCTCAACATTAAAAAACTAAGATCATGGCATCCAGTCCCATCACTTCATGGCAAATAGATGGGGGAAATAATGGAAACAGTGAGAGACTTTATTTTTGGGGGCTCCAAAATCACTGCAGATGGTGACTGCAGCCATGAAATTAAAAGATGCTTACTCCTTGGAAGAAAAGTTATGACCAATCTAGACAGCATATTAAAAAGCAGAGACATTACTTTACCAACAAAGGTCCATCTAGTCAATGCTATGGTTTTTCCAGTAGTCATGTATGGATGTAAGAGGTGGACTATAAAGAAAGCTGAGTGCAGAAGAATTGATGCTTTTGAACTGTGGTGTTGGAGAAGACTCTTGAGAGTCCCTTGGACTGCAAGAGATCTAACCAGTCAATCCTGAAGGAAATCAGCCCTGAATATTCATTGGAAGGACTGATGCTGAAGCTGAAACTCCAATACTTTGGCCACCTGATATGAAGAACTGACTCATTGGAAAAGACCCTGATGCTAGGCAAGATTGAAAGCAGGAAGAGAAGGGGATGACAGAGGATGAGATGGTTGGGTGACATCACCAACTCGATGGACATGAGTTTGAGTAAGCTCTGGGAGTTGGTGATGGACAGGGAAGCCTGGCGTGCTGCAGTCCATGGGGTTGCAAAGAGTCAGACATGTCTGAGCGACTGAACTGAACTGGTATGGTTACTTGAACATGAAACAGAATTAAAGTATCCTGTCTCCATACAGATTTTGGATGTATTTTACACATGAGAGAATGTTTGTCTCCAAGCCAGTTTGCCTTGGGAAGTCTTATGTACTCCTTGAAAATAAAATAGGTTTGATTAAAATTTAGTGCGTCTCTGTACACTTTGTTGTTGCTGTTCAGTTGCTAAGTCGTGTCTGTCTCTTTGCCCCTCCGTGGGTGACAGTACGCCAGGCTTCCTTGTCCTTCAGTGCACCCTCACCTGTGGTTAATGATTTATTAACTTATGTGATATTTAGGTATACTTTGGAATTCTTGACCTTTGAGAGGAATTAAGTGCAATTGAAAGCTTTCAGTCAACAGTTGGAACAGTGGGAAATGGCAACCCACGCCAGTATTCTTGCCTGGAGAATCCCATGGACTAGGGAGCTTGGCAGGCTATAGTCCACGGGGTTGCAAAGAGTCAGACACAACTTAGCAACTATACAGAAACAGTTACCACTGCATTTTGGGTAAAGTTTCCTAATTCTCAGTAAATTATCAGGATCAACTAGATCTAATCAATTTTTGAATTTCTCTTTTGAGCAGTTGTAACAATTTATAACACATCACCCTGTCCAAGATTCTTCTGTTCATTCTCCCAGAACTTGGCTCTCAGAGTAGGAAGGGCACATGTTCTCCTCCAGAGGACATGGGAACAACCACCTCATCTGTGCTCACCCACGTCACCCAATCCCTGGAACACAAGTTTCATTTGCAGGAAGGGGTTACAACCACCTCGTCATTCAGCAACAGCACACAGAAGTGAATGGGCAGTGGGTCCAGGAGCAGGACATTGTGTCCACCACATGATAGAGAAGTTTAGAAGAGGAAGTTTCCCAGAAGACAAGAAAAAAAAAATATCCCGCTTTCAGAAGAATGAGCCCTTCTTTCTGAGCCAAAGTTCTGCAAGGTGGTGGAACACTTGGATTCTCACAAGAAATGACAAAGCAAAGGAAAAAAAGAAGACGGTGTCCACTCAGGCTGCTGTGCAGAAGACAACTAGGCAGGGGCCCTGTGTGCCTCTTCTGTGGGCAGCCTGAGAGGTGACGTGGAGCCTGGGATTTGCACATCAGGTTGGGCACTGACACATCTGTGTTCTGGTTCACCCATCACACCTGTGTTGGGCATGGTACCTCCCACCTCTGTTTGAGATTCAAAAGCAATGACGTAGCTTTTGCCTAGACAGAAAGCTAACCCCAGGTGCTGGTATCCATGGCCTCCGCTCACGTCTTGTCTTGGAATCACAGCTGCCACCTACCTGTGAAGTAGCTCTTCACCTTCAGGTAGCCCACGATCAGCCTGAGGATGGAAAGCTTGTCAAGTCGGGCTCGCACATCCTCCGGGAAGGGCAGCAAGCTGCTGAGTGTGCCCAGCTCTTGATTGAGGCGGTCCCGGTGTCGTTTAGAAGGGTTGGACTTAGCACCCTCTGGAGGTTGTGGCCTAGGACTTGCAGAAAGAGAAAAGTGATCATCGTCCCATCCTCCTCTGCAATTTATTTAAAAAACAAGCAAACAATTTTTATTGGAGTGTAGTTGATTGACAATGTTGTGTTAGTTTCAAATGTACAGCAAAATGAATCAGTTACAAATGTATATATAGCCACTCTTTTTTAGATTCTATTAGGTCATTAGAGTGTTGAGTAGTTTCTTGTGTATAAAGTTATCTTCTTTATGTACATCTCCCAGTTTATGTATATCTCCCAGTTGTATGTATATTTCCCAGTTTATCCCTTCCCTTTGAAATTTCACTTCTGCATTACCCACGAGACTCCTGCAATTCTAAAATCCCTGGAGTTTCTGAGGCAGGAGCCCTGTCTATAGTTTTAGCTTCTGTTGGTCTATGCAGCACTGTTTCAGCTCTGCCCACTGCCCTCCTGGCCGTGGACCTTGGTCACAGACGGGGCTGCCTCACACGGTGCAGCAGGTTAGACCTGGTGGCCCTCAGAGCACCAGGCCTGATGCTTTGATTATTCGTCCCTCCTCATTTCCCATGGCCTGACACATTTGCATTCCTACTAAATTAAGAAATCTCTATATTGCAATCAACACAGAGAAGATGGAAATTGTACCTTATTAATAATTGAGCCACACACACAAGAGTATAGTCTGAATCTGTATCTATCAATATGTAGACTGTCTTTGCACACACACAGACATCCCAAATCAAAATATAATCAAATTGCTGAAAACCAGTGATGGAGAGAAAGGTCTTACAAGCAGCCAGTGGAAAAAGACAGATTACACACAGGCAATGGCACCCCACCCCAGTACTTTTGCCTGGAAAATCCCATGGACGGAGGAGCCTGGTAGGCTCCAGTCCATGGGGTCGCTAAGAGTCGGACATGACTGAGCGACTTCACTTTCGCTTTTCACTTTCATACGTTGGAGAAGGAAATGGCAACCCACTCCAGTATTCTTGCCTGGAGAATCCCAGGGACAGGGGAGCCTGGTGGGCTTCTGTCTGTGGGGTCGCACAGAGTCGGACACGACTGAAGCGACTTAGCAGCAGCAGAAGCACACACAGGTGAATAAAGAGAATGGATGCTGGCTTATCATCAGGAAGCACGTTCTCCAGAAGGCAATGCCCGGGGAGAAGGAGACAACCCAGAATTCCAATCTGGAGAAGGTCCTTCAAAAGAGAGGGCAAAGTAAAGACATTCTCGGACAAACAAAACCGTAAAGAATGTATCTACAGAATATGTGGGCTATAATAAGTAATAAAGAATAGCTTAAGCTGAAGGAAAATGTTACTAGACAAAAATATGGATCTCCATGAAAGAATGAGTCATGCTGCTGCTGATAAAAATGAGGTTAAGAACTAGGCAAATTTGATTTAAAAGATACTTGACTGCTCAAAGAAAAATTAGTAGTGTTGCCTGTGGGGTAGAAGTGAAACGTATCAAAAGAAAAGCACAAAGACTGAGACAGGAAACATCAGGTTACTGAGGGAGGTGTGTACAACACCCATGGAGGTATTCAGTAATAAGATTTACATTTAAACCTTATGGCAACCGCTGAAAAGTAAAGTACAGCTGATAAGGCACAAAAAGACATGAAGTGCCAACAGCATTAAATCCAGAGGAAGAAAGGAAAGAGGACAGTCACCAAAGTACTGCGGACAGAGATGACCTTACCACATTGAATCTCAACCTTTCTACTAGCCTTGTATCGGGTCGATTTGCTACCATGACTGTATATTTACCTTTACCAAGAAGATTTTTCCTTTTGTAACTTTCATATTTCTTGTTGTGTCTTTTACTGTTCTGCTTGGAGAAGCCCCTTTCACATTTCTTACAAACCTGGTTTGATGGTGCAGAGCTCTTAGTTTCTGCTTGTCTGTAAACTTTTGATCTCTCCATCCAATCCGAACGAGAGCCTTGCCACATAAGGTATTGAATATAGGTCTTTCCCTTTCATGATTTTAACTATGTTGTGCCACTTCCTTCTGGTTTGCAGGGTTTTTGCTGAAAAAGTCAGCTAATAACCTCATGCCGGTTCCTTGTATGTTACTTGTTGCTTTTCCCTGCTGCTTTTAGTAGTCCCTATATTTAACTTTTGCCTTTTTAAGTACAGGATATCTTGGCATGGTCTTGTCTGGGTTGATCGTGTTTGGGACTCTCCGAGCCTCCTGAACTTGAATATTTCTCTCTTTTCGCAGGTTAGGGAAGTTTTCAGCTATTATGCTTTCACATGTGTTCTCTGCTCTGTATTCTCTCTTTTCTCCTTTCAGTACCCCTATGATGTGAATGTTAGTACACTTGATGTTGTCCCAGAAGTCTCAAATTGTCCTCACTTCTTTTAATCTTTTCTTCTTTTTTTCTGTTCAGCTCCAGTAATTTCTACTACTCTGTCTTCCACTTCATTGATCTGCCCCCTATATCATATAATCTACTGTTGATTACTTCTAGTGTGTTTTTATTTCAGTTATTGTATTCTTCATCTCTCTTTCTTCTTTATATTTTCTAATCCTTTGTTAAAACTCTTAACTTCTCTTTTATTTTTCTCCCCAGTTCTTTGACCATCTTTGATCAATACCTTGAACTCTTCAACAGATACATTTTTCATCTCCATTTCACTTCTGCTGAATTTTCATTGTCCAAAGCTCAGAGTAAAAATACAGATGATCCGTGTTTCTAGCTCCTGTGACAAGCTTACAAGGCTGAGTTCTTTCATGTTGAATAGATTCCTCTGTCACCTCATGATTTCAGTTTTGTGTATTTCATAAGTTGGTTACATTTGCTGACCTTGAGTAAGTGGCCTTTTGCAGGAGATGTTCTATGTGTCCCAGCGGTGCACTCCCCTCTGGCCCAAGGATGCCAACCATGAGCTGCATGGGTCCTTCTGTTGCGGTGGGGTATGTGGGAGGCCTGGGAGACTTGGCTGGTCCCTCATCTGGTTAACTGCCAAGCCCTGCTTTGTGTTGAGGCTGCTGGCCACTGAGGGTGGGCCTGGGTCATGAGGCCATTGGCTGCAGAGACTTTGGGGGCCCTGGAGCTGCTGCTGCCCACTGGCATGTGGATTCAAGTTCTGAGATTCCTGGATCTAGCGTCCACCCGCTGGTGGGCTGGGCTGGTTCCTGACACAGCTGGCTCTGGGGTCTGGAGTATCCCAAAGATGGTGTTGGTACTCTGGTGGGTGAGTCCAGATTCTAGGACAGCTAGTTGAGGGTCCAAGGTGCCCCACCATTGAAGTTAGTCTGCTGGTAGGTGGGCTGTGTCCTATGCAGCAGGCTTATCCTGAGACTCACAGGACTGGTTCCAGCAGGCTGGTGTGTGGGACTGGTCCTAGCACTAATAAGCTAGAGGGAGTACAAGTACAGTAAGACAGCCTATTTATTTAACTTCTATGCAGAGTACATCATGAGAAATGCTGGGCTGGAAGAAGCACAAGCTGGAATCAAGATTGCCGGGAGAAATATCAATAACCTAAGATAAGCAGATGACACCACCCTTATGGCAGAAAGTGAAGAGGAACTCAAAAGCCTCTTGATGAAAGTGAAAAAGTTGGCTTAAAGCTCAACGAAGCTTTAAGAAGATCATTCAGAAAACGAAGATCATGGCATCTGGTCCCATCACTTCATGGGAAATAGATGGGGAAACAGTGGAAACAGTGTCAGACTTTATTTTGGGGGGCTCCAAAACCACTGCAGATGGTGATTGCAGGCATGAAATTAAAAGACGCTTACTCCTTGGAAGGAAAGTTATGACCAACCTAGAGAGCATATTCAAAAGCAGAGACATTACTTTGCCAACAAAGGTCCATGTAGTCAAGGCTATGGTTTTTCCAGTGGTCATGTATGGATGTGAGAGCTGGACTGTGAAGAAAGCTGAGCACCGAAGAATTGATGCTTTTGAACTGTGGTGTTGGAGAAGGCTCTTGAGAGTCCCTTGGACTGCAAGGAGGTCCAACCAGTCCATTTTAAAGGAGATCAGTCCTGGGTGTTCTTTGAAAGGAATGATGCTAAAGCTGAAACACCAATACTTTGGCCACCTCATGGGAAGAGTTGACTCACTGGAAAAGACTCTGATGCTGGGAGGGATTGGGGGCAGGAGGAGAAGGGGACGACAGAGGATGAGATGGCTGGATGGCATCACTGACTCGATGAACATGAGTTTGAGTGACCTCCGGGAGTTGGTGATGGACAGGGAGGCCTGGCGTGCTGCAGTTCATGGGGTCGCAAAGAGTCGGACACGACTGAGAGAGTGAATTGAACTGAACTGAAGACAAGTACAACGGTACTTGTCAGTATCAGTGGTAGAGCAAACTCCCCAAAATGTCTGTGTCCTCAGGGTGACCTGCAGTTACTTCCTGTCTCTCCAGGAGACTCTCTGAGACCAGCAGGTGGGTCTGACCCAGTGCCCTTTCAAATGATTGCTTCTATCTAGGGTCCTGGAGTGCACAAGACTTTTTGTGCGCTCTTTGTGAGCGGGGTCTCTATTTTCTATAGTCCTCTGGCTCTCCTGAAAGTAAACCCTGCTGGCCTTCAAAGCCAAACTTCTGGAGGCTTGTCCGCCCAGTGCAGGAGTCCCAGGACTCCTCACTCCTTAGGGAGAACCTCTTGCAACTGTAATTATCCTCCCATAGGTGAGTTGCCTACCTGGGATATTGGACTTGACTAATCCTCAACTCTGCCTCCTTTCATCTTATTGTGGTTCCTTCTTTATATCTTTATTTGCAGATCTTTTCTGCTAGCCTTCAGGTCTTTTTCATCAATAGCTGCTCTGTAAACAGTTGTAACTTTGGTGTTCCTATGGGAGAAGGTGAGCTTAGGGTCTTCCTACTCTGCCATCTTGGCCACTCCCTAAATCAACTGGAATTCTCATTCATTGGAAAACTATTTCACAGTTTCTTAAAATGTTAAATATGACACAACAATTATACTCCTGGGTACTTATTGGAATGAAACAAAATATATGTCCACAAAAATACTTATACAAGAATATTCATAGCAGTTTATACATAATGGCTCCAAGCTGGAGTCAGTCCAGATCTCCAACTATTAAAAAAAAAAAGGATTTTAAAACTTAGACATTAATAAAATAAAGCAATTGACCATGGAGAAGAACAAACCACCCATACTTGTAGCAACATGTATGAAGTTTAATTGTAAAAGAAGTCAGACTCAAAAAGTACACACTGTATGATTCTACTTCTAGGAAATTCTAGATTGGGCGAAACCTAATCCCTTGTGGTAAGAGCCAGATCAAAGTTTGCTCTGAGGAGCAACCCCAGAAAAGTTCTTCTTAACCCCAGAAAACTTTCTGGGGTTAAGGAAATGTTCTATATTTTGATATTTTTCATCAAGCTGACTGAATGGTTAACTCAGATCTGACCATTTCTCTATAGGTAAATCACATCAATCAGTTCAGTTCAGTTCAGTTGCTCAGTCATGGCTGACTCTTTGTGATCCCATGAATTGCAGCACACCAGGCCTTCCTGTCCATCACCAACTCCCGGAGTTCACTCAGACTCACGTCCATCGGGTCAGTGATGGCATCCAGCCATCTCATCCTCTGTCGTCCCCTTCTCCTCCTGCCCCCAATCCCTCTCAGCATCAGAAATTTTCCAATGAGTCAAATCTTCGCATGAGATGGCCAAAGTACTGGAGTTTCACCTTTAGCATCATTCCTTCCAAAGAAATCCCAGGGCTGATCTCCTTCAGAATGGACTGGTTGGATCTCCTTGCAGTCTAAGGGACTCTCAAGAGCCTTCTCCAACACCACAGTTCAAAAGCATCAATTCTTCAGTGCTCAGCTTTCTTCACAGTCCAACTCTTACATCCATACATGACCACTGGAAAAACCATAGCCTTGATAAATAGAAAAACATTTTAAAATGTTTACCCACAAAACATTCTTCCCACAAAGAATTCCTAGGCTTGGATGTCTCACAGGTGATTTCTATCAACTACTTAAGAAATGGATGTGTGTGTTAGTTGCTTAGTCATGTCCGACTCTTTTCCACCCCATGGACTGTAGCCCACCAGGCTTCTCAGTCCATGGGATTTTATAGGCAAGAGTACTGGAATGGGTTGCCATTCCCTTCTCCAGGGGATCTTCTCAACCCAGGGATCAAACCCAGGTCTCCTGCTTTGCAGAAAGACACTTTACTGTCTAAGTCATCATGACTACCTAAGGAATAAAGGTCCAAATTTACACAAGCACGGAAAATTGAAAAGGGAAAATATCCCTAAATGGTTTTTATGAGACTAGCACAACCTTCATTTCTAAATTTAACAAGAATAGTTCAAAAAACAAAAAGTACAGGCAAATCTAACTCACAAGCAGACATGTTGAATCATAAGTTTAAAAGTAACAAACCAGGACTTGCACAGTGGCACAGTGGTTAAGAATCCGCCTGCCAATACAGAGGATGTGGGTTCGATTCCTGATCCAAGAAGATTCCGCACGCCACAGAGCAACTAAGCCCGTGCACCAAACCTATGGAAGCCTGTGCTCTGCAGTAAGAGAAGCCACTGCAATAAGGAGTCCGCACATGGCAACTGGAGCTCAGCCCCTGCTTGCAACAGCTAGAGAAAGCCCTTGTGCAGCAACGAAGGCCCAGCACAGCCAAAAATAAATGAATAAATAAGAAATGACAAACCAAATTCATCGACGTATGAAAAAACAATGCTTTGTGACCAAGTTGAGCTTATCTCAAGATGCAATTTGGTTCAACATCAGAAAATCATTGAGGTAGTTCATTACATTAAAAAGTTAAAGTATAATTATGTCAAGAGATGAAGGAAAGTATTTGATAAAGTGTGAAATCCTTTAGTAACACAAAAGTTTTAACCAAGTTGGAATTGAGGGGAACCCCCCCCCCCCGCAACAGCCTACAAAGGGCACTTGCAAAAAACTTAGAGCAAATAGCACAGCTAGTGGTTAATTAAACACTAAGAACATTTCCTGTGACACTAGAGCACAAGCGTGCCTGCCGCCCTCACCGTCTCAACACTGCACTGAAGAACATAACCTGTTCATTTGGAAAAAAACAGACGATGACTCACATGGAAAAGGAAAAGCAGCCACGGGAGCGGATGATCTCTTGTGCCCATCAGATCAGATCAGATCAGATCAGTCGCTCAGTTGTGTCCGACTCTTTGCGACCCCATGAATTGCAGCACACAGGCCTCCCTGTCCATCACCAATTCCCGGAGGTCACCCAGACTCACATCCATCGAGTCAGTGATGCCATCCAGCCATCTCATCCTCTGTCGTCCCCTTCTCCTCCTGCCCCCAATCCCTCCCAGCATCAGAGTCTTTTCCAATGAGTCAACTCTTCACATGAGGTGGCCAAAGTATTGGAGTTTCAGCTTTAGCATCGTTCCTTCCAAAGAAATCCCAGGGCTGATCTCCTTCAGAATGGACTGGTTGGATCTCCTTGCAGTCCAAGGGACTCTCAAGAGTCTTCTCCAACACCACAGTTCAAAAGCATCAATTCTTCGGCGCTCAGCCTTCTTCACAGTCCAGCTCTCACATCCATACATAACCACAGGAAAGACCATAGCCTTGACTAGGCGAACCTTGTGCCCATGGGCAGAGCCAAATGTCACCTTTGGGCAAGTGGCCCCTCCTCCACACTGGGAGGCGCTGGAGAGCTCCCAGGGAATCCAGTGCGGCTGTTCTGGAAAACCGCACTTTGGGAACCACTGCTCTCTGCGGAAGATCTGCAGGTTGTTATGGGCTGAATGGTGTCCTCTCCCCCAAATTCATACACTGAAGCACTAACCCTCAACACCTCAGAATGTGACTACTGGGGGATGATTTGGAGGGGGGTGGTAATTAAGCTAAAATGAGGTCAGTAGAGTGGGCTCTAATCCAATCTAATTAGTGTCCTTAGAACAGAAAAGTGCAGAGGACTCTGACGGAGGGTGGAGCAGAGAAAGGCCCTCTGGAGAAGAATAGGTGAAGGTGAGCCCCAGGATACCGGCTGGTGGGGAGGGAAGCCTTGCAGTGAGCAGTGCCCAGTGTGGCCTCCTGAGGGCTCTAGGGGATGGGACACAACTGCCGAAGGGTGGAGTCCAGGGCCAGCATGGAGTCTCAGATCCTTTTCGGGGGAGTGGTGAGTGAAGGCTTACTGAGCACAGGGTTTCCTTTTGGGGTGATGACAATGTTCTGCAGCTAGACAGAGATGGTGGCTGCCCCACAGTGCACAGAGAAAATATCTGGTGGGTGAGTGAATGGCTGCAACAGTGCCACTCACAAGCCCCAGCTCAGGCCACTTGGAAGCCAGAGTCAGGAGAGCCTGGTTCTCTTGTAGCAGTGAATCCTTGTATGGAAATTTGTGTGTGCAGAGCACCTGGATTCGACTGTGCACAGATATAAGGCTTTAAACTGAGGTTTATGTTCAACCGCACACACACACACACACACACACACATCCCCCGCATCATTGGAGAAGCCTGTCCCCAAGCTGAAGGGATGACTTGCATTAGAATCAAGGGAGGGCACGTGTCTCTGGGGGAGGGGCTCTCCACGCTCAGACCCAGGATCATCTCATAGATTTAAAGGGCAGATGGAGGAGGAGCTCTCGACGCTGTCAGCAGCACTTCCAGACTGACCAACGATGCCACAGTCTCTGGAGCATCCTGTGTCATGGGCACTCAGTGGTGTCCGACTCTGAGACCCCATGGACTGCAGCCCTCCAGGCTCCTCTGTCCTTGGAATTATCCCAGCAAGAATACTGGAGTGGGTTGCCACTTCCTTCTCCAGGGATTTTCCCCACCCAGGATCAAACCCTTGTCTCCTTCAGCTCCTCACATTGCAGGCGGATTCTTTACATCATCCTGAACACAGTATTGGACCAGGTGTTGGCAGCTGCATTCTGCTCTGCACACCTCCCCAGGGCTCTAAGTCAAAGTTTACGCACATTTAACAAGTAAATTGACTCCAAGTCCAAGGTCCTAATTCTTTCCAACGTGAACTTAAACCATGTGCATTTGCGTACAATACAGTGACAGAACACACAGACCAAGGCTGCTAGCAAGCCACACAAAGCAGGTGCAGGCTCTGCATCACGGCTCCACCCAAGAGAGTGGCTGCAGCCCCATGGATGCTACCATCAGCTGTGACCCAGTTTCTGGGGAAGACCAGCCAGCCAAGGGGGTAGGGAGGGGATTCAGTACTCAGCCCTCAACCTCCCAAAGTGGAGTCTGCTCTCCAGGTGACCTGTCCACAAGGTCTGCCCTGGTCTGTAGGTAGGATGCCAGACTCTTCAAGAAACTTCAGAGATGAGCTGGGTCCAAATGAGGTGGCAGGTAAGGGTGCAGCCTTCTTACCATCCAGCCTGAGGATCAAGTACAGTAATTCATTTGAAATCAATCTGAAAGCAAGAGTGTAAGGTTTTGCAAACAAGAAGGATGTTACTCCAATAAATGACTGTTACATGGCAGACAAAGAGCTGTGTGCTAACCGAGAATCATTGTTCAAAGTCCTCAGACCATCTCATGTCAGCTCTTGTTTATAATTATTAAGAAAACAAGAGTACAGTTTCTAAGAAAACAATGCTGGGTACTTTAGAAAGAGTCAAGGAAGCCTGGTTGAAGAAAACAGCTGCCGTTGGATTAAGCACTCCTGTGAAACACGGGGGAAAACTGTCTCATATCTGGATTGTGACGCAAGCTCTTTAAACTGTAGACGGCACATTATGGGAACGGTTTGTGCGGTAAAATGGACCAGCGTCACGAAATTGGCAAGTTCATATATGTTGGTGCGTTCACTTAAAATGTGTAAGTTATTCGAAACACTCTCATCCCCGCCATTTTAAGCGCCTTTTCCAATTAACCAGTGATTACAGGTTTGCAAAGAGTCGGACCCGTCTGAGCGACTACTGAACTGAACTGAACTTAACTGAACAGGTTCGCTGACCTGGAGAGAGAAAGTCTGAGAAAGGGTTCGTTCTGGGATACTGGCGCTCCCTCGGAGAAGCTGCGCGGTAGCTCTTTGTGTGTATGTGGTAAAATACACATAACAAAAAATGCTGCCATTTTAGTAATTTTAAAGTGTGCCATTCGGTGGCATTGAGTACACACACGATATTGGGTCCCCAGTACCACTATCTAATTCCAGGGCTTTTTCATCTCCCAAAGGAAATCTTCTATCAGTCGCTCCCCTGGCCCCCCTTCCCGGCTGCTTTGGGTAGATCGACATGATATAAATGGAATCATGGAACAGTTTCTCTTTTGTATCTTGCTTCTCTCAAGGCATGGAACAGTTTCTCTTTTGTATCTTGCTTCTCTCAAGGCATTTTTTTGTATTTAAAAAATAAATGTCACTAGAAATTTCTCGGACATGGACACGCCTCTGGGGCTGAGAGCACTGCGCCCCCTGAGTGAGAAGCGCGGGTCTGCAGGGCCTGGGAAGCGCTAGGAAGACCGCGGGGCTTCTTGCAGCCTCAGGAGCCGCCCAAAGACCCTCGGAGTTCTGGCCAGGGGCTCTGCCCAAGGAGCCTCTCCTCCACTGGACTTTCGATCCACTGTACTCAGAAGCATCCTCCCGCCACCCCCACAGGGCCTGGAGGGGACCCCTCCGGGTCAGTTCGGGCCAGACGCACACCCGCAGGGGGTCCTCACCCCGTAGGGGTCCTCTCCCAGCAGGCCTCGGCATCTAGTCCTTAAAGGGATAGGGTCTCCCAAACCTGGAGACCTGTCCCTTCCAGCCGCACTGTGATCCGGGACCCCTACCGCATGTGTGCGCGCTCGGAAACCCAGCCTTAGTCCCGGGCTCGGGCCCCAGAGGCACACGTCACTAACCCCGAAACCCGGTGATTCCCAGAAACTAGTGTCACCAGCCCGACCCCAGGCCGAATTCGGCTTTGAGTTTGTCAAGAACCCAGCAGGGGTGTCAGGGGTGAGGAGGGGACTCAAACGAAATCTATCCTTCCCGAGTCGATCAAGTCGGCGATCGAACCCCCGGGAGACCCGCAGAGAGCCGGGTTGAGGGCCGCGGGAGGACTAAGACCCCCTCCGCAACCCCAACCAGGTTTCCGGGTCCTCGCTGCCCTCCCACCCCCCACCTCTGCCACGCACATACCTCTTGGGCACGGCTTTTTCCCTCTTCTTCACGGCGTACTGGCCCCGGGTGGACAGCGTGGGGCCCGCAGGCGGTCTCACGAAGGGGCGCGGGGCGGGGATACCGCCCAGCGCCTGGAAGCTAGTCCGCCCCCCGGAGCCTGTCTGCCCGGCTGGTCATTCCTGGGGGTCGCCAGCGTGAAGGTCTGGGCGCGCCCCTTCAGACTGTGACCGCGCAGGACACGAGCGCCGAACCCGCGTGCACCTTGGAAGGATCTGCTCTCACCAGTCCCAGGGCGGGAGAGTGCGTTCCCGCGGGCGACTGGAAGGCTCTCCAGGCGTCCCTCCTTGGTGCCGGAGACCGAGGGGCGTCTGCCGGGCTTGCAAGGGTTGGCCTCGGGAGAGAGATGAGGAAGCAGGCGCAGAAGTGGCGGGCTCCCCCGGGGGCTCTCTGTCCAGGCTTTCTCAGACGAAGGTGTGCGCCACTGTCGCAACTAACGCACTTCGACACCAGGCTAATTTGGAAACCGCGCGTCTATGGACGAAGACATCCCAGGAAGGAGTCGGGGGAAGTCCTTGTCCCCGCGCACGGCCCCTCCCCACGCGTGTCCTTGGATGAATAAGAATCCAGACCTCAGACTGACTCCCTTTGCCCGCAGCGTCGCGTCCAGAAACTGCGCTCTACGGGGCAGCAGGTCGCCAAGGCTCAAACGCGGGACAAGAGCCCTGGGAACTCGGTGAGGTGTTGGCGATGGAGCGGGGCGGAAGGAAGAGCTGAGAGGATCCCCGGCCCTGCCCACCGACGCGCCCCGCAGCCAGTAGTCCAGGCGCCTGGAGAGTCCAGATCGGACCAAGGAGGCAGACGCGCAGCTCCGGGAAGTGAAGGCCCGGTGGGTGCGTAAGTCTGTGCCCAGGAGCCTTTGTACTTAATTCTGCTGGATGTGTCTATGTGTCTGAGGCTCTTTGGGTGTTTTTCGGAGCGAGGTATTGTATAAATACTGGAAATGCCTTGGGATCGTCCACACCCACCGGTGACGAGTGAGATACCATTATCCCAGTGGTGTGTGTGTGTGTGTGTGTGTGTGTGTGTGTGAGAGAGAGAGAGAGAGAGAGAGAGAGAAAGCACACATGCATGCCTGCTCTGGAACCAGGGGTAGACTGTAGTGAATATGTCTCGTTTTCTGAAAACTAAAAAAACAATAAGATAATTCCAGGTATTTGTATCTTGTTCTCAATCTCAAGGAGAAAGAATTTAAAAGGTTTCACCAGCAGCTGTGATGGTTGGTGTAAGTGTGATGTAGATGCACTCTCAGATTAAGCACATTTCCTTCTATTCATAGTTTCCCAACTCTTTTTTTTTTAAATCATAAATACCTGTGTAGTTTTTACAGTGATATTTCTTTTTTTTAAGTTTTTTTTTTCTTTGCTGTGGACCATTTTTAAAGTTTTTATTGAATTTGTTACTACACTGTTTCTATTTTGTTTTGGTTTTTGCCTGGACGCATGTGGGATCTTAGTTGCCTGACCACGGATCGAACCCCCACTCTCTGCACTGCAAGGTGAAGTCTTAACCACTGGACCTCCAGGGAAGTCCCTACAGTGATATTTTTGCATTGAAATGCTATGATTTATTTGTTTGTGCCATTGATACGGTTAATTGCTTAAGTTGATTTTTGAACATTGAATCAATTTGCTTTTTGGGAATAAATCCATTTAATTGCCACGTACTATCCATTAAATTTAATTTTTAAAATATTTTGTTTAGGAATTACAGACTTGACCTTCAATTTTTATTTCCCTTTCCATAAATGTCTTTGTAAATTTTTATATCAACGTTATGCCAGTCTTATATGCCGAGTTGGGATTGTTCCCATTTTTCACTTTCTCTGGAAGGATTAACATTTTTTATTTCTGCAATCCAGTCTGGATATCTCAATGAGAAGCTGACCCAGGTGGAAAGGAAGCAGAACCTACCTGTAATAGAACTGAGGAATAGAGAGAGGGTCATCTGAAGGAAACAAAGACAGAATGTGTAGGACTTTTATTACCTGGCTCCTTTCCACACAAAAAGGACACAGTGTCCAGTCTGGAGGCCTGGGGACACTTCTTGACTCTGTGTCCACGCATGGCTGACTTCCCTCCTACACCAACCAGCACCAACCATCAGAACCATGTGAACTCCGTTATTTACCCATTCTGGCTACTTTGTTGCAACTGTGGGACCCAAATAATCAAGGGACCCAAATCTCGATTCCTGCTACTTCCCCCTCAAAGTGCTCACTATTTGAGGGGCTGGAAGTTGCACTGAGCATGGCTGATCATTTTTAGAAAATAAAGGAGGGAATGCTTCCCAAGGCATTTTGGGGCCCAGCACTACCTTGATACCCAACCAGACAAGGACACAGCAAGAAAAGAAAATTGCAGGCAGTATCTTTCATGAACATGGAACAAAAATCTCAACAAAACATTAGCAAACTCATACATGAAAAGAATGACACATAACCACTTTCTTGTTGTACAACCTTTGTAATTTACTTAACTGCTCTGAATGCTGTTTAGTCACTCAGTCGCGGCCAACTCCTTGCAGCCCCGTGGACTGTAGCCCTCCAGGCTTCTCTGTCCTTGGGATTTTCCAGGCAAGAATACCGGAATGGGTTGCCATTTTCTTCTCCAGAGGATCTTCCTGACCCAGGAGTCAAACCCACACCTTCTATGTCTCCTGCATTGGTAGGTGGGTTCTTTACCACTGAGCAACCTGGGAAGCCCATTTACAAAAAAAACCCCAAAAACCTTCCTACGGACAGTGCTTGGAGACCTGTTACAGTCTTTACTTTCCTCAGTAGTGAGTACAGGGTTTAGGCCTGTAACAGAACTCCGCATCTGACTGGGAATGGCCAGTGGACTAAAGTAGGCATGGCACCGAAGGAGAGATAAGAGCACTTTCTTAAGTGAAAAATGCAAAGAAATAGAGGAAAACAATAGTAGAATGGGAAAGACTAGAGATATCTTGAAGACAATTAGAGATACTAAGGGAACATTTCATGCAAAGATGGTTACAATAAAGGACAGAAATTATATAGACTTAATAGAAATAGAGGCTAGTAAGAAGTAGTGGCAAGAATACACAGAAGGACCATACAAAAAAAGGTCTTAATGACCCACATACCATGATGGTGTGATCACTCACCTAGAGCCAGACATCCTGGAAAGTGAAGTCAAGTGGGTCTTAGGAAGCATCACTGCAAACAAGTGGAGGTGATGGAATTCCAGCTGAGCTATTTCAAATCCTAAAAGAGGATGCTGTGAAAGTGCTACACTCAATATGCCAGCAAATTTGGAAAACTCAGCAGTGGCCACAGGACTGGAAAAGGTCAGTTTTCATTCCAATCCCAAAGAAAGGGTTAGTTGATCTCTGATTCCTCTGCCTTTTCTAAATCCAGCTTGAACATCTGCACAGTTGCACTCATTTCACATGCTAGCAAAGTAATGTCAAAAGCCTCCAAGTCCTGCTTCAACAGAACATGAACTGAGAAGTTCCAGATATACAAGCTGAATTTAGTAAAGGCAGAGGAACCAGAGATCAAATTGCCAGCATCTGTTGGTTCATAGCCGAGAAGGCAATGGCACCCCACTCCAGTACTCTTGCCTGGAAAATCCATGGACAGAGGAGCCGGGTAGGCTGCAGTCCATGGGGTCGCTAAAAGTCAGGAACTACTGAGCGACTTCACTTTCACTTTTCACTTTCATGCATTGGAGAAGGAAATGGCAACCCACTCCAGTGTTCTTGCCTGGAGAATCCCAGGGATGGGGAAGCCTGGTGGGCTGCCATCTCTGGGGCTGCAAAGAGTCGGACACAACTGAAGCATCTTAGCAGCAGCAGTAGCAGCAGTTGGTTCATAGAAAAGCAAGACAGTTCCGGAAAAACATCTACTTGTGCTTCATTAACTATCCCAAAGCCTCTGACTATGTGGATCACAACAAACTATGGAAAATTCTTAAAGAGATGGGGAAACCAGACCACCTTACCTGCCTCCTGAGAAACCTGTACGCAGGTCAAGATGCAATGGTTAGAACCGGGCATGGAACAACAGACTGCTTCCAAATTGGGAAAGGAGTACGTCAAGGCTGTGTATGTCACCCTGCTTATGTAAATTATATAGAGTACGTCATGCTAAATGTAAGGTTTAATGAAGCACAAGCTGGAATCAAGATTGGAGGGAGAAATATCAATAACCTCAGTTACGCAGATGACATCACCCTTATGACATAAAGTAAAGAGGAACTAAAAAGCCTCTTGATGAAGGTGAAAGAGGAGAACGAAAAAGCTGGCCTAAAATTCAACATTCAAAAAACTAAGATGATGGCATCCAATCCCATCACTTCATGGCAAATACTGAGGAAACAATGGAAACTGTGACACACTTTATTTTCTTGGGCTCCAAAATCACTGTGGTTGGTGACTGCAGTCATGAAATTCAAAGACGCTTGCTCCTTTGAAGAAAAGCTATGACAAACCTAGACAATGTATTAAAAAGAGGCATCACTTTGCCAACAAAGGTCTATATAGTCAAAGCTATGGTTTTTCCAGTAGTCATGGATGGATGTGGGAGTTGGACCATAAAGAAGGCTGAGCGCCAAAGACCTGATGCTTTCAAATTGCGGTGCTGGAGAAGACTCTTAACAGTCCCTCTGACAGCAAGATCAAACCGCTCAACCTTAAAGGAATCAACCCTGAATATTCTTTGGAAGGCCTGAAGCTGAAGCTCTAATACTTTGGCCACATGATGTGAAGAGCTGACTCATTGGAAGAGACCCTGATGCTGAGAAAGATGGAAGGCAGGAGAAGGGGACAACAGAGGATGAGATGGTTGGATGGCATCAGCGACTCAATGGACATGAGTTTGAGCAAACTTGGGGAGATGATGAAGGACAAGGAAGCCTGGCGTGCTGCCGTCCATGGGGTTGCAAAGAGTCGGACGCAACTGAGTGACTGAACAACAGTGTTGCCTGTAATGGGTATAGTTTTTTTCATAAGATAAAAAAGAGTTCCATCCATCAAGAGGTGGATGCTTGTGATAGTAGCACAGCATTATGAATATATTCAATACCTCTGAACTGTACACTATAAAGTGAGCAAGGTGGGGAATTTTGTACAAGGTATGTTTTACCAAAAGGAAAAAAAAAAAGAAAATACTTAGAGAAGAATGAAAAAGAGAACACCAAAACTTTGCAAAACAGTGAAGCAGTGCTCAGAGATAAATTTATAAGGGTAAATGTATTTTTTTAAAGAACTCTCCCAATCCCAATAAATAACTTTACTCCTTAAAGGTGTAGAAAAAGAATAGCAAACTTCACCCTAGGAAGCAGAAGGACTGAGCTCTTGAGACATGCAATAGCTTGGATGGATCCAGAGAATAATGCTATGTGATAAAAGCAAATCCCCTAAGATCATATGTGGCAAAATTATATGATTACATTTAGATAATATTCTTGACAAAACTAAGTTGTGGTGAATAAGAGGTAGCATGAAGGAAAACTTTGTGTGGATGAAACAGTTTCATATTTTCTTTTTTGGCTACACTGTGGCTTGTGGGATATTAGTTTCCTGAGCAGGTAGAGAATACAGGTCCATGGCATTGGAAGCCCAAGTCTTCACCACCAGACCCCCAGCTTTGCATCTTGTTGGAGATGATGGTTACACAAATCTACACAGGCAACAAAATGATGTGACTATACATACACATCAATATAAAAATTTTATATTATAATTATGAAAGATGCAACATTGGGAAGGGTTAATGGGACTTCTCTGGACTATTTCTACAACTTCCTATGAGTGCATTTATTTAAAAATAAAAGGTTTACATTTTAAAATGTAAATTTTTCATGTGTTTGAAACTACATAAATTATATCACTGTTTTATACTGCAAATTCGAATAAAAATTAGTTTGGTCACTGAATCAGATAAAGCAATATATTCGCCTTATATGGAATTTTTAGAAACCTGAAATTCAGCTCTGAACAGTCACCGCTCCAGCCCCAAGGATGGCACATGTGACCAGTGTAACATTGAATATTGACATAATTTTTGTCAGCCTTAGAGAATTAAACTTATGATTATCTTCCTGGCATTGTTCTAGAACCCTGAGGGACAATTACCAACTCAGGAAGAATCTATTACCTCAGAAGGTAATTGCACACTTGAAAATGATGAATCTAATAACTAACAGGAGACACGTGGCATCAGAGAGGACAGTTTAGGCTCCCCTGGGCGTGCCAGACTGAGTCCCTGTACATGTCACCATTTCTGCTTTGGATAACAAACAGGTTAGTGCCCAGTGGGAGATGAAATCACACAGCCCCTTCCCCATAACTCTGGCTGCCTGTCATTGCTTTTCAGTGCAGCGCCTGTGAGTTAAGCTGCCTGCACCGGGCCACGGAGATCGGCTTTGGTAAGCATGCTGGTGTGATTGGGGTCTCAGGGCTGCAAGGAGATACTCAGACTTCTCTAGAACCTCTCCTACTCATTCTATTCTCCTCTTTCCAAATCTAAACTCATGCTCCCATTTCTTACATCCCCCATTTCAGTTTCTTCTTTGTATTGGTTTTATAAAAAATTCTTATGGTATGATTACATTGTAGTTTTACTACATCAACTTTAAAAATTTCTTCAGTTTATCTTCGTTTTCTGTTCTATTAGTAATTCCCCTTTTACTGAATTCTTCTTTTCTCTTAAAATTTCTTCCTTGGCTTCTTTGGTCATTTCCATTTCTCTTCTTTAATTTTTGTTCATCCCCCCCCCCCCAAAAAAAAAAAAAAAAACTCTTCTATGTAATTAAGAGAAGACTCTTGAGAGTCCCTTGGACTGCAAGGAGATCCAACCAGTCCATTCTGAAGGAGATCAGCCCTGGGATTTCTTTGGAAGGAATGATGCTAAAGCTGAAACTCCAGTACTTTGGCCACCTCATGCGAAGAGTTGACTCATTGGAGAAGACTCTGATGCTGGGAGGGATTGAGGGCAGGAGGAGAAGGGGACGACAGAGGATGAGATGGCTGGATGGCATCACTGACTCGATGGACGTGAGTCTGGGTGAACTCTAGGAGTTGGTGATGGACAGGGAGGCCTGGCGTGCTGCAGTTCATGGGGTCGCAAAGAGTCAGACACGACTGAGCGACTGATTTGATCTGATCTGATATAATTAATAGAGTTTTGCCAAGAAAATGCACTGGTCATAGCAAATACCCTCTTCCAACAACACAAGAGAAGACTCTATACATGGACATCACCAGATGGTCAACACCGAAATCAGATCGATTATATTCTTTGCAGCCAAAGATGGAGAAGCTCTATACAATCAGCAAAAACAAGACCAGGAGCTGACTGTGGCTCAGACCATGAACTCCTTATTGCCAAATTCAGACTTAAATTGAAGAAAGTAGAGAAAACTACTAGACCATTCAGGTATGACCTAAATCAAATCCCTTATGATTATACAGTGGAAGTGAGAAATAGATTTAAGGGCCTAGATCTGATAGATAGAGTGCCTGATGAACTATGGAATGAGGTTCGTGACATTGTACAGGAGACAGGGATCAAGACCATCCCCATGGAAAAGAAATGCAAACAAGCAAAATGGCTGTCTGGGGAGGCCTTACAAATAGCTGTGAAAAGAAGAGAAGCGAAAAGCAAAGGAGAAAAGGAAAGATATAAACATCTGAATGCAGAGTTCCAAAGAATAGCAAGAAGAGATAAGAAAGCCTTCTTCAGTGATCAGTGCAAAGAAATAGAGGAAAACAACAGAATGGGAAAGACTAGGGATCTCTTCAAGAAAATCAGAGATACCAAAGGAACATTTCATGCAAAGATGGGCACAATAAAGGACAGAGATGGTGTGGATCTAACAGAAGCAGAAGATATCAAGAAGAGGTGGCAAGAATACACAGAAGAACTGTACAAAAAAGAGCTTCAAGACCTAGATAATCATGATGATGTGATCACTGACCTAGAGCCAGACATCTTGGAATGTGAAGTCAAATGGGCCTTAGAAAGCATCACTAGGAACAAAGCTAGTGGAGGTGATGGAATTCCAGTGGAGCTATTCCAAATCCTGAATGATGATGCTGTGAAAGTGCTACACTCAATATGCCAGCAAATTTGGAAAACTCAGCAGTGGCCACAAGATTGGAAAAGGTCAGTTTTCATCCCAACCCCAAAGAAAGGCAATGCCAAGGAGTGCTCAAACTACCGAACAATTGCACTCATCTCACACGCTAGTAAAGTAATGCTCAAAATTCTCCAAGCCAGGCTTCAGCAATATGTGAACCGTGAACTTCCTGACGTTCAAGCTGGTTTTAGAAAAGGCAGAGGAACCAGAGATCAAATTGCCAACATCCGCTGGATCATGGAAAAAGCAAGAGAGTTCCAGAAAAACATCTATTTCTGCTTTACTGACTATGCCAAAGCCTTTGACTGTGTGGATCACAATAAACTATGGAAAATTCTGAAAGAGATGGGAATACCAGACCACCTGATCTGCCTCTTAAGAAATCTGTATGCAGGTCAGGAAGCAACAGTTAGAACTGGTCATGGAACAACAGACTGGTTCCCAATAGGAAAAGGAGTACGTCAAGGCTGCATATTGTCACCATGTTTATTTAACTTATATGCAGAGTACATCATGAGAAATGCTGGACTGGAAGAAACAGAAGTTGGAATCAAGATTGCCGGGAGAAATATCAATAACCTCAGATATGCAGATGATACCACCCTTATGGCAGAAAGTGAAGAGGGGCTAAAAAGCCTCTTGATGAAAGTGAAAGTGGAGAGTGAAAAGGTTGGCTTAAAGCTCAACATTCAGAAAACGAAGATCATGGCATCTGGTCCCATCACTGCATGGGAAATAGATGGGGAAACAGTGGAAACAGTGTCAGACTTTATTTTTCTGGGCTCCAAGATCACTGCAGATGGTGACTGCAGCCATGAAATTAAAAGACGCTTACTCCTTGGAAGGAAAGTTATGACCAACCTAGATAGCATATTCAAAAGCAGAGACATTACTTTACCAACAAAGGTTCACCTAGTCAAGGCTATGGTCTTTCCTGTGGTCATGTATGGATGTGAGAGCTGGACTGTGAAGAAGGCTGAGCGCCGAAGAATTGGTGCTTTTGAACTGTGGTGTTGGAGAAGACTCTTGAGAGTCCCTTGGACTGCAAGAAGATCCAACCAGTCCATTCTGAAGGAGATCAATCCTGAAATTTCTTTGGAGGGAATGATGCTAAAGCTGAAACTCCAGTATTTTGGCCACCTCATGCGAAGAGTTGACTCATTGGAGAAGACTCTGATGCTGGGAGGGATTGAGGGCAGGAGGAGAAGGGGATGACAGAGGATGAGATGGCTGGATGGCATCACTGACTCGATGGATGCGAGTCTGAGTGACCTCCGGAGGCTGGTGATGGACAGGGAGGCCTGGCGTGCTGCGGTTCATGGGGTCGCAAAGAGTCGGACACGACTGAGTGACTGATCTGATCTGATCTGATATAATTAAGATAATCATGTATACTTGATTATAGATCAAAATATCATGTATTGATTGGATAACCTTTTTGCCCTTTTTCTTTTGTTATTTTTTTCTTGTCTTTTACACTTTAAGAGTGTGTCTTAACCCCTATTCTATTTTTATTTCTTGTCCCTTTTCATGGTGGCATTTTCTCTTCAACTTTCATGCATTCGTGTTTTAGAGTTTTTGTTTTAAGTATATATCCAATGAGTTTTCCTACCAGTTAATATTTCAAGTCATTTCTTTCATTCTCCCTTTTATCTACTTCTGCAACGTATATCACTTTTTTCTTTCTGCTACTAATTACAGTATTTCTGCTGTTTCCATGATCTTCTCCACCATCATCTATTTTCAGAAGAGTATTTGTTGTCCTTTTGTTTCTCTTTCCCTTGACCTTTGGTTTATACTTAATTGTATTACTTTTTATCCAAACTAAATTTTGCTTATCCTAATACATCTGCACACCAGGATTTGCAGTTATGTTGTGGATGATATCTTCCTCCTCCATTGCTGTTGTTGTTCAGTTGCTAAGTCATGCCTGACTCTTTGCGACCCCATGGACTGCAGCACGCCAGGCTTTCCTCCTCCATAGGACGGGTTATTACATTCACTTTATATTAATTATAACATGGTCAAAATTTTAAAATATTTTTATTTGTATTTCTTTTTTAAACATTTGAGAAAACTGTAACTGGCCTAAACTCTTGAAGATATTCTCTATATTAATTCCAAAGTATTTCATACATTTGTTTGTATAAAATAGATGTTCAGTGCATTTTCTGATAAAATAATGGCATTATATCAGAAATATCTAAGATCATTTGTAGAAAAGAACATTGTTTTTGTGAAAGACTCTTTTTCCACTTTACTTCCTCCATCATATATCAGGATGAGGAGAATGTGTAGATTGACTTCCAGGAATTCTAATATGTTTCATAAGGACCTCCTGGACCAAAATCATTTTATTTAGTGATTTAGCTTTATAATGATTTATTTTTATATCTCCTGCTGTTGCTGCTGTCGCTTCAGTTGTGTCCGACTCTGTGTGACCCCATAGACAGCAGCCCATCAGGCTCCCCCATCCCTGGGATTCTCCAGGCAAGAACACTGGAGTGGGTTGCCATTTCCTTCTCCAATGCATGAAAGTGAAAAGTGAAAGTGAAGTCGCTCAGTCATATCCGACTCTTAGCGACCCAATGGACTGCAGCCTACCAGGCTCCTCTGTCCATAGGATTTTCCAGGCAAGAGTACTGGAGTGGGGTGCCATTGCCTTTTCCTTGATATCTCCTAGAACAACTATTTACACATTCTTCTTTTTAAAAATTTCTTTGACTATTCTTAACATTGTGCATGTCATTCTATAGTTGGAATAATCATTTTTCAAAAATAGTTTGGATTCTGTAATATTCATATATTATTTCTGAAAACTTGTCATCACTAACATATTATAGCTTTGAGTCTTTGAATATAAGGGATCTTAACATTTATTTAGAGCTTTAGTGTTTCTTAACAGAGTCATATACTTTTTCTCTTAGTGCTCTCACGTCTTTTGTCTTTGTATTTATAGTTGCTTGATATTTCTATGCTATTTAGAGTTCAGTTCAGTTCAGTCGCTCAGTCGTGTCTGACTCTTTGCGACCCCATGAATCGCAGCACGCCAGGCCTCCCTGTCCATCACCAACTCCTGGAGTTCACACAGACTCACATCCATCGAGTCAGTGATGCCATCCAGCCATCTCATCCTCTGTCGTCCCCTTCTCCTCTTGCCCCCAATCCCTCCCAGCATCAGTCTTTTCCAATGAGTCAACTCTTCGCATGGGGTGGCCGTTTCAGCTTTAGCATCATTCCTTGTAAAGAAATCCCAGGGCTGATCTTCTTCACAATGGACTGGTTGGATCTCCTTGCAGTCCAAGGGACTCGCAAGAGTCTTCTCCAACACCACAGTTCAAAAGCATCAATTCTTTGGTGCTCAGCTTTCTTCACAGTCCAGCTCTCACATCCATACATGACCACAGGAAAGACCATAGCCTTGACTAGGCGAACCTTTGTTGGCAAAGTAATGTCTCTGCTTTTGAATATGCTACCTAGGTTGGTCATAACTTTCCTTCCAAGGAGTAAGCGTCTTTTAATTTCATGGCTGCAGTCACCATCTGCAGTGATTTTGGAGCCCAGAAAAAGAAAGTCTGACACTGTTTCCCCATCTATTTCCCATGCAGTGATGGGACCAGATGCCATGATCTTCATTTTCTGAATGTTGAGCTTTAAGCCAACTTTTTCACTCTCCACTTTCACTGTCATCAAGAGGCTTTTGAGTTCCTCTTCACTTTCTGCCATAAGGATGGTGTCATCTGCATATCTGAGGTCATCTGCATATCTGCATATCTGAGGTGGTGTCATCTGCATATCTGAGGCGCGGAAAGCTTAAGATATTCAAATAGTACAGAGCCTCTCGGAGAGTTAGAAACGGTCAGAACAGAACCAGTAGAAGATGTCATTGCTGAGCCAACACTTGCTGCCAAGTTTCCACATCCCCGGAATTGCATCCTTGGAAGTGTATTAATTAATATAGTTGGTATGTAGAAAAAATAAGTAGTGGCCTTGGTGTTAACAACTTTAGACCCTTAAGGTAATAAATTCTTTCCTTTGTTGTAAACCCATTGCACCTTTGCCCAATAGGAATGCAACTTTATCTAACACCTTTGGAGGATGGCGCCAAACTGTAAAATAATTACTCTTAGAGAAAATAAGTCTTATGGTTGACAAACCTTTGTCAGAGTCATAAAATGTTAACAGGCCTTTAGGCCAGAAGATGATGTAAATCACCTAAAGCATTTGCATGCAATAAGTTTGCAGAAAAGAAACCCTGGTTTCGATAAGGATCAAAGACTGCTGACTTTGCATGATTTCACACCCCTTATTATCCTCTATACAAGCTGGAATCAAGATTGCCGGGAGAAATATCAATAACCTCAGATATGCAGATGATACCACCCTTATGGCAGAAAGTGAAGAGGAACTCAAAAGCCTCTTGATGAAAGTGAAAGTGGAGAGTGAAAAGGTTGGCTTAAAGCTCAACATTCAGAAAACGAAGATCATGGCATCTGGTCCCATCACTACATGGGAAATAGATGGAGAAACAGTGGAAACAGTGTCAGACTTTATTTTTCTGGGCTCCAAAATCACTGCAGATGGTGACTGCAGCCATGAAATTAAAAGACGCTTACTCCTTGGAAGGAAGGTTATGGCCAACCTAGATAGCATATTCAAAAGCAGAGACATCACTTTGCCAACAAAGGTTCGCCTAGTCAAGGCTATGGTCTTTCCTGTGGTCATGTATGGATGTGAGAGCTGGACTGTGAAGAAGGCTGAGCGCCGAAGAATAGATGCTTTTGAACTGTGGTGTTGGAGAAGACTCTTGAGAGTCCCTTGGACTGCAAGGAGATCCAACCGGTCCATTCTGAAGGAGATCAGACCTGGGATTTCTTTGGAGGGAATGATGCTCAAGCTGAAACTCCAGTATTTTGGCCACCTCATGCGAAGAGTTGACTCATTGGAGAAGACTCTGATGCTGGGAGGGATTGAGGGCAGGAGGAGAAGGGGACGACAGAGGATGAGATGGCTGGATGGCATCACTGACTTTATGGGTGTGAGTCTGGGTGACCTCCGGGAGCTGGTGATGGATAGGGAGGCCTGGCGTGCTGCGGTTCATGGGGTCGCAAAGAGTCGGACACGACTGAGCGACTGATCTGATCTGATCTGATTATCCTCTATGTGCAACTTAGGGTATAAAAGCCCCTGTTGAAAATAAAGCTATGGGCCTTGCTCACCGAAACTTTGTCTCCCCATGTCATTCTTTCTCTCACTCTCTGGCTGAATTCCCATCTGGAGGGTGGAGACTTGCCAAGCCTACTAATTTTGTCTGGGCTTCTAAGATCTGATGGGGGAGGCCTTAGTGTCTCCTCTCCTTCGGGAGAACGGAAGTACGCCTGCGGCCTACGTAGGTGGTGCAAATTCCTTGTCTTGAAATTTTATTGGTTTTCCACATAAACCAAGTTATTCAGCCTCTTTTCTCCACTGAATTTTCTCACTGAGCTATCTCTATTTAACCATTCTTTATATCTCTAATTAATACTTAACTAGGCTATTGTTAATAGAATTGCTATTCTAATCACCAACGCTGTCCTCCTGAGGGAATCCCTGGATCCAATCAGGGCTGAACCCTGAGAATCTTGATCATGAAGATCTTTTTTGTACAGTTCTTCTGTGTATTCCTGCCACCTCCTCTTAATATCTCCTGCTTATGTTAGGTCCATACCATTTCCGTCCTTTATCGAGCCCATCTTTGCATGAAATGTTTCGTTGGTATCTCTCATTTTCTTGAAGAGATCTCTAGTCTTTCCCATTCTGCTGTATTCCTCTATTTCTTTGCATTGGTCGCTGAGGAAGGCTTTCTTATCTGTTCTTGCTATTCTTTGGAACTCTGCATTCAGATGCTTATATCTTTCCTTTTCTCCTTTGCTTTTTGCTTCTCTTCTTTTCACAGCTATTTGTAAGGCCTCCCCAGACAGCCATTTTGCTTTTTTGCATTTCTTTTCCATGGGGATGGTCTTGATCCCTGTCTCCTGTACAATGTCATGAACCTCCATCCATACTTCATCAGGCACTCTATCTGTCAGATATAGTCCCTTAAATCTATTTTTCACTTCCACTGTATAATCATAAGGGATTTGATTTAGGTCATACCTGAATGGTCTAGTGGTTTTCCCTACTTTCTTCAATTTAAGTCTAAATTTGGCAATAAGGAGTTCATGATCTGAGTCACAGTCAGCTCCTGGTCTTGTTTATGTTGACTGTATAGAGCGTCTCCATCTTTGGCTGCAAAGAATATAATCAATCTGATTTCAGTGTTGACCATCTGGTGATGTCCATGTGTAGAGTTTATGTCTACCTAGAGCTAACCCCAACTCCCCAGGTCAGTAGGGGCCCAATATACTACTGGAGATCAGTGGAGAAATAACTCCAGAAAGAATGAAAGGATGGAGCCAAAACAAAAAGAATACCTAGCTGTGGATGTGTCTGGTGATAGAAGCAAAGTCCAATGCTGCAAAGAGCAATATTGCATAGGAACCTGGAATGTCAGGTCCATGAATCAAGGCAAATTGGAAGTGGTCAAACAAGAGATGGCAAGAGTGAATGTTGACATTCTAGGAATTAGCGAACTAAAATGGACTGGAATGGGTGAATTTAACTTGGATGACCATTATATCTACTACTGTGGGCAGGAATCCCTCAGAAGAAATGGAGTGGCCATCATGGTCAACAAAAGAGTCCGAAATGCAGTACTTGGATGCAATCTGAAAAACGATAGAATGATCTCTGTTCGTTTCCAAGGCAAACCATTCACTGTCACAGTAATCCAAGTCTATGCCCCAACCAGTAACACCGAAGAAGCTGAAGTTGAAAGGTTCTATGAAGACCTACAAGACCTTTTAGAACTAACACCCAAAAAAGATGTCCTTTTCATTATAGGGGACTGGAATGCAAAAGTAGGAAGTCAAGAAACACCTGGAGTAACAGGCAAATTTGGCCTTGGAATACGGAATGAAGCAGGGCAAAGACTAATAGAGTTTTGCCAAGAAAATGCACTGGTCATAGCAAATACCCTCTTCCAACAGCACAAGAGAAGACTCTATACATGGACATCACCAGATGGTCAACACCGAAATCAGATCGATTATATTCTTTGTAGCCAAAGATGGAGAAGCTCTATACAATCAGCAAAAACAAGACCAGGAGCTGACTGTGGCTTGGACCATGAACTCCTTATTGCCAAATTCAGACTGAAATTGAAGAAAGTAGGGAAATCTACTAGACCATTCAGGTATGACCTAAATCAAATCCCTTATGATTATACAATGGAAGTGAGAAATAGATTTAAGGGCCTAGATCTGATAGATAGACTGCCTGATGAACTATGGAATGAGGTTCGTGACATTGTACAGGAGACAGGGATCAAGACCATCCCCATGGAAAAGAAATGCAAAAAAGCAAAATGGCTGTCTGGGGAGGCCTTACAAATAGCTGTGAAAAGAAGAGAAGCGAAAAGCAAAGGAGAAAAGGAAAGATATAAACATCTAAATGCAGAGTTCCAAAGAATAGCAAGAAGAGATAAGAAAGCCTTCTTCAGTGATCAATGCAAAGAAATAGAGGAAAACAACAGAATGGGAAAGACTAGGGATCTCTTCAAGAAAATCAGAGATACCAAAGGAACATTTCATGCAAAGATGGGCATGATAAAGGACAGAGATGGTGTGGACCTAACAGAAGCAGAAGATATTAAGAAGAGGTGGCAAGAATACACAGAAGAACTGTACAAAAAAGAGCTTCAAGACCCAGATAATCATGATGATGTGATCACTGACCTAGAGCCAGACATCTTGGAATATGAAGTCAAATGGGCCTTAGAAAGCATCACTAGGAACAAAGCTAGTGGAGGTGATGGAATTCCAGTGGAGCTATTCCAAGTCCTGAATGATGATGCTGTGAAAGTGCTACACTCAATATGCCAACAAATTTGGAAAACTCAGCAGTGGCCACAAGATTGGAAAAGGTCAGTTTTCATCCCAATCCCAAAGAAAGGCAATGCCAAGGAGTGCTCAAACTACCGAACAATTGCACTCATCTCACACGCTAGTAAAGTAATGCTCAAAATTCTCCAAGCCAGGCTTCAGCAATATGTGAACCGTGAACTTCCTGATGTTCGAGCTGGTTTTCGAAAAGGCAGAGGAACCAGAGATCAAATTGCCAACATCCGCTGGATCATGGAAAAAGCAAGAGAGTTCCAGAAAAACATCTATTTCTGCTTTATTGACTATGCCAAAGCCTTTGACTGTGTAGATCACAATAAACTATGGAAAATTCTGAAAGAGATGGGAATACCAGACCACCTGATCTGCCTCTTAAGAAATCTGTATGCAGGTCAGGAAGCAACAGTTAGAACTGGTCATGGAACAACAGACTGGTTCCAAATAGGAAAAGGAGTACGTCAAGGCTGCATATTGTCACCATGTTTATTTAACTTATATGCAGAGTACATCATGAGAAATGCTGGACTGGAAGAAACAGAAGTTGGAATCAAGATTGCCAGGAGAAATATCAATAACCTCAGATATGCAGATGACACGACTCTTATGGCAGAAAGTGAAGAGGGGCTAAAAAGCCTCTTGATGAAAGTGAAAGTGGAGAGTGAAAAGGTTGGCTTAAAGCTCAACATTCAGAAAACGAAGATCATGGCATCTGGTCCCATCACTGCATGGGAAATAGATGGGGAAACAGTGGAAACAGTGTCAGACTTTGTTTTTCTGGGCTCCAAAATCACTGCAGATGGTGACTGCAGCCATGAAATTAAAAGACGCTTGCTCCTTGGAAGGAAAGTTATGACCAACCTAGATAGCATATTCAAAAGCAGAGACATTACTTTACCAACAAAGGTTCGCCTAGTCAAGGCTATGGTCTTTCCTGTGGTCATGTATGGATGTGAGAGCTGGACTGTGAAGAAGGCTGAGCGCCAAAGAATTGATGCTTTTGAACTGTGGTGTTGGAGAAGACTCTTGAGAGTCCCTTGGACTGCAAGAAGATCCAACCAGTCCATTCTGAAGGAGATCAATCCTGGGATTTCTTTGGAAGGAATGATGCTAAAGCTGAAACTCCAGTATTTTGGCCACCTCATGCGAAGAGTTGACTCATTGGAGAAGACTCTGATGCTGGGAGGGATTGAGGGCAGGAGGAGAAGGGGACGACAGAGGATGAGATGGCTGGATGGCATCACTGACTCGATGGATGCGAGTCTGAGTGACCTCCGGGAGCTGGTGATGGACAGGGAGGCCTGGCGTGCTGCGGTTCATGGGGTCGCAAAGAGTTGGACACGACTGAGCGACTGATCTGATCTGATCTGAGAGCTAACCCCTCTTTCATTTCTTAACTTTCCTTGTAAACTGTGGCCATGGCACCCCACTCCAGTACTCTTGCCTGGAAAATTCCATGGATGGAGGAGCCTGGTAGGCTGCAGTCCATGGGGTTGCGAAGAGTTGGACACGACTGAGCGACTTCACTTTCACTTTTCACTTTCATGCATTGGAGAAGGAAATGGCAACCCACTCTAATGTTCTTGCCTGGAGAATCCCAGGGACGGTGGAGCCTGGTGGGCTGCTGTCTATGGGGTTGCACAGAGCCGGACATGACTGAAGCGACTTAGCAGCACCAGCAGCAGCAGCACATGCTAGTAAAGCGATGCTCAAAATTCTCCAAGCCAGGCTTCAGCAATATGTGAACCATAAACTTCCAGATGTTCAAGCTGGTTTTAGAAAAGGCAGAGGCACCAGAGATCAAATTGCCAACATCCGCTGGATCATCGAAAAACAGGAGAGTTCCAGAAAAACATCTGTTTCTGCTTTATTGACTATGCCAAAGCCTTTGACTGTGTGGATCACAATAAACTATGTAAAATTCTAAAAGAGATGGGAATACCAGACCACCTGACGTCCCTCTTGAGAAACCTATGTGCAGGTCAGGAAGCAAAAGTTAGAAGTGGACATGGAACAACAGACTGGTTCCAAATAGGAAAAGGAGTACTTCAAGGCTGTATATTGTCACCCTGCTTGTTTAACTTCTTTGAAGAGTACATCATGAGAAACGCTGGACTGGAAGAAGCACAAGCTGGAATCAAGATTGCCAGGAGAAATATCAATAACCTCAGATATGCAGATGACACCACCCTTATGGCAGAAAGTGAAGAGGAACTAAAAAGCCTCTTGAGGAAAGTGAAAGTGGAGAGTGAAAAGGTTGGCTTAAAGCTCAATATTCAGAAAACTAAGATCATGGCATCCGGTCCCTTCACTTCATGGGAAATAGATGGGGAAACAGTGGAAACAGTGTCAGATGTTATTTTCTGGGCTCCAAAATCACTACAGATGGTGACTGCAGTCATGAAATTAAAAGACGCTTACTCCTTGGAAGGAAAGTTATGACCAACCTGGATAGCATATTCAAAAGCAGAGACATTACTTTGCCAACAAAGGTCCGTCTATTCGAGGCTAAGGTTTCTCTAGTGGTCTTGTATGGATGTGAGAGTTGGACTGTGAAGAAGGCTGAGCGCCGAAGAATTGATGCTTTTGAACTGTGGTGTTGGAGAAGACTCTTGAGAGTCCCTTGGACTGCAAGGAGATCCAAGCAGTCCATCCTAAAGGAGATCAATCCTGGGTGTTCAATGGAAGGACTGATGTTGAAGCTGAAACTCCAATACTTTGGCCACCCCATGCAAAGAGTTGACTCATTGGAAAAGACCCTGATACTAGGAGGGATTGGGGGCAGGAGGAGAAGGGGACGACAGAGGATGAGATGGCTGGATGGCATCACCGACTTGATGGACATGAGTTTGAGTAGACTCCAGGAGTTGGTGATGGACAGGGAGGCCTGGTGCTGCGATTCATGGGGTCACAAAGAGTCAGACACGACTTAATGACTGAACTGAACTGAACTGAACTGCATGTTTATACGGGATTCATTTTAAGTCATACCTGGCTGGCCTTGTGGTTTCCTCCACTATCTTTAGTTTAAGCTTGAATTCTGCTATGAGAACCTGATGATTTGAGTCACAGTCAGCTCCAGGTCTTGTTTTTCCTGACTGTGTATAACTTCTCCATCTTTGGCTACAAAGAATGTAATCAATTTGATTTTAGTGTTGGCCATTTGGTGATATCGGAGAAGGGAATGGCACCCCACTCCAGTACTCCTGCCTGGAAAATCCATGGACGGAGGAGCCTGGTAGGCTGCAGTCCATTGGGTCGCTAAGAGTCGGACATGACTGAGCGACTTCACTTTCTCTTTTCACTTTCATGCATTGGAGAAGGAAATGGCAACCCACTCCGGTATTCTTGCCTGGAGAATCCTAGGGATGGGGAAGCCTGGTGGGCTACCGTCTATGGGGTCACACAGAGTCGGACATGACTGAAGTGACTTAGCATAGCATAGCATAGCATTTGGTGATATTCCACGTGTCTGGTGATGGAAGTAAAGTACCATACTGTAAGGAACAATATTGCATAGGAACCTGGGATGTTAGGTCCATGAATCACGGTAAACTGTCAACTACAAGTAGGCACTTCCCAAGAGCATTGCCAATGAGTGAACAACAAAGGCATTTGACATCTGCCTCTATGGAGATTGAACTCCATGCTGCTAATAACTGTTGACCTCAACACCCCTGGAGGGAGTTCATGGTGGAGTGAGGCATCCTGTGCTCCAGGGAATCTGGTGGGACAGGTCTTTAGATAGTTGGATGTTTTTAGGAACAGATGTTATGATCTCCATCCTTGCATCTCCTCATAGCTAGAGAAGCACTAAATCCCTTCATGGTGACATCAGATCCTCATGACTAACAAAAAATCTTTTGTAAAATGAGTGCTTCATGGTATTGTACTCCCCCTTCGCCAAAACATATTGACCTTCCCCCACTGCCAATTTGGAGCAGTCTCTCAGAGCCATCCGGGCTGCAGTCCTCATTTTGTCCCAGATAAAACTTAACTTGCAGCTGTCAAGTTGTACATCTTTTTTAGTCAACAACTGGAATAGGTCAAACAGGAGATGACAAGAGTGAACATAGACATTTTAGGAATCGGTGAACTAAAATGGCCAGAATGGGTGAATTTAATTCAGAAGAAGATTATATCTACTATTGTGGGCAAGAATCCCTTAGAAGAAATGGAGTAGCCCTCATAATCAACAAGAGTCCAAAATGCCATACTACCTGCCTCCTGAGAAACCGGTATGCAGGTCAAGAAGCAACAGTTACACCTGGACATGAAAAAATGGACTGATTCCAAACTGGGAAGATCAGATCAGATCAGATCAGTCACTAAGTTGTGTCCAACTCTTTGCGACCCCATGAATCACAGCACGCCAGGCCTCCTTGTCCATCACCAACTCCTGGAGTTCACCCAGACTCACGTCCATCGAGTCAGTGATGCCATCCAGCCATCTCATCCTCTGTCGTCCCCTTCTCCTCTTGCCCTCAACCCCTCCCAGCATCAGAGTCTTCTCCAATGAGTCAACTCTTCGCATGAGGTGGCCAAAGTACTGGAGTTTCAGCTTCAGCATCATTCCTTCCAAAGAAATCTCAGGGTTGATCTCCTTTAGGATGGACTGGTTGGATCTCCTTGCAGTCCAAGGGACTCTCAAGAGTCTTCTCCAACACCACAGTTCAAAAGCATCAATTCTTCTGCTCTAAGCTTTCTTTATAGTCCAACTCTCACATCCATATATGACCACTGGAAAAACCATAGCCTTGACCAGACGCACCTTTGTTGGCAAAGTAATATCTCTGCTTTTTAATATGCTATCTAGGTTGGTCATAACTTTCCTTCCAAGGAGTAAGTGTCTTTTAATTGATGTTCAAGCTGGTTTCAGGCAGAGGAACCAGAGATCAAATTGTCAACATCTGCTGGATCATCAAAAAAGCAAGAGAGTTCCAGAAAAACATCTATTTCTGCTTCATTGACTATGCCAAAGCCTTTGACTGTGTGGATCCCAATAAACTGTGGAAAATTCTGAAAGAGATGGGAATACAAAACTTAACTTACAAACCAAGTCTGACTCTGGAAGTTTGTCTATTCCTTGTCTCAACTGCCAAGCCCTGGGGGCAGCTGGCTCTGTTTCAGGGAATCTTGAAGGAAAGAATCTCAGGACAACAAATGGCCCCAGCAGCTTCTAGGGTCTTGTCCCTGTATACCCTGATCGGGGCCAGTGGGCCACGAGCAGCAAGGCTTTTGGCAGGCTAAGCCTAATTTTTACTGAGTCTAAGTTCGCTCTGATCACCGCACGGCAGGCCAATGGATTCCTTGAGAGGTGAGGTGTTGAGACATGGAAGAAACTTTAATTGGGGAGCCAGCTGACTGAGAAGTCAGGCTAGTGCACCAAAATAGCCATCTTGTCAAGGCCGGGTTGCCAGGTCCTTTATGGATCAGAGATGGCGGGGAGGTGAGGTAATAAAGAGAAAAGACTGTTCAGTCCTTGAAAATGTCTCCTAGAATGGCAAGCCTCAGGAGGGGAATGTGTCAGTTTCACTTCCCACAGTCTTTCACAGGTAGGCGGCGCAGGTCGCAGGCCATTGTGTATGCTTACTGTTACAAAAAGGGTTAAACTCACAGAAGCAGATCCAGTGTAAATTTAAAATTAACCCTTCCGGGTTATACTTCCAACAGCAAAGACACACAACCAGAAAAATCTCCAATGAGAGGTTAAAGCTGGAACAAGATGTGGTACATGTATACAGTAGACTATTTCTTACTCATTAAAAACAGCTACAGAAATTAGGGAATTAAGACACTGTTGGCTGCAGGGACAGACCTTGAAGGATCATAGGCAAAGGGAAGTCAGTCAGGCAGAGGATGACTATGGTACAGGGTGTACCTTCCCAGCAGAATGAAAATAGACATAGAAGGCAAAAAAATTACAATCCAAAAAGAGACTCAGAGAATTCAAAGACAAACAAAGGGTTCCAGGAAAAAAAAAATATGTGAATGGCCTTGAATGAATTGGGAAGTCATTACCCTCGTGTGAATCTGTAATAGATAATCCAAAAGAAATATTCTTTTCTCTCCTTCTCTCCTTCCTTCCTTGCACAGATACACAGAAATCTGTAACTCTAAGAGATAATTCACAATAATTATGTCCTAGGTTTTTTCTATGTATACACAGAAAAGTATAACTCAGATAATTCAAAAGGACCTGATGTTCAGCACTCTTCTTATCCTTCTATGGCAAAAAAAAAATAAAATAAAATAATAGAGATACCCCACCCCATAAGTACTATGCCTGAATCAGGAGGCTGTAACTCTGACAACAACCACAAGATTGCAAATTGAGTGTACTGCATTGCAGCATCGACAAGATGGTGATAAAGGAGAGACGAGCAGTGTCTACTCTTTTATCTCTGACCTCCCTGACTTGGGATGCTATCATGTCCCTGGAGCCTGGACAGGCTTGGGTCTCACTGCTGCACTGGGGGTGGTTGACAGAGCCTGGTAGGGTGCCCTTGGTTAACCCTTTTAAAGGTCTACTTTCTCCCATGTTCTGGCTGGGACCAGAGTCCCATGTGGCATCAAGGCCTCAAGGGATTTGAAGGCAGGGTTCAGCTAGCCTCGACCTCTCCTGGGGCTGGGGGTCCCAGCTCAAGCTTCGTTCCTGAGGGTGCAGCCTTGACCTCTCCTGGGGCTGGGGGTCCCAGCTCAAGCCTCCTTCCTGAGGGTGCAGCCTCGACCTCTCCTGGGGCTGGGGGTCCAGCTCAAGCCTCCTTCCTGAGGGTGCAGCCTCCTAGCACTAACACCTAAGCACCCTCGGCAGTGTCCTCGGCCCTGGAAAGATTCGCCAGGGCGGGCCGTTTGTGTGAGCTTTAGGGGGAAAGATTAGTGAGACTCAAGCCCCTTTGGGTTAGTTCAGGCACACTCCTCCATATTTCACTGCCCAAGAAGCAGACTTTCCCTAAGGTTTTGGTTACCCCAGGAACCAAAGGTAGGCTGAATAATAATACTGCTGCCTTTTGGACATTTTCTGTAACTACAACATTTTCTCCAGTGTTCACTGGCAACTCAGATCCCAAGGGCTGGATTTCTGTTAATGATAGAAATGAACATTACCTGCCTCAGGAAATGTCTTCGGGCTGGTAATGGAGAAATAAATTCCAAACAGTAATGCAGTTGTCAGAGGCAAATTCTCCTGACCACGTTTTAGGGAGAAAAAAAAAAGTCAAAACAAAATCAAACCTCCACAACAGGACAAGATACTAAGGATCCCTAATTTCTGGAGGAGTGTCATTCAGAACTACAATGGCAAATCAAATCCCACCAGTCACAGTGGTCATCATCACCAGTCAGTTCAGTCAGTTGCTCAGTCGTGTCCGACTCTTTGCGACCCCATGAATCGCAGCATGCCAGGCCTCCCTGTCCATCACCAACTCCTGGAATTCACCCAAACCCATGTCCATCGAGTCGATGATGCCATCCAGCCATCTCATCCTCTGTCGTCCCCTTCTCCTCCTGCCCCCAATCCCTCCCAGCATCAGGGTCTTTTCCAATGAGTCAACTCTTCACATCAGGTGGCCAAAGTACTGGAGTTTCAGCTTTAGCATCATTCCTTCCAAAGAAATCCCAGGGCTGATCTCCTTCAGAATGGACTGGTTGGATCTCCTTGCAGTCCAAGGGATTCTCAAGAGTCTTCTCCAACATCACAGTTCAAAAGCATCAATTCTTTGGCAATCAGCCTTCTTCACAGTCCAGGTCTCACATCCACACATGACCACTGGAAAAACCATAGCCTTGACTAGATGGACCTTTGTTGGCAAAGTAATATCTCTGCTTTTTAATACGCTGTCTATGTTGGTCATAACATCATCACCAATCTATAACCAATAAACGTGGGAGAGAGCCTGGAGGAAAAAGAATCCCCTTAAGCTGTCTCTGGGAGTATACACTGGCAACAGTCAATATACTGGGCAGTTTCTGAATGCCTGAAAAAAAAAACTCTCAGAGATTAAAGCTAGGATCTGACATTCCCACACCTTAGCCTCTATCCTGAGGAAACCATTGTGCAAAAGGCACTGACACCCCAACAAAGCTTCGGCACTGCTTCCAATAGCCGAGACACACTACCCCAAAATCTCCAACGGGGGGTTAAAGCTGAATCAAGCTGTGATATATATACAGTAGACTATTTCTCACTCATAAAACAGCATCCCTGAAGTTAGGTAATTATGACAGTAGTAGCCACAGGGATGCTCCTTGAAGGATCATACACTAAAGTAAGTCCGTCAGGAAAGGAAGACCATGGTATATGAGGTACTTTCCAGGCAAAATAAAAGTAGACAAACAAGGCAACAAGCTTACAACCCGAAAAGAGACTCTGAGAATTCAAAGTCCAATGAAGGGCTCCAGAGAAATGTAAGTGACGGCCCAGGTATGAATTAGGATGTCCCTGCCTGTGTGCACAAGAAATCTGTAATGTGCTAGATAATCTACTGTGATTATCCCCTTCCTTCCTTTCTTCCTTCCATATATAGACAGCAATCTGTATCTCTAAAGATGGAAATTTGTATCTCTAAGAGATAACCCACAAAAATTATCTCTTAACTTCCTTATTTATGTACACAGAAAAGTGTATCTGAGATCTATAATTCACAAAGACCTGATGCTTGGCACTCTTCTTGACCTTCTATGGTAAAAAAATTCAAAAATGCAAAAGAGACACACCATGGATATGTTATACCTGAATCGGGCGGCTGTACCCTGAGGACGAGCACAATACTGCAAACCCACTGTTCTCCAACATAGTGCGGTAATATGTCAAAGAAAAAGAAAAGCGATGCCTGCTTTATTCCCTCTGGTCTCCCTGACTTGGGATGTGATCCATCCTGGAGTCTGTGCAGGCTTGGGTCTCAAGGCTAGACTGCTATGTTTTTGAGACAGCCTGGCAGGGTGTTCACTGAGCCCTTTTTAAGCCTATACAGTCCGCTGTGCTCTGGTTGGGACCAGAGACTCGAGTGGAATTAAGTCCTCGAAGATCCTGGGGGTAATAGTCACCTAACCTCCATGTCTCCTGGTGCTGGAGTTCCCAACTCAAACCTCCTTCTGGAGAGTGCAAAGTCCTAGGCACTGAAGCACAGCCAGCAAGGTGCTGTGGCTCCTGTTGGGATTAGGCTGCAAGCCATTGTGTGTGTGTGTGTGTGTGTGTGTGTGTGATGCTCCAGGGGGAATAAGTAGACATAAGCCTTGTTCGCTCTGGTACATTACACTCCATTTCACAACCCAGGAAGCCAACTTTCCCCATGCTGTTTGTCCCAAGAACCAGAGCGGTCATCAAAGAGTGCTGCCACCTTGTGGACATTTTCTGTAACTACAACTTGACCAAAGGCACCTCCAGTTCACAACGGGGCAGGTGTGCTGTCAATGACAGCTTGCCTCAAGAAAGGTCCTGGGGTAAATACTAGAGAAATAAACTGCAAACACACCCAACTTGCAAGATGTCAATTGAAACATAAAATTTCCACACATTCATGGAAGAAAAAATACTCTAACCAGCATAAGACAAGATGCTCAGCATTCCTAATTGTTGCAGGAGGAATACTAATCAAAACAACAAGAAATCAAATCCCACCAGTCAGAATGGCCATTCATTTTTTCACTTTTCAAAAATATTTTATTGAAATATAATTGATCTATAATGTATTAGTTTCAGGCATATAGGAAAGTGATTCAGTTATATATGTAACACAATAAAATAAATACAGAGAAGAAAGAACAAACTCACTTTGTTTATTCTAAATACTAAGTTTGGCAGTAAATCAGGAGAATATTTTACCAAGACCAAATTAATTTTACTTTGGGGATATATAGGCAATGGCACCCCACTCCAGTACTCTTGTCTGGAGAATCCCAGGGATGGGGGGAGCCTGGTGGGCTGCAGTCTTTGGGGTCGCACAGAGTCGGACACGACTGAAGCGACTTAGCAGCAGCATCAGGGGATATATGGATGATTTGACTAGAAAACTAGTGATAAAGCATATTAAATTGGTAAATTAAAGGAAGAAAATGGAATATTTAAAATTTCTTTTTTTTTTTAATTTTAATTGGAGGCTAATTGCTGGGGTCCAGCCCCAGCTGATCCAGGGAGTTCGAAGCAGGGACGGCGTCGGCGAGGGTCAGGAAACAACTGCTTAATTAAATATTAATTAAAGATATAAAGAGTAATAGAATGAGGATAGCTCAGTAGGAAAAATCAGTGGAGAAAAGAGGCTGAGTAGCTTGGTTTATGCGGAGACCAATAAAACTTCAAGACAAGAAGTTTGCACCACTTACGTAGGCCGCAGGCATCCTTCCGTTCTCCCCAAGGAGAGGAGACACTGAGGCCTCCCTGGTCGGATCTTAGAAGCCCAGGCACAATTAGTAAGCATGGTGGGTTCGGCGCTCCAGATGGAGACTCAACCAGAATTTGAGAGAGAGAGAGACTTGGGGAGACCAGTCTTTCGAGGAACTGATCCCAATTCTTTATTTTCCATGGTCTACTTTTATACACTGAAATGTTATACAAAAGTCATGTGGGGTCAGCAGTCCTGACTTTTATCAAAGTCAGGTGCTTCATACAAATGTGTACAGAGGTCTTAAGGGTGTTACATCATCTTCTGGCCAGGGGGCCTGCTGACAATTTATGACCCTCTCCTTGTGACAGTGGTAGGTCAACACTTATTTCTCCAGGGGTGATTATTCTTAAAACAGACGCCACCCAAATAAAATTACATTCCTGTAGGGTGAGGGTGTAGTGGGTTTTAATTAAAAAAAGAATTTACTTAGCCTAAGGTCTAATGTGATTAATATCAAAGGTTAATACTTATTTCTTCTATATATTCATTAAAGTGTATAACGGCAGGGGATATGGAGACTTAGCAGCAAACATTGGCTCAACAAATGAAAAATCCTTCACCAATACAATTTCTAATCAGCCCACTGTACTTATACTAATAGTTTTCAAATTTCTCTAAAGAACCTGTTTTTAGAAGATTTAAAGCATCTTGTGCCTCTCATGGTTGGGAGGCTGTGAGCAATCACATGTGGCCGGACAAGCCAGGCTAGAAAACCTTCAGAGGAGTTTGTAGGTTAAAATACTCCTGTCCGCCCAGGAATTTTTAACTGTAGCTCTAAGTTAACTCTTTTTTCAGAGAGAGGTAGTGGAGGACAGATCAGATCACTCGCTCAGTCGTGTCCAACTCTTTGTGACTCCATGAATCGCAGCACACCAGGCCTCCCTGTCCATCACCAACTCCCGGAGTTCACTCAGACTCACATCCATCGAGTCAGTGATGCCATCCAGCCATCTCATCCTCTGTTGTCGCCTTCTCCTCCTGCCCCCAATCCCTCCTAGCATCAGAGTCTTTTCCAATGAGTCAACTCTTCGCATGAGGTGGCCAAAATACTGGAGTTTCAGCTTTCGCATCATTCCTTCCAAAGAAATTCCAGGGCTGATCTCCTTCAGAATGGGCTGGTTGGATCTCCTTGCAGTCCAAGGGACTCTCAAGAGTCTTCTCCAACACCACAGTTCAAAAGCATCAATTCTTTGGCACTCAGCCTTCTTCACAGTCCAGCTCTCACATCCATACATGATCACAGGAAAGACCATAGCCTTGACTAGGCGAACCTTTGTTGGCAAAGTAGTGTCTCTGCTTTTCAATATGCTATCTAGGTTGGTCATAACTTTCCTCCCAAGGAGTAAGCATCTTTTAATTTCATGGCTGCAGTCACCATCTGCAGTGATTTTGGAGCCCAGAAAAAGAAAGTCTGACACTGTTTCCACTGTTTTCGCATCTATTTCCCATGAAGTGATAGGATCAGATGCCATGATCTTCGTTTTCTGAATGTTGAGCTTTAAGCCAACCTTTTCACTCTCCACTTTCACTTTCATCAAGAGGCTTTTTAGTTCCTCTTCACTTTCTGCCATAAGGGTGGTGTCATCTGCATATCTGAGGTTATTGGTATTTCTCCCAGCAATCTTGATTCCAACTTGTGTTTCTTCCAGTCCAGCATTTCTCATGATGTACTCTGCATAGAAGTTGAATAAACAGGGTGACAATATACAGCCTTGAAGTACTTCTTTTCCTACTTGGAACCAGTCTGTTGTTCCATGTCCACTTCTAACTCTTGCTTCCTGACCTGCATACAAATTTCTCAAGAGGCAGATCAGGTGGTCTGGTATCCCCATCTCTTTCAGAATTTTCCACAGTTTATTGTGATCTACACAGTCAAAGGCTTTGGCATAGTCAATAAAGCAGAAATAGATGTTTTTCTGGAACTCTCTTGCTTTTTCGATGATCCAGTGGATGTTGGCAATTTGATCTCTGGTTCCTCTGCCTTCTCGAAAACCAGCTTGAACATCAGGAAGTTCACGGTTCACATATTTCTGAAGCCTGGCTTGGAGAATTTTGAGCATTACTTTACTAGCATGTGAGATGAGTGCAATTGTGCGGTAGTTTGAGCACTCTTTGGCATTGCCTTTCTTTGGGATCGGGATGAAAACTGACCTTTTCCAATCCTGTGGCCACTGCTGAGTTTTCCAAATTGGCTGGCATATTGAGTGCAGCACTTTCACAGCATCATCTTTCAGGATTTGGAATAGCTCCACTGGAATTCCATCACCTCCACTAGCCCCTTTTTAGTTATTATTATTTCTGAGCCCATCTGAAAATCACCACTGTCTGCTTGTCTCGGCTGGGACCAGAGTCCCAAGTGCGATCAAAGCCAGTCACCTAGCCTGTGCATCTCCTGGTGCTGGGGTTCCCAGCTCAAGCCTCCTTCCGGAGAGTGCAGCCTTCTAGCACCTAAGTACCCTCAGCTGGGTGCTGTGGCCCCAGCTGGGATTAGTCTGGGGGTCAGATGTGTGAAACTTTAGGGGGAAGAAGCAGTGAGACACAAGGCTGCAGGTATTTTGCTCCGGCACATTCCACTCCAATTCACAGCCCAGGAACCCCACTTTCCCTAAGGCTGTGGGTGTCTGAGGAACCAGAGGCAGGCAGGGAAAAGTGGTGCCGCCACCTTGTGGAGACAACCTGTAATGACAACCACACCACCTGTGCTTACTGGCACTTCTACATTGAATGTCCTTGTTCAGTTGCTCAGTCGTGTCCAACTCTTTGCGACCCCAAGGACTGCAGCACGCCAGGCTTCCCTGTCCTTCACCATCTCCCAGAGCTTGCTCAAACTCATGTCCATTGAGTCAGTGATGCCATCCAACCATCTCATCCTCTCTCGTCCTTCTCCTCCTGCCTTCAATCTTCTGCAGCATCAGGGATTTTTCCAATGAGCCAGTTCTTTGCATCAGGTGGTCAAAGTATTGGAGCTTCAGCTTCAGCATCAGTCCTTCCAATGAATATTCAGGACTGATCTCCTTTAGGACAGACTGGTTTGGTCTTGTAGTCCAAGGGACTCTCAAGAGTCTTTTCCAACACCACAGTACAAAAACATCAATTCTTCTGCGCTCAGCCTTTTTTATGGTCCAACTCTCACATCCATACATGACTACTGGAAAAACCATAGCTTTGACTGGATGGGCCTTTGTCAGTAAAGTAACATCTCTATTTTTTAATACGCTGTTTAGGTTTGTCATAGCTTTTCTTCCAGGGAGTGTCTTTTAATTTCATGGCTGCACTCACCATCTGCAGTGATTTTAGAGCCCAATAAAATAAAATCTGTCACTGTTTCCATTATTTCTGCATCTATTTACCAGAAAGTGGTGGGACCGGGTGCCACGATCTTCGTTTTTTTAATGTTGAGTTTTAAGCCAACATTCAAATATACTGAGGATGACAGCTATCTCAGGCCGTTTACTGGGGTGGGCTTTGCAGAAAGAAATTCCAAACACAATGGACTTTCAGAAAGCCAATAGCAAAGGGGAATTTTCCGCACACCCTTTAAGGAATAAACAAAACAATACAAAACCCAAATATCCACCTAGGCCAAGATGCTCTGCATCCCTAATTACTGCAGGAATGTCCATCAAAAATGACAACCAGAAATCAAACCCCACCCTTCAAGTTGGGCATCCTCACAAATCTACAAACAATAAAAGCAGGAGAGAGCCTTGAGTTAAAAGAACCCCTTACGCAGTCGGTGGGAAGGTAGACGGGCAACATGGAGGATAATTGACTGTCTCCGAATGCCTGAAAATAAACTATGGAGAGAGGCTAAGCCTAGGTTCTAACGTTCCCCCATCCGGTCCTAGATCCTGAGAAATCCATCATTCAAAAGACACATGCACCCCACCGAACCCTGCAGCACCACCTACAAGAGGCAACACTGATGAACAGCAAAACCCTCACTGATAGAGCAAAGCTTCAACACGGTGCGCTCCATGTGTATGACGGACTCTCACTCGGTCATATCAAAACAACACTAAACAGGAAATCTCCCCCGGGAGCTGATTAGGCCCACATGGGGGCTCATGGTAGAAATGGCTCATTATGTTGACCTCGCAAGCAAAGAATAAAATCACAGTGACCCTTGAGACTGATTAAATTGCCCAAACAACATTCTATTTTCCCGCGGGTGCCTACCTTCTCAAGGCTATGAAACCACTGAATTCCAGACCTCCAGCTACGTGACCACAGAGCTCAGCTACAGGCTAAAAATTAACCATCCCTTCAAAGAATTTTTTATTGGCGGGGTATAAGAAAGACCCGGTCCGAAAGGGAGGATACTGGTTCTCCTTAAGGGGCAGTCACCCTCCCAGTTCCCTCTGATAAATTTCCTTTTCTTGCCTGACTGCCTGGCTCACTCACTCTCTGTTCTCTGCACTCACCTTACATTCTGGTGCTGAAACTTGGGAGGGAAGATCCACCCCAACTGGGTTGGCCCTTCTCGTGAGACCACCTCCTGTGGTCCCCTCCCTGGGACCCTGCCAAACTGAGATGAGCAGACAGGACTCTGCACTTGCCTTGCTGAACTGACATCCACACACCGGCCCACATTTCATTCATCGATTACAAGAGTGAGAGAAATCCCATCCTCTCAGATCCTCTCTCTTGCCTCGTTTCCAAGTCCTAGCGCTAGGTAGGAGGATTCCCATGGCCCCCAGTTCCTCCTCAGCCTTGTGTCCCATCTGACTTTGAAATAGGGGATGCCCATTTCAAAGCGGACTATTATTACTATTATTGCTATGATTATTACTATCATTGAAATTGTTTACCTCAGATAGGGACTCAAACCCACATGGCTGGGACTCGAACCCAGCCAAAACCCACAGTACCGGTTTCGGGACCTAATGAAGCTCAGGTTCTTGATGACTCATCACAGAAAGAATTCAGTAAGAGACAAAGTGATAGGTAAGAAGTGGATTTATTCAGATACAGAGAGAAGCACATTCCACAGACAGAGTGTGGGCCATCGCGGAGGGTGAACGCAGGCGGCCGTGAAATGTGGCATGGTTAGTTTTCATAGGCTGGGTAATTTCACATGCTAATGAGTGGGAGGACTATTCCAACTATTCTGGGGAAAGGGCGGAGATTTCCTGGATTGGGCCTTTGCCCACTCCTCGGGCTTTTAGCAGTCCTTCCCGGGCCTTCTCTCGCTCTCCATCCTCCTTTGCTTCCGGAGGTGGCACCCAGAGCCGGGGCGCCGTTTTGACCAGGAGGAAACCAAGGCTCGGAGCTCGACCATCATCCAGCGCCCACCGCGCCCAGGGGGTGTGCGGGTCCCGCTGCTCCCACTCCAATCGCGTTTCTCGACCTGGTTCTACTCACAGGACCCCATGGCGGCTGCGGCACCAATGAACTGGGCTCAGGTGAGTGGAGGGTCCCTCGAGCCCTTGCTGACTCTGGTGTGGGGGATGCTGTGTTCTCAGGCTTTCCCAACTTGGCCTTCGTCGCTCCCTTCTCTTGAGCTTCCCTAGTGGCTCAGATGGTAAAGCGTCTGCCTGCAATGCGGGAGACCCGGGTTTGATCCCTGAGTTGGGAAGATTTCCTGGAGAAGAAAACGGCAACTCACTCCAATATCCTTGCCTGGAGAATCCCCGGGACGGAGGAGCTTGGTAGGCTACATACAGTCCATGGGGTCGCAAAGAGTCGGAAACGACTGAGCGACTTCACTTCACTTCACTTTGAAACTGTCATGGCATCTCTGGGTGTGTATTTTCACTTGCTGATCAGGATCAAGGTCTGGTCTTGTCTGCCATCTTGGTCCCATTTGATTCTAATCGATTTATGTTGTGGCCTTGGGCTACATCATTCTTTCCAAAGTTGTGCCCTGCCCCTTTCCCTGCTGTTACAACTTCTGCCACTGCAACGGCAAGTGGTCAGAGAGCCCTCCTGTGTAGGCTTTCTTCGCTCTTCACTCTTGAACCTCTCCTTGTGAATCCTGCTCTACTTCTCAGATACTCTTAGCCCACTCTGAGCAACATCCTCCTGATACGATGTCTCCCAATCCCTGTTCAGACGTTTCTTCTTCCTTCGACCCTTCCGACCACAGCCCACCCCCTATTGCTCCCGATCCCCTTGCAGCTGCTCCAGACCCAGTTTCAAAACCTGCACCTTATGCCCTCTCCTCCCTCCCTCCTTCTCAACCACAGGCCACTGACTCAGCTCCCAAGCCTCCTCCCCTGCCTGTTCCAGAGGCAAGCTCTGAGACCTCAGCCTTACCCTCTACCCTGAGGGTCCCAAGGCTTTACCGGAGCCTCCCTAGATCCCCTCCCCATACCCGATCCTGAACAACTTTAAAACAGGAAACTTGACAGCAGGAGCCTGCTCCTTTCCCTGCTCCACTCCTCCCTTTAGGAGAAGCAGCTGGAGCAGAAGGCAGTGTTTGGGTTCATGTCTCAGTATCCCTCACTGATTTCTCTGATTGAAAAGCAGCTTGACTCTCTTCAGATCCTGATCATTATCTAAAAGAATTCAAGTATCGTACCCAGTCTTACGACTTAACCTGGCATGATATTTACATCACACTTTCCTCCACTCTTCTCCCAGAAGAGAAGGAACGAGCATGGCAAGCCTCTCAGGCGCATGCTGATGAGGTACACAGGACAGAGGACACTAAGCCCGTAGGGGACATGGCTGTCCCCCAAGATGATGCCAACTGGGATTATCAGGCAGGGAGACCTGGACGAACAGCCCATAATCACATGGTTGCTTGCCTCATCATGGGCCTTCAAAAGGCAGGACATAAAGCCAACAACTCTGATAAGCTTCGGCTGTGGTTCATGGGGTCGCAAATTGTACACGACTGAGCGACTGAACTGAACTGAACTGAATAACTCAAGGACTAGACGAAAACTGTACATTTCTACCCAAGTTAATGGAAGCCCTACAAAAATATACACCATTAGACCCCACTTCAGCAGAGGGCACCATTGTCCTTAACACCCATCTTATCTTCCAATTGTTCCCAGATATCCGAAACAAACTAAAGAAGGCAGAAGAAAGCCCTCAGACCCCTCAGTGAGGCCTTCAATGAGGCCTTTAAGGTTTTCAATAACCAGGAAGAGCAGGCAGATCTAGAGAAGCCCCAGGGAGATCAGGTTAAATGCCACCTTTGAGCCACGGCCCTACATGGCTCCACATTTCCATCAACCAACAAAGAAAGCAGAAGCCCCCCTGGGCCCTGCTTCAAATGTGGCAAAGAAGTTCACTGGGCCCACTCATGCCTAAAGCCAAGGCCCCCTCTAGGTCCGTGTCCCAGATGTGGCATAGAGGGGCATTGGAAGGTCCACCGCTCAAATCCTCCACCAGGGATCTGGACAGCCCCTCCTGGTCCTGAGCAGTAGTCCTCTGACCCAGCTCTGCCCAGCCTCCTCACCGCTGAGGACTGAAGGTGCCCAGGGCCCCACGCCCCAACTCTCATCACCTCTATGGAGCTCAGGGTAACTCTTATAGTGGCAGGTAAGCCGATCTCCTTTCTCATTGATACAGGGGTCACTTACTCTGCTATGCCTGTCTACTCTGTAAAAACCAAGGTCTCTCGGGTCTCTTATGGGGGTTGATGGTTTAATATCTACACCATGAATAACCGAGCCTCTACCTTGCACACTTCAAGATACCCCATTTTCCCATTCTTTTCTCATACTCCCCAAACGGCCTACTCTTATTCTTAGGAGAGATCTTCTCTCAAAATTCAAAGCCTCCATTACTATCCCAAGTCCACCCTCTGATCTAGCCTGGCTACTGCTCCTCAACCCTACCTTCTCTTCGTCTGGTCCATTGCCCACCTCATCCATAAACCCCATAGTTTGGGATACAAATAACCCATCTGTTGCCTCTCACCATGCTCCAATTCATATCCATCTCAAAGACACCTCTAAATTTCCCAATCAACCACAATTCCCCATCTCCCCAAAGCATCAACAAGGGTTAAAGCCTATCGTCACTAAACTCCTATGTCAGGGCCTCTTGCGCCCAACTTACTCTCCCTATAACACCCCAACCTACCTGTCAAAAAGTCAAATGGCTCCTATCGCTTGGTTCAGGACCTGAGACTTATCAATGCAGCTGTTGCCCCATACACCCGATAGTTCCAAATCCCTATTCTCTTCTCTCTCTCATCCCCTCTTCCAGTACCCACTTCGTGGTTCTGGACTTCAAAGATGCCTTCTTTACTATCCCTTTATACCCAGACTCTCAAGACCTCTTTGCCGTTACCTGGAGTGATCCAGACAATCATTGCTCCCAACAGCTGACATGAACAGTCCTCCAACAAGGCTTTCGTGATAGCCCTCATTTCTTTGGCCGGCTCTAGCATCAGACCTAATCTTTCTTGATCTTACTCCAAGTACTGTCCTCCAATATGTGGATGATCTTCTTCTTGGTAATCCTTCACATACATGCTCTCAACAACACACTATACAGCTCCTCAGTTTTCTAGCTGATGGAGGCTATCAAGTATCTCCCACCAAGGTTCAGCTCTCTCTTCCTAGAGTCACCTATCTTGGAGTCCTTTTAACATCAACAAAAAGATGTATTACTACCGATAGAAAGTCCCTTGTATCTACCCTACCACTCCCTACACCAAAAGCAGAGATCCTGTCCTTCTTGGAGTTAGCCGGATATCTATGCCTCTGGATTCCTAATTTCACTCTCTTGGCACAATCCCTGTATCAAGCCATCTGAGGAGATCTTTCAGAACCCCTAGAGCTAAAATCAAATATCCGTTCAGCCTTTAAGACCCTTAAGCAAGCCATTCTCTCAGCCCCAGCTCTCGCACTTTCTGACCTTTCTTGCCCCTTTATACTCTACTGAGAGACACAAGATTGCCCGAGGAGTTTTGGGCCCTGCTTCACCCGTCATTTATCTCTCAAAGCAATGAGATCTCACAGTTCAAGGACGGTCGGCCTGCCTGCGTGCTCTGGCAGCAGCTGCGCTCCTCACTCAGGAAAGTGAAAACCTGACTTTTGGAGCACCCTCTGTCATTCGTTCACCACAGGGCTCTAAGAACCTACTTTCTCACAAAGCCAGGACCCTTCTGCCTCCTTCACGCATCCAACTAATTCATATCACCCTTCTCGAATCTCTCGAGTTCTCCTTTGAACGCTATCCTACTCTCAACCCCACCACCCTTATCCCTAATTCTTTTGAGCTCCTTCATCCATGCTTGCAAAGAGGCATTAGAAGACCTGATGCTCCATTTCTCCCACATTTCCCCACCCCCTTTAAATAACCCTGAGTTTCCTTGGTATATTGATGGCAGCTCCTCTACAACACACGTGTAGACACACATTTATTACAACAGGGAGCTCAACCACAAGGAGACTGTTTACAAAAACAGGGCTGCTATGTCCTTCCCAAAGTCAGGCCACACAGGTTCTTATGGACGTTCATCAGGCCCCACATGTGGGCACTAAACCTCTTTATCATCTCTGAAGACCTCTTATCTTAAGCCCTCTTTTGGCACCACGGACTTGATGGACATGAATTTGAGCAAGCTCCGGGAGTTGGTGATGGACAGAGAAGCCTGGCGTGCTGCAGTCCATGGGGTCACAAAGAGTTGGACACGACTGAGCAACTGAACTGAAGACCTCTCATCACCTATCCTAACCTTCTTTCATCCTACAACAAATCACGCATTCTTGTATTATCTGCTCCTCAGTCTGACCGCAGGGAGCCCTAAAGCCTATTCCCTCATTCCCAACACATCAAGCTCGAGGACATATCCCAGGAGAGGATTGGCCAATTGACTTCACTCACATGCCTCCAACACTGCCGCGTCCACCACAGTGGGTGAGAAAGACCTGAAAAGGAGGCGAGCGCGTAGTGAAAAGACAGACACATATAATTTGGCAAGCGGGGAGTCAGGGGGCCCTCCTGCTCTCCATGGCAGGAAGACAAAATGGCTCCTTTCAGTCCAAATTTTATTGGCAGAAGTCACATGAGATCACTAGGGAATAGAGATACTGGGGAGTTTGATTAGTGCAGGCTCTGCTGTTGATCAGGAATATCTTGTTTTGTTTCAATGGAGACGGACGCAGGGGTAGACAGTGAAGCAGAGCAGAGAGCAAGTCCTGCCCCAAGAATGTCCGTTTGGCCTGCTCCCTAGGACAATCACAAGGGCGCAATTTGCTGCACCCTCAAGTCATGGGGCAGGTCCTGGTCTCTGCTCTGCCAGGCTGCAACACAACACGAAAATTAAAACTCATGCTCACTTTCAGAGACACCTTTTCAGGGTGGATTGAAGCTTTTCCTATGAGATCAGAAACTGCCTCAGAGGTAATACAGTTTCTCATAGGATAAATCATCCCTCACTTTGGCCTCGCACTCTCTCTCCAATCTGATAATGGGCCAGCTTTTATCTCTCAAGTCACTCAACAAGTAGCCCAATCCCTTGGTGTAACCTGGAAACTACATATTCTTTATAGACCCTCTGCCGGAGTCCAGCTCCAGCAGCCAGGGAATCAGCCTGAAGGGATGAGTGGTGTCGGTGGAGAATGATGCAGCCCCCGACTCAAGGTGCGGGACTGCGTGTTTATTTCAAGCTTCAGATTTTCTTTTATACTTTGACAAAAGCATTAGGTCAGAGGTTTGACATTTTCAGTCCCCCTCACCACTCAGATTTATTGTCTCCAGAAATCATTGTTGCCCTTCATACAGAGCCCCTGCTTCAGCGATTCTCTACTTCCTCCTTTGTGTCCTATACTTAACTTGTGATTACATTGTAACTCATGCCAGGTTCCTCAGTTTATTTCTTATCTTTCTAAATCCTGTTTTCCCCTAGTATCTTAACATCATAATCTCCTAAAAAGGCTTCTAGCTATTCATATCTCTATGAACATGAACGTGAAGTCGCTCAGTCGTGTCAGACTCTTTACGACCTCATGGACTGTAGCCTACCAGGCTCCTCTGTCCATGGGATTTTCCAGGCAATAATACTGGAGTGGATTGCCATTTCCTTCTCCAAGGGATCTTCCCGACCCAGGGATCGAACCCTGGGTCTCCCGCATTGTAGACAGACGCTTTACCATCTGAGCCACCAGGGAAGTCCAATATCTCTATAAGCAATAGTAAAAAATGCTAACACTACAACATTCCTTAAAATTTTAGCTTCTAACTATATATTCCTAAACCCTAAATTCAGCAAACTTCTTTTGCCATAAATATTTCCCTCACAAACAGATCTCAGGTAACAATCCTTCCCATGGCCTCAAGCTGCGGCCTACATGCTCATCCTGGAACGTTCTTTGTAAAGATCCTTGAACAAATGTCAATGGTTAACTTTATGGATTATTCTCTGGGCACAACTGCAGAAGGCTTTGTGCATTCTCCTGCTCCTCTCAAGAACAATAAGCACCTTAACATTCTTTCCAGCCAACTCAAAGAAAGAAAGGAAAAAACAAGTCAGAGTCACAAGACCTAACTCCTTCATCCTGGGACCGTGCCTGCGGGACAAGGAGAGGGGTTGGGGGTGGACCTCCATTTTGTCAGTAATGCCTAACATGGCTCCCAACAACCTCTCTATCCCACTAATTCATAACTGACCCAAAAGGGCAATTCAGTTCATTCCTCTATTAATAAGTATAGGAATAGCAGCTGGGGTTGGAACAGGGATAGCAGGACTCACAACCTCTTTAAATTCCTGCCAAAGCCTTTCTGAAGACCTCACTGAGAGCCTAGAAGAAATAGCTGCTTGTCTTATCACTACCCAAAACCAGCTAGACCCTGGTAGTTGTGGTCCTCCAAAAACAGAAGAGGATTAGAACTTCTCACAGCAGAAAAAGGGAACCTATGCCTATTTTTGGAGGAAACTTGCTGCTTCTACACCAACAAATTAGGCATTGTAAAAGAAGAAAGTGAAAGTTGCTTAGTCACATCCTACTTTTTGTGACCCCATAGACTATATGGTCCTTGGAATTCTCTAGGCCAGAATATTGGAGTGGATAACCTTTCCCTTTTCCAGGGGATCCTTCCAACCAAGGGATTGAACACAGGTCCTCCACACTGCTGGAGGATTCTTTACCAGCTGAGCCAGCAGGTAGTAAAGGAAGCAGCAAGAAATCTGACAAATAGGGCCTCGAGAATACACCAATACCTCAGTAATTCAAGGGAAAACTGGTTAAGCCATTGGGATTGGATGTCCTGGGTCCTACCTTTTCTAGACCCTCTCCTTCTACTTATCTTTATTCTAACTTTTGGCCCATGTTTAATTAGTCTTTTTTTTCAAAATTTCTTCAGGACCGCTTATGAGCCTTTACCAACTGAACTATCCATGAGCTACTTCTAATTCGCTCAAATTGTCAAAAACTTTGACCCTACACAAATCCCCTTGACCCCCATTCCAGGCTTTTCTCATCACACCCCCGTGACATCCCTATCCCACAGGAAGCAGTTATAGAAGATTGAGCTTTGGCCCTTGTCCCAAGTCAGAAAGGTTCAGAAAGGCTGAATGACAGAGTCTACATGGGGGCTCATTGTAGAAATGGCTCATTATGTTGACCTCGCAAACAAAGAATAAAACTCATAGTGACCCTTGAGACTGACCAAGTTGCCCAAATGACATTCTGTTTTCCTGCTGATGCCTACCTTCTCAAGGCTATGAGACCGCCAGATTCCAGACCTCCAGCTACGTGAGCACAGGATTCAACTGCAGGGTAAAAATTAACCATCCCTTCAGAGAATTTTTCATTGGCGGGGTACACAAAAGACCCCATCAGAAAGGGAGGACACTGGTTCTCCTTAAGGGTCAGTCACCCTCTTGTTTCCCTCTAATAAATTCCCCTTTTCTTTGCCTGACTGCCCGGCTCACTCTCTTCTCCACACTCACCTTACAGTAGCCACAGGGATAGAGCTAGAATACTCATACACTAAGGAAACTCAGCCAGACAGAGCAAGGCAATAACTCAAGATGTCCCTTCTAGACAAAATGAAAAGAAAGTGAAAAAAAGAACTAATTTACAACCCAAAGAGATTTTACTGAGTCCCAGCTCACTCCAGTCACCACAAAGTTATGTCTCTGCTTTTTAATTATGCTGTCTAGGTTTGTCAGAGCTTTTCTTGCAAGGAGCAAGCATATTTTAATTTCATGGTTGCAGTCACCATCTGCAGTGATTTGGGAGCCCAAGAAAGGAAAATCTGTCACTGCTTCCACTTTCCCCCCTTCTTTTTGCCATGCCATGATCTTGGTTTTTTTGAATGTTGAGTTTTAAGCTAGCTTTTTCACTCTCTTTAACCTTCATCAACAGGGTCTTTAGTTCCTCTTCAGTTTCTGCAAGTATGAATGGCTTATCTGGAGGAATGCAACCAGTGCAATTTATCATATGAAAGATCAGAGGGGAAAACAACTGCAATTTCTATTAAGAATTATACTTGAACCAGTGTAATTGGGCGACAAAGAAGAGATGAAAGTCATAGGAATTGGAAAGTAAGAAATACAAAACCATTATGTATTGTATACAATACAATTGTGCCAAAAATCCAAACAATTTTTTAAATAAATTTGAATTTAAGATGATCACTGGACATAGGTCAGTGATCCATTGTATTTCTTTATAAAAATAAAAAGAAATTGAAAACCAAAGAATTTTAAATAAGATTTACCAAAAATGCATAAAAGACCAAATACCTAGGAATAAATCTAGTATAAGTTAGACTGCAAAATACAAGATATTATTGAAAAAATTAAAGGGGAAACAGTTAAAGACTGAAATAGAGGATATATCAGATATGTGGATTAAAAATTTCAATATTGTAAAGCTATCAGTTTTCCCAGATTGATCCATAGATTTAATCTTAATTAAAATCCCAGTAGGATACTCCAATAATTTTTTTTTTAATCCCTGTAGAAGTTGTTGGGGAAATTATCAAGATGGCTGTAAAATCATATGACAAGTTAAAGGGTTTAGCATGTCCAAGCAAGAAGAACAAACCTGGAGAATTTACATCATCATCTATGGAGAATTTTTATTATAAAGCAATTAATATAGTAGGAAATTGATCCATGGAGAGAAAACCCAGCTAAAGGAAAAGAATTGAGAATCTAGAAGGAAATACACACACACACAGAATTAACCTGATTTATAATAATAGGAACAGTGTAATGGAAAGAATGACTTTTTAATGATGGTTCTGGGTTGATTGGCTCACTGTTGGGGAACAAAATGCCTTGAAACCCAGCGTAAAAAAAATATCAATGTTCAGTGTATTGCAGATGTAAAAGTGAAACATAGAATCATGTGACTTAACTGCCTGGAAGCATTAAATATGCCATAAGCATTGTTGCATTACATTGCTTCTCTGTTTCTGTTTATGATGTGTGAATGGATGGTCAGTCTTGTCTGACTCTTTGAGGTACTTATGAACTACTTGTTAACTGAATGAAACAGTGGTTTAACTCAAAATATGAATTGGAGTATCACATTCTTTCTTTGTAGAAAATATCTGTAACTCCAACTATAACATTATTAGTCTTTTTGCTGTAGACATCTTTCAGTTCAGTTCATTTCAGTCACTCAGTAGTGCCCAACTCTTTGTGACCCCATGGACTGCAGCACGCCAGGGCTCCCTGTCCATCACCAACTCCCAGAGTTTACTCAAACTCATGTCCATTGAGTTGGTGATGCCATCCAACCATCTCATCCTCTGTTGTCCCCTTCTCCTCCTGCCTTCAATCTTTCCCAACACCAGGGTCTTTTTCAATAAGTCAGTTATTCACATCAGGTGGTCAAAGTATTGGAATTTCAGCTTCAACATCAGTCCTTCCAGTGGACACCAAGGACTGATAGTGACTGCAGCCATGAAATTAAAAGTCGCTTGCTCATTGGAAGAAAAGCTATGACCAACTTAGACAGCATATGTAAAAGCAGAGACATTACTTTGCCAACAAAGATCTGTCTATTCAAAGCTATAGTTTTTCCACTAGTCATGTATGGATGTGAGAGTTGGACCATAAAGAAGGCTGAGCACCAAAGAATTGATGCTTTTGAACTGTGGTGTTGGAGAAGACTCTTGAGAGTCCCTTGGACTACAAGGAGATCAAACCAGTCAATCTTAAAGGAAATCAGTCCAGAATATTCATTGGAAGGACTGATGCTGAAGCTGAAGGTCCAATACTTTGGCCACCTGATGTGAGGAACTGACTCATTGGAGAAGCCCCTGATGCTGGGAAAGATTGAGGGCAGGAGAAGGAGACGACAGAGGATGAGATGGTTGGATGGCATCACTGACTCAATGGACATGAACTTCAGCAATCTCCTCTAGATGATGAAGGACAGGGAAGCGTGCTGCGCTGCAGTCCATGGGGTCACAAAGGGTCAGACACAACCAAATGACTGAACAACAACAACCCTATGGAAAACTGTAGAAGTCCATATTCATTGTGAGCTGCTCTTATGTCTAAATTAAAATGTTCCTACTGGGATGCATTTTCACTTGTTCTTTTTTGGATGAAGAATAATGCCTGTCCACCACCTCCCAAAGATCGAGCCAAAGATGGAGAAACTCTATACAGTCAGCAAAAACAAGACCGGGAGCTGACTGTGGCTCACATCATGAAGTCCTTATTGCAAAATTCAGACTTAAATTGAAGAAGGTAGGGAAACCCACAGGATCATTCAGGTATGACCTAAATCAAACCCTTTATGGGTATACAGTGGAACTGACAAATAGATTCCAGGGATTAGATCTGTGAGACAGAACACCTAAAGAACTATGGACAGAGGTTTGTGACATTGTACTGGAGGCAGTGATCAAGACTATCCCCATGGAAAAGAAATGTAAAAAGGAAAAATGATTGTCTGAGGAGGCCTTACAAATAGCTGAGAAAAGAAGAGAGGCAAAAGGCAAAGGAGAAAAGGAAATATCTACCCATCTGAATGCAGAGTTCCAGAGAATAGTAAGGAGAGATAAGAAAGCCTTCCTCAGTGATCAATGCAAAGAAGTAGAGGAAAACAATAGAATGCGAAACTCTAGAGATTTCTTCAAGAAAGTTAGAGACACCAAGGGAACATTTCATGCAAAGATGAGCACAATAAAGGACAAAAATTGTATGGACCTAACAGAAGCAGAAGCTATTAAGAAGAGATGGCAAGAATATACAGAAGAACTGTACAAAAAAGATCTTCATGACCCAGTTATCCATGGTGGTGTGATCACTCTTCTAGAGCCAGACATCTTGGAATGTGAAGTCAAGTGGGCCTTTGGAAGCATCACTACCAACAAAGCTAGTGGAGGTGATGGAATTTCACTTGAGCTAATTCAAATCCTGAAAGATGATGCTGTGAAAGTGCTGCACTCAATATGCCAGCAAATTTGGAAAATGCAACAGTGGCCACAGGACAGGAAAAGGTCAGTTTTCATTCCAATTTCAAAGAAAGGCAATGTCAAAGAGTATTCAAACTACTGCACAAATGCAATCATCTCACATGCTAGCAAAGTAATGCTTCAAATTCTCCAAGCCAGGCTTCAACAGTACACGGACCGTGAACTTCCTGATGTTCAAGCTGGATTTAGAAACGGCAGAGAAACCAGAGATCAAATTGCCAACATCCATTGGATCATAGAAAAAGCAAGAGAGTTCCAGAAAAAGATCTACTTCTGCTTTATTGACTATGCCAAAACCTTGTCTGTGTGGATCACAACAAACTGTGGAAAATTCTTAAAGAGATGGGAATAACAGACCACCTTACCTGTCTCCTGAGAAGTCCGTATGCAGGTCAAGAAGCAGTAGTTAGAACCAGACACAGAACAATAGACTGGCCTCAAATTGCGAAAGGAGTTCTGTCAAGGCTGTATATTGTCACCATGTTTATTTAAATTATATGCAGAGAGTACATCATGCAAAATACCAGGCCAGATGAAGTACAAGCTGGTTTCAAGATTGCAGGGAGGAATATAAATAATCTCAGATATTCAGATGACACCAACCTTATGGCAGAAAGTAAAGAGGAACTAAAGAGCCTCTTGATGAAAGTGAAAGAGGAGAGTGAAATGTTGGCTTAAGACTTAACATTCAAAAACGAAGATCATGGCATCTGATCCCACCACTTCATGGCAAATAGATGGGGAAACAGTGGAAACAGTGACAAACTTTATTTTCTTGGGCTCCAAAATCACTGCAGATGGTGACTGCAGCCATGAAATTAAAAGACGCTTACTCCTTGGAAGAAAAGTTACGACTAAACTAAACAGCATATTAAAAAGCAGAGACATTACTTTGTGACAAAGGTCCACGTAGTCAAAGCTATGGCTTTTCCAGTAGTCATGTTTGGATGTGAGAGTTGGACTATAAAGAAAGCTGAGTGCCAAGAAATTGATGCTTTTGAACTTTGGTGTTGGAGAAGACTCTTGAGAGTCCCTTGACTGCAAGGAGATCAAACCAGTCAACGGCAAAGTAAATCAGTCCTGAATATTCATTGGAAGGACTGATGCTGAAGCTGAAGCTCCAATACTTTGGCCACCTGATGCGAAGAGCTGACTCATTGGAAAAGACCCAGATTCTGGGAAAGACAGGAGGAGAGTGGAGGACAGGGGATGAAATGGTTGGATGGCATCACTGACTCAATGGACATGAGTTTGAACAAGCTCTGGAAGATGGTGAAGGACAGGGAGGCCTGGCGTGCTGCAGTCCCTGAGGTCACAAAGAGTTGGATATGACTGAGCGGCTGAACTGACCTGAATAGTCATAGTCCTCTTACTTGTGGCCATGGGAAAGGAAAGCCCTCCCCATCTTTCTCTCAGCACACTGTGTGTTCCCAATGACTGGGGCCATGGCCTGCGGAAGGACTGGGCTTTATGAGACATGGCCTGGAAACTGGACAGTTGGGGTCTTGTGGGTTCTCTGTCCTTCCTCAGCTTTGCTCTGTTCTAGCTGAGATGAACCTCGCAGACCCTGGGAAGGTGCCTGCCGCAACCTCCACCACTCCACCCCCTCAATTCTTTCCCTACTCTGTGCTGGTCCCCAACTCTGTGAAAACAGAGGGCATGTGAGTGACTGGCCCCCTCCAAGGGCACAGAGACCCTCTAGGACATCTTGGTCCATATGTGTGGGACATTTTCTCCATGAGGCCAACCAGCCAGAGCTGAGAGTCAACAAGCGGAATCTGTCTCTAGGGGGTATCTCTCTGCTTTGTTGCTACTCTGAAAACTCCTCGAAAGTCAGTCAGTGAGTGATTTTCTCCATACCTAGTGGGTCAGTTTTGTCTAAAATGTCATTTTTATAAATGAAATTTATAAATTCATTTTTAAAAATGAAAATGAAATAATCATTGACTCATTTAACACCAGGAGAGTGTTTTAAAAGACAGACTCCTCTGAAAACATGGGTAGGTGCAGTGAAACACTCCACAGGATTGCAGGTTCTGGAAGTCTAGGAAAGTCCCCAGACATGGGGTGGGGTGGGGTAGGGGGTCTGCCTGCCAGCAGCTTCTTCCCCTCACTGTGTCACTGATGGCTCCCAACTGAAGTCTGCCGAATAGTTAATAAGTGGGTATTTGTGGGATGAGATATAACTCTGGATCTTGCTTCCTTGTGGATTATTTGGGTCCTCAAAGAAGATAGAGATCAAGGGAAGCCTCATGGTTATTACTGCAGAAATAATCAACACTTTACATTTGGGTAGCACTTTCTTCAACAAAATGTCGTGACACCTATTACTTAAACACTTTCTTTAGCCTTCAGGGACCTCTCAGAGATCTGTCACCAGCTGCCCTGCCCTCTCATCTGTTTTACAAAGAGCCTCTGGGAATGAAAAGCTCTGGGTGCGGCCCTTGTGTGATGCAGTCAAGCAGCCCTGTGTCTCTGGACCTGCTACCCCTCACCACCCATGGCACCTACACTTCCACCCAGCCTCCTCCCTAGGTACCTGAAAAGATGGTCCTGATGCATGGTGGGGATGTGGACCACCAAAGTCGCCTTCCCAAGGGAGGAGATGGGCCTTCCTGATCCAGAGTGTGCTCCTGAGGCCTCCCCTGTCCCCCACAACACCCCACTGACTGTTGAGAAATGATTTCCTACTGTATCAGTAAATGAGGACGTCATAGCCACTGGCAGTTCGAGCCCTCCAATGTGAGCCTGAACCCTAAGGGCACCCAGGAAGGAGAATAATACCTGCACAATCTGGTAGCCATCAGACTGTAGCCATCCCTCACGGTGAGCCCTGAGGAGCTCAAGCCGTGAAAATGAACAGCAAAAGTTAAAATTTTACATAACCTCTTGCTCCTTCTGCCTCTGTTACTCAGCTTGCTCCTTGCAAAGTCTGGATCATGTAGGTCACGTAAACTCAGAAAGTAGGGGACTTAACAATACTAGGAACTGGAGCTTATTTCACTTGCCCTTGTCCTGCTCTTTGCAATTGCCCAGCCCCTGCAAACCTGCTTAATCATGCCTGTTTGTGTAAAAGTCAGGCATCCCCCTCCCCATCTTGACTGCTGTTCCCGTGCACACTCCCAGGCACAAACGAAACCCTTTAGTTTAAACCAGTCTATTGAGAGCTAGTGTTGCCAATTATAGTCTGTCTATAAAAACTCTGTAATCCCTTTGTTTGAGGCTCAGAGCTTGGAGTGTTAACTCCTCTGGGCCCACCGGAGTAATGAACCTGAGTTCTCCAATTCTCCGATTACGGTGGTGGTTTTCTCAATTACTGGTTTCTGCAACAAAAACACATCAGATACTGGCCCAGATAACTGAGATGCACAGGAAAGAAATGTCAGTCAGTCCAGAGTCTTGCATCTTCCAATATATAGGAAAGCACTAAATTCCTTAACATGGTATATCTGGTTTTCTTTAAAGTATTCACAAAAATACTTTTGATATTCAGACCACCTGCCCTTAGTTGCAAATTTGTATATAATCTGGCTCCTCTCCTTGCTTCCTCAGAGCAGTTCTCTCAGGGCAGCTTGAGATGCTGTCTCCCTGTCTTGAAGTCCTAAAAATTCCCACTGAATATAACATAACTCTCAACTTTAAGGCTGTGACAATTTTGAAGTTGACACCATCCAGGCAGGTCTCTTGAACAGGTTCAATTACTCACAATCAGCTACATCAATGACACCCCAGGACATTAACACTGCCTTGCAGAGAATCAGCCTGGTGGGATTTTCAAAACTTTGCAGCTGCTTACAAGCTCCTTAGCCAACCATGTGTCTCCCTTATCCCGTAAGGATAAAAGGAGGATGTTGGATTCAGAAGTGTCATATGGGGCAGGGGCACCTCCTTTGAGGCCTACAATTTGCTGCTGGGGCACTAAGGCCCAGGAAGCACAGCCCCCACTCCATCCACCCCCACATGCTGTGCAACAGAAGAACATAGCCCAGCTCTAGGGCTTCAGACCCCTACAGCCCCTCAGGTGGGGATTCACATTGCAGAGGCTGAGTCAGGCGGCTGCGAAGTCCAGAAGCAGAGAAGGACTCTGACTCTCCTCCCTGCCTTCAGAACACACTAGATGTGTGCTTATTTCACTGAAATTCCGAACTCTGTAGGCCACATTCCAGGAACTCATGAATGGCTGCAATTGTGAACTGCAACCAAAAGACTGTTGAAAACCTGATTGTAAGGATCCTCTAGTGGCAGATATCTTTATATCTTGTTAATAGTTTTATTTGTGTGGTTTGCTAATGACTGCTGATAAAAGAGTATAAATTGTGAGAATGTTAAGTGATGTGTCCTGGTACGTGCTATAAACACAGATTTTGTTTGTATAGTTGTATATATAGATATGTGTATGAGATATACATATACTTTTTTAATGAAGTTTTTTTTTTTCTAAACTTGAGGTTTAGGAGAATTATGTAAATGTGTATCGGGAGGCAAAACTGTCACTCTTATCTGTGTTTTAAAAACTTGTAAGTAACTTCCCAGAGCTCTGAAAAAACTTAACTGCATTTAGTCTTTAAAAGGGAAAGCTCCTTCCTTGAATCTGTGTTTCTTTGGGAGCTTATGGTTCCTTATCAATATTGAATTTTGCCTTGTGGCTTTATAGTTGATGTTTAAATCACATACTAGACGCCATCTTATGCCTAAGTACTCTTACTAAGGATTTTGAAATCAAAGTTTGATTGACATCATATGAGTGACATTGTTGTTTAGCATAAAAACTGATATTGATACATTTATCAGCGTGCCTCACTGGTATGCTTTAGTCATAAAACCTGGCTCTAAGTCAAGGAAATTATCATAGAGTTCCAGAAAGTCCAATGATCAAAAAGTGCCTGAAATTCTTAGAACTAGGAATTGTATCAACAGGCATATGGCCTTTTTTATTCACAGTGACACAGTTGTTTAAAATTTTCTGTGAACTAAATTGTATGGACTGAACATTGGTTAACTTTTCTAGAAAATATAAGGGCTTATGTGTGTGGATAAGATACATTGCCAAGTAACTAATTTATTTATTTATTTTTTAAAATGGCAATAGAGAAACACATGGCCCATGGAGTCAGAATGTAAGGATTTGAAATTTCACTCTGTTCATTTTTTTTTTTTAACAGATTTGTAGTAAACAAGTAAGAAAGGATAGCATATTGTGGAAAATCTTATGAACAAGCATTCATTCAGATAGGACTATAATTTTGGATCTGCTTCTCACTGACTGTTTATTTATTTATTTTTTTATGGACAAAGGAAAGGATCAATGAGGGTGGGAGGGAAATGGGAAGAAAGAAGGGGAATGATGGTGGGGAGGAGTATATGTAATTTCTTATCTAATGGCTTTCTGTTTTCAATCACAAAGAACATTTAAAAAAATCATATTGAATTCACCCTATATTAGGAGGTTTGATCTCGAAATGAAAAGTTCAGGAAACTAAAAGTCCAGTTTGGGTGTCCTCATCTTAGGCACATCTTGGTATTTTGTATTGGTAGGTCTATCTTTACCACAATATATTATTTAGGACAGGATCACATTTGTCACTTCTTCCTCCCTACTACCCAAAGTGGTACCAGTCCCATAAAATAGTCAATAAAGCTTTACAGAGTGAACAAATAAGTCAATTTTTTTTTTTAACTCTCCTGAGTGAACTGAATTTTTTGAGGCTCATAAGTAAATATGTTTTCCTGTTTACTTTGTCTATTACAGCCAGATTGTATAAGTATGAGTGGGGTATTAAAGTCTCCCATTATTATTATATTGTTGCATATTTCTTCTATCATATTAATTAATGTTTGTCTTAGATATATCAATGCTCCAATGTTGGGTGCATATATATCTATAATTGTTATAACTTCTTTTTGGATTGTTCCTTTAAGTCATTATGTATAACCTTGATTGTCTCCTTTTCAGGATCTTTAAAGTCAATTTTATCTGATATGAGTATTGCTACTCCTGTTTTCTTTTGGTCCATAATTGCATAGAAAATCTTTTTCCAGCCCTTCATTTTCAGTCAGTATATATCCCCTATTTTAAGGTGGTTCTCTTGTAGACAACATATATAGGAGTCTAGTTTTTGTATCCATTTGACCCATTTTAGTCTTTTGGTTATCTCTTGTAGACAAGGTATGTAGGGGTCTTGTTTTTATGTCGATTCGGCCAGTCTTTGTCTGTTGATTAGGGCATTCAGCCCATTAACGTTTAAAGCAATTATTGATAAATAGGACTTACTTTATTGTTTTGGGTTGGAATTTATACACCCTTTTAATGATTCCTATCTAGAGAATGTCCTTTAGTTTTTGTTGGAGAAATGGTTTAGTGGTGCTAAATTCTCTCAGCTTTTGCTTATCTGTGAAGCTTTTGATTTCTCCTTCATATTTGAATGAGATCCTTGCTGGATACAATAATCTAGGCTGTAAGTTATTTTCTTTCATCACTTTAATTATGTCTTGCCATTCCCTCCTGGCTTGGAGAGTTTCTATTGAAAGATCAGCTGTTATCCTTATGGGTATTCCCTTGTGAGTTATTTGATGTTTTTCCCTTGCTGCTTTTAATATTTGTTCTTTATATTTAATCTTTGTTAATTTGATTAATATGTGTCTTGGGGTATTTCGCCTTGGGTTTATCCTGTTAGGGACTCTCTGGATTTCTTGAACTTGAGTGGTAATTTCCTTCTCCAATTTAGGGAAGTTTTCAACTATTATCTCCTCAAGTATTTCCTCAGGGTCTTTCTTTTTATCTTCTTCTTCTGGAACTCCTATGATTCAAATGTTGTAGCGTTTAATGTTATCCTGGAGGTCTCTGAGATTGTCCTCATTTCTTTTAATTCATTTTTCTTTTTGCTCCTCTGATTCATTTATTTCTAGGATTCTATCTTCTAATTCGCTAATCCTATCTTCTGCCTCTGTTATTCTACTATTTGTTGCCTCCAGGATGTTTTCGATCTCATTTATTACATTATTCATTATGTGTTGACTCTTTTATTTCTTCTAGGTCCTTGTTAAACCTTTCTTGCATCTTCTCAATCCTTGTCTCCAGACTCTTTAACTGTGATTCCATTTTGATTTCGAGATTTGGAATTAATTTCACAATCATTATTTGGAATTCTTTATCAGGTAAATTCCCTATCTCTTCCTCTTTGGTTTGGTTTGGTGGGCATCTATCCTGTTCCTTTAGCTGCTGGGTATTCTTTTGTCTCTTCATTTTGTTAAAATTGCCAAGTTTAAAGTGTCCTTACTATATTCTGGTAGTTTGTTGAATTCTCTTTCTTGAGGCGGTTTACAGGTCTTTTCAATATCTGATCTCTGCCCTGTTACAAAGGGGGCAGAGATGAACACCCAAATTTAAGTCGGCCAGGTTCAGGCACTCGGATAATCCTCAGAAGCACAGACTTGGTTGAGTCTGCTTTTTATGCCCTTCCCAGATCTGAGTAGTGCAGGTGATGAAATGTTTAGCGAGCACAGCTGCTGCGACTTATTGCCTCCCCACCACTCAGTTTTCTGGGTATACAACTGGCGCACTTTCTCAGGCAGATGGTGACCATCCAGAGCCCCAAGAAGCGTGAGTCAGCACAGAAACCTACCTAGAGTTCTGCAGACAGTGTCTCTCTAGGGCTGTGACTGCCCGCCTCCGGCCCTGGCTGCCTGTCACCAGAATGGGACGGCCTGCAGCCGGCTATCTCAGTGCAGTCCCCTGTTCCTCACGTAGTCCTGGTGGTGTCCCAAGTTAGGGCTGGTCCTTGATGTAGTAGATAACCAACAGTCTGGTTATTTCGCTCAGATAGTGCTCGAGACAGCCAGGGCAAATCCTTTCTCAAAGCGATGCAGGCGGCGCTGCTCCTCCTAGCCCAGCCGCCACTTGCTAATAGCAAATGCTGGTGTCTGCGCGCTTCTCCGCAAAAGGAGTTACTGCAGGGCTCGTTTTCTCCTTTTGAAGACAATGAATTGTCTTTCTAAGTGCCTGATGTCCTCTGCCAGCATTCAGAAGTTGTTTTGTAGAATTTAGTCAGCATTCAAATGTTCTTTTAATGGATTTGTGGAGGAGAAAGTATTCTCCCCATCCTACTTGTCTGCCATCTTAGCTCCTCCTTCCCCACTCTGTCCTAACTAATTTATTAACAGTCTTTTTCTTGGACGGGATGGAGGGTATTTTGAATTACAGTGAGAAGTTTTTCTTTTTTTTTTTCAGTACTGGTAGTGGGGTATATGTTTTATCCCTTATGAGAATAAATGTAAGACCAGTCTGTTCTTTGGGAATTTTGATAGCACTAATTTGGAAATAATAAAACATGATACTAGATTTATGACCTGGTACTTGGTAATCCAGTCGGTAAAGAATCTGCCTGCAGTGCAGGAGACCTGGGTTTGATCCTTGGGTTGGGAAGATCCCCTGGAGAAGGAAATGGCAACCCACTCCAGTATCGTTGCCTAGAAAATGTCATGGACAGAGGAGCCTGGTGGGCTGCAGTCCATGGGGTCGCAAAGAGTCCAGCATGACTGAGCGACTAACACACACACTAACAATACTGTTTTCTCCAGTGATCATTAACTTACAGGCGTCTCCCACATTTTTCTGCTTATGATCCCTTAGTGGGGTGAAATATTTCTTCTTTTTTAATTCTAAGAATTTTATTATAGAAACAAAACAAGGAGTATAATTAAGTATGAAACAAATAATTTCATTCTATCTTTTGGTTTGTTTTTCTTTTTAAAAAAATTTATTTATTTTAATTGGAGGCTAATTACAATATTATAGTGGTTTTTGCCATACAGTCACATGAATCAGCCATGGATTCTTGATCAAAGTACATTTAATGTTACAAAGTAAACTAGTTTATAATTTAACTTTTTAACAGGATTTATTTTTCCTGAAATTAACCTTTATTCTTTTGTGAAGATGTATCCTTAGTTATAGGAAGAACACAATCTAAATATATATTGTTGTAGATACCATTCAAAAGTCAACATACATACAATCATCTAATCAGTTGTATCACATGGTTAATAAACACACACAAAAATGCTAAACACTGCTAAATTATTAGAGAAATGCAAATCAAAACTACAATGAGGTATCACCTCACACTGGTCAGAATGGCCATCATCAAAAAAATCTACAAACAATGAATGCTGGAGAGGTTGTGGAGAAAAGGGAACTCTCTTGCACTGCTGGCAGGAATGTAAATTGATACAACAACTATGGAGAATAGTATGGAGATTTATTTAAAGACTAGGAGTAAAACTACCATATGACCCAGAAATCCCACTACTAAGCATCTACCCTGAGAAAACCACAATTCTAAAAGACAGGTACCCCCAGTGTTCATTGTAGCACTATTTACACCAGCCAGGGCATGGAAGCAACCTAGATGTCATCAAGAGACGAATGGATAAAGAAGTTGTGATACATATATACAATGAGCTATTACTCAGCCACAAAAGGAACAAACTTAAGTTAGTTCTAGTGAGATCGATGAACCTAGAGCCTGTTGTACAGACTGAAGTATGCCGGAAAGAGAAAAACAAATATAGTATATTAGTGTATATATAGGGGATCTAGAAAGAGGGTACTGATGAAATGATGAAGCTCTCTGTAGGGCGGCAGTTGAGGTGCAGACATAGAGAACAGATCTGTGCACACAGGGTGGGAAGGAGAGGGTGGGACAGATTGAGATAGCATTCAAACATATACATTACCACACGTAAAACAGATAGCCACTGGGAATGTGCTGTATGATGTGATGGGCTCAACCCAATGCTCTGTGACAACCTAGAGGGGTGGGATTAAGAAGGAGGTGGTGGTTTAGTCGCTCAGTTGTGTCCGACTCTTTGCGATCCCATGGCTCCTCTGTCCATAGGGCTTTCCAGGCATGCTGGAGTGGGATGCCATTTTCTCCTCCAGGGATGAACTATTTCATTGCCTATCTTGTCCCTGTATTCTATCCCTATCACTAATGAGCCATCAGTGGAGACCATGGAAACATCCTGTTTTCCAATCACTTCCTCTCCAGGTTGAACATCTACTGGGGCTTCTTGGAAAACTCAGCAGTGGCCACAGGACTGGAAAAGGTCAGTTTTCATTCCAATCCCAAAGAAAGGTAATGCCAAAGAATGCTCAAACTACTGCACAATTGCACTCATCTCACATGCTAGTAAAGTAATGCTCAAAAATTCTCCAAGCCAGGCTTCAGCAATACATGAACTGTGAACTTCCAGATGTTCAAGCTGGTTTTAGAAAAGGCAGAGGAACCAGAGATCAAATTGCCAACATCCGCTGGATTATGGAAAAAGCAAGAGAGTTCCAGAAAAGCATCTATTTATGCTTTATTGATTATGCCAAAGCCTTTGACTGTGTGGATCACAATAAACTGTGGAAAATTCTGAAAGAGATGGGAATACCAGACCACCTGATCTGCCTCTTGAGAAATTTGTATGCAGGTCAGGAAGCAACAGTTGGAACTGGACATGGAACAACAGACTGGTTCCAAATAGGAAAAGGAGTGTGTCAAGGGTGTATATTGTCACCCTGCTTGTTTAACTTATATGCAGAGTACATCATGAGAAATGCTGGGCTGGAAGAAGCACAAGCTGGAATCAAGATTGCCGGGAGAAATACCAATAACCTCAGATATGCAGATGATACCACCCTTATGGTAGAAAGTGAAGAGGAACTAAAAAGCCTCTTGATGAAAGTGAAAGTGGAGAGTGAAAAGGTTGGCTTCAAGCTCAACATTCAGAAAATGAAGATCATGGCATCTGGTCCCATCTCTTCATGGGAAATAGATGGGGAAACAGTGGAAACAGTGTCAGACTTTATTCTTTTGGGCTCCAAAATCACCACAGATGGTGATTGCAGCCATGAAATTAAAAGACGCTTACTCCTTGGAAGAAAAGTTATGACCAACCTAGATAGCATATTCAAAAGCAGAGACATTACTTTGCCAACTAAGGTCCATCTAGTCAAGGCTATGATTTTTCCAGTGGTCATGTATGGATGTGAGAGTTGGACTGTGAAGAAGGCTGAGCACCGAAGAATTGATGCTTTTGAACTGTGGTGTTGGAGGAGACTCTTGAGAGTTCCATGGACTGCAAGGAGATCCAAACAGTCCATCCTAAAGGAGATCAGTCCTGGGTGTTCTTTGGAAGGAATGATGCTGAAATTCCAGTACTTTGGCCACATCATGGGAAGAGTTGACTCATTGGAGAAGACTCTGATGCTGGGAGGGATTGGGGGCAGGAGGAGAAGGGGACGACAGAGGATGAGATGGCTGGATGGCATCACTGACTCGATGGTCGTGAGTCTGGGTGAACTCTAGGAGTTGGTGATGGACAGGGAGGCCTGGCGTGCTGCAATTCATGGGATTGCAAAGAGTTGGACAGGACTGAGTGACTGAACTGAACTGAACTGGGGCTTCTTGCTCAACCCAGTCCATACCATGATGGCTACAAACTTTCAACTCCTCCACTCCTTTCAGAGTGTTACTTCTTATATCTTCATGGCGTTGGGGGATTGGGGGGTGGGGGGATGGGGAAAACGACTCATTATAACAAAACTATGTGGTAAATTGCCAGTGAAACACAGGACAAGTAGGAAAATATTTGGTCAATACTTCAAAGATACAGGCATACCCATTTAGTTTGCCTTAGGCAAACTCAGGGAATTCCCTGGCAGTCTAGTGGTTAGGACTACATGTTTTCATTGCTGAGGGCGTGGGTTTGATACCTGGCAGGGCAATTAAGATCCCACAAGCCATGCAGTGTGGCAAAAAAATAAATTAACTAAATTAAATAAAGCAAATAGTTAGGATGTTCTTCCTTGTGATGAGAGCTTTTAAGACGTACTCTCTCACCATCTTTCAAGTATATAACATAGTATTAATTATAGTCACATTTCAACCACAGGGATATTTTATAGCAGCAAGTCTCTCCTTCTCACCCTCTGCGCCCACTTTGTTCCCCCTCCAACCACCACCTGTGCCCATTTGATTTTTTACATTCCACGGATAAGTAAGATCCTTTTTAACTGGGTTGAGCTTCTAAAATTTTAATGAAGTCCAATTTATCAATTTTTTGCTGACATGCATCTTGCCTTTGGCACTTAATCTAAAATTTCACCTCCAAACCCAGTCATCCAGATTTTCTCTTATTTTCCAGGGGTTTTACAGTTTTATATTTTACATTTAACTCCACAACACACTTTCGATTTGTGTGAAGGGTGTACGATCTGCATCTAAGTTCATTATTTTGCTTATGGCTAAATATCCAGTTGTTCCAACACCATTTTTTCAAAAGACTATTGTTTCCTCATTGAATTCCCTGAGTGCTTTTGCCAGAGAACTGTTGGGTGTATTCACAGGACTCTTTCTGTGCTCTCTGCTCTGTTCCATTGAATACCTGTCTAGTCTTTCCTTAATACCACAGCGTTTTGATCACCGTAGCTTTATGATGACTTGAAGTGTTAAAGTCAGGGGAAATGGCAACCCACTCCAGTGTTCTTGCCTGGAGAATCCGAGGGACGGGGGAGCCTGGTGGGCTGCCGTCTATGGGGTCGCACAGAGTCGGACACAACTGAAGCGACTTAGCAGCAGCAGCAATATAAATAATTTGTTCAAAGTCCAGTTTTTCCTTTATAACAAATAAGAAAGTGGATAGCGGAGAAACCCATAATCTGCTAGGAGGTGCCTGCACTGCCCACAAAGTGGTGTGGTGTCATCTGAAAGAAGACTCTGGTTAGTTTTAAGTGTATACTACAAACTCAAGGACAGTGATTAAAACATCTTTTAAGAGTATCATTGCTCCAAATTCATGGCACCCACCCACCCTTGCCCCTGTATATGTGTTTTTAAGTGACCTGACTTGGGGTGGGGATCCAAGTTGCCAGATTGAACGGATCTCTCCTTACCCGGTCCCCTTTTTATTTGAAAGCTTGTTGCAGGGAAAGGACAGACTCTGGAGCCCTTCTTCCACAAGTTGTACTTAGACACTCAGGGCATAGGCTGAAAGTCAAGTACAAATATAGTATCTGTGCTGTATTCAGAAGGCCTTTGCCCTTTCATAACTAAAGTGTTTGCTTGCTCTTGTTTTGTTTTTTTATTACACCCAAAGTAAACCAGCTCTGCCCAGGAAGTGTCTTTAGTTTTTCATGTAAATGGACTTCTAGCAAAACCACAAGCCTTTGGTTGACCACTCATGTTTGAATCTCAGAAGATCCAATTGAGGTCAGAGAGGAACTGGTCATCCATTCCCCCTCCCCCTACCCAATGAAATTACACCCACAGACTCCTGGACCCAGGGGACAAATGGATCACCCACAACACATAAACTTCCCAGACAGACTGCCAGCTGCCTACAAGTCTCACTGGAGGGCCTTCAGAGGAACAGCACGTCTCTACTCAGAACTCTCTTCCTCCATTCTCTTGCTGGGCATTTGGCTTGCATGAAAACCAAAGAAAAGTTTACAAAGCTTAAGGCTGAGTAAGCTAGTAAAGTTACCCACATGGTTAAAAAAAAAAAAGAGTTTTGTTGATTAAATTGATACAGTGAGAACAAAGCAAGGCCTTATATACATTATATTCAGTTCAGTTCAGTTCAGTCGCTCAGTTGTGTCCAACTCTTTGTGACCCCATGAACTGCAGCATGCCAGGCCTCCCTGTCCATCACCAATTCCCGGAGTCCACCCAAACCCATGTCCATTGTGCCGGTGATGTCATCCAACCATCTCATCCTCTGTCATCTCCTTCCTCTCCTGCCCTCAATCTTTCCCAGCATCAGGGTCCTTTCAAATGAGTCAGCTCTCCGCATCAGGTGGTCAAAGTATTGGAGTTTCAGCTTCAACATCAGTCCCTCCAATGAACGCCCAGGACTAATCTCCTTTAAATGCTCAATTAAAACCAGGCAGTGGCACCCCACTCCAGTACTCTTGCCTGGAGAGTCCCATGGACGGAGGAGCCTGGTGGGCTGCAGTCCATGAGGTTGCTAGGAGTCGGACACGACTGAGTGACTTCACTATGACTTTTCACTTTCATGCATTGGAGAAGGAAATGGCAACCCACTCCGGTATTCTTGCCTGGAGAATCCCAGGGACGTGGGAGCCTGGTGGGCTGCCGTCTATGGGGTCGCACAGAGTCGGACACTACTGAAGTGACTTAGCAGCAAAACAAGGTAAGGGAGGAACAATCCACTAGATGGCGGTGGCTCCCCTCTCTCCCAATTGCCAAGGCCCCACTGGCTTGGAGGAGCCTCAACTGCCCACGTGTGGTGAGCTCACTGCCGGCCCTTCCTGGTCCGAAGGGCGAGGACAATTCTTGCTCCCAGGACAGACTGGCCTGTGTGTCTCGGGGCAACGCCGTGTGGGTAGAGCCCCGTGTAGTGAGGGCCACAGTTCCCCCTGAAGCCGGGAGTGTGTGAGGCAGGAGGCACCAGGCTGGTAGGTAGGGTCCCAGCACCCCACCACTCCCAGGAGTTCAGTGCCTGAAGCCCACCCAGGGGGCGGCGGAGTTTCCTCCCAAGCAGAGGGCAGGATGTGGTGCACGAATAAGGCAGAGTGTAGCAGGGCCTGCTGTGACCAGCGCCTGCCCAGCGGACTGGGTACAACCACAGCTCCCTCCCACATCCCTGTGCAGGAACTGAGTGCGTAGTCTGGAAAGCCCGAGTGACAGGCAGGATCACACCCGAAACCCAGGCTCTCTTCACGCATGCCCGTGTTCCTTCCACAACCCTGAAACCCTGCTCTTCTGCCCCACAGAGCCAGGAGACTGGATCCCAAAGATGGGGTGGGGGTGCCTCCATCTGACGTATCCCCTCAAGCCGTGGCCTTCCCCTGAGCACGTGTCCGGAGGAGGGGTGGCCTTGCACTCCCTCCTGCAGGCTGGGCCTAGGACCACAGGGCTGAGGGCAGAGCCTGCTGGGCAGAGAGGAGGAGGCGCCGGGTGGCTGTGGGAGCGTCCAGGTAGGTGTCCAACCCTGATGCCCGCCCTCCAATGGTGTGATCCAAAGAAGGGATACAGGTTCTCAGAAAGGACTAACGGGTTTGGATTAACTCAGTTGCTGGAGAATGTGGGCATCTGTGTTTCCTTCGTTTGCAGAGCCTGGTGCCCACCTCTGTGAGCCAGAGCTCTAGTGGCAAGCTCCCCTGGTTACTAGGGACTGAATGAATTAACTTTTCACGTCATTCACGGCCTGCATGACGGGGTTGGAGGATGGCTCTGAAGAGACCCTGTTGGCTGAGACAGGGACGTCGGGCCAGACGGGGCGGTCGGTCTTCTGGTTCATACCGTGGGTTACATTCTCAAATAACGTATCATAACAGATCAAGCTGGAAAAAACATTCTTTCCAGGCCACTGAGCGCTTTATAGGATTATTCAATCCAGAGGGGCTCTTGTCTGTCCAGCTCTTCAGGGCAGGAGACAGCACTCCTGCAACGGCCTGGGTCAGGGCTGAGATGCAGCTGGAGCCTGGCCCTGAGTGGCCTGAGGTCACATCGGGAGCTGGCCCATGGCTGTCTCTTCCTAACAAGACCGCTAGGTCTTGGAATAGCAGGCACTGAGCCAGTGAGCACTTGTCTTTGTGATTAAACTGGAGGGGCAGCTGAAGGGCCTGCTGCTGCTGCTGCTGCTGCTAAGTCGCTTCAGTCGTGTCCGACTCTGTGCGATCCCATAGACAGCAGCCCACTAGGCTCCTCTGTCCCTGGAATTCTCCAGGCAAGAACACTGGAGTGGGTTGCCATTTTCTCCTCCAATGCATGAAAGTGAAAAGTGAAAGTGAAGTCGCTCAGTTGTGCCCGACTCTCAGCAACCCCATGGACTGGAGCCCACCAGGCTCCTCCATCCATGGGATTTTCCAGGCAAGAGTACTGGGGTGGGGTGCCATTGCCTTCCCCGAAGGGCCTGCTAGAGGTTGGCTTTTCTATAGGAGGTGATCTTGACTTCTGCGAACCCAGACAGTTCAGTTCATTTCAGTCGCTCAATCGTGTCCAACTCTTTGCGACCCCATGAATCGCAGCACGCCAGGCCTCCCTGTCCATCACCAACTCCCAGAGTTAACACAAACTCATGTCCATCGAGTTGGTAATGCCATCCAGCCATCTCATCCTCTGTCGTCCCCTTCTCCTCCTGCCCCCAATCCCTCCCAGCATCAGAGTCTTCTCCAATGAGTCAACTCTTCGCATGAGGTGGCCAAAGTACTGGAGTTTCAGCTTTCGCATCATTCCTTCCAAAGAAATCCCAGGGCTGATCTCCTTCAGAATGGACTGGTTGGATCTCCTTGCAGTCCAAGGGACTCTCAAGAGTCTTCTCCAACACCACAGTTCAAAAGCATCAATTCTTCGGTGCTCAGCCTTCTTCACAGTCCAACTCTCACATCCATACATGACCACAGGAAAAACCATAGCCTTGACTAGACAAACCTTTGTTGGCAAAGTAATGTCTCTGCTTTTGAATATGCTATCTAGGTTGGTCATAACTTTCCTTGCAAGGAGTAAGCATCTTTTAATTTCATGGCTGCAGTCACCATCTGCAGTGATTTTGGAGCCCAGAAAAAGAAAGTCTGACACTGTTTCCCCATCTATTTCCCATGAAGTGATGGGACCAGATGCCATGACCTTTGTTTTCTGAATGTTGAGCTTTAAGCCAACTTTTTCACTCTCCACTTTCACTTTCATCAAGAGGCTTTTTAGTTCCTCTTCACTTTTTGCCATAAGGGTAGTGTCATCTGCATATCTGACAGTATTGATATTTCTCCTGGCAATCTTGATTCCAGCTTGTGCTTCTTCCAGTCCAGCATTTCTCATGATGTACTCTGCATATAAGTTAAATAAGCAGGGTGACAATATACAGCCTTGACATACTCCTTTTCCTGTTTGGAACCAGTCTGTTGTTCCATGTAGTTCTAACTGTTGCTTCCTGACCTGCATACAGGTTTCTCAAGAGACAGGTCAGGTGGTCTGGTATTCCCATCTCTTTCAGAATTTGAACCCAGACAAACCCTTTCCAAATGAGGCTTCTTCTGGGTCCAACCTGCCCAGGACATCGTGATGCCTGGGGATGGCAGTGCCTAGGACTGAAATGACCCCTAGGCATCTGCTCCTCGGAGCCATGGGGCCCTGTCTCTGCTTCCCCTCCCCACCCTGCTGCCCCATCCAGGAGCATGGCCCAGAGCTCAGGGAAGGCTGTCTGGCCCCAGGTGCACTGCTGTGGCCATACCTGCGAGGAGTCCTGGCAAAGGAACCAACCAGCCTCCCCTCAGGGAGGATCAGAACCCATTTCCTCCCTTCCGAGAAATGGAACAACATGTTAGGAGGGGGATTAACACAACTTGCTCTGGGGGGGATGGTGATCAGAATTGAGGCCAGGGGGCAGAAATGCCTTCACTGAGTGAGCCCTTACTCTGGGCCCAGACTGGCGCAGAGGTGGGGGGTAGGGATGTATGCCCCTGTCGGGGCCTCACTGAAGCACAGGTAAGAAAGCATGGAGTGCTAGTCTGTGATCACATCGGGGGATTAAGACGTGTCAGTGCACAGATCCAAATCATGGCCACACAGAGACGTGACAATGGGCAAGCGAGACGGTGCAGGCAGAGGGCACGGCAAGGGTGAGGGTCTCTAGCGGGAGGGAATGGACCCTGCCCGCTGCAGCTCAGACAGAAGCCCCCTGGCTAGAGCCATGCGATCATGATGGAGGGGCTCAAGTTTTGGAGAGAAAAGGTTGGGCTGGACTTGCCATGGCTCTGCAAGTCTGGAGTCTTCTGAGCATGGACGTGACCACCTGATTCCCCAGACGACCGTCTGTCTTCACAGGGATTTAAACATTCGATGTGTTTTTAAACATTTTTGTTTAGTTATTCTCGGTTGTGCTGGGTCATCGTTGCTGCATGAGCTTTTCTCTAGTTGCAGTGAGCAGGGTCTACTCTGTGTTGTGGTGCACCAGCTTCTCATTGCGGTGGCTTCTCTTGTTGCAGATTACAGGCTCTAGGCACACAGGCTTTAGAAGTTGCAGCTCCCAGAATCTGGACCACGGGCTCAGTAGTTGTGGCACACAGGCTTAGCTGCTGGACCAGGGATCAAACTCATGTCTTCTGCATTGACAGATTCTTTATCACTGAGCCGCAGGGAAGCTCAGTGTTTCAGTGTGATAATTCTCACGTCTTTAGTCAGGGGGGCCTCCTCAGCGAATGTTTTTGACATGAATCTGGTGACCCATGGTGTCTTTCTTGCCTTCTGGTGGACACAATGTTTTAGATTGCTCATTTCCTGACTCAGACATGAAATCTTCCAATCTGCTTGCTTGGGGGTGACTACTGATCGGGTTTGGGCACTGTTTTCAGTCCTTTTGTGTACAAAGCTTGTCATTTCGTATTTATACTATCTGAATTTAAGAATACAGTGTTTTTACCTAATCTCACCCATCGTATAAACATCTCCTTTCACTCAAACAGTTGATTCTCAATGATATCAGAGTATTCACTCACTCAATCTGACCACAACATAAAAACATTAGTCTCAGAAAAACAGTGCCCATGCCCATACTCCCGGGACTGGTGGTTTCCTCCTGTTAGTGTTGTGATAGTTGTGCCATTATGGGAATGTTTCAATATGCAGGAAGGCCTGCCTTTTCCTGGCACACAGATATTGTAGGCAGGGATTTGATAATGCTTGTGTAGATTTCCCTTGTGATTGTCCACTGCAGCTTATTGTAAAAAGAAAGACAAATGAAGGCTTCTCCTGAATCTAGGAAGCAGCAGTGGGCGGGCATAGCACTTTAACCTCATAGCCCTAGTGCCTCCTCTTTTGCTGTTTTCACAAAGCCATGAACAGTCTGGCCTGGGATGTTAAGAAATCAATCCCCTCCGCTCTTCTCCCTGTGCCCCTACTTTGCGATCTGCTCGATTTGGTTGGACTCAGACGTTTCTCCTGAGAGAAGGAATCTGAGTGCTGGAGGAGCTCTGTTAGTTTTGAGTTTATAGGGTTCAGGTTGTTCCAGAACTGTGTGATCGTTGGGTATTGGGTAGATATTAAGATGGGCACAATAAAGGACAGAAATGGTATGGACCTAACAGAAACAGAAGATATTAAGAAGAGGTGGCAAGAATACACAGAATTATACAGAAAACATCTTAATGACCCAGATAACCATGATGGTGTGATCTCTCTCCTGGAGCCAGACATCCTGGAATGTGAAGTCAAGTGGGCATTTGGAAGCATCACTACCAACAAAGCTAGTGGAGGTGATGGAATTCCAGCTGAGCTATTTCAAATCCTCAAAGATAATGCTATTAAAGTGCTGCACTCAATAAGTCAGCAAATTTGGAAAACTCAGCAGTGGCCACAGGACTGGAAAAGGTCAGTTTTCATTCCAACTCCAAAGAAAGGCAATGCCAAAGAATGTTCAAATTCTACCACACAATTGCACTCATCTCACATACTAGTAAAGTAATGCTCGAAATTCTCCAAGTGAGGCTTCAACAATCCATGAACTGAGAACTTCCAGATGTTCAAGATGGATTTAGAAAAGCAGAGAAACCAGAGATCAAATTGCCAACACCCACTGAATCGTAGAAAAAGTAAGATAATTCCAGAAAAACATCTACTTGTGCTTCATTGACTATGCCAAAGCCTTTGACTGTGTGGATCACCACAAATTGTGGAAAATACTTAAAAGAGATGGAAATGAATACCAGACCACCTGACCTACCGCCTGAGAAATCTGTATGCAGGTCAAGAAGCAACAGTTAGAACTGGACATGGAGCATCAGACTGGTTCCAAATTGGGAAAGTAGTATGTCAAAGCTGTATATTGTCACCTTGCTTATTTAACTTATATACAGAGCACATCATGTGAAATGCCAGACTGGATGAAGCACAAGCTGGAATCAAGATTGCCCAGATAGAGTTCCAGCAGAGAGCACGGCTAGAAACGGATCGTGGCCTTCTACCCTGGGGCCTTTGGTCGGTAGGTGGACTGGGGGGCCCCGGGACATTCTCGGGTGTGTTTTGTAGAGCCGTCGCAGAGGCCGGCAGTTGGCAGGGCCCAAGACTGGAAGCAGCCGCGAACCTCTCCCCCCACCCCCACTACCGCGACCTAATGGCGGCGGCCCCTCCGAGCCAGGATCCTGCCTACCACTGGGTCTCTTCACCCAGAGCTGCAGGGCTTGGGCTTAGAGGACGCCTCCGCCTGGCCACGGAGAACGTGGCGCCTTTGGGCGTCGGGCATGGCAGGACTAGAAGAATGGCGGCCGCTCTAACTCCGCGGAGGGCCGTTAGAGCCTCGGAGACCCAGGAAGGATTGTGGACGCCCGCTCTTCCACCCTTAAGCCTTGGGGCCACGCGGATCCGCGACCTGAGGTGACCGCTCTGTCCCAGTTGGACGAGACCTCACCGCTTCCGGACAACGACGGACAAAGGCCTTAACGGGCCCGTAAGGTGAGCGGAGCCGCGGTCGAGGACGGGTGGAACGTGAGCGGGCCTGCGGGCGGTGATCGTCGTTCTACCGAGACATTGATGTCGGTAGAATAGCATACCCCTTGTGGCCAACAGAAAATGCCCGCCGCCCTCTGGGAAGAGGTACTGGCCGCTGATAAGAGGCCTGTGTGCTAAGTCACTTCAGTCGTGTCCGACTCTGTGCGACCCCATAGACGGCAGCCCACCAGGCCCCGCCGTCCCTGGGATTCTCCAGGCAAGAACACTGGAGTGGGTTGCCATTTCCTTCTCCAATGCATGAGTATATAATATGAAAAAGTTGCTCTCAACTTTACCCCCAACCTTTTGAAAGAAAACTTTTGCTACATCTAGGCCTCCTAGATGTAAAGAGGTTGCCGACATATGATAAAATAGTTAGAAAAATCACGTCTTGTAAATGCACATTTGTTTAAGAAAAAAAGAAAACTATAAAAAAGAAATGTCTTCTGGAAATGATTTTTTGAAATGGGAGTTGTTTGGTTACGTCCAGAAGCAATTTCCGGAGCCACGGAAGTCCCCGTGTGTTCAGTGGGTTGGAGGACGTGGAATGGAAGACTTTGAGGAGGAAGAATAGAAAGTTCTTTGCCAGACTGGTCATACATAGAAGACATTTCTATATAACCATTGTTTTGTGTGTGCATTTTATTCCTCGCTACTGTATATATAGTTGACAATAAGTACTTTTTGGAAATACCTAGTCTTTCTAGATGTTCTGAAGTGCCTGATATATGTTAAAAGTCGAGGTAGTAAAAAGACATTTTGTAAATACCTTTTTGTTAAAATTCATATGAAATGATGCTGGGGAGTGGGGGGGTTGGCCAGACCACTTCCTGGAGCAGTACTCTGTGTGTTTTGTGCACTGGTTCAGTGTCGGGAGAGGTGAGGGAAGTGCAGATCGCTGTGCCAGTGTGTTTATAGTGAGGCAAGAGTAACCATGGTTTCACTCTGCTGTATATATAGTGTACATAATGGACAAATTAGTCCTAATTTACAACATCTAGTCTTTCTAGATGTTAAAGAGGTTGCCAGTGTATGACAAAAGTAGAGTTAGTAAATAAAACATTTTGTACATTTTGTGTTAAAAATTTCTAGCAAAGATTGTCTTCTGAAAATTTGAGCATTATAGCCCCTCAGGTATGGTGGAAAGAAGAGAGAAAAGAAGGGAAGGGTCTTAGGCTAGAATACTCATATTTTGAAGACAATTTCAAGATTATAACTGTTACATGTGGCAGTTTATTTAAGACGGCTTTGTATATAGTGGACAAATTAAGTCCTTATTTGAAACATCTAGCCCACCTAGATGTTTAGAAGTGCCTGATGTATGTTAAATGTAGAGGTAGTGAAATATCACTTTGTAAATAACTTTTTGCTCAAATTCATAGGAAGTACTGTCTTTGAAAATGTTAAATGTTAAACCACTCTGTGAGCAGTATACTGTTGTATACACTTGTTCAGTGGTTTGGAGGAGGTGGGAGGGAAAGAATTACAAAAGGTAATATGCTAGTTGTTTGCACCTGGACATTTTCAGATGAAACCATTTTTTGTATGTTATGTGCATTTTGTTTTGCTGTGTATATAATAATGGACAAATGAGTCCTAATTTTGTGACATCTAGTCTCTAGATGTTAAAAGAGGTTGCCAGTGTATGACAAAGTAGTAAAATTAGCACATTTTGTGCACTTTGTGTTGAAATTCATGGGAATGCTTGTTTTCTGTAAATAATTTTTTTATATGAATGTATTCAGACACCTCTAAGCGTTACACATGCCTCTACTTGTCCACTGGATTGGTGGTGGAGAAAAGGAAGTGAGGGAGGGTGGGAATGGTTCAGGCCCAAATCGTCATATTTAGGAGATACCTCAAATTATAGCCATTGTTACCTGTGTGCGATTTTACTTAACAGTACTGTGTACATAGTGGACAAGTAAGGTCTTATATGAAATATCTAGTCTTTAGATATTTAGAAGTGCTTGATGCACTTTACAGTAGACGTAATGTAGTAATGCTTCTTGTAAATAGCTTTTTAAAACTGATGGGAAATAACTGTAATTGGAATTGTTAAACCTCCTCTCCAAACAGTATACTCTACTTTTTCACTGGGTTGAGGGAGGTGGGAGGGAAGTTTGCAAAAGATGTTTTGCTAGTGTGTTCTAGAACATTTCAGCTTACCATTGCTTTATATGTTAAGTGCATTTCATTTAACTTTATATATTATGTATATATTGGACAAATGGGTCCCAATTTTATAATATCTAGTCTCTAGATATTAAAGAGGTTGCCAATGTATGACAAAGTAGGGCTAGTAAACTAACACATTTTGTACATTTTGTGTTACAATTCATTGGAAAGGCTGTCTTCTGAAAAGAACCTTTGAAAGTGAAACTATAATAAATCACATCTAAGTGATACATGTGCCTGTACTTGCCACCCACTGTTGGATGGATGGCAAAAAGGAGGAATTCGAAGAAATGAGAGGTTCTAGACCAGAATGTTGCTTCATAGAAGATACCTTCAGGTATAACCATTGTTACATGTGTGTAGTGTATTCAACACTACTGTGTATATAACGGACAAATTTAAGTCCTTATTTCAAACATCTAGTCTTTCTAGATGTTTAGAAGTGCACAACGTATGTTAAAAGTAGAGGTAGTGAAATAACATTTTGTAGACATATCCTTTCATTAAGATTCATACGAAACACTCATTTAGAAATGGAATGATCAGAATGATCAAACCATCTCTCAGAGCAGTACGTATCACTTTATTTGTGCTGGTTCAGGGAGAAAGTACAAGGGAGGTTACACCAGTATGTTTATGTTAGGCAAGGTTAACCACTGTCCTGGATGTGTCTGCGTTTTGGTTTACTTAGTTGTGTATATAGTGTACATAAGGGACAAACGTCCAAATTTACAACATCTAGTCTTCCTAGATGTTAAAGAGGTTGCCAGTGTATGACAAAAATAACCAATAAATACATTGTGTACGCTTGATGTTAAAATTCATAGGCAAGATTTCTGAAAACAACTGGCAGAAGTGAAATTGTTAAAATCCCCTCTAAGCATTATAGAAGCTTATTAGACTTGTCCACTGGGTTGATAGAGAAGGGGCAGGGTCCTTGGCTAGAGTGTTCCTGTTTAGATGATCCTTTGAGACTGTAGCCATTGTGTGCAGTGTATTCAGTGCTACTGTGTGTATGTGTAGTGGACAAACTTAAATCCTTATTTGAAACATCTAGCCTTTTAGATGTGTAAAAGTACACACACTATTTTGAAAGTAGAGAGTTAAACACCTTTTAAGTTTTTTTCTTTTTTTTTTCTGTTAATAGGAATGGTTTTATTTGGGGATTGGGGTTGTCTTGGAGAGTAAGCTGAAGTTTACTGGGTGGTGGGGGTGGGGGTGGGGACAGGGAAGGAAGTGCAGAGAGAAGGGCTCTGTGCCCATTGGTCTTTATAGACAAGTTCAGATTGTCTACCCATTGTTCTGTTTGTGCATTTTAGTTAATATTGCTGTGTATTAAAGAACAAGCAAGTCCTAATGCCCAAAGTATATTAAAAGTAGAGGTAGTAAAATAACCCCTTAATGAATGCCCTTTTGTTAGTTTTTAGGAAGAGCTATGTCTTCTGGGAGTATCTATGTTAATCCACCTCTTGGAACTAGATGTAGTCTGGTACTTAGTCACTGAAATGCTGGAGGAGTAAGAGGAAGGGTGAGGGGAAGGGCTCTTGGCTAATATCTCCCATTATCTGGAAGACAGTTTTAGGTTTTAACTATAGGTCTGTATGTGCATTTTTGTGAAGTACCTATGTTTATTGTGGACAAGCTTCATTACTTTGCAACATCTAGGCTTTTTAGATGTCCTGAGGTGACAATGTATGGTATAAAATAGAGCTAGTGAATTAACCAATTTGTAAATATCTTTGTTGGAATTGATTTTTTTTAAAAGGCAGCATCTTGGACCTGGAATTATTACACCTTCTCTGAGAAATGTACATCAGGACTTGCTCATCTAGGTTGGCAGCTGAGGGGAGGAAGGAAGTATAGAGGGAGGGCTGTATGTGGGTGTGTTCACGTTTATATTTGATGATAACCATTGATGTGCGTGCATCTCTTGGCTGTACTATAGGAATGCATTGTTTAGTAATTCAGCAGAAACATACCTCCTTGCTGATAATACTGTAATAGTTTAGATCAGATGGTGAACCCTCTTAGAACTATTATACTTTCTGTGCTCTGTTGCTTTATGTCTCATTTTAATTGAACATTAAGGGAATGTAGTATTTTAATCATAGCTCTGCCAATATGTTTATCTAGAGGCTTGTTGCCATTTTTGTCTTTGAAATTTTTGTTGCCAAGAACTGTGAAGAAGGCTGAGCACCGAAGAATTGATGCTTTTGAACTGTGTTGTTGGAGAAGACTCTTGAGAGTCCCTTGGACTGCAAGGAGATCCAACCAGTCCATTCTGAAAGAGATCAGCCCTGGGATTTCTTTGGAAGGAATGATGCGAAAGCTGAAACTCCAGTACTTTGGCTACCTCATGCGAAGAGTTGACTCATTGGAAAAGACTCTGATGCTGGGAGGGATTGGGGGCAAGAGGAGAAGGGGATGACAGAGGATGAGATGGCTGGATGGCATCACTGACTCGATGGATGTGAGTCTGAGTGAACTCCGGAAGTTGGTGATGGACAGGGAGGCCTGGTGTGCTGCGATTCATGGGGTCGCAAAGAGTCGGACATGACTGAGTGACTGATCTGATCTGAAGGCAAGATTACATTTTTTTCCTTCCAGATTGAGTTGGTGTAGTGTATTCTTGGTTATCAAAATACTCATAGCTTTGGGACTTTGAAATGGTAAATATTCATGATGTGTGAAACAGCATGATACATAGCTGTACGGTCTTCATTACAGAAAAATGGATGCTTAGTTGTGAATGTACACAAACGAGACCTAGAAGGACACGTCATGGTAAACTGCTTGTGATTCTGAATGACTTCAGTTTTTGCTTCTTGTGCTTTCTGGTTTCCTATTATGCACATGTTAACTTTTAAGAAATAAATGTTATTTTAAAAACCTTAAAAAAAAAAAAAAAAAAGATTGCCCAGAGAAATATCAATAACCTCTGATATGCAGATGACACCACCCTTATGGCAGAAAGTGAAGAGGAACTAAAGAGCCTCTTGATGAAAGTGAAAGAGGAGAGTGAAAAAGCTGGCTTAAAACTCAGTGTGAAAAAAACGAAGATCATGGCACCTGGTCCCATCACTTCATGGCAAATAGATGGGGAAACAATGGAAACAGTGACAGACTATTTTCTTGGGCTCCAAAATCACTGCAGATGGTGACTGTAGACATGAAATTAAAAGGAACTTACTCCTTAGAAAAGCTATGACCAACCTAGACAGCAAATTAAAAAGCAGAGACATACTTTACCGACAAAGGTCCATATAGGCAAAGCTATGGTTTTTCTAGTAGTCATGTATGGATGTGAGAGTTGGGCTATAAAGAAAGCTGAGCACTGAAGAATTGATGCTTTTGAACTGTGGTGTTGGAGAAGACTCTTTGAGAGTCCCCAGGACTGCAAGGAGATCCAGCCAGTCAATCCTAAAGGAAATCAGTCCTGAATATTCATTGGAAGGACTGATGCTGAAGCTCCAATACTTTGACCACTTGATGAGAAGAACAGAAGAACTGACCTATTGGAAAAGACCCCAATGCTGGGAAAGACTGAAGGCGAGAGGAGAAGGGGACGACAGAGGATGAGATGGTTGGATGGCATCAACAACTCGATGGACATGAGTTTTAGCAAGTTCCGGGAGTTGGTGAAGGACAGGGAAGTCTGGTGTGCTGTGGTCTGTGGGGTCGCAAAGAGTCAGATACGACTGAGGGACTGAACTGAATGATTAGGTTGCTAGTTTTGCTTTTCAAATCTAGTGTACATCTATCTAGGAGCATTTGGAGAAAATACAAAAACAGTAAATTGCCACTATCTTCCCAGACTCCTTCTTAAATGGGCTTTCAACTCTCCAGTGAAACTCAGAACCAGGTTGATAGAAAAGAATACATCACTGTTCTGTGGACAATATAATCATTCTGAAATTCTAATTTGGTGTGCTTCCTCTAGAAGGTTGTCTCCAAAGGTTCTGGTCTGAGAGAACCCCAGCTTCTCTCGAGGTTATGAAATAATTTTCTCGGCCACCAAGATAACGTAGTCAGTATTCCTCTACCTTCTCACAGGTGGAGCTCCTTCCCTCCCCCTGCCTTCAAGGCTCTGCCCCTCCTCTGCCCTCCAGGCCCAAGAACAGCTTCGTTTCTGGACTCTGCTTCCACTCTCAAATCCTCTTCCTCTGGTTCTGGCTTTCCTGCCTCCTCAGCCACCAGCAGGTTGCGGGCGAAATTCAGACCCAAGAAAGGGCCTGGGCAGAGGAGCAAGGTGTGGGACTCCTGGCCATAGCAGAGGCTCGGTGCCAGATGAGGGTGGGAAAAGGAGCACTTGCCAGATGCCCCCAGCCTACGTTTTTTTTCCGGAAGTTTGTGGTTTCAGGTCTTACGTTCAAGTCCTCAATCCATTTTGAGTTAATTTTCATGCTCTGGGCAGCATTTTTAAATATCCACAAGATGAGGAGCAGGTGGATAAAATTATCACTCCTTCTGATTTTCCAAACAGCGTGCAGGAGCTTTTCTGAAGCCCCCAGGCTCTGAGACGCAGTCCATACACTAGCAGTGTCCGTTGATGACTGTGGATGTGGGTGAGGCTCAGGGTGGCAGTCGGGCAGCTGGGGTGTGGGTCCCTGATCAGAGGATGTGAGGGTAGCAGGCCACGTATAGTAGCCATGCTTTAGTGGGAATGGATCATAGAGAAAGCAAGGAAATGCCAGAAAAAGTATCTACCTATGTTTCATCAGCTACACTAAAGCCTTTGACTGTGTGCATCATAATAAACTGTGGAAAGCTCTTAAAGAGATGGGAATACCAAATCATCTTACCTGTCTCCTCTCCTGAGAAACCTGTATGTAGGTCAAGAAGCAACAGTTGAAACCCTGTCTGGAACAACTGACTGGCTCAGGATTGAGAAAGTATAACAGGGCTGTCTGCTGTCACCCTGTTTATTTAATCTATATGCTGAGCACATCATGAGAAATGCTGGGCTGGATGAGTTACAAGCTGAAATCAAGATGGGGGGAGAAACATCAACAACTCTAGTCACAGAAAGCAAAGAGGAACTTAACTTCTTGATGAGGATGAAGGAGGAGACTAAAAAGCCAGATTAAAACTAAATGTTAAAAAAAAAAACTAAGATCATGACAAACTTCCCCTTTATTTCATGGAAAATAGAAGGGGAAAAGGTGGAAGCAGTGACAGATTTCCTCTTCTTGTGCTCTAAAATCACTGTGGATGGTGACTGCAGTCATGAAATCAGAAGACAGTTGCTTCCTGGCAGGAAAGTTATGACAAACCTAGACAGTGTTGAAAATCAGAGGCATCACTGTGTCAACACAAGTCCCTATAGTCAAGGCTATGGTCTTCCCAGTGGTCATGAATGGTTGTGAGAACTGGACCGTAAAGAAGGCAGAACACCAAAGAATTGATGCCTTCAAACTGTGGTGCTGGAGAGGACCCCTAGAGTCTCTTGGACAGCGAGAAGATCAAATCACTGAATCTTAAGGGACATCAACCCTGAATGCTCACTGGAAGGACTGATGCTGAAGCTCCAATACTTTGGCCACATGGTGCGAACAGCTAGCTCATTAAAAACATCCCTGATGCTGGGAAAAATTGAGAGCAAGAGGAAAAGGGGGCAACAGAGGATGAGATGGTTGGATGGCATCACCAATGCAATGGACATGAACTTGGGCAAACTCCCAGAGATGGTGATGGACAGGGAGGCCTGGCATTCTGCAGTCTGTGGAGTCGCAAAGAGTTGAACATGACTGGGTGACTTAACACCAAAAAAAGAAGTGGAGGTAACAGTGCAGTGGGATAGTCAGAAGACAAGGCTTAGAAGCGTAGAGCCGGGAGACAAAAAGATGGTTAAGAACAGAGAGAGGACAATGGAAAGACTGTGTAAGGGAATGTTATCAAAACAAAAGCAAGAAACTTCCCAGCCCTCAAGGACACCCGATGCAGGGTGGTAATGGGACTCAGACCATCACAGAAGCCACCGACCCAGTCTGAAAGTGTGGACGGTGCAGATTGGCACCATGAGGTGAGAACCTAGAGTTTAGAGTCTGCCGGGGTGGGCGGAGCTGGGGAGAAACGGCTGGGACATTATGGGAGGGTGACAAGGGGCTGGGGCTGCTGCTTGAGGAGTGGGGCATGCAGCAGGGGCGCCCTCCCACAGCAGCCTTCCTTAAAGACTGGATGGTGTTTCCCGTTCCTCTTCTCTCATCAGCCACCTGGAGAACTCTTCTTATCAGTCAGCTCACAGATCTTTGCAAAGCAAATCCCCCTCCTTCAGTGTGCCAGGTCCAAAGTAGTTGTGACAGGTAGATTTATCTTTATTTCCCCTGCAAGACTGTGTTAGCCATGAGCACTCTCCTCTGAAGGGATTACCTGTTTCACAGGCTCCTGTTCCTGCTGGTGTCAGGGTGATGCTTTTCAACTGAGGTCGAAATTAAGTGAAATCAAAGTGAAGATGTGGCTCATGTTGCTCTGGGTCTGGGGACTCAATCTGGTGCCTGCAGAGAGGATGGGGAGGGGGGCAGGTGAAAGAGCAGAACGAGCATGGAAACGAGTGAAGGCAGCACCCTGCTCTTCCTGGGAAGACAGGGGGCTGTTTGCAGGACTTAGAGGTGAGAGGCGTCTGCAGTGAGCGGTAGGGGGAGAGCAGTATCAGGACGGGCTCTGGGGACTTCGGTTCCTGAGGACAGTCTATGGTGGGGGCTCAGGCTCTGTAGGGTCTGAACTTAGGCAGGTCAGAGAGCCTCTTCATGAAGAATTCAAACTGATGGACAAGGCATGGGCACCTCGGAAATCAGTTCCGTGGGACAACATTCCTGCAGAAGCCTGACAAGGGGAAGCTGGCACTGCTGTGATTGAATGACCGTTGGAGTGTTTATTGGGTTTGTTTCAATATAAAACTTCCTTCCTCCACAGTGTGGTCAGCGTGCTTATAAACCAAGCAGAGGAGCACTGGTAACCATTTACTGGGAGAAGCTCAGCCAAGGGAAGGGGGTATCACCTCAAGTGATACCCTGAAGCCACTCTGGCCTCCCCCTGGGGCTGTGGACACCCAGGGACAGGAGGATTAAAGAGGATGGACACCAAGGTCTGGATGGTTCAAGCACCAGCAGGGGAAGGGGGCCCCAGCACCACAGTGCCCCACCTCCCAGACCGTTTGCCTCATGCTGGGGGCCAGTGGTAGGCGGGCTCCTCTCTGGGCTCGCCCACCATTTCCTGGCCTCTTTGCTTTCCTGAGACAAGTGCAGGTAGGTTCTCATCTGAAGGGGTCTGACCCCTCCTGGTCATGGGTCTTCCAGGTCCAGGGGAGCTGATGCCCTCAAAAGGGAGTGGCCGACCCTAGGTCTTGGCAGTGCAGGACCAGGGTTCCAGTTTCTTCTGGAAACGATGCCAACCCTCAGCTGTTCAGAGATCCTGGGGCTCTGCCATCACTGCCTGGAACATCATTGCCAAGACCACACTGCCCTTACCTCTGCCTAGATGGTGCAAAGGCCCAGCCCTCAAAATGCACCTGACTTGGGGTGATCAGCTGAGGCCTTGGCACAGAGGCTGGGGAGCAGCTGGCTGGGGTATGAGTGACCAGAGCCTGAGATGGTCACTGGTTCTCACATGCTACTGAAACGCACACCGAGGTCAGACAGGCAACGTCACAAGAAATGGGTCTCAATTCTTGGAACAAGAGATGGGGGCATGAATCAAGACCAGCTAGGCTGAGCCGTGGTGACAAACCAGAGGGAAGTCTCAGAGACGGGCAAGAGGAATGACTTTCCTTGCTTCCCCATGGGCTTGTCTTGTTTGGGCTGCAGGGCTCTGGATCCTGGGGGTCTCATGGTCTGCAGAACTGGACACACCCAGGCAGGAGTTTGGATCCACCAGCTGCCCATGGAACAGCAGGGTTTCAGGTCTCCAGGGGAGCCTGTCCCAGAGGACATGGTGGATTTTGGTTTTTGAAGAGCTACCCGAGTGTGAGAGTCTGTCATTTTATTTGCCAATTTGCTGAGCTTTCAAGATGACACGTTCCCCAGCAACTTTTCACATCTGCTAATGAATTCAGTAAAGCACTTACTGGTGACTTTGTCTGGCCTAATGGTGGTAATAACTTTACATGATTAAACTTAATCAAATGCCGTGTTATTAATGAAGCCATGTGTTTTCCGCTGACAAAATTCATAAATGAGATGTCACAGCCCATATGTTCACTTCAAGTGACTCTGCAGGGCCTTCTGCATGTCCACAAAGTTACACAGTCAGGAAAATTCCTCATTCAGCAGCTTCCAGTCAGTTACCACACTGAAGTCTGGAAGGCAGAGGTGCCATGAGACTGTCAGCCCCAGAGCTCTGCTGCTGAAGGTGAGAAGGGCAGACAGTTTGACTCTTCCCATACCATGCCCTCTGGACCCCGCAGCTCTTTCTGAGTCCCACACCCAATTCTCATGGTCATGCTCTAGAGCACCATTTAAGGTAGTGGAGTCAAGGACACATGTTTGATCAATACAACCAAGCAAGAAGCTACACTCCCCACTGGTGATAAGTGGGGAGTGGGGAGTGGGGAGGTTTCATCGCATGCCGAGGCTGCTGGAAAAGAGGAGAATTCCCAGTGTGCAACAGAATGGGTGAGTCTGGAGGATGCACACTCAGGGACACAAGCTGTCCCAGGACAGACACAAGATGGCACTCACAGGTTCCAAGGACCAGGGCCTGGCATTTATTCGTCAGGGGCAGGGGAGACCAGGGGAGCGCCACGTATAGAGCATGTGACATATGCTGTGTGGGAGCCGCCGCAGGCTGGGAGACAGCCCTCCAACTGCCAGGTGATCCGACCCCTCCTCTTGTCCTGCTGTCTGAGCCTCTTCCTGCCTTTGATACTTTTCCTTTTAGACCCCAGGGGGCTTTCTTTATCCTTGAAGTTTGAGTTACTTAATCGAGGTGTTTTATATCCATCCTTTGGATCATCTTATTCCTGGAACACACGATCAACAGATTAAAAGTTTTCATTTTTTAAGAGATATGTTTATGCACTCACATCTTGAATTTCCCCCTTTATTTCTTCTGTTTTTATCTTTAAGAGCACCAATTATACACAGGTTATTTCCCATGGCTTCCACCCTCGGCCTCCGAGTCTCTTGACAGCTTTGCAGACGCATACCTGGCATCTTGTGTGACTCCAGGTCTACTCCCCGTGCCCAGGACAAAACTCTCCTTGAGTCCTTACACCTCTTCCTTCTCTTTTCCTATGAGAGCATATCTGGGCTCTCATTTTGTTCACTGTTATTTCTATTTCTTATTTCTTTGCATTTTTTGCAATTTTGAAAAAAATTTAGATACAGGAAAATTACAGAGAATTTTTTCAAAGCATATTATGTTCCTGTAACCCAAATTTAGCTATATATTTTTTCATATTTGTTTCTAATCCCTTTAAAAAAAAATAACAGATACAGCTTAGGAATCCTTTAGAAACAACACACAGGCCTGTTCTCACTGATCCACTGGTAACAGTTTGGTGGTTTGTATTTTTATATTACTTTAAAAACATTTACATGTGTACATAGTCATAATAGTACGTAGCTATCATAGTCAATGGAGAAGGCAATGGCATCCCACTCCAGTACTCTTGCCTGGAAAATCCCATGGATGGAGGAGCCTGGTAGGCTGCAGTCCATGGGGTCGCAAAGAGTCGGATACGACTGAGCGACTTCCCTTTCACTTTTCACTTACATGCATTGGAGAAGGAAATGGCAACCCACTCCAGTGTTCTTGCCTGGAGAATCCCAGGGATGGGGAGCCTGGTGGGCTGCCGTCTATGGGATCGCACAGAGTCGGACACGACTGAAGCAACTTAGCTTAGCAGCAGCATCATAGTCAACAAGAGTCCGAAACGCAGTACTTGGATGCAATCTCAAAAATGACAGAATGATCTCTCTTCATTTCCAAGGCAAACCATTCAATATCACAGTAATCCAAGTCTATGCCCTGACAAGTAATGCTGAAGAAGCTAAAGTTGAACGGTTCTATGAAGATCTACAAGACCTTTTAGAACTAACACCCAAAAAAGATGTCCTTTTCATTATAGGGGACTGGAATGCAAAAGTAGGAAGTCAAGAAACACCTGGAGTAACAGGCAAATTTGACCTTGTAATACAGAATGAAGCAGGGCAAAGGCTAATAGAGTTTGGCCAAAACAACACACTGGTCATAGCAAACACCCTCTTCCAACAACACAAGAGAAGACTCTACACATGGACATTACCAGATGGCCAACACCGAAATCAGATTGATTATATTCTTTGCAGCCGAAGTTGGAGAAGCTCTATACAGTCAGCAAAAACAAGACCAGGAGCTGACTGTGGCTCAGATCATGACCTCCTTATTGCCAAATTCACACTTAAATGGAAGAAAGTGGGGAAAACCTCTAGACCACTCAGGTATGACCTAAATCAAATCCCTTATGATTATACAGTGGAAGTGAGAAATAGATTTAAGGGACGAGATCTGATAGAGTGCCTGATGAACTATAGACAGAGGTTTGTGACATTGTACAGGAGACAGAGATCAAGATCATCCTCAAGAAAAAGAAATGCAAAAAAGCAAAATGGCTGTCTGAGGAGGCCTTACAAATAGCTGTGAAAAGAAGAGAAGCGAAAAGAAAAGGAGAAAAGGAAAGATATACTTGTTTGAATGCAGAGTTCCAAAGAATAGCAAGGAGAGATAAGAAAGCCTTCTTCAGAGATCAATGCAAAGAAATAGAGGAAAACAACAGAATGGGAAAGACTAGAGATCTCTTCAAGAAAATCAGAGATACCAAGGGAACATTTCTTGCAAAGATGGGCTCAATAAAGGACAGAAATGGTATGGACTTAACAGAAGCAGAAGATATTAAGAAGAGGTAGGAAAAATACACAGAAGAACTGTACAAAAAAGATCTTCAAGATCCAGATAATCATGATGCTGTGATCACTCACCTAGAGCCAGACAGCCTGGAATGCGAAGTCAAGTGGGCCTTAGAAAGCATCACTATGAACAAAGCTAGTGGAGGTGATAGAATTCCAGTTGAGCTATTTCAAATCGTGAAAGATGATGCTGTGAAAGTGCTGCACTCAATATGTCAGCAAATTTGGAAACTAAGCAGTGGCCACAGGACTGGAAAGGGTCAGTTTTAATTCTGATCCCAAAGAAAGGCAATGCCAAAGAATGCTCAAACTACCACACAATTGCACTCATCTCACACGCTAGTAAAGTGATGCTCAAAATTCTCCAAGCCAGGCTTCAACAATACGTGAGTTGTGAACTTCCTGATGTTCAAGCTGGTTTTAGAAAAGGCAGAGGAACCAGAGATCAAAGTGCCAACATCCGCTGGATCATTGAAAAAGTGAGAGAGCTCCAGAAAAACATTTATTTCTGCTTTATTGACTATGCCAAATCCTTTGACTGTGTGGATCACAATAAACTGCGGAAAATTCTGAAAGGGGTGGAGATACCAGGCCACTTGACCTGCCTCTTGAGAAACCTATATGCAGGTCAGGAAGCAACAGTTAGAACTGGACATGGAACAACAGACTGGTTCTAAATTGGGAAAGGAGTATGTCAAGTCTGTATATTGTCATCCTGCTTATTTAACTTCTATGCAGAGTACATCATGAGAAATGCTGGGCTGGAAGAGGCACAAACTGAAATAAAGATTGCCGGGAGAAATATCAATAACCTCAGATATGCAAATGACACCAGCCTTATGGCAGAAAGTGAAAAGGAACTAAAGAGCCTCTTGATCAAAGTGAAAGAGGAGAGTGAAAAAGTTGGCTTAAAACTCAACATTCAGAAAACTAAGATCATGGCATCCGGTTCCATCACTTCATGGCAAATAGATGGGGAAACAGTGGAAATAGTGTCAGACTTTATTTTTCTGGGCTCCAAAATCAGTGCAGATGGTGATTGCAGCCATGAAATTAAAGGACACTTACTCCTTGGAAGAAAAGTTATGACCAACCTAGATAGCATATTCAAAAGCAGAGACATTACTTTGTCAACAAAGGGTCCATCTAGTCAAGGCTATGGTTTTCCCAGTAGTTGTGTATGGATGTGAGATTTGGACTATAAAGAAAGCTGAGTGTTGAAGAATTGATGCTTTTGAACTGTGGTGTTGGAGGAGATTCTTGAGAGTGCCTTGGACTGCAAGGAGATCCAAGCAGTCCATCCTAAAGGAGATCAGTCCTGGGTGTTCATTGAAAGAACTGATGTTGAAGCTGAAACTCTAATACTTTGGCCACCTGATGCGAAGAGCTAACTCATTTGAAAAGATCCTGATGCTGGGAAAGATTGAGGGCAGGAGGAGAAGGCACGATAGAGGCTGAGATGGTTGGATGGCATCACCGACTGAATGAACATGAACTTGGGTAAACTCCGGGAGTTGGTGATGGACAGGGAGGCCTGGCGTGCTGCAGTCCATGGGGTTGCAAAGAGTCGGGCACGACTGAGCGACTGAGCTGAACTGAATGTGCATGTATCTATTATACAAACTTGTTTTTGAAAGTGTTACTTTACACAAATGGCACCATGCTGCAGTAATTATTCTGTCCTTTCCTCTTCTCACTCCCTGTCATGATCACAAAATCCTTATTATCCATATTTCATCCTACATGTGTTTGGGTTGTCACATTTAGGCTTTAATTCATCTTATTCTTAAAGCAGGAGTCTCCTTGAATGGTTTTCCTGACAGAGAAGTCTAGTCTCCCCATATTCCATACTGAATGTCTGGGGATGCTGGCACTGTCAGATCCCCAAATCCTCAAACATGTACAGGACTGTCTGAGTGCCTCTCCATTGGTCTGCTTTTCTACTGCTGTGTTGTCACACTCTTTATTATTGTACCTTTGATATATTCACTTTCTTAAAAGTAATCCCAATTTGGCTTTTTCTAAAAAAAACGTTTTAGGTAGTTTTTCTTCTCAAACTTTTTAAACCTTATATTATAAATTTATAATATAAATTATAAAATTATAAATTGTAAACATGCAAAAGTAGTTGTTGTTGTTCAGAGGCTAAGTCTTATCCAGCTCTTTGCAACCCCATGGATTGCAGCACACCAGTCTTTCCTGTCCTTCACTATTTCCTGGAGTTTGCTCAAACTCATGTCCACTGAGTCAGTGATGCTGTCCACACATCTCATCCTCTGTTTCCCTTTTTCTCCTCCTGCCTTCAATCTTTCCCAGAATCAGGGTCTTTTCCAATGAGTTGTCTCTTCACATCATGTGGCCAAATTATTTGGAGCTTCAGCATCAGTCCTTCCAATGAATACTCAGAGTTGATTTCTTTTAGGATTGACGGGTTTGATCTCCTTGCTGTCCAAGGGACTCTCAAGAGTCGGGCCCAGTAGTGTACCCCATTCTCAGCTTCAGTGATAATCAATTCCTACCCAGTATGTTTCACCTATGCCTCCCCCATGATCCCCCAACCAGGTACTGTATCATTCCAGGCATTTCTTAAGCTATTTCTTTACATGCATTCTTTATTTTTTTTTTATTTTTTTTTTTTTTTTACACGCATTCTTTAAAATCAGCTTTTTAAGTTCTCCACAATTTTGATGGAGCTTTGATTAAATTATCATTGAATTTAAAGATTTTGGAGCGCTTGCTTGCACAATTGAATCTTTCTATCTATGAAACTGGCCCTTCTCCCCATATATTGAATGCTTTCTTTATATCTTTCAATAACCCATTTGTTGTTTTCTCTGTCAAGAGCTTGCATACTTGTTAGCTTTTGCCACAACTATAAATGTCATTGATTTTACTGTGGCTGAACTCCTTATTGCCAAATTCAGACTTAAATTGAAGAAAGTAGGGAAAACCACTAGACTATTCAGGTATGACCTAAATCAAATACCTTATGATTATACAGTGGAAGTAAGAAATAGATTTAAGGGCCTAGATCTGATAGATAGAGTGCCTGATGAGCTATGGAATGAGGTTCATGACATTGTATAGGAGACAGGGATCAAGACCATCCCCATGGAAAAGAAATGCAAAAAACCAAAATGGTTGTCTGGGGAGGCCTTACAAATAGCTGAGAAAAGAAGAGAAGCAAAAAGCAAAGGAGAAAAGGAAAGATATAAACATCTGAATGCAGAGTTCCAAAGAATAGCAAGAAGAAATAAGAAAGCCTTCCTCAGCGATCAATGCAAAGACATAGAGGAAAACAACAGAATGGGAAAGACCAGAGATCTCTTCAAGAAAATTAGAGATCCCAAGGGAACATTTCATGCAAAGATGGGCACGATAAAGGACAGAAATGGTATGGACCAAACAGAAGCAGAAGGTATTAAGAAGAGATGGCAAGAATACATAAAAAAACTGTACAAAAAAGATCTTCACGACCCAGATAATCACAATGGTGTGATCACTGACCTAGAGCCAGACATCCTGGAATGTGAAGTCAAGTGGACCTTAGAAAGCATCACTATGAACAAAGCTAGTGGAGGTGATAGAATTCCAGTGGAGCTATTCCAAATCCTGAAAGATGATGCTGTCAAAGTGCTTCACTCAATATGCCAGCACATTTGGAAAACTCAGCAGTGGCCACAGGACTGGAAAAGGTCAGTTTTCATTCCAATGCCAAAGAAAGGCAATGCCAGAGAATGCTCAAACTACCACACAATTGCACTCATCTCACACGCTAGTAAAGTAATGCTCAAAATTCTCCAAGCCAGGATTCAGCAATATGTGAACCGTGAACTTCCTGATGTTCAAGCTGGTTTTAGAAAAGGCAGAGGAACCAGAGATCAAATTGCCAACATCCGCTGGATCATGGAAAAAGCAAGAGAGTTCCAGAAAAACATGTATTTCTGCTTTATTGATTATGCCAAAGCCTTTGACTGTGTAGATCACAATAAACTGTGGAAAATTCTTCAAGAGATGGGAATACCAGACCACCTGATCTGCCTCTTGAGAAATTTGTATGCAGATCAGGAAGCAACAGTTAGAAGTGGACATGGAACAACAGACTGGTTCCAAATAGGAAAAGGAGTTCGTCAAGACTGTATATTGTCACCCTGTTTATTTAACTTCTATGCAGAGTACATCATGAGAAACGCTGGACTGGAAGAAACACAAGCTGGAATCAAGATTGCTGGGAGAAATATCAATAACCTCAGATATCCAGATGACACCACCCTTATGGGAAGAAAGTGAAGAGGAACTAAAAAACCTCTTGATGAAAGTGAAAGTGGAGAGTGACAAAGTTGGCTTAAAACTCAACATTCAGAAAATGAAGATCATGGCATCCGGTCCCATCACTTCATGGGAAATAGATGGGGAAACAGTGGAGACAGTGTCAGACTTTATTTTTCTGGGCTCCAAAATCACTGCAGATGGTGACTGCAGCCATGAAATTAAAAGACGTTTACTCCTTGAAAGGAAAGTTATGACCAACCTAGATAGCATATTCAAAAGTAGAGATATTACTTTGCCAACAAAGATTCGTCTAGTCAAGGCTATGGTTTTTCCAGTGGTCATGTATGGACGTGAGAGCTGGACTGTGAAGAAGGCTGAGCGCCGAAGAATTGATGCTTTTGAACTGTGGTGTTGGAGAAGACTCTTTGAGAGTCCCTTGGACTGCAAGGAGATCCAACCAGTCCATTCTGAAGGAGATCAGCCCTGGGATTTCTTTGGAAGGAATGATGCTAAAGCTGAAACTCCAGTACTTTGGCCACCCCATGTGAAGAGTTGACTCATTGGAAAAGACTCTGATGCTGGGAGGGATTGGGGGCAGGAGGAGAAGGAGATGACAGAGGATGAGATGGCTGGATGGCATCTCTGACTCCATGGACATGAGTCTGACTGAACTCCGGGAGTTGGTGATGGACAGGGAGGCCTGGCGTGCTGCGATTCATGGGGTTGCAAAGAGTCGGACACAACTGAGTGACTGATCTGATCTGATGAATATTTTATAATTCGCACTTGTTATTACTATTGTAAAGAAATACTATGAACTTTATGCATTGCTCTTGTTCTCTGCAAATCTTACTGAACTTTTATTAATCAGGATATTTTATTGGATTTTATATACAGTCATAGCATCTGCAAGGAAACGATCACTTTGCTCTTAACTATTCCTGAACACTCATTGTTTCTATTTTTCGTTTTGCTGCAAAGGCTTTTTGCTCCAGTGCAAGGTTGAGAAGGGAGTGCTAACTCGCCTTCGAGTTTGGCCCTCACATCCTTGGGTCACAAAGTTGCCCCAAAGAGCTTCCTAACCAGCTATCTGACTTGTTTCCAGGTCTCAATCCAGCCCCAGGCTGACTCTGACCGGTTGTCATTCATCTTTGGGGCAGTGGATGGGCTGAGCCAGCCTAGTCCTGAAGGCCCATGGAGGGAGGGACGGGCTGAGCTGCAGAGAGACTGTGACTGCCACCTGGGCTTGCTGTCGTGCCTCCAGGTGCCCCTGAATCACACTGGGCGATGGCTGCCCCCGCCACACCCCACCCCCTGGCCACCTCCCCTTGGCCAGCTTCCTCAGCTAAAAGGCTGAGTTGTGGGCAGAGCTCCGACGCAGGCTGGCCTTCAGTTTTTGTTTTTATATAATTTTATTTCATTTTGGCTGTACTGGGTCTTTGTTGCTGTGGGAGCTTTTCTCTAGTTGTGGCAAGTAGGGGCTGCTCTCTGGTTGCGGTGCTCAGGCTTCTCACGGTGGTGGCTTCTCTCGTGGTGTGCAGGCTCTGGAGCACGCCAGCTTCAGTAGGTGCAGCCTGAGGGCTCTAGGGCATGGCTCAATAGTTGTGGTGTACAGGTTTCACAGCAGGTGGGATCTTCCCAGACCAGGGATCGAACCTGTGTCTCCTACATCAGCAGGCAGATTCTTTACCACTGAGCTGCCAGGGAAGGCCCTGGCCTTCAGTTTTACCTCCTGCCTTGGAGATGGATCTCAGTTCCCTCTTCTCAGGCCCAGCAATCTGGGAATTCTCCTGCACCCCCACCTCTGGGGTATAGCTAAGCTCCAGAAGCAGGTTGAATGGGGCAAGAACCCCCAGTGGCCAAGCACCTCCACCCTAATGTGTCCTTGAGACCCCACTGCTTTCTCTCCCTGGCTCTGTTCTTTGCCTTGCGTGTGAATCAGGGACAGGATGTGAAGATGGGTGGGGGGACAGGCGACCTTGCGGTGCAGGAGGCCCTGGGCACTCAGGCTTTCTTTGCTCCTTTCCCTCCTGTACCTGATTCCCAAGACTGCAAAACGAGGCTCTACTTCCAGCCTCCTGTATGATCATGTCAAGGAAAACCCAAGAGCCCGGTTTTCCATATTTCGCCTCAGGACATTTGGACATCGAATAGTTTAGCGGCAGGAAATAAGCCACCATACAAGCAGAACATTTCTCAGTCAGAAAACAAGCAATCAGAGAAAACGTATTTCTAAAAAAAGAAGATTTAGTGGGTGGGCCAAGTTTTCTGTCTTTCACCTGGTAGATTAATGATTATATGGCTGCACAGCAGCAGCTAACATTTTCAAACAGGAAGACATATGATTAAATCTCTTTTGATGTTATCTGCAAATTGTTTCTCTGAGCTCTACTTCCAAAGGGTCATTCTCCAATTAGAGTCAGAGATGATTATTGTGGCAGCAGCCCTTCCTGCTTTGACAGTGAATTCTTCAAAGCATAATTAGCCTACGTGCAGTATCTTGTAGCGTGTTGAACCCTCAACATTTTGTTATTTTCTATTAGTAACTAGAACCAGTTCATCTCATACGTGAGTGCGTGCGTGTTCAGTCGTGTCTGACTCTGTGCGAACCCATGGACTGCAGCCTGCCCGGCTTCTTTGTCCATGGGATTCTCCAGGCAAGAATACTGGAGTGGGTTGCCGCGCCCTTCTCCAGGGGATCTTCCCAACATAGGGACTGAACCTGTGTCTTTTGTGTCTGCTGCATTGCAGGTGGAATTTTTACCACTGTGTCTCCTGGGAAGCCCATTTCATCTGATGCTTTTCCAGTAGAATGGAGTTCTTTCTACTCTTGCCCAAGGCCCCTGTGACCTGCCACAAGGCATGGACAGCCCTATGTCTACTGCTCCCCTGGCCCTGGGCAGACCATTACCCCCCAGGACTGACGAGTTAATAAGTTCATTTCCACTCAGGACATTTGCTAAGCCCTCTCTTGAAGTAATAGATTGTTTGCTCTTGACAACTTATTACTACTATTGAAGTGGACCTTACCTTACATCAGGGTGAAGGGTTCCTAAACCTCTAATGGTCACCGATGAGCAAAGTGATATCCTCTAGTTTCCTTTTGCTCAATAGTGACCACTAGAGGTCAATTCAGATTCCCGGCATTAGGTCATTTTTTTGAAGAGTTAATTGACGTTGTGGGCTTCCCTGGTGTCTCTGAGGGTAAAGCGTCTGCCTGCAATGCGGGAGATCTGGGTTCATTCCCTGGGTTGGGAAGATCCCCTGGAGAAGGAAATGGCAACCCACTCCAGTATTTTTGCCTGGAGAATCCCATGGGTGGAGGAGCCTGGTAAGCTACAGTCCACGGGGTCCCAAATTGACATTATATAAATGACATTTACTTGCTTTAAAAGAAGGCTGAGCACCGAAGAATTGATATTTTCAAGTTGTAGTGCTGGAGAAGATTCTTGAGAGTCCCTTGGACAGCAAGATGAAACCAGTTGATCCTAAAGGAAATCAACCCTGAATTGGAAGGACTCATGCTGAAGCTCCAATACTCTGGCCACCTGATGGAAAGAGCCGACTCACTGGAAAAGACCCTGTTGCTCAGAAAGATTGAGGGCTGGAGGAGAAGGGGGCAACAGAGGATGAGATGGTTGGATGGCATTATAGACTCAATGGACATGAGTTTGAACAAACTCTGGGAGACAGTGGAGGGCAGGGAAACTTGGCGTGCTACAGTCCGTGGGGTCACAAAATCAGACACAACTTAGGACTGAACAACAGCAGCAACTCCCTCTTTTCTGAGCGAGCTCCAGGCTCTCGTGGGTGAGATGTCTGCCAAGTGAACAGACTTAACCAGTCTCTCCTGAAAGCACTGGAGGAGGTGCCTCCCAGGAGTTCCTCCTGGGCCCTCAGCCTTCCCACTCGGCTGGGGCTCCTCCTCGACGCAGTAGCCACACCAGACTGGCTGGCTGTCCAGTCTGCCGGCTGCCTCCCTCATGGTTCCCAAATGAAGATATGAAAACCCAACTTTACCTCCCAGTTGCTCACGAACACATACTTGGTTTTATTGTACTCAGAATTTTTGTGTTTGGGGAAAGAATATAATGAAAAAAGGGTACTATTTGTTCAGTAACATTTAACAAATGTGTTATTAATCACAAACATATCTAAGTACATACGTAGACAAGGAGCCACAGTGAAAGATGTTTGCTTTTTGGACCACGCTGAGTAGAGGGTCCCTGTGACACACGCTGCCATGGGTCCCAAGACCTGCAGCCAAGCCTGCAGCATCCAAAATGCATTTTACTGCTGAGCCTGGTATACAAGCCCTCAGCTTCGAGCGTCCTCTGGAATGAGAGCTGTATTTACTTATTTGGCTGTGCTGGGTCTTAGTTGTGGCACGTGGGGTCTTCAATCTTCACTGCAGCATGCAAACTCTTAGTTATGACGTGTGGGATCTAGTTCCCTGACCAGGGATTGAACCCAGGCCCCTTGTGTTGGAAGTGTGGAATCTTAGCCACTGGACCACCAGAGAAGTCCCTATTAATTTATTTTTTATTGAAGTAAGTGCAGTTGGTTTACAATGTCATGTTAGTTTCAGTTGTACAGCACAGTGATTCAGTTATAGGCATATAACTGAATATATATTGCTTTTCAAATTCTGTTCCCATATAGGTTATCACAGAATATTGAGTATAGTTCCTGTGCTCTCCAGAAGGTTCCCGGGGCAAGAGCTGAGAGCCCTGAGCTCACAACGTGGCCTTCCAGCCTCCAGGCGCCCGGTCGGCACTTCAAAGAGCCTGGATGTCACCACCTCTGTGGTTTTACAACAAGTTTAAGAAGTCAACAAGTTGAAAACCAACAGTGCTTCTTAGATCTGCAAGAGAACTGTGATCACAGGGCAAACTGAAGGTCTCACCTGCGGTGGGGAGAGGGCTCTTGTGAAGGTCATACCCCAGGCACAGGCGCCCTCAAGCCTGAGATGCAGGCATACCCCCAGCCCCCAAGCCCAGCCTCCACTCCTGACACCCACGTCGCCGTGGCCTCGGTGGGCCTCGGCCTGCTGCAGGATTCAGCTCCCAGCCAGAGACTGAGGTCAGGCCACGGTGGTGAGTGCTGAACTCTGGCCTCTAGACCACCGGGGACAGTGACAAGGCCCTGGCCTGTCGGCTTTATGAAAGTGAATTTCCACAAAGAGACAGAAGTAGTGAAAGGAATGAAGTATACTAGGAGGAAAAAGAGTATGTGTAGATAGACCCCCGTGGAGAAGGCAATGGCACCCCACTCCAGTACTCTTGCCTGGAAAATCCCATGGATGAAGGAGCCTGGTGGGCTGCAGTCCATGGGGTTGCAAAGAGTTGGACACGACTAAATGAGTTCACTTTCACTTTTATGCATTGGAGAAGGAAATAGCAATCCACTCCAGTATTCTTGCCTGGAGAATCCCAGGGACGGCAGAGCCTGGTGGGCTGCCATCTATGGGGTCACACAGAATCGGACACGACTGAAGTGACTTAGCAGCAGGTAGATCCCCAGCAGGCTCAGAGAAGGAGTCACGCCCTCGGGGTGGTCTGAATCACTTACACAGGCATTTCTTCCAGTTTTCTCTGGCCAATCACCTGGCTTTGTCTGACTGTGAGTTCGTGTCTGGAGTATCTTGGGGTCCTTCCTTGTGTACATGCGCGTCTCTTAGCTGAGACAGATCCAGCACAGAGGCCTGTGGGTAGGTTGACATCACCTGCTGTGGGGTGGGGCCACCTCTCTTTGACCTTCAAGGAGTCTTTCTGCACCTGTGTAGTTAGGAAGGTCTCCTTGACCTTGAGAAAGAGGAACATGTGATCTCCTTGGCTCTTATCTGGGCAGGGCTCAGCTCCTCCTCCTTTCTGCCATCACCCTCATCTGCGAGTCTCTGTTCACAGGGGACAAACTCCAGCTGCTCAACTTGGACCCTATCCACCTCCCGCCCCACCCACACCCACACCGCTATCCCCCACATCCACATTCCCTGCCTCACCAACTCCCCCCACCCCCCTGCCCCCACGGCCCATCAGCAGGGTTCCAAACAATAGGGAATTCCTGTGGAAAACACTGCAAGTCTCAGCCTTTGTTGATGGGACCTGCCTCTCCTAAGTTTCACTTCTAAACACTAAATTGTTCAGTTATACGTGTAACAAACCACCTCTCAAGAGCCATAAAAAGAACCAAAGTTCATGTGCAGATCCACTGGAACAGCATCATGGTGTCTACTTATCAGCAATAGGAAAAGTTGCTCTGTTTCCATAACCATAAACCTCTTGTCCTGGGTTATCAGGAGGTCTTCCCCCAGATGGCCTCATCTCTGCAGCCTTCGTCCTGGGCATTGACTCTGCTCACCCAAGGATGACAGAGGACAACATGTTCCCCAGCCCCGGGCACTGCAGTACTCTCCTGGGTGTCCAAAACCCTGCCCGCACATGTGTACAGAGTCCCTGTGTTAAACCTGCCTTCAGCTACCCCTGTGTGAAGGTTCCATCCTTCCCCACTGGGCTCCTGCTACACCTGAGGATGGAGCCAGGGACCTACTAGGTAACACAGACCTCTTTCCAATTACTGTGGCAAAATAAATGCCTGTAGTTTTGAGAAAAAGCATATTGTGTTCTGTAACTTAACCCAGACAGTGTAAATGTGTGTCATTTCATCGAGTCATCCCTCTTCCTCTGGGGAGGCTGCAGGTAGACGGGACATCAGAGGAGAGCTCAAAATAAACCCTCAGAAGCTGGAAGAGCCCCAGGGTTCTATTTGTTGCATTCTAGGCAACATTCAGAAAACGAAGATCATGGCATCCGGTCCCATCATTTCATGGCAAATAGATGGGGAAACAGTGTCAGACTTTATTTTTTGGGGCTCCAAAATCACTGCAGATGGTGACTGCAGCCATGAAATTAAAAGACGCTTACTCCTTGGAAGGAAAGTTATGACCAACCTAGATAGCATATTCAAAAGCAGAGACATTACTTTGCCAACAAAGGTCCATCTAGTTAAGGATATGGTCTTTCCTGTGGTCATGTATGGATGTGAGAGTTGGACTGTGAAGAAGACTGAGGGCCAAAGAATTGATGCTTTTGAACTGTGGTGTTGGAGAAGACTCTTGAGAGTCCCTTGGACTGCAAGGAGATCCAACCAGTCTATTCTGAACGAGATAAGCCCTAGGATTTCTTTGGAGGGAATGATGTTAAAGCTGAAACTCCAGTACTTTGGCCACCTCATGCAAAGAGTTGACTCATTGGAGAAGACTCTGATGCTGGGAGGGATTAGGGGCAAGAGGAGAAGAGGACGACAGAGGATGTGATGGCTGGATTGTATCACTGACTTGATGGACGTGAGTCTGAGTGAACTCCGGGAGTTGGTGATGGACAGGGAGGCCTGGTGTGCTGCGATTCATGGGGTCGCAAAGAGTCGGACACGACTGAGCGACTGAGCGACTGAATTGACTGAACTGAACTGACTGAGGCAGCTATCTGCAATAGAATGCTCTTTTCTTTATACTTTTGCAATTTTCTTAACCAGAGGGATGTCTGAAATATTGTTACCATTTTCCTGTTGCCACTGTGAAAAGTCCTGTTGGGGAAACTACACTGAGTTAAGCAGGCAGAGGTAATTTAACATTTAGTTTTGTTTCAGAAGTTGTGGTTCTCTGCTCTTGACACCATTCACTGGAGAAGTCCTCACTTGCTCTCAGAGACCAATGTCTTGTAGGATGTTGAGCAAATGTTTCCCATGCACACAGTGTTTACAGAGCAGGACCAATCACGTTTTAATTCATGTCATGGCGATCAAACTTCATCAAGTAAATCAGCAACATAATCTGGAAATATCTCAATTTACCAATCCTCCTGGTATAGTCTTTCATTGGGTTCAGTAGAATCTTCTGGTCTAGAACAAGAACATGTATATTGAACATTTTTCATATGAAGGATGTGTATCATTCATTTGTTCATTTACTTATTCAGCAAGTTTCTGTTACATGTCTAGTAAAGATCAGGTATTGTCTTGGAAGCTGGGGTACGTTGGTGGATAAGAGGAAAAAAATCTTTTTTGCTTTGGTGAGGCTTACACTCTGGGGGTGCCAGCTCAGTCGCTTCAATTGTGTTCGACTCTTTGTGATCCCATGGGCTATAGCCTGTCAGACTCCTCTGTCCATGGGATTCTCCAGGCAAGAATACTGGAGTGGGTTGCCATGCCATCCTCTGGGGGATCTTCCCAACCCAGGGATCAAACCAGGGTTTCCTATGTCTATTGCATTGGCAGGCGGGTTCGTTACCACTAGTGCCACCTGGGAAATCCTATCCTGGGTTGTAATTAATAAATTAATTAATAAAGATGAAAAATAGACCATGTGAACTGAGTGCCTGATCATATCAGATCAGTCGTTCAGTCGTGTCTGGCTCTTTGTGACCCCATGAATCGCAGCACGCCAGGCCTCCCTGTCCATCACCAACTCCTGGAGGTCACTGAGACTCACATCCATCGAGTCAGTGATACAATCCAGCCATCTCATCCTCTGTCGTCCCCTTCTCCTCTTGCCCTCAATCCCTCCCAGCATCAGAGTCTTCTCCAATGAGTCAACTCTTCGCATGAGAGGCCAAAGTACTAGAGTTTCAGCTTTAGCATCATTCCTTCCAAAGAAATCCCAGGGCTGATCTCTTTCAGAATGGACTGGTTGGATCTCCTTGCAGTCCAAGGGACTCTCAAGAGTCTTCTCCAACACCACAGTTCAAAAGCATCAATTCTTTGGCCCTCAGCCTTCTTCACAGTCCAACTCTCACATCCATACATGATCACAGGAAAAACCATAGCCTTGACTAGGCGAACCTTTGTTGGCAAAGTAATGTTTCTGCTTTTGAATATGTGATCTAGATTGGTCATAACTTTCCTTCCAAGGAGTAAGCGTCTTTTAATTTCATGGCTGCAGTCACCATCTGTAGTGATTTTGGAGTGCCTGAAGGGGGTTACAATTTTAACTGACATGTTGCAGGTAGGTCTAGTGAGAAGGTGACATGGGAACAGAGCCTTACTAAGGCAGGAAGTCATTGTTTGCAAACCTGTGATATGTGGGCCACCTGAAGGCCAAGTGTCCACAAGACCCTGTCCAGACACTGTCTACCAGGCAATTTCCCTTCCATCAGTTCAGTTCAGTTCAGTCACTCAGTCATGTCCGGCTCTTTGTAACCCCATGGACCACAGCACACCAGGCATCCCTGTCCATCACCAACTCCCGGAGTCCACCCAAAACCATGTCCATTGAGTCAGTGATGCCGTCCAACCATCTCATCCTCTGTCATCCCCTTCTCCTCCTGCCCTCAATCTTTCCCAGCACTAGGGTCTTTTCAAATGAGTCAGCTCTTTGCATTAGGTGGCCAAAGTATTAGAGTTTCAGCTTCAACATCCGTCCTTCCAAAGAACACCCAGGACTGATCTCCTTTAGGATGGACTGGTTGGATCTTGCAGTCCAAGGGACTCTTAAGAGTCTTCTCGAACAGCACAGTTCAGAAGCATCAATTCTTCGGCGCTCAGCTTTCTTTATAGTCCAACTCTCACATCCATACATGACTACTGGAAAAACCATGGCCTTGACTAGACGGACCTTTGTTGGTAAAGCAATGTCTCTGCTTTTTAATATGATGTCTAAGTTTGTCATAACTTTTCTTCCAAGGAGTAAGTGTCTTTTAATTTCATGGCTGTAATCACTATCTGCAGTGATTTTGGAGCCCCCAAAAATAAAGTCAGCCACTGTTTCCACTGTTTTCGCATCTGTTTGCTGTGAAGTGATGGGACTGGATGCCATGATGTTAGTTTTCTGAATGTTGAGCTTTAAGCCAACTTTTTCACTCTCCACTTTCACTTTCATCAAGAGGCTCTTTAGTTCCTCTTCACTTTGCCATAAGGGTGGTGTCATCTGCATATCTGAGGTTATTGATATTTCCCCCGGCAATCTTCATTTCAGCTTGTGCTTCATCCAGCCCAGTGTTTCTCATGATGTACTTTGTAAATAAGTTAAATAAGCAGGGTGACAATATACAGTCTTGACATACTCCTTTTTCTATTTGGAAACAGTCTGTTGTTCCACGTCCAGTTCTAACTGTTGCTTCCTGACCTGCATATAGATTCCTCAAGAGGCAGGTCAGGTGGTCTGGTATTCCCATCTCTTTCAGAATTTTCCACAGTTTATTGTGATCCACACAGTCAAAGGCTTAGCCCCTTCCATTGTTGGATAATAAAAGGCAGAGCACGGGGCCCTTCTCTTCTGACAGCAGGGATCACAGCAAAGCTGTGCTTCCTTCTTATATATGCCCTTTTAAGGTCTCATTGCTCTAACAGCTACTGTAGACAGCGCGATTGTCCTTGTTCAAAGGAGACATATCTGTATAAGTTGCATATTTATTTTCCTCTCAAGATCTTTCTTTAAAATACATACTATTTCCATGGGACTCTGAGGCTGTCTGGTAAACAGAATGCTGGCCGAATATTTCCTACCACTGCACGTATTCTCCTGGCTGGTAAGGACAGTATCTTGAAATATTAATCTCCGTGACTTTCTTTTATCGACTCCCTTGTACATGACTTTGCACAAGTTAGAACATCTACGTTGCCTTGAGACGAAGTAGGAGTTTTGGAGCTGGAACGAGAAGCAGAAAGAAGGGAAGATGTTTGATTTATTTTACTGCAACTCGCCAACCCGAGTCAGTAGGGCCAACAAACAGGAGCTAGGCTACTATCTCCAAGTTTTGCTATATCATTTGGGGCAACTTGATTGAGTCACTTAAGCAGAGCAGCCAAACTAATCCCTGGAATTTCCATCAACAGCTGCCTACATGTCAGACTCATGGATCATGGTGATGAGACACTGACTGTGCACAAAACTTCCCTGAGTCCCAGCTGAGAGGCTACACTGAGGACCCACTCTTACTGCGACCCAGGACATAGGACAAGTGGAAGTTCCCCCCTCGTTTGGCTACGTCTCAAGGTTTCAGCAGGATATCTATAAACTAGGCATCTGGAGTCAGGATCCCTACCTAAGCATGTTCCTAGCATTGGCATTTGCTTCTCCTTGCTTCTTTCCACTCAGACAGGTCAGAGAAGTTCTCCAGGAAGAATGACTTGAGCAGAGACGCTGCAGGCAGTACGCGCTGTACTCTACATAGTCCTTTAAGTGACACTATACCTGCCAGAGCCTCAGGTCACTTACATTGCCCCAGGTTTCAGGCTGGAGTAAAAGAAAAAAGTGTTTGTTGAAAGACTGAGCAAAATTTTTGTATTTTTGCCGTCCTTCACTTCCCCTGACCTTGGGTTGGGTGAAGACACCTGGAATGATGCTCTGTGGGTCAGCACGTGGAGGAAAGGTGAGCCGTCACGGGGCCAGGAAGTACTTCCCCTGCTTACATGTCCCTGTGAGCATGAGTTCTGGTATGCACAGGAACAAACTTTGCCCTTGCACACATCCCCTCCCCTGGCTGCGGTCGCCTTCATCCAGGCGATCCAGACTCCTTGATGACACCAATTCACCTTCTTCTCATCCTGCCATTCTCAGCACTTCAGAGGACGATGAGATTTCCCTGTGAACAGAGAAGCTAAATTTCTGTGTTCTGGTTGTATATTCCCATGTGTGCATTAGATACTTGTCTCCAAAAGATGAGGCTCATTTCTGTCGACATTTTCACCCATTCATTTCCCCTTGCTTTTCTAAATTATTTTGATTTGCTTTAACTTCATTTTCTCCCAGACATTGAAAGAATGATTAATGCAGCTCATTAACCATTTTATCATTTCATTGCTCATAATCAAACCAGAATTAATTTTCCAAAATTATGTGGCAAAATTACTTTAAAGATTTACTAAAACCCTGCATTTAAAATACTGCCTTTCTTTTGTTTCTGTTTATTTTCAGTTCTATCAAAAAGCAGTAAACTTCTGCTGGCAAAATTGCTTGGAAAAACCCAACTGTTTAGCAGGCAATGTTGCTGTTTTCATTTACAGGTTTTTACCGTAGCCCGGGTGACAGGGCATCTGTACAGTTGCCTTCATTTGTACAATTAGTGACTTGATCAGAAACTCAGAAAATTCTCACGACTGGACAGGAGAGGCTCCGCTCATGCATTTCCTCACAAAGAAGGATCCCCTTAGTAGACTTTGCTCATCTCTAGGAGGCTGTGCCTCTGTGCTCCTCCCAGGAGGATATGATCAGTTGTCCCCCTACTCAGCAGAGGACAGGAGACCAGAGTGACCATTGGTGAAGTCTGGGCCAGTCAGAGGGCCGCTTAGCAATGCTACGGCTGCTAACACCTTACCAACCACTACCAACCTTTACCAACCAACAGGTGAGTCGTCATGGGGCCAGGAAGTACTTCCCCTGCTTACGTGTCCCTGTGAGCGTGAGTTCTGGTGTGCACAGAAACAAACTTTGCCCTTGCACACATCCCTGTTGGTTGATTGATAAAAGGCTGCAGACACCTTACCAACCGCACCCAACCCATGGTGGTCTCCCATATGATGGATGTAGGGCCAAGAATCAAGAATTCCAGGCTCAGAGGACAGCGGACATGGAAACCCATCGGCCATATTTGCAGTGGGAGGTTGGGCCCAGCTCTGCTGCTCTGGTGGACCAGCTGAGTCATGAAAGTGTGGGGTTATCTACAAGATTAGGCTCCATGCAGAGTTCTCTCTTGGTTCTAACAATCTATGGAAGTTTCATCTATGGCTTGAATCTCATATAAAGCAACATAGAAATAAAAGAAGCACATGCTAGCATGGGACTAACCGTGCAGAAAGTGAAAGTGTTAATCACTTAGTCGTGTCTGACTCTTTGCAACCCTATAGACTGTAGCACGCCAGGCTCCTCTGTCCATGGAACTCTCCAGGCACAAATACCAGAATGGGTTGCCATTCCCTTCTCCAGGGGATCTTCCCGACCCAGGGATCAAACCCGGGTCTCTTGCATTGGCAGGCAGAGTCTTTACCATCTGAGCCACCAGAGAAGCCCCAACCATGCAGATGCCAAGCCAGCTCTCAGTACCATATATGAGGTGACTCTGAAGGCAGACTTGTTCCTGGTCCTCGTGTTGTGAGATCCAACAGCATCGGCTGGGTGGGTAGCTAGCCTCTCTCTGCCTTCTCCACGAAGAACTCAACTTTCAGGGCTCTGTAAAGTATCAGGCCCTAGTCCCTGCCTTCAGAGAGCTTACAGTCTTCATGCAAAGCTCGGGGCAGGGCAGGGATGAGATTTAGGAGACTGAAAGTATTTACAAGAAACTGCGGTTGTCTTTTGTTGTGTCGCTGCTAAACTTGTCCAATTCTTTGTGACCCCATGGACTGTAGCCCCTGCCAGGCTCCTCTGTCCATAGTATTCTCCAGGCAAGAATACTGGAGCAGGTTGCCATTTCCTACTCCTGGGGATGTTCTTGACCTAGGGATCGAACCCCAGTCCCCTGCATTGGCCAGGAGGATTCTTCACCACTGAGCTATCTGGGAAGGCTTTGTGGTTTTCGAGTGACTGGTAAAGACTTCAAGCACTGGAGGGCTAGGGGAAGGAGCCCCTGCCCAGTGAGGTGCCTCTCAGGGAGGATGGACACACAGTGATGGTGTCAGACTAACCAAGCCATACCCTGGAATCAGCCTACTTGTGGGGTCCCAACAAGGTCGCCGAACTTTCTGGAAGCCTCGGGGCTTCATCTCCAAGACACAGTAATATAGGACTGACCTTCTAGGGTAATCTTGGACATAAGGCAAGCACAGCATCTGGCACAAAGCCTGCTGTGCAGTGAGCAGTAGGTAAAGGTCAGCTGCTCACGTCACCATTGTCATGATCAGAACTGTCCTTGTCATCACCATATAAGGAAAAGGTTGGTGTGAGCCTTGAGGAACAGGACTGTGTGGACAGATGCTCCCTTGAATTTGTGGATGGAATTTCAAGATCCAGGACTGGGAGAGACTTAGAGACCTAGCATTTTTTGTTTCTAGATTGGAGTACCTGCTATCTGGGCTTTACATTTGAGGAAAGGGAGCATGGCTGTAAGAGATGTTGCCCAAAACATGTGCCCTGTCATATTCCCTACTAAGTTAGGAGACTGCTTTCCCTCCTCACCTGCCAAAGTGTATTTTAGTATCTTCTTTGACTGCTCAGGCTAAAGTGATTTCTCTGCATCTATGTCCCCCTCATCAAAGTTTACTAGTCATTTGTGTGACTGTTTTGGTCCTTCCTTGGGTTCTTTTGAATTTTTATTTAAATTTTTGATTGCTCTCTAACATATATTTCTTGCCTCAATTGTTGTTACCTATATTTTCTGCCTTGATTATAGAGCACAAACTCCTAGTTGTTTCTATGTGTCTCTAGACTTCCCACAATTCTTAATATGATTCTGGGTGTGGGGTAAGCACTCAACATATTTGCTGGTTGTTTGATTTTTTAAATTCAACATGTTGCATAAAATTGGATCAGGAGAAGTCAGATAGAAGTGTTTCTGCCAATGAAAAATATGTATTGGTTTATTGAGGTTTAACATACTTCCAGCAACATGCTCTGTGATATTTAACACATTCATATTCTCATTCCAAACCACCCCAGAAAGTTGCCCTGTCCCTCCTCTGGCACCACAAAGCCACCACACGTGTCATTCTATCACCACGTTAGCTCTGTCTGTTCTAGAATTTCACATGAATGGAGTCACATGCCATACACTTCCGCGTCTGCATTCCTTCACTAACATACTATCCCTAATACGCATCCACATTGTCGCATGCATCAGTGGCTCATTCTCTTCCACCGGGTAGTGGTCCACTGCTTGAATATTCCCATCTGTTAGACCACTTCCTTGCAGACAGGTATCTAGGTTGTTCCAACCAATAAACCACTATGAGCGTTATTGTACATGCCTTGATACCAAGCAGGACCCCATGAGGCTCCTGGGCACAGAATCCTTGGAAATGGGCTGCATTCAGCCTCCATGACCTTCTCCAAGTTCCAACAGGCAGGTTCAAGCAGCTGTTAATTAGGGAAGGGAGTGGATGTGGAGACAAGAGAGGTACTGTCAGAAGAAACAATATCTTTGTTGTCTTCAAAGACTCTATCTCTGAAGCAGGGTCCTGGTTCCCAGTCAGAGGATACACACATTAGCTTTGAGCAGCAAGGCTATCTCTCACTCCATTTGCAGATATGTTAATCTGCATACACATGCCCCAGTAGACTCCACACTCAGTATTTATCAAAGATAAATGAAAACATGGCCATGAGGAGCATGTACCGTACTGCTTACTGTACACTAGGCACTGTCCTGAATGTTTTGAGCATGTTAACTCAACTCTTATCAAGATCCGTGAGGTAAGTGCCTCTACCGGCTCCATTTTACTTGTGGAAAAGCAAAGCAGAGAGAGGTTCTGGCCTCAGTCAAACCCCAGCCTCCTGCCTCCGGTCCTGCTCCACAGATGGGGGAGACTGGTCACAACCAGGGCCCTGCTCCTCCCCTGCCCCAGTACCCCACATTCTTGTCTCCTTACTGGGAAAACCCCACAGGCTGACACTTCCACCTCCAAAAAATGAGCAGTACTCTAAACTGTTGATAAATGCAAAGGACTTGGGCCTTAAGCTCAGTATTTGTCCTTGCTCAGTTGCTAAGTCTTGTCCGACTCTTTGCAACCCCATAGACTGCAGCATGCCAGGCTTCCCTTACTTCACTATCTCCAGGAGCTTGTTCAAACTCTTGTCCACTGAGTAGTCGATGCCATCCAACCATCTCCTTCTCTGTCGCCCCCTTCTCCTCCTGCCCTCAATCTTTCCCAGCATGAGGTCTTTTCCAATGAATCAGCTCTTCGTATCAGTACTTTCAGTGAATATTCTGTGCGATCTTAATATATTAATATTAAACTCAATATACAAGGTAACTAGATACACAGGGTAATTGGGCGTAAAGTGAAGCTACAATCAGGAATTACATATGCTTTCCGGGTAGCGGTTGGGTTTGAAAGTTGAGCAGGCGGGGGTGATCAGATCTGTAGTCCACACGGCAGTCAGGACCCAGGTACCCACATCCTTTAGGGTACCTAAGACCCCGCAGCGCCGGGACCCTCCGGCCCGTGCCGCACCCACTGCAAACTGGCAGTCAGCCGCTCAGTGGGTTAGGGCAGACGACGCCCAGTGCGCACGCGCGGACTGCCGACTCCTGGATCAGGGTAGCAACACGGCCTCGAGGAGCCGCGCCGGCCAATCAGCGCGGCCGGGGGCGGGGCTTTCCCTGGCGCTCCCGGGTAGGCGGCGGGCAACTTCCGGCAATAAAGCCTGACGCTCCGCCGTCAGGGACGGGCTGTGGGCTTCTGAGCGCCAGGTGGGACCGGGATCGTCGGCGCGCTAGGTAAGGAGTGCGATGCTGCGCGCGCCAGGTGGGGACTGTAGGCGTTCGCGCGTCAGGTGGGGACCGAGGCAGCCTTCCGGCCTCAACCCCGCGCCCACCCTCCACGACGTCCAGCTTCCTTCACGACCCCGCCCGGTCCTTAACCTCCTCCTGCCCCCGCCAGGTCGGCCCCCTTGCCCACCGCCCCCCGCCCGCCGTCTCCGGGATCCTGGTCCCTCGGCCCGGCGTCTTGTGAGTCCGCCCTCCCCAGGCCAGACCCGTCCTCCCGGCGTCAGTCGTCTGCCCTCGCTCGGCTCCGGCCCCTCTGCGGTTGCCTTCCTTGTTTTTCTTGAGCTGACGCCTCTGCATTTTGCATCCTTCTCTTCGCGGTAAGCTCCGCTTTGCCCTTTCTCCCAGCCCTGGCCTGCTAAGACTCATCTGAAAGGAGTCCTGAGGAACCTTCCTTTCCTGCCTGTCGCAAACCCTTCCCTCCAGCCCTAATCAGAAATAACTCGCGTTCTCTTTTCTTTCCTATTCCACTTCCCCGGGACTGTTTTCCGTTTCCTTATGGCATCTGATTCTCTCTCAGGCCTTCTTATGGTAAACCCCATTTCTGATTTCCAGCCCTCGATTTACCCCTGCTTGATCTCTCTGGATAAGATTCTTCCACACTTAGAAGCCATGTTCATGTTTTATCTGTTAACATTATTTGGAAGTCTTGTAAGGAAAAGAAAGCAACAGAAAAAGTCAAATGCTTATCAAATGAAGAATCAGTCATTCTTATCTCAGAACAATGGAAATTATTTTCTCAAAATTGATGATGAAAGATAAATACTGGAGAAGAAACTCCTTTGCCAGCTTTTTGTCTAAATCCGAAACTGCCTTTTATTTTTGTTGTAACTTGTTCTTGTTCCTAGTATATATAGCAATAGCTCTTGCTCTACAGTTATAGTTTTTATTGTTTTGAAAATCAGTTTAGTGATTGAGATAAGTACTGTTACTCCATTTCCTTTCTGTCTGACTTTAAAAAAGCAAGGTATATGTAGCCTTTTTAAACTTATTAGTTCTGTTTCCTTTCATATGTTTTCCTTGTCTTGTGTTTTATATTTAGATCAACCATTACTTTCAGTTCAGTTGCTCAGTGGTATCTGACTCTTTGCGACCCCATGGACTGCAGCACATCAGGCCTCCCTGTCCATCACCAACTCCCGAAGTTTACTCAAACTCATGTCCACTGAGTCTCTGATGCCATCCAACCACCTCATCCTCTGTCGTTCCCTTCTCCTGCCTTTTCTTTCTCAGCATCAGGGTCTTTTCTAATGAGTCAGTTCTTTGCATCAGGTGGCCAAAGTATTGGACTTTCAGCTTCAGCATCAGTCCTTCCAATGAATATTCAGGACTGATTTCCTTTAGAGTGGACTGGCTGGATCTCCTTGCTGTCCAAGGGACTCTCAAGAGTCTTCTCCAACACCACAGTTCAAAAGCATCAATTCTTTGGTGCTCAGCTTTCTTTATAGTCCAACTCTCACATCCATACATGACTACTGGAAAAACCATAGCTTTGACTAGACAGACCTTTGTTGGCAAAGTAATGTCTCTGCTTTTTAATAAGCTTTCTAGGTTGGACATAACTTTTCTTCCAGTGAACAAGCGTCTTTTAATTTCATGGCTGCAGTCACCATCTGCAGTGATTTTGAAGCCTCCCAATATAAGGTGAGCCACTGTTTCCCCATCTATTTGCCATGAAGTGATGGGACCAGATGCTATGACCTTAGTTTTCTGAATGTTGAGTTTTAAGCCAACTTTTTCACTCTCCTCTTTCACTTTCATCAAGAGGCTCTTTAGTTCTTCTTTGCTTTCTGCTATAAGTTTATGGCATTACTTTAGATCATATCTGATGTATGACATGTAAGCCAAAAAATATAAGGGAAAAAAAACCCTGCAGTTTTATGACATGTTTTTATATGGTGTTCTGGAATTGCTGTTATAAAAGTGTTGTGATAGAGATGGATGGTGGTATCCAGGAATTGCTGTCATAACAGTGTTGTGCTAGAGATGGATTGTAGATTGAGATTCCATGACTGTAAATCCCAGGTCCACCAACCTTGGTGCCTCAGTTCCTTCATCTGTAAAATACAGATTTAAACTCTTAAAAGGGGATTGTAACATTTCCTGCCTTGTAGGGTAGTGTAAGGACTAAATGAGATAGTAGAGGTAAATTGTCTAGAGTAATGCCTACCCCATACTGAGATCTAGTAAATGTTTGCTGCTGTTATCATTAGTTAACAGAAAGTTAACTTTTTGAAGGAGAGACATATTTTGGTTACTTCTGATTAGCTTGTGCAGGAGTTTGAGCTGGTAAATGAAGTTCATGAAGTCCTGTTCTGTTGCAGGGCTTCACCTCCATGTCCTGCTGTATAGAACAGACATCAAGGAAGGTTTACAGTAGATAGCCCCATATGCTCTCTGACATTAGTTGGTAAAATGTGCATAATATTACAGATTGTACCAGCTATTTCACAAGAGTAGCCACACTTTGAGTCGTTATTCTTACACATTTAATAATTTTCAGGAGTAATTTCTGGTTTTGATTTTTATATTTGGAAATTATATAAAAAAAGTAATTTTAAGTAAATTTGTAAAATGCTAGCCGTTCAGATCTTTTAGTAGAACAGATAGATACATTTCCATACAAGATGATGGGTTGTCATCATTCCAAAACTGTAGCAATACTGGTTTTCAATACGCAGGTTTGTTAGATGTCTCACACTGGGAACATTTTTGAAAATTTGAGAGCCAAGTCTTTCACATTGCAAGTCATGTGTTTTCTTTTTTTTTTCTTTTCCGTGATGGCTTTTTTTTGGGGGCGGGGGGAGGTGGTTTACTATTTGTGATCACTGTGGTTCCAGAATCTCTGCTTTAGTTTATGAACTAAAGCATAAAGATTACATTTAAGTATTATATAAGATTATATATTGTAATAACCTATGATGGAAAAGAATATGGAAAATATGTATATGACTGAATTACTTAGCTATACATCTGCAGCTAACACAACATTTTAAATCAACTATATATCAATTTTTAAAAAAAGGTTATATGCAAGTATAAAGCATAGGTATAAAGATTATTCACATTTATAGGATGAAATATACACATTTTTGTTTTGAAATAAATCTTTTACTCTGTGTTGAAAATAAAACCTTTGGAAATGTACTGTTATTATTTCCATGGCCCATTTAGCTGCATTTCACTCCCTAGCAGCTGAAAAATTAAGGCCAAATATATTTGTTTCTCACAGAGTTGTTTTAAAGTCACTGTGATTATCTGTCAAGTTTTGGTAGTTGTAAAGGAATCAATTATCTTACTGGAAACCCGAAGATGACTCTTAACTTTACAGTGGAAACTTGGTGTAAATGTTATAGGGATTGCTTGTGAGGCCTGGATATAAATGCATTAAGTGGTGAGTGGGCATAGTGTTCACAGAGGCAAGTACAATGTGTGTCATAAAGTCTTAAATGATTTTGTTAGCTGAGGTGTTGACAAGAGGTTTCTACAGCTTAAGTAGTTGTTCTCTCTGCCTCTGTTCTCCCCTTCAATTTATCCTTCAGACCCTGGCAAATGATTCTCAAAATAGCGCTGCTCACATTGCTGGATTGCTTGAAACTTTGAATTACTTAGAGAATAAAGTCCAATATCTCTGATAGGCAACATTTTCCTAGTCTCTTTTTCAACATACCTGCCAGCCTTGCTGTAAATTTCTCTATTTCAGCCAACCTGTTCTGCTTATTCTCAATCATGTCACATGTATTCCTGTCTTCATATTTTTCTCACCCATCATTTCTGTGATTGATATTTTTTCTTTCCTCTCCATTCACTTAAGGTTTAACCATGCTCCAAGGCTAAGCTCATGTCCTCATTTTTCAGGCGTTTCCCAGATGGTTTGCTTTTTACACAGAATTTCTTTTAATCATTCTCTCTTCACTCACTCAGTATTCATATTACAAGAGTGCATTATACATACATACATATATGTATATTTAAATGAGAAACCAAGTTTATTAATTTAACTATACAAAAACTTCTAAATCCTACAAGAAAGGAAAAAAACTAAAATAATAAATTTATTAAACCTGTGAGCTTACAAATCATAAAAGGGAAAAAGAAATACTGGGGATAATTCTTCAACTACATCAGGAATAAAATAATATAGGTTAACAATGTCACCATTTCTGTCTTTCACATTAGCAAATTGTGTTCTGTGAAAATTGTCACATGGTTAATACATGTTCACCTAAGAAAATAAATACTAAAAATAAAAATATCTCAAAGAAAAATTAATGTACTTGAAATTCAAACATGAAATCACTTGAAATTGAAACACACAGAGGTATTCACTGTTTACATTTTGCTTTATCTGCTTTTAGACTTTTTTCTGTGCACGCATGTATAAACTTGTGCTCACATGCAGAAATACACAGAAGTATTGCATATATTTTCCTAAAACTTCTTCTACTTAATATACTATGAATATCTTTTTATGATAATAAATATTCACACAATTATTATTTACAGTCACATCCCTGGTGTAATAACATATATTTAACAAAGCCTCTTTTAGATATTTTAATTGTTTTTAATTGTTACAGTTTGTTCCTGTTAAAAAGAATTCTTCAAGGGGCATTTTTCTACATAACATCTCTCCTCCCAGTTTTACTGAGATATTATTGGCATATAGCACTATATATGAAAGTGCTGTGAAAGTGCTGCACTCAATATGCCAGCAAATTTGGGAAACTTAACAGTAGCCACAGGACTAGGTCAGTTTTCATTCCAATCCCAAAGAAAGGCAATGCCAAACAATGTTCAAACTACCACACAATTGCACTCATCTCACATGCTAGCAAAGTAATGGTCAAAATTCTCCAAGCCAGGGTTCAACAGTCCTGGAACCGAGAACTTATAGATGTTCAAGCTGAATTTAGAAAAGGCAGAGGAACCAGAGATCAAATTGCCAACATCCATTAGATCATAGAAAAAGCAAGAGAATTTCAGAAAAACGTCCACTTCTGCTTTATTGACTATGCCAAAGCCTTGACTGTTTGGATCACAACAAACTGTGGAAAATTCTGAAAGAGATGGGAATACCAGACCACTTGACCTGCCTCCTGAGAAATCTGTATGGAGTTGAAGAAGCAGCAGTTAGAATTGGACATGGAACAGTGGACTGGTTCCAAGTTGGGAATGGAGTATGGCAAGTCTGTATTTTATCTCCCTGCTTATTTAACTTATATGCAGAGTACACCATGTGAAACGCTGGGCTGGATGAAGCACAAGCTGGAATCAAGATTGCTGGGAGAAATACTAAGAACCTCAGATGTGCAGATGACACCACCCTTATGGCAGAAAGTGAAGAGGAACTAAAGAGCCTCTTAATGAAAGTGAAAGAGGAGAGTGAAAAAGCTGACTTAAAGCTCAACATTCAGAAAACGAAGATCATGGCATCTGGTCCCATCACTTCATGGCAAATAGATGGGGAAACAATGAAAACAGTGACAGACTTTATTTTCTTGGGCTCCAAAATCACTGCAGATGGTGACTGCAGCCATGACATTAAAAGATGCTTGTTCCTTGAAAGAAAAGCCGTGGCCAACCTAGAGAGCATATTAAAAAGCAGAGACATTACTTTGCTGACAAAAGTCAATATAGTCAAAGCTATGATTTTTCCATTAGTCATGTATGGATATGAGAGTTGGACCATAAAGAAAGCTAAGTGCCAAAGAATTGATGCTTTTGAACTGTGATGTAGGAGAAGACTTGAGAGTCCCTTGGGCTGCACAGTCAATTGTAAAGGAAATCAGTCCTGATTATTTATTGGAAGGACTGCTGCTGAAGCAGAAGCTCTAATACTTTAGCTACCTGATGAGAAGAACTGAGTCATTTGAAAAGACCCTGATGCTGGGAAAGATTGAAGGCAGGAAGAGAAGGGGACAACAGAGGATGAGATGGTTGGATGGCATCACCGACTCTATGGACATGAGTTTGAACAAGCTCCGGGAGTTGGCGATGGACAGGGAGGCCTGGTGTGCTGCAGTCCATGGGGTCGCAGAGTCGGACACAACTGAGTGACTGAACTGAACTGATAGCACTGTATAAGTTTTAAATTTTTTATTTTGTATTGGGGTATAGCTGATTCACAATGTTGTGATAGTATCCGGTGAACAGTGAAAGTATCAGATGAACTCAGCCATACATGTACATGTCTCCATTCTCCCCCAACCCCGCTCCCCATCCAGGCTGGCACATAACATTGAGCAGAGTTCCTTGTGTTCTATAGTAGGTCCTTGTTGGTTGTCCTTTTTTTTTTGAGATTGGAAAATGCTTATATTTTGAGCATTTCCTTTTTTTTTTTTTTACTTTACAATATTGTATTGGTTTTGCCATACGTCAGTGTGAATCCGCCACTGGTGTACACGTGTTCCCCATCCTGAACCCCCCTCCCACCTCCCTCTCCGGTTGTCCATTTTAAATATAGCAGAGTGTACATGTCCATCCCAAACTCCAAATCTATGTCTTCCCTTCACCCTCCCCCAACCCTCTCCAACAATAAGTTTGTTTTCTAAGTCTGTGAGTCTTAACTGTTTGTATCATTTCTTTTTAGATTCCACACATCAGGGATGTCATAGGATACTTCTCCTTCTCTGACTTAACTTCACTCAGTATGACAATCTCTAGGTCCACCCATGTTGCTACAAATGGAGTTATTTCATTCTTTCTAGTGGCTGAGTAATATTCCATTGTGTGTATGTACCACATCTTCTTTATCAGGCCTCCGTCCATTGCTTTCATGTCTTGGCTGTTGTAAGCATTGCTGCAGCGAACGTTGGGGTGCGTGTATTTTTTCAGATCATGTTTTTCTCCAAATATATGCCCAGGAGTAGGATCGCAGAATCATATGGTAGCTGTATTTTCAGTTTTTTAAACCAAATGTTATATGTAGAGCATGATGATCTGATTTATATACATCACGAAATGAGTACCACAGTAGGTTTAGTGAACGTCTGTTATCTCATATAGATATAGCAGTAAAGAAAGAGGAAAAAAAAGGATTTTTCCTCATGATGAGAAGTCATAAGATTTACTGTTTTTATAACATTCATATATAATGTACAGCAGTTTTAACTAGCTTGTTGTACAGTACATCCATAGTACCTGTTTATTTAATAACTGTAAGTTTGTGCATTTTGACTACCTTCATCTGCAATTATATATAAATGTATTTACATATATTGTATGTGGAGGGGGCTTTTTTTTTTTTTATTTCGTCAAAGGAGTATACTGGTATACCTTTAGGGAAGGGATGCATAATGTAACAACCAGTTCAGTTCAATCTCTCAGTCATGTCCGACTCTTTTTTTTTTTATTATTTAACTTTACAATATTGTATTGGTTTTGCCATATATCAAAACGAATCTGCCACAGGTATACATGTGTTCCCCATCCTGAACCCTCCTCCCTCCTCCCTCCCCATACCATCCCTCTGGGTCATCCCAGTGCACCAGCCCCAAGCATCCAGTATCGTGTATCGAACCTGGACTGGCGACTCGTTTAATATATGATATTATACATATTTCAATGCCATTCTCCCAAATCATCCCACCCTCTCCCTCTCCCACAGAGTCCAAAAGACTGTTCTATACATCAGTGTCTCTTTTGCTGTCTCGTGTACAGGGTTATTGTTACCATCTTTCTAAATTCCATATATATGCGTTAGTATACTGTATTGGTGTTTTTCTTTCTGGCTTACTTCACTCTGTATAATAGGCTCCAGTTTCATCCACCTCATTAGAACTGATTCAGATGTATTCTTTTTAATGGCTAAGTAATACTCCATTGTGTAAATGTACCATAGCTTTCTTTATCCATTCATCTGATGATGGACATCTAGGTTGCTTCCATGTCCTGGCTATTGTAAATAGTACTGTGATGAACATTGGGGTACATGTGTCTCTTTCAATTCTGGTTTTCTCAGTGTGTGTGCCCAGCAGTGGGATTGCTAGATCATAAGGCAGTTCTATTTCCAGTTTTTTAAGGAATCTCCACACTGTTCTCCATAGTGGTTGTACTAGTTTACATTCCCACCAACAGTGTAAGAGGGTTCCCTTTTCTCCACACCCTCTCCAGCATTTATTGCTTGTAGACTTTTGGATTGCAGCCATTCTGACTGGCGTGAAATGGTACCTCATAGTGGTTTTGATTTGCATTTCTCTGATAATGAGTGATGTTGAGCATCTTTTCATGTGTTTGTTAGCCATCTGTATGTCTTCTTTGGAGAAACGTCTATTTAGTTCTTTGGCCCATTTTTTGATTGGGTCATTTATTTTTCTGGAATTGAGCTGTAGGAGTTGCTTGTGTATTTTTGAGATTAGTTGTTTGTCTGTTGCTTCATTTGCTTTTATTTTCTCCCATTCTGAAGGCTGTCTTTTCACCTTGCTTATAGTTTACTTTGTTGTGCAGAAGCTTTTAATTTTAATTAGGTCCCATTTGTTTATTTTTGCTTGTATTTCCAATATTCTGGGAGGTGGGTCATATCTGACTCTTTGTGACCCCATGGACTGTAGCATACCAGGCCTCCCTGTCCATCACCAACTCCCTGAGCTTGTTCAAACTCATGTCCATTGAGTCAGTGGTGCCATCCAACCATCTCATCCACTGTCGTCCTCTTCTCTTCCTGCCTTCAATCTTTCCCAGCATCAGGGTCTTTTCAAATGAGTCAGCTCTTCACATCAGGTGGCCAAAGTATTGGACTTTCAGCTTTAGCATCAGTCCTTCCAATGAATATTCAGGACTGATTTCCTTTAGGATGGACTGGCTGGATCTCCCTGCTGTCCAAGGGACTCTCAAGAGTCTTCTCCAACACCACAGTTCAAAAGCATCAGTTCTTCTGCGCTCAGCTTTCTTTATAGTCCAACTCTCACATCCATACATGACTACTGGAAGAACCATAGCTTTGACTAGACAGACCTTTGTTGGCAAAGTAATGTCTCTGCTTTTTAATAAGCTTTCTAGGTTGGTCATAACTTTTCTTCCAAGAAGCAAACGTCTTTTAATTTCATGGCTGCAGTCACCATCTGCAGTGATTTTGGAGCCCCCCAAAATAAGGTGAGCCACTGTTTCCCCACGTATTTGCCATGAAGTGATGGGACCGGATGCCATGATCTTAGTTTTCTGAATGTTGAGTTTTAAGTCAACTTTTTCACTCTCCTCTTTCACTTTCATCAAGAGGCTCTTTAGTTCTTCACTTTTTGCCATAAGGGTGGTGCCATCTGCATATCTGAGGTTATTGATATTTCTCCCAGCAATCTTGATTCCAGCTTGTGCTTCATCCAGTCCAGCATTTCTCTTGATGTACTCTGCATATAAGTTAAATAAGCAGGGTGACAATATACAGCCTTGACATAATCCTTTCCTGATTTGAAACCAGTCTGTTGTTCCGGGTCCAGTTCTAACTGTTGCTTCTTGACCTGCTTACAGATTTCTCAGGAGGCACATCAGGTGATCTGGTATTCCCATCTCTTGAAGAATTTTCCACAGTTTGTTGTGATCCACACAGTCAAGGTTTTGGCATAGTCAATAAAGCAGAAATAGATGTTTTTCTGGAAGTCTCTTGCGGTTTTGATGATGCAATGGATGTTGGCAATTGGATCTCTGGTTTCTCTGTCTTTTCCTGCTTGAACATCTGGAAGTTCACGGTTCACGTACTATTGAAGCCTGGCTTGGAGAATTTTGAATATTACTTTGATAGCATGTGAGATGAGTGCAGTTGTTCAGTAGTTTGAGCATTCTTTGGCATTGCCATTCTTTGGGACTGGAACGATACATTTAGACTGTGTTTATATATTTATCATTGAAGAAATCATATCTTGGACCTATTGGCAATATTCTGTATGGTTACCATTTGATTCTTCTAAAATTCAGTTTAAATATGATATTGAAAGATACTTTGGCAATTGTCAGAGTGGTCCTGACAGACATTTTTTTCTTGTTTGTGTTTTTATGGATTGACTGGACACGGGTGGCAGCTTTTGCATTTCAGGGTGATCTGTAGTTGTGAAACAAGAGTGTAATATGAGCTTTATTGATGTACTGTTGAGATTTAAGGAATTGTTTTAAATTATTTTCTAAAGCAAGGATTTAAATAATATATAACTAAAAAAGATGTGTTCTGATTATTAATTAGTTTAACAAGGTTTTGAGATCCTCCTGGTATGGCGGAAAATCACTTCATATGTTTCCTGTTGGGCACTTGTAGTTAACTCAGGCATGTTGTTGAAGGCTTATCATTTCTCTCTGAAATTTTTTTGTCTTTTTTAAGCCCCTATAAATGCCTATTTAATAGCTTATTTTTTGTGAGTTATATTAAATATATTTGGGAGATGGTATTAAACACTCTAATCTCCTGTGTACTCTGTGATACGATGTGTGGTATTAGGGAAATACCTGGACATGAGGTTAGTATAACACAGTTACTCTGTTGAAACTTTCTGTTGGATTATGAAGTACCTTTTTGTACAGCTGAATACAGTATATACCTTTAAGTTCTTACCGTACTGACTTCTTTATCACACTTAACTCTCTGTGGATCGTTTCTGTGGATCATTTCTTCCTTGAATCCATTCTTATCTTGCCTTCCCACTTCCGCTGCAGCTGTGGCTCTTCCTTTTTGGTGTCCTTTCTTGGCTCCTCTTCCTCTGCCTGTCCCTTACATGTCAGTGAGTCTTAGAGCTTGTGGCTTGACTCTCTCCTTGCCCCACTTTGTCTGGTCTCTGTCTGAGAGATGGTTCCTGTGGTCATGCTGTCTGGATGCTGATGGTTTTCCTACCTTACTCTCTTGCCTCACCCTCTCCTCTGAGTCATGGATCTGCTTGTGTTTCATTCATTCTTCCATTCACTCAGTGATTGGTGAGCTCCTTGTGTGCCTGGCATCGTTCCACATATTGGGATACAGAGTTGAACAAGACATGGTATTTTCTTGAGGAAGGCAGACAGCAGCCATGTAATTTCAGAGGACACTTATTACTGGGAAGATGCGAGGTGCTGGCAGAGAGACTGAGCAGCCTGAGGTCTTTGGGAAGCTCAGATCTGGTTGGGTCGCCTCTCTGCAGAGGTCCCTTTGTTGGCCACTCTGTGTCCTCAGAGTGCAGTCTAGCTCCTTTGAGTCGTCTGCAGCGGTGGCCTCTTCGTTCTCATGCCAGCCACTGCCCGCTCCTCCCCTTACATGGTCAGCCTCACCAAACTCGACTGTGTGCAGGGCTGAGCGTCAGTGTCTCATGCCCTTTGCTTCTAACTTCTGAGTGGATTTTCTGTTCAGTGTCATCTCCCCCTTTCTTCCTCACTCTCTGACTGCTTGTTCTTCAGGCGTGAGCTGGGATGTCAGCCCTAGGACACCTTTCATGACACATGCAGGATTGGGCTAGTAAAGCCACCAGTCCTCATCTGTCTGACCCTGTTAGGACAACTGAGGTACTGTGTTATCTTCACTGTCTTTGTGCATAGCCGGCACGTAAGGCACATACAGACATTTAAATAGGATTGTATTCATTAAAATTAATGAACACACGTTCTAAATGAAAAGAACCATATCAGTTACACATTTTTAACATAAAGTAACCATGTTTTATAGGCGAACTATGCCATTTTTGGGCCAGGACTGGAGATCTCCTGGATGGAGTTGGATGAAAACCGAAGACGGCTGGAAAAGATGTGATGCGTGGAGCCAGGAACTTGAGGGGGAGAACAGCCAGTGTGACATTGGCCATGGCATGTGAGTCTAGCTCAGCAGAGCCACGGCGTGTCCCACCAACACTGATGTCGTGTCTGCTGAAGCTCCGTGACTTACCAATTGGCTGAGAATCGCCCCCAGAAAGGCTGGTGTGAGGAGACAAGTTATTAGCCAGAGTCTCAGCCTGGTGCCCACACACAGATGCTGCTGTCTTCTTTATTTAAAGCGTTTACTCTTTACAGCTTTCTGAGAGATAGGTGTTGTTATTATTAACCTCCCATTATAGCTGAGGATGGGGAAAGGAATGGCGACCCACTCCAGTATTCTTGCCTGGAAAACCCCATGGACAGAGGAGCCTGGCAGGCTACAGTCCATGGGGTCACAAAGAATCAGACACGACTGAAGCGATTAAACATGCATGCATAGCTGAGGAGGGAGAAGAAATGGAAAGACGCGTGCTGGTGGCCTACATCCGAGGCGCATGATAATGGCTTGCACCAGACGGGAGAGGTTTCTCTTGGAGGCCTGAATGGCGCTGTGACTTTGCTTGGGGCTGAAGTGACGTGTCTCGTTGGTCTGCAGGTCCCAGCATGCGGCCTCACCTGTGCGGTTCAGGGTGCAGCTTCACCCCAGGGCTGCCTTCCTCCTGGCGGGAGAAGGGAGGAGGGAGACGCCTGTCCCCACCTCACGAGCTGGTGTGTGAGCGGCAGGGAGCTCTGGGGGCCGTGGTCCTCTCCAGATGGAAGTGGGTGGTTGCAGACACAGGAGCAGGCTGGCGGGCCGTGGCGTGTCACTCACCGTCCGTGTCACAAGTGTCCTGTAGCGTTTGGGGAGCGGGAGGTCTGGGGACCTCTTCCTCCAGAGAGTCACGGGTCTTGCCGTGGATCATACTGCATATTTTTATCTCACATTGACCTAACTCTCAACTGTGTATTTTGAATGGACAGCGTAAGTCAGACAACGTAAGTGCATAGGTGTCTGTGTTTTCTCCTGTACGTTTGTCCCTGGACTGTTCCCTCCCTTCAGATGAGGGGCAGTCTGGCGGCCTGGCCCGCCCAGGGCAGAGTGTGGCAGAGCACACGTGGGCGTGTCTCCCCGGGGCCTCTCACTGCTCTGGGCCAGCCAGACGTGTGTCTGAGCCTGCCTCTCCAGGGGCAGGGCGTGTTGGGGGCGGGGGCATGCCGGGCAGCTCCCTCATCCCCCGTGCTGGGTTCCACTTCTCTGATGTCTTTCTGGGGAGCAGTGTGGTTCCGCTCCTCCTGGATACCTCTGAGATTGTCATTAGCAAATGACAGATTAGCAAAAATCTGTTCAGATTTGAGAGCTTCTGCCTTTAGTGCTTGAATCAGTGACAGCAAACTCGTGTGTGACTAGGTATGAGATACAGACAGGATCATGCAGTCTCTATGAATTGGTGTTATTTAGCACCTGTCACGGAGAAGGCAATGGCACCCCACTCCAGTACTCTTGCCTGGAAAATCCCTGCAGTCCATGGGGTCGCTAAGAGTCGGACACGACTGAGCGACTTCACTTTCACTTTTTCGCTTTCATGCATTGGAGAAGGAAATGGCAACCCACTCCAGTTTTCTTGCCTGGAGAATCCCAGGGGCAGGAGAGCCTGGTGGGCTGACGTCTATGGGGTCACGCAGAGTCGGACACGACTGAAGTGACTTAGCAGCAGCACCTGTCACTGGATGTTAAGTTGTTTGTTTTGAGTAAGTGCTCTTTTGCCTGTCTTGATGATTTACAGTTCTTACCAGTGTTGTTTAAGTCTGTTCTGACAGTGATGAATGCATTCATTTGGCAAATTCAGCTGTTTTTATTAAAAGTGAATTCAGTTTAGTGGATGGCGCCTGTGTACAATTTTCTTGTCAGAGAGTGGTGGCGAGGAAGCCAGTGGTGGTTTTGAGCATCGGTGCTTGGACTTCTGCTGGCCAGAATCTTCAGGGAGCCCCTCTTTGCCACCAGCTGGAAAGCTGTCCAGGGTCAGTGTGCTGAGAGTAACCATTGCATGCATCTTCACTTTGGAAGCGGGTGGGCTGCGTTTTGCCTAGTCTTTTTTTTTTTTTTTTTAACTACAAGGAAGTTTTTTTTTTTTCCCTAAAGAAAATGTTTTCAAGTTGTTTAGTTATCACCTTATGATTTTATTGTTTCATCCAAAAAAAAAAAAAGGGAAAGCTTTAAATTACGTATTTCAGTGGATAAAAGACATGCTTTACCTCATCTGGCTTCAGTTAAGGCCTTAATAGGCAGCATTATTTGATTGATGCTTCGTAGGAATACATGCCAGTGCAGTAATAGTTCTAGTTGAGTCTTTGGAAACGTGGGGACAAGCAAAAATGTTGGGTGTTTCTTTAGCATTGGATCAGGGAGACAGCAGATCATTAGTATCAGGTACTTTTTTCCAGTGTATAGATTATAAATATAAATTTTAAAGTTGGAAATGACCTTGGTTGAGCATGTTAAAATCCTTAGGAGATTGTAAAACATGTACATCACTTCCTGATGCAACTTTCTGATAAGAACCAGGATAAACCTCAGATTTCTCAGAACAAACAAAAACCTTAGATATTAGCCTTGTAATTTCAAATGTGTGATTTATTGCTTTGAAAATTAAGAGATTGCCTTCAGATTTTAACATGATTTTTATTTTGGGCTCCTGAATTGTAAAAGTATTTATTGTCCAAATAAACCAAAATTTATTTATTTATTTTACAAAAGAAAATCCGAATGAAGAAATCCTTGTAAAAGTATTTTAATAAAATGTATCTTTGTTTCAGTATCTTAAATAGTGAAGATGAAGACATATTCAGTAATGAAGAGCACGAATATGCATCCAAAAAAAGGAAAAAGGACCATTTTAGAAATGACACAAATACTCAGTGTAAGATCATTTTCGTTAATAATCTCATGTTTGCTTGTGGACTGTTTTGATAAATTGGATTGTGTTGACAGTGCTTTTCTAGGGCAGACATGCTGATCCAGTTACATAAGCAATAGTGTGTCCAGAGGTCAGACTTGGTGGTCACAGTCTTGCAGCTCTGCCGTTTGCTTGACTAAATCATCAGTAAGATTTACAGCAATGAAATAAAAGACAGGAAAACCCACAGAACAGCCTGTCTGAATGTTGAATTATGTGTGTTTAGTCGCTATGTCCTGGAGAAGGAAATGGCAACCCACTCCAGTGTTCTTGCCTGGAGAATCCCAGGGACAGGGGAGCCTTGTGGGCTGCCGTCTATGGGGTCACACAGAGTTGGACACGATTGAAGCGACTTAGCAGCAGCAGCAGCAGCAGCAGCAGCAGTCGCTATGTTCTACTCCTTGCGAGCCTGCCCAAGCTCTTCTGCCCATGGAATTCTCCAGGCAATAATACTGGAGCAGGTTGCCCTTTCCTCCTGCAGGGGATCTTCCCAACCCAGAGATTGAACCCTGAATGTGTCTCCTGCGTTGCAGGTGTGATTTTTACCACTGAGTCACAGTAGCGGTCCTAAATTCAGGTCTGTTCACTCCTAAGCAGTGAAACTAACCTTTAGAGGCCTTGACACTGCTTTGGTGCAGGAGACACTGCTGGTTCAGAACAGGAGATAGTTGTGGTCAGAGCTGGAGCCTGTAGGCAGCCCTGAGTCACTGAGGGCCTGTTAGTGTGATCAGTCGTGCGCCCCCTGGAGGCTCCCATGGACAGTGTAGTCTCCATCCTTGAAGCTCTGGGACAGGAGTTACGTGGAAAGTGTATTTAAATGGAATACCATATAGGGACAATGAAAGAGGAAGAGCATTTTTATTAGGGTATATACAAAATGCATATTTATAGGCATTTATGTTTGGAGATGGCTGAAGTCGCTGGTGACACTATTTTCTTCTAAGTCACCAAGACGTGACCGTGCCATGACATCTTTCATGCAAAGACATTTTAACACTTTGTAAACTGATGTTGGGACGCGAAGCATGTGGCCGAGTCAGGGGGTCTCCTGTTCACATGGCAGCAGACAGTGTTGTTACACATGCAGCTTTTGAAGCTCCTCAAAATCTTCATTTGGTAAAGAGTCACCATATGTTAAAAACAAATTTTTATCCTAGGTTTTTATCGTGAAAACTGGATCTATGTCCATAAAGAAAGCACAAGAGAAGTAAGTATTCTGTTATAAATAAGAGTATATTTTGTATTGTTTCTGTTGGTTGTGTGATGTCACATTAAGTAAATTGTTTCTTTTGCAATATCAAATCAGTGTCCAAATTCTGACAGGTGAAAGCTTTACGAGGGTCTTTCAGACAGTGTTTGCATATGCATGAATGTGTGTGTGTGCCTGTGTGGTATATGTGCCTGTATGTGGTGAGTGTGCATGTGTGCGCATGTGTGGTATATGTGCCGGTGTGTGTGGTGTATGTGCCTGTGTGGTGTGTATGTGAGTGTGCGTGTGTGTGTCTGTGTGGTATATGTGCCTGTGTGTGGTGAATGTGCGTGTGTGTGGTGTATGTGCCTGTGTGTGTGTGGTATGAGTGTGTGTGTGAGTGTCCGTGTGTGTGCCTGTGTGGTATATGTGCCTGTGTGTGTGGTGAATGGGCCTCTGTGTGTGGTGAGTGTGCGTGTGTGTGCGTGTGTGGTGTATGTGCCTGTGTGTGTGTGGTGTGAGTGTGTGTGTGTGTGTGCCTGTGTGGTATATGTGCCTGTGTGTGTGGTGAATGTGTGTGTGTGCACATGTGTGGTGTATGTGCCTGTGTGTGTGGGGTGTGTGTGTGTGTATGCGTGTGTGTGCCTGTATGGTATATGTGCCTGTGTGTGTGGTGAATGTGCGTGTGTGCGCGTGTGTGGTGAATGTGTGTGTGTGTGTGCCTGTGTGTGTGGTGAATGTGTGTGTGTATGCCTATGTGGTGTATGTGCCTGTGTGTGTGTGAGTGTGTGTGTGTGCGCGTGTGTGGTGTATGTGCCTGTGTATGTGTGTGTGTGGTGTGAGTGTGTGTGTGTGGTGCATGTCAGTGCCCTGTACAGATCTGATTCAGCTGAGGGCTGTTTCAGAACAAGTATGGGCCTGAAGGTGCTTTGATATTTCTCCCTGCCCTCCCCGAGCTGTTCACAGTGAGCTGCTGTTGCTGGTGGGGCTGTGTCTTGGCCCCTGTGTGTTCTGGGAGGGTGGGGACAGCTTGTTAACCCTCGTTTATTTGTAGAGGAGTGAAGGTGGTGTTGGTAGTTAAGTTGGAATCTGCAAAGAGCAGTTCAAGCCCTGCCGTCCCCCTTTCTTGGCAGAAGGTCTGGTCAGTTCACCTCAGCTGTCTGTTTCCTTTTTCTCTGCTTGATATCTGGGGAAGCTTGCGTCTATCTGTAACCTGAAAGACCCTTTTGCTTTTGCCTTATTTTGCGACAATTGGGGGAAATGATTTGGAAGGAGTCGTTTAGCATGTGTTTAGATGATGTTAGCATGAGTGAAGTGTTCCGGCAGTGTTGGTAGTGGATGTGCATTTCCTAGAAGCTTAAGGGTTAGATTCTGAGACAGGGAGTTACTCTGAGCTGTTTGGCAGTAGTTGCTGTTGTTAAATGGATGTGCCGCTGGGAGAACCTGTGTGAGCTCATGAAAGACTCCGAGACAGAGCAGGGTTCTGCTTTGGTGCACACGAGACAGCAGGGGAGGGGCCGTGAGGCCTCAGACGGTGCTGGGTCCATGGGGCAGGGGCGCAGGCAGGTGTCGGGAGGGCCCCCCTCCACGGAGCATCGCACCTTTGGTCTTCCCTCTGGGCCCACCAAGTGTCTGCTGCTCGTGTGGTGCACACATGCGACCTCCAGCCCTGTTGTGAGATGGGTGGCTGCCCGGGAGGAGTCTGTCACACCAGTGTCTGGATGCTGTGCACTGAGAAAGAGAAACGTTACCGGCCGTGATGGGTTTCATGTTATGACCGACGCTCCCTCCACAGCTCCCAGGGAAACATTCTGCAGCTGGTAGTGCTGAGCATTTGCGGTGAGTGTGTCTTGCTGACTTCTGTGCACCTCGAGGCTGCTGCAGTTTGGGGGTGCGTCTCGTGTCGAAGACAGGTGCCCTCTGCGTGCCTGCCCCGCTGGGCCTGCTCCTGTCTCTGAAACACGAGGCGTGTCTGTCTCCTCATGTTTTCTCTGATTATTCCCATGCTTTATCCTCACAACACTGAACTGAAAACCTCTCTGTGTTCTAAGTGTTCAAAAACAGAGATAGAGTTTAAAATGTCTTCTGAAACCTAGGGTTCAAATCTGTACAGCACTTAATATAGAACATGGGGCATATCATTAAGGAAAAACATCTGAAATAGCAGTGTTTCTGGTAATGAAAAAAAAGTCACGTTTCCTTCATGGTCTTTGACTCTTGAACCCGTGAGCCTTATTACCTACCACATGCTTGGGTTTTTGATGCTCGGCCCCCTGTTCCCAGCCTGAACACTGCCCATTGTCACATCCCATTGCCTCCAGCTCTTTCCACCTAAACACTGGTATTCAAACCTCCTGCCTCACTCAGGTGCATCTCAGCCTTGATGCTGAGTGGCTGGGTGAACGTAGGACTGCCTGCAGAGGAGCTGAACGGCAACATGTGTGTTCACAGAAGATGCCTTTTACTAGTGGCCAAGCACGAGTCATGTATTTGTAGTTGCACAGCCTAGAATACATCTGGTTATTTTGTTATTTTAGGCTTAATTTGGGCCTCCCTAAATGCATGTCAACAAAAGAAATTGATAAGTATTTAAACAGTATTTATCTTTGTATCTACGGTGGTGTAGAGTGTCAATACACATATATAATTGATTACACATAAATGGCAGATTTAGAATGGCATTAATTTTACTCTAAAATTAAACCTAAACATGGAATAAATCATGCTATGCTATGCTGTGCTAAGTCACTTCAGTCGTGTCCGACTCTGTGTGACCCCATAGACGGCAGCCCACCAGGCTTCCCCGTCCCTGGGATTCTCCAGGCAAGAACACTGGAGTGGGTTGCCATTTCCTTCTCCAGTGCATGAAAGTGAAAAGAGAAAGTGAAGTCGCTCAGTCATGTCAGACTCTTAGCGACCTCATGGACTGCAGCCCACCAGGCTCCTCCGTCCGTGGGATCCTCAAGGCAAGAGCACTGGAGTGGGGTGCCATTGCCTTCTCCAGAATAAATCATAGTGAAAATGAATATCCTTTGCGGGGAAAAAAAAAAAAGTTGCACAGACTAATTCCCGTTAGCTGTCCATTCATTTTGCCTGGTTGGCTGATTTGATGTATCGTAACTTGTGGCTTCAGCAACATGTGAACCGTGAACTTCCTGATGTTCAAGCTGGTTTTAGAAAAGGCAGAGGAACCAGAGATCAAGTTGCCAACATCCACTGGATCATAGAAAAAGCAAGAGAGTTCCAGAAAAACATCTATTTCTGCTTTATTGACTATGCCAAAGCCTTTGACTGTGTGGCTCACAATAAACTGTGGAAAATTCTTCAAGAGATGGGAATACCAGACCACCTGATCTGCCTGTTGAGAAATTTGTATGCGGGTCAGGAAGCAACAGTTAGAACTGGACATGGAACAACAGACTGGTTCCAAATAGGAAAGGGAGTACGTCAAGGCTGTATATTGTCACCCTGCTTATTTAACTTCTATGCAGAGTACATCATGAGAAACTCTGGGCTGGAAGAAGCACAAGCTGGAATCAAGATTGCTGGGAGAAATATCAATAACCTCAGATATGCAGATGACACCACCCTTATGGCAGAAAGTGAAGAGGAACTCAAAAGCCTCTTGATGAAAGTGAAAGTGGAGAGTGAAAAGGTTGGCTTAAAGCTCAACAGTCAGAAAACAAAGATCATGGCATCCGGTCCCATCACTTCATGGGAAATAGATGGAGAAACAGTGGAAACAGTGTCAGAGTTTATTTTTGGGGGCTCCAAAATCACTGCAGATGGGACTGCAGCCATGAAATTAAAAGACGCTTACTCCTTGGAAGGAAAGTTATGACCAACCTAGATAGCATATTCAGAAGCATAGATATTACTTTGCCAACAAAGGTTTGTCTAGTCAAGGCTTCATGTGTGGATGTGAGAGTTGGACTGTGAAGAAGACTGAGTGCCGAAGAATTGATGCTTTTGAACTGTGGTGTTGGAGAAGACTCTTGAGAGTCCCTTGGACTGCAAGGAAGTCCAGCCGGTCCATTCTGAAGGAGATCAGCCCTGGGATTTCTTTGGAAGGAATGATGCTAAAGCTGAAACTCCAGTAGTTTGGCCACCTAATGCGAAGAGTTGACTCATTGGAAAAGACTCTGATGCCGGGAGGGATTAGGGGCAGGAGGAGAAGAGGACGACAGAGGATGATGGCTGGATGGCATCATTGACTCGATGGATGTGAGTCTGGGTGAACTCCGGGAGTTGGTGATGGACAGGGAGGCCTGGCGTGCTGCGATTCATGGGGTCGCAAAGAGTCGGACACGACTGAGCGACTGAACTGAACTGAACTGAACCAAACTTGTGTCTGTTTTTCCAGAGACACGGCTACTGTACTTTGGGAGAAGCTTTTAATCGGTTAGACTTCTCGAGTGCGATCCAGGACATCCGAAGGTTCAATTACGTGGTCAGGGTGAGTATTCATTTCAGAGCCACCGGAGGACACGTGGAGTGGTTGCGCCCTAAAGATTATCATGTCACATGTTTAAGATGCTTTTGGCAGCTGCGTAAAGCTGTGCTTGTTCCTGGTGGAGAACCATGGGATGGGGAGTGGGGGTCAGGAGTAGGAGGATTGAAGCTCCCTCCAGCCCACCTCACATGTCACATTGGAGACAGAGGGAGAAGCGGGAGTTTCTCTCAGGGTTTCTTGCCCGGTGGTTTCACATGCATTTTCTACTTTGTGTTTTTCCCAGAGCATGGAGCCCTGCTCGATAGAGGGGAGCAAGCTAGTGGAGAGAAGGGAATTGATACAGAACAGAGCTGCATAGAAGCCTTATTATGTTAATGATACATTTTTAGAAGAAATGTTTACCTTTTCCTGCATTCAGAAAATAAGGGATCTCACTGTATATTCCATTTATTGTTTGTTTTTATTTGCCTAGCAAGTTTACTCACCTGACTGTCCTAGGCCAAGAGTAAGTGAGGAGTCATGAAACTGTTAATTGGGATTTTTAATAGTGCCACAAGGCTGTGGTAGGTACTCCCTGTAGCAGCCTGTAGGAGTGCTCCTGCAAGGACAGAGCACTGGCTGGTTACGTGACCCCAGCGGGGCCTGGAGTGTGGTTTCTGTGATCACATGTGTATAGACACACGAGAATTAGCGGCATGATCCTCCCCAGCAGTTAGCGTGTGATTGTCATGTTTGTCGTTTTGGCCTCCACAGTTAACACAGTAGTGTGTGTGTGCAAGAGTGTGTAAGTGTGTGTGAGTTGGCACTTTCTTTGCTCCCTCTGAAACTGACAGAGGCAGCAGGGAGGGCTGGAGAGGAGGGATGAAGAATCCCTTTTCAGAGACACAGGAGCAGATGTGATCTGGGTTGTGGAATGTGTTTGCGGCTCACCCGGAGGGGCTCAGGTCGCTCAGGAGTAGTGCGGGCTGCAGTGAGCGGGTGTGCGGGCGTGGGTCTGACAGCACCGCAGACAGGCGTGGCCACAGTGAGGGCCGGCACGGGCACAGCAGTCACGGGACGTGAGGCAGTGGGGATGGGCTGACCTGGGGCTCCTGGACTGGTGTGCACAGAGCTGGGCGTGGGTCACTGGAGACTCCTACAGATGAGCGGTGTTTGTGATGACCGGTGTCCCTGACGTGCGGAGGGGAGGGGCAGCTCTGTGTCCGAGAAGCCGGCCCTGCTGCTGCATCCCCCTAGGGCCTCCCCACTGGCCTCCCTGCAGGCCACCAGGACTGCTCCTCCCTCAGAGCCAAGGAGGGATGCACTGGCTTCCGTGTGCTGAGAGCAGCCAGCCTCTGACGGAGGGGGAGCCTGGGAGGCAGGTGGACATCGGGCCCGGATGGACCCCCAGGAGCAGTGGGAGGGCAGCACTGGCAAGGAAGCTGGAGGGACAGACAGAGGGACGGATGTGCTGGGGGGCCATCAGGGAAGGCCTGGCTCATGTGAGGCTGGGCTGGTCAGAGGAGGGGGCACAGAGTGCAGCAGGGGTGGCCGGGACACCGGCCGGGGCTAGAGGGCAGAGGTTGAGCAGCAGCCCTACCTACTGCATCCTTTGCTTTCTTCTCGGGTCACTGGGGTGGGGAGGTGGGCTTCCCTTCAGAGGCAATGCTCACCTGTAACCCCTCCCTCTGCCCAAGCTGTTGCAGCTAATTGCAAAGTCCCAGCTGACCTCGCTGAGTGGTGTGGCCCAGAAGAACTACTTCAACATCCTGGATAAGATCGTTCAGAAGGGTAAGGCGAGAACTGGCATTTTTACTGATCTCAGTCTTAGTTAGAAACTTAGTACAAGGAGATTGGATGTTTCTTTCATTTACCCCCAGTATTAATGGTGTCAGATAATGTGATGGGCTCAGGTTGGCCACTTGGTACTTGATGTTCTTGGTGGTGTTCTTTAAAAGATGATTTTGGACACAGAAGAATATATTGTAATGAGAAAGACAGGTTGGGGGGCACACCTTGAGACATGTGGGATCTTAGCTCCCCCACCAGGGATTGAACCCGTGCTTCCTGCAGTGGAAGTGCAGTCTTCACCACTGGACCACCAGGGAAGTCCCTGAGAAAGTAATCCCTGAGTTTTAATTGGACACGTTCTTCATGGTTAACTGGTCATAGCTCACTTTTGCTATATAGTGATTCTGTAATTGCCAAGGTGTGACTTATTTCTTATGCATCAGACAAGCCTGTAATTTTCTTTTTAACTTAATGTTTGTCTTAAATAGTTAATGGCCAATAATAAATGGAACTTTAAGAGTTTATGCATATATATGCCATTTTAACTATCAGTTCTCTTTATGATTAAGTATAAAAGAAAGTAGAGATGGTTTTAAAGACAAAATTGTAGACTCAACCACAAATACACTATCAGATAGCATTTGGAGGTTTTTCAATCTCATACTTGTGATACCTCAAAAATGATGCCACTTTGGATATGCAGTGAAATTAGATCATTATTTTCCTTTTGTGGCGAAATATACATAAAATACCATCTTTGCTGTGCATCTCGAGTGCACAGCTCAGTGGCACTGAGCGGTCACATCACTGTGGCTGTGGCCACCACAGTGGCGACATGCTGTCCACAGAACTGACACAGTGTCCCCATATACACAAATCCCACTTCCCCAGCACCTGCCATCTACATGCTCTGTGAACTTGACTATTCCAAGGACCTCATATTAGGAGCATCAAACAACACTTGTCCATTTGTGACTGGTTCTTATCATAAGGTCTTCAGGTTTCATGCGACACATGTCAGCATTTCTGCCCTGTTTAAGGCTGAGGGATACTCCACTGTGTGTATAAGTCACATTCTGTTCACCTATGCTGTCTGTTGAGAGGCCCTTGGGTTGTGAAAGCAGGCCATTTTAAAAATCATTTTGCTTCTTTTCTCTTTTGGCTGTGCTGGGTCCTTGTTGCTGCACGGGGTTTTCTCTGGTTGCAGAGAGTGGGGGCTCCTCTCTAGTCGTGGTGCGTGGGCTTCTCATTGTGGCCGCTTCTTTTGTTGGGGAGCACAGGCTCTAGGGCTCTCAGGCCTCAATAGTTGCAGCTCATGGGCTCAGTAGTTGCAGCTCCCAGGCTCTGGAGCACGGGCTTGATAGTTGTGGCTCACAGGCTTAGTTGCTCTGAGACATGTGGAATCTTCCCGGATCCAGGAGCAAACCTGTGGCTCTCCTGCATTGGCAGGTGGATCCTTCACTGAGCCCCCAGGGAAGCCCGAAAGCAGGTCATTTTTAACAATGGGGGCTGTTGGTATTATTGGATTGTTTCGTTTTTGTTTATTCCAGTTCTCGGTGACCACCAAAACCCTCGCCTGATCAAGGATCTTCTCCAAGACCTCAGCTCCACCCTGTGCATTCTGATCCGAGGAGTAGGGAAGTCCGTGCTGGTGGGAAACATCAACATCTGGATTTGCCGATTAGAGACCGTTCTCCGCTGGCAGCAGCAGCTGCAGAATCTTCAGATGACAGAGGTATGTGCTTTCTGGCCTGCAAGTGAGTAGTCTCTGCTGTTACATCACAGAAGCCATTGCTACTTCTGAGTGTATGTGGAAGACTATCACAGCTTTTCCAAAGGCTTTTTCTTTTTACATTTCCTGAAAACATATTAAACTGTCGTAAGATGGATTCAGGCCAGAAGACTCTTTAATGGTTTATAGGTGTCATTGGAAAGACAATGGGGATGGTAATTATTAAAAACAGCTGGTCTTATGGGTGATGAGATGGTAAATTAATTTACCGTGACAGCAGATTAGATATTTTAGACTAGAATAACATTCGGTAAATTAAGACTGCACCGCATAGTGGTGGCCGTTCACCTGCTGTTGCTTCTCGGGGTTGGTGTTCTTGCTGTCTTTGATGTTTTATGTTTATTCTGATAACTGGTTTCATCAAGAGAAATGTTGACCCCATTCACTGAAGTGTCTTGTGTTGTGTTTGGTTTATCTCTGGTTGGGTTCAGAGGTGATCTTGGGCCATGTATTTGTCATGTGAATGTGAGATTTATAGGGAGTGATGATTCCCTAGTTAAGGCCCTGCAGTTAGCAGGGGTGCTCTGACATTCCGTGTCCAGGCAGCCTCAATCCTATGTTCAGGGGCTTGTGCTGTGAGGGCCACTCACCTGTGAGACACTTACATGTGGGGCGTGTCTGCTTTCCAGACCGTGACCAGGCCATATGCCCCAGATTCCACTGTCCCCAAGTCCATGATATGCAGTGATGCCACATCACCCAGCGAACTCTGGGACTAGGGTGTCAGTGTCCGGGGCCCCAGGTTCAGCCAGGGCTGCTGCAGGGTGTCATCTGGGAGGAGTGGGGAGGAGGGAGACGTCGCTGTGACCAACGTGCTGCCGCGTTCCCGCTGGAGTAAGTGTGCGGGCCCTCCCAGCAGGTGGACAGCGGCCTGACGCTCAGCGACCTTCCTGTGCACATGCTCAGCAACATCCTGTACAGGTTCTCGGATGGGTGGGACATCGTCACCCTGGGTCAGGTGACCCCGACACTGTCCGCGCTCAGTGAGGACCGGCAACTGTGGAAGAAGCTCTGCCAGTACCACTTTGGGGAGAAGCAGGTGAGTGGGGGTTGTGGCCCTGATGGCCAAGCCTGGCTGCTTCAGGGAGTGGACTAGAATCACTATGGGAAAGCCTGCTTCTCATGTGGAGAAAGCCATAATTTTAAAAACGATCTAGAACAGAGTAGCAGAACCAGGGCAGTTTCTTCCTGTCAAGGACGGGCCATAAGTCTTTCCTGTAACTGGAGGCCCCTCTCCAGGCGGCGTGTCCCCTTGGAGACTCACGGGTAGGCGCCTGCTCCCTGCACCTTGCCCTCCCAGGATGGGGCCAGCCTTGGGTTCTGGTGGATGCTGTGTGTCTCCGCTTATCGCTGCCCCTCCCTGCCACTCTCGCGCTGCGTGGTTTTTGGAGCACAGCACCGCCAGCTGGGTGCCCATGACACACAGCAGCGTGCAGGGCCAAAGCAGACACAGTCTTGCCCCAGGGAGGCCCCAGGGAGGGCCAGATGTCATGTGTCTCCTCAGACACAGGCTAGCAGACCTCAGGGGTCACATACCTATCCAGGAGAAAGTCAGGTGGTGGAGGCAGCAAGCAGGTTCCTGCCTGAATCAGAGGGTAAGGATTGGGCACAGCCAGGCTGTGGGGCCATCATGATCGCCTTCTCCTGGGGACATGGGGCTCACGAGCAGAGGGTAACATTGTGAGGACCTGTGAAGATGCTGCTGTGTGGGGCAGCCCCTGGCCACGCCCAAGCCCGCCTGCTCAGCATCCCATCTGTGCCTGTTCCTCTGAGGGTGTGGTCGCTGCCCCGTAGAGTGTGAGGTACTGCCTCCTGCCATCTCTGGGGCCCAAGACACTGAACATCTGTTCATGTGCTTGTTGCCTGCCTGTTTGTCTCTCCAAATCCTTCGCCCATTTTGTATTTGGATACTTTCTTCATTCTGGTTACCAGTCCCTGTCAGACTCGATAGCATTAACTTATTTTTAACTTAATGGACATCATGGACATCACTCCAGATAAAAACCTTTCAGTCTTTTGAACAGCTGCATGGTATTCCATTGTATAGATTCAGCTCAAATTTAATTTCAGATAATTGAATGTTTCCTGCAGTGTGTTGCCTTTTAAAGTTGTGCAGATGACATTGCTATGAAAGTCATCTGCTTCTGAACAGAAGTCTGTTTGTCTAGTTTTGTAGACACTTGATCCTTTCAGAAAAAGGCCACGTGGAGTGGAAGCTGATGTATTTTGCGCTTCAGAAGCATTACCCCACCAAGGAGCAGTACGGAGACACCCTGCACTTCTGCCGGCACTGCAGCATCCTCTTCTGGAAGGTGAGGAGAGCACCTGTGCTCCAGGAGAGACACACTGTCCCGCTGAGAGTAGTGAGTGATGACACGATGTTGTCTTACTAGGGACTGTCCCCCTGAGTATAGTGTATGATAACATGATCGTGTCTCACTAGGGACTGTCCACCCGAGTGTAGAGTGTGCTGACATGATGGCATCTCCCCAGGGATGTCCACCCGAGTGTAGAGTGTGATGACATGATGGCGTCTCTCCAGGGATGTCCACCCGAGCGTAGAGTGTGATGACATGATGGCGTCCCCCCAGGGATGTCCACCCGAGTGTAGAGTGTGATGACATGATGGCGTCTCCCCAGGGATGTCCACCCAAGCGTAGAGTGTGATGACATGACAGCGTCTCCCCAGGGATGTCCACTCAAGTGTAGAGTGTGATATGATGGCGTCTCCCCAAGGATGTCCACCCGAGTGTAGAGTTTGATGACATGATGGTGTCTCCCCAGGGACTGTCCACCTGAGTGTAGAGTGTGATATGATGGTGTCTCCCCAAGGATGTCCACCCGAGTGTAGAGTTTGATGACATGATGGTGTCTCCCCAGGGACTGTCCACCTGAGTGTAGAGTGTGATATGATGGTGTCTCCCCAAGGATGTCCACCCGAGTGTGAAGTGTGATGACATGACAGCGTCTCCCCAGGGATGTCCACTCAAGTGTAGAGTGTGATATGATGGCGTCTCCCCAGGGATGTCCACCCAAGTGTAGAGTTTGATGACATGATGGTGTCTCCCCAGGGACTGTCCACCCGAGTGTAGAGTGTGATATAATGGTGTCTCCCCAAGGATGTCCACCCGAGTGTAGAGTGTGATGACATGATGGCGTCTCCCCAGGGATGTCCACCCGAGTGTAGAGTGTGATGACATGATGGAGTCTCACCAGGGACTGTCCATCCGAGTGTAGAGTGTGATGACATGATGGGGTCTCACCAGGGACTGTCCACCCGAGTGTAGAGTGTGATGACATGATGGGGTCTCACCAGGGACTGTCCACCCGAGTGTAGAGTGTGATGACATGATGGTGTCTCCCCAAGGATGTCCAGTTGAGTGTAGAGTTTGATGACATGATGGCATTTCCCCAGGGATGTCCAGCCGAGTGTAGAGTGTGATCACATGATGGCGTCTCCCCAGGGATGTCCACCCGAGTGTAGAGTGTTATCACATGATGGCGTCTCCCCAGGGATGTCCACCTGAGTGTAGAGTGTGATGACATGACAGTGTCTCCCCAGGGATGTCCACTCGAGTATAGAGTGTGATGTGATGGCGTCTCTCCAGGGATGTCCCCCCAAGTGTAGAGTGTGGTGACATGACAGTATCTTCCCCAGGGATGTCCACCCGAGTGTAGAGTGTGATGACATGATGGTGTCTCCCCAGGGATGTCCACCTGAGTGTAGAGTGTGATATGATGGCGTCTCTCCAGGGATGTTCCCCCGAGTGTAGAGTGTGATAACATGATGGCGTCTCCCCAGGGATGTCCCCCCGAGTGTAGAGTGTGATGACATGATGGTGTCTCCCCAGGGATGTCCACCTGAGTGTAGAGTGTGATATGATGGCGTCTCTCCAGGGATGTCCCTCCGAGTGTAGAGTGTGGTGACATGACGGCGTCTCCCCAGGGACTTGGGCCAGGTGCAGGTTCACCAAAGCAGAACTGTGGTTTGACCTGAAATTGGGGCCACCCAACCTCGTCTGGTACAGGATGGTAGGGCATGATCTGGTCTCTGGCCGTGAGCATGCTGACTGTGCTGCGGCCCGAGTCCCGGCAGGCTGCTTCCCCCTGTTCTCATGGCTCAGCCTGAGAGGAGGGTCAGGATCCCCGCCTCTTCTGGAAGTCAGGAGAGGCCACCCCCAACCCCCATTTTCCACACTTTGCCTCAGCTCCACTGTCAGGACCCCAGCAATGGTGCTTCCAGGGGCTTTCCTCACAGCACAGCCCTGGAGCAGAGGAGAGGCCCATGAGAGCGCCCGGGTGCCTCCTGTTTTTTTGAGCCGAACTTAGCATGTCTGGTCCTTGTGGAGACTGAACTGTGTCCACAGTTGTCAGGCCCATCCTCTTCCTCTCTGGTCCCTTCCTCTCCTGTCCAACTCCGATAAAAAGTTTCTGGGGGAGGTACGGGTGCTTCTGTTCACCTTCTCTTAGAAAAACCATTTCCGTAGTTTGCCTTGAGTCTGAATTTGTTTAATGTTGTGAAATTTCACTGGGAAGGAGGGTGACAGGCCGTCTGCCACTGCTGCTCGGGGTCCTCCCGTGGGCCACGGGGCCACGTGCCTTCTGCCTGATCTGAAGCACCATGGCTCTTGTTTGTTTTCTGTTTATCTGTAATTTGTTGGCTGGATTATGAGGCAAACTCTAAACTGCTGAAAAACAAATGACTACTTTAAATTGTTTTCATTTCAGGTTATATACATCATAACGTGGGCTTTTTTTTTTTACCTGTACCCCAGTGGTGGTTCGGTGGGAGTCCCCGTGTTAACAAGGCTTTACTGCTGGTGCTGCAGGGGGCCAGCTGGAGATCACTTTATTTCTGACTTGTTTTGGAGTCTGCCATGGCTTGTTCTGCACAGTTAACAAGAGGAAAGGTGTTGCACGGCTGCAGTGGTGGTTCTGTGGAACCTGTTCCTCCAGGCCAGCGGCACCTCACGCTCAGTCTTGCCAGGGTGCTAGTGGGACATGGGTGAACCAGTCCGCCACAGCACACAGAGGGTAGTCCCAGACATGTGGCAGCTTCAGGGCCGAGTCAGCGGATGAGACGATCTGGTCGCTGCTCTGAACGACGCTTCCCCCAAGCCGAAGGTTTATTCCAGAGACACTGGGAGCAGTGGTGTGTCCCCCTGGGACAGAAGTCTCCATCTTGGCATGGCAGACTGTCTTAGACCATCTGAGGACACTGTTTCTGATGTAGAGAACAAAGAAACACACCTGCTGCTTTCTGTGTTGGCATACAGAATGTTCAGGTGAAGTATCAAGAAATAGGGGTATTCTGGATTTTTAAAAATTGAGAGGTAATATTTTGGGTTTTCAGAAGAATTTGCCTACAGATTCTTTTGTTTATGAAAATTCAGAACAAGTGTCTTGCTGGCCTTTGGGCTCTGAAATGTTGTTCACAGTCTTGCCTTGAAGGCCGAGTGCCTTGACCTCTGTGCAGCCTTGGGGACTGGCTCTGTCCATCTGTGGGGTCACATGGCAGCTTTTTCTCCCAGAGGCCTTTCCACTTTCTTCTGAGTCTATGGGTGGAAATTTAAAGAAAAAACGAGTGTCTGGAATTTGTGGTGGACCCTGCTGCCTGTGTCAGCTCCTGAGCAAGCCCCCTGGCTGGCCACCGCACCCCCACACACAGCTTGGCCCCCAGGCCTCAGCCCAGTTTCGTGGCGCATCTGTGAGGGCAGGCCTGCTGCGTGGAGGCTGCATGGTGCCCAGCCCCATGTGGGGCGATACCCCACTGTGTCCATGCTGCCCACATCCCACTGGACCTGTCCTCTTACACACACACAGGCTGGGGCTCTGCCGCGAGCTCATGCCGCCGCCCAGCTGCCCCAAGCCATCCTGTCTGACCCGGCTTCACTCTCTGGACACTGTGTCAGTTTTTCTGCCTTGCCTTTGGGGGAATGTCGGCAAAGTGAAAGGAGGTCTTGGAGTTGCACACAGGCCCAGCTCAGGCCTGTCTGCCTTCCGTGGGGTGGCCCTCCTGTGAGGCCACTGTGCTCACCCCATCCTCTAGCTGCTTTTCAGGAACTTCAGCTAAAGCCAGGTATGGAGTAGGCTGGAAGCCAGACAGAGTGAATGCAGTCAAAGGCAGGGATCGGGACTGTGTGTCCACTGCCAGGCCCACACTGCAGTGTGCAGCGGGGGCCGGGAGGCCGCTGGTCCCGGCCTGTGCTGACAGCCATCCCCGCAGACCCCTGGGCTGTGGTGAGGGGGCGCAGCCAGCCGGTGGCGAGAGGGGCAAGTTGGTGCTGACCTCGAGTTGAAAACTGTGGGTGAGCAGGAAGGAGCTGACTCCCATGGAACCTACATTTTTCACTTAATTCCATCGAGCCGAGTCAGAGGGAATGAGTGGGCTTTAGGGAAACCTGCTAGAAACGTTCCAGTGTAACCCGCTGCTCTGCATGTTCTCAGTGAAGTCGTGACGGTCATTTGGCTCTGCTGGCTCACCAGCTGTGGGCCCGAGACTGGAGGAGGCGGAAGCCAGGTCGGTCCCAGGTGGCCTGTGGGTCCTATGGCTTCCGGCTGCTGCGTGGGGCCTCGGGGTGCAGCTCTCCCCTCGGTTTCACTGCCCAGTGATGTTGGTCGTTTTCATAAATGATTCATGTTCAGCCTGAGTCCTGGTGTGGCCTGGCTGTTCCTAACCCTGTTTTCCCTTTTTTCCTCCCTTCACTGCTCTCCTCCTCCGCCACCTCCAGGACTGCCGCCTTGCTTTATTACTTGAGGTACCTCCTCTGTGCCTGCGTCTGTACGCGTCCCCTGTCTGGGGCTGGGCCAGTGAGGCCGCAGCCTCTGCTGCCGTGTGACTGGCCTTCCTACTTGGCCACCATTGGGGTCCCGCGAGCTGCCTTTACACCAGGGGTGTAGGCTTGGCTGGGTTGGGGGGGTGGGTCGTGTCTCTAGACATTGGCCTCACTGGCCCCCAGGTCCTGAGGCTGTTATGTCTGCTGACACAGGCGAGCCCTGGGTGTTTCTGCTGTGGGACGAGGTGCTGGGCCCTCTGGTGAACGTGGGTGGGTGGTGCCCAGAGCAGTTCCAGAGTGGGTCCTGACCCACCACCGGGGGAGGGGGCAGCATGACCAGGGTGGGGTTGGGGTGGGGACGAGGGAAGCGCGGGCTCCTCCCGGCCCCCTGACTCAGGGCCGCCTGTGCCCCATGCGCTGGCAGAGATACTCCCCGCTGAGCAGCCACGTGTTCCTAATTCTCGCTTGCTGTCCACATACCCGTGTGCTGGGGTCCAGGTGCATCTAAGTGAATGCCTGGTGACTTCTGAGCTGTCTTCCCTCCTGGCAAGTGTGGTAACACCCTGCCCCTCCCACAGGACTCGGGCCACCCCTGCACAGCTGCTGACCCGGACAGCTGCTTCACGCCTGTGTCCCCGCAGCACTTCATCGACCTTTTCAAGTACTGAGGGTCTAGCCGGGCCCACCATGACCTGGAGTCTGCGTTGGAGGCAACGTGAAAAGGGCCTGTGGGCAGGGCGCCTGTGGCTTCCACCTCTGAAACCGGGTCAGGGAACCCCAGCAAAATCCACCTTTGAAATAGGGTTAAGGAACCCCAGCAAAATCATTTCTGCTTCTCTCTTTAAAAAATTCTTCTAAGCACATTAAAATTTGGAACTTTGTGTATTTGTAAATATGGTTCAAAAAGAGTGTGTTTTCAGCACCACGTCCTGTGCTGAACTGACACTAGCAGCCAAGAAGACTACGCCTCTGAACTCAAATGATGGTTTCCCGATTTTATAGTGATTGGGGTGAGGGTAGGTCGCTGATTCTTGTAATGACATTGTACAGAATATTTATTTTTCTTAAGATGTATATTAACTGTTTTGGTTGTGTCTGCACGAGTCTTCTCAGATACAGAAAGATCCAGGGAAGTATGTGCCTGTCTCCTGGATGCTCAGCAGTGAGTTGTGAATTGTGCAGATGGCTGAGACCCACAAGGGCCTGAGTCTGGGGCTGTGGTCATGGGCTCGTGCCCAACGCTGACAGGCAGGGGGAGCCTGGTGTGGCCTGCACCACACTGCTTGGAATTCTCTTCTAGCAAAGTAATAAATCATGTTTGTCTACCTATTTTAACTTTGTCAATTTTGCATCTTACTGAAAAAAGTAGTGTCAATGATTTTGATAATCAGGGATTGAAACCTCTCAAAGATCATTTTATTTTAAAAATATTGCATGTACATTTTAGAAAATTTTGAAAATAAAGGTTTATAAAAGAATAAAACTGGTGCATAACCCTGGCACCCAGAATATGTGTGCTTGCAGAAAGCACGTTGGAATGGCCCCAGCAGATGCAGGGGAGAAATGAACAAGGTCAGGGACCCGAGCCCAGTCACTCCTGCTTCCTTCTTAAGCAGGTGGAAATGTGCAGTCTTGCGTATTTGTAAATAGAGTCTGTGCTTTCAGCACACATTCTGTGCCGAACTGGTGTAGCCAAAACTATGCTTAGTTGTCAGATGGTAGTTTCCCTGTGTGTGAATCAGGTGGAAGCTTTTCATAAAACCATCAGCGGCATATATATTGTTCTCATTTTACAACCAGCTCTTTTTTCACAAGAGTTTGTGGAAATACGGTTTTTATTGGTGACACGGTACCATGCAGCTGGAAAGAATCACTCTGTGATCAGCAACACTGCACAGGTACTTACATCCATCTGATGATGCTCTCCTCACGTCAAACAAGAAGCAGAGCCCGGGAAGCAAGTCAGAAATCTGCAGGGACATTCCCAGAGCAGTGGTGAGAGTGGGTGGTGGCATCTTTCTTCCCTGAAGACGGATGTGTGAAGAGGCTATGAGGCGGGGGTGTTTCTCCTGAAGGCTTGCTGATCGCTTTTATCTCTGTTCTACTTTTGGCAAATTACCTAATGTGTGTTTACTTTTGGGGTGTTGGTCTTTTTTGTGTTAATTTCTTAAGAGGACATTAACCTCTTGAAGTGAGTTCTTCCCTCTCAACAACATGAAAAGTCTTGGGAGATATGTGTAGCTGTTCCCTATTAATCAGCCCATCTCCACAGGCTGTAGATGTGCTTGGACCGGAACCCACATACAGGGGTCGGCAGGACTTCCGGCAGTTGTGTGGGGCGGGGATGTGACTGGGGTACAGTTAGGGGGGGCAGACAGACCATGCACACTGTCCCTGGGCCCCGGCCAGTTGTGTCCCCATGATCGAACGGCATTGATCAGGAAGAGGCTGTCCTGGGCCGCAGCTGTTTGTGGCATTCCTGAGCATGGTTCCCTGCCCGTGATGTGGCACCTGCATGCTGTCTGTGCTCGCTGGACAGCTGCAGGGGACCCGCAGCACCCCTGTGGGAAGCCTCGCCCCCAGGAAGCGCTGTCAGCACATCCATGGTGTCCGCTTTGGCGCTGAGGTACATTTTCCCACCCGGGTTGTGACTTGTGGGTCAGGAGGAGCCACGGTAGGTTCTGCAGCCGACACAGGAGCTGCTTTCAGGGCTTTGCAGAGTCAGCTGTGCATGGTCAGGGCTGTCCACAGAGAACCATGTCTCCTTTTGGGACAGTATTGAAGGGTTTGGTTTTAGTTTTGCTGTAAATGCCACTTTTAGAATCATACACAAACAAGATGTAAGGTGTTTGTACACTGATTCTCTATCCTCTTCAGAAAGAAAGTGAAGTCACTCAGTCATGTCTGACTCTTTGCGACCCCATGGACTATAGCCTACTGGGCTCCTCTGTCCATGGGATTTTCCAGGCAAGAGTACTGGAGTGGGTTGCCATTTCCTTCTCTAGATCTTCCCGACTCAGGGATTGAACCCATGTTTCCTGAATGGTAGCAATGCTTTACTGTCTGAGCCACCAGGGAAGTCCTCTTAACTTTGCTGCTTTTGAAGCTGAAAGTCCAATACTTTGGCCACCTGATGTGAAGAGCTGACTCATTTGAAAAGACCCTGATGCTGGGAAAGATTGAAGGCAGGAGGAGAAGGGGACGACAGAGGATGAGATGGTTGGATGGCATCACTGATTCAATGGACATGGGTTTGGGTGGACTCTGGGAGTTGGTGATGGACAGGGAGGCCTGGCACGCTGTGGTTCATGGAGTCGCAAAGAGTCGGACATGATTGAGTGAACTGAACGTTGCTGAAATCACTAAATGGATCTGGTGGTAGTTTGTAGACTCCCTGGGATGCGGATGTACATTGTGAGGTCCGCACGTGAAGGGGGCTCATCGCATTCTTTCAGTGGGATACCCTTTTTTCCTTCTTCTCCAGCTTTAACGCCAGACCCCCATGGGTGAGGACGGCGGTCCCTGGGGGCTGTCTGTCCTTCACCAGTCGGTGTGCTGCAAGCTGGGTGTCTCTGGGCACCTCAGGGTGAGGTGCTCCCTTCCAGCCCCATGTTGTTGGGGGCATTTTACATGAAAGGGTGTTGGGTTTTGTTGAGTTCCCTTTCTGCATCCACAGAGGTGGTCACGTGTTGACTTGTTGGCCGAACCAGCCTTGCACTTGGTGGTTTTAGTTTGTTTCTCTAGATCGGACTGCTGGAGATACACTGCATCATTGGCATCTTTTAGTATCTGTCTCATCCATGTTGTAGCATGGCTTAGGCTTTCCCTCCCTTGTGGGCTTTCTTGTCCTCCACATTCTGCTTCTTCATCACCACTGATGTGGAGGTGCTCCCCTACTTTGAGCTGCTGTGAACATGCTATACAAATCTCTCTTTGGAGATACACCCACAAGTGGAACTGCAGGACCGTGTGGTAAATACATGTTTAATATTTTGAAGAACCACCATACTGTTTTCCATGGTGGGAATGTAAAATGGTACTGCCTCTGATAGTGTGCAATAGTTGCATTTCTCGCCATCCTTGTCCTCACTGACACTTGTTAGGTTGTGGCGTTGAGTTTTTGGTTTGATAGTCGTCATCCAAATGGGTGGGAGGTGGTATTTCATTGTGGCTTTGATTTGCATTTCTCTGTCGTGATGGTGAGCATCTTTTTCTACGCTTGTTCAAGAACTTGCCTGCCTTTTAATTGAGTTGTATATGGTTTTGTTGTTGAATGTAGAAGGACCTACTACAGCTGGACACTTAAGCCCTTATCAGCTAGATGACTTGAAAATGTTCTGATTCCCTAGGTTGCCTTTTTCACTCTACTTATTTGTGTTCTTTGAGGGCACACACTCTTCACAATATGAACTGAAAGACATTTAGGTTAGATCAGTGCTTTTTCTGCAAACTTAAGTGCATTCAGCTGGCTGAACAGTCTGGCAGCTGGCCAGCACCAACTAGACTGGGATGGGACGGGATGGGACGCAACACAGTTACAAACTGTAGAACACAGGTGTGGGGACGTGCACGCACCACGACAGCATCAGATGCAGGCCCCTCAGACACTCATGCTGAAGCAGCAACTACAGGAAGTGCTGGTATCTGTCTGGGGCATGGTGCCATGGAAGCCCCTCAGAGGGTTCCTTGCCTCACACCCACCACCAGAACCACACTTCTGCCAGATAGCAAGTGGCAGCCACTGCCTCGGTCAGTCATTCAGCACCATCTGCACCCTCTGTGGGCTATTTTATCAGTTACAAAAATTTTAGCCAGTTCCTGTCTTAAAGCTGATTATAGTGTCCTGCCTGTCTTTTGTTCAGTCAAGTATCAATTGAGACTTAACCATAAAACCTGGAAAGAAGCTAAATGGCTAGAAGCAAACTGGGAGAGAGAAGAGAAGGCCCTTTGCCTGCACGAGAGTCGGAGCATCTGGTGAAGTGAGTGAGAACCCGAGGGTCGGGGTATGAAGCCACCACAGAGCCACAGGCCCCCAGGGGAGGGTGCAGAGCAGGACCTGGGGGAGGGCACAGGCCGCGAGACTGGCGAGGACAAGGCTGCCCGGGACAGACACCACTGGGAAGGAGTTTGGTGGGACATGCGCTCACCCCCTGGCTCGAGACAGCAGCGCAGGTGCTACCCCAGTCCTAACGGGAGTCAGGGTTCCTCCCCAAGAGGCTACTGTTTGGAAAGAAGAGATGAAACTTTAAAAGACTATTAAAGAACCTACTCAGGCTGGCGGCTGAAGGGGAGGCTTCCTTCAGGCTCCCCCTCCTCAAGTGACTGGGAAAAAGCAGGGCCCAGGGCGGGTGGCTCAGACGTGGGGCTCTGCTGCTGCTGCTAAGTCGCTTCAGTTGTGTCTGACTCTGTGCGACCCCATAGCTGGCAGTGCTTATTACTCCAGACAGTGTCTGAAGGCCATTCATAGGTAAAAGCTACATCCTGATGACTAAGGTTGAAACTGGTCATTTATCCATGAATCTACACATTTAGTTGGCATCTTGAAAGACACTGAAACTGTTAAGATGTCATCAGCTCTAAGTCATCAGAAGCAGATATCAATAACCATGCAAACCAACAGGATATAAATCATGTTTTTATTTTTAAAAAATTTCAGCATTATGGATGAATTCAACTTCCTTTAAAACCAGTCACTTTCCTGTTAATGACAAAACAACAGGCAAAAGAGCAGACACGTCCCTCTTCAGAGAAGCTGTGCAGTTTACAGAATTTAGACAGACCCGCTCTCTTGTCAGCCAGTGAACAAAATAAAGTTGCTTTGGTAAATTCTATCAAGAAAAAAATATTTTCCCCCAAAGCACACCAATAAATATTTATATTAAAATCCACAGAGTTATTTTAATCAGATACAACAGAAGGAAAATTCATTTTTACATTAATGTTTGTAGATAAGAAAAGTATTATTCACGTGCATAATCCAACCCCACTCTGGCTTGCATTCGGTTGTGAGGAATGAGGGGTATGAGGGGCCATTCTGCCAGCTGTGCATCACGTGTGTCCCCAAGGGGATCACAGGCACTTAGCATCATAGCACACCGGCACAGGCTCCCCGAGCTGGAGGCTGTCCCACCTGCCCCCCACCCCGAGCGCTCTGCCCAGAACCTCAAACACACAAGTCCCTTCCCTGCACCTCATCACAGGATTAGCCCAAGATGAGCCCGAAGCTCCTGCTTCAGACAGCTCATCTCAGTCACAGCAAATGTCTAGGGAGAAGGACTCAAGTCAATGAGCTGAACTGTTTACCTGAGGAAACACGGTTTTCAACTCCGCTATTAACCACTTCAAGGTTCTAACACAAACAGGATTTTACCACCACTCACATGTCCCCCTTTCAAGGCTCGGTGAAGTAAACTTGTCTATTAGAGAGAGAGGGACATGGGTGATTTTGACAGACGCTACACAGATGACAGACACAGATGGTGAGGTGACACATGTAGATTGTGGCTGGACGGCTGGTAGTCAGATGACAGGGTGTACACAGACTGATCGACCGAGAAATGGCAGGTGGCAGGCAGGCACTCTGTCACCCCCTTCACCCCTTGGAGTCCACGGAAATGCTAAATGGCACCCCTTGTGTGGAACAGCACAGAACTGCTCACTGAATACCTTGAAGACAGTGGCTCTCACAAGAGAGGAATGCACAGTGCAACTGGAGGTTTTTCTTTTTAACCAAAAACCTCTACATCTGTTCTGACCTCAGAGACACGTGGTCTTCCTGTGGGTTGGGTCTGTCTTGCTGAGGATACACATGCTGTGTACCTGACCTGGGGCCCACCTGTCAAGGAGACAACAAGCAAGTTCAGAGACACAAGAGATGCTCAGTGACGCTCCTGAACCAGCCACAACACACAGCTTCTCAGGGTCCAAGTCTCATTTGAAAAATCAAAACCCTGGGTGTTGCAGAAAAGAGGCACTTTCAGCATTTTACCTACAATTTCAACTCCTAACTAGCAAGTTAATATTTTCCAAACAGATTTAAGTGTCAAGTTATTAAAACTGATCCATGCTTTATAGCAGTCTTTAATCTGCAATCAAAATAAGAACAAACTTTAGAAGAAAAGAAACATCAGTATTTAAAAGTTCAGGAACCTCAAGATGGGAACACTGTCACCATCTAATATGCTTGTGGGAGGTGAAGCTGTGTTTGCAGACAGTGTATTTCTGGGGATCAGATACAGCCTTCACTTCTCCAGCGTTTAATTTGCTTGCATATTTTACCATTTAATACAAATGAAGAGCTAGCACAATGTGACGTGACCTTTGGAAGATTCACGTTACACCTGGATTGCAGGTTTCTGACAACAGAAAAGAAGTGTGTGGCCGCTACATTCTTGTGTCATAGAATACAGGTATGTGCTACATGCAGAGACAGGGATCAAGTCACAGAACACAGAACCGCAACTCAGGACACAGAAAGACAGTTTTGTGGCAAAAAGCAAATCCCCACTGCGGTGAACTTCCCATCTAAGGTCAGCAGCACACGGATGACAGGTGGACCCTGTGCGTGTCCACTGAGAAATCACAGGACGCCTGGAATTTCCTCACTTGGCTTTTGAAGAGGAAAGCCAAATGAAACCGCACAGAGCAGATCCTCTGTGATTTTCATCTGGGAAAGACCAAACGGGACACTATACTAATAAACACCACGACACCGCAGACTCTAGGAAGGTGAAGGAGATGAGATACAAAGGTGCACGATCAGGCAGACTTTGGTGTGAGGACATGTGGGGGCTGGGCGGTCACTCCAGCTCCTCCCAGTCGTCCGTCAGGTGGCCTCTGCTCTGCCGGCGGATGCTGACCAGCTTCCCGGCCGACCTGAGGCTCCAGCGTGAGCTGCTCCCTGCGCCGGCCAGGCTGGTGTACTTGCTAGAGCCCTTGGTGTCCTCCTGCCAGCCTGGCCGAGACACACGGTCACTCATAGGGCCGCCTGAGTCTGCTGCCACGTCTTCAAGGGCAAGTTTCGGAGGTTCCCAACCTTCTATCTCATCTGGTTTCTTGGACTGTATGTTCTGTTTCAAAACCAAATTGTCCCAAAATCCAGACTTCTTCTCTGTCTTCAACTCTTCTTTTAATCGTAAGTTAGTGCTACAGGAGATGAAAGAGTTAAGTGTTGGTGATCAGTCATCTTAGGATGTCAAGTTGTGTTTATTTTATAAATAAACTCAAACAGATAGATGTGTAAAGCCTGAATATTAATATGGAAAAATCAGTCAGTACACGTTTTGTGAATGCCATATTTAAGGTACTACCACTTGGCAAAACTCAAGCAATGTCAGCCTCAGGGAGAAGACAGAAAAGCGAACTGTCTCAAGGCCCACAGAAGGCTGAGCCTGTCTCTGAAGATACATGAGAAAAGAGGCCCCAGATCCCAGATTCAGGAACAGAGATTATTCCCTGTACCAAGGTGGTTTGCCACAGGCTTATTCAGCTGCAGCCTCAGATGTTCAGAGCTCAGAGCACTGTGTGCCCTGAGGAAAATGCAGCCAACTGGAAGTGGGTCCCCACAAACGACAAGCACCCTGGCCACGGGTTCCCTGGCCTGGCTGTGGAGAGCATCCCCAGAACAGAGGCCCAACCTTCCAAGTCTTGTTTAACTGGACTGAGGGGCAGAACACAGGCACAGGTTCAAGGCCGCCAGGAGATGCTGGCCTGTTAGCTGCTACCCAGACAGCCCAGAGGACTGACTTACACAGTCCTCAAAGAGAGGGTGGGGAGGTCACAATCACGTGGTCAGAGGAGGGGGAGGACTGGATGGCTCTGATGGGTCCTGAGTGCTGCCAAGGTGCCCTGTCCACGGAGGAGCAGCCTCTCTATGGTCAGATTCCCCAGGATTCACCTGCTGTTGGCAACACCATTTATATTTTCAAATTTAAATTTATATTTTCGTCTTTAAGTACATTTTTTTATTGGCCATGCCACACGGCTTGTGAGATGTTAGTTCACGCACCAGGGATCAAACCCAGGTCCACAGCAGTGAAAGCACCAAGTTCTAACCACTGGACTACCAGGGAGTTCCCTAAATATGTATTTTTTAAATTCAAAATATTTAACTAGCAGCATTGTCAGCACGTAAGTGTAGTTTACAGGCAATCTTTGCATTTTTAACTGGGTTTTTCCTTGATTCTCTAGAACAACTGCCACCTGCCCGCCTTAAACATGTGGCTACCATCTGCTTTAAGGCTTGTAAGTTCAGTTTACAGCTGGAAGTTCAAGAGCTGGTCTGAGAAGCTTTTAAAATTTTTTTCCATTTTTCTATAGTCTTTCAAAGTGCTTATACTTAGAACAACTCATTTCCATCTCCTCACAAGGGATGAAGCCCCTCTTGTCCCCTCTCATGGCCCTGCCCTCTGTCTCTGGAAGGCCTGCTCCCCTGACAGCGGCTACTCACACTTTGGACTTGGGGGATTTTCGCCCTTCCAGCAGCTGCTGCTCGTCATCCTTGTTAAATAGAGAAGTCACTTCTTTCCAGCCTCGGAAACTTGTTCCTGGAACCTAATGAAAGGTTATGAGAAGATCAGACCTGACGCAGTGAATACACAGGTCCCAGTTGTGTCAGCCGGTGATCATGAAGCTGACACTTCAGCAAAGAAGCTGGCCCATGCCGCCTTATCTGTGTGTCTGCACAGCGAGTTCTCCCATCAGCTGCAGGCGGTCTCCATGTGGCTGAAGACAGTCACCCGCGTTTAGTAACTTCAGCCAAACCAGATCAGGTTGATGGGGCTCCCAGTCGAGGGCGGAGGGGTGCTGAGGGGTGGGGAGGCTGCACCACCACACATTTTGTAGATTCTTAGAAATGATTCTGTTACTTTTTCATTTCTGAAATCAGGATATAATTAACACCTGGCACCTTAGATTCAAAGAAATACAGTAATGAGAAGGCAGGGATGGAGAAAAGAAGTGCATCTGTAGAGCTCTCCTGTCAAGTGCCTTTTCCTGGAGTCACTCTGCTGGCTCTAGAGCCTGAAATCACAAAACAGCAGGCAAATGTGACACCACCTAGTCCAGTCACTCAGTTGTGTCTGACTCTTTGTGACCCCATGGAATGCAGCACACCAGGCCTCCCTGTCCATCACCAACTCCTGGAGTTCACTCAAATTCGCATCCATTGTGTCGGTGATGCCATGCAGCCATCTCATCCTCTGTCATCCCCTTCTCCTGCCCCCAGTCCCTCCCAGCATCAGGGTCTTTTCCAATGAGTCAGCTCTTCACATCACGTGGCCAAAGTATTGGACTTTCAGCTTCAACATCAGTCCTACTGATGAACACCCAGGACTGATCTCCTTTAGAATGGACTGGTTGGACCTCCTTGCAGTCCAAGGGACTCTCAAGAGTCTTCTCCAACACCACAGTTCAAAAGCATCAAATCTTCGGCGCTCAGCCTTCTTCACAGTCCAGCTCTCACATCCATACATGACCACTGGAAAAACCATAGCCTTGACTAGACAGACCTTTGTTGGCAAAGTAATGTCTCTGCTTTTTAATATGCTGTCTAGCTTGGTCATAACTTTTTTTCCAAGGAGTAAACGTCTTTTTAAGTTCATGGCACCTAAGGGAGCTAATAAAACTTCAATAACTGACCCTAAAGAAATGTGGTACCTAGAGAGTTCCAGAAAAACATCTATTTCTGCTTTATTGACTATGCCAAAGCCTATGACTGTGTAGATCACAATCAACTGTGGAAAATTCTGAAAGAGATGGGAATACCAGACCACCTGATCTGCCTCTTGAGAAATCTGTATGCAGGTCAGGAAGCAACAGTTAGAACTGGTCATGGAACAACAGACTGGTTCCAAATAGGAAAAGGAGTACATCAAGGCTGTATATTGTCACCATGTTTATTTAACTTCTATGCAGAGTACATCATGAGAAATGCTGGACTGGAAGAAACACAAGCTGGAATCAAGATTGCTGGGAGAAATATCAATAACCTCAGATATGCAGATGATACCACCCTTATGGCAGAAAGTGAAGAGGAACTAAAAAACCTCTTGATGAAAGTGAAAGAGGAGAGTGAAAAAGTTGGCTTAAAGCTCAACATTCAGAAAACGAAGATCATGGCATCTGGTCCCATCACTTCATGGGAAATAGTTGGGGAAACAGTGGAACCAGTGTCAGACTTTCTTTTTCTGGGCTCCAAAATCACTGCAGATGGTGACTGCAGCCATGAAATTAAAAGACGCTTACTCCTTGGAAGGAAAGTTATGACCAACCTAGATAGCATATTCAAAAGCAGAGACATCACTTTGCCAACAAAGGTTCGCCTAGTCAAGGCTATGGTCTTTCCTGTGGTCATGTATGGATGTGAGAGCTGGACTGTGAAGAAGGCTGAGCGCCGAAGAATTGATGCTTTTGAACTGTGGTGTTGGAGAAGACTCTTGAGAGTCCCTTGGACTGCAAGGAGATCCAACCAGTCCATTCTGAAGGAGATCAGCCCTGGGATTTCTTTGGAAGGAATGATGCTAAAGCTGAAACTCCAGTACTTTGGCCACCTCATGTGAAGAGTTGACTCATTGGAGAAGACTCTGATGCTGGGAGGGATTGGGGGCAGGAGGAGAAGGGGACGACAGAGGATGAGATGGCTGGATGGCATCACTGACTCCATGGATGTGAGTCTGAGTGACCTCCGGGAGCTGGTGATGGACAGGGAGGCCTGGCGTGCTGCGGTTCATGGGGTTGCAAAGAGTTGGACACGACTGAGCGACTGATCTGATCTGATCAACTATCAGAGAATTCAAAATAACCCTATTGAAGTTTAGTGAACCAGAACACAAAGGCAACTAAATGAAATTAGGAAAACAACACATGGAACAAACAAATAGGAACCATAAAAAAAAAAAATCTTAGAACTGAAAAACATAATCACAAAACAAAAATTTTAATAGAGAGGATCAAAAATAGACTTGACAGTGCACAGAAACAAAGACATCTGAAATTATCCAGTAAGAGAAGAAGCAAAAGCAAAAAGAATGACAAAGAATGAAGAAAGTCAAAGGGACTTGTGGAGCACAATCAGGAGAAACAGTATCTACACTATTGGAATTACAGAAAAAAAGAGAAAGGGACAGAAAGTATACTTTAAACAACAAGGGCTGAAAATGTCTCAAACCTGGGGGAGAAATGGATATCCAGATCCATGAGACCAAAGGACCCCAGATAAGTTGAACCCACGTAGATTGACACCAAGACACATAATTAAATGTTCAAAGACAAAGAATTTTGAAAGTAGTGAAAGAGACTAGTTACATACAAAGGAACCCTTCACCCCAATATGGAGAGATTTCTCAAGAGAAACTTGTCAGGCCAGGAGAGGATGAGATGATATAGTCAAAAGATTTTTTAACTACTAAACATTTTCTTAATTTACTTAGTGCTACTGCTGCTGCTAAGTCACTTCAGTCGTGTCCGACTCTGTGCGACCCCATAGACAGAAGCGCACCAGGCTCCCCCGTCCCTGGGATTCTCCAGGCAAGAATACTGGAGTGGGTTGCCATTTCCTTCTCCAATGCATGAAAATGCAAAGTGAAAGTGAAGTTGCTCAGTTGTGTCCGACTCTTAGTGACCCCATGGACTGGAGCCACTGAATTATAATTACCATAGGATATTATAACAAAAGAAAAAACCCCTATCAACCAAGATTTCTATATCAGCAAAACTGTTCTTCAGAAATGAGGGGAGATAAAGACTCTCCCAAACAAACAAAAGTGGAGGGAGTTTGTCAGCACTGCTGCTAAGTCGCTTCAGTCGTGTCCGACTCTGTGCGACCCCATAGACGGCAGCCCACCAAGGCTCCCCTGTCTCCGGGATCGCCAGGCAAGAACACTGGAGTCGGTTGCCATTCCCTTCTCCAATGTATGAAAGTGAAAAGTCAGTACTAGACCTGCCTAACAAAAAATGCTTAAAGGAGTTCTGTGAGTGAAAATAGACATGAAGCTAGAGTAAAACTCACTAGGACAGGTGAAGTTATACTCGAGTGTAATAATGCAGTGATGGTGGTGCATAAACCACTTATAATTCTCATTTAAAAGTAGAAAAAAAGTACTAAAAATAATTCCAACTGCATTCATCTGTCCTTGGATACACAAAATATATGTAAACAGTAATGGGTTAACAAGACCCAACTATAAGCTTCCTACAAAGAGACTCACTTTTAGCTTTAAAGACACACATAGCCTGAGTGAATGGATGTAAAACTAACTTCAAGCAAATGGTGACCCCAAAACAGTAGGGATAGCTATACTTATATAACACAAAACAGACTTTACAAATGGTGAAGAGGGACAAAGAAGGTCACTATATAATGATAAAGGGATCAGTTCTATCAAGAAGATCCAGTTATTAAATATTTATGCACCCAACCCTGGAACACATAAATATATAAAGCAGAAATTAACAGAATTCCCTGGTGGTCCAGTGGCTAGGACTTGGCCTTTTCACTGCTGAGGGCCTGGGTTTGATCCCTTGTTGGGGAAATAAGATCCCACAAACTGCATGATACAGCCAAAACAACTGCTGCTGCTGCTGCTGCTGCTGCTAAGTCGCTTCAGTCGTGTCCAACTCTGTGCGACCCCGGAGACAACAGCCCACCAGGCTCCACCATCCCTGGGATTCTCCAGGCAAGGACACTGGAGTGGGTTGCTGTTTCCTTCTCCAATGCATGAAAGTGAAAAGTGAAAGGGAAGTCACTCAGTCGTGTCCGACTCTTAGCGACCCCATGGACTGCAGCATACCAGGCTCCTCCATCCATGGGATTTTCCAGGCAAGAGTACTGGAGTGGGGTACCATTGCCTTCTCAACTACTACTAACAGCTAAAAAGAGAAACTGCAGTACAATAATAATAGCTAGGGAATTTAATGCCACACTCTCAACAAGGGACACAGATCAGACAGAGAATCAATATGGAAACAGTCTGAACAACATTACAGATGAACATCACAAACACATATAGAATAGTCTATAACGTGACTGCAAAATACACATTCTTTTAAGCACACATGGAACCTATCAAAGACCATATATTAGGCCACAAAACAAGTCTGAACAAACTTAGGAGACTGTAAGCATAGTATCTTTTTTGACTGCAACATATACCATCAGAGGAGGAAAAGTGGAAACTGCATGAATACATGCAAACTAAACAATACTCTCCTGAACAACATCAAAGAGGAAATAAAACTGTATCTTGAGACAGAAAAAAAAAAAACCAACATACTAAAACTTACAGGATGCAACTAAAGAAAGAAGTTCACAAGACAAAATAATGATCCCGAATAACATAACTCTGTGCATGAAATTAAAAGATGCTTACTCTTTGGAAGGAAAGTTATGACCAACCTAGATACCATATTCAAAAGCAGAGACGTTACTTTGCCAACAAAGGTTCGTCTAGTCAAGGCTATGGTTTTTCCAGTGGTCATATATGGATGTGAGAGTTGAACTGTGAAGAAGGCTGAGCGCCGAAGAATTGATGCTTTTGAACTGTGGTGTTGGAGAAGACTCTTGAGAGTGCCTTGGACTGCAAGGAGATCCAACCAGTCCATTCTGAAGGAGATCAGCCCTGGGATTTCTTTGGAAGGAATGATGCTAAAGCTGAAACTCCAGTTCTTTGGCCACCTCATGCGGAGAGTTGATTCACTGGAAAAGATTCTGATGCTGGGAGGGATTGGGGGCAGGAGGAGAAGGGGACGACAGAGGATGAGATGGCTGGATGGCATCACTGACTCGATGGATGTGAGTCTGAGTGAACTCCAGGAGTTGGTGATGGACAGGGAGGCCTGGCGTGCTGCGCGGTTCATGGGGTTGCAAAGAGTCGGAAACGACTGAGTGACTGAACTGAACTGATGCCTTAAGCGATGAAAAAAAGAACTGAGCACAAAATTAGTAAAATAGAGTGACAATAAGGAGAAACAGAGAAGTGGGAAATGACAGAAAAGATTTATAAAACTAAGAGTTGGTTCTTTGAAAACATAAACAAAATTGACAAAACTTTAGCTAGACTCACCAAGGAAAACAAAGAACCAACTCAACACAATTCTAAATGAAAGAAACATTACAATTGATACCATGTAAATATAAGGATCATTAGAAGTTACTGTGAGATTACAATTGATATCACCCTGCTCCCCAGATGGGAGCTCTGCATTCATCCAGCTGACCCTTTTAATCTGTTAGGATGACACTCAGCAGTAAACTCTACAGAAACTCCTTAGACTAAGTAGAGAAACAGCTAAGGCTTCACGTGGCTTGCTCTGAAAACTACGTACTGTACAATGGTCTGCTGTGGACCTGCTCCTCAGTGGGAATGCATAGATCAAAGTGACTCACCAGCAGAGCACAAGATGACATGCAGTTGTTGTAGAGTGTGTGATGCTACAAATGCCTTTGCTAATAGTAACAAATACATGTAGTAGTCCTAAAATGTGAAAAATGTTCCTGATCAACCACCAATTAAACTTTGAATTCTTGGTTTGTTTGGTCACTTGTGCAACAATGTTTGTATCTTTTCAATACCCAACTCAGTTGACAGTGAACTCAATTATTCATGCCAATAGAAGAGAGGTTCCTGATTCAAAGCCAAGTGCATCTTTGTGCCAAAAGCATGAGCAGGAAAATGCACTGTGGAATCCCGAGGGGGTGACCTGAACATCTGTCAGCGGAGGCCTCTTTAGGCAGGCAGAAGGGGCTGTGGGGACTAACCCAAGCCTACCAGCTAGACACCAACGTGCTACCAGCTGTCCATGCATATCTGGGGACTCACACGCTCACTTTTTGTACATGTCACATCTGTGTACATGTGTGCATATTGACACGTCCTGTGTTTGTACATTATATGCAGACAAGACCTCTAGAGGGAGGAGCAAGAGCTGTGAACTGGAGAACTAGGTGGCAGGCAGAGACGAGACTCACCACATCCCCTTTAGTCCATTTTCAGTCTTAGATCGTGTGTCCCTGCTGGAAGGGGCAGGAAACGGCATCCTGGAGTGGTGGACTGGCCACGGGAGGAGGCGGCCCCAGGAAACTAAATGACAGATGGTGGGCAGAAAGAGCATGAGGTGTTGCCAGGCAGATACTGAGTTTTCTGGGAGGAGGAGAACAGGGAAAGTCACCAGATAGAAACTGGTGCAGAGCAGAGCTCAGACACTCAAGATATAAATGCAGTTAAGAGGAGTTTCATGAGGAAAATCAATAAAAGGCAGATGTGCAGTGGCCACGAGAAGCAGCCCCCAGTTCAGAACAAAGCTCCCCAATGTGGGGACCACAGCTCTCAGCCCCTGGAGGACAGTACCCGCCTGGGCACTGCAGAGAGGGACATGTCCAGCAATGCAACCTCAGATGTCAGCAGACGTCTGACCTGCAACAGAGGCCTTGGCGAGTGGCGTTTTCCAGGGGCAGGCAAGTGCGTACCCAGAAATCTAACTAGTCCAATAAAACACACCTTCCCGTGTCCCCTGGGAAACACCTCTCTGATGGAATGGAAAAGACTGCTCTGAATAGCGCCCTCCTCTGAAACACAGTAGCAAAGAGCAAACAGTTCACACGCGCAGGGCTCAGTCTCTAGGGAGACCACTTTCCACAGGGTCCCACTGCAACGTGAGACAAGCACTGAGCTTGCAAACCGGCTCGCAAGTATCTTGAGAAAGAGCTTCAACATTAACAGTGGTAACTTCTGAGAGCAGAATTCATGGTGGGGAGGGGAGAAATGGGTACTCTTCTTTTAATTATAAACTTCACAGTTCTTTCTGAATTTGAAAAACAACAAGACAAGCTACTTTGCTAGGAAAGATTGTAATGTATAATGATAAAAATCTAATGCCTTCAATATAAAGAGTTTTATAGAACAATTAAAAAAAAAACGACCTAGTAGGAAAATGGGCAAAACAAAACGGAATCTTTTGACTTGGGAAGGCTCTCTGAGTATGTGGGAGAAGCCAGTCATGTGACTAGGTCTTCAGCCCGGGTGTCTCAGGAGGAGACCCTGTCAGGCGAGCCTTCTGGTTCTGGAGAAGGGTGGGCTCTGGGCCTGAAAGGACTTGCATCTTCGGTCACAGACAGCATCCTGCAGCTCTGCATGCCCTGCTGCCCAGCACACTGTCTGCTCGGTAACATGCCCTTTTTTCCTTCGGTTTTCTTTCTCTTGTTTAGCTTTTTGGTGCAGTCAGGAAGTGTTATTAAGTCTTGAAGCTGGTAAAAAGTCCCCAGCAGATCTGTTTACCACATGAGGTGTGAACTGAGATCTCCAGGAGGCACAAGGTAGTGGGCACTGTCCCCAGAGAGGTGGGTGGGTCTCTGCACCTGCTTGGGCACCACCACCTTGTCAGCACCCAGCACCTCAGTGGGGAGAAGGCCAGTGCCTGGCTGCCCCGTGAGCGCTCAGCCGCCTGCACGCCCTGTTCCCTGTGAGCATTCAGCCCTCTACACGCCCGGTTCCTCAGGAGCACTTGGCCATCTACGCTCCCAGTCTCCCGCAAGCACTCAGCCCTGTATATTCCCAGTTCCCTGCAAGCGCTGCCCGCCTACGCTCCAGGTCCCCGACTTCTTTGTGCTTCACTGTCTCAGGAAGCGAACACAGAGATCTTGGTGCATTTAGAATCTAACACACCAGAAGCTATTCAGAGGCAGTGATGAGATGTAAAACAAAATACAAAAACTTGTCCTCTGCTTTTGCACATTTGGGAACCAAACATAATACATTCATTCAGAGTTTTTAAACTGCATTTTTAATCATTTCATTTCTAAAAAACTTCCACTCTATGTCCTCTTAAGAGCTATTTGAAAACTAAGTGGCTAACTGTAGTGGTAATTAATTGTGGCAATTATTTATTCAGAGTAGGATTATAGTGGGGAAAAGCAAATTTTTCCTTTCCACACCAAATTTTTTAACAAACTGTTTAGCCAAAATAAAAATTAACCTTAAATGATGACTTAATTTATGTAACTAGTACAAATTACAACCTTCACATAATCTTGTAGGCCTGATGAAAACAAACATCATTTATACATGTGGCATACTTATGGAACTGAAAATCAGAACCTCTACACACTGCCCACTACAACCCTCCTCGATAGAAACTGTGCAGCAGGTCTGCCAAGTGTTGGAAAGGACCCATCCAGCAGGAGCGTTAACTGCCCTTGTGAATGCACACCGGCTTTAATAAAAGGTAAACTCTGGGGCCAGAGGGCCTGCCCAAGGGAGAAACATTGGTCTTTGGCTCATCAAAGGCAATGGTCTAAATGGATGTCTCTCCCCAGAATTCCCCTGCTGGAATCCTAACCTGGGACATGATGGTATGTAGGGGTGAGGGGGATCAGGCCCTGCAGGTGGAGCCCTGCGATGGGATGGGATGCAGCCCAGCAGGAAGCGTCCTGCTGGTCTCATCAGAGCCCTTTGAATCCCAGTCCCTGGTGTTATGTTACAGCAGCCTGATCCCATGAACACAAAGATGCCACAAAGAAACTGGAAAAAGCAATCCTGATGAAGAAACACAGGCCTTCACTTTGCCAACCGAAATCCAAAATATGTGGGTTTTTTTGCTAGAAATATTTTAGACAGATGAACTTAACCTGTTGCGAGAAGCCAAAAGAAAATTCCATCTGCTCCCTCCACTTCCTGCAGCCTCTGAATACCCTCTGCAGTCACAGCAATGGGAATAAAAAGCTGACAAAACCCAACATTATCAGATAACCAATACATCAACAAGGCTTAGGTAGAGAGAAAGCAAAACAGCTCTTCTCAGAACCCAGACTTCACGCGGTGCAGTGTGTACGCCCTCTGAGGGGCAGCCCTGGAAGGAGGTGGCTGCCAGGGAGCAGCACAGCCAGGTGGGCCCTGGGCCCGAGGGCACCTGGTGCGCTAGCTCCTGCTCTCCTCCAGCTGGCCTTCCTGCTTCCTGTGAGCAATCCCCACTTTTCCCTGGCCCACCTGGGAGGGGGCAGCTCTGGGGCCCTGCTGAAGTGGGAGGGCTGGAGCCCCGCCTTTGCACTGGGTCCTGGGCTGTTTGCACCTCCCTCTCGAGCCAATGGCACCACCACCACCACCACTGTCCTGGCCCGTCCTGCCCAGCCATCACGGGCCTCTGTCCCAAGAAAAGGCCAGCTTGGCTGTGGCCTCAAAGGCAAGCCGCTGAGCTCTCACAGTCAGAAGGGGTGCCAGTGAGCCGGCGGCAGTGGGTGGAGCAGGAAGGGAAGCTGGTGGAGCACCCACCAGGTGCCCCTCAGAACAGTCCACAATCCTACTAGAAATTTAGGTTCCATTCCCCACTCCAGTGTTCTTGCCTGGAGAATCCCAGGGACGGGGGAGCCTGGTGGGCTGCCATCTTTGGGGTTGCACAGAGTCAGACACGACTGAAGCGACTTAGCAGCAGCAGCTCCACTCCCACAGTGAGATGACAAGCTAATCATTAACTGTATATAACAACCACGGAGAAAGCAATGGCACTCCACTCCAGTACTCTTGCTTGGAAAATCCCACGGATGGAGGAGCCTGGTAGGCTGCAGTCCATGGGGTTGCTACGAGTCGGACACGACTGAGCGACTTCACTTTCTCTTTTCACTTTCATGCACTGGAGAAGGAAATGGCAACCCACTCCAGTGTTCTTGCCTGGAGAATCCCAGGGACAGGGAAGCCTGGTGGGCTGCCGTCTATGGGGTCACAAAGAGTCAGACACGACTGAAGTGACTTAGCATAGCATAGCATATAACAACCATGTAATCATGAGCAATACTAAAATTTTAAGTATCTGCAATGATACAACTAAAAATAGTAGTAAGAACCTAACTTGTTCTAAGTGTCAAAACAGAGGAATTCCAAATTGCATAAACAAACATATAAAAGAAACATATAAAACTCAGACCAAAGGAAGCCAGTGATTATAGGTCACGGCAGTATTCTAAGTTACTACTGCAAAAATAAACTTAAAAAGATTGATGGGTATATATAAGAGCTGGAAATAACAATCAATAAAGAAAATAAACTCACATCTTAATCCCTTGTTCCCTTTGAAAGTTATTGGAGACACAAAAATATACTCAGTAGACAAAAAATAACAAGTATTGGTAGGGATGTGAAGAGAGGGGAACCCTTGTGCATGGCTGGTGGGAATGTAAATTGGTGCAGAAACACTATGAAAAACAGCACAAGGATTTCACAAAAAATTAAAAATAGAATGACCTAGCAATTCTCCTTCTGTGTATTGACCCAAAGGAAATGAAAACACTAACTGGAAAAGATATATGGAAAAATATATGTACTTCATGTTCATTGCAGCACTATTCCCAATAGCCAAGACGTGAAAACAACCTAAATGTCCATCAACAGATGAATGAATAAAGATAATGTGATGTGTGTGCGCACACACACACACACACGTGCACACACACACACACACACGGTTTATTATACAGCCATAAAAAATGAAATCTTGCTGTCTGCACCATGGATGGACCTTGGGGACATTATGTTCAGTGAAATAAGTCAGACAGATCAGGACAAACACTGTGTGATCTCACTTATATGTGGAATCAAAACCAAAGCAAAGCAAAAAAGAATCCGGCATGCACGGCTTCCCAGGTGGCGCTAGTGGTGAGGAGCCTGCCTCACAGTGCAGGAGACCAGAGACATGGTTAGAAACATCCCTTGGAGGGAGGACACAGCAACCCACTCCAGTACTGGAGAATCCCACGGAGAGAGGAGCCTGGTGGGCTACAGTCCCACAGAGTTGAAGCAACTTGGTATGTATACACAGTACTCACAGAGACAGAACAGGCTGTGGTTGTCAGAGGCAGAAGGGGAAAAGGCACAAACTTCCGGTTATAAAATATGTAAGTTGTGGGCATGGTGGTGTAATGTACAGTGTGGTGACTACAGCTAATGATACTATACATGTAAGTTATCATCACAAGAGAAAACTTTTAACTGCGTACAGTGATGGATATTAACTAGACTTGTTGTAGTGCTCATTTTGCAGTATATATATCAAACCTTTATGCTGTACACCTGAAACTAATATACTGTTATATCCTAGTTATACCCTAGTTTTAAAAAATTTAAATAGAATAAAATGTCCATTTTCTAATGAAAAATTCTGAAGCAGCCAAAAAAGGAGGAAAGGAAGACTTATAGACCAAAAAGAAAGTGGACAAACAAACTGACTCTGAGAGCAAATCAGATGTTTGATTTGACAAAACAGCCATCATAAACACATTCACAGGACAGAAGGAAGTGCCATTAGAGAAGCAAAAGGAGGCATGCCAGCACTGCGGCACCCAATAAAATAGGGCAGAGGCAGAAGCAACCAAAGAGAACCAGGCAGAAATTCTGAGGGCAAAAAGTACAATAAACAAAATTAAAAATTCACTACAGAGGCTCAAAAGTAGGTCTTAATTTGGAGAATAAAGAATTATTGAACTTGAAACCAAAAACCAGAGAAAAAAAATGAAAAAGATGAAAAGCCTCAGAAAAATGCATCATACCATTAAGCGTATCAACATATGCAAAATAGAGTACCAGAAGAAGAGAGAAATTAGCAAAAAAAAAAAAAAAAAAAATCAAAGAAATAATAGAACATTATCAAATTTATTGAAAACCAAAAGTCCATACAACAGGAAGCTCAAGAAACTCCAAGTAGGATGAACACAGCGACCCACAAGCACAAACACTGTACTAATACAGAGTCAGAGCCAGCACCAGTCCTGAGACCCACAACACACACACTGTAGTAACACACACCAACCAGAGTCAACATTAGTGCTGAGACCCACAACACACACATTGCGGTAACACGCAGCCAGAGTCAACATCAATGCTGAGACCCACAACACACACACTGCGGTAACACACAGCCAGAGTCAACATCAATGCTGAGACCCACAACACACACACTGCAGTAACACACAGCCAGAGTCAACATCAATGCTGAGACCCACAACACACACACTATAGTAACACGCAGCCAGAGTCAACATCAATGCTGAGACCCACAAACACACAGACTGTTGTAAAGCAAAGTCAGAGTCAACATCAATTCTGAGGCTAACCACCTGGAGTCTGTCTTGGACTCAACAAGTTCAAGGCTCAGTCATCCTTCAGACTGTCTTTATGGAAGTCACCAGCCCCACTTTAGGGGCTCACTTAACCTGCACTTCTGGTCAAAGGGATATAAATTCAGAGGGTGGGGATCTCGGAGCTTCCTGCAGTCTCCCTGTGAACTCAGAGTCAGCTTGTCTGCCTCTCTCTCTCACACACGCGTCAACATGTTCACCAGCCATAAAGCTCTACTGAGTCTTTATTGGAATTTCCTTATGTCGGCATGATTGATTAAATCATTGACTATGTGAAAGAACTCAGTCTCTAGCCCTCTCTATTCCCTGGGGGTGACATGGCTGAAAACCCCAAACCTCTATTCCTATGCCTAGTCTTTGGTACCAGAACCAAGCCCCATCCTTACGCTAGTGGAGGGGCACAGGGGAGTCATATCCCTGGCATAACAATGACTCCTGACCCTCAGGAATCCCAAGAGTTTAGAACCTCTGTGCTAGGAATGGGGGTTGGAGAGAAGACCAGACATTGTCTTTACCACAGCATACAAAGAGAAAGTCTTGAAAACTACAAGAGAAAAACTTCTGGTCACTTACCAAGGAAGCTGCAGTCAGAGTAGGAGCTGACTCTCAGAGAACTAATGGAGGCCAGAATGGAGTAAGACAACATACTCAAAGCGCTGCATGAAAACAAAACAAGAATCCTGAGCCCAACAAAGCCATCTCTCAGAAAGGAAGATGAAATAAAGGTTTCCCCATATAAGCAAATCTGAAAGAATTTGTTGCTAGCAAATCTGTCTTATAAGAAACACTAAATAATGGTCTAGACTTAAGCAAGTAACTCCAAACAGAGCGCCCGGCCTGCCCGCGGGCGGCGCACTCAGAGCGCCCGGCCTGCCCGCGAGCGGCGCACTCAGAGCCCTTCGCCGGCTGCGCGGCTCACTGAGAGCACGCCCGAGAGGAGCTACCCAACGACCGAGGAAGGACGGCGGTGAGGACTGGCGCACTAAGAACGGCCGAGAGGACCTACCCCACGACCGAGGTCAGGAAGGGCGGCGGTGAGGAGATACTCCTTCCCCAAGGTCAGGAAGGGAGGCGGTGAGGAGAGACCCCTCATCCAAGGTAAGGTGCGATGGCTGTGCTTTGCTGGAGCAGCCGGGAAGAGATACCCCACGCCCAAGGTAAGAGAAACCCAAGTAAGACGGTAGGTCTTGCAAGAGGGCATCAGAGGGCAAATACATTGAAACCATACTCACAGAAAACTAGTCAATCTAATCACACCAGGACCACAGCCTTGTCTAAATCAATGAAATTAAGCCATGCCTGTGGGGCAACCCAGGATGGGAGGGTCATGGTGGAGAGATCTGACAGGGTGTGGTCCGCTGGAGAAGGGAATGGCAAACCACTTCAGTATTCTTGCCTTGAGAACCCCATGAACAGTATGAAAAGGCAAAATGATAGGATACTGAAAGAGAAACTCCCTAGGTCAGTAGGGGCCCAATATGCTACTGGAGATCAGTGGAGAAATAACTCCAGAAAGAATGAAGGGATGGAACCAAAGCAGAAAGAATACCCAGCTGTAGATGTGTCTGGTGATAGAAGCAAAGTCCGATGCTGTAAAGAGCAATATTGCATAGGAACCTGGAATGTCAGGTCCATGAATCAAGGCAAATTGGAAGTGGTCAAACAAGAGATGGCAAGAGTGAATGTTGACATTCTAGGAATTAGCGAACTAAAATGGACTGGAATGGGTGAATTTAACTCAGATGACCATTATATCTACTACTGTGGGCAGGAATCCCTCAGAAGAAATGGAGTGGCCATCATGGTCAACAAAAGAGTCCGAAATGCAGTACTTGGATGCAATCTCAAAAATGACAGAATGATCTCGGTTCGTTTCCAAGGCAAACCATTCAATGTCACAGTAATCCAAATCTATGCCCCAACCAGTAATGCCGAAGAAGCTGAAGTTGAAAGGTTCTATGAAGACCTACAAGATCTTTTAGAACTAACACCCAAAAAAGATGTCCTTTTCATTATAGGGGACTGGAATGCAAAAGTAGGAAGTCAAGAAACACCTGGAGTAACAGGCAAATTTGGCCTTGGAACACGGAATGAAGCAGGGCAAAGACTAACAGAGTTTTGCCAAGAAAATGCACTGGTCATAGCAAATACCCTCCTCCAACAACACAAGAGAAGACTCTATACATGGACATCACCAGATGGTCAACACTGAAATCAGATCGATTATATTCTTTGCAGCCAAAGATGGAGAAGCTCTATACAATCAGCAAAAACAAGACCAGGAGCTGACTGTGGCTCAGACCATGAACTCCTTATAGCCAAATTCAGACTGAAATTGAAGAAAGTAGGGAAAACCACTAGACCATTCAGGTATGACCTAAATCAAATCCATTATGATTATACAGTGGAAGTGAGAAATAGATTTAAGGGCCTAGATCGATAGATAGAGTGCCTGATGAACTATGGAATGAGGTTCGTGACATTGTACAGGAGACAGGGATCAAGACCATCCCCATGGAAAAGAAATGCAAAAAAGCAAAATGGCTGTCTGGGGAGGCCTTGCAAATAGCTGGGAAAAGAAGAGAAGCGAAAAGCAAAGGAGAAAAGGAAAGATATAAACATCTGAATGCAGAGTTCCAAAGAATAGCAAGAAGAGATAAGAAAGCCTTCTTCAGCGATCAATGCAAAGAAATAGAGGAAAACAACAGAATGGGAAAGACTACGGATCTATTCAAGAAAATCAGAGATACCAAAGGAATATTTCATGCAAAAATGGGCTTGATAAAGGACAGAAATGGTATGGACCTAACGGAAGCAGAAGATATTAAGAAGAGGTGGCAAGAATACACAGAAGAACTGTACAAAAAAGAGCTTCACGACCCAGATAATCATTATGGTGTGATCACTGACCTAGAGCCAGACATCCTGGAATGTGAAGACAAGTGGGCCTTAGAAAGCATCACTACGAACAAAGCTAGTGGAGGTGATGGAATTCCAGTGGAGCTATTCCAAATCCTGAAAGATGATGCTGTGAAAATGATGCACTCAATATGCCAGCAAATTTGGAAAACTCAGCAGTGGCCACAAGATTGGAAAAAGTCAGTTTTCATCCCAATCCCAAAGAAAGGCAATGCCAAAGAGTGCTCAAACTACCGCACAATTGCACTCATCTCACACGCTAGTAAAGTAATGCTCAAAATTCTCCAAGCCAGGCTTTAGCAATATGTGAACCATGAACTTCCTGATGTTCAAGCTGGTTTTAGAAACGGCAGAGGAACCAGAAATCAAAGTGCCAACATCCAATGATCATCGAAAAAGCAAGAGTTCCAGAAAAACATCTATTTCTGCTTTATTGACTATGCCAAAGCCTTTGACTGTGTGGATCACAATAAACTGTGGAAAATTCTGAAAGAGATGGGAATACTAGACCTCCCTGACCTACCTCTTAAGAATCCTGTATGCAGGTCAGGAAGCAACAGTTAGAACTGGACATGGAACAACAGACTGGTTCCAAATAGGAAAAGGAGTACATCAAGGTTGTATGTTGTCACCCTGCTTATTTAACTTCTATGCAGAGTACATCATGAGAAACGCTGGGCTGGAGGAAGCACAAGCTGGAATCAAGATTGCTGGGAGAAATATCAATAACCTTAGATATGCAGATGATACCACCTTTACGGCAGAAAGTGAAGAGGAACTAAAAAGCCTCTTGATGAAAGTGAAAGAGGAGAGTGAAAAAGTTGGTTTAAGGCTCAACATTCAGAAAACGAAGATCATGGCATCTAGTCCCATCACTTCATGGGAAATAGATGGGTAAACAGTGGAACCAGTGTCAGACTTTCTTTTTCTGGGCTCCAAAATCACTGCAGATGGTGACTGCAGCCATGAAACTGAAAAACGCTTACTCCTTGGAAGGAAAGTTATGACCAACCTAGATAGCATATTCAAAAGCAGAGACATTACTTTGCCAACAAAGGTCTGTCTAGTAAAGGCTATGGTTTTTCCAGTGGTCTTGTATGGATGTGAGAATTGGACTATAAAGAAAGCTGAGTGCCGAAGAACTGATGCTTTTGAACTATGGTGTTGGAGAAGACTCTTGAGAGTCCCTTGGACTGCAAGGAGATCCAGCCAGTCCATCCTAAAGGAGATTAGTCCTGGGTGTTCATTGGAAGGACTGATGTTGAAGCTGAAACTCCAATACTTTGGCCACCTGATGCGAAGAGCTGACTCATTTGAAAAGACCCTGATGCTGGGAAAGATTGAGGGCAGGAGGAGAACAGGACGACAGAGGATGAGATGGTTGGATGGCATCACCGACACAATGCACATGGGTTTGGGTGGAATCTCGGAGTTGGTGATGGACAGGGAGGCCTGGTGTGGTGCAGTTCATGGGGTAGCAAAGAGTCAGACATGATTGAGCGACTGAACTGATACTTTATCACATGTCTGATAAAGTTCTTATATGTATGTAGAACACAGAAAGGAACTTTACAACTCAATAATAAAGAGATAACTAAAATTTTGTACATGAACAAGGCATCAGACTAGACACTGGCTCCAGGAAGTTATACAAACCGCTTGGAAGTATACAAGATGCTCAATACATGTGTCATCAGAGAAATACAAGTCAAACCACAGCGAAATACTACTTTACACCCACAAAGATGGCTAGAATCCAGAAGTCAGAGCAATACATATGTGAGGAAGTGGAGAAATCACACCCTAAGACACTACTGGGGGTATGAAAAACGATGCCATCATGTGGAGGAAACAGCCAGCAGGTCTCTAAAATGACTACATGCAGAGAGACCATGTGAACCAATGTCTCAGTCCATTTGCACTGCTGTTAACAGAAGACCGTGGACTGGGTGGCTTATAAACAATGGAAGTGTTCTCCTCACAGTCCAGAAGGTAGGTCGTCCAAGATGAGGTGCTCACAGAGGCTGAGTCGTGAGGGCACTGTTCTTGCCTCACAGCTGGCTACGCTTAGTGTATTTCCATGTGGTGGGAGAGGCAGGGAGCTCTCGGGGGTCCCGTTCACGATGGTTCTGGCACATCACCTAATTACCACCCAAAGGCCCCATTGCTTATCCCCCATCACATGGGGTAGGATTTAACATATGAATCTGGGAGAATAGACATTCAGTCTGAGGCACCTAGAAATTCCACTCCTAGATATATACCCATCAGAAATGAAAACAAGGCCACGGCCCCACAAAATATTTTACACAAATGTTTATAGCAACGTTATTCATAATAGCCAAAAAGTGAAAACAACCAAACATTTGTGATAAATTGATAAAATGGAGCATCTACTGCTGCTGTTGCTAAGTCGCTTCAGTCGTGTCCAACTCTGTGCGACCCCATAGACGGCAGCCCACCAGGGTCTCCCGTCCCTGGGATTCTCCAGGCAAGAACACTGGAGTGGGGTGCCGTTTCCTTCTCCAATGCATGAAAGTGAAAAAATGAAAGTGAAGTCACTCAGTCATGTCCGACTCTTAGCGACCCCATGGACTGCAGCCCACCAGGCTCCTCCATCCATGGGATTTTCCAGGCAAGAGTACTGGAGTGGGGTGCCATTGCCTTCTCCTAAAATGGAGCATGATTCAGTCAAAAAAAGTAACTAAGTACTGACATAAGCTATAGCACAGATGAACCTTTTAAAACACTAAGCTCAGTGAAAGTGGTCAGTCACCGAAGCCCACACATTGCATGACCTTCTGTTCAAATACAAGTCCAGGGCAGTGAAGACGCAGTGACACAAACGGACCAGCAGCTGCCTGGGGAGGGGGCGGGGGGTGAGGAGCCTCGGGGCTTCTTCCTGAGGTCCTGAAAATGTCCTGAAACTGGTAGGTTGTAGTCACATATCTGTGACACTAAGAATCATTTAGTTGTACCATTTGAGTGAATGAATTAAGGCAGATGGTTGTACTTTAACATGCTGTGGAAGGCGTGCAAGACACACCCAGAAGTCAGAAAGCTTCTTCCCACCTCCACCAGCCTTGGCCAACAACCGAGGAAGATGCTGGGAGTATCTGGTCACATCACATTAACAGCAGGCTCACAGGCGCAGCAGTGTACAACAGAAGCACGGCACACACTAGCCTTCTCGCTCCTCTGTGAGGATGCCTGAACACAACTCCAACGGCCGTGATACTCTTGACGTGCCTGAGTCCTGGCACAGACAACTAACACCAGCCACCATTTAACACACTCATAAATTGAACAGAAAAATACGTCCAACGGCATGAAGACTGAGGGATGGGACTCCACACAGAGCCTGCACGAATGACCCCCAGGAAACTGGACCACAGCGGACCTGCCAGGGACACACTGGCTGCGGTCACATTAAGCTCCTCTAGACCAACATGCTCAGCAGAAACCCAGTGGCCAGCAAGCCTCTGCCTACCCTGCTGACTCCTCAGCTCACACATGTTGACACAGGACACCATCTGGACTAGAAGCTCCATATCAGCATATGGGTGGTTCTCTGTAAGTGGCTGCAGGGATGGGCGAGCCTCACAGGCACTTGGAAATGGCAAACTCAGTTTTCCTGCTCCAGGGGCAGGAGTCCCACAAGACTACGGGGACACGAGCTGGGAGAGACCACTGGCAGCTCTCATGGACCACCATCCTCGCCCCCAACCCCAACCAGAGGCTGCCGCCAGCAGGCTAAGAATATTTGCTTTAGCCCTTGAAGGACCACCTAAAATAAAGATCCTCATCTCACAAATCAGAGGAACTAGATCTTGATGGACTCAATCCTGGGAAAACAAAATCTAGGAAGGAAAACATTTTGCAATTCAGATTTTCCTACACTTCAGCTAATATTTCTGAATAAAGATATCATAAATACTGGGAATGCAGATCAGGTAAGGGCCCCACATACATCTGCAGTTGACTAGAAAAGCAGCACCTACTCAGCCAAAAACTCATTAAACTGGGCAAATGTTGACCTCTGCCTGAAGAGACAGCCATGGGACTGGATCTTAGGTCCCTCCTCCACCGTCTTTAAATATAGTTGCTGATCTACATTTTTGATGATTTTTAAATGCTCAATAATCAATCTCTTGGCCAGCCAAAAAAATGTATCTATGAAACCTACCTCTGATTAAACTTAGAAATACAGGCATTCAAAACAGTGTACGTATGAGCATGCATATAGTACTTTTAAAATAAATGATATTCTACCCAGCATAACCCAGTTAGAAAAAAGTCAGAAAAAAGATATGGCCGCCCTCCCACATTATTACTCAGTATTATTCTGTAAGTTCTAATCAGTACAAGACATAAAACAGAAAAGAGAACTACTGGGAAGGAAAATACAATTACTATTATTTACTGCAGATGGTGACTGCAGCCATGAAATTAAAAGACGCTTACTCCTTGGAAGGAAAGTTATGACCAACCTAGATAGCATATTCAAAAGCAGAGACATTACTTTACCAACAAAGGTTCGCCTAGTCAAGGCTATGGTCTTTCCTGTGGTCATGTATGGATGTGAGAGCTGGACTGTGAGGAAGGCTGAACGCCGAAGAATTGATGCTTTTGAACTGTGGTGTTGGAGAAGACTCTTGAGAGTCCCTTGGACTGCAAGGAGATCCAAGCAGTCCATTCTGAAGGAGATCAATCCTGGAATTTCTTTGGAAGGAATGATGCTAAAGCTGAAACTCCAGTATTTTGGCCACCTCATGCGAAGAGTTGACTCATTGGAGAAGACTCTGATGCTGGGAGGGATTGAGGGCAGGAGGAGAAGGGGACGACAGAGGATGAGATGGCTGGATGGCATCACTGACTCGATGGATGCGAGTCTGAGTGACCTCCGGGAGCTGGTGATGGACAGGGAGGCCTGGCGTGCTGCGGTTCATGGGGTCGCAAAGAGTCGGACACGACTGAGCGACTGATCTGATCTGATCTCTGATCTGATTATTTAGGCAAAGATCATATAACTAGAAGATGGAAAAAGCATCAAAAGAAGAACCATTACACCTAATGAAATGGCTAAATATAAAATAAATGTACAAAACTAAATAGCTTTATTGCAATTAAAGACAATAGAATAAATGCTGTTCTCGAGAGAACATTTAAAATGTCCAGAAAAAACTTTTACGTGTTACCTTGACAGATTATATTTAAAAACTTGAATAAATGAAAATTAAAAAAATCATTGCCTAAAAAAAAATTACCTAAATGGCAAGAATAAATATTAGGGAATATTAATTTCTTCTCAGATACAGGTCTGGTAGTATGCTTTCCACATAGGGCGAGGCAGAGGCAGAGAAGAAAGTCTCAGCCCCAGGCTTCTCCCTGAGTCCCTTCAGGCAGTGAAATGCCGCCCCCACTGGCACCACATCACAGCCCTCAGGCGTGTGGAGTACAATGAAAACAGCGAAAATTCTAGAGAGAAGAAAATCCAGACTTGAAGAAAACATCAGTAAAAGACACACCTATCAGGTATTAATATACTGTCCAAAACACACAAAATACTGACACCACCAAATGACTCTCATTCACTGCTGGTAGTAATGCAAACTGGAAAAGTCACTTTGGAAGAGTTTGGCAGTTTCTTATGCAAATAAATATACTCTAACTAAAGAAAGGCAATGCCAAAGAAAGGCAATGCCGAAGAATGCTCAAACTACCGCACAATTGCACTCATCTCACACGCTAGTAAAGTAATGCTCAAAATTCTCCAAGCCAGGCTTCAGCAATATGTGAACCGTGAACTTCCTGATGTTCAAGCTGGTTTTAGAAAAGGCAGAGGAACCAGAGATCAAATTGCCAACATCCGCTGGATCATCAAAAAAACAAGAGAGTTCCAGAAAAACATCTATTTCTGCTTTATTGACTATGCCAAAGCCTTTGACTGTGTGGATCACAATAAACTGTGGAAAATTCTTCAAGAGATGGGAATACCAGACCACCTGATCTGCCTGTTGAGAAATTTGTATGCAGGTCAGGAAGCAACAGTTAGAACTGGACATGGAACAACAGACTGATTCCAAATAGGAAAAGAAGTACTTCAAGGCTGTATATTGTCACCCTGTTTATTTAACTTCTATGCAGAGTACATCATGAGAAATGCTGGACTGGAAGAAACACAGTTGGAATCAAGATTGCTGGGAGAAATATCAACCTCAGATATGCAGATGACACCACCCTTATGGCAGAAAGTGAAGAGGAACTCAAAAGCCTCTTGATGAAAGTGAAAGTGGAGAGTGAAAAGGTTGGCTTAAAGCTCAACATTCAGAAAACGAAGATCATGGCATCTGGTCCCATCACTTCATGGGAAATAGATGGGGAAACAGTGGTAACAGTGTCAGACTTTATTTTTCTGGGCTCCAAAATCACTGCAGATGGTGACTGCAGCCATGAAATTAAAAGACGCTTACTCCTTGGAAGGAAAGTTATGACCAACCTAGATCACATATTCAAAAGCAGAGACATTACTTTGCCAACAAAGGTTCGCCTAGTCAAGGCTATGGTCTTTCCTGTGGTCATGTATGGATGTGAGAGCTGGACTGTGAAGAAGGCTGAACACCAAAGAATTGATGCTTTTGAACTGTGGTGTTGGAGAAGACTCTTGAGAGTCCCTTGGACTGCAAGGAGATCCAAGCAGTCCATTCTGAAGGAGATCAGCCCTGGGATTTCTTTGGAAGGAATGATGCTAAAGCTGAAACTCCAGTATTTTGGCCACCTCATGCGAAGAGTTGACTCATTGGAGAAGACTCTGATGCTGGGAGGGATTGAGGGCAGGAGGAGAAGGAGACGACAGAGGATGAGATGGCTGGATGGCATCACTGACTCGATGGATGTGAGTCTGAGTGACCTCCGGGAGTTGGTGATGGACAGGGAGGCCTGGCGTGCTGCGATTCATGGGGTCGCAAAGAGTAGGACACGACTGAGTGACTGATCTGATCTGATCTGAACTATAAAGTCCCCCCTTCATGGCTCACACACAGCCTTGTCATGGCAAAGAGTCTTGCATAACTCAATGAAGCTATAAACCATGCTGTGCAGGGCCATCCAAGATGGATGGGTTATAGTTAAAAGTTCTGACAAAATATGGTCCACTGAAGAAGGGAATGGCAAACCACTAAGAACCCCCATGATAAGGCAAAAAGATATGACACTAGAAGATGAGCCTTGCAGGTTGGAAGGTGTCTAGTATGCTACTGGGGAAGACTGGAAAAATAGCTCCAGAAAAAATGAAGTGGCTGGGCCAAAGCAGAAACAATGCTGAGCTGTGGATGTGTCTGGTGGTAAAAGTAAAATCCGATGCTATATAGCACAATACTGCATAGGAGCCTGGAAAGTTAGGTCCATGAATCAAGGTAAGGAGGACATGCTCAAGCAGCAGTTGTCAAGAGTGAACAATGACATCTTAGGAATAGGAATGGGTGAATTTAATTCAGATGAACATTATATTTACTACTGTGGGAAAAAATTCCAGTTGAGCTATTCCAAATCCTGAAAGATGATGCTGTGAAAGTGCTACACTCAATATGCCAGCAAATTTGGAAAACTCAGCAGTGGCCACAGGACTGGAAAAGCTCAGTTTTCATTCCAATCCCAAAGAAAGGCAATGCCAAAGAATGCTCAAACTACTGCACAATTGCACTCATCTCACACGCTAGTAAAGTAATGCTCAAAATTCTCCAAGCCAGGCTTCAGCAATATGTGAACCGTGAACTTCCTGATGTTCAAGCTGGTTTTAGAAAAGGCAGAGGAACCAGAGATCAAATTGCCAACATCAGCTGGATCATGGAAAAAGAGAGACAGTTCCAAAAAAACATGTATTTCTGCTTTATTGACTATGCCAAAGCCTTTGACTGTGTGGATCACAATAAACTGTGGAAAATTCTTCAAGAGATGGGACTACTAGACCACCTGATCTGCCTGTTGAGAAATTTGTATGCAGGTCAGGAAGCAACAGTTAGAACTGGTCATGGAACAACAGACTGGTTCCAAATAGGAAAAGGAGTACGTCAAGGCTTTATATTGTCACCCTGTTTATTTGACTTCTATGCAGAGTACATCATGAGAAATGCTGGACTGGAAGAAGCACAAGTTGGAATCAAGATTGCTGGGAGAAATATCAATAACCTCAGATATGCAGATGATACCACCCTTATGGCAGAAAGTGAAGAGGAACTGAAAAGCCTCTAGATGAATGTGAAAGTGGAGAGTGAAAAAGTTGGCTTAAAGCTCAACATTCAGAAAATGAAGATCATGGCATCTGGTCCCATCACTTCATGGAAAATAGATGGGGAAATGGTGGAAACAGTGTCAGACTTTCTTTTTCTGGGCTCCAAAATCACTGCAGATGGTGACTGCAGCCATGAAATTAAAAGACGCTTACTCCTTGGAAGGAAAGTTATGACCAACCTAGATAGCATATTCAAAAGCAGAGACATTACTTTGCCAACAAAGGTTTGTCTAGTCAAGGTTATGGTTTTCCTGTGGTCATGTATGGATATGAGAGTTGAACTGTGAAGAAGGCTGAGCGCGGAAGAATTGATGCTTTTGAACTGTGGTGTTGGAGAAGACTCTTGAGAGTCCCTTGGCCTGAAGGAGATCCAACCAGTCCATTCTGAAGGAGATCAGCCCTGGGATTTCTTTGGAAGGAATGATGCTAAACCTGAATCTCAAGTACTTTGGCCACTTCATGCGGAGAGTTGACTCATTGGAGAAGAGTCTGATGCTGGGAGTGATTGAGGGCAAGAGGAGGAGGGGACAACAGAGGATGAGATGGCTGGATGGCATCACTGACTCGATGGATGTGAGTCTGAGTGACCTCCAGGAGTTGGTGATGGACAAGGAGGCCTGGCGTGCTGCAATTCATGGGGTCGCAAAGAGTCAGACACGACTGAGCGACGGATCTGATCTGATCTGATCTGTGGCCAAAAATTCCTTAGAAGAAATGCAATAGCCCTCATAGTCAACAAGAGTCCAAAATGCAGTACTTGAGTGCAATATCAAAAACAACAGAATCATCTTGGTTCGTTTCCCAGGCAAATCATTCAACATCACAGTATTCCAAGTCTATGCCCAACCACTGAAGCCAAAGAAGCTTAAGGTGACTGGTTCTATGAAGACCTGCAAAACCTTCTAGAACTAACACTTTTTCATCATAGAGGATTGGAATGCAAAAGTAGGATGTCAAGAGATAGCTGGAGTAACAAGAAAGTTTGGCTTTGGAGTACAAAATGAAGCAGGGCAAACACTAACAGAGTTTTGCTAAGAGAATGCACTGGCCATAGCAAACATCCTCTTCCAACAATAGAAGAAATGACTTTACACATGGACTCACTAGATAGTCAATACCAAAATCAGACTCGTTATATTCTTTGCAGCTGAAGATGGAGAAGCTCTATACAGTAGGCAAAAACAAGACCAGGAGCTGACTGTAGTTCAGATCATCAGCTCCTTATTGGAAAATTTATGCTTAAATAGAAAAAAGCAGGGAAAACCAATAGGCAATTCACCTGACCTAACTCAAATCCCTTATGATTATAATACAGTGGAGGTGTCGTTAGATTCAAAGGATCAGATCTGGAAGACAGAATGCCCAAAGAACTATGGACTGGGGGTTTGTAACACGGCACAGGAGTCAGTGACAAAAACCAGTGAAAAAGAAATGCAAGAAGGCAAAAGGGTTGCCTTGAGAAGCCTTTACAAATAGCTGAGGAAAGAAGAGAAGCAAAAGGAAAGGGGAAAAGGGAAAGATATTCCCTACTGAATGCAGAGTTATAGAGAATAGCAAGGATAAGAAGGTCTTCTTCAAAGAACTGTTAATTAAAGGAAGTAGAAAACAATAGAATGAGAAAAACTAGACATCTCTTAAAGAAAATTGGAGATATCAAGGAAACATTTCAAGCAAGGATCAGCACAATAAAGAACAGAAATGGTAAGGACCTAACAGAAGTAGAAGAAATTTAAAAGAGGTGGCAAGAATACATAGAAGAGCTATACAAAAAATGTCCTGGATAGGCACAATGGTGAGGTCACTCACCTAGAGCCTGACATCCTGGAAGCTGAAGTCAAGAGGGTCTTGGGAGGCATTACTACAAACAAGGCTAGCGGAGGGGATAGAATTCCAGTTGAGCTATTTAAAATCCTGAAAGATGAGGCTGTTACTGCGCTGTACTCAATATGTCAGCAAATTTGCAAAACTCAGCAGTGGCCACAGGACTGGAAAAAGGTCAGTTTTCATTCCAAATACAAAGAAGGCAGTGCCAAAGAAGGTACAGTTCAGTCGCTCAGTCATGTCCGACTCTTTGCGACCCCATGAATTGCAGCACGCCAGGCCTCCCTGTCCATCGCCAACTCCCAGAGTTCACTCAGACTCACGTCTGTTGGGAGGTGCCGCTTAGAGGCACTCTACTCGTGACAAAGGTCATGAGGAAGGAGGCTTGGCAAACGCAATGGCAGGATCAAGCCTTCAGGAGTGCCCCGGATATTCTCAAGCATCTACCCCCCAAAAAACCAGAGTCTGCCTACTTTACTGCTTTGTGCTCTCACCTCTGACTTTACTGGGGGCTGTCCCCACCCACCATCTCGCTCTAATAACAAATTAATTTACAGCTCCAATTAATAAAGTTCCTGGGCATTAGGAGTGTTCAAATCCAAACCCCTCAGATAGCCTTCTAACTGGCCTGACAAGTTTACCCGGACACCTATAGCTATGCATACGATTGTTTACAGTCTCAGCCTGGAGAGGCAAGGGAAGCTTGCTGCTGCTGCTGCTAAGTCGCTTCAGTCGTGTCCGACTCTGTGCGACCCCATAGACGGAAGCTCACCAGGCTCCCCATCCCTGGGATTCTCCAGGCAAGAACACTGGAATGGGTTACGATATTCAAATAGCTTAGAGCCTCTCAAAGAGTTAAAAACTGTCAGAATAAAAACTAGTTCATTAATGAGCCAATGCTTTTTGCCAAGTTTTCACATCCCCTGTTTTGTATCCTTGAATGTGTATAGTTGGTTTGTAGAAAAAAATAAGTAGTGGCCTTGGTGCTAGTAACATTAGACCCTTAAGGTAGTAAATTCTTTTCTTTGTTGTAAACCCACTGCGCCTCCCCCCAAAGGAATGCAAGTTTATCTCACACCTGCAGATAGAGATGGCGCCAAACCTTAAAATAATTACTCTTAGAGAAAATAAGTCTTGCGGTTGACAAAACTTTGTCAAGAGTCATAAAGTGTTAATAGGCCTTCTGGCCAGAAGATGATGTAAATCACCTGAACCATTTGTACACCATAAATTTGCAGGAAAGAAACCCTGGTTTTTGATAAGGATTAAAGACTGCTGGCTTTGCATGATTTCACATCCCCTATTATCCTCTATGTGTAACTTAGGGTATAAAAGCCCCTGTTGAAAATAAAGCTACGGGCCTTGCTCAACAGAGCTTGGTCTCCCCAAGTCATTCTTTCTCCCAATTTCCATTTCCGGCTGAAGTCTCCCTCTGGAGTGTGTATATCCTCTGCGACCACTTATTTGCCTGGGCTTCTAAGACCCACTCGAGAAAGTGCCTAAGGTGGGACACTTTCTGCTATTCGAGCAGGCGCCTGCGGCCTCCGTGGTCAGAGCTAACCTGGTGTCACAGGTTATATTGATTTTCTGCGTAAACCAAGCTACTCAGCCTCTTTCCTCCTCGAAATATTCTGAGCTATACTGAGCTATCCTTTAATTACTCTTAATGTCTCTAATTAATATGTAAATGAGTCGCCAACGCCATCCACCCTCCGAAGACCCTGGATCAGCCGGGGCTGGACCTCGGCACATGTCCGTCGAGTCAGTGATGCCATCCAGCCATCTCATCCTCTGTCGTCCCCTTCTCCTCCTGCCCCCAATCCATCCCAGCATCAGAGTCCTTTCCAATGAGTCAATTCTCCGCATGAGGTGGCCAAAGTACTGGAGATTCAGCTTTAGCCTCATTCCTTCCAAAGAAATCCCAGGGCTGATCTCCTTCAGAATGGACTGGTTGGATCTCCTTCAGGCCAAGGGACTCTCAAGAGTCTTCTCCAACACCACAGTTCAAAAGCATCAATTCTTCGGCGCTCAGCCTTCTTCACAGTCCAGCTCTCACATCCATACATGACCACAGGAAAGACCATAGCCTTGACTAGGCGAACCTTTGTTGGCAAAGTAATGTCTCTGCTTTTGAATATGCTATCTAGGTTGGTCATAACCTTCCTTCCAAGGAGTAAGCGTCTTTTAATTTCATGGCTGCAGTCACCATCTGCAGTGATTTTGGAGCCCAGAAAAATAAAGTCTGACACTGTTTCCACATCTATTTCCCATGAAGTGATGGGACCAGATGCCATGATCTTCGTTTTCTGAATGTTGAGCTTTAAGCCAACTTTTTCACTCTCCACTTTCACTTTCATCAAGAGGCTTTTGAGTTCCTCTTCACTTTCTGCCATAAGGGTGGTGTCATCTGCATATCTGAGGTTATTGATATTTCTCCCGGCAGTCTTGATTCCAGCTTGTGTTTCTTCCAGTCCAGCATTTCTCATGATGTACTCTGCATAGAAGTTAAATAAACAGGGTGACAATATACAGCCTTGAAGTACTTCTTTTCCTATTTGGAATCAGTCTGTTGTTCCATGTCCAGTTCTAACTGTTGCTTCCTGACCTGCATACAAATTTCTCAACAGGCAGATCAGGTGGTCTGGTATTCCCATCTCTTGAAGAATTTTCCACAGTTTATTGTGATCCACACAGTCAAAGGCTTTGGCATAGTCAATAAAGCAGAAATAAATGTTTTTCTGGAACTCTCTTGCTTTTTCCATGATCCAGCGGATGTTGGCAATTTGATCTCTGGTTCCTCTGCCTTTTCTAAAACCAGCTTGAACATCAGGAAGTTCACGGTTCACATATTGCTGAAGCCTGGCTTGGAGAATTTTGAGCATTACTTTACTAGCGTGTGAGATGAGTGCAATTGTGCGGTAGTTTGAGCACTCTTTGGCATTGCCATTCTTTTGCATTGGAATGAAAACTGACCTTTTCCAGTCCTGTGGCTACTGCTGAGTTTTCCAAATTTGCTGGCATATTGAGTGCAATACTTTCACAGCATCATCTTTCAGGATTTGGAAGAGCTCCACTGAAATTCCATCACCTCCACTAGCTTTGTTCGTAGTGATGCTTTCTAAGGCCCACTTGACTTCACATTCCAGGATGTCTGGCTGTAGGAGAGTGATCACACCATCGTGATTATCTGGGTCATGAAGATCTTTTTTGTACAGTTCTTCTGTGTATTCTTGCCATCTCTTCTTAATATCTTCTGCTTCTGTTAGGTCCACACCATTTCTGTCCTTTATCGAGCCCATCTTTGCATGAAATGTTCCTTTGGTATCTCTGATTTTCTTGAAGAGATCCCTAGTCTTTCCCATTCTGTTGTTTTCCTCTTTCTTTGCATTGATCGCTGAAGAAGGCTTTCTTATATCTCCTTGCTATTCTTTGGAACTCTGCATTCATATGTTTATATCTTTTCTTTTCTCCTTTGCTTTTCGCTTCTCTTCTTTTCACAGCTATTTGTAAGGCCTCCCCAGACAGCCATTTTGCTTTTTTGCATTTCTTTTCCATGGGGATGGTCTTGATCCCTGTCTCCTGTACAATGTCACGAACCTCATTCCATAGTTCATCAGGCACTCTATCTATCAGATCTAGGCCCTTAAATCTATTTCTCACTTCCACTGTGTAATCATAAGGGATTTGATTTAGGTCATACCTGAATGGTCTAGTGGTTTTCCCTACTTTCTTCAATTTAAGTGTGAATTTGACAATAAGGTGTTCATGGTCTGAGCCTAGACAGCATATTAAAAAGTAAAGACATCACTTTGCTGACAAAGTCCATACAGTCAAGGCTACGTTTTTCTGCTAGTCATGTATGGATGTGAGAGCTGGACCATAGAGAAGGCTGAGTGTCACGAATTGATGCTTTGAACTGTGGTGCTGGCAAAGACTCTTGAGATTTCCTTGGACTGCAAGGAGATCAACCAGTCAATCATAAAGGAAATCACCCTGGCATATTTATTGTGAGGACTAATGCTAGAGCTCCAATACTTTGGCCATCTGATGAGAAGAGCCAGCTCACCGGAAAAGAACCTGATGCTGGGAGAGATTGAGGACAAAAGAAAGAGGGGATAGAGGATGAGATGGTTAGATGGCATTTATGACTCAATGGACATGAATTTGAGCAAACTCCAGGAGACAGTGAAGGACAGAGAAGCCTGGCATGCTGCAGTCCATGTGGTTGCAAAGAGTCAGATACAACTTAGCGACTGAACAACAACAAACTGTAAGGTCCAGCAATCACATGCTTTAGTACTTAACTAAAGGAATCAAAAACTTATGATTTTGATCACACATAAACCTGCACATGGATGTTTACAGAAGCTTCATTCTTAACTTCTAAAACTTGGAAGCAACCAAGACGTCCTTCAGCAAGTGAATGGATAAATAAACTTAGTATTTCCAGAAAATGGGACATTATTCAGCTGAAAAGAAATGAGCTACCAAGGCATGAAAAGACATGGCATGGAGGAAAATTAAATGCATATTGAGTGAAAGAAGCCAATATAAAAAGACCACATACTATACATTCCAACTGTGTGACACCGTGGAAAAGGCAAAACTGTCGAAACAGTAATAACACCAGAGTTTGGAGGAGGGAAACTTCCCTGGTGGTTCAGACGGTAAAGCATCTGTCTACAATGCGGGAGACCTGGGTTCGATCCCTGGGTCAGGAAGATTCCCTGGAGAAGGAAATGGCAACCCACTCCAGTACTCTTGCCTAGAAAATCCCATGGATGGAGGAGCCTGGTGTCCATGGGGTTGCAAAGAGTCGGACATGACTGAGCGACTTCACTTCACTTGGAGAAGGGAAGAACGGGTGGAGCACGGAGTATCTTTGGGTCATGCAATCCCTCTGTGCGATATTATAATGGTGGATATGTGTTGTTACATGTTTGTCCAAACCCTCAAAACGGGCCAGGAGTGAACCCTGATGTAAACCATGGACTCTGGGAGATGACAATATATCCGATTGTAACAAACGTCCCATCTGGTGGGGATAGTGACAGAGGGGAGGCTGTGCATGTGTGGGAGCGGGAGGTGGAGGACTGGGGTTTACCCAGTCCTGTGTGCCTTACTCTCAGTTTTTCTGTGAATCTAAAACTGCTCTAAATGAAATAAAAGGTGTATTAAAAACAAAAAAGAAGATAATAATCTACCTCAGTAAGACACATACATACAAAAAGTAAACAGGAAAGTGTCAACTGGGAGGAAAAAAACACAACCTAAAGTTGCCAACAGTTTCATCTGAAGAACTTCCTGAGGGCGCAAGCCTGGGGGCAGCTCCCAGGCAGCCCTGAGGGACTGCTCTGAGGAGTAAGAGAGCAGCAGCTGGATCTACAGGAATATTTGCAACACAGACCAGGTAGTGGGAACATCCAAAGATTACTGATAAAGAAAACCAAGTTAAGGAATTTAGTGCTTCTCTATGCATGGCAAGATGCAAGAGTCTGGGCTTGCTGAAATCATTCCTCTGCTGTGCACCTCACTCTCTGGGGCCAGAATCCTGTGCTTTGCCAGCCTGAGTCCCCTCTGGGCTCTGGGCAGCTGTAGTGGTTTGATGGTTTGATGGCTCCAAAAATCTGCTTTTTAAGAATGTGGCACACAATGTTTTTAATTCACAAAAACATTTTTAAAAGGCTAAGAAGATGCAATTTGTGCCATCAGTTATTAAATACATTGTAAAACTTCAGTACATAAACTGTGGAAATGGAACGAGAATACACAGAGTTCAAGACAAGAGAAAGGAAAACCCTACAAACCCTAACAGAGAAGAATTTTAGTAAGAGTGATGTGACAAAGAGGGTAAAAGAAAAATGATTTAAAGAAAAACAAAACAAACCTACAACAATTGGTTATCTATTTTGAGAGGAAAAACTTAAATCCTTATTTTCACAGAAAATAAATTCCACACAGATGAAAGAGCTGTTCCTTTTAACTGAAGCCATAAAGGAACTAAGGAGAATCTGATCTCAAGGAAGGAAATGCCTTTCTTAGCATAAAAGCAACAGGAAAAAAACACAGAGAAAAACTGAGACTTGATCTTTTTAAAAAGATTTTTAAGAAAACATTTACATATTTTAATACAAAGTTTAACTTAAAATCCACATACATTTACAATAAATCAAATATTGGGGATCTAGTACACTAAAAATAATACTTGATCTTTGTTTCCTGGCGCAAAGTCACCAAAGTCTGGGAATTTATAGTCTTTTGAATGCTAATCTGACGACACAGGGGCCTTGGGCGGTTGCAGAACTTCGGGACTGGGGGTGGGGTGGCGTGGGGTGGCTGGTCACCAGAAAAGCAACTCCTGCAGTCACAACTCTCCTTCATTCCCACAACCATGCCTCCCCTGGTAGCTGAGAGGAGCTAAACTGACTCAGTGAGCGATGGCCGACCAGTCATTTAACCTCTGCTCAGTGTTGGAAAACTGAAAGCTTTATAGGACATATATGTGTGTGTGTATATATATATATAAAATATATATGTAATAGGTATAAACATATGATGACCCTCTTTGTCTCTTGTGAGAATCTTTGACTCAAATTTTTGTTTGATGTACCTGCATACTTATTTTTTACATTTATTCAGCTATTCTGTATCTTTTGATTGGGGAGTTTAAGACATTTACACTGAAAGTAATTGCTGATATTGAAAGTGAAAATGTTAGTCACTCAGTTGTGTTTGACTCTTTATGACCCATCTGGCTACTCTGTCCATGGGATTCTCCAGGCAAGAATACCAGAGTGGGTTGTCATGCCCTTCTACAGGCGTTCTTCCTGACCCAGGGATTGAACCCAGATCTTTTGCACTGCACGCAGATTGTTTTGCATTTGAGCTACCAGGGAAGCACTTACTATTTCCATTTTGTTGACTGTTTTTTTGTCTTACAGTTTATTTGCTCCTCTTTTCTGTTCTTGCTTCCTGCCTTCATGCTTCCTTGGTGTTCTGCAGTGACATGCTTTGATTCCTCTCTCATCTTCCATCTTTAGCCTATGGGTATTTTCTTTGTGGGGAGGTTACATAACACATTTTATAGTTACAACAATCTTTTAAACTAATTACTGCTTAATTTCAATCACACACAAAAATTCTACTCCTGTACATCTCCCCCCACTTATGTTATAAACATCACAAATTGCATCTTTTTCTATTTTATAGTTACCATTTTTTATTTTTTAATTTATGTACCACCATGACAGTATTTCAGAATTTGGACCTTTCTCTATGGGCTTCCCAGGTAGCTCAGTGGTAAAGAATCCGCTTGCCAACAAAGGAGCCCCAGGAAATGCGTGTTCAATCCCTGGGTTGGGAAGATCCCCTGGAGGCAGAAATGGCAATGCATACCAGTATTCTTGCCTGGAAAATCCCGTGGACAGAGGAGCCTGATGGGCTACAATCCATGAGGTCGCAAAGAGCTGGATATGACTGAACGTCCACACACCTGTCTCTATCAGATCACATCAGTCACTCAGTCGTGTTCGACTCTTTGCAACCCCATGAATTGCAGCATGCCAGGCCTCCCTGTCCATCACCAACTCCCAGAGTTCACTCAGACTCACGTCCATCGAGTCAGTGATGCCATCCAGCCATCTCATCCTCTGACATACCCTTCTCCTCTTGTCCCCAATCCCTCCCAGCATCAGAGTCTTTTCCAATGAGTCAACTCTTCGCATGAGGTGGCCAAAATACTGGAGTTTCAGGTTTAGCATCATTCCTTCCAAAGAACACCCAGGGCTGATCTCCTTCAGAATGGACTGGTTGGATCTCCTTGCAGTCCAAGGGACTCTCAAGAGTCTTCTCCAACACCACAGTTCAAAAGCATCAATTCTTTGGTACTCAGCCTTCTTCACAGTCCAACTCTCACATCCATACATGGCCACAGGAAAAACCATAGCCTTGACTAGACAAACCTTTGTTTGCAAAGTAATTACTCTGCTTTTCAATATGCTACCTAGGTTGGTCATAACTTTCCTTCCAAGGAGCAAGCATCTTTTAATTTCATGGCTGCAGTCACCATCTGTAGTGATTTTGGAGCCCAGAAAAATAAAGTCTGACACTGTTTCCACTGTTTCCCCATCTATTTCCCATGAAGTGATGAGACCGGATGCCATGATCTTCATTTTCTGAATGTTGAGAAATACCTGTGTCTATACTCACTCCGTTTTCTGAATGTTGAGTATACCTGTCTCTATACTCACCTTTAACAGAGTGTTATGCTTTCGTGTGCTTTTACGTCACACCTTGCATCCTGTCATTAGCATTTCTGGCAAAGCAAGTCTAGTGATGTGCACTCCCTCAGCTTTTACCTCTCTTGGAAAGCCTTATTTCTCCTTCACTTTTGAAGGACAGTTTTGCCATATCCAGCTTCCTTGGTTGGCACTCTTCTTCTAGCACTTTGAATACGTCGCCCCACTCCCTCTCGGCCTATAATGTCACTGCTGAAACACCTGCTGAGAACCTTATGGGAGCTCCCCTGTGACAACTCACTTTTTTCTTGCTATTTTCAAGATTGTCTCTTTGCCTTGGCCTTGTGAGTTTTATTACAACGTGTTTTGGTCCAGGCCTCTTTTAGGCATCTTGAATTTGGATGTCCATATAGACATTACTTTACCAACAAAGGTTCGCCTAGTCAAGGCTATGGTCTTTCCTGTGGTCATGTATGGATGTGAGAGCTGGACTGTGAAGAAGGCTGAGCGCCGAAGAATTGATGCTTTTGAACTGTGGTGTTGGAGAAGACTCTTGAGAGTCCCTTGGACTGCAAGGAGATCCAACCAGTCCATTCTGAAGGAGATCAGCCCTGGGATTTCTTTGGAAGGAATGATGCTAAAGCTGAAACTCCAGTATTTTGGCCACCTCATGCGAAGAGTTGACTCATTGGAGAAGACTCTGATGCTGGGATGGATTGGGGGCAGGAGGAGAAGGGGATGACAGAGGATGAGATGGCTGGATGGCATCACTGACTTGATGGGTGTGAGTCTGGGTGACCTCCGGGAGCTGGTGATGGACAGGGAGGCCTGGCGTGCTGCGGTTCATGGGGTCGCGAAGAGTCGGACACGACTGAGCGACTGATCTGATCTGATCTGATCTGATCTTGCCCTGAGTTTCAGAAGCTTCCTGACCTTTCTCCTACGTCTCCCATGTGACATATACTGGTCTACTCATTCGTGTTCCGTAAGCCTCCGAGGCTTTCCACACTCTTCATCATTCTTTTTCCTTTTTGCTCCTGACTTGGTAATTTCAAGTGACTTGTCTTCAAATTCTAATTCTGCTGTTGAACACTCTAGAGAAATTTTCAATTTAGTTATTGTATTCTTAAGCTCCAGAATTTGTTTGGTTCTTTTTTATACTTTCTCTTCCTTGATATTTGCTTCCCTGGTGGCTCAGTAAAGAATCACCTGCAATGCAGGAGACTGGGTTCGATTCCTGGGTTGGGAAAATCCCCTAGAGAAGGGAATGGCAACCCGCTCCAATATTCTTGCCAGGACAATTCCATGGACAGAGGAGCCTGGTGGGCTACACAGTCCATGGGGTCACAAAGAGTTGGACAGGACTGAGTGACTACATTTTCTTTTCTTTCTTTCTTCTGTTGATATTTACATTTTGTTCATTTTCACAACTGCAGTTAGTTCATTATGCCCTCTTGTAGCATACTTGAGCTACAGTTTAAGACTATTATTTTGAATTCTTCATTAATTCACACACCTTAGTTTCTTTAGGGTCAGTTTCCGGATGTGTATTTTGATCCTATGACTGAGCCACATTTCCCTGTTTCTTCATCTGCCTCATTATTTTTGGCTGGGGTTTGGGCATTTGTAAAAACTGCCACCTCTCCAAGTCTTTCTGAACTGGCTTCATACGGGGAAAGACTTTCAGCAATCAGCCTGGCTAGATCCTGGGAGCCTCCAAACCTTCTCTGGGGACGTGTCTTCTCTCCACCTGTCACTGCCCAGAGCTGTAAGCTGCTTCTCCATCTAGCATCCATCTGTGGGGCTGCAGGTTCTCTGACCACAGCTGAACTCGCCTTGTTCTCAGTGGCCCCAGGGGTGCCAATCATGCCAATCAGGTGAGAGAAATCAACCTGTGAGGAGCTTCTCTTGGGCATGTAACCAGGGAGGTGTGAGCATGGCGTTCACTGAGAGTCCTGCTGAGGGGCACTTGTGGACGTGGCTCTTGTGAGTGAGGGAAGTGAAGCAGCCTGTCACCACTTCAGGGCGGCTGCTCTTGGCTTTGTGCTGCTGGCCTGGGTGACTGCAAATTCCTAACTGGTCTCTGGAGTCATAAGAGCTTTTCTGGACCATTTATTGTTAAGGCAGTGTGTCTGAGGCTTCACAGATCTGGGGTTCCCTTTGCACTATCGTGCTGGCTTTGCTCCTCTTGTTTGCCTGGCCACCCGTTAGCGGCTGACTTCTGACGTGGGGGCAGCTGTGTGGGACTGAGCCTGTAACCTGGGGGGTCTGTGCTAACTTGAGGCTGTGTCAGAACACAACTGAACTGGATGACACCCAGTTGGTGTCAGAGGACTGGAGAACTGCTTGGTGTCAGGAAAGAAAACAACATGTGGATATACATATTTCTTATGATAAAAATGGAAATGTGTGAAGATGACCACTCTTAAGTATAGTTATACACTGTTTTTTCTCTGTAAAATTTCTTAGCATACTTTCTTGCCACATCAACCAATGTCTATAATTACATCTTAGGACAAAACTTTTCCATTTATTGTTTAAAACACCACTATAAAACAACTTTCTTTTTAAGGAGTATTATTTATCTTCAGTCAATAAACTTACAATGAGCTACAGCTAAATACCTAGCAAAGAAAATCTAAAATGAGATATAATAGTTACAAGGAAATACTAAAGTTTTATTTTAAAGTTTAATTGATACAGAAGAGGGAGAATGAAATAACTGGTACATGACATAGAGCAGGCCACTGGGTAGATGCAAAGAAATAGAGGAAAACAACAGAATGGGAAAGACTAGAGATCTGGTCAAGAAAATCAAAGATACTAAGGGAACATTGCTGGGAGAAATCTCAATAACCTCAGATATGCAGATGACACCACCCTTATGGCAGAAAGTGAAGAGGAACTCAAAAGCCTCTTGATGAAAGTGAAAGTGGAGAGTGAAAAAGTTGGCTTAAAGCTCAACATTCAGAAAACGAAGATATGGCATCTGGTCCCATCACTACATGGGAAATAGATGGAGGAAACAGTGGAAACAGTGTCAGACTTTATTTTTCTGGGCTCCAAAATCACTGCAGATGGTGACTGCAGCCATGAAATTAAAAGATGCTTACTCCTTGGAAGGAAAGTTATGATCAACTTAGATAGCATATTCAAAAGCAGAGACATTACTTTGCCAACAAAGGTTCGCCTAGTCAAGGCTATGGTCTTTCCTGTGGTCATGTATGGATGTGAGAGCTGGACTGTGAAGAAGGCTGAGCGCCAAAGACTTGATGCTCTTGAACTGTGGTGTTGGAGAAGACTCTTGAGAGTCCCTTGGACTGCAAGGAGATCCAACCAGTCCATTCTGAAGGAGATCAGCCCTGGAATTTCTTTGGAAGGAATGATGCTAAAGCTGAAAAACCAGTATTTTGGCCACCTCATGCGAAGAGTTGACTCACTGGAGAAGACTCTGATGCTGGGATGGATTGGGGGCAGGAGGAGAAGGGGATGACAGAGGATGAGATGGCTGGATGGCATCACTGACTCGATGGATGTGAGTCTGAGTGACCTCCGGGAGTTGGTGATGGACAGGGAGGCCTGGCGTGCTGCGATTCATGGGGTCGCAAAGAGTCGGACACGACTGAGCGACTGATCTGATCTCTGAAGGGAACATTTCATGCAAAGATGGACACTTAAAGGACAGAAATGGTGTGGACCTAACAGAAGCAGAAGATATTAAGAAGAGATGGCAAGAATGCACAGAACTACACAAAAAAGATCTTCATGACCCAGATAACCACAATGGTGTGATCACTCACCTAGAGCCAAACATGCTGGAATGTGAAGTCAAGTGGGCCTTAGGAAACATCACTACTAACAAAGCTAGTGGAGGTGATGGAATTCCAGTTGAGCTCTTTCAAATCCTGAAAGATGATGCTATGAAAGTGCTGCACTCAGTATGCCAGCAAATTTGGGAAACTCAGCAGTGGCCACAGGACTGGAAAAGGTCAGTTTTCATTCCAATCCCTAAGAAAGGCAATGCCAAAGAATGTTCTAACTACCACACAATTGCACTCATCTCACATGCTAGTAAAGTAATGCCCCAAATTCTCCAAGCCAGGCTTCAACATTACGTGAACTGTGAACTTCCAGATGTTGAAGCTGGATTCAGAAAAGGCAAAGGAATCAGAGATCAAATTGCCAACATCTGCTGGATCCTGGAAAAAGCAAGAGAGTTCCAGAGAAACATCTCCTTCTGCTTTATTGACTATACCAAAGCCTTTGACTGTGTGGATCACAATAAACTGTGGAAAATTCTCAAAGAGGTGGGAATACCAGACCACCTGCCTACTTCCTGAGAAATCTGTATGCAGGTGAGGAAGCAACAGTTAGAACTGGACATGGAACAACAGACTGGTTCCAAATCGGGAAAGGAGTACATCAAGGCACTACACTGTCACCCTGCTTATTTAACTTATATGCAGAGTACATCACGAGAAATGTTGGGCTGGAGGAAGCACAAGCTGGAATCAAGATTGCCGGGAGAAATATCATAACCTCAAATATGCAGATGACACCACTCTATAGCAGAAGCGAAGAAGAATTAAAGAGCCTCTTGATGAAAGTGAAAGAGGAGACTGAAAAAGCTGGCTTAAAACTCAACATTCAGAAAACGAAGATCATGGCATCCGGTCCCATCCCTTCATGGCAAATAGATGGGGAAACAGTGGAAACAGTGTCAGACTGTATTTTTCTGGGCTCCAAAATCACTGCAGATGGTGACTGCAGCCATGAAATTAAAAAACGCTTGCTCCTTGATAGAAAAGTTATGACCAACCTAGACAGCATGTTAAAAAGACATTACTTTGCAGAGACATTACTTTGCCAACAAAGGTCCACTTGTCAAAGCTATGGTTTTTCCAGTAGTCACATACGGATGTTAAGAGTCAGACCATAAAGAAAGCTGAGTGCCAAACAATTGATGCTTTTGAACTGTGATGTTGGAGAAGACTCTTGAGAGTCCCGTGGACTGCAAGGAGATCCAACAAGTCCATCCTAAAGGAAATCAGTCCTGAATATTCACTGGAAGTACTGATGGTGAAGCTGAAACTCCAATACTTTGGCCACCTGATGCGAAGAGCTGACTCATTTGAAAAGACCCTGATGAGGGCAGGAGGAGAAGGGGACTGCAGAGGATGAGATGGTTGGATGGCATCATTGACTCAATGGACATGAGTTTGAGAAAACTCCGGGATTTGGTGATGGACAGGGAAGCCTGGCGTGCTTCAGTCCACGGGGTGGAAAAGAGTCAGACACGAGTCTCACTGGCCCCATGTCTCACAATTGCTGAGACGGGGTGGGGAACCAGGACTGTCTGCTGATGTCAGGCTACCAACTCCCTTGCCAGTGGTCCCAGTTCATTCATCAACATAAAGCCAGGCTCTTGGAGTTTCTCACAAATGATGAGTCCTCTGGCTCCTACCCAGCACTCTACCTGTGCAGCTCAGCCATGGGGGTGTCTGGCAGAAGCTGCCTCTAAGTCACATGTCCACAGTCAATGCGTGCAGGATTCCCTGATGCTCAGAGGTGACATCATCTTCCTGGTCACTCCAGGTGCCCTTCAGCCTCTGATCTTCACTTCAAAAGGCACTAGCTCTCTTTCCATTGGCTTGGCAAGCTCGCTTCCTCCCACTTGTCCTAAACCTAATCCATCTAGAATTCAGGCTCTTATTTCAGCCTGAACTCTGATACCAGGATCCTACCTGTTTTACCTGCACCTCGCCTCTAATCCCTTCTCCCCAGACAATAATTCCCTGTGAAGTGGCAGGAAGCCATGACTCAGAGGCCTCAATACTTACCTCCAAGGTGAAGTCTAATCCCCTCAGTGGGGTTTCCCGGTTCTCCCTGTACAAACCTTCTATACCAATTAAACTGGTTCGTTTTCTATTCCCCAAGCTATTTGGGGTCCAAAGCTATGCCATTTCCTCCCTCCCTATCTTTCTTTAAGAATCAGCTTAAATTCTACCTACTCTTCTTCAAATAACAAAGTTAAAAGGGAGGTGGATAAAGAAAAGGGTGTGTGCATGACAGTTCTTTATTTCACCTGCTATTTCACCAGAGAGCCATTTATCTTCCACAGTAAGACTTCTATAAACATACTCATTATTACAATACTTAAGCACAGCCAAAACAAACAAAAAAAAGAAGTATATTAGGATGTTTGTTATACTGAAATTTGAGCCAAGACATAATTTTACCAGTGCTTTTTAAGGCACTAATTATTGAAGCCCTAGTACTTTAAATACTGGCTTCCTTCATAGCTCAGTCACTAAAGCATCTGTCTGCAATGCAGGAGACCTGGGTTCAATTCCTGGGTCCGGAAGATCCCCTGGAGAAGGAAATGGCAACCCACTCCAGTATTCTTGCTTGGAGAATCTCATGGACAAAGGAGCCTGGCGGGATACAGTCCATGGGGTCACAAGAGTCGGACACGACTTAGTGACTAAACCACCACCACCACTCTAAATATAAAATATGAAACCTGGATTCAAATTCCTGCTAGTAGCTACGTAACTCTACACAAGTTCTTTAGCTTCCTTAAGTTACTCAAATGTAAAATACAGTCGATTTTCAATATTCAAGACAGCTATGAATCAGCAAATACTGAATTGCTGCTCTTACAGGAAATACAGGGTCAAGTTCCTGTGAGCCTCTGGTCACATTTTTTCAGTCGTTCAATATATATCCTTGTTTCGTGCGTGTTTCAGTATGAAACCTTGTTGTTGCTGTTTAGTCACTAATTCATGTCTGACACTTTTGAGACCCCATGGACTGTAGCCCGCCAGGCTCCTCTGTCCACAGGATTTCCCAGGTAAGAATACTGGAGTGTGTTGCCATTTCCTCCTGCAGGGGATCTGCTCAATTCAAGAGACTGAACCTGTGGTCTCCTGCAATGGCAGACAGATTCTTTCCCACTGAGCCACCTGGGAAGTGTATAAAACTTTATTTAACATATACTGCAAAGTTATTAATATTGACCTCACAGGCAACACACTAACTCACCATAACAGACTTCAACAGACCGCCCCCAGCACCACACAAGAAAGATTCTGTGTTATCTCAACTAAGACTCTTGGTTTTTCCTATCCTCAAAGCAGAGTAAAAAACACCTGAAACGTTCTCTGACTTTTTTTGGAATGCCTACAGAGTATGTCTAAGCCTTTTAAACTTTTAAATAAAGTCTTTTAAATTTTTAAATAAAGCTTTTTCATATTTAAATGAAAATATGCCCAAAATGCCCTGAGTTTTGTTTCTGAAGATGTTCAATTGCAGCTGGAGAAGGCAATGGCAACCCACTCCAGTATTCTTGCCTGGAAAAACCCACGGACAGAGGAGCCTGGTGGGTTGCAAAGAGTTGGGCATGACTGAGCAACTAACACTCAGGACCCTGTGCAGTGCAGCTTGAAGCAAGTAAAAACCAGCTGAACCCTCCCTCATGTGGATCATCTCAGACCAACTTTTCCTCTTACCACTCACACAGTTCCCAGGAGCAGCGCCTAAAGACAGCTGCCTCCACATCCATCAGGAGAGGTCCAACCAGATAAATTCTGGCATTTAATAATACCCAGCCTTAAGGATGGTTTTTTCCCCAGCTGTAGGCTTGAGACAGGAAGTGCCCCATGATACATATATTATTTATTGAGGGAACCATTCCAAGTACACAAAATAGTTTGTGGTGGAAAAGCAAATATGTGATTTTAAACATACATTTATGTATGTACATAAATGCTTCATGGATAGCTATATTTTTAAAAAGTAATGGTACTTCCTACTGGAAAGAGGAAGAAGACCCAATATTGAACATCCAGAAATGTTTTACTATATGCATAGCAGATGTTGTTTAAACAAACATTAGATTCATTAAAACTTCTAAATCTTTTTTAAATGATTACAATAAATATTTCACCTTAAAAACCTGTTATACTTTAATACAAAATAGATGCATATTCATGACAAAAAAGGCTAATTGCCTACAGAGAGACTCAGATAAATTTGCTTTCTATAATGTTAAACATATTTTAGTAACAGTTAAGTGTTCCTTAAATCCAAGGAATGACTGAATGCCTCACATTTCAAACTTACTAGAACCTAACATTAAGCTATTTTTTCTTTTTTTAAAAAATGATACAGATTATAGCTGTGTGACCTGATTTTCAAGTAAGTCGACTGACTAGATTTGAACACAAATTAAATGCCTTTCTGGAATGAGATAAAGGGCATTCCCAGCCTACATGTTTTACTATGAACTGACTTTTTTGAGGGGACAGGGAGGGGTGGGGGGAAGGTATGGACTGAAAATGAAGAAGAATGAGAATGAGGAATGAGAATGTCTTTCTAATGAGACACAATTTAACAGAGCCATTAAATCCTTCTGTATTAACTCCTACTCCCTTCAACTTTAAAATAAAATTTTGTAGGCAGAAGTTTTATTTTAGACTTGTCATAAATTTTAAAATTTAATTCTAAGAGAAGCTGGCTTTGGGCTAAATATCAATCTACCTAATGAAATGAACTAAATTTAGAGTATGACTAACTTGCCACAAAAAGTCTTTGTTTTTCTATAGCAAAGTTTTTTCAACACACCAAACTATAGATTACACTTGATATAGTAAGATAGAAACTGCAGTCAAATCTCACTCCTAGAAGGTAACCCAGGATAAAATACAGACGCCTTTGGGGAAACACCACCAAAGATGTGATCTATGAAAGAGGTAACTGATAACCTAGACTTCATTAAAATTAAAAACTTCTGCTCTGTGAAATATAATATTAAGATAATGAAAAGATATGCCATAGACTGGGAAGAAATATTTGGAAAAGACACATCTTATAAATGCTGCTGCTGCTAAGTCACTTCAGTTGTGTCTGACTCTGTGCGACCCCACAGACGGCAGCCCACCAGGCTCCCCTGTCCCTGGGATTCTCCAGGCAAGAACACTGGAGTGGGTTGCCATTTCCTTCTCCAATGCATGAAAGTGAAAAGTGAAAGTGAAGTCACTCAGTCGTGTCCGACTCGTAGCAACCCCATGGACTGCAGTCCACCAGGTTCCCTCCGTCCATGGGATTTTCCAGGCAAGAGTACTGGAGTGGGTTGCCATTGCCTTCTCCGTCTCATAAATGACTGCTATCCAAAATACACAAAGAATTCTTAAAACTCAACAATAAGGGGAAAAAAACAACTCAATTAAAAAATGGTGCAGAAAAATCTGAACAGTCATCTCACTGAAGGAGACAGGAGTGAGTGAAAGTCGCTCAGTTGTGTCCGACTCTTTGTGACCCCATGGACTATACAATTCATGGAATTCTCCAGGCCAGAATACTGGAGTGGGTAGCCTTTCCCTTCTCCAAGGGATCTTCCCAACCTAGGATTCAAACCTAGGTCTCCTGCATTGCAGGCGGATTCTTTACCAGCTGAGCCACAAGAGAAGCCCAAGAATACTGGAGTGGGTAGCCTATATGGATGGCAAATGAGCAAGATGAAGAGATGCTCTGCATCAAATGTTATCAGGGAAATGCAAATTAAGCAACAGTGAGATGCCAGTACTCATCTATCAGAATGACCAAAATCCAGAACACTGACATCACATGCTGGCAAGCGCAGGAAGCAACAGGAAGTCTCACTCATTGCTGGTGGGCATGCAAACTGGTGCAGCCACTGTGGAGACAGTCTGGTTCTAACAAACAGAATATACTCTTACTCTGTGATCCAGAAATCACACAGTCCCTGGTATCTATCCAAACAAGTTAAAAACTAACATCCACACAAAACCCTGCACATGCTGTTTTATGGAAGCTTTATTTAAAATTGCTAAAACCTGGAAGCAACCAAGATGCACTCTGCAGTGAACTGGTAAACTGGTACATCCAGACAATGGGATATTATTTCTCATTAAAAAGAAATGAACTATCAAGCTGTGAAAAGACACGGAGGATCCTTAAATGCACACTGCTCAGCCAGTAAGAGAAGTCAATCTGTACAAGCTGCATATCTTATGATTCAACTCTGACATTCTGGAGAAGCAAAACTATGGAGACAGCAAAAAGATCAGTGGTTGTGGGGGGCAGGGGAGGGATGAATAGGCAGAGCAGAGGGGATTTTTAGGGCAGTGAAACTATACTACATGGCACTATAATGGTGAATTCATGTCCCTATACACTTGTCTAATCCACAGAACAGACAACGCCAAGAGTGAACCTTAATGTAAACTGTGGATTCTGGGCAATAACAGTGTCAGTGGAGGTTCCTTGGCTGTAACAAATGGGATTTTGCTAGTATGGGGGAAGCTGTACATGTGTGGGGACAGGGGGTATATGGGAACTCTGTTTTCACTGAGTTTTGTTGTGTACCTAAAAAAAAAAAAGGTTTATTAAAACACACATACAAGTACACACAGAGGAAAAAAAAAATGGTATAGACTGTAATTCTATAAACTTGAAGAGACACAGGTTCGATCCCTGGGTCAGGAAGATGCCCTGGAGAAAGAAACGGTATCCCACTCTAATAAAATTTCTGGAAAATCCCATGGACAGAGGAGCCTGGAGTCCATGGGGAGGTAAAGAGTTGGAAAGGATTGAGCGACTAAATAACAATGGTTATGGCTAGGTAGTATATATGTGGGTGCTTAATCTCCTATCCTTCCAACTTTTCTCTGTTAAAGGACAGAAATGGTATGGACCTAATAGAAGCAGAAGATATTAAGAAGCGGTGGCCAAGAATACACAGAAGAACTATACAAAAAAGATCTTCACAATCCAGATAATCACGAAGGTGTGATCACTCATACTCACCTAGAGCTGGACATCCTGGAATGTGAAGTCAGGTGGGCCTTACGAAGTATCACTATGAACAAAGCTACTGGAGGCAATGGAATTCCAGCTGAGCTATTTCAAATTCTAAAAGATGATGCTGTGAAAGTGCTGCAGTCGATATGCCAGCAAATTTGGAAAACTCAGCAGTGGCCACAGAACCGGAAAAGCTCAGTTTTCATTCCAATCTCAAAGAAAGGTCATGCCAAAGAATGCTCAAACTAATGCACAATTGCACTCATCTCACATGCTAGTTAGTGAAGTGAAGTCACTCAGTCGTGTCCGACTCTTTGTGACCCCATGGACTTTAGCCCACCAGGCTCCTCCCTCCATGGGATTTTCCAGGCAAGAATACTGGAGTGGGTTGCCATTTCCTTCTCCAGGGGATCTTCCTGACCCAGGGATCGAACCCGGGTCTCCCACATTGCAGGCAGACGCTTTAACCGCTGAGCCACCAGGGAAGCCACATGCTAGTTAAGTAATGCTCAAAATTCTCCAAGCCAGGCTTCAGCAATATGTGAACTGTGAACTTCCAGATGTTCAAGCTGGTTTTAGAAAAGGCAGAGGAACCAGAGATCAAATCACCAACAACCGCTGGATCATTGAAAAAGCAAGAGAATTCCAGAAAAACATCTATTTCTGCTTTATTGACTATGCCAAAGCCTTTGACTGTGTGGATCACAATAAACTGTGGAAAATTCTTCAAGAGATGGGAATACCAGACCACCTGACCTGCCTCTTGAGAAATCTGTATTCAGGTCAGGAAGCAACAGTTAGAACTGGACATGGAACACCAGACTGGTTCCAAATAGGAAAAGGAGTACGTCAAGGCTGTATATTGTCACTCTGCGTATTTAACTTATATGCAGAATACATCATGAGAAATGCTGGGCTGGAGGAAGCACAAGCTGGAATCAAGACTGCTGGGAGAAATATCAATAATCTCAGGTATGCAGATGACACCACCCTTATGGCAGAAAGTAAAAAAGAACTAAAGAGCCTCTTGATGAAAGTGAAAGAGGACAGTGAAAAAGTTGGCTCAACATTCAGAAAATGAAGATCATGGCATCTGGTCCCATCACTTTATGGCAAATGGATGGGGAAACAGTGGAAACAGTGGCTGACTTTATTTTTCTGGGCTCCAAAATCACTGCGGATGGTGATTGCAGCCATGAAATTAAAAGACGATTGCTCCTTGGAAGGAAAGTTATGACCAACCTAGATAGCATATTCAAAAGCAGAGACATTACTTGGCCAACAAAGGTCCGTCTAGTCAAGGCTATGCTTTTTCCTGTGGTCATGTATGGATGTGAGAGTTGGACTGTGAAGAAGGCTGAGTGCCGAAGAACTGATGCTTTTGAACTGTGGTGTTGGAGAAGACTCTTGAGAGTCCCTTGGACTGCAAGGAGATCCAACCAGTCCATCCTAAAGATTAGTCCTGGGTGTTCATTGGAGGAACTAATGTTGAAGCTGAAACTCCAATAGTTGGCCACCTGATGCGGAGAGCTGACTCATTTGAAAAGACCCTGATGCTGGGAAAGATTGAGGGCAGGAACAGAAGGGGACGACAGAGGATGAGGTGGTTGGTTGAGGTCAGCAACTCAATGGCCATGAGTTTGAGTGAACTCTGGGAGTTGGTGATGGACAGGGAGGCCTGGCGCGCTGCAGTTCATGGGATCGCAAAGAATGGGACACGACTGAGCAACTGAACTGAACTGAACTGAACTTAAAAGGGGAAAAAAACGTGTTTTGGGATTCATTAGGAGAAACAGAAGCTGAACACAGAAGACTAGATTATAAATTAGATTATAAAATTTTAAGTTCATTCAGAAACAATACTGCTTATCTTTGACCAATAACAGTTATTTACAGAATTAAATAAGTCTGTAACCACATTTCAACTGCACTTAAATTCTCAACATTATATTTAAGAAAGCTGTTGTTTAGAATAATCATAAAATTTTGAGATTTAAAAAGTAAATAGTAGGATGAGCACTAAAACTACCAAGAAGTGGTTTCTGAAAGACCCTTCAGACAGGGATCATATTTAAATACTTATCCAAGGGTATTTAACTCCTACTAAAAAAATATTCAAATGAAGCAACTTCAGTTCCAAGGGAAGTTATTTAGAACGAACTGGGAAAGAAACAATCTCGTGAACTATTTCCAAGTGCAGAGAAGAGAGGCACAGATCACCATTAACTTCCGTCCTGCGCCAACAGCAACAGGAGAGGGTTTCCAAACATTTAACAAACAAGAAGTTGTTGTATGACCACCGTCATTGTTAACATAAAAAGCTGAATTTCTGACCTAATTTCACCGCATAGGAAAAGGAACACTGCGTTGGGGGTGGGGTGGAGGGGAGCGTACGTAACGCGCACAGGATCCACCTGGGGTCCTTTTTAATTAAAAAAATTCTAAACATTCCAGGCATATCTCCGAACTTGTAACGGCAGTGTCTGTCTAAATAAAGGCCATCTGCCTTCTACTTCCAACCGAGGGTTTAAACAGAGGTGAAGCTCTGTTTGTTATCTGAAGAAGTATTTAGCGCACTCGGCGCGCGCGCTGCAGTCCCCAGAAGCTCCTGACCTCGCCGGCGGGCCGGTGCCCTCCTGCAGTCCAGGCCTCGCCGGTGAGTCCAGCCCAGCCCGGCGCGCGGCCCCGGACTCGGCGCTGGACTGATGGGCCCGGGCCGGGGCCAGGGCCGCGTCCACTCGGCAGGCAGGTCCCCCCGCGCCGCTGGAAGGCCACGGCCCGGGAACTGCGCCCGCCATCCCAAACCCGCGCGAGGGGCGGCGGGGCGCTGGGTTCAGTCACTCGTAACGTGGCGGGGGGCGGTCACCACGGGGCACAGCGGCCGGGCCCGGACCAGCCTCGGGAAATTAAAGCGCCGCGCGGCGCGGGCCTCACCTGCGCGCCCCACCTGTGCGCCTCCCCCACTGTGCCGCCAGGCCTCAGCCCCGCTCATCCCTACCCGCATCACCCCCCCGCGCCCCCTCACCTGAGCGGCGGCGGGGGGCGGTGGCGGGCGGCGCCCCCCCCCCGCAGGCCGTCCTCCTCCTCGGGGGGCTCGTCCAGGAGCACCCGGCTTCGGCCCAGCTTCCACATGCTGCAGGCGGGCGGGCGGGCGCCGGTGTCCGTGCGTGCCCCTCCTCGGCCGGCCCGCAGCACGGAGGCCCGGGCTGCGGCTCCTGGAGGACCGGACGCTGCCAGTGGGGCCGGGCGGGGCCGGGCTGTGGGGCGGGCCCACCCCCGGACCGGGCCCTCCCCAGCCCACCCCGCCCCCTCCCGGACAGGGCTCGGTTCCCTCACCCAACCAGACCCGGCGTCCGTCCGGGCCCGGGCCCACCTCCAGACCCGGGCCACACCCCCCGGGCCTTCACTTCCCCAGCTCGCCGCCCCTCTCAGGTCACCACTGCCCCACCCCCGGCCAGGCCCTGCCCCCGACCGACCCCCCCACCCCCAAGAGGCTCCTCCTCCTCCTCTGAGAGGTGTCCACCCCCTAACATAATCCCACGAGGTTCTTTCTGCAGACCGCCCACCCAAACCGACCCTCTCACCCCTCGCCCCTCACCCAACCTCCCGTCACCTAGCCCCCACTCATCTCGGACCTTCTCCGCTCACCCCCTTGACCCAAGGTCCCCGCAACCCGGCCAACCTGCTTACCCCTCACCCTGTGATACTTCCTCGCCCCAAGCGCACCCCCATCCCGAGCTGACCCTTTCACCCCTCACCCTTCACCCCGCTCTGGGTCGCGGCCAGGCCCGCCGGGCGGCGGCGCGGGGGGCGGGGCGGCCGGGGCTCCGGTCACCATGGCGACAGCTACCGGACGCGGAGCGGGCATGGTGCGCATGCGCACACCCCAGTGTCCGCGGCTCGGGGCGCGGTGGGTGGGGCTGGAGGCGGTGGCTGCTCGGATTCCCGCTGGGACTGCCCGCCCCGGTGCCTGGTGGTCCCGGGGGTGCGCAGGCGTCCAGCCTGAGGCTCCGGTGGGTAACAGCGCGAATGTTGGCCGGCGCCACAGAGGGTGGAGGCACTGGGCATGCGGACCTGCCACCGTGGGGAGGGTGCGGCCGAGCCCCGGGATGGGCCGCAGACGGTGGGCTCGTCCCAGGCGGGTGCTGGGAGAGGGACGGGAATGTGTCTGCGTTCGGAGCGGAAGGCCCGCGGGGAAAACGGGCAGCTCGCTGGCTACACCACCTTGGAAGCCGCCGTGTTATGCGCCGGTCGCTCGCTTTCCGGGAGCCTGACGTTGACCCGCAAGTAAGATGACCCACACGTGGTGTAGTTCACGGGCAGTCGAGGGGACTTTGTGACAGTCAATTATGACAACCGAGATTTGTTACTTTTTCTCAGTATTGCGTTTTACAGTCACAGTCATGGCGAGGGAACCCCAACCTGTGGCAGAGGAGGCCTGGCCCACCCGGCTCTCTGGCCTCTTACCCAAACCCCAAGTACAATACAGGATAAATTTTACTTTCCGCCTCATAAAGGAGCCATACAATGAAATATAAAAGATATTCAACTCCAGTGTAATCAGTTCAGTTCACTTGCTCAGTCGTGTCCGACTCTTTGCGACCCCATGGACTGCAGCAGGCCAGGCCTCCCTGTCCATCACCAACTCCAGGAGTTTACCCAAACTCATGTCCATTGAGTCGGTGATGCCATCCAACCATCTCATCCTTTGTCGTTCCCTTCTCCCGCCTTCAGTCTTTATCAGCATCAGGGTCTTTTCTAATGAGTCAGTTCTTCGCATCAGTTGGCCAAAGTATTGGACTTTCAGCTTCAGCATCAGCCCTTCCAATGAATATTCAGGACTGATTTCCTGTAGAATGGACTGACTGGATCTCCTTGCTGTCCAAGGGACTCTCAAGAGTCTTCTCCAACACCACAGTTCAAAAGCATTAATTCTTCGATGCTCAGCTTTCTTTATAGTCCAACTCTCACATCCATACATGACTACTGGAAAAACCAAAGCTTTGACTAGACCAATCTTTGTTGGCAAAGTAATGGCTCTGCTTTTTAATAAGCTGTCTAGGTTGGTCATAGCTTTTCTTCCAAGGAGTAAGGGTCTTTTAATTTCATGGCTGCAGTCACCTTCTGCAGTGATTTTGGAGCCCAAAAACAAAGTTTTGGGCTCCATTGTAATCAGGGAAATGCAAATGAACATAAGAACCCTTTTCCGCTCATGAACATGAGGCCCTTTTTTCCCCTATCAAGATGGTGAACATTTGCAAGGATGTACCCTGTGTTAGTACATATTACAATTTAAACTCATGAACCCTCAGCCCAGCAAATTAACACCTGCAGAGAAACTTTTTACTTAAGTAAAAATATGCTTCAGTATTGCTTGTATTTTCACAACAAATATGTATTAGTTGAGAAATCCAGAATCATTGGCTTCTATAACATGTTCTTAACTTTTTTAATTTTACTACTCTGAGGAAAAAATTAAAAAAAAAAACCCATCACCTGTACCTTTTGGAATTTTCCAGATGTAATGGGCAGGAAAAGTTTTAAAATGAAGAGAGGCTCTGAGTTTGTCTTTGGGAGAGGCCTGCAGAAGCCCCAAGAACAGACCCAGTGGTGAGGGGTGTGCGAGTCCTTGCAGGGTTAGTGGTCAGGGCATGTGAAGTGAAAGTGTTAGTCACTCAGTTGTGTTCAACACTTTGCAATCCAGTGGACTGTAACTCTCCAGGATCTTCTGTCCTTGGAATTCTCCAGGTAGGAATACTGGAGCAGGTTGCCATTCCCTTTTCCAGGGGATCTTTCTGACCCAGGGATCGAACATGGGTGTCTTGCCTTGCAGGCAGATTCTTTACCATCTGAGCCACAGCATGGAAGTGGAAAATTTACCTATCAGCCGGCTACCTGGAACCCAAGCCTGTGGCAAGAAGCCCAGGAGACCCCATTCTCCATACTCACTGAGTCAGGAGGATCATGAGATAAATAAACAGGCACACACACCAGGGCCCAAAATATCTCTGGATCCACAAGGCACAAATACCCGAAACTGATGTAGAACTAGAGAATTGCTATTGCTATTGCTAAGTCACTTCAGTCATGTCTGACTCTGGGTGACCCCATAGACGGCAGCCCACCAGGCTTCCCCATCCCTGGGATTCTCCAGGCAAGAACACTGGAGTGGGTTGCCATTTCCTTCTCCAATGCATGAAAGTGAAAAGTGAGGGGAGGAGCTAAGATGGCGGACGACTAAGACGGGGAGAATACTTTCTCCTCCACAAATCCATTAAAAGAACATTTGAATGCTGAATAAACTCGATAAAACAACTACTGAATGCCGGCAGAGGACATCAGGCACTTAGAAAGACAGCTCATTGTCTTCAAAACGAGAAAACGAGCCCTGCGGTAACTCCTTTTGCGGAGAACTGGCGCGGACACCAGCACTTGCTATTGGCAAGTGGGGGCTGGGCTAGGAGGAGCGGCGAGGCCTGCATTGCTTTGAGAAAGGATTTGGCCTGGCTATCTCGGGCGCTATCTGAGCGAAATAACCAGACTGTCGGTTATCTACTACATCAAAAGCCAGCCCTAACTTAAGACACCACCAGGACTACCTACGGATCAAAGGGCTGCACAGAGTTGGCCGGCTGCAGGCCGTCCCACTCCGGTGACAGGCAGCCAGGGCCAGAGGCGGGCAATTATAGCCCTAGAAAGACACTGTCTAATGGAACTGTGAGTAGGTTTCTGTGCTGACTCACGCTTCTTGGGGCTCTGGATGGTCAACATCTGCCTGAGAAAGTGCACTGTTTGTATACCCAGAAAACTGAGCGGCGGAGAGGCGATAAGTCGCAGCACCTGCGCTCGCTGAACATTTCATCACCTGCGCTACTCGGATCTGGAAAGGGCATAAAACACAGACTCAACCAAGTCTGTGCTTCTGAGGATTATCTGAGTGCCTGAACCTGGCCGGTTTAGATTTGGGTGTTCATCTCCACCCACTCTGTAACAAGGCAGAGATCAGATATTGAAAAGACCTGTAAACCGCCTCAATAAAGAGAATTCAACAAACTACCAGAATATAGTAAGGACACTCTAAATTTGGCAATTTTAACAAAATGAAGAGACAAAAGAATACCCAGCAGCTAAAGGAACAGGATAGATGCCCACCAAACGAAACCAAAGAGGAAGAGATAGGGAATCTACCTGATAAAGAATTCCGAATAATGATAGCGAAATTAATTCAAAATCTCGAAATCAAAATAGAATCACAGGTAAAGAGTCTGGAGACAAGGATTGAGAAGATGCAAGAAAGGTTTAACAAGGACCTAGAAGAAATAAAAAAGAGTCAACACATAATGAACAATGCAATAAATGAGATCCAAAACACCCTGGAGGCAACAAATAGTAGAATAACAGAGGCAGAAGATAGGATTAGTGAACTAGAAGATAGAATCCTAGAAATAAATGAATCAGAGGAGAAAAAAGAAAAACGTATCAAAAGAAATGAGGACAATCTCAGAAACCTCCAGGATAACATCAAACGCTACAACATTAGAATCATAGGAGTTCCAGAAGAAGATAAAAAGAAAGATCATGAGGAAATACTTGAGGAGATAATAGTTGAAAACTTCCCTAAAATGGAGAAGGAAATAACCACTCAAGTTCAAGAAATCCAGAGAGTCCCTAACAGGATAAACCCAAGGCGAAACACCCCAAGACACATATTAATCAAATTAACAAAGATTAAATATAAAGAACAAATATTAAAAGCAGCAAGGGAAAAACATCAAATAACTCACAAGGGAATTCCCATAAGGATAACAGCTGATCTTTCAATAGAAACTCTCCAAGCCAGGAGGGAATGGCAAGACGTAATTAAAGTGATGAAGGAAAATAACTTACAGCCTAGATTATTGTATCCAGCAAGGATCTCATTCAAATATGAAGGAGAAATCAAAAGCTTCACAGATAAGCAAAAGTTGAGAGAATTTTGCACCACTAAACCATTTCTCCAACAAAAACTAAAGGACATTCTCTAGAGCAATACAATAATAGTGGGAGACTTTAATACCCCACTCATATAATCTGGCTGTAATAGACAAAGTAAAGAGGAAAACATATTTACTTATGAGCCTCAAAAAATTCAGTTCACTCAGGAGAGTTTAAAAAAAAAAAAAAAAAAAGACTTATTTGTTCACTCTGTGGAGGTTTATTGACTATTTTGTGGGTTTGGTACCACTTTGGGTATTAGGGAGGAAGAGGTGACAAATGTGATCCTGTCCTAAATAATATATTGTGGTAAAGATAGACCTACCAATACAAAATACCAAGATGTGCCTAAAGATGAGGACACCCAAACTGGACTTTTTGTTTCCTGAACTTTTCATTTCGAGAACAAATCTCCTAATATAAGATGAATTCACCATGATTTTTTTTACGTGTTCTTTGTGATTAAAAACAGAAAGCCATTGGTTAAGAAATTACATATACTCCTCCCCACCATCACTCCCCTTCTTTCTTCCCATTTCCCTCCCACCCTCATTGATCCTTTCCTTTGTCCATTTTCCCCTGCAAAAAAAAAAAAAAAAAAAAAAGATAGGAACTCATGGAGGGATATACATGGGCTGTGAAACTGTATAAAAAAAATAAAAGAAAGTGAAAAGTGAAAGTGAAGTCGCTCAGTCGTGTCTGACCCTCAGCGATCCCATGGACTGCAACCTACCAGGCTCCTCTGTCCATAGGATTTTCTAAGCAAGAGTACTGGAGTGGGGTGCCATTGCCTTCTCCAGAACCAGAGAATACCTACTGAAAAATACTGTACCCACTAGAAATTAAAGAACTCTTTCTTCATGGGACTATATAAGAATGTTAAAACTATATAGATATATTTTTCAAAGGATCAAGACCATCCCCAAGAAAAAGAAATGCAAAAAGGCAAAATGGTTGTCTGAGGAGACCTTACAAATAGCTGAGAAAAGAAGAGAAGTGAAAGCAAAGGAGGAAAGGAAAGATATATCCATTTGAAGGCAGAGTTCCAAAGAATAGCCAGGAGAGATAAGAAAGCTTTCCTCAGTGACCAGTGCAAAGAAATAGAGGAAAACATAGAATGGGAAAGACTAGAGATCTCTTCAAAATTAGAGATACCAAGGGAACATTTCATGCAAAGATGGGCACAATAAAGGACAGAAATGGTATGAACCTAACAGAAGCAGAAGATATAAGAGGTGGCAAGAATACACAGAACTACACAAAAAAGATCTTCATGACCCAGACTACACACCATGATGGTGTGATCACTCACCTAGAGCCAGACATCCTGGAATGCAAAGTCAGGTGGGCCTTTGGAAGTATCACTACGAACAAAGCTAGTGGAGGTGATGGAATTCCAGTTGAGCTATTTCAAATCCTAAAAGATGATGCTGTGAAATTGCTGCACTCAATATGCCAGCAAATTTGGAAAACCTAGCAATGGCCACAGGACTGGAAAAGGTCAGTTTTCACTCCAATCCCAAAGAAAGGCAATGCCAAAGAATGTTCAAACTACTGCACAATTTTTACTCATCTCTCACACTAGCAAAGCAATTCTCAAAATTCTCCAAGCCAGGCTTCAACTGTGCATGAACTGAGAACTTCCAGATGTTGAAGCTGGTTTTAGAAAAGGCAGAGGAACCAGAGATCAAACTGCCAACATTGATGGATCATTGAAAAAGCAAGAGAGTTCCAGAAAAACATATCCTTCTGCTTTATTGACTATGCCAAAGCCTTTGACTGTGTGGATCACAACAAACTGTGGAAAATTCTGAAAGAGATGGGAATACCAGACCACCTTACCTGTCTCCTGAGAAATCTGTATTCAGGTCAAGAAGCAACAGTTAGGAATGGAAATGGAACAATAGACTGGTTCCAAATTGGGAAAGAAGTACATCAAGGCTGTACATTGTCACCCTGCTTATTTAACTTATATGCAGAGTACATCATGAGAAAAGCTGGGCTGGAAGAAACACAAGTTGGAATCAAGATTGCCGGGAGAAATATCAGTAACCTCAGATATGCAAATGACACCACCCTTATAGCAGAAAGCAAAGAACTAAAGAGCCTCTTGATGAAAGTGAAAGGGGAGAGTGAAAATGTTGGCTTAAAACTCAACATTGAGAAAATGAAGATCATGGCATCCGGTCCCACCACTTCATGACAAATAGATGGGGAAACAGTGACAGACTTTATTTTTTTGAGCTCCAAAATCACTGCAGATGGTGACTGCAGCCATGAAATTAAAAGATGCTTACTCCTTGGATGAAAAGTTATGACCAACCTAGACAGCTTATTAAAAAGCAGAGACATTACTTTGCCAACAAAAGTCCGTTTAGTCAAAGCTTTGGTTTTTCCAGTAGTCATATATGGATGTGAGAGTTGGACTATAAAGAAAGCTGAGCACCGAAGAATTGATGCTTTTGAACTGTGGTGTTGGAGAAGACTCTTAAGAATTCCTTGGACAGCAAGGAGATCCAACTGGTTCTGGACCTCTCTGGAAATCAGTCCTGAATATTCATTGGAAGGACTGATGCTGAAGCTGAAAGTCCAATACTTTGGCCACCTGATGTGAAGAACTGACTCATTTGAAAAGACCCTGATGCTAGGAAAGATTGAAGGCAGGAGGAGAAGGGGACGACAAAGGATGAGATGGTTGGATGGCATCACTGACTCAATGGACATGAGTTTACCTAAGCTCCAGGAGGTGGTGATGGACAGGGCTGCCTGGCATGCTGTCCATAGGGTCTCAAGGAATCGGACATGACTGAGCAACTGAATTGAACTGAACTGACTGGCACATCTTTTCAAACCAGGTCAATTAACCTTCATCATCTAGACTGGAAAGATTTCAGGATGGAAACACTGAACATAAACATGGTGGTGATTCTAGGATGTGTGACCTACACACAATAAATTTGTACTGCAGGGCCCACAGGGTACTGTCAGAATAAACACAGTGCAAACACAAACAGTGATAAAAGTAAAATCAAACAAACAAAAAAACATAGAGGCTACAAAAAAATCCAGGATCCAAACACAGCCCCTTCAAAGTTACCACAAACAAAATATAGAAAACCAAGTCAGAACACTTCCAACAAATAAACACAGATGCCTTTACTCTTGCCAGGAGAGCACAGGGCCTATGCCCGACCACTGGCCTCCTTGTCTGGTGTATCTGCATTTCTCATTTTTGAGATTTTTCTTTATAAATTAATCTGTAACCTCTTGCAGATGCAGGCCAACCTGGGATAAAAAGGCCAGGCTAACTAAATAAAACAGCTCAATTCCAGATCAGTTATACAGTGTCTCACATTAACTTCTAGGAGAGCTCTTCAGGGAAGGCCTGCTCTTGAGGCTAAGGTCAGCAGGAGGGCCAGGTGGCTGAGCAGCAGGCAGCCTGGGACTCTGAACACTTCCAGGGAGTTCTAGGAGTCTGACCCTACTCATTCATTCATTCACATATGAGTTTTATAAAATTAAGTCTTGCTCTGGTGAAAGTGCCATACAAATACGCTTTTCACAATGCAGTGTCACAAAAATACAGTGCCTACACCTAGGAATCCACTTTTGGATCTAGAAAGACATGGCTAACCTTTCATTTACTGAGCCCTCCTTGAAGAAAGCTACCAATTTTAGCCTGAATTGCCTATATTGGCTAATGGAGTCCTGAAAATTCACTGGATTGGAGGGGAAACTCTGTTAATAAAGATCGAGTGTGCCATCCCTGTTTGAAGGCTCAATTTAGTCGGCTTTTACTCTGGCAAACTTAGTGTTAAAGGAGAGCACTGTCTGGGCACGAAAAGAACCTCTTAGCAACCAGAGCCCCAGTGAACTCACAGCAGGTCCTCACTCCAGGAGGGGATGGTGCAGAGGCCCATCTGGGTGACAAGGCAACCCAATGTGAAGTCCCATTATTCCAGTTATGGGGGCCATGAAGCCAGGGGTGTCCAATGGCGTTTGAGCCACCACATGCTGGTGGTTCTGTTACTGGAAAACTGGGTTTACCTCTTGGTGGGTGTTAGCAGATAGCACCAAGCCAAAGATTGGGAAAAGGAAGGGTCTGCAACAATTAGAACCACACATGAAACAACGGACTGGTTCAAAATTGGGAAAGGAGTACGACAAAGCTGTACATTGTCACCCTGCTTATTTAACTTATATGCCGAGGACATCATGTGAAATGTGGGACTAGATGACTCACAGGCTGAAATCAAGATCAGCAGGAGAAGTATCAACAGCCTCACATACACAGATTATACCAATTTAATGGCAGAAAGTGAAGAGGAAACTGAAGAGCCTCTTAATGAAGGTGAAAGAGGAGAGTGAAAAAGTTGGCTTAAAACTCAACATTCAGAAAATGAAGATCATGGCATCCAGTCCCATTAACTCATGGCAAATAGATGGGGAAAAAGTGGAATCAGTGACAGATTGTATTTTCTTGGGCTCCAAAATTGCTGTGGATGGTGACTACGGCCATGAAATTAAAAGATGCTTGCTCCTTGGAAGAAAAGCTATAACAAACCTAGACAGCAAATTAAAAAGCAGAGGCATGACTTTGCTGACAAAGATCCAGTCAAAGCTATGGCTTTTCCAGTAGTCATGTATGGATGTGAGAGTTGGACCATAAAGAAGGCTGAGCATCAAAGAATTGATGCTTTTGAACTGTGGTGCTGGAGAAGACTCTTGAGAGTCCCTTGGACGGCAAGGAGATCAAACCAGTCAATCCTAAAGGAAATCAACCCTGAGTATTCATTGGAAGGACTGATGCTGAAGCTGAAAGTCCAATACTTTGGCCACCTGATGTGAAGAGCCAACTCACTGGAAAAGACCCTGACGCTGGGAAAGATTGCAGGAAGGAGAAGGGGGCAACAAAGGATGAGATGGTTGAATGGCATCATGGACTCAATGGACATGAATTTGAGCAAGCTCCAGGAGATGGTGAAGGACAGGAAAGCCTGGTGTGTTGCAGTCCATGGGATTGCAAAGAGTCGGACACGACTGAGGGACTGAACAACAATAACAAGTGGCTTTTCCAATTGTCATGTATGAATGTGAGAGTTAGACCATAAAGAAAGCTGAGTGCTAAAGAATTGATGTTTTCAAACTGAGGTGCTGGAGAAGACAAGATCTTGAGAGTCCCTTGGACAACAAGGAGATCAATCATAAAAGAAACAACCCTGAGTATTCATTGGAAGGACTGATGCTGAAGCTCCAATGCTTTGGGTACCTGATGCGAAGAGCCAACTCATTGGAAAAGACCCTGATATTGGGAAAGATTGAGGACAGGAGGGGAAGGGAGCAACAGAGGATGAGATGGTTCGATGGTATCACTGACTCAACCTGCCTGCAATGCAGGAGAACCGGGTTTGATCCCTGGGTGAAGATCCCTTGGAGAAGGACATGGCAACCTACTCCAGTATTCTTGCTATGGGTAGGGAAGCCTGGTGGGCCACAGACCATGGGGTTGCAAAGGGACATGACTTAGTGACTGAACAACAGCTTTTACTGGCAGCAAATAAGGAGAATGCCAGGGATCTTTCCAAAAGCAGTGTTTCCTGAACAGCACAACTGGGGAGGTCGTAAGCTTTAAGCTAAGGTATATGCATATTCATGAGGGGCTTGAGTAGGGAAGAATCAGCATAGAACTGGGGAAAAGTCAATAGAATCCACACTTTAGTTGTCTGCCTTCTGAAGGGTCAACCCCATTTTTCAAGCTCCTCCTAGTGAGGGCTTTAGTTCCCATAGAGCTCAAAGATGTATCATTACGTCTGTCCCTTGAAGAGGAGCTGTTAGTTGATTAGTCACTCAGTCATGTCCAGCTGTTTGCAACCCCATGGCCTCTAGCCTACTGGGCTCCTCTGGGAAATTCATGGGATTTCCCAGGCAAGAATACTGGAGTTGGGTGCCATTTCCTTCTCCACGGGGTCTTCCCAACCCAGGGATTGATCCTGCATTTCCTGCACTGCTGTCTGATTCTTTATGACTGAGCTACCTGGGAAGTTCTCCCTTACCTGTAGGTATTATTAAAATGACATTCTGTACCCTTCACATCCTCTCAAGTACATCCTGTGTGGTGCTGAGAACAAAACTTGCACCAAGAATTCACAAACTGCTTCTAATTCCATTCAGCTGTGTCCACAGAAGTGAAACACAACTACAGCTTACTGAGGGCTACCGAACACCAGGCATTCGCTAGTACTTTATAGACATTGTCCTATTTAATGGAAAAAAAAAAAAAAAAAAAGAATTTGGAGCACATTGACCTGGATTACAATTTTAGCTCTACTTAAAAAAAAAGAAACAGAGCCTCAGAGGATTTGCACCAAACTTCAGTACTGGCTACCTGTGGGAATTAAGCTTGAGAATCAGTAACAAAATTCCACTTTGACTTGTGTAGTTATATATATGCAGAGTTCCAAAGAATAGCAAGGAGAGATAAGAAAGCCTTCTTCAGCGATCAATGCAAAGAAATAAAGGAAAACAACAGAATGGGAAAGACTAGGGATCTCTTCAAGAAAATCAGAGATACCAAAGGAACATTTCATACAAAGATGGGCTCGATAAAAGACAGAAATGGTATGGACCTAATAGAAGCAGAAGATATTAAGAAGACATGGCAAGAATACACAGAAGAACTGTACAAAAAAGATCTTCACGACCCAGATAATCACGATGGTGTGATCACTGACCTAGAGCCAGACATCCTGGAATGTGAAGTCAAGTGGGCCTTAGAAAGCATCACTATGAACAAAGCTAGTGGAGGTGATGGAATTCCAGTTGAGCTATTCCAAATCGTGAAAGATGATGCTGTGAAAGTGCTGCACTCAATATGCCAGCAAATTTGGAAAACTCAGCAGTAGCCACAGGATTGGAAAAGGTCAGTTTTCATCCCAATCCCAAAGAAAGGCAATGCCAAAGAATGCTCAAACTACCGCACAATTGCACTCATCTCACACGCTAGTAAAGTAATGCTCAAAATTCTCCAAGCCGGACTTCAGCAATATGTGAACCATGAACTTCCTGATGTTCAAGCTGGTTTTAGAAAAGGCAGAGGAACCAGAGATCAAATTGCCAACATCCGCTGGATCATGGAAAAAGCAGGAGAGTTCCAGAAAAACATCTATTTCTGCTTTATTGACTATGCCAAAGCCTTTGACTGTGTAGATCACAATAAACAGTAGAAAATTCTGAAAGAGATGGGAATACCAGACCACCTGATCTGCCTGTTGAGAAATTTGTATGCAGATCAGGAAGCAACAGTTAGAACTGGACATGGAACACCAGACTGGTTCCACATAGGAAAAGGAGTACGTCAAGGCTGTATATTGTCACCCTGTTTATTTAACTTATATGCAGAGTACATCATGAGAAACGCTGGACTGGAAGAAACGCAAGTTGGAATCAAGATTGCTGGGAGAAATATCAATAACCTCAGATATGCAGATGACACCACCCTTATGGCAGAAAGTGAAGAGGAACTCAAAAGCCTCTTGATGAAAGTGAAAGTGGAGAGTGAAAAAGTTGGCTTAAAGCTCAACATTCAGAAAACGAAGATCATGGCATCTGGTCCCATCACTTCATGGGAAATAGATGGGGAAACAGTGGAAACAGTGTCAGACTTTATTTTTTGGGGCTCCAAAATCACTGCAGATGGTGACTGCAGCCATGAAATTAAAAGAGGCTTACTCCTTGGAAGGAAAGTTATGACCAACCTAGATAGCATATTCAAAAGCAGAGACATTACTTTGCCAACAAAGGTTCGCCTAGTCAAGGCTATGGTCTTTCCTGTGGTCATGTATGGCTGTGAGAGCTGGACTGTGAAGAAGGCTGAGTGCCGAAGAATTGATGCTTTTGAACTGTGGTGTTGGAGAAGACTCTTGAGAGTCCCCTGGACTGCAAGGAGATCCAACCAGTCCATTCTGAAGGAGATCAGCCCTGGGATTTCTTTGGAAGGAATGATGCTAAAGTTGAAACTCCAGTATTTTGGCCACCTCATGCGAAGAGTTGACTCATTGGAGAAGACTCTGATGCTGGGAGGGATTGGGGGCAGGAGGAGAAGGGGACGACAGAGGATGAGATGGCTGGATGGCATCACTGACTCGATGGATATGAGTCTGAGTGACCTCCGGGAGTTGATGATGGACAGGGAGGCCTGGCATGCTGCAATTCATGGGGTCGCAAAGAGTCGGACATGACTGAGCGACTGATCTGATCTGATATGTATGTATATATGTATATATATGCATATTCATGAGGGGCTTGGTTGGATATATATATAACTACATATATATATATATATGAATTTTGACATATTTAGATAGCAAATTATGCATTGTGTGTATTATGTATCTAGTCTATATTGGACTTCCCTGGTGGCTCAGATGGTAAAGAATCTGCCTGCAATTTGGGAGACCTGGGTTTCATCTGTGGGTGGGGAAGATCCCCTGGAGGAGAGCATGAGAACCCACTCCGGTATTCTTGCCTGGAGAATCCCATGAACAGAAGAGCCTGGTGGGCTACAGTCCATGTGATCACAAAGAGCTGGACACCACTGAGAGACTAACACAAGGACAAGTGTATATACAAGGTGATCAAGAAGTATTTGCTGTTTTCAATTTTTAAGAAATTTGCTACTCTATAACATATAAACAGTTTTCATGTTGCAACAGCTTTGAAATTTACAACAAACAATTGATTTGTTCTAATTTATCTTATTTTTCATGTTAAAATCGTACGGTAACTTCAGTGACTATATCCAAATTTATGCATAATGATAGTGAAAGTATAAAAGCTCACATTTCTACCATTAAATGTAATGTACAGCATAAATGTTACTAACAATCACATGTATATTTTTAGGAAATTTGTTTTCTATTTTTGTACTTTTATTGCTCAGTTGCTCAGTGATGTCCAACTCTCTGTGACCCTATGGACTGCAGCACACCAGGATTCTCAGTCCATCACTATCTCTCAGAGTTTGCTCAGATTCATGTCCATTGAGTTAGTGATACCATCCAACCATCTCATCCTCTGCTGCCCCCTTCTCCTTTTGCCTTCAATCTCTCGCAGCATCAGGATATTTTCCAATAAGTCATCTTGTTGCACCAGGTGGCCAAAGTACTGGAGCTTCAGCTTCAGCATCAGTCCTTCCAGTGAATATTCAGTGTTGATTTCCTTTAGGATTGACTGGCTTGATCTCCTTGCAGTCCAAGGGACTCTCAAGAATCTTCTCTAGCACCACAATTCAAAACCATCAATTCTTTTGGCATTCTGCTTTTTTTATGGTTCAGCTCCCACACTGACAACTGGAAAAACAAGCTTTCACTATATGGACCTTTGTCTGCTTTGTAATACGCTGTCTAGGTTTGTCATAGCATTTCTTCCAAGGAGCAAGCATCTTTTAACTTCATGGCTACAGTCACCTTCTGCAGTGATTTTGGAGCCCAAGAAAATAAAATCTGTCACTGTTTGCATTTTTTCCCCATCTATTTGCCATGAATTGATAGGATTGGATGCCATGATCTTTTTCGAATGTTGAATTTTAAGCCAGGTTTTCACTCTCTTCTTTCACCCTCATCAATGAGCTCTTTAGTTTCTCTTTGCTTTCTACCATTAAAGTGGAATCATCTGGGTATGTGAGGTTGTTATTTCTCCCAGCAATCTTGATTCCAGCCTGGCGCTTTGCATGATGTACTCTGCATGTAAGTTAAATAAGTATGATGACAATATACAGCCTTGTCTTTTCTATATTTTTCAAATTAAAAAGTTCCTTAGCGGGTATAAATAGTTCTGCTCTTTGACTTACAAACTCTGTGACTCTGGGAGGTCATTTTGGTGTCATAATGGGAAGGTTTGGTGGATGAGGTAAGGATGGCAGGGCGCGTCCTCAGCATAAAGACACAACATGCACTCGCTGTGAAGCTCGGCAAGAGGGCCTTGCCCTCTGTGAGCCTAGGTGTTCCAGGTCAGTGTTCCTGATCTAACCTTCCTCTTGCACTATTAAAGCCCTGCTTCCAGACCAAATCTCTATGTAAACTCGTGTGAAGCACTTGCTTCTGTGACCTGAGTCCTGTCTCCTGGACCCCTTCCACAAGAAGCCCTCTGTGAGGCACACGGCCCTGCTCCCCTCAAACTCAGCCCAAACTCGGCCCCTCCTGGCTCGAGCCTCAATGTCTGACGGTCAGCATTGGTCCTGCTGGCCTGTGTCACCAAGTCTCAGCAAGACACATCCTGATCAGCTCAGCGGAACTACTGCAGACCACCCAGGGTATCTGACGCCCTGGCTGTCTCCAGCAAGACCCCCAACCCCTGATGTTTTCTGTAAGTGGATTTCTATCGTGAATCTGCCCTGCTCTGTCCTGGGCTGGCCCCCCCAGGCAGAACCCTGCTGGTGTAAAGCTCATCATCTTTAGCAACTGTCCAAATAACTCAGCTGCCCAGGGAGCAAGCTTCAGTCTCCTCGGTTCCCCTCCCTCACACTCCAGAACCATGAAAGCACAGAAAATTCCAAATCCTCCTGCGGTCCCCAGTCCCCCTCCCAGGAACAAGCCCCCACAACCTGCCCTCCCATCCCAGGAGGAGCCTGCTCTGCTGTCTCCAAGAAATAAAAGGGTAAATAATACAATAAAACCCTGAGAGGAACAAGGAGTACCCTTACCGTCCAGCATCCTGCCTCCCCTAGCATCTTTATTGTTAAAGCCTTTTTGTATCTGCTGTACCTCATTCCCAACATCTTAATTAACAAGTATAATATTTATTTCCCTTTGATTTTATTTTTTATTGAACTATAGCTTACTTACAAAATTGTTTTAGTTTCACGTGTACAGCATATTGATTTGGTGTTTTGCAGATTATATTCTGCTGTAGGTTATTACAAGACACTGAGTGTAATTCCCTGTGCTTTACAGTAAATCCTCCTAGCTTATATCTTTTATGTATCGTAGTTTGTGTATTTCTTTGAAAAATTATAATTGTGATAAGAGGTTGCACTGTATCTAAAGTTATTTTACATGCTGAAGAAATGTGGAAACAAAAGTCATAAACCTGTGAATGTTGGGGACCGTCAGCTGTCAGCACAGGCTCTGCAGGGAGCTTTGGGCTTTGAGGCTCTGGGCAGAGCCTCTTCTCTCCGCTGGGATATCTGCCCCGGGAGGCAGCGGAGGGGCAGGTCTCATCTCCCCGGGCGGCCTAGGGCAAGCGGGCGCACGGAGAAAAGGGCTAGGGCGGGCAGGTGGCTGAGGGCTCCTTGGGGCCGTCTCCCAGCCGGAGCCCAGCCCCGGCAGACCCCCCTCCCCTCGGGTCCTCCTTGCTCCCATCTTCCAAGAGGCCTCACCACCTCCCTGGGGGCGGCCCCTCCTCCCAGGAGCGTGGAGATGAGGGGGCTGCTCCCTAGCTTCTGCATTGACTTTGGCACCAACTCGGTTTGCAGTCTCCACCCGGGAGCTCCTCAACAGGCTGCTGAGCCTGGCTCATGGGTGGGAGGCGCTCGAGTGGCAGAGGGTACTTGGGCTAGGGCCCTGCCAACATTGCCACCTCGGCAGTGGCTGCAGGGGTGGCCTCAGTCCGTGCCCACCTACACCCCCTCTCAGCACACGTGCCACACTTGTACCACGTATACATTCTACTGGCACCACACAAACTCCCCAACACATACACACACACACACACACACACACACACACACACACACACACACACAGGGGAGAGCCCACCACACTGACCTTTGGTGGCCCTGGGCAGCGCAGGATCTCTGACTTTCCCGGACCCACAGTAGATTCCATCTCACTCACTGAATCGCTCATTTTTTAAGGTGTCAAATGGAAAAAAGCAACAGGGCAGAACGACCATACAGTCTTTACAAGGGCTGCGGACCCGGAGGAGGGCGCCCAAGCCTGCCACCCTGATGCTGGGTGACCCTGGTGACCTTGGTACCCTGGGTTCCCGCTGTCCTGTCAGGATGCGGCCATCTTTCCTTCTTCCTTCCTTCTCCTCCCTTCTTTTCAATAATTGTATTTGCTTTTTCTTGTGCAGTTTGCCTGTCCCTTTTCATTCTGTTTAATAGCAACATATTTCTTAACACTGGTGTTAAAAGAGTCAATATCTTTTAAAAATACTCTTTTTTTTTTCCTGCTTACAAGGACAATACAAAACCATAATAGGCCACCTGGTAAATAATGAAGAGCACAAAGTAACAAGGAATTATCCAATCTGCAGTAACTTCATCACCCAGTGAAGAAGCCTGGCCAGAGGGAACATGCAGGGCTGGCCAACACAGGCTTTGGGGTTTAAAACCAACCTGACTCCAGGGCTCCAGCAGGGGCCTGGCAGATGCCTCCAGCATGACTCTCCCAGTCAGCCCCTTCACTGAGAATTCTCCATCTACCTCATCACTGATGACAGGGCATTCCTTACACTATAGACTCCTGCTCAAGGCCGATTTTACTCATTTGTCAAGTGGCTAACCCATCCTAACTAAGCCAATCACAGTTTCCATTGATAGGAATTAGGTTTTGAGGTTTTGCAGGCAGTAAAAGCTTCCTTCCACCCTCTTAGGCTCTGTTATGGTGCCTGTAAATTAAACCAACATAAGACATTTTTAACATGAGAAAAGCATACAGATTTTATTTAACATTTTTGTCCACATAGGCAGTCTTCATAAGAAAAATGAGGACTGAAGAAGTGGTTAGGATCCAGAGCTTGTACACTTTTTAAACAAAAACATGATAAATCCTGGGGCTGTGACAAAAGATAAATGGTGGGAGAAGACTAGGAAACATAAGGGACCCAGTGGGGGATAAGGCTTGTGTTACTGGGTTTGCCCAGATCCCTGTCTCTGGTGATTAAAATGTTCTGTTTCCCTTGGTACAAAAGGGGTCCATCCTCACAGGCAAGTTCATGTGCTGCTTTCAGGAAGAAAGAGGTCAGAAAGCCCCTACTATAACTGTGATATCTCAGGTGACTTGGCCCAGAGGGATCAAGATGCCAAGTCGGGGCTTCAGGGAGTAGGGGAGTCATGTTCTGAATGCCTTGTGGAGATCCAGGGACCACAGTCTAGAGATTGGAGACCAGCACGTGAGCTGGGAGTAGTGTGTGTCACTTGGAGGCCAGCCCAGTGATCACCCAGAGTGCCAAAGACCAGGCTGAAAAGGCTGAGGTGGACGGGTTGGAGCCCAGACAGGTGGGGAAGTGAGTTCATGCTCACCCCCAGGCCCTACATCACGGCCCCAGCAGGGAACCCTCCTGATAGGTGCCATAGCTTGGGCCCACCCAAGGCAGAGGCTGGATGTTTGCTGGGTGCATGTCACCGAGTTCAGTGTTTGAACAAGAAAGACACTGTCTGGAGGGCTGGGACTTAGTGAGACTCCCTCCACTTAACAGCAGGTGTCCCTAAGGGGCTTAGGCCCACCGATCCTGCTCCGTGGTGACATGACATCGATATCGTCTCTAAAACGTCACCACAGATATGAGGCGGAACCTTCCTGTCTGGATACTCTCATAAAACCCCCAAATGGACATCCCTACACTGAACTGTGATGGAGATCATACACAGACCTTTTTTTCCCCCAAAATTGTAAGAAAAAAACAAAGGGGGAAAAAAAGGTCTGTGTATGATCTCCATCACAGTTCAGTGTAGGGATGTCCATTTGGGGGTTTTATGAGAGTATCCAGACAGGAAGGTTCCGCCTCATATCTGTGGTGACGTTTTAGAGACGATATCGATGTCATGTCACCACGGAGCAGGATCGGTGGGCCTAAGCCCCTTAGGGACACCTGCTGTTAAGTGGAGGGAGTCTCACTAAGTCCCAGCCCTCCAGACAGTGTCTTTCTTGTTCAAACACTGAACTCGGTGACATGCACCCAGCAAACATCCAGCCTCTGCCCTGGAGGAAACACAAGCTGGAATCAAGATTGCTGGGAGAAATATCAATAACCTCAGATATGCAGATGACACCACCCTTATGGCAGAAAGTGAAGAGGAACTCAAAAGCCTCTTGATGAAAGTCAAAGAGGAGAGTGAAAAGGTTGGCTTAAAGCTCAACATTCAGAAAACGAAGATCATGGCATCTGGTCCCATCACTACATGGGAAATAGATGGGGAAACAGTGGAAACAGTGTCAGACTTTCTTTTTCTGGGCTCCAAAGTCACTGCAGATGGTGACTGCAGCCATGAAATTAAAAGACGCTTGCTCCTTGGAAGGAAGGTTATGACCAACCTAGATAGCATATTCAAAAGCAGAGACATTACTTTGCCAACAAAGGTTCGCCTAATCAAGGCTATGGTCTTTCCTGTGGTCATGTATGGATGTGAGAGCTGGACTGTGAAGAAGGCTGAGCGCCGAAGAATTGATGCTTTTGAACTGTGGTGTTGGAGAAGACTCTTGAGAGTCCCTTGGACTGCAAGGAGATCCAACCGGTCCATTCTGAAGGAGATCCTACCTGGGATTTCTATGGAGGGAATGATGCTCAAGCTGAAACTCCAGTATTTTGGCCACCTCATGCGAAGAGTTGACTCATTGGAGAAGACTCTGATGCTGGGAGGGATTGAGGGCAGGAGGAGAAGGGGACGACAGAGGATGAGATGGCTGGATGGCATCGCTGACTCGATGAATGTGGGTCTGAGTGGCCTCCGAGAGCTGGTGATGGATAGGGAGGCCTGGCGTGCTGCAGTTCATGGGGTCGCAAAGAGTCGGACACGACTGAGTGACTGATCTGATCTGATCTGATATATATATTCATTAAAAAATCTAAACAACACCAGGAGAAACTGAAATAAAGTAAAACTAATATTGAGTTGCACTACTTGCCCTAGGGTCGGCTGATTAATGGCCCCCAAATATGGCCATGCTCTGACTCCCAGAACCTATGGATCAGACGGGATCAGATCAGATCAGATCAGCCCCTCAGTCGTGTCCGACTCTTTGCAACCCCATGAATCGCAGCATGCCAGGCCTCCCTGTCCATCATCAACTCCCGGAGGTAACTCAGACTCATACCCATCAAGTCAGTGATGCCATCCAGCCATCTCATCCTCTGTCGTCCCCTTCTCCTCCTGCCCCCAATCCCTGCCCCCAATCAGAGTCTTCTTGATTGAGTCAACTCTTCGCATGAGGTGGCCAAAATACTGGAGTTTCAACTTTAGCGTCATTCCTTCCAAAGAAATCCCAGGGCTGATCTCCTTCAGAATGGACCGGTTGGATCTCCTTGCAGTCCAAGGGACTCTCAAGAGTCTTCTCCAACACCACAGTTCAAAAGCATCAATTCTTCGGCACTCAGCCTTCTTCACAGTCCAGCTCTCACAGCCATACATGACCACAGGAAAGACCATAGCCTTGACTAGACGAATCTTTGTTGGCAAAGTAATATCTCTACTTTTGAATATGCTATCTAGGTTGGTCATAACTTTCCTTGCAAGGAGTAAGCGTCTTTTAATTTCATGGCTGCAGTCACCATCTGCAGTGATTTTGGAGCCCAGAAAAAGAAAGTGCAATTGTGCAATTGTGCGGTAGTTTGAGCATTCTTTGGTATTGCCTTTCTTTGGGATTAGGATGAAAACTGACCTTTTCCAATCTTGTGACCACTGCTGAGTTTTGCAAATTTGCTGGCATATTGAGTGCAGCACTTTCACAGCATCATCTTTCAGGATTTGCAATAGCTCAACTGGAATTCCATCACCTCCACTAGCTTTGTTCATAGTGTTGCTTTCTAAGGCCCACTTTACTTCACATTCCAGGATGTCTGGCTCTAGGTCAGTGATCACGCCATCATGATTATCTGGGTCGTGAAAATCTTTTTTGTACAGTTCTTCTGTGTATTCTTGCCACCTCTTCTTATTATCTTCTGCTTCTGTTAGGTCCATACCATTTCTGTCCTTTATCGAGCCCATCTTTGCATGAAATGTTCCTTTGGTATCTCTGATTTTCTTGAAGAGATCCCTAGTCTTTCCCATTCTGTTGAGATACTACTGCACAATTGCACTCATCTCACACGCTAGTAAAGTAATGCTTAAAATTCTCCAAGCCAGGCTTCAGCAATATGTAAACCGTGAACTTCCTGATGTTCAAGCTGGTTTTAGAAAAGGCAGAGGAACCAGAAATCAAATTGCCAACATCCACTGGATCATCGAAAAAGCAAGAGAGTTCTAGAAAAACATCTATTTCTGCTTTATTGACTATGCCAAAGCCTTTGACTGTGTAGATCACAATAAACTGTGGAAAATTCTGAGAGAGATGGGAATACCAGACCACCTGATCTGCCTCTTGAGAAATCTGTATGCATAGGAACCTGGAATGTCAGGTCCATGAATCAAGGCAAATTGGAAGTGGTCAAACAAGAGATGGCAAGAGTGAATGTCGACATTCTAGGAATCAGCGAACTAAAATGGACTGGAATGGGTGAATTTAACTCAGAGGACCATTATATCTACTACTGCAGGCAGGAATCCCTCAGAAGAAATGGAGTGGCCATCATGGTCAACAAAAGAGTCCGAAATGCAGTACTTGGATGCAATCTCAAAAACGACAGAAGGATCTCTGTTCGTTTCCAAGGCAAACCATTCAATGTCACAGTAATCCAAGTCTATGCCCCAACCAGTAACGCTGAAGAAGCTGAAGTTGAACGGTTCTATGAAGACCTACAAGACCTTTTAGAACTAACACCCAAAAAAGATGTCCTTTTCATTATAGGGGACTGGAATGCAAAAGTAGGAAGTCAAGAAACACCTGGAGTAACAGGCAAATTTGGCCTTGGAATACGGAATGAAGCAGAGCAAAGACTAACAGAGTTTTGCCAAGAAAATGCACTGGTCATAGCAAATACCCTCTTCCAACAACACAAGAGAAGACTCTATACATGGACATCACCAGATGGTCAACACCGAAATCAGATCAATTATATTCTTTGCAGCCAAAGATGGAGAAGCTCTATACAATCAGCAAAAACAAGACCAGGAGCTGACTGTGGCTCAGACCATGAACTCCTTATTGGCAAATTCAGACTGAAATTGAAGAAAGTAGGGAAAACCACTAGACCATTCAGGTATGACCTAAATCAAATCCCTTATGATTATACAGTGGAAGTGAGAAATAGATTTAAGGGCCTAGATGTGAAAGATAGAGTGCCTGATGAACTATGGAATGAGGTTCATGACATTGTACAGGAGACAAGGATCAAGACCATCCCCATGGAAAAGAAATGCAAAAAGGCAAAATGGCTGTCTGGGGAGGCCTTACAAATAGCTGTGAAAAGAAGAGAAGCGAAAAGCAAAGGAGAAAAGGAAAGATATAAACATCTGAATGCAGAGTTCCAAAGAATAGCAAGAAGAGATAAGAAAGCCTTCTTCAGCAATCAATGCAAAGAACCTATGGATCAGATCAGATCAGTCGCTCAGTCGTGTCCGACTCTTTGTGACCCCATGAATCGCAGCACGGCAGGCCTCCCTGTCCATCACCAACTCCCGGAGGTCACTCAGACTCACATCCATCGAGTCAGTGATGCCATCCAGCCATCTCATCCTCTGTCGACCCCTTCTCCTCCTGCCCCCAATCCCTCTCAGCATCAGAGTCTTTTCCAATGAGTCAACTCTTCAGATGAGGTGGTTAGGTCAAAGGAGAATTCAGGCTGCAAATGAAATTACATTTGTTAACAGCTGACTTTAGAATGAAAAGATTAGTCTGGATAATGTGGGTGCGCCCAGAGAAGGGGCAGCACCGCTGAAGATGGAGTGGGTGGGATGAGTCAGGGAGGACAGCGGCCTCTGGAAGCTGGACAAGATGGGAACAGACCCCCACCCAGGCCTCCTGAAGGGGCATAACTCTGCCCACACCTTGACTTTAAGCCAGGGAAACTGGCTGCAGACTCCTGACTCTAGGTTGGAAGATAACTGGTGTCCTTGTAAGACCCTGTTTGTAATGTGTCAGAGGCCATGGGAAACTACTGTCAATTACAAATTGACATTTGCCAAGAGCATTGCCAATGACTGAACAACAAAGGCATTTGCCATCTGCTTCTACAGAGACTGAACCACATGTTGCTATAGCTGTTGACCTTCAAAACCCCTCAGGGAGTTCAGGGAGGAGTGAGGCACTCTTTGCTCCAGGGAATCTGGTGGGACAGGTCTTTAGATGGATGTTTTTAGAAACAAATTTTATGATCTTGTCGCAAAGAGTCGGACACGACTGAGCGTCTGATCTGATCTGATCTTTATGATCTTAGTCCTTGCATTTCCTCATATCTAGAGAAGCACTGAATTTCTTCATGGTGACATCAGAACCTCATGACTAGCAAAAAAAAACCTTTTGTAAAATCAGTGCTTCCCTCTTCACCAAATCCTTATATATTGACCTTCCCCTATTGCTGCTTTGGAGCAATCTCTCAGAGCTGTCTGAAGTGATGCCTCCCAGGCTGCAGTCCTCATTCTGCCTTAAATAAAACTGAAATCACAGCTCTCAACTTGTGCACCTTTTTAAGTGCACAACACTAACAAACATACATGACGTCCACTCCATTTGGGGAAACCTCATTCCAAATTTCTGCTTAAGGGTGTAAGAATTCTGTTCACTCTTCTCTGTCTTGGAAAAAAAAAAAAAAACTATACTCATTTCAAAATTTTAATCCAGCGTTTTTCGTTAAATGTCACATAGTAAGTTTCCAGTGACATTAAAAATTCTCAAGATTGTAAACAGCATCGATTCTTTGACACTCAGCTTTCTCTATGGTCCGTCTCTCACATCCATACATGACCACTGAAAAAAATCATAGCTTTGACTAGATGGACCTTTGTTGGCAAAGTAATGTCTCTGCTTTTTAATATGCTGTCTAGCTTTTCTTCCAAGGAGCAAGTGTCTTCTAAATTCATGGCCGCAGTCACTATCTGCAGTGATTTTAGAACCCAAGAAAATAAAAGTCTGTCACTGTTTCCATTGTTTCCCCATCTACTTAATCATGAAGTGATGGGACCAGATGCCATGATCTTTGTTTTTTGAATGCTGAGTTTTAAGCCAGCTTTTTCAGTCTCCTCTTTCACTTTCATCAAGAGGCTCTTAAGTCTTCTTCACTTTCTGCCATAAGGATAGTGTCATCTGCATATCTGAGGTTATTGATATTTCTCTCAAGAATCTTGATTCCAGTTTGTGCTTCATCCAGCCAAGCATTTCTCATGATGTACTCTGTATATAAGTTAAATAAGCAGGGTGACAATATACAGCCTTGATGTACTTCTTTCCCAATTTGGAACCAGTCTATTGTTCCATTTCCATTCCTAACTGTTGCTTCTTGACCTGAATACAGATTTCTCAGGAGACAGGTAAGGTGGTCTGGTATTCCCATCTCTTTCAAAATTTTCCACAGTTTGTCACGACTCTTATGTCAGAAAGTGAAGAGGGGCTAAAAAGCCTCTTGATGAAAGTGAAAGTGGAGAGTGAAAAGGTTGGCTTAAAGCTCAACATTCAGAAAACGAAGATCATGGCATCTGGTCCCATCACTACATGGGAAATAGATGGGGAAACAGTGGAAACAGTGTCAGACTTTCTTTTTCTGGGCTCCAAAATCACTGCAGATGGTGACTGCAGCCATGCAATTAAAAGACGCTTACTCCTTGCAAGGAAAGTTATGACCAACCTAGATAGCATATTCAAAAGCAGAGACATCACTTTGCCAACAAAGGTTCGCCTAGTCAAGGCTATGGTCTTTCCTGTGGTCATGTATGGATGTGAGAGCTGGACTGTGAAGAAGGCTGAGTGCCGAAGAATTGATGCTTTTGAACTGTGGTGTTGGAGAAGACTCTTGAGAGTCCCTTGTACTGCAAGGAGATCCAACCAGTCCATTCTGAAGGAGATCAGCCCTGGGATTTCTTTGGAAGGAATGATGCTAAAGCTGAAACTCCAGTATTTTGGCCACCTCATGCGAAGAGTTGACTCATTGGAGAAGACTCTGATGCTGGGAGGGATTGAGGGCAGGAGGAGAAGGGGACGACAGAGGATGAGATGGCTGGATGGCATCACTGACTTTATGGGTGTGAGTCTGGGTGACCTCCGGGAGCTGGTGATGGACAGGGAGGCCTGGCGTGCTGCGGTTCATGGGGTCGCGAAGAGTCGAACACGACTGAGCGACTGATCTGATCTGATCTCTGACACAGTCAAAGGCTTTGGCATAGTCAATAAAGCAGAGGATATGTTTTTCTGGAACTCTCTTGCTTTTTCGATGATCCATCGATGTTGGTAGTTTGATCTCTGGTTCCTCTGCCTTTTCTAAATCCAGCTTCAACATCTGGAAGTTCTCAGTTCATGCACAGTTGAAGCCTGGCTTGGAGAATTTTGAGAATTGCTTTGCTAGTGTGGGAGATGAGTAAAAATTGTGCAGTAGTTTGAACATTCTTTGACATTGCCTTTCTTTGGGATTGGAATGAAAACTGACCTTTTCCGGTCCTGTGGCCATTGCTGGGTTTTCCAAATTTGCTGGCATATTGAGTGCTGCACTTTCACAGCATCATCTTTTAGGATTTGAAATAGCTCAACTGGAATTCCATCACCTCCACTAGCTTTGTTCGTAGTGATGCTTCCTAAGGCCCACTTGACTTTGTATTCCAGGATGTCTGGCTCTAGGTGAGTGATCACACCATCGTGGTTATATGGGTCATGAAGATCTTTTTTGTAGTTTTTCCATGTATTCTTGCCACCTCTTCTTAATATTTTCTGCTTCTGTTAAGTCCTCGCCGTCTCTCTCCTTTATTGAGCCCATCTTTGCAAGAAATGTTCCCTTGGTATCTCTAATTTTCTTGAAGAGATCTCTAGTCGTTCCGATTCTATTGTTTTCCTCTATTTCTTTGCATTGGTCACTGAGGAAGGCTTTCTTATCTCTCCTTGCTATTCTTTGGAACTCTTCATTCAGATGGATGTATCTTTCCTTTTCTCTTTTGCCTTTCACTTCTCCTCTTTTCTCAGCTATTTTTAAGTCCTCTTCAGACAACCATTTTGCCTTTTTGCATTCTCCACCTCCGCACCCCCCCCCCCAACCCTTGGGGAAGGTCTTGATCACTGCCTCCTGTACAATGTCATGAACCTCCATCCATAGTTCTTCAGGCATTCTGTCTATCAGATCTAATCCCTTGAATCTATTTGTCACTTCTCCTGTATAATTGTAAGGGATTTACAATTTAAGTCATACATGATTGGTCTAGTGGTTTTACCTAATTCTTCAATTTAAGTCTGAATTTTGCGATAAGGAGTTCATGATCTGAGCCACAGTCAGCTCCTGGTCTTGTTGTTGACTATATAGAGCTTCTCCATCTTTGGCTGCAAAGAATATAATCAATCTGATTTCTGTATTGACCATCTGGTGATGTCTATGTGTAGAGTCATCTCTTGTATTGTTGGACAAGGGTGTTTGCTATGACCGATGTGTTCTCTTGGCAAAACTCTGTTAGCCTTTGCCCTGCTTCATTTTGTACTCCAAAGCCAAACTTGCCTGTTATTCCAGGTATCTCTTAACTTCCTACTTATGCATTCCAATCCACTATTATGAAAAGGACATCTTTTGGGGGTATGAGTTCTAGAAGGTCTTATAGTTCTTCACAGAGCCATTCAACTTCAGCTTCTTCGGCATTAGTGGTTGGGGCATAGACTTGATTTACTGTGATGTTGAATGGTTTGCCTTGGAAATGAACAGAGATCATTCTGTCATTTTTGAGATTGCATCCAAGTACTGCATTTTGGACTCTTCTGTCAACCATGGGGGGCTACTCCATTTCTTCTAAGGGATTCTTGCCCACAGTAGAAGATATAATGGTCATCTGAATTAAATTCACCCACTCCAGTCCATTTTAGTTCAGATTCCTAAAATGTTGATGTTCACTGTTGCCATCTCCTGTTTGACCAGTTCCAATTTACCTTGATTCATGGACCTAACATTCCAGGTTCCTATGCAATATTGTTCTTAGAGCATCCAACTTTATTTCCATCACCAGTCATATCCACAACTTTTCATTGTTTTCACTTTGGCTCCATCTCTTCATTCTTTCTGGATTTATTTCTCCGTTCTTCTCCAGTAGCATATTGGGTGCCTACCAACTCGAGGCGTTCCTCTTTCAGTGTCAAATCTTTTTGCCTTTCCTTGCTGTTCATGGGGTTCTCAAGGCAAGAATACTGAAGCGGTTTGCCATTCCCTTTTCCAGTGGACCATTTTTTGTCATAACTCTCCACTATGACCTTTCTGTCTTGGGTGGCCCTACACATCATGGCTCATAGTTTCATTAAGTTAGACAAGGCTGTGGTCCCTGTGATCAGTTTGATTGAAGCGACTGAAAGGTTGTTGTTGAAACACGAAAAGATGCCAGGATTCTTGGCCTCTGGAGGAGAAGAATTCAATCCGGGGCCAGAGACCAAGCTTGATCACTCAGAGCTGTTGTGTAATAAAGTTTTATTAAAGTATAAAGGAGATAGAGAAAGTTTCTGACATAGGCATCAGAAGGGGGCAGAAAGAGTACCCCGCTGCTAGTCTTCAGCTGGATGTTATATAGTCACTGCTGCTGCTGCTGCTAAGTCGCTTCAGTCGTGTCCGACTCTGTGCGACCCCATAGACGGAAGCTTACCAGGCTCCCCTGTCCCTGGGATTCTCCAGGCTTGAACACTGGAGTCAATAGCAGTTTGCTAATGAAAGAAAGGAATGTCTTAAAAACTCAGAATGGCATCAGGCCCCTCATCCATAAGATGTATTTTGGGTAATCTTGGCACCAGAGGAGTCATCCCAGGCCATAAAAAGATTGACTTGAATCTTGTAGAAGGGCAGATTACCATACAAATAGTTTCGTTTACATAGATTAAGGGAACAATGTCTGCGTATAACATAATGGTTCTGTCAAGTAGGTTCTGAGCCATTAGGCAGAACCGACTTGAAGACAGATCAGATCAGATCAGATCAGATCAGTCGCTCAGTCGTGTTCGACTCTTCGCGACCCCATGAACCGCAGCACGCCAGGCCTCCCTGTCCATCACCAGCTCCCGGAGGTCACCCAGACTCACACCCATAAAGTCAGTGATGCCATCCAGCCATCTCATCCTCTGTCGTCCCCTTCTCCTCCTGCCCTCAATCCCTCCCAGCATCAGAGTCTTCTCCAATGAGTCAACTCTTCGCATGAGGTGGCCAAAATACTGGAGTTTCAGCTTTAGCATCATTCCTTCCAAAGAAATTCCAGGATTGATCTCCTTCAGAATGGACTGGTTGGATCTTCTTGCAGTCCAAGGGACTCTCAAGAGTCTTCTCCAACACCACAGTTCAAAAGCATCAATTCTTCGGCGCTCAGCCTTCTTGAAGACAGAGTCTGGGGTAAATGCTTAGTATATTAACATAGCTTAAGACAAACATTTACATAAGAAAAATGCATTGGTTAACTCAAGGTTTGAGAATAGTTAACTTCAGATGAAACCAGGTGTCATTATGGCAACACAGATAAGAGAAACCTTTTAAATTTGTATAGAGAAGGAAATTTATAGTTTGTTTCCTCCTGCTGCTTAAGAGAGATAAAAATGTCTGACACTTGCAGCCTATTTCCTCCATTTGGAGACCCCTGGCCTTCCTGCCTGTTCCCTCTCATGACATAGCATAGCTCATAGCTGATAAAAAGGGCTTTAGGGAAGATAGGTTCTAGAGTCGTGTATTCATTCTGCAAACTGAACGAATGTCTTTGCTTAAAATGAGTGGACCTAAGATCAGAGAAACATACATCACATCTGAAATGTGGTGCGTGGCAGGAGGTTAAGCAAGCACAGTGACAGAACCACACCCCCTTCCATCCTTTCCTGCAGAGGAAGTTGACAGCAGCGTTTGAAATCACAGCTCACATAGTGGAAGCTCACCAGTGATTCTGAAACAGGAGGCATGTGGGCAGGGCACAACCTGACAGTCTGAAGGCTGGCCATCAAAGACAGAAAGCGGGTGGTGGCCGAGTTCCTGGAAATCTCCACCCCTTCCCCAAAATATCTGGAATAATCCTCCCATTCATTCTTCTTCAGTTGGTCAGTCATGTCTGATTCTTTTTGACCCCATGGACAGCAACACTCCAAGTCTCCCTGTCCTTCACTGTCTCCCTGAGTTGGATCAAACTCATGTCCATTGAGTCTGTGGCGCCCTCCAACCATCTCATTCTGTCACCCCCTTCTCCCCCTGTCTTCATCTTTCCCAACATCAGGGTCTTTTCCAAAGAGTTGGCTCTTCACATCAGGTGGCCAAAGTATTGGAGCTTCAGCTTTAGCATCAGTCCGTCCAGTGAATATTCAGGACTGATTTCCTTTAGGATTGACTGGTTGGATCTCCTTGCAGTCCAAGGGACTCTCAAGAGTCTTATTCAACATCACAGTTAAAGCATCAATTCTTCAGTGCTCAGCTTTCTTTATAGTCCAATTCTCACATCCATATGTGACTACTGGAAAAACCATAATTTTGACTATACAGACTTTTGTCAGCAAAGTGATATCTCTGCTTTTTAATACACTGTCTAGGTTTCCCATAGCTACATTTTGTGGCTGCAGTCACCATTCTCAGTGTATTTGGAGCCCAAGAAAATAGTCTGTCACTGTTTCCAGTAAGGTGGCTAGAAGGGCTCCCTCTGGACTGAGGTCCCTGGCTTGTCCTCAGGGCAGCAGTCAGTGATGATCCAGTCCCAGCCACTTGGTCGACTGTTCTAGGAGGTTGTTGGGCTTTCTGGACTGGTTGCAGGAAACAGAGCCTGACCCCCTACACGTGTGACCTCAGCAGGCTGGTTCCTGAGCTGTCACTGCAGAGGAGGGACTCCCCCCTGGCCTGGCTGCTGCAGGCTGTGGGCCAGGCTCCTCCTTTGTATATGTTTTGACCATTGTTCCTTTAAAAGCTGTAGTCCTGGGACTTCCTTGGTGGTCCAGTGATTAAGAATCTATCTTCCAATGCAGGGGACATGGGTTCAATCCCTGATGAAGAAATGAAGATCCCATGTGCCATGAGGCATCTAGAGAGTCCACACACCACAAAAAAAAAAAGCTTTTGAGTGCTGTGACTAAGACCCAGTGCAGCCAAACAAGCAAACCGCTCAGAGTTCTTAAAAAAAAAAAAAAAAAAAGACTATAGCCCCCATCCAGTTATCTGTGGTCAACTGCAACTGAAAATATTAAATGGAAAATTCCAGAAGTAAGCGCTTCATAAGTTTTAAATTGTGTGGCATCTGAGCACAGAGATGAAACTGAAAGATTCTTGCTATAAGCCATGAAAGATGCCCGGATGCTTGGCCTCAGGAGGAGAGGAATTCGATCTGGGGCCAGTGATGAGGCTTGATCTCTCAGAGCTTTTGTGTAACAAAAAGTATTTATTAAAGTATAAAAGAGATAGCAAAGCTTCTGACATAGACATCAAAAGGGGACAGAAAGAATGCCCCCTTGCTAGTTTTTAGCAAGAAGTTATATACCTATTAGCAATCTGCTGATTAGAGAAAGGAAATGTCTCACCCAGAGAGTGGCTCCAGGTCCTTCCCCCACAACCTGCATTTTGAGATAGCACTGGCACAAGGTGAATTATCCTGGGCCATAAAACAACTGACATGAATCTTGAAGAAAGGCAGATTTTCAAGCAAATACACAGTCTCATTAACATAGCTTAAGAGAATATTTCCATGAGTAAAACATACTGGTTTGCTGAGCCATTATTGGTTCTGAGTCTTATGTGGAACCTGCTTGAAGAAAGACAGAGTCTAAGGTAAATACATAGTTCCTTAACATATCTTAAGAAAAACATTTCCATTAAAAAAATGCATTGGTTAGCTCAGGATTTGAGAAAAGTTAAGTTTAGGTGAAACCAGGTGTTGTGATGGCAACACAGAATTTTAAAAGAAACCTCCTTTTAATTTTGTATAGAGAAGGGAAAAAAAAGTCTGACACTTGCATTCTATTACCTCCCCTTGGGGTTCTCTAGCCTTCCTGCCTGTTAACCCTCCCAAAACCTTGCTCTGTCCCACCCAGGGTGTGGATTGGCCCTTGCCAGAGTGTCCCATTCATCCATCACCAGTAGCTGGTTATCAGATTGGTGGCCGAGGTGTCACAGCCTGTGTTCCAGTGGCTCTGATTTTACTTAATGGCCCCACAGCCCAGGAGGAGCGATGCTGGGGATCCATCAAACTGTGTCTGGCTTGTAAAGTGAACTTTGTCCTGGGGTGGGTGGACAGAAGTCACGTTGTGTATATAGGGTTCAGTGCTCTTCCACTGGGGATTCTGGAACACACCCCTGAGGACACGGAGGATGACTGTATGTATTAAGAACCTGACCCTAAAGGCTGACTTTTCAATTAATGGCACTGTTTCAGTGGGGGCCACACGAATTCCCACTTCCAATCCCATATTCCTGGAGTCTAACATGGGTACAATTTCTTTCAGAATAATATTTATGCTCTTACCTCCTCAGTGGAACAAGATTCTGCGATATCTTCCTCTAAGGGCCGCTCTACTGGGTAAGAGGAGAAAAGTAAATTTCCCTTCCAGTTAAAGAGATAGAAGTTGGTAGAAAGGATTCTGTTCTACAAAGAGCTCACAGAGGTAGTCAATATTTACTAGATTTAAAAGGCACTGAGAAAGTCTTACTGATGTCCTGGGAGAAAAAGAGTTAATTGGCTCACAGAAAGTACAGTCCAGAACAGGCAGACCACTTGACTGGTACTATTTATATGTAGTTTTAAAGCAATTTTTAATCAGAGGCAGTAGCTCCTGTGCCCTGTCTGTCTGTCCCTCTCTCCTCTCTCTGGTTTCTGCCCTCATTTTCCTCGGTCGTCCTGCAGGATCGCCTTCAGAGCCGCACCCCTGCTCCCACCTTCTGGGTAGATTAGCCAGAGGCTCCAAATGATGAGCTCAACCATTAGCCATGATTTCAATTTGATGCACACAGATTTTAAAGCAGGCAGGAATTATTTTCTGTGGCAGCATTCTTGACCCAACAAGGAACGAAAAAAAAAAAAAAAATGTCACTATTGTCACAATTGTATACTGAATGTGACTAGAGGAAGATGAGCATCAAGTATGATTAAGAACATGTGTTAGAAAGAATTCTTGATTTTTACAGGAGGAAAGTGTTAGGTAGTTAGAAGAGGAAAAAGGAGTCCAGAATGGAGGTGGCTAAAAGACAAAGGGAAAAGCCTGTGAAAATAGAACAAAGGAAGATCCAAGGACTGGAATGAGGACTTCAGGTAGAACAAACAGCCCTCCTGGTTAGCCCACTTTACACAGGGCAGGCTCAGGGGGAGGGAAAAACACATAAAAAGAGGGACCAAAATTGAGCTTTGGCTTCTCTTCTCTCCAAGTCTTTAGGGTTGGCCCATTCTAAGGCCTTGAGGATATATTTTCATTTGATTGCCAATAAAACGGAGCTGTAACACTGGTCCACCTGTCGCTTCAAATTTTTGCTGCAGTGAGACATAACCAAGGAAATTACACACTCTCCCGACAAAAGGAAGCAGGAAACAATGTTTGACCTTTCACAGGTAAAAGTCACCTGCCAAGGTAAGAGAAACATCTGGGGATGATGCAGAAGACATTCCTACTGGAAAATAAAACAAACCAGTCTTCACATTATGCTTTAACATGTCCATCTCTGCTTCTTGTCCTGTAAATATGCCCGTTTCCTTCAGAGAAGAGATCACTGAGCCCACTCAGTCATGTCTAAATTCCCCTCAAGTTCTCTCTTCTTATCTTTAAACAAGTTGCCAGAGCCCAGATGTTTTACACAGACCCTGAGACCCCAGCCTGTGCTGAGGTCAGTGTTCATTCAGGAAACGGGAGCTGAGGGAGGCCTGTAAGCAGCACCCAGTTGCCCTCAGATGAGACAGCCGGGCTTCGAGGACCGCCAGCCCCTGCTCTCAGGCAAAGGCTTCTCCGTGTGTGGGCAGTGAAAGCTCGTCTTCCTCCTCTTCTCTTCCTTCTGTGTCTCTTCTAGAGCGTTTTGTCTGCAGATTCTCGGCCACAAGGAGTGCAGTAATAACTGCACTTCCTTCAGTGGGAAGCTTACCACCGGCCCCTCCCTGGATGGAATCATCTCAGTTCCCCGAGGAAGGAAGGAGCCACCTGGACACCTGGTGGGAGAGTGTGTGTGTGGAGAGGGGGTGTCTCAGCGCCTGGGGGTGGGGGTGGGGGTGCATTGCTCTCACCAGGTAGATTCTACTTTATACCATGTACCCCTCGGAACCCTTGCAATTCCTCTATTTTTCTAAGCAGCTTCTAATGTTACTACTTTGGGAGCAGCAGGAGCAGTTTCCAGCCCAGGCCATCATGGCCGCTGCTGGAGGTCCCACACTGCCTTCTTCCTGAGGCTCCTGGTGCATCCTGGGAAGTTTCCACCTGTTTTTGAGAATTCCTTCATTTTCCCTGACATATGTGAGCCAAACAGCTAAACATACTTGATTTTAATCATTTTATCAGAAATGAAGGTGCTTTACCCCGATTCCAGAAGTCGGTTTTTAGTGTCCCCGCCTGTCCCTCCATTCAGGCTCCCATGTGGACCATCCATCTGGTGGGGAGCTCCCGGGGAGCCCCTGTGTGTCCCTCCTCTAGGCCAGGACTGTCCCCCTTCACTGCTGCTGCTCTGACCTTTTATTATTTTATTGGCTTGTGTGACATTGCCCCTCCACACACACACACACACACGACTTGATGAGTTCTGAGCCTGTGGAAAGTATATTTCTATCCTCCGAGTGAGTGTAAAATCTACAGGAAGAGTTTTAAAACTTTAAAAAAAAATTACCTAAATTTCAGACTTAGTGTGAAATGTTAGGGTTTTTAAAAGTTTTCAAATGGTTTGATTTGCAACCAGAATGAGTAAGACATTTCTCTGGACTGTGAACTTGACTCCTGAACAACATCCCCTGTGGAGGCCATAGGCTCTGCAGGCTGGGTTTGGTCAGCCCCCCCCCTCGCTTCCCTCCCCCACCATCAATTCCCCAGGGAACATTCCGGCCTGTTTTCCCTTCAGGTCACAGGAAGCAGGGCTCTTTGATCTATAACAGGATTGTGGTAGTTTCATAAACCGATGGGTGGATTTTTTTACTCACAAAGGGAATGTTTAGAATAACAGCTGCAAATCCACTTGATCTTACTTTTCTGTGAACCCAGGAGTTATGTGGGAACACAGCCACTGTTCAGTTCTCTGATGTCCAAGAAGTTGGAGCTTCACCTGGGGGCCCGACTCCTTACTCCCCTAAGCTGTGCACCTGTCACAGCCATGCACTGCCATGACTGACACCAGGCCTCCCCGGAAAACCTTCCACTCCAACACTGGGCTTGAAAGTTTCCCCAGGACAGACTCAGTACAAATGCCCATCAGTAAATGCCCAGCGTCCAACCTGTCTGAGCAGAGGACGAGCCTGCAGTGGAGTCTGACACAGCCCTAGGACTCTCCTTGTCCCAAGGAACACAAAATCTGGGGCTGACATTCTTAGGAAGAAGGCTGTCTTTCTCCCCGTGTTTTGTCACTAGGGTGCTGGCGTCTCCTGGGCCCTCTCTATGGTTGGAGGGCAGGGGCCGACCTTGCAGAAGAAATGTGAGGGCACCCCCTCTCATGTCCCTCCTTCTGCAAGTTTGAAGGCCCCTCCCCACAAAGTCCACCTGAGGGTGCTGACCTGATGTGGCCAAAGCCCTTGCATAAAGCGGCCACTCAGAGGAGAACGAAATGGTCAGAATGGTTAGTGGTCACTCCTGGTGGGGGGATAAGTCCTGTGCATCACCCAGGAAGGGTGATCAGGAGCAAAGCTGGGCTCTGAGCACAGTGAGGGGACAGTAGACTCCCACCTTGACCTCAGGCACTGGTCTCTGCTCCAGTCAAGCCTGGGACAGGGAGCTCTTGTCATTTCAGCAGGAGATAGCGAGTGCCGTGTGCACTGAAACAGCCAGATCAGCAAAAGTGGAACCCTAACCACAGCCTGCAGTAACCAGCCCAGGAAACCAGCCTGCCCTTTGCAACCACCAGTTTAGAAATCAGCCCCTCACCTGTCCAGAGACTAGCCCTTCACCTGTGCTCAGCTGCTTACCTTCCCAGAACTGTATCAAATGCCACCTAAAAGACCCAGCAAGCCTGAAGCCCCTTTTGGACACCCCAAGGATGGACAGACGGGGACCCAGGGCATGGGGAAGTAGCCGTGGCCATGCTCTGCCCCTGCTGGGCTCTGCAAACAGTCTATCCTGGTACAGAAGGAGGCTTTTCTGGGCATCATGGGGACCTGTGACCCCAGGCAGCTAAGATGGTATGGGAGCATCTTGTCCCGAGGCTGTGGGAGGTTCAGAGACCCTGCCTGGTCCCCCAGCTCCAGGGGTCCCACGTGGCCACTGGCTACAGGACAGGCCCCTCATGTGTCCTCAGCAGAAAGGAGAGGAGGTGGTGAGGGGTGCAGGAACCTGCTGGTCTGGACGGAATGTACCCCAAGTGTACCCTCTGTGTGGGTGTTTGGAGGGGCCCTCAGAGCTGCTGAGGGTTGGATGAGGTCATGATGGGGGCCTGCAGTGGGATCGGTGACCTGTGAGGAGAGGAAGAGGTCGCTGAGCAACAGCAAGAGGGCCCGTCCTCGGGCCAGGAAGAGGCCTCCCCAGGGACCCCAGCCTCTGCATTCATGAGCAGCCCAGCAGGTTCCAGCAGGCCAAAGCTCACAGAGCATGTGACCCTGAGGGCCCTGCAGCCTCACGTTTCTCCTCACTCTTGCCTCCTCCTTCGTGTCTGTGCTTCCCCACCTTGCTTCTTGATGACATTATCGAATGGTTTATCTACTTTATTTTCCAAAGAATTATTTGTCACTCCCTCCCCCTCTCATGAAACTCTGCTTTTATCTTCAGTAATCCTTTCCCTCCAGGTTACTTTTTATGCTTTCCCCAGCTTTTTGAGTCACAAGCTTAATTAATCTATTTTCAGTTATTCCTTTTTATTATTACAAGTGTTTCAAGCTATGAATTTTTTATTTCAGATGGATGTTTTGTTGACCTCAAATTTATTCTAAACTAATATGAAAGCAGAAATAATGCCTGTCAGTACATGCGATTTCTGTTATAAAGGGAACACAGGAGGGAAAATGTTAAGTCACGGTGCAAACAGTGTGAGCAGTGGACCTATTGCTGTGGGAGCCGGGCAGGGACCGTGTGGGGGTGTGTACTGCTCTCTTGTTTAGAAATTGTTTTTCCAATGATGAAAATCTTTTTAAAAAGTTCAGTATAGTACTGACACAGGAACATTTTCACAGATGAATGGAACAAGTACAGTTTAAACAGTGACCCAGATAAATGATACAGGAGACGTAGCAGGTCATTTAGTCTGTGTGTGCAGAAAATGACTGCATGGGTAAAAAACAGAGCTAGTTCTCATCAAAGCCTTGGTGCAGAGGTAGACTCCAGACAGACTCATTCTCCAATGTTAGAGATGAAAGCAGGACAATCACAGTAAGGATTTTAGTAGCCAGGGAGAGATTTTTAAACAAGGATCTCAAAACACAGTTCATAAAGTTAAAAGATAGAATTTATGTCAATCTTAGTGAGTTCAGAAACCATGCCATGCATATTTCATACAACCAGGATTATATTGGGGCTTCCCTGGTGGCTCAGTTGGTAAAGAATCCACCTGCAATGCAGGAGACCCGGGTTTGACCCCTGGATCAGGAAGAACCTCTGGAGAAGGAAATGGCAGCCTGCTCCAATATTCTTGCCCGGGAAATCCCACAGAGGAACCTGGCAGCCTACAGTCCATGGGGTTGCAAAAAGCTGGACACGACTTAGCAACTAAACCAGCACCACCAGGATTATATTCCATTAAAATATATAAAGAGCTTCCTCAAATCATCCAGAAAAAGACAAAAAAATCCAACAGAAAAATTTGCAAATGACTTGGAACAGCATTTGTGGTGGGCAAAACATGGACATCTCCCTCAAAGGTGTCTAGGTTCTGAGTCCAGAATTTCCAGATGAGGCCACCTCAATTGACTAGAGGAGCTGTGTAGTTGTGACTCTACTGGGCTGTCTGGGTGAGTCCACCTAACAGGGAGGCAGGGCCACAAAGTAGCTGGGAGGACGGGAACAGGTAGAGAGAGTCAGGACTGGGGCCTGGGAACATGGAGCTCCTGAGGCTGAAGAAGCCAGAGAAGCTGATCTCCCAGGACCCCCAGAGGAACCCAACCTGACTGACCCAGTCCTAGGTGCTGTCCTCAGACCTGCAGCAGAATAAGAGTGCAGTGATGGGGGAACTTGTTGATGTGGCCATAGGAAACCACTCCCCAGTGCATAGAAGAGGGATCATGGACGCTCCATGTGCATATTTCCTGAGTCCCTGGAGACAAAGAGCAACGCAGCACTGAGTAGCAACCAGAAGACCCACATTGTTTCTGAACACCCTGGGAAGGTACCCATGGGATGCTGGTGACCACAGTGGGGCTGGCAGAGTCGTGGGCAGTGACCGCAGGGTGTCAGCCCAGGAACATGCAGGGACCTGCATCCCCGCAGGTGGGAGATGCTGAAGGGGACCGAGGTGTTGATACAGCACGTGGACAGATGTCTCAGACCTGGTGGAGACAAGAAAGCATCACAGAAGAGCAGCATCAGTAGGATCCTTCCTGGCATTCTTGAAATTAACACATACATGCACACCAGAGAGCCACGTGACAAACCCTGAGTTGTACAGTGTGCTCTGGATGCCAGCAACAGGCCAGCTGGAGATCCCCACACTTGGAGCTCATGCTCCACACACACATCTGAGGATGGATTTCAAGGCCTCGGCCGTGGAGCCATGAGGAGCAGAAATGGACAGGCCCAAGTAAAGTTAACCAAGTTAACCGATCAGTTAACAAGGGTGGGGAGAAGCTGGGACCAGGGTGGAAACGTTGTGTGCAGCTGTCTGCTCCGGGGACTAAGTGAACACAAAAGACACACAGCCAGAGCCTCAGGGAGCCCCAGGCTTCCAGGTGTTGGGGCACGGTGCTCCCGCCCCTGCATGGCCTTGCATGTGCACCAATTGCCTGCAGGCTGACTCTGTCTTCATACACAACCGAATAGCCATGGTGTTTATTTCAAGCCATGACCACCGGCTTCCAGGATTTCAGGGTGGAAACACCTGAATTCCTCCGGGTCTGGGTGCGTCCATCAGCTTGGTCCAGTGCTGGAGTCTACATGATGTTACCCACTGACCTGAGGTGGTGTGAGACCAGCACACGCTGGGTGTGTCCCTGACTCGCACACAACCTGCCTGTGGTCCCTGCAGCCCGTAAAGTCCACACACTCCACTTGCTGGTGGCCTGAACAGAAGCAGCCACCTGAAGCAGATGCAGAAACCACACGAGTGATGGGAAGGAACCACATCTCAAAAGACTGTGGGTCTGAAGTTGTTTTCTCATGGCTCATTCATCACACTCACCTCTGTATTGGCTCCTGTATCCTTAACCTTGACTCTTGCTTGGACAAGAAGAATATTCATTTTTACTTCAATCTTTTTGCAGAATCAGAAAGTCATAAACTCCAATCCTAGTGTAACCTGTGGCTCATCATTAAAATTTCCCCCTAGATCATATATTTTTAAATGTATAGAGACATTTCATTCTGGAATCAGATGGTGAACGCTCTTGTCATAGCTTATTTCTGTGACAGAACAGAGCTGTCTCCAACAACTTGAAAATGTTTCCAGGACTTCTCTGGTGGTACACTGGATAAGAATCTGCCTGGCCACACAGGAGGCATGGGTTTGATCCCTGGTCTGGGAAGATTGCACAGGCCATGGGAGCAACTAAGCCCATGCACCACAACTCTGGAGCCTGTGCACCTGGAGCCCATGCCCTGCATCAACAGAAGCCACCACAGTGAGAAGCCCGTGCACAGCAACTACTGAGCTTGTGCTCCAGAGCCCACGCTCTGCTACAAGTGAAGCCACTGCATTGAGAAGCCCGTGCGCTGCAGCTAAAGAGTAGCCAGTCCCTGTTCTTTGCAACTAGAGAAAGCCTGCTTGCAGCAATGAAGACCCCCAAAATAAAATAATTTATTAAAAAAAGAATTAGGACTTGGACACATTAAAAAAAAAAAAACAAGAAAAACAAAAATTTCTAGAGCATTGGGGAGGAAAATAAACTTTCAACTTTTTCTAGAAAATTAATATAACATTAGTGACAAAAATCTGAAAAGATTGTTCCAAAGGAAAATACAGGTTTTCAACAACTTGCCTGTAAATGTCAATGCAGAAAAGGTAAGAAAACTCTAGAAACAAAGTCAGCGCAAGGTTATTATCAATGCTAGGATGTGTCTGTAACATTTACCTATTCATAGAATCATTACATCAATAATTGTAAGAAGAAACTGCATGATGATCTTCAGAGTTGCCACAAAAGTATTTCTAAAAACATTCTTTACGATAACATGGAATAAAATGTAATAGATGGATATTTCCTTACTATTAAGAAATATATTAAGTATAAAATACAGTCTCATGCTTAATATGAGAATGCGTGGATGTGTGCTAAGTCACTTCAGTTGTGTCTGACTCTTCGCAACCCCATGGACTACAGCCCATCAGGCTCCTCTGTCCATGGGATTCTCCAGGCAAGAATACTGGAGTGGCCTGCCATGCCTTCCTCCAGGGAATCTTCCTGACCCAGGGATTGAACCTGTGTCTCTTATGTCTCCTGCACTGGCAGGCATTTTTTTTTTTTTTTTTCCACTAGCACCACCTAAGAGGAGAGTACTTTCACTGAAATCAAGAAAAAGCAATCATCCCCAGTACTAGCACTGTTGTAGAACATTATACTGGAGGTAGCAGTCCATGCAATTTTTAGCTGAATAATATTCCATTTCTGGCTGCACAGCAGTTTATTTATTTACTCCTCTATTAAAGGACATCTTGGTTGCCTCAGTTTTGGCAACTATGGATAAAGCTACTTTAAACGTCTGTGTGCAGGGTTTTGTGTGGACATAAGTTATGAATTTTTCTAAGTAAAATCCAGGAAATGTGATTACTGAATGATAGGGTAAGAGTGTGTTTAGTTTTGTAAAAAACCAAGCTGTCTGTCATAGTGGATGAGCCATTTGCACAAAAGCAATGAACGAGAGTTCCTGTTGCTCCGCATCCTCGCCAGCATCTGACACTGTCAGTGTTTTCAATTTTAGCCAGGTTAATAGGTGTGTAATTTTTTTGGTTTGCCATTCCTTAATGACATAGGATAGGTAAATGTCTTTTCATATGCTCATTTGCCATCTGAATATCTTCTTTGATGAAATATCTGTTTGATCTTTTGCCCATTTTTTAATTGGGTTGTTTGTTTTCTTATTGTTGAGTTTTAAGAGTTCTTCGTACAGGTTAGATGCAAGTCTTTTATCACATATATGCTTTGCAAAGTTTTTCTTCTTGTCTGTGGCTTGTCTTTTCATTCTTTTAACAATATATTTCATGTGTCTGTGTGCTAAGTCACTTCAGTCATGTCTGACTCTTTGCGACCACATGGACCATAGCCCTCCAGGCTCCTGTGTCCATGGGATTCTCCAGGCAAGAATATGGGTTGCCATTTCCTCCTCCAGGGGATCGTCTCGACCCAGGGATCGAACATGCATTTTTTATGTCTCCTTCATTTGCAGGTAGGTTCTTTACCACTAGCACCACTTGGGAAGCACAGTATATTTCACAGAGCAGTTTTAAATTTTAATGAAACTGAACTTGTCAAATTTTTCTTTCATGGATCATGCATTTGGTATATCTAAATAGTCATTCCAAACCCAAAGTCATCTGGATTATTTCTTATGTTATCTTTAAGGAGTTTTATACTTTTGCATTTTAAATTTAGATCTCTGATTTGAGTTAACTATTTTTGAGTTGATTTTTGTAAAAGGTGTAAAGTTTGGGTCCAGATTGATTTGTTTTTGCATGTGGAAGTTCAGTTGTCTTAGCACCACTTGTTGAAATGACTATCCTTTATCCATTGAATTATCTTTGCTTATTGATCAAAAATCTGTTAACTGTATTTATGTGGGTCTATTTCTGTGCTATTACTCTGTATCACTGACTTATTTGCCTACTCTTTTGTCAATACCACACTGTAGCACTATAGGAAGCCTTGAATTCAGGGAGTGTCAGTCAATTAATTTTGTTCTTCTCCTTCAATATTTTTTTGGCTGTTCTGTGCCTTAGCTGTATGTATGTATGTGTATATATATATATATATATATATATATATATATATATATCAGATCAGTTGCTCAGTTGTGTCCAACTCTTTGCGACCCCATGAACCGCAGCACGCCAGGCCTCCCTGTCCATCACCAGCTCCCGGAGGTCACTCAGACTCACACCCATCAAGTCAGTGATGCCATCCAGCCATCTCATCCTCTGTCGTCCCCTTCTCCTCCTGCCCTCAATCCCTCCCAGCATCAGAGTCTTCTCCAATGAGTCAACTCTTCGCATGAGGTGGCCAAAATACTGGAGCTTCAGCTTTAGCATCATTCCTTCCAAAGAAATTCCAGGATTGATCTCCTTCAGAATGGACTGGTTGGATCTCCTTGCAGTCCAAGGGACTCTCAAGAGTCTTCTCCAACACCACAGTTCAAAAGCATCAATTCTTCGGCACTCAGCCTTCTTCACAGTCCAGCTCTCACATCCATACATGACCACAGGAAAGACCATAGCCTTGACTAGGCGAACCTTTGTTGGCAAAGTAATGTCTCTGCTTTTGAATATGCTATCTAGGTTGGTCATAACTTTCCTTCCAAGGAGTAAGCGTCTTTTAATTTCATGGCTACAGTCACCATCTGCAGTGATTTTGGAGCCCAGAAAAATAAATTCTGTCACTGTTTCCACTGTTTCTCCATCTATTTTCCATGTAGTGATGGGACTCTATCAATCTACAAAATAATAGGTTTTTGATTGAGATTGCATTAAATACATAGATTAAGTTCTGAAGAACTGACATCTTAATGCTATTGAGTCTTCCTATCCATGTACATAAATTATTTCTCCACTTATTTCTTTGATTTCTTTCATTAGAATTTTGTAGTTTTCCTCATATATATCCAACACATTTTTTAGATTTATTCCTAAGCATTTCATTTTGGGGGTGAAAATGTATATGAATGGTATTGTGTAATTTCAAATTCTCCTTGTTCGTTGCTGATGTATGGAAAGCAACTTACTTTTTTATGTTAACTTTGCATCCTTAAACCTTATTATAATCACTTATTAGTTCCACAAGTTTTTTAAACTTATTCTTTGGGATTTTCTTTAAACTTCTATGTAAACATAGAAGTTTACATTATCTGTGAACAGACAGTGTTATGTCTTTCCTCCCTATCTGCAAATGCCTTATTTCCTTTTCTTATTGCATTGGCTAGGACTTCCAAGATAATATTGAAAAACAGTGGTGAGATGGTAGGTTTTGTTAATGCTTCTTCTGCATCTATTGTTACGATCATATGACTTTTCTTCTTTAGCCTGTTGATGTGATAGATTATATTAACTGATTTTCAGTTTTCAGAGCTTTCATTTTTGGGTAAGTCTTTTGCACCTTGATTTTGGAAGTTTATATTGGCCTTTCTTCAAGCTCACTGATCCTTTCCTCAGCTGTGTCCAGTCTATTGCTGAGCCCATCAAAGGGGCTTTTCACTTGTGATATGGTGTTTTTGATTTCAGCATTTCCTTCTCATTCTTTCTTAGCGTTTCCCTGCCTGCTTATATTGTCATTTGTTTGTGCATGTTGGCCTCTTCCTTTATTCAGTCTCTGGGCTTGTTCATACGTTCCAGCATCTTTGCCATATTTTGAGTCTGGTTCTGATGATAGCTCCATTTCTTCAAGCTGTTTTGACTTTTAGTGTGCCTTGTGATTTCTTGTTGAATGTCAGACATGATACACTGGGTGGAGGAACTGACGTAAATAGTTCTTTTATGTGAGGTTTTCTTTTCATCTGCCAGGGGCTGGGCTGTGATTGCCATTTGCTGTAGATACTGGCGTCAGAGGCTAAAGTCTCCGGCGTGTCCTTGTTCCCGTCTCCCTGTCGTCTTTGGCTTTCCCTAGATGCTTCTTCTTAAGTAAGTGCTGAGACACTGAATTCTTTTCATTTCACTCCTGTTATTACACAAGGAGCGTGTTGATATAGCGGCATGATGTGTGAGGGGATGGGAAGCGTCTCGAGTTCTGTGATGAAGGCTCATCTTTTGGTGAGTCTGTGCCCTGGACTGTGACAGATACGTGTCAGTTTCCCTCCCCAATTCAGGTGAGAAAGAAAAGATTTTCTCATTTGTTCTTGTGAAAGTGAACGTCACTCAGTCATGTCTGACTCTTGCAACCCCATGAACTGTAGCCTGCTAGCTTCCTCTGTCCATGGAATTTATCAGGCAAGAATACTGGAGTGGGTTGGAGATGTGGAAATTGGTGGTTCAGGTGAAATCTCAGAGGAGGGACATGAGCATCCAGAGCTCATTGGCTTCAAAGACTGGGTTTGGGCAGGGCCCTGAGCAGTGATTAGAAGCCAGCCACACACCCACCCTCTGCCTTCTTGTCACGGGGATCTAGGGGTTCCTTCATGGTGCTTGTCCTTCACTGCAGTCCTTTAACTAGAGCCCAGAATCCAGCAGGGCTCTCTCAGCACTGAGGGCAGTCATGGGGGGAGGGCACACCCTTTATTTTTTCTAAATTGCATGACTATAGAGTGGCCGAGGAAGGACGGCGGTGAGGACTGGCGCACTAAGCACGGCCGAGGTCAGGGAAGGGCGGCGGTGAGGAGATACCCCTCCCCTAAGGTCAGGAAGGGCGGCGGTGAGGAGAGACCCCCTCATCCAAGGTAAGGTGCGATGGCTGTGCTTTGCTGGAGCAGCCGGGAAGAGATACCCCATGCCCAAGGTAAGAGAAACCCAAGTAAGACGGTAGGTCTTGCAAGAGGGCATCAGAGGGCAAATACACTGAAACCATACTCACAGAAAACTAGTCAATCTAATCACACCAGGACCACAGCCTTGTCTAAATCAATGAAATTAAGCCACGCCCGTGGGGCAACCCAGGATGGGCGGGTCATGGTGGAGAGATCTGACAGGGTGTGGTCCGCTGGAGAAGGGAATGGCAAACCACTTCAGTATTCTTGCCTTGAGAACCCCATGAACAGTATGAAAAGGCAAAATGATAGGATACTGAAAGAGAAACTCCCCAGGTCAGTAGAGGCCCAATATGCTACTGGAGATCAGTGGAGAAATAACTCCGAAAGAATGAAGGGATGGAACCAAAGCAGAAAGAATACCCAGCTGTAGATGTGTCTGGTGATAGAAGTAAAGTCCGATGCTGTAAAGAACAATATTGCATAGGAACCTGGAATGTCAGGTCCATGAATCAAGGCAAATTGGAAGTGGTCAAACAAGAGATGTCAAGAGTGAATGTTGACATTCTAGGAATTAGCGAACTAAAATGGACTGGAATGGGTGAATTTAACTCAGAGGACCATTATATCTACTACTGTGGGCAGGAATCCCTCAGAAGAAACGGAGTGGCCATCATGGTCAACAAAAGAGTCCGAAATGCAGTACTTGGATGCACAATAAACTTGGATGCACAATAAACTGTGGAAAATTCTGAGAGAGATGGGAATACCAGACCACTTGATCTGCCTCTTGAGAAATCTGTATGCAGGTCAGGAAGCAACAGTTAGAACTGGACATGGAACAACAGACTGGTTCCAAATAGGAAAAGGAGTACGTCAAGGCTGTATATTGTCACCATGTTTGTTTAACTTATATGCAGAGTACATCATGAGAAATGCTGGACTGGAGGAAACACAAGCTGGAATCAAGATTGCCGGGAGAAATATCAATAACCTCAGATACGCAGATGACACCACCCTTATGGCAGAAAGTGAAGAGGAACTAAAAAGCCTCTTGATGAAAGTGAAAGTGGAGAGTGAAAGGGTTGGCTTAAAGCTCAACGTTCAGAAAACGAAGATCATGGCATCTGGTCCCATCACTACATGGGAAATAGATGGAGAAACAGTGGAAACAGTGTCAGACTTTGTTTTTCTGGGCTCCAAAATCACTGCAGATGGTGACTGCAGCCATGAAATTAAAAGACGCTTACTCCTTGGAAGGAAAGTTATGACCAACCTAGATAGCGTATTCAAAAGCAGAGACATCACTTTGCCAACAAAGGTTCGCCTAGTCAAGGCTATGGTCTTTCCTGTGGTCATGTATGGATGTGAGAGCTGGACTGTGAAGAAGGCTGAGCGCCGAAGAATTGATGCTTTTGAGGTGTGGTGTTGGAGAAGACTCTTGAGAGTCCCTTGGACTGCAAGGAGATCCAACCGGTCCATTCTGAAGGAGATCAGCCCTGGGATTTCTTTGGAAGGAATGATGCTAAAGCTGAAACTCCAGTATTTTGGCCACCTCATGTGAAGAGTTGACTCATTGGAGAAGACTCTGATGCTGGGAGGGATTGAGGGCAGGAGGAGAAGTGTACGGCAGAGGATGAGATGGCTGGATGGCATCACTGACTCGATGAATGTGAGTCTGGGTGACCTCCGAGAGCTGGTGATGGATAGGGAGGCCTGGAGTGCTGCAGTTCATGGGGTCGCGAAGAGTCGGACATGACTGAGCGACTGATCTGATAGAGTGGCCTGGTTTCCAGGACATATCAATAAGTAGGTAGAAGAGGTTGCACCAGGAGACAACTATATTGGGATTTATTTGAGCTGTCTTAGCTTAACTAATCGGAGAAGGCAATGGCACCCCACTCTAGTACTCTTGCCTGGAAAATTCCATGGACAGAGGAGCCTGGTAGGCTGTAGTCCATGGGGTCGCTAAGAGCCGGACATGACTGAGCGACTTCCCTTTCACTTTTCACTTTCATGCATTGGAGAAGGAAATGGCAACCCACTCCAGTGTTCTTGCCTTGAGAATCCCAGGGACGGGGGAGCCTGGTGGGCTGCCGTCTCTGGGGTCGCACAGAGTTGGACATGACTGAAGCGACTTAGCAGCAGCAGCAGCAGCAGCAGCAGCAGCAGCAGCAGCAGCAGCAGCTTAACTAATAGAATGTAATAAATACTCAGAATCACATTTGTCTGTAGATGATAAACTAAGAAGTCAGTTCCTGTCAATGAAACAGAAGTTGATGGCTTAATTTATTTAATTTTCTAGTTGACTTGTGTTTGGGTAGAACTGACATCTGTTTGAAAAATGCTCTAAAAATAATGTGAAACCTTTCTCCAAAAATTGCACAACTACCAAAATGCCATAACATCTCTTTTTCCCAATAGAAAAGAGCTTAGTACGGCTTTCACTTCCTAAAATAAAACGTCTTGCAATTAAGTATATATTCAACTATAGCAATTAGATTTTCACATTGAGAGTCCAGAACCAAATAGATAGGAGTTGATTAACTGTTGTGAAAACCAGTTCCAGTTATTTTACCTTCAAACAAATTTTTAAAAGGAAGTGAATATGCTAATTCACCTCGGATGAGAGTGCCAGCATATTCCACATGAGAAGGTCTGGATGCTAGTCTCCCCTCTTTTTGGCCCTAATTTGAAAAGCCACGGGCATTCTCTCTCCTGACCCAAGGATGTCTCTGTGTTTGTCTCATTTTTGAGGATTGATATCAGCTAATTGTAAAATTTGAGATGTTGCCTACAAATGTGGCAAAACACATTTGGGTTTGAATTTAAAAAAAAATTTATCTTAAATTGGGGACTTGGAGAAAAATAGAGCTCTGATAGGGCAACATAGAGTTCCGTTAACCTGGAGGACAAATGATTTGTTTGTTTTCTGCAGGCCAGCTAGATTACGGTTCTACTATTTATCTTTTTCGAATTTCTTTTTTATACAACTTAGACCTAAAAATGACCATTTGGAGATGAAATAATGCCTCGACTCACCTCCAGCCTTTATTGTAAAATGCAGTTTGCTGGTGGAATTCTACTGCCAAGATGTGATGCACTGTGGGGAGAGTTTCCTATTTTCTGCACAAATGTTATTCCAAGGATCCTGTTTTTTCAGCACAAGAGTCCTGAGTAACGGCTTCCACAAGGAAAACCTACGGCCAGCCCTGGATGATCTAAGTCATGACCCGGCAGGGAGACTGGGAAACGTGTGATTTTGCTGCTAAATTCTCACATTTCCCACCAGCTTCCTTCTCTATGTTTTTCTGCCGTTTGTTAAAAAATGAAAAGATGATAATGATTCAGATCAGCTGATCAATTTTCTCACCTGCAAAGTGTGAAGAATCGGCCACAGCGTACGGAGTGATTTTGAAGGTGATAGCCGTTGATGGGGGAGCTCCAAGGGCACACCCAGCCCTGGCCTCACTGCCAACAACCTCCAGAGACACAGCCATGGGGGTTCCCACCTCTGCTGTTCCTGAAGGCACAGAGGACCCATGTGGTCACTGAACCAGGGGCCACCGTCCTGGGTAGTACCAGAGAGTGCTCTGAGTCTACTTAGCCAGCTTAGGTGAAAATGTACTTGGAGATGACCCTGTAACAAGGAGTTGAAAGCAGCCTGCTTTGGTTTCCAAAACCAATAGGATTTGATTAAGGAAGTTGTTGAACTGAATAACGTACAAGCAAGCAGAGTGTTTTCCAGGTAACTTTCAGTGTAAAGTCACCTAGGTTTTGGATGCAGAAAAGAGAGCTTTAACCCAAAGCTGGGGTTCAAGGATCACTCACAGCATGTTTCTGAAGAAAGTAAAGACACAGAAGGGCTGAGGGGATCCTTCTGGGAGAACCGTTGTTTGAGCAGTTAACTATAACATTTATAGGTGGATTTGACCTCTGAGAAGAACTACCAAGGCGTGACAACCAGCTTCTTTCTTTCAGAAAGCTCAGGGATGAACGTAGAAAGTTGAGAATCTGAATAAAATGAAGGCGAATATAACAAACTAGATTTCCGATTTGGAACGTATGCCTTGAGTCAAAAGATCGGTTTGCTAGGTTGCCACACAGAATGATTCTCAAGAAAGGAAAGACACACAGGCCACTCTGGATTATTCTCTGGTACACTGGATTGAGCAGAGAGTTCTGTGACTTGCAAGTTCTCTAACTATAACTAACGTGGATAGGTGAAAGTGTACTCTGAGATGATCTCTTGTGAGGAGTTGCAAACGTCTCTCTCAGTTCAGAAAACTTGAGAATTAGAGTAGGAAGTTATCAATCTCCAGAAAACCAAAGAGAGCAGTCTGTTGTAAGATACTAGTTGCCTGAGGCAGGAAATACAGCTTGGATCACAAATTTGGCTTGCAATGTTCACACACATCTAATTTCTGAATCAGAATGTAAAGACACAGACAGGGCACAGAGGGTCTCCCTGGGAGAACACTGCTTTGAGCAGAGAGTTTGGTGCATACTTTTCTCACGACAGCTCAGCTGGTGAGGTGCAAACGTGCTCTGAGATGAATTCCTCACAGGAGGTGCAAGCAGCTTCTCTCTTTGAGAAAACTCAAGAATCAGACCTGGAAGTGATCGATCAGAAGCAGAGCCAAGCCACCAAGGGGTTTCTTGGTAACTTACACTGTCAAATATAAGCTTTCTGAGGCAAAAAAAGAGGCTTTAGAAAGCAAGTTCTGGTTTCCGGGTTCACAGCGTGATTCGGAAGAATGTAAAGACACAACCTGGGCACTTGATCCTCCTGTGAGAATACTGGTGTTGAACAGAGAGTTCTGTAAACAGAGAGTGCTCTGAGTCTACCTAGCCTGCTTAGATGAAAATGTATTCTGAGATGACCCTCTCACAAGGAGTTGAAAGCAGCTTGCTTTGGTGTGCAAAACCAACAGGATTTGATTAAGGAATTGGTGGAACTGAATAAAACACAAGCAAGCAAGCAAAATGTTTTCCAAGTAACTTTCAGTCTAAACACAACTAGGTTTTGGATTCAGGAAAGACAGCTTTAACCCAAAGCTGGGGTTCAAGGATCACTCACAGCATGTTTCTGAAGAACGTGAAGACACAAAAGGGCTGAGTGGATCCTGGGAGAACCACTGTTTGAGCAGACAGTTAACTATAACTAACTCTGAGAAGAAGAACTACCAAGGTGTGACAACCAGCTTCATTCTTTCAGAAAGCTCGGGGATGAAAGTAGACAGGTGTCAATCTGAATAAAACTAAGGCGAATAAAACAAACCAGATTTCTGATTTGGAATGTGCGGCTTGAGTCAAAAGTTCAGTTTGTCAGGTTCCCACACAGCATGATTCTCAAGAAAGGAAAGTCACACACAGGGCACTCTCAACACTTCTCTGGGTACTGGTTTGAGCAGAATCCTGTGAATTACTAGTTCTCGAACTACAGCTAACCTGGATTGATGAAAATGTTCTCTGAGATGACCTCCTAGTGAGGACCTGCAAACGTCTCTGTCAGTTCAGAAAACTTGAGGATTAGATAGGAATTTGTCAGTCTCCATAAAACCAAAGTGAGCAAAGCGTGTTGCCAGACGCTAGTTACCTGAGGCAGGAAATATAACTTGAACCAAAAACTTGGTTTGCAAGGTTCCTGCACATCATGTTTTTGAATCAGAATATAAAGACCCGAACAGGGCACACTGGATCTTCCTGACGGAACACATACTTTGAGCAGAGAGTTCTGTGTGTACTTTTCTCACGACAGCTCAGCTGGTGAGATGCTAATGTGCTCTGAGGTGGATTCCTCACAGCAGGTGCAAGGAGCTTCTCTTTTTCATAAAACTCAAGAATCAGACCCGGAAGTGATTGATCAGAAGCAAAGCAGAGCCATCAAAGGGTTTGTGGGTAACTTATAGTGGAAAATCTAAGTAATTTTCTGAGGCAGAAAAGAGGCTTTAGAAAGCAAGGTCTGATTTCATGGTTCACAGCGTGATTTGGAAGAATGTAAAGAATGTAAAGATTTGGGCACTTGGATCCTCCTGTGAGAACAGTGGTTTTGAACAGAGAGTTCTGTGACCAGAGAGTACTCTAAGTCTACCTAGCCTGCTTAGGTGAAAATGTACTGAGCTGAGACTCTAACAAGGGGTTGCAAGCAGCTTCCTTTGGTTTCCAAAACCAACAAGATTTGACTAAGGAAGTTGTGGAGCTGAAGAGCACACAACAAATAAAGTATTTTCCGGGTAATTTTCAATGTAAAATCCCTACATTTTGAATGCAGAAAAGAGAGCTTTCACTCAAAGCTGGGGTTCAAAGATCACACACAGCATGTTTCTGAATAGTGTAAAGACACAAAGGGGCTGAGTGGGTCCTTCTGGGAGAACCAGTGTTTGAGGAGACAGTTAACTATAACTAATGTATTTAGGTGGACTTGATCTCTGAGAAGCACTCTTATCAAGGCATGACAAGCAGTTTCTTTCTTTCAGAAGGCTCAGGGATTAAAGTAGGCAGTTGTCAATCTGAATAAAATGAAGGTGAATAAAACCAACTAGATTTCATATTTGCAATATATGGCTTGAGTTAAAAGCTTGGTTTGCTAGGTTCCCACACGTTTCTGTGGAAACATTCTTCATGTTTCTGAAGAATGGAAAGATACGCATAGGGCACTCTGAATTCCTCTCTGGGTACACTGGTTTGAGAAGAGAATTCTGTGACTTGCTAGTTCTCTAACTATAACTAACATGGATAGGTGAAAATGTACTCTGAGATAACCTCCTCGTGAGGAGTTGCAAGCATCTCTTTCAGTTCAGAAAACTTGAGGATTAGAGTAGGAAGTTGTCCATCTCCAGAAAACCTAAGGGAACAAAGTGTGTTGCAAGATTCTAGTTGCCTGAGGCAGGCAAAACAGCTTGAACCAAAAACTTGGTTTGCAAATTCACGCACATCATGTTTCCAAATCAGAATGTAAGGACACAAACAGGGCACGTTGAATCTCCCTGGGAGAACACTTCTTTGAGCAGAGTTCTGTGCAGACAGACTTATTCTCTCACTACAGCTCAGCTGGTGAGGTGCAGTGTGCTCTGAGGTGAATTCCTCACAGGAGGAGCAAGTAGTTTGTCTCTTTGGGAAAACTCAAGAATCAGACCTGGAAGTGATCGATCAGAAGCAAAGCAAATACACCAAAGAGTTCTTGGTAACTTCCAATGTAAATCTAAGTAGTTTTCTGAGGCAGAAAAGAGGCTTTAGAAAGCAAGCTGTGATTTTCTGGTTCACAGATGATTCGGAAGAATGTAAAGACATAACCTGGGAACTCGGATCCTCCTGTCTGAACACTGGTTTTGAACAGAAGAGAGTACTCTAAGTCTACCTACTCTGCTTAGGTGAAAATGTACTCTGAGATGACCCTCTAACAAGGAGTTGCAAGTAGCTTTCTTTGGTTTGCAAAGCCAATAGGTTTTGACTAAGGAATAGGTGGAACTGAATAACACTCAAGCAAGCAAAATGTTTTCCAAATAACTTTCAGTCTAAAATCAGCTAGGTTTCAGATACAGAAAAGAGAGCTTTAAGCCAAAGCTGGGGTTCAAGTGTCACACACAGTATGATTCTGAAGAATGTAGAGACACAATAGGGCTGAGTGGATCCTTCTGGGACAACCCATGTTTGAGCAGACAGTTAACTCTATCTAACCTTTTAGGTGGACTTGACCTATGAGAAAAACTCCTACCAAGGCATGACAAGCAGCTTCTTTCTTTCAGAAAACTCAGGGATTAAAGTAGGAAGTTGTCAATCTGAATAAAACAAAGGCGAATAAAACAAACTAGATTTCTGATTTGGAACTCACGGCTTGAGTCAAAACCTCAGTTTGCTAGGTTCCCCCATAGCATGATTCTCAAGAAAAGAAAGGCACACACAGGGTACTCGAAATTTGTCTCTGGGTACAATGCCTTGAGCAGAGAGTTCTGTGACTTGGTAGTTCTCTAACTAACCTGGATAGGTGAACATGTACTCTGAGAGCACCTCCTAATGAGGAGTTGCAAGTATCTCTCTCAGTTCAGAAAAGTTGAGGATTAGAGTAGGAAGTTGTCAATCTCCATAAAATCAAAGCAAGCAAAGCGTGTTGCAAGGCGCTAGTTGTTTTAGGCAGGAAATACAGCTTGAACCAAAAACTTGGTTTTCAATGTTCACACACATCATGTTTCCCAATCAGAATGTAAAGAAACAAACAGGACACACTGGGTCTTCCTGGGAGAACACTGCTTTGAGCAGAGATTTCTGTGTGGAGTTACTTCTATCACTACAGTTCAGCTGGTGAAGTGCAATTTTTCTCGGAGAGAATTCCTCACAGGAGGTGCAAGCAGCTTCTCTCTTTCAGAAAACTCAAGAATCATACCTGGAAATGATCCATCAGAAGCAAAGCAAAGCCACCAAAGGTTTTGTTGGTAGCTTACACTGGAAAATGTAAGTAGTTTTCTGAGGCAGAAAAGAAGCTTTAGAAAGCAAGCTTTGATTTCCTGGTTCACAGTGTGATTCAAAATAATGTTCAGACACAACCTGGGCACTCGGGTCCTGCTGTGCGAACACTGACTTGGAACAGAGAGTTCTGTGACCAGAGAGTACTCTAAATCTACCTAGCCTGCTTAGGTGAAAATGTACTCTGAGGTGAGCCTCTAACAAGGCGTTGCAAGCAGCTAGCTTTGGTTTCTAAAACCAACAGGATTTGACTAAGGAAGCTGTCTAACTGAATAACACATAAGCAAGCATATTGGTTTCCAAGTAACTTTCAGTCTAAAATAAAGTAGGTTTCAGATGGAGAAAAGAGAGCTTTAACCCAAAGCTGAGGTTCAAGGATCACACACAGCATGTTTCTGAAGAACGTAAAGACACAAAAGGGGGCAGAAGGGGGCAGTCCCAAGATGGCAGAGGATTAGGACAGGGAGACCATTTTCTCCCCGACAAATTCATCAAAAGATCACTTGGATGCTGAGCAATCTCCACAAAACAACTTCTGAACTCTGAGGACAGCAGGCACTGAGAAAGGCAGCCCATTCCTTTCCAAAGGTTGTGGGACAAAATATAAAAGACAGAGAGAGAGACAAAAGCATTAGGGATGGAGGCCCATCCTAGGGAGGAAGGCATGAAAAAGAAGTTTCTAAACAGCAGGAAACCCTCTCACTGGCAGGTCTGTGGGGAGTTTTGGAATCTCAGAGGGCAACATAATTGTGAGGAAAAAAAAAAAAAAGACCCACAGTAGAGATGGCTAACCACAACTCCCAGCAGAATAAGAGCCGAGATGCTAGTGTCTGCCACCAGGGAGTGGGGGCTGGACAGGGAGGCGAGGTCTGCATGCTTAGGGTAAGGACCAAGCCTGAATGCCCTGAAGACAACCTGAGGGAGCTAACCTGAGATACCAACCCAAACTGTGGGATAGCCAGAGAGAGAAAAAAAGAGAACTTTCCTGTGAAAGGCTCTAACCTAACTTGCAGCCTGGCTAGCTCACAAAACAAAGGATTGAGTGAATACCAAAGGAGAGCTAGCCACAGTGTACAGGCCCCTCCCCTCTGCTGGAGGTAGAGGCATGCATGTGACTGCCAGAGCCTGAAGGCAAGAGGCAATCTCAGCCCTAGAGACCAGCATCCTCCACCAAACTGTGAGCAGGCTACCAGTTGCTAACCACATCTTCCTGGGATCCTGGACAGTTGACATCTGCCAGGAGGGTCACAGCCTGAGATCAGCTCCCCAGAGGGGAGACACAGCACACCTGAGATGGTGCTCTTATGGCACATCTGGGAAACTGAGCTGCTGGGACTGGGGAGGTGATTAAGATGCATGGACCACCCGGGACAGTGCTCTCACCTAGTACCTGGTCGCCCAAGCTGCACGGACCTGGGAAGGGCACAAAACACATGCCCAACTGAGTCTGTGCCCTTGCGATTGATTACCCAAGAACTGGAACCTGAGCAGCTTAGACCTGGAAAGTGCACAAAATGCAGGGTTCACTTTGGACAGTAACCCTGCAGAGCAACCTGGAGCCTGAGCAGTGTAGATCTGGAAAGCACATGCCACAGTGAGCAGGGGCAAACCCAGTGTGGTCCATACACTGAGAGCACCCCCCACACCTGCCAGTGATATTTGTTTGCAGTGTTCCTCCCTCCTCATAACACAACTGAACAAGTGAGCCTAAATAAGTGACCACCTTTGCCCCGTTGTGTCAGGGCAGAAATTAGACACTGGAGAGACTTGCAAACAGAGGAAGCCAAAATAAACAAAGAAGAGGGAACCGCTCTGGAAAAGACAGGTGCGACAGATTAAAACACTGTAGTTAACAATGAATAAGCATTGGATGGGGCCTATAGACCTTAAGAAGTACAAGCTGGAACAAGGAACTATCTGAAACTGAATTGACCGCCCACAACAGCTCCAGAGAAATTCCTATATATATTTCTACTCTTATCATGTTTTGAATTTTTTATTTTAAAGTTCTTTATTATTCATTTAAATTTCATTTTTATAACCTCCTATTACTTTGCAAAAAGAGGACCCTATTTTTAAAGCAAATTTCATATATATATATATTTCTAATTTTTGTGATTGATTTTATTTTGTATTTTTAACATAGTATTTTTGAGACTGTACTCTAGATTTTTAATCTTTGCTTTTGGGTATTTGTTACAAATTTTGTACCTTTAAGAATCTAAACTTTAGTATCCATTTTCACTTAAGGGTGTGATTACTAGCTTGATTGCTCTCTCCTCTTTTGACTCTCCCTTTTCTCCCCCAGGTCACCTCTATCTCCTCCTTCCCCCTTCTCTTCTCTACTTAACTCTGTGAATCTCTCTGGTGTTCCTGGCTGTGGAGAATACTTAAGGAACTGATTACTGGCTAAATTGTTCTCTCCCCTTTTGACTTCCCCTATTCTCTTGGTCACATCTATTTCCCTCCTCCCTCTTCTCTTCTCTATGTATCTCTGTGAACCTCTCTGGGTGTCCTAGACTATGGAGAGCACATAGGGAATTGATTACTGGCTAGAATGCTCTCTCCTCTTTGACACCCCTCTTCCCTCCAGGTCACTTCTATCTCCTTCCTCCCTTTTCTCTTCTGCATGTAACTCTGAACCTCTCTGGGTGTTCCTCCCTGTGGAGAATTTTTTCATCATTAACTCAGATGTTTTATCATCTGTGCTGTATGGATGGAGAAGTCTTAGTTCAGTTCAGTCGCTCAGTTGTGTCTTGACTCCTCACAACCCCATGAAGAGCAGCATGCCAGGCCTTCCTGTCCATCACCAGCTCCCGGAGGTCACTGAAACTCACATCCATCGAGTCTGTGATGCCATCCAGCCATCTCATCCTCTGTCGTCCCCTTCTCCTCCTGCCCCCAATCCTCTCCAGCATCAGAGTCTTTACCAATGAGTCAACTCTTTGCATGAGGTGGCCAAAATACTGAAGTTTCAGCTTTAGCATCATTCCTTCCAAAGAAATCCCAGGGCTGATCTCCTTCAGAATGGACTGGTTGGATCTCCTTGCAGTCCAAGGGACTCTCAAGACTCATCTCCAACACCACAGTTCAAAAGCACCAGTTCTTTGGCGCTCAGCTGTCTTTAAAGTCCAACTCCCACATCCATACATGAATACTGCAAAAACCATAGCTTTGACTAGATGGACATTTTTGGCAAAGTAATGTCTCTGCTTTTCAATATGCTATCTAGGTTGGTCATGACTTTTCTTCCAAGGAGTGAGCATCTTTTAATTTCATGGCTTCATTCACCATTTGCAGTGATTTTGGAGCCCCCCCAAAATAAAGTCTCTCAGTGTTTCCATTGTTTCCCCATCTATTTCCCCTGAAGTGATGGGACCGGATGCCATGACCTTAGTTTTCTGAATGTTGAGTTTTAAGCCAACTTTTTCACTTTCCTCTTTCACCATCAAGAGGCTTTTGAGTTCCTCTTCACTTTCCGCTATAAGGGTGGTGTCATCTGCATATCTGAGGTTATTGATATTTCTCCCGGCAATCTTATTTCCAGCTTGTGCTTCTTCCAGCCCAGCATTTCTCATGATGTACTCTGTGTATAAGTTAAATAAGCAGGGCGGCAATATACAGCCTTGATGTATTCCTTTCCCAATTTGGAACCAGTCTGTTGTTCCATGTCCAGTTCTAACTATGGTTTCCTGACTTGTATATAAATTTCTCAGGAGGTAGGCAGGTAAGATGGTCTAGTATTCCCATCATTTTTAAGAATTTTCCACAGTTTATTGTGATCCACACAGTCAAAGGCTTTGGCTTAGTCAATAAAGCAGAAGTAGATGTTTTTCTGGAACTCTCTTGCTTTTTCGATGATCCAGCAGATGTTGGCAATTTGGTCTCTGGTTTCTCTGCCTTTTCTAAATCCAGCTTGAACATCTGGAATTTCACAGTTCACATACTGTTGAAGTCTGGCTTGGAGAATTTGAAGCATTAGTTTGCTAGCGTGTGAGATGAGTGCAATTGTGCAGTAGTTTGAGCATTCGTTGGCACTGCCTTTCTTTGGGATTGGGATGAAAACTGACCTTTTTCCAGTCCGTGGCCACTGCTGAATTTTTCAAGTTTGTTGGCATATTTAGAGCAGCACTTTCATAAGATCATCTTTCAGGATTTGGAATAGCTCAACTGGAATTCCATCACCTCCACTAGCTTTGTTTGTAGTGATGCTTTCTAAGGCCCATTTGACTTCACATTCCAGGATGTCTGGCTCTAGATGAGTGATCACACCTTTGTGATTATCTGAGTCATGAAGATCTTTTTTGTACAGTTCTTCTGTGTATTCTTGCCACCTCTTCTTAACATCTGCTTCTGTTAGGTTCATACCATTTCTGTCCTTTATTGTGCCCATCTTTGCATGAAATGTTCCCTTGGTATCTCTAATTTTCTTGAAGAGATCTCTAGTCTTTCCCATTCTATTGTTTTCCTCTATTTGTTAGCACTGATCACTGAGGAAGGCTTTCTTATCTCTCCTAGTTATTCTTTGGAACTTCATTCATATAGATATATATTTCCTTTTCTCCTTTGCCTTTTATTTCTCTTCTTTTCTCAGCTATTTGTAAGTCTTCTTCAGACAACCATTTTGGCTTTTTGCATTTTTTTCCTCCCTTGGGGATGGTCTTGATCACTGTCTCCTGTACAATGTCATGAACCTCCGTCCATAGTTCTTCAGGCACTCTATCAGATCTAATCCCTTAAATCAATTTGTCACTTCCACTGTATAATTGTAAGGGATTTGATTTAGGTCATACCTGAATGGTCTAGTGATTTTTCCCTACTTTCTTCAATTTAAGTCTGAATTTTGTGATAATCATGAGCTCTTGGTCTTGTTTTTTGCTGACTGTAGAGAGCTTATTCATTTTTGGCTGCAAAGAATATAATCAATCTGATTTCGGTATTGACAATGTGGTGATGTCCATGTGTAGAATCTTCTCTTGTGTTGTTGGAAGAGGGTGTTTGCTATGACCAGTGCATTCTCTTGGAAAAACTCTGTTATCCTTTACCCTGCTTCATTTTGTACTCCAAGGCCAAATTTGCCTGTTTAAGGTACCTCTTGACTTCCTACTTTTGCATTCCAGTCCCCTATAATGAAAAGGACATTTTTTTTTTTAGGAGGAGTGGGGGTTTAGTTCTAGAAGGTCTTGTAGGTCTACATAGAACCATTCAACTTCAGGTCCTTCAGCATTACTGGTAGGGGCATAGACTTGGATTACTATCATATTGAATGATTTGCCTTGGGTCCACTGACAAGATGGTGGAGTATGTGGATGTGCTCTCATCTTCTGAGAGATCTACAAAATTACAACTTGCTGCTGAACAACCGTCAACAAAGAATGTTGGATCCCATCACATAAAGATACCCCACATACAAGGGCAAAGGAGAATCCCCAGCAAGATGGTAGGAGGGGCAAAATCGCATTGAGAATCAAACCTGATACACACCAGAGATGCTGAGAGGGCTCAAACAAAACCTTGAGCACACCAGGAGACCCCACAGAGACTGAGCCAGACCTGTGTTCGAGTGTTTGAGTATCTCCTGCAGAAGTAGGGGCCAGTGTCTCCCTGGCCTACCACAGGGGCAGAAGCTCTGGGTGCAGCTACCCTGGGTGTGGCATAAGCCCTCTTAAAGCAAAGCGAAGTGAAGTTGCTCAGTCGTGTCCAACTCTTTGCGACCCTCTTAGCCTACAGTCGCCTCAATCCACGGAATTCTCCAGGCAAGAATACTGCAGTGGGGTGCCATTTCCTTCTCCAGGAGATCTTCATTAACCCCACAATAGAGCTAGCAGAGCTTACCCAGGACCGGGGAAACAGACTCTTTGAGGGCACAAATGAAACTTTGTGTGCACCAGGACCCAGGAGAAAGGAGCAGTGACCCTGCAAGAGACTGGCCCAGACTTGCCCAGGAGTGTCCAGGAGTCTCCAGTGGAGGTGTGGGTCAGCGGTGGCCTGTTGCAGGGCTGGGGGTGCTGAGAGTGGCAGTGCATGCATGGGACCTTTTAAAGGAGGTCGCCATTATCTTCATTACTTCCATCATAGTTTGGCCTCAGGTCACACAACAGAGAGGGAACACAGCCTCATCCATCAACAGAAAATTGGATTAAAGATTTACTTAGCATGACCCCGCCCAAAAGAATAAGACCCAGTTTTCCCCTCAGTCAGTCTCTCCCATCAGGAAGCTTCCATAAGCCTCTTAACCTTATACATCAGAGGGCAGACAGAATGAAAACCACAATCACAGAAAACTAATCAAATTGATCACATGGACCACAGCCTTGTCTAACTCAATGAAACTATAAGCCATGCCCTGTAGGGCCACCCAAAATGGATAGGTCATGGTGGAGAGTTCTGACAGAATGTGGTTCACTGGAGAAAGTGAAAGTGAAGTCGCCTAGTCGTGTCCGACTCTTTGCAACCCCACGGACTGTAGCCCACCAGGCTCCACCGTCCATGGGGTTCTCTAGGGGGAGCCTGGTGGGCTTCCGTCTGTGGGGTCGCACAGAGTCCGACATGACTGAAGCGACTTAGCAGCAGCAGCAGCAGCAGCAGCAGCAGGCAAGAATACTGGAGTGGGTTGTTGCCAAGGTCCAGTCCCGGCTGATCCAGGGTATTCGAAGCGGGGACTGAGTCAGCGAGGGAAACAATAGATCAATTAAGCGTTAACTTTATCAAATGCTTTTGGAAGGTGGCGCCTGACTAATCACCTTTAGAGAAAAATAAGTTTTCTCAAGAAAGAGTCTTAAAATGTTAACAAGCCTCCGGGCCAGAAGATGATGCAAATCATCTAAACTTTTGCATATGATAAGTTTGCAGGAAGAAAGCCTGTCTTAGTGCATGACTCTACCCCTTCTCCCATTATCCTCTATGCATAACTTAAGGTATAAAAACTACTTTGGAAAATAAAGTGCGGGCCTTGTTCACCAAAGCTTTGTCTCCCCATGTTGTTCTTTCTCTCACCTTCTGGCTGAATTTTTCCTCTGGGGCGGGGAAGCGCGTCAAGCCTACTAATTTTGCCTGGGCTTCTAAGATCTGACCTTAGTGTCTCCTCTCCCTCAGGAGAATGGGACTGGTAGCTTAGAGAGCATATTAACAAAAAAGAGGCATCACCTTGCTGATAAAGGGTCATATGGTCAAAGCTATGGTTTTTTCAGTAGTCATGTATGGATGTGAGAGTTGGACCATAAAGAAGACTGAGCACCATAGAACTAATGCTTTCAAGTGGTGTGTGGAAGAAGACTCTTGAGAGTCCCTTGGACTACAAGGATATCAAATTAGTTAATCCTAAACGAAATAATTTAAAGGAAATTATTTAACTTATATGCAGAGTACATCATGAGAAATGCTGGGCTGGATGAAGCACAAGCTGGAATCAAGATTGCCGGGAGAAATATCAATAACCTCAGATATGCAGATGACATCACCCTTATGGCAGAAAGTGAAGAGGAACTAAAAAGCCTCTTGATGAAAGTGAAAGTGGAGAGTGAAAAAGTTGGCTTAAAACTCAACATTCAGAAAACGAAGATCATGGCATCTGGTCCCATCACTTCATGGGAAATAGATGAGGAAACTGTGGAAACAGTGTCAGATTTTATTTTGGGGGCTCCAAAATCACTGCAGATGGTGACTGCAGCCATGAAATTAAAAGACGCTTACTCCTTGAAAGGAAAGTTATGACCAACCTAGATAGCATATTGAAAAGCAGAGACATTACTTTGCCAACAAAGGTCCATCTATTCAAGGCTATGGTTTTTCCAGTGGTCATGTATGGATTTGAGAGTTGGACTGTGAAGAAAGCTGAGTGCCGAAAAGCTGATGCTTTTGAACTGTGGTGTTGGAGAAGACTCTTGAGAATCCCTTGGACTGCAAGGAGATCCAACCAGTCCATTCTAAAGGAGATTAATCCTGGATGTTCTTTGGAAGGACTGATGTTGAAGCTGAAACTCCAATACTTTGGCCACCTCATGCAAATATTGACTCATTAGAAAAGACTCTGATGCTGGGAGGGATTGAGGGTAGGAGGAGAAGGGGACGACAGAGGATGAGATGGCTGGATGTCATCACCGACTCGATGGACATGAGTTTGAGTGAACTCCGGGATTTGGTGATGGACAAGGAGGCCTGGCATGCTGTGATTCATGGGGTCACAAAGAGTCGGACACGAGTGAGTGATTGAACTGAACTACTCAAGTCACTGTTTCCATCATTTCCCCATCTATTTGTCATTAAGTGATGGGTCCAGATGCCATGATCTTAGTTTTCTGAATGTTGAGCTTTAAACAACCTTTCCACTCTCCTCTTTCACTTTCATCAAGAGGCTTTTGAGTTCCTCTTCACTTTCTGCCATAAGGGTGATGTCATCTGCATATCTGAGGTTATTGATATTTCTCCCAGCAATCTTGATTCCAGCTTGTGCTTCATCCAGCCCATCATTTCTCATAATGTACTCTGAATATAAGCTAAATAACAGGGTGACAGTGTACAGCCTCGAAGTACTCCTTTTCCTATTTGTAACCAGTCTGTTGTTCCATGTCCAGTTCTAACTGTTGCTTCCAAATCACTGTAGATGGTGACTGCTGCCATGAAATTAAAAGATGCTTGCTCCTTGGAAGAAAAGTTATGACCAACCTAGATAGCATATTAAAAAGCAGAGACATTGCTTTGCCAACAAATTCCATCAGTCAATGCTATGGTTTCTCCAGTAGTCATGTATGGATGTGAAATTTGGACCATAAGGAAAGCTGAGCACCGAAGAATTGATGCTTTTGAACCGTGGTGTTGGAGAAGACTCTTGAGAGTCCCTTGGACAGCAAGAAGATCCAACCAGTCCATCCTAAAGGAAATCAGTCCTGAATATTCATTGTAATGACTGATGCTGAAGCTGAAACTCCAATGCTTTGACCACCTTATACAAAGAACTGAAAAGACCCTGATTCTGGGAGAAATTGAAGGTGGGAGGAGAAGGGGATGACAGAGGATGAGAAGGTTGGATGGCATCACCGACTCAGTGGACATGTGTTTGAGTAAACTCCAGGAGTTGGTGATGGGCAGGAAAGCCTGGTGTGCTGCAGGCTATGGGGTTACAAAGAGTCAGACAAGACTGAATGACTGAACACACACAGCATCCAGGAAGTATGAGTAAACTTGGAGTTTGATTTTGTTATGGCCATTTTATGCCTTGTATTAAAGATACATATACAGTGGAAGTGAGAAATAGATTTAAGGGCCTAGATCTGATAGATAGACTGCCTGATGAACTATGGAATGAGGTTTGTGACATTGTACAGGAGACAGGGATCAAGACCATCCCCATGGAAAAGAAATGCAAAAAAGCAAAATGGCTGTCTGAGGAGGCCTTACAAATAGCTGTGAAAAGAAGAGAAGCGAAAAGCAAAGGAGAAAAGGAAAGATATAAACATCTGAATGCAGAGTTCCAAAGAATAGCAAGAAGAGATAAGAAAGCCTTCTTCAGTGATCAATGCAAAGAAATAGAGGAAAACAACAGAATGGGAAAGACTAGGGATCTCTTCAAGAAAATCAGAGATACCAAAGGAACATTTCATGCAAAGATGGGCACAATAAAGGACAGAGATGGTGTGGATCTAACAGAAGCAGAAGATATTAAGAAGAGGTGGCAAGAATACACAGAAGAACTGTACAAAAAAGAGCTTCAAGACCCAGATGATCATGATGATGTGATCACTGACCTAGAGCCAGACATCTTGGAATGTGAAGTCAAATGGGCCTTAGAAAGCATCACTACAAACAAAGCTAGTGGAGGTGATGGAATTCCAGTGGAGCTATTCCAAATCCTGAATGATGATGCTGTGAAAGTGCTACACTCAATATGCCAGCAAATTTGGAAAACTCAGCAGTGGCCACAAGATTGGAAAAGGTCAGTTTTCATCCCAATCCCAAAGAAAGGCAATGCCAAGGAGTGTTCAAACTACCGCACAATTGCACTCATCTCACACGCTAGTAAAGTAATGCTCAAAATTCTCCAAGCCAGGCTTCAGCAATATGTGAACCGTGAACTTCCTGACGTTCAAGCTGGTTTTAGAAAAGGCAGAGGAACCAGAGATCAAATTGCCAACATCCGCTGGATCATGGAAAAAGCAAGAGAGTTCCAGAAAAACATCTATTTCTGCTTTATTGACTATGCCAAAGCCTTTGACTGTGTGGATCACAATAAACTATGGAAAATTCTGAAAGAGATGGGAATACCAGACCACCTGATCTGCCTCTTAAGAAATCTGTATGCAGGTCAGGAAGCAACAGTTAGAACTGGTCATGGAACAACAGACTGGTTCCAAATAGGAAAAGGAGTACGTCAAGGCTGTATATTGTCACCATGTTTATTTAACTTCTATGCAGAGTACAGGCGATGGCACCCCACCCCAGTACTTTTGCCTGGAAAATCCCATGGACGGAGGATCCTGGTAGGCTCCAGTCCATGGGGTCGCTAAGAGTCGGACACGACTGAGCGACTTCACTTTTACTTTTCACTTTCATGCATTGGGGAAGGAAATGGCAACCCACTCCACTGTTCTTGCCTGGAGAATCCCGGGGACGGGGGAGCCTGGTGGGCTTCCTTCTATGGGGTCGCACAGAGTCGGACACGACTGAAGCGACTTAGCAGCATGCAGAGTACATCATGAGAAATGCTGGACTGGAAGAAACACAAGTTGGAATCAAGATTGCCGGGAGAAATATCAATAACCTCAGATATGCAGATGACACCACCCTTATGGCAGAAAGTGAAGAGGGGCTAAAAAGCCTCTTGATGAAAGTGAAAGTGGAGAGTGAAAAGGTTGGCTTAAAGCTCAACATTCAGAAAACGAAGATCATGGCATCTGGTCCCATCACTGCATGGCAAATAGATGGGGAAACAGTGGAAACAGTGTCAGACTTTGTTTTTCTGGGCTCCAAAATCACTGCAGATGGTGACTGCAGCCATGAAATTAAAAGACGCTTACTCCTTGGAAGGAAAGTTATGACCAACCTAGATAGCATATTCAAAAGCAGAGACATTACTTTACCAACAAAGGTTCGCCTAGTCAAGGCTATGGTCTTTCCTGTGGTCATGTATGGATGTGAGAGCTGGACTGTGAAGAAGGCTGAGCGCCGAAGAATTGATGCTTTTGAACTGTGGTGTTGGAGAAGACTCTTGAGAGTCCCTTGGACTGCAAGAAGATCCAACCAGTACATTCTGAAGGAGATCAATCCTGGAATTTCTTTGGAAGGAATGATGCTAAAGCTGAAACTCCAGTATTTTGGCCACCTCATGCGAAGAGTTGACTCATTGGAGAAGACTCTGATGCTGGGAGGGATTGAGGGCAGGAGGAGAAGGGGACGACAGAGGATGAGATGGCTGGATGGCATCACTGACTCGATGGATGCGAGTCTGAGTGACCTCCGGGAGCTGGTGATGGACAGGGAGGCCTGGCGTGCTGTGGTTCATGGGGTCGCGAAGAGTCGGACATGACTGAGCGACTGATCTGATCTGATCTGATCTGAAATAGTAATTTCTGTAAACAATATGCCTATATATATAGCTGTATGTGTATATTCTTTCTGTAAACTTGGATTTTAAGATACAGTTACATATTGAGAGGTGGGAGAGAGGGGAGAGAAAGAGAAAACTAGAGAAATAGTATGGACATGAGAGAGAATAAAGATCTAATAAACTCAAATATTCCTTGAGTGAAAGTCGCTCAGTCGGGTCTGACTGTGACCCCATGGAGTGTACGGTCCATGGAATTCTCCAGGCCAGAATACTGGAGTGGGTATTGTTTCCCTTCTCCAGGGGATCTTCCCAACCCAGGGATCGAGCGCAGGTCTCTCACATTGCAGGCGGCTTCTCTACCAGCTGAACCACAAGGGAAGCCCATTCCTTGGGAGAATGTGTAAAAACAAGCTTCTTTGGTTGTGGTGACAACAATTTTATGTATTGTTATATGCCCTTGATGCTCAGAAAAAGTAATAAAAAATTTATGCTTTTTCTAAATATAAAAAAGCTATATATTTACTATTGGAAACACTTGCAGATTGTATAGCCCAAGAGAAAAATGAGCAAAGGGACTAAGCCAGCACTTTACAAAAGGATGTCTATAAATGAGTGTGAATTGAGTGTTGCCAACTGTTAATATCGGGCAGCAAAATTTGCTTTTCCTGCACCTATTTCATATTTGACTGATTTTATATGGTCAGATAGCAAGCAAGAAAAGCCTCTTTATCCCTTTTCATATATATAATCATATCTTTGTTATTTTGGGGTTTTGATAACATTTCTCAAGTCCTGTGAGTTCACTCTAGTCCTAGTTCTGATCTTTGTCCAACCTTTTATGATCTCCATGGTCCATAAGCATAACAGCTACACATATTGTGACGATTGCACACTTAGTAAGAGTAACTTTCTTCATGTTAGTCATCTAAGGATATTGTATTGTACCCATATTTTTTCATTGTACTCTGTCTTCCTAATCATAATGCTAGATCCAAACAGGAAAGGACTTTACCTGTTTTTCTCAACTTTATATTTTAACAAAGTATGTGAGTATAAATGTGCACGTGCATGCATGCTCAGTTAGTCAGCTATGTTCAATTCTTTGCAGTCCCTTGGACTGTGTCCTGCCAGGCTCCTCTGTTTCTGGAATTTTCCAGGCAAGAACACTGGAGTGGGTTGTCATTTCCTTTTTCAGGAATATATGTGCACTTGTACAAAAATCAATTTAGAAAAATTAAATTAAGAAGTAAAAATATGACAAGGAGAATGAAGTGAGGTTAAGACAATGATTCTGAAACAAGTATAATAAACAGAATTTTAAATGAAGTATTGAAAACTAATTAAACAAGAGATATAGAAGCAATATGGATTAATTACATTGACAATGACATAGAGATAAAATATACTATATTCAGAGACTGTTTGGTCATGTAGCACATGCTCATCTATTTTTGTTGAATAAATCAGGAATAGGTCTCATTATTGGAGAGGGCAATGGCACCCCACTCCAGTACTCTTGCCTGGAAAATCCCATGGATGGAGGAGCCTGGTAGGCTGCAGTCCATGGGGTCGCCAAGAGTCAGACACGACTGAGCAACTTCACTTTCACTTTTCACTTTCCTGCATTGGAGAAGGAAATGGCAACCCACTCCAGTGTTCTTGCCTGGAGAATCCCAGGGATGGTGGAGCCTGGTGGGCTGCCGTCTATGAGCTCTCACAGAGTCAGACACGACCGAAGTGACTTAGCAGCAGCAGCAGGTCTCATTATCTATGAATGTTTAACATATGGCAAGGTTGCATTTCACTTTATTTGGAAAAATGAAATTTTTTGTAAGAACTGGCTGAAATGTCTATCTTACAAAAATATGAAGCTCTTCCTCCTTCAAACATTTCACAGAAAATTAGAATATGACCTCAGTGTAAGAGCTATGAACACATTATGGATGAACAGCTTGAAATCTATGTATAAAATCTTTGAGTGGGCTGTGTGCTCAGTCAGTCATTTGTGTGACTCTTTGAGACCCTAGGGACTGTAGGCTGCCGGTATCCTCTGTCCTTAGTATTCTTCAGGAAAGAATACTGGAGTGGGTTGCCATGCTCTCCTCTAGGGGATCTTCCAAGACGCAGGGATCAAAGTCACGTTCTCTTACATTTCCTGCACTGACAGGCAGATTCTTCATCACTAGCACTGCCTGGAAAGCCCCTGACATTTATCGAGCCCTAAATGTGTCACAGCCATTAAGGCTCTGGACATTGCTAGATGTACCCTGGGGGACAAAACCATCCACAGTTAGAATCAGAGTTTGAATTTCACTATATTTTTGTAGCATTGATATACTAGCAGTGGAGGAAACACAATATTACTGATTGTTATATTTGACCACACAAAACTTATATAGACTCATAATTCCCCTAAAATATACCTATATATAAGAGAAGAACTAAAGGGCAAATAGCCAGTTAGCAAGAAAAAAAATCTGGTCTTAAAAGTTGAAAAGAAATGCTTTCACTTCATTTTATACTGCTCCATAGCTAATACTTGATTTCTTTACTCCAGTTTATTAATAAGATACTTGGACACATGTTCTACTTTTACTGGAAACACTTTATGCCTCTCATCCCTCTTCTAACTGGACCTTCATTCCTGTAATTTCCTTGGCATCACTGAACATAGCTTACTGAATTCAATGTCATTTCTCTTTTTAGCATAAAAAACACATTGATATTTTAAGCAAGGAAACAGCCACAGTGATCACTGGGCTGTCTGGTTGTGTTGGTTTTCAGGTCATGTCATGTAAACACTTTTGAATTTCACTTTGCCTGACCATTTTATGCAGTGTCTTTTGAATTCTTGGACTCACCTGCATGAGAACTCTGAGAGGAAATTCTCCCTATGGAAGTCTGAATCCCTTCATGGATGGTTGATGATGGAGACTAAAGCTCTCTCCCCAAATGAGACAGTGTGTGTCGTCATTCAGTCATGTCCAACTCTTTGTGTGACCCCATGGACTGTGGCCTACAAGGCTCCTCTGTCCATGGGATTTTCTGGGCAAGAGTACTGGAGTGGGTTGCCATTGCCTTCTCCAGGGGAAATGAGATAGTCAGATCAGATCAGTGGCTCAATCGTGTCCGACTCTTTGCGACCCCATGAATCGCAGCACACCAGGCCTCCCTGTCCATCACCAACTCCCGGAGCTCACTCAGACTCACATCCATCGAGTCAGTGATGCCATCCAGCCATCTCATCCTCTGTCGTCCCCTTCTCCTCCTGCCCCCAATCCCTCCCAGCATCAGAGTCTTCTCCAATGAGTCAACTCTTCGCATGAGGTGGCCAAAACACTGGAGTTTCAGCTTTAGCATCATTCCTTCCAAAGAAATCCCAGGGCTGATCTCCTTCAGAATGGACTGGTTGGATCTCCTTGCAGTCCAAGGGACTCTCAAGAGTCTTCTCCAACACCACAGTTCAAAAGCATCAATTCTTCGGTGCTCAGCCTTTTTCACAGTCCAGCTCTCACATCCATACATGACCACAGGAAAGATCATAGCCTTGACTAGGCAAACCTTTGTTGGTAAAGTAATGTCTCTGCTTTTGAATATGCTATCTAGGTTGGTCATAACTTTCCTTCCAAGGAGTAAGCGTCTTTTAATTGCATGGCTGCAGTCACCATCTGCAGTGATTTTGGAGCCCAGAAAAATAAAGTCTGACACTGTTTCCACTGTTTCTCCATCTATTTCCCATGTAGTGATGGGACCAGATGCTATGATCTTCGTTTTCTGAATGTTGAGCTTTAAGCCAACCTTTTCACTCTCCACTTTCACCAAGAGTCTTTTGAGTTCCTCTTCACTTTCTGCCATAAGGGTGGTATCATCTGCATATCGGAGGTTATTGATATTTCTCCCAGCAATCTTGATTCCAACTTGTGTTTCTTCCAGTCCAGCATTTCTCATGATGTACTCTGCATATAAGTTAAATAAACATGGTGACAATATACAGCCTTGACGTACTCCTTTTCCTATTTGGAACCAGTCTGTTGTTCCATGACCAGTTCTAACTGTTGCTTCCTGACCTGTATACAAATTTCTCAAGAGGCAGATCAGGTGGTCTGGTATTCCCATCTCTTTCAGAATTTTCCACAGTTTATTGTGATCCACACAGTCAAAGGCTTTGGCATAATCAATAAAGCAGAAATAGATGTTTTTCTGGAACTCTCTTGCTTTTTCCATGATCCAGCAGACGTTGGTAATTTGATTTCTGGTTCCTCTGTCTTTTCGAAAACCAGCTTGAACGCCAGGAAGTTCACGGTTCACATATTGCTGAAGCCTGGCTTGGAGAATTTTGAGCATTACTTTACTAGCGTGTGAGATGAGTACAATTGTGCGGTAGTTTGAGCAGTCTTTGGCATTGCCTTTCTTTGGGATTGGGATGAAAACTGACCTTTTCCAATCTTGAGGCCACTGCTGAGTTTTCCAAATTTGCTGGCATATTGAGTGCAGCACTTTCACAGCATCATCTTTCAGGATTTGGAATAGCTCCACTGGAATTCCATCACCTCCACTAGCTTTGTTCGTAGTGATGCTTTCTAAGGCCCACTTGACTTCACATTCCAGGATGTCTGGCTCTAGGTCAGTGATCACACCATCATGATCATCTGGGTTGTGAAGATCTTTTTTGTACAGTTCTTCTGTGTATTCTTGCCATCTCTTCTTAATATCTTCTGCTTCTGTTAGGTCCATACCATTTCTGTCCTTTATCGAGCCCATCTTTGCATGAAATGTTCCTTTGGTATCTCTGATTTTCTTGAAGAGATCCCTAAACTTTCCCATTCTGTTGTTTTCCTCTATTTCTTTGCACTGTTCGCTGAGGAAGGCTTTCTTATCTCTTCTTGCTATTCTTTGGAACTCTGCGTTCAGATGCTTAGATCTTTCCTTTTCTCCTTTGCTTTTTGCTTCTCTTCTTTTCACAGCTATTTGTAAGGCCTCCCCAGATAGCCATTTTGCTTTTTTGCATTTCTTTTCCATGGGATGGTCTTGATCCCTGTCTCCTGTACAATGTCATGAACCTCATTCCATAGTTCATCAGGTGTCGGAGTCCAGCCCTGGTTGGGTCCAGGGATTCCCTCAGGATGACGGCATCGGCGTTAAAGGGATAGTAAAGGCTGAGAGATTTATTAGATGCTCAATAATAACTGGTTTACGTGGGAAATCAATAAAGTTCGTGACACCGAACTTGCTCTGACCACGGAGGCCGCAGGCGCTCTCTCGAATAGCGGAAGGTGCCCCACCTCAGGCACCTTCTCGAGTGGGTCTTAGAAGCCCAGGCAGATAAGTGGTCGCAGAGGACCCCCACGCTCCAAATTATTTTGGCATGAAGGAAGAACAGAAGAGAAAAGGAGGAAAAGGAAACAAAAAGGACATGGGGAGACCAAGCTTCGGTGAACAAGGCCCCATACTTTATTTTTCAAAGTAGTTTTTATACCTAAGTTATGCATAGAGGATAATGGGGAAGGGGTGGAGTCAGGCAGTAAGCCAGGCTTTCTTCCTGTAAACTTATTGTATACAAATGGTTCAGGTGTTCTGCATCATCTTCTGGCCAGAAGGCCTATTAACATTTTATGACTCTTGACAAAGGTTTGTCAACCGTAAGACTTATTTTCTCTTAAGAGCAATTATTCTAAGGTTTGGCGCCATCCTCCGAAGATAAAGCTGCATTCCTATAGGGCAGAGGTGCAGTGAGTTTACAACAAAGGAAAGAATTTATTACCTTAAGGGTCTACAGTTGCTAACACCAAGGCCACTAATTTTTTCTACATACCAACTATATTAATTAATACACGTTCAAGGATACAATACAGAGGATGTGGAAACTTGGCAGCAAGCATTGGCTCATTAATGAAATCTTTTAGTTTTATTCTGACAGTTTCTAACTTTCTGAGAGACTCTAGGCTATTTGAATATCTTAAGTTTCCCTTGCCTCTTGAGGCTGAGAGACTGTAGACAATCCTATGCAGGGCTGTAGGAGTCCGGGTAAACTTGTCAGGCCAATTTAAAGAGCTCTCTGAGGGGTTTGGATTTAAACACTCCTAATGCCCAGGAACTTAATTAATTGGAGCTGTAAGTTAGTTCTTTATTAGAAAGAGTGAGATGGTGGTGGGGGACAGCCCCCAGTAAAGTCAAGGGTGAGAGCACAAAGCAATAAAGTAGGCAGACTCTGGTTTTTGGGGGGTAGATGCTCGAGAATATCCAGGGGGGCTCCTGAGGCTAGATCTCGCCTTTGCATATGCCAAGCCTCCTTCCTCATGACCTTTGCCATGAGGGGAGCTCTCCACGCTGGCTCTCAACAATCAGGCACTCTATCTATCAGATCTAGGCCCTTAAATCTATTTCTCACTTCCACTGTATAGTCATAAGGGATTTGATTTAGGTCATACCTGAATGGTCTAGTGGTTTTCCCTACTTTATTCAATTTCAGTCTGAATTTGGCAATAAGGAGTTCATGGTCTGAGCCACAGTCAGCTCCTGGTCTTGCTTTTGCTGATTGTATAGTGCTTCTCCATCTTTGGCTGCAAAGAATATAATCAATCTGATTTCGGTGTTGACCACCTGGTGATGTCCATGTATAGAGTCTTCTCTTGTGTTGTTGGAAGAGGGTATTTGCTATGACCAGTGCATTTTCTTTGCCAAACTCTTGTTAGTCTTTGCCCTGCTTCATTCCATATTCCAAGGCCAAATTTGCCTGTTACTCCAGGTGTTTCTTGACTTCCTACTTTTGCATTCCAGTCCCCTATAATGAAAAGGACATCTTTTTTGGGTGTTAGTTCTAAAAGGTCTTGTAGGTCTTCATAGAACTGTTCAACTTCAGCTTCTTCAGCATTACTGGTTGGGCATAGACTTGGATTACTGTGACATTGAATGGTTTGCCTTGGAAACAAACAGAGATCCTTCTGTCGTTTTTGAGATTGCATCCAAGTACTGCATTTTGGACTCTTTTGTTGGCCATGATGGCCACTCCATTTCTTCTGAGGGATTCCTGCCCACAGTAGTAGATATAATGGTCCTCTGAGTTAAATTCACCCATTCCAGTCCATTTTAGTTCGCTAATTCCTAGAATGCCGACATTCACTCTTGCTATCTCTTGTTTGACCACTTCCAATTTGCCTTGATTCATGGACCTGACATTCCAGGTTCCTATGCAGTATTGCTCTTTACAGCATCGGACTTTGCTTCTATCACCAGACACATCCACAGCTGGGTATTGTTTTTGCTTTGGCTCCATCCCTTCATTTTTTCTGGAGTTATTTCTCCACTGATCTCCAGTAGCATATTGGGCCCCTATTGACCTGGGGAGTTTCTCTTTCAGTATCCTATCATTTTGCCTTTTCATACTGTTCACGGGGTTCTCAAGGCAAGAATACTGAAGTGGTTTGCCTTTCCCTTCTCCAGCGAACCACACCCTGTCAGATCTCTCCACCATGACCCGCCCATCCTGGGTTGCCCCACGGGCATGGCTTAGTTTCATTGAGTTAGTTACCTTAGTTTCATTGGCTTAGTTTCAATGAGATAGTAGATAGGGTTAAACCCTGATCTTGTAGCCAGATTTAGGAGTTCAAAGGCCACAATTTGTCTCATCCATGCCTAGATTAGACAAGCTCAGGGATGCAACAGGGGGTATGGGGATATTTACAGCTCTCTATGCCTCCTCATTAGGAACATTTTCCTAATTATTAATACACTTATTAATTATTAATGTGCTTATTACTAATAAGCACATTATTTCCCTGTGGGACTTGGTCTGGACATTTTTTTTTTCCTTCTTCTGATTTTCTGCTCCCAGGAAACCAGGTTATCAGCCAGCTGAATTCAGTTCATCTGAATTCAGTTAATTCTTTTCCATTAACTTTCCTGCCTGTCAAGGGTCTAAACTCCCAGCACCCATTTCCACCCCAACTTTAAGTTTTCTCCAATGTGTGAGACTAATGCAACTGTCTTGAATGGTTCCCCTGAATAGTCAATGCATTGCTTTGCTGTAGGGACAGAGCCCATGATATTCTTAGAAAAATGTTCCCTCTTTATAAGGGGTATTATTTCATTTCTTTAATGTGAAGCATTGGACAGTGTGCTCCTTGCTTTCCTGATTCTTCTGATAAAACCATTAGGAGTTTCCTATTTATATCTGAAGTTATAGCTGTCATGTATCCCCTCATTATAAAATATCTGTAAGTTATAAGAGATGTATTTAATATTTCAATCACCAGAGTTCACCTTAGCACATTATAGGGATTATCTGTTGAAAATTAGAGAAGTTTATTCTGTGGAGTAATATAGTATGTTCTCCATTCCCTGTTTTAGGAATGGGGCTCAGAGGTATTTAATGTTCTGCTGAAATTTTCAAAATTTTGAATATGTTAGCTTACATTTTTAAAAAAGCTAGCTGATAATACAAATTAGTTTGTCTTTATCCTTAAAATGAGAAGATTAACTTGGATTATCCACACTGGAATGAGTAATGGCAATTGTTCTCTAAATGTGGAGGAAAACAGAAGAATAATTGGAGTCAGAGAGACAATTGAAGATGCTATGCTGCTGAATTTGAAGAAGAGGATGGACCATGAGACAAGTAACGCAGATGCCCCTAGAAAGTGATATAGGAAGGCAATGAATTCTTCCCTGGAGTGTCCAGTGCATCTCAGCTTTAGAAGATTCTTGCATTCAGCCTAATGAGAGGAATATAAATTTCTGATCTCTAGAACTTTAATTTTTAAAAAACCTTTAGTGTAGTAATGTGTATCTGAGTTTAAGCCTCTCAATTCAATCATTTACTTTCCCCTGGATTAAAATTTTTGTGTGTGTATGTTAATTAAAGAACAAAATTACAGGCAATTTGGAATATTTGCCTTATATGCTGATTCATTGCCTTATTTCTTGGTTCATTGTATAACTATAAATGTTGTACTACTATCTTGAGGACATAAGATAGTAAAAGGGGTTCATATAAAAAGTAATGCCTCACATTCTAAGTCTTATTGTCTAAATTCCTACATTCCTTAAATTTCATGTTAATTCAAACGTTAATTATTTTCATTCCTCTGCTCTCCAATTTTCTGGAAAGGTTTCTTTCAACATAATAGATGGGACTATGTATGAGTCTGTGGGCATGTATGCCTATGTGTGTGAGTGTGTTTTTTAAGATAAAATATATGCAAATAATGCACTCATGTACACACAAACCCACCTTACTCTTAAATATATTATTTGGGCTACACAAGTATTTTACAGTTTTCATTTCTTCTCACAACAGCTCTCAGAATTAAGTTTTTCTGTGTTGCCTTCAGAAAAAACAGAATCTATGGGGATTGCATTTATAACAGTTACATAACAAAGCATTTCATAACCTTCTTGAGTTACATATAAGTGAAATCATGCAGTGTGTACTCTAAATTTTTATGACTTTTAAAATTCTTCAATTTGCACTTTAGTAAGCACAGGTTGTTATTCACAATTACACTTTAATAAATTTATTAGAATTTTAAAATTCTAATGTACATGCAAGGGTATAAAATGGAGCACAAACATCTGAGTCACACCTAACAAGGGCAGGAAATATCTCTTCTAACTGGGAAAAAGCAGAGTTTCATATGTGGATATTACAGCAGTTGAATAAAATTAAAACAATTCACATTTAGCCAATTCATTTCCCCCTGAAAATTGGAAGATTAGTACATATATATATATATATATATATATATATATATATATAAAAGGAGTGAAATGACATTAGTTGGTTCAACACAGAAGAGCTCTAAGGATGCACACAACATCCTGGATAAAACTTAGAAGCACAATAGAGATCCATGCCTGTGTGCAGACTCATGAGAAACTCTGGAGACATCAGAGCAACTCCCCACTGAACCATCCCATTTGATAATAAAGATATTGTATTAAATAATTTTATCTCAGGAAAGTTTGTATGCAGCAATACCTGATACAACAATCTGATCAGACAGAACTGAGATCTTTGAAAGGTAATATGCATAAGGTGGATCATAGAAAAAGCAAGGGAATCTACCTGATAAAGAATTCCAAATAATGATAGTGAAATTAATTCAAAATCTCGAAATCAAAATAGAATCACAGTTAAAGAGTCTGGAGACAAGGATTGAGAAGATGCAAGAAAGGTTTAACAAAGACCTAGAAGAAATAAAAAGAGTCAACACATAATGAATAATGCAATAAATGAGATCCAAAACACCCTGGAGGCAACAAATAGTAGAATAACAGAGGCAGAAGATAGGATTAGTGAATTAGAAGATAGAATCCTAGAAATAAATGAATCAGACGAGAAAAAAGAAAAACGTATCAAAAGGAATGAGGACAATTTCAGAAACCTCCAGGATAACATCAAACGCTACAACATTCGAATCATAGGAGTTCCAGAAGAAGAAGATAAAAAGAAAGATCATGAGGAAATACTTGAGGAGATAATAGTTGAAAACTTCCCTAAAATGGAGAAGGAAATAACCACTCAAGTTCAAGAAATCCAGAGAGTCCCTAACAGGATAAACCCAAGGCGAAACACCCCAAGACACATATTAATCAAATTAACAAAGATTAAATATAAAGAACAAATATTAAAAGCAGCAAGGGAAAAACATCAAATAACTCACAAGGGAATTCCCATAAGGATAACAGCTGATCTTTCAATAGAAACTCTCCAAGCCAGGAGGGAATGGCAAGACGTAATTAAAGTGATGAAAGAAAATAATTTACAGCCCAGATTATTGTATCCAGCAAGGATCTCATTCAAATATGAAGGAGGAATCAAAAGCTTCACAGATAAGCAAAAGTTGAGAGAATTTTGCACCACTAAACCATTTCTCCAACAAAAACTAAAGGACATTCTCTAGACAGGAATCACTAAAAGGGTGTATAAATTGAACCCACAACAATAAAGTAAATCTTATTTATCAATAATTGCTTTAAACATTTATGGGCTGAATGCCCTAATCAACAGACAAAGACTGGCCAAATCGACATAAAAACAAGACCCCTACATACCTTGTCTACAAGAGACAACCAAAAGACTAAAATGGGTCAAATGGATACAAAAACTAGACCCCTATATATGTTGTCTACAAGAGAACCACCTTAAAATACGGGATATATACTGACTGAAAATGAAGGCCTGGAAAAAGACTTTCTATGCAAATATAGACCATAAGAAAACAGGAGTAGCAATACTTATATCAGATAAAATTGACTTTAAAGATCTTGAAAAGGAGACAATGAAAGTTACACATAACGACTTAAAGGAACAATCCAAAAAGAAATTATAACAATTATAAATATATATGCACCCAACATTGGAGCATTGATATATCTAATACAAACGTTAATTAATATGATAGAAGAAATATGCAGCAATACAATAATAGTGGGAGACTTTAATACCCCACTCATATAATCTGGCTGTAATAGACAAAGTAAAGAGCAAAACATATTTACTTATGAGCCTCAAAAAATTCAGTTCACTCAGGAGAGTTTAAAAAAAAAAAAAAGACTTATTTGTTCACTCTGTAAAGATTTATTGACTATTTTATGGGTCTGGTACCACTTTGGGTAGTAGGGAGGAAGAGGTGACAAGTGTGATCCTGTCCTAAATAATATATTGTGGTAAAGATAGACCTACCAACACAAAATACCAAGATGTGCCTAAAGATGAGGACACCCAAACTGGACTTTTTGTTTCCTGAACTTTTCATTTCGAGAACAAACCTCCTAATATAGGATAAATTCAACATGATTTTTTTTAAGTGTTCTTTGTGATTAAAAACAGAAAGCCATTGGTTAAGAAATTACATATACTCCTCCCCACCATCACTCCCCTTCTTTCTTCCCATTTCCCTCCCACCCTCATTGATCCTTTCCTTTATCCATTTTCCCCTGCAAAAAAAAAAAAAAAAGAAAAGAAAAAGCAAGGGAATTTCAGAAAACATGTCCTTCTGCTTTATTGACTATGGAAAAACCTTTGACTGTGTGGATCACAATAAACTGTGGAAAATTCTGAAAGAGATGGGAAATCCAGACCATTTTACCTGCCTCCTGAGAAATCTGTATGCAGATCAAGAGGCAACAGTTAGAGCTGGAGATAGAATAACAGACTGCTTCCAAATTGGGAAAGGAGGACGTCAAGGTTACCTTGCTTATTTAACTTACACACAGAGTACATCATGCGAAATGCCAGGCTGGATGAAGCATAAGATGAAATCAAGATTGCCAGGAGAAATATCAATAACCTCAAATACACAGATGATACCACCTTTATGGCAGAATGCGAAGAGGAACTAAAGAGCCTCTTAATAAAAGTGAAAGAAGAGAGTGAAAAAGCTGGCTTAAAACTTAAAATTCAAAAAACAAAGATGGGGAGGCAGTCCTAAGATGGTAGAGGAATAGGATGGGGAGACCACTTTTTCCCCCACAAATTCATAAAAATAACATTTGAACGCTGAGTAAATTCCACAAAACAACTTCTGAATGCTGGTAGAGGACATCAGGCACCCAGAAAAGCAGCCCATTGTCTTCAAAAGGAGGTAAGAAAAATATAAAAGACAAAAAAAGAGACAAAAGAGGTAGGGATGGAGCTCCATCCCGGGAAGGGAGTCTTAAGAAAGAGAGAAGTTTCCAAACACCAGGAAACACTCTCACTGCTGAGTCTGTGGCGAGCCTTGGAACCACAGAGGGCAACATAACAAGGAGGAAAAATAAATAAATAATTAAAACCCACAGATTACGTGCCCAATGTAACTCTCCCAGTGGAAAAGCAGCGCAGACGCCTGCATCCGCCACTAGCAAGCAGGGGCTGGGCAGGGAGGCGCGGGCTGCATTGCTTAGAGTAAGGACTGGGCCTGAATGCCCCGAGGGCAATCTGAGGGAATTAACTTGGGCTAGCAAACCAGACTGTAGGAGAGCTACCACACGAGAAGCCCTAACCTAAGACACCACCAGGTCCGCTCACAGAACAAAGACCTGAGCAGAGCTAGCAGGCTGCAGACCATCCCCCTCCGGTGACAGGCAGCCAGAGCTGGAAGAGGGCAATCGCGGCCCCAGAGAGGCATTATCTACCAAACTGCAAACAGGCTTTGTTGCTAACTAAGACTCGCCTTCCCGCGACCGGCGCACAATTTAAGAGCGCCCTCGCCGAGGAAGGACGGCGGTGAGGGCCAGCGCACTAAGCGCGGCCGAGAAGACCTACCCCACGACCGAGGTCAGGAAGGGCGGCGGTGAGGAGAGACCCCTCGTCCAAGGTAAGGTGCGATGGCTGTGCTTCACTGGCCGGGAGCAGCCGGGAGCAGCTGGGACGAGATACCCCACGCCCAAGGTAAGAGAAACCCAAGTAAGACAGTAGGTCTTGAAAGAGGGCATCAGAGGGCAAATACACTAAAACCGTTCTCACAGAAAACTAGTCAATCTGATCACACAAGGACCACACCCTTGTCTAACACAATGAAATTAAGCCATGCCCGAGGGGCAACCTGGGATGGGCGGGTCATGGTGGAGAGAGATGACAGGGTGTGGTCCGCTGGAGAAGGGAATGGCAAACCACTTCAGTATTCTTGCCTTGAGAACCTCATGAACAGATTGAAAAGACAAAATGATAGGATACTGAAAGAGAAACTCCCCAGGTCAGTAGAGGCCCAATATGCTACTGGAGATCAGTGGAGAAATAACTCCAGAAAGAATGAAGGGATGGAGCCAAAACAAAAAGAATACCCAGCTGTGGATGTGTCTGGTGATAGAAGCAAAGTCCGATGCTGTAAAGAGCAATATTGCACAGGAACCTGGAATGTCAGGTCCATGAATCAAGGCAAATTGGAAGTGGTCAAACAAGAGATGGCAAGAGTGAATGTCGACATTCTAGGAATCAGCGAACTCAAATGGACTGGAATGGGTGAATTTAACTCAGATGACCATTATATCTACTACTGCAGGCAGGAATCCCTCAGAAGAAATGGAGTGGCCATCATGGTCAACAAAAGAGTCCGAAATGCAGTACTTGGATGCAATCTCAAAAATGACAGAATGGTGTCTGTTCGTTTCCAAGGCAAACCATTCAATGTCACAGTAATCCAAATCTATGCCCCAACCAGTAACGCTGAAGAAGCTGAAGTTGAACGGTTCTATGAAGACCTACAAGACCTTTTAGAACTAACACCCAAAAAAGATGTCCTTTTCATTATAGGGGACTGGAATGCAAAAGTAGGAAGTCAAGAAACACCTGGAGTAACAGGCAAATTTGGCCTTGGAACACGGAATGAAGCAGGGCAAAGACTAACAGAGTTTTGCCAAGAAAATGCACTGGTCATAGCAAATACCCTCTTCCAACAACACAAGAGAAGACTCTATACATGGACATCACCAGATGGTCAACAACGAAATCAGATCGATTATATTCTTTGCAGCCAAAGATGGAGAAGCTCTATACAATCAGCAAAAACAAGACCAGGAGCTGACTGTGGCTCAGACCATGAACTCCTTATTGCCAAATTCAGACTGAAATTGAAGAAAGTAGGGAAAACTACTAGACCATTCAGGTATGACCTAAATCAAATCCCTTATGATTATACAGTGGAAGTGAGAAATAGATTTAAGAGCCTAGATCTGATAGATAGAGTGCCTGATGAACTATGGAATGAGGTTCGTGACATTGTACAGGAGACAGGGATCAAGACCATCCCCATGGAAAAGAAATGCAAAAAAGCAAAATGGCTGTCTGGGGAGGCCTTACAAATAGCTGTGAAAAGAAGAGAAGCGAAAAGCAAAGGAGAAAAGGAAAGATATAAACATCTGGATGCAGAGTTCCAAAGAATACCAAGAAGAGATAAGAAAGCCTTCTTCAGTGATCAATGCAAGGAAATAGAGGAAAACAACAGAATGGGAAAGACTAGGGATCTCTTCAAGAAAATCAGAGATACCAAAGGAACATTTCATGCAAAGATGGGCACGATAAAGGACAGAGATGGTGTGGACCTAACAGAGGCGGAGGATATTAAGAAGAGGTGGCAGGAATACACAGAAGAACTGTACAAAAAAGAGTTTCAAGACCCAGATAATCATGATGATGTGATCACTGACCTAGAGCCAGACATCTTGGAATGTGAAGTCAAGTGGGCCTTAGAAAGCATCACTACGAACAAAGCTGGTGGAGGTGATGGAATTCCAGTGGAGCTATTCCAAGTCCTGAAAGATGATGCTGTGAAAGTGCTGCACTCAATATGCCAGCAAATTTGGAAAACTCAGCAGTGGCCTCAAGATTGGAAAAGGTCAATTATCATCCCAATCCCAAAGAAAGGCAATGCCAAAGACTGCTCAAACTACCGCACAATTGCACTCATCTCACACGCTAGTAAAGTAATGCTCAAAATTCTCCAAGCCAGGCTTCAGCAATATGTGAACCGTGAACTTCCTGATGATCAAGCTGGTTTTAGAAAAGGCAGAGGAACCAGAGATCAAATTGCCAACATCCGCTGGATCATGGAAAAAGCAAGAGAGTTCCAGAAAAACATCTATTTCTGCTTTATTGACTATGCCAAAGCCTTTGACTGTGTAGATCACAATAAACTGTGGAAAATTCTGAAAGAGATGGGAATACCAGACCACCTGATCTGCCTCTTGAGAAATCTGTATGCAGGTCAGGAAGCAACAGTTAGAACTGGTCATGGAACAACAGACTGGTTCCAAATAGGAAAAGGAGTATGTCAAGGCTGCATATTGTCACCATGTTTATTTAACTTATATGCAGAGTACATCATGAGAAATGCTGGACTGGAAGAAACACAAGTTGGAATCAAGATTGCCGGGAGAAATATCAATAACCTCAGATATGCAGATGACACGACTCTTATGGCAGAAAGTGAAGAGGGGCTAAAAAGCCTCTTGATGAAAGTGAAAGTGGAGAGTGAAAAGGTTGGCTTAAAGCTCAACATTCAGAAAACGAAGATCATAGCATCTGGTCCCATCACTACATGGGAAATAGATGGGGAAACAGTGGAAACAGTGTCAGACTTTGTTTTTCTGGGCTCCAAAATCACTGCAGATGGTGACTGCAGCCATGAAATTAAAAGACGCTTACTCCTTGGAAGGAAAGTTATGACCAACCTAGATAGCATATTCAAAAGCAGAGACATTACTTTACCAACAAAGGTTCGCCTAGTCAAGGCTATGGTCTTTCCTGTGGTCATGTATGGATGTGAGAGCTGGACTGTGAAGAAGGCTGAGTGCCGAAGAATTGATGCTTTTGAACTGTGGTGTTGAAGAAGACTCTTGAGAGTCCCTTGGACTGCAAGAAGATCCAACCAGTCCATTCAGAAGGAGATCAATCCTGGGATTTCTTTGGAAGGAATGATGCTAAAGCTGAAACTCCAGTATTTTGGCCACCTCATGCGAAGAGTTGACTCATTGGAGAAGACTCTGATGCTGGGAGGGATTGAGGGCAGGAGGAGAAGGGGACGACAGAAGATGAGATGGCTGGATGGCATCACTGACTCGATGGATGTGAGTCTGAGTGATCTCCGGGAGCTGGTGATGGACAGGGAGGCCTGGCATGCTGCGATTCATGGGGTCGCAAAGATTCGGACACGACTGAGCGACTGATCTGATCTGAAGACTTCTTGGGATTCTGGACGGTCAACATCCGCCTGAGAAGGTGTGCTGGTTGTACACCCAGAAAACCGAGCAGCAGGGATGGGGGAGGCAATAAGTCGCAGCGACTGCAATTGCCAAACACCTGGTCACCTGAGCTGCTCGGACCTGGGAAGGGCACAAAACGCAGGCCCAACCGAATCTGCCCCTCTGAGGAGTACCCGAATACCTGAACCTGAACGGCTTAGACCTGGGAAGTGCATACAACCAGGGCCGGCCTCAGACAGTTCCCGGCAGAGCAACCTAGAGCCTAAGCAGTGTAGACAGGGAAAGCACACACGCCGTGAGCGGGGGCAAACCCAGTGTGGCCGAGACACTGCAAGCACACACCAGTGTTATTTGCTTGCAGTGTCCCTCCCTCCCACAGCACGACTGAACAAGTGAGCTTAAAAAGGTGTCCACCACTGCCCTCTTGTGTCAGGGCAGAAATTAGACACCGAAGAGACCAGCAAACAGAAGAAGCTAAACCAGAGGGAACCTCCTTGGAAGAGACAGGTGCAACAGATTAAAACCCTGTAGTTAGTACCGACTAGATAGGAAGGGGCCTATAGATCTTGAGAAATATAAACCGGATCAAGGAACTATCCGAAAATGAACTGACCCCACACTGGGGCTTCCCTGGTGGCTCAGAGGTTAAACTGTCTGCCTGCAATTCGGGAGACCTGGGTTTGATCCCTGGGTCGGGAAGATCCCCTGGAGAAGGAAATGGCAACCCATTCAAGTATCCTTGCCTGGAGAATCCCATGGGCGGAGGAGCCTGGTGGGCTATGGTCCACGGGGTCGCAAAGAGTCAGACATGGCTGAGCGACTTCACTTTCTTTCACACTGCCCACAACACCAGAGAAAGTCCTAGATATATTTTTACTATCATTCTTTTTTTAAATTCTTTTTTAATTTTTAAGTCTTCTATTACTCCTTTAATTTTCATTTTTATAACCTACTTTTACTTTGCAAAAAAAAAAAAAGAGAGAGACCCTATTTTTTAAAGCAAACTTCATATATATTTATATATTTTATAATTTTTGTGAAAAAAACTTGTTTTTTTCAATATTGTATTTTTGAAAATCAAACCTTTACTCTAGATTTTTACTCTTTGTTTTTTTTTTTTTTAATCAATTTTGTACCTTTAAGAACCCAGTCTTCAGTACCCATTTTTACTTGGGAGCGAGATTACTGGCTTGACTGCTCTCTCCCCCTTTGGACTCTCCTTTTTCTCCACCAGGTCACCTCTATCTCCTCCCTCCCCCTTCTCTTCTCTACCCAACTCTGTGAATCTCTTTGTGTGTTCTGGATGGTGGAGAACACTTAGGGAACTGCTTATTGGCTCGAACCGTCTCTCTCCTTTTGATTACCCCCTTTATCCTCCTGGCCACCTCTGTCTCCTTCCTCCTTCTTCTCTTCTCTGTGTAACTCCATGAACATCTCTCAGCAGTCCAGACTGTGGAGTGCACATAAGGAAGTGATTACTGGCTAGCTTGCTCTCTCCTCTTTTGATTACACTTCATCTCATCCTGGTCACCTCTATCTCCTTCGTCCCTCCTCTCTTCTCCATGTAACTCTGTGAACCTTTCTGGGTGTCCCTCACTGTGGAGAAACTTTTCATCTTGAACCTAGGTGTTTTATCAATGGTGCTGTATAGATGGAGAAGTCTTGAGATTACTGTAAAAATAAGACTGAAAACAAGAAGCAGGAGGTTTAAGTCCAAATCCTGAGAACACCAGAGAACTCCTGACTTCAGGAAACATTAATTGAAAGGAGCTCATCAAACCCCTTCATACCTACACTGAAACCAAGCACCACCCAAGGGCCAACAAGTTCCAGAGAAAGACATACCATGCAAATTCTCCAGCAACACAGGAACACAACCCTGAGCTTCAATATACAGGTTGCCCAAAGTCACTCCAAACCCGTTGACATCTCATAACTCATTACTGGACACTTCATTGCACTCCAGAGAGAAGAAATCCAGCTCCACTCACCAGTGGAACACCGACACAAGCTTCCCTACCCAGGAAACCTTGACAAGCCACCCTTACGACCCCACCTGCAGCAGGGAAACTCCACAATAAAGAAAACTCCACAAACTGCCAGAATACAGAAAGGCCACCCCAAACACAGCAATATAAACAAGATGAAGAGAGAGAGGAATACCCAGCAAGTAAAGGAAGAGGATAAATGCCCACCAAACCAAACAAAAGAGGAAGAAATAGGAAATCAACCTGATAAAGAATTTCAAATAATGATAGTGAAAATGATTCAAAATCTTGAAAACAAAATGGAATCACAGATAAGTAGCCTGGAGACAAGGATTGAGAAGATGCAAGAAAGGTTTAACAAGGACCTAGACGAAATAAAAAAGAGTCAATATATAATGAATAATGCAATAAATGAGATCAAAAACACTTTGGAAGGAACAAATCATAGAATAATGGAGGGAGAAGATAGGATTAGTGAGATAGAAGATAGAATGGTAGAAATAAATGAATCAGACAGGAAAAAAGAAAAACGAATTAAAAGAAATGAGGACAATCTCATAGACCTCTGAGACAATGTTAAACGCCCCAACATTCGAATCATAAGACTCCCAGAAGAAGAAGGCAAAAAGAAAGACCATGAGAAAATACTTGAGGAGACAATAGTTGAAAACTTCCCTAAAATGGGGAAGGAAATAATCACCCAAGTTCAAGAAACCCAGAGAGTCCCGAACAGGATAAACCCAAGGCAAAACACCCAAAGACAGATATTAATCACATTAACAAAGATCAAACACAAAGAACAAATATTAAAAGCAGCAAGAGAAAAACAACAAATAGCACATAAAGGGATTCCCATAAGGATGCTGCTGCTGCTGCTAAGTCGCTTCAGTGGTGTCCAACTCTGTGCGACCCCATAGATGGAAGCTCACCAGGCTCCCCTGTCCCTGGGATTCTCCAGGCAGGAACACTGGAGTGGGTTGCCATTTCCTTCTCCAATGCATGAAAGTGAAAATTGAAAGTGAAGTTGCTCAGTTGTGTCCGACTCTTAGCGACCCCACGGACTGGAGCCTACTAGGCTCCTCCGTCCATGGGATTTTCCAGGCAAAAGTACTGGGGTGGGGTATAACAGCTGATCTTTCAATAGAAACTCTTCAGGCCAGGAGGGGATGGCAGGACATACTTAGAGTGTTGAAAGAAAATAACCTACAGCCCAGATTACTGTACCCAGCAAGGATCTCATTCAAATATGAAGGAGAAATCAAAAGCTTTACAGACAAGCAAAAGCTGAGAGAATTCAACAAACCAGCTCTCCAACAAATACTAAAGGATCTTCTCTAGACAGGAAACACAAAAAGGGTGTATAAACTTGAACCCAAAACAATAAAGTAAATGGCAACAGGATACTTATCAATAATTACCTTAAATGTAAATGTTTTAAATGCCCCAACCAAAAGACAAAGACTGGCTGAATGGATACAAAAACAAGACCCCTATATATGTTGTCTACAAGAGACCCACCTCAAAACAAGGGACACACACAGACTGAAAATGATGGGCTGGAAAAAGATATTCCATGCAAATAGAGACCAAAAGAAAGCAGGAGTAGCAATACTTATATCAGATAAAACAGACTTTAAAATTAAGGCTGTGAAAAGAGACAAAGAAGGGCACTACATACTGATCAAAGGATCAATCCAAGAAGAAGATATAACAGTTATAAATATATATACACCCAACAGAGGAGCACCACAATATGTAAGACAAATGCTAACAAGTATGAAAGGGGGAATTAACAATAACACAGTAATAGTGGGGGACTTTAATACCCCACTCACACCTATGGATAGATCAACTAAACAGAAAACTAACAAGGAAACACAAACTTTAAATGATACAATAGACCAGTTAGATCTAATTTATATCTATAGGACATTTCACCCCAAAACAATGAATTTCACCTTTTTATCAAGCACAAATGGAGCCTTCTCCAGGATAGATCACATCCTGGGCCATAAATCTAGCCTTGGTAAATTCAAAAAAATTGAAATCATTCCAAGCATCTTTTCTGACCACAATGCAGTAAGATTAGATGTCAATTACAGGAGAAAAACTATTAAAAATGCCAACAAATGGAGGCTGAACAACACGCTGCTGAATAACCAACAAATCACAGAAGAAATTAAAAAAAAGAAATCAAAATATGCATAGAAACGAATGAAAATGAAAACACAACAACCCAAAACCTGTGGGACACTGTAAAAGCAGTGCTAAGGGGAAGGTTCATGGCAATACAGGCATACCTAAAGAAACAAGGAAAAAGTCAAATAAATAACCTAACTCTACACCTAAAGCAACTAGAAAAGGAAGAAATGAAGAACCCCAGAGTTAATAGAAGGAAAGAAATTTTAAAAATTAGGGCAGAAATAAATGCAAAAGAAACAAAAGAGACCATAGCCAAAATCAACAAAGCCAAAAGCTGGTTCTTTGAGAGGATAAATAAAATTGACAAACCAGTAGCCAGACTCATCAAGAAACAAAGGGAGAAAAATCAAATCAATAGAATTAGAAATGAAAATGGAGAGATCACAACAGACAACAAAGAAATACAAAGGATCATAAGAGACTACTATCAGCAATTGTATGCCAATAAAATGAACAACTTGGAAGAAATGGACAAATGTCTTAGAAAAGTACAACTTTTCAAAACCGAACCAGGAATAAATAGAAAACCTTAACAAACCCATCACAAGCACGGACACTGAAACTGTAATCAGAAATCTTCCAGCAAACAAAAGCCCAGGTCCAGATGGCTTCACAGATGACTTCTACCAAAAGTTTAGAGAAGAGCTAACACCTATCCTACTCAAACTCTTCCAGAAAATTGCAGAGGAAGGTAAACTTCCAAACTCATTCTATGAGGCCACCATCACTCTAATACCAAACCCTAAAAAGATGCCACGAAACAAAGAAAACTACAGGCTAATATCACTGATAAACATAGATGGAAAAATCCTTAACAAAATTCTAGCAATCAGAATCCAACAACACTTTGAAAAGATCATACACCATGACCAAGTGGGCTTTATCCAAGGGATGCAAGGATTCTTCAATATCTGCAAAACAATCAATGTAATACAGCACATTAACAAATTGAAAAATAAAAGCCATATGATTATCTCAACAGATACAGAGAAAACCTTTGACAAAATTCAACATCCATTAATGATAAAAACCCTCAAGAAAGCAGGAATAGAAGGAACATACCTCAACATAATAAAAGCTATATATGACAAACCCACAGCAAACATTATCCTCAATGGTGAAAAATTGAAAGCATTTCCCCTAAAGCCAGGAACAAGACAAGGGTGCCCACTTTCACCATTACTATTCAACATAGTTTTGGAAGTTTTGGCCACAGCAATCAGAGCAGAAAAAGAAATAAAAGGAATCCACATTGGAAAAGAAGTAAAACTCTCACTGTTTGCAGATGACATGATCCTCTACATAGAAAACCCTAAAGACTCCACTAGAAAACAACTAGAGCTAAGCAATGAATATAGTAAAGTTGCAGGATATAAAATCAACACACAGAAATCCCTTGCATTCCTATACACTAATAATGAGAAAATAGAGAAATTAAGGAAACAATTCCATTCATCATTGCAACAAAAAGAATAAAATACTTAGGAATCAGTTCATTTAAGTTCAGTTGCTCAGTCGTGTCCGACTCTTTGTGACCCGATGAACTGCAGCACGCCAGGCCTCCCTGTCCATCACCAACTCCCGGAGTTCACCCAAACCCACGTCCATTGAGTCGATGATGCCATCCAGCCATCTCATCCTCTGTCATCCCCTTCTCCTCCTGCCCCCAATCCCTCCCAGCATCAGAGTCTTTTCCAATGAGTCAACTCTTCACATGAGGTGGTCAAAGTACTGGAGTTTCAGCTTTAGCATCATTCCTTCCAAAGAAATCCCAGGGCTGATCTCCTTCAGAATGGACTGGTTGTATCTCTTCGCAGTCCAAGGGACCCTCAAGAGTCTTCTCTAACACCACAGTTCAAAAGCATCAATTCTTCGGCGCTCAGCCTTCTTCACAGTCCAACTCTGACATCCATACATGACTACTGGAAAAACCACAGCCTTGACTAGATGGATCTTTGTTGGCAAAGTAATTTCTCTGCTTTTTAATACTTAGGAATATATCTACCTAAAGAAAAAAAAGAGCTTATATATATATATATATATATATATATATATAAAACTATAAAACACTGGTGAAAGAAATCAAAGAGGACACTAAGAGATGGAGATATACAGTGTTCATGGATCGGAAGAATCAATATAGTGAAAATGAGTATACTACCCAAAGCAATCTATAGATTCAATGCAATCCCTATCAAGCTACCAATGGTATTTTTCACAGAGCTAGAACAAATAATTTCACAATTTGTATGGAAATACAAAAAAAACCTCGAATAGCCAAAGCAATCTTGAGAAAGAAGAATGGAACTGGAGGAATCAACCTGGTGACTTCAGGCTCTACTACAAAGACACAGTCATCAAGACAGTATGGTACTGGCACAAAGACAAAAATATAGATCAATGTAACAAAATAGAAAGCCCAAGAAATAAACCCACGCACCTATAGACACTTTATCTTTGACAAAGGAGGTAAGAATATACAGTAGAGAAAAGACGATCTCTTTAACAAGTAGTGTTTGGAAAACTGGTCAACCACTTGTAAAAGAATGAAACTAGAACACTTTCTAACACCATCAGATCAGATCAGATCAGTCGCTCAGTCGTGTCCAAGTCTTTGCAACCCCATGAACTGCAGCACGCCAGGCCTCCCTGTCCATCACCAACTCCCGGAGGTCACTCAGACTCACATTCATCGAGTCAGTGATGCCATCCAGCCATCTCATCCTCTGTCATCCCCTTCTCCTCCTGCCCCCAATCCCTCCCAGCATCAGAGTCTTCTCCAATGAGTCAACTCTTCGCATGAGGTGGCCAAAATACTGGAGTTTCAGCTTTAGCATCATTCCTTCCAAAGAAATCCCAGGGCTGATCTCGATCAGAATGGACTGGTTGGATCTCCTTGCAGTCCAAGGGACTCTCAAGAGTCTTCTCCAACACCACAGTTCAAAAGCATCAATTCTTTGGCACTCAGCCTTCTTCACAGTCCAGCTCTCACATCCATACATGACCACAGGAAAGACCATAGCCTTGACTAGGCGAACCTTTGTTGGCAAAGTAATGTCTCTGCTTTTGAATACTATCTAGGTTGGTCATATATCCTGCCTGAGGACAGTCTCTGGATTAAACCTCCTGGCTAATCCTGTTATTTTAAAATGCAAATTATGGGAGTAGGTCTGGTGAGATCTTTACAACCTCCAGACATTTCTTGGATTCATTGGAGAGTATATAACTCCATTGCTAACATTAGCAAGGGGGTACTCTTTCTACCCCCTTCTGATGTCTATGTCAGAAGCTTTCTCTATCTCCTTTATACTTTAATAAAACTTTATTACACAAAAGCTCTGAGCAATCAAGCCTGGTCTCTGGCCCTGGATTGAATTCTTCTCTGGAGGCCAAGAATCCCAGCGTCTGTGTGGTTCAGCAACAACATTTCATGGGTACCTCTCAACTTCCTATATTTGCATTCCAATTCCTTATGAAAATGATATCTTTTTTAGGTGCTAGTTCTAGAAGAATTTGTAGGTCTTCATAGAATCGGTCAATTTCTGTTTCTTCGGCATCAGTGGTTGGGGCATAGACTTGGATTACTGTGATGTTGATTGGTTTGCCTTGGAAAGGAAATGAGATCATTCTGTTGTTTTTGAGATTGCACCCAAGTACTGCATTTCAGACTCTTTTGCTGTGAGAGTTACTCCATTTCTTCTAAGGGATTCTTGCCCATGGTAGTATTAATAGATGTAATGGTCATCTGAATTAAATTTGCCCATCCCCATCCATTTTAGGTCACTGATTCCTAAAGATGTTGATGTTCAATCTTTGGTCCTGATTCACGTGGAGAATCCCAGGGACAGGGGAGCCTAGTGGACTGCCATCTATGGGGCTGCACAGGGTCGGATACGACTGAAGTGACTTAGCAGTTTAGCAGCATGGACCTAATATTCAAAGTTACTGTGCAGCATTGTTGTTTACAGAATCAGGCTTTACTTTCACCACCAGACACCACCAGTGGTTGGGTTTGGCCCAACCACTTCGTTCTTTATGGAACTATTATTAATTGCCCTCTGTTTTCCCCCAGGAACATATCTGACACCTTTTGAACTGGGTGGCTTTCTTCTGACATCATATCTGTTTAACCTTCTATACTATCCACTGGATTCTCCAGGCAAGAATACAGGAGTGAGTTGCTATTTCCTTCTCCAGTGAACCACATTTTGTCATAACTATTCACTATAACTTACCCATTTTTGTTAGCCCTGTATGGCAAGGCTCATAGCTTCATTGAGTTATGCAAACCCCTTCACCATCCTCATAGGTGTCACAGAACTTAAGATTGAGTTTTTTGTACAGTTCTTCTGTGTATTCTTTGGAGTATGCCTTTGGAGTGTATGCCTTTGGAGAAGGCAATGGCAACCCACTCCAGTACTCTTGCCTGGCAAATCCCATGGATGGAGGAGCCTGGTAGGCTGCAGTCCATGGGGTCACTAAGAGTCGGACACGACTGAGCGACTTCACTTTCTGTGTATTCTTGCCACCTCTTCTTAATAGCTTTTACTTCTGTTAGGTCCATACCATTTCTGCCTTTTATTGTGTTCATCTTTGCATGAAATGTTCCCTTGGTATCTCATTTTCTTGAGGAGATCTCTAGTCTTTCCCATTCTATTGTTTTCCTCTATTTCTTTGCATTCATCACTGAGGAAGGCTTTCTTATCTCTCCTTGCTATTCTTTGGAACCCTGCATTCAAATAGGTATATCTTTCCTTTTCTCTTTTGCCTTTAGCTTCTCTTCTTTTCTCAGCTAGTTGTAAGGCCTCCTCAGACAACCATTTTGCTTTTTTGTATTTCATTTTCTTAGGAATGGTCTTGATCACTGCCTCCTGTACAATGTCATGAACCTCTGTCCATAGTTCTTCAGGCACTCTGTCCATCAGATATAATCCCTTGAATCTATCTGTTACTTCCACTGTATAATTGTAAGGCATTTAATTTAGGTAATACCTGAATAGTCTAGTGGTTTTCCCTACTTTCTTCAATTTAAGTCTGAATTTTGCAATAAGGAGTTCATAATGTGAGCCGTAGTCAGCTTCTGGTCTTGTTTTTGCTGACTGTATGAGTATCAGTTCAGTTCAGTTCAGTAGCTCAGTCATGTCCGACTCTCTGCAACCCCATGAATCACAGCACACTAGGCCTCCCTGTCCATCACCAACTCCCGGAGTTTACTCAAACTCATGTCCATTGAGTCGGTGATGCCATTCAGCCATCTCATCCTCTGTCATCCCCTTCTCCTCCTGCCCCCAATCCCTCTCAGCATCAGAGTCTTTTCCAACGAGTCAACTCTTTGCATGAGGTGGCCAAATAGAATTGTCCAAAATGGAAAACTAGATATAGAATACTCTACTCAAACAGGATTTTGACAATAATTAAAGATAAATTCAACAAGAGTTGAAACAAAGTGTTTTCTGGAAAGCTCTGGAGCTTGATTCTGTTATGATTCATAACCACTGATAGAAAGTAGAGATGTCAGTTCATACAATACCTGAAGAAGCAAGTCTCCTTAAGAAAACAGTTCTCCATGGACCTGTGCAAAAGGGTGCTCTCTTCCAGGGTTCATGGATGGGTCAGCAGAGCAGTCCAGACTGCTGTCCTTTAGGGTGGCTGAGGAAGAGAACAGGTGTTGCTATGAAGATATTCTGTCCATCTCGGACAGACAGGAGAACCCAGGTGACCCTGGTTCTCAGCTCAGAATGGCAGATGTGGCTCTGTTCTCTGGCACCTTGCACTCTTCCCCAAAGGCTCCAGCAAAAGTCACCATGTAATTAAAACCCACCCCTCCATCATTTCACTCTTTGTCTGAACAGTTCTTATTTAAAGCTTCTCTGCAGGCAAAGCATTCATTCAATTCCAAATGCTGCCTCCTCTGAGGAAGACTTGCTGTTTCTCCTGACGAAAGTTACTTACTCCTCCATTTTCTAGTAGTACACAGGTGTTGTGTGCTGTTTCTCCCTGACCCATCAGACCAGGCTGGAGCAACTGACACAGCCTGTGATAAGAAGCTGCCTTTGTTTCATCACCTGCACCCATCTTGGTCTGAAACACCAGCTCTCACTGGACCAAGACACCAGCCTCTTCACTGGTCTCCCTACTTCTACTTTTGTCCCAGGCAATCAAGCCTCTGAGCAGCAGCTGATGCAGCATCTCTTGCACTTTCACAGCACATGATGCCACTTCCCTGCTCAGAGGCACCCAAAAGCTTCACATCACAGGACAAAATCATAATCCTGACCATGATGTATCAGTTTGATTTTGAGTAATCAGAGATAGCAAGGAAACAGCTTCTCCTGTACAGTCTCAGAGGTTGCAGTCATGACTGTGCATGGCTGTGTTCCATGAGGTTTCCTGGGACCGGCTCCTTGGAGCTCACCCTCTGCCCTTCTGGGTCCCGGTCTTTTCACTGTTTCCAGAACAGTCCATGCTCCTGTGCCAGAAGCCCTGCAGGCACTGCCCTCTGCCAGAGGGCTCCTCCTTCACGTGCTGTATGGGCTCAGCTGTCCTCAAGTGGCCTCTCCCTCCACAGTGTTGATCAGCAGCTCCTGCCACTCTGCCCTGGCCCCCTCAGTGCCCCTCTGAACCTGCACCTGATGTCTTATTGTGCATCTGTCTCTGGATTCACAGTCTGCGTCCTCCACTCCACCTAACCTCTGTGCTGACAGGTCTTTGCTCCCCGTGAGCCCCAGCACCTGCAGAAGGGCCCAGAGTGTGATGTGTCTTCACATGCTCTGCAGGGTGAGGCAGGCAGACAGATGTCACATGCTGGGCCTTTATCCTGGCATTGCCAAGGGCTGAGATCATTGTCATGTTTGTGCATAAGGAAAGCAATGGGACTTGGATTTGGGGATCACAGGCAAGGGAAGGAGCAGCTTCCCTGGACAGGCCTCAGGGTTTGGAATTCACCATTTCTCTGTTCTTGTCCTCTATTCCACAAATCTAAGATGAGTATCATCCAACCATAAATTCCAAACTCCATTTCCCTGTATCTGTAAAAACAAAGAGAACATGGCCCCACGAGGTACACATCTCCATTCTATACAGACCACCCTGAGTTCCCAATGCAGCAGGCTTATCCTGAGGCTCCCACTATTGGTTCCAACAGGCTGGTGTGTGGGACTGGTCCTAGCACTAATAAGCTAGCGGGAGGATTCCACAATGGTATTTGGCAGTACCAGTGGTAGAGCAAGCTCCCCAAAATGGCTGTCCCCCTGTCTGTGTCCCCAGGGTGAGCTGCAGTTGCTTCTTGTCTCTCCAGAAGACTCTCTGAGACCAGCAGGTGGGTCTGACCCAGTGTCCTTTCAAATGACTGCTTCTGTCCAGGGTCCTGGAATGCAAAAGACTTTCTGTGCGCCCTTTGTGAGTGGGGTCTCTATTTTCTATAGCCTTCTGGCTCTCCTGAAAGTAAACCCTGCTGGCCTTCAAAGCCAAACTTCTGGAGGCTTGTCTGCCCGGTGCAGGAGTCCCAGGACTCCTCACTCCTTAGGGAGAACCTCTTGCAACTGTAATTATTCTCCCATAGGTGAGTTGCCTACCTGGGATATTGGACTTACTAAACCCCGACTCTGCCTCCTCACATCTTGTTGTGGTTCCTTCTTTATATCTTTAGTTGTAGAAGATCTTTTCTGCTAGCCTTCAGGTCTTTCTCATCAATAGCTGCTCTGTAAACAGTTGTAACTTTGGTGTTTCTGTGGGATAAGGTGAGCTTAGGGTCTTCCTACTCTGCCATCTTGGCTACTCCCTAAATCAACTGGAATTCTTATTCATTGGAAAACTATTTCACAGATTCTTAAAGTGTTAAATATGACCTAAAATTTATACTCCTGGGTACTTATTGGAATGAAACAAAAACATATGTCCACAAAAAGCCTTATACAAGAATATTCATAGCAGTTTATTCATATTGATCCCAAGCTGGAGTCAGTTCAGATGTGCAACTATAAAAAAATGGATTTTAAAACTCTAAGACGTTAATGAAATAAAGTAATTGACCATCAGATCAGATCAGTCGCTCAGTTGTGTCCGACTCTTTGCGACCCCATGAACCGCAGCAGGCCAGGCCTCCCTGTCCATCACCAACTCCCGGAGGTCACTCAGACTCACATTCATCGAGTCAGTGATGCCATCCAGCCATCTCATCCTCTGTCATCCCCTTCTCCTCTTGCCCCCAATCCCTCCCAGCATCAGAGTCTTCTCCGATGAGTCAACTCTTCGCATGAGGTGACCAAAATACTGGAGTTTCAGCTTTAGCATCATTCCTTCCAAAGAAATCCCAGGGTTGATCTCCTTCTGAATGGACTGGTTGGATCTCCTTGCAGTCCAAGGGACTCTCAAGAGTCTTCTCCAACACCACAGTTCAAAAGCATCAATTCTTCGGTGCTCAGCCTTCTTCACAGTCCAACTCTCACATCCATACATGACCACAGGAAAGACCATAGCCTTGACTAGGCGAACCTTTGTTGGCAAAGTGATGTCTCTGCTTTTGAATATGCTATCTAGGTTGGTCATAACTTTCCTTCCAAGGAGTAAGCATCTTTTAATTTCATGGCTGCAGTCACCATCTGCAGTGATTTTGGAGCCCAGAAAAATAAAGTCTGACACTGTTACCACTGTTTCTCCATCTATTTCCCATGTAGTGATGGGACCAGATGCCATGATCTTCATTTTCTGAATGTTGAGCTTTAAGCCAACCTTTTCACTCTCCACTTTCACTTTCATCAAGAGGCTTTTGAGATCCTCTTCACTTTCTGCCGTAAGGGTGGTGTCATCTGCATATCTGAGGTTATTGATATTTCTCCCAGCAATCTTGATTCCAACTTGTGTTTCCTCCAGTCCAGCATTTCTCATGATATACTCTGCATATAAGTTAAATAAACATGGTGACAATACACAGCCTTGACATACTCCTTTTCCTATTTGGAACCAGTCTGTTGTTCCATGACCAGTTCTAGCTGTTGCTTCCTGACCTGCATACAGATTTCTCAAGAGGCAGATCAGGTGGTCTGTATTCCCATCTCTTGAAGAATTTTCCACAGTTTCTTGTGATCTACACAGTCAAAGGCTTTGGCATAGTCAATAAAGCAGAAATAGATGTTTTTCTGGAACTCTCTTGCTTTTTCCATGATCCAGCGGATGTTGGCAATTTGATCTCTGGTTCCTCTGCCTTTTTTAAAACCAGCTTGAACATCAGGAAGTTCACGGTTCACATATTTCTGAAGCCTGGCTTGGAGGGTGGCTTTGAGCATTACTTTACTAGCGTGTGAGATGAGTACAATTGTGCGGTAGTTTGAGCACTCTTTGGCATTGCCTTTCTTTGGGATTGGGATGAAAACTGACCTTTTCCAATCTTGTGGCCACTGCTGAGTTTTCCAAATTTGCTGGCATATAGAGTGCAGCACTTTCACAGCATCATCTTTCAGGATTTGGAATAGCTCCACTGGAATTCCATCACCTCTACTAGCTTTGTTCGTAGTGATGCTTTCTAAGGCCCACTTGACTTCACATTCCAGGATGTCTGGCTCTAGGTCAGTGATCACACCATCGTGATTATCTGGGTCGTGAAGATCTTTTTTGTACAGTTCTTCTGTGTATTCTTGCCATCTCTTCTTAATATCTTCTGCTTCTGTTAGGTCCATACCATTTCTGTCCTTTATCGAGCTCATTTTTGCATGAAATGTTCCTTTGGTATCTCTGATTGTCTTGAATAGATCCCTAGTCTTTCCCATTCTGTTGTTTTCCTCTATTTCTTTGCAGTGATCTTTGAAGAAGGTTTTCTTATCTCTTCTTGCTATTCTTTGGAACTCTGCATTCAGATGTTTATATCTTTCCTTTTCTCCTTTGACCATGGAAAGGAACAAATAACCTATACTCACAGCAACACAGATGAAATTTAATTGTAAAAGAAGTCAGACTTAAAAAGTACACATTGTATGATTCTACTTCTAGGAAATTCTGGATTGGGAGAAACCTAATCCATTGTGGTAAAAGCCAAATCACAGGTTGCTCTGAGGAGCTGGAAGAACTTTCTTGGGTTAAGGAAATGTTCTATATTTTGATATCTTTTCATTAAGCTGACTGAATGGTTAACTCAGATCTGACCATTTCTCTATAGGCAAATCACATCTATTAAAATGATAAATAGGAAAACATTTAAAAATATTTACCCACAAAACATTCTTCCCACAAAGAATTTCCAGGCTTGGATGTCTCAAAGGTGATTTCTATCAACTACCTAAGGAATATATGTGTGTGTTAGTTGCTTAGTCGTGTCTGACTCTTTGCCACATTATGGACTATAGCCCACCAGGCTCCTCAGTCCATGGGATTTTCCAGGTAAGAGTACTGAAGTGGATTGCCATTTCCTTCTCCAGAGGATCTTCCCAACCCAGGCTTCAAATCTAGGTCTCCTGCATTACAGGCAGACTCTTTACTGTCTGAATTACCATGAGTACCTAAGGAATCAGTTCAGTTCAGTTCAGTTCAGTCACTCAGTCGTGTCCGACTCTTTGAGACCCCATGGACTGTAGCCCTCCAGGCTCCTCTGTCCCTGGAATTATCTCGGCAAGGTGCCACTTCCTCCTCCAGGGGATTTTCCCCATCCATAATTAAACTCTTGTCTCCTGCAGCTCCTCAAATTGCAGGCAGATTCTTTACCCACTGAACCAGTATCTTGAACACAGTATTGGACCAAGTGTTGGCAGCTGCATTCTGCTCTCCACACCTCCCCAGGGTTCTTAGTCAAAGTTTATGCACATTTAACAAGTAAATTGACTCCAAGTCCAAGGTCCTAATTCTTTCCAACGTGAACTTAAACCACGTGCATTTGCATACAATACAGTGACAGAACACACAGACCAAAGCTGTTAGTAAGCCACACAGAGCAGGTGCAGGCTCTGCATCACAGCTCCACCCAAGAGAGTGGCTGCAGCCCCATGGATGCTACCATCAGCTGTGACCCAGTTTCTAGGGAAGACCAGTCAGCCAAGCGGGTAGGGAGGGGATTCAGTACTCAGCCCTCTACCTCCCAAACTGGAGTCCACTCTCCAGGTGACCTGTCCACAAGGTCTGCCCTGGTCTGTAGGTAGGATGCCAGACTCTTCAAGAAACTTCAGAGATGGGCTGGGTCCAAGTGAGGTGGCAGGTAAGGGTGCAGCCTTCTTACCTTTCAGTCTGAGGATCAAGTACAATAATACATTTGAAATCATTCTGAAAGCAAGAGTGTAAAGTTTTTGCAAACAAGAAGGATGTTACTCCAGTAAATGACTCTTATATGGCCGACAACGAGCTGTGTGCTAACCGAGAATCATTGTTCAAAGTCCTCAGACCATCTCATGTCAGTTCTTGTTTATAATTATTAAGGAAACAAGAGTACAGTTTCTAAGAAAACAATGCTGGGTACTTTGGAAAGAGTCAAGGAAGTCTGGTTGAAGAAAACAGCTGCTGCTGGAATAAGCATTCCTGTGAAACACGGGAGAGAACTGTCTCATATCTGGAGCAAGCTCTTTAAACTGTAGACTGCACATTATGGGAACGGTTTGTGCGGTAAAATGGACCAGCGTCACGAGATTGGCAAGTTCATATATGTTGGTGCGTTCACTTAAAATAAAATGTGTAAGTTACTGGAAACACGTATCCCCGCCATTTTAAGCTCCTTTTCCGATTAACCAGTGATTACGGGCAATGGCACCCCACTCCAGTACTCTTGCCTGGAAAATCCCATGGATGGAGGAGCCTGGTGGGCTGCAGTCCATGGGGTCGCGAAGAGTCGGACATGACTGAGCGACTTGACTTTCACTTTTCACTTTCATGCATTGGAGAAGGAAATGGCAACCCACTCCAGTTTCTTGCCTGGAGAGTCCCAGGGACAGGGTAGCCTGGTTGGCTGCCATCTATGGGGTCGCACAGAGTCGGACACGACTGAAGCGACTTAGCAGCAGCAGCACGGGTTCGCTGACCTGGAGAGAGAACCTCTGACAGGCTTCCTTCTGGGATACTGGCGGTCCCTCGGAGAAGCTGCGCGGTAGCTTTGTGTGTGTATTTGGTAAAATACACATAACAAAAATGCTGCCATTTTAGTAATTTTAAAGTGTGCCATTCGGTGGCATTACGTACATGCGCGATATTGGGTCCCCAGGACCACTGTCTAGTTCCAGGACTTTTTCATCCCCCAAAGGAAACCCCTTACCTTCTATCAGTCGCTCCCCCGGCCCCCCTTCCCGGCTGCTTTGGGTAGATGAACACGATATGATGGAATCATGGAACAGTTTCTCTTATGTATCTTGCTTCTCTCAAGGCATTTTTTTTTTTTAATTTAAAAAATAAATGTAACTAGAATTTCTATTTCGAGAGCTTTTGGAAATTTCTCAGACATGGACGCGCCTCTGGCGCTGAGAACACTGCGCCCGGGGCGATGAGAACACTGCGCCCCCTGAGTGAGAAGCGCGGGTCTCCAGGGCCTGGGAAGCGCTTAGAAGACCGCGCGGCTTCTTGCAGCCTCAGGGGCCGCCCCAGCACTTCGCTCTGCCCAAAGACCCTCGGAGTTCTGGCCAGGGACTCTGCCCAAGGAGCCTCTCCTCCACTGGTCTCCTCCACTGTCCTCAGAAGCGTCCTCCCGCCACCCCCACAGGCTCTGGAAGGCCAGACGCACACTCGCGGCGAGGGGGTTGGGTGGGGAGGGTTCTCACCCCGTAGGGGTTCTCTTCCAGCAGCCCTCGGCATCTAGTCTGTAAAGGGATAGGATGTCCCATACCTGGAGACCTGTCCCTTCCAGCCGCACTGTAATCCGGGACCCCTACCGCACGTGTGCGCGCTCGGAAAACCCAGCCTTAGTCCCGGGCCCGGGCCCCAGAGGCACACGTCACAAATCCCGACTCCCAGGAACTAGTGTCACCAGCCCGACCTCAGGCCGAATTAGGCTTTGAACTTGTCAAGAATCCAGCAGGGGTGTCAGGGGTGAGGAGGGGGCTCTAAAACGATCTATCCTTCCCGAGTGCCCTGTTGAGGGCCGCGGGAGGACTAAGACCCCCTCCGCAACCCCAACCAGGTTTCCGGGTCCTCGCTGCCCTCCCACCCCCCACCTCTGCCACGCACATACCTCTTGGGCACGGCTTTTTTCCTCTTCTTCACGGCATACTGGCCCCGGGTGGACAGCATGGGGCCCGCAGGCGGCCTCACGAAGGGGCGCGGGGCGGGGATGCCGCCCAGCGCCTGGAAACTAGTCCGCCCCCCGGAGCCTGTCTGCACGGCTGGTCATTCCTGGGGGTCGCCAGGGCGGAGGTCTGGGCGCGCCCCTTCAGACTGTGACCGCGCAGGACACGAGTGCCGAACCCGCGTGCACCTTGGAAGGATCTGCACTCGCCAGTCCCAGGGCGGGAGAGTGCGTTCCCGCGGGCGACTGGAAGGCTCTCCAGGCGTCCCTCCTTGGTGCCGGAGACCGAGGGGCGTCCGTTGGGCTGGCAAGGGTTGGCCTCCGGCGAGAGATGAGGAAGCAGGCGCAGAAGTGGCGGGCTCCCCCGGGGGCTCTCTGTCCAGGCTTTCTCAGACGAAGGTGTGCGCCACTGTCGCAGGTAACAACTAACTCACTTTGACACCAGGCTAATTTGGAAACCGCGCGTCTATGGACGAAGACATTCCAGGAAGGAGTCGGGAGAAGTCCTTGCCCCCGCGCACGGCCCCTCCCCACGCGTGTCCTTGGATGAATAAGAATCCAGACCCCAGACTTACTCCCTTTTCCCCCAGCGTCGCGTCCAGAAACTGCGCTCTACGGGAAGCAGGTCGCCAAGGCGCAAAATCGGGACAGGAGCCCTTGGAACTCGGTGAGGTGTTGGCGATGGAGCGGGGCGGAGGGAAGCGCTGACAGGATCCCCCGGCCCTGCCCACCGACGCGCCCCGCAGCCAGTAGTCCAGCCGCCTGGAGAGTCCAGATCGGACCAAGGAAGCAGACTCGCTACACCCTAAAGCCAAGGCCCCAAGGGTGCGTAAGTCTGTGCCCAGGAGCCTTTGTACTTAATTCTGCTGGATCCGTCTATGTGTGTGAGGCTCTGGGTGTTTTTCGGAGCGAGGTATTGCATAAATACTGGAAATGCCTTGGGATCGTCCACACCCACTGGTGACAAGTGAGATGCAATTATCCCAGCGTGGTGTGTGTGTGTGTGTGTGTGTGTGTGTGTGTGTGTGTGTGTGTATGTGTGTGCAAGAGAGAGAAAGCACACATGCATGCCTGCTCTGGAACCAGGGGTAGACCGCAGTGAATATGTCTCGTTTTCTGTTTACTCTGTAAACAGAAAAAAAAAAAAAGATAATTCCAGGTATTTGTATCTTGTTCTCAATCCCAAGGAGAGTTTCACCAGCAGCTGTGATGGTTGGTGTCAGTGTGATGTAGGTGCACTATCAGATTAAGCACATTTCCTTCTATTCATAGTTTCCCAAATCTTTTTCCTTTTTATCATAAGTAGATGTGTAATTTTTACAGTGATATTTCTTTTCTTTTTAAAAGATTTTTTTGATGTGGGTCAGTTTTAAAGATTTTTTTGCTGTGGACCATTTTTAAAGTTTTTATTGAATTTTTTTACCATACTGTTTCTGTTTTGTTTTGGTTTTTTGCCTGGACGCATGTGGGATCTTAGTTGCGTGACCAGGGATCGAATCCCCACTCTCTGCACTGCAAGGTGAAGTCTTAACCACTGGACCTTCAGGGAAGTCCCTACAGTGATATTTTTGCATTGAAATGCTATGATTTGTTTGTTCTATTGATATGGTTAATTGCTTAAGTTGATTTTTGAACACTGAACCAATTTACTTTTCCGGGAATAAATCCATTTGATGGCAATGTAGTATCCTTTATTGCTTTACGTTGTTAAATTTAACTTTTTAATATTTTGTTTAGGAATTGCAGACTTGAGCTTCATTTTTGATTTTCCCTTTCCATTAATGTCTTTGTAAAACTTTATTTCAAATTTATGCCAGTCTTCTACGCTGAGTTGTGATTGTTCCCATTTTTCATTTTCTCTGGAAGAATTAATGTGTTTTATTTCTATAATCCAGTCTGGATATCTCAGTAAGAAGCTGATCCAGGTGGGAGGGAGGCAGAACCTACCTGTAACAGAACTGAGGAATAGAGAGAGGGTCATCTGAAGGAAACAAAGACAGAATGTGTAGGACTTTTATTACCTGGCTCCTTTCCACACAAAAAAGACACAGTGTCCAGTCTGGAGGCCTGGGGAAACTTCCTGACCTGTGTTCATGCATGGCTGACTTCCCTCCTACACCAACCAGCACCAACCATCAGAACCGTGTGAACTCCGTCATTTGCCCATTCTGGCTCCTTTGTTGTAATTGTGGGACCCAAATAATTGAGAGACCCAAATCTCAATTTCTGCTGCCTCTCCCTCAAAGTGTTCCCTATTTCAGGGCTGGAAGTTGCACTGAGTGTGGCTGATCATTTTTAGAAAATAAAGACGGGAATATTTCCCAAGGCATTTTGGAGCCCAGCACAACCCAGATACCCAACTAGACAAGGACATAACATGAAAAGAAAATTGCAGGCAGTATCTCTCATGAACATGGAACAAAAATCTCAACAAAATATTAGCAAACTCATACATGAAGAATGACATATATCCACTTTCTTGTTGTGTGAGCTTTGTAGTTTAGTTAACTGTTCTGAACCCCATGTTAAGTCACTCAGTCCTGGCCAACTTCTTACAACCCCGTGAACTGTAACCCTCTAAGCTTCTCTATCCATGGGATTTTCCAGGGAAGAATACTGGAATGGATTGCCATTTCCTTCTCCAGGGGATCATTCTGACCCAGAGGTCAAACCCACATCTCCTGTGTCTCTTGCATTGGTAGGTGAATTCTTTACCATTGGGCAACCTGGGAAGCCTACTTTCCTCAAAACAACAACAACAACAACAACAAAAACCTTCCTGAGGACAGTGCTTGGAGACCTGTTACAGTCCTTATTTTTCTCAGTAGTAGGGACAGGGTTTGGGCCTGCCCAACTCCGTGTGCCATCAGGAATGGCCACTGGACTAAAGCAGGCACAACACCTAAGGAGAGATAAGAAAAGCTTCTTCAGTGAAAAAAGAAAAGAAATAGAAGAAAGACTAGAGATATCCTCAAGAAAATTATAGATACTAAGGGAACATTTCATGCAAAGATGGGCACAATAAAGGACAGAAATTATATGGACTTTATAGAAGCAGAAGATAGTAAGAAGAGGTGGCAAGAATACACACAGTTCAGTTCAGTTTAGTCTCTCAGTTGTGTCTGACTCTGCGACCCCATGAACTGCAGCACGCCAGGCCTCCCTGTCCATCACCAACTCCCGGAGTTCACCCAGACTCACGTCCATTGAGTCAGTGATGCCAACCAGCCATCTCATCCTCTGTCGTCCCCTTCATCTCCTGCCCCCAATCCTTCCCAGCATCAGAGTCTTTTCCAATGAGTCAACTCTTTGCACGAGGTGGCCAAAGTATTGGAGTTTCAGCTTTAGCATCAGTCCTTCCAAAGAACACCCAGGACTGATCTCCTTTAGAATGGACCGGTTGAATCTCCTTGCAGTCTAAGGGACTCTAAAGAATATTCTCCAACACTACAGTTCAAAAGCATCAATTCTTCGGCACTCAGCTTTCTTCACAGTCCAACTCTCACATCCATATATGACCACTGGAAAAACCATAGCCTTGACTAGATGGATCTTTGTTGGCAAAGTAATGTCTCTGCTTTTCAATATGCTATCTAGATTGGTCATAACTTTCCTTCCAAGGAACAAGCGTCTTTTAATTTCATGGCTGCAGTCACCATCTGCAGTGATTTTGGAGCCCAAAAAATAAAGTCTGACACTGTTTCCACTGTTTCCTCATCTATTTCCCATGAAGTGATGGGACCAGATGCCATGATCTTCGTTTTCTGAATGTTGAGCTTTAAGCCAACTTTTTCACTCTCCTCTTTCACTTTCATCAAGAGCCTTCACTTTCATCAAGAGCCTTTTCAGTTCCTCTTCACTTTCTGCCATAAGGGTGGTGTCATCTGCATATCTGAGGTTATTGATATTTCTCCCAGCAATCTTGATTCCAGCTTGTGCTTCTTCCAGCCCAGCATTTCTCATGATGTACTCTGCATATAAGTTAAATAAGTAGTATGGCAATATACAGCCTTGACATACTCCTTTCCCTATTTGGAACCAGTCTGTTGTTCCATGTCCAGTTCTAACTGTTGCTTCCTGACTTGCATATAGGTTTCTCAAGAGGCAAGTCAGGTGGTCCGGTATTCCCATCTCTTTCAGAATTTTCCGCAGTTTTTTGTGATCCACACAAAGGCTTTGGCCTAGTCAATAAAACAGAAATAGATGTTTTTCTGGAATGCTCTTCCTTTTTCGATGATCCAGCGGATATTGGCGATTTGACCTCTGGTTCCTCTGCCTCTTCTAAAACCAGCTTGAACATCTGGAAGTTCACGGTTCACATATTACTGAAGCCTGGCTTGCAGAATTTTGAGCATTACTTTACTAGCGTGTGAGATGAGTGCAATTGTGCAGTAGTTTGAGCATTCTTTGGCATTGCCTTTCTTTGGGATTGGGATGAAAACTGACCTTTTCCAGTCCCGTGGCCACTGCTGAGTTTTCCAAATTTGCTGGCATATTGAGTGCAGCACTTGCACAGCATCATCCTTCAGGATTTGAAATAGCTCTTATACTGTATATCTCCATTGTATATTCTTGCCTCCTTTGTCAAAGACAAGGTGTCCATAGGTGTGCGTGGATTTATCTCTGGGCTTTCTATTTTTTTCCATTGGTCTATATTTCTGTCTTTGTGCCAGTACCATACTGTCTTGATGACTGTGGCTTTGTAATAGAGCCTGAAGTCAGGCAGGTTGATTCCTCCAGGTCCATACTTCTTCCTCAAGATTGCTTTAAATATTCAAGGTTTTTTTGTATTTCCATACAAATTGTGAAATTATTTGTTCTAGTTCTGTGAAAAATACTATTGGTAGCTTGATAGGGATTACACTGAATCTATAGATTACTTTGGGTAGTATACTCATTTACACTATATTGATTCTGCCAATCCATAGACACGGTATATTTCTCCATCTATTTGTGTACTCTTGATTTCTTTCACCAGTGTTTTATAGTTTTATATATATAGGTCTTTTGTTTCTTTAGGTAGTTATATTCCTAAGTATTTTATTATTTTCACTGCAATGGTGAATGGAATTGTCTCCTTAATATCTCTTTCTATTTTCTCATTGTTAATACATAGGAATGTAAGAGATGTCTGTGTGTTGATTTTATATCATGCAACTTTACTATATTCATTGATTAGCTCTAGTAATTTTCTGGTGGAGTCATTAGGGTTTTCTATATAGAGGATCATGTCATCTGCAGAGTTTTACTTCTTCTTTTCCAATGTGGATTCCTTTTATTTCTTTTTCTGCTCTGATTGCTGTGGCCAAAACTTCCAAAACTATGTTGAATAGTAGTGGTGAGAGTGGGCACCCTTGTCTTGTTCCTGACTTTAGGGGAAAAGCTTTCAGTTTTTTACCATTGCGGATAATGTTTGCTGTGGGTTTGTCATATATAATTTTTATTATGTTGAGATATGTTCCTTCTATTCCTGCTTTCTGGAGGGTTTTTTTTTAAATCATAAATGGATGTTGAATTTTATAAAAGGCTTTCTCTGCATCTATTGAGATAATCATATGGTTTTTATCTTTCAATATGTTAATGTGGTGTATTATGTTGTTATGTTGATTAATTTGTGGATATTGAAGAATCCTTGCATTCCTGGGATAAAACCGACTTGGTCATGATGTATGATCTTTAAAATGTTGTTGGATTCTGTTTGCTAGAATTTTGTTGAGGATTTTTGCATCTATGATATTGGCTTGTAGTTTTCTTTTTTTGTGGCATCTTTGTCAGGTTTAGGTATTAGGGTGATGGTGGCCTCATAGAATTGGAAGTTTATCTTCCTCTGCAATTTTCTGGAAGAGTTTGAGTAGGATAGGTGTTAGCTCTTCTCTAAATTTTGGGTAGAATTCAGCTGTGAAGCTGTCTGGTCCTGGGCTTTTGTTTGCTGGAAGATTTCTGATGACAGTTTTAATTTCCATGCTTGTGATGGGTTTGTTAAGATTTTCTATTTCTTCCTGATTCAGTTTTGAAAAGTTGCACTTTTCTAAGAATTTGTCCATTTCTTCCAAGTTGTCCATTTTATTGGCATATAATTGCTGATAGTAGTCTCTTATGATCCTTTGTATTTCTGTGTTAACTGTTGTGACCTCTCCATTTTCATTTCTTATTTTGTTGATTTGATTCTTCTCCCTTTGTTTCTTGATGAGTCTGGCTAATGGTTTGTCATTTTATTTATCATCTCAAAGAACCAGCTTTTGGTTCTTTGATTTTAGCCATGGTCTCTTTTGTTTCTTTTGCATTTGTTTCTGCACTAATTTTTAAGATTCCTTTCCTTCTACTAACCGTGGGGTTCTTAATTTCTCCTTTTCCAGTTGCTTTAGGTGTAGAGTTAGGTTATTTATTTGACTTTTTTCTTGTTTCTTGAGGTATGCCTATATTGCTATGAACCTCCCCCTTAGCACTGTTTTTGCAGTGTCCCACAGGTTTTGAGTTGTTGTATTTTCATTTTCATTCATTTCTATGCATATTTTTATTTCTCTTTTTATTTCTTCTGTGATTTGTTGGTTATTCAGCAGCGTGTTGTTCAACCTCCATATATTGGAATTTTTAATAGTTTTTCTCCTGTAATTGAGATCTAATCTTACTGCACTGTGGTCAGAAAAGATGCTTGGAATGGTTTCAATTTTTTTGAATTTACCAAGGCTAGATTTATGGCCCAGGATGTGATCTATCCTGGAGAAGGTTCCATGTGCACTTGAGAAAAAGGTGAAATTCATTGTTTGGGGGTGAAATGTCCTATAGATATCAATTAGGTCTAACTGTCCACTGAATGATTTAAAGTTTGTGTTTCCTTGTTAATTTTCTGTTTAGTTGATCTATCCTAGATGTGGCTGGGGTATTAAAGCCTCCCACTATTAATGTGTTATTGTTAATTTCCCCTTTCATACTTTTTAGCATTTGTCTTACATATTGCAGGCTCCTTTGTTGGGTGCATATATATTTATAATTGCTGTATCTTCTTCTTGGATTGATCCTTTGATCATTATGTAGTGTCCTTCTTTGTCTCTTTTCACAGCCTTTGTTTTAAAGTCTATTTCATCTGATATGAGTATTGCTACTCCTGCTTTCTTTTGGTCTATGTTTGTGTGGAATATCTTTTTCTAGCCCTTCAATTTCGGTCTGTATGTGTCCCTTGTTTTGAGGTGGGTCTCTTGTAGACAACATATGTAGGGGTCTTGTTTTTGTATCCATTCAGCCAGTCTTTGTCTTTTGGTTGGGGCATTCAACCCATTTACGTTTAAGGTAATTATTGATAAGTATGATCCCATTGCCATTTATTTTCTTGTTTTGGGTTCAAATTTATATACCCTTTCTGTGTTTCCTGTCTAGAGAAGATCCCTTAGCATTTGTTGGAGAGCTGGTTTGGTGGTGCTGAATTCTCTCAGCTTTTCCTTGTCTGTAAAGCTTTTGATTACTCCTTCATATTTGAATGAGATCCTTGCTGGGTACAGTAATCTGGGTTGTAGGTTCTTCTCTTTCATCACTTTTAAGTATGTCCTGCCATTCCCTTCTGGCTTGAAGAGCCTCTATTGAAAGATCAGCTGCTATCCTTATGGGAATCCTCTTGTGTGTTATTTGTTGTTTTTCCCTTGCTGCTTTTAATATTTGTTCTTTGTGTTTGATCTTTGTTAATTTGATTAATATGTATCTTGGGATGTCAAATTGCCAACATTTGCTGGATCATGAAAAAAGCAAGAGAGTTCCAGAAAAACATCTATTTCTGTTTTATTGACTATGCCAAAGCCTTTGACTGTGTGGATAAACTGTGGAAAATTCTGAAAGAGATGGGAATACCAGACCACCTGATCTGCCTCTTGAGAAATCTGTATGCAGGTCAGGAAACAACAGTTAGAACTGGGCATGGAACAACAGACTGGTTCCAAACAGGGAAAGGAGTATGTCAAGGCTGTATATTATCTCCCTGCTTATTTAACTTATATGCAGAGTACATCATGAGAAACGCAGGGCTGGAAGAAGCACAAGCTGGAATCAAGATTGCTGGGAGAAATATCAATAACCTCAGATATGCAGATGACACCACCCTTATGGCAGAAAGTGAAGAGGAACTCAAAAGCCTCTTGATGAAAGTGAAAGTGGAGAGTGAAAAAGTTGGTTTAAGCTCAACATTCAGAAAACGAAGATCATGGCATCCGATCCCATCACTTCATGGCAAATAGATGGGGAAACAGTGGAAACAGTGTCAGACTTTCTTTTTCTGGGCTCCAAAATCACTGCAGATGGTGACTGCAGCCATGAAATTAAAAGACGCTTACTCCTTGGAAGGAAAGTTATGACCAACCTAGATAGCATATTCAAAAGCAGAGACATTACTTTGCCAACAAAGATTCGTCTAGTCAAGGCTATGGTCTTTCCTGTGGTCATGTATGGATGTGAGAGCTGGACTGTGAAGAAGGCTGAGTGCCAAAAAGCTGATGCTTTTGAAGTGTGGTGTTGAAGAAGACTCTTGAGAGCCCCTTGGACTGCAAGGGGATCCAAGCAGTCCATTCTGAAGGAGATCAGCCCTGGGATTTCTTTGGAAGGAATGATGCTAAAGCTGAAACTCTAGTACTTTGGCCACTTCATGCGAAGAGTTGACTCATTGGAGAAGACTCTGATGCTGGGAGGGATTGAGGGCAGGAGGAGAAGGGGACGACAGAGGATGAGATGGCTGGATGGCATCACTGACTCGATGGACGTGAGTCTGGGTGACCTCCGGGAGTTGGTGACGAACGGGGAGGCCTGGCGTGCTGCGATTCATGGGGTCACAAACAGTCGGACACAACTGAGTGACTGAACTGAACTGACTGACTGGGGTGTTTCACCTTGGGTTTATCCTTTATGGGACTCTCTGGGTTTCTTGGACTTGTCAAAAAGGCAATATATTCAACTAGGTACATGCAAGTCTTATTATATTTTGATAATTATTAAACTGAATCCTTACCTAGAAAAATGAATTTCAAAGAAGAATTCCATCTATTCTCCAAGGAAAGTTATACCATTGACTCCTAGTGTTATTTGATAACTTTTTATGTCCTCCATCCTTCTGAGACCTCTACCTTATCCCTTGTTCCTTTGAATTGCTACCATCAACAGATGATCACCAAGTTCTGATACAAAGTGGTCCACACCGCTGAATGAAGTAGACTAAAAAATGTTCAAAACAGCAAGTGACAGCAAACAGAAAGGCCTATCAGAATGGGACATGGTTTATATTTATATTTGCACAGAATGCCTCCAAGTTAAGTCATTCAAGAATTTTGAATCATCTAGAACAGTTACCATGGAACTGAGTTATAGTGTGAAATCCTAGGCAGCTATTAGCAAAATTAACGAATTTCTTTATGTACTCACCTGGAAAAATATCCATGACACAGCCCTGACTGCAAAGAAAAAAAAAAAAAGTTGTTGACCAATACACAGTATAATTTTTAGTTATTTACTTCCCCATTTTAGGGAAGTTTTCAGCTATTATCTCCTCAAGTATTTTCTCATGGTCTTTCTTTTTGTCTTCTTCTTCTGGGACTCCTATGATTCAAATGTTGGGGCATTTAACATTGTCCCAGAGGTCTCTGAGGTTGTCCTCATTTCTTTTAATTCCTTTTACTTTTTTCCCCTCTTTGGTTCATTTATTTCTACTATTCTATCTTCTACCTCACTTATCCTATCTTCTCCTTCCATTATTCTACTGTTGGTTCCCTCCAGAGTGTTTTTGATCTCATTTATTGCATTATTCATTATATATTGACTCTTTTTTATTTCTTCTAGGTCCTTGTTAAACCTTTCTTGTATCTTCTCAATCCTTGTCTTCAGGCTATTTATATGTAACTCCATTTTGTTTTAAAGATTTTGGATCATTTTCACTATCATTATTCTGAATTATTTATCAGGTTGATTCCCTATCTCTTCCTCCTTTGGTTTGGTGGGCATTTATCCTGTTCCTTAACTGCTGAGTATTTCTCTGCCTTTTTATCTTGTTTAGATTGCTGTGTTTGGGGTGGCCTTTCCCTATTCTGGAAGTTTGTGGTTCCTATTTATTGTGGGGGTTCCTCACTGTGGGTGGGGTTGGACAGGTGCCTTGTCAAGGTTTCCTGGGTAGGGAAGCTTGTGTCGGTCTTCTTGTGGATAGAGCTGGATTTCTTCTCCCTGGAGTGAAATGAAGTGTCCAGTAGTGAGTTTTGAGATGTCAGTGGGCTTGGTGTGACTTTGGGCAGCCTGTATTTTGAAGCTCAAGGCTATGTTCCTGTGTTGCTGGAGAATTTACATGGTATGTCTTGCTCTGGAACTTGTTGGCCCTTGGGTGGTGCTTGGTTTTAGTGTAGGTATGGAGGCTTTTGATGAGCTCTTACTGATTAATGTTCTCTGGAGTCAGGAGTTCTCTAGTGTTCTCAGGATTTGGACTTAAGCCTCCTGCCTCTGCTTTTCAGTCTTATTCTTACAGTAGCCTCAAGACTTCTCCATCTATACAGCATTGATGATAAAACATCTAGGTTAATGATGAAAAGCTTCTCCACAGTGAGGGACACCCGGAGAGGTACACAGTTACTTGGAGAAGAGAAGAGGGAGGAGGGAGATAGAGGTGACCAGGAGGAGAAGAGGGGGAATCAAAAGGAGAGAGAGCAAGCTAGCCAGAAATCACTTCCCTATGTGCTCTGCACAGTCTGGATTCCTCAGAGATGTTCATGGAGTTACATAGAGAAGAGAAGAGGGAGGAAGGAGACAGAGGTGACCAGGAGGATAAAGGGGGGAATCAAAAGGAGAGAGACAGATCCAGCCAGTAATCAGTTCTCTAAGTGTTTTCCACAGCCCCTAAAACACAAAGAGATTCACAGAGTTGGGTAGAGAAGAGAAGGGGGAGGGAGGAGATAGAGGCGACCTGGTGGAGAAAAAGGAGAGTCCAAAGGGGGTAGAGAACAATCAAGCCAGTAATCTCACCCCCAAGTAAAAATGGGTACTGAAGACTGGGTTCTTAAAGATACAAAATTGATAACAAATACCAAAAAGCAAAGATTAAAAATCTAGAGTAGAGGTTAGATTCTCAAAAATGCAATATAAAAAAAAATCAAAGTCACAAAAATTATAATATATATATATGCAGCCATGAAATTAAAAGACACTTACTCCTTGGAAGGAAAGTTATGACCAACCTAGATAGCATATTCAAAAGCAGAGACATTACTTTACCAACAAAGGTTCGCCTAGTCAAGGCTATGGTCTTTCCTGTGGTCATGTATGGATGTGAGAGCTGGACTGTGAAGAAGGCTGAGCACCAAAGAATTGATGCTTTTGAACTGTGGTGTTGGAGAAGACTCTTGAGAGTCCCTTGGACTGCAAGGAGATCCAACCAGTCCATTCTGAAGGAGATCAATCCTGGAATTTCTTTGGAAGGAATGATGCTAAAGCTGAAGCTCCAGTATTTTGGCCACCTCATGCGAAGAGTTGACTCATTGGAGAAGACTCTGATGCTGGGAGGGATTGGGGGCAGGAGGAGAAGGGGACGACTGAGGATGAGATGGCTGGATGGCATCACTGACTTGATGGGTGTGAGTCTGAGTGACCTCCGGGAGCTGGTGATGGACAGGGAGGCCTGGCGTGCTGCAGTTCATGGGGTCGCAAAGAGTCGGATATGACTGAGCGACTGATCTGATCTGATCTGATATATATATATGAAGTTTGCTTTAAATAAGATCTTTTTTGGCCAAGTAATAGTATGTTATAAAAATCAAAATTAAAGGAGTAATAGAGGACTTAAAAATTTTAAAAATGGTAATAGTAAAAATATATCTAGGACTTTCTCCAGAGGTGTTGCGGACAGCGTGGGGTCAGTTCATTTTCAGATAGTTCCTTGATCTGGCTTATACTTCTCAAGATCTATAGGCCCCTTCCTATGTAGTCAGTGCTAAATGCTAAGTCACTTCAGTTGTGTCCGACTCTGTGCGACCCCATAGATGGCAGCCAACCAGGCTCCCCTGTCCCTGGGATTCTCCAGGCAAGAACACTGGAGTGGGTTGCCATTTCCTTCTCCAATGCATGAAAGTGAAAAGTGAGAGTGAAGTCGCTCAGTCATGTCCGACTCTTAGCCACCCCATGGACTGCAGCCTACTAGGCTCCTCCATCCATGGGATTTTCCAGGCAAGAGTACTGGAGTGGGGTGCCATCACCGGGTTTTAATCTATTGCACCTGTCACTTCCAAAGTGTTCCCTCTGTTTATTTTAGCTTCTTCGGATTGCTGGTCTCTTCAGTGTCTAATTTCTGCCCTGACACAAGGGGGCAGTGGTGGTCACTTTTTTAGGCTCACTTGTCCAGTCGTGCTGTGGGTAGGGAGGAACACTGCAAACAAATATCACTGGCATGTGTGGGGAGTGCTCGCAGTGTCTCAGACACACTGGGTTTGCCCCTGCTCATGGCGTGTGTGCTTTCCCATTCACACTGCTCAGGCTCTAGGTTGCTCTGCCAGGAACTGTCTGAGGTGGGCCCTGGATTGCATGCACTTCCCAGGTCTAAGCCGCTCAGGTTCAGGTTCTCAGGTACTCCACAAAGGTGCAGACTTGGCTGGGCCTGTGTTTTGTGCCCTTTCCAGATCCGAGCAGCTCAGGTGACCAGGTGCTTGGTGAGTGTAGTCGTCCCCAGTTGGAGGCTGTGGCTTATCGCCTCCCCCATCCAAGCAGCTCGGTTTTCTGGGTGTACAATGGGTGCACCTTCTCAGGTGTGCCATGTGTCTCTTCTGGAGAGCTGATCTCTGGCTGTGACTCTCCGGGTGGATGTCAACCATCCAGAATCCCAAGAAGTCTTGGTTAGCAACGAAGCCTGCTTTGCAGTTTGGTATAGGATGCCTCTCTGGGGCCGTGATTGCCCCCTTCTGGCTCTGGCTGCCCTCGCCTGTCTGTCTCCGATGGGGGATGGGCCGGTCCGCAGCCGGCTAGCTCTGCTCAGTCCTTTGGTCTTTGAGCAGGCCTGGTGGTGTCTTAGGTCAGGGCTTTTCACTGGGATAGCTATCCCACAGTCTGGGTTGCTATCTCAAGTTAGTTCCCTCAGATTGTCCTCGGGGCATTCAGGCCTGGTCCTTACCCTAAGCAATGCAGTCTGCACCTCCCTGTCCAGACCCCTCTTGCTAGTGGTGGATGCGAGCGTCTGCACTGCTTCTCTGCTGGGAGTTGCCGTTAGGCATGTAATCTGTGGGCTTTATTATTTATTTATTTTTCCTCCCAGTTATGTTGCCCTCTGAGGTTCCAAGCCTTGCCACAGACCCGCCAGCAGGAGTGTTCCCTGGTATTTGGAAACTTCTCTCTTTTTAAGACTCCCTTCCCAGGATGGATCCCCGTCCCTACCTCTTTTGTTTCTCTTTTTTATCTTTTATATTTTTTCCTACCTCCTTTTGAAGATAATGGGCTGTCTTTCTGGGTGCCTGGTGTCCTCTGCCAGCATTCAGAAGTTGTTTTGTGGAATTTGCTCAGCATTCAAATGTTCTTTCAATGAAAATCTGGGGCAGAAATTGGTCTCCCCATCCTATTTCTCTGCTATCTTCTGAAAGGCCAAGTCTTAACCACTGAGCCCCCAGCTTTGCATCTTGATGGAGATGATGGTTACACTAATCTACACAGGTGACAAAATGATATGACTATACATACATATTAAATCAATAAGAAATTTCATATTATAATTATGAAAAGTGCAACTTTGGGAAAGGTTAGTGGGACTTCTCTGGACTATTTTTACAACGTCCTGTGAATACATTTATTAAAAAATAAAAAGCTTATATTTTAAAATGGAAATTTTTCATGGATTTGAAACTGCATAAATCATATCACTGTTTTATACTGCAGATTCAAATAAAAACTAGTTTGGTCATTGAACAAGATAAAGCAATACATTTTCTTTATATGGAAATTTCAGAAACCTGAAATTCAGCTCTGACAGTCACCGCTCCAGACTCAAGGATGATACATGGTGACCAGTGTAACACTGAATATTGACATAATTTTTGTCAGCTGAGAGAATTAACTTATGATTATCTTCCTGGCATAGTTTAGAACCCTGAGGAATAATTACCAAGCTTAGTCCAATTCAGGAAGAATCTATTACCTCAGAAGGTAATTGCACACTTGAAAATGATGAATAATTAACAGGAGACACATGGCATCAGAGAGGGCAATTTGGGCTCCCCTGGACATGCCAGACTGAGTCCCTGTACATGCGGCCATTTCCACTTTGGATAACAAGTTAGTGCCCAGTGGGAGATGAAATCACACAGCCCCTTCCCCATAACTCTGGCTGCCTGTCATTGCTTTTCAGCACAGTGTGTGCGAGTTAAGCTGCCTGCACCGGGCCACTGAGACCGGCTTTGGTAAGGATGCTGGTGTGATTGGGGTCTCAGGGCTGCAAGGAGATACTCAGACTTCTCTAGAATCTCTCCTACTCATTGTGTTCTCCCTTTTCCAATTCTAAACTCATGCTCCCAACTCTTTAGTTCAGTTCAGTTGCTCAGTCGTGTCATCCCCCCATTTCAATTTCTTCTTTGTATTGGTTTTATATAAAAAAAAATTATGGTATGATTACATTGTGGTTTTACTACATCAACTTTTAAAATTTCTTCTTTTTGCTTTCTATTCTATTAGTAATTCCCCTTTTCCTGAATTCTTCTTTTCTCTTAAAATTTCTTCCTTGGCTTCTTTGGTCATTTCCATTTCTCTTCTTTAATTTTTGTTCATTAAAAAAAAACTTCTATGTAATTAAGATAACCATGTATACTTGATTATAAATCAAAATATATCATCTATTGATTGTGTAACCTTTTTTGTCTATATTCTTTTATTATTTTTTTCTTTGTCCTTTACACTTTAAGAGTGTGTCTTAACCCCTATTCTATGTTTATTCCTTGTCTCTTTTGCTGATGGCATTTTCTTTTCAACTTTCATGCATTCGTGTTTTAGAGTTTTTTTTTAAAGCATATATCCAATGATTTTTCCTATCAATTAATATTTCAAGTCATTTTCTTCATTCTTCCTTTTACTTAGTTCTGCAAAGTATATCACTCTTTTTTATTTCTGCTACTAATTACAGAATTTCTGCTGTTTCCATGATCTTCTCCACCATCATCTATTTTCAGAAGAGTATTTGTTGTCCTTTTGTTTCTCTTTCCCTTGTCCTTTGGGTTATATTTAATTCTATTATCTTTTATCCAATAAATTTTGCTCATCCTAATACATCTGCACACCAGGATTTGCAGTTACGTTGTGGCAGATATCTTCACCCCCTATTGTTGTTGTTGTTCAGTTGCTAAGTCATGCCTGATTCTTTGCGACCCCATGGACTGCTGCATGCCAGGCTTTCCTCCTCCATAGGACTGGTTAATATATTCACTTTATATTAATTGTAACATGGTCAAACTTTAAAAATATTTTTATTTGTATTTCTCTTTTTAAAACATTTGAGAACATGTATCTGGCCTAAACTCGTGAAGATATTCTCTATATTAATTCCAAAATATCTAATAGATTTGTTTGTATAAAATAGATGTTAAATGCATTTTCTGATAAAATAATCACATTATATCAGAAATATCTAAGGTCATTTGTAGAAAAGAACATTGTTTTTGTGAAAGACTCTTTTCCCACTTTACTTCCTCGATCATATATCAGGACTGGAAAATGTGTAGATTGATTTCCAGGAATTCTACTGTGTTTCACAGGGACCTCCTGGACCAAAATCATTGTATTTAATGATTTAGTTTTATAATTATTTATTTTGATATCTCCTAGAACAACTATTTACACATTCTTCTTCATACAAATTTCTTTGACTATTCTTGACATTGTGCATATCATTCTATAGTTGGAATTATCATTTTTCAGAAATAGTTTGGATTCTGTAATATTTGTGTATTATTTTGAAAACTTGTCATCACTAACATATTACAGCTTTGAGTCTTGAATATAAGGGATCTTAGCATTTATTTAGGGCTTTAACATTTCTTAACAGAGTCATATACTTTTTCTCTTAGTGCTCTCATGTCTTTTGTCTTTGTATTTATAGTTGCTTGATATTTCTATGCTATGTAGAGAGTATCTCAACTTTAAACTTTATCTTATAGAAATAGTTTGTTTCTGATATCAATAAATTAACCGCTTATTATATAGTGATATTTTTATCCACTTGTGAAGCTCTCTTACTTCTATTTTTTTTAACCCTAGGTTCTTTGGACTTTATATACATAAAATAATGACATCTAATGAGGAAAATATGTTTCTTCCTTTCCCAAACTTATGCTAGTCCTTTTCTTGCCCTGTTTTGTGGATCATCTCCTCTGGTACAAAGATGATGAAAAATTACCTTGTTTTCTTCCTGCTCAGAAAGACTAAGTTCACAGGGTTTAACCATTATACAGTACGATTATGGACCAAGGGTTATAACTACTTTTACTAGCTTAGGCAGTACAATGCTTATCCTTACTTTTCTACAAGTTGTTTTGCTTTTGAATGCAGTTTGGATTTTACCAAGAAATTTTGATGCAAGTACTGGGAAGGTCATACTTTAACTTGTGAACATAGTTATTTCATTGAGTAATTTCTTTTTAATATTAAGGTGAATTTGCTTTCTTGAGACAAAGCTAACTAATTTTTGGAAACTATCTTTTATATATTATTGGATTAGTTAACTGATTTGTTCAGAATTCCATCTTCATGGATAATATTGATATGTCTTTTCATTTTTATGTATCATCAGACTTGTGTTTCATTTCAATGTTCAGTTCAGTTCACTTCAGTCACTCAGTTGTGTCCAACTCTTTGCGACCGCATGAATCTCAGCACCCCAGGCCTGCCTGTCCGCCACCAACTCCCAGAGTTCAATGTTATGCCACTGCAATAAATGAGTTTTAGAATTACTTGTACCGTGATGTTTTGATAGAATTCACTATGACATTCTCTGGTTCTAGAAGTTACTTGTGGAAAGGTTTCCAACAACCTCATTGTATGGGCTGCTTCTTAAGAATTCAATTTAGGGCATAATCCATCAGCAGTCACTTTTTCATCTGAAAAAGTGATTGAGAAGCATTTTTTAGAATTTTTTTGTAATAATGACTGGGACGGTTTTGGGCTGTGTATGCGTGTGCATGTGTGTCTTAAAATATTCTTATTATACCTTTATATTCAGTTTGTAGGACACCATTTGTTTTCCTTTATCACATCAATTCTGTTCTCTGTGAACTTCTATTATGGTTAAAACATTCTAAAGAATGATAGTCTGTGTCTACTGCTGCTGCTGCTGCTGCTAAGTCACTTCAGTTGTGTCCGACTCTGGGCGACCCCATAGACAGCAACCCATCAGGCTCCACCGTCCCTGGGATTCTCCAGGCAAGAACACTGGAGTGGGTTACCATTTCCTTCTCCAATGCACGAAAGTGAAAAGTGAAAGTGAAGTCGCTCAGTTGTGTCCGACTCCTAGCGACCCCATGGACTGTAGCCCACCAGGCTCCTCTGTCCATGGGAGTTTCCAGGCAAGAGTACTGGAGTAGGGTGCCAGGGCCTTCTCCGAGTCTGTGTAGGTAGCTAGAGCTAAATTCTTTCATTTCTTAACTTTCTTTATAAACTGTGGTAAAGGTGGCTCGGATGGTAGAGAATCCACCTGCAATGTGGGAGACCTGGGTTCAATCCCTGGGTTGGGAAGATCCCCTGGAGAAGGGAACAGATACCCACTCCAGTATTCTGGCCTGGAGAATTCCATGGACAGAGGAGCCTGGCAGGCTGCAGTCCATGGGGTTGCAAAGAGTAGGACACAACTGAGCTACTTTTCACACCACATACACAAAATACACATAATTTCCCAGGTGGCTTAGTGGTAAAGAATCTTCCTGCCAATGCAGGAGATTCAGGAGAGGTGAACTTGATCCCTGTGTCAGGAAGATCCCTTGGAGTGAGAAATGGTAATTCGTTCCAGTATTCTTGCCTGGAGAATTTCATGGACAGAGGAGCCTGATGGGTGAGAGTCCATGGGATCACAAAGAGTTTGATTCGACTGAGCATGCACACATGCAAACAAAATACACACAACATGCAATTCACCTTTTGGACCTTTTTAAATTCTACAGTTCGGTGACCATATATACATTCACAATGTTAGATGATCGTCACCAGACCACTAAGTTCCAGAACTTTTCCATTGTTTCAAATGAAAACCTCATGCCCAACAAAGCAGTCGTTCGCCATTCCCTCTTCCCCACAGTCTCTGGCAACTGCTAATCTGCTCTCATAGTGAACTTGCCTATTCTGGGTATTTCATGTCAATAAAACATGGGCCCTTCTGTGTCTGACTTCTTTTATAAGCATGTTTGCCAGATTCATCTATGCTGTAGCATGTATCAGTGTTTCATCCCTTTCAATAGCTAAAAACTGCATTTTGCTTATTCAGTCCTCCATTGATGGGCCTTTAGATTATTTCTGCCTTTTGGACATTGCAACTATATATACTACAAATATTTGTGTACAAGTTTTTGTTTGATACCTGTTTCTATCTATTTGAAACTATGCATAAGAGTACTGTTGCTGAATCATGTAGTACTTCTTTGTTTTATTTATGGAAGAACCAGTAAATTATTTCTTGTGAAGGCTGAAGCACTTTAAATTTCCACCAGCAGTGTTTGGAGACTTCCAACTTCTCCACACACCTGTCCTTATTTTCCTTCTTTTGGATTATTATAAACCTAATAGATTTGAATTGGCATCTCATTGGGGCTTTGATTTGCATTTCTCTAAAGAATAATAATATTGAGCATATTTTCATGTTCTTCTTGGTCATATGCCCATTATTTTGGGAGAAGTGTCTGTACAAGTTCTTTGCCCATATATTAACTGGGTTATTTGTGGTTTTGCTATTGAGTCGTAAAAGTTTTTTTTTTTTTTTTTTTTTTTAAAAAAAAACATATTGCAGCTACTAGACCCTTATCAGAGATATTATTTGCTAATACTTTCTCCCACTTCATGGGTAGTTCATGAAGGTTTGTCTTTTTTTCTTCTAAGAGATTTATAGTTCTGAACTTTAGTTACATGATTTATTTGGGGTTAATTTTTGAATATGATATGAACTAGAGGGCCAGCATACTCATTTGCATGTAGAAGTCCAACACTGGACACTGTTCTCTCCCTTACTGAATTTCCTTGGCATCCTTGTCAAAAATCGTCTGGTCACTGATGTATGAGTATTTCTGGGTGTTCTGTTCTATTCCATTCACTAATATCTCTGTCTTTATGCCAGTATTACACTGTTTTGATTACTGTCATTTTGTAGAAAATTTGAAAATCAGGAAATGTGAGCCCTCCAACTTTGTTCTTTAAGGTTGCTTTGGCAGATCAATGTCCTTTGAAATACCATAGGAATTCTAGGATTAGCTTTTCCATTTCTGCAAAATGGCCACTGGGGATGTGAGAAGGACAACACTGAACCTATAGATCACTTTGGGAGTGATGCCATTGTAACAATATTAAGTCTTCTAGTTCACAGACATAGGATGTGTTTCCATTCATTTCTGTCTTCTTTAATACCTTGCTACTATATTTTTTAGATTTAGTGTATAAATCTTTTACCTCTTTCATTAAATGTCTTCCTAGATATGATAGTCTTTCTAACACTATTGTAAATTTCATTTTCTTAATTTTTTTTGATTGTTCATTGCTAGCATATAGAAATACAGCTGAACTTTGTGTGCTGATCTTGTTTCTTACAACCTTAGTAAATTTATGTATTGGTTAAAAGTCTTTTTGCAGATCCTTTAGGATTTTCTATATGTAGAATCATATCATCTATGAATAGAGCTAGCTTTACTTTTTCTTCCTAATATCGATGACATTTTTTTTTCTTGACTAATTGCCATGGCTAAAAATTATAGCTCAGCATCGAATGGAAGTGGTGAAACAGGCATCTGTGTCTTGTGCCTGATTTGAGGAGAATGAAAGCTTCCCGTCCTTTGCCGTGTAGTGTGGGGCTGCATGTATCAGTCACTCAGCTCTGTCTGACTCTTTGCAACCCCATGGACTGTAGCCTGCCAGCCTGCTCTGTCCATGGACTTTTCCAGGCAAGAATACTGGAGTGGGTTGCTGTTCCCTTCTCCAGGGGATCTTCCTGATCCAGGGATTGAACTACCTTTGGGTTCTTCATATATTGCCTTTCTTTTGTTGAGAAAGTTTTCCTCCTCCTGGATTATTGAGTGTTGTTGTGTTTTTTTTATCATGAAAAGATGCTGAATTTTTTTCAAATGCCTTTGAAGCATCATTGAAATGGTGATGTAGATTTTCCCCTCATTCCAGTAATGTGATATATTATATTGATTTATATAAATATAAATATAATAAAATATAAAATTATATATGTATTTTCATAGATTGAATTACTCTAGCTTTCCTAGGATAAACCCCACCTGATTGTAGTATGCTATTTTTTTTAGTATGGTACTGGATTCAGTTTGCTCTGAATCTGCTCAATCTGTGATTCATGCTGTACTTTCCACTCTGGAGTGGAAGTAGGAATGGACAGACCAGCCAGGCTGCATTCCAGATAGACTACAACAGTAACAGGGGCAGCTTGGTGCTACCATAGGTATAGCCTGGATGGGTCCCTGTGTTATGTGGGCTGAAGGTTGAGGTGGAAGTAACATTGATAACAGTGACATGAAGGTATTCTTATGGCACTTTTTGAAGTTTTCTTCATCTTGCTAGATGTCATGTGTGAAAATAACCAACACTCTCTGTTGACATTCAGCCACAAATGTTTTAAACAGAGACAAAATCCTCTAAGATAATGAACTGCAGACCCAAGCTATTTAAGATACAGTAAGAACTTCTAGTTTCAGGTCAGACTCCATGCCTAAGCATCCACAAAATACAATCCAAGAGCAGAGGAAATTAAACATAAAGAAAATATAAGCAAGTAAATAATAAGGATTAGAGCAGAAATCAATGAATTTAAAACAGGAAAACAAAAGAGAAAAATCAAAATCAAGAAAATTAATATTCTTCTAGACAGTTTGACCAAGGAAAAAAGAGAAGACACAAATTATATTAGAGAAATGACAGAAAGAGAACATAACAAATGATTCCCAAAACAATTAAATACTAGTAAGAGATGGACAGGGAGGCCTGGCGTGCTGCGATTCATGGGGTCGCAAAGAGTCGGACACGACTGAGCTACTGAACTGACCTGAAGGGAATTCCACAAGCTTCCCTGCTGGCTCAGCAGTAAAGACTGTCTGCGATGCAGGAGCTGAAGAAGACATGGGTTCGATCACTGGGTCAGGAAGACCCCCTGGAGGAGGGCATGGCAACCCACTCCAGTGTTCTTGTTTTCCTGGAGAATCCCATGGACAGAGGAGCCTGGTGTGCTACGGTCAATAATGTTGCAAAGAGTCAGACACAACTGAAGTGACTTAGCATGCACACACAAGGGAATTCTACAATCAACTCTAAGCCTGTAAATTTGATAATTTGCATGAAATAGACTAATTCCTTTAAAGACAAACTACCAGTTGTTATTCCAGAGGAGAAGTGGGTGACAGAGGATGAGTTGGTTGGATGGCATCACTGACTCAGTTTACAGGAGTTTAAACAAACTCTGGGGGATAGTGTAGAACAGGGAAGCCTGATGTGCTGCAGTCCATAGGGTTGCAGGGAGTTGGACATAACTTAGCAACTATACTAGAACAACAACAGCAGATCTAGATACCCTGAATAGCCCTAGACCTACTAAAGCAATCCAGATCCAGATGGTTTCAGCAGCAAATACTACCAACTGTTTATAGAATAATACCGATTCTATACAAGTTCTTCCACAGAATGTAAGGGAAAGGAGCAATTCCCAAATCACTTTAAGACTTCTTTTATACTCGTGTCAAAACTAGACCAGAAAACAACAGATCACTATCACTCATGAAAACAGACACAAGATTTTGTGTCCAAGCTAAATATTAGCAAATAGAATCCAGCAGTACAAAAAAAGTGGACAAAAACATCATAATGAAATTGGAGTCACTCCAGAACTGAAAGGTTGGTCTGAATTCCAATCAAGGCAAATCACTTACTAACATACAAAATAAGGACAATTAAATGACTCTCCAGATGCAGAAAAAATTTGACAAAATTCAAAGCCCATTCATTTAAAAAGCTGTTAGTCAACTAGGAATGGAAAGAAACTCCCTTAACTCAATAAAGGTTAGCTATAAAAGTATACAGCTAACATTGTATTTAATGGTGAGTGATGGGAGTTTTCCTCCTACCATGATTTTTAAAATACTGACTTAAACTTTGCATTTTGAGATAATTATATATTCTGATGTAGGTATTAGACAAATCCCATGTTCCCTGTACTCAATTTCCTCAGTAACACCTCACAAAACTACAGTGCAATATCACAAGTGGAAGCTCACATAGATATTGTCATATAACAGATGTGGGATTTAGTTGTGTCCAACTCTCCACGGGATTTTCCAGGCGGTATTACTGGAGTGGGTTGCCTGTTCCTTCTCCAGGGGATCTTCCCAACCCAGGGCTCAAACCTGTGTCTCCTGCATGGCAGGCGGATTCTTTACCAACAGAGCCATCAGGGCAAGATTCAGGGCATCCCATCTAAACAAGGATCCCTCATGAGGTCCTTTAGAGCCACACCATCTCTCCTTTCACCGTTTCCTGTACTTAACCCCTAGCAGCCACCAATCTGTTCTCTATTTCTGTATTTTGTCATGCAAAAGTGTCAGACATAAATATAATCATAGAGTGTGTAGCCTTTCAGATTGGTTTGTTCACCTAACATTTTCCCCTGGATTCATACAAGTTACTATGTTTATCAATAGTTTGCTTCTTAACTTTCTGAAAAGTGTCCCATTGTATGAGTGTATTGCAGTTTGTTTAAACCATTCATCTGTTGAAATAAAGATGTCTAGGTTTCCAATTTGCAGCTATTATGAATGACACTGCTATTAACACTAGAGTACCGATTTTGTGTGAAAATAAGTTTTCATTTCTCAGAAATAATTCCCAGGAGTGCTGTTGCTGAGTTATATGGAATTTGTATGGCAAGTTTTTTTTTTTTTTGAAGAAGCTTCTAAACTCTTGTCCAGAGTGACTGTGATTTTATATTCCAACTAGTTATACATGAGTGGTATGAGAGGTATGTTTTCCCACACACTTGTCACTTTTAAAATTTCAGTTATCCCAATGGGTGGATAGTTGTAATAAGTCTGACTCTATCGTTTGGATGCTGTTGTCAACTTTTAGGCTGCCTGCTCACGCTTCCCCCTGTGACTCACGCTTGTGCAAATTGACAAGGAATTCCAAGTGCTCTTGCTTTTGCCCTCGGTAAGAGACAAAGGACGCAACCCCCTGCTGGCAGGTGTGCAACCTCATCCAGACCACACTCCATCAGGATTTAAAAAAAAAACAAAAACCAAAAAACAATCTCCTTTATATTCATTTTTCTATCCATTTTCGTATCATCTTGGGAGGCTTGTCCTGCTTTTCCCAGACAGAACCTCATGCTGTAAATAATAAGCCTCCTCTTATCCCTAGGTCTGCCATCATTCTCGACATATGATATAAGGAAATAGTCAAGTAGAAGCATAAGGGAGTCGTGAGACACTGCAGGACACAACACTTACTGTGCGGTGAGATGGGTGATTCTAAATTCTTCTGTTTCAGCAAAGCAGTGGATCCCATTGCATCAGGTAAGAGATTTAGAATATGATGGAGGTAATCTCTAACGTGGCTATTGATTTTGAGATAGATCATAATATCTACTTTAATTTTTCTTGTATTAGTCGAACTTAAACATGACAATAAAATATAACTAGTGTTAGATATGTTTCATTTGGCAGAATTTTTGTGTGACATTTATATATGCTTCAATAATGACTATTTCTAAAATGAGCTATATAATATAATAAGCATTTGGGAAGATATCATTGTATAGATGCTACTGGTTTTTCATATGCATAGAATGATATGAATATTAGATTATGTAGATTGAGTTACAATTTTAAATTAAACTGTCTCTTGATGTATACAATCAGCGGAACATTTCTAAGAGAAATTGACTGGAATAAATGGTTAATACATATGATACTTTCTGTCTTCATAAACATTAAATTCTGCTGTTTACAAATCCTGATGGTCCCTTAAGAGGTCTGATGTAGCTGAACACTTACTCATTGCAGGAAGGATTCTGGAAGCTTGATCCATTCACAATCACAATTATTTTGAATTTTTATGTTCATAATCAAATTATTTACCTTTAGGATGTGCTGGCCTTGGTTTGAAGATCTAAGAAAGACTGAAAGACAATGATTTCCAGTGACAAGATTTTTGGGATCTTCTTCTTTTTGCAAATTTGCATTGGGCTCATGGGGAATTCCTTGTTATTTATTTTGTATATGTACATCTTTTTAATTCTCCCCCATAAGAAGAAGCCCACAGATGTGATTCTTGCCCACCTGACTTTCGCTAACACCCTGACGCTTATATTCAGAGGGGTTCCAAATATACTGTCATCCTTTGGAGTTAGTCCTGAGATGGGTGATATTGGCTGTAAAGCAGTGGTTTACATCCAGAGAGTTACTCGAAGTATTTCCCTGTATACAACCTCTCTCCAGAGTATATTTCAGGCTGTGACAATTACTCTGAGTAATAGTAAGTGGGTTTGGCTCAAAATAAAAATTTCGACATTTATTCAACCCTCTTTACTTTTTTCCTGGATCATCAACATGGTCATTTATTCTGAGATCATCTTAAGAAACGTGGCCAACAGGAATATCACTGATGCTAGATCTGGGTATTATGCTGCTTATTGTAAAACTGATGTACCTAATCACCACATAGTAGCAACATTTCTAAGTGCAATATTCACTCGAGATTTGTTTCTTCTCTCTCATGACGTGTAGTAGTATCTACATGGTGACTATTCTCTTCAGACATCGCAAAACAGCTCAATATGTTCGCAGTACCTTCCAGTCTTCACAAGGCTCTCCTGAAATTAAAGCTACCAAACTTATTCTCATGCTGGTGAGCTGCTTTGTTTTCTTTTACTGGATCAACACCTTTCTCACTGTTTATTTATTTTCTGTGAGCGGGAACAAGTGGCAACTTGAGAGCTTTGGTAACTATGTTGCATCATGTTACCCGAGCATCTGTCCTTTTTTACTGATTAAAAATGAAAATAGAATTTCCAGAATAAATTCCATCAAAACAAAGATCAGAATTTTCTCTTTCTAAATTAAGTGATCATATGACCACTCCGTAGTATTCTGCACCACTGGAGGAATGTGCACGAGTACAGAGTGGCTTGTTTTTCAATGCCTCGAGTTAAAGCAGGTCAGCTCCCACTGAACTGAGCTAAGAAGGTTTAGATGATGATGTCATGTATATAAGATTTAAAACTTTATAAAACAGTAATGTATGGAATGTAGAATGTTTTGTAACATAGGAAACATTATTAAATCATAAAAGTACAGAAATTGATAATTTCACAAAGAAACACTGGTTACTTTTGAGTGTAATCTAACCCAACACTAAGGTATGAAATATATGTTATGGTATAATATAAGCTATGATATAATCTGTGTTTTATACTTTGGTATGTTAGAAACATTTCATATTTAGTTATAAAAATAGATAAAAGTCTTCACATTGGCGTATCAATTCAGAAATGTCTTCAAATGTTACAATAATTACTTACCTACATTTAAGATACAGTAGGAATAGAGAACCTTTGTTGACAAAGTAATGTCTCTGCTTTGGAATATGCTATCTAGGTTGGTCATAACTTTCCTTCCGAGGAGTAAGCGTCTTTTAATTTCATGGCTACAGTCACCATCTGCAGTGATTTTGGAGCCCAGAAAAATAAAGTCTGACACTGTTTCCACTGTTTCCCCATCTATTTCCCATGTAGTGATGGGACCAGATGCCATGATCTTTGTTTTCTGAATGTTGAGCCTTAAGCCAACTTTTTCACTCTCCACTTTCACTTTCATCAAGAGGCTTTTGAGTTCCTCTTCACTTTCTACCGTAAGGGTGGTGTCATCTGCATATCTGAGGTTATTCATATTTCTCTCAGCAATCTTGATTCCAACTGGTGTTTCTTTCAGTCCAGCGTTTCTCATGATGTACTCTGCATATAAGTTAAATAAACAGGGTGACAATATACAGCCTTGGCATACTCCTTTTCCTATTTGGAACCAGTCTGTTGTTCCATGACCAGTTCTAACTGTTGCTTCCTGACCTGCATACAAAGTTCTCAACAGGCAGATCAGGTGGTCTGGTATTCCCATCTCTTTCAGAATTTTCCACAGTTTATTGTGATTCACACAGTCCTTGGAAGGAAAGTTATGACCAACCTAGATAGCATATTCAAAAGCAGAGACATTACTTTGCCAACAAAGGTCCATCTAGTCAAGGCTATGGTCTTTCCTGTGGTCATGTATGGATGTGAGAGCTGGACTGTGAAGAAGGCTGAGTGCCGAAGAATTGATGCTTTTGAACTGTGGTGTTGGAGAAGACTCTTGAGGGTCCCTTGGACTGCAAGGAGATCCAACCAGTCCATTCTGAAGGAGATCAGCCCTGGGATTTCTTTGGAAGGAATGATGCTAAAGCTGAAACTCCAGTATTTTGGCCACGTCATGCGAAGAGTTGACTCATTGGAGAAGACTCTGATGCTGGGAGGGATTGGGGGCAGGAGGAGAAGGGGACGGCGGAGGATGAGATGGCTGGATGGCATCACTGACTCGATGGATGTGAGTCTGAGTGACCTCCGGGAGTTGGTGATGGACAGGGAGGCCTGGCGTGCTGTGATTCATGGGGTCGCAAAGAATCGGACATGACTGAGCGACTGATCTGATCTGAGGAATAGAGAGATAAAACAGCATCTCACAACACCTAAGAGATTTGTTGTGGTAATGAGGACTGTTGAGCATACAAGTGAACTTAGGCTCTGAATTGCAGATTAAAAAAATAAAGGGTGCCAAAATTAAGTTCCCAAGATTTAGGTACCTCCTGAAGGTAAAGACAAATGGGAGAGCTTCTCACAGTTATCTAAACAGTGGCTCTAAAGGGCTACACGTTCAGCAGACAGCACAGCAGAGTGTTCATGTAAGTAGGTGGTTTGGGTTTTGAGTTAGGGGCTCAGCTTTGGGTGTGGGTTTGGAAAACTCAGCAGTGGCCACAAGATTGGAAAAGGTCAGTTTTCATCCCAATCCCAAAGAAAGGCAATACCAAGAGTGCTCAAACTACCGCACAATTGCACTCATCTCACACACTAGTAAAGTAATGCTCAAAATTCTCCAAGCCAGGCTTCAGCAATATGTGAACCGTGAACTTCCTGATGTTCAAGCTGGATTTAGAAAAGGCAGAGGAACCAGGGATCAAATTGCCAACATCTGCTGGATCATCGAAAAAGCAAGAGAGTTCCAGAAAAACATCTATTTCTGCTTTATTGACTATGTCAAAGCCTTTGACTGTGCAGATCACAATAAACTGTGGAGAATTCTGAGAGAGATGGGAACACCAGACCACCTGATCTGCCTCTTGAGAAATCTGTATGCAGGTCAGGAAGCAACAGTTAGAACTGGTCATGGAACAACAGACTGGTTCCAAATAGGAAAAGGAGTACGTCAAGGCGGTATATTGTCACCATGTTTATTTAACTTATATGCAGAGTACATCATGAGAAATGCTGGACTGGAGGAAACACAAGCTGGAATCAAGATGACTGGGAGAAATATCAATAACCTCAGATATGCAGATGACACCACCCTTATGGCAGAAAGTGAAGAGGAACTAAAAAGCCTCCTGATGAAAGTGAAAGTGGAGAGTGAAAAGGTTGGCTTAAAGCTCAACATTCAGAAAACGAAGATCATGGCATCTGGTCCCATCACTTCATGGGAAATAGATGGAGAAACAGTGGAAACAGTGTCAGGCTTTATTTTTCTGGGCTCCAAGATCACTGCAGATGGTGACTGTAGCCATGAAATTAAAAGACGCTTACTTCTTGGAAGGAAAGTTATGACCAACCTAGATAGTATATTCAAAAGCAGAAACATTACTTTGCCAACAAAGGTTCGCCTAGTCAAGGCTATGGTCTTTCCTGTAATCATGTATGGATGTGAAAGCTGGACTGTGAAGAAGGCTGAGCACCGAAGAATTGATGCTTTTCAACTGTGGTGTTGGAGAAGACTCTTGAGAGTCCCTTGGACTGCAAGGAGATCCAACCGGTCCATTCTGAAGGAGATCATCCCTGGGATTTCTTTGGAAGGAATGATGCTAAAGCTGAAACTCCAGTACTTTGGCCACCTCATGCGAAGAGTTGACTCATTGGAGAAGACTCTGATGCTGGGAGGGATTGGGGGCAGGAGGAGAAGGGGACGGTGGAGGATGAGATGGCTGGATGGCATCACTGACTCGATGGATGTGAGTCTCAGTGACCTCTGAAAGCTGGTGATGGATAGGGAGGCCTGGCGTGCTGCAGTTCATGGGGTCGCAAAGAGTCGGACACGACTGAGCGACTGATCTGATCTGATCTTGGCGCTAGGGTTAAGATTCAGATTACAGTTTGGCTTTGGGTTGAAGTTAGGTTTAGAGTTAGGATTAGGGTTACGATTAAGCATCAGGTTTGTGATAGGGCTCTGGCTTATTTTTGGGTTGAGGTTGGGGTTAAGGTACAGTTGGGACTGTAATAGTGGTTACAGCTTTACTGCTTGTGCTTTTGGTTTCATAGAAGGATTCTTTGCAAAATTGTTATCATGAATATTTACCCCTGTTTTTTTTTGTATAGCTTTCTTGTTTTTGCTCCTATATTTAGATCGGTGAGATATTTTGTATATATTAATCTTTGTAAGTGATTCAAAGTAAAGTGCTTACTTTTTTGTTTTTTCTCTTCTTTTGTTATTCTTTCCTTTCCATTCCTTCCCTTTCCTCTTCCCTTCCTCCTATTTCTCTCCTTCCATCCCCTCTCTTTCCTTCTTTTTCTTGGTTGGTGAGTTGCTGTCCCTTTGTACCAGCATCCATGTTTAAATACTCTCTGCTTTCTCTTGAATTCTTCTGGCAGCTTTGGGAAACACTGCCCAGCACAGACAGACATGTGTGTGTACTTCGTCCTCCCAAGTCCCTTCCATCAGTGAGTTTCCTGTGTTCTGCCGTGCCACACTGTCTTGACTACTGTCCCTTTGTAGTACATCTTCATATTGGAAAAGACCAATCTTCCTGCTTCATTTCTCTTTTGTCATGTTTGGCAATTCTAGTCCTTTGTATTTGCACATGAATTATACAGTCAGGTTGTCAATTTTGACAAAGAATGATTTGGGGATGTTGATAGGATTATGTAAATCTGGAAGTATGTTTGGGGATTATTGCCATTTTAGCATATTAAGCATTCTGATATATGAACATTGGACATGTTTTCCATATATTTACACACTTAATTTCTTTCAACACAGTTTTGTAGTTCTAATAGTTTTTGCTCCTTTTTGAAATTTATTTCTAAGCACTTAATTCTTTTTTGATGCTATCATGAATGGAATTAAAAAAAATTTTTTTTTTGATTTTTCTTTGCAAGCTGTCTTTGTCTGCTTGGGCAATGATAACAAAATAGTGCAGACTGGGCCACTTAAACAGCATACATTTTTATTTTCTCACAATTCTGGAGGTTGGAAAGTCCAAGATTAAGGTTCTGACAGAGTTCAGTTCCTGGTGAGATTTCTCTTCCTGGCTTGCAGATGGCCATTCTCTCACTGTGTACTAAACATTTTGAAGTGGGGGAGACAGGGTCTCTAGCATCTCTTTCTGTTTGAAAATGATAGCAATTCTATTCATATTGGGTCAGAGTTCCACTCTTATGATCTCATTAATCTCAGTCACTTCACAGAGCATACTATTTGCTTGATAGTATGTTTGGAAATTAGGGAGTTGATATATGATTTGGGGGCAACACAGTCCATTTCAGAGCACAGAAAAAACAATAAAGCTTTTTATTCTGCCACCTTGCTGAACTCATTTCTTAGTCCTATTTTTTTTTTTTTTTTTAGTGGATTCCTTTGGATTTTCAATATGTAAGATCTTGTCATCTGTGAATAAACATTTTCTGTTTCCCTTTCCAATCTGTGGTCCTTTTATTTAACTTTCTTACCTAATTGCTCTGATTAGGGTCTTCAGTGCAGTACTGAGAGAACTGGCAAGAGTGGACATTCTTGTCTTGTCCCTGATCTCAAGGGCACAGCACCCATTCATTTGTCATTAGGTATGATGTTTGCTGTGGGTTTTTGTAGATCCCCTTGATCAGTTTAAGGAAGTTCCTTCTCCCTAGTCTGTTGAGTACTTTATCATGAACTAGGCGAGACGGCTGGAAAGGCAATGGCTAAGAAGAGCTGCAAATCCTGGCCAATGATGCAGTGAGCTCCTTGCCGTATATTGAAGCAGATGATGTGAAAAGAATACTAATAATGCTGACCTTACTGATCTCTTATCATGTGCTCAGCACTCTCCTAAATGGTTTACATGTTTGACTCATTCAATCATCACAGCCATCCAAAGTTGTTCAAGTGCAGTTATTAGCTTTCTTTCTCAGATGAGGAAACCAAGACTCACAAACATTGACTCCTGTATCTGGTTGGTAGAGCTGGGCTTCAGATGGACTTCAGAATCTGAGAAATATATCACCCCCTGAACCAGCTTGATGGAGGGGAAGGGCTGGGGTGAGAGTGCTGCAGAGGAGGTGGCTGTGGTCAGAGGGGATGTAAACAACGAGTGTTCATGCCCAAGAGACTGTCTTCGATGATTGGGATGAATCAGTGACCGAATTAGGCTAAGTCTATCTGAGCCAACGTTCAAACAATGGGAGACAGACAGCAAACCATAGCTACCGCAGGTGACGTCTATCGTTACACTAAAATATGCATAAATACTACGTGGTAAGGTGGAAGATAGGAATGCAGAGGATAAGGAGGGGCAGGAGTGGCAGTGCTAGTCCCTGTTGAAAAGCTGCATTTACACTAGTTAGTTGCTCAGTTGTATCCGACTCTTTGAGATCCCATGGACTGTAGCCCACCAGACTCCTCTGTCCATGGAATTCTCCAGGCATGAATACTGGAGTGGGTAGCCATTCCCTTCTCCAGGGGATCTGCTCACCCCGGGGATCAAAACTGGGTCTCCTGCATTGCAGGCAGATTCTTTACCAACTGAGCCACCAGGAATGCCATTTATATTTACACTAAGGAAGCAAATAATCATGATGGTGTGATCACTGACCTAGGGCCAGACATCCTGGAATGTGAAGTCAAGTGGGCCTTAGGAAGCATCACTACGAACAAAGCTAGTGGAGGTGATGTAATTCCAGTTGAGCTATTTCAAATCCTGAAAAATGATGCTGTGAAAGTGCTGCACTCAATATGCCAGCAAATTTGGAAAACTCAGCAGTAGTCACAGGACTGGAAAAGGCCAGTTTTCATTCCAATCCCAAAGAAAGGCAATGTTAAAGAATGCTCAAACTACTACACAATTGCACTCATTTCACATGCTAGTAAAGTAATGTTTAAAATTCTCCAAGCCAGGCTTCAGCAATACGTGAACCATGAACTTCCAGATGTTCAAGCTGGTTTTAGAAAAGGCAGAGAAACCAGAGATCAAAGTACCGACATCTGTTGGATCATCGAAAAAGCAAGAGAGTTCCAGAAAAACGTCTTTTTCTGCCTTATTGACTATGCCAAACCTTTGACTGTGTGGATCACAATAAACTGTGGAAAATTCTGAAAGAGATGGAAATACCAGACCACCTGACCTGCCTCTTGAGAAATGCAGGTCAGGAAGCAACAGTTAAAACTGGACATGGAACAATAGACTGGTTCTAAATAGGAAAAGGAATACATCAAGGCTCAATATTGTCACCCTGCTTATTTAACTTATATGCAGAGTACATCATGAGAAATGCTGGGCTGGAAGAAGCACAAGCTGGAATCAAGATTGCCGGGAGAAATATCAATAACCTCAGATATGCAGATGACACCACCCTTATGGCAGAAAGTGAAGAGGAACTAAAGAGCTTCTTGTTGAAAGTGAAAGACGAGAGTGAAAAATTTGGCTTAATGCTCAACATTCAGAAAATGAAGATCATGGCATCTGGTCCCATCACTTCATGGAAAATAGATGGGGAAACAGTGGAAACAGTTTCAGATTTTATTTTTGGAGGCTCCAAAATCACTGCAGATGGTGACTGCGGCCATGAAATTAAAAGATGCTTACTCTTTATAAGGAAAGTTATGACTAACCTAGATAGCATATTCAAAAGCAGTGACATTACTTTGCCAACAAAGGTCCATCTAGTCAAGGCTATGGTTTTTCCTATGGTCCTGTATGGATGTGAGAGTTGAACTATGAAGAAAGCTGAGTGCTGAAGAATTGATTCTTTTGAAGTGTGGTGTTGTAGAAGACTCTTGAGAGTCCCTTGGACTGCAAGGAGATCCAACCAGTCCATTCTGAAGGAGATCAGCCCTGGGATTTCTTTGGAAGGAATGATGCTGAGGTTGAAACTCTAATACTTTGGCCACCTCCTGGGAAGAGTTGACTCATTAGAAAAGATTCTGATGCTAGGAGGGATTGGGGGCAGGAGGAGAAGGGGATGATATAGGATGAGATAGCTGGATGGCATCAGCGACTCGATGCACATGAGTTTGAGTGAACTCCGGGAGTTGGTGATGGACAGGGAGGCCTGGTGTGCTGTGATTCATGGGATTGCAAAGAGTCGAATACAACTGAGAGACTGAAATGAACTGAACTGAAGAGAGTGAAGAATAAGCTGTGAAGAGTTATGGAAGGAGTAATCCAGAAAGAGGGATTAAGAAATGCAAGACCCTTAAGTGAAAGTTGCCAGGTGTTTTTGAGACTAACAAAGAAGCCGGTGTGAATTATGTTTATGCGTTTATAGTTTGGATTTTTTTTTTTGTTTGTTTGTTTCAATGGATAAATGTGTGTTTGAATTAAGATTATAGGTTAGGTTTATGGTATAGTTTAGGGGTTAGGGTTTTGGGATTAATGACTAGGTGTTGGGAGCCGTGTTAGGGCATTACTGAAAAAATGGGGGCATGGCCACAACCCCCTCTCTGTCCCACAGGCACAGACCTGGGATGAAGGAGTTAGGCTTTGTGATTCTGACTTGTTTTTTCCTTTCCTCGGCTGAGTTGACTGAAAAGAATATTAAGGTGCTTATTGTTCTTGAGAGGAGCATGAGAAGGCACAAAGTCTTCTGCAGCTGTGCTCAGAGAATAATTCATAAAGTTAATCATTGACAATTGTTCAAGGACTTTTACAAAAGAGTGTTCCAGGGTGAGCACACAGGCCTCAGCTTGAGACCATGGGAGGGATTGCTATCTGAAGCCTATTTGTGAGGCAAGTGTTTATGGCTAAAGAGTTTGCTGAATTTAGGTCATAGGAATAATTAAAGTAGTTAGAAGCTAAAGATTTAAGGGATTATGTAATGTTTTCTACTACAGCTTATAGAAAGTAGGGGCTTTAGAGATATTATTAGCTAGAAGCCCTTTCTAAGAAATAGTGAGCTTAGGATACTAGGGGCAAACAGGATTTAGAAAGATAAGAAATAAACTGAGGAATGTGGTATGCAGCCCAGACATTAGCAGGAGTTACAGTGTATTCACAAGGACACATGAGAAAAAGTAGATAAGATAATCGCTGAGGCAGAAACTCCCTTTGAGGGGCAACAATGATTTATGGAGACAACAAATCTGGGTCAGTGGAAATTGAAAATATCAAACCTCTGACTAATGCTTTTGTAAAAGTATAAAAGAGAATCATAAGCTTGAAATAAACAGGCAGTCCAAGAAAACTGAGAGGCTGCCTCAGTTTCTGGCTGACACCACTCATCTCTTCAGGTTGAATCCCTGGCTGCTGGAGCTGGACTCTGGCAACTAGGTTTTAGGGATCATGTGTTAGGTTTTAGGGAAAAGATTGTAGGAATTAGGTGTCCAGTTAACGGGTTATGGCAGGGGTCAAGGTATGGGTGCAGGTTAGGATTCAGGTATGGGTTAGTGTTGTTGTTTCAATCACTAAGTCATGTTCAAGTTTTTGCAACTCCGTGGACTGAGGTTGTTGATATTTCTTCTGGAAATCTTGATTCCAGCTTGTGATTCATCCAATCCAGCATTTCACAGGATGTGTGCTGCATGTAAGTTAAATAAGCTGGGTGACAATATACAACCCTGACAAACTCTGTTCTCAACTTGGAACCAGTCTATTGTTCCATGTCCTGTTCTAACTGTTTCTTCCTGACCTGCATACAAGTTTCTCAGGAGACAGGAAAGGTGGTCTGGCATTCCCATCTCTTCAGGGATTTTCCACGGTTTGTTGTGATCCACACAGTCAAAGGCTTTCTCATAGTCCCTGAAACAGAAGAATGTGTTTTTCTGGAATACTCCTGCTTTTTTTTTTATGATGCAATGGGTGTTGGCAGTTTGATCTCTGGTTCCTCTGCCTTTCCTAAACTCAGCTTGTACATCTGGAATTTCTCGGTTCATGTATTGCTGAAGCCTAGCTTGACGGATTTTGAGCATAACCTTACTAGCATGCGAAATGAGCACAGTCGTATGGTAGTTAGAACATTCTCATGGCTTTCCTGGTGGCTCAGACAGTAAGAACCCACCTGCGATGCAGGTGACTTGAGTTTGACCCCTGGACTGGGAAGATCTCCTGGAGAAGAGCATGACTACCCACTGCAGTATTCTTGCCTGTAGAATTTCATGGACAGAAAAGCCTGACAAGCTACAGTCCATGGGGTTGCAAAGAGTAGGACAGCTGAAAGACAAACACTTTCACTAACGCTTTGAACATTCTCTGGCATTGCCCTTTGGGATTGGATAGAAAACTGACCTTTTTCTTTCCTGTGGCCACTACTAGTTTTCCAAACTTGTTGACATATTAAATGCAGCACTTTAACACATCTTTTAGGATTTTAGGATCCACCATAGTAACAGCCTCCCTCAGCTCTTTGAAAACTCCATCCCCCAATACAGCCACATCCTGGGGTCCGGGGGCTAGAGGATCAGCATGTACATTTGAGGGGACACGAATCAACCTTTACTGTTCTGCTTAGGGATGAGCTAACACATGCCTCGATCCCTCCCTCCCTCAAGTCCCATGGGGGTGATGTAACGGCCAAGGGAGAGGCCACTCTGGCAGGGTTTCTGTCCCAGCCGGCGAACCCTTCTCTGCTCTCTGATCCGGCAGCAGCAGTCCCAGCCCCATTCTGGGGTTTTGTGCTGTGTCCTGCTCAGGTGCTCAGTGTTCCGGAACCCAGGAGCCAGCAGCCTCATGAGGGCCAGGTGAATGCCTTTTTCACAAGACACCCCAACCAAAGGGAGAAAACCTATGGGGCATTACAGGTGGGAGAAAGTCACGGTCTGGCTTATGCTTCAGAAAGACCACATTGAGGTGGGGTGTGAGATGCACCACGGGGGCAGGGAGTTTTGAAAGTCCTGATGGAGGGATCGGGCTTGGGCCAGGGCTGTGGCCGTAGAGGGCAGTGAGTGTGGGCACTGGCCACAGACTCTGGGGGAGAGCCGACAGTCACTGGAGCACAAGGGCAGAGGGAGGCCCTGGGGGTCTGGGCTTAGCCACCAGGGGAGGTGGGGCTGCCTCCGGGTGTGGGTGTTGCAGTGAAAAGGAAAAAAAAAAAGAGGAATGAGTTTTTTCTTTCCTTTTTCTGAGAACAAAGAAGATAAAGAGAACAGTGAGCAGGCCTGAACATTCCTAGTATTTGTGCTTTGTTGTTGTTCAGTCACTCAGTCGGGTCTGACTGTTTGTGACTGCATGGACTGCAGCACTCCAGGTTTCCCTGTCCTTCACTGTCTACCAGAGTTTGCTCAAACTCGTGTCCATTGAGTCAGTGATGCCATCCTGACTTGGGCCCGATGTGTGTATTTTCTGACCAAACAGTTTAAATGTTGCAATATTCAGTTTGTCATTTTTATGGCTTTCTTGGATCCTCCAGTTTCTCAGTTTTTCTAGACATTGCAGTACTATCCCTCAACCATTTCTTAAGCCCTCAGACCATTATTTAGGGATTAGAGGTATGTTTAGGAGCTAATTGTCTACCTGGAGTTTTTCTCCTTGATAAACTGAACAGCAGGTAATGATTGTCTTGTCCTGGGTCTGAATGTTTTATGACCTTCCAGGCCAGGGATGCATTCCTCTGAATGTCTGGAAACTGGAACAAATGCAGCTTTAGGCTAGTGGAGCCAAAAATTTTGTGAGAGAGTTAAATTGAAATTAGAAAAAGAACCAAGGCTCTGACTTCTACACTGACTGCCTAACAATTTCTACCATATTGGGACAGGTGATGGGTAAGTTGGACCCTCACAGTCCTTTATCTGCCTAGGGGGAGAATGTCTTCAAAGCTGCACGTGGCAGATCATGGAGGGATGAGTGTTTGTAGCAGGTGTGGGTGGAAAGATGGCCCTGTTCCTATGTCAGCAGGGCCTTCCCAGTGTAAAGATCTGTGTGGTTCCTCAGGCCAGTCAACTCCCCACATCATCCTCCCAGGAAGCTGAGGTCCAGGACCACAAGGGCAGAGGCCTTCCCTCTTGTTCATCTGTAACTTCCTGCTCCCACAGTGAGGAACCTGGTGCCCACCACTTGCCATTTATCCACGTATTGCTCCTTTCCAGATGACATGTGCAGAGATTTCAGCACTGCTAGCTCCTGCACCTTGGGAAGGACTCCACAAAATAAAGCCGATAGTTTATGTGTGATCCATTTTGCCTTTCGTCTACAGAGTCTGTTTGTTGCAGGGAGAAAGCCAATTCTGATTCCATGTGGGAAACTCTTTCTTTCACTTGTACTTTGTTGTTTTGTTTTTATAATCATACTTAGTAGTATGGACACTGCCCTTCTGCTTGACTGTAAACAAAAACACTTTTGTTCAGCTCATAGAGACATAATTTGTCCATTCTCACTCAGCAGTGGCCACAGGACTGGAAAAGGTGAGTTTTCTTTTCAATCCCAAAGAAAAGAGAAGGCTTTTCAAACTATTACACAATTGCACTGATTTCACAAGCTAGCAAAGTAAGGCTCTGAATTCTCCAAGCTAGGTTTCATCAGTACAGGAACTGAGAACTTTCAGATGTTCAAGCTGGATTTAGAAAAGGCAGAGGAACCAGCAATCTAATTGCCAACTTCCACTGAATCATAGAAAAAACAAGAGACCTCCATAAAAACACCTACTTCTGCTTCTTTGACCACACTAAATTTGCTAAATGTGTGGATCACAACAAACTGTGGAAAATTCTGAAAGAGATGGGAATCCCAGACCACCTGACCTGCCTCTTGAGAAATCTGTATGCAGGTCAGGAAGCAATAGTTAGAACTGGACATGGAACAACAAACTGGTTTCAAATAGGAAAAGGAATACATCAAGGCTGTATATTGTCACCCTGCTTATTTAACTTATATGTAGAATACATCATGAGAAACGTTAGACTGGAAGAAACACAAGCTGGAATCAAGATTGCTGGGAGAAATATCAATAACCTCAGATGTGCAGATGACACCACCCTATGGCAGAAAGTGAAGAGGAACTCAAAAGCCTCTTGATGAAAGTGAAAGTGGAGAGTGAAAAGGTTGGCTTAAAACTCAACATTCAGAAAACGAAGATCATGGCATCTGGTCCCATCACTACATGGCAAATAGATGGGGAAACAGTGGAAACAGTGTCAGACTTTATTTTTTTTTTTGGCTCCAAAATCACTGCAGATGGTGAGTGCAGCCATGAAATTAAAAGACGCTTACTCCTTGGAAGGAAAGTTATGACCAACCTAGATAGCACATTGAAAAGTAGAGACATTACTTTGTCAACCAAAGTCCGTCTAGTCAAGGCTCTGGTTTTTCCAGTGATCATGTACGGATGTGAGAGTTGGACTGTGAAGAAAGCTGAGTGCCAACGAATGGATGCTTTTGAACTCTGGTGTTGGAGAAGACTCTTGAGAGTCCCTTGGACTGCAAGGATATCCAAATAGTCCATCCTAAAGGAGACTAGTCCTGGGTGTTCATTGGAAGGCCTGATGATGAAGCTGAAGCTCCAATACTTTGGCCAACTGATGTGAATACCTGACTCATTGGAAAAGACCCTGATGTTGGGGAAAATAGAAGGCAGAAGGAGACGACAGACGAAGAGATGGTTAGATGGCATCACAGACTTGACGGATATCAACTTGAACAGCCTCTGGGAAATGGTGATGGACAGGGAAGCCTGGTGTGCTACAGTCCATGGGATTGCAAAGAATACCAGACCAACTTACCTGCCTTCTGAGATACCTGTATGCAGGTCAAGAAACAACAGTTAGAACCAGACATGGAACAACAGGACTGGCTCCAAATTGAGAAAGGAATACATCAAGGCTGTATATTGTTACCCTGGTTATGTAACTTAATATGCAGAGAACATCATGCAAAATTCCAGGCTGGATGAAGTACAAAGTGAATTCAAGACTGCCAGGAGAAATGTCAATAACCTCAGATATGCAGATGACACCATCCTTATGGCAGAAAGTGAAGAGGAACTAAAGAGCCTCTTGATGAAGGTGAAAGATGAGAGTGAAAAAGATGGCATAAAGCTCAACATTCAAAAAACTAAGATCATGGCATCTGGTCCCATCACTTCATGGCAAAGAGATGGGGAAACAATGGAGACAGTGACAGACTTCACTTTCTTGGGCTCCAAAATCACTGTGGTCGGTGAGTGGAACCATGAAATTAAAAAAAAAAAAAATGCTTGCTCCTTGGAAGGAAGGCTATTCCCAACTGGGAAGACCCGGGAGATGGTATGGGGAGGGAGGAGGGAGGAGGGTTCAGGATGGGGAACACATGTATACTTGTGGCGGATCCATCTTGATGTATGGCAAAAGCAATACAATATTGTAAAGTTAAGCAAAATAAAATTTAATTGAAATGCTAAAAAATAAAAAAGAAATCAGTGTTGTACACATGAAACTTATATGTTTTATATAAACTTTATACTGATTTATATAAACTTATATAAATCAATGTCACCCCAATAAAAATAAAATTAAAAAAAAAATAAAAAGCAGAGATATTACTTTGCAGGCAAATGTCCATCTAGCCAAAGTCATGGTTTTTCCAGAAGTCATGTATGCATGTGAGAATTGGACCATAAAGAAAGCTGAGCACCAAAAAATTGATGGTTTTGGACTGGGGTGTTGGAGAAGACTCTTGAGAGTCCCTTGGACTGCAAGGAGATCCAATCAGTCCACCCTAAAGGAGACCAGTTCTGGGTGTTCATTGGAAGGCCTGATGATGAAGCTGAAGCTCCAATACTTTGGCCAACTGACGTGAATAACTGACTCATTGGAAAAGACCCTGATGTTGGGGAAAATAAAAGGCAGAACAAGGAGACGATAGACGACGAGATGATTAGATGGCATCACCGACTCGATGGATATCAGTTTGAGCAAGCTCTGGGAAATGGTGATGGACCGGGAAGCCTGGTGCGCTACAGTCCATGGGATTGCAAAAAGTTGGACACGACTAAGCGACTGAACAATAAATATGTCAGATACGATTTATTTTTGTCTTTCCATTAATTCATGGCTCATTCCATTCTATTGCTGAGCAGTATCCCATTGAATGTGTATGGGAGGAAAAACAATTTTTCTTCTACTCTTGTAGGTTATTAGTCGAGACTTCTCGTATAAAAAACAAAGAAAAAATAATAGATAACCAGGAGAAAAAAACAGTTTAATAACATGTATACCTCCTATATATAGAAGAGCTACCCAGGAAAACTGAATCACTCCCTGAAATGTCCAAAGCCATCACCTCAAATACCATTTTAGGATATAAACAAAAGAAAGACCTTGGGGAATGGGGGAAGTCAGTTTTGGCAGGTCATCATGCAAAACACAGAAAAGAAGTGTATGATTGTTTGCTGATTGAAATCAGAACTCCTCCACCATCAAATCTCTATGTGAGATTTGACCATCCTTCTATTTCTGGTGCAAAGAGGGACAGCCCTTAAATATGGACATTTCTCTATTGTAAAAGTCCGTCACAAAAGGGCAGTTTTCTGAGCAGAAATTCTGAGGTTCTTTTTCTTAGTTTGTGAAGTAATCCTCAGACTGAAATAATCCTTTTATCAGAGAGGCATATTTTGGGAGTAGCATATTCGACTTACCTTGACATGGATGTAACCCAATTTGCTTATATGTTCATCTTTTGATGAACACACAATCAGTGTGGCTGATTCATGTTGAGGTTTGACAGAAAACAGCAAAATTCTGTAAAACAACTATCCTTCAATAACAAATAAATTAATTAAAAATAAATAAATAAATTAGTACCTGGTATTAATGTTTAAGTTTGTTGATCTAATTATAATAATATAGTCATGTCTTGAGTCATTGACACATTAAATATACTACTTCCATTGTGCCTAAGTTTAACATAAATAAGGTATTATATCTATTACAAAGTTGTCAGCAAAAAAATGTACCTCATTGTGGGAAAAAATGTAGGGAAACTAAGATGTGTTTCCAGTAGAAAAAGATATGAAGAAAAAGAAATACTGGAAAGAATTATGCATGATCAGGATTTCCTAAGACTTGGATTTGGGTTTTTTCTCTCTTCAGAGAAAAGTTTTCCTCTTTAAGTGATTTATATTTGCTTTTGAGATTCTGGTTACTGTGATTAAGGAAAAAGCATTGTTCAAATGTCTTTATCAATTTATCCATTGTTCAACCTTGACTTTTAAGTCTTTTGTCATTTCTAGATTCTTTTGTACTGTGATTCTATTATAGAAAGAGCTTCACTATCAAGGAGATTCACAGGAAGGCTATGCAAACAGTTACAACAGTTCCATATCAAACTGGTGGCTATGTGAGCCAAGATAGTGGAGTAGTTGAGTAGGCAACTTCCTCTAGAACTCGAGCCTCAGTATATGTATGCTCTTTGTAACATATCAGCAAGCTAAGCGATGCACCCAAAAGTAGGTGGTGGCCCAATTCAATGTAAAGAATTTTTTCCAGATACTCTACAGCTTGAAAGTTAAAATTGCACTGAAATAAGTTGTGATGAAAGGTTTGTGAAAAATGGACCCCAAAAAGCGTTTTGAACATGATCAGTCAGGATTGACTAGTTCAGTTCAGTTGCTCAGTTGTGCCCTACTCTGCGACCCCATGGACTGCAGCATGCCAGGCTTCCCCGTCCATCACCAACTCCCGGAGCTTACTCAAACTCATGCCCATCGAGTGGGTGATGCCGTCCAACCATCTCATCCTCTGTTGTCCCCTTCTCCTCCTGCCTACAATCTTTCCTAGCATCAGGGTCTTCAAAGGTTTGTGAAAAATGGACCCTAAAAAGGTTTTGTACATGATCAGTTAGGATTGACCAAGCTTAAAATAAATTTCAACTGGATTAAAACTAGTTATATTAATCATTCTTTAAAATTTTTCTTTGTTTTCAAACTGCGCTTTGTGCCTCCCTGCTGTACTATGTCATTGTCTGCATTACTTGTATCCTGTTTAATTTATAAGATTGTTGTCTCTTGCAGTAGCTAATGTCTAATTAAGCCTCCGACAAAATTAAGGATGAGTGTTTTGAGAAACGTATTTGTAGCATAAAATATTTGCAGTAGTGTGATTGTTAAGTATGTGAAGAAGTAACAAGGGAAAATGTCTCCTGGATTGAAGTTAGAATCCAGAGAATTTTAATTATTGATGGGGCCTGGTCCAAAATTTAACACCGGGAGTGGCATATCATGAATGTTCAACTGAACTGGAATAAGCCTCCCAGCACCATGGGACAAGAGTTGATCATGAAATGTCTCCCAGATAATGGTCATTCATGACCAAAAGGAGAATGCTTGAGAAATGAAATCAGTGATTACAGCCTTTCAACATGAGCCTTTGATCCCCGAGGAAGGGGAATCCCTGCCACCTGGCAGTCACTGGACTGCAGCCACCCGTAACTCTCTATGGTGAACCCTGAGGAGACTCAGAATGCAGGGTTACAGGCCCCAGACGGCTGAGGTACATACCAAGCAAATAATTTTAGTGAGCCCTGACTCTTGCATCTTTTCATGCGTAGAAGAGTGCTAAATTTCTTAACTTGAGGTCTTGTCTCCAGGATTTGAAGTTTAGTATTTCTAAGTCTACAGGTGAAAAACATACCCTTTTCAAAACAGGAACAAAAAGAAGACAAATCTCAGCGTTGGAAACACTGGCAAAGATGGTGGATACTCCCAGAAAGATCCATCTGACTAAGCAAAAAGATCTTCACTCCAGTTTCCGACAAGATTGTGGAATGGAGTTTTGTTGCAGGGAGAAAGCCAAATCTGACTCGATGTTGGAAACTCTTTCTTTGACTTGCTTTTACTATTACAGTCATACTCAATGACTTGCTTGGAGGACCCTGCCCCTCTACTTGACTGTAAACTAAAGTGCCTTTGTTCTGCTCGTGGAGAGACAGTTTGTCCTTGCCCACCTGTGAACAGAAGAGGTTAATACCCTTTCTAAAGGCTGGACATTCCCTTGGAGAGGTTTTGCAATACTGAAAACCTTTTCACTTTACTTTTCTGCTGCATATCCCTCTCTACTCTGCCTTTTGACTTTGCTTCCTCATTGCTTCTTTCTCTTTGATCCATAAAAGAACCTCGCATCCAGATCCCAAAAAGGATGGTTCTTCGGAGGCACTAGCCTGCCATCTTCTCTGTCTGCTGACTCCCTGATTAAAGTCTCTTCTTTGCCTCAGCACCTCATCTCTCAGATTCACTGGCCTGTCGTGTGGCGAGCAGAGTGAGCTTGGTCTCAGTAACATTTCCATTGATTGATGGCTCATTTCTTTCTATTGCTGAGCAGTATCCCATTGCAAGTGTATGGAAGGGAAAACAATTTTTCCATGACTCTCCTAGGTTCTTGTGGTCCATGAGTTGGTTGGAAAAGAATTTCCAGACATGAGGCAGAATGAGAGGAGAAAAAAGTTTATTAGAGTGGGAGAAGCTGTTAGAACTGAGGGCCAGCTCAAAGGAGAAACAACATTGAACAGGGGTCCTTAGTCCACTTTTATACCTAGGGTACAAGGAGCAGGAAAGGGGTCTTGCAAGATCATTTGCTGATTGGATGAGGCACCCATATTGGATGGGGGAAGAGTAAAGCAAATACCTTCTCCCTGTGTGAGGTAGGAGGGGAGACAGCTTATACTGCTCAGAAGGACCAGAAATCCATTAATAGTTACAACATGGGGCAGGGAAGGATGATAGGGCTATGGTTTTTCCTGGATTCCAAGACCCTCCTTGCTTTTATCTGCTCTTTTGTCCTTGGGTCACCAAATTCCTGCCTCTATTGTTAGGGTCAATTCTTTGGCCCCCTTTGGTACCCTGCTCAGGCCTTTGGGAACCCAGTCTCAAGGACAAAGGGATGATGACCACTCTGGCTTCTTCAGGCTGTACAGGGCAGTCATGGGGCTCTGGGTTCTCTACGCCTGCTCTCTGTCAGGGTGATTCACGGAGGGAGATGAGAGTCCACGGGACGATAAGGTGGCTTGTTTCAGCATTGTCTGGGTGTTGGCCAGGGAATATTCTTGTACTACCACTTGGAGATTTGTTATATTCTAGAAGAAACAGACTTCACAAGAAAGTTAAAGATATATGGCCCAACATGTATGGCAAAACCAATACAATATTATAAAGTAATTAACCTCCAATTAAAATAAATAAATTTATATTTTAAAAAAGAGACATGGCCCAAAGATTACTAGAAGTAGAAAAGTAGCTTAGGAGCTAGCCAGGAGAACCAGGAATAGACATTGCTTTGTGATGTTAGCGTTTCTCTAGGTATGAGAAGATGCAAGAATTTGGGCTCATAAAATCTTAACCTCAAAACATTTGACTATCTGAAGGCCTATCCTTCTAGTTTTTCTGAGAACACAGAGTACCTTATTTCTGATCTCCACCCTGAACTCCTTTCAAGGGGTATTGAAGGTCAGCGGCTTGCAGTGGTCATGATTTAATCTTTGTAGAGGCAGCTGGCAAGTGCCAGTTTCTAGTCAGCAGGGCCCCTTCATAAACACATATTTGACCATGCTTTGGGGCATTTCATGACCATTCTGTCCAGCGGTGCTGGGAAGGTTCATTCCAAGGTCTAACGAAGATTCCATTGACAGGTCACTCAATGTGCTGTTACTAGACCAGGCCTTGAGAGTAGCAAAAGTCTCTGGGCCATCTCTCTCTTACTAGCCTCTTGGTCCAGGAAAATATTCCCTCTTGTTGCTTCTTTCTGTATCTAGAGTTACTTTACTACAGTCGTTAATCTCATATGGAACTGCATTTCAGCATTTTTTCACAGGCTCAGTATCACAGTTGGTAACATAAGAAACAATCTTATGAAACACGTGACACAGGAAATAACATAGCTAGCGGTGATTACTAAGGTCACAAGCAAGAGTGTAAGTCAAGAACTTTCATTAGATATAACCCAGTACACCCCAGTCATCTGACTTAAATGATTATCAGATCAGATCAGATCAGATCAGTCCCTCAGTCGTGTCCAACTCTTTGCGACCCCATGAACTGCAGCACGCCAGGCCTCCCTGTCCATCACCAACTCCCGGACGTCACTCAGACTCACATCCATCGAGTCATAGCCAGGTGTTAATCTCCTGGTTGTACATCATGGAGCATCTAAAGTTTATCCAACGATTGGTTACTGAGATAAGCTTTAAAAACAATCTTAGAATGTCCTTTTTTAATAACTTAATTAAATCTTTTAGCAATATACTATAACGACAAGGAACTAACTCTGAAGTGAGTCATCATAAACACAGACCTTAATTAGGAAAACTAGAATTTAATACTAAGTGAGATATAGTTTTTTCTCATAGTGAGGACATTAACCCTGTAGCCAGGAAAGACTCTAACCCATCCAATAAAAATGAGGTTTGTCAGGGAGCTGGGAAAAGCCAAGCGGCCATCTTGGATTTACCATAGCCCTGACTCTGTGATTTACAGCTATTGTTCACCCATTCCTGATTCCCTGATTTAGGAGCAGACTATTCCCATGTTTTGGAGAAGGCGATGGCCCCCAACTCCAGTACTCTTGCCTAGAGAATCCCATGGACGGAGGAGCCTGGTGGGGTCCATGGGGTCGCTATGAGTTGGACACGACTGAGCGACTTCACTTTCACTTTTCACTTTCATGCATTGGAGAAGGAAATGGCAACCCACTCCAGTGTTCTTGCCTGGAGAATCCCAGGGATGGGGGAGCCTGGTGGGCTGCGGTCTATGGGGTCGCACAGAGTCGGACACGACTGAAGTGACTTACCTTACCTTATTCCCATGTTTTAAGGGGATCAGGATAGCAAAAGTCTAACCATGATGGGATATATTTATAGAAGAACAATGAGCTTTGTCTACATCTTCAGTTCAGTTCATTTCAATTGCTCAATTGTGTCTGACTCTTTGCGACCCAATGAACTGCAGCACCCAGGCCTCCCTGTCCATCATCAACTCCCAGAGTTTACCCAAAATCATGTCCATAGAGTCAGTGATGCCATCCAACCATCTCATCCTCTGTGGTCCCCTTCTCCTCCTGCCTTCAATCTTTCCCAGCATCAGGGTCTTTTCAAATAAGTCAACTCTTCACATCAGGTGGCCAAATATTAGAGTTTCAACTTCAACATCAGTCCTTCCAATGAACACTCGTGACTGATCTCCTTTAGGATGGACTGATTGGACCTCCTTGCAGTCCAAGGGACTCTCAAGAGTCTTCTCCAACACCACAGTTCAAAAGCATAAATTCTTCGGTGCTCAGCTTTCTTTATAGTCCAACTCTCACATCCATACATGACTATTGGAAAAACCATAGCTTTGACTAGATGGGCCTTTGTTGGCAAAGTAATGTCTATGCTTTTGAATATGCTGTCTAGATTGGTCATAACTTTTCTTCCAAGCAGTAAATGTCTTCTTATTTCATGGCTGCAATCACCATCTGCAGTGATTTTGGAGCCCCCAAAATAGTCTGCCACTGTCTCCCCATCTATTTCCCATGAAGTAATGGGACCGGATGTCATGATCTTAGTTTTCTGAATGCTGAGTTTTAAGCCAACTTTTTCACTCTCCTCTTTCACTTTCATCAAGAAGCTCTTTATTTCTTCTTCAATTTCTACCATAAGGGTGGTATTATCTGCATATCTGAGGTTTTGATATTTCTCTCTGCTGCTGCTGCTGCTGCTGCTAAGTCGCTTCAGTCGTGTCCGACTCTGTGCGACCCCAGAGACGGCAGCCCACCAGGCTCCCCAATCCCTGGGATTCTCCAGGCAAGAACACTGGAGTGGGTTGCCATTTCCTTCTCCAATGCATGAAAGGGAAAAGTGAAAGTGAAGTCGCTCAGCCGTGTCCGACCCTCGCGACCCCATGGACTGCAGCCCACCAGACTCCTCCATCCATGGGATTTTCCAGGCAAGAGTACTGGAGTGGGGTGTCATTGCCTTCTCCGGATATTTCTCCCAGCAATCTTGATTTCAGCTTGTGCTTCTTCCAGCCCAGCGTTTCTCATGATGCACTCTGCATAGAAGTTAAATAAGCAGGATGACAATATACAGCCTTGAAGTACTCCTTTTCCTATTTGGAGCCAGTCAGTTGTTCCATGCCCAATTTTAACTGTTGCTTCCTGACCTGCATACAGTTTTCTCAAGAGGCAGGTCAGGTGGTGTGGTATTCCCATCTCTTTCAGAATTTTCCACAGTTTATTGTGATCCACACATTCAAAGGCTTTGACATAGTCAATAAAGCAGAAATACATGTTTTCTGGAACTCTCTTGCTTTTTCAATGATCCAGCATGTACCTACCATACATGTCTACATGTACCATAATGATAAATAATGCTTATTTAATTTACCAAGATAACAAAAGATTTTAAAAACAAACGTAAATCACTTAAAGGCAAAGAAATTCTTAATCTGTTATCAAAAGCTGCGTTCTAAGAAAACATTGTTCTCTTAACTTAGAGAATAGACTAAATTCCAGTCTGGTACCAGCTTACCAGATAATAAACAAACAAAAAAATTATTTATTGGTTAATCTTAGAAAAGTCTTTTCCATAAATCTTGAAGTAGCAGTATTATTGCAAAGGCATCTGTGTGAAACCATAGAAGGCATGTTTAGAATCTGATTAAATTGCAATTGACAAAATAACTTGATCATTGTTGTCATTTGTAACACTTTAACATGACAACTAAAATGATCACTGACAACATTTTACCAAGACATATCAGATTTTCATGAATTTCACATAATTCCTAGGGTATCTGTATTAGTTACATCAACCATACAATAAAACCTGAGAAGATTTATCACTCCTTCTAACAATGTTTCCCATGTAATTTAACATGTCAGATGAACTCAGGTTGTTTAATATTTCTCTTTGGGATGTCTCAGGGGCCCTCTGAAGCATCCCAAAGTTAGCTAAAAGTCAGTTATTTAGAAAGGTTTGTTGATAAAATATCAAAAGTGTTTGCAACAGTCAGGTAGGATCACATAAATCACAGTGAAACAATCCACTTAGCCAAAGTTAACAAAAGTTTTCAAAGGTAAACATAGAACAGATCACTTCAGAGGGGGAAAAAAAAACCCTTAAAAGCCATTAGCAAAGGCAGTTCAACATCTCAAGAAAACTTGTATTAGGAACAAAACTCTTTACTGGGGGTCCACTTTGCATAAAACATCCTTATCCCTTCCTGTACCCATTCCTTTGCTTCTCCCATCCTGAAACTGCCACCTATAAGTCAGAACTACTTCTTTTCCCTTTATAAAATGCAATTTTATTCCTCATATCTCTATAATAACAAGACATACATCCTATTTTCCTTAAGCAACCAAGAACTGACCTTTATATTATCATTCTATAGATTGGTGAACATAAGTACCAGTTCAGTTCAGTTCAGTCACTCAGTCGTGTCCGACTCTTTGCGACACCATGAATTGCAGCACGCCAGGCCTCCCTGTCCATCACCAACTCCCGGAGATCACCCAGACTCACATCCATCGAGTCAGTGATGCCATCCAGCCATCTCATCCTCCATCGGCCCTTTCTCCTCCTGCCCCCAATCCCTCCCAGCATCAGAGTCTTTTCCAGTGAGTCAACTCTTCTCATGAGGTGGCCAAAGTACTGGAGTTTCAGCTTTATCATCATTCCTTCCAAAGAAATCCCAGGTCTGATCTCCTTTAGAATGGACTGATTGGATCTCCTTGCAGTCCAAGGGACTCTCAAGAGTCTTCTCCAACACCACAGTTCAAAAGCATCAATTCTTCCATGCTCAGCTATCTTCACAGTCCAACTCTCACATCCATACATGACTACTGGAAAACCCTCAGCTTTGACTAGATGGACCTTTGCTGGCAAAGTAATGTCTCTGCTTTTGAATATGCTACCTAGGTTGGTCATAACCTTCCTTCGAAGGAGTAAGCGTCTTTTAATTTCATGGCTGCAGTCACCATCTGCAGTGATTTTGGAGCCCAGAAAAATAAAGTCTGACACTGTTTCCACTGTTTCCCATCTATTTGCCATTAAATGATGGGACCAGATGCCATGATCTTCGTTTTCTGAATGTTGAGTTTAAACCAACTTTTTCACTCTCCACTTTCATTTTCATCAAGAGGCTTTTGAGTTTCTCTTCACTTTCTGCCATAAGGGTGGTGTCATCTGCATGTCTGAGGTTATTGATATTTCTCCCAGCAGTTTTTATTCCAGCTTGTGTTTCTTCCAGTCCAGCATTTCTCATAATGTACTCTGCATATAAGTTGAATAAGCAGGATGACAATATACAGCCTTGTCGTACTCCTTTTCCTATTTGGAACCAGTCTGTTTTTTCATGTCCAGTTCTAACTGTTGCTTCCTGACCTGCATATAGGTTTCTCAAGAGGCAGGTAAGGTGGTCTGGTATTCCCATCTCTTTCAGAATTTTCCACAATTTATTCTGATCCACACAGTCAAAGGCTTTGGTATAGTCAATAAAGCAGAGGTAGATGTTTCTCTGGAACTCTCTTGCTTCTTTGATGATCCAGTGAATATTGGCAATTTTATCTCTTGTTCCTCTGCCTTTTCGAAAACCAGCTTGAACATCTGGAATTTCGCGGTTTACGTATTGCTGAAGCCTGGCTTGAAGAATTTTGAGCATTACTTTACTAGCATGTGAGATGAGTGCAATTGTGTGGTAGTTTGAGCATTTTTTGGCATTACCTTTCTTTGGGATTGGAATGAAAATGACCTTTTCGAGTCCTGTGGCCACTGCTGAGTTTTCCAAATTTGCTGGCATATTGAGTGCAACACTTTCACAGCATCGTTTTTTCAGGATTTGAAATAGCTCAACTGGAATTCCATCACCTCCACTAGCTTTGTTCATAGTGATGCTTTCTAAGGTCCACTTGACTTCACATTCCAGGATGTCTGGCTCTAGGTCAGTGATCACACCATCGTGATTATCTTGGTCCTGAAGACCTTTTTTGTACAGTTCTTCTGTGTATTCTTGCCACCTCTTCTTAATAGCTTCTCCTTCTGTTAGGTCCATCTCATTTCTGTTCTTTATCTAGCCCATCTTTACATGAAATGTTCCCTTGGTATCTTTAATTTTCTTGAAGAGATTTCTAGTCTCTCCCATTCTGTTGTTTTCCTCTATTTCTTTGCATTGATCGTTGAGGAAGGCTTTCTTGTCTCTCCTTGCTCTTCTTTGGAACTCGTCATTCAAATGCTTATATCTTTCCTTTTCTCCTTTGCTTTTCATTTCTCTTCTTTTCACAGCTATTTGTAAGGCCTCCCCAGACAGCCATTTTGCTTTTTTGCATTTCTTTTCCATGGGGATGGTCTTGATCCCTGTCTCCTGTACAATATCACAAACCTCCATCCATAGTTCATCAGGAACTCTATCAGATCTAGTCCCTTAAATCTATTTCTCACTTCCACTGTATAATCATAAGGGATTTGATTTAGGTCATACCTGGATGGTCTAGTGGTTTTCCCTACTTTCTTTAATTTAAGTCTGAATTTGGCAATAAGGTCTTCATGATCTGAACCACAGTCAGCTTCCAGCCTAGTTTTTGCTGACTGTATAGAGTTTATCCATCTTTGGCTGCAAAGAATATAATCCATCTGATTTCAGTGTTGACCATCTGATGATGTCCATGGGTAGAATCTTCTCTTGTGTTGTTGGAAGAGGGTGTTTGCTATGACCAGTGTGTTCTCTTGGCAAAACTCTATTAGCCTTTGCCTTGCTTCATTCTGTATTCCAAGGCCAAATTTGCCTGTTCCTCCAGGTGTTTCTTGACTTCTGACTTTTGCATTCCAGCCCCCTATAGTGAAAAGGACATCTTTTTGGGGGTTAGTCCTAAAAGATCTTGTAGGTCTTCATAGAACCGTTCAACTTCAGCTTCTTCAGCTTTACTGGTTGGGGCATAGACTTGGATTACTGTGATATTGAATGGTTTGCCTTGGAAACGAACAGAGATCATTCTGTCATTTTTGAGATTGCATCCAAGTACTGCATTTTTGGACTCTTTTGTTGACCATGATGGCTACTCCATTTCTTCTAAGGGATTCTTGCCCACAGTAGTGTATATAATGGTCATCTGAGTTAAATTCACCCATTCCAGTCCATTTGAGTTCGCTGATTCCTAGAATGTTGATGTTCACTCTTGCCATCTCCCGTTTGACCACTTCCAATTTGCCTTGATTCATGGACCTAACATTCCAGGTTCCTATGCAATATTGTTCTTTATAGCATCAGACCTTGCTTCTATCACCAGTCACATCCGCAGCTGGGTATTCTTTTTGCTTTGGCTCCATCCCTTCATTCTTTCTGTGGTTATTTCTCCACTGATCTCCAGTAGCATATTGGGTACCCACCGACCCGGGGAGTTCCTCTTTCAGTATCCTAACATTTTGCCTTTTCATACTGTTCATGGGGTTTTCAAGGCAAGAATACTGAAGTGGTTTGCCATTCCCTTCTCCAGTGGACCACATTCTGTCAGACCTCTCTACCATGATCTGCCCGTGTTGGGTGGCCTCACAGGGCATGGCTTAGTTTCACTGAGTTATACAATGAAGTCCGTGTGATTAGATTGACTAGTTTTCTGTGATTATGGTTTCAGTGTGTCTGCCCTCTGATGCCCTCTCACATACCAACCGTCTTACTTGGGTTTCTCTTACCTTGGACGTGGGGTATTTCTTCACGGCTGCTCCAGCAAAGCGCAGCTGCTGTTCCTTACCTTGGACGAGGGGTATCTCCTCACCATCGCCCCTCCTGACCTTGAATGTAATGTAGCTCCTCTCAGCCCTCCTGCACCCGCACAGCCACCACTCCTTGGATACGGTGTTGCTACTCTTGGCCGCAACCCCTGACCTCGGGCATGGGGTAGCTCCTCTTGGCCGCTCTTGCACCGTGGCAGCCTGGAACTCTCCGCCGCCACCCCGGGAGAGGTAGCTCCTCTCGGCCACACTTCTGCACGGTCTGTTGCAGCCAGCACGCTTCTGCGTGGTCTGTCGCAGCTGACCTGCTTACAAAAATTGTTCTTAATGACCCATAACCACGATGGTGTGATTACTCACCTAGAGCCAGACATCCTGGAATGTGATGTCAAGTGGGTCTTAGGAAGCATTACTATAAATAAAGCTAGTGGAAGTGATGGAATTTCACCTGAGCTAGTTCAAATCCTAAAAGATGATGCCATTAAAGTGCTGCACTCAATATGCCAGCAAATTTGGAAAACTCAGCAGTGGCCCCAAGACTGGAAAAGGTCAGTTTTCATTCCAATCTCAAAGAAAGGGATAGTTGATCTTTGGTTCCTCTGCCTTTTCTAAATCCAGCTTAAACATCTGCACAATTGCCCTCATTTCATAGGTTAGCAAAGTAATGCTTGAAATCCTCCAAGCTAGGCTTCAAAAGAATGTGAACCAAGAACTTCCAGATGTACAAGCTGGATATGAAATAAAGTGATATACTTTATTTTCTTGGGCTACAAAATCATTGTAGTTGGTGACTGCAGTTATGAAGCTAAAAGATGCTTGCTCCTTGGAAGAAAAGCTATGACAAACCTAGACAACATATTAAAGAGACATTACTTTGCCCTCAAAGTTCTATATAGTCAAAGCTATGGTTTTTCCAGTAGTCATGGGTGCATGTGAGATTGGACCATAAAGAAGGTTGAGCGCCAAAGACCTGATGCTTTCAAACTGTGGTGTTGGAGAAGACTCATGAAAGTCCCTTGGACTGCAAGGAGATCAAACCATCAATCCTAAAGGAAATCAACCCTGAATATTCTTTGGAAAGCCTGCTGCTGAAGCTGAAGCTCCAGTACTTTGGCCACGTGATGTGGTGAGCTGAGCCATTGAGAAAGACCCTGATGCTGGGAAAGACTGAAGACAGGAGGAGAAGGGGATGACAGAATAATATGGTTGGATGGCATCACTGACTCAATGGACATGAGTTTGAGCAAACTGTGGAAGATGATGAAGGACAGGGAAGCTTAATGTGCTGCAGTCCATGGAGTTGCAAACAGTTGGACACGACTGAGCGACTAAACAACAATGCCTGTAATGGGTATAGAGTTTTTTCATAAGATATAAGAGTTCCATCCGTCAAGAGGTGGAATCTAGTGATAGTAGCACAGCATTATGAATATACTCAATACCATTGAAATGTACAAAAAATGAGAAAGGTGGGAAATTTTGTATGAGGTCAGTTCAGTTCAGTTCAGTTCAGTGCCCAGTCGTGTCCGACTCTTTGAGACCCCAAGAATCGCAGCACGCCAGGCCTCCCTGTCCATCACCAACTCCCAGAGTTCACTCAGACTCATGTCCATTGAGTCAGTGATGCCATCCAGCCATGTCATCCTCTGTCGTCCCCTTCTCCTCCTGCCCCCAATCCCTTCCAGCATCAGAGTCTTTTCCAATGAGTCAACTCTTTGCATGAGGTGGCCAAAGTATTGGAGTTTCAGCTTTAGCATCATTCCTTCCAAACAAATCCCAGGGCTGATCTCCTTCAGAATGGACTGCTTGCATCTCCTTGCAGTCCAATGGACTTTCAAGAGTCATCTCCAACACCACAGTTGAAAAGCATCAATTCTTCAGCTCTCAGCTTTCTTCACAATCCAGCTCTCACATCCAAACATGACCACTGGAAAAACCATAGCCTTGACTAGACGGACCTTTGCTGGCAAAGTAATGTCTCTGCTTTTGAATATGCTATCTAGGCTGGTCATAACTTTCCTTCCAAGGAGTAAGCGTCTTTTAATTTCATGGCTGCGACCACCATCTGCTGTGATTTTGGAGCCCAGAAAAATAAAGTCTGACACTGTTTCCTCTGTTTCCCCATATATTTGCCATGAAGTGATGGGACCAGATGCCATGATCTTCGTTTTCTGAATGTTGAGCTTAAACCAACTTTTTCACTCTCCACTTTCACTTTCACCTTCACCAAGAGTGTCTTTAGTTCCTCTTCACTTTCTGCCATAAGGGTGGTGTCATCTGCATATGTGAGGTTATTGATATTTCTCCCGGCAATCTTGTTTCCAGCTTGTGTTTGAGGTATGTTTTACCAAAAGAAAAAAAAGTGGAAAATACTTAGAGAAGAATGAAAAAGAAAAAACCAAAAAACTTGTGCAAAACAGAAAAGCAGTCTCAGAGAGGAATGTATAAAGGTAAATATGAATTTTTTTTAAAAACAGAAAGCTCCCAATCCAGTAAATAACTTTACTCCTTAAATGTGTAGAAAAAGAAGAGCGAACTTAACCCTAGGAAGCAGAAGAATTGAGCTCTTGAGACATGCAACAGCTTGGATGGATCCAGACAATAACGTTATATGTTAAAAGCAGATCCCCAAAGATCATATGTGGCAAAACTATATGATTATATTTAGATAATGCTCTGGAAAAAACTAAATTGTAATGAATAAGAGGTAGCATGAAGGAAAACTTTGTGTGGATGATACAGTTTCATTTTGTTTTTTTGGCTACACTCTGGCTTATGGGATATTAGTTTCCTGACCAGGTAGAAAATCCTGGTCCACGACAGTGAAAGCCCAAGTCTTTTTTTTTTTTTTTTTTTTAATATAAATTTATTTATTTTAATTTGAGGCTAATTACTTTACAATATTGTAGTGGTTTTGCCATACATTGACATGAGTCAGCTACGGGTGTATGTGTTCCCCATCCTGATTCCCCCTCCCACGTCCCTCCCTATCCCATCCCTCTGGGTCATCCCAGTGCACCAGCCCCGAGAACCCTGAATCATGCACTGAACCGGGATTGGCGATTTGTTTCACATATGATAATATACATGTTTAAATGCCATTCTCCCAAATCATCCCAGCCTCGCCCTCTCCCACAGAATCCAGAAGACTGTTCTATACATCTATGTCTCTTTTGCTGTCTCCCATACAGGGTTATCGTTACTATCTTTCTAAATTCCATATATATGCATTCAGTTCAGTTCAGTTCAGTGCCCAGTCATGTCTGACTCTTTGCGACCCCATGAATCGCAGCACGCCAGGCCTCCCTGTCCATCACCAACTCCCAGAGTTCACTCAGACTCATGTCCATTGAGTCAGTGATGCCATCCAGCCATCTCATTCTCTGTCATCCCCTTCTCCTCCTGCCCCCAATCCCTCCCAGCATCAGAGTCTTTTCCAATGAGTCAACTCTTCACATGAGGTGGCCAAAATATTGGAGTTTCAGCTTTACCATCAGTCTTCCCAAAGAACACCCAGGACTGACCTCTTTTAGAATGGACTGATTGGATCTCCTTGCAGTCCAAGGGACTCTCAAGAGTCTTCTCCAACACCACAGTTCAAAAGAACCAATTCTTTAGTGCTCAGCTTTCTTCACAGTCCAACTCTCAAATCCATACATGACTACTGGAAAAACCATAGCCTTGACTAGATGGACCTTTGTTGGCAAAGTAATACCTCTGCTTTTGAATATGCTATCTAGGTTGGTCATAACTTTCCTTCCAAGGAGTAAGCGTTTTTAATTTCATGGCTGCAACCACCATCTGCAGTGATTTTGGAGCCCCCAAAACATAAAGTCTGACACTGTTTCCCCATCTATTTGCCATGAAGTGATGGGACCAGATGCCATGATCTTCGTTTTCTGAATGTTGAGCTTTAAGCCAACTTTTTCACTCTCCACCTTCACTTTCATCAAGAGGCTTTTGAGTTCCTCTTCACTTTCTGCCATAAGGATGGTGTCATCTGAATATCTGATGTTACTGATATTTCTCCCGGCAATCTTGATTCCAGCTTGTGCTTCTTCCAGCCCAATGTTTCTCTTGATGTACTCTGCATAGAAGTTAAATAAGCAGGGTGACAATATACAGCCTTGACGTACTTCTTTTCCTATTTGGAACCAGTCTGTTGTTCCATGTCCAGTTCTGACTGTTGCTTCTTGACCTACATACAGGTTTCTCAATAGGCAGGTCAGGTGGTCTGGTATTCCCATCTCTTTCAGAATTTTCCACAGTTTATTGTTATCCACACAGTCAAAGGTTTTGGTATAGTTAATAAAGCAGAAGCAGATGTTTTTCTGGAACTCTCTTGCTTTTTCCATGATCCAGAAAATGTCGGCAATTTGATTTCTGGTTCCTCTGCCTTTTTTAAAACTACCTTGAACATCTGGAAGTTCATGGTGCACGTATTGCTGAAGCCTGGCTTCAAGAATTTTAAGCATTACTTTACTAGCGTGTGAGATGAGTGCAATTGTACAGTAGTTTGAGCATTCTTTGGCATTACCTTTCTTTGGGATTGGAATGAAAATGACCTTTTCTAGTTCTGTGGCCACTGCTGAGTTTTCCAAATTTGCTGGCATATTAAGTGTAGCACTTTCACAGCATCATCTTTCAGGATTTGAAATAGCTCGTATACTGTATATCTCCATTGTATATTCTATCTTCCTTTGTCAAAGATAAGGTGTCCATAGGTGTGTGGATTTATGTCTGGGCTTTCTATTTTTTTTTCCATTAGTCTATATTTCTGTCTTTGTGCCAATACCATACTGTCTTGATGACTGTGCTTTGTAATAGAGCCTGAAGTCAGGCAGGTTCATTCCTCCAAGTCCATTCTTCTTCCTCAAGTTTGCTTTGGCTATTCAAGGCTTTTTATATTTCCATACAAATTGTGAAGTAATTTGTTCTAGTTCTGTGAAAAATACCGTTGGTAGCTTGATAGGGATTGCATTGAATCTATAGATTACTTTGGGTAGTGTACTTGTTTACACTATATTGATTTTTCCGATCCATGGACACGGTATATTTCTCCATCTATTTGTGTCCTCTTTGATTTCTTTCAGCAGTGTTTTATAGTTATATATATAGGTCTTTTTTTTTCTTTAGGTATATATATCCCTAAGTATTTTATTCTTTTCATTGCAATGGTGAATGGAATTGTTTCCTTAATTTCTATTTCTATTTTCTCATTGTTAGTGCATAGGAATGCAAGGGATTTTTGTGTGTTGATTTTATATTTTGCAACTTTACTATATTCATTGCTTAGCTCTAGTAATTTTCTGGTGGAGTCTTTAGGGTTTTCTATGTAGAGGATCATGTCATCTGCAAACAGTGAGAGTTTTACTCCTTCTTTTCAAATCTGGATTCCTTTTATTCCTTTTTCTGCTCTGATTGCTGTGGCCAAATCTTTCAAAACTATGTTGAATAGTAGGGGTGAAAGTGGGCACCCTCGTCTTGTTCCTCACTTTAGGGGAAATGCTTTCAGTTTTTTACTATTGAGGATAATGTTTGCTGTGGGTTTGTCATATATAGCTTTTATTATGTTGAGATATATTCTTTCTATTTCTGCCTTCTGGAGAGTTTTTATCATAAATGGATGTTGAATCTGTCAAAAGCTTTCTCTGCATCTATTGAGATAATCATATGGTTTTTATCTTTCGTTTTGTTAATGTGGTGTATTATGTTGATTAATTAGCGGATATTGAAGAATCCTTGCATCCCTGGGATAAAGCCCACTTGGTCATGATGTATGATCTTTAGTATGTTGTTGGATTTTGTTTGCTAGAATTTCGTTGAGGATTTTTGCATTTATGTTCATCAGTGATATTGGCTTGTAGTTTTCTTTTTTGGTGGCATCTTTGTCAGGCTTAGGTATTAGGGTGATGGTGGCCTCATAGAATGAGTTTGGAACTTAACTTTCCTCTGCAATTTTCTGGAAGAGTTTGAGTAGGATAGGTGTTAGCTCTTCTCTAACTTTTTGGTAGAATTCATCTGTGAAGCCTCTGGTCCTGGGCTTTTGTTTGCTGGAAGGTTTCTGATTACAGTTTCAATTTCCATGCATGTGATGGGTCTGTTAAGATTTTCTATTTCTTCCTGGTTCAGTTTTGAAAAGTTGCACTTTTCTAAGAATTTGTCCATTTCTTCCAAGTTTCCATTTTATTGCAATATGATTGCTGATAGTAGTCTCTTATGATCCTTTGTATTTCTGTGTTGTCTGTTGTGATCTCTCTATTTTCATTTCTAGTTTTATTGATTTGATTTACCTCCCTTTGTTTCTTGATGAGTGGCTAATGGTTTTTCATTTTATTTATCATCTCAAAGAACCAGCTTTTGGCTTTGTTGATTTTGGCTATGGTCTCTTTTATTTCTTTTGCATTTATTTCTGCCCTAATTTTTAAGTTTTCTTTCCTTATATTAACCCTGGGGTTCTTTATTTCTTGCTTTTCCAATTGCTTTAGGTATAGAGTTAGGTTATTTATTTAACTTTTTTCTTGTTTCTTGAGGTAAGCCTGTATTGCTATGAACCTTCCCCTTAGCACTGCTTTTACAGTGTCCCACAGGTTTTGGGTTGTTGTGTTTTCATTTTCATTCGTTTCTATGCATATTTTGACTTCTTTTTTGATTTCTTCTGTGATTTGTTGGTTATTCAGCAGTGTGTTGTTCAGCCTCCATATGTTGGGATTTTTAATAGTTTTTCTCCTGTAATTGACATCTATTCTTACTGCATTGTGGTCAGAAAAGATGCTTGTAATGGTTTCAAGTGTTTTGAATTTACCAAGGCTAGATTTATGGCCCAGGATGTAATCTATCCTGGAGAAGTTTCCATGTGCACTTGAGAAAAAGGTGAAATTCATTGTTTTGGGGTGAAATGTCCTATAGATATCAATTAGGCCAAAACTGGCCCATTGGATCTTTTAAAGTTTGTGTTTCCTTGTTAACTTTCTGTCTAGTTTATCTATCCATAGATGTGAGTGGGGTATTAAAGTCTGCCACTATTACTGTGTTATTATTAATTTCCCCTTTCATACTTGTTAGCATTTGTCTTACATATTGCAGGCTCCTTTGTTGGGTGCACATATATTTATAATTGTTATATCTTCTTCTTGGACTGATCCTTTGATCATTATGTAGTGTCCTTCTTTGTATCTTTTCACAGCCTTTAAATCTATTTTATCTGATGTGAGTATTGCTACTCTTGCTTTCTTTTGGTCTATATTTGTGTGGTATATCTTTTCCCAGCCCTTCACTTTCAGTCTTATGTGTCCCTTGTTTTGAGGTAGGTCTCTTGTAGACAACATATATAGGGGTCTTGTTTTTGTATCCACTCAGCCAGTCTTTTGTATCCATTCAGCCAGTCTTTTGTATCCATTCAGCCAGTCTTTGTCTTTTGGTTGGGACATTCAACCCATTTACATTTAAGGTAATTATTGATAAGTATGATCCTGTTGCCACTTATTTTCCTATTTTGGGTTCAAGTTTATACACTCTTTCCATATTCTGGCAGTTTGTGGTTCCTCTTTATTGTGGGGGTTCCTCACTGTGGCTGGGGTTGGACAGGTGAGTTGTCAAGGTTTCCTGGGTAGGGAGGCTTGGGTCAGTGTTCTGGTGGGTGGAGCTGGATTTCTTCTCTCTGCAGTAAAATAAAGTGTCCAGTAATGAGTTATGAGATGTCAATGGGTTTGGAGTGACTTTGGGCAGCCTGTATATTGAAGCTCAGGGCTGTGTTCCTGTGTTGCTGGAGAATTTGCATGGTATGTCTTGCTCTGGAGCTTGTTGGCCCTTGGTGGTACTTGGTTTTAGTGTAGGTATGGAGGCTTTTGATGAGCTCTTACTGATTAATGTTCGCTGGAGTCAGGAGTTCTCTGGTGTTCTCAGGATTTGGACTTAAGCCTCCTGCCTCTGCTTTTCAGTCTTATTCTTACAGTAGCTTCAAGACTTCTCCATCTATACAGCACTGATGATAAAACATCTAGGTTAATGATGAAAAGCTTCTCCACAGTGAGGGACACCCGGAGAGGTACACAGTTACATGGAGAAGAGAAGAGGGAGGAGGGAGATAGAGGTGACCAGGAGGAGAAGAGGGGGAATCAAAGGGGGAAGAGCAAGCTAGGCAGTAATCACTTCCCCATGTGCTCTCCACAGTCTGGATCCCTCAGAGATGTTCTCAGAGTTACATAGAGAAGAGGGAGGAAGGAGACAGAGGTGACCAGGAGGATAAAGGGGGGAATCAAAAGGAGAGAGACAGATCCAGCCAGTAATCATCTCCCTAAGTGTTTCCCACAGCCCAGAACACGCAAAGAGATTCATATAGTTGGGTAGAGAAGAGAAGTGGGAGGGGAGGAGATAGAGGCGACCTGGTGGAGAAAAGGGAGAGTCCAAAGTGGGGAGAGAGTAATCAAGCCAGTAATCTTGCTCCCGAATAAAAATGGGTACTGAAGACTGGGTTCTTAAAGGTACAAAATTGATAACATATACCAAAAAGCAAAGATTAAAAATCTAGAGTAGAAGTTAGATTCTCAAAAATACAATATTACAAAAAATCAAAGTCACAGAAATTTATATATATATATATATAGATAGATATATGAAGTTTGCTTTAAAAATAAGGTGTTTTTTTTGCAAAGTAATATCATGTTATAACGATGAAAATTAAAGGAGTAATAGAGAACTTCCTGATGTTCAGGCTGGTTTTAGAAAAGGCAGAGGAACCAGAGATCAAATTGCCAACATCCGCTGGATCATGGAAAAAGCAAGAGAGTTCCAGAAAAACATCTATTTATAAAGCAGAAATATGACTATGCCAAAGCCTTTGACTGTGTGGATCACAATAAACTGTGGAAAATTCTGAAAGAGATGGGAATACCAGACCACCTGAGCTGCCTCTTGAGAAATTTGTATGCAGGTCAGGAAGAAACAGTTAGAACTGGACATGAAAAAACAGACTGCTTCCAAATAGGAAAAGGAGTACGACAAGGCTGTATATTGTCACCCTGCTTACTTAACTTATATGCAGAGTACATAATGAGAAACGCTGGACTAGAAGAAGCACAAGCTGGAATCAAAATTGCCTGGAGAAATATCAATAACCTCACATATGCAGATGACACCACCCTTATGGCAGAAAGTGAAGAGGAACTCAAAAGCCTCTTGATGAAAGTGAAAGTGGAGAGTGAAAAAGTTGGCTTAAAGCTCAACATTCAGAAAACAAAGATCATGGCATCTGGTCCCAACACTTCATGGCAAATAGATGGGAAAACAGTGTCAGACTTTATTTTTTTGGGCTCCAAAATCACTGCAGATGGTGAGTGCAGCCATGAAATTAAAAGACGCTTACTCCTTGGAAGGAAAGTTATGACCAACCTAGATAGCATATTCAAAAGCAGAGACATTACTTTGCCAACAAAGGTTCGTCTAGTCAAGGCTATGGTTTTTCCAGTGGTCATGTACGGATGTGAGAGTTGGACTGTGAAGAGGGCTGAGTGCCATAGGATTGATGCTTTTGAACTGTGGTGTTGGAGAAGACTCTTGAGAGTCCCTTGGACTGCAAGGAGATGCAAGCAGTCCATTCTGAAGGAGATCAGCCCTGGGATTTCTTTGGAAAGAATGATGGTAAAGCTGAAACTCCAGTACTTTGACCACCTCATGCCAATAGTTGACTTATTGGAGAAGACTCTGATGCTGGGAGGGATTGGGGGCAGGAGGAGAAGAGGAACGACAGTGGTTGAGATGGCTGGTGGCATCACTGACTCGATGGATGGAGTCTGGGTGAACTCCGGGAGTTGGTGATGGACAGGGAGGCCTGGCATGCTGCCATTCATGGGGTCACAAAGAGTCAGACACGACTGAGTGACTGAACTGAACTGAGAGGACTTAAAAATAAAATACATTTTAATTAAAAAATGATAATAGTGAAAATATTTCTAGGGCTTTCTCTGGAGCTGTTGCAGACAGTGTGGGGTCAGTTCATTTTCAGATAGTTCCTTGATTCGGCTTATGCTTCTCAAGATCTATAGGCCCCTTCCTATGTAGTCAGTGCTAACTACAAGGTTTTAATCTATTGCACCTGTCACTTCCAAAGTGTTCCCTCTGTTTATTTTAGCTTCTTCTGTTTGCTGGTCTCTTCAGTGTCTAATTTCTGCCCTGACACAAGGGGGATGTGGTGGTCACTTTTTTAGGCTCAGTTGTCCAGTCGGGCTGTGGGTAGGGAGGAACAGTGCAAGCAACTATCACTGGCATGTGTGGGGAGTGATCGAAGTGTCTCGGCCACACTGGGTTTGCCCCTGCTCATGGCGTGTGTGCTTTCCCATTCACACTGCTCAGGCTCTAGGTTGCTCTGCCAGGAACTGTCTGAGGTGAACCCTGGATTGCATGCACTTCCCAGGTCTAAGCCGCTCAGGTTCAGATTCTCAGGTACTCCACAAAGGTGCGGACTTGGTTGGGCCTGTGTTTTGTGCCCTTTCCAGGTCCGAGCAGCTCAGGTGACCAGGTGCTTGGTGAGTGTAGTCGTCCCCAGTTGGAGGCTGTGGCTTATCGCCTCCCCCATCCAAGCAGCTCGGTTTTCTGGGTGTACAATGGGCGCACCTTCTCAGGTGTGCCGTGTGTCTCTTCATGAGAGCTGATCTCTGGCTGTGACTCTCCGGGTGGATGTCAACCATCCAGAATCCCAAGAAGTCTTGGTTAGCAACGAAGCCTGCTTGCAGTTTGGTATAGGATGCCTCTCTGGGGCCGTAAATGCCCCCTTCTGGCTCTGGCTGCCCTCGCCTGCCTGTCTCCCATGGGGGATGGGCCGGTCCGTAGCCAGCTAGCTCTGCTCAGTCCTTTGTTCTGTGAGCTGGCCTGGTGGTGTCTTAGGTTAGGGCTTTTCACTGGGATAGCTAGCCCACAGTCTGGGTTGCTATCTCAAGTTAGTTCCCTCAGATTGTCCTCGGGGCATTCAGATCTGGTCATTATCCTACACAATGCAGCCCGCGCCTCCCTGTCCAGACCCCCTTGCTAGTGGTGGATGCGAGTGTCTGCACTGCTTCTCTGCTGGGAGTTGCCATTAGGCATGTAATCTGTAAACTTCCTTCCAGGGATGGATCTTCACCCCTACCTCTTTTATCTCTCTTTTTTATCTTTTATACTTTTTCCTACCTCCTTTCGAAGACAATAGGCTGTCTTTCTAGGTGCCTGGTGTCCTCTGCCAGCATTCAGAAGTTGTTTTGTGGAATTTGTTCAGTGTTCAAATATTCTTTCGATGAATTTGTGGGGAAGACAGTGGTCTCCCCATCCTATTCCTCTGCCATCTTCTGAAAGGCCAAGTCTTAGCCACTGAACCCCCAGCTTTACGTCTTGGTGGAGATGATGGTTACACAAATATACACAGGTGACAAAATGATATGTCTGTATATACATATTACATCAATAAGAAATTTTATATTATAATTATGAAAGATGCAACTTTAGGAAAGGTTAGTGGGACTTCTCTGCACTATTTTTATACTTCTTGTGAATACATTTATTTAAAAATAAAAGGCTTGCATTTTAAAATGGAAATTTTTCATGGGTTTGAAACTGCATAAATTATATCACTGTTCTATACTGCAGATTCAAATAAAAATTAGTTTGGTCATTGAACAAGATAAAGCAATACATTTGCTTTATATGGAAACTTCAGAAACCTGAAATTCAGCTCTGACAGTCACCGCTCCAGCCTCAAGGATGATACAAGGATGATTCAGTGTAACAATGAATATTGTCATAATTTTTGTCAGCTGAGAGAATTAACTTATGATTATCTTCCTGGCATAGTTCTAGAACCCTGAGGAATAATTACCAAGCCTAGTCCAACTCAGGAACAATCTATTACCTCAGAAGGTAAGTGCACACTTTAAAATGATGAATAACTAACAGGAGACACATGGCATCAGAGAGGGCAATTTAGGCTCCCCTGGACATGCCAGACTGAGTCCCTGTACATGCGGCCATTTCCACTTTGGATAACAAACAGGTTAGTGCCCAGTGGGAGATGAAATCACACAGCCCCTTCCCCATAACTCTGGCTGCCTGTCATTGCTTTTCAGCACAGCGCCTGTGAGTTAACCTGCCTGAACCGGGCCACTGAGACCGGCTTTGGTAAGGATGCTGGTGTGATTGGGGTCTCAGGGCTGCAAGGAGATACTCAGACTTCTCTAGAATCTCACCTACTCATTGTGTTCTCCCTTTTCCAAATCTAAACTCATGCTCCCAACTCTTTAGTTCAGTTCAGTTGCTCAGTCGTGTCATCCCCCCATTTCAATTTCTTCTTTGTATTGGTTTTATAAACAAAAAGTTATGATATGATTACATTGTGGTTTTACTACATCAACTTTTAAAATTTCTTCTTTTTGCTTTCTCTTCTATTAGTAATTCCCCTTTTCCTGAATTCTTCTTTTCTCTTAAAATTTCTTCCTTGGCTTCTTTGGTCATTTCCATTTCTCTTCTTTAATTTCTGTTCATTAAAAAAAATCTCTTCTATGGAATTAAGATAATCATGTATACTTGATTATAAATCAAAATATATCATCTATTGATTGCATAACCTTTTTTGTCCATATTCTTTTATTATTTTTTTCTTTGTCCTTTACACTTTAAGAGTGTGTCTTAACCCCTATTCTATTTTTATTCCTTGTCTCTTTTCATGGTGGCATTTTCTCTTCAACTTGCATGCGTTTGTTTTTTTAGAGGTTTTTTAAAACATATATCCAATGATTTTTCCTATCAATTAATATTTCAAGTCATTTTCTTCATTCTTCCTTTTATCTACTTCTGCAAAGTATATCACTCTTTTTTCTTTCTGCTACTAATTACAGTATTTCTGCTGTTTCCATGATCTTCTCCACCATCATCTATTTTCAGAAGAGTATTTGTTGTCCTTTTGTTTCTCTTTCCCTTGTCCTTTGGTTTATACTTAATTCTATTATCTTTTATCCAATAAATTTTGCTCATCCTAATACATCTGCACACCAGGATTTGCAGTTACGTTGTGGCAGACATCTTCCTCCTCCATTGCTGTTGTTGTTCAGTTGCTAAGTCATGCCTGACTCTTTGCGACCCCATGGACTGCAGCACGCCAGACTTTCTTCCTCCTTAGGACTGGTTATTACATTCACTTTATATTAATTGTAACATGGTCAAATTTTAAAAATATTTTTATTTGTATTTCTTTTTTTAAAAACATTTGAGAAAAATGTATCTGGCCTAAATTCTTGAAGATATTCTCTATATTAATTCCAAAATATCTAATAGATTTGTTTGTATAAAATAGATGTTATATGCATTTTCTGATAAAATAATCACATTATATCAGAAATATCTAAGGTCATTTGTAGAAAAGAACATCGTTTTTGTAAAAGATTCTTTTCCCACTTTATGGAAATGTGGAGATTGATTTCTAGAAATTCTACTTGTTTCACAGGGACCTCCTGGACCAAAATCATTGTATTTAATGATTTAACTTTGTAATGATTTATTTTGATATCTCCTAGAACAACTATTTACATTCTTCTTCATACAAATTTCTTTGATAGTTCTTGACATTGTGCATATCATTCTATAGTTGGAATTATCAGTTTTCAGAAATAGTTTGGATTTTGTAATATTTGTATATTATTTCTGAAAACTTGTCATCACTAACATATTACAGCTTTGAGTCTTTGAATATAAGGGATCTTAACATTTATTTCGGAGAAAGCAATGGCACCCCACTCCAGTACTCTTGCCTGGAAAATCTCATGGACGGAGGAGCCTGGTGGGCTGCAGTCCATGGGGTCGCTAAGAGTCGGACACGACTGAGAGACTTCACTTTCACTTTTCCATTTCATTCATTGGAGAGGGAAATGGCACCCCACTCCAGTGTTCTTGCCTGGAGAATCCCAGTGATGGGGGAGCCTGGTGGGCTGCCGTCTACGGGGTCACACAGAGTCGGACACGACTGAAGCGACTTAACAGCAACAGCAGCAACATTTATTTAGGGCTTTAATATTTCTTAACAGAGTCATATACTTTTTCTCTTAGTGCTCTCATGTCTTTTGTCTTTGTGTTTATAGTTGTTTGATAGTTCTATGCCATTTAGGGAGTGTCTCAACCTTAAGCTTTATCCTATAGAAATAGAGTTTGTTTCTGACATCAATAAATTTACTGCTTATTATATAGTGATATTTTTATCCACTTGTGAAGCTCTCTTAGTTCTATTTTTTTTAACCCTAGGTTCTTTGGACTTTATATACGTAAAATAATGACGTCTAATGGGGAAAATACGTTTCTTCCTTTCCCAAACTTAGGCTAGTCCTTTTCTTGCCCTGTTTTGTGGATCATCTCCTCTGGTACAAAGTTGATGAAAAATTACCCTGTTTTCTTCCTGCTCAGAAAGAGTAAGTTCACAGGGCTTAACCATTATACAGGATGATTATGGACCAAGGGTTATAATTACTTTTACTAGGTTAAACAATACAATGCTCATCCTTACTTTTCTACAAGTTGTTTTGCTTTTGAATGCAGTTTGAATTTTACCAAGAAATTTTGATGCAAGTACTGGGAAGGTCATACTTTAACTTGTGAACATAGTTATTTCATGGAGTAATTTCTTTTTAATATTAAGGTGAATTTGCTTTCTTGAGACAAAGCTAACTAATTTTTGGAAACTATCTTTTATATATTATTGGATTAATTAACTGATTTGTTCAGAATTCCGTCTTCATGGATAATATTGATATGTCTTTTCATTTTTATGTATCATCAGACTTGTGTTTTATTTCAGTGTTCAGTTCAGTTCAGTTGCTCAGTCATATCCGACTCTTTGCGACCCCATGATTCGCAGCACCCCAGGCCTCCCTGTCCATCACCAACTCCCAGAGTTCAATGTTATATCTCTGCAATAAATGAGTTTTAGAATTACTTGTACCGTGATGTTTTGTTAGAATTCACTATGACATTCTCTGGTTCTAGAAGTTACTTGTGGAATGGTTTCTGACAATCTCATTGTAAGGGCTGCTTCTTAAAAATTCAATGTAGGGCATAATCCATTAACAGTCACTTTTTCATCTGAAAAAGTGATTGAAAAGCATTTTTTAGAATTTTTTTTGTAGTAGTGACTGGGACGGTTTTGGGCTGTGTATGCGTGTGCATGCATGTACGTGGATGTGTGTCTTAAAATATTCTTATTATACCTTTATAGTGATATTTTCATCTATATTCAGTTTCTAGGACACCATTTGTTTTCCTTTATCACATCAACTCTATAATTCTGTTCTCTGTGACTTCTATTATGGTTAAAACATTCTTAAGAATGATAGTCTGTGTCTGCTGCTGCTGCTAAGTCGCTTCAGTCGTGTCCGACTCTGTGTAACCCCATAGACGGCAGCCCACCAGGCTCCCCTGTCCCTGGAATTCTCCAGGCAAGAACACTGGAGTGGGTTGCCACTTCCTTCTCCAATGCATCAAAGTGAAGATTGAAAGTCAAGTCACTCAGTTGTGTCCGACTCTTAGTGACCCCATGGGCTGCAGCCCACTAGTCTGTGTCTACCTAGAGCTAAATTCTTTCATTCCTTAACTTTCTTTATAAACTGTGGTAAAGGTGGCTCGGATGGTAGAGAATCCACCTGCAATGTGGGAGACCTGGGTTCAATCCCTGGGTTGGGAAGATCCCCTGGAGAAGGGAACAGATACCCACTCCAGTATTCTGGCCTGGAGAATTCCATGGACAGAGGAGCCTGGCAGGCTGCAGTCCATGGGGTTGCAAAGAGTAGGACACAACTGAGCTACTTTTCACACCACATACACAAAATACACATAATTTCCCAGGTGGCTTAGTGGTAAAGAATCTTCCTGCCAATGCAGGAGATTCAGGAGAGGTGAACTTGATCCCTGTGTCAGGAAGATCCCTTGGAGTAAAGAAATGGCCATCCATTCCAGTATTCTTGCCTGGAGAATTTCATGGACAGAGGAGCCTGATGGGTGAGAGTCCATGGGATCGTAAAGAGCTGGATTCGACTGAGCATGCACACATGCAAACAAAATACACACAACGTACAATTCACCTTTTGGACCTTTTTAAAGTCTGCAGTTCGGTGACCATATATATATTCATAATGGTAGATGATCGTCACCAGACTACTAAGTTCCAGAACTTTTTCATTGTTCCAAATGAAAACCTCATGCCCAACAAAGCAGTCATTCCCCATTCCCTCTTCCCCACAGTCTCTGGCAACTGCTAATCTGCTCTCATAGTGAACTTGCCTATTCTGGGTATTTCATGTCAATGAAATATGGCCCTTCTGTGTCTGATTCTTTTATAAGCATGTTTGCCAGATTCATCTATGTTGTAGCATGTATCAGTGTTTCAGCCCTTTCAATAGCTAAAAACTGCATTTTGCTTATTCAGTCCTCCATTGATGCGCCTTTAGACTATTTCCGCTTTTTGGACATTGCAACTATATATACTACAAATATTTGTGTACAAGTTTTTGTTTGAATACCTGTCTCTATCTATTTGGGACTATGCATAGGAGTACTATTGCTGAATCATGTAGCACTTCTTTGTTTTATTTATGGAAGAACCAGTAAATTATTTCTTGTGAAGCCTGAAGCCCTTTAAATTTCCACCAGCAATGTTTGGAGACTTCCAACCTCTCCGCCTGTCATTATTTTCCTTCTTTTGAATTATTATAAGCCTAATGGATTTGAATTGACATCTCATTGGGGCTTTGATTTGTGTTTCTCTAAAGAATAATAATATTGAGCATATTTTCATGTTCTTCTTGGTCATATGCCTATTATTTTGGGAGAAGTGTCTGTTCAAGTTCTTTGTCCATATATTTATTGGGTTATTTGTTTTTTTGTTATTGAGTCATAGCAGTTTTTTTTTTTTTTTTAAACATATTGCAGCTACTAGACCCTTGAGATATTATTTGCTAATACTTTCTCCCACTTCATGTGTAGTCCCTTCAATTGCTTGATCATATCCTTTGACGTATGAATTTTTTTAATTTATAAAGTCCCAATTTATATTTTGTTGTTTTGTGCTTTAGGTGCCACATTTAAGATACCATTGCCAAATTCAAGGACATGAAGGTTTGTCCTTTTTTTATTCTAAGAGATTTATAGTTCTGAAGTTTAGTTATATGATTTATTTGGGGCTGATTTTTGAATATGATGTGAAATAAAGGGCCAGCATACTCATTTGCATGCAGAAGTCCAACACTGGACACTGTTCTCTCCCCTACTGAATTTCCTTGTCATCCTTGTCAAAAATCATCTGGTCATTGATGTATGGGTACTTCTCTGTGTTCTATTCTATTCCATTCACTAATATCCCTGTCTTTATGCCAGTACCACACTGTTTTGATTACTGTCATCTTGTAGAAAATTTGAAAATCAGGAAATGTGAGTCCTCCAACTTTGTTCTTTAAGGTTGCTTTGGCAGTTGGATGTCCTTTCAAATGCCACAGGTATTCTAGGATTAGCTTTTCCATTTCTGCAAAATGGCCACTGGGTATTTGAAAAGGACAACATTGAACCTATAGATCACTTTGGGAGTGATGCCATTGTAATAATATTAAGTCTTCTAATTCACAGACATAGGGTGTGTTTCCATTCATTTCTGTCTTCTTTAATACCTTGCTACTATATTTTTTAGATTTAGTGTATAAATCTTTTACCTCTTTCATTAAATGTTTTCCTAGATATTATAGTCTTTCTAACACTATTTTAAGTTTCATTTTCTTAATTTTTTTGGATTGTTCATTGCTAGCATATACAAATACAGCTGAACTTTGTGTGCTGATCTTATATCTTACAACTTTGGTAAATTTATGTATTGGTTAAAAGTCTTTTTGCAGACCCTTTAGGATTTTCTATATGTAGAATCATATCATCTATGAATAGAGCTAGCTTTACTTTTTCTTCCTAGTATTGATGACATTTTTTTTTCTTGACTAATTGCCATGGCTAAAAATTATAGCTCAGCGTTGAATAAAAGTGGTGAAACAGGCATCCTTGTCTTGTGCCTGATTTGAGGAGAATGAAAGCTTCCCGTCTTTTGCCATGTAGTGTGGGGCTGCGTGTGTCAGTCACTCAGCTCTGTCTGACTCTTGGCACCCCCATGGACTGTAGCCTGCCAGACTGCTCTGTCCATGGACTTTTCCAGGCAAGAATACTGGAGTGGGTTGCTGTTCCCTTCTCCAGGGGATCTTCCTGATCCAGGGATTGAACTACCTTTGGGTTCTTCATATATTGCCTTTCTCTTGTTGAGAAGGTTTTCCTCCTCCTGGATTATTGAGTGTTGTTTTTTTTTTTATCATGAAAAGATGCTGAATTTTTTTCAAATGCCTTTGAAGCATCATTGAATTGGTGATGTAGATTTTCCCTTCATTCCATTAATGTGATATATTATATTGATTTATTTTCATACTTTGAATTACTCTAGCATTCCTAGGATAAACCCCACCTGATTGTAGTATGCTATTTTTTTTAGTATGGTACTGGATTCAGTTTGCTCTGAACCTGTTCAAACTGTGATTCATGCTGTACTTTCCACTCTGGAGTGGAAGTAAGAATGGACAGACCAGCCAGACTGCATTCCAGATAGACTACAACAGTAACAGGGGCAGCTTGGTGCTATCATAGGTATAGCCTGGATGGGTCCCTGGGTTATGTGGGCTGAAGGTTGAGGTGGAAGTAACATTGATAACAGTGACATGAAGGTATTCTTATGGCACTTTTTAAGTTTTCTTCATCTTGCTAGATGTCATGTGTGAAATTAACCAACACTCTCTGTTGACATTCAGCCACAGATGTTCTAAACAGAGAGACAAAATCCTCTAAGATAATGAACTTCAGACCCAAGCTATTTAAGATAAAGGCAATGGCACCCCACTCCCGTACTCTTGCCTGGAAAATCCCATGGACTGAGGAACCTGGAAGGCTGCAGTCCATGTGGTCGCTGAGGGTCGGACATGACTGAGCGACTTCCCTTTCACTTTCACTCATTGGAGAAGGAAATGGCAACCCACTCTAGTGTTCTTGCCTGGAGAATCCCAGGGACGGGGGAGCCTGGTGGGCTGCTGTCTATGGGGTCGCACAAAGTCGGACACAACTGAGGCGACTTAGCAGCAGCAGCAGCAAGAGCTTCTAGTTTCAGTTCAGAGTCCATGCCTAAGCATCCACCAAATACAATCCAAGAGCAAATTAAACATAAAGCAAATATAAGCAAGTAAATAATAAAGATTAGAGCAGACATCAATGAATTTAAAACAGGAAAACAAAAGAGAAAAATCAAAATCAAGAAAATTAATATTCTTCTAGATAGTCTGACCAAGGAAGAAAGATAAGACACAAATTGTATTAGAGGAATGACAGAAAGAGAACATAACTAATGATTCCCAAAACACTTAAATACTCGTAAGGGAATTCCACACGCTTGCCTCCTGGCTCAGCAGCAAAGACTCTGTCTGCGATGCAGGAGCTGAAGAAGACATGGGTTCGATCACTGGGTCAGGAAGACCCCCTGGAGGAGGGCATGGCAACCCACTCCAGTGTTCTTGTTTTCCTGGAGAATCCCATGGACAGAGGAGCCTGGTGTGCTGCAGTCCATAATGTTGCAAAGAGTCGGACACAACTGAAGTGACTTAGCATGCACACACAAGGGAATTCTACAATCAACCTTAAGCCTGTAAATTTGATAATTTGCATGAAATAGACTAATTCCTTTAAAGACAAACCACCAGTAGTTACTCCAGAGAAGCGGGTGACAGAGGATGAGTTGCTTGGATGGCATCACTGACTCAATGGACAGGATTTGAACAAACTCTGGGGGATAGTGTAGAACAGGGAAGCCTGATGTGCTGCAGTCCATAGGGTTGCAGGGAGTTGGACATTGATTTAGCTACTATACTAGAACAACAGCAGCAGATCTAGATACCCTGAATAGCCCTAGACCTACTAAAGCAATCCAGATGCAGATGATTTCAGCAGCAAATACTACCAAATGTTTATAGAATAATACTGATTGTATACAAGCTCTTCCACAGAATGTAAGGGAAAGGAGCACTTCCCAAATCACTTTAAGACTTCTTTTATTCTCATGTCAAAACTAGACCAGAAAACAACAGATCACTATCACTCATGAAAACAGACACAAGAGTTTGTGTCCAAGATAAATATTAGCAAATAGAATCCAGTAGTACAAAAGAAGTGGACAAAAACATCATAATGGAATTGGAATCACTCCAGAACTGAAAGGTTGGTCTGAATTCCAATCAAGGCAAATCACTTACTAACATGCAAAATAAGGACAATTAAATGACTCTCCAGATGCAGAAAAAATTTGACAAAATTCAAAGCCCATTCATTTAAAAAGCTGTTAGTCAACTAGGAATGGAAAGAAACTCCTTAACTCAATAAAGGTTAGCTGGAAAATCGTGCAACTAACATTGTATTTAATGGTGAGTGATGGGAGTTTTCCTTCTACCGTGATTTTTAAAACACTGACTTAAACTTTGCATTTTGAGATAATTATATATTCCGATGTAGGTATTAGACAGGTCCCATGTACCCTGTACTCAATTTCCTCAGTAACACCTCACAAAACTACAGCGCAATATCACAAGTGGAAGCTCACATAGATATTGTCATATAACAGATGTGGGATTTAGTCGTGTCCAACTCTCCATGGGATTTTCCAGGCGGTATTACTGGAGTGGGTTGCCTGTTCCTTCTCCAGGGGATCTTCCCAACCCAGGGCTCAAACCTGGGTCTCCTGCATGGCAGGCGGATTCTTTACCAACAGAGCCATCAGGGCAAGATTCAGGGCATCCCATCTAAACAAGGATCCCTCGTGAGGTCCTTTAGAGCCACACCATCTCTCCTTTCACCATTTCCTGTACTTGACCCCTAGCAACCACCAATCTGTTCTCTCTTTCTGTATTTTGTCATGCAAAAGTGTCATATATAAATATAATCATAGAGTGTGTAACCTTTCAGACTGGTTTGTTCACCCAACATTTTCCCCTGGATTCATACAAGTTACTATGTTTATCAATAGTTTGCTTCTTAACTTTCTGAAAAGTGTCCCATTGTATGAGTGTATTGCAGTTTGTTTAAACCATTCATCTGTTGAAATAAAGATGTCTAGGTTTCCAATGTGTGGCTATTATGAATGACATTGCTATTAACACTAGAGTACAGATTTTGTGTGAAAATAAGTTTTCATTTCTCAGAAATAAATTCCCAGGAGTGCTGTTGCTGAGTTATATGGAAATTGCATGGCAAGTTTTTTTTTTTTTTTTTTGAAGAAGCTTCCAAACTCTTCTCCAGAGTGACTGTGATTTTATATCCCAACTAGTCATACACGAGAGGTATGTTTTCCCACACACTTGTCACTTTTAAAATTTCAGTTATCCCAATGGGTGGATAGTTGTAATAAGTCTGACTCTATCTTTTGGATGCTGTTTTCAACTTTTAGGCTGCCTGCTCAGCCTTCCCCCTATGACTCACACCTGTGCAAATCGACAAGGAATTCCAAGTGCTCTTGCTTTTGCCCTCGGTAAGAGACAAAGGACGCAATCCCCTGCTGGCAGGTGTGCAACCTCATCCAGACCACATTCATCAGGATTAAAAAAAAAAAAACCTCCTTTATATTCATTTTTCTATCCATTTTCCTATCCATTTTCCTATCATCTTGGGAGGCTTGTCCTGGTTTTTCACAGATAGAACCTCATTCAGTGAATAATAAGCCTCCTCCTAGCCCTTGGTCTGCCATCAGTCTCGACTTACGATACAAGGAAATAGTCAAATAGAAGCATAAGGGAGTCGTGAGACACTGCAGGACACAGCACTTACTGTGTGGTGAGATGGGTGATTCTAAATTTTTCTGTTTCAGCAAATCAGTGGATCCCAGTGCATAAGGTAAGAGATTTAGAATATGATGGAGGTAATCTTTAACATGGCTATTGATTTTGAGTTTGATCATAATATCTACTTTAATTTTTCTTGGACTAGTCAAACTTATAACAAACATGACAATAAAATATAACTAGTGTTAGATATGTTTCATTTGGCAGAATTTTTGTGTGACATTTATATATGCTTCAATAATGACTATTTCTAAAATGAGCTATATAATACAATAAGCATTTGGGAAGATATCATTGTATAGATGCTACTGGTTTTTCATATGCATAGAATGATGTGAACATTAGATTATGTAGATTAAGAGTTATAATTTTAAAGTAAAATGTCTCTTGAAGTTTACAACCAGCAGTACATTTCTAAGAGAAACTGACTGAAATAAATGGTGAATACATATGATATTTTCTGTCTTCATAAACATTAAATTCTGCTGTTTACAAATCCTGATGGTCCCTTAAGAAGTCTGATGTAGCTGAACACTTACTCATTGCAGGAAGGCTTCTGGAAGCTTGATACATTCACAATCACAATTATTTTGAATCTTTATGTTCATAATCAAAGTATTTACCTGTAGGATGTGCTGGCCTTGGTTTGAAGATCTAAGAGAGACTGAAAGACAATGATTTCCAGTGACAAGATTTTTGGGATCTTCTTCTTTTTTCAAATTTGCTTTGGGCTCATGGGGAATTCCTTGTCATTTATTTTGTATATGTACATCTTTTTAATTCTCCCCCATAAGAAGAAGCCCACAGATGTGATTCTTGCCCACCTGACTTTCGCTAACACCTTGACGCTTGTATTCAGAGGGGTTCCAAATATACTGTCGTCCTTTGGAATTAGTCCTGAGATGGGTGATATTGGCTGTAAAGCAGTGGTTTACATCCAGAGAGTTACTCGAAGTATTTCGCTGTATGCAACCTGTCTCCAGAGTATGTTTCAGGTTGTGACAATTACTCTGAGTAATAGTAAGTGGGCTTGGCTCAAAATAAAAATCTCAACATTTATTCAACCCTCTTTACTTTCTTCCTGGATCATCAACATGGTCATTTATTCTGAGATCATCTTAAGATATGTGGCCAACAGGAATACCACTTATGCTAGATCTGGGTATTATGCTGCTTATTGTAAAACTGATGTACCTCATCACCACATAGTAGCAACATTTCTAAGTGCAATATCCACTCGAGATTTGTTCCTTCTCTCTCTCATGACGTGTAGTAGTATCTACATGGTGACTATTCTCTTCAGACATCGCAAAACAGCTCAGCATGTTCGCAGTACCATCCAGTCTTCACAAGGCTCTCCTGAAATTAAAGCTACCAAACTTATTCTCATGCTGGTGAGCTGCTTTGTTTTCTTTTACTGGACCAACACCTTTCTCACTGTTTATTTATTTTCTGTGAGTGGGAACAAGTGGCAACTTGAGAGCTTTAGTAACTATGTTGCATCATGTTACCCGAGCATCTGTCCTTTCTTACTGATTAAAAATGAAAATAGAATTTCCAGAATAAATTCCATCAAAACAAAGATCAGAATTTTCTCTTTCTAAATTAAGTGATCATATGACCACTCCGTAGTATTCTGCACCACTGGAGGAATGTGCAGGAGTACAGAGTGGCTTGTTTTTCAATGACTTGAGTTAAAGCAGATTAGCTCCCACTGAATTGAGCTAAGAAGGTTTAGATGATGATGTCATGTATATAAGATTTAAAACTTTATAAAACTAACATATGGAATGTAGAATGTTTTGCAACATAGGAAACATTATTAAATCATAAAAGTACAGAAATTGATAATTTCACAAAGAAACACTGGTTACTTTTGAGTGTAAGCTAACCCAACACTAAGGTATGAAATATATGTTACGGTATAATATAAGCTATCACTACATGGGAAATAGATGGAGAAACAGTGGAAACCGTGTCAGACTTTATTTTTGGGGCTCCAAAATCACTGCAGATGGTGACTGCAGCCATGAAATTAAAAGACGCTTACTCCTTGGAAGGAAAGTTATGACTAACCTAGATAGCATATTCAAAAGCAGAGACATCACTTTGCCAACAAAGGTTCGCCTAGTCAAGGCTATGGCCTTTCCTGTGGTCATGTATGGATGTGAGAGCTGGACTGTGAAGAAGGCTGAGCGCCAAAGAATTGATGCTTTTGAAGTGTGGTGTTGGAGAAGACTCTTGAGAGTCCCTTGGACTGCAAGGAGATCCAAGCAGTCCATTCTGAAGGAGATCAGCCCTGGGATTTCTTTGGAAGGAATGATGCTGAGGTTGAAACTCTAATACTTTGGCCACCTCCTGGGAAGAGTTGACTCATTGGAGAAGACTCTGATGCTGGGAGGGATTGAGGGCAGGAGGACAAGGGGACGACAGAGGATGAGAGGCTGGGTGGCATCACTGACTCGATGAATGTGAGTCTGAGTGACCTCCGAGAGCTGGTGATGGATAGGGAGGCCTGGCGTGCTGCAGTTCATGGGGTTGCAAAGAGTCGGACACGACTGAGCGACTGATCTGATCTGATCTGATGATATAATCTGTGCTTTATACTTTGGTATGTTAGAAACATTTCACATTTAGTTTTAAAAATAGATAAAAGTCTTCACATTGGTGTATCAATTCAGAAATGTCTTCCAATTTTACAATAATTACTTACCTACATTTAAGATACAGTAGGAATAGAGAGATAAAACAGCATCTCACAACACCTAAGAGATTTGTTTTGGTCCTGAGGACTGTTGAGCATACAAGTGAACTTAGGCTCTGAATTGCAGATTAAAAAATAAAGGGGGCCAAAATTAAGTTCCCAAGATTTAGGTACCTCCTGAAGGTAAAGACAAATGGGAGAGCTTCTCACAGTTATCTAAACAGTTGCTCTAAAGGGCTACACGTTCAGCAGACAGCACAGCAGAGTGTTCATGTAAGTAGGTGGTTTGGGTTTTGAGTTAGAGGCTCAGCTTTGGGTGTGGGTTTGGGTTTGGCGCTAGGGTTAAGATTCAGATTGCAGTTTGGCTTTGGGTTGAAGTTAGGTTTAGAGTTAGGATTAGGGTTACGATTAAACATCAGGTTTGTGATAGGGCTCTGGCTTATATTTGGGTTGAGGTTGGGATTAAGGTACAGTTGGGGCTGTAATAGTGGTTACAGCTTTACTGCTTGTGCTTTTGGTTTCATAGAAGGATTCTTTGCAAAATTGTTATCATGAATATTTACCCCTGTTTTTTTTGTATAGCTTTCTTGTTTTTGCTCCTATATTTAGATCGGTGAGATATTTTATATATATTACTCTTTGTAAGTGATTCAGAGTAAAGTGCTCACTTTTTTGTTTTTTCTCTTCTTCTGTTTTTCTTTCCTTTCCATTCCTTCCCTTTCCTCTTCCCTTCCTCCTATTTCTCTCCTTCTTTCCCGTCTCCTTCCTTCTTTTTCTTGGTTGGTGAGTTGCTGTCCCTTTGTACCAGCATCCATGTTTAAATACTCTCTGCTTTTCTCGTTGAATTCTTCTGGCAGCTTTGGGAAACACTGCCCAGCACAGACAGACATGTGTGTGTACTTTTGTCCTCCCAAGTCCCTTCCATCAGTGAGTTTCCTGTGTTCTGCCGTGCCACACTGTCTTGACTACTGTCCCTTTGTAGTACATCTTCATATTGGAAAAGACCAATCTTCCTGCTTCATTTCTCTTTTGTCATGTTTGGCAATTCTAGTCCTTTGTATTTGCACATGAATTATACAGTCAGGTTGTCAATTTTGACAAAGAATGATTTGGGGATGTTGATAGGATTATGTAAATCTGGAAGTATGTTTGGGGATTATTGCCATTTTAGCATATTAAGCATTCTGATATATGAACATTGGACATGTTTTCCATATATTTACACACTTAATTTCTTTCAACACAGTTTTGTAGTTCTAATAGTTTTTGCTCCTTTTTGAAATTTATTTCTAAGCACTTAATTCTTTTTTGATGCTATCATGAATGGAATTAAAAAAATTTTTTTTTTATTTTTCTTTGCAAGCCGTCTTTGTCTGCTTGGGCAACAATAACAAAATACTGCAGACTGGGCCACATAAACAGCATACATTTTTATTTTCTCACAGTTCTGGAGGTTGGAAAGTCCAAGATTAAGGTTCTGACAGAGTTCAGTTCCTGGTGAGATTTCTCTTCCTGGCTTGCAGATGGCCATTCTCTCACTGTGTACTAAACATTTTGCAGTGAGGGAGACAGGGTCTCTAGCATCTCTTTCTGTTTGAAAATGATAGCAATTCTATTCACATTGGGTCAGAGTTCCACTCTTATGATCTCATTAATCTCAGTCACTTCACAGAGCATCCTATTTGCTTGAAATAGGATGTTTGGAAAATGTTGGGAAATTAGGGAGTTGATATATGATTTGGGGGTAACGAAGTCCATTTCAGAGCACAGAAAAAACAATAAAGCTTTTTATTCTGCCACCTTGCTGAACTCATTTCTTAGTCCTATTTTTTTTTTTTTTAGTGGATTCCTTTGGATTTTCAATATGTAAGATCTTGTCATCTGTGAATAAACATTTTCTGTTTCCTTTTCCAATCTGTGGTCCTTTTATTTAACTTTCTTACCTAATTGCTCTGATTAGGGTCTTCAGTGCAGTACTGAGAGAACTGGCAAGAGTGGACATTCTTGTCTTGTCCCTGATCTCAAGGGCACAGCACCCATTCATTTGTCATTAGGTATGATGTTTGCTGTGGGTTTTTGTAGATCCCCTTGATCAGTTTGAGGAAGTTCCTTCTCCCTAGTCTGTTGAGTACTTTATCATGTACTATGCGAGACGGCTGGAAAGGCAATGGCTAAGAAGAGCTGCAAATCCTGGCCAATGATGCGGTGAGCTCCTTGCTGTACATTGAAGCAGATGATGTGAAAAGAAGACGAATAATGCTGACCTTACTGATCTCTTATCATGTGCTCAGCACTCTCCTAAGTGGTTTACATGTTTGACTCATTCAATCATCACAGCCATCCAAAGTTGTTCAAGTGCAGTTATTAGCCTTCTTTCTCAGATAAGGAAACCAAGGCTCACAAACATTGACTCCTGTATCTGGTTGGTAGAGCTGGGCTTCAGATGGACTTCAGAATCTGAGAAATATATCACCCCCTGAACCAGCTTGATGGAGGGGAAGGGCTGGGGTGAGAGTGCTGCAGAGGAGGTGGCTATGGTCAGAGGGGATGTAAACAACGAGTGTTCATGCCCAAGAGACTGTCTTAGATGATTGGGATGAATCAGTGACCGAATTAGGCTAAGTCTATCTGAGCCAACGTTCAAACAATGGGAGACAGACAGCAAACCATAGCTACCGCAGGTGACGTCTATCGTTACACTAAAATATGTATAAATACTACGTGGGAAGGTGGAAGATAGGAATGCTGAGGATAAGGAGGGGCAGGAGTGGCAGTGCTAGTCCCTGTTGTAAAGCTGCATTTACACTAGTTAGTTGCTCAGTTGTATCCGACTCTTTGAGATCCCATGGACTGTAGCCCACCAGACTCCTCTGTCCATGGAATTCTCCAGGCAAGAACACTGGAGTGGGTAGCCATTCCCTTCTCCAGGGCATCTGCTCACCCCAGGGATCAAACCTGGGTCTCCTGCATTGCAGGCAGATTCTTTACCAACTGAGCCACCAGGAATGCCATTTATATTTACACTAAGGAAGCAAATAATCATGATGGTGTGATCACTGACCTAGGGCCAGACATCCTGGAATGTGAAGTCAAGTGGGCCTTAGGAAGCATCACTATGAACAAAGCTAGTGGAGGTGATGTAATTCCAGTTGAGCTATTTCAAATCCTGAAAAATGATGCTGTGAAAGTGCTGCACTCAATATGCCAGCAAATTTGGAAAACTCAGCAGTAGTCACAGGACTGGAAAAGGTCAGTTTTCATTCGAATCCCAAAGAAAGGCAATGTCAAAGAATGCTCAAGCTACTACACAATTACATTCATTTCACATGCTAGTAAAGTAATGTTTAAAATTCTCCAAGCCAGGCTTCAGCAATACGTGAACCGTGAACTTCCAGATGTTCAAGCTGGTTTTAGAAAAGGCAGAGAAACCAGAGGTCAAAGTACCAACATCTGTTGGATCATCGAAAAGCAAGAGAGTTCCAGAAAAACGTCTATTTCTGCCTTATTGACTATGCCAAACCTTTGACTGTGTGGATCACAATAAACTGTGGAAAATTCTGAAAGAGATGGGAATACCAGACCACCTGACCTGCCTCTTGAGAAATGCAGGTCAGGAAGCAACAGTTAAAACTGGACATGGAACAATAGACTGGTTCCAAATAGGAAAAGGAATACATCAAGGCTCAATATTGTCACCCTGCTTATTTAACTTATATGCAGAGTACATCATGAAAAATACTGGGCTGGAAGAAGCACAAGCTGGAATCAAGATTGCCGGGAGAAATATCAATAACCTCAGATATGCAGATGACACCACCCTTATGGCAGAAAGTGAAGAGGAACTAAAGAGCTTCTTGTTGAAAGTGAAAGACGAAAGTGAAAAATTTGGCTTCAAGCTCAACATTCAGAAAATGAAGATCATGGCATCTGGTCCCATCACTTCATGGAAAATAGATGGGGAAACAGTGGAAACAGTTTCAGATTTTATTTTTGGGGGCTCCAAAATCACTGCAGATGGTGACTGCGGCCATGAAATTAAAAGATGCTTACTCTTTATAAGGAAAGTTATGACCAACCTAGATAGCATATTCAAAAGCAGTGACATTACTTTGCCAACAAAGGTCCGTCTAGTCAAGGCTATGGTTTTTCCTATGGTCCTGTATAGATGTGAGAGTTGGACTATGAAGAAAGCTGAGTGCTGAAGAATTGATTCTTTTGAAGTGTGGTGTTGTAGAAGACTCTTGAGAGTCCCTTGGACTGCAAGGAGATGCAAGCAGTCCATTCTGAAGGAGATCAGCCCTGGGATTTCTTTGGAAGGAATGATGCTGAGGCTGAAACTCCAATACTTTGGCCACCTCCTGGGAAGAGTTGACTCATTAGAAAAGATTCTGATGCTAGGAGGGATTGGGGGCCGGAGGAGAAGGGGATGATATAGGATGAGATAACTGGATGGCATCACCGACTCGATGCACGTGAGTTTGAGTGAACTCTGGGAGTTGGTGATGGACAGGGAGGCCTGGTGTGCTGTGATTCATGGGATTGCAAAGAGTCGAATACAACTGAGCGACTGAAATGAACTGAACTGAAGGAAGTGAAGAATAAGCTGTGAAGAGTTATGGAAGGAGTAATCCAGAAGGAGGGATTAAGAAATGCAAGACCCTTAAGTGGAAGTTGCCAGGTGTTTTTGAGACCAACAAAGAAGCCAGTGCAAATTATGTATATGCGTTTATAGTTTGGATTTTTTTGTTTGTTTGTTTGTTTCAATGGATAAATGTGTGTTTGGGTTAAGATTATAGGTTAGGTTTTATGGTATAGATTAGGGGTTAGGGTTTGGGGATTAATGACTAGGTGTTGGGGGCCACGTTAGGGCATTACTGAAAAAAATCGGGACACGGCCACAACCCCCTCTCTGTCCCACAGGCACAGACCTGGGATGAAGGAGTTAGGTTTTGTGATTCTGACTTGTTTTTTCCTTTCCTCAGCTGAGTTGACTGAAAAGAATATTAAGGTGCTTATTGTTCTTGAGAGGAGCATGAGAAGGCACAAAGTCTTCTGCAGCTGTGCTCAGAGAATAATTCATAAAGTTAACCATTGAAAATTGTTCAAGGACTTTTACAAAAGAGTGTTCCAGGGTGAGCACACAGGCCTCAGCTTGAGACCATGGGAGGTATTGCTATCTGAAGCCTATTTGTGTGGAAAGTGTTTATGGCAAAAGAGTTTGCTGAATTTAGGTCATAGGAATAATTAAAGTAGTTAGAAGCTAAAGATTTAAGGGATTATGTAATGTTTTCTACTACAGCTTATAGAAAGTAGGGACTTTAGAGATATTATTAGCTAGAAGCCCTTTCTAAGAAATAGTGAGCTTAGGATACTAGGGGCAAACAGGACTTAGAAAGATAAGAAATAAACTGAGCAATGTGGTATGCAGCCCAGACATTAGCATGAGTTACAGTGTATTCACAAGGACACATGAGAAAAAGTAGATAAGATAATCGCTGAGGCAGAAACTCCCTTTGAGGGGCAACAATGATTTATGGAGACAACAAATCTGGGTCAGTGGCAACTGAAAATATCAAACCTCTGACTAATGCTTTTGTAAAAGTATAAAAAGAGAATCATACGCTTGAAATAAACAGGCAGTCCAAGAAAACTGAGAGGCTGGCTCAGTTTCTGGCTGACACCACTCATCTCTTCAGGTTGAATCCCTGGCTGCTGGAGCTGGACTCTGGCAACTAGGTTTTAGGAATCATGTGTTAGGTTTTAGGGAAAAGATGTTAGGAATTAGGTGTCCAGTTAACGGGTTATGGCAGGGGTCAAGGTATGGGTGCAGGTTAGGATTCAGATATGGGTTAGTGTTGTTGTTTCAATCACTAAGTCATGTTCAAGTTTTTGCAACTCCGTGGACTGAGGTTGTTGATATTTCTTCTGGAAATCTTGATTCCAGCTTGTGATTCATCCAAGTTAAATAAGTTAAATAAGCTGGGTGACAATATACAATCCTGACAAACTCCTTTCTCAACTTGGAACCAGTCTATTGTTCCATGTCTTGTTCTAACTGTTTCTTCCTGACCTGCATACAAGTTTCTCAGGAGACAGGAAAGTGGTCTGGTATTCCCATCTGTTCAGGGATTTTCCACAGTTTGTTGTGATCCACACAGTCAAAGGCTTTCTCATAGTCCCTGAAACAGAAGAATGTGTTTTTCTGGAATACTCTGGCTTTATTTTTATGATGCAATGGATGTTGGCAGTTTGATCTCTGGTTCCTCTGCCTTTCCTAAACTCAGCTTGTACATCTGGAATTTCTCGGTTCATGTACTGCTGAAGCCTAGCTTGATGGATTTTGAGCATAACCTTACTAGCATGTGAAATGAGCACAGTCGTATGGTAGTTAGAACATTCTGATGGCTTTCCTGGTGGCTCAGACAGTAAGAACCCACCTGCGATGCAGGTGACTTGAGTTTGACCCCTGGACTGGGAAGATCTCCTGGAGAAGAGCATGACTACCCACTGCAGTATTCTTGCCTGTAGAATTTCATGGACAGAAAAGCCTGACAAGCTACAGTCCATGGGGTTGCAAAGAGTAGGACAGCTGAAAGACAAACACTTTCACGAATGCTTTGAACATTATCTGGCATTGCCCTTCTTTGGGATTGGAGAGAAAACTGACCTTTTGCTTTCCTGTGGCCACTACTGAGTTTTCCAAACTTGTTGACATATTAAATGCAGCACTTTAACACATCTTTTAGGATTTTAGGATCCACCATAGAAACAGCTTTGGCATAGTCAATAAAGCAGAAATAGATGTTTTTCTGGAACTCTCTTGCTTTTTCGATAATCCAGCGGATGTTGGCAATTTGATCTCTGGTTCCTCTGCCTTTTCTAAATCTAGCTAGAACATCAGGAAGTTCACGGTTCACATATTGCTGAAGCCTGGCTTGGAGAATTCTGAGAGAGATGGGAATACCAGACCACCTGATCTGCCTCTTGAGATATCTGTATGCAGGTCAGGAAGCAACAGTTAGAACTGGTCATGGAACAACAGACTCGTTCCAAATAGGGAAAGGAGTACGTCAAGGCTGTATATTGTCACCATGTTTATTTAACTTATATGCAGAGTACATCATGAGAAATGCTGGGCTGGAGGAAACACAAGCTGGAATCAAGATTGCCGGGAGAAATATCAATAACCTCAGATATGCAGATGATACCACCCTTATGGCAGAAAGTGAAGAGGAACTCAAAAGCCTCTTGATGAAAGTGAAAGTGGAGAGTGAAAAGGTTGGCTTAAAGTTCAACATTCAGAAAACGAAGATCATGGCATCTGGTCCCATCACTACATGGGAAATAGATGGAGAAACAGTGGAAACAGTGTCAGACTTTCTTTTTCTGGGCTCCAAAATCACTGCAGATGGTGACTGCAGCCATGAAATTAAAAGACGCTTACTCCTTGGAAGGAAGGTTATGACCAACCTAGATAGCATATTCAAAAGCAGAGACATCACTTTGCCAACAAAGGTTCGCCTAGTCAAGGCTATGGTCTTTCCTGTGGTCATGTATGGATGTGAGAGCTGGACTGTGAAGAAGGCTGAGCGCCGAAGAATAGATGCTTTTGAACTGTGGTGTTGGAGAAGACTCTTGAGAGTGTCTTGGACTGCAAGGAGATCCAACGGGTCCATTCTGAAGGAGATCAGCCCTGGGTGTTCATTGGAAGGACTGATGCTAAAGCTGAAACTCCAGTACTTTGGCCACCTCATGCGAAGAGTTGACTCATTGGAAAAGACTCTGATGCTGGGAGGGATTGAGGGCAGGAGGAGAAGGGGACGACAGAGGATGACATGGCTGGATGGCATCACTGACTCGATGAATGTGAGTCTGAGTGACCTCCGGGAGCTGGTGATGGATAGGGAGGCCTGGCGTGCTGCGGTTCATGGGGTCGCAAAGAGTCGGACACGACTGAGCGACTGATCTGATCTGATAGTAACAGCCTCCCTCAGCTCTTTGAAAACTCCATCCCTCAATACAGCCACATCCTGGGGTCCTGGGGGCTAGAGGATCAGCATGTACATTTGAGGGGACACGAATGAACCTCTACTGCCCTGCTTAGGAATGAGCTAACACGAGCCTCGGTCCCTCCTTCCCTCAAGTCCCATGGGGGTGATGTAACGGCCAAGGGAGAGGCCACTCTGGCAGGGTTTGTGTCCCAGCTGGCGAACCCTTCTCTGCTCTCTGATCCGGCAGTAGCAGTCCCAGCCCCATTCTGGGGTTTTGTGCTGTGTCCTGCTCAGGTGCTCAGTGTTCCGGAACCCAGGAGCCAGCAGCCTCATGAGGGCCAGGTGAATGCCTTTTTCACAAGACACCCCAACCAAAGGGAGAAAACCTATGGGGCATTACAGGTGGGAGAAAGTCACGGTCTGGTTTATGCTTCAGAAAGACCACATTGAGGTGGGGTGTGAGATGCACCACGGGGGCAGGGAGTTCTGAAGGTCCTGATGCGGGGATCGGGCTTGGGCCAGGGCTGTGGCCGTAGAGGGCAGTGAGTGTGGGCACTGGCCACAGACTCTGGGGGAGAGCCGACAGTCACTGGAGCACAAGGGCAGTGGGAGGCCCTGGGGGTCTGGGCTCAGCCACCAGGGGAGGTGGGGCCGCCTCCGGGTGTGGCTGTTGCAGTGCAAAGGAAAAAAAAAAAAAAGAGGAGTGAGTTTCTCTTTCCTTTTTCTGAGAACAAAGAAGATAAAGAGAACAGTGAGCAGGCCTGAACATTCCTAGTATTTTTGCTTTGTTGTTGTTCAGTCACTCAGTCGGGTCTGACTGTTTGTGACTGCATGGACTGCAACACTCCAGGTTTCCCTGTCCTTCACTGTCTACCAGAGTTTGCTCAAACTCAGGTCCATTGAGTCAGTGATGCCATCCTGACTTGGGCAGATGTGTGTATTTTCTGACCAAACAGTTTAAATGTTGCAATATTCAGTTTGTCATTTTTATGGCTTTCTTGGATCCTCCAGTTTCTCAGTTTTTCTAGACATTGCAGTACTATCCCTCAACCATTTCTTAAGACCTCAGACCGTTATTTCCGGGTTAGAGGTATGTTTAGGAGCTAATTGTCTACCTGGAGTTTTTCTCCTTGATAAACTGAAGAGCAGGTAATGATCGTCTTGTCCTGGGTCTGAATGTTTTATGACCTTCCAGGCCAGGGATGCATTCCTCTGAATGTCTGGAAACTGGAACAAATGCAGCTTTAGGCTAGTGGAGCCAAAACTTTTGTGAGAGAATTAAAATTGAAATTAGAAAAAGAACCAAGGCTCTGACTTCTACACTGACTGCCTAACAATTTCTACCATATTGGGACAGGTTATGGGTAAGTTGGACCCTCACAGTCCTTTATCAGCCTAGGGGGAGAATGTCTTCAAAGCTGCACGTGGCAGATCATGGAGGGATGAGTGTTTGTAGCAGGTGTGGGTGGAAAGATGGCCCTGTTCCTATGTCAGCAGGGCCTTCCCAGTGTAAAGATCTGTGTGGTTCCCCAGGCCAGTCAACTCCCCACATCATCCTCCCAGGAAGCTGAGGTCCGGGACCATAAGGGCAGAGGCCTTCCCTCTTGTTCATCTGTAACTTCCTGCTCCCACAGTGAGGAACCTGGTGCCCACAACTTGCCATTTATCCATGTATTGCTCCTTTCCAGATAACATGTGCAGAGATTTCAGCACTGCTAGCTCCTGCACCTTGGGAAGAACGCCACAAAATAAAGCCCATAGGTTATGTGTGATCCATTTTGCCTTTCGTCTACAGAGTCTGTTTTTTGCAGGGAGAAAGCCAATTCTGACTCCATGTGGGAAACTCTCTTTCACTTGTACTTTGTTGTTTTGTTTTTATAATCATACTTAGTAGTATGGACACTGCCCTTCTGCTTGACTGTAAACAAAAACACCTTTGTTCAGCTCATAGAGATATAATTTGTCCCTTCTCACTCAGCAGTGGCCACAGGACTGGAAAAGGTGAGTTTTCTTTTCAATCCCAAAGAAAAGACAAGGCTGTCCAAACTATTACACAATTGCACTGATTTCACAAGCTAGCAAAGTAAGGCTCTAAATTCTCCAAGCTAGGTTTCATCAGTACGTGAACTGAGAACTTTCAGATGTTCAAGCTGGATTTAGAAAAGGCAGAGGAACCAGCAATCTAATTGCCAACTTCCACTGAATCATAGAAAAAGCAAGAGACCTCCATAAAAACACCTACTTCTGCTTCTTTGACCACACTAAAGTTGCTAAATGTGCGGATCACAACAAACTGTGGAAAATTCTGAAAGAGATGGGAATCCCAGACCACCTGACCTGCCTCTTGAGAAATCTGTATGCAGGTCAGGAAGCAACAGTTAGAACTGGACATGGAACAACAAACTGGTTCCAAATAGGAAAAGGAATACGTCAAGGCTGTATATTGTCACCCTGCTTATTTAACTTATATGTAGAATACATCATGAGAAACGCTAGACTGGAAGAAACACAAGCTGGAATCAAGAGTGCTGGGAGAAATATCAATAACCTCAGATGTGCAGATGACACCACCCTATGGCAGAAAGTGAAGAGGAACTCAAAAGCCTCTTGATGAAAGTGAAAGTGGAGAGTGAAAAGGCTGGCTTAAAACTCAACATTCAGAAAATGAAGATCATGGCATCTGGTCCCATCACTTCCTGGGAAATAGATGGGGAAACAGTGGAAACAGTGTCAGACTATTTTTTTTTGGCTCCAAAATCACTGCAGATGGTGAGTGCAGCCATGAAATTAAAAGATGCTTACTCCTTGGAAGGAAAGATATGACCAACCTAGATAGCACATTGAAAAGCAGAGACATTACTTTGCCAACCAAAGTCTGTCTAGTCAAGGCTATGGTCTTTCCTGTGGTCATGTATGGATGTGAGAGTTGGACTGTGAAGAAAGCTGAGTGCCAACGAATGGATGCTTTTGAACTCAGGTGTTGGAGAAGACTCTTGAGAGTCCCTTGGACTGCAAGGAGATCCAAATAGTCCATCCTAAAGGAGACTAGTCCTGGGTGTTCATTGGAAGGCCTGATGATGAAGCTGAAGCTCCAGTATTTTGGCCAACTCATGTGAATACCTGACTCATTGGAAAAGACCCTGATGTTGGGGAAAATAGAAGGCAGAAGAAGGAGACGACAGACGACGAGATGGTTAGATGGCATCACAGACTTGACGGATATCAACTTGAGCAACCTCTGGGAAATGGTGATGGACAGGGAAGCCTGGTGTGCTACAGTCCATGGGATTGCAAAGAATACCAGACCAACTTACCTGCCTTCTGAGATACCTGTATGCAGGTCAAGAAACAACAGTTAGAACCAGACATGGAACAACAGGACTGGCTCCAAATTGTGAAAGGAATACATCAAGGCTGTATATTGTTACCCTGGTTATGTAACTTAATATGCAGAGAACATCATGCAAAATTCCAGGCTGGATGAAGTACAAAGTGAAATCAAGACTGCCAGGAGAAATGTCAATAACCTCAGATATGCAGATGACACCATCCTTATGGCAGAAAGTGAAGAGGAACTAAAGAGCCTCTTGATGAAGGTGAAAGATGAGAGTGAAAAAGATGGCATAAAGCTCAACATTCAAAAAACTAAGATCATGGCATCTGGTCCCATCACTTCGTGGCAAATAGATGGGGAAACAATGGAGACAGTGACAGACTTCACTTTCTTGGGCTCCAAAATCACTGTGGTCGGTGAGTGGAACCATGAAATTAAAAAAAAAAAAATGCTTGCTCCTTGGAAGGAAGGCTATGCCCAACTAGGACGACCCGGGGGGATGGTATGGGGAGGGAGGAGGGAGGAGGGCTCAGGATGGGGGACACATGTATACTTGTGGCTGATCCATCTTGATGTATGGCAAAAGCAATACAATATTGTAAAGTTAAGCAAAATAAAATTTAATTGAAATGCTAAAAAATAAAAAAGAAATCAGTGTTGTACACATGAAACTTATATAAGTTTTATATAAACTTTATATTGATTTATATAAACTTATATAAATCAATGTCTCCCCAATAACAATAAAATTAAAAAAAATAAAAAGCAGAGATATTACTTTACAGGCAAATGTCCGTCTAGCCAAAGTCATGATTTTTCCAGAAGTCATGTATGCATGTGAGAAGTGGACCATAAAGAAAGCTGAGCACCAAAGAATTGATGGTTTTGGACTGGGGTGTTGGAGAAGACTCTTGAGAGTCCCTTGGACTGCAAGGAGATCCAATCAGTCCACCCTAAAGGAGACCAGTTCTGGGTGTTCATTGGAAGGCCTGATGATGAAGCTGAAGCTCCAATACTTTGGCCAACTGACGTGAACAACTGACTCATTGGAAAAGACCCTGATGTTGGGGAAAATAAAAGGCAGAAGAAGGAGACGACAGATGACGAGATGGTTAGATGGCATCACAGACTTGACGGATATCAACTTGAGCAACCTCTGGGAAATGGTGATGGACAGGGAAGCCTGGTGTGCTACAGTCTACGGGATTGCAAAGAGTTGGACACGACTAAGCGACTGAACAATAAATATGTCAAATATGATTTATTTTTGTCGTTCCATTAATTCATGGCTCATTCCTTTCTATTGCTGAGCAGTATCCCATTGAATGTGTATGGGAGGAAAAACAATTTTTCTTCTACTCTTGTAGGTTTAGTGGAGACTTCTCCTGTAAAAAACAAAGAAAAAAAAAATAGATTACCAGGAGAAAAAAACAGTTTAATAACATGTATACCTCCTATATATAGAAGAGCTACCCAGGAAATCTGAATCACTCCCTGAAATGTCCAAAGCCATCACCTCAAATACCATTTTAGGATACAAACAAAAGAAAGACCTTGGGGAATGGGGGAAGTCAGTTTTGGCAGGTCATCATGCAAAACACAGAAAAGAAGTGTATGATTGTTTGCTGATTGAAATCAGAACTCCTCCACCATCAAATCTCTATGTGAGATTTGACCATCCTTCTATTTCTGGTGCAAAGAGGGACAGCCCTTAAATATGGACATTTCTCTATTGTAAAAGTCCGTCACAAAAGGGCAATCTCTGCTCAGTTTTCTGAGCAGAAATTCTGAGGTTCTTTTTCTTAGTTTGTGAAGTAATCCTCAGACTGAAATAATCCTTTTATCAGAGAGGCATATTTTGGGGGTAGCATATTTGACTTACCTTGACATGGATGTAACCCAATTTGCTTATATGTTCATCTTTTGATGAACACACAATCAGTGTGGCTGATTCATGTTGAGGTTTGACAGAAAACAGCAAAATTCTGTAAAACAACTATCCTTCAATAACAAATAAATTAATTAAAAATAAATAAATAAATTAGTACCTGGTATTAATGTTTAAGTTTGTTGATCTAATTATAATAATATAGTCATGTCTTGAGTCATTGACACATTAAATATACTACTTCCATTGTGCCTAAGTTTAACATAAATAAGGTATTATATCTATTACAAAGTTGTCAGCAAAAAAATGTACCTCATTGTGGGAAAAAATGTAGGGAAACTAAGATGTGTTTCCAGTAGAAAAAGATATGAAGAAAAAGAAATACTGGAAAGAATTATGCATGATCAGGATTTCCTAAGACTTGGACTTGGGTTATTTCTCTCTTCAGAGAAAAGTTTTCCTCTTTAAGTGATTTATATTTGCTTTTGAGATTCTGGTTACTGTGATTAAGGAAAAAGTATTGTTCAAATGTCTTTATCAATTTATCCATTGTTCAACCTTGACTTTTAAGTCTTTTGTCATTTCTAGATTCTTTTGTACTGTGATTCTATTATAGAAAGAGCTTCACTATCAAGGAGATTCACAGGAAGGCTATGCAAACAGTTACAACAGTTCCATATCAAACTGGTGGCTATGTGAGCCAAGATAGTGGAGTAGTTGAGTAGGCAACTTCCTCTAGAACTCGAGCCTCAATATATGTATGCTCTTTGTAACATATCAGCAAGCTAAGCGATGCACCCACAAGTAGGTGGTGGCCCAATTCAATGTAAAGAATTTTTTCCAGATACTCTACAGCTTGAAAGTTAAAATTGCACTGAAATAAGTTGTGATGAAAGGTTTGTGAAAAATGGACCCCAAAAGGGTTTTGAGCATGATCAGTCAGGATTGACTAGTTCAGTTCAGTCGCTCAGTTGTGCCCTACTCTGCGACCCCATGGACTGCAGCATGCCAGGCTTCCCCGTCCATCACCAACTCCCAGAGCTTACTCAAACTCATGCCCATCGAGTGGGTGATGCCGTCCAACCATGTCATGCTCTGTTGTCCCCTTCTCCTCCTGCCTACAATCTTTCCTAGCATCAGGGTCTTCAAAGTTTTGTGAAAAATGGACCCTAAAAACAGGTTTTGTACATGATCAGTTAGGATTGACCAAGCTTAAAATAAATTTCAACTGGATTAAAACTAGTTATATTAATCATTCTTTAAAATTTTTCTTTGTTTTCAAACTGTGCTTTGTGCCTCCCTGCTGTACTATGTCATTGTCTGCATTACTTGTATCCTGTTTGATTTATAAGATTGTTGTCTCTTGCAGTAGCTAATGTCTAATTAAGCCTCCGACAAAATTAAGGATGAGTGTTTTGAGAAACATATTTGTAGCATAAAATATTTGCAGTAGTGTGATTGTTAAGTATGTGAAGAAGTAACAAGGGAAAATGTCTCCTGGATTGAAGTTAGAATCCAGAGAATTTTAATTATTGATGGGGCCTGGTCCAAAATTTAACACCGGGAGTGGCATATCATGAATGTTCAACTGAACTGGAATAAGCCTCCCAGCACCATGGGACAAGAGTTGATCCTGAAATGTCTCCCAGATAATGGTCATTCATGACCAAAAGGAGAATGCTTGAGAAATGAAATCAGTGATTACAGCCTTTCAACATGAGCCTTTGATCCCCGAGGAAGGGGAATCCCTGCCACCTGGCAGTCATTGGACTGCAGTCACCCGTAACTCTCTATGGTGATCCCTGAGGAAACTCAGAATGCAGGGTTACAGGCCCCAGATGGCTGAGGTACATACCAAGCAAATAATTTTAGTGAGCCCTGACTCTTGCATCTTTTCATGCATAGAAGAGCGCTAAATTTCTTAACTTGAGATCTTGTCTCCAGGATTTGAAGTTTAGTATTTCTAAGTCTACAGGTGAAAAACATACCCTTTTCAAAACAGGAACAAAAAGAAGACAAATCTCAACGTTGGAAACACTGGCAAAGATGGTGGATACTCCCAGAAAGATCCATCTGACTAAGCATAAAGATCTTCACTCCAGTTTCCGACAAGATTGTGGAATGGAGTTTTGTTGCAGGGAGAAAGCCAATTCTGACTCGATGTTGGGAACTGTTTCTCTGACTTGCTTTTACTATTACAATCATACTCAATGACTTGCTTGGAGGACCCTGCCCCTCTACTTGACTGTAGACTAAAGTGCTTTTGTTCTGCTCCTGGAGAGACAGTTTGTCCTTGCCCACCTGTGAATAGAAGAGGTTAATACCCTTTCCAAAGGCTGGACATTCCCTTGGAGAGGTTTTGCAATACTGCAAACCTTTTCACTTTACTTTTCCGCTGCATCTCCCTCTCTACTCTGCCTTTTGACTTTGGTTCCTCATTGTTTCTTTCTCTTTGATCCATAGAAGAACCTCGCATCCAGACCTCCAAAAAGATGGTTCTTCGGAGGCACTAGCCTGCCATCTTCTCTGTCTGCTGACTCCCCGATTAAAGTCTCTTCTTTGCCTCAGCACCTCATCTCTCAGATTGACTGGCCTGTCGTGTGGCGAGCAGAGTGAGCTTGGTCTCAGTAACATTTCCATTGATTGATGGCTCATTTCTTTCTATTGCTGAGCAGTATCCCATTGCATGTGTATGGAAGGAAAAACAATTTTTCCATGACTCTCCTAGGTTCTTGTGGTCCATGAGTTGGTTGGAAAAGAATTTCCAGACATGAGGCAGAATGAGAGGAGAAGAAAGTTTATTAGAGTGGGAGAAGCTGTTAGAACTGAGGGCCAGCTCAAAGGAGAACCAACATTGAACAGGGGTCCTTAGTCCACTTTTATACCTAGGGTACAAGGAGCAGGAAAGGGGTCTTGCAAGATCATTTGCTGATTGGATGAGGCACCCATATTGGATGGGGGAAGAGTAAAGCAAATACCTTCTCCCTGTGTGAGGTAGGAGGGGAGACAGCTTATACTGCTCAGAAGGACCAGAAATCCATTAATAGTTACAACATGGGGCAGGGAAGGATGATAGGGCTATGTTTTTTCCTGGATTCCAAGACCCTTCTTGCTTTTATCTGCTCTTTTGTCCTTGGGTCACCAAATTCCTGCCTCTATTGTTAGGGTCAATTCTTTGGCCCCCTTTGGTACCCTGCTCAGGCCTTTGGGAACCCAGTCTCAAGGACAAAGGGATGATGACCACTCTGGCTTCTTCAGGCTGTACAGGGCAGTCATGGGGCTCTGGGTTCTCTACGCCTGCTCTCTGTCAGGGTGATTCACGGAGGGAGATGAGAGTCCACGGGACGATAAGGTGGCTTGTTTCAGCATTGTCTGGGTGTTGGCCAGGGAATATTCTTGTACTACCACTTGGAGATTTGTTATATTCTAGAAGAAACAGACTTCACAAGAAAGTTAAAGATACATGGCCCAACATGTATGGCAAAACCAATACAATATTATAAAGTAATTAACCTCCAATTAAAATAAATAAATTTATATTTTAAAAAAGAGACATGGCCCAAAGATTACTAGAAGTAGAAAAGTAGCTTAGAGCTAGCCAGGAGAAGCAGGAATAGACATTGCTTTGTGATGTTAGCGTTTCTCTAGGTATGAGAAGATGCAAGAATTTGGGCTCATAAAATCTTAACCTCAAAACATTTGACTATCTGAAGGCCTGTCCTTCTAGGTTTTTCTGAGAACACAGAGTACCTTATTTCTGATCTCCACCCTGAACTCCTTTCAAGGGGTATTGAAGGTCAGCGGCTTGCAGTGGTCATGATTTAATCTTTGTAGAGGCAGCTGGCAAGTACCAGTTTCTAGTCCGCAGGGCCCCTTCATAAACACATATTTGACCATGCTTTGGGGCATTTCATGGCCATTGTGTCCAGCGGTACTGGGAAGGTTCATTCCAAGGTCTAACGAAGATTCCATTGACAGGTCACTCAATGTGCTGTTACTAGACCAGGCCTTGAGAGTAGCAAAAGTCTCTGGGCCATCTCTCTCTTACTAGCCTCTTGGTCCAGGAAAATATTCCCTCTTGTTGCTTCTTTCTGTATCTAGAGTTACTTTACTACAATCGTTAATCTCATATGGAACTGCATTTCAGCATTTTTTCACAGGCTCAGTATCACAGTTGGTAACATAAGAAACAATCTTATGAAACAAGTGACACAAGAAATAACATAGCTAGCAGTGATTACTAAGGTCACAAGCAAGAATGTAAGTCAAGAATTAGATATAACCGAGTATACCCCAGTCATCTGACTTAAATGATTATAGCCAGGTGTTAATCTCCTGGTTGTACATCATGGAGCATCTGAAGTTTATCCAACGATTGGTTACTGAGATAAGCTTTAAAAACAAATTAGAGTGTCCTTTTTTAATAACTTAATTAAATCTTTTAGCAATATACCATAACGACAAGGAACTATCTCAGAAGTGAGTCATCATAAACACAGACCTTAATTAGAAAAACTAGAATTTAATACTAAGTGAGATATAGTTTTTTCTCATAATGAGGACATTAACCCTGTAGCCAGGGAACGCTCTAACCCATCCAATAAAAATGAGGTTTGTCAGGGAGCTGGGAAAAGCCAAGCGGCCATCTTGGATTTTCCATAGCCCTGACTCTGTGATTTACAGCTATTGTTCACCCATTCCTGATTCCCTGATTTAGGAGCAGACTATTCCCATGTTTTGGAGAAGGCAATGGCCCCCAACTCCAGTACTCTTGCCTAGAGAATCCCATGGATGGAGGAGCCTGGTGGGGTCCATGGGGTCTCTATGAGTTGGACACGACTGAACAACTTCACTTTCACTTTTCACTTTCATGCATTGAAGAAGGAAATGGCAACCCACTCCAGTGTTCTTGCCTGGAGAATCCCAGGGATGGGGGAGCCTGGTGGGCTGCTGTCTATGGGGTCACACAGAGTCGGACACGACTGAAGTGACTTACCTTACCTTATTCCCATGTTTTAAGGTTATCCGGATAGCAAAAGTCTAACCATGATGGGATATATTTGTAGAAGAACAATGAGCTTTGTCTACATATTCAGTTCAGTTCATTTCAATTGCTCAATTGTGTCTGACTCTTTGCAACCCCATGGACTGCAGCACCCAGGCCTCCCTGTCCATCATCAACTCCGAGTTTATCCAAACTCATGTCCATAGAGTCGGTGATGCCATCCAACCATCTCATCCTCTGTGGTCCCCTTCTCCTCCTGCCTTCAATCTTTCCCAGCATCAGGGTCTTTTCAAATAAGTCAACTCTTCACATCAGGTGGCCAAATATTGGAGTTTCAACTTCAACATCAGTCCTTCCAATGAACACTCGTGACTGATCTCCTTTAGGATGGAGTGATTGGACCTTGTTGCAGTCCAAGGGACTCTCAAGAGTCTTCTCCAACACCACAGTTCAAAAGCATCAATTCTTCGGTGCTCAGCTTTCTTTATAGTCCAACTCTCACATCCATACATGACTACTGGAAAAACCATAGCTTTGATTAGATGGGCCTTTGTTGGCAAAGTAATGTCTCTGCTTTTGAATATGCTGTTTAGGTTGGTCATAACTTTTCTTCCAAGCAGTAAGTGTCTTCTTATTTCATGGCTGCAATCACCATCTGCAGTGATTTTGATGCCCCAAAAATAAAGTCTGCCACTATTTCCCCATCTATTTCCCATGAAGTAATGGGACCGGATGTCACGATCTTAGTTTTCTGAATGCTGAGTTTTAAGCCAACTTTTTCACTCTCCTCTTTCACTTTCATCAAGAAGCTCTTTAGTTCTTCTTCACTTTCTACCATAAGGGTGGTGTTATCTGCATATCTGAGGTTTTGATATTTCTCTCTGCTGCTGCTGTTGCTGTTAAGTCGCTTCAGTCGTGTCCGACTCTGTGCGACCCCAGAGACGGCAGCCCACCAGGCTCCCCAATCCCTGGGATTCTCCAGGCAAGAACACTGGAGTGGGTTGCCATTTCCTTCTCCAATGCATGAAAGGGAAAAGTGAAAGTGAAGTCGTTCAGTTGTGTCCGACCCTTCTCGACCCCATGGACTGCAGCCTACCAGCCTCCTCCATCCATGGGATTTTCCAGGCAAGAGTACTGGAGTGGGGTGTCATTGCCTTCTGCGGATATTTCTCCCAGCAATCTTGATTTCAGCTTGTGCTTCCTCCAGCCCAGCGTTTCTCATGATGTACTCTGCATAGAAGTTAAATAAGCAGGGTGACAATATACAGCCTTGAAGTACTCCTTTTCCTATTTGGAGCCAGTCAGTGGTTCCATGCCCAATTTTAACTGTTGCTTCCTGACCTGCATACAGTTTTCTCAAGAGGCAGGTCAGGTGGTGTGGTATTCCCATCTCTTTCAGAATTTTCCACAGTTTATTGTGATCCACACATTCAAAGGCTTTGACATAGTCAATAAAGCAGAAATACATGTTTTCTGGAACTCTCTTGCTTTTTCAATGATCCAGCATGTACCTACCATACATGTCTACATGTACCATAATGATAAATAATGCTTATTTAATTTACCAAGGTAACAAAAGATTTTAAAAACAAACGTAAATCACTTAAAGGCAAAGAAATTCTTAATCTGTTATCAAAAGCTGCGTTCTAAGAAAACTTTGTTCTCTTAACTTAGAGAACAGACTAAATTCCAGTCTGGTACCAGCTTACTAGATAACAAACAAACAAAAAAAATTATTTATTGGTTAATCTTAGAAAAGTCTTTTCCATAAATCTTGAAGTAGCAGTATTATTGCAAAGGCATCTGTGTGAAACCATAGAAGGCATGTTTAGAATCTGATTAAATTGCAATTGACAAAATAACTTGATCGTTGTTGTCATTTGTAACATTTTAACATGACAACTAAAATGATCAATGACAACATTTTACCAGGACATATCAGATTTTCATGAATTTCACATAATTCCTAGGGTATCTGTATTAGTTACATCAACCATACAATAAAACCTGAGAAGATTTATCACTCCTTCTAACAATGTTTCCCATGTAATTTAACATGTCAGATGAACTCAAGTTGTTTAATATTTCTCTTTGGGATGTCTCAGGGGCCCTCTGAAGCATCCCAAAGTTAGGTAAAAGTCAGTTATTTAGAAAGGTTTGTTGATAAAATATCAAAAGTGTTTGCAACAGTCAGGTAGGATCACATAAATCACAGTGAAACAATCCACTTAGCCAAAGTTAACAAAAGTTTTCAAAGGTAAACATAGAACAGATCACTTCAGAGGGGAAAAAAAAACCCTTAAAAGCCATTAGCAAAGGCAGTTCAACATCTCAAGAAAACTTGTATTAGGAACAAAACTCTTTACTGGGGGTCCACTTTGCATAAAACATCCTTATCCCTATCTGTACCCATTCCTTTGCTTCTCCCATCCTGAAACTGCCACCTATAAGTCAGAACTACTTCTTTTTCCCTTTATAAAATGCAATTTTCTTCCTCATATCTCTGTAATAACAAGACATACATCCTATTTTCCTTAAGCAACCAAGAACTGACCTTTATATTATCATTCTATAGATTGGTGAACATAAATACCAGTTCATTTCAGTTCAGTCACTCAGTCGTGTCCGACTCTTTGCGACCCCATGAATTGCAGCACAGCATGCCTCCCTGTCCATCACCAACTCCCGGAGATCACCCAGACTCACATCCATCAAGTCAGTGATGCCATCCAGCCATCTCATCCTCTGTCGTCCCCTTCTCCTCCTGCCCCCAATCCCTCCCAGCAGCAGAGTCTTTTCCAATGAGTCAACTCTTCTCATGAGGTGGCCAAAGTACTGGAGTTTCAGCTTTAGCATCATTCCTTCCAAAGAAATCCCAGGGCTTATCTCCTTTAGAATGGACTGATTGGATCTCCTTGCAGTCCAAGGGACTCTCAAGAATCTTCTCCAACACCACAGTTCAAAAGCATCAATTCTTTAGTGCTCAGCTTTCTCCACAGTCCAACTCTCACATCCATACATGACTACTGGAAAAACCACAGTCTTGGCTAGATGGACCTTTGCTGGCAAAGTAATGTCTCTGCTTTTGAATATGCTATCTAGTTTGGTCATAACTTTCCTTCCAAGGAGAAGCGTCTTTTAATTTCATGGCTGCAGTCACCATCTGCAGTGATTTTGGAGCCCAGAAAAATAAAGTGTGACACGGTTTCCACTGTTTCCCCATCTGTTTGCCATTAAGTGATGGGACCAGATGCCATGATCTTCGTTTTCTGAATGTTGAGCTTTAAACCAACTTTTTCACTCTCCACTTTCACTTTCATCAAGAGGCTTTTTAGTTCCTCTTCACTTTCTGCCATAAGAGTGGTGTCATCTGCATATCGGAGGTTATTGATATTTCTCCCAGCAATCTTGATTCCAGCTTGTGCTTCTTCCAGCCCAGTGTTTCTCATGATGTACTCTGCATATAAGTTAAATAAGCAGGGTGACCACATACAGCCTTGACGTACTCCTTTTCCTATTTGGAACCAGTCTGTTGTTCCATGTCCAGTTCTAACTGTTGCTTCTTGACCTACATACAAGTTTCTCAAGAGGCAGGTCAGGTAGTCTGGTATTCCCATCTCTTTCAGAATTTTCCACAGTTTATTGTGATCCACACAGTCAAAGGTTTTGGTATAGTCAATAAAGGAGAAGTAGATGTTTTTCTGGAACTCTTGCTTTTTCCATGATCCAGAGACTGTCGGGAATTTGATCTCTGGTTCCTCTGCCTTTTTTAAAACCACCTTGAACATCTGGAAGTTCATGGTGAACGTATTGCTGAAGCCTGGCTTCGAGAATTTTAAGCGTTACTTTACTAGCATTTGAGAGGAGAAGGCAATGGCACCCCACTCCAGTACTCTTGCCTGGAAAATCCCGTGGATGGGGGAGCCTGGAAGGCTGCAATCTGTGGGGTCGCTGAGGGTTGGACACGACTGAGCGACTTCCCTTTCACTTTTCATGCATTGGAGAAGGAAATGGCAACACACTCCATTGTTCTTGCCTGGAGAATCCCAGGGACGGGGGAGCCTGGTGGGCTGCCGTCTATGGGGTCGCACAGAGTCGGACACGACTGAAGTGACTTAGCAGCAGCAGCAGAGATGAGTGCAATTGTGCAGTAGTTTGAGCATTCTTTGGCATTACCTTTCTTTAGGATTGGAATGAAAATGACCTTTTCCAGTCCTGTGGCCACTGCTGAGTTTTCCAAATTTGCTGGTATATTGAGTGTAGCACTTTCACAGCATCATCTTTCAGGATTTGAAATAGCTCGTATACTGTGTATCTCCATTGTATATTCTTTCCTCCTTTGTCAAAGATAAGGTGTCCATAGGTGTGTGGATTTATCTCTGGGCTTTCTATTTTTTTCCATTAGTCTATATTTCTGTCTTTGTGCCAATACCATACTGTCTTGATGACTGCTTTGTAATAGAGCCTGAAGTCAAGCAGGTTCATTCCTCCAAGTCCATTCTTCTTCCTCAAGTTTGCTTTGGCTATTCAGGCTTTTTATATTTCCATACAAATTGTGAAATAATTTGTTCTAGTTCTGTGAAAAATACCGTTGGTAGCTTGATAGGGATTGCATTGAATCTATAGATTACTTTGGGTAGTGTACTTGTTTACACTATATTGATTTTTCCGATCCATGAACACGGTATATTTCTCCATCTATTTGTGTCCTCTTTGATTTATTTCAGCAGTGTTTTATAGTTATATATATAGGTCTTTTTTTTTTTTTCTCCTTAGGTATGTATATCCCTAAGTATTTTATTCTTTTCATTGTAATGCTGAATGGAATTGTTTCCTTAATTTCTCTTTCTATTTTCTCATTGTTAGTGCATAGGAATGCAAGGGATTTTTGTGTGTTGATTTTATATCTTGCAACTTTACTATATTCATTGCTTAGCTCTAGTAATTTTCTGGTGGAGTCTTTATGGTTTTCTATGTAGAGGATCATGTCATCTGCAAACAGTGAGAGTTTTACTCCTTCTTTTCAAATCTGGATTCCTTTTATTTCTTTTTCTGCTCTGATTGCTGTGGCCAAATCTTTCAAAACTATGTTGAATAGTAGTGGTGAAAGTGGGCACCTTCGTCTTGTTCCTCACTTTAGGGGAAATGCTTTCAGTTTTTTACTATTGAGGATAATGTTTGCTGTGGGTTTGTCATGTATAGCTTTTATTATGTTGAGATATATTCCTTCTATTCCTGCCTTCTGGAGAGTTTTTATCATAAATGGATGTTGAATTTGTCAAAAGCTTTCTCTGCATCTATTGAGATAATCATATGGTTTTATCTTTCAATTTGTTAATGTGGTGTATTATGTTGATTAATTAGCGGATATTGAAGAATCCTTGCATCCCTGGGATAAAGCCCACTTGGTCATGATGTATGATCTTTAGTATGTTGTTGGATTTTGTTTGCTAGAATTTTGTTGAGGATTTTTGCATTTATGTTCATCAGTGATATTGGCTTGTAGTTTTCTTTTTTGGTGGCATCTTTGTCAGGTTTAGGTATTAGGGTGATGGTGGCCTCATAGAATGAGTTTGGAACTTAACTTTCCTCTGCAATTTTCTGGAAGAGTTTGAGTAGGATAGATGTTAGCTCTTCTCTAACTTTTTGGTAGAATTCATCTGTGAAGCCTCTGGTCCTGGGCTTTTGTTTGCTGGAAGGTTTCTGATTACAGTTTCAATTTCCATGCATGTGATGGGTCTGTTAAGATTTTCTATTTCTTCCTGGTTCAGTTTTGAAAAGTTGCACTTTTCTAAGAATTTGTCCATTTCTTCCAAGTTTCCATTTTATTGCAATATGATTGCTGATAGTAGTCTCTTATGATCCTTTGTATTTCTGTGTTGTCTGTTGTGATCTCTCTATTTTCATTTCTAGTTTTATTGATTTGATTTACCTCCCTTTGTTTCTTGATGAGTGGCTAATGGTTTTTCATTTTATTTATCCTCTCAAAGAACCAGCTTTTGGCTTTGTTGATTTTGGCTATGGTCTCTTTTATTTCTTTTGCATTTATTTCTGCCCTAATTTTTAAGATTTCTTTCCTTATATTAACCCTGGGGTTCTTCATTTCTTGCTTTTCCAATTGCTTTAGGTGTAGAGTTAGGTTATTTATTTGACTCTTTTCTTGTTTCTTGAGGTAAGCCTGTATTGCTATGAACCTTCCCCTTAGCACTGCTTTTACAGTGTCCCACAGGTTTTGGGTTGTTGTGTTTTCATTTTCATTCATTTCTATGCATATTTTGACTTCTTTTTTGATTTCTTCTGTGATTTGTTGGTTATTGAGCAGTGTGTTGTTCAGCCTCCATATGTTGGAATTTTTAATAGTTTTTCTCCTGTAATTGACATCTATTCTTACTGCATTGTGGTCAGAAAAGATGCTTTTAATAATGGTTTCAAATGTTTTGAATTTACCAAGGCTAGATTTATGGCCCAGGATGTGGTCTATCCTGGAGAAGTTTCCATGTGCACTTGAGAAAAAGGTGAAATTCATTGTTTTGGGGTGAAATGTCCTATAGATATCAATTAGGTCAAAACTGGCCCATTGGATCATTTAAAGTTTGTGTTTCCTTGTTAACGTTCTGTCTAGTTTATCTATCCATAGATGTGAGTGGGGTATTAAAGTCTGCCACTATTACTGTGTTTTTATTAATTTCCCCTTTCATACTTGTTAGCATTTGTCTTACATATTGCAGGCTCCTTTATTGGGTGCACATATATTTATAATTGTTATATCTTCTTCTTGGATTGATGCTTTGATCATTATGTAGTGTCCTTCTTTGTCTCTTTTCACAGCCTTTAAGTCTATTTTATCTGATATGAGTATTGCTACTCCTGCTTTCTTTTGGTCTATATTTGTGTGAAATATCTTTTTCCAGCCCTTCACTTTCAGTTTTATGTGTCCCTTGTTTTGAGGTAGGTCTCTTATAGACAACATATATAGGGGTCTTGTTTTTGTATCCATTCAGCCAGTCTTTTGTATCCATTCAGCCAGTCTTTGTCTTTTGGTTGGGACATTCAACCCATTTACATTTAAGGTAATTATTGATAAGTATGATCCTGTTGCCACTTATTTTCTTATTTTGGGTTCAAGTTTATACACCCTTTCCATATTCTGGCAGTTTGTGGTTCCTCTTTATTGTGGGGGTTCCTCACTGTGGGTGGGGTTTGACAGGTGAGTTGTCAAGGTTTCCTGGGTAGGGAAGCTTGGGTCAGTGTTCTGGTGGGTGGAGCTGGATTTCTTCTCTCTGCAGTGAAATAAAGTGTCCAGTAATGAGTTATGAGATGTCAATGGTTTTGGAGTGACTTTGGGCAGCCTGTATATTAAAGCTCAGGGCTGTGTTCCTGTGTTGCTGGAGAATTCACGTGGTATGTCTTGCTCTGGAGTTTGTTGGCCCTTGGTGGTACTTGGTTTTAGTGTACGTATGGAGGCTTTTGATGAGGTCTTATTGATTAATGTTCCCTGGAGTCAGGAGTTCTCTGGTGTTCTCAGGATTTGGACTTAAGCCTCCTGCCTCTGCTTTTCAGTCTTATTCTTACAGTAGCCTCAAGACTTCTCCATCTATACAGCACTAATGATAAAACATCTAGGTTAATGATGAAAAGCTTCTCCACATTGAGGGACATCCAGAGAGGTACACAGTTACATGAAGAAGAGAAGAGGGAGGAGGGAGATAGAGGTGACCAGGAGGAGAAGAGGGGGAATCAAAGGGGGAAGAGCAAGCTAGGCAGTAATCACTTCCCTATGTGCTCTCCACAGTCTGGATCCCTCAGAGATGTTCTCAGAGTTACATAGAGAAGAGGGAGGAAGGATACAGAGGTGGTCAGGAGGATAAAGGGGGGAATCAAAAGGAGAGAGACAGATCCAGCCAGTAATCAGTTCCCTAAGTGTTTTCCACAGCCCAGAACATGCAAAGAGATTCACATAGTTGGGTACAGAAGAGTAGCGGGAGGGAGGAGATAGAGGTGATCTGGTGGAGAAAGGTGAGAGTCCAAAGTGGGGAGAGAGTAATCAAGCCAGTAATCTTGCTCCCAAGTAAAAGTGGGTACTGAAGATTGGGTTCTTAAAGGTACAAAATTGATAACAAATACCAAAAAGCAAAGATTAAAAATCTAGAGTAGAGGTTAGATTTTCAAAAATACAATATTACAAAAAATCAAAGTCACAGAAATTATAATATAAATAAATATATATATATATATATATATATATATATGAAGTTTGCTTTAAAAATAAGGTCTTTTTTTTGCAAAGTAATATCATGTTATAAAGATGAAAATTAAAGGAGTAATAGAGAACTTCCTGATGTTCAGGCTGGTTTTAGAAAAGGCAGAGGAACCAGAGATCAAATTGCCAACATCCGCTGGATCATGGAAAAAGCAAGAGAGTTCCAGAAAAACATCTATTTCTGTTTTATTGACTATGCCAAAGCCTTTGACTGTGTGGATCACAATAAACTGTGGGAAATTCTGAAAGAGATGGGAATACCAGACCACCTGAGCTGCCTCTTGAGAAATTTGTATGCAGGTCAGGAAGCAACAGTTAGAACTGGACATGAAAAAACAGACTGGTTCCAAATAGGAAAAGGAGTACATCAAGGCTGTATATTGTCACCCTGCTTATTTAACTTCTATGCAGAGTACATCATGAGAAACGCTGGACTGGAAGAAGCACAAGCTGGAATCAAAATTGCTGGGAGAAATATCAATAATCTCAAATATGCAGATGACACCACTCTTATGGCAGAAAGTGAAGAGGAACTAAAAAGCCTCTTGATGAAAGTGAAAGAGGAGAGTGAAAAAGTTGGCTCAACATTCAGAAAACGAAGATCATGGCATCCGGTCCCATCACTGCATGGGAAATAGATGGGGAAACAGTGGAGACAGTGTCAGAGTTTATTTTTCTGGGCTCCAAAATCACTGCAGATGGTGACTGCAGCCATGAAATTAAAAGACGCTTACTCCTTGGAAGGAAAGTTATGACCAACCTAGATAGCATATTCTAAAGCAGAGACATTACTTTGCCAACAAAGGTTTGCCTAGTCAAGGCTATGGTTTTTCTGTGGTCATGTATGGATGTGAGAGTTGGACTGTGAAGAAGGCTGAGCGCTGAAGGATTGATGCTTTTGAACTGTGGTATTGGAGAAGACTCTTGAGAGTCCCTTGGACTGCAAGGAGATGCAAGCAGTCCATTCTGAAGGAGATCAGCCCTGGGATTTCTTTGGAAGGAATGATGCTAAAGCTGAAACTCCAATACTTTGGCCACCTCATGCTAAGAGTTGACTCATTGGAAAAGACTCTGCTGCTGGGAGGGATTGGGGGCAGGAGGAGAAGAGGACGACAGAGACTGAGATGGTTGGTGGCATCACTGACTCAATGGATGTGAGTCTGGGTGAACTCCGGGAGTTGGTGATGGACAGGGAGGCCTGGCGTGCTGTGATTCATGGGGTCGCAAAGAGTCAGACATGACTGAGTGAACTGAACTGAACTGAGAGGACTTAAAAATAAAATAAATTTTAATTAAAAAATGATAATAGTGAAAATATATCTAGGACTTTCTCTGGAGCTGTTTTAGACAGTGTGGGGTCAGTTCATTTTCAGATAGTTCCTTGATCCGGCTTATACTTCTCAAGATCTATAGGCCCCTTCCTATGTAGTCAGTGCTAACTACAGGGTTTTTATCTATTGCACCTGTCACATCCAAAGTGTTCCCTCAGTTTATTTTAGCTTCTTCGGTTTGCTGGTCTCTTCAGTGTCTAATTTCTGCCCTGACACAAGGGGGCAGTGGTGGTCACTTTTTTAGGCTCACTTGTTCAGTCGTGCTGTGGGGAAGGAGGAACACTGCAAGCAACTATCACTGGCATGTGTGGGGAGTGCTCTCAGTGTCTCAGACACACTGGGTTTGCCCCTGCTCATGGTGTGTGTGCTTTCCCATCTACACTGTTCAGGCTCTAGGTTGCTCTGCCCGCTACTGTCTGAGGTGGGCCCTGGATTGCATGCACTTCCCAGGTCTAAGCCGCTCAGGTTCAGGTTCTCAGGTACTCCACAAAGGTGCAGACTTCGCTGGGCCTGTGTTTTGTGCCCTTTCCAGGTCCGAGCAGCTCAGGTGACCAGGTGCTTGGCGAGCCTAGTCGCTCCAGTTTGAGACTGTGGCTTATCGCCTCCCCCATCCAAGCAGCTCGGTTTTCTGGGTGTACAATGGGCGCACCTTCTCAGGTATGTCGTGTGTCTCTTCTGGGGAGATGATCTCTGGCTGCGACCCTCCTGGTGGATGTCAACCATCCAGAATCCCAAGAAGTCTTGGTTAGCAATGAAGCCTGCTTGCAGTTTGGTATAGGATGCCTCTCTGGGGCTGTAAATGCCCCCTTCTGGCTCTGGCTGCCCTCGTCTGCTTGTCTCCGATGGGGGATGGGCCGGCCCACAGCCAGCTAGCTCTGCTCAGTCCTTTGTTCTGTGAGCTGGCCTGGTGGTGTCTTAGGTTACGGCTTTTCACTGGGATAGCTGTCCCACAGTCTGGGTTGCTATCTCAAGTTAGTTCCCTCAGATTGTCCTCGGGGCATTCAGGCCTGGTCCTTACCCTAAGCAATGCAGTCTGCACCTCCCTGTCCAGACCCCTCTTGCTAGTGGTGGATGCGAGCATCTGCACTGCTTCTCTGCTGGGAGTTGCCATTAGGCATGTACTCTGTGGGCTTTATTATTTATTTATTTTTCCTCCCAGTTATGTTGCCCTCTGAGGTTCCAAGGCTTGCCACAGGCCCACCAGCAGGAGTGTTCCCTGGTATTTGGAAACTTCTCTCTTTTTTAAGACTCCCTTCCCAGGATGGATCTCCGTCCCTACCTCTTTTGTTTCTCTTTTTTATCTTTTATATTTTTTCCTACCTCCTTTTGAAGATAATGGACTGTCTTTCTGGGTGCCTGGTGTCCTCTGCCAGCATTCAGAAGTTGTTTTGTGGAATTTGCTCAGCATTCAAATGTTCTTTCAATGAAAATCTGGGGCAGAAATTGGTCTCCCCATTCTATTTCTCTGCTATCTTCTGAAAGGCCAAGTCTTAACCACCGAGCCCCCAGCTTTGCATCTTGATGGAGATGATGGTTACACTAATCTACACAGGTGACAAAATGATATGACTATACATACATATTACATCAATAAGAAATTTCATATTATAATTATGAAAAATGCAACTTTGGGAAAGGTTAGTGAGACTTTTCTGGACTATTTTTACAATGTCCTGTGAATTCATTTATTTAAAAATAAAAAGCTTATATTTTAAAATGGAAATTTCTCATGGATTTGAAACTGCATAAATCATATCACTGTTTTATACTGCAGATTCAAATAAAAATTAGTTTGGTCATTGAACAAGATAAAGCAATACATTTTCTTTATATGGAAATTTCAGAAATCTGAAATTCAGCTCTGACAGTCACTGCTCCAGCCTCAAGGATGATACATGGTGACCAGTGTAACACTGAATATTGACATAATTTTTGTCAGCTGAGAGAATTAACTTATGATTATCTTCCTGGCATAGTTTAGAACCCTGAGGAATAATTACCAAGCTTAGTCCAACTCAGGAAGAATCTATTACCTCAGAAGGTAATTGCACACTTGAAAAGGATGAATAATTAACAGGAGACACATGGCATCAGAGAGGGCAATTTGGGCTCCCCTGGACATGCCAGACTGAGTCCCTGTACATGCGGCCATTTCCACTTTGGATAACAAGTTAGTGCCCAGTGGGAGATGAAATCACACAGCCCCTTCCCGATAACTCTGGCTGCCTGTCATTGCTTTTCAGCACAGCGCTTGCGAGTTAAGCTGCCTGCACCGGGCCACTGAGACCGGCTTTGGTAAGGATGCTGGTGTGATTGGGGTCTCAGGGCTGCAAGGAGATACTCAGACTTCTCTAGAATCTCTCCTACTCATTGTGTTCTCCCTTTTCCAAATCTAAACTCATGCTCCCATCTCTTTAGTTCAGTTCAGTTGCTCAGTCATGTCATTCCCCCATTTCAATTTCTTCTTTGTATTGGTTTTATAAAAAAAAAAAAAGTTATGGTATGAGTACATTGTGGTTTTACTACATTAACTTTTAAAATTTCTTCTTTTTGCTTTCTATTCTATTAGTAATTCCCCTTTTCCTGAATTCTTCTTTTCTCTTAAAACTTCTTCCTTGGCTTCTTTGGTCATTTCCATTTCTCTTCTTTAATTTTTGTTCATTAAAAAAATATCTTCTATGTAATTAAGATAACCATGTATACTTGATTATAAATCAAAATATATCATCTATTGATTGTGTAACCTTTTTTGTCTATATTCTTTTATTATTTTTTTCTTTGTCCTTTACACTTTAAGAGTGTGTCTTAACCCCTATTCTATTTTTATTCCTTGTCTCTTTTGTTGGTGGCATTTTCTCTTCAACTTTCATGCATTCGAGTTTTAGAGTTTTTTTTTTAAAGCATATATCCAATGATTTTTCCTATCAATTAATATTTCAAGTCATTTTCTTCATTCTTCCTTTTACCTACTTCTGCAAAGTATATCACTCTTTTTTCTTTCTGATACTGATTACAGTATTTCTGCTGTTTCCATGATCTTCTCCACCATCATCTATTTTCAGAAGAGTATTTGTTGTCCTTTTGTTTCTCTTTCCCTTGTCCTTTGGGTTATATTTAATTCTATTATCTTTTATCCAATAAATTTTGCTCATCCTAATACATCTGCACACCAGGATTTGCAGTTACGTTGTGGCAGATATCTTCACCCCCTATTGTTGTTGTTGTTCAGTTGCTAAGTCATGCCTGATTCTTTGCGACCCCATGGACTGCAGCATGCCAGGCTTTCTTTCTTCCTCCTTAGGACTGATTATTACATTCACTTTATATTAATTGTAGCATGGTCAAACTTTAAAAATATTTTTATTTGTATTTCTTTTTTTAAAACATTTGAGAACATGTATCTGGCCTAAACTCGTGAAGATATTCTCTATATTAATTCCAAGATATCTAATAGATTTGTTTGTATAAAATAGATGTTCAATGCATTTTCTGATAAAATAATCACATTATATCAGAAATATCTACGGTCATTTGTAGAAAACAACATTGTTTTCGTGAAAGACTCTTTTCCCACTTTACTTCCTCCATCATATATCAGGATTGGAAAATGTGTAGATTGATTTCCAGGAATTCTACTGTGTTTCACAGGGACCTCCTGGACCAAAATCATTGTATTTAATGATTTAGTTTTATAATTATTTATTTTGATATCTCCTAGAACAACTATTTACACATTCTTCTTCATACAAATTTCTTTGACTATTCTTGACATTGTGCATATCATTCTATAGTTGGAATTATCATTTTTCAGAAATAGTTTGGATTCTGTAATATTTGTGTATTATTTCTGAAAACTTGTCATCACTAACATATTACAGCTTTGAGTCTTGAATACAAGGGATCTTAACATTTATTTAGAGCTTTAATATTTCTTAACAGAGTCATATACTTTTTCTCTTAGTGCTCTCATGTCTTTTGTCTTTGTATTTATAGTTGCTTGATATTTCTATGCTATTTAGAGAGTATCTCAACCTTAAACTTTATCCTATAGAAATAGTTTGTTTCTGATATCAATAAATTAACCGCTTATTATATAGTGATATTTTTATCCACTTGTGAAGCTCTCTTCTATTTTTTTTAACCCTAGGTTCTTTGGACTTTATATACATAAAATAATGACATCTAATGAGGAAAATATGTTTCTTCCTTTCCCAAACTTATGCTAGTCCGTTTCTTCCCCTGTTTTGTGGATCATCTCCTCTGGTACAAAGATGACGAAAAATTACCCTGTTTTCTTCTTGCTCAAAAAGAGTAAGTTCACAGGGTTTAACCATTATACAGTACGATTATGGACCAAGGGTTATAATTACTTTTACTAGGTTAAGCAGTATAATGCTTATCCTTACTTTTCTACAAGTTGTTTTGCTTTTGAATGTAGTTTGGATTTTACCAAGAAATTTTGATGCAAGTACTGGGAAGGTCATACTTTAACCTGTGAGCATAGTTATTTCATTGAGTAATTTCTTTTTAATATTAAGGTGAATTTGCTTTCTTGAGACAAAGCTAACTAATTTTTGGAAACTATCTTTTATATATTATTGGATTAATTAGCTGATTTGTTCAGAATTCCATCTTCAGATAATAGTGATATGTCTTTTCATTTTTATGTATCATCAGACTTGTGTTTTATTTCAATGTTCAGTTCAGTTCACTTCAGTCACTCAGTCGTGTCCGACTCTTTGCGACCACATGAATCGCAGCACCCCAGGCCTCCCTGTCCATCACCAACTCCCAGAGTTCAATGTTATGCCACTGCAATAAATGAGTTTTAGAATTACTTGTACCGTGATGTTTTGATAGAATTCACTATGACATTCTCTGGTTCTAGAAGTTATTTGTGGAAAGGTTTCCGACAACCTCATTGTGTGGGCTGCTTCTTAAGAATTCAATTTAGGGCATAATCCATCAGCAGTCACTTTTTCATCTGAAAAAGTGATTGAAAAGCATTTTTTAGAATTTTTTTGTAGTAATGACTGGGATGGTTTTGGGCTGTGTATGCGTGTGCATGTGTGTCTTAAAATATTCTTATTATACCTTTATATTCAGTTTGTAGGACACCATTTGTTTTCCTTTATCACATCAATTCTATAATTCTGTTCTCTGTGAACTTCTATTATGGTTAAAACATTCTAAAGAATGATAGTCTGTGTCTACTGCTGCTGCTAAGTCGCTTCAGTTGTGTCCGACTCTGGGCGACCCCATAGACAGCAACCCATCAGGCTCCACCGTCCCTGGGATTCTCCAGGCAAGAACACTGGAGTGGGTTACCATTTCCTTCTCCAATGCACGAAAGTGAAAAGTGAAAGTGAAGTCGTTCAGTTGTGTCCGACTCCTAGCGACCCCATGGACTGTGGCCCACCAGGCTCCTCTGTCCGTGGGAGTTTCCAGGCAAGAGTACTGGAGTGGGGTGCCAGGGCCTTCTCTGAGTCTGTGTAGGTAGCTAGAGCTAAATTCTTTCATTTCTCAACTTTCTTTTTAAACTGTGGTAAAGGTGGCTCGGATGGTAGAGAATCCACCTGCAATGCGGGAGACCTGGGTTTGATCCCTGGGTTGGGAAAATCCCCTGGAGAAGGGAACATCTACCCACTCTAGTATTCTGGCCTGGAGAATTCCATGGACAGAGGAGCCTGGCAGGCTGCAGTCCATGGGGTTGCAAAGAGTAGGACACAACTGAGCTACTTTTCACACCACATACACATAATACACATAATTTCCCAGGTGGCTTAGTGGTAAAGAATCTTCCTGCCAATTCAGGAGATTCAGGAGAGGCAAACTTGATCCCTGTGTCAGGAAGATCCCTTGGAGTAAAGAAATGGCAATCCATTCCAGTATTCTTGCCTGGAGAATTTCATGGACAGAGGAGCCTGATGGGTGAGAGTCCATGGGATCGCAAAGAGTTGGATCTGACTGAGCATGCACACATGCAATCAAAAAACACACAACATGCAATTCACCTTTTGGACCTTTTTAAAGTCTACAGTTCGGTGACCATATATACATTCACAATGTTAGATGATCATCACCAGACCACTAAGTTCCAGAACTTTTTCATTGTTCCAAATGAAAACCTCATGCCCAACAAAGCAGTCGTTCCCCCTTCCCTCTTCCCCACAGTCTCTGGCAATTGCTAATCTGCTCTCATAGTGAACTTGCCTATTCTGGGTATTTCATGTCAATAAAACATGGGCCCTTCTGTGTCTGACTTCTTTTATAAGCATGTTTGCCAGATTCATCTATGTTGTAGCATGTATCAGTGTTTCATCCCTTTCAATAGCTAAAAACTGCATTTTGCTTATTCAGTCCTCCATTGATGGGCCTTTAGATTATTTCCGCCTTTTGGACATTGCAACTATATATACTACAAATATTTGTGTACAAGGTTTTGTTTGATACCTGTTTCTATGTATTTGAGACTATGCATAAGAATACTGTTGCTGAATCATGTAGTACTTCTTTGTTTTACTTATGGAAGAACCAGTAAATTATTTCTTGTAAAGGCTGAAGCACTTTAAATTTCCACCAGCAGTGTTTGGAGACTTCCAACTTCTCCACACACCTGTCCTTATTTTCCTTCTTTTGGATTATTATAAACCTGATGGATTTGAATTGGCATCTCACTGGGGCTTTGATTTGCATTTCTCTAAAGAATAATAATATTGAGCATATTTTCATGTTCTTATTGGTCATATGCCCATTATTTTGGGAGAAGTGTCTGTTCAAGTTCTTTGCCCATATATTAATTGGATTATTTGTGGTTTTGTTATTGAGTTGTAAAAGTTTTTTTTAAAAAAAAAAAAACATATTGCAGCTACTAGATCCTTATCAGAGATATTATTTGCTAATACTTTCTCCCACTTCATGGGTAGTTCATGAAGGTTTGTCCTTTTTTCTTCTAAGAGATTTATAGTTCTGAACTTTAGTTATATGATTTATTTGGGGTTAATTTTTGAATATGATATGAACTAAAGGGCCAGCATACTCATTTGCATGCAGAAGTCCAACACTGGACACCGTTCTCTCCCCTACTGAATTTCCTTGGCATCCTTGTCAAAAATCATCTGGTCACTGATGTATGAGTATTTCTGGGTGTTCTGTTCTATTCCATTCACTAATATCTCTGTCTTTATGCCAGTATTACACTGTTTTGATTACTGTCATTTTGTAGAAAATTTGAAAATCAGGAAATGTGAGCCCTCCAACTTTGTTCTTTAAGGTTGCTTTGGCAGATCAATGTCCTTTGAAATGCCATAGGAATTCTAGGATTAGCTTTTCCATTTCTGCAAAATGGCCACTGGGGATGTGAGAAGGACAACACTGAACCTATAGATCACTTTGGGAGTGATGCCATTGTAACAATATTCAGTCTTCTAATTCACAGACATAGGATGTGTTTCCATTCATTTCTGTCTTCTTTAATACCTTGCTACTATATTTTTTAGATTTAGTGTATAAATCTTTTACATCTTTCATTAAATGTCTTCCTAGATATTATAGTCTTTCTAACACTATTGTAAATTTCATTTTCTTAATTTTTTTGGATTGTTCATTGCTAGCATATACAAATACAGCTGAATTTTGTGTGCTGATCTTATATCTTACAACTTTGGTAAATTTATTTATTGGTTAAAAGTCTTTTTGTAGCTCCTTTAGGATTTTCTATATGTAGAATCATATCATCTATGAATAGAGCTAGCTTTACTTTTTCTTCCTAATATCGATGACATGTTTTTTCTTGACTAATTGCCATGGCTAAAAATTATAGCTCAGCATCGAATGGAAGTGGTGAAACAGGCATCCGTGTCTTGTGCCTGATTTGAGGAGAATGAAAGCTTCCCATCCTTTGCCATGTAGTGTGGGGCTGCGTGTGTCAGTCACTCAGCTTTGTCTGACTCTTTGCAACCCCATGGACTGTAGCCTGCCAGCCTGCTCTGTCCATGGACTTTTCCAGGCAAGAATACTGGAGTGGGTTGCTGTTCCCTTCTCCAGGGGATCTTCCTGATCCAGGGATTGAACTACCTTTGGGTTCTTCATATATTGCCTTTCTTTTGTTGAGAAAGTTTTCCTCCTCCTGGATTATTGAGTGTTGTTGTTTTTTTATCATGAAAAGATGCTGAATTTTTTTCAAATGCCTTTGAAGCATCATTGAAATGGTGATGTAGATTTTCCCCTCATTCCAGTAATGTGATATATTATATTGATTTATATAAATATAAATATAATAAAATATAAAATTATATATGTATTTTCATAGATTGAATTACTCTAGCTTTCCTAGGATAAACCCCACCTGATTGTAGTATGCTATTTTTTTTAGTATGGTACTGGATTCAGTTTGCTCTGAATCTGTTCAATCTGTGATTCATGCTGTACTTTCCACTCTGGAGTGGAAGTAGGAATGGACAGACCAGCCAGGCTGCATTCCAGATAGACTACAACAGTAACAGGGGCAGCTTGGTGCTACCATAGGTATAGCCTGGATGGGTCCCTGGGTTATGTGGGCTGAAGGTTGAGGTGGAAGTAACATTGATAACAGTGACATGAAGGTATTCTTATGGCACTTTTTGAAGTTTTCTTCATCTTGCTAGATGTCATGTGTGAAAATAACCAACACTCTCTGTTGACATTCAGCCACAAATGTTTTAAACAGAGACAAAATCCTCTAAGATAATGAACTGCAGACCCAAGCTATTTAAGATACAGTAAGAATTTCTAGTTTCAGTTCAGACTCCATGCCTAAGCATCCACAAAATACAATCCAAGAGCAGAGGAAATTAAACATAAAGAAAATATAAGCAAGTAAATAATAAGGATTAGAGCAGAAATCAATGAATTTAAAACAGGAAAACAAAAGAGAAAAATCAAAATCAAGAAAATTAATATTCTTCTAGACAGTTTGACCAAGGAAAAAAGAGAAGACACAAATTATATTAGAGAAATGACAGAAAGAGAACATAACAAATGATTCCCAAAACAATTAAATACTAGTAAGAGATGGACAGGGAGGCCTGGCGTGCTGCGATTCATGGGGTCGCAAAGAGTCGGACACGACTGAGCTACTGAACTGACCTGAAGGGAATTCCACAAGCTTCCCTGCTGGCTCAGCAGTAAAGACTGTCTGCGATGCAGGAGCTGAAGAAGACATGGGTTCGATCACTGGGTCAGGAAGACCCCCTGGAGGAGGGCATGGCAACCCACTCCAGTGTTCTTGTTTTCCTGGAGAATCCCATGGACAGAGGAGCCTGGTGTGCTACGGTCAATAATGTTGCAAAGAGTCAGACACAACTGAAGTGACTTAGCATGCACACACAAGGGAATCCTACAATCAACTCTAAGCCTGTAAATTTGATAATTTGCGTGAAATAGACTAATTTCTTTAAAGACAAACCACCAATTGTTATTCCAGAGGAGAACTGGGTGACAGAGGATGAGTTGGTTGGATGGCATCACTGACTCAATGGACAGGAGTTTGAACAAACTCTGGGGGATAGTGTAGAACAGGGAAGCCTGATGTGCTGCAGTCCATAGGGTTGCAGGGAGTTGGACATAACTTAGCAACTATACTAGAACAACAACAGCAGATCTAGATACCCTGAATAGCCCTAGACCTACTAAAGCAATCCAGATCCAGATGGTTTCAGCAGCAAATACTACCAACTGTTTATAGAATAATACCGATTCTATACAAGCTCTTCCACAGAATGTAAGGGAAAGGAGCACTTCTCAAATCACTTTAAGACTTCTTTTATTCTCATGTCAAAACTAGACCAGAAAACAACAGATCACTATCACTCATGAAAACAGACACAAGATTTTGTGTCCAAGCTAAATATTAGCAAATAGAATCCAGTAGTACAAAAGAAGTGGACAAAAACATCATAATGAAATTGGAATCACTCCAGAACTGAAAGGTTGGTCTGAATTCCAATCAAGGCAAATCACTTACTAACATGCAAAATAAGGAAAATTAAATGACTCTCCAGATGCAGAAAAAATTTGACAAAATTCAAAGCCCATTCATTTAAAAAGCTGTTAGTCAACTAGGAATGGAAAGAAACTCCCTTAACTCAATAAAGGTTAGCTAGAAAATCGTACAACTAACATTGTATTTAATGGTGAGTGATGGGAGTTTTCCTTCTACCGTGATTTTTAAAATACTGACTTAAACTTTGCATTTTGAGATAATTATATATTTCAGTGTAGGTATTAGAAATTAGACAGATCCCATGTACCCTGTACTCAATTTCCTCAGTAACACCTCACAAAACTACAGTGCAATATCACAAGCAGATTCTCACATAGATATTGTCATATAACAGATGCGAGGATTTAGTTGTGTCCAACTCTCCACGGGATTTTCCAGGCGGTATTACTGGAGTGGGTTGCCTGTTCCTTCTCCAGGGGATCTTCCCAACCCAGGGCTCAAACCTGGGTCTCCTGCATGGCAGGCGGATTCTTTACCAACAGAGCCATCAGGGCAAGATTCAGGGCATCCCATCTAAACAAGGATCCCTCGTGAGGTCCTTTAGAGCCACACCATCTCTCCTTTCACCGTTTCCTGTACTTAACCCCTAGCAACCACCAATCTGTTCTCTATTTCTGTATTTTGTCATGCAAAAGTGTCATATATAAATATAGTCATAGAGTGTGTAGCCTTTCAGACTGGTTTGTTCACCCAACATTTTCCCTTGGATTCATACAAGTTACTATGTTTATCAATAGTTTGCTTCTTAACTTTCTGAAAAGTGTCCCATTGTATGAGTGTATTGCAGTTTGTTTAAACCATTCATCTGTTGAAATAAAGATGTCTAGGTTTCCAATGTGTGGCTATTATGAATGACATTGCTATTAACACTAGAGTACAGATTTTGTGTGAAAATAAGTTTTCATTTCTCAGAAATAAATTCCCAGGAGTGCTGTTGCTGAGTTATATGGAAATTGCATGGCAAGTTTTTGTTTGTTTTTTTTTTGAAGAAGCTTCCAAACTCTTCTCCAGAGTGACTGTGATTTTATATCCCAACTAGTCATACACGAGAGGTATGTTTTCCCACACACTTGTCACTTTTAAAATTTCAGTTATCCCAATGGGTAGATAGTTGTAATAAGTCTGACTCTATCTTTTGGATGCTGTTTTCATCTTTTAGGCTGCCTGCTCAGCCTTTCCCCTATGACTCACACCTGTGCAAATCGACAAGGAATTCCAAGTGCTCTTGCTTTTGCCCTCGGTAAGAGACAAAGGACGCAATCCCCTGCTGGCAGGTGTGCAACCTCATCCAGACCACATCCATCAGGATTAAAAAAAAAAAAAAACCTCCTTTATATTCATTTTTCTATCCATTTTCCTATCCATTTTCCTATCATCTTGGGAGGCTTGTCCTGGTTTTTCACAGATAGAACCTCATTCTGTGAATAATAAGCCTCCTCCTATCCCTTGGTCTGCCATCAGTCTCGACTTACGATACAAGGAAATAGTCAAATAGAAGCATAAGGGAGTCGTGAGACACTGCAGGACACAGCACTTACTGTGTGGTGAGATGGGTGATTCTAAATTTTTCTGTTTCAGCAAATCAGTGGATCCCAGTGCATAAGGTAAGAGATTTAGAATATGATGGAGGTAATCTTTAACATGGCTGTTGATTTTGAGTTTGATCATAATATCTACTTTAATTTTTCTTGGACTAGTCAAACTTATAACAAACATGACAATAAAATATAACTAGTGTTAGATATGTTTCATTTGGCAGAATTTTTGTGTGACATTTATATATGCTTCAATAATGACTATTTCTAAAATGAGCTATATAATACAATAAGCATTTGGGAAGATATCATTGTATAGATGCTACTGGTTTTTCATATGCAAAGAATGATGTAAATATTAGATTATGTAGATTAAGAGTCATAATTTTAAATTAAAATGTCTCTTGAAGTTTACAACCAGCAGTACATTTCTAAGAGAAACTGACTGGAATAAATGGTGAATACATATGATACTTTCTGTCTTCATAAACATTAAATTCTGCTGTTTACAAATCCTGATGGTCCCTTAAGAAGTCTGATGTAGCTGAACACTTACTCATTGCAGGAAGGCTTCTGGAAGCTTGATACATTCACAATCACAATTATTTTGAATCTTTATGTTCATAATCAAAGTATTTACCTGTAGGATGTGCTGGCCTTGGTTTGAAGATCTAAGAGAGACTGAAAGACAATGATTTCCAGTGACAAGATTTTTGGGATCTTCTTCTTTTTTCAAATTTGCTTTGGGCTCATGGGGAATTCCTTGTCATTTATTTTGTATACGTACATCTTTTTAATTCTCCCCCATAAGAAGAAGCCCACAGATGTGATTCTTGCCCACCTGACTTTTGCTAACACCTTGACGCTTGTATTCAGAGGGGTTCCAAATATACTGTCGTCCTTTGGAATTAGTCCTGAGATGGGTGATATTGGCTGTAAAGCAGTGGTTTACATCCAGAGAGTTACTCGAAGTATTTCGCTGTATGCAACCTGTCTCCAGAGTATGTTTCAGGTTGTGACAATTACTCTGAGTAATAGTAAGTGGGCTTGGCTCAAAATAAAAATCTCAACATTTATTCAACCCTCTTTACTTTTTTCCTGGATCATCAACATGGTCATTTATTCTGAGATCATCTTAAGAAACATGGCCAACAGGAATACCACTTATGCTAGATCTGGGAATTACGCTGCTTATTGTAAAACTGATGTACCTCATCACCACATAGTAGCAACATTTCTAAGTGCAATATCCACTCGAGATTTGTTCCTTCTCTCTCTCATGACATGTAGTAGTATCTACCTGGTGACTATTCTCTTCAGACATCGCAAAACAGCTCAGCATGTTCGCAGTACCATCCAGTCTTCACAAGCCTCTCCTGAAATTAAAGCTACCAAACTTATTCTCATGCTGGTGAGCTGCTTTGTTTTCTTTTACTGGACCAACACCTTTCTCACTGTTTATTTATTTTCTGTGAGCGGGAACAAGTGGCAACTTGAGAGCTTTGGTAACTACGTTGCATCGTGTTACCCGAGCATCTGTCCTTTTTTACTGATTAAAAATGAAAATAGAATTTCCAGAATAAATTACATCAAAACAAAGATCAGAATTTTCTCTTTCTAAATTAAATGATCATATGACCACTCCGTAGTATTCTGCACCACTGGAGGAATGTGCACGAGTACAGAGTGGCTTGTTTTTCAATGCCTCGAGTTAAAGCAGGTCAGCTCCCACTGAATTGAGCTAAGAAGGTTTAGATGATGATGTCATGTATATAAGATTTAAAACTTTATAAAATAGTAATGTATGGAATGTAGAATGTTTTGTAACATAGGAAATATTATCAAATCATAAAAGTACAGAAATTGATAATTTCACAAAGAAACACTGGTTACTTTTGAGTGTAAGCTAACCCCAACACTAAGGTATGAAATATATGTTATAGTATAATATAAGCTATGATATAATCTGTGCTTTATACTTTGGTATGTTAGAAACATTTCACATTTAGTTTTAAAAATAGATATAAGTCTTCACATTGGTGCATCAATTCAGAAATGTCTTCCAATTTTACAATAATTACTTACCTACATTTAAGATACAGTAGGAATAGAGAGATAAAACAGCATCTCACACCACCTAAGAGATTTGTTTTGGTCCTGAGGACTGTTGAGCATACAAGTGAACTTAGGCTCTGAATTGCAGATTAAAAAATAAAGGGGGCCAAAATTAAGTTCCCAAGATTTAGGTACCTCCTGAAGGTAAAGACAAATGGGAGAGCTTCTCACAGTTATCTAAACAGTGGCTCTAAAGGGCTACACGTTCAGCAGACAGCACAGCAGAGTGTTCATGTAAGTAGGTGGTTTGGGTTTTGAGTTAGGGGCTCAGCTTTGGGTGTGGGTTTGGCGCTAGGGTTAAGATTCAGATTGCAGTTTGGCTTTGGGTTGAAGTTAGGTTTAGAGTTAGGATTAGGGTTATGATTAAGCATCAGGTTTGTGGTAGGGCTCTGGCTTATTTTTGGGTTGAGGTTGGGGTTAAGGTACAGTTGGGGCTGTAATAGTGGTTACAGCTTTACTGCTTGTGCTTTTGGTTTCATATAAAGATTCTTTGCAAAATTGTTATCAGAATATTTACCCCTGTTTTCTTGTATAGCTTTCTTATTTTTGCTCCTGTATTTAAATCGGTGAGATATTTTATATATATTACTCTTTGTAAGTGATTCAAAGTAAAGTGCTCACTTTTTTGTTTCTTCTCTTCTTTTGTTTTTCTTTCCTTTCCATTCCTTCCCTTTCCTCTTCCCTTCCTCCTATTTCTCTCCTTCCTTCCCCTCTCCTTCCTTCTTTTTCTTGGTTGGTGAGTTGCTGTCCCTTTGTACCAGCATCCATGTTTAAATACTCTCTGCTTTTCTCGTTGAATTCTTCTGGCAGCTTTGGGAAACACTGCCCAGCACAGACAGACATGTGTGTGTACTTCGTCCTCCCAAGTCCCTTCCATCAGTGAGTTTCCTGTGTTCTGCCGTGCCACACTGTCTTGACTACTGTCCCTTTGTAGTACATCTTCATATTGGAAAAGACCAATCTTCCTGCTTCATTTCTCTTTTGTCATGTTTGGCAATTCTAGTCCTTTGTATTTGCACATGAATTATACAGTCAGGTTGTCAATTTTGACAAAGAATGATTTGGGGATGTTGATAGGATTATGTAAATCTGGAAGTATGTTTGGGGATTATTGCCATTTTAGCATATTAAGCATTCTGATATATGAACATTGGACATGTTTTCCATATATTTACACACTTAATTTCTTTCAACACAGTTTTGTAGTTCTAATAGTTTTTGCTCCTTTTTGAAATTTATTTCTAAGCACTGAATTCTTTTTTGATGCTATCATGAATGGAATTAAAAAAATTTTTTTTGATTTTTCTTTGCAAGCTGTCTTTGTCTGCTTGGGCAATGATAACAAAATACTGCAGACTGGACCAGCATAAATTTTTATTGTCTCACAATTCTGGAGGTTGGAAAGTCCAAGATTAAGGTTCTGACAGAGTTCAGCTCCTGGTGAGATTTCTCTTCCTGGCTTGCAGATGGCCATTCTCTCACTGTGTACTAAACATTTTGAAGTGAGGGAGACAGGGTCTCTAGCATCTCTTTCTGTTTGAAAATGATAGCAATTCCATTCATACTGGGTCAGAGTTCCACTCTTATGATCTCATGAATCTCAGTCACTTCACAGAGCATCCTATTTGCTTGATAGTATGTTTGGAAATTAGGGAGTTGATATATGATTTGGGGGCAACACAGTCCATTTCAGAGCACAGAGAAAACAATAAAGCTTTTATTCTGCCACCTTGCTGAACTCATTTCTTAGTCCTATTTTTTTTTTTTTTAGTGGATTCCTTTGGATTTTCAATATGTAAGATCATGTCATCTGTGAATAAACATTTTCTGTTTCCTTTTCCAATCTGTGGTCCTTTTATTTAACTTTCTTACCTAAATGCTCCGATTAGGGTCTTCAGTGCAGTACTGAGAGAAGTGGCAAGAGTGGACATTCTTGTCTTGTCCCTGATGTCAAGGGCACAGCACCCATTCATTTGCCATTAGGTATGATGTTAGCTGTGGGTTTTTGTAGATCCCTTGATCAGTTTGAGGAAGTTCCTTCTCCCTAGTCTGTTGAGTACTTTATCATGTACTAGGCGAGACATGGAAGGACAAAGGCTAAGAAGAGCTGCAAATCTTGGCCAATGATGCAGTGAGCTCCTTGCTGTGTATTGAACCAGATGATGTGAAAAGAAGACTAATAAAGCTGACCTTTACTGATCTCTTTTCATGTGCTCAGCACTCTCCTAAGTGGTTTACATGTTTGACTCATTCAATCATCACAGCCATCGAAAGTTGTTCACGTGCAGTTATTAGCCTTCTTCCTCAGATGAGGAAACCAAGGCTCATAAACATTGACTCCTGTATCTGGTTGGTAGAGCTGGGCTTCAGATGGACTTCAGAATCTGAGAAATATATCACCCCTGAACCAGCTTGATGGAGGGGAAGGGCTGGGGTGAGAGTGCTGCAGAGGAGGTGACTGTGGTCAGAGGGGATGTAAACCACGAGTGTTCATGCCCAAGAGACTGTCTTAGATGATTGGGATGAATCAGTGACTGAATTAGGCTAAGTCTATCTGAGCCAACGTTCAAACAATGGGAGACAGACAGCAAACCATAGCTACCGCAGGTGACGTCTATCATTACACTAGAATATGCATAAATACTACGTGGTATGCTACTGGAGATCAGTGGAGAAATAACTCCAGAAAGAATGAAGGAATGGAGCCAAAGCAAAAAGAATACCCAGCTGTGGATGTGACTGGTGATTGAAGCAAGGTCCGATGCTATAAATACCAATATTGCATAGGAACCTGGAATGTCAGGTCCATGAATCAAGGCAAATTGGAAGTGGTCAAACAAGAACTGGCCAAAGTGAATGTCAACATTCTAGGAATCAGCGAACTAAAATGGACTGGAAAGGGTGAATTTAACTCAGATGACCATTATATCTACTACTGCAGGCAGGAATCCCTCAGAAGAAATGGAGTGGCCATCATGGTCAACAAAAGAGTCTGAAATGCAGTACTTGGATGCAATCTCAAAAATGACAGAAGGATCTCTGTTCGTTTCCTAGGCAAACCATTCAATGTCACAGTAATCCAAGTCTATGCCCCAACCAGTAACGCTGAAGTAGCTGACCTTGAACGGTTCTTACAAGGTCTTACAAGACCTTTTAGAAATAACGCCCCAAAAGGATGTCCTTTTCATTATAGGGGACTGGAAAGAAAAAGTAGGAGTTCAAGAAACACCTGGAGTAACAGGCAAATTTGGCCTTGGAATACGGAATGAAGCAGGGTGAAGACTAAAAGAGTTTGGCCAAGAAAATGCACTGGTCATAACAAACGCCCTCTTCCAACAACACAAGAGAAGACTATACATGGACATCACCAGATGGTCAACATCGAAATCAGATTGATTATATTCTTTGCAGCCAAAGATGGAGAAGCTCTATACAGTCAGCAAAAACAATACCAGGAGCTGACTGTGGCTCAAATCATGAACTCCTTATTGCCAAATTCAGACTGAAATTGAAGAAAGTAGGGAAAACCACTAGACCATTCAGGTATGACCTAAATCAAATCCCTTATGATTATACAGTGGATGTGAGAAATAGTTATAAGGGCCTAGATCTGATAGAGTGCCTGATGAACTATGAAATGAGGTTCGTGACATTGTAGAGGAGACAGGGATCAAGACCATCCCCATGGAAAAGAAATGCAAAAAAGCAAAATGGCTGTCTAAGGAGGCCTTACAAATAGCTGTGAAAAGAAAAGAAGCAAAAAGCAAAGGAGAAAAGGAAAGATATAAACATCTGAATGCAGAGTTCCAAAGAATAGCAAGAAGAGATAAGAAAGCCTTCTTCAGCGATCAATGCAAAGAAATAGAGGAAAACAATAGAATGGGAAAGACTAGGGATCTCTTCAAGAAAATCAGAGATATCAAAGGAACATTTCATGCAAAGATGGGCTCGATAAAGGACAAAAATGGTATGGACCTAACAGGAGCAGAAGATATTAAGAAGAGGTGGCAAGAATACACAGAAGAACTGTACAAAAAAGATCTTCACGACCCAGATAATCATGATGGTGTGATCACTGACCTAGAGCCAGACATCCTGAAATGTGAAGTCAAGTGGGCCTTAGAAAGCATCACTACGAACAAAGCTAGTAGAGGTGATGGAATTCCGGTTGAGCTATTGCAAATCCTGAAAGATGATGCTGTGAAAGTGCTACACTCAATATGCCAGCAAATTTGGAAAACTCAGCAGTGGCCACTAGATTGGAAAAGGTCAGTTTTCATTCCAATCCCAAAGAAAGGCAATGCCAAAGAATGCTCAAACTACTGCACAATTGCACGCATCTTACATCAGATCAGATCAGATCAGTCACTCAGTCGTGTCTGACTCTTTGCGACCCCATGAATTGCAGCACGCCAGGCCTCCCTGTCCATCACCAACACCCGGAGGTCACTCAGACTCACATCCATGGAGTCAGTGATGCCGTCCAGCCACCTCATCCTCTGTCTTCCTCTTCTCCTCCTGCCCCCAATCCCTCCCAGCATCAGAGTCTTCTCCAATGAGTCAACTCTTCGCATGAGGTGGCCAAAATACTGGAGTTTCAGCTTTAACATCATTCCTTCCAAAGAAATCCCAGGGCTGATCTCCTTCAGAATGGACTGCTTGGATCTCCTTGCAGTCCAAGGGACTCTCAAGAGTCTTCTCCAACACCACAGTTCAAAAGCATCAATTCTTCGGCGCTCAGCCTTCTTCACAGTCCAGCTCTCACATCCATACATGACCACAGGAAAGACCATAGCCTTGACTAGGCGAACCTTTGTTGGCAAAGTGATGTCTCTGCTTTTGAATATGCTATCTAGGTTGGTCATAACCTTCCTTCCAAGGAGCAAGTGTCTTTTAATTTCATGGCTGCAGTCACCATCTGCAGTGATTTTGGAGCCCAGAAAAACAAAGTCTGACACTGTTTCCACTGTTTCTCCATCTATTTCCCATGTAGTGATGGGACCAGATGCCATGATCTTCATTTTCTGAATGTTGAGCTTTAAGCCAACCTTTTCACTCTCTACTTTCACTTTCATCAAGAGGCTTTTTAGTTCCTCTTCACTTTCTGCCATAAGGGTGGTATCATATGCATATCTGAGGTTATTGATATTTCTCCCAGCAATCTTGATTCCAACTTGTGTTTCTTCCAGTCCAGCATTTCTCATCTTACATGCTAATAAAGTAATGCGCAAAATTCTCCAAGCCAGGCTTCAGCAATACGGGAACTGTGAACTTCCTGATGTTCAAGCTGGTTTTAGAAAAGGCAGAGGAACCAGAGATTAGATTGCCAACATCAGCTGGAACATGAAAAAAGCAAGAGAATTCCACAAAAGCATCTATTTCTACTTTATTGACTATGCCAAAGCCTTTGACTGTGTGGATTACAATAAACTGTGGAAATTTCTGAAAGAGATGGGAATACCAGACCACCTGATCTGCCTCTTGAGAAATTTGTATGCAGGTCAGGAAGCAACAGTTAGAACTGGACATGGAACAGTAGACTTGTTCCAAAGAGGAAAAGGAGTACATCAAGGCTCAATATTGTTACTCTGCTTATTTAACTTGTATGCAGAGTACATCATGAGAAATGCTGGGCTGGAAGAAGCACAAGCCGGAATCAAGATTGCTGGGAGAAATATCAATAACCTCAGATATGCAGATGACACCACCCTTATGCCAGAAAGTGAAGAGGAACTAAAGAGCTTCTTGTTGAAAGTGAAAGACGAGAGTGAAAAATTTGGTTAAAGCTCAACATTCAGAAAATGAAGATCATGGCATCCTACTTTGCCATGATCACTTTTACAGAGTGTCCAACTCTTTGCAACCCCATGGACTTAGCTTGTCAGGCTTTTCTGTCCATGAAATTCTACAGGCAAGAATACTGGAGTGGGTAGTCATGCCCTTCTCCAGGCGGTCTTCCCAATCCAGGGATCAAACTCAAGTCACCTGCATCACAGGTGGGCTCTTTACTGTCTGAGCCACCAGGAAAGCCATGAGAATGTTCTAACTACCATACGATTGTGCTCATTTCACATGCTAGTAAGGTTATACTCAAAATCCTTTAAGCTAGGCTTCAGCAGTACATGAACAAAGAAATTCCAGATGTACAAGCTGGGTTTAGGAAAGGCAGAAGAACCAGAGATCAAATTGACAACATCCATTGCATCATAAAAAAAAAGCAAGACTATTTCAGAAAAACACCTACTTCTGTTTCAGGGACTATGAGAAAGCCTTTGACTGTGTGGATCACAACAAACTATGGAAAATCCTTAAAGAGATAGGAATATCAGACCACCTTTCCTGTCTCCTGAGAAACTTATATGCAGGTCAGGAAGAAACAGTTAGAACAGGACATGGAACAATAGACTGGTTCCAAGTTGAGAAAGGAGTTTGTCAGGGTTGTATATTGTCACCCAGCTTATTTAACTTACATGCAGCACACATCCTGTGAAATGTTGGATTGGATGAATCACAAGCTGGAATCAAGATTTCCAGAAGAAATATCAACAACCTCAGTCCACGGAGTTGCAAAAGTTGAACATGACTTAGTGATTGAAACAACAACACTAACCCATACCTGAATCCTAACCTGCACCCATACCATGACCCCTGCCATAACCCATTATCTGGACACCTAATTCCTAACATTTTTCCCTAAAACCTAACACATGATCCCTAAAACCTAGTTTCTGGAGTCCAGCTCCAGCAGCCAGGGATTCAACCTGAAGACATGAGTGGTGTCGGATAGAAACTGAAGCAGCCTCTCAGTTTTCTTGGACTGCCTGTTTATTTCAAGCTTATGATTCTCTTTTATACTTTTACAAAAGCATTAGTCAGAGGTTTGATATTTTCAGTTTCCACTGACCCAGATTTGTTGTGTCTATAAATCATTGTTGCCCCTCAAAGGGAGTTTCTGCCTCAGTGATTATCTTATCTACTTTTTCTCATGTGTCCTTGTGAATACACTGTAACCCATTCTAATGTCTGGGCTGCATACCACATTCCTCAGTTTATTTCTTATCTTTCTAAGTCCTGTTTGCCCCTAGTATCCTAAGCTCACTACTTCTTAGAAAGGGCTTCTAGCTAATAATATCTCTAAAATCCCTACTTTCTATAAGCTGTAGTAGAATATGCTAACATTACAACATTCCTTAAATCTTTAGCTTCTAACTACTTTAATTATTCCTATGACCTAAATTCAGCAAACTCTTTTGCCATAAACACTTTCCTCACAAATAGGCTTCAGATAGCAGTCCCTCCCATGGTCTCAAGCTGAGGCCTGTGTGCTCACCCTGGAACACTCTTTTGTAAAAGTCCTTGAACAAATGTCAATGATTAACTTTAGGAATTATTCTCTGAGCACAGCTGCAGAAGACTTTGTGCCTTCTCATGCTCCTCTCAAGAACAATAAGCACCTTAATATTCTTTTCAGTCAATTCAGCTGAGGAAAGGAATAAACAAGTCAGAATCACAAAGCCTAACTCCTTCATCCCGGGTCTGTGCCTGTGGGACAGAGAGGGGGTTGTGGCCATGCCCCCATTTTTTCAGTAATGCCCTAATGCGGCCCCCAACACCTAGTCATTAATCCCAAAAACTTAACCCCTAAACTATACCATAAAACCTAACCTATAATCTTAACCCAAACACACATTTATCCATTAAAACAAACAACAAACAAAAAAACCCCAAACTATAAACGCATAAACATAATTCACACTGGCTTCTTTGTTGGTCTTAAAAACACCTGGCAACTTCCACTTAAGGGTCTTGCATTTCTTAATCCGTCCTTCGGGTTTACTCCTTCCATAACTCTTCACAGCTTATTCTTCATTCCCTTCAGTTCAGTTCATTTCAGTCGCTCAGTCATATTCGACACTTTGCGATCCCATGAATCACAGCACACCAGGCCTCCCTGTCCATCACCAACTCTCGGAGTTCACTCAAACTCACATGCATCGAGTCGGTGATGCCATCCAGCCATCTCATCCTCTGTCATCCCCTTCTCCTCCTACTCCCAATCCCTCCTAGCATCAGAGTCTTTTCTAATGAGTCAACTCTTTGTAGGAGGTGGCCAAAGTATTGGAGTTTCAGCCTCAGCATCATTCCTTCCAATGTACACCCAGGACTGGTCTCCTTTAGGATGGACTGGTTGGATCTCCTTGCAGTCCAAGGGACTCTCAAGAATCTTCTCCAACACCACAGTTCAAAAGCATCGATTCTTTGGCACTCAGCTTTCTTCATAGTCCAGCTCTAACATCCATACATGACCACTGGAAAAACCATAGCCTTGACTAGACTGGCCTTCGTTGGCAAAGTAATGTCTCTGCTTTTCAATGTGCTCTCTAGGTTGGTCATAACTTTCCTTCCAAGGAGTAAGTGTTTGTTAATATCATGGCCGCAGTCACAATCTGTAGTGATTTTGGAGCCCCCCAAAATAAAGTCTGACACTGTATCTACTGTTTCCCCATCTATTTCCCATGGAGTCATGGGACCGGATGCCATAATCTTCATTTTCTGAATGTTGAGCTTTAAGCCAACTTTTTCACTCTCCACTTTCACTTTCATCAAGAGGCTTTTTAGTTCCTCTTCACTTTCTGCCATAAGCTGCAATCTTGATTCCAGCTTGTGTTTCTTCCAGTCCAGCGTTTCTCATGATGTACTCTGCATATAAGTTAAATAAGCAGGGTGACAATATACAGCCTTGACATACTCCTTTTCCTATTTGAAACCAGTCTGTTGTTCCATGTCCAGTTCTAACTGTTGCTTCTTGACCTGCATACAGATTTCTCAAGAGGCAGATCAGGTGGTCTGGTATTCCCATCTCTTTAATAATTTTCCACAGTTTGTTGTGATCTGCACATTTAGCAACTTCAGTGTGGTCAAAGAAGCAGAAGTAGATGTTTTTATGGAGGTCTCTTGCTTTTTCTATGATTCAGTGGAAGTTGGCAATTAGATCGCTGGTTCCTCTGCCTTTTCTAAATCCAGCTTGAAAATCTGGAAGTTCTCAGTTCACGTACTGATGAAACCTAGCTTGGAGAATTTAGAGTCTTACTTTGCTAGCTTGTGAAATCAGTGCAATTGTGTGATAGTTTGAGCATTCTTTGGCCTTGTCTTTTCTTTGGGATTGAAAAGAAAACTCACCTTTTCCAGTCCTGTGGCCGCTGCTGAGTGAGAAGGGACAAATTATCTCTCTATGAGCTGAACAAAGGTGTTTTTGTTTACAGTCAAGCAGAAGGGCAGTGTCCATACTTCTAAGTATGATTATAAAAATAAAACAACAAAGTACAAGTGAAAGAAAGAGTTTCCCACATGGAGTCAGAATTGGCTTTCTCCCTGCAACAAGCAGACTCTGTAGACGAAAGGCAAAATGGATCACACATAAACTATGGGCTTTATTTTGTGGAGTTCTTCCCAAGGTGCAGGAGCTAGCAGTGCTGAAACCTCTGCACATGTCATCTGGAAAGGAGCAATACGTGGATAAATGGCAAGTTGTGGGCACCAGGTTCCTCACTGTGGGAGCAGGAAGTTACAGATGAACAAGAGGGAAGGCCTCTGCCCTTGTGGTCCTGGACCTCAGCTTCCTGGGAGGATGATGTGGGGAGTTGACTGGCCTGGGGAACCACACAGATCTTTACACTAGGAAGGCCCTGCTGACATAGGAACAGGGCCATCTTTCCACCCACACCTGCTACAAACACTCATCCCTCCATGATCTGCCACGTGCAGCTTTGAAGACATTCTCCCCCTAGGCAGATAAAGGACTATGAGGGTCCAACTTACCCATCACCTGTCCCAATATGGTAGAAATTGTTAGGCAGTCAGTGTAGAAGTCAGAGCCTTGGTTCTTTTTCTAATTTCAGTTTTAATCTCTCACAAAAGTTTTTGGCTCCACTAGCCTAAAGCTGCATTTGTTCCAGTTTCCAGACATTCAGAGGAATGCATCCCTGGCCTGGAAGGTCATAAAACATTCAGACCCAGGACAAGACAATCATTACCTGCTGTTCAGTTTATCAAGGAGAAAAACTCCAGGTAGACAGTTAGCTCCTAAACATACCTCTAATCCCTAAATAATGGTCTGAGGGCTTAAGAAATGGTTGAGGGATAGTACTGCAATGTCTAGAAAAACTGAGAAACTGGAGGATCCAAGAAAGCCATAAAAATGACAAACTGAATATTGCAACATTTAAACTGTTTGGTCAGAAAATACACACATCTGCCCAAGTCAGGATGGCATCACTGACTCAATGGACATGAGTTTGAGCAAACTCTGGTAGACAGTGAAGGACAGGGAAACCTGGAGTGCTGCAGTCCATGCAGTCACAAACAGTCAGACCCGACTGAGTGACTGAACAACAACAAAGCAAAAATACTAGGAATGTTCAGGCCTGCTCACTGTTCTCTTTATCTTCTTTGTTCTCAGAAAAAGGAAAGAAAAAACTCATTCTTTTTTTTTTTTTTCCTTTTCACTGCAACACCCACACCCGGAGGCAGCCCCACCTCCCCTGGTGGCTGAGCCCAGATACCCAGGGCCTCCCACTGCCCTTGTGCTCCAGTGACTGTCGGCTCTCCCCCAGAGTCTGTGGCCAGTGCCCACACTCACTGCCCTCTACGGCCACAGCCCTGGCCCAAGCCCGATCCCTCCATCAGGACCTTCAAAACTCCCTGCCCCCATGGTGCATCTCACACCCCACCTCAATGTGGTCTTTCTGAAGCATAAGCCAGACCGTGACTTTCTCCCACCTGTAATGCCCCATACGTTTTCTCCCTTTGGTTGGGGTGTCTTGTGAAAAAGGCATTCACCTGGCCCTCATGAGGCTGCTCGCTCCTGGGTCTGGAACACTGAGCACCTGAGCAGGACACAACACAAAACCCCAGAATGGGGCTGGGACTGCTGCTGCCGGATCAAAGAGAGCAGAGAAGGGTTCGCCAGCTGGGACAGAAACCCTGCCAGAGTGGCCTCTCCTTTGGCCGTTACATCACCCCCATGGGACTTGAGGGAAGGAGGGACCAAGGCACGTGTTAGCTCATTCCTAAGCAGGGCAGTAGAGGTTCATTCGTGTCCCCTCAAATTTACATGCTGATCCTCTAGCCCCCGGACCCCAGGATGTGGGTGTATTGGGGGATGGAGTTTTCAAAGAGCTGAGCAAGGCTGTTACTATGGTGGATCCTAAAATCCTAAAAGATGTGTTAAAGTGCTGCATTTAATATGTCAACAAGTTTGGAAAACTCAGTAGTGGCCACAGGAAAGAAAAAGGTCAGTTTTCTATCCAATCCCAAAGAAGGGCAATGCCAGAGAATGTTCAAAGTGTTAGTGAAAGTGTTAGTCTTTCACTAACGGCGGAGACGTTAGTCGTTAGGAGACAACAGAGGACCAGATGGTTAGATGGCATCACTGACTCAACGGATATCAGTTTGAGCAATTCTAGGAAATGGTGATGGACAGGGAAGCCTGGTGTGCTTCCCTTCCCTATGGGATTGCAAAGAGTTGGACACGACTAAACGACTGAATGATAAATATGTCACATATGATTTATTTTTGTCTTTCCATTGATTCATGGCTCATTCCTTTCTATTGCTGAGCAGTATCCCATTGCATGTGTATGGGAGGAAAAACAATTTTTCTTCTACTCTTGTAGGTTATTAGTCAAGATTTCTCCTATAAAAAACAAAGAAAAAAAAAATAGATTACCAGGAGAAAAAACAGTTTAGTAACATGTATACCTCCTATATATAGAAGAGCTACCCAGGAGAACTGAATCACTCCCTGAAATGTCCAAAGCCATCACCTCAAATACCATTTTAGGATACAAACAAAAGAAAGACCTTGGGGAATGGGGAAGTCAGTTTTGGCAGGTCATCATGCAAAACACAGAAAAGAAGTGTATGATTGTTTGCTGATTGAAATCAGAACTCCTCCACCATCAAATCTCCATGTGAGATTTAATCATCCTTCTATTTCTGGTGCAAAGAGGGACAGCCCTTAAATATGGGCATTTCTCTATTGTAAAAGTCCATCACAAAAGGGCATTCTCTGCTCAGTTTTCTGAGCATATATTCTGAGGTTCTTTTTCTTAGTTTGTGAAGTAATCTTCAGACTGAAATAATCCTTTTATCAGAGAGGCATATTTTGGGGGTAGCATATTCGACTTACCTTGACATGGATGTAACCCAATTTGCTTATATGTTCATCTTTTGAAGGATACACTGATTTCTTCAAGTTTTTAGCTATTATGGATAGTGTTGCTGTGCATAATTGCATCTCTGCTTGAATTTGGAGATAGATTTTCAAAGCAGTTGTCTAAATACAGAAAGGAAGCACGATTGTTGGACCCCAAGGCGAGAGGTTTTAGCTTTGGGAAAATCTGCCCAACTGTTTTACAAAGTGGCTGCACATACTTCCGACCAGCAGTGAGGGAAACTTCCTGTTGTTCTTCACCCTCTAGCAATTGATATTGTTATATATATGGAGCTAAGCAGTCCAAATTGGAGTGGTGTGATATCTCATGATTTTAATCTGTAATTCCCTAGTAGTATGATATTTTGTGTAATTTTTGTGTGATATTTGTAAGGTGAGTAGAGAGAAAAAGAAGCAAGCTGGGCCATCTGGCAAGAAAAGGGAAATTTATTAGAGGGAAAAGAGAGGGTGACTGGCTCTTAAGGAGAACCAGCGTCCTCCCTTTCTGACGGGGTCCTTCTCATACCCCACCAATGAAAAATTCTCTGAAGTGATGGTCACATAGCCAGAAGCCTGGAATTGGGGGTCTCGCACCTTTGAGAAGATAGGCACGAGTGATAAAACAGCATGCCATTTGGGCAATTTGGTCAGTCACACGGGTCACTGAGATTTTATTCTTTGTTTGGAGGTTGACGTAATGAGCCATCTTATCAAGGAGACCCCATGTGGGCCCTATCATTCCAGCCTTTTTGATTTAGGATAAGGGCTGAAGGTCAATCTTCTGTAACCACTTCCTGCGGGACAGGGGCATCATGGGGGTGAGAGAAAAGGCTGAAATGTGGGTCAAGGGGATTTGTGTTTTTGATAATCTGAGTGAGTTAGAAGTAGCTCATGGGTAGTTCATTTGGTGAAGGCTTGTAAGCAGTCCTGAAGAAATTTTGAAAAAAGATGCATTAAACATGGGCTGATAGTTGGAAATGGGGAGTGCTGATCCTCAGCGTGAGGAGATGGATAAGCAAATCCAACAATTTCTTACTGGCCAGGGCCGGGTTTGAGGTATTGAGTAAACAATGGGTCAGATTTAGAGTTCTGAATAGGTAGGCTAGTTTGGGGGCAGGGTATTAAGAAATTTGTATGGAGATCAGGAAGCAACAGAACTGGACATGGAACAACAGATTGGTTCCAAATAGGAAAGGGAGTTCATCAAGGCTGAATATTGTCACTCTGCTTATTTAACTTATATGCAGAGTACATCATGAGAAACTCTGGACTGGAAGAAACACAAGCTGGAATCAAGATTGCCAGGAGAAATATCAATAACCTCAGATATGCAGATGACACCACCCTTATGGCAGAAAGTGAAGAGGAACTCAAAAGCCTCTTGATGAAAGTGAAAGTGGAGAGTTAAAAAGTTGTCTTAAAACTCAACATTCAGAAAACGAAGATCATGGCATCTGGTCCCATCACTTTATGGGAAATAGATGGGGAAACAGTGGAGACAGTGTCAGACTTTATTTTTGGGGCTCCAAAATCACTGCAGATGGTGACTGCAGCCATGAAATTAAAAGATGCTTACTCTTTGGAAGGAAAGTTATGACCAACCTAGATAGCATATTCAAAAGCAGAGACATTATCTTGCCAACAAAGGTTCACCTAGTCAAGGCTATGGTTTTTCCTGTGGTCATGTATGGATGTGAGAGTTGGACTGTGAAGAAGGCTGAGTGCTGAAGAATTGATGCTTTTGAACTGTGGTGTTGGAGAAGACTCTTGAGCGTCCCTTGGACTGCAAGGAGATCCAAGCAGTCCATTCTGAAGGAGATCAGCCCTGGGATTTCTTTGGAAGGAATGATGCTAAAGCTGAAACTCCAGTACTTTGGCCACCTCACACGAAGAGTTGACTCATTGGAAAAGATTCTGATGCTAGAAGGGATTGGGGGCAGGAAGAGAAGGGGACGATAGAGGATGAGATGGCTGGATGGCGTCACTGACTTGATGGACATGAGTCTCAGTTTACTCCGGGAGTTGGTGATGGACAGGGAGGCCTGGCGTGCTGCATTTCATGGGGTCACAAAGAGTCGGACACGACTGGGCGACTGATCTGATCTGATTAATGTGAAGTTTGAACTGTAAAAGAAGAGAGAGTAAGAGCAAAATCATGATGTGATGTCTCATGTCTAAGGGGAGAACATGATAAAAATAAGAATCCAGGTGTAGAAATAAATTGGGGTTGGTGTGAACTCTATGAAATCTCCCTAGGGCCAAAGATCAGTTATAAAGTCAAGGAGTATGGGGAGATCAGTAAAAATGGTTTTTCCAGAAAAAGTAAGAACTTGTGTTATTATGTGAAGGAAAGTAGATAATGAATTCATCTAAGCTGATCACAGTTAAGAGTCGGGCCACGCCCCAGAAAAACAAGAACTATGGAGAAGTAGGTAAAACAGAGGGAAAGTTTTTGATTGGCAATCCACTCAGGGGGAGACACAGAGTAAACTCCTATTGTAAATAGGGTAAGTAGGGGAAATCCCAGTTGTGTTTGGCTGTTCTGATTCTTGTGGAATCTGATCCAGTTGAAGCCTGGTGTGTCCCAGAACAGTGCTGGTGTAGTGAGGAGTGTCTGAGTGGGGAATGTTTCTTGGCAGAGATGGAGAGTCTCCTGGGGCCTGCTTTAATCTAGAGATATGAAACCAAGAGGAATGACCTGCCAGTTTAGCACCTGTTGGTGTGGTTAGAATGACCTCAAGTGGACCAGTCCGTGGAGGCTGGAGATCCTTATGGTGTAAGATTTCAAGCAGAGCTCAATGAGGGTTAAGTCAGCTGAATCCATTTGATGAGGCTTTGGGAGATAATGGTCTGCATGTTCTCTCATGAAGTGTCTTAAGGTTAAGGGTGGAAAGATAATCTCCCAGCAAGGGGCTGGCAGTAGGGAATTGACCTAAGAAAAAAGGGCGTCCATATGTTATAGCCAGGCATTCCAGGAAACAAACTCATCAGAAGGACAGCATGAATAGCAGAGTGCAGTTTATCACACCCGTGGGTCTGAGGCAGAGTTTCCTCTTTAGCCAGGGACCCCGACTGACTTTTGTGACAACCTTATATACCTTAAGTGTATGTGCCCTAACCCACATCCCCAGATTTCTCAAGTTAGCTAAGGAAAACATTAGAAGGAGATACAATCAGGTTATAGTCAGGATTCACAATCTAAAGCCCAACTAGTCACACAGAGCAGCCCGCACCAATGGGCATTACTAGATTACAGAAGGTGATTGATTATGCAGTCAACCTTTCTTCTTGGCTCCAGGGAGCCTAGGTGTGAGATTAGCCTGGTCCATTTGTCCAGTAGAGAAGCTCATTTGGTCATTCTAATATGTCATTTCCATGACTACCAGATCTATGGTCCAAAGTTCGCTAAGAGTTCGAAATGGAATTTCCTTTCTTTCAAAATGGAGCCAGTTTAGTTATAGCGGCCTGCTCTTTTCCTTCTTCCTTACCCCTACTTGATGCTCTCAACTTCCAGTGTGAGCATCGCCCATCAGGATGTACTGTACCTTAGGCCTTTTGTTATATCCTTGGGTGAATGAGGTTCATCTTAATGAAACAAAGTTGACAATACATTGGAGAATACAAGGCTCACATAGCAAAATTAACAGAGCAACTATCACAATGGTTAATATAGTTTTCCACCAATCACCCTTTATCCAGGACAAAACAGAAATCCAAAAAGGAAGATCATTATCAGACATAGCTTTCACTTGGCTTTTCATATCACCTAAAGCAGTGGATACATTGCCAGATAAGTCAGGAATATGTACACAACAGTCAGCCTTAATCATAGCACAGGTCCCTCCTTGAGCGGCTGTAAGTCTAAAGGCATCTGATTTTGAATTACTGCCTTTCTCATTTGTATTTGCTCAGTATTTAATGCTTGAATTGCCCTCAGGCTATTGTTTAGGGCTCTCTGGGTAAAATTAGTGAGGGCCTTGACCCTAATCATTTTATCTGTGGTGTCCAACAAAGGAACAACTAGGGCAGCCAAATCATCATACCAGTGGAAAACTGACTGTGACTATCTGGCCTGTAGTGAGGGCAAATTTAAGGGCTCTTGTATAGTTGGCCTGATGTTTCCATGAGGAAAGGCCAGACCTAAAGTACATCTTCCTGCCCATCCTGTGGGTAGCCATGGCCACAGACTGGTCCCACATAGCCAGCCGGTGCCTTTAACGGCAATCCACCTGATTCCAGGGTTGAATTTCCAGTCTGTCCCAGGCCATTGAGGGGTTTGATTGGGGTCATAAGTAACTTTATAAGTTTTATAGCACTGTTCTCTACATAGAAAGCCCATTGGTTTCAAGTCCTTTTTGTCTATCATCTGGTTATTATATAGAGTGTATGGTGTGCATATCCTGCTCCCAGCAAATGTCAGCTATCATAACAAGCTGTCCTTTTTCTGGAGTAACCCACATGTAATCATCCCATATTTGGTAGATTTGGTCAAAATATCTCTTAGCTTTTGATTGTTTGGAGTTAATGGCTGTCACGTAATATGATAAGCATTTTCTAAGCTAAGAGTATAATTAAAAAGAATCTTCTGACTTTCTCTCAGACTATCAGCCTTTCTATCACACCAGTGGTTGGTGGGTGTTGTAATTACAGTTTCTGCACTCAGTTTTTGTGGCTTTCTATGAAGCAGAAAGTCACATAACCTGGGCATGTCACATCTCCGTAGGGATGACAGCCTCCATGAGAGACCGTCCATAACGGACCTGGGCATAGCTCCACACACCCAGCGATTAGATTTCTTATGGGAGTCGGCATAGGAATGTGCCCATGAAATGAAAACGTTATCTTGTGCTGAAACTATGGCTAGATCCGGGATAATACCGACAAGCCCGGTAGCAGTAGTTGATTGTAGAGCTTCATTTCTTCTTCTTCTTTTTAAGATGACCTTGGTTTCATGAGGATCATCAGGGTCCTTCTGTGTAGTCCACTCTGCATCCTCCGGGTCTGCATTGGTATGCCTTCTTCACTCTCATATGGCGGATCCAAGGAGTTACACTTGCAACTTTAACTGCCATAGGGGTGGCTAAAACAACAATATAAGGACCTTTCCAAAGTCAGGCCAAGGAATTGTGTTTCCAGCCCTTGACCCACACCTGATCACCGAGCACAAATTCGCGAATCTGTTCCCCAAGGGGGAATGGTACTCTTTCTTGTGCGAACTTAGTTACCTGATTTATTACCTTACCTAATTGTTCCATCTGCTGAGAAATCCCATCCCCTTACTTGTGGCAAATCTGCTAACACCTGCCTCACTATGGGATGGGGTCTCCCACAGACAGTTTCATAAGGAGAATAACCATGGGATTGCGGGGTTACCCTTAATATGAGTAAGGCTGCTGGAAGCAAGTCCATCCCTGAACAGTCAGTCTTTATGATCCATTTTGAAAGTGTCTCTTCAAGAATTCAGTTGGTTCTTTCCACCATTCCAGAACTCTGGGGACTATTTAGAGCTTTACATACCTGTTGACTTAAGTCGGCTACAAAGGCAGGGCCACTGTCTGATGCTATACTGGTTGGGAACCCAAATCTGGGAATTATTTCTCGAATCAGACAGTGAGCTACTTCATTTGCTTTTTCAGTTCAGGTGGGGAAGGCCTCCGCCAACTGGAGAAGGTACATACTATGACTAGTAAGTAATGATAATGCCAGTAGGGTTTCATCTCAGTAAAGTCCACCTCTAGATGCTGGGAGGGATTGGGAGTAGGAGGAGAAGGGGATGACAGAGGATGAGATGGCTGGATGGCATCACCGACTCGATGGACGTGAGTTTGAGTGAACTCCGGGAGTTGGTGATGGACAGGGAGGCCTGGCGTGCTGCGATTCATGGGGTCGCAAAGAGTCGGACATGACTGAGAGACTGAACTGAACTGAACTGAAATGCTCAAAGGGCAGAGTGCCCTTTAACTGTATTCCTAGAGACCTTTGTTTATGTTTGGGGGCAGTGTTGACCTGTGAGTAAGCAGAACAATTCTGGGATTCCATTCTACGTAGGGAAGAAAGCCGTGGAATTAAGAAATTTTCCGAATCATTTTTTCCATTTTGTCATGCCTCAAATGGGTTGTCTGGTGAATTTGAGACAATAGCGAGGGGCCAGAGTCTTGGGAACCAGCAACCTGCCATCTGGCAGTTCCCACCAACCTTTTTCATTTTTGGTGGCCCTCTCTGTTTTAGCCAGTTGATCTTGGGCCAGGGTATACTGTGGGAGAGTTGAAGTTAACCCAGGCACTTTCCAGGGTACAAAGGTTCTAATAAACCCACCACCACCAGCCCCAAGTTCCTTAGCTGGCACCTTTGCGGTTTTACTGCCAGTCGGTTTCCTCGCACCTGTGGGGTATCCTCATTTTGGTGACCCCGGCAGTGCATTACTGCCTCTTTTTCACGTTCCCATACAGCATCTAGTAGGCTCAAGATCTTCTCCTTGTTTTTAATGTCCTTTCTGTTAGCTGTCAAGAGACTTACTCCTTGTAGGGCCCCATACACGTGCAGCACAGTGAGAGCATAGCTAGCTAGAGTCAGTGTAAATGTTTGTCTTCTTACCTTTTGACAGCTGGAGAGCCCGAATTAGAGCATATAATTCGGCTCGCTAAGCAGACCAGTGGGATGGCAGGGAACCAGCTTCGATGATGGTTTCCTCTGTGACTACCGCATGTCCCAACAGCCACTGTCCTTGTTTCACCAGGCTGGTGCCATTGGCGTATAGGACCCAGTCTGTGTCCGGGATTGGCTGGTCCCTCAGGTCAAGACTGCTAGCATAAACTTCTTCCAAGATCTCTTTACAATTACATGAATGTCCACCTTCTCCCACAGGAAGTAGTGTAGCTGGGTTTAAGGCCTGGCAAGGCTCAATAGTGACATGGGAGTTCTCACATAAAAGCTCCTGGTATTGTGTAATCCGAGATGTTGACAGTCACTTGTTGGGGTCTCCTTGGAGGAGAGCACTGACCTCATGGGGGGACTTTTAAGGTTAAGTCTCAGCCTGAAGTCAGCTTGGTTGCCTCCTGAGCCAGTAAGGCAACTGTAGCAATTGCCTGTAAAGATCTAGGCCATCCAGTGGCAAGACTGTCCAGTCGTTTGGAGAGATAGGCCACCGGTCTGTCCCATGTTCCCATAGTCTGGGTTAATACACCCATAGCCACTTTATCCTTTTCAGTTACAGAAAGAGTAAACGGCTTAGTAAGGTCTGGCAGGCCCAAGGTAGGTGCTGATGTAAGTGCCAACGTTAGTTCTTTATAGGACTTCTGCTGTCTTTCAGTCCAATGTAATGAATCCCCTTCTGGCCCTGTTAGGAGTTAATATAAAGGCGGGGCCATCTGAGAAAATCCTGGGATCCAAATCCTTCAAAACTCAGTTCAGTTCAGTTCACTCAGTCGTGTCCGACTCTTTGCGACTCCATGAATCGCAGCACGCCAGGCTTCCCTGTCCATCACCAACTCCCAGAGTTCACTCAGACTCACATCCATCGAGTCAGTGATGCCATCCAGCCACCTCATCCTCCGCCGTCCCCTTCTCCTCCTGCCCTCAATCCCTCCCAGCATCAGAGTCTTCTCCAATGAGTCAACTCTTCGCATCAGGTGGCCAAAATACTGGAGTTTCAGCTTTAACATCATTCCTTCCAAAGAAATCCCAGGGCTGATCTCCTTCAGAATGGACTGCTTGGATCTCCTTGCAGTCCAAGGGACTCTCAAGAGTCTTCTCCAACACCACACTTCAAAAGCATCAATTCTTCAGCACTCAGCCTTCTTCACAGTCCAACTCTCACATCCACACATGACCACAGGAAAGACCATAGCCTTGACTAGACAAACCTTTGTTGGCAAAGTAATGTCTCTACTTTTGAATATGCTGTCTAGGTTGGTCATAACTTTCCTTCCAAGGAATAAGCGTCTTTTAATTTCATGGCTGCAGTCACCATCTGCAGTGATTTTGGAGCCCAGAAAAATAAAGTCTGACACTGTTTCCACTGTTTCCCCATCTATTTCCCATGAAGTGATGGGACCAGATGCCATGATCTTCGTTTTCTGAATGTTGAGTTTTAAGCCAACTTTATCACTGTCCACTTTCACCATAATCAAGAGGCTTTTGAGTTCCTCTTCACTTTCTGCCATAAGGGTGGTGTCATCTGCATATCTGAGGTTATTGATATTTCTCCCGGCAATCTTGATTCCAGCTTGTGCTTCTTCCAGCCCAGTGTTTCTCATGATGTACTCTGCATAGAAGTTAAATAAACATGGTGACAATATACAGCCTTGACGAACTCCTTTTCCTATTTGGAACCAGTCTGTTGTTCCATGTCCAGTTCTAACTGTTGCTTCCTGACCTGCATACAAATTTCACAAGAGACAGGTCAGGTGGTCTGGTATTCCCATCTCTTTCAGAATTTTCCACAGTTTATTGTGATCTACACAGTCAAAGGCTTTGGCATAGTCAACAAAGCAGAAATAGATGTTTTTCTGGAACTCTCTTGCTTTTTCCATGATCCAGCGAATGTTGGCAATTTGATCTCTGGTTCCTCTGCCTTTTCTAAAACCAACTTGTACATCATGAACTTCATGGTTCACATATTGCTGAAGCCTGGCTTGGAGAATTTTGAGCATTACTTTACTAGCGTGTGAGATGAGTGCAATTGTGCAGTAGTTTGAGCATTCTTTGGCATTGCCTTTCTTTGGGATTGGAATGAAAACTAACCTTTTCCAGTCCTGTGGCCACTGATGAGTTTTCCAAATATGCTGGCATATTGGGTGCAGCACTTTCACAGCATCATCTTTCAGGATTTGAAATAGCTCAACTGGAATTCCATCACCTCCACTAGCTTTGTTCGTACTGATGCTTTCTAAGGCCCACTTGACTTCACATTCCAGGATGTCTGGCTCTAGGTCAGTGATCACACCATCATGATTATCTGGGTTGTGAAGATCTTTTTTGTACAGTTCTGTGTATTCTTGCCACCACTTCTTAATATCTTCTGCTCCTGTTAGGTCCATACCATTTCTGTCCTTTATCGAGCCCATCTTTGCATGAAATGTTCCCTTGGTATCTCTAATTTTCTTGAAGAGATCCCTAGTCTTTCCCATTCTGTTATTTTCCTCTATTTCTTTGCATTGATCACTGAGGAAAGCTTTCTTATCTCTTCTTGCTATTCTTTGGAACTCTGCATTCAGATGTTTATATCTTTCCTTTTCTCCTTTGCTTTTCGTTTCTTTTCTTTTCACAGCTATTTGTAAGGCCTCCCCAGGCAGCCATTTTGCTTTTTTGCATTTCTTTCCACGGGGATGGTCTTGATCCCTGTCTCCTGTACAATGTCACGAACCTCATTCCATAGTTCAGATCTAGGCCCTTATATCTATTTCTCACTTCCACTGTATAATCATAAGGGATTTGATTTAGGTCATACCTGAATGGTCTAGTGGTTTTCCCTACTTTCTTCAATTTCAGTCTGAATTTGGCAATAAGGAGTTCATGGTCTGAGCCACAGTCAGCTCCTGGTCTTGTTTTTTGCTGATTGTATAGAGCTTCTCCATCTTTGGCTGCAAAGAATATAATTGATCTGATTTCGGTGTTGACCATCTGGTGATGTCCATGTATAGAGTCTTCTCTTGTGTTGTTGGAAGAGGGTATTTGCTATGACCAGTGCGTTTTCTTGGCAAAACCCTATTAGTCTTTGCCCTGCTTCATTCTGTATTCCAAGGCCAAATTTGCCTGTTACTCCAGGTATTTCTGGACTTCCTACTTTTGCATTCCAGTCCCCTATAATGAAAAGGACATCTTTTTTGGGTGTTAGTTCTAAAAGGTCTTGTAGGTCTTCATAGAACCGTTCAACTTCAGCTTCTTCAGCATTACTGGTTGGGGCATCGACTTGGATTACTGTGATATTGAATGGTTTGCCTTGGAAACGAACAGAGATCATTCTTTCGTTTTTGAGATTGCATCCAAGTACTGCATTTCAGACTCTTTTGTTGACCATGATGGCCACTCCATTTCTTCTGAGGGAGTCCTGCCCGCAGTAGTAGATATAATGGTCATCTGAGTTAAATTCACCCATTCCAGTCCATTTGAGTTCGCTGATTCCTAGAATGTTGACATTCACTCTCGCCGTCTCTTATTTGACCACTTCCAATTTGCCTTGATTCATGGACCTAACATTCCAGGTTCCTGTGCAATATTGCTCTTTACAGCATTGGACCTTGCTTCTATCACCAGTCACATCCACAGCTGGGTATTCTTTTTGCTTTGGCTCCATCCTTTCATTCTTTCTGGAGTTATTTCTTCACTGATCTCCAGTAGCATATTGGGCCCCTACTGACCTGGGGAGTTTCTCTTTCAGTATCCTATCATTTTGCCTTTTCATACTGTTCATGGGGTTCTCAAGGCAAGAATACTGAAGTGGTTTGCCATTCCCTTCTCCAGTGGACCACATTCTGTCAGATCTCTCCACCATGACCCACCTTTCTTGGGTTGCCCCACGGGCATGGCTTAGTTTCATTGAGTTAGACAAGGCTGTGGTCCTGGTGTGATTAGATTGACTAGTTTTCTGTGAGTATGGTTTCAGTGTGTCTGCCCTCTGATGCCATCTTGCAACACCTACCGTCTTACTTGTGTTTCTCTTACCTTGGGCGTGGGGTATCTCTTCATGGCTGCTCCAGCAAAGCATGGCCACCGCTCCTTTCCTTGGACGAGGGTTATCTCCTCACTGCCGCCCTTCCTGACCTTCAACGTGGGATAGCTCCTCTAGGCCGTCCTGCAACTCAGTGGCTCCCAAAAACTCTCAGACTTGTCATTGAGTTTTTGGTTGTGAGATTTTAAAAATGACTTCTTTCCCAGACAAGTCTAACAGGCTTATGTCCTCTCTCAGAACAAACCCTATATATCTTACCTCCTCCTTACAGACCTGCACCTTTTTCTTTGAAACCTGGTAGCCCGCTTCCATCAGCAGTTCTAGCAAAGCCTTGGTCCCTTTCCAGCAGTCTTCTTTGTTCTCAGCAGCCGAGAGCAAGTCATCCACATATTGTAACAGCCAGCACCTAAACCTCTCCAGCTGGAACAAGTCCAGGTTGGAAGCCAAGGCTTCTCAGAAGATGGTTGGGGAGTTTTTAAATCCTTGTGGGAGGCGAGTCCAAGTTAGGTGTTATTTGGTGCCCCCTGGTGGGTCTTCCCACTCAAAGGCAAAAATGGATTGAGATACCTGGGCAAGGTGGATGCAAAAGAATGCATCCTTGAGATCTAAGCAAGTCTAGATCTTAGCTCTCAGTGGGAGGAGGCTGAGCAAGGTATAGGGGTTAGGAACAGTGGGATGTAGAGTTATGGTTGCTTGTTTGACCAGTCTGAGGTCCTGTACAGGTCCATAGTCTTGTCCCCCTCCTTTCTTAACTGGCAGAATTGGTGTGTTCCAGGCCGCCTGGCATTCAATCAGGATGCTCGCATGTCATAGCCTGTTTATATGTGGCAAAATGCCAACTCGGACCTCCAGCGGTAGTGGGTATTGACATTTCCTGACTGGTGTGGCACCAGGTTTGAATTCTGTTACCACCAGAGCATGATGTTTGGCGAGCCAGGTGGGGAGGGGGATTGTCTTCCGCCCAAACCCCGGGGGAATTGCTGGCTTAGCTCTCTCTCTTGGGCTCCAAAATCACTGCAGATGGTGATTGCAGCCATGAAATTAAAAGACGCTTACTCCTTGGAAGGAAAGTTATGACCAACCTAGATAGCATATTCAAAAGCAGAGACATTACTTTGCCAACAAAGGTCCGTCTAGTCAAGGTTTTTCTAGTGGTTATGTATGGATGTGAGAGTTGGACTGTGAAGAAAGCTGAGTGCTGAAGAATTGGTGCTTTTGAACTGTGGTGTTGGAGAAGACTCTTGAGAGTCCCATGGACTGCAAGGAGATCCAACCAGTCCATTCTGAAGGAGATCAGTCCTGGGTGTTCATTGGAAGGACTGATGCTAAAGCTGAAACTCCAATACTTTGGCCACCTTGTGCGAAGAGCTGACTCATTGGAAAAGACTCTGATTCTGGGAGGGATTGGGGACAGGAGGAGAAGGGGACGACAGAGGATGAGATGGTTGGATGGCATCACCGACTCGATGGACATGAGTCTGAGTAAACTCTGGGAGTTGGTGATGGACAGGTAGGCCTGGCGTGCTGCGATTCATGGGGTCGCAAAGAGTCGGACACGACTGAACGACGGAACTGAAATGAACTGAACTTGATTGCTTAATGCCTCTGGCTTCCCTCCCGGAGGATAATGTAACCTCCATTCATCCTGAGGGGTCACTGAGAGGGATAGTAAATAGGTGTTTGAACCCACTCGAAGAGTGGGTCTTTCGTGGGGGGTGGGGGAAGGTCACTTGTGCCCCCAGTTTAGACAGCAAGTCTCCTCACAACAAAGGTACTGAGCATTCAGGGATTTATCAAAATTCATGAGTCACTTGGTGTCCCTGCATCTAACATTTTCGGGGTATGCAGAACAGCCTGATCAGCTCTTCCCCAGTTACTCCTGCTATAGCAGTGGCCTTTGTTGAGAAGGGTGCCACCGTTCAGTCACCACTGACATTTCTGCTCCAGTGTCCACCAAAAAGTCAATAATTTGGTCCCCCACTTCTAATTTTACCATGAGCTCTCGGGGACCTTGTGACTCTGAGCCCCAGCACCCCTATTTGTTCTCTAGTCTGGCCAGCCTTATAACAGCCAATGCTAAATCCTTTCCCCTGCTATTTTGGGAACATTCATTTTTCCAGTGGCTGAAGCACCAGCATTGGGCACATTGATTTGGTTGTAGGGCGGCCCTGGGCCTTCTTGTAGAGGGCCTGCCATGAGACTGGTTCTGGTTCAGAGCGGGCTGGAGTGGTCCAGAGAGGGATCCTCCCAGGGCTGTGGCCAGTACTGTGACCTTCTGGTCTGCCCTCTCATTATCTTCTCTCTGCCTTTTTTCAACTTCCCTTTTTGTCTCCATGTCTCTATTCCTGAATACCTTATCAGCCATCTCAATTATTTGTAAGCCAGTTATATTGTCACCATGTTTATTTAACTTATATGCAGAGTACATCATGAGAAACGCTGGACTGGAGGAAACACAAGTTGGAATCAAGATTGCTGGGAGAAATATCAATAACCTCAGATATGCAGATGACACCACTCTTATGGCAGAAAGTGAAGAGGGGCTAAAAAGCCTCTTGATGAAAGTGAAAGTGGAGAGTGAAAAGGTTGGCTTAAAGCTCAACTTTCAGAAAACGAAGATCATGGCATCTGGTCCCATCACTGCATGGGAAATAGATGGGGAAACAGTGGAAACAGTGTCAGACTTTGTTTTTCTGGGCTCCAAAATCACTGCAGATGGTGACTGCAGCCATGAAATTAAAAGACGCTTACTCCTTGGAAGGAAAGTTATGACCAACCTAGATAGCATATTCAAAAGCAGAGACATTACTTTACCAACAAAGGATCGCCTAGTCAAGGCTATGGTCTTTCCTGTGGTCATGTATGGATGTGAGAGCTGGACTGTGAAGAAGGCTGAGTGCCGAAGAATTGATGCTTTTGAAGTGTGGTGTTGGAGAAGACTCTTGAGAGTCCCTTGGACTGCAAGGAGATCCAACCAGTCCATTCTGAAGGAGATCAACCCTGGAATTTCTTTAGAAGGAATGATGCTAAAGCTGAAACTCCAGTATTTTGGCCACCTCATGCGAAGAGTTGACTCATTGGAGAAGACTCTGATGCTGGGAGGGATTGAGGGCAGGAGGAGAAGGGGACGACAGAGGATGAGATGGCTGGATGGCATCACTGACTCGATGGATGCGAATCTGAGTGACCTCCGGGAGCTGGTGATGGACAGGGAGGCCTGGCGTGCTGCGGTTCATGGGGTCGCAAAGAGTCGGACACGACTGAGCGACTGATCTGATCTCATGGCCAATACCCCGTCTACATTTTGAAGCTTGCATCTGCTATCGGAGCAGGCTTGAGACACAAAAGGATGCATTTATCACCCTCTGAGATGCAGCGGCCTCTGGATCTACTGGCCTCACACAGTCATTCGTAGAACTCAGAGGGTGAGTCATCTCCCTTTGAATCACTAGGAAGGTTTTGTCATATTTATAGGTTTTCTGGCCCCCCTATTGGGGCCTTGTAAAATAGCCGTCCCAAATCTCTCCAAGTGGCCCCTTGCTCCCTCTGTCCCAGTTGGGCCTCTCATCAGTGGTGGCTAGTTCTGCTCACCACTGTGGGTTTACGGAACCCTCAGATGCCATTTCTCCTAGCTATTTTCTAGCCACAGTTAGGATCCTGTGTCTTTCTTCAGTGTTGAAAAGGGAGACTAGTAGTTGGATTATGTCATCCCATGTAGGGTGGTGGATTTGAAAAATACTCTCCATTAGTCTAATCATGGCTTGTGGTTCCCCTGAGTATGGTGGAGTACGTCTTTGCCAATTTAATATATCCATAGAGGAGAACGGCTGGTAACAATAGGCTTCAGGAGGGTGGTGGTAGTGGCCATCTGGCCCCTGAACCGGAGGCTGCTGTAACTCTCTGAAGGGCATTTGTAGCAGGGCCCTTTCCTCTGGCTCCTCTAGCGGAGCACAGCCACTGATTCTGGTGTCTCCTTGCCCCTTCCTGTCAGTACTTACCAGGAGAGGCGGGTATAGCTTGGGCGGTTTGGCTGGAGCTGGATCCTGGAAGTGTTGGCCAGAGGCTTCTGCCGCGGGATCCAAGCGGAGACTGCTGAAGTGGTGGCTCCACGACCTCTGGGGAAGCTGGTGGGGGAGTGGCTGCCGAAGCCTCAGCAGGCTCAGGATCAGGCATCAAAGCAGCCTCCGGTCCTGGTGGAGCATTAGATGGCAGGCGCGTCATCTAGTATAGGGGAGGAGCAGTTCATCCCCGACCAGCTCCTGCAGGATCTCTTTTGTATCATCAGTCAATTTTTATGCCATTAATATTTTTCCTTTTCCTTTCTAAATATAGAATCTCACCTGTGGGGGAGGGTCTTGAGCCAATCCTAGGCATAGGTCAATATATGGGAATTGATCCAGGTGTCCCTGCTCTCTTGTCACTCTTGCAGAGACTGCTTTTACTATATTTAATTCCATGGTGCCCTCTGGTGGCCATCCAACTCCCATGGAGGGCAATTCCACCTCACAGAGTGTGCAGAGTTGGTTAGGCATCATCCTCATCCCATAATCGCCTCCAAATCTTTTCTTAAAATTCTTAATTATGCTGCTGCTACTAAGTTGCTTCAGTCGTGTCTGACTCTGTGCGACCCCATAGACGACAGCCCACCAGGCTCCCCCATCCCTGAGATTCTCCAGGAAAGAACGCTAAAGTGGGCTGCCATTTCCTTCTCCAGTGCATGACAGTGAAAAGTGAAAGTGAAGTCGCTCAGTCATGTCGGACTCCTAGCGACCCCATGGACTGCAGCCTACCAGGCTCCTCCGTCCATGGGATTTTCCAGGCAAGAGTACTTGAGTGGGTTGCCATTGCCTTCACCTCTTAATCATGCATTCCAATACAGTTGCCTTGGACTCACTTCCTCCCATCGTGCTTACCTTCTCAGATCTTCTCTTTCTCCTTTTCGTTCTGTCTACGAAGTTCCTGGTATCCATCCTAAGTACTTCTGATATTTTCACTCAATGAAACACTTGAACTGCCATTCCACCTCTTTCCAAACTGGGGAGAGAAGAGCTTTACCTGCTAGATCCCAAAGGGAAAGGGGGGATTGGTGCGATTTCACCTGCTGGTCGGTACAGTTGAACGAGAATACCATCTTGTTGAAGGTTGTTTCTCCTCTGACTTTAAGAGTCTGTTCTGCCTTGGTGGGCTTGATCAGGTGCAGATGAAAACACAGATGAATTAGATACCCCATGTCCCAGGCTGTCTCCAGAAAGGCCAATCCATATTCACTGACGTATCTCCTTCCTTCTATCCTGACAAGCTTGAGGGCATTAAGAAGTTCACAGCAGAAGGGACACCTCCTCGGGGAGGGTAGAATAAGAGCTTACAAGGACCAAATTTCTCCCCCCAAAAGCCCTCTCACAATTGCCTGGTAATAGTTTACCCCAAGACAGCGCAGATACCACCGCCTTTGTGACATTCACAACCAAGCTCCCCCAAAAGCCCCCTCGTAATCACCTGGTAATAATCTACACCAGGACAGTGCAGATACTGCCTCCTTTTTGACATTCACAGTCAGCATGCTCCTATTTCCTCCCAGGGGGTTGATCAGGCCCCCTCTTCCACCCTGCTGGGTGGGAATCTTCCTTACCTGAGCACTCAGTTCCCCTGTTGCTGTTCACTACCTGCTAATGTGAAAGGTCCAGGCATTGAGAAGCAGAATCTCTCCAGAACGGTGAGGTGCCTTCCCCCGTCTAGGAGATCCAAGTTGCAAGGCCATGGAGTAGACCCAAATGGGACTTGTCTCCTCAAAGTGAGGAGTTTCCCGGCCAATGCACCAAATGGTATAGCCAAGCGTTCTGGGAGACAAACTCACTCAGAAGAACAGCGTGAATAGTGGAGTGCAGTTTATCATACTGGCAGGTCTGAGGCAGAGTTTCCTCGTTTAGCCAGGGACCCCGACCAACTTTTGTGACAACCTTATATACCTTAAGTGCCCTAACCCACATCCCCAGATTTCTCAAGTTAGCTAAGGAAAATATTAGAAGGAGATACAATCAGGTTATAGTCAAGGTTCACAGTCTAAAGGGCAGCTGGTCATGCAGAGCAGCCCGCACCAATGGGCATTGCTAGATTACAGAAGGTGATTGATTACGCAGTCAACCATTCTTCTTGGCTCCAGGGAGCCTAGGTGTGAGATTAGTCTGGTCCATTTGTCCAGTAGGGAGGCTCATTTGGTCATTCTGATATGTCATTTCCACGGTTACCAGATCTATGGACCAAAGTTCGCTGAGAGTTCAAAATGGAATTTCCTTTCTTTCAAAATGGAGTCAGTTTAGGCATAGCAGCCTGCTCTTTTCCTCTTCAAGTACAGGAGCTCAAAGGGATGGAGGAAAGATGGGGCCCGTGGAGTAGCCCTAACGCAAGCCAAAGCCACGGGAAGGAGTTCGGTTCATGGTCTTTGTAGTTATAGAGAGAGTTTGGTTAGATGAGTTTTGAGAATCCTCTACTTTTCCCAAGGATTGGGGTCTGTAAGGAATATGTAATTTCCAGGTTATGCCAAGGGACTGGGCTATTTGTTGAGTGACTTGGGAGATGAAAGCTGGCCCATTATCTAACTGGAGAGAGAGTGGGAGGCCAAAGCGAGGGATGATTTCTCATATGAGGAACTGTTTCTGATCTCATAGGAAAATCCTCAGTCCATCCTGAAAAAAATGTCTGCTAGAGTGAGCATAATTTTTATTTTTCATGTTGAAGACATGTAAGTGAAGTCAATTGGCCAGTCCTCTCCTGGGATACGTCCTGGAGTCTGATGTATTGGGGTGAGGAAATAAGCTTTAGGACTCCCTGCAGTGAGACTGAGGAGCTGATAGTGCAAGAGTGAGTGATTTGTTGTAGGAGTGAAAGAAGGTAAGGCTAGGTGATAAGAGGTCTTAAGAGATGATAAGGAGGTTTAGAGCCTACCTGTGGGGCCTGATGATTGTCCGTAAGAAATCTGTGTGGCCTGAGACTGGGGAAGGACATAGAGGCCCTGTTTCTGTAACCAGTCTCCTTGTACTTGTGCTCCCTCTTGTAATAATTGTGTTTTTCCTTCAGGGAGGTAAAAGGGCTTTATGTTGGGGATTACCATAAGTTATTGAGCTGATGGTCAGAGTGAGGCTTGTTTTACATCTCTATCTGTGGCATGGTTGCCCCGTGAAATACACCTGGTGACCTCAGCAGTGTATGATGCCTACTTCAGTTGGAATGTTAAGTGCTTTTAAAAGTTGGAGTATAAGCGGGGTGCTAGTTATGGGAGAGCCTTTAGTAGATAGGAACCCTCGTTCCTTCCAAATGGCAGCATGTGAATGCATGATGTGGAAAGTACATTTAGAATCGGTGTATATGTTTGCTCTCTTGTTAGCTGCAAGGGTAAGGGCTCTAGTTAGCACAATAAGTTCTGCCTTTTGGGAAGAGGTTCCTGAGAGGAGAGGTTAGGGTTCAATAATTTCAGTGTCAGAGACAATTGCATATCCAGCTACACTTTTCCTTCTGATGTCGTAGAGGAGCTGCCATTACTATACCAAGGAAAGTCAGGGTTATTTAAAGGGGTTGAGGAAGTGTGGGAGAAATGGAATGTTATGTCTTCTAATGAATGCCTCTTTGCAGGTATGGATGGGGGGCTCAAAAGAATTAGGGATAAGGGTGGTGGGGTTGAGAGTAGGACAGCATTCAAAGGAGAACTCGAGAGATTCGAGAAGGGTGATATGAATTAGTTGGATGCATGAAGGAGACAGAAGGGTCCTGGCTTTGTGAGAAAGTAGGTCCTTCGAGCCCTGTGGTGAACGAATGACAGAGGGTGCTCCAAAAGTCAGGTTTTCACTTTCCTGAGTGAAGAGCGCAGCTGCTGCCAGAGCACGCAGGCAGGCCGTCCATCCTTGAACTGTGGGATCTCATTGCTTAGATAGATAAATGACGGGTGAAGCAGGGCCCAAAACTCCTCGGGCAATCTTGTGTCTCTCAGTAGAGTATAAAGGGGCAAGAAAGGTCAGAAAGTGCGAGAGCTGGGGCTGAGAGAATGGCTTGCTTAAGGGTCTTAAAGGCTGAATGGATATTTGATTTTAGTTCTAGGGGTTCTGAAAGATCTCCTTGGGTGGCTTGATACAGGGATTGTGCCAAGAGAGTGAAATTAGGAATCCAGAGGCATAGATATCCAGCTAACCCCAAGAAGGACAGGATCTCTGCTTTTGATGTAGGGAGTGGTAGTGTAGATACAAGGGACTTTCTATCGGTAGTAATACATCTTTTTGTTGGTGTTAAAAGGACTCCAAGATAGGTGACTCTAGGAATAGAGAGCAGAACCTTGGTGGGAGATACTTGATAGCCTCCATTGGCTAGAAAATTGAGGAGTTGTATAGTGTGTTGTCATCTGCATATCTGAGGTTATTGATATTTCTCCCAGCAATCTTGATTCCAGCTTGTGCTTCTTCCAGCCCAGCATTTCTCATGATGTACTCTGCATAGAAGTTAAATAAGCAGGGTGACAATATACAGCCTTGATGTATTCCTTTTCCTATTTGGAACCAGTTTGTTGTTTCATGTCCAGTTCTAACTGTTGCTTCCTGACCTGCATACAGGTTTCTCAAGAGGCAGCACAAGCTAGAATCAAGATTGCCAGGAGAAATATCAATAACCTCAGATATGCAGATGACACCACCCTTATGGCAGAAAGTGAAGAGGAACTCAAAAGCCTCTTGATGAAAGTGAAAGAGGAGAGTGAAAAAGTTGGCTTAAAGCTCAACATTCAGAAAACGAAGATCATGGCATCTGGTCCCATCACTTCATGGCAAATAGATGGGGAAACAGTGGAAACAGTGTCAGACTTTATTTTTCTGGGCTCCAAAATCACTGCAGATGGTGAGCGAAGCCATGAAATTAAAAGACACTTACTCTTTGGAAGGAAAGTTGTGACCAACCTAGATAGCATATACAAAAGCAGAGACATTACTTTGCCAACAAAGGTCCGCCTAGTCAAGGCTATGGTTTTTCCAGTGGTCATGTATGGATGTGAGAGTTGGACTGTGAAGAAAGCTGAGCACCGAAGAATTGATGCTTTTGAACTGTGGTGTTGAAGAAGACTCTTGAGAGTCCCTTGGACTGCAAGGAGATCCAAGCAGTCCATTCTGAAGGAGATCAGCCCTGGGATTTCTTTGGAAGGAATGATGCTAAAGCTGAAACTCCAGTACTTTGGCCACCTCATGCAAAGAGTTGACTCATTGGAAAAGACTCTGATGCTGGGAGGGATTGGGGGCAGGAGGAGAAGGGGACAACAGAGGATGAGATGGCTGGATGGCATCACTGACTCGATGGACATGACTCTGAGTGAACTCTGGGAGTTGGTGATGGACAGGGAGGCCTGGCGTGCTGCGATTCATGGGATCGCAAAGAGTTGGACATGACTGAGCGACTGAACTGAACTAACTGATACAGTGTGTTGTTGAGAGCATGTACGTGAAGGATTACCAGGGAGGAGATCATCCACATATTGGAGGACAGTACTTGGAGTAAGATCAAGAGAGGTTAGGTCTGATGCTAAAGCCTGGCCAAAGAAATGAGGGCTATCACGAAAGCCTTGTTGGAGGACTGTTCATGTCAACTGTTGGGAGCAATGATTGTCTGGATCAGTCCAGGTAAAGGCAAAGAGGTCTTGAGAGTCTGGGTATAAAGGGATAGTAAAGAAGGCATCTTTGACATTTAGAACAGTGAAGTGGGTAGTGGAAGAGGGAATGAGAGAGAGAGAGAAGAGAATAGGGATTTGGAACTCTCGGGTGTATGGGGATAACAGCTGCATTGATAAGTCTCAGGTCCTGAACCAGGAATAGGAGCCATTTGGCTTTTTGACAGGTAGGATGGGGTGTTATAGGGAGAGTAAGTTGGGCGTAAGAGGCCCTGACATAGGAGTTTAGTGACAGTAGGCTTTAACACTTGTTGATGTTTTGGGGAGATGGGATATTGTGGTTGACTGGGAAATTTAGAGGGGTCTTTGAGACAGATATGAACTGGAGCATGGTGAGAGGAAACAGAAGGGTTATTTATATGCCAAACTATGGGGTTTATGGACGAGGAGGGCAATAGAGTGGGGGCGAGGAGGTGGGGTTGAGGAGCAGTAGCAAGGCTAGATCAAAGGGTGGGCTTGGGATAGTAACAGATGCTTTGAATTTTGGGAGAAGGTCTCTCTCAAGAATAGGAGTGGGGCATTTGGGGAGTATGAGAAAAGAATGGGAAAATGGGGTATCTTGAAGTGTGCAAGGCAGAGGCTCGGTTATTCAAGGTGTAGATATTAAACTGTCAATCCCCATAACAAAGACCTGAGAGACCTTGGTTTTTCTGGAGTAGGCAGGCATAGCAGAGTAAGTGACCCCTGTGCCAATGAGAAAGGAAATCGGCTTACCTGCCACTGTAAGAGTTACTCTGGTCTCCATAGAGGTGATGAGAGTCAGGGTCCAGGGCCCTAGGCACCTTTAGCCCTCAGTGGCGAGAGTGAGGAGGCTGGGTAGAGCTGGGTCAAAGGACGCCTGCTTGGAACCAGGAGGGGATGTCCAGATTCCTGGAGGGGATGTCCGGATCCCTGGAGGGGGATTGGAGCAGTGGACGTTCCAATGTCCCTCTATGCCACAGCTGGGACACGGACCTGGAGGGGACCTTGGTTTAGGCATGAGCAGCCCAGTGACCTTCTTTGCCGCATTTGAAGCAGGACCCAGGGGGCTTCCCTCTTTGTTTGTTGGTGGAGGCTTGGAGCCATATAGGGCAGTGGCTCAAAGGTGGTATTTGGCCTTCTCTAGCTTTGCCTGTCCTTCCCAGTTATTGAAAATCTTAAAAACTAAATTTAAAAGGTCTCATCTAGGGGCTTGAGGGTCTTCTTCTGCCTTTTTTAGTTTCTTTTGGATATCTGGGGATGACTGGGAGATAAAATGGGTGTCATCCAAAGGGACAATGGTAACCTTTGCTGAAGTGAGGTCTAATTTTGCATAATTTTGTAGGGCTTCTGTTAAATTGTGCTGGGTTTTCATCTAGTCTTTATTTTCTGGAGCTTTTCAATGTTGACGGATTTATGCCCTGCCTTTTGAAGGCCCACAATGAGGCAAGCAGCCATATGATTTCAGGTTGCTTGTGTAGGTCTCCTTGCCTGATAATCCCAGTTGGGATCATCTTGGGGGATGGCCGTTGCCCCTACGGGCTTAGTGTCATCTGTCCTGTGTACCTCATCAGCATGCACCTGAGAGGCTTTCCATACTTGTTCCTTTTCTTCTGGGAGAAGAGTGGAGGAAAGTGTGATGTAAATATCATGCCAGGTTAAGTCATAAGACTGAGTAAGATACTTGAATTCTTTTCGATAATTATCAGGATTTGAAGAGAAAGAGTCAAGCTGATTTTCAATCTGAGATAAATCAGTGAGGGATACTAGGACATGAACCTGAACCTCTCCACCTGATGTGAAGAGCTGACTCATTTGAAAAGACCCTGACGCTGGTAAAGATTGAGGGCCGGAGGAGAAGGGGACGACAGAGGATGAGATGGTTGGATGGCATCACCGACACAATGGACGTGGTTTTGGGTGGACTCCGGGAGTTTGGGTGGACTCTGCGATTCACGGGGGAGCCTTCTGCTCCAGCTGCTTCCCCTAAAGGGAAGAGTGGAGCAGGGAAAGGAGCGGGCTCCTGCTGTCAAGTTTCCTGTTTTAAAGTTCTTAAGGATCGGGTATGGGGAGGGGATCTAGGGAGGTCTGGGTAAAACCATGGGACCCTCAGGGTAGAGAGTGGGGCTGAGGTTTCAGAGCTTGCCTCTGAAACAGGCAGGGGAGGGAGATTGGGAGCTGAGGCCATAGCCTGTGGTTGAGAAGGAGGGAGGGAGGAGGGGGCATAAGGTGGAGGTTGTGGAACTGGATCCGGAGCAGCTACAATGGGATTGGCAGCCATAGGGTTGGATAAGCTGTAGTCGAAAGGATTGAAGGAAGAAGAAAAGTCTGAACAGGGATCAGGAGACATTGTATCAGGAGGATGTGGCCCCGAGCTGGCTAAGAGTATTTCAAAAGTAGAGCAGGATTCACAAGGAGAGGGTCAAGAGAGAAGAAAGCCTGAACATAAGGGATTTCTAATGACCTGTTGTTGCAATGGCAGAAATTATTGAGGTCCTGTGGAGTAGAAAGCATATTAAAAAGCAGAGACATTACTTTGCCAACAAAGGTCCGTCTAGTCAAGGCTATGGTTTTTCTGGTAGTCATGTATGGATGTGAGAGTTGGACTATAAAGAAAGCTGAGCACCGAAAAATTGATGCTTTTGGACTGTGGTGTTGGAGAAGACTCTTGAGAGCCCCTTGGACTGCAAGGAGATCCAACCAATCCATTCTGAAGGAGATCAGCCCTGGGATTTCTTTGGAAGGAATGATGCTAAAGCTGAAACTCTAGTACTTTGGCCACCTCATGCGAAGAGTTGACTCATTGGAGAAGACTCTGATGCTGGGAGGGACTGGGGGCAGGAGGAGAAGGGGACGATAGAGGATGAGATGGCTGGACGACATTACTGACTCGATGGACGTGAGTTTGAGTGAACTCCGGGAGTTGGTGATGGACAGGGAGGCCTGGCGTGCTGAGATTCATGGGGTTGCAAAGAGTCCGACAGGACAGAGGTGACACTGTTTGCATAAACACGAGACATTTTTCTTTTTTGTGCCTGTGGCAGCTCTGCCCCAGTGAGAATTGAGCGTGAAGGTGGTGCAGCTGCTTGGCTTGCAAGAACCCTGGAGGCCCCAAGTTTTCAGGGACACAAATTGCCTCCATGGCAAGAGTTATGGTCCTATCAGAGTCTTTTCAAGCCTCTTGTAGCTGGCCATCAGAAGGCCTCTTTGGCCAATCTTTCTCCGTAGCTCCACCCATTCAGGCACTTAGAGGGATCCTTTGCCTGGGGTCCTTCTCTGTTGTTTGGCGCGTCAGGCACATAGAGGTGCCCCCCTGACTGGGGTCCTACTCTGTAGTTCAGTGCGTCAGGCGTTTGATGGACCAGCCTCTCTATTGTTCAGCTGCCGATGCTGACGTGTGGAGAGAAAGAGGCTATGGTGACGGCTGCACCCCTTACGCGTGACTCAGCAGTATTGCCTTGCTTCCATGGCTGCCTGGCTTTCCTCCACAGGCATTTCCCCCCACAGTCTCCTCCCTCACCTCCCCTCGATCTGTCTCTCCACAGTCAACAGCAGCCCTCACACTGGGATTGCTCTACAATCCCTAAACTCCAGCTCCCAGCCACTGCCCCTTCCAGGAGACCCACATTCCTGACTGGCGTATGTATGACTGTGGCAAGGACTGTCTGATTCTCATTCCACTTAGGCTGCCACAGATCAGCTGTTTCACTCTCAGTCTTAAATGTTTCTCCTCTGACTCAGACAATTGCCCCACTCTGGGGATCGGACCCCTGCTTCAGTTCCGCCACCCACTAAGGGTAGGTCCAGTCTTAATAATACTCCTGATTTTGCCCCTAGTTCCTTCGTCCTGCCGAATTTTGCGTGGTTCTATATATTACTTTCCACTGGTCAGGTCCTCCTGTCCGCTCTCAGCTGGTGTTCTGCATGCACTTCTGTGTCTGAAGGTGTATTCCTGATGTATCCATGGAGAGAGATGTACTCCACGTCCACCTACTCCTCTGCCATCTTGTTCTCTAATACAAGGTACTAAGTTAATATTAAATATCTCCCAGTTCACATGAACCTGACATTCATTTAACTTAGTTTTTCTTATATTTAATATTGTTTGGTTTGTAAGCACTTATTTTTGTTATTTAAGCCAGTTAAATAACTGGCAATGGCACCCCACTCTAGTACTCTTGCCTTGAGAATCCCATGGACGGAGCAGCCTGGAAGGCTGCAGTCTATGGGGTTGCTGAGGGTTGGACACAACTGAGCGACTTCACTTTTTTTCATTTTCATGCATTGGAGAAGGAAATGGAAACCCACTCCAGTGTTCTTGCCTGGAGAATCCCAGGGACGGGGGAGCCTGGTGGGCTGCCGTCTATGGGGTCACACAGAGTTGGACACGACTGAAGCGACTTAGCAGCAGCAAGCCAGTTAAATAGAGCTCCTTTTACATCAACCGTGCCAATGTTATTTAAATATATATATGTATGTATCACACAAATTGTGAGGCCTCAGTTCTTAAAGATTTCAGTTCTGAGTCATGTACAGCAACTCTAACATTTGCACTTTAAAAAGACAGCAGAAATAAGGTTCCAAGGAAGACCAGAGAGGATATATGCATCTCAAAGATATAGGCAAGTTATTCCTAGGATGATTTTATTTCCCCTCTGTTTAGTATTTACAAGCTTCACAAGTTGAACAGGGAAGGTTTTGAGAAAGGTGAAAAGATTTTTGGAAAGATCCTTCTCGTCCTGTAAAGACTATATTTGTAGACCAATGACAGTTTTGTTTTTTCCTTCTTTCCCCAAAGAATTGGGTGGCCTCTCCAATAAAGACTGACACATCTATCCATCCACATTGGAAATCTTCCTCCTCCTCTAGCCTAAGGGAGAAAGTCTCTCTGGAGGGCCCAGGGGCAACATTTAGGCTCCCACAAGAAAGAGGCTAATGTAACAGGAAAGATAGGGAAAACTGAGGAATCGTCCCTGTAATTCACTGGCCTGGTCTTCAGGAATCAAAAGGAGAGACCCTCACCCACTGGGGCCCAGTGAGAGGAGAGGCCATTGTAACACACCAGAGGTTAAACCTGGCTAAAGTTCCTCAGTTACTTCCATAGCCACTGGCCTGTTTGCAGAGGGTATGAGGAGAAAGAAACAAGGAGAAAACCATAGAGGAAGCAGTACCAGATACGTGCCCTTAGTAATCAGAATAAACCAAAACCTAACCAGTCAGGTCACATTAGCATGGGTTCCCAGTCCCATTAGACTGGTGACCTTTCTTCAAAGTACCTTACAAGGGGAGTTTCTCTTCACAGGGAGAATACTCAAAATTGGAGCTATAGCCCTCCAGATAGGAGCCAAAGCTCCCCAGCTTGTACAGGTCAAGAAGGCCACCATGGGACCCTGATTTCAAGCTGTTCTGGGTAAAAAGTTATTTGGCTGTTTATTTTACAAAGGAGAGTAGTATCTATGAGACAGTCAATCAACATGTCCTCCACTGTCAAAATTACCTGGGGCTCCTGTAGGGGAAATTAGAATTGGATGCCTCAAGTCCAAGGGAGCACCCCCGCCCCGCCCCCCGCCCCACCACCCCAGCCCCAGAATGCTTATTAGTGTTTTGTAACGTGCTCCTTAACTGCCAGATTGCTTAATGGTGAGTCATTCAGGGGCCATTGTTCTTCTGATCTTAACACATCCAAAGATCTTTCCTTCAGGATAGATGAAATATCTCCCACTTTTATAAGCTGTATAATACCAAACACAATAGATGCAAATTCCAACAACAACAGCACAGATTCCAGCATCGATGCATCCAGATGAACCAATTCCCAGATAGGGTAAGTTTACCCTCTAAAACAAATGAAATAATTCCAACTAGGTTACCCACTCCTAAAGAACTAGCTCGCAAATGAACCAGTTCCAACTGGACTAGTTCCCAAATCAGGTAAATAAATTTACCCTACAAATGAGCTAATTCCAACTAAGGTGAGCTCACCCCACGAGGACTGAGCCCCAGTGAACCCGCTCAGGGTAGAGTCCAATAACACCTCCCCGCTCCAAATGGGTATCCAACCAAATTGGCTAATCCTGTAAAGGAAAAGCCCAGATGGAAGGGAAAAAATATTCCCAGCGTGCACACCGGAGCGACTTACCCCCTAAATCAAGCCTGTCGACTCTTAACACAAAATGATACACAAAGCAAGTGAGCTTGCTGAACCAGCTGTCGAATTGAGTAGACTTATAAAATTCAGTTAGTCGACTCTACAATTTTGTCAGTTCCCTGTCTCAACTGCCAAGCACTGGGGGCAGCTGGACCATTTCAGGGAATCTTGAAGGAAAGAACCTGAGGACAAAAAATGGTCCTGGCAGTTGCAGCAGCAAGGCTCCTGGCTGGCTAAGCCAAATTCTTACTGAGTCCAAGCTCGCTCTGCTCACCACAGCATAGGCCGGTGAATCCAAGAGGTGAGGTGTTGAGGCAAGCAGAAGACTTTAATCGGGGAGACGGCAGACCACGAAGATGGCAGGCTAGTGCCTCAAAACAATCCTCTTAATGGAGTCTGGATGCCAGGTTCTTTTATAGATCAGAGATAGAGGGGAAGTGAGGAGGCAAAGTTAAAAAGGCCATTAATCTTACCAACACCTCCTAGAATGGCAAGCCGCAGAAAAGGGAGGTGTTCATTTCTTCCTTTCCTGCCATCTACAGGTGGAAAAAGGCACTTTATTTTAATAATCTGGCAGAGGGGCAGGATTCTCTGAGGCAAGCCAGTGAGTATGATTATAATAATAAAAGCAAGTCAAAGAAACATTTTCCAACATGGAGTCAGAACTGGGTTACTCCCTACAACAGAAAGACGTGGATGAATCTTATCTGACATATTGCTGTTGTTCAGGTGCTCAGCTGTGTCTGACTTTGTGACCCCATGGACTGCAGCATGCCAGGCTTCCCTGTCTTTTACCATCTCTTGGATCTTGCTCAGACTCATGTTCATTGAGTCAGTGATGCCACCCTTTCTCCTTCTGCCTTCTATCTTTCCCAACACCAGGGTCTTTTCCAGTGAGTTGGCTCTTTGCATCAGGTGGCCAAAGTATTGGAGCTTCAACTTCAGTGACTATTCAGGGTACATTTCCTTTAGGATTGTCTGGTTTGGTCTCCTTGCAGTCCAAGGGACTCTCATGGGTATTATCCAACACCACAGTTCAAATGCATCAATTCAAGGCAGTTGTGACATTGCCTCTCACTATGCCCTGATGACTTTCCTCCCTCTATGTCCTGACACCGGCCTCTCAGTGCACCCTAAAGCCTTCCCTCTCTTGATGCCCTGACACTGCCTTTGCCTTGATGCTTTTTCTCTCTATATGCTGACACCACATCTAACTACGCCCTGTCACTTTTCCTCTATGCACTGACATTCCTCTCACTCACCTTGACTCCTTTCTTCTCTTATTAGCTTGACACTGCCTCTCACCACACCCTGAGGCTTGTCCACTCTCCATGCCCTGACACTGCCTCTCACTATTCCATGCTGCCTTTCCTGTCTTGATGATGTCTGGAATGTTCCCTGATGATGTCCCTCTGTTCCCTGATGCCTGTCCCCTCTCTGTGCTCTGACACTGACTCTCACTATTCTCTTACAACTTTTCTTTCTCTATTCCATACACTGCTTCTCACTGTTCCTGATGCTTTTTCTCTACTCCTTGCTGTGAAACTGCCTCTCACTCAACCCGGACACCTTTTCTCTCCCTATGACCTGAAATGTCTCTCACTAGTCCCTGATGCTTTCCCTGCAGGACTGAGTGAGAGGCAGTGTCAAGGCCTGGAGAGAGGAAAAGCCGCATGGTGTAGTGAGAGGCAATGTTGGGACATAAGAGATGAAAGGCTTCAGGGAACAGTGAGAGGCGGTGTCAAGGAATAGAGAGAGGAAAGTCTTTAGGCTTACTTAGAAGCAGTGTCAATGCATAACGGGAGGAATAGTGTCAGGGTGATAGCTTATGGTGAAAGATGTCGGATTGGTGATCTCCGAAAAAGACTTAGCGTAGGGACCAGAGACCAGGCTTGACACTCAGGGCTCTTGGTTGGCTGAAGTTTTATTGTAGTGAAGAGGGACAGATGAAGCTTTCGATACAGACCTCAGAAAGGGGATGGAGAATGCCCCCACTCACTAGTCTTACAGTGATGTCTTAGGAAGCATCACTACAAACAAAGCTAGTGGAGGTAATGGAATTCCAGTTGAGCTATTTCAAATTCTGAAAGATGATGCTGTGAAAGTGCTGCACTCAATATGCCAGAAAATTGGGAAAACTCATCAGTGGCCACAGGACTAGAAAAGATCAGTTTTCATTCCAATCCCAAAGAAAGGCAGTGCCAAAGAATGCTCAAACTACTGCACAATTGCACTCATCTCACATGCTAGTAAAGTAATGGTCAAAATTCTCCAAGTTGGGGTTCAACAATATTTGAACTATGAACTTTCAGATGTTCAATCTGGTTTTAGAAAAGGTAGAGAAACCACAGATCAAATTGCCAACATCTGCTGGATCATAAGAAAAGCAAGAGAGTTCCAGAAAAACATCTACTTCTGCTTTATTGACTATGCCAACGCCTTTAACTGTGTGGATCACAATAAACTGTGGAAAATTCTGAAAGAGATGGAAATACCGGACCACCTGACCTGTTTCTTGAGAAGTCTGTATGCAGGTCAGGAAGCAACAGTTAGAACCGGATATGGAACAACAGACTGGTTCCAGATAGGAAAAGGAGTACATCAAGGCTGTGTATTGTCACCCTGCTTATTTAGCTTATATGCAGAGTACATCATGAGAAATGCTGGGCTGGAAGAAGCACAAGCTGGAATCAAGATTGCTGGGAGAAATATCAATAACTTCAGATATGCAGATGATACCACCCTTATGGCAGAAAGTGAAGAGGAACTAAAAAGCCTCTTGATGAAAGTGAAAGAGGAGAGTGAAAAAGTTGGCTTAAAGCTCAACATCCAGAAAATGAAGATCATAGCATCTGGTCCCATCACTTCATGGGAAATAGATGGGGAAACAGTGGAAACAGTGTCAGACTTTATCTTTTTGGGCTCCAAAATCACTGCAGATGGTGAGCGCAGCCATGAAATTAAAAGATGCTTACTCCTTGAAAGAAAAGTTGTGACCAACCTAGATAGCATATTCAAAAGCAGAGACATCACTTTGCCAACAAAGGTCCATCTAGTCAAGGCTATAGTTTTTCCTGTGGTCCTGTATGGATGTGAGAGTTGGACTGTGAAGAAAGCTGAGCATCGAAGAATTGATGCTTTTGAACTGTGGTGTTGGGGAAGACTCTTAAGAGTCCCTTGGACAGCAAGGAGATCCAACCAGTCCATCCTAAAGGAAATCAATCCTGAGTATTCATTGGAAGGACTGAGGTTGAAGTTCAAACTCCAGTACTTTGGCCACCTGATGCAAAGAGCTGACTCATTTGAAAAGACCCTGATGCTGGGAAAGATTGAAGGTGGGAGGAAAGGGGACGACAGAGGATGAGATGGTTGGATGGCATCACCGACTCAATGCACATGAGTTTGGGTAATCTCCGGGAGTTGGTGATGGACAGGGAGGCCTGCAGAAGTGTATCTGAAAGTGCGGATTGCCATACTGCAGTTACCAGAAGAGGTGACATTCAACTGGAAATGGGCCAGCAGCTGGCCATGGAGAGCTGCCTGCTTGCCTCAGCAATACCAAAGGGTGGAACAAAGCTCTCTGTCAGAAGTAAGAAAACTGCTTTTGGATGGCGTTTCAAGCAGTTTCTAGGCCACATCTTTTTAGGACCAACCAAGTGAAAATGCAAATTTTGCCCCCAAGGTCCAGTATCCAACTTGACACTCACTATGTGTCCCTGCACTGTCCAAGAATGTTCCAATAGGAACTAGGCGCAATGGATCCCTCCTAAAGAGAAAACATGATGGATCAGACATTTGGATGTCAGTTTTCTTTCCCTTTAAGTGTGGGTGCCTTCCCTACAGTCACAGCGTCAGGGGAAATTGGTACTGAAAAATGACCTGCACACAAGTGTTTTCAAGCAGTGTGTGACTCTCGGTACATAGACGCTGGGAAAGCTCTGTTCCTTTGAAGAAGGTAAGGCATCACCAAAGAGTGTGATTTCAGGCCTCTATCTGTCAAGAACTGTCTTGATTCTAAGATGTGAGACTTTCAGGTTTGTCCCAAGGACCTGGAGATTCAGCGACAGGTCAGTGTGTTGACCTGCACTTTCTGCAGCTTGAAAACACATTCCAATGTTGTACCGAGAATGCCCACGAGGAAACAGGCTGCACGATTGTGTCTGAGAGTGCTGATTGCCATACTATGCTTACCAAGAAGAGGTGACATTTATCTGGAAATGGGTTGGCCTCAAGCAGGGAGCCTCCTTCTTGCTTTAGAAATCCCAAAGGGTGGAACTAACACTTGCTCTCTGAAGTAAGAAAACAGCTCTTGGATGGAGTTTCAAGCTGTTGCTTGGCTGCACCTTTTAGATGCAATCGAGTGAAAATGCTAATTTTGCCACCATTGTCTGGTATTCAACTTCACACTCAGTATACGTCCCCACTAAAACCAAGAATTTTCTAAAAAGACCTAGGCACACTAGATCTCTCATACAGAAAACGTGATGGACCAGACATTGGGAGTGGTTTTGTTTTCCCTGTGATTGTGTGGCCTTTCCCTATGCTCACCCTGTCAGGGGAAATTGATACTGAAAAATGACCTTCAAGCAAGCATTTTCCAGCAGTATGTGACTCTCAGCTTCAGAATGCAGGGAAAGCTATGTTCCTTTGAGGAAGGTAAGGCTACCATGGAGAATGTGTTTGCAGGCTTCCATCTATCAAAAACTCTACATTCTAAGAAGTGAGACTCCAGGTTTGCCCCCAGGACCTAACTTCGAGAGCAAGGGCAGTGTGTTTCCCCACACTTTCTGAGGCTTGAAAATACATTCCTATGTCGCACCTGGAATGCCCAAGAGGAAACAGGCTGTGGGAGTGTGTCAAAAGTGCAGATTGCCATCCTGTGGTTACCCAGAAGAGGTGACATTCAACTGGAAATGAGGCAGCAGCTAGCTGTTGCCAGCCACCTACTTGCTTCAGAAATCCCAAAGGGTGGACCAAAATGCTAGAAGTGAGAAGTAAGAAAACAGGTATTTGATGGAGTTTAAAGCAGTTGCTAGGCCGCATTGTTTTAGGGCTAACAGAGAGAAAAATGTGAATTTTGTCACCAATGTTTGTTATCCAAATTCACACTCAGTATGTGTATCTGCAGTACGGAAAATTTTTCTAAAATAATCCAGGCACACTGGATCTCTCCTACAGAGAAAACGAGATGGATCACACGTTTGAATGTTTGTTTTGCTTTTCCTGTGAGTGTCAGGACCTTCCCCATGCTCACACTGTCAGGATAAAATGATAGTGAAAAATGACCTCCAAGCAAACCTTTTCATGCAGTATGTGACTCTCAGCTCACAGTATGCAGAGAAAGCTAAGTTCCTTCGAGGAAGGTAAGGCATTAATGGGAGTGTTTTCAGGCCTCTATTTATCAAAAACTCTCTAGATGCTAAGAGGTGAGACCTTCAGGTTCGCCCCAAGGACCTAACTTCGAGAGTAAGGACAATGTGTTTCCCTACACTTTCTGTGGCTTAAAAACACATTCCTGTGTCATACTGGGAATGTCCATGAGGAAACAGGCTGTGGTAGTGTGTCTGAAAGTGCTGATTGTCATCCTGTGGTAACCCAAAAGAGGTGACATTCAACTAGAAATGAGCCAGCAGCTAGCCATTGTGAGCCATCTGCATGCTCCAGGAGTCCTAAAGGGTGGAACAAAGCTCTTGCTGACGTAAGTAAAGAAAGCAGCTATTGGATGGAGTTTCAAGCAGTTGCTATGTTGCACCATTTTAGGGCCAACCGAGTGAAAATGCAAATTTGCCACCAAGGTCTGGTATCCAAATTCACACTCAGTATATGTTCCCACCGAAACCAAGAATTTGCTAAAAAACACCGAGGCACACAGGAACTCTGCTACAGAGAAAACGTGGTGGATTGGACGTGTGGAAGGTGTTTTTGCTTTCCCTGTAGGTGTGGGGGCTTTCCTATGGGACCACCATCAGGGGAAATTGCTACTGAAAAATGACCTCCAAACGAGCCTTTTCAAGCTTATGTGGCTCTCAGCACACAGAACGCAGAGAAAGCTATGTTTCATTGAGGAAGATAAGGCATCAATGGAGAATGTTTTCAGGCCTCTATCTATCAAAACTCTCTAGATTCAATGAGGTGAGACCTCCGTGTTTGCACCGAGGACCTAGCTTTGAGTGTCATGGTAGTGTGTTTCATTGCAGTTTTTGTGGCTTGAAAACACATTCTTATGTCATACCGGAAATGCCCATGTGGAAGCAGGCTATGGCAGTGGGTCTGAAATTGCTGATTGCCATACTGTTGTTACTAAGAAAAGTGAAAGTGAAGTCGCTCAGTCGTGTCCGACTCTTTGCAACCCCTGGACTGTAGCCCGCCAGGCTCCTCTGTCCATGGGATTCTCCAGGCAAGAATACTGGAGTGGGTTGCCATTTCCTTCTCCAGGGGATCTTCCCAACCCAGGGATTGAACACAGGTCTCCTGCATTGCAGGCAGACGCTTTATCCTCTGAGCCACCAGGGAAGCCCGTTACTAAGAAAAGGTGACATTCAACTGGAAATGAGCCAGCAACTTGATGCTGCAAGCTGCCTGTTTGCTTCAGAAATCAAAAGTGTGGAACAAAGCTCTCACTGTCAGAAGTAAGAAAACAGTTATTGGATGGAGTTTCAAGCAGTTACTAGGCCACACCATTTTAGGCCTAATGGAGAGAAAAATGTGTATTTTGTCACCAAAGTCCAATATCCAAATTCACACTAAGTATGTGTGTATGCAGAATGGAAATTTTTTCCAAAATAGCTAAGTACACTGGATCTCGCCTACAGAAATACGAGATGGATAGGACGTTTGGACGGTGGTTTTGCTATCCCCGTGAGTGTGGGTGCCTTCTCTATGCTCACATCATCAGGGGAAATGGCTACTGAGAAATGGCCTCCAAGCAAGCGTTATCAAGCACTACGTGACTCCCAGCACACATAACGCAGAGAAAGCTATTTTCCTTTGAGGAAGGCAAGGCATCAATGGAGAGTCTGTTTTCTGGCCACTATCTTTCACAACTGTCTAGATTCTAAGAGGTGAGACCTGCAGGGTTTCACCGAGGACCTAACTTCCAAAGTCAGGGCAGTGTGCTTCCCTACACTTTCTGTGGCTTGAAAACACATTCCTGTGTCACACCTGGAGTACTCATGAGGAAACAGGCTGCGAGGTGTCTGAAAGTGCAGGTTGTCATACTGTAGTTACCCAGTAGAGGTGACATTCCACTGGAAATGAGCCAGCAGCTAGCCCTTGCGAGCCGCCTGCTTGCTCCAGAAATCCCAAAGGGTGGAGCAAAGCTCTTGCTGTCAGAAGTAAGAAAACAGCTATTGGATGGAGTTTCAAGCAGTTGTTAGGCTGCACCATTTTAGGGCCAATCGAGTAATTCACTCTCAGTATATGTTCCTTCCCACAGAAACCAGGAATTTGGTAAAAAGACCTAGGCACCCTGGATCTCTGCTACAGAGAAAACATGATGGATCAGACGTTTGGACGGTGGTTTTGCTTTCCCTGTGAGTGTGGGGGCCTTCCCTACACTCACACCATCAGGGTAGATTGATACTGGAAACTGTCCTCCAAACAAGCCTTTCAAGCAGTATCTGACACTCAGCATTCAAAATGCAGAAAAAGCTATGTTTCTTCGAGAAAGGTAAGACATAAATGGAGAATGTGTTTTCCGGCTTCTAACTATCAAGAACTCTCTAGATTCTAAGAGGTGAGACCTCCAGGGTTGCCCCAAGGACCTAACTTCCCAAGTTGTGGCACTGTGTTTCCCTACACTTTCTGTGGCTTGGAAACACATTCCCACATTGTACCAGGAATGTGGGTACCAGGAATGTGGGTACCATAGGTACCAGGAATACCTATGAAGAAACAGGCTGCAGGAGTGTGTCTGGAAGTTCTGATTGCCATACTGTGGTTACCCAGAAGAGGTGACATTGAACTGGAAATGAGCCAGCAGCTAGCCATTGCAAGTGGCCTGCTTGCTTCAGAAATTCCCAAGGGTGGAACAAAGCTCTCACTGTCAGAAGTAAGAAAATAGCAATTGGATGGAGTTTCAAGCAGTTGATATGCCACACCATTTTAGGGCCCACTGAATGAAAATGCAAATTTGCCACCAAGGTCTGGTATCCAAATTCACACTCAGTATATATTTCCACCGAAGCCAGAATTTGCAAAAAAGACCTAGGCACACCTGATCTCTGCTACAGAGAAAACGTGATGAATCTGACGTTTGGATGGTGGTTTTGCTATCTGTGAGTGTGGGGGCCTTACCTATGATCACGTCAGGGGAAACTACTACTGAAAACTTACCTCCAAGCAAGGCTTCTCAAGCAGTATTTGACTCTCAGCGCACAAAACACAGAGAAAGCTATGTTCTTTTGAGGAAGGTAAGGCATCAGTGGAGAGTGTGTTGATGCCTCTATCAAGAACTCTCTCTATCAAAAATTCTAAGTGAAACCTCTGGGGTTGCCCCGAGGACCTAACTTCCCGAGTCATGGCATTGTGTTTCCTTACACTTTCTGTGACTTGAAAACACATTCCCACCTTGTACCAGGTATGCCAATGAGGGAAGAGTTTTGAAAGTGCTTATTGTCATACCATGGTTATCCAGAAGAGGTGACATTCAACTGGAAATGAGCCAGCCACCTGCTTGCTTCAGAAATCCCAAACGTTGGAATAAAGCTCTTGCTGTCAGAAGAAAGAAAACCGTGACTGGATGGAGTTCAAGCAGTTGCTAGGCCACACCGTTTTAGGGCCAACTGAGGGAAAATGCGAATTTGCAACCAAGGTCCGGTATCCAAATTCACACTAAGTATATATCCCCATAGAAACCAAGAATTTGCTTAAAAGACCTAGGCACTCTGGATCTGTGCTACAGAGGAAACGAGATGGATCAGACATTTGGATGATGATTTTACTTTCCCTGTGAGTGTGGTGCCTTCCCTATGCTCACACCAACAGGGAATATTGATACTGAAAAATGACTTCCAAGCAAGTCTTTTCAAGCAGTATGTGTCTAAGCACACAGGATGCAGAGAAAGCTATATTCCTTCAAGGAAGGTAAGGCATCAATGGAGAGTGTGTTTTCAGGCCTCTATCAAGAACTCTTTAGATTCTAAGAGGTGAGACCTCCAGGTTTACCCCAAGGACCTAACATCGAGAGTCAGGGCAGTGTGTTTCCGTACACTTTCTGTGGCTTAAAAACACATTCCTATGTCATACTGGGAATGCCCTTGTGGAAACAGGCTGTGGGAGTGTGTCTGAAAGTGCTGATTGCCTTACTGTAGTTACACAGAAGAGGTTACATTCAACTGGAATTGAGCCAAGAGATGGTCGTTGTGAGTTGCTTGCTTGTTTGAGAAATCCCAGAGGATGGAACAAAGCTCTCATTGTCAGAAGTAAGAAAGCAGCTATTGGATGGAGTTTCAAGCTGTTGCTAGGCCACACCTTTTTAAGGACCACAGAGTGAAAATACGAATTTGCCACCAAAGCCTCATATCCAAATTCACACTCAGTATATATTCCCCCTGAAACCAAGTATTTCCTAAAGTGACCTAGGCACACTGGATTTCTGCTACAGATAAAAAGTGATGGATTGGATGTTTGGAAGGTGGTTTTGCTGTCTCTGTGAGTGTTGGGGCCTTCCCTATGCTCACACCATCAGGGGAAATTGCTACTGAAAAAAGACCTCCAAGCAAGCCTTTTCAAGCAGTATGTGACACTCAGCACACATAAGTCAGAGAAAGATATGTTCCTTAGAGGAAGTACTACATCAACAGAAAGTCCGTTTTCAAGCCTCTATCAAGAACTCTCTAGATTCTAAGAGGTCAGACCCCCAGGGTTGTCTTGAGGATCTAACTTCCTGAGTCATAGCATTGTGTTTCTCTACATTTTCTGTGGCTTGAAAAAACATCCCCATGTTGTACCTGGAATGCCTATGAAGAAACAGGCTGCAGGAGTGTGTCTGGAAGTGCTGATTGCCATACTGTGGTTACCCAGAAGATGTGACCTGCAACTGGAAATGAGCAAGCAGCTAGCCATTACGAGCCACCTGTTTGCTTCAGAAATCCCAAAGGGTGGAACAATGCTCTCACTTTCAGAAGTAAGAAAAGAGCTATTGGATGGAGTATCAAGGAGTTGCTAGGCCACACCACTTTAGGGCCAACCGAGTGAAAATATGAATTTGCCACAAAGGTCTGGTATCCAAATTCACACTAAGTATATATTCCCACAGAAACCAACAATTTGCTAAAAAGACCTAGGCACTCTGGGATCTGTGCTACAGAGAAAACGAGATGGATCAGAACTTGAATGATGGTTTTGCTTTCCCTGTGCGTGTGGGGGCCAAAATACTTCAGTAGCTACTCTTTAATTGTCCAGTCGATCTTCCAAACCCAGGAATCACACCCTGGTCTCCTGCATTGCAGGCAGATTCTTTACCAGCTGAGCCACAAGGGAAGCCCATTTTAGGACAAACTGAGAGAAAAATGCGAATCTTGCCCCCAACATCCGGTATCCAACTTCACATTCAGGAAGTTTCCCTGCAATATTCTAGAAATTTCCAAAAAGACCCAGGGTCACTGGATCTCTCCTGCCTAGAAAACGCAATGCAGCAGACATTTGCATGTTGGTTTAACTTTCTGTATGCATGTGGGGGCTTTCCCTAGGGTCACACCATCAGGGGATTTTGCTATTGAAAAATGACCTCCAAGCAAGCAGTTTCAAGCCATGTGTGACCCTCATCACACAGAATGCTGGGAAACTTTTGTTCCTTCTAGGAAGTTAGGGCATCAACGTAGAGTGTGTTTTCAGGCCTCTATCTATCAAGAACTCTCTAGATTCTAAGATGTGAAATCTCCAGGTTTGCTCAGAGGACCTAACTCCCAGAGTCAGGGCAGTGTGTTTCCCTGTACTTTCTGAGCCTTGTAATCACATTTCTATAACATACCAGGACCTCCACTGAGGAAACTGGCTGTGCAAGTGTGTCTGAGCATGCTGGTTGCCATACAGTGATTAGCAGATGAGGTGAATAAGAACAGGAAAAGTGCCAGCAGCTAGGAGTTGTGAGCGACCTGCATGCTTCAGAAATCCCAAAGGGTGGAACAAAGCTCTTGCTGTCAGAACCAACAAAGGAGGTACTGGATGGATTTTCAAGGAGTTACTAGGGTGCACCCACCATTTTATGGGCAACTGGGAGAAAAATGCAAATTTTGCCAGCAAGGTCCGGTGCTCAACTTCACACTCGGGATGTGTCTCCACAGTATCCAAGAATTTTCCAAAAAGACCTAGGCTCACTGGATTTCTTCTACAGAGACAATGTGATGAAACCTAAGTTTGGATGTTGGTTTTACTTTCCCTGTGCATTTGGGGGCCTTCCCTATGGTCACACCTTCCAGGGAAATTGCTACTGAAAAATGACCTTCAAGCAAGCAGTCTCAATCAGTATGTGACCCTTAGCCCACAGAATGGTGGGAAAGCTATGTTCCTTCGAGGAAGGAAAGGCCTTAATGGAGACTGTGTATTCAGGATTCTATTGATCAAGAACTGTCTAGATTCTAAGATGTGAGACCTCCAGGCAAACCTCCAGATTTTCCCCAAGGACCTAACATCCAGCCTCAGGGCAATTTCCCTCCAATTTCTGCACCTTGAAAACAAATTCTTATGTTTCTTTGGGAAGGCCAATGAGGACACAGGCTGTAGGACTTTGTCTGAGAATGCTGATAGCCATACTGTGTTTATCCAGAAGAGGTGGCATTCAACTGTAAATAAGCCAGCATCTAGGGGCTTCAAGCCACCTGCTTGTTTCAGAAAACCCAAAGGGAGTACCAAAGCTCTTGCTGTCTGATGTAAGAAAACAGCTATTGAGTGGATATTCAAGCAGGTGCTAGACAGAAGTATTTCAGGGACAACCGAGAGAACAATGCAAATTTTGAAACCAAGGTACTGTATTCAACAGCACACTCTAAGAGGTTTCACCGCAGTATACAAGAATTATCCAGAAAAACCTAAGCTTGTTGCATCTTTCCTACAGAGAAAAGGTGATGGAATGGACTTTAGGATGTTGGCTTGTCTTTCAGTGTGAGTGTGGGGAACTTCCCGATGGTCACAGCATCACATGAAATTGCTAGTGAACAATGACTTCCAAGCAAGCATTTTCAAGCAGTGTGGGACACACAGCACCCAGAATGCAGGGAATGCTATTTTCCATGGAGAAAGGTAAGGCATCAATGAAGAGTGTGTTTTCAGTCTCTATGAAGCTCTGTCTTGATTCTAAGATGTGAGACTTCCAGGTTTGTCCACAGGACCTAAATTCCAGAGTCAGGGCTGTGTGTTTCCTTTCACTTTCTGGGCCTTGTAAACACATTTATATGGCGTACTGGGACTGTCAAAGAGGAAACAGTTGAAGGGAGTGTTTCTGAGAGTGCTGGTTGCCATACTGTGGTTACCCAGATGAGGAGACATTCAACTATAAATGGGTCAGTGGATAGCAGTTGTGATCTGCTTCCTTGCTTCAGAAAACCGAAAGGGTGGACCAAAGCTCTCAGTGTCAGAAGTAAGATAGCAGCTATTAGATGGATTTTCATGCACTCTAAAGGCCATACCATTTTATGGCATGAAAGTGAAAATAAAGTCACTCAGTCGTGTCCAACTCTTTGTGACCCCGTGGACTGTAGCCCACCAGGCTCCTCCGTCCATGGGATTCTCCAGGCAAGAATACTGGAGTGGGTTGCCATTTTCTTCTCCAGGGGATCTTTCTGACCCAGGGATCGAACCCAGGTCTCCTGCAATGCAGGCAGATGCTTTTAACCTCTGAGCCACAACAGAACATACTGAGACAAAATTGCAAAGTTTGCAAGAAGGTCAGGTATCCAACTTCACATTCAAGGTGTTCCTCACATTATCCAATAATTTTGCAAATATACTTAGGCACACAGGATCTCTCCTATAGAGAAAACTTGATAGAACAAACATTTGCATGTTGGTTTTGCCTTCCTTCTGAGTGTGGGGGCCTTCTCAATGGTCACATCATGAGGGGAAATTGCTACCGAAAAATAACCTCCAAGTAGGCATTCCAAGCAGTGTGTGACTCTCAACACATAGCGTGCTGGGAAAGGCATGCTCCTTCGAGGAAGGTACGCATCAACAGAGAGTGTGTTTGCAGGTCTCTATCTATTAAGAACTTTCTAGATGCTATAATGTGAGACCTCCACGTTTGCCCAGTGGATCTAACTTCAAGAGTCAGAGGGCAGTTTGTTTCTTGCACTTTCTGAGCCTCATTAACACATTCCTATGGTGTACCAGAGCTGCCCATGAAGAAACGGGTTGCAGAAGTATGTCTGAGAGTGCTGGTTGCCATACTGTGGTTACCCTGATGAAGTGACATTCAACTGTACATAGGCCAGCGGCTGGTAGTTGTGAGCCGCCTACTTGCTTTAGAAATTCCAAAGGGTGGCCCAAAACTCTCGGTGTCAGAAGAAACAGCTATTGGATAGATTTTCAAGCAGTTGCTAGGCCTCACCATTTTAGGGCTATTGCTGTGCAAGTCACTCAGTTGTGTCTGACTCTTTACAATCCCATGGACTATACAGTCCATTAAGTTCGTCAGGCCAAAATATTTGAGTGGATACCCTTTCCTTCTCCAGTGGATCTTCCAAACAGAGGAATTACACCAAGGTCATCCACATTGCTGGCACATTCTTTACCAGCTGAGCCACAGGGGAAGCCTATTTTAGGACTAACAGAAAAATGCGAATCTTGCCAACACGGTCCGTTAACAAACGTCACACTCAGGAGGTGTCTCCACAGTATCCAAGTATTTCTCAGAAGCCCTAGTCACACAGGATGTCTCCTACAAAGAAAACTTGATGGAACAGACATTTAGATGTTCATTTACTTGCCCTATGATTGTGGGGGCCTTCCCTACAGCCACACCGTCAGGGGAAATTGCTACTGAAAATTGACCTCAGAGCAAGAGTTTTCAAGCAGTGTGTGACTCTCCCCACACATGATGCTTCAAAAGCTATGTTCCTTAAAAAAAGGTAAGGTATCCACAGAGAGTGTGCTTTCAGGCCTCTAGCTATCAAGAACTGAATTCTAAGATGTGAGTCCTCCAGGATAGCCCAAAGAACCTAAATTCCAAAGTCAAGCACTGTGTTTCCCTGGACTTTCTGAGCCTTTCCTATGCACATCCCTATGGCATGCCGGGACTGACCACGAGGAAACAGACTGTCAGGTTATGTAGGATAATGTCGGTTGCCATGCTGTGCTTACCCAGAAGAGGTGACATGGAAATGAGCCATTGGCTAGGAGTTGTGAGCCGCCTGCTTGATTCAGAAGTCCCAAAGAGTGGCCCAAAGTTCTTGCTGTCCAAAGGAAGAAAACAGCTCTTGGATTATTTTTCAGGCAGTTGCTAGTCCTCACCTATTAAAGCCAGTTCAGTTCAGTCACTCAGTCATGTTCGACTCTGCGACCTCATGAACTGCAGCATGCCAGGCCTCCCTGTCCATCACCAACTCCTGGAGTTCACTCAGACTCAGGTCCATCGAGTCAGTGATGCCATCCAGCCATCTCATCCTCTGTCGTCCCCTTCTTCTCCTGCCCCCGACCCCTCCCAGCATCAGAGTCTTTTCCAATGAGTCAACTCTTCACATGAGGTGGCCAACCGAGAGAAAAATCTGAATTTTGCCACCAAGGTACAGTATCCAACTTCAGATTCAGGATGTGTCCCCTCAGTACACAAAATTTTTCCAAAAACATCTAAGCTCACTGAATCACTCCTAGAGAGAAAGCGTGATGGACCGGATGTTTCAATGTTGGTTTCACTTTCCCTGTGAGTGTGGGGGCCTTCCCTATGGTCACACAGTCAGGGGGAATTGCTACTGAAAAATGACCTCTGTGCAAGCGTTTTGAAGCAGTGTGTGACTGTCAACACACAGAATTCTGGGAAAGGTATGCTGCTGCAAGAAAAGTAAGGCACCAAGGAACAGGGTTTTATCATGCCTCTATCTATTAAGGATGGTCTCAGTTCTAAGATGTAATTCTTCCAGGTTTGTCCAGAGGACCTAACTTCCAGAGTCAGGGCACTGTGTTTCACTGCATTTTCTGAGCCTTGTAATACATTCCTATGTCGTATCTGGACTGCCCAGGAGGAAACAGAATCTGGGAGTGAGTCTGAGAGTGCTGCTTGCCATACAGTGGTTACCCAGAAGAGGTGACATTCAACTGTAAATGGGCCAATGACAAGCATTTGCAAGCAGTTTACATGCTTGAGAAACCCCAAAGGGTGCACGAAAGGTCTCACTGTCAGAAGTAAGAAAAGACTGATTTAATGGACTTTCAAGCAGTTTCTAGGCCACACTGATTTGGGGTCATCCAAGAGAACAATGCGAATTTTGCCCCCTAGGCCTGGTATCCCTGTGGACGCACAGGGTGTGTCCCCACAGGATCCGAGAACGTTCCAGACAGACCTAGGCTCACTAGCTCTCTCCTGCAGAGAAAACATGCTGGAACAGCCATTTGGAGGTTGCTTTGACTTTCCCTGGGGGTGTGGGAGCCCTCCCCGGGCTTAGGACCTCAGGACCATTGCCACTGAAAAATGACTTCCAAGCTAGCACTGGTAAGCCGTGTGTGACTCTGCACGCAGGAGGCTGGAAAAGTTATCTTCCTCCAAGGAAGGAAAGGCATCCACTGAGAGTGTGTTTTCAGGCCTCTACCTGGCAGCAAGTGTTTGTATTCTCAGATGTCAGACCTCCAGTCCTGCTCAGAGGGCCTCAATTCCAGAGGCAAGGCCATGTGCCTCCCTGTACTTTCTGAGCCTTGCAAACACATTTCTAGGTCAGCACGGTCCTGGCCTTGAGGAAGCAGGCTGCGGGAGTGTGTGTGAGGGGGGCCGGGTGCCATGCTGTGGTCATGTGGTCTAGGGCAACTTGCACCTCCAAAAGGCCACAGGCGAGGAGCAGTGGGCCGCTCCCTTGATTCAGAAATATCTGGGAGTGTGGGAGGAAGGAAAGGCATCCACAAAGAGTGTGTTTCTCAGATCCTGTGGGGAAAAGGCCCCCTGCACCCAACTGGATACTGGGACTAGGGGTCAAAATTCGCATTTTTCTTCCAAGGAGCCTGAACATGGGGCGGCCCAGCAACTGCTTGAAAATGCATCCCGTTGCTGTTTTCTTCCTTCTGACAGAGCGAGCTTTGCTCCCCGCTTTGGGATTTCTGAAGCCAGGGGGCAGCCCACCATTCCTCGCCTGGGGCCCATTGGAGGTGCAGGGTGCGCTCGACCAGGTGACCACGGTATGGCACCCAGCTCCCTCAGACACACTCCCGCAGCCTGCTACCTCATGGGCAGGACCGCTCTGACCTAGGATTGCGTTTGCAAGGCTCCGAAAGTTCAGGGAGACACATGGCCCTAACTCTGGAATTGGGGCCCTTGGAGTGGGCCTAGAGGTCTGACGTCTGAGAAGCGAAACACTTGCTGCAAGATAGAGGCTGGAAAACACACTCTCTGTGGCTGCCTTTCCTTCCTCCAAGGAAGATATCTTTCCCAGCCTCCTGAGGGCTGAGAGTCACACACGGCTGGAAAGTGCTTGCTTGGAGGTCATTTTTCAGTGGCAATGGCCCCTGAGGCCCTGTGCCCGGAGAGGGCTCCCACTGTCCCAGGGAAAGTCAAAGCAAGGTCCAAATGGCTGTTCCGTCACCTTTCCTCTGCAGGAGAGAGCTCGTGAGCCTGGGTCTGTCTGGAATGTTCTCAGATCCTGCACGGGGGGCCTAGGCGCCAAATTTCGCATTTTTCTTCCGAGGAGCCCGAACACGGGGCAACCCAGCAACTGCTTGAAATGCATCCTGTTGGTGTTTTCTTTCTTCTGACAGAGCGAGCTTTGCTCCCCGCCATGGATTCTGAAGCCAGGGGGCAGCCCGCCACTCCTTGCCCAGGGCCTATTGGAGGTGCAAGGTGCCCTCGACAGGTGACTCCAGAGTGGCACCAGCACCCTCAGACACACTCCAGCAGCCTGCATCCCCTTGGGCAGGACCGCGCTGTCCTGGGAATATGTTTGCAGGGCTCAGAAAGTGCAGGGAAACACACGGCCATGACTCCGGATTTGAGGCCCTCAGAGGAGACCTGGAGGTCTGACGTCTGAGAAGCCAAACATTTGCTGCAAGATAGAGTCCTGAAAACACACTCTCTCGGTCTGCCTTTCCTTGCTCCAAGGAAGAGAACTTGTCCAGCCTCCTGCACGTGGAGAGTCGCACATGGCTTGCCAGTGCTTGCTTGGAAGTCACTTTTCAGTGGTAATGGACCTGATGTCCTGAGTCCAGGGAGGGCTCCCACACTCCCACTGTTGAAAGCTCTTTCTTGGAGGTCATTTTTAGTTGGCAAGGTCCTCTAGGGCTGTTACCGTCAGGAGGGTTCTCAACGTACAGAGAAAGTAAAAGCAACATCCAAACGTTTCCATCACGTTTTGTTGCAGGAGAAATCTAGTGAGCCTAGGTCTGTCTGTAACATTTCTGTATCCTGCGGGGATACATCCTGTGTGTCAAACTGGATAGTGGGCCTAGGGGGGAAAAATTCGCATTTTTCTCTCGGGGGCCCTAATGTGGTGAGGACTAGCAACTGCTTGAAAGTCCATCCAATTTCTGTTTTCTTAGTTTCGTCAAAGCTGGCTTTGCTCCACCCTTTGGCATTTCTGAAGCAAGGGGGCAGCTTGCAAGTACTCGCCTCAGGCCCATTTGCAGTGGAATGTCACCTCAAAGAGGTGATCACAGTACGGCGTCCAGCACTCTTATACACACCACGGCAGCCTGCTTCCTCATGGGCAGTACTGCTATAACCCAGGAATGTGTGTGCAAGGCTCAGAAAGTGCAGGGAGATAAAAGGCCCCGACTCTGGAATTTAGGCCCTCGGAGCAGGCCTGGACCTCTCATGTCTTAGAAGAAAACATCTCCTGCAAGATAGAGGCCTGAAAACATACTCTATGAGGATGCCTTTTCTTCCTCGAATGAAGATAGCTTTCCCAGTATCCTGAGGGCTGAGAGTCATACACTGATTGAAAGTGCTTGCTTGGAGGTCATTTTTCAGTGGCAAGTTCCCCTGAGTCTGGGACCTTCGGGAGGGGTCCCACACACACAGGGAAAGTCAAAGCAACATGTAAAAGTCTATCCATCATATTTTCTCTGTAGGAAAGATATAGTGAACCTAGGTTTGTCTGGAACATTCTTGGATCCTGCGGGGACACACCCTGTGTGTCAACCTGGATACCAGGCCTGGGAACAAAATTCGTAGAATGCTCTCAAGGGGCCATAAATTGGTGTGGCTGGGCAACTTCTTGAATATCCATCCAATTGCTATTTTCCTACTCCTGAAAGAGCTACATTTGCTCCAACCTTTGGGATTTCTGAAGCAAGCAGGCAGCTCCAAACTCTTTGCATCAAGCCTATTTGCTGTGTAATGTCACTTTGATCAGTTGACCACAGTATGGCATCCAGCACTCTCAGACACACTCTTGCAGCCTGCTTCCTCATGGGCAGTATGACTATGACATAGGAATGTGTTTGTAAGGCTTGGAAAGTACAGAGAGACACAAGGCCCTGACTCTGGAATTTGTCCCTTGGAGCAGTCCTGGAGGTCTCACATCTTAGAAGCAAAACAGTTCCTGCAAGAGAGAGGCCTGAAGACACATTTTCTATGGATGCCTTTCCTTCCTCAAAGGAAGATAGCTTTCCCAGCATCCTGCATGCTAATATTCACACACTGCTTGAAATCTCTTACTTGTAGGTCATTTTGCAGTGGCAAGGTCCCCTCAGGCCATGAACAACAAGAGGGTGTGCCAAACTCACAGGGAAAGTCAAAGCAACATCCAAACATCTGTTTCATCACATTTTATCTAAAGGAGAGATCTAGTGAGCCTAGGACTGTCTGGAACGTTCCTTGATCATGCAGAAACACACCCTGTATGTCAACCTGGATAACGATCCTTGGGGGCAACATTCAAATTTTTCTCTCAGGGAACCCTAAAATGGTAAAGCCTAGTAAGTGCTTGAAAACCTATCCAATTACTGTTTTCTTACTTCTGACAGCTAGGTTTTCTCCACCCTTTGAGATTTCTGAAGCAAGTGGGTGGCTTGCAACTCCTCGCCTGAGGCCCATTTGCAGGGGAATGTCACCTCGTTGAGGTGACCAAGGTATAGCACCCGGTGCTCTCAGACACACTTCTGCAGCCTGCTTCCTCATGGGCAGTACCTGTATGGCCTAGGAATGTGTTCCCAAGACTCAGAAAGTGCTGGGAGACACACGGCACTGACTCCGGAACCTGCACCCTCGGAACAGGCCTGGAGGTCTTACGTCTCAGAAACAAAAGATTTCCTGCAAGACAGAGGATTGAAATCACACTCTTTGTGGATGCCTTTCCTTCCTCGAATGAAGATAGCTTTCCCAGTGTCCTGTGTGCTGAGAGTCACACACTGCTTGAAAGTGCTTCCTTGGAGGTCATTTTTCAGTGGTAAGGTCTCCTGAGGCCATGGACTTTGGGAAGGGCCTCACACTCACAGAGAAAGTCTAAGCAACATCCGAAAGCCTGTTTCATCATGTTTTCTCTGTAGGGGAGGTTAGTGAGCCTAGGTCTGTCTGAAACATTCCTGGATCCTGTGGGGACACAACCTGTGTGTTAACCTAGACAATGATGCTAGGTCCAAAATTCGAAATTTTCTGTCAGAGTACCCAAATGCGGTACAGCCTAGGAAGTGCTTGAAAACCCGTCCAATTACTCTTTTCTTACTTCTTACAGAAATAGATTTCTTCAGTCTTTGATATTTCTGAAGTAAGCGGGTGGCTCGCAACTCCTCCCCTCGGGACAATTTGCAGTGAAAGATCACTTCAACGAGGTGACCACAGTATGGCACTCAGAACTCGCTGACACACTCCCCGATCCTTCTTCCTAATAGGCAGTCCTGTATGACCCAGGAATGTGTTTGCAGGGTTCATCAGGTGCAGGGAGACACACAGCCCTGACTCTGGAATTTAGGCCCTCAGAACTGGCCTGGCGTTCTCACGTCTTAGAAATGAAACATTTCCTGCAAGATAGAGTCCTGAAAACACAGTCTATGTGGATGCCTTTCCTTCCTAGGATGAAGATAGCTTTCCCCACACCCTGCATGCTGAGAGTCACACATTGCTTGAGAACTATTCCTTGGAGGTCATTTTTCAGTGGCAAGTTCCCCTGAGGCCGTGACCATAGTCTGGTTTCCCACACTCACAGGGAAATTAAAAGCAGCATCCAAACGTCTGTTCCATCATGTTTCCTCTGTAGGAGAGGTCAAGTGAGCCTAAGTCTGTCTGGAGTATTCTTGGATCCTGCAGAGACAAATCCTGTGTATCATGGGCCTAGGGAGCAAAATTTGTAATTTTCTCTTGGAGGTCCCTAAAGCTGTTCGACAAGCAACTGCTTGAAAATCCATCCAATCTCTTTTTTCTTAACTTGTGACAGAGCTAGCTTTGCTCCATCCTTTGTGATTTTTGAGAAAAGCGGTCAGCTCGCAACTCCTTGCCTCAGGCCCATTTGCAGTGGAGTGTCACCTCGACGGGCTGACCACAGTATGGCACCCAACACTCTCAGACACACTTCCATAGCCTGCTTTATCATGGGTAGTACCAGTATGACCTAGGAATGTGTTTGCAAGGCTCAGAAAGTGCAGGGAGACACATGGCAATGACTCTGGTGATTAGGCCCTCAGAACAGAACAGGAGATCGCACATCTTAGAAGCAAAACATTTCTTTCAAGATAGAGGCTTGAAAACACACTCTGAGTGTATGCTTTTTCTTCCTTAGAGGAAGTTCGCTTTCTCAGCATCCTGCATGATAAGAGTCACAGACTGCTTAAAAATCTATCCAATTGTTGTTTTCTTACTTCTGACACAGCTAGCTTTGCTCTCCCCTTTGGGATTTCTGAAGTGAGCAGGCAGCTCACAACTCCTCGTCTTGGGCCCATTTGCACTGAAATGTCACATTGACAAGGTGACCACACAGTGGCACCCAGCACTCTCAGACACACTCCCGCAGCCTGCTTCCTCTGGGGCAGTACCGGTATGAACAAGGAATGTGTTTGAAAGTCTCAGAAAGTGCAGGGAGTCACACAAACCTGACTCTGGAATTTAGGCCCTTGGAGCAGGCCTGGAAGTTTCACGTTTTTTAAGCGATACGGTTCCTGCAAGATAGAGGCCTAAAAACATACTCTCCCTGGATGCATTTTCTTCCATGATGGGAGATAGCTTTCCAGGCATCCTGCATGCTTCAAGTCATACACTGCTTGAAACTGCTTGCTTGTAGGTCATTTTTCAGTGGCAAGCTCCCTTGAGTCCATGACCATCGGGAGGGTTCCTACACACACGCAAATTCAAAGCAGCATCCAAACATCCGTTCCATCACGTTTTCTCTGTAGGAGAGATCTAGTGATCCTAGGTCTGTCTGGAACGTTCTTGGATCCTGTGGGGACACACTTTGTGTGTCAACCTGGATACCGGGACTAGGGGGCAAAATTCATATTTTTCTCTCAGAGGGCCCTAAGTTGGTGAAGCCTAGCAACTGCTTAAAAATCCTTCCAATTGCTGTTTTTTTTTACTTCTGATGCTCTACCCTTTGGGATTCCTGAGGCAAGTGGGAAGATCACAACTCCTTGTCTTGAGCCTATAAAAAGTTTAATGTCACCTCAACGAGGTGAACACAGTATGGTGCCCAGAACTCTCAGACACTCTCCCACAGCCTGAATCTTCATAGGCAGTACTGCTATGATCTTGTTATGTGTTTGAAAGGCTCAGAAAGTGCAGAGAGACACACAGCCCTGACTCTGGAATTTAGGCCCTCAGTCCAGCCCTGGTGTTCTCACATCTTAGAACTGAAACAGTTCCTGCAAGTAGAGGCCTGAAAACACACTCAGTCTGGATGCCTTTCCTTCCTCAAAGAAAGATATCTTCCCTAGTATCCTGCATGGTGAGAGTCACACACTGCTTGAAAGCACTTGCTTTGAGGTAATTTTTCAGAAGCAATGTCCCCTGAGGCTGTGAACTATGGTAGGGCTCCCACACTCAGATGGATAATCAAAGCAACATCCAAATGTCTGTTCCATCACCTTTCTTTGTAGAAGAGATCTAGTGAGGTCTGTTTGGAACATTCTTGGATCCTGCAGGGACACAAACTGTGTGTCAACCTGGATACTGTACCTAAGGAGCAAAATTTGCATTTTTCTCTCTGGGGGCCCTAAAGTAGTGTGGCCTAGCAACTGCTTGAAAATCCATCCAACTGCTGCTTTCTCACTTTTAAAAGAAGTGCTTTGCTCCACCCTTTGGGATTTCTGAAGCAGTCTGGTGACTAGCAACTCCTTCCCATAAGAAGTTTAATGTCACCTGACAACAGTATGCCACCCAGCACTCTCGGATACATTCCTGCAGCCTGAATCGTTATGGGCAGTACCGGTATGAACAAGGAATGTGTTTGGAAGGACAGAAAGTGAAGGGAGACACACGACCCTGACTCTGGATTTTAGGACCTCGGTGCAGGCCTGGTGGTCTCACATCGTAGAATCAAAACAGTTCCTGCAAGTAGAGGTCTGAAAACACACTCAGTCTGGATGCCTTTCCTTCCTTGAGGGAAGATACCTTTCCCAGCATCCTGTGGGCTGAGAGTCACACACAGGTTTAAGACACTGGCTTGGAGGTCATTTTTCAGGAGCAAAGTCCCCAGAGGCTGTGACCGTAGAGACGGGTCCCACACTCACAGGCAGAGTCAAAGCAACATCCAAACATATGTTCCATCACATTTCCTGTGTTGGAGAGGTCTAGTGAACCTAGGTCTGTCTGGAGCATTCTTGGATCCTGTGGTGATACTCCTTGTGTGTGAACCTGAATATCGGAAATAGGGGGGAAAAATCAAATTTTTACTCTGGGGACCAAGCACAACACAGCCTAGCAACTGCTTGAAAATCCATCCAGTTGCTGTTTTCTTACTTCTGACAGAGCTAGCTTTGCTCCACCCTATGCGATTTCTGAAGCAAGTGGGTGGCTCGCACCTCCTCACCTCAGGCCCATTTGCGGTAGAATATCACCTCAATGCAGTGACCACAGTATGGCACCCCGCACTCTCAGACACTCCCAAATCCTGCTTCCTCATGGGCAGTACTGGTATGACCTAGGAATGTCTTTGCAAGGATCAGAAAGTGCAGGGAGACACATGGCCCTGACTCTGGAATTTAGATGTCATATGGGGCTTCCTCTCTTGTTCTGGTAGAGGTTTCCTCTCGAATTATGGTGGATTTAACTTATATGCAGAGTACATCATGAGAAACACTGGACTGGAAGAAGCACAAGTTGGAATCAAGATTGCTGGGAGAAATATCAATAACCTCAGATATGCAGATGACACCACCCTTATGGCAGAAAGTGAAGAGGAACTAAAAAGCCTCTTGATGAAAGTGAAAGTGGAGAGTGAAAAGGTTGGCTGAAAACTCAACATTCAGAAAACGAAGATCATGGCATCTGGTCCCATCACTACATGGGAAATAAATGGGGAAACAGTGGAAACAGTGGCAGACTTTATTTTTCTGGGCTCCAAAATCACTGCAGATGGTGACTGCAGCCATGAAATTAAAAGTCGCTTACTCCTTGGAAGGAAAGTTATGACCAACCTAGATAGCATATTCAAAAGCAGAGACATTACTTTGCCAACAAAGGTTCGCTTAGTCAAGGCTATGGTCTTTCCTGTGGGCATGTATGGATGTGAGAGCTGGACTGTGAAGAAGGCTGAGCGCCAAAGAATTGATGCTTTTGAACTGTGGTGTTGGAGAAGACTCTTGAGAGTCCCTTGGACTGCAAGGAGATGCAAGCAGTCCATTCTGAAGGAGATCAGCCCTGGGATTTCTTTGGAAGGAATGATGTTAAAGCTGAAACTCCAGTATTTTGGCCACCTCATGCGAAGAGTTGACTCATTGGAGAAGACTCTGATGCTGGGAGGGATTGGGGGCAGGAGGAGAAGGGGACGACGGAGGATGAGGTGGCTGGATGGCATCACTGACTCGATGGATGTGAGTCTGAGTGACCTCCGGGAGTTGGTGATGGACAAGGAGGCCTGGCGTGCTGCAATTCATGGGGTGGCAAAGAGTCAGACACGACTGAGCGACTGATCTGATCTGATCTGATGCTCCCCTTGAGAATCCTGTGGAGTTGCATCAGGGGAATTTGGCCGCCTCTTGAGTTGCAGTGGGGAACTATGTGACAGGAGACTCGACATTCCCCTCGAGTTGTGATGGGAAACTTGCTATTCATCTAATGTCGCTGAAGGGGAATCAGGGCTTATTTAGAGTGGAGGCAGGTAACTCAGGGTTCCTCTCGTGTTGTGGTGGGAAATTCTGTGTTCCTCTCGAGGTGCGATGGGGATCTAGGCTTTCCTCTCGAGTTGCAATAGGTTAGTCCGGTCTCCTCTCTAGTTGAGTTGGGAACTCAAGTTTCCTCTAGAGTTGCCACAGGGGAGTCAGACCTCCTCTTGAGCTGATGTGGGGAACTTGTGTTTCTTCTCGTGTTATCACAGGGGAGTCAGGCTTCCCCTCAACTTGCAGGTGGGAACTTGGTCTACCTCTCAAGTTGCAGCAGGGAACTCGGGGTTCCTCTCAAGTTGTGGCGGGAAATCAGTCTTCCACTCGAGTTGAGATGAGGATCTCAGACTTTATCACGAGTTGCAACAATGGAGAAGGGCCTCCTCTAGAGTTGCAAGATTGAACTTGATATTCCTCTCAAGTTTCAACAGGAGAGTCTGGCCTCTGCTATAGTTGCAGTGGGGAACTTAGGGTTCCTCTCTAGTTGCTGTGGGAAACTCAGGGTTCTCCTCGAGTTTCAAGAAGGGACTCAGAGCTCCTCTTGAATTTCAGCGGGATCTCAGGATTCCCTTCGAGTTGTAGGGCAGGACTCAAGGTTCGACTCTAGACGTGGTGGGGAACTTGGGGTTCCTCTTACATTGAGGTGGGAAACTTGAGGTTCCTCTCAAGTTGCAAGGGGGACCTCAGGGTTCCTCTAAAGTGACTTCAGGGGAATTGGGCCTCATATAGAGTAGAGAAGGGAAACTCGGTCTTCCTCTTAAGAGGCGACAGGGATCTTGGGTTTCCTCTAGAGTTGCAAGAGGGGAGTCAGGCCTTTTGTTGGGTTAAGGCAGAGATCGTGGTGTTCTTGAGTTGCAGAGGGAAAGTTGCTGTTCCTCTCCAGTTGCAACAGGGAACTCGGGTTTCCTCTCGAGTTGCCCCAGGGGAGTAGGGTCTTCTCTGAAGTTGCAGGTGGAAACTTGGGGTTCCTCTGGCATTGCAACAGGGCAGTCAGGCTTCCTCTCAAGCTGTGGCGGGAGCCTTAGGCTTCCTCTCAAGAGGCACTGGGGATCTAGTGGATCCTCTCAAGTTTCAACAGGGGTGTCAGGCCTCATCTTGAGTTTTCTTGGGACGACTCCTCTCTAGCAGAGATGCTCAGTGTAGCTCCTGTCTTGTTGCAATGTCTGGAGGCTACTTACTAGTTTTGGCATGTGACTTCTCTAACTTTGTGGTTGAATTCAACACTGTAGTTGTGGGGTGTTTGATTCTCTCTAGTGGTGGTATGCAATCTCCTCTCTACTTGTTGTGTGAGGTTCGTCTCTAATAGCAGCAGAGGGGCTCCTCTCAATGTTTAATGTCTGGTGAGCTCCTCTGGAGTTGAGATGGAGGGCTACTCTCGAAGTGTGGGGCTGCATCCTCTCTGGTTGGGGTATGAGTGGCTCTATGGGGGAGGTCCCTTCTACTTTTGGCTCTAGCAGTTCCTCACTAAAATTTGTGGTATTGCTTCTCTCTAGTAGTGAGGGACTCCACTCAACTTACTGCAGGGAGACCGTCTCTATGTGCGGCAGAAGGGCTTCTCTCTAATTGTGATATCCTAGGGTCCCCCACTCTAGTTGTGCCTGGGGAATCTGCTTCAGTTTTGGCTGGTATGCCCCTCTGTCATTTTGGCCAGTGGTGCCTTTTCTTCTTACAGCCTAGGGATCCTGTCAGATTGCAGTGGTGAACTCAGGGTGCCTCTTGAGTTGCAGCAGATGACTCAGGGTTTCTTTAGAGTTGTTATGGAGCTTCCTCTCAAGCTGTAATTGGGCAGATCCCCTATAGTGGTGATCTGCAGGTTGCCCCTGTCTAGTTACAATGTGCAGGAGGCTACTCTCTAGTTGCAGCATGGGGATCCACTCTAATTGCAGTGAGGGTCCACTCTTTATTTTTCGTGCATTGGCTCCCCTCTAGTTGTCATTTGCAGACTCCTATCTAGCTGTGACAATGGTGCTCCTCTTTACTTGTTGTAGATGGGTTCCTCTTTAGTTGGGTTAGAGTGCTCTTCTCAAATTGTGATGGTGTGACTCCTGTCTGGTTGTGATGAGAAGGGGTGCTTTTTCTAGTGGTGATGTGCAGGAAGACACTCTCTAGTTGTGGAATGGGGGCCTCCTCCTTAGTTGTGGTATGGGGTTTCCTCTTTTGTTGTGGTAGAGTTCTCCTCTCGAATTGTGGTGGGGGAGTCTCCTCTTGGGAATCCTCTTTAGTTGCATCAGAAGGCTTGTGGCTCATCTAGTGTGTCAGTGGGGAACTTGGAGTTCTTCTCGAATTGCAGTGGGAAACTTGGTGTTCCTCTCGAGTTAAAACAGGGGAGTCGGGCCTCCTTTCAAGTTGCGTTGGGAAACTTGGGGGTCCTCTTGGGATGCTACAGGGAAATCGTGTCTCATCTGGAGTTGCAGCATGGAACTCTGTTTCATGATGTGGCAGAAAACACAGAGTTTCTTTCAAGCTGTGGTGGGAACCTCTGGGTTCCTCTTGAGTTGCAACAGGGAACTCAGGATTCATCTCATGTTGCTGCAGGGGAATCAGGCCTCATCCAAATGGAGGTGGGAAAATGGAGGTTATTCTTGAATTGTGGTGGGAAACTCAGAGTTTCTCTCTAGTTGCAATGGGGACCTACGTGTTCCTCTCAAGTTGCAACAGGGTCATCATGCCTTCTCTCAAGTTGAGGTAGGGAACTTGGGTTTCCTCTCGATTTGCCACAGGGGAATTGGGCCTCCTTCTAGTTGCAGGGAGTAGATCAGGGTTCCTCTCGAGTAGCAGCAATGGAATCGGGCCTCCTCTCAAGTTGCAGCAGGGAAGTCGGAGTTCCTCTAGAGTTGGGGCAGGAAACGGTATCCTTTTGAGTTGCTACAGGGATATCTGTGTTTCTCTCAATTTGCAACAGGGGAGTCAGGCCTCCTCTCGAGTTGCGGCAGGAAACTTGGCCTTCCTCTCAAGAGGTGACAGGTATCTCGGGTCTCCGATTGACTTGCAACAGGTGAGTTGGGCCTCCTCTCAAGTTGTGAGGGGGACTTCGATGTTTCTCTTGAGTGGCTTCAGGGGGATCAGACCTCATCTCTAAATGAGGTGGAGACATGGCGTTTTTCTCGAATTGGGGCACAAAACTCGGGATTCCTCTCGACTTGCAACTTGGAACTCAGGATTCATCTCATGTCGCTCGAGGGGAACTGGGCCTCATCTAGAGCTGAGGCGGGAAACTCAGGGTTCTTTACGAGTTGAGATGGGAGGCTTAGTGTGCCTCTCAAGTTGCAACGGGGATCTAGGGTTTCCTCTCGAGTTGCAACAGGGTAGTTGGGCCTCTTATTGATTTGAGTTGACGAACTTGGGTTTCCTCTTGATTTGCAACAGGGAAGTCGGGCCTCTTCTCAAGATACAGGTGGGAACTCGGGCCTCCTCTCAAGTTGCAGTGGGGAACTAGGGATTCTTCTCGAGTTGTGGCCATAAACTTGGGCTTCCACACTAGTTGCCATGGGAATCTCAGGGTTCCTCTCTAGTTGGGGTGGTACCCTGTGTTATTCTGGACTTGTGGTGGGGCCTCCTCTTGAGTTGTCTTGGGGCGACTCGTCTCTAGCAGGGATGTGCAGGGTGACTCCTGTCTTGTTGCAGTGTTGTGAGGCTACTCACTTCTTTTGGCATGGGACTTCTCTATCTTTGTGGTCGGATTCAACTTTGTAGTTGTGGTGGGTTCAATTCTCTCTAGTGGTGGTGTGCGATCTCATCTCTCCTTGTGATAGAGCATCTCCTCTCTATGTGTGGTGTCCAGTGGGCTCCTCTCGAGTTGTGGTGGAGGACTCTTCTCGAAGGGCAGGGCTGTGTCCTCTCAGGTTGGGGTGTGGGTGGTTCTATGGCAGAGGTCCTCTCTACTTTTGGCACTAAGAGTTCCTCACTAATATCAGAGGGATTGCTTCTCTCGAGATGTGAGGGCCGCCACATGACTTACTTCAGGGAGCTCGTCTCTATTTGTGGGTGAAGGGCTTCTCTCTAGGTGTCATATCTTGGCAGCCTCCACTTTCATTGTGCCTGGGGAATCCACTTCAGTTTTGGCCGAGGAACCTCTCTGTCATTTTGTCCATTGGAGCCTTTTCTTGTTACAGCCTAGCACTCCTGTCAAATTGTAGTGGCAAATTCGCAGTACTTCTTGAGTTGCAGCAGGTGAGTTGGGGTTTCTTTAGAACTGTTGTGGAGCCTCCTCTCTAGCAATGGGGAAGATCCTCTATAGTAGCAATCTGCAGGCTGACCCTGTCTTGTTGCAATGTGCGGGAGGCTTCTTTCTAGTTGCAGCATGGGGCTCCACTCTAATTGCACTGAGGGGCCACTCTTTATTTGCCGTAGGTCTGCTCCCAGATAGTTGTTGTTTGCAGACTCCTCTTTAGATGTGGTAATGGGGCTCCACTTTACTTGTGCTCATGGCCTCCTCTTTAGTTTCAATAGATTGCTCTTCTCAAATTGTGATGCGCGTGATGCCTCTCTGGTTTTGATAAGAATGCACACTTTTTCTAGTTGTGACATGCAGGAGAATACTCTCTAGTTGAGGAAGGCAGGGCCTCCTCTTTAGTTATGGTATGGGACTTCCACTCTTGTTGTGGTAGAGTTCTCTCGAATTGTGGTGAGGTATGCATTGGAGAAGGAAATGGCAACCCACTCCAGTATTCTTGCCTGGAGAATCCCAGAGAGGGGGAGCCTGGTAGGCTGCCGTCTATGGGGTCGCACAGAGTTGGACATGACTGAAGCGACTTAGCAGCAGCAGCAGCATGCTCCTCTTAGGAATCCTCTGGAATCGCATCAGGGGGCTTGAGGCTCTTCTTGACTTTCAACGGGGTTCCTCTCGAATCATTGCATGTGAATCAGACCTCATTCCTAGTTGAGGCAGGGGACCTGGGGGATACTTCTAGAGTTTTGGTGGGGAACTCATTGTTCCTCTCAAGTTGCGACAGGAATCTTGGTGCTCTTCTCTAGTTGCAACAGGGAAGTCAGGCCCTCTCTCAAGTTGGGGTGGGAAACTCGGGCTTCTTCTCAGGGGGTGATGGGGATCTCGGGTTCCCTCTCGAGTTGCAACAGGGAAGTCGGTCTTCTTCTCATGTTGTGAGTGGGACCTTGGGGCTCCTCTCAACTGGCTGCAGGGGAAACAGGCATCTTGAGTTGAGGCAGAGAACTCCGTATTTCTCTCGAGTTGCAACAGGAAACTCGGGGTTCCTCTCCAGTTGTGACAGGGAATTCGGGATACCTCTCGATTCTCTGCAGGCAAATTGCACCTCATGTATAGCTGAGACGGGGATCTAGGGTTTCCTCTTGAGTTGCCACAGGGGAGTTGGGCCTCCTCTCGAGTTGCAAGTGGGAACTCGTAGTTCCTCTCAAGTTGCAGTGGGAAACAGGATTTCTCTCGATTTGCAGCAGGGGACTCAAACCTCCTATCGAATTGCAGCAGGAACTCAGTGTTCCCCTCAATATGCAGTGTGGGACTCAGGGTTACACTCGAGCCATAGCGGGAAACTCGGGGTTCCTGTCGAGTAGTGATGGGGAACTCAAGAGTCCTCTCGAGTCACTGCATGTGAATCGGGCCTCATCTCGAGTTGAGGCAGGAAACCTGGGTTTATTTTAAAGTTGCAGTGGAAAACTTGGGGTTCCTCTTGAGTTGCGCCAGTAATCTCAGTGTTTCTCTTGAGTTGCTACAGGGTAGTAGGGCCTCCTCTGGTGGTGTGAGGGGGAACTTGGAGTGCTTCTCGAGTTGCAGCTGATGAGTTATATCTCCTCTCAACTTGCAGCAGGCAACTCGGGGTTCCTCTCGAGTTATGACAGGGATCTCGGGGTTCCTCTTGCATTGAAACAGGTGAGTCAGGCCTTCTATTGTATAGTGGTAGAAAATTCGGGGTTCCTCTCGAATGCAGTGGAGATATTGGGTTTCCTCTCGAGTTGAAACAGGGGAATTGGGCCTCCTCTTGAGTTGCAAGAGGGAACTCAGGGGTCCTCCCAAGACGCTACAGGGGAATTGAGCCTCATCTCCAGTTGCAGTGTGGAACTCGGGGTTTCTCTCATGATGCGGCAGGAAACGGGTCTCTTTCAAGCTGCGGTGGGAAACTTCATGTTCCTCTTGAATTGTGATGGGGAACTCGGAATTCCTCTTGAGTTGTGATGGGGAACTCTGGATTCATCTCATGTCACTGCAGGGGAATCAGGCCATTCTAGAACGGAGATGGGAAAATTGGGATTTTTCTCTAGTTGTGCTGCAGGGGAATCAGGCCATTCTAGAATGGAGATGGGAAAATTGGGATTTTTCTCTAGTTGTGGTGGGAAAATTGGTGTTCCTCTCTAGTTGCGACAGGGTCGTCAGGCCTCCTCTCAAGTTGAGATAGGGAACTCAGGTTTCCTCTCAAGTTGCCAAAGGGGAGTTGAGCCTCCTTTGAGTTGAAGAGGGTAAATCGGGGTCCCTCTCGAGTTGCGGTGGGAAACTCAATGTTCCTCTTGAGTTTAGGTGGGAAACTAAGGTTTCCTCTCAAGTTGCAACAGGGGAGGAGGGCTTCCTCTGATGTTCCAAGGGGGAACTTGGGGTTCCTCTTGAGTTGCAACAGGGAAGCCAGGCCACTTCTCTAGTTTCAGCCGGCAACTCGTGGCTCCTTTTGAGTACCAATGGGAATCAATGTTCCTCTCGAGTTGTGACAGGGGAGTCAGGCTTCCTCTTCAGTTGTGGGGGAGAAGCTGGGGGTCTTCTAGAGATGATACAGGCAATGGAACCTCAAGTTGAGTTGCAGTGGGGAACTGGGTGTTTCTCTCGAGATGTGGCAGAAAACTTAAGGTTTCTTGCAAGTTGTGGTGGAAAACTCAGGGTTCCTCTTGAGTTGTGAAGGGAAACTTGGATTTCCTCTCGAGATACGATGGGGAACTCAGGTTTCAGTTGCAAGGGATTCAGGCCTCATCTAGAATGGAGGCTAGAAAATGGGGGTGATTCTCGAGTAGAGGCAGGAAACGTGTTCCTCTCAAGTAGCAATGGGGATCTAGGTGTTCCTCTCGAGTTGCAACAGAGTAGTCAGGCCTCCTATCGAGTTGAGGTGGGAAACTCAGGGTTTCTCTCAAGTTGTGACAGGTATCTTGGGGAACCTCTGGAGTTGCATAAAGGGAGTCTAGCCTCCTTTCGAGTTGTGAGGTGGGACAAGGGATTACTCACGAGTCACTGCAGGGGAATTGGGCCTCATGTCATGTTGAGGGGGGAATCTCGTGGTTTTTCTCGAGTTGTGGGAAGCTCAGAGTTCCTCTGGAGCCAGGATGGGGACCCCAGGGAACCTGTCGTGTTGCCTCAGGGAAGTCAGACCTCCTTTAGAGTTGCAAGGGACATCTCTGGATTCCTCTCAAGTTGCTGCAGGGGAATAGGACCTCATCTTGAGTTGAGGATGGAAATTCGGGGTTCCTCTCTGGTTGCAACTGGTCTCGGGAAACCTCTGGAGTTGCATAAAAGGAGTCAAGCCTCCTTTCAAGTTGTGAGGGGGAATGCGGGACTGCTCTCGAGTCACAGCAGGTGAATCAGGTCTCATCTCGTGTTGAGGGGGAATCTCGTGGGTTTTCTCGAGTTGTGACAGGAAGCTCACGGTTCCCCTTGAGTTGTGACAGGGACCTCAGGGAACCTGTCGTGTTGCCTCAGGGAAGTCAAGCCTCCTTTCCAATTGCAAGGGTCACCTCAGTTTTCCTGTCCAGTTGCTGCCAGGGAATAGGGCCTCATCTTGTGTTGAGGCTGGGAACTCGGGGTTCATCTTCAGTTGTGACAGGGATCTCAGGGTTCCTATCGAGTTTCAACAGGGGAGTCAGGCCTCATCTTTTGTTGAGGCTTGGAATTTTGCTTTCCTCTTGAGTTGTAAAAGGTGTCAGGCCTCCTATCGAGTTGAGGCAGGGAACTCGGGCTTTTTCTAGTGGTGGAACAGGGGAGTCAGACCTCCCTTCATGTTGTGAGGGGAAACTTGGGGTTCCATTCAAGTCTCTGCAGGGGAATCAGGCCTTATCTCGAGTTGAGGGGAAACTTGGTGTTCTTCTGACTTGCAGCAGGAATCTGAGGTTCCTCAGCAGTTGGAATAGGTGAGAAAGGTCTCCTCTTGAGGTGTGAGGGGACAGTCAGGATTTCCCCCAAGTTAAAGCAGGGGAATCAGCCCTCATCTTGAAATGAGGTGGGTAACATGGGGCTCTTCTTGAGTTGTGGGGTTTTTCTCAGGGAACCTCTGGAGTTGCTAAAGGGAGTCAAGCCTCATTCAAGTTGTGAGGGTAAGTGCGGGAGTGCTCTCGGGTCACTGCAGGGGAATCGAGCCTCATCTCGTGTTGAGGGGAGAATCTCCTGGTTTTTCTTGAGTTGCTGCCAGAAGCTTAGGGTTCCTCTCAAGTTGCATCAGGGACCTCAGGGAACCTCTCGTGTTGCCACAGTGGAGTCAGACCTCCTTTCGAGTAGCAAGGGGCACCTTGGGATTCCTTTCCAGTCGCTGCAGGGGAACAGTTGAGGCGGGAAACTCAGTGTTCCTCTCCAGTTGGGACAGGGATCTCGAGGTTCCTATCGAATTTCAACAGGGGAATAGGCCTCGCTTCGTGTTGAGGCATGGAACTCTGCTTTCCTCTTGAGTTTTAAAAGGGGTGTCAGGCCTCATGTCGAGTTAAGGCAGGGATCTCGAGCTTTTTCTAGAGGTGTAACAGGGGAGTCAGACCTCCCTTCATGTTGTAACAGGAAACTCGGGGTTCCATTTGAGTCACTGCAGGGGAATCAGGCCTTATCTCGAGTTGAACATGAGCTCAGTGTCCTTTTGACTTGCAAAGGAAACTTGGGGTTCCTTTGGAGTTGCAATAGGTGAGACAGGCCTCCTCTTGAGTTCCCAGTGGACAGTCTGGATTCCTCTTGAGTAGAAGCAGGGGGATTGGCCCTCATCTCGAGATGAGGTGGCGTACACAAGGCTCTTCTCGAGTTGCGACGGGTATCATGGGGAACCACTGACGTTTCATAAAGGGAGTCAAGCCTCCTTTCAAGTTGGGAGAGAGAATCGAGATTGCTCTCGAGGCACTGCACGGGAATCAGATCTCATCTCTCCTAGAGGGGGGAATCTCTTGGTTATTCTCAAGTTGCTGTGGGAAGCTTGGGGTTCCTCTCAAGTTTTGACAGGGACCTCAGGGAACTTCTCGTGTTGCCTCAGGGAAGTCAGGCCTCCTTTCGAGTACCCAGGAGTACCTTGGGATTCCTCTCACATCATTGCAAGGGAATAGGGCCTCATCTCGAGTTGAGGCAGGAAACTCGGGGTTCATCTCCAGTTGCAACAGGGATCTCTGGGTTCCTCTCGAGTTGCAACAGGGGAGTCAGACCTTGTCTTGTGTTGAGGCATGGAAATCCGCTTTCCTCTCAAGTTGTAAAAGGGGTTTCAGATGTCCTGTTGAGTTGAGGCAGGGAACTCGCGCTTTTTCTAGAGGTGCAACAGGGGAGTCAGACCTCTGTTCTTGTTATGAGGGAAAACTCAGGGATCCATTCAAGTCACTACAGGGGAATCAGGCCTTATCTCGAGTTTAGGGGGAAATCGGTGTCCTTCCTACTTGCATAAGGAACCTCGGGGTTCCTTTCGAGTTGCAATAGGTGAGAAGGGCCTCCTCATCAGGTCCAAGGGGAAAGTTGGGATTCCTCTCCAGTCGAAGCAGCAGAATTGGCCCTCATCTTGAAATGAAGTGTGGAACATGGTGTTCTTCTTCTTGTGTTGTGACAAGAAACTCAGGGTTCCTTTCGAGTGGCGCTGGGAATCTCGGGGAACATCTGGAGTTGCATAATGGGAGTCAAGCCTTCTTTCAAGTTGTGAGAGGGAAATCAGGATTGCACTCGAGGCACTGCAGGGGAATCGTGTCTCATCCCACCTTGAGGGAGGAATCTCGTGGTTTTTCTAGAGTTGTGGTGGGAAGCTCGGGGTTCCTTTCGAGGCGCTATGGGGACCCCAGGGAATCTGAGGCCTCCTTTCGAGTTGCACGAAGCACCTAGGGATTCCTCTCTAGTCGCTGCAGGGGAATAGGGCCTCATCTTGGGTTGAGGCAGGAAACTTGACATTCCTCTCCAGTTGCCACAGGGATCTCAGTGTTCCTATTGAGTTTCAAAAGTGGAGTCAGGCCTCGTCTCATGCTTTGGCATGGAACATCGCTTTCCTCTAGGGTTGTAAAAGAGTGTCATCTAACAAGCCTCCTGTCATGTTGAGGAGGGGAACTTGGGCTTTTTCTAGAGGAGCAACAGGGGAGTCAGACCTCCCTTCATGTGAAGGGAAACTCAGGGTTCCATTCGAGTTGCTGCAGGGGAATCAGGCCTTATCTCCAGTTGAGGGGGAACGTGGTGTCCTTTTGAATTGCGGGAACCTCAGAGTTCCTCTAGAATTGCAATAGGTAAGAGAGGCCTCCTCTTGAACTGTGTGGAAAAGTCGGGATTCCTCTTGAGTCGAAGCAGAGAATCGGCCCTCATTTTGAAATGAAGTGGGGAACGTGAGGCTCTTCTCGAGTTGTGGCAGGAACCTCGGGGTTCCCTCCAGTTGTGACAGGTAACTCGGTGGACCTTTGAAGTTGCATAAAGAGAGACAAGCTTCCTTTCGCGTTGTGAGGGGCACCTCGGTATTCCTTACGAGTCGCTGCAGGGGAAGAGGGCCTCATCTCCAGTTGAGGCAGGAAACTCAGCGTTCCTCTCCAGCTGCGACAGGGATCTCAGGGCTCCTATAAGGTTTCAAAAGTGGAGTCAGGCCTTGTCTCGTGTTTTGTCATGGAACCCCGCTTTCCTCTCAGGTTGTAAAAGAGTGTCAAGCCTCCTGTCATGTTGAGGCGGGGAACTCGGGCTTTTTCTAGAGGATCAACAGGGGAGTCAGACATCCCTTTGTTTTGGGAGGGGAAACTCGGGGTTCCATTTGAGTCACTGCAGGTGAATCAGGCCTTATCTCGAGTTGAGGGGGAACTCATTGTCCTTTCGACTTGCGTCAGGAACCTTGGGGATCCTCTCGAGTTGCAATAGGTGAGAGAGGCCTCCTCTTGAGGTGCGAGGGGACTCTGTTTCCTCTAGAGTTGAAACAGGGGAATCAGCCCTCATCTTGAAATGAGGTGGGGAGCACGGGGTACTTCTCGAGTTGTGGTAGGAAACTCAGGGTTCCTCTCGAGTTGCTGCACTGGAATAGGGCCTCATCTTGAGTTGAGAAGGGAAACTCAGGGTACCTCTCCAGTTGCGACAGGGATCTTAGGGTTCCTATCGAGTTTCAACAGGAGAGTCAGGCCTCATCTTGTCTTGAGGCATGGAATTCCACTTTCCTCTCGAGTTGTAAAAGAGGTGTTAGGCCTCCTGTCGAGTTGAGGCGGGGAACTCAGGCTTTTTCTAGAGGTGCAACAGGGGAGTCAGACCTCCCTTCGTGTTGTAAGGGGAAACTCAGGGTTCCATTTGAGTTGCTGCAGGGGATTCAAGCCTTATCTCAAGTTGAGGGGCGACTCTTTGTCCTTTCAATTTGTTGCTGGAATTTCAGGGTTCCTTTCAAGTTGCAATAGGTGAGACAAGCTCCTTTTGAGGACTGAGGGGAAAGTTGGGATTCCTCTAGAGTCGAAGCAGGGGAATCGGCCCTCATCTCAAGATGAGGTATGGAACACGAGGCTCTCTCGAGTTGCGGCAGGAAACTCAGGGTTTCTCTCAAGTTGCGACGTGTATCTCAGGTATCCTCTGGAGTCGCATAAAGGAAGACAAGCCTCCTTTCAAGTTGGGAGAGTGAACTCGAGATTGCTCTCGAGGCGCTGCAGGGGAATCGGGCCTCATCTTGCATTGGTGGGGGAATCTTGTGGTTTTTCTCAAGTTGCGGTGGGAAGCTCAGGGTTCTTCTTGAGTGCAACAGGGACCTTAGGGTTCAGATCTCTTTTCAAGTCTTAGAATCTAAACTGTATTCCTTAGAGTCTAGGTGTGAAGTGGAATGAAACCTTCCCTACTTTCTAGGATTATGGAGGAGGGAAGACCATGCTTTTTAAGATAGAGCACAATCCCCTTGATGACGTGGATCAAGGACCCTAATGAACACATTTTGCTGATAACGTGCAGCCAGACCATGAACAAAGCCGTCCCCTCTACTGGGGACAGATGACTCGAGCCACTGGTTGGGTGTACAGACAAAGTCATCTAGAAAGTGCTATCAACTGTGCAGGCATTTGTTTCTTTAAAGAAAACATTTGTTTCTGGCAGCAGGTGTTTTGTTAGTTGTTGCTGTCCTCATGGTCCTGTTCTGTTGCTCCACTAGAGGGCAGAAAAGGGACGAGAAGAGACCAACGTCCAGGGGGCCGACTGGGTCGTTTCCTGTCTTATTAGCACTTCCTCTGCCCTGCAGAAAAGTTAAAGAAGAGAAGAAGACCTGTATGGTACAACTGGAACCCCTGGTCTTTGACCTGTAAGCAGCAGACAGTTTTTTTCATTTTCTTTGGACAAATAACCAGGAATGGAATTGCCAGATCTAACGATAGTTCTATTTTTAATTTTTTGAGGAACTTAAGTACTGTTTTCCACAGGGCTGCTCCATCTTACACTCTCACCTACAGTGCCCTAGGGTTGCCTTTTCTCCACATCCTCTACAACACTTGTTATATTTTTGTCATTTTGATAATGTGACGTATGGGCTCAGTCTCTCAGTGGTGTCTGACTCTTGGCGACCTCTTGGACTGTAGCCTGCCAGGCTCCTCTGTCCATGGACTTTTCCAGGGAAGTATACTGGAGTGGGTTGCTATTTCCTACTCCAGGGGATCTTCCTGACCCAGGGATTGAACCTGTGTCTTGAGTCTCATGCATTGACAGGTGGCTCCTTTACCACTGTGCCACCTGGGAAGCCCTTTTTGATAATAGCTATTTTAAAACAGGTGTGAGGTGATATCTCGTGGTGGTTTTGATTTTGTGTGTCTCTGATGAAGGATGTTGAGCATCTTTTCATGTGCCTGTGGGCCATCTATATGTCTTCTTTGGAAAAATGTCTGTTCAGAACCTCTGCTCATTTAAAAATCAGATTGTTGGGTTTTTGCTGTTAGTTTGTATGTTTTTTAATGTGTTTTGGATATTAGTCCCTTATCAGATATATGATTAGCAAATATTTTCTGCCATTCAGTAAATTGTGTCTACATTTTGGTGATGGTTCCTTCACTGGGCAGAAGCTATTCAGTTTGATGTAATCCTACTTGTTTATTTTTACATTTGTTGCCTTTTGGTGTCAAGTAGAAAAAAAGTTGTCACCAAGACAGCTGTCAAGGAGCTCACTGTATACATTTTCTTCTAGGAGTTTTGTGATTTCAGGTCTTTAATCCATTTTGAATAATTTTTTTGTATAAGGTAATAGTGGCCTGGTTTCATTCTTTTGTATGTTGCTGTCCAGTTTAAGAAACACCATGTATTGAAGAGACTGTCCTTTCCCCCACTGTATATTCTTGGCTCCTCTGTTGTGAGTTAATTGACTATAAATACATGCCTGGGTTTATTTCTGGGCTCTCTATTTCGTTCCATTGATCTATGTGTCTATTTTTATGCCAATACCATACTATTTGATTACTTTATCTTTGTAATGTAGTTTGAAATCAGGAAGCATGAGCTTCCAATGTTGATCTTCTTTCTCAAGATTGCTTTGGCTATTCAAAGTCTTTGGGATTTAGTTTTATATTTTGAATACCTTTCATCGAGCTGATGACCAGCTGTAATAATTAACGTGGCTTCTCAAAAGTGCCTTGAATCTTTTAGAACGAGATCTGACAAGCATACCTTTACAAAAGAAATTTAATGGCTTTGCCACTTCATCAAACACCTGTAAGAAGGTGTAGAAAATGTCACCAAAATGGACCCTTTCATGCTGTGTATAAGCAAATGGACAAACAGTGTCAGCTTGTGGAAAGGTTAGAGGTTTCTGGGACTGGTGTCTTTTCCTGGGTTAGGCCTGGGGAAGATAAAAATAACCTTTGGCACTTCTTAACAGACAGTGGCTTTTTCTAGACAATTATCTGAGATTCAGGCTTTCATAGAAGGCTGGTGTGGGCATTTTTAGACATGTGTATTCTTCCAGAACTCACATATCATACCCCACAGGTGATTCCTCCTTTCTACCTGAAAACAGTAAGCATAAAGCCTCTGATTTCTGCCATCTTTAAGCATTAAAGGGGACACATTCTAAAATCTTGGTCACAAGAATTCTCTCAGTAACCTTTAAGATGTTTCTGATTAACTGACTAGTTTCAGTTAGAACAAAAAATATGAAATTGCCAGTCCCCTCCCTTCCTGACTCCAATCCAAACAACTTTCATAAGTTGGTCATCGAAACCAATGTGTCTTTAAGGCAATAGACTTTCATCTTTGTAAATAGGTAGCTTCAGACCTTTGGTCTCTTTAAAACTTACAGACATTACAAAGAAAAATAGAGAAGGAGTTGTTTCCCACCCCCACCCCCAGGAGACTGTGTGTTTCTAAATTGTTGTTTTGTGGTGGCCAAGTTCTGTCTGACTCTTGCAACCCCATACAACTGTATGTAGCCTACCAGGCTCCTCTGTCCATGGGATTTCCCAGGCAAGGATACTGGAGAGGGTTGTCATTTCCTCTTCCAGGGGATCTTCGACCCAGGGATTGAAATCATGTCTCCTACGTTGGCAGGCAGATTCTTTACCACCGAGCCACTGGGGAAGCCCTTGTTTCTAAATAATTATGCAAAAGAGTTAGAGACTTCTAAACAAATTGAATCCGAATACTTTTAGAGAAAACCAGAATTTCTTTTTCATGATCGGTTCTGCCTAGCACATGGGGTGACCCTACTCTTCCACTCTCCACGCTAACTCTCTCCTAAGTAGTTTACAAATCTTCAGTTGCTACTTTCCTATCACGGGCAAAGTGTGCCCACGTCAGCTGCTGATCTCAACTTGAGATGCATCAGTAAAGCCACTACTGTTCGGATCACAACTGTATTTCAGTCAATTCAGTTCAGTTCAGTTGTCCCTTTCTCCTCCTGCCTTCAATCTTGCCCAGCATCAGGGTCTATTTCAATGAGTCAGTTCTTTGCATCATGTGGCCAAAGGATTGGAGTTTCAGCTTCAGCATCAGCCCTTCCAATGAATATTCAGGACTGATTTCCTTTGGGATAGACTGTGTGGGTGTGTTTAAAGGGAAGGTGATGAGCCAGAAAGTGCATCTCAAGACCACTGCTGCTGCTGCTGCTGCTAAGTCGCTTCAGTCGTGTCCGACTCTGTGCCACCCCATAGACGGCAGCCCACGGGCTCTGCCATCCCTGGGATTCTCCAGGCAAGAACAGTGGAGTGGGTTGCCATTTCCTTCTCCACTCAAGACCACTAGGGGGCGCCAACTCCCTTGATCATATTCCATGGCTTGAAGCCATAAAGCTTTTTCGAGAAGGCAGATTCTAGAAAAACCAGCGGGAAGAAACAAGAATAGAAAGAGCAAAATATCACAGCGGACCTCCTCATTCCCTTGAGAGGATGATCTGGGACTATGCCTTGTTAGGTTTTTGCCAGATGGATCCTCAGATCGGTTTTGCCAGATTAAGAAATTAGAGCAAAGTATATAGCCTGCTGAGTCAAGGAGAAAGCTGTATGAGAAGCTGGTCTGCTTGACCGTGTGTCCCTAAAGGGTGGTGTGAAGGAATGAGCAAGCCTCCCCATATTTCAGGTCAAAGGGGTCATTGTATCCGCAAGGCCACACAGAAGGGCTGTGGTCTTAGCTTGGCTGTTTGTCAACCTTGCAAATCCCTGGCAGTGAGGAGAGGCTCATGCAGGAAGTTTCCAGAAATAGGCCACGTGCTGCCTGCTTCAGGGTCCTTCTGAGTGACTGGCATGACTGGCCTTGATCCATCGAAGTGTCTTTGGAAAAGTTTCGGGATTCCCATACGGAATCATCAGCTGTGTTAGTTTCCTATTGGTGCTGTAACAAATGACCACACACTCGGTGGCTTTAATCAACTCAGATGTATTATTTGACAGCTCCATTGGTCAGAAGTTTGACACACGTTTCCCTGGTGGTGCCTTCTGGACCTCCTTTCTGGAGGCTCAGGGGAGAATCCACATGTGTACTTTTTCCAGTTTCTGCAGGTCACCAGCCTTCCTCAACTTCGGGCCCCCTTCCTCCGTCTTCAAAGCCAGCAAGGTTCATCTCTCTGACCACTGTTCCCTAGTCAAGTCTTCCCTGACCACAGCTGGAAAAGGTTCTCACTTTTAAGGCTGGATGTGATCAGAGTGGGCCCACCTACCTGACAGCTCAGGGTAACCTCCCCATCTCAAATTCATAACCTTGTTGCCATTCACCGGTTCTGAGTGTTAGGATGTGGACATCTTTGAGAACATCCAGCTTACTGGAGCAGCAAATGGTCTTTAAATTTGTTCTTCCACATTCCATCATTGTCACCACAGGCCATGGCTGGGATGACTTGTGGTCAATCATAGACCTATTTGGGCTTCCCTTGTGGTTCAGTGGTAAAGTATCCTCCTGCCAATTCAGGAGATACAGGCTCAATCCCTGAACTGGGAAGATCCCCTGGATAAGGAAATGACAACCCACTCTAGTATTCTTGCTTGGGAAATCCCGTGGACGGAGGAGCCTAGCAAACTACAGTCCATGGGGCTGCAAAAGAGTTGGACACGACTTCGTGATTAAACAATAACTGCAACAACAGCAAAAGACCTACTTGGAAAGTCAATTGGTGGTTATTTTCTTGCCTTTTTCTGCAGTTGCCCACTGGTCCTTAACCAGTGCCTTCTTGGAAACTGACATGAGAAAGGCAAGTCTAAAAAATCCCTTTTCTACAGTAGGTAGTGGTCATACTTTGTGTTCAACACTTTCTGGTGTGTTTCAGTTCAGTTCAGTCACTCAGTCGTGTCCAACTGTTTGCAACCCCATAAACCACAGTACGCCAGGCCTCCCTGTCCATCACCAACTTCCAGGGTTTAACCAAACTCATGTCCATTGAGTCGGTGATGCCATCCAACCATCTCATCCTCTGTCATCCCCTTCTCCTCCTGCCTTCAATCTTTTCCAGCATCAGGGTCTTTCCCAGTGAGTCAGTTCTATGCATCAGGTGGCCAAAATATTGGAGTTTCAACTTCAACACTCCAATGAACACACAGGACTGATCTCCTTTAGGATGGACTAGTGTGTTTACTAGGGGAAGGCAATGGCACCCCACCCCAGTACTTTTGCCTGGAAAATCCCATGGACGGAGGAGCCTGGTAGGCTCCAGTCCGTGGGGTCGCTAAGAGTCGGACACGACTGAGCGACTTCACTTTGACTTTTCACTTTCATGCATTGGAGAAGGAAATGGCAACCCACTCCAGTGTTCTTGCCTGGAGAATCCCAGGGACAGGGGAGCCTGGTGAGCTTCCGTCTATGGGGTCGCACAGAGTCGGACACGACTGAAGCGACTTAGCAGCAGCAGCAGCAGCAGTGTGTTTACTGAAAGCTATTTATGGCCAAGAATAGGCATTTTGTTTTACTTGCCGTAAAAATCCCAGATCCAAACTCTTTTGGCCACCTGACATGAAACATGCTGCCGGGACCGTGATGAGCTGGATTAGAGTTGATTGGACGAGGGTCTTTCAAGGAACACCTTGGCTCTGCCTGTCCTGCTGGAAGAAGGGCTTTGCAGCACAGCTTTGAAGGACTTGACTCCTCAGTTTTCACAGGTCGATGCCAGCCCTGCATAGCTGTGTGTGTCCAAGGAAGGAGACCTCTGTTGTTCATCGGGCAGAAAGATGGTTTGTGCTCCACGTATGGGGCTGGGGACATGCAGTGTCAAACCCATTGTTACAATGACTTCTTGCAGAAGTTTCCTAGAGAGGGAACAGTATATGTAGCACACAGCCAGAGGTTTCTCCTACACCCCAGCCCACTTGGCCACCAAAGTTGTCCCCCCAGGACTGTCCAATATCCCAACACTGTTTGCCCTTCGCACGTTTCACTTGCCTCTGCTGTGTGTTTTACGTTTTTATGTATTTATTTAAGCTTCGGCTGTGCTGGGTCCTTGTTGTCACGCAGGCTTTTCCTCTGGTTATGGTTCCTGGGTTTCTCATTGCGGTGGCTTCTCTTGTGGAGCACGGGCTCTAGGGCGTGAGCGATGCAGTAATTGTGGCCCCTGGGCTCAGCTGAGGTCCCCTCCCGGGTTCTAGAGCTCGGGCTCAGTAGTTGTGGTGCACGGGCTTAGTTGCCCTGAGGCACGTGGGACCTTCCCAGACCAGGGATCTGATTCCTGCATTGGCAGGCAGGTACCAAGAGCCACCAGGGAGGCCCTCTGCTGTGTGTTTTATAATCAGATCAGATCAGATCAGTCGCTCAGTCGTGCCTGACTCTTTGTGACCCCATGAATCGCAGCACACCAGGCCTCCCTGTCCATCACCAACTCCCGGAGGTCACTGAGACTCTTGTCCATCGAGTCAGTGATGCCATCCAGCCATCTCATCCTCTGTTGTCCCCTTCTCTTCCTGCCCCCAATCCCTCCCAGCATCAGTGTCTTCTCCAATGAGTCAACTCTTAGTATGAGGTGGCCAAAGTACTGGAGTTTCAGCTTTAGCATCATTCCTTCCAAAGAGATCCCAGGGCTGGTCTCCTTCAGAATGGACTGGTTGGATCTCCTTGCAGTCCAAGGGACTCTCAAGAGTCTTCTCCAACACCACAGTTCAAAAGCATCAATTCTTCGGCACTCAGCCTTCTTCACAGTCCAACTCTCACATCCATACATGACCACAGGAAAAACCATAGCCTTGACTAGACGGACCTTTGTTGGCAAAGTAATGTCTCTGCTTTTGAATATGCTATCTAGGTTGGTCATAACTTTCCTTCCAAGGAGTAAGCATCTTTTAATTTCATGGCTGCAGTCACCATCTGCAGTGATATTGGAGCCCAGAAAAATAAAGTCTGACACTCTTTCCCCATCTATTTCCCATGAAGTGATGGGACTGGATGCCATGATCTTCGTTTTCTGAATGTTGAGCTTTAAGCCAACTTTTTCACTCTCCACTTTCACTTTCATCAAGAGGCTTTTTAGTTCGTCTTCACTTTCTGCCTTAAGGGTGGTGCCGTCTGCATATGTGAGGTTATTGATATTTCTCCCGGCAATCTTGATTCCAACTTGTGTTTCTTCCAGTCCAGTGTTTCTCATGATATACTCTGCATATAAGTTAAATAAACAGGGTAACAATATACAGCCTTGAAGAACTCCTTTTCCTATTTGGAACCAGTCTGTTGTTCCATGTCCAGTTCTAACTGTTGCTTCTGACCTGCATACAAATTTCTCAAGAGGCAGATCCTGCAAATCACCTTACTGAAAGGAGGTAGGGTAAGATAAACAAGCAGGTAACCCAGCCAGGGCCCTAGAGGCGTTAATCCTGAGGAGGGGTCTTGCTGGAGCTGGAAAGAAAAAAAGCTGGAAAGAAAGTGAAAGTGTTAGATGCTCAGTTGTATCCAACTCTTTACAACTCCACGGACTGTAGCCCACCAGTCTCCTCTGTCCATGGCATTCTCCAGGCAGGAATACTGGGGTGGGTTGTCATTTCCTTCTGCAGGAGATCTTGCTGACACAGGGAGCTAGAGCCTCTCCATTTGGACATGAGCCAGTGTCCAGAATGGGATGAAGAGGATGGACTGTAGATGACTCTTGGGTTCAAGGCCTGCTGTGTGACCTTGGACAGGTTGTGCTAACCTCTCTGTATCTCAGTTTTCACACCAGTAAATGGAGATAGTAATAGTGATGCATCTAATAGGGTTGCTGTCAGGATGTATTGAGTTAATATCAGTAGAGTGTTTAGAACTAGGACTTGCAGGGAGTAAAGGCTCTGTGTTAGCTGCTGTCATCGTCACGATCACCATCCCCACTGTCTTATCACACCACCGTCATCACCATCAACAGCGTCACTCTGTTTTGTTTGTAATGACATTGGTAAAAGACAGATTGGGAATCTGTGAAGCTCTTAGGGCCTTGGATGAACTATTTTGAGAAGAAGCCTCTACTTATATGATGTCTTCTTTTTTACAATGAGAGATGGGAGCTGAATTCCAAGCTGCCACTTACTAATGGCACTGATCTTTTCAGCCCCAGGGGCTTCCCTGGTAACTCAGAAGGTAAATAATCTGCAGTGCAAGAAACCCAGGTTTGATCCCTCGGTCGGGAAGATTCCCCAGAGAAGGGAATACCAACCCACTCCAGTATCTTGCCTGCAGAATCCCCTCGACAGACCAGGGGGTCAAAAAGAGTCAGACACAACGGAGTGACAAACGCTTCAGCCCCAAATTCCCCAGGGGAGGTGGACACTCAGGTTTTCTAGGGTGTCTTCCAGCTGCTGACTTGGGGAGTACCCGGAAGACTTTCCTGCTTGGGACACAAGTTTTTGCTGTTCTTTTTGACCCAAAGGATCATATGGAGGATCAAAGCAAAATCATGGCCTTTGCTGAGCTCAATTTAAGGATTTAAGGATGAGCGGGTGATGATTTCTGGCTCCTCTGTGTGGTGCCCTTTAGTCTGGAGCGTCTGTCACATCCAGAGATGGGCTATTCTGGGGTGGGTTTGCCACCTAAACTGCACCGCCTGTTTAAAATGGTTTTCATTATTTTATTTCTTAGATCTCAGTGATATTCCACCCAATTCTCTCTCTTTGTGCACCTGGGTGATTATGATTGTTAATCTTAAGAAACCACTATGCAAATATACATATATCCGCACTACAGTTATTTTAAAATCTCAATTCTTTACTGACAATACTCAAATAAGGTAGGTCATCTTATAAGAAAAAAAAAAAAGACATAAGCCCTCAGTTAAGCAAGAATATTGAAACTAATTCAAGGGTTTCATCCTCTAATTTAAGAGGAAGGGACAGTACCTACTCGGTCTCACCTTCTGCTGGTGTCCACTCTCTCAGACCACCCTCAGTTTTCTTCTTCTTCTTTTTTTTTTTTTTAAAGTTCTTCACTAGGTCCAGGACCTGCTGGCACATTTTTAAAAATAATTTTTTATTATTTTTTGGCCCCATTGAGTGGCATGCAGGGTCTTCCTCTCTCAGTCAGGGGTCGAGCCCACAACCCCCGATGCTGAAGCACTGAGTCTTAATCACTGGATGACCAGGGAAGTTCCCCTCAGTTTTCCAAACCAAGAGCCATTGGAAGGAAATCGGAGGTTGACACATAGTAATATGTCTCGCTGTGGAAAGGGGAGTCTTAGCATCCCCGTGTGGGCGTGCTCTGATTTCACTTCAGTTTGCTTTTTTCCTCAATTACCTGGAACTTCAGAGGCTAAACCTGAGAGTCTGGAAGATCTTGACTGAAATGCTGAACGAGCAACTCTTCCAGGGGCTGTGGTTTAATTCAGTATCTAGGGTGTCCATGATGGAGGGCAGTTTTTTCAATGATCTGTTGATTTAATTACTTTTTAGTTTTATTTCTTAAATTTTTTAAAATTAAGATATAATTGACATACATTATATAGCTTCAGGTGTACAGCATCATGATACGATATTTCTGTATGTTTTGGAGTGGTCACCCTAGTAAGTGTAGTTAACATAAATCATTACACACAGTTACAACATTCTTTTCTTTCTTGTGGTGAGAACTTTTAAGATCTACTCTCTTAACAACTTTCAAATATTCGATATAGTATCATTAACCATAATTGCCATGCTGTTCATTACATTCCCATGACTTATTTAATACATGGAAGTTTGTATCTTTCAACCTCCTTCACCCATTTCACCTCCCTCCCTCCCCATCTCTGGCAACCACCAATCTGTTCTCTGTATCTGTGAAGTTTTTCTTTTTTAGAGCCCATGTAGAAATGAGATCTTATGGTGTTTGTCTTCTCGTGTCTGCAAATGCCCTCAGGGTCTCTCCTTTGCCTCTAATGGCAAGTGTCTCTGTTGTCACTAATGGCAAGATTTCAATCTTTTATATAGATTAATAATATTTAATTGTGTGTATATATATAGTAGTGGTGGTTTAGTCATTCAGTCGTGTCCAACTCTTGTGACCCAATGGATTGTATGTAGCCCACCAGGCTCCTCTGTCCATGGGACTTTCCTGACAAGAATACTGGAGTGGGTTGTCATTCCCTTCTCTAGATATACATACCTAAAGATATATATATGTATATGTATATATACACACATACCTGAAGATATATGTAGCTGGAGAAGGGAATGTATCTGGAGTCATGGGGTTGCAAAGAGTTGGACACGACTGAGCACAGTAGATACATATCACATTACTTTATTCATTCATTTGCCAACGGACACTTGGTTGTCTCCATATCTTGGTTATGAACATGGGGGTGCATATATCTTTTTCTAGTTAGTGTTTCTGCACTGATCACATTCAGAGATGTGCAGTTCTGGGGGAACATTTGTTATCTGTACTGTACTATTGATTTTTAACTGCTTCTCTTTCCTTAAGGTGGTCTGACAGCCGGATGGAGAAGGGCCATTTCTTTAATAGCTGACCTTGAGCTACTGAGGAGTTTGCCAGGGTTGTCTTAAATTCCCAGATCCTTTCCCTACCCCTCATGGACTTCAACCTCTGTTCATCTGTTCTCCCTTCCAGGAACCTATAGTCCTGGCCCCTTAGCTTTCAAGGATCAGCTACCTAATCTGATCAATGGGTTATGATCACCTGTGCTGATGTTTTTCTGGTTTGGGAGGAGCAAAGCCCCACTTCTAGGTTATTCAGTTCAGTTGTATCTGACTCTTTGCGACCCCGTGGGTTGCAGCACACTGGGCTTCCCTTCGGAGAAGGCAATGGCACCCCACTCCAATACTTTTGCCTGGAAAATCTCATGGATGGAGGAGCCTGGTAGGCTGCAGTCCATGGGGTCGCTAAGAGTCAGACATGACTGAGTGACTTCCCTTTCACTTTTCACTTTCATGCATTGGAGAAGGAAATGGCAACCCACTCCAGCGTTCTTGCCTGGAGAATCCCAGGGACGGGGGGAGCCTGGTGAGCTGCCGTCTGTGGGGTCGCACAGAGTCGGACATGACTGAAGCAATGCAGCAGCAGCAGGCTTCCCTTCCCATCACCAACTCCCAGAGCTTGCTCAAACTCATATCCATCATGTCAGTGATACCATCCAAAAATCTTGTCCTCTGTCATCCCCATCTCCTCCTTTTCCTCCTTCTAGGTTACTTGGAAGTTGTTAATAATGTTTTTTTTTTCACCCTCTCAAAAAAAAAAAAAAAAAAAGCTGTTATCTGAGTGGTCTATACGGGGACCAGCCTCCCTAGCACACCTGAGACTTAGTGAGGGGGCCGATGAGGGATTTCCAACTTTAAAATCATCACAGTCCCAAACAAACCAGATTACCCAGCCCTTGTCCTTTTGGGTAGGAAGAGAAAGGAGCCCAGGACAGACGGCCTGGGGAGAGAACTAGGGGTGATGAGGCTGGATTTGCTGATAACCATTTCTAGGGGTGAGACTGGTTCCCCTGTATTTCAAGGAACTCCTCGTGATAAGGAGCTTCCTAGAACTTCTGAGCACAGTGATCACTGGCTCCTCAACGTGAGTTTTCCTGGAATTGTTCCGTAGCCTGGCCATGTGTGGTGGATGCTGTCAGTGGGGGGTGGGAAGAACCTGTCCCAGGCATCGTTGTTAATCATTAGTTCTGTGGAGTCTGGCATGATTTTCCCTGAAAAGAATGAAACCAATAGGAAATAATCAAGAAACAGTTTGGTGCAACACCAGGCAGAGCCAAGGACTGTACGGTCAGCAGGCTTCAGAAAAGGCAAAAGCAAATGCTGACCAGAGAGTCACAGAAAAGGGTCCAGAGCTTGGGAGAACTTACTGACCTGACTTGAGTGGGAGTGAGGTGGTAGCGGGGTGGACGGGAAGGTGATGTGGGATATTGAAGGACAGCATTTAAGGGGAGTGATTGGCTCCACAGGCCGGCATCTGTCAGACCGTGGAGAGGAGGAGGGAAGAGGGGAGGAAGGCGAAGGAGGAAAGGAGGGAAGACGTAACAGGTTATCGAGTGTTCCCTCATGTCCAGCACCATCCTGTGTGTTCTGTATTAACATCTCATTCATTCTCACCCGACATGGAGGAACAGGCGCAACTAACCTTATGTTGTAAATGAGCAAAGAGCTGCACTGGGAGGTCAGGTACTCTGCCCATGTCACACACTACTGAGAGCAACATAACTGGAATCTGCACTTGGGGAACATTCTGGCAGAATGAGCTCAGACAGTGGCATTTTATCTGGGTTCGTCTTATCCAGGATACAGGAAAGATCAGAGGGGCTAGAAATCCCAGGAAGGAGAGACGCAGCTGGAGACTGCTGCAGCAATCTGGGTGGGAGGCTAGGAGACCTGGGTGAAAAGAATTTCAAAGGAAAAAGCTATGTTGGGGTCCGAGTGATGTTCAGGAAAAGGGTGGTGGTGGGAGGTCTGTTTTCCATCTTGAGGGCTTGGAGAGGAGTTGGGATCATTAACTGGACCCAGTTTACAAGAACATGACTGATCTTTATTCACCTAATCATGTTTGGGTCTTGGGCAGGTTGTTTATTAGTCTCCTTGTGCCTCAGTTTCTTCATCTGTGAAATGGGTATAGAAATAGGACATCTTACAAGAGTTTGAGAGGATCTGTTGTTGTTCAGTCACTCAATCCTGTCTGACTCTCTGTGATCCCATGGACTGCAGCATGCCAGTCTTCCCTGTCCTTCACTCTCTCTTGGAATTTGCTCAAACTCATGTCCATAGAGTCAGTGATGCCATCCAAGCATCTCATCCTCTGTCATCCTCTTCTCCTTTTGCCCTCAAGCTTTCCCAGCATCAGGGTCTTTTCTAATGAGTCAGCCCTTGTATCAGGTGGCCAAAGTATTGGAGCTTCAGCTTCACCATCAGTCCTTCCAATGAATAGATTTCCTTTAGCCTTGACTGATTTGATCTTGCAGTCCAAGGGACTCTCCAGAGTCTTCTCCAGCACCACAGTTGGAAAGCATCAGTTTTTTGGTGCTCAGCCTTCTTTATGGTCCAACATGTACATCCATACATGACTACTGGAAAAACCATAGCTTTGACTAGATGGACCTTTGTGCGCAGAGTGACACCTCTGCTTTTTAATATACTTGTCTAGGTTTGTCATAGCTTTTCTTCCAAGGAGCAAGCATCTTCTAATTTCACGGCTGCAGTCACTACCCACAGTGATTTTAGAGCCCAAGAAAATAAAATCTGTCACTGTTTCCATTGAGAGGATTGAAGCCCATGTCTATAAATAGTTTGCAAGGATTTAAAATCAGAATAGGGCTTTAAGAAGCGTTACTTTTTAGAGATCAACTTCAAAATTGCTGATTTGGGGGGGACATTTGCTTTCAAAGGGCTTCCCCTGGTGGCTCAGATGGTTAAGTGTCTGCCTGCAATGCTGGAGACCTGGGTTCAATCCTTGGGTTGGAAAGATCCCCTGGAGAAGAAATGGCAATCCACTCCAGTACTCTTGCCTGGAAAATCCCATGGACAGAGAAACCTGGTAGGCTACAGTCCATGGAGTTGCAAAGAGTCAGACACGACTGAGCGACTTTACTTACTTACTTACTTTTTGCTTCCAAAACATTCTAATTTGACAAGGAAGAGATAGGCTTCCTTGTTTCTCCTCTGCTTAGATCTGCAGTTCCAGCATGTTGAACACCAAGTCCTGATGGGACAGGGATTGCCTTCTTCCCTTGTTACATGAAACTCATCCTCCCTCAGTTGGAAGTGTTAGTTGCTTAGTCGTGTCCAACTCTTTGTGACCCATGGACTGTAGCCCACCATGGTTCCTCTGTCCATGGAATTCTTCAGCAAGAATACTGGAATGGGTTGCCGTTTCCTTCTCCTGGGGATCTTCCGGACCCAGGGACTCGAACCCAGGTCCCCCGCATGGCAGGCTGATTCTTTACCCTCTGAGCCGCCAGGGAAGCCTAGATGATGGTGGACAAATGACAGAGGCCTACAGTGTCATTTCTTGAAATGGAAGCAGTTGCCCTGGGTTCACCAGCCCTGCTGTCAGTCAGGTGCCCCCAGCTCTCCAGATGCCCTTTCCTCTGGACTTTTCCCCAAGAGGCTGGGGTAACTCCCAGACATGAATGCCAAGCTGGGGCTCTGCCGTTTTGCCTCCTGGCTGAGGATCTGTTTGCTTTTGCAATTAAGAAAACTACTTCGGTTGTTAATTTTCACTTGGAATAGATATAGGAGGCGTTAGGTTTTGGGGGCACAAAAAAAATCAGTACTACTTTAAGGCCTATACAGTTTGGCATGAAAATTACACTAATTGAGCCTTGTTAAAAAGTACCCTAAATTCCCTAATTGTCTGTTCTGGGCTGTGCAGATTTAAAAGAGGAATGATGAGGCTAATGACATTAATAGCCACCTTTATTGGGTGCCCAGGAGACTCCAATGTGTATCACCCAGAGATCCTCTGAGGCATAGGGAGTCTCATCCCTGGCTTTTAAATGGAGAAAATGAGGCTTGGGGAGAACAAATGGTTTGCCCAAGGCCACTGGATTAGTAAGGAATGGGGCCCAAGTTCATACCGGCACCCCTGACCCCACATCCGTCCTCCTGGACCACGTTGCCTTCGAGAGAGGCATGTTGCTCAAAACAGAAACTTCAGGGTGTCTGGCAAACAGGAAGAATCGTATATACGTTTTTTCAAATGTACAGATTATTCAAAACCAGGAAGTTTCAGATTGATTTAAATTTTGCATTTTAAGTCAAACCTCACGTCCAAGAGGCTTTGGGAAGATTTTGCTGCCCATGACCTGAGTGCTTCCTGTTCTGATCCCCTCCCCTCCCCTCTCCCCTCTCCTTTTCCTTTTTTCTCCCCCACCCCTCCCACCTCACCTTTTCTTCTCTTCCACTCCTGTTGAATGCCGCCGCTCTCCTTGGGTGATCTCTTAGTCGTGAGACACTGTGAGCTTCTTTTCCTTTTTTTAATTTTTATTTCCAGTACATTAAATTTACTCATACAAACATTCTAAAAATGTACAACGTTTCCTTTTTTAACAAAGTATAATAAAACATAACCCCCCAAAACAGAATACTTGACATCTAAAATTCAAAACCAAACAAGCAGAATATTTGTAATATATGTAAATATATAAATATTTACAAAACTGCGTCTTTTAGATATATAAAGTTACATGCAATTTTGTAGAATTGACATAAAAGAATGGCTCAAAAATGGGAGAATTTTCCTCCATTCCTAAGAAGAAAATATGTCCCTTAGGAAGCTATGAAGATTCTTGAGTACACAAGGTCTTCTGTTTCAGAAGGTCAGCATCCATTTCTGCCTGGAGCCATGATATTCAGGCTTTAGTGTTTCATGCATGGAGTGTTTACCGTGGGCATGTAACTCCACCATGCCCTGTGGGACCCTCGGCTGAAGGAAGATGGGTCCCTGACTCCAGACATTGGCTGTGTGGATGGTTAGGGAGATCCTGGTGCTCCCACCTGCTTCCCTGGGAGCAAGAAAAGGAGGAGCATCTCCCAGCAGGTGGACATGGTGGGTTCAAGTGGGTTCAGGTTCAGGTGGGTTCAGGCTGGGTTCTAGGGGTGCATTGCAGACACTGCACCCACGTTTCTCTTTACCAGCGCCTCGAGCTCACGATAGTCACCCTCCCATCCTCCTGGGGTTGAGTTTATAGCTCCCACCTTCCAGGAGGGGTGCTCAGCCACCCCTGGTGTCAGTCATAAGACGGTGTGTGAGTGGGAACCGTGGACACAGTGGGTCTCCCTGCACAGCTCCGAGGTGGGATCTCTGCCCTTGGCCGTGCAAGGTGGGTTTGATCGCCAGGCCCCAAAGCACGTGAGGCCATCGGGCTTCCTAGAGGACCCTGGAGGAGTTCATGGGAGTGTGCAGGCGGGTCTTGGAGCCAAGAGTCGGCTTCCAGCTGGCTGGCTGAAGCCTGTTCCTCTCTGGCTGTGTTGTCTCTAGCCTTCCGCAGGACCAGCTGCCAACAAAGAAGAGTCCAGACCAGCCTTTTGACCACATTGTTCTTCTTGGGGAGCACTGTTCTTAGAGGCTGCCCATGGCCTCCCACATCAAACTGTCTTCTGACTCTTGCCTCCTCAGATCAGCAACTCTTTTTATTCTGCCTGGTGGGCTATAGTCCCCAGGGTCACAAAGAGTGGGACATGACTGTGCAACTAAACGGCAGCAAGTCCTCCCCAGGATGATGGAAACACTGTCCATCGTTACTCACTGATTTTCTCTGGATCCCTGGGATGGAGGTGACCGCTTTAACTGTTTGCCCTCTGGATCCCTCCAGTGTTTCTACAGGGACTTTCCTGCACACAAGATGAAAATCCTATTCTTGCCTGGAGAACTCCATGGACAGAGGAACCAGGTGGGCTCTCCTGTCCTTGGGGTCACAGAGAGTCGGACACGATCGAGCAACTAACACTTGCACTCTCATCTCCTTGATTGAAAGCCAGTCGTCAGACAGGGGACAGAGTACTTCCAGTATATTGCCTCTTCCTTTATCTTCCCTCCACCCTCGAACTGTTTTGTTTTGTTTTTTAATAATTAATTTTGGCTGCACTAGGTCTTCGTTGATGTGTGCAGGTTTTCTCTAGGTACAGCGAGTGCGGGCCACTCTTTGTTGTGGAGCACAGTCCTAGGTGCATGGGCTTCAGTAGCTGAAGCACCTGGGCTCAGTAGTTGCAGCACACGAGCTTCGTTGCCCTGAAGCCTGTGGGATCTTCCTGGACTGGGGATTGAACCCATGTCCCTGGCATTGGCGGGTAGATTCTTACCCATTGTCTCACCAGGGAAGTAACCACCGCCCCCACAATAGTTTTTTCATGACCTTTACATGGAGTAAGGAAAAATGCTTCCTTTGCAGAATGTGTTTACCCTTTAGGCCTTCATGGAATTTTCTAGAAAGAGGGTAGAGACCTTCCCCAAAGTGGGGGATTCAGGTGGTGGGTGCATGACCTGTTCTGGTCGGAGGGTCATCATCCGTTTGTCAGGTGGGGCTGGGGGGTGCAGTCCCTCAAAGGCCGTGGGGAGTAGGAGTGACTTTAGTGGCAGGTGGGGGTGGGTGGTGCTCCTTACGTGTTCCTCCAGCCCAGCCTTGGAAAGGTCGTTGGCCGGAAGCAAAAAGCACCAAAAGGAAATTTAACAAAATGCTCCTCCGCAAATTTTCTAAATGGAGTTAAGTGTGCAAAGAGTAGGTGGGAGTAGGTTCCGGTCTGAAGACCTGCTGACCTTTGTAGTGACATTTGGACCTTTACACCTCAGGCTGTGAGGCGGGAGGTAGGCCCAGGCCAGGACTCAGCAGGATTACCAACGTCCTCCAGTGCTGCAGACCTGCTCCGGGGCAGAGGAAATTTCTCAGAACATGTCAGAGTCACCAACGCTTTTCTTTTGAGAAGGACCATCCTCGTAGGTGCTCAGAAACATTGCATTTTGAAAGGCGGACCTGCGAATCTGGCTTCTTCAAGTGCTTGGGTCTTCACTGGAAAGGAAAAGACACTCTGATCTCTCAAACTGCCTGACTTGATTTTATCAGAAATTTATACATACAAAAGTTTCCCCGTAGGCTGAGAACTCTGCTGAGAAAACTTAGCCCAGAATGTAATTAGTCTGAGAGAATTATCAGCATCGGAAAATAAAACTGCATACGATAAAAGGTCCTAATTATGGCAACGGTGTCAGTTATTCACCCCTAATGCCTGTGCGTTTATCCCATCATCTCTTCTGGTAATGACCGTGACCAGGGCGATACTCCCTCGGTGTTGCCCAATAATGGGCGGTGGAGATGGTGTATCTTTGCCTTTATTTTTGCTGGCACATCCTGGCATTGAAGCACATTAAAGTAATAAAATCAGGCAGCGAGGCGTCCTAGTCACTCCCACCATGTTCCCGTAACACCCCTCATTTACAACAGACTGAGACAGAAAAAAAATTTTTTTTTTTTTTGGAGCAATTTAAGATGAGGCAACACTGGATATGTAAATCCTCTTTTATGGGCAGTCGTGGCAGCTGGCTGATTCTTCTAAAATGCCTGACAGCCTTCAGACCAGTGCCTGAGCTGGATTGGAACAATTCTGTTTGACGATCACATGGGTGGGAAATGCACACAGACGGCTTTCATCACTACCTTCTGGGCTGTGGGCATTGCTCCTTGCGGACCATCATTCCACCTTCCAGGTCCTGTCCCAGTTCCAGTTCTGGGAAGGAACCTGTTAAGAAGGTGAAGTTTTTACCTGGCTGGATAACACAGGCCATTTTTAGGTTTTAAAGGATGAGTTGCTCCTCCCTTCCTTTTTGTTTCTCCTGAAGAAGGAGCTGCCAGGGTTCAGGAAAAGCTGAGAACAATTTCAAGGGAAAACACTGGCTTGAGTTTGAGACCATGAAAGAGACAGAGCAGCGAGGCAGAGAGAGCCATGAAGGGTAGCTGTTCTCCAGACGCCACGGTAGAAAGTGGCGTGCTCTAGGCACGGGGCTCTTGGTCAAAGTGCAACGGCTCTTGCCTCGTTCAGCATAGAGTTATAAGAGGATTTCCGAGGTTAGAGACACAAGAGAGAAGGAGAAACACAATGGCCTGACTCTGTAGAACTTATCTCAGGCTTGACTGAGCTTAGTGTAACCACTATAAAAATAAAAGGTTTAGAAGCTGTGGAACAAGTTAGGACTGGCTAAAATACGTGCCTTTGTGTCCCTGAACTTTCATGTCCTCCTTCGCCCCCTTTTCTGGCGTGACTCTGCCCAAACCTGCAGTGGTTAAGACAGCACCATGATTTAGGAGGGATCCCCAGCAACAAAGTCGCTCAGAGTTTTATGTAACTGAGCTCTGTGCTGATGCTTGCTCCAGGACACAGCCAAGAGGAGACTCAGTTCAGTTCAGTTCAGTCACTCAGTCGTATCCGACTCTTTGTCACTCCATGAATTGCAGCACACCAGGCCTCCCTGTCCATCACCAACTCCTGGAGTTCACTCAAACTCACATCCATCGAGTCGGTGATGCCATCCAGCCATCTCATCCTCTGTCGTCCCCTTCTCCTCCTGCCCCCAATCCCTCCCAGAATGAGGGTCTTCTCCAATGAGTCAACTCTTCACATGAGGTGGCCAAAGTACTGGAGTTTCAGCTTTAGCATCATTCCTTCCAAAGAACACCCAGGACTGATCTCCTTTAGAATGGACTGGTTGAATCTCCTTGCAGTCCAAGGGACTCTCAAGAGTCTTCTCCAACACCACAGTTCAGAAGCATCAATTCTTTGGCACTCAGGTTTCTTCACAGTCCAACTCTCACATCCATTCATGACCACTGGAAAAACTATAGCCTTGACTAGATGGACCTTTGTTGGCAAAGTAATGTCTCTGCTTTTGAATATGCTATCTAGGTTGGTCATAACTTTCCTTCCAAGGAGTAAGTGTCTTAATTTCATGGCAGCCTTCAAAATGGCCACAAGGCTATGGGTCCCCCAGGCGGGGTGTGGCCTCAGGCAGCCAAAGGGCCATCTACAAGGGTCCTGTCACATCCTTAATCTGTCACAGATCCTAGTCATGTCTGACTCTTTGCCACTCCAAGGATTGCAGCACGCCAGGTCTCCCTGTCCTTCACCATCTCCCAAAGTCTACTCAAACTCATGTCCAGTGAGTCGGTGATGCCATCCAACCATCTCATCCTCTGTCATCCCCTTCTCCTCCCACCTTCAATCTTTCCCAGCATCAGGACATTTTCCAATGAGTCAGTTCTTCGCATCAGGTGGCCAAAGTATTGCAGCTTCAGCTTCAGTATCAGTACTTCCAGTGACTATTCAGGGTTGATTTCCTTTAGGATGGACTGATTGGATCTCCTTGCTGTCCAAGGGACTCTCAAGCATCTTCTCTAGCACTACAGTTTGAAAACATCAATTATTCAGTGCTCAGCCTTCTTTATGGTCCAACTCTCACATCAGTGCATGACTATTGTAAATACCAGGTGGACCTGCTCATAAATGCTAGAGGGGGAAGGGAGAACTGGAGGAGTTGGAGGAGGTGAAGCCAGTGCCCTGAGCTTAGGGGACTCTGAAGTCACTTATCTGAGTCTATTGGTGCGTCCTCATGTATATTAAATTCACCCATTATCTTGACACTTATGCAGTTGGATTTATCAGTTGGAAGTTCTTGCAAGAACCTTGTTATCAATAGATCGTCCACTGGGGTGTGGTTCAAACCATTCTGTCTTATGCATTGACCATAACACTGGGTCAGCCTTATAACTTGTCCAAGGTGGGGCTGAAGCCCTGGACTGCCTTATAGTACCTTGGGAAACTCGTTAAAAATTCAGATCTTTGGACCTCATACAAGACCCACTGAATCTGACTCTATTTTTTAAATTAATACTTTTGCTTCTCCTTTTTTTAAAAAAAAATTGGAGTAAAACATTCAGTAAAGGAAACAAACCTTAATTAAGACTTTGTCAAAGTGAGTATACCCACCACGTAGCCACCACCCAACTCAAGCTATAGAATATTTCCACCACCCTAAGGGCTCCTTCCACCCTTTACAGACAATATCCAGCTTCCAAAGGCAACTCTTCTTCTGATTCCCATCACACAGTTTTCCTGTGTTTGGACTTCGCTCACATTGGACTCTCCTAAAGGACTTTTCTGAGTCTGGTTTCTTTCCCTCCACATTACATGTGTGAGATTCATCCACACTGTGGTTTGTAGTAATAGCTATTTTTTTTCTACTGTGGTATGAGTGTATGGTGTAGCGTGTGAGTGTATGGTGTAGTGTATGTGGTGTAGTGTGGGGTAGTATATGAGTATGCATGCTAAGTTGCTTCAGTCCTGTCTGACCCTTTGTGACCCCATGGACTGTAGCCCTCCAGGCTCTTCTGTCCATGAGATTCTCCAGGCAAGAAGACTGGAGTGGGTAGCCATTCCCTTCTCCAAGGGATCTTCCAGACCTGGGGATCAAACCCGGATCTCCTGCATTGCAGGCAGATTCTTCACCATCTGAGCCACAAGGGACCCTCTATCCTGACGTATTTCTCATGACCCTTGCACTTTCCCATGACCTCCTTCTCTAGGGGATCTTCCCAACCCAGGGATGGAAGCCTCGTCTCTTAAGTCTCTTGTGTTGCCAGGCAGGTTCTTCACCACTAGTGACATCTGGGAAGCCCGTATATGGGTATACCACCATTTATTTATTTGTTCTACTCTTGATGGTGTCTGAGTTGTTTCCAGATTTTGGCTATGATACTAAAGCTGATAAGAATATTCATTTAAGTGCTTTTTGTACCTTTAACACTCATTTCTGTTGGGAATGGAATTGCTATGTCATAGCATAAGTGCCGGAGAAGGCAATGGCAGCCCACTCCAGTACTCTTGCTTGGAAAAATCCCATGGACGGAGGAGCCTGGTAGGCTTCAGTCCACGGGGCACTAAGGGTCGGACATGACTGAGCAACTTCACTTTCACTTTTCAGTTTCATGCATTGGAGAAGGAAATGGCAACCCACTCCAGTGTTCTTGCCTGGAGAATCCCAGGGACGGGGGAGCCTGGTGGGCTGCTATTTCTGGGGTCACAGAGAGTCGGACAGGACTGAAATGACTTAGCAGCATAAGTGCATATTTAGTTTGGGTAAATAACTGCGAAACAGTTTTCCAGAGTAGTTGCACCAATTTGCACTCTCACCAGCAATGGCTGGGGAGTCCGCTGCTCCATGTTCCTGTCCATACTTGATATTGTCTGAGCTTTTCATTTTAGCCATTCTGGTAGGTGTGTAGTCGAATCTATTTGTGGTTGTAACTTGCATTGCCCTGCTGGCTAATGACGTTAAGAACCTTTTCACGTGCTTGTTGGACATCTGGGCTTCGTCTTTGTGAAGAGGCTGATCAAGTCTTTTCTAAAACTGAGTTTGGGGTCTCTTATCAACTCTTCATTTGTAGGAACAGCTTGTTATGAACAGCCTCTCCAGGTGACTTAAGAACTTCATGCCAGAGAACCACCTCTGAAGAATTTCTTAAGATGTCCAATTTTCTTGAGGCATCTTTTTTCCTTTCTTCAATTCTCAAACCAGCGGTTGACTTTCTCCCTTTCTGTTATTCAGGTTATAGATTCAATGCTTTCCTCTCAACTCCTTTTGAACTGCAGATGCCATAAATGGACTTCCTGGGCTAAATATGGCCATTTCTGTCATCGGAGCCCGGCTGAGTCTCCTGATCTTTCTGGCAGCATTTTGTTAGCAGTATAACCTTGTTGGGTGGAGAAAGATGGGAAGAGAAAGAAGAGTTTGGGAACTGCCCCAGGAGGATGAAGTCTACGGCTCCCCTCTCTGCTCTAACATCTGCTTTCTTTTCTCCTGGAAGCCCTGGTAGGGAGGATGTCTGCTCGGTGTTCTTCTGTGCCTCTGTCTGGGGACACATGTGTGGATGTGACCCACGCCGGTCATCAGGGAGACATTGTTTCCACCTGTCTTCCTACCTTCCGTATCAACTGTGAACAATCTGCTGTCTAAGTACAAATGCTTCCCAATGGAGGAGGGGACCTAAACATTTTATAGTGTTCCACAGTCCTAGGACTCATAGGAACCAGCCCTCATTCCAGAGATGGAAACAGTAGAGAATGCTGGGGATCATGTCCTGGTGGGAGAGTCTGCTGGTCTTTTTTACAAATGATCATCCTGGCAAGAGAGGTGTGTCTCTTCTAAAGAGGATCAAGAGATGGAGGGACGGGAAGAGTATGTCTTTCTTTTTTTTTTACTTTTAAGGGGGTTCCCTCTGGCTGCTCTTTCCCTCTGAGAATCGCTATTCATAGGCCCCGAATGGCAGGAAGTGGTGAGGAGATGGAAGGAAGGCAGAAAGCTCAGCAAGTGCGTGTGTCCTGCCCGCCCACACCTCTCACTTGGAGGCTGGGGGAAGGGACCTCAGAAGGCTACTTACAGCATCGTCACTGTTAACATATTCACCATGATTTTGTGTGCGTGCAGAGCAGAGTCTGGCATTTGTAATTGTAAGGCTGGCTCTGATAAAGATCTCCTCTTCCATTTGCAGGCTGGCTGTGATGGTGAGAGTATTGGAAATTGCCCATTTCTCAGCGTCTCTTTATGATTCTCTGGCTAAAGGGTGTTATATTTAATGCAACAACAGTGGACTTGAAAAGGTAAGACCAGGTTTCTGCAATATTAAAATAACCATCCCTAATTCCCTATACACACAGGCACACAGAGAGACACCCAGGCGGACACATACAGATACACAGCCACAGACATACACACAGAGATGGAGACATGCATACACACAGACATACAGACACAGTGCATACACAGACCCAAATACAGACACAAACACACAGACACACACATACACACACTCAGAGACACACAGAGACAGACACACACAGAGACAGACACACACAGAGGCACACAGACACAGGCGCGTGCGCACGCGGACACACACACACAGATGGAGACACATATACACACAGACATACAGACACTGGCACATACACAGACCCAAATACAAACACAGACACACACATACACACACGCAGACAGACAGACAGACATGCACAAAGGCACAGAGAGACACAGACACACAGGCGCACGCACACACACACATAGATGGAGACACATATACACACAGACGTACAGACACAGGCGCATCAGATCAGATCAGATCAGATCAGTCACTCAGTCGTGTCTGACTCCCTGCGACCCCATGAACCGCAGCACGCCAGGCCTCCCTGTCCATCACCAGCTCTCGGAGGTCACTCAGACTCACACCCATCAAGTTAGTGATGCCATCCAGCCATCTCATCCTCTGTCGTCCCCTTCTCCTCCTGCCCTCAATCCCTCCCAGCATCAGAGTCTTCTCCAGTGAGTCAACTCTTCGCATGAGGTGGCCAAAATACTGGAGTTTCAGCTTTAGCATCATTCCTTCCAAAGAAATCCCAGGATTGATCTCCTTCAGAATGGACTGGTTGGATCTCCTTGCCGTCCAAGGGACTCTCAAGAGTCTTCTCCAACACCACAGTTCAAAAGCATCAATTCTTCGGCGCTCAGCCTTCTTCACAGTCCAGCTCTCACATCCATACATGACCACAGGAAAGACCATAGCCTTGACTAGGCGAACCTTTGTTGGCAAAGTGATGTCTCTGCTTTTGAATATGCTATCTAGGTTGGTCATAACTTTCCTTCCAAGGAGCAAGTGTCTTTTAATTTCATGGCTACAGTCACAATCTGCAGTGATTTTGGAGCCCAGAAAAATAAATTCTGACACTGTTTCCACTGTTTCCCCATCTATTTCCCATGCAGTGATGGGACCAGATGCCACAGGCGCATACACAGACCCAAATACAGACACAGACACACACATACACACACTCAGACAGACATGCAAGAGGCACAGAGAGACACAGACACACAGGCACACACACACAAACACAGAACACACAGGTGCACGCACACACACACAGAGATGGAGGCACTCATACACATAGACATACAGACACAGGTGCATACACAGACACATGCACACACACAGATGGAGACACAAAGAGACAGACACGCACAGAGGCACCCAGAGATACAGACACAGAGGTGCATGTGCACACACACACACACACATACACACAGAGATGGAGACATACACACACAGACATACAGACACAGGTGCATACATAGACCCAAATACAGACACAAACACAGACACACACGTAGACACACTCAGACAGAGAGACACACAGAAACACAGACACATAGGCGTGCGCATGCACACACACACACAGAAATGGAGATGCACATACACACAGACATACAAACACAAACACACAGACACAGACACAGACGGAGACGCAGAAACACACAGGCACACACATGCACACTCCTAGGACCCATGGGCCCTCTCCTGGGCATGTCCACCCTGGGTCAGGACCCTGGATTGGACAGGGCGTACGTGGGCCACGAAGTCATTACAGGATGGGGTCAGAGGTAATCCGGAAGGAGTAGGAGGAGAGGAACCAGGAGGAGGCTGCCCGCCCAGTGACTGGTCAGCCGTGACCCTCTGTGGAGCCTGCCTGAGCTGATAACACTGGGGAGGGTTAACTTTTCAGCCCTGTCTCCAGATAAAGGGCCACACTTTCCTTGCTAGTAGGACAGTTTGTAAACTCCCAGTTGCCTTTGAAATTCTCAAGGGTGGTTTCTCTTCCCCCGGTGTGTGTATGTGTGGATGGGGGGGAGTGCACATGGTTAAGCCTTGGCAATGATCCCAACCCTGGCACTGCCCTTCCCCCCTGCCCAGGAAGCCCACAGACCTGGCACCAACCCACCTTTCATGACTTTTGACGATAAAGTCAAGACAGACATGAATAAGACTGAGGAGTTCTTAGAGGAGAAACTGGCTCCCCCAAGGTGGGCCTCGTCAAAACCAGAGTTGGCAACTCGGTTATCACTTTTCCCCGTTCATAGACAATTCTAAAGCTCTTGGTGCTGTGTGTTGGTTTTCTGTGGCCATGGTGCTTACCTCCTGAGCTGTACCTGTGGTGTGCCACAGGAAACACAATGAGATTAGAAGCCCTGAGTCTAGGTGGCTGGGATTTCTCTGCTTTGCACCTGCCATTTGGCAATTAGGGTTTAATGGCAGGAAGTGGGGAGGAAGTGGGCCAATGTCAAGTGGGCCTGTTTCTGCTGGCCTGTTGGGAGCATGTGTTACACGCAGCATCGCAGCAGGGTGGGCCTTCAGGGAACCCTCTAGTTCATCATCTTTATCTCAGGAGGGAGAGAACCAAGACCAGCAAGGCTAGGGGGCCCTCCATCCCAGGATGAGAACAGTCCATCCAATGCTTTACTCCTGGATGGTGTTGCTCCCAACTTTCAAGATGGAAAGCTTAGGAAAACATTTAAGGAGCAGTTTTCATTTTTATATCTGCTCAGAGAAAGTCATTTCTTCCCTTCCTGCTTTGTATTCTCCTAACTCAAACATTGCTGATCTGTGATACTCTCGCTTTGAATTTTTCAAGGTACCCTAAGCTGGGGAACCCAACACCCTGAATCTAACTCTGCCGGAAATGACGTGTTTACCAAGTTCTCAGCATTTATAAAAAACACAAAGAAGGATGCAAAGGAGAGAGTCCCTCCCATCTTCCCGTTTTCTGTTTTCTCCATGGACCTCCATTCCGCCTCTGGTGTGGCTTCTTATAAGATGTGGGAATTCTGACTCACTGCACCGTGGGGAGGGATCTGTGTATAGAAATAAGGAAAAAGTACCTCCCACTCTGAGCCTGCACATGGGTTTCAGGGACTGAGTGCTTTTCTAGAGATTGTCCAGAAAAAGACATTTTTAGGAGAAAATCATCACCACCAGTGATTCCTTGCTCTCCCATGGAATTCAGGGTGAAGGAACCTTCTATTGGTGCTTCCTTTGTTATGTGAATTTCCACAAAGATTTTTTTTTAATTTTTTAAAAAATGTTTTGGACACATTGTGTGGCAGGTGGGATCTAAGTTCCCTGACTCTGAATTGTAAATGCAAAGTCTTTTTTAGTTTATTTTTAGTTGGAATATAATTGCTTTACCATATTGTGTTGGGTTTTGCCATACATCAACATGAATCAGCCATAGGTATACACCCATCCCCTCCCTCTTGAGCTTCCCTCTCACCTCCCACCCCATCCCACCTGGAAAGCACAAGTCTTAACCATTCAGTTCAGTTCAGTCGCTCAGTCGCATCTGACTCTTTGCGACCCCATGGGCTGCAGCACGCCAGGCCTCCCTGTCCATCACCAACTCCCGAGTTTACCCAAACCCATGTCCATTGGGTCGGTGATGCCCACCATGAAAGTTTCTCCATATAGATTTTTGAATAAAGGAATGAGTTCTAGAAGCAGCAGTGTTGTGTAGACAGCAGAATTATTTTCCAAGGAGAAGTGAATCTTTTATTTAGATCTCATAAACCCACCTGTCTCCTTCCTGGCTCTCTTAACACTCACTGGCCATGTCTTAGGAGGGAAGGGACAAATTCCTTTTTTTTTTTTTTTTGATATCTAGAGAGAGGAGGGCAAGAGGAGAAGGGGATGACAGAGGATGAGATGGTTGGATGGCATCATCGACCCAATGGACATGAGTTTGAGCAAGCTCTGGGAGATGGTGAAGGACAGGGAAGCCTGGCATGCTGCAGTCCATGGGGTCATAAAGAGTCAGACATGACTGAGCGACTGAACAATAACAAAGACAGAGGAGACATGGACTTCCATGGCTCATCCTAGTTGTTTTCTGCCTTCCCATTTTAGTTTATGGAAGGAACCTGTTAAAGGCCCTGAAGAAGCTGGATAGTCATCTGAACAGCCCTCTGCCTGATGAGGTAGATGCCTACAGCACCGAGGAAGCTGCTGTTTCTGGAAGGAAGTTCCTGGATGGCAATGAGCTCATGCTGGCTGACTGCAACCTCTTACCCAAGCTCCACATTATTAAGGTTTGTCCTTCCTTGTACCTCAGGTGTTGAATACATGAATGGGGCTTTGTTTCATTTTGTTTTGACTTGTGTTTCTTTTTTTTTTTTTTTTGCCAAGACAATCTAAAACAGGGTTTCTTGAACTTAAAAGTCTAGCTCGTTTTCTTTGCGGCAGCCAAGCCCCAAGTTTGAGATCTGTGGATGCTATTCTCAGATGTTCCTTGGAGGTTCTCATAAAGCATCTGAGAGCTTGGCTCTCATCCCTCCATCCTCACAGCTTCTCTTTTCCAGTCTTAACCCCCACAGCCTATAGACAAGCTACGTGAAAGCAATTTGAGGGAATACATAGATTATAGCTGGTGTTTCACACTCCAGGCTGGGAGATGGTGTTTGGAATCTCTGAGGATTAAAATGTGAACTTGGGAAATTCCCTGGTGGTGGCCCAGTGGTTGGGACTCAGCGCTTTTGCTGGGGTGGCCTGGGTTCCATCCCTGGGTGGGCAACTAAGATCCTGCAAGCTGAGCAGTGCAGATCAAAAACAAAAACAACAACCAAAAAAACTGAGCCAACCTTGGGGGGAAAAAGTGAACTCAGTCAATTGTTGGTGATGGGAAGAGTAAGCCTAACCCTGGGATAAGGAAGGAGGTTGGCTCTTAACACAGACCCCTTGAGCCGCTGACCGCTACTCCCCAGCTGGACCACATGCGTCAGCCTGTTTTCCCAGGTGATCAAACACGAAATAAAAGTCACTGGTCATGTGTAATTAGGGTTTAAACATTCCCTAGACCAGCGGTTCTCCAACATTAGTAAGCATAAGAATTGTGTCTACTAATTTAGAAAATGTGCCTGGTCAGGGGCTCCAGTCGTCTCTGACTTTTTGCAACCCCATGGACTACAGCTCCCCAGACTCCTCTGTCCATGGGATTTTCCCAACAAGGTTACTGGAGTGGGTTACCATGCCCTCCTCCAGGGGATCTTCCTGACCCAGGGACTAACGTAGATGTCTTCTTTATTGCTGAGCCACCAGGGAAGCCCTGTTAGAAATGTAAACCCCTCAATTTAGCCCCTGATGTATATAATCAGAATTTCTGGGAGTGACTCTGAAATTCAGAAGCAGATGACCCCACCCTTGGACTCCTTAGTTATGGCTGCTCCCTGAAGTGCCCCAGTCTGGCTGTCACTCACAGCTGTTAGTTGTTGTATCATTATCACTGTTGGTATGCCCTTGGTCCTCCGTGTCCCTAGATTCCCCAGGAAGAAGCCCAGCCCTTGTTCAGAGGCATCCTTATTATTCAGATCATACCAGGTCCAGAACTAGGTCCTTGGTATAAGGATAGGGAGATGGGAGAGAAGACATACAGAAATACAAGTCAAGGACCTTTTGTTCTAATAACACATTTATTTGGCATTTTAGTTCAGTTCAGTCACTCAGTTGTGTCCACCTCTTTGCGACCCCATGGACTGCAGCACGCCAGGCTTCTTTGTTTGAGGACAGAGCGTGGAGTGGGCCAAGAGAGGCAGGGACCAGCTTTACGGAGATGAGATCTCTGTGGAGGCAGAGCTGAAGGTCAAACTGTTCAGAGGTGCCACCTGTGTGTTCTGCCACTATCCTCTGACCCAAAGGAACAGGGAAGGAAGGTGGAGGGGAGGAGAGAAGGAAAGAGGCATTCTGCTTTGTGACTGCTGAGCAGAGAAAAGAAATAAGCTTAGAATCACTCAGAAGAGAGACTGTAGATGACCTCAGCATCACTTTTAGCCATAGCGACCTCCTCCTAATCCTCAGAGTGGAGGAGGCACTAACCCTGACTTTGACCTTGACCCTTATGTGTCCCTGGGGCAGAGTATAGAGCAGTGTTTGATGAGCAGGTGGAAAAGTTAAAGGGTTAGTCGCTCAGTTGTGTCTGACTCTGTGACCCGTGGACTCTAGGCCTCCAGGCTCCTCCATCCATGGAATTCTTCAGGCAAGAATACTAGAGTGGGCTGTCATTTCCTTCTCCAGGGGATCTTCCTGACCAGGAGTTGAACCTGGGTCTTCTGCATTGCAGGAAGATTCTTTACCATTTGAGCCACCAGGGAAGCCCCTTGATGAGCAGGTGCTTGCGAATAAATATCCAAATTGGTCTGCCTGCTGCCTGGCCTTACTCCCAATGCTCTCCACCTTGTTTTTAAGAAAATAGTAGATCCAACAGGTCTGCCCATTAAAAGATGTTTGTTTAGTAACAAAAAGGAATCCAAGTGGGACCTCTATGTGGATAGAGATGATCACAAAGAAGAAGGGGAAGGGTTAAATAGAACGAAAGAGAAAAAGGCAGATGAGAAACACCTCTCTGGTTAAGATTGGTCCAGCAAACCAAAGAACTTTTCAGACAGATGCTTCTCTACAGCCTCAAAAAAAAAAAAAAAAAAAAAAAAAATGAAAGAGAACATGATTCCTTCCCTGATGGCTTAGTGGGTAAAAATCCCATTTGCAAGGCAGAAGACACCGGAGACATGGGTTTGATCCCTTGTTGGGAAGATGCCCTGAAATAGGAAATAGCAACAATAGCAACCCACTCCAGTATTCATGTGTGAAAAACCCCATGGACAGAGGAGCCTGGTGTGCTACAGTCCATGGGATCTCAAAAGAGTTGGACATGACTGAGCGGCTCAGCATAGCAAACGAACCTTTGGAGAAAGGGCTCAAAGACAATCCACAAAGTGTCAAAAAATGTAATATCACAATGAGGATGAAAATGAAACTGGTAGAACTGGAAAAAAAACTTAAAAACAAAGCAATTTCAGAAGTTGTATTAGGAGTAGCAAGAAGTGGAATAGGACTTTGCAGAAATTCATCAAGGATTTTTAGGGCAGCCTGAGGAAATTCTCTCAAATTGAATGGAGAAGAAGCAAGAGGTAAAGGCGATTAGAGAGAATCCAGGTGCACATAATCAGGAACAAGAGAACCAGAAAGAAAAATAGGAAAAACAGACTCAAAGGTAAAGTGTTTTGAACTAAAGGATGACCTGAACATTTACTTCAAATAGCAATCCATGTTTAGAAAAATATTGTTCTGAACAGTCAACACACTATGTATGATATAACTAGTAACTTACTGAACTTCAACAATAAAAAAGAACCCTTTGCGTGTCCAGATGATAATGATAATAGTAATAATAAAAGGTAAGGCCACCTACACAACAGAGAAATTCAGACTAGCCTCATATGTCTCTAAAGTGAGGTAAAAGTGTTGGTTGCTAGGTCGTGTTTGACTCTGCAACCCCCTGGACTGTAGCCTGCCAGGCTCCCCTGTCCATGGAAGTCTCCAGGCAAGAATACTTACATGGTGATGACATAAATCAAAGCAAGATCCTCTATGACCCACCTCCTAGAGTATCAGAAATAAAAACAAAAGTAAACAAGTGGGACCTGATTAAACTTAAAAGCTTTTGCACAGCAAAGGAAACTAAAAGCAAGGTGAAAAGACAGCCCTCAGAATGGGAGAAAATAATAGCAAATGAAACAACTGACAAAGGATTAATTTCCGAAATATACAAGCAGCTCATACAACTCAATACCAGAAAAACAAACAACGCAGTCAAAAAGTGGGGAAAAGATCTAAACAGACATTTCTCCAAAGAAGACATACAGATGGCTAACAAACATGAAAAGATGCTCAGCATCAGATATCACCTCCCACCAGTCAGAATGGCCCTCACCAAAAAGTCTACAAACAATAAATGCTGGAGACGGTATGGACAAAAGGGAACACTCTTGCACTGTTGGTGAGAATTCAAATTGATACAGTCACTATGGAAGATGGTAAGGAGATTCCTTTAAAAACTAGGAATAAAACCACCATATGACCCAGCAATCCCACTCCTAGACATATACCCTGAGGAAACCAAAATTTAGAAAGACACATGTATCCCGTTGTTCACTGCAGCACTATTTACAATAGCTAGAACATGGAAGCAACCTAGCTGTCCATCGACAGATGAATGGATAAAGAAGTTGTGGTACATATACACAATAGAAGATTACTCAGCCATAAAAAGGAACACATTTGAGTCATTCTAATGAACAGTATGAAAAGACAAAATGATAGGATACTGAAAGAGAAACTCCCCAGGTCAGTAGGGGCCCAATATGCTACTGGAGATCAGTGGAGAAATAACTCCAGAAAGAATGAAAGGATGGAGCCAAAACAAAAAGAATACCCAGCTATGGATGTGTCTGGTGATAGAAGCAAAGTCCGATGCTGTAAAGAGCAATATTGCATAGGAACCTGGAATGTCAGGTCCATGAATCAAGGCAAATTGGAAGTGGTCAAACAAGAGATGGCAAGAGTGAATGTTGACATTCTAGGAATTAGCGACCTAAAATGGACTGGAATGGGTGAATTTAACTCAGAGGACCATTATATCTACTACTGTGGGCAGGAATCCCTCAGAAGAAATGGAGTGGCCATCATGGTCAACAAAAGAGTCCGAAATGCAGTACTTGGATGCAATCTCAAAAACGATAGAATGATCTCTGTTCGTTTCCAAGGCAAACCATTCAATGTCACAGTAATCCAAGTCTATGCCCCAACCAGTAACGCCGAAGAAGCTGAAGTTGAACAGTTCTATGAAGACCTACAAGACCTTTTAGAACTAACACCCAAAAAAGATGTCCTTTTCATTCTAGGGGACTGGAATGCAAAAGTAGGAAGTCAAGAAACACCTGGAGTAACAGGCAAATTTGGCCTTGGAATACGGAATGAAGCAGGGCAAAGACTAATAGAGTTTTGCCAAGAAAATGCACTGGTCATAGCAAATACCCTCTTCCAACAACACAAGAGAAGACTCTATACATGGACATCACCAGATGGTCAACACCGAAATCAGATCGATTATATTCTTTGCAGCCAAAGATGGAGAAGCTGTATACAATCAGCAAAAACAAGACCAGGAGCTGACTGTGGCTCGGACCATGAACTCCTTATTGCCAAATTCAGACTGAAACTGAAGAAAGTAGAGAAAACTACTAGACCATTCAGGTATGACCTAAATCAAATCCCTTATGAGTATACAGTGGAAGTGAGAAAGAGATTTAACGGCCTAGATCTGATAGATAGAGTGCCTGATGAACTATGGAATGAGGTTCGTGACATTGTACAGGAGACAGGGATCAAGACCATCCCCATGGAAAAGAAATGCAAAAAGGCAAAATGGCTGTCTGGGGAGGCCTTACAAATAGCTGTGAAAAGAAGAGAAGCGAAAAGCAAAGGAGAAAAGGAAAGATATAAACATTTAAATGCAGAGTTCCAAAGAATAGCAAGAAGAGATAAGAAAGTCTTCTTCAGTGATCAATGCAAAGAAATAGAGGAAAACAACAGAATGGGAAAGACTAGGGATCTCTTCAAGAAAATCAGAGATACCAAAGGAACATTTCATGCAAAGATGGGCACAATAAAGGACAGAGATGGTGTGGACCTAACAGAAGCAGAAGATATTAAGAAGAGGTGGCAAGAATACGCAGAAGAACTGTACAAAAAAGAGTTTCAAGACCCAGATAATCATGATGATGTGATCACTGACCTAGAGCCAGACATCTTGGAATGTGAAGTCAAATGGGCCTTAGAAAGCATCACTACGAACAAAGCTAGTGGAGGTGATGGAATTCCAGTGGAGCTATTCCAAGTCCTGAATGATGATGCTGTGAAAGTGCTACACTCAATATGCCAGCAAATTTGGAAAACTCAGCAGTGGCCACAAGATTGGAAAAGGTCAGTTTTCATCCCAATCCCAAAGAAAGGCAATGCCAAGGAGTGCTCAAACTACCGAACAATTGCACTCATTTCACATGCTAGTAAAGTAATGCTCAAAATTCTCCAAGCCAGGCTTCAGCAATATGTGAACCGTGAACTTCCTGATGTTCAAGCTGGTTTTAGAAAAGGCAGAGGAACCAGAGATCAAATTGCCAACATCCGCTGGATCATGGAAAAAGCAAGAGAGTTCCAGAAAAACATCTATTTCTGCTTTATTGACTATGCCAAAGCCTTTGACTGTGTGGATCACAATAAACTATGGAAAATTCTGAAAGAGATGGGAATACCAGACCACCTGATCTGCCTCTTAAGAAATCTGTACGCAGGTCAGGAAGCAACAGTTAGAACTGGTCATGGAACAACAGACTGGTTCCAAATAGGAAAAGGAGTACGTCAAGGCTGCATATTGTCACCATGTTTATTTAACTTATATGCAGAGTACATCATGAGAAATGCTGGACTGGAAGAAACACAAGTTGGAATCAAGATTGCCGGGAGAAATATCAATAACCTCAGATATGCAGATGACACCACTCTTATGGCAGAAAGTGAAGAGGGGCTAAAAAGCCTCTTGATGAAAGTGAAAGTGGAGAGTGAAAAGGTTGGCTTATAGCTCAACATTCAGAAAACGAAGATCATGGCATCTGGCCCCATCACTACATGGGAAATAGATGGGGAAACAGTGGAAACAGTGTCAGACTTTGTCTTTCTGGGCTCCAAAATCACTGAAGATGGTGACTGCAGCCATGAAATTAAAAGACGCTTGCTCCTTGGAAGGAAAGTTATGACCAACCTAGATAGCATATTCAAAAGCAGAGACATTACTTTACCAACAAAGGTTCGCCTAGTCAAGGCTATGGTCTTTCCTGTGGTCATGTATGGATGTGAGAGCTGGACTGTGAAGAAGGCTGAGCGCCGAAGAATTGATGCTTTTGAACTGTGGTGTTGGAGAAGACTCTTGAGAGTCCCTTGGACTGCAAGAAGATCCAACCAGTCCATTCTGAAGGAGATCAATCCTGGCATTTCTTTAGAAGGAATGATGCTAAAGCTGAAACTCCAGTATTTTGGCCACCTCATGCGAAGAGTTGACTCATTGGAGAAGACTCTGATGCTGGGAGGGATTGAGGGCAGGAGGAGAAGGGGACGACAGAGGATGAGATGGCTGGATGGCATCACTGACTCGATGGATGCGAGTCTGGGTGACCTCCGGGAGCTGGTGATGGACAGGGAGGCCTGGCGTGCTGCGGTTCATGGGGTCGCAAAGAGTCGGACACGACTGAGCGACTGATCTGATCTGAATGAGGTGGATGAACCTAGAACCTATTATACAGAGTGAAGTAAGTCAGGGAGAGAGATAAATATCATATTCTAATGCATATATACAGAATCTAGAAGAATAGTACTGAAGAATGTATTTACAGGGCAGCAGTGGAGAAAGAGACATAGAGAACAGACTTATGGACTTGGGGAGAGGGGAGGAGAGGGTGAGACGTATGGAGAGAGTAACATGGAAACTTCCGTTACTGTATGTAAAATAGGCAGCCACCGGGAATTTGCAGTGTGGCTCAGGAGACTCACACAGGGGCTCTGTATCAACCTAGAGAGGTGGGATGGGGAGGGAGATGGGAGGGAGGTTCAAAAGGGAGGGGATACATGTATACCTATGGCTGGTTCATGTTGAAGTTTGACAGAAAACAACAAAATTCTATAAAGCAATTATCCTTCAATTAAAAAAAAAAAAATACTGGAGTGGGTTGTCATTCCCTTCTCTGCAGGATTCTAGGATCACATTAAAAGCCAGAAAACAGTGTTTTAACAGTTAGAGGATTGGGGACTTCCCTGGTGGCCCAGTGGTTAAGAATCCACCGATGCCTGGTCGGGGAACTCAGAACCCACGTGCTTTGGGGCAGCTGAGCCCATGCACTACAACTAGAGAAGCCTGCATGCCACAGCGAAGACCCAGCACAGCCAATAGCTAGAGGATTAAAGGAAAGGATGTGTGATGTAAGAATCTTATATCCAAGTAAATTGTTGCTTTTACCTAGGCTTCTGGTTTGATGGAATAAACACTCTGAGCCATTTTGTAAAAATAAAATTTCTATATGATGACATAATAAAAAAGGATGATAAAATAAGAAGCCAGGAACAGAGAAGGTGTGTGGTATAAAAGGATTGGTGGTAGATCTGAAACCAGAACTAAAACTCAACAGCAGTGGGAATTATAGCAACAGGGCTGAATCAGATATAGTAAACTTCAATTTTCACACCATTGGAAGGAGGAGAATAGATCAGAAACGAAGAGAAGTGTAAGTATACTAATCTCCTTGCTTATTATCAGGAGTAAGTAGAGGTCAATCAAAGAATAGTTGATAAATCAATAAAGAAAGAATTCCTATTATTTAAAGTTATATAGGAAACCACTGGTGGAGAAGGCAATGGCACCCCACTCCAGTACTCTTGCCTGGAAAATCCCATGGACGGAGAAGCCTGGTAGGCTGCAGTCCACAGGGTCGCGAAGAGTCGGATACTACTTCACTTTCACGCATTGGAGAAGGAAATGGCAACCCACTCCAGTGTTCTTGCCTGGAGAATCCCAGGGACGGGGGAGCCTGGTGGGCTGCCGTCTATGGGGTCGCGCAGAGTCGGACACGACTGAAGCGACTTAGCAGCAGCAGCAGGAAACCACTGGACCCATCCCAGTATTCTTGCCTGGGAAATTCCATAATAGAGGAGCCTGGCGGGTCCATGCAGTCACAAAGAGTCAGACACAACTTAGCAACTAAGCAACAACAACCACTGGAAGAGTTAAAACAGACCATAAACCTTCCAAACCATCAGAGAGGGAAACACACACATACATAAATGCAAAAATATTTACAGGAAGTTGGGAAACAAAGTATTACATTTATGAGACATGATATAAAACAAGTTTACATTTATGAGAGGCACATATGTAATAAATTTACTCAGAATGTTTGGGTAAAGCAAAAGCAGGCAAACGCAAAGGAAAGAAAAGCAGGAGTCTTGACATTAATCTCTAGTAAGACTGAATTCCGGAGAAGGCAATGGCACCCCACTCCAGTACTCTTGCCTGGAAAATCCCATGGACAGAGGAGCCTGGTAGGCTGCAGTCCATGCGGTCGCTAGGAGTCGGACACGACTGAGCGACTTCACTTTCATGCATTGGAGAAGGAAATGGCAACCCACTCCAGTGTTCTTGCCTGGAGAATCCCAGGGCCGGGGAACCTGGTGGGCTGCCGTCTATGCACAGAGTGGGACACGACTGAAGTGACTTAGCATAGCATAGCATAGCATAGCAAGATTGAATTCAAGTAAAAGATAATTATTTAGGAGGCTCTATGAAAAGAGTTGGACACGACTGAGTGACTGATCTGATGAAAAGATATGTGATCCTGTCTTGCTGCATCATTAGCTCCCAGCTTCCAAAATCTGAGAAATAAGTCCCGAAGATCTTCTAATTGGTGACAGTTTCCACATTCATGCTGTCCAAACAACCCAGGAGCCAATATAATGGGAAATACTGTCCTTCCAAGTATTGTTTTTCAGTTGCTCGTAGTGCCCAACTCTTTGGGACCCCATGGACTGCAGCATGCCAGGCTTCCCTGTCCTTCACTGTCTCCTAGAGTTTACTCAAACTCATGTCCATTGAGTAGGTGATGCCATCCAGCCATCTCATCCTCTGTCGTCCCCTTCTCCTCCTGCTTTCAATCTTTACCAGCATCAGAGTCTTGTCCAATGAGTCAGCTCTTCGCATCACTTGGCCAAAGTATTGGAACTTTAGCATCAGTCCTCTTAATAAATATTCAGGATTGATTTCCTTTTGGATTGCCTGGTTGAATCTCCTTGCAGTCCAAGGGACTCTCAAGAGTCTTCTCCAACACCACAGTCCAAAAGCATCCATTCTGTGGCACTCAGCTTTCTTTACAGTCCAACTCTCACATCCATTCATGGCTTATGGAAAAACCATAGCTTTGACTATATGCACATTTGTTGGCAAAGTGATGTCTCTGCTTTTTAATAAGCTGTCTAGGTTTGTCATAGCTTTCCAAGTATTTGTCCACCCCAAATTCGTATATAAGTCAGACCCAAGTCCTAACTCCTGATATCTCAAAACTGACGTTATTTGGAAATAGAGTTTTTGCAGATGTAATTAGTTAAGATGAGATCATGTTAATTGATTAGGGGCAGTATAATGGGCCCCTAATACAACATGACAGATGTTCTTATAAAAGGGAATTTGGATCAAGAGACACCAACACAGGGAAAGTGCCAGGTGGAGACGGGAGCTGTGCTCCCATGAGCCAGAAACAGGGAGAGACCTGGAACGGATCCTTCCCCAGAGGCTTCAGAGGGAGCCTGGCCCTGCTGACACCGTGATCTTGGACTCTGGGCCTCCAGGAGTGTGGGAGAAGACATTTCTGTTGTTTCAAGCCACCCACGGTTGTAGTACTTTGTTAAGGCAACCCCAGGGAACTCATACCATCTGCAAGAGGATACACCCTCTTTTGTGATGAATTCCCAGTGACACCCTCCAGCCAGAGGAGACATCTCACACCATTGTGTTTTCATGATATCCATTCTCAGCTACCCCATCCTTAAGTAAGTAAGTGAAGTCGCTCAGTCGTGTCCAACTCTTTGCAACCCCGTGGACTGTAGCCCACCAGGCTCCTCTGTTCATGGGATTCTCCAGGCAAGAATACTGGAGTGGGTTGCCATTTCCTTCTCCAAGAGATCTTCCTGACCCAGGGATCGAACCCAGGTCTCCCACATTGCAGGCAGATGCTTTAACCTCTGAGCCACCTGGCAAGACATCCACTGTTTCCTTGAGAATAAGGATTTTTCAGTTCATGAATCTGCTCTCTGCACACGGTAGACCCACAGTGAAATGATCCTTTCAGGGGCAGAATGATGGAAATCCACAGGTGTAACATACCCAGGTACTTGGGGTTTCAGGAGGAGAGGTTCAGCAAATAGGAAAAAGAGGGCACTTCAAAGTGATCCTGGCACAATCTAAACTGAAGATCCATCCTGAACCTTTGAAAATGAAAGTGTTAGTCACTTAGTTGTGTCCAAATCTGTGGATCCCATGGATTGTCTCCTCTGCTCATGGGATTCTCTAGGCAAGAATACTGGAGTGAGTTGCCATGTCCTTTTCCAGGGGATCTTCCTGACCCAGGGATTGAACCCAGGTCTCCTGAATTGCAGGTAGACTCTTTACCATCTGAGCCATCTGAATCTTTAGGCACCAAATAACCCAGCAGCAGAATACAGGGAGAGAAAACTACTAGAACGACAAAGAGAAATCCACCATATTACAGAGCAAGCTCAGGGCTTCCCTGGTGGCTCAGATGGTAAAGAATCTGCACAGGAGATTTGGGTTCAGTCCTTGGGTAAAGAAGATCCCCTGGAGAAGGAAATAGTGGCCCACTCCAGTATTATTGCCAGGGAAACCTCATGGACAGAAAAGCCTGGTGGGCTACAGTCCATGGGGTCACAAAAGAGCTGGACACGACTGAGCGACTAGACAATAAAGCAAATTCATGCCAGTGGGTCACGAGGACCATCTGTGATGAATGGGTGGGCACAGTTGTGTAGCACCTCTGTTTTGAGTCCCATGCTCAGTATGCCCCCTGCAAACTCATACTGCAACTTGGGCAGCTTGAATGGCTGTAGGACGACATGGGAACTTGAAAAAGAATATATTACACGCCTCAGAAGAATGGATTGTCTGATGTAACTGCCTACGTTTGTGGGTTTTCCCTTTCTGACTGTTTCCTCTTCATTTTCAGATCGTGGCCAAGAGATACAGAGATTTTGAATTTCCTTCTGAAATGACTGGCATCTGGAGGTACTTGAACAATGCGTATGCTCGGGATGAATTCACAAACACATGTCCCGCTGACCAGGAGACTGAACACGCGTATTCAGATGTTGCCAAAAGAATGAAGTGAAGCCAGACTGTTTTCTGTCTCCTTTCTCAGCTGTGTGAGCTAGACTATGGAAGGAGTGTCTCCTTTGCCTTTCCTTCCCAGTAACCATCCTTTGCAAAATAATGCTCATACTTTAGCAATGTGGATACCATAGCATGATCCACTCAACAGGAAATTATTCCTAGCCTTGTAATTTGCCAGCTCACTTGTGTATCTGAATAATACCAGTTGTTATATACTCCAATTGTCTGGTTTATGCTCATTTATATCTTTGGCATTCCAGGACCTTGTAATCCATGATATTTAGGGCGTGAGTTTTGCAGTTTAAGTTTCAAAGCAAATAAGGCTTGGCTTCAAGCCTTATCTATTATTAACCTCCTTTATTTTTTAAAAAAATGTGTTTTTCTGTGATAGTTTTCATAATCATGCATAGCCTTCTGCTCTAAAATGGTAGTTTAACTTTTTTAAAACAAATTATTTTTATAATTACAAAGTGATACTCGCTTGTTTTAATATTTGAAATGAAGTCAGAAGGTATAAAAAAGAAAGACAAAAGTCACCTAGAATTTCGCTACACTTAGATAACTGCTGATGACGTATTGGTGAGTATCTTCCAAGTCTTCAGATTCTTTCACACGTATGCATTCAAACCACATATAATTTCCTGCCTCCTCTGTGGTATTGCGTTAGTTTATTTTCAAGGACTGGTGAAGGGACCACTCCCCCCCCCCAATCCCCACCCCTACCCGGCCGCCTTGGTAATACCTTGTTGATCAACCCTCAGATCAGATCAGATCAGATCAGTCGCTCAGTCGTGTCCAACTCTTTGCAACCCCATGAACCGCAGCACGCCAGGCCTCCCTGTCCATCACCAGCTCCCGGAGGTCACTCAGACTCGCATCCATCGAGTCAGTGATGCCATCCAGCCATCTCATCCTCTGTCGTCCCCTTCTCCTCCTGCCCTCAATCCCTCCCAGCATCAGAGTCTTCTCCAATGAGTCAACTCTTCGCATGAGGTGGCCAAAATACTGGAGTTTCAGCTTTAGCATCATTCCTTCTAAAGAAATGCCAGGATTGATCTCCTTCAGAATGGACTGGTTGGATCTTCTTGCAGTCCAAGGGACTCTCAAGAGTCTTCTCCAACACCACAGTTCAAAAGCATCAATTCTTCGGCGCTCAGCCTTCTTCACAGTCCAGCTCTCACATCCATACATGACCACAGGAAAGACCATAGCCTTGACTAGGCGAACCTTTGTTGGCAAAGTGATGTCTCTGCTTTTGAATATGCTATCTAGGTTGGTCATAACTTTCCTTCCAAGGAGTAAGCGTCTTTTAATTTCATGGCTGCAGTCACCATCTTCAGTGATTTTGGAGCCCAGAAAAACAAAGTCTGACACTGTTTCCACTGTTTCCCCATCTATTTCCCATGTAGTGATGGGACCAGATGCCATGATCTTCGTTTTCTGAATGTTGAGCTTTAAGCCAACCTTTTCACTCTCCACTTTCACTTTCATCAAGAGGCTTTTTAGCCCCTCTTCACTTTCTGCCATAAGAGTGGTGTCATCTGCATATCTGAGGTTATTGATCAACCCTGCTGCTAAGTCGCTTCAGTCATGTCTGACTCTGTGCGACCCCATAGATGGCAGCCCACCTGGCTCCCCCGTCCCTGGGATTCTCCAGGCAAGAATACTGGAGTGGGTTGCCATTTCCTTCTCCAATGCATGAAAGTGAAAAGTGAAAGTGAAGTCGCTCAGTCGTGTCCGACCCTCAGCGACCCCATGGACTGCAGCCCACCAGGCTCCTCCAGCCATGGGATTTGCCAGGCAAGAGTACTGGAGTGGGGTGCCATTGCCTTCTCCGTGATCAACCCTAGAGGACCTAAAACAAAAAGATTTGGCACCACAGAGCTCAAGAGGGCGCTTGTAGCCAAGTTTCAGAGGGATGGATAACCTCAGTGTCCACAGAGATGCAGGGACCTGTGAAGACCAGTGCGACGGGAAACTAAGGGAGGGCCCCAGCTCGACAGGAAGCTGTGTTCCTGCCTCCATGATGCCTCTGTCCCTGGTTCCAGGGAAGGCACGGAGGAGAGGGCCTCTCTGTGTTTCTCCTTCTGGCTTCCTTTTGGCGGCCTTCTCTTGCTCCCTCCCTCTCAGACACCACGCCTGCAGGAGGACTCTGAACCTCATCTGTGTTACAGAACCTCCCTGCCCCCTGTTGCAACATAGAACAAGCACATCTCGATTCTTCAGATGGCGTCACACCCACCTCTTCCACTATGATGTCGTGTTGGGCTAGCCTGGGTCCTGCTGTTTCTCTGCTCTCTCTAGCGTCATTTTGAGGTCAGGCAGGGAAAATCCAGGGAGATTAAATTCTTGGTGACTCCCCTTGGGCAGTTCTGGTAAATAGGCAAGCTGGGGAGGAAGTGGCAAGTACTGAGTCAAAAGACTTCCCCTCCCCACTCCTGAGCCAGCCTCACAGCAGCAGCTGTGTGTGGGGGCTGGGTTCCTACTCAAGGCTTGGAGGACAGAATGCAAGACTCCTTCCAAGCTCATCTAGACCCCCCTCCCAGGCGGGGTCCATTTGACATTGGCACACACCTTCCAGAAAACTCGCTTGTGGAGTAGGAGGCAGCATGTGATTGATGTTAAAAACTCGTTAGGAAAAAAAGTATACACCTGCTCACTGGGCGATTCATTTGGGAAAAAAGGAAGATGCATGAACATTCTGAGATTTCTGGGATTTAGAAAAAGATGTCTACTTAGAGGAACAAAGCCCTTCAAAGGGTAGCCACTTTCTCTGTCCTCTTACTGGATGCTCTGGTTTAACCAGGGGCAGCCAAACCCCAGCCCTCCACTTGCTTAGTTAGCCATTTATTTTAAGAAGTTGTGTCTGCCATGTGTCGCCGTGATTCCTGTTCCACATCTGTTTAGGGGTCAGATTCCGAAGATGAGTTTTACCATGTTAGTAAATGAATTGAGTGAAAGGTTGTTGTTGAATCACGTGAAGACACCGGGATTCTTGGCCCCCAGAGGAGAAGAATTCAATCTGGGGCCAGAGACAAGGCTTGACCGCTCAGAGCTTTTGTGTAATAAAGTTTTATTAAAGTATAAAGGAGATAGAGAAAGCTTCTGACATAGGCATCAGAAGGGGGCAGAAAGAGTACTGGCTTGCTAGTGTTAACAACGAAGTTATATAATCCAAAGAATGTCTGGAGGTTGTAAAGACCTCATCAGACCTACTCCCATAATTTACATTTTAAGATAACAGAAGGTTTACTCCAGAGACTGTCCTTAGGCAGGATACATTATTGTTACATAATCCTAAGGAATGTGGAGAAAGAAAAAAATAGTTTGCCCTTTCTTCCTCCTTGAGAATTCCAGACCCCTCTCTCCTTGGGGACCCCTAGACTCCTTATCAACCTGCCTAGGAACGGACTCTCTCATGACTACCTGACCTTATTAGTGCCAAGTTTGTATTTTTAGAGGTTAAAGCAATCTACATAAACCCTTTATGCCTTACAAATTAAACGAATTATGAAAATATTTATCTGGAACCAATATCTTTAATTTTTCTTCATTTTACTTTGCATCTTCCACTGAGACTGTGTGTGTGTGTGTGTGTGTGTGTGTGTGTGTGTGTTGCTTCACCCAATCTTTGCCTGATGGGAAAAGATGAGGAGTAAGTCACAGGATGTGATTTGCGCCAGGACACACCACACACACCACTAACATGACCCTGACCCACATCATTCTAGGGATAACCCTACATTATACTTTTCTTTAAAATAAAAAGGTAGGATGGGATTTCCCTGCTGGTCCAGTGGTTAAGAGCCTACCTTCCAATAGAGGGGACACAGGTTTTATCCCTGGTTGGGAAGGTAAGATCCCACAAGTTTCCAGGCAACTAGATCCACGCACCACAACTACTGAACCTGAGTGCCACAACTGGAGAAGCCCATGCACCTCAACAAAGACACAGCACAGCCCAAGTAATAATAATAAGATGGACTAGGAGTTAATACTTACAGAACTTTAGAAGGGGGACCCCCAGTGAGAAAGTGAGTGGAAATGGACTTCCTTTAAAATGATGAGAGTGGGACTTCCCTGGTGGTCCAGGGATTAACACTCTGTGCTTTCACTGCAGGGAGTGCAGATTCCACCCCTGGTTGAGGAAACTGGCATCCCTCAGGCAGTGTGGTCAAAGAAATAATAATAGTAAAATTGCAAGAGCAACTTTGAACTAGAAAGTATTGCTGTTCAGTCACTAAGTCATGTCTGAATCTATGACCCCACAGACCAGCACACCAGGCTCCCCTGTCCATCAACTCCCAGAGCTTGCTCAGGCTCATGTCCATTGAGTTGACGATGCCATCCAACCATCTCATCCTCTGTCATCCCCTCCTTCTCCTGCCTCAGTCTTTCCCAGCATCAGGATCTTTTCCAATGAGTCAGCTCTTCGAATCAGGTGGCCAAAATATTGGAGCTTCAGCATCAGACCTTCCAATGAATGTTCAGGGTTGACTTCATTTAGGATTGACTGGTTATCAATAGTTAAATTAGAAATTATCTGTATTAGAATTGTGATCCATAAAGACATTTTAACAGAACCTTAAAGAGGTCTTAAAATACACAAGTGACCTGTCCTTGCCCAGGTGGCTGAAATATAGGCCTTGCAGATGGCTCCATTCTTAAGTGTAGTTGTAGGAAATCTGGTTTCTGGCACTCTCCTCTCTCAGGGGCCCCACCCCCACACCCCCTTTGCAGGCCTCTCAAAAGCTGTTCATGTGCAGGCAGGTGAGAAATATTCCAGCATTGTTCACCTGCCTTAAAGTCTTCTCCAGGCATGGTTTTTTAAAACAAAATCCATTTGTTCTTCCAAATGTACCATATGTGTGTGTTGGTCGCTCGGTCATGTCCAACTCTGTGACCCCATGGACTATAGGCTGCCAGGCTCCTCTGTCCATGGAATTCTCCAGGCAAGAATAGTGGAGTGGGTTGCAATTCCCTTCTCCAGAGGATCTTCCCCACCCAGGGGTCAAACACAGGTCTTCTGCATTGCAGGCACACTCTTTACTATCTGAGTCACCAGGGGTGCAAATACAAGTCGTGAGAGCAGCCCTCCTTTGAGGGCGATCCTGGGAAGGTTCTTGGGCTAAGGAGATACTGCTCTTACTTTTAGTTCCCCTAGAGGCTTGACAGTTCAGAAAAAAATTAGCTTTATTTCTGAACACAGAATCTCCAAGTGTAGGCTGAAAAAGAATTTAAGTGCCACAAAGGTGTACTTTCTGAGCATGGTCCAGCAAACAGGGATGCAATGATAGGATTTAGCCCAGGACTGAACCTTCTGGGATCAGAGGTCTCAACAGATTACCTGTGAACTACGGGACTATCCCCAGAAATTGAGTGTATGCCCAAGCCCTGACAGACAGACACAAATGCATATTCTACATACATGCACACTCAGGTACATACACACTCACATACATTCACACACACATACACACACACTGACAACATGGTCACAGAAGTCTTTCACACATGTTCAAATGTTAGGAGAAACACTGACTGAAACCACTCACCTTGGCCAGGTACCACAGTAACCATCTGCTTGAGATATTTTATCACATGGTGAGGAACACAGAACTAATAAGCCACCACCAATCGGAAGAATTCAGGCAAGGTCAAAAGGAGACACCACATGTCTGACCACCTCCCAGAATCCTTTTAGCTGGCGTCCATCTTGGCTGAACAATGTGTGCACCACGAGCAAGGACTCTGAGTCAGAATGATTGGCCAAAGACAACCCGGAAACTAATCCTATCACCATAAAATCCAAGACTGTGAGTCATGTGGCAGAGCAGTTTTTCTGCGTCCCCCTATCCTGCTGCTCTCCGTTGGAGCACCCCTTCCCAATAAAATCTCGTGCTTAGTCAGCACATGTGTTCTCTTTGGACAATTCATTTCTGAGTGTTAGACTCAGAAATGCAAATGAAAGCCCACTCTCAGGCCCTGGAAGGGATCCTCCATCCTGCAACACAAGCACACTAACACATTCACACACATCTCTATAGACACATACAAGCATACTCATTCAATACAGTCACACACACTCTCCCACTCATGTACCCACATATGTGCACGTGCAAACACACACAACCTGTAAGGTGAGGTCCAGCCTCCTTCCTTTCCTTCAATCACTGACCAGAAACACACTCTTGGCAACATTCCACCCATTTCTCCTTCCCCGCCTCCAGTGGTTCACTATTAGGCTTTGGAGGGGAAAAAAAAAAAAAAGCAAAAAAACTTTCTTTTACAATTAAGAGAACCAAGGTGTGCATCGTCCTAAGAACATGTAATTCACAAAACCCTGGCTACTTAAGGCGGATCAGTTAGAGGATGTTTGTTCACGTTATAGTTCTGAATTCTTTCTGGAAGCCCACGAAACTGACACAAAAACTGAGTTTAACTGCAGCTAGTGCTTCCCTCGGAGAAGGCAATGGCACCCCACTCCAGTACTCTTGCCTGGAAAATCCCATGGACAGAGGGGCCTGGTGGGCTGCAGTCCATGGGGTCGCTAGGAGTCAGACATGACTGAGCAACTTCACTTTCACTTTTCACTTTCATGCATTGGAGAAGGAAATGGCAATCCACTCCAGTGTTCTTGCCTGGAGAATCCCAGGGACGGGGGGAGCCTGGTGAGCTGCTGTCTATGGGGTCGCACAGAGTCGGACATGACTGAAGCGACTTAGCAGCAGCAGTGCTTCCCTGGTAGCTCAGACTGTAAAGAATCTGCCTGCAATGCAGGAGACCTGGGTTTGATCCCTGGATTGGAAAGATTCCCTGGAAAAGGGAATGACTATTCACTCTAATATTCTGGCCTGGAGAATTCCATGGACACAGGAGCCTGGCAGGCTACAATCCATGGAGTCACAAAGAGTCGGATATGACCGAGCGAATTTCACACACACAATATGCCCAGGGTTGAGGTTTGTGATCTTGGGGAGAGGCCCAGAGCCCAGACCTGCTGCTGAGCCCTGGGTGTTGTCCAATCTGGCTGTTTCTGGTCGTGTGCACGTGTGCCAAGTCGATTCAGTTGTGTACAACTCTGTGCGACCCTAGGACTGCAGCTTGCCAGACTCCTCTGTCTATGGAATTCTCCAAGCAAGGATACTAGAGTGGGTTGCCATGCTCTCCTCCAGGGGATCTTCCCAACCCTGGGATCAAACCTGCATGTCTTACGTCTCCTGCGTTGGCAGACAGGTTCGTTACCACTCACACCACCTGGGAAGCCCTGTTTCTGGTTATACCATATGCCAAAGTATTTGAAAGGTACATAGGAGTCTCTGAAACACTTGTGCATAATTTCCCAACAGTGTGGACTACACTTAAAAGAAGCAAAAGAATCACACAAGTTATTCTACTAAAGTTACTTGCTTCTTGTTTTTTAAACCTTTGACAAGGCAGAGGTGTAGAGGCCTGTTTGTGGGGTTCCTTTTCCTACTGATCTTGGGCTCTCTCAAGATTGGAGCCAAGAGGAAAGAGAAATGGATTAGGGAGGTGCCTAGAACTCTAGGAGAGACAGAGCAGCAGGATCTGTCTTGCCTCCATCATAATTGTTCAACTTTTGTTTGTTTGCAGCTCCCTGGTCCCAAAAGAGAGCGCTGTTTGAAAGAAAATCTAAGGGTTATTTGGTGGCGGTTCAGGTGTTGAGCAGGGCATTTTGGTGCATATTTTGGCATTTTTTTTTCTGACTAAATCAAGGGGAAAAAGAATTTGTTGTATTGGGTGTGGTACCAGAGTACACAAAAATTAAAAAGAAATAAGAAAAATGTGTCTTGCTTTTATAAACTGTGCAGTGATAATAGCAAAATAGAACAGCACCAGGAAGATGCCTAAGAACACGTGTAATGGGAACCAAATGGGTGAGTGGGCAAAGTGCACACTTTTTCCAGGTTCCTGAGGCGATGCTACCAGGAATGATGTAACAGAGTGACCAAGTGCATTTGGGTAGCACTTTACAAAGCCTGGGCCAGTTTGCGGTTCCATAGGTCATGGGTGTGCATCGGAAATTGAGGAGGATATGGTGACCACAGAGAGGTGGCTTCCATCTTGCTTCATGGTCCTTGAGGGGCTTTACTGCCTTCTCTTCCAGAGGCGCTAGTGGTAAAGAACCCACCTGCCAACACAGGAGACAAGAGATGTGAGTTCAGTTCCTGGTTTGGGAAGGTCCCTTGGAGGAGGGTATGGCAACCCACTCCAGTATTCTTGCCTGGAGAATTCCATGGACAGAGGAGTCTGGCGGACTATAGTCCATAGGGTGGCAAAGAGTCTGACACGACTGAAGAGACTTAGCACGCACACACACACTCTCATGAGTGGGGCATGCTGGCCACCATGGTGATGTTGTTCTGTCAACTCTGGGGGCCTTGTACCATCTGGATAGGGCGAGACGTTCCAGTCAGAGAATCAGAAGCTGGGCAGTAGCAATGAATGGATGGGAAAGGGAAGCAGAGGGGAGTGGCTAATGTTTGTCTGCCTCAAATTTCTCATCTGAAAACTAAGTGGTTGACTGATGGGTTTCAACCTTTACTGCATTTTAGAATCAACTGACAACACTTGATCATCATAAATGCCTAAAGCATGCCTCAGATCAACCAAATCAGAATCTCTGGGTTTGGGCTTGGACGTTGGCGTTTTCAAAACTCTCTTGGGAAGATTCTCTTATGCAACAGGGATTAACAGCCAAGGGTCAGTTATTTCCAGCATTAATTGTCAATGTTTGGGTCCTGAGTTACACAGTCTTGCGGGGTGGGCGGTGAGGGGGAGAAGGAATGGAGGGGGTTGTCCATACTCAATAGAGTGGTGTAGGCTCTACACTCAGGACAGTTGGCTGAGCCAGCCACACAAAAAGTGAAACTGAAAGTCACTCAGTGGTGTCCAATGCTTTGCAACCCCATGGACTATACAATCCATAGAATTCTCCAGGCCAGAATACTGGAGTGGGTAGCCTTTCTCTTCTCCAGGGTATCTTCCCAACCCAGGAATCAAATCCAGGTCTCCTTCATTGCAGGTGCATTCTTTACCAGATGAGCTACAAGGGAAGCCCAGTGTACTATTCACCCAGTGGTTAAATGGTGACCTCTCCAAACTGGTCCACTCAGGGTCTTAGAACTTGAACTTACTTGGAAATAGATTGTTTGTAATTACTTACATTGTGATGAGGTCATATTGGATTAGGAACGGCCCTAAATCCAAAGTGGCTAATGTTATTTTAAGAGGAGAAGAAGATGCAGAGACATTCACAAAGGGAAGAGGCCATGTGAAGATGGAGGAAGATGCTGTAGAGGGTTTGCAACAAGCTGGGGGACATCAAAGATGGCTGGAGACCCCCAGAAGCCAGAAGAGGCAAGGAGGTGTCTCCCCATAAAACCTTCAGAGGGAGCATGGCTCTGCCCACACCTCAATCTCAGATTTTCAGCCTCCAGAGCAGTAAGAGTAAATTTCCATCTGCTCTTCTAAGCCACCGACTCGGCAGTACTCTGACTGCAGCCATAGGAAACCTATCCACCTGGTGAGTTTTGGATCTCAGAATGGCTGAGCCATGTCGTCATGGCTCAGCGAGTCTAGAGCTGATGGCACAGCTAAGCACAGAGGCAGTCGGGCTTCTCAGGAGAGCTGATGTCACTCTCCCCGCCGAAGGAGAGAGCCAGGTACAGATGGCACAGTGCAGTTCAGCTGTTCAGTTGTGTCTGACTCTTTGCAATCCCCATGGACTGCAGCACTCCAGGCTTCTCTGTCCATCACCAACTCCTGGAGCTTGCTCACTCTCACGTCCAGCGAGTCGGTGAGGCCACCCAATCTCAGCTTCTGTCATCCCCTTCTCCTTCGGCCTTCAATTTTTCCCAGGGTCTTTTCCAGTGAGTCAGCTCTTTGCATCATACGGCCAAAGTATTGGAGCTTCAGCTTCAGCATCAGTCCTTCCAATGAATATTCAGGACTGATTTCCTTTAGGATTCACTGGTTTGATCTTGCAGTACAAGGGACTCTCAAGAGTCTTCTCCAACACCACAGTTCAAAAACACCAATTCTTCAGTGCTCAGCTTTCTTTACAGTCCAACTCTTGCATCCATACACGACTACTGGAAAAAACATAGCTTTGACTAGATGGACCTTTGTGTAGGCAGAGCTGGGTCTATTTGAGAGAGATGGTGATTTAATCAACAGGCAACACCATGGTCATTTTTCTCTACAGCAGAGGTGACAAGATGGGAAATTGTTGAAAGTCCTGAGTTTTGGTCCTGCCCCTGCTGCTTCTGGATGCAGGACTTTGGGAAAAGCATTTAACCTCCCCGCACCTCTGTTTCCTCATCTGTCAAAGGCAGAGATTGGATGACATAATCTTCCAGGTCTTTTCCAACTATTGAGTTGTAAGCCCTGAGCCTGGAAGGTGGTTAAGTTCCAGTTATAGTGCTTAGGAACCGCCCCCCACCCCCCACCCCCCCGCCAGCTCAGACCAGTGTCATGCTCCCTACAGCCTTTGCTTTAAATCTGGGTTTCAAGTTCAGATCCATTTAGCTTCTTGCTTTATAGGGATTTTTGGTGAACAATTGCTTTCTGGTGTAGCCATTCCCCAAATTTAAGATACCTGCGTGGTCTGACTAAATTAGCAATATCTCGCAATTGCATTTGGCTTCCCAAATAGCTCAGTTGGTGAGGAATCTGCCTGCAATGCAGGAGATCTGGGTTTGATTCCTGGGTCAGGAAGATCCCCACAGGAGAAAATGGCCTTCTGCTCCAGTATTGTTGCCTGGACAATTCCATGGTCAGAGGAGCCTGGTAGGCTACAGTTCATGGGGTCACACAGAGTTGCACATGACTGAGAGACTGAACACAGCAATTGCAAGTATCTATTAGCAATCAGGGTTCCCTTGTGACTCAGAAGGTAAAGAGTCTGCCTGCAGTGTGGGAGACCTGGATTCAATCCTTAGATCAGGAAGATCCCCTGGAGAAGGAAATGGCAACCCACTCCAGTATTCTTGCCTGGAGAATCCCTGTGGAGAGAGGAGCCTGGTGGGCAACAGTCCATAGGGTCACAAAGAGCTGGACATGACTGAACAACTTCACTTTTTTCTTTTTTTAGCAATCATATGCTCCTATAATATAAAGGAAAGATTAATCCCCACAAGGGGTCTGATAAGTTTCCTTTGCTCAGCATGCCTTGCACATGGTGCAGCAGACCTTCAATAACCCAGACAGCCAGGTGTAGAGACTGAAGGAGCACTCTCCAGCCCCCTCCCAGCCCCCAACATGCATCACTCTGCTTTCCTCACATGAAAACAAGCCCTGAATTTGAACACTCACCTTGACAGGGAAAAGTGGGAACAGGAAACATGGAAATGGAGAAATGATGGTGAAAACGTGAGCACAGGTTCTCTCTGCAGTTCCTAGGATGATGCATACCCATCTTTTGGTATATACGGGTGGAGCAAGGGATGGGTTCCAGAAACCCCACAGGTATGGAAATCTTAGATATTCAAGTTCCTTATATAAAAAGGCATTGTAGAATTGTCCCTCCATATCTAAAGGTTTCACATCGGTAGATTCAACCAACCACGGATTGAACCCACGGATGTGGAGGGCCTGCTATATTAGTCTTTTGGCAACCTAACAATTCTCACAGTCTTCAGGGCTTAACTGATGGTTCAGTGGGTAGAGAATCTGCCTGCAAGGCAGGAGACACAGGAGATGTAGGTTCAATCCTTGGACTGGGAAGATCCCCTAGAGAAGGAAAATGGTAACCCATTCCAGCATTCTTGCTTGAAAAATTCCATGGACAGAGGAGTCTGGTGGGCTACAGCCCAAAGGGTTGTAAAGAGTCGGACACGACTGAGCAACTAAGCGCACACACACACACGGGGTTTAACACAGCATACATTTATCATCTCATTGGTTCCACGGATCAAGGGTCCAGGCAAGGCATAGCTGGATTCTTGGCTCAGGGTTTCACAGATTGGAATCCAGGTGTCAGCTGGGGCTATGACTCTTCTCTGAGGCTCAGGGTTCATGTCTAAGCTACTGGCTGTTGGCACAATTTGGTTCCTTGCAGTCACAAGAGTGAGTCCTTCAGTCACAATGCCCTCTCCTTACGGTGCCAGTTTGCCTCACGGCCAATAGAAGAATGTCTCTGCTGTTTCATGTCTCTCTGACGTCTTCCATCCCTGACCTCCAGTCCCTTTTTAAAAGGCTCATCTGATTAGGTCAGGCCCACCCAGAATACTCTCCTTTGGAATTACACACAACTGATGAAGTCAGGCCCACAGAGGATATGTCCCTAGTTAAAATGACAAGAAGCTCCAATGAAGCATGCAAAATCCTTTTGTCATTGCCTGATAATGTGATCCAACCACAGGGGTGATATTGCATCATATCACAGGTCCTGTCCAGGATCAGGGGTTACACTGGGCAGGGACACCAAGGTCTGGGGATCCTCGGGGCCATCTTTGGATTCTCCAGTTCCAGATGAGTTTGGGGCCATCTGTAATGCCATGCCACAGGAAGTCTGCCTCACCATACAAAACGCACGGGCGGAGGTCAGCTGAGACGGCCGGTATGGGTGTCACACCATAGCACCAAGCGTCTGCTGCCTGTGTTCTTGGCAGGCTGCCCTGAGACACTTTCACTTCTAATTGTTAGTCTTAGGCACCCGGGGAACAAGGAGGTTTGGCATTTCCGTGAAGTGCTCTGACTTGATTTCCAGGTTCCTCTGACAAAGCAGGAGTTTGTTGATTTTCAGTCCTGGCAGCAAATGTGCCTATTTACTGAGGCTCTCGCCAAAGGGTGGGGAGAAGGGGTGGAGCAGAAGGAACAGAGTCCTCTGCTGCTGGTCAATGCAGGGCTTTGTTACGGTTTTGCTCCATGGTGTACAGGTGACTAGGCGTCCCACGTACGAGGCAGAGAACTTCCCTCCCCACCCCCACCCTGCATTCAGTCTAAAAGCTGGTTGTAAAGATGAAAAATAAGGAGGGGGGAAAAAGGCCCCCGTTTCTCCTGTGGTAGGAAAAGCTATCTTTAGAAAGAAGCAAAGAGTCTGAGAGAAGCTGCACAGAGTGTGGCAAAGCAGAACAGAAGACGCCCATTCTTCTCTGTTCTCCTGGAGTTTCATCCTGTGTTATTTGTCGGTGACTGCTGGATGGTTTTGCATCTTGCTGCAGGTGTTATTGTCTGTGCATCTCAGGGATTCTCCAAGACAGGCTAACTTTCCAGTGACGAGAGATGTGAGGAAATGGTTTGCTTTCTCTCATGCATTTTGTAAGATATTTGGGGTCATGGGCCCATGGACTTGAAGCCCCAGGAAAGTGAAATCTCTGACAAGATAGGAATGCTGAGTTCGGCAGTGAGGTAAAAGTGTAACTCTGGGCTTGTGTGCCCACAGAATTAAAGGAGCTCTTCTTGCCCACTGGAAGGTCACGGACCAGAGCTTGTGGGGCCGGAACCCTGGTCCTCAGGTCTAGAGAGGAACCCGGCTTCTGTTATCTCCAGGTGCTTTTAGCAGTAAAATGCTCAGATTCTCTATAGCATGCAGTCTTCATTTGGCCTGTGTAGCTATGACTTTCATAACAAAGAAAAGTGAAAGTGTTAGTCACTCAGATGTGTCTGACTCTGCGACCCCATGGACTGTAGCTCACCAGTCTCCTCTGTCCATAGAATTTTCCAGGCAAGAGTATTGGAGTGGGTTGTCATGGCCTTCTACCAAGGGTCTTCCCAACCCAGGGATCAAACTTGGGTCTCCTGCATTCATAAGCCACTGAATCATGACTATCTCACTGTGGGAAGAGCTGGAAGGTGACAGTTTCCAAGTTTGGGTTAGTTTGTTTGTTCGCCCTAGGGGATCATCTCCTCATGAGAGGTGTCAAATAACACGGTGTCACAATTAAAAAAAAAATTAAAAGCTTTAAACTATTCATTCTTGTATTTTCATGTTCTAGGAACAGAATGATTTTTTTTTTTCTCTCCTTTGGAGAAAGATTTAGTACAAACCATCAAGGCATGTTGATTCTGTTCTCAGCAGTTATCTGATTCAGTCATATCAAATGAGATAAAAGCAGTTTCCCTGGTAAGAGATGAATATACGGTTTCAACCACAATGTGCCTGCATAGACAAAATGACTTCTATCTTTACTAATAAATGCATCTTTTGAGGGCTCTGGGCTTCCCTGAGAATGTGGTCTTTCAGGAGAAACATCTTCCCACTGTGTCATCAGGACCAGACTCCAGAAATGCTCTCCATGAACACAGCAGAGATTTGTCTCCTCTGTGTCAAGTGCTTCCAAGAGTAACAATCTCTAGAAATGGCAGTGATGGCAATGGAGCGGGTGTGAGAGCTCTCCCAGGTGGTCTCGACAAAGGAAGCATCTCATCTCTCAAAGGCATCTTAGGTGGCCCTGTCTGGCTGTGCAGACGCGTTAGATCACCCCAAATTTCAGGGATACAACTTTCCTATTCAAGAGGTTCTACTTGGTACTTCTGAGACGTTTAAAGATCCATTTCCATTTTTAAGAGGAGACTTTTTGAAATGTGATGACACAGGTATAATTTGAAGTGCTACCTTGCAGGGACCACTAATTTAACAATACTGACGTAGAGGTCTTTGGGCTTCCCAGGCGGCACTAGTGGTAAAGAACCTGCCTGCCAATGCAGGAGACATAAGAGACGCAAGTTCAATCCCTGGGTTGGGAAGAACCCCTGGAGAAGAAAATGGCAACCCACTCCAGTATTCTTGCCTGGAGAATTCCATGGACAGAGGAGCCTGGCAGGCTACCATCCATGGGTCACAAAGAGTCGGGCACCACTGGAATGACTTAGCACACACGCACGCATTGATATAGATTCGTGTGTGCACTACAAGATCACAAAGATGAGGATTTCAGATTCCCATCTTCGTAAGTGGTATGGAAAGAGTAGTTGGAATAGATGAGAGTCAAGGACCAGGAAAAGGGTTTAGAATGGGTGGGAGCAGCAAGATTACTCAACACTTGGGTTCTTAATCAAGGGATCTTAGGAAAGAACAATATATTCTTTGTTGTGCAGAAAATACAAATACAAAACAGAAGCCAGTAGAGATTTAGTAAACAGAGCAATCAACAGGGCACTTCCAGGAGAGCCTTGTCTCAATGAGTGCTTTAGCTCTGCAGAGGTGAACGGTGGTGTCATGGTCAATGTTGGTCTCCTCTGGCAGGATCATAAAATTGCTGCAGAAGTCAATGCAGGAAGCTTTGGGTTAGATTGGACACTAATTATCACAATCAGTAGGCCCAAATATTTAACAACTTTAGTGAATTTTCAAGATAATCGAAAGATTATACAGGGACATTGCTGCTCTTGTTCAGTCACTCGGTTGTGTCCAAGTCTTTGCTACCTCAAGGACTGCAGCACGCCAGGCTTCCCTGTCCTTCACCATCTCCTGGAGCTTGCTCAAATGCATGCCCACCGAATTGATGATGTTATCCAACAGTCTCATTCTCTGTCACCCTCTTCTCTTCCTGCCCTCGATCTTCCCCATCTTCAGGGAAATCTTTCCAATGACTTGGCCCTTCGCATCAGGTGGTCAAAGTATTGACACTTCAGCTTCAGCATCAGTCCTTCATATGAATATTCAGGCTTGATTTCCTTTAGGAGTCACTGGTTTGATCTCCTTGCAGTCCAAGGGACTCTCAAGAAGTCTACTCCAACACCACAGTTTTGAAAGCAACACATTCTTCAACACTCAGCCTTCTTTATGGTCCAGCTCTCACATCCATACGTGACTACTGGAAAAACCATAGCTTTGACTATATGAACATTTGTCAGTCAAGTGATGTCTCTACTTTTTAATAGGCTAAGTTTGTCATAGCTTTTCTTCCAAGGAGCAAGGGGCTTTTAATTTCATGACTGCAGGGGAATAGCATTCTCCCTTGCTAAAATGCTTTCAGAAGGGACTCAGTTTACTTGGGTGACGAGCATAAGTGTGTCCAGAATGGGTATTGATACCCTCAACCAATGGAAGATGTTTCTTTTATTTTTTTAATTATTTATTTGTTTATTGATTTGTCTGCACTGGGCCTCAGTTTTGGCACACGGGATCTTCGATCTTTAGTTTCTGCAAGCAAAATCTTCAGTTGTGGCACACGGAATTTTTTAATTGTGGCAAGCAGAATCTTTTTTTTTCTAGTTGTGCATGCAAACGCTAAGCTGAAGCATGTGGTATCTAGTTCCCTGACCAGGGATCGAACCCCATGCCCCCTGCACTGGCAACTTGGAGTCTTAGCCACTGGACCACCAGGGAAGTCCCGGTAGATGTTTCCTGAAGACAATTCTCATACCTTTTTTTTTTCCCCTCCAAACCATCCCCACCCCTTATTTTTTTATCCACCCCCTTTTCTTTTTTTCTTTTCTCTCATTAACTGAACAAAGCTTATCTAAGTGGGGTGGACCCTCGTCCAAGGTAAGGTGCGATGGCTGTGCTTCGCTGGCCGGGAGCAGCCAGGAGCAGCCGGGATGAGATACCCCACACCCAAGGTAAGAGAAACCCAAGTAAGACAGTAGGTCTTGAAAGAGGGCATCAGAGGGCAAATACACTAAAACCATTCTCACAGATAACTAGTCAATCTAATCACACAAGGACCACACCCTTGTCTAACTCAATGAGATTAAGCCATACCCGAGGGGCAACCTGGGATGGGCGGGTCATGGTGGAGAGAGATGACAGGGTGTGGTCCGCTGGAGAAGGGAATGGCAAACCACTTCAGTATTCTTGCCTTGAGAACCCCATGAACAGTATGAAAAGACAAAATGATAGGATACTGAAAGAGAAACTCCCCAGGTCAGTAGGGGCCCAATATGCTACTGGAAATCAGTGGAGAAATAACTCCAGAAAGAATGAAAGGATGGAACCAAAACAAAAAGAATACCCAGCTGTGGATGTGTCTGGTGATAGAAGCAAAGTACGATGCTGTAAAGAGCAGTATTGCATAGGAACCTGGAATGTCAGGTCCATGAATCAAGGCAAATTGGAAGTGGTCAAACAAGAGATGGCAAGAGTGAATGTTGACATTCTAGGAATTAGCGAACTAAAATGGACTGGAATGGGTGAATTTAACTCGGATGACCATTATATCTACTACTGTGGGCAGGAATCCCTCAGAAGAAATGGAGTGGCCATCATGGTCAACAAAAGAGTCCGAAATGCAGTACTTGGATGCAATCTGAAAAACGATAGAATGATCTCTGTTCGTTTCCAAGGCAAACCATTCAATGTCACAGTAATCCAAGTCTATGCCCCAACCAGTAACGCCGAAGAAGCTGAAGTTGAAAGGTTCTATGAAGACCTACAAGACCTTTTAGAACTAACACCCAAAAAAGATGTCCTTTTCATTCTAGGGGACTGGAATGCAAAAGTAGGAAGTCAAGAAACACCTGGAGTAACAGGCAAATTTGGCCTTGGAATACGGAATGAAGCAGGGCAAAGACTAATAGAGTTTTGCCAAGAAAATGCACTGGTCATAGCAAATACCCTCTTCCAACAACACAAGAGAAGACTCTATACATGGACATCACCAGATGGTCAACACCGAAATCAGATCGATTATATTCTTTGCAGCCAAAGATGGAGAAGCTCTATACAATCAGCAAAAACAAGACCAGGAGCTGACTGTGGCTCAGACCATGAACTCCTTATTGCCAAATTCAGACTGAAATTGAAGAAAGTAGGGAAAACTACTAGACCATTCAGGTATGACCTAAATCAAATCCCTTATGATTATACAGTGGAGGTGAGAAATAGATTTAAGGGCCTAGATCTGATAGATAGAGTGCCTGATGAACTATGGAATGAGGTTCGTGACATTGTACAGGAGACAGGGATCAAGACCATCCCCATGGAAAAGAAATGCAAAAAAGCAAAATGGCTGTCTGCGGAGGCCTTACAAATAGCTGCGAAAAGAAGAGAAGCAAAAAGCAAAGGAGAAAAGGAAAGATATAAACATCTGAATGCAGAGTTCCAAAGAATAGCAAGAAGAGATAAGAAAGCCTTCTTCAGTGATCAATGCAAAGAAATAGAGGAAAACAACAGAATGGGAAAGACTAGGGATCTCTTCAAGAAAATCAGAGATACCAAAGGAACATTTCATGCAAAGATGGGCACAATAAAGGACAGAGATGGTGTGGACCTAACAGAAGCAGAAGATATTAAGAAGAGGTGGCAAGAATACACAGAAGAACTGTACAAAAAAGAGCTTCAAGACCCAGATAATCATGATGATGTGATCACTGACCTAGAGCCAGACATCTTGGAATGTGAAGTCAAATGGGCTTTAGAAAGCATCACTACGAACAAAGCTAGTGGAGGTGATGGAATTCCAGTGGAGCTATTCCAAGTCCTGAATGATGATGCTGTGAAAGTGCTACACTCAATATGCCAGCAAATTTGGAAAACTCAGCAGTGGCCACAAGATTGGAAAAGGTCAGTTTTCATCCCAATCCCAAAGAAAGGCAATGCCAAGGAGTGCTCAAACTACCGAACAATTGCACTCATCTCACACGCTAGTAAAGTAATGCTCAAAATTCTCCAAGCCAGGCTTCAGCAATATGTGAACCGTGAACTTCCTGATGTTCAAGCTGGTTTTAGAAAAGGCAGAGGAACCAGAGATCAAATTGCCAACATCCGCTGGATCATGGAAAAAGCAAGAGAGTTCCAGAAAAACATCTATTTCTGCTTTATTGACTATGCCAAAGCCTTTGACTGTGTGGATCACAATAAACTATGGAAAATTCTGAAAGAGATGGGAATACCAGACCACCTGATCTGCCTCTTAAGAAATCTGTATGCAGGTCAGGAAGCAACAGTTAGAACTGGTCATGGAACAACAGACTGGTTCCAAATAGGAAAAGGAGTACGTCAAGGCTGTATATTGTCACCATGTTTATTTAACTTATATGCAGAGTACATCATGAGAAATGCTGGACTGGAAGAAACACAAGTTGGAATCAAGATTGCCGGGAGAAATATCAATAACCTCAGATATGCAGATGACACGACTCTTATGGCAGAAAGTGAAGAGGGGCTAAAAAGCCTCTTGATGAAAGTGAAAGTGGAGAGTGAAAAGGTTGGCTTAAAGCTCAACATTCAGAAAACGAAGATCATGGCATCTGGTCCCATCACTGCATGGGAAATAGATGGGGAAACAGTGGAAACAGTGTCAGACTTTGTCTTTCTGGGCTCCAAAATCACTGCAGATGGTGACTGCAGCCATGAAATTAAAAGACGCTTACTCCTTGGAAGGAAAGTTATGACCAACCTAGATAGCATATTCAAAAGCAGAGACATCACTTTGCCAACAAAGGTTCGCCTAGTCAAGGCTATGGTCTTTCCTGTGGTCATGTATGGATGTGAGAGCTGGACTGTGAAGAAGGCTGAGCGCCGAAGAATTGATGCTTTTGAACTGTGGTGTTGGAGAAGACTCTTGAGAGTCCCTTGGACTGCGAGAAGATCCAACCAGTCCATTCTGAAGGAGATCAATCCTGGCATTTCTTTAGAAGGAATGATGCTAAAGCTGAAACTCCAGTATTTTGGCCACCTCATGCGAAGAGTTGACTCATTGGAGAAGACTCTGATGCTGGGAGGGATTGAGGGCAGGAGGAGAAGGGGACGACAGAGGATGAGATGGCTGGATGGCATCACTGACTCGATGGATGCGAGTTTGAGTGACCTCCGGGAGCTGGTGATGGACAGGGAGGCCTGGCGTGCTGCGGTTCATGGGGTCGCAAAGAGTCGGACACGACTGAGCGACTGATCTGATCTGATCTGAAGGTGATCTGGCCTTGGGCAAATCGTTTAATTTTGCTGAATCACAGTTTGCTCATCTGGGAAAGATTTCCTACCCAGCTCTTAGAACTGTTAAGAGAAAGTATAGGAAAAGGCATAAAAATATGAAAAGTTGGGTAAAGGCAAAGATTGGCATGCTTTTTTACCTGGTTAACGGGCCAGGTCTCACAAGGCAGGATGACCTCAGCAGCAGGGAGCTGGAATGGGAGTCAAATCACTCCACAGGTTGGGAGGCCTTGAACAAGCCACTTTTTTCTCTCTAAGGCCAATAGGGATCATATACATCCTTTTGAGATTACAAGAAGAAATGGAAATTAAATCATTTTGGCAGTGTTAGTGTTAGTCACTCAGTCGTGTCTGACTCTTTGTGGCCCCACATATTGGAGCCCAGGCTCTTCTGTCCATGGGGTTCTCCAGGGAAGCATACTGGAGTGGGTTGCCATACCCTTCTTCAGCAGATCTTCTCAACCCAGGGATCGAACCCAGGTCTCCTGCACTGCAGGCAGATTCTTAACCATCTGAACCACCCAGGGATCCCAGGTAGGGGAGCTATATCACTTCAAAACACGTTGAATGTGGTCTAGCTCTGTTCCAGGAGCCCATTGTCCCTGAAGAACCTCCTCCAAAAGACTCCTTGACCTGGGAACCTGTGAATAGGGCCCCTCTGGGTCCAGATCACTTGTGAAGCCAAAACAAACCCAGTGCCTCCTCATCCAGTCTGATTGCTTCCTGTGGTCAAAGAGGCATGTGAAGGGCCTTGCAAAGTATTGATCATATTTCTGTCTTTTTCTTATAGATGTTCCCATTTTGCATCAGGGGTTCCCAGGTGGTACGAGTGGTAAAGAATCTGCCTGCCAATGCAGGAGACACAAAAGACATGGGTTTGATCCCTGGGCTGGGAAGATCCTCTGGAAGAGGAAATGGCCACCCACATCAGAATTCTTGCCTAGAGAATCCCATGGACAGAGTAGTCTGGTGGGCTATGGTTCATAGGGTTGCAAAGAGTCAGACACAACTGAAGCCACTTAGCATGCATGCATAACTACTGCCAAGTTTAATTTTTTTTTTTTTTTTTTTTACTTTTTGGCTGTACTGTGTGGCATGTAGGCTCTCAATTACTCGAACAGGGATCAACCTCCAGTCCCCTGCATTGGACGTACAGAGTCCTAACCACTCAACTGTCAGGGAAGTCATGCCACTAACTTTTAAAATTACTTTAAATAAGAAAACTTTTAAAGAGCCATAGACAAGATGAACAGTGTCTAAGAGAAGATGCTGAAGGCCAAATGTCAAACATTCTACTTTTAACTTGCTGGTTGAGAATGACACCATGTTCACCTCCCAGGGAGGGTCTTTTCAAAGATAAGCTTTTCCAAAAGTCTGTCAACCCAACTCAGGTAAGGGTTTCTGCCTTCTGGGGTCTTACCCGTGTCCCTGTCAGATTAATAAGTCTCTGTGATGTCTGGTCGTTGTTTCTTCCTCTTTAAGGGTTCTCAGTGGAATCCAGCATCACTTGGGGTTGAACTCTTGTGGGTCCAAGATCTGATAAACAGTCATTGTTCTGACTAATGCCTTTATTGACTAAAATTTTGTGAAAATTATAGCATTGTCGATGACACAAGGAAGGGTAATTTATACCTTTTGCACTCAGATAACATTAAAGCTTAAAGTAACATTACAATCATACAGGGAAAATTTCAGGTGAGGAATCCCAGAGAGTTTAGATTACTTGCCATATACCTTCAGCCACCTAGGAAAGAGCTGGAATTAATATCCAAACCTCTTGATTCATAGCTGAGGACTAAGAACCAAAAAGATGCTCCTCAAGTGTGGTCCTCAGGCCAGCAGCATCCACAACCACTGGGAATTTACCAGGAATGCATGCTCTAGGGTTGCACTCTGGACCTATTGCATTAAAAGATCTGGGATCTGTATTTTAGTAAGCCCTCTAAGGAATTCTGATGTTTTTTAACTGTGGTGCTGGAGAAGACTCTTGAAAGTCCTTTGGACTGCAAGGAGATCAAACCAGTCAATCCTAAAGGAAATCAATCCTGAATAGTCATTGGAAGGACTGATGCTGAAGCTGAAGCTCCAATACTGTGGCCACCTGATGCAACAAACTGAATCATTGAAAAAGACCCCAGTGCCAGGAAAGATTGAAGGCAGGAGGAGAAGGGGGTGACAGAGCATGAGATGGTTGGATGTCCTCGCCAGCTCAATGGACATGAGTTTGAACAAACCCAAGGAGACAGTGAAGGACACGTATGCCTGGCATGCTGCAGTCCATGGAGTTGCAGAGTTGGACACGACTTACTGGCTGAACAATAAAAAGCTGGAGAAGCACTAGTCTATGGTTAGGTAAACTTTAGGGGGTCAATTCAATATTTTTTATTATTTGTAGAAAAGTTGTGATAAACAGTGATTTGTATAACACTTTCTTTTATTCATTTGTACATTCATTTTTTTTTTCTACTGGCTGCCCTGTTCTGCACATGGGATCTTAGTTCCCTGACCAAGAATTTGTGTCCCTTGCATTAGAAGCCAGAGTCTTAAACACTGGACCCACCAGGGAAGTCCTCATATATTCATTCTTGAGTACCCAGTCCCATATTAGGCACCACATGAATCGGAAAGACATTGGATTAAGGTCCTTCCTTCAATTAGCTGATGGGAACATGGCATTGACAAAACTTTTATATTGAGATGTAAGGAAGAATACGATTAAATCCTTGAATGATACAGACATCAAAGGCAGTGTGAGCTTGGGAACACATTGGGCTGCAGAAGTGAGGTTGGACATGTCTATGTGGAGAGAGGATTATTAGTCAGATACCAGATTGGGGCTGAAAAGGAAAAGTGTTAGTTGCTCGGTCGTGTTCAACTCTTTGCAACCCCATGGACTGTAGCCCACCAGGCTCCTCTGTCCATGGCATTTGCCAGGTAACAACACTGGAATGGGTGGCCATTCCGTTCTCCAGGGGATCTTCCTGACTCAGAGATCGAACCCAAGTCTCCTGCATTGCAGATGGACTCTTTACCATCTGAGCCACCAGGGAAGCCCAGAATTGGGCCTGGTGAGATCTAAAAATAACAACCATAACCAAAGGCTGGCCAGATTAAGGGAGACAGCTTGTGCTGGGAAATTTCTAGACTGAACCTCTCCACTCCTTTGAGGACCTTAGAGGTTCTGGCCTCAACGATAGAGGGCAGTGGATGGTTGGCCTTAGGTCCATGGCTCAGGGACGGACTCTGAAATTTTCTGTCCAGGAGGACAAGAAATATTTTCCAACTCCACCACAGTACAAGCCTCAGGCAATTTGGCATCACTAAGGTGTTGGGAAACAACTGTAGCCTCACATATCCCTCGAGCAGTCTCCCTGGGCTGAGCTGTGTTTTTGTTTTTAAAGAGCCTTGGGCTGATTCTGAACTTGGAAGAGAGTCCAGCAAACAGCAAGTGGACACAAAAGGTTGAGTCATGCGTTCATGCCTCATCAAGGCCTGTCTTTTCTTCCGAGCATGAAGCGGCACTGACATGGGACTGGCTTCTTCAATCGTTTGCATTTTCAAATTGTGACTGGAAGTTCTCTGTGGTCCATTTCTCTTCCCTGGATCACTTTATATACCTGCTCATCTGCGTGAAAATAAAATGGGCATTCATAACGAGGCCACTAGATTCCCAAAGACCTGCTGAATTGTCCAAGAAAACCTCTGGTTGCTTCAGGATGAATCATGGGGCTTTCGTGTTTTTTAGGCCACGCCGTGTGCTGTGTAGGATCTTAGTTCCCCAACCAGGGATTGAACCCACATCCCCTGCAGTGGAAACACAAAGTCCCAACCACTGGACCACCAGGGAATAGCCTGTGCTTTAATTTTTGAAGCATAATCATCCATTTGTAGTCTATATGATAAATCTACTTATCAGAATTTTTATTAATCAGAAAATGTTGTTATCAACCAAATTTATTTGTTGCAGTTACAGCCACTGATATTTCAGAAAATAACACTGGCTAGCATTAATTTAGTATAGGCTCCATGGGGTCGCAAAGAGTCAGATACAACTTAACGCACATGCACGCACGAACACACACACACACACATGAACACACACACACACACACACACACAGAGAAAAGCATTGCATTGCTGCTTTAAATTCATTATTTGGTCTCAGACTCACAATTATCTTATGCAGCAAGCATTTTTAGTGTCTCCAGCTTACAAGTGAGCAAACTAAGTCACAGAGAGAGAACACAAAATTGTCAACAACCTGTGGCAATGTGTGAAGTTTGCATCACACACACCCCTGCCCCGAGACATTCAAATCCTGCTTAGAGAGGGTCTTCCATTTGGGAACACGGTAAGGATTTCAAGCTGAGATCTGGTAATCAAGTTCTGACAGGTGGAGGACCTTGGGGAAGCCACTTTATTTATTAATTGGCCACACTGATCAGGTATCAAATCTGCAGCCCTTGTACTGGAAGGTGAAGTCTTTTTTTTTTTTTTAATTTGGTGATACAGAATTCTATCATTTTTCTGTTGCCCAATCATAATACAGTGGTATTGAGTAACAGTTACATAATCACAATGGTGAAAGATGTTTGTCAGGTTTCACAATCAATAGCCAGACAAAAAAATAAAAAGATAGCTGGAGTCTTAACCACTGCATCATCAGGGAAGTCCCAGGGAAAGCCACCTTTTAAACTCTTTGAGTATGGATCGTCCATTCAATAACACTTCAATAAAGAATCCCTTCCTCACAGATTGGTTGCAAGTGAAAAAAACTGAGAGAATACGTGGAAAAACTCTGCTCTATAAATTGCCTCTGCTCCTCCCTTTTGCTTGCCAACCACCTCCAGAAAGCAGGTTTCCCTGGGTTGGTCATGGACGTGGATGCAGCTTCAGGATCCCCTGATCCAACTCCCTTATCCCAAGTGGAATGGGCTGATTCCATCCCTAACCTGTCAGTCTGCTATCTACATCATCATCTGTCTGTGCAGGTGACCTGAGGCAAAGTCTCAGTCAACCATGGTTGCACACGGAGCTTTTTGGAGAGTCAGCGATGCTGACACAGACTTGGACTCGCTCAGCGCTCTGACAGATGGATGGCATGGATGGCGGCATCTCTAAAAATAAAGATGTCTTGTCTGCAGGCCTGTGTTTTTGGTTGCCCAGGCACTGTTCCACTCTGGGTAAGTCACATTTTCCTTTGCTTCACCCAGCAGCCCCTGTGGCTGGTGATTTAGGGCCCCGGGTGGCACGTAGACCTTTATATATATCCTTCATTCCTTTGCCCTTAGGAACCTGCTTATTAACCTTCCCCATCCCCTACCCCCCATCCCCTGGACCTCCCTCGCCCCCAGTGCTGCTCTTCACTAACTGGATGCTCTTGATGAATTAGTGAAACAAGGGTTTTTATGAGCTTGTGTCTCTCAAGAACTCATGAAAAAAGCTCTCTGCCCAGAACAAAAACAAGCATTTGCACTCTAGCTTTCTAGAATGAGTGGGACTTTGGAAATTTTTCTTGAATTAAACATGATCCCCCATACACATATATGTATGGCTGAGTCATATACATACGTATATATACATACACTGTTCACCTGAAACTCCCACAACATTGTTCATCGGCTATAACCCAATACAAAATAAGCTAAAAGTTTGGGGAAAAATAATAAAATAAGCCTTCCATTTTGCACAAAGAAAAGATTCCCAAATGAAGGCCTGTGAAACCGGAAAGGTAGCTATAATGATAGATAGGCTTTTTTATTGTGATGAAATAGACATCACATGAAATTCACAATGATAGTAAGCATTGATATATTCACAACATTGTGTAACCATCACCTCTATTCTGGAACATCTTCATCACCCCAAAAGGAGACCTGCTGCTGCTGCTAAGTCGCTTCAGTCATGTCCGACTCTGCGCGACCCCATAGACGGAAGCTCACCAGGCTCCCTTGTCCCTGGGATTCTCCAGGCAAGAATACTGGAGTGGGTTGCCATTTCCTTCTCCAATGCATGAAAGTGAAAAGTCAAAGTGAAGTCGCTCAGTCGTGTCCGACTCTTAGCGACCCCATGGACTAAAGCCTACCAGGCTCCTCCGTCCATGGGATTTTCCAGGCAAAAGTACTGGGGTGCGGTGCCATTGCCTTCCCCGCAAAAGGAGACCTAGTACTCATTAAATAGTCCTATCCATTTTCCCCTCCCCTAGCCCCTGGAAACCTCTAACCTGCTTTCTATTTCTATGTCTTTGTCCATTTTGGATATTTTCATATAGGACAGATGCGCGGTGCTTAGTCAGTCGTGTCCGACTCTTTGAGACCCCATGGACAGTAGCACACCAGATTCCTCTGTCCATGGGATTTTCCAGGCAAGAATACTGGAGTGGATTGCCATGCCCTCCTCCAAGGGATCTTGCCGACCTGGAGGTCAAACTCAAATCTGCATTGCAGGTGGATTCTTTACCACTGAGCCAACAGGGAATTTGCTAATAAAAAAAAATTTAACATGCTATACATTGACATTCCAAATATAAAAGTCTAAAATAATTTCCTTTTTTGTGTCTCGACCCCCAGAAGCTCTTGTCCCCCTGCCCCTTTGTAGATTTTTAAGTATCCTTCTAGAAAATGCCTATACCTATACAAGCCAATATTTTATCCCCACCCTTTATCACGCAAAAGGTACTATTGTATACACAACATTCTCTAACTTGTTTTTTGGGCACTTAATGAAATATCCTGGAACTTTGTCCCTATCAGTTCACAGAGAGCTTCCTTGTTCCTTTTCGTAGCTGCATAGTTTGTTCTTCTGAGGTTCCACGCTTTATTTAGCTAAGTCTTTTTTGATGAACTTTTGGATTTGTTTCTGGTTGTTTGCCATCACCCATGAAGCAGCAGTGATTCATCTTGGACACATGTCATCTCTGAAGTGTCTCTGCAGCACAGATTCTCAGAAGACATGAAGCTGGGTAAAAGGGCATGTGAATTTACACTTCTGTTCACTATCATCAGGCTGCCCTCTGTAGGGCTATATTTATTTACACTCACCCTGGCAACACAGGAGAGGCCTAGAGCCCCTAACCACCCACCAAGTGTCACTAAACCGCTATATGTTCTCATTCTCAAATTTTCATTTGCATATCTATTCACATGTATAGGAAATAGGGTTTATTCCTTAAAAAGCTAAAATAGAACTAGCATTCGACTAACAATTCCACTGTGGGCTATATATCCAAAGAAAATGAAAACAGTAATTTGAAAAAAAATACATGTACCCCAATGTTCATAGAAGCACTACTTACAGTAGCCAGGATATGGAAGCAACGTAAATGTCTATCAGCAGATGAATGGATAAAAAAAAAAAAAAAAAAAGATGTGCGAAATATACACAATGGAATATTACTCAGCCAGAAAAAAATGGAATTCTGCCATTTGCAACAATGTGGATGGACCTAGTATTATGCTTAGTGAAGTAAGTCAGATAGAGAAAAAAATAAATACTCGATGTTAACACTTTTCATGTGGAATCTAAAAAGTAACACACACAAATGTATGACCAACCTAGATAGCATATTCCAAAGCAGAGACATTACTTTGCCAACAAAGGTTCGTCTAGTCAAGGCTATGGTTTTTCCTGTGGTCATGTATGGATGTGAGAGCTGGACTGTGAAGAAGGCTGAGCACCGAAGAATTGATGCTTTTGAACTGTGGTGTTGGAGAAGACTCTTGAGAGTCCCTTGGACTGCAAGGAGATCCAACCAGGCCATTCTGAAGGAGATCAGCCCTGGGATGAAATTCTAGTACTTTGGCCACCTCATGCAAAGAGTTGACTCATTGGAAAAGACTCTGATGCTGGGAGGGATTGGGGGCAAGAGGAGAAGGGGACGACAGAGGATGAGATGGCTGGATGGCATCACTGACTCGATGGATGTGAGTCTCAGTGACCTCCGGGAGTTGGTGATGGACAGGGAGGCCTAGCGTGCTGCGATTCATGGGGTTGCAAAGAGTCGGACACGACTGAGCGACTGATCTGATCTGATCTGATGTGGAATCTAAAAAGTAACACAAACAAATGTATATGAAAAAACATGAGCAGATTCACAGATACAGAGAACAAACTAGTGGTTACTAGCGGGGAGAAGGTAGAGGGGAGGGGCAAGATAGGGGTATGAAGAGTAAGAGATACAGACCACTATGTATAAAAGAAATAAGCAACAAGTATACACTGCACAGGACAGGGGGATTCAGTCATTTTTTGGTAATCACTCGCATCTCTTGTGTCCCCTGCATTGACAGGCAGATTCTTTACCATTAGTGCCACCTTGAAAGTCTGATAAAAATATTGAATCACTATATTGTACATCTAAAACTAACATAACATTGTAAATAAACTATACTTCAATTTTTTTAAAAAAAAAAGAAATAGGATTTAAAGAACAACTTTTCTGTTTTGGTCTTCCTTAAAGGAAAGAAACGTGTTTGGCACCTCCCTGTTGCCTGTCATCTCCAGTGAGTACCATGAAGGCAGCGTCTTGCCCAAGCCTGCAGACCTCTGCCCTACCTGAAAAGAATTCCCATGGAAGGTCTCCACTTCCCTGGGCCACTGGTCATCTGAGCCCATCTTTGTTCCAAAATGATTGGGTATTTTTACTACAGACATCTCCCTTTTCCGGCTTGAGTGTGCTGCCCACAAGCTGAGTGTTGAGGTTCAGCCAGTCCCATCACTGCTTTGCTGCTACCAACTGCTTTTCCCATTGAGTACCAAGCCAGCTCTTCAGGAATTTATTTAAAGATGTGATGAGAATGTTCATTATGGAAAGGAAGCCTTGTGGGATACAGAATAGGGCTCTGATGAAGGGGTCCCCTCTTGGCTCTTTTCCATCCCAGTAGAGTAGTGGTATATGGATGTGAGAGTTGGACCATAAAGAAAGTTGAGCATCGAAGAACTGAGGTTTTTGAATTGTGGTGCTGGAGAAGACTCTTGAGAGTCCCTTGGACTGCAAGGAGAGCAAAACAATCAATCCTAAAGGAAATCAGTCCTGAATATTCATTAGAAGGACTGATGCTAAAGCTGAAGCTCCAATCCTTTGGCCACCTGATGCAAAGAGCCTACTCACTGGAAAAGACCCTGATGTTGGGAAAGATTGAGGGAAGGAGGAGAAGGGGACAACGGAAGATGAGGTGGTTAGATGGCAACACTGACTCAATGGACATGAGTTTGAGCAAGCTCTGGGAGATGGTGAAGGACAGGGAAGCCTGGCGTGCAGCAGTCCATGGGGTTGGACACAACTGAGTGAGTGGACAAGAGTGAGGGGAGGTGGCTGGGGGCACCCCGAGTTTAACCCTTGGGGTAACATGACAGTGAATGACAAGAATCACAGTGCTCATAACCTTCGATGGTTCCTCAAAATTATTTAAAAGTGTCTGGGAAAAGTGACTTTCAACTTGTTTCATCTTTGAAGAGTTTTATTTCTCCTTAGTTGGGAAGTCAGAGAATCCACTGAGAACGTGCGGCTTTCCCAGGTCCCAGCCTCGTTATGGACATCTCTGTGCTTGGATGAAGGAAGTGGAGGACGATCACTTCCTGTTGCGTTTGTTTCCTGTTTCCTTCTCCGTGTCCGGGAGCACACGCTGACCCTGCCCTGCAGCCATGTTTACATTCCATTGCCTGGGTTGGGGGGCAGCTGAAGGGGCGGTTTGCTTCCAACCTTCATTCCAAATGCAGCGAAATAAATTCAGCCCAAGCAAAGAGCAACCTCATGTGGATTTGCGTTCTCAGGTGGATTCCTGCATGGCTTCCCAACACACCGCACCTCAGAGCACCTCTCCCTGCCACTTTCCTCCTAGTGCTGAATGCTCCTTAGGTAAGTGTTGAATCAGGAGCCAACTGGAGGCTTTACCCTCACAGACTGTGAGGCATGTACTCCTCTGCTCCCTGCTTCTACTGGTAGGTGTATCAACTCAGTCCCCTGACCCCTGTTTCCCATAATAACTTCTTGCTTCTTTCCCCCCAAATCCAATACCCCAACCTCGCTCCCCCATCCTCTCCAAGCTGCAGGAAGGTTTTGGGAGTCAATGACAGAGGGTCAAGTCCTGCCTTGGTCATTGACAGTCCTGGAGTACTTTGCGTGTGTGCTCATTCGCTTATAGTCTGTAGCCCTCCAGACTCCTCTGTCCATGAAATTTTTCCAGGCAAGAATACTGGAGTGGGTTGCCATTTCCTCCTCCAGGAAATCTTCATAACCCAGGGATCAAACCTGTGACTCTGGCATCTCCTGCCTTGACTAGTGGATTCTGTACCACTCGTGCCACCTGAGAAGCACCTGGGAGTACTTTCCTAAATCAGTGTTTCCACCTGTAACGTGGGCTGACAATTCTGCACTCCAGCATCAAGGGCTGAGGGTTAAAAGAGACATTTAAAAAGTGTCCAGCTCCATTGAAAGCACCGTGGCAGCCATGAAATGAAGCATCATGGCAGCCATGAAATGAAGCCATGTCCTTCATTGTTGTCCCGCAGGGCTGTCCTTGACATCCACCAGCAAGTCTACCAGCTGAGCAGTCTTGGACAGGTCACCAAAATCTTTGAATGTCAGGACTTTCACCTGCAAAGCAGGGATCCATAGCAATTCCTGCATGACCCCATTGTAGGGATATTATAAGACACAACAGCTGACGACAAAGGTCCATCTAGTCAAAGCTATGGTTTTTCCAGTAGTCAGGTACAGATGTGAGAGTTGGACTGTAAAGAAAGCTGAGCACCAAAGAATTAATGCTTTTTAACTGTGGTGCTGAAGAAGACTCTTGAGTCCCCTTGGACTGCAGGATCAAACAAGTCAATCCTAAAGGAAATCAATCCCAAATATTCATTGGAAGGACTGATGCTGAAGCTGAAACTCCAATACTTTGGCCACCTGATGCGAAGAACTGACACATTGGAAAAGCCCTGGATACTGAGAAAGATTGAAGACAGGAGAAGAGGACGACAAAGGATGAGATGGTTGGATGGCAGCACTGACTCGATGGTCATGAGTTTGAGCAAGTTCCAGGAGTTGCTGATGGACATGGAAGCCTGGAATGCTATAGTCCATGGGGTTGCAAAGAATCTGACACAACTGAGTGACTGAACTGGAGACACAGAGAAACTTGTCATGGGTATCACCAATAAAGGTGGCCCTTGGCATGTTGTCACAAAACCACAAATACCACCACCCTCAGCTACCAGAATGTAGTTGGTACTTCCCTGTTTGTAATGGTCTTTGAGGGATGAGCTGCTTTTAGAAAAGTGATTCTTAGCCTCTCTTCAGGTTTCAGGACGTGAAAGGCTCTCCTCAAAAATATACACAAATACACACACACACACACACACACACACAAATATGCACACACACACACTCAAGCGCACATGAACCCCTGAAAGTGTCACCAAGGACGCAGGTTAAGAAGCTCTGCCTTAGAGGCAGGAATGAGGCAGCCATAGAACCTTTCCAGGCTGGTTTATGTGGAATTGGCCCCTATGTCAAGCTGGTGCCCTGGGGTCTGGCCTGCCCTAAGCTGTGATATCCAGACCTTTCAAGATTTGGGGGTCACCTCTGATATCAAATCTGTGGTTGAAAGGTGAAAAAAAAAAATCCTGGGACCATGAGCTACTGGCAGCTCTGAATTCTGCTTGATTTTGTTCCCAACAGAGAAGAGAGAGCAAGGTGAATACTTGTGTGTTTGCTGATCACAGCCCAGCTCCAACGGTGCATGGAGGGTAAACAGAGAAAACACGGCTCCGTGGCTGGAATTTATCATCTTTCATCTCTTTCTCTTTTACCCATGCATGCACACAGCTCCCTCAACCCCGGGATGGGAGACACCTAGTTCTTTGGAATCCGTGACTCCAAATGGCTAAATATGTGTTACAGAAAATGATGAAGAAGGCAAACATCCCGGGCAGGAACTCTGGGTCCCACAGGAGGAGCTTCTCCTCTGTCTGCCTCTCCTAAAATCATTGCTACTCTTCTTTGTCATTTGGTCAGGGGCTGGATGTTGGGGGTGGGGTGGGGAAGTACTGGATCTAGGATGAGAGTTGGGAGAGCTGGGCCCACCCCCCAGCTTTGCCCTTCACCTTCTGCATGACTTCAGGCAAAACCCTTCCTTGGCCTGGGGCCAAAGTTTCTCTACATTCTGGTAGGAGGGGAACTGGCTGATCCATCATGAGGCTTGAGGACAGCTCCTACAGCCTATGTGCACTTTAGAGCTGCAAAGCATGGACATCAGGAGAGACAGATGCCAAGATGATATTGGCCATCCTGCATCTCCTGACCCAAAGGGTTCCCCAAGCTATGTCGTGAAAACATGCTGTGCCCTCTGGTACACTGGCCAAGTAAGGTCCTGGCTCTCACCAACATTCCTGTGTCAACAGCCTGTTTCCAGCAGCATGAGCCTACAGACCCCAGGGGAGGTTGCAGAGTTTGCACTTACTTAGGATTGGGCTGGGGACCCAGGCAGAGCAGCAGGCTGTCGGCCCTGGAGCCCAGATCCCCACGTGCAGGAACCTGCAGACGTACATAACTGCCCTCTCCCCACCCCCACTCCCAGCCTCTTCTCCCCTCTTAATCCTCCAGCCTCCCAAAATGTGGTGATCACTGGTGTCCTTCAATTACCTGCCAAGAGATCTCAGCAAGTCACTGAGGAGACTCAGTTTTCTAATTGGAAAAGCGAAGGTCACAGTCACGCAGACGTCACAGGGTAGTTATGTTGACGGCAGAAGGTCATTTCTGTGGAAGTGTTTCATTGAGAGTTTGACGCACATTCATTATCTTTATGATGACAGAGTGTCGTTAGGGCAACTCCCTAGGAGAGGGAGCAAACAGTGAAAGTGGATTCCGGGGTTCTGCTCTGGGGATGGAGGGGCATGATGCTTCCCTGGGGGTCCACACCAAGAAGATGCTGAGCCTACCATCCCACGTCACAGCCTGGGAGGAGCCCTAGGAACCGACCCCGCTGTGGACACCTGCTTACTCAGTATCATCTGCAACTGATGCGTCCTCTCTTGTCTAGTCCTCTCCACACCCCTGGACATTGGTCTATGGGAATCCTTGTCTTACAGAGGAAGAAACTGGAAAGGACTTGTCCCAGTGACGCAGCAGAGTTGGTACAGCAAGAATTTGAACCCCAGCTGGTGGTCCTTGCCTGGCTCTGAGCCACCATCAGTTGCAACTGTTGGATGCTGGAAGGGGCCTGGGGAACAGCCTGAGGAGCCTGCCCTGCTGGCTTGTTCCCTAGAGAGAACACCCAGTGCTGGGCTCATCCCCACCCGCGACATCCCACAAGCTTTCGGAAGGGACAAGCTGAGGGCTCACTGGCCCCTGCCCTCTGCTCAGGCAGCACCCACACCCAGCCCTGGCATTTCTCCCAGACCCCATGTCTGATTCTGACCATCTTGGATAAATTAGTCACAGGCTTCCCTAGTCCATCCTAAAGGAAATCAATCCTGAATATTCATTGGAAGGACTGATGCTGAAGCTGAAACTTCAATCCTTTGGCCACCTGATGCGAAGAACTGACTCCTTGGAAAAGACCCTGATGCTGGGAAGGACTGAAGGTGGCAGGAGAAGGGGGCAGCAGAGGATGAGATGCTTGGACGGCATCACCAACTCAATGGTCATGAGTTTGAGTAAACTTCCGGAGTTAGTGAAGGACAGGAAGGCCTGGGGTGCTGCAGTCAATGGGGTCGCAGAGTCCAACACAACTGAGCGACTGAGCTAACTGCTCTCAGTTCACTTCAGTTCGTTGCTCAGTCATGTCTGTCTCTTTGCGACCCCATGAATCGCAGCACGCCAGGCCTCCCTGTCCATCACCAACTCCTGGAGTTCACTCAAACTCACGTCCATTGAGTCAGTGATGCCATTCAGCCATCTCATCCTCTGTCATCCCCTCCTCCTCCTGCCCCCAATCCCTCCCAGCATCAGAGTCCTTTCCAATGAGTCAACTCTTTGAATGAGGTGGCCAAAGAACTGAAGTTTCAGCTTTAGCATCATTCCTTCCAAAGCAATCCCAGGGCTGATCTCCTTTAAGATGGACTGGTTGGATCTCCTTGCAGTCCAAGGGACTCTCAAGAGTCTTCTCCAACACCACAGTTCAAAAGCATCAATTCTTCAGCGCTCAGCTTTCTTCACAGTCCAACTCTCACATCCATACACGACCACTAGAAAAACCATAGCCTTGACTAGATGGACCTTTGTTGGCAAAGTAATGTCTCTGCTTTTGAATATGCTATCTAGGTTGGTCATAACTTTCCCTCCAAGGAATAAGCATCTTTTAATTTCATGGCTGCAGTCACCATCTGCAGTGATTTTGGAGCCCGAAAAAATAAAGTCTGACACTGTTTCTACTGTTTCCTCATCTATTTGCCATGAAATGATGGGACCAGATGCCATGATCTTCGTTTTCTGAATGTTGAGCTTTAAGCCAACTTTTTCACTCTCCTCTTTCACTTTCATCAAGAGCCTTTTCAGTTCCTCTTCACTTTCTGCCATAAGGGTGGTGTCATCTGCATATCTGAGGTTACTGATATTTCTCCCAGCAATCTTGATTCCAGCTTGTGCTTCTTCCAGCCCAGCGTTTCTCATGATGTACTCTGCATATAAATTAAATAAACAGGGTGACAATATACAGCCTTGACATACTCCTTTTCCTATTTGGAACCAGTCTGTTGTTCCATGAACAGTTCTAACTGTTGCTTCCTGACCTGCATACAGGTTTCTCAAGAGGCAGGTCAGGTGGCCTGGTATTCCCATCTCTCAGAATTTTTCACAGTTTATTGTGATCCACACAGTCAAAGGCTTTGGCATAGTCAATAAAGCAGAAATAGATGTTTTTCTGGAACTCTCTTGCTTTTTCAATGATCCAGCGGATGTTGGCAATTTGGTCTCTGGTTCCTCTGCCTTTTCTAAAACCAGCTTGAACATCTGGAAGTTCATGGTTCACATATTGCTGAAGCCTGGCTTGGAGAATTTTGAGCATTATTTTACTAGCATTTGAGTTTGCCCTAGTAATACAGAGGGTCAAAAACAACAGAAATTCTCCCTCTCCCAGTTCTGGAAATTTACATCTGACCTTGAGGTGTCCTCAGGGCTGGTCCCCCCGCCCCGGAAGACTATAAGAAAGAATCTGGCCCACGTCTCCCTGCCAGCTTCGGGGGATGGTCAGTAGCCCCGGGTGTTCCTTGGCTGGAGGCAGCATCGTGCCTATCCCTGCTTCTCTCTTCACATGGACTTTTACTGTCTCTGACTCTTTACGTGGAATTGTAAAAAATAAGGGCATGAGTCATGTTAGGTTAGGGGTCCTCTCTATTTCAGTAGGATCTCATCTTCATTAATTACATCTGCAGCCACTCTCCTTCCAAATAAGCTCACATTTGAGGTCCTGGGTGTTAGGACTGCAACACATCTTTTTAAGGAGTGAGTGGCAGATGAGACTCAATCTATCACATCAGCTTTGGGTAAAAGTAGCCAAAATAGCCATTTTACTTGGGTAAAATAATGGGTGAGGGCCTTGCATCTTGTCTAAAAATCCTGGGACTGAGTCAGTTTGCGGAGTTGTTGCAAGGTTACTTGCCCGTGCATGCTCAGTCATGTCTGACTCTTTGTGATGCCACGACTGTAGCCTGCCAGGTTCCTCTATCTGTGGGATTCTCCAGGCAAGAATAGTGGAGTGGGTTGCCATGCCCTCCTCCAGGGATCTTCCTGACTCAGGGATCGAGCCTGCATCTCCCGTGCCTCCTGCATCTTAGGTGAATTCTTTTCCCCTGAGCCAGTGGGGAAGCTCGTTTCAAGGTGACTCTGGCCTCAAATACCGAGGAGCACCAGATGGGGAAGTCAGAGATATGACCGGTGTGGGTCTAACCTGACAGGTCAAAATTTCTCAGAGGGTGGTCCTTGGGGTTCTATAAGAACCACTTTGGGGGGAATGGTTGTGGGTTGGTGGGGGGAGGCGTGGAATCTTGTTAAAAACACAAACGAGATAAGACGTAGTGTCTTAAACTACACAAGGTCATGTTAGCATGTAGACAGAAATCCTCTTGTGTTGATTTACATATGGAACCTTCCTGAGAAGAATTTTCCCTGGTAGCTCAGATGGTAAAGAATGTGCCTGCTATGTGAAGGCCCCAGTTCAGTAGACACCACTTCAGTATTTTGGAGTGGAAATGGCAACCCATTCCAGTATTTTTGCCTGGAGAATTCCATGACCAGGGGAGACTGGCGGGCCACAGCCCATGGGGTCACAAAGAGTTGGACACGACTGAACAGCTAACAGCTTCCCCAGAGATGTACGGCAATCAGAATGTATCTGACTCTCCACTGGCTTCTTTGGGGAAGAGAAAATAAAGACGTGCTATTTCTAAAGTTCATTGATTGTTGCCTTCCTTGTTTGGATGGGTCTGCATTTTGCTAAAAACAAATGATGAGAATCTTTTGTCAGTAACTCAAAAAAAAAAAAAAAAAGAAAGAAACCCACAGATGAGAACTAGGAATCTTTTTTTCTGGGCAGGGGTTGTGGGTTGAATTGTGCTCTTAAAAAAAAATATATATATATATATGTATATATATATATATGCAAATCCTAATCCCCAGTATCTCATAATAAAATAGGCTTGTTGCACATGTAACTGGCTAAGACCGGGTCATGCTGGAGTACCATGGGCCACAATCTGGTGTTACTGATGGCCTTATGAGAAAAGGAGAAGGGACACAGACCCACAGGCAAGATGACTGCATGAAAAAGGAGAGATGTGGGGAGAAGACCATGCGATGCACAGGCAGAGACGGGAGAAATGCTCCCACAAGCCAAGGGATGCCAAGGAGAGCCAGTCACTCTGGGAAGATGGGAAGAGGCACGGAAGGATTCCCCATGGAGTCTCAGAGGAGCCCACCCCGCTGACACCTTGGTTTTTGACGTCTGGCCTCCAGGACTGTGAGAAAACACATTTCTGCTCATTTGAGCCACCCAGCTTGTGTGACTGTGAGACTACAGCACTAGGAAATGAATACAGGAAGTGTCTCAGGTGATTAGTGTGTCAAAATAGCTGAAAACCACTGAGTTGAAGAGTCTCGTGCACCCTCCAGCTTGCAGACCATGAGGCTGCAATGGGTGCCTCCAGGTCTGGATGCTTCCTCTTCCCCAGAAAACTGTCTATCCATCCAGGGTCCTGACACCAGGGCTCTCCAGAAGAGAACAAAGCCAGTGAGAAACTTCTGAATAAGATATTCATAACCTCGTCCCTACTTTGCAGATGGGAAGTGAGGAAAATGGCCTGAAGTTTCCAGACTGGTAGGTGTCCAAGCAAGGCTTCTACTTGGGACTGGGGGATGCTCAGCTCTCTGCTATGTCCGGCCTTCTTGTTGTCTCTGGGTCTGATGAGTTGCTGTTGTTTAGTTGCTAAATCATGTCTGACTCTTTGCAATCCCATGGACTTCAGCACGCCAGGCTTCCCTGTCCTTCACCAACTCCCGGAGCGTGTGCAAACTCATGTCCATCGAGTCAATGATGCCATCCAACCATCTCATCCTCTGCCCTCCTTTTCTCCTCCTGCCTTCAATCTTTTCCAGTGTCAGGGGCTTTTCCAATGAGTTGGCTCTTGGCATCAGGTGGCCAGAGTATTGGAGCTTGAGACTTAGCACAGTTCAGCAAATACCACAAGCATCAGCCACCGAGGTGGGTGCCCAAGAGGCAGAAGTGGACCATCCATCCACCTGCTTCACACTGCTGCATAGACTTTCAGGGGCACCTCTGAGCCCAAGCTTTAGGACAGCTGGGCTCTGCCAGCTGTCCCCTTCTAATGCCCCAAGAGTGACACATTCCCCAAAGCTCACTCTCTCCCTGAAACCCAGAGGCAGCCCCAATTCAGACCCCAGGACAGACGTCCCCATCTACCCTGCGGGGGACTCTGACCGCCTCAGTGGTCCGAGGGTGGCTAGTTGCAGTGAGGGGAAACCGAGTGGCCCTGGTGTCCTCTAATCCTCAAGGACTTGTAGAGGTTATGGCTTCTGCCTGTGTTCCCAGAAACATTCCAGACTCGGACCGCATTGTCCGGCCGGGGGCAGTGACTGAGTCACATGGAGGGGCTCTTGTCGGGGTCCTGGGGCCCAGCAAGGGCTCCTCCTTAGTCTGCATCATGTCACTGTTAGTCACGTGACATGTTGGACAGCTGACCAAACTGAGGCTGGCTTTACAGCTCCCAGGCCTTGGTCCTCCCATGTTCTCTGTTTATGGGACTTAATCTTTCTGCAGAACTGCGTGTCAACCTCAATTCTGTTTCTGTTCTCTGGTAGCCAAATCTGACTTTTATCTGGGTCTTACCTCCCTCCAGGAAAACTGTAAAAATCGGCTGAGCTCAGCTGGCCCAGGCCAGGGCTCTCTGCAAAACCAATGCTTTAAAAGCTTTCGGGTTCACCACTTCCTCCTTTAGGGCACGGTAAACTACCCAGGGCCAGGCTACCTGCCACAACCCAGGGTACCTTCCCTCCTATTTAGCCAGACCCAGCAAGCTCCAGGCTGTTAAACTAGCCTCTTACAAAGATTTGCTAATGTCGTCCTGACAACCATCCAGTTAGATAAGCACTGTTATGCTTCCCACTTTACAGATGCATACAACAAAAAAAGAGGCACAGAGATGTCAAGTAACTTAGCCAAGATCACATGGCTAGTAATTTTCAGAAACTGGACTCTGACCCAGAGAGAGCTCATAGTCAAAATTTCACAGAGCAGCTTGAAGGCCTGCAACTGTGAGCATGTGGGTGTGTAGATGGATGACAGACAGATGTTAGATAAACAGAAAGATGATAGCTTATAGGTAGATAACAGATGACATAAATAGATGATATAGATAATATAGATCCCATGGACAGAGGAGCCAGGCAGGCTACAGTGCATGGGATCGCCAAGAGTCAGACATGACTGTACAACTTTCACTTTTCACTTTCAGATAATATAGACAGCATGATGGAAAGAAGGGTAAAAAGGTAGATAAATGGATAGAGAATAGATGACTAAATAGATAGATGATAGAAGATATAGAATGATAAATAATAGATGATAAAGAGATGATAGATGATTGATTAATAAATAGGTAACAGAGTGATGGAAAGATAGATCAATGATGGATGATAGTAGGTAGATAGGAGATAGACAGATATTCTGTAGATGGAAGAGGCTGGTGAATCTCACAGGTGGTGGTTCAGTCCCTAAGTCATGTCACTCTTGCACCTCCTCTGTCCATGGGATTCTCCAGGCAAGAATGCTGGAGTGGGCTGCCTTTCCCTTCTCCAGGGGATCTTCCTCTCCCAGGGATTGAACCCAGGTCTCCCACATTGTGGGCCGATTCTTAACCAGCTGAGCCATCAGGGAAGCCCCAAATCTCACAGGAAACAGATATAATTTGCTATATGTATGTTATTACATATTTTTTTTTTTTCTAACGGTCTTTTAAAATTCCACACGGGCGCCCAGACTCATGAAGGCCTCCTCCAGAGGATGAAATAAATGCTCAGAGGAATCAAACATCTCATACAGGGGCCTCTGCCCAGAGGCTGAGAGCTGACCTGTCCCCAAGACTCCCCCTGGGGAAGGGGTGGCTTCCTCGGGCAGTGAGTAGGGGGTTGGGTGGGCATGGGGGAATGTGAGTCTCCCTGTTGGAAGTGAGCTTGAGGAAACGGACAGGAGTTGCCCTCGAGACGCCACCTAAAGTCTTCAGGACCAGGACACTGGGAATGAGGCCTCATAGTCAGGAGCCTGTGGACTGCGACCGTCTTAATCTCTGAGGAGACGTGAGGACGTGAGACCTCTCTGGTGCCAAGTTCCCACTTGCCCCACCCCCTACACCCTGGGGGTCTGCTGCTGGTGAAGAGTGCCCCAGCAGGGGGCAGGGGGACTCCCCTGCCCCAGGAGGCTGGTCTGGAGTCAGACCCAGGGGTTCAGCTCTGCCCACCTCCCCCCACCCCCCACCAGAGGCAACCTCTTGTGCCTCCGTTTCCCTGGCCTGTACAATGAGGACCTTAACAGCAACCGTGTCACAGAGAGGCTGTGCAGGTCAGGGAGTTTCCATATGAAAGGCAGTGGGTAGAAGCCAACCTTTGACCCTCCCTCCTCCTCCCCATATGACAATGGCTTTGCCACGGCAGTTACTAAAGTCAGACCCTGGGTTTGTCTTGGCCTGACCTGTTTCCATTTTCAATTGAAAAATTGAATTTGGATAGACTTCGGCCTGACTGGTCTGCTCCCTGGACCTCGCAGGCCAGCTCTGAGTAACTGCAGACAGGGTGGGGTCACCAGGGTTGGGCTGTTGGATATTTACCCCTACTCCTGTGGTTTTGGGCAGCCTGCTTCGTGACGGGCAGCGGCCTTAAGACTGGACTTTGCCAGAGGGCATTTGGGTCACTCTATGTGTTGCTGGAAAGGCCTGCTTTCAGACACACTGGGTCATCAGCCATGCGGGAGCTGCCTTCTTTTGACCAGTGGCCCCTCAGCGATCCCAAGTCCGGGGGACCACCAGACCCCCGGTGACTGTTGCTCTGTGGTGTGGGGTTGCCCTTTCCATGCAGGCAAAAGTCTGATGGCTCAGACGGTCAAAAATCTGCCTGCAGTGCTGGAAACCGGGGTTCGATCCCTGAGCCAGGAAGATCCCCTGGAGGAGGAAATGACAATCCACTCCAGTATTCCTGCCTGGAGAATCCCATGGACACAGGAGCCTGGTGGGCTACAGTCCATAGGGTCGCAAAGAGTCGGACACGACCGAGTGACTTTGTCTTTTCCATCTGGAAGTCATGGACTTCTCCTTCGTGACTGTCCCTGTGCTTCTCCAGCCCCCTGACACCTCGTTCACCAGAGCGCTGGGGAATGCAGAGGTGGGGAACCCCAGCCAGCCATGCCCCTGCCCCAATCATCTTTCCTGCCAACCCCCCACCTAGAGGTGTCTTTCCCTGGAGGGATTTGGTCAGCAGTGAAAGTGAAAGCCACTTACTCATGTCTGACTCTTTGTAATCCCTTGGAATATACAGTTTATGGAATTCTCCAGGCCAGAATACTGGAGTGGATAGCCTTTCCTTTCTCTGGGACATCTTCCCAAACCGGGGATCGAACCCAGGTCTCCCGCATTGTGGGCAGATTCTTTATCAGCTGAGCCACCAGGGAAGCCCAAGAATACTAGAGTGGATAGCCTATCCCTTCTCCAGAGGATCTTCCTAACCCAGGAATCGAACCAGGGTCTCCTGCATTGCAGGCAAATTCTTTACCAATTGAGTTGTCAGGGAAGCCCAGGGCTACTATCAAAAACTGTCCCAAAGTAGGCTGACTGGGGATTCATCCCTTCATGACCTCTGCAGATGGTTCCCTCTACCTATGACACCAGGCTAGATTGAACACTGAAAATTCTGTGAACCTAAAATTTGAATGAGGGGACTTCCTTGCTGGTCTAGTGATTAAGAATCCGCCTTCCAAAGCAGGAGACGTGAGCTTGATCAATCCCTGGTTGGGGACCTAAGATTCCACATGCGTAGGAACAACTAAGCCTGCATATAACAACTTCTGAGCCTGCACTCCAAAGCCTGTGTGCAGCAACCGGAGAGAAGCCCTGGAGCCACAGCGAAAGATCTCGCATGCCGTAACTAAGACCTGATGCAGCCAAATGACTATTAAAGCAAACAAACACTTGAATAAGAGCATTTAGATTGGGGCACAAGGTTGTGCATACATGTTGGGGGCTTTCTTATTGTTTTTGTCTTTCTGTTTTTCCTTTTCCATTATGGTTTATCACAGGCTATTGAATATAGTTCCCTGTGCTGTACAGTAGAAACTTGTTCTTTATCCATCCTATATGTAGAAGTTTACATCTATGAATCCCAAACTCCTAGTCCTTCCCACCCCCACCGCCGCCCCTACCCCTTGGCAACCAAAAGTCTATTCTCTGTGTCTGTGAGTATATTTCTGTTTTGTTCCGTTCAGTTCAGTCACTCAGTCGTGTCCCACTTTTTGCGACCCCATGAATCGCAGCATGCCAGGCCTCCCTGTCCATCACCATCTCCCGGAGTTTACCCAAACTCACCCCCATCGAGTCGGTGATGCCATTCAGCCATCTCATCCTCTGTCGTCCCCTTCTCCTCCTGCCCCCAATCCCTCCCAGCATCAGAGTCTTTTCCAATGAGTCAACTCTTCACTTGAGGTGGCCAAAGTACTGGAGTTCCAGCTTTAGCATCAGTCCTCCCAATGAACACCCAGGACTGGTCTCCTTTAGGATGGACTGGTTGGATCTCCTTGCAGTCCAAGGGACTCGCAAGAGTCTTCTCCAACACCACAGCTCAAAAGCATCAATTCTTTGGTGCTCAGCTTTCTTCACAGTCCAACTCTCACATCCATACATGACCACTGGAAAAACCATAGCCTTGACTAGATAGACCTTTGTTGGCAAAGTAATGTCTCTGTTTTGAATATGCTATCTAGGTTGGTCATAACCTTCCTTCCAAGGAGTAAGCGTCTTTTAATTTCATGGCTGCAGTCACCATCTGTAGTGATTTGGGAGCCCAGAAAAATAAAGTCTGACACTGTTTCCACTGTCTCCCCATCTATTTCCCATGAAGTAATGGGACCGGATGCCATGATCTTCGTTTTCTGAATGTTGAGCTTTAAGCCCACTTTTTCACGCTCCTCTTTCACTTCTGTTTTGTAAAGACGTTCATTTGTGCCATATTTTGGATTCTACGTGTAAGTGATATCATGCTGTATTTGTCTTTCTCTTTCTGACTCGCTTAGCATGATAACCTCTAGTTGCATCCATGTTGCTGCAAGTGGGTAGATATTGGACAGATAGACAGTGGATGTTTTTTTCTTTTTATGGCTGAGCAGTATTCCACTGTATATACATATCACATCTTCTTTATCCATTCATCTGTTGGTGGACATTTAGGTGGCGTCCACATCTTGGCTGTTGTGAACAGTGTTGCTGTGAACATATAGTTACATGTATATTTCAGAATTATAGTTTTGTCTGGATATATATCCAGGAATGTGATTGCTGGATCATATAGAAATTCTATTTTTAGCTTTCTGAGGAACTTTCATACTGTTTTCCACAGTGGCTGCACCAATTTACATTCCCACCAACAGTGTAGGAGGGTTCCCTTTGCTCCACACCCTCTTGGGCATTTGTTACTTGTAAACTTTTTAATGTCTGACCAGTGTGGGATGATACCTCATGTCATTCTGATTTGCATGTCTCTAATAATTAGTGATGAGCATCTTTTCATGTGCCTACTGGCCATCTATTTGAGCATGCTCCGGGAGTTGGTGATGGACAAGGAAGCCTGGCGTGCTGCAGTCCAGGGGCCACCTGACCTAGCGACTGGACTGAACTGAACTGGCCATCTGTATATCTTCTTTGGAGATATGTCTATTATGGTCTTCTTCCCCTTTTTCAATTGGGTTGTTGTTTTTTGATGTTGTTGATGAGTTGTATGAGCTGGTGTTATATTTTGGAGATTGCATCCCAGCCCTTGTCAGTTGCATCATTTGCAAATATTTTCTCCCATTGGGTAGGTTGTCTTTTTGTTTTTAATGATTTCCTTGCTGTGAAAAAGGGGACTTTGTATTTATTTAAAAATTTTTATCTAGAGCAAGAAGCCTTTAGACAAACCAGCCCAGAGTCCTGAATGATGAGAAGCTAGACAGCCTTCAGAACATACAGAAACCGGAGACTTTTCCAGGACTAAACCAGTCACTGGTTTTCTAGTGGACTGCGCGGCCAGCAGCCCCCTGAGGTGACTGGGTTATGATCCATGCTGGGAAGGGGGCGGGGGCGGTGGTGGCAGTTCCAAAGCTCCTGCACTCTACATCTTGTCAGTGATGTGGAACGATGCTCTTTCCTGAGCTTTGAGGTTTTATGCCATGCTGGGCCATTGGCATCAGATGCAAACAGAGTTAATAAATCTGCAAAAGGTCACCAGACAGTTTATCCCATTGGCACCAAGCCTAGAATTATAAGCAGTTCCTGACTTCTTCAAAGCCTTCTTGCTTTGAATTTTCCAAATCGAAAATAAATATTGAGGGCAGTTACCATCCCTTGGCCCTCTCATGTGTGAAGGATCTGTAAGTTCAAGAAACCTCTCGTTTCGTTCCACTTTGGCCTGTGGAACTTGTTAACTCAGTATCAACACAGTTCTTCCAGATTTTGAATAAAAAGACAGAGCACCCACTGGGCTCTGGGTTAATAGTTTCCTGTCTTAAAGAAGACTTGGGCATGCCGATATTCCTTCTCAGAGGAAAACAGCTGTTTGGTCTTCTCTTCCCTTCCTGAATGAATTGTGTTCCACTCGACCGCTATCCTCAGAGCATCCTCGAGGGGGCAGCAAACCCCAACTGTCCGGCCGCGTTTCCGGGGCCCTGGCAGCCCCTGAACCCACAAGAGCCGGTTTCAAGCTGGTCTCCAGAGGAGGGGGATGGTTATTGGATTACTGATCGCCTTCTCAGGCATTTCTTGGGGCTTGCCAGGAAAGCGCATCTCCTGGAGGGGAAAGCCAGAGCTCCCCTTGTCTCATTTTTAGAGCACGGCGAACATGACCAGACCTATTAATTACTTAATTGCGGTTCTGGGGCTTTGAAGATGAAAAAGCTGTGTAAGTGGCGAGTTCTGCTGTCTCCAGCCTGGGGAACTCTTTCAAGTTAGCAGCTTCACTCCGGTGACTTTCTCCGGTGACAAGGACCACCTGCCCCAACCCCTGTGGGTCAAGGGGGTGCCTCCTGGGTGAAGCCACTTGCAAACACTTCCTTGAGCTCAGAGCCACGCAGCAGGCTGCCCACGGAGTCCCAGCAAAGGGCTTAGTCATGCTCTGCCCTGGTGGAGTCCCCGGCCCCCAGGGGTGGCTGAAAAGCTGCAGGGGGTGCTGGCTCCGGGCTGACTCTCTGCTGGGCTGGAGCCCTGGTGACTCTGTGGCCCTGCCTCCAGGCGCTGGGACCAGCTCAGCCTGAGGCCATCCACCAGGGAGAGGAGGGCAGGGGAGGAGGGGAACCAGGGCGTCACCTGCACAGGTGCAACCAAAACACAGGTAAGGATGGAACCCCTTGAACGTGGAGCTGATGCTTAGTTTACAAAGAACTTTCTCAGCCGACCTTATCTCATGGGAATCAGGGGAAGATTCTGGGAAGGCTCTGTGAAGTTGAGGATGTGTGTGGGAGGAACACAGAGGAGCGGAAGGAGCAGAGATGCCGGTTAGAGGTGAGGCCGACGTGCAGAACGTCTTCTTTGAAAGCCCTGCTGTGCCCGCCCCCTCCACTTCCCCTTTCCAGTTAGATGGGACCACTGATGTGGTTAGAAAGGTGAAACCCTACTTCTAAGAGGTGCCTAGAATAGTCAGATTCATAGAGTCAGGAAGTACATTGGTAGATACTTAAGTCTGGGGCTGGGGGGTAAGCGGTGGGAGGGGTATGGGGACGTAGTGTTTAATGGGGTCAGAGTTTGAGTTGAGGAAGGAGATGATGCTTAGAGTTGCACAACAGTGTGAACGTACTTCGTGTCACTGAAATGTACAGCTGCTGCTAAGTCACTTCAGTTGTGTCAGACTCTGTGCGACCCCATAGATGGCAGCTCACCAGGCTCCCCCGTCCCTGGGATTCTCCAGGCAAGAACACTGGAGTGGGTTGCCATTTCCTTCTCCAATGCTTGAAAGGGAAAAGGGAAAGTGAAGTCGCTCAGTCGTGTCCAACTCTTCACGACCCCATGGACTGCAGCCTACCAGGCTCCTCTGTCCATGGGATTTTACAGGCAAGAGTACTGGAGTAGGGTGCCATTGCCTTCTCCAGAAATGTACAGTTAACTATGGCTAAAATAGTATGTTTTGTATTATGTGACTTTTATCACAATACAAAAAAAAAAGGCGAAATCCTAGAGGCAACTTACTATCCCCAAACTCTGACCTCAGCTAAGATGGGAGCCTTCGTGAGGACAGAATTAAAATTAATCCCTGTAAAGTGGGGCCTGTGACACACTCTGCTGCTCTTAATAAAGTAATTCTTGTGCATGTTGTAAATAGTCCTCCTTTGCATCTACACTGAAGGGCAGGAGAAACCACTGAAGAAACTAAGAAGTCCAGAATCACTGCCTGGGACTGGAGGGTAAAGAAGCACCGGTTCCAGGGCGTGGTCCTCCACAGCGGGGGCGAGGGTGTTTTCTTACCTAGCGGGGGTGTCCTTGTTTTCTTCCGCAGTGCAGGTGGCCTTTCACTGCAGCCCAGGGCCTGGAATGGCGCAGCTTCACTTAGTTTTTGGGGAACCCTAACTTGGCTGGATCACGGCGGCCTCAAGGGCAAAACCTGGACCTGCTTTACTTGGCAAGTGCAGGACGCAGCACAGGTTTGCCTACCTGGGTCTTCCATGCATGCGTGCTGTGGGTGCAGAGGTGCACCTGGGGGGCGGAGAGGGGACACCGGAGGAGAAGGGCCAGTTCATCAACACATCCCTGTGGTCCTTGAGGTCCTTTGGGTTACCAGGATCACAGAAGTGGCTCTTGGCTTATCAGCTTAATCAAAGTGTAATTAAAACTGGGGGTGTGCTGGAGGAAGACTGTGGTGTCATGGCTCAGAGAGTGTGTTATCCGTGCTAAGCTGCCCCTCTTTGTCCAGCTGTCTCTTCCCAGGAGAGCACAGTGATGCCCTTGACACGGTCACTGCAACTTTGGTGTCTGGGTCTTGTTGGCTGAACCTCCAACTCCCAGGAGCCTTGATCTGCTTAGATCAGTGGCGTGTGGCTAGTGGGTCAGTGTGTGTGTGTGTGTGTGTGTGTGTGTGTGTGTGTGCATGTGCACGCACAGGGGGTGAGCATACGTGTGCAGGTGTGTGGGTTATGTGTGCATGTGTGAGACCTTAGGGAACCAGTAGCTTCTCCAAGTTGTGTATTTCATGTCATATATTTTCATGCATTATTTTGTGTGAAACCCTTGCCATAACCCTACTAGGGTGGGGAGTGGGAAGGATCATTTTTTCATATCCAACATTAAACTTGGCAGGAAAGAGCACTAATCTGTAGAATTTTCTTCAGTTAGTTCTCTACATATTTCCTATGCTATGCTATGCTAAGTCACTTCAGTCATGTCCGACTCTGTGCGACCCCATAGATGGCAGCCCACCAGGCTCCCCCGTCCCTGGGATTCTCCAGGCAAGAGCACTGGAGCAGGTTGCCATTTCCTTCTGCAATGCATGAAAGTGATAAGTGAAAGTGAAGTTGCTCAGTTGTGTCGGACTCTTAGCTACCCCATGGATTGCAGCCTAACAGGCTCCTCTGTCCATGGGATTTTCCAAGCAAGAGTACTGGAGTGGGGTGTCATTGCCTTCTCTGACATATTTCCTACAAGATAGCATATTTTCTTTAGGGGTTATCAGGTATTCTGCTAATAGAAAGTTTAGAGATCAGAGCAAAGTACCAAGAAAAAAATTGACGTAGCTCATGATCCCATAAAGGTCTTAAATGATCTGGACAACCACGATGGTGTGGTCACTCACATAGAGCCAGACATCCTGGAGTATGAAGTTAGGTGGGCCTTAGAAAGCATTACTATGGACAAAGTTAGTGGAGGTGATAGAACTCCCGCAGAGCTATTTCTAATCCAAAAAGGTAATGCTGTGAAAGTGCTGCACTCAATATGTCAGCAAATTTGGAAAACTCAGCAGTGGCAACAGGACTGGGAAAAGTCAGTTTTCATTCTAATTGCAAAAAAAAAGCAATTGGCAAAGAATGTTCAAAGTAACATACAATTGGATTCATTTCACATGCTAGCAAGGTAATGCTCAAAATCTTTTAATCTAGGTTTCAGCAGTTCCTGAACCAAGAAGTTCCAGATGTACAAGTTGGATTTAGAAAAGGCAGAGGAACAAGAAAGCAATTTGCCAACATCAAGGGAATTAAAGAAAAACATCTACTTCTGCTTCATTGACTACACTAAAGTCTTTGACTGTGTGGATCACAACAAGCTGTGGAAAAATCTTAAAGTGATGGGCATACCAAACCACCTTACATGTCTTCTGAGAAACTGTATGTAGGTCAAGAAGCAACAGTCAGAACTGGACATGGAACAACTGACTGGTTCAAAATTGGAAAAGGAGTATGTCAAGGCTGTATATTGTCACCTTGCTTATTTAACTTTTATGCGGAGTACATCACAAGAAATGCTGGGCTGGATGAATCACAAGGTGGAATCAAGATTGCCAGGAGAAATATCAACAACCTTAGATATGCAGATGATACTACCTTTATGGCAGAAAGTGAAGAGGAACTAAAGACCCTCTTGATGAAAGTGAAAGAGGAGAGTGAAAAAGCTGGCTTAAAACTCAAAATTCAAAAAAACTAAGATCATGGCATCCAGTCTCATCAGTTCAGTTCAGTCACTTAGTCGTGTCGGACTCTTTGAGACCCCTTGAATTGCAGCACGCCAGGCCTCCCTGTCCACCACCAACTCCAGAGTTCACTCAGACTCACGTCCATTGAGTCAGTGATGCCATCCAGCCATCTCATCCTCTGTTGTCCCCTCCTCCTCCTGCCCCCAATTCCTCCCAGCATCAGAGTCTTCTCCAATGAGTCAACCCTTCACATGAGGTGGCCAAAGTACTGGAGTTTCAGCTTTAGCATCATTCCTTCCAAAGAAATCCCGGGCTGATCTCCTTCAGAATGGACTGGTTGAAAGTGGAAGTAGTGACAGATTCTTTTTTCTTTGGGCTCCAAAATCACTGAGGACTGTGATTGCAGCCATGAAATTAAAAGACATTTGCTCCTTGGAAGAAATGCTATGGCAAACCTAGACAGCATATTAAAAATTAGAGACGTCACTTTGCCAACAAAGATCCATATGGTCAAAGCTATGGTATTTCTAGTAGTCATGTACTGATGTGAGATTTGGACCATAAAGAAGGCCAAGTGCTAAAGAACTGATGTTTTCAAATTGTGGTACTGGAGAAGCTCTTGAGAGTCCCTTAGACAGCAAGGACATCAAACCAGTCAATCCCATAGGAAATCAACCCTGAATATTCATTGGAAGGACTGATGCTAAAGCTCCAATACTTTGGCCACCTGATGTGAAGAGCCGACTCGTTAGAAAAGACCCTGATGATGGGAAAGATTAAGGGCAAGAAGGGAAGGGGATGACAGAGGATGAGATGGTTGGATGGCATCATTGACTCAATGGACATGAGTTTGAGCAAACTCTGGGAGACCGTAAAGGACAGGGAAGCCTGGCACGCTGCAGTCCATGGGGTTGCAAAGAGTCAGACACAACTTAGCAACTGAACAACAGCAACAACAACAACAATGATCCTGCCATTCAGAGAACAACTGTCTCCTTTGGTAGATATCATATATAACATATATAATACAAATGGACATGTATTATAATGTATATGCATATAATGAGCACATTTTTTTTGGTGATCTTTCTTTGCATTTGCTGAATTTCCCACTCCTTAAATAGCCTGTTAAGTTATTTTAAATGGGTGTAACTATCACATACATGTAGGTAATTTACTTCTCCATTTTTGGACATTAAGGTGCTTCCAGTTCTTTCCTGTTATAAGCAATGAAGTAATAAACGTCATGGAAGAAGGGTCTTTGTACACCCTCTGGTTATTTCCTTAGGATAAATTTCTGTGAGTACACATGTTGTGCTAAGGATATTTTTAAGGTGTTTTGATAAGTTAGGATCAAATGCCCTCCTGAAGTGTTGTACCAAGTTCTCCCTCTATGTTAAACAAGATAGTGACTCTGAGTGTTATTCATTTGCAAAATAGGTTCCTATTTTACAGGTGTGTGCTCAGTCACTCAGTCGTGTCTGACTCTTTGCGACCCTGTGGACTGTAGCCCACCAGGCTCCTCTGTCCATGGGATTATCCTGGCAAGAATAGTAAAGTGAGTTGCCATTTCCCTCTCCAGGGGATCTTCTCGATCCAGGGATAGAACCCGCGTCTTCTGCATTGGCAGGTGCATTCTTTACTACTGTAGCACTGAGCCATTTTACAGAAGACAGTGACATTTCATTGTGTCTTAATTTTTTAATAGTTTATAAATAATTATTTTTGAGGTGTAACATGTAAATGCACACATCTTAAGAGGACAATGCAATGAATTTTTACGTATAGAAATGTCCATGTTTCCACTGTCCAGGTCAGGGTGTAGACATTTGCACCACTCCAGGAGGCCCTCTGTGCCCCCTCCCAGATAACTCTCACCACCACCCCACCCCACCTCACCCCTGGCTAGAAGATAACCACTATTTTGCCTTTTCCACTTTAGAACAGCGTGTCTGTTTGTGACTCTCATATAAATTGAAATATAAGTACTACTCTGTCCCTGAAATTCACCCATGTCAATTTCTGCACCTGTAGCTTGCTTTTTCTCACTGCTGAGTCTATTCCATTGTATGAATAAACCACACTTTACTTATCCATTTCTCCATGGAAGTACATTTTAGTTGTTTTCAGTTTTGACTTACAATGAGTAAAACTCATTCTTTTTTTTCTTAAAAAAGTTTTATTAATATACAGTTGACATAAAATAAAACACATATTTAAAATGCATGAATTTTGAAATATGTAAACACACTCATGAAACTGTCTCTACAGTTAAGGTGGGAACCATATCTACCATCCTTGGAGGTTTCCTTCTGATGTTTTGTATTCCCTTGCCTTCCCACTCTTATTACTATTATAGTTGACCCTTGAACTACACATGTTTGAACTATGGAGGTCCACTTATAGGAGGATTTTTTTTCAGTAAATACATACTGAGAGTACTTCATGGTCCACAGTTAGTTAAACCTGAGGATGCAGAACTTTGAATAACCGAGGTTGGATTGTTAATATGATACTCAACTGTGTAGGGGGCTTGGCACCCCTAAACTCTGAGTTGTTCACGGGTCAGCTGTACCTTGTCCTTTCTAGAAGTTTATAGAATCATACAGTATGGATTCTTAGTGATCTGGCTTCTTTGACTCTGCCGTGAACATTCTTATAATGTCTTTTGAACCTAAGCACTCACATCCCTGGAGTGTATGCCCAGGTGTGAAATGTCAAGTCAGACAGCATTCATATATTTAGTTTTAGTAGATCCAAAGATTTCTAGGTGGTTATATCAATTTAATTTCCCACCAGACATGCATGAGAATTCTACTTGCTCCACATCCTTGCCAACACACAGTATTTTTGTCCTTTTAATTTCAGACATTCTGGTTTAACCTATATTTTTATTATTAGAGATGAAGTTTATTATTTTTGGTGTGTGTGTATTGATGATTCAGATTTCTGGCTTTTTTAATTGCTTGTTCAAGAAGACTTCTATCCTTCTTTTGTATTGGAGAGACTGTTTCTTATTGATTTTGAGTTCTTTGTTTATTACTATTAATATTATTGTCACACTCGGTAGTACATGTTGCCAAGAGATATATGCTTTTGTTTAAATAAAATGGGGGTGAAAGCGAGCATGTACTGAAGCCTTACTATGGACCAGGCACTGCTCTAAGGGTTTTATAAATAATCTCATCAATTTTTATGGTTTCCTTGATGGCGCAACTGGTAAAAAAAAAAATCTGCCTGCAACGTAGGAGATACAGGAGACTTGGGTTCAATCCCTGGGTCAGAAAGATGCCATGGAGGAGGAAATGGCAACCCACTCCAGTATTCTTGCCTGGAAAATCCCATGGGCAGAGGAGCCTGGTGCACTACAGTCCAAAGGGTTGCAAAGAGTCAGATACGACTGAGCGTGCATGGACGTATCAATCCTTAGAGTCTACAGAAGAAGAAATGGAAGACACAGAAAGGTTAAAGAGCTTGCCTAAAATGATACTGTGAATAATCACTGGGGTGGGATTCATAGTACACCCTTGCTCACCAGATCACGATAGTCTACCATCTCATGAGTTTTCAACTGGAGCACTGACTGTCAAACTGTGGAGTCTTCCTTTATAATTGTCTTGGAGTGATGATTTCATTCCATGATGTGACTGATTCTGTTTTATTCTGTTTGTGTGCTCATCCTGATGCACATTGGAAGAGACGTAGTGTGATCAGGATTTCTGACACCACTGGGCATTAAGCAGCTGAGATCCCTTTGGTGGTCATCCATTAGTCCGGGACCCTGTCTCCCCAAGCCTCCTCCCTGCTGGTACCCTTGGCCCCTGGCAGACCATGCTTCTTGGTGTCTCCTGCCCACTGCTTGGGTTCAGGGCTCTCTAGCTCAGTCCTGTATGTGCAGGGCTAAATTGCTATTAGAGACAGGGGTGCAGTTAGTTCGTTCAGTACCGTTCTCCTCTCACACCCAAGACACCTATATTCCCATGTTGAGAAGTGATTCTTGAAATAATGCTGGCAGCCAACTCTGGTTCTGTTCATTCCAAGTACTTTGTGTACAGCACATATAGGTAGGTCATTTAATCCTCGAATGTTTTCTTAGAATAACAGTCATACCTACCACTTACCTGCCTACAGGGACATAAAGTGGAAGTATGAATTATTATAATGTGGTGTTCAAAATTTAAATATTTTTAAAACTAAAAGTTCAACAATCCAAAAAGGAAATTATGATGCAACATGAAACAGTGGGAGTTTGCAAAAATAAAGGTTTTGGAAAAACACACACACATGCACAGACAAGAACACTTCCTTGTCTTGGGAACTACAGTGGCCTCGGGGCTAGTGCCTGGGCTGGGCACTGGACACCCCAATTCTGCCTTGGGCACTGGCTACTAAATTCCTTGCAGCTGTGGAATCTCGTCTCTGATGGTCCAGACCCTGTGAAGCGGGTCCTCTTCCTCTAAGAGGGGCTGGTGGCCCCTCATCCCACTTCTGTGTCGTCACTCTAATCTCAGGCTTCCCCCTTTCAATGACTCTGACAGCCTCCCCTCTCAGTCACTCCCTGCCAGACACTCTCCCCCAAGCCAGTCCTCAAAGCATTTCTGGATTCATCTTAAACCATCTATATCAACAAGTCATTTCTCAAAAGCCCACAGTAAAAAAATTCATTTTAGAATGTGAACCCCCAGCTACGTGTGTGGGCATATACACATTTGTATGCATACATATGGGCTTCCCTTATGGCTCAGCTGGAAAAGAATCTGCCTGCCAGGTCAGGGAGACCTGGGTTCGATCTCTGGGTTGGGAAGATCCCCTGGAGAAGAGAAAGGCTACTCACTCCAATATTCTTGGACTTCCCTTGTGGCTCAGCTGGTAAAGAGTCTGCCTGCCAGGTCAGGGAGACCTGGGTTTGATCCCTAGGTTGGAAATATCCCCTGGAGAAGGGAAAGGCTACTCACTCCAGTGTTCTGGCCTGGAGAATTCCATGGAGTCCATGGGGTTGCCAAGAGTCGGACACAATGGAGTGACTTTCACTTTCACTTTTCATGCATACATATATACATGCAACGGGTAAAAAAACTTGAGACAAGATTCATGAGGAACCTCCCTGGTGGCCCAGTGGTAAAGAATCCATCTTGCAAAGCAGGGGATACTGGTTTGATCCCTGGTTGGAGAAAGATGACGAAGCCTACGTGCCACAACTCTGAGCTCGGGCACCACAACTGCAGAGCCCTTGAACTGCCCTGAAAAGGTCCCAAATGAAGTGAGGAAGATTCTGAGAGGGCCTCAACTAAAACCTGAAGAAGGTAATTAATTAATTAATTTTTTAAAAGGTTCATGAAATGTGAATTTCCTGTGTGATAACCTCTCTGGCATCTTCTATTTCATTCCATTCCATTTTATTCTATTCCATTCATTTAATTTGATTCCACTTTATTAAAATTAATGTTTCTGGTGCCCCAATGCCTTTATTTCATGACCCCTTAATGGGTTGTCCCCATACTTTGACTCAGAGGGGAAGTTCAAAATTTTTAGACTTCTTTGCAAGGTTTTCGTGAACTGGCTAGCCCCAGATTCCCCCACTCCTGCCACACACTGACTAACATCCTATCAGCTTTTTTTTTTTTTTTCAGGTCTCCATGTAGAACTCTTGGCTTTATTTCCTCAAACTGGCTCATTGTAGCAGTTCCTGACGCTCAAGGCTCTCTGGCTGTCTTGGTGTGTCTCATTCTCTTCGTTATGCTGCTGGTCTTGTGAGCCCAGCTCAGTTTCTGCCTCCTTCCTGAAGGGTCCTTGACCACAATCCCCCTCTCTGGGTTTCTGCCCAATACACCTGGCACCTAGATCAGGAGAATGGACTCTGCTTTCATGATGCTTCATTTATGAATAACCCACCATATCTAGGTTGCTTTCCCAGTTCAAACCATGGAGAAATGCTTGCCCAGAAGTAGAACACTTAGCATGTCAGCAAGTTACTGAAAGTGTTACAGCAAGTTACTGAAAGTAAAAGCGTTAGTCACTTAGTCGTATCCGACTCTTTGTGACCCAGGGACTGTAGCCCACCAGGCTCTCCTGTCCTTGAGATTCTCCAGACAAGAATACTGGAGTGGGTTGCCATTCCCTCCTCCGGGGGATCTTCCCGACCCAGGGATCAAACTCGGGTCTCCTGCATGGCAGGCCGATTCTTTACCGTCTGAGCCACCAGGGAAGCCCCACCCCGCCGCCCCCAGCAAGTTACTGGCGGCTCAGAATACCCAACGCTTCCTTTCCCACAGCCTCTACTTTCAGACTGCCTGTGGTAATGGTGAGGAAATCAGAATGTTTTGGTAACATGTTGAAACCAGAAACCGATTTTCCTGCTGAGATAAACAATGCTATACAGGCAGGTATACCTGAACAAACGTTTTGCATGCTGTGCTTAAAGACGGTGACAGACTTTCCTAAGGTTAGCCAAACAACCTAGCTTCCACTCAGAACGTTGTTTTTACAGGAAAATACATTACATCGCATAAGGCTCTACACCACTGACCTACAAACAACTTTTGGAACTCTGCCTGTCCTTGGATTAGCACCTCCTGTACTTGCTTGGCTCACCCCGTTTCTATGTGAGTATATCTTTATCTCCCCAACTCGATGCCAAGCCTTGGAGCACAGACCTGTGTCCCCAGCTTCCCTCTATTTGTTCCCAGGCTGAGCAGGGAGTCTCCTCTCTCTGTAACCACTTGTGGGTGACACTGCCCTCTCCCCGCCTCCTCTGGCTGCCCAGCCTCCTCGGCTCTGCCTTCCTCTTGGTTTATCCCAGAGTAAGTTGGTCCCATCCATTGTTTGGAACAGCACCCCACTCCAGTACTCTTCCCTGGAAAATCCCATGGACGGAGGAGTCTGGTAGGCTGCAGTCCATGGGGTCATTGAGATTCGGACATGACTGAGCGACTTCACTTTCACTTTTCACTTTCATGAAAAGTGAAAGGAAATGGCAACCCACTCCGGTGTTCTTGCCGGGAAAATCCCAGGGACGGGGTAGCCTGGTGGGCTGCCGTCTCTGAGGTCACACAGAGTCGGACACGACTGAAGCGACTTAGCAGCAGCAGCAGCAGCAGCAGCAAGGGATTCTTATTAGGAAAGTGGAAACAAAGGAAGGAGACAAGAGAATAGGGGAGGAGAGGAAAGGAAGAGGCATGGAAGGAAAAGGAGATGAGAAAGGTGCGAAGGTAGATGGAGAAACGTAGAGAGGAAGACAGATGGCAAAGGTGGGGGGAAGGAAAATGTAAACAGGGGAAGAAAGAGGTGAGAAGAGAAAAAAGAAGAAGAGGAGAAAATAGATAAAAGGGCAGTAAAAGGAAAAGAAAAAAAAAATTCTCCCAATTTGACCAGAAATTGTTTTCCCCAGGAAAAACAAAACAGAGAATGAGATGAGGTGAAGGCAAGAAAGTGAGAACCGTGATTCAGGATTCCTGTCTTAGACGAAAAGAGATCAAGGTGCACAGTTTCGACTCTACAAGATGAGAAGAATCATGGAGATGGGTGGTGGTGATGGTTGCACAACATTATAGGTGCATTTAATACCACTGGGCTGTACACCTGCAAGTGGGTAATGTCAGTCACTCAGTTCAGTTTAGTCGCTCAGTCATGTCCAACTCTTCTGTGACCCCGTGGACTGTAGCCCACCACCCTCCTCTGTCCAGGGGATTCTCCAGGCAAGAATACTGGAGTGGCTTACTGTTTCCTACTCCAGGGGATCTTCCCAACCCAGGGATCCAACCCAGGTCTCCTGCATGGCAGGCAGATTCTTTACCCTCTGAGCCACCAGGGACTCTGCAAGTGGTTAAGATGGTCAATTTTATGTCATCTGTATCTTGCCATAATCAAAAGCACTATTTAAAAAGTTCCCATATATCCCCGTTTGATCAAGCTCCCATTTGACATTCAACTGCTGCTACTACTATGTCACTTCAGTCGTGTCCGACTCTATGTGACCCCATAGATTGCAGCCCACCAGGCTCCCCTGTCCCTGGGATTCTCCAGGCAAGAACAGTGGGTTGCCATTTCCTTCTCCAATGCATGAAATGGAAAAGTGAAAGTGAAGTTGCTCAGTTGTGTCCGACTCCTAGCAACCCCATGGACTGCAGCCTACCAGGCTCCTCTGTCCATGGGATTTTCCAGGGAAGAGTACTGGAGTGGGGTGCCATTGCCTTCTCTGACATTCAACTAGTAGTTTGTATTTGGTATATATACTAAATTTTATTGCATTTTTTTTAAAAAAATGTTTATTTATTTGCTTATTTGGCTGCGCTGGGCCTTAGTGGCAGCACCAGGGATCTTTAAACTTTGTTGCAGCATGCGGGATTTTTAGTTGAAGCATGAAGGATCTAACCTGGGTCCCCCTGCATTGGGAGCTTGGAGTCTTAGCCCCTACCAACCAAGGAAGTCCCTTATTGCATATTTTTAAAGTATAAAATGAATTCCAAGCTTCATTCTAGACATCCCATAGCATTGTTTATTTAAAATAAATGAGAGAAATGCTCCAGGGTGCAAAGATTGGCTGAGAAAGGAAATGAGGGAAATTTATGGAGTTTTGATAATGTTCCATTCTGTATCTTGATAAGCAGTTAGGTTACATGGGTGGGTGCAGACACTTATGATCACAAATGTACATTTAAGGATTGTACATTTCCTTGCATGTAAATCTTACACCAAAAGAAAAAAACTGTAAATAAATATTTAACTAAAAAAGGAGAGGGTTTGGGCAGATGTTTTTAATGAATGAGGAGCTATAATCCTAACAGCATCACCAGTTGTTTGCTGACCCAGCTAAGCTGGTAAGGACAAGAGTACTCATTCTCTGCAGCTTTGGGGTGCAGGTGACCCTCCAGGGCCTGGCTCAAGTTGCAGCCTCCCAGGGTGAGGTATTGCTCTGAAGTTGAGTGGGCATTGTCCCCTCAATTCCCTAGAGCTGTGGTCCTGCGCATCCTTGGAGTGGGAGGAGGCAGATGTCAAGCAAGACCACTGAAGGTTCTGGAGGCTTTCAAATCCCCAAGTGCTGTCGGGGTGTGGCCCTGAACACCTGCATCAGGGTCTGGTGCATACCTGCCTCGACACACCAGGCTCTGAAAAGCAAAGAGAGGTTAAGAATACAAAACCAGATGCAAAGGTCCACCAGAAGGCCTTTCCCTCAGTTCCTTAAACTGGCTTGTTGTGTCACTGATGATAAGACTTTGGAGGATGAGGTGAAATGAACCCTCTGTGCTCCGGTTCCAAATGCCCTCTCTTGACTTATAACATGTTCCTCCTAGGGAGGGTCCTTGAGCTACCAGGAGGAAAAAAAAAATCACTTGTGGGCTACATAATAGAAAACAATTTAATAATGGGTTTTATTTTGAGAGAGGGGAATACATACAATGTCATCTACTTTTTTGGTAAACAATGTGGGACAGAGAACTCTCTTTGATTTTAGCAAAAATAATACATACATACGTTGGCTTAATGTTGAAGCTAGTTAAGAGAAGGAGACAAAAAGAGGAAGAAAGTGAGGGTAGATGGAAATCAGAAAGATGGAGGGACTTCCTGGGGGTCCAGTGGTTAAGAATCCAACTCCACCTTCCAATGCAAAGGACAGAGGTTGGATCCCTGGTCGGGGAACTAGGATCCCATGTACTGTGGGGCAACTAAACCCGTGGCACAACTAGAGAGTCCCCATGCCGCAACATAGATCTGCCCCACAAGATGCATTGAAGATCCTGTGTGTCGCAACTAAGACTCAAGGCAGCCAATAAATATTTTCCTTAAAAGGAAAGAAAGATGGAGAGAGGCAGAAAAGAATGAGGAAGAAAAGGAAAACGAAGGAAGAGAGAAAGAGAAAGATGACTGAGAGGGAAAATAGGACAAATATTCTGTATAAAACACATAGATGCACACAGAGAGAGACCCCCAGAGATGAAAGGAAAAAGATACCCATGTCAGGTCGGTGTGGGGAGGGTGGTGCCCCTACATACACAGGTGAGCACAAAGGCTGGATCAGGAAGAAATGGTTTCAAGCTGGGGTCTTTACAGTGGCCCCTAAAACACACAAAAAATCATGCTGCTTTTTCACATCTGCAACATGGGTGAAGACTGCTTCCACCATGACCAGATGGCATTAAATTAGAGGTCAGACATCAGAGTGACCATCGCTACTCCTGAATGATTCGGATGACATATGGGTCCCCTTTTGGTGATGAGCTTTTCTCTAGTTTTCCTCTTCAGCGAAGACAGATTTTCAAGCAGCGTTTGTGCCCTTAGAATAATTTGTCATCAATTCATTTGGACATAAGATGGGGGTAATGGCCTCTTAAAGGTGTCCAGGTCTTCATCTTCAGAAACTGTGACTAGATTATGTTACACATTAAAGGGAAATTAAGGTTACAGATTGAACCAAGGTTACTAATAGGTTGTTGTTGAAATAAAGAGATAGTCCTGGATCATATGGGGGACCTGGTGTAAACACAGAGGTCCTGAATGGGGACGCAGAAGAGTTAGGAGTAGAGAGACAGCATCGGGAGAAAGACTCCAACTGCCACTGCTAGAGTTAGGATGGAGGAAGGGGCCCTGATCCGTGGAATGTGGGTGCCTCTAGAAGCTAGAAAAAGCCAGAAAATGGATTTCCCCCTGAAACCTCCAGAAAGGCACGCAGCCCTGCTGATACCTTGATTTGAGCCCAATGACACCCGTTCAGACTTCTGACTGACAGAACTGAAAGAGAATATATTTATATTTTCTAAAGCCTCTAAGTCTGTGATCATTTGTTACAGCAGCCTTACAAACCAAACATAGACAGACAGCTCTTGAAAATCTATTCAAAAGACTTAAAACTCTTTGGTATGCATGCAATGAATACTTCATTTTCAGGCAGCCTTTGTATTATATGTATATTTGAAAACATCAACCCTGATAATCTGTCTTGTGGGTCAACAAGATGACTATTATGGGTTTTTTTTAATATAAATTTACTTAAAATTGGAAGCTAATTACTTCACAACACTGCATTGGTTTTGCCATACATCAATATGAATCTGCCACGGGTATACATGTGTTAAATAGCTATTCTTTGAACTCAGTTGAGGAGTTTTCATTATTTTACAATTAGTTTGGAATGTATGTTTGAGTGTATCACCACAAAACCCATATTACACAGGAAAACTTGAAGTAGCCTAAGCTTCAGTTGCTGTTGTTGTTCAGCTGCTAAGTCATATCAGACTCTTTGCAGCCCCATGGACCGCAGCACTCCAGGCTTTCCTGTCCTCCACCATCTCCCGGAGTTTGCTCAGACTCATGTCCATTGAGTTGGTGATGCCATCCAACCATCTCATCCTCTGTCATCCCTTTCTCCTCCTGCCCTCAGTTTTTCCCAGCATCAGAGTCTCTTCTAATGAGTCGGCTCTTCGCATCAGGTGGCCAAAATAGTGGAGCTTCAGCTTCAGCGTCAGTCCTTCCAATGAATATTCAGGACTGATTTCCTTTAGGATTGACTTGTTTGATCTCCTTGCAGTCCAAAGGACTCTCAACTGTCTTCTCCAGCACCACAGTTCAAAAGCATCAATTCTTCAGCACTCAGCCTTTTTTATGGGTCAGTTCTCACATCTGTACATGACTACTGGAAAAGCCAAAGCTTTGACTAGACACGTCTTTGTCAGCAAAGTGATGTCTCTGATTTTTAATATGCTGCCTAGGTTTGTCATAGCTTTTTTTCAAGAAGTATATGTCTTTTAATTTCATGGCTGCAGTTACCATCCACAGTAATTTTGGAGCCCAAGAAAATAAAATCTGCCACTGTTTCCACTGTATCAAACCTGGGTCTCTCACATTATAGGCAGACTATTTACCATCTGAGCCACCAGGGAAGCCTCCTAAGCTCTAGAGAGCTATGAAAATTGGTGACCATCTGGAGAGCTGGAAGTATAGACACCTCTTTCCTAGTGGTTCAGATAGTAAAGAATCTGCTTGCAATGTGGAGACCTAGGTTTAATACTTAGGTAGGGAAGATCCCCTAGAGAAAGGCATGGCAACCCATTTGTTGCCTGGAGAATTCCAGGGACACAGGAACCTACTGGACTACAGTCCATGGGGTCACAAAGAGTTGAGCACGACTGAGCGACGAATACTTTCACATCAATAAAAGTTTAACTGTTCCCTTTATGTGGAGCTGGAGCCTCCAAAACCATAAGTCTTTGCGTCAGAGAAGGTTTAGATCCTGGTTGCCTGTTGGCACCACTGGGAAACTTCTAGAAGTCCTGATGGGTACACTGCATGTAAGTGAGAATTTGGGGGAGGGCAAGTAGGTATTAGTATTTTGTGCAGCTCCCCCGGTGGTTCCGGTGCAGCCAAGATTAAGAACTAAGGCTTTCAAGGGACCCAAGGAACAGACCCAAGGACCCTCTGGGGGCATCGAGCATGCCTGTCTTCTGCACAGGGGCTGCACAGGTAGACACAGAAGTGGGGAAAGATGTGGGGGTGATTCAAGACTCCACGACATAAAAAGGAATGGAATTATGCCATTTGCAGCAACATGGATGGATCTAGAGATTATCATATTAAGTGAAATGAGACAGATAAAGACAAATATCATATGATATCACTTATCAACAACCTCAGATATGCAGAAGACACCACTCTTATGGCTGAAAGTAAAGAAGAACTAAAGAGCCTCTTGATGAAAGTGAAAGAGGAGAGTGAAAAGGTTGTCTAAAGCTCAACATTCAGAAAACTAAGATCATGGCATCTGGTCCCATCACTTCATGGCAAATAGATGGGGAAACAGTGGAAAGAGTGGCTGACTTTATTTTTCTGGGCTCTAAAATCACCACAGATGGTGACTGCAGCCATGAAATTAAAAGACGCTTACTCCTTGGAAGCAAAGTTATGACCAACCTAGAGAGCATATTAAAAAGCAGAAACATTACTTTGTCAACAAAGGTCTGTCTAGTCAAGGCTATGGTTTTTCCAGTGGTCATGTATGGATGTGAGAGTTGGACTATAGAGAAAGCTGAGCGCTGAAGAACTGATGCTTTTGAACTGTGGTGTTGGAGAAGACTTTTGTGAGTCCCTTGGACTGCAAGGAGATCCAACCAGTCCATCCTAAAGGATATCAGTCCTGGGTGTTCCTTGGAAGGACTGATGTTGAAGCTGAAACTCCAATACTTTGGCCACCTGATGCGAAGAGCTGACTCATTTGAAAAGACCCTGATGCTGGGAAAGATTGAGGGCAGGAGGAGAAGGGGACGACAGAGGATGAGATGGTTGGATGGCATCACTGACTCAATGGACATGGGTTTGGGTAAACTCTGGGAGTCGGTGATGGACAGTGAGCCCTGGCGTGCTGTGGTTCATGGGGTCACAAAGAGTGGGACACAACTGAGTGACTGAACTGAATTGATATATGGATTCTAAAAATAATGATACAAATGAATTTATTTATGAAACAGAAATAGACATGGAAAACAATCTTATGGGGATAGTGGCAGGGTAGGGGGTGAGAGAGATGAATTAGAAGTTTTAGATCAAGAGATAACACAGTATTATGTATAAAATAGATAAAAAATCTACTGTACATATATTGCACTGGGAATTATACACATTATCTTATAATAATCCATAAGTGAAAAGAATCTAAAAAAAGTGTAACTGAATCACTCAGTTATACACTTGAAACTAATACAACTTTGTAAATTAACTATGAAAAGTATTCATCACTCAGTTGTGTCTGACTCTTTGTGACCTCATGGACTGTAGCCTGTCAGGCTCCTCTGTCCATGGGATTCTTCAAGCAAGAATACTGAAGTGAGTAGCCATTCCTTTTTCCGGGGATCTTCCAGACCCAGGGATCAAACCTGGGTCTCTTGCACTGCAAGCATATTCTTTACTGTCTGAGCCACCAGGGAAACCTTACTTCAATTAAAAAAAAAAAAAGACTCAGAATACAGATATGGGTCTTTTTTAAAATAATGTTTGCAATAAAACTAAGATGCCTTGGGAAGTGGTTCCAACAACTGCCTCACGCACATCAGCATCTGAGACCACGGTCTTCAGTTGTCAGTCCTCTGGACAGGGCTTAGTATTAATGGAAACCTGTGGACAGGCATCGGTCACAGAAGTCCAAGTCCTAGAGAGATTCAAGTTGCATTGACAACTTCTGAGCAGGTCAACCTCCTGTCCCCTCAGTTGCTGTCTTGGTGACAGGGGCCTTACCAGTCTCCTCACTTCTTGGCTTGATAGGGTCATGGGAGATAAGAGAATGAAAGATATCCATGGCAGAGCAGTGCTTCAAACACTCAGATGTCTGGGGAATGAATTAACAGCCCAATGTGGGAGTAGAATTTCTATCTGCCCACAGGGAATCAAGGGGAATTAATTGAGTCCAGGGGCTGTTCTTCCTTCTAACATAATTGTCAAAAGAAATCTAGCTGTAAAATTCTACTTTGCTTGTATAAATAAATAGGAACCTCATAACCCTGAGCAAGTGGAAAGTTGGAAAGTTCTCTCAATAAAAATTTGTAGGGACCAGGAGCGTTTAAAGAACTATAATTTCTTATGTACAAGTCACGGATACAATAGTAACATCATTAATTTGGATGCTGTGATTTTGTGATCTGCAGTAATATACTTGTCCATCTAAATCTCCATGAAAAAATGTTCAAAATAATTTGTTCTCTCATGGAAAAGACTTGTACTTAGCAGCTAAGCTTTTGACTGAATCCAAAGTTTGAAAACCTAAGATAAAATCCTAGATCGACAACTTATTAGCTAAGTAATACTGGAAAAGTGTGTGGGTCTCTTCTGTAAAACCAGTAATAATCCCCAGTTAGTTGTGAGCTTAAACATGATGAAACAATATGGCAAATTGTAGACTGCTTCATAACTTGTCTAGTCTTTTTTTATCATGCAAATCTAGTTGTTCATGAGCAGCTTTCTTAAACTCAAGAGATGTCAGATTCCTTCATGGGGCTTCAACTTCTGGGCTTAGAAATAATTTACAAATAAGTTTACCAATGGGCTTCCCAAGTGGTGCTAGCTGTTAAGAAGCTGCCTACAATGCAGGAGATGTAAGAGACACAGGTTCAGTCCTTGGGTGGGAAGATCCCCTGGAGAAGGTCATGGCAACCCGCTCCAGTATTCTTGCCTGGAGAATCCCATGGGCAGAGGAACCTGGTAGGCTACAGTCCAAGGGGTCGCAAAGAGTCAGACATGACTGAGCAACTGAGCATGCAGGCACGCATGCTTACCATTCAGTTCAGTTCAGATCAGTCGCTCAGTCGTGTCCGACTCTTTGCGACCCCACGAATCGCGGCACGCCAGGCCTCCCTGTCCATCACCAACTCCCGGAGGTCACTCAGACTCACATCCATCGAGTCAGTGATGCCATCCAGCCATCTCATCCTCTGTCGTCCCCTTCTCCTCCTGCCCCCAATCCCTCCCAGCATCAGAGTCTTTTCCAATGAGTCAACTCTTCACATGAGGTGGCCAAAGTACTGCAGTTGATGTGTTTTGTGATAATAAAAGAATGCCTACAAATTCTGTATTTCATGCAACCTAATGAAACTCCAGTACTTTGGCCACCTCATGTGAAGAGTTGACTCATTGGAAAAGACTCTGATGCTGGGAGGGATTGGAGGCAGGAGGAAAAGGGGATGACAGAGGATGAGATGGCTGGATGGCATCACCGACTTGATTGATATGAGTCTGAGTAAACTCCAAGAGTTGGTGATGGACAGGGAGGCCTGGTGTGCTGTGATTCATGGGGTTGCAAAGACTTGGACACGACTGAGCGACTGAACTGAGCTGAACTGAATGTGTATACATTAATACAAATGTGTCTATGTATACAAACCCACAGCCTCCTACCTTCTGATTCTAAATCTTAGTGGAGCCCAGGAATCTATTTTAAGTACTACCTTAATTCTGATTATCAGCAACTTCAGGGATGAGCTCCCTCTCACTTTTCACTCACAAAGAACCTGGAAATGGGGCTAAGGTCACTGCAATTAGAGGCAGAGCCAAAAACCAGGCCTGGCTCTCCCAATGCAGCCATGGGGAACAATAAGCCACGGGGGACACTGTGCTTAGCACCCCACTCATAACTGAGCCCCCTAAAAGATCACAACAGGCAGGTATTTGGGTCACCAGACTGGTTCACTCTATGACTCCTCCATGCCTCCCTGAGTACCAGATGGAGCTGTGCTGCCCAGAGACATGTCCTCTCTCTCCAGTGTCCCACCCTTGGGATCTCCCAGGCCCACCCTCTGGGTCCCACTCTGAGCTTCCCCAAGGCAGGGGCAGGGGTATCATAGCGCTGGAGACTGTCCTTCTCCCAGGAAGCTTGATGTCTGAATCAGAGTCTGACATCCCAGCCAAAATGGCCATGGAGGGTGATGGGAGGTCTGAAGCAGAGAGGTAATGATCCATGGCTTTACACATCTCTGCCTGTTGCTATGGGGGACAGACTGTCGGGAGCAAGAATGGACGCAGGAGAAGTGTAGGTCCTAAGGGAGGCTGTTCCAGTAACTTCATGGAGAGTAGAAATCTGCTAAGTGCAGCCAAGGCCAAGTCTGGCTGGCCCCTGTTTTCTCCTGTCCTGTGAATAAGACTGGCCAATGTCCTCAACTGATCCAATAATAAAGAGCACTAGCTTTGAATCCTAGTGAAGGGGAAAGTTCTCCCCTTCAAGAAATTAGTTCAGTGAATAAATACAATAAAAATTTTTTAAAAGAAAGAAATTCCATTCTTCTCATTGATTGGTGTCTATTTTTAGAACTGTGCTCAGTGATTCATATTGGTCTATTTTAAACTTCATCAATAAAAACGTGTGGGGTTCCCTGGTGGCTCAGACAGTCAAGAATCTGCCTGCAATGCGGGAGACCCGAGTTTGATTCCTGGGTCAGGAGGATCCCTTGGAGAATGGCTTGGCAACCCACTCCAGTATCCTTGCCTGGAGAATCCCATGGACAGAGGAGCCTGGTGGGCTACCGTCCATGGAATGGCAAAAGAGTGGGACACCACTGAGCAACTAACACATTCCGTAAAAGTGTGTAGAAATATGTTTTCTCCCTTGTTATATGAAAACCCGCATAAAGGTGTCCACTGGCCTTTTTGTTTCCAGCCTCTAAAATCTTTAAGATCTGGCTCTTTACAGAAAAGGTTTGCTGACCCCTGGTGTAGCTGTCAGCACCGAGGGGCAGAAAATGGGTGAATTCAGATCACTTTTGGAGGAAGAGCTTTAATGCTGGCAGGGCATAGAATATGAGGCAGGGGCATGGGGCTGTCTGATTTCTGAGAATTTCTAAGACAGGGGGGCCAGCGGGACAGTAGCCAGTAGGGTCAAGGGGGCTGCCGTCTTGGCTACAAAGCAGCCCTGCCCGTAGACCCCTCTGGGCAGGACCTGTGGGCTCCTGTGTGGCTGGGGCTCTAATGTGCAGACCGCACTGCTGACCAGAATGGGCAGTGCCTGAGGTGGGTCCTGGGTGCTTCAAGGTATAGCCAGTAAACAACGATGTATTGATCCATCAAGTATTATCACTGTCAAGTTTCCAGCCGTCTCCCCCATCTTCCATATGACCGACCGGCTGGTTCACAGTTGGCACGGAGAATGAACGGCTTAAAATTTAATCAGGTTCAGGTAACAGGTAAGGACTGGTTCCCCAGCAAGGGGAAAAACACAGCAAATATTTTGGATTCAGCTATGTGTGCCGTGTCTTGCTGGAGCTTGCAGGCCCTTTGGAGGCTCCCAGACGGCTCTTAATTAATTGCTGGAGCCAACTGGGGCAATCTTGTGAGGGCTGTTGCTTTTGCTAATCTGATCCAGCCAAGCTCAGGGGAGGGGGTGGGGCTGGCCTTGGATTGGGGAGGGGGGATGCGTGGGCATGGGAGGAGCTCGCCCCAAGTGGTTGGGATGAAGCTTGGATGGCCCACCTGTTGGGCAAGTGAAGGGACAGACAGACCTTCCCTTCTAGGCCGAGTTCCCTGGCTTGGAAATAAAGGCCCTGGAACTGAACCCTGGCTCTGCCACTCAGTGTCCCCGAGACCAGGAGCCAGTTAACCCTTTCGAGTTTCAGTGTCTCATCTGTGCAAAGAATAGAGGGTGACGACCTCACAGATTGTCCTGGGATTCAAATGAGATGAGAAGGACGCACAAAACACAAGCTCAGGGGCTGTTCCTACAAGGCCACTGAGCAGCCGGTCGTGCCGGCAGCTACGAGAGATGTTGACCCGGGGAATGCGGAGAGGGACGAGATCTAGGGTGGGCATATTTCCCATGGGCACTGAGGAGAGGAGGCTCTAGGGGCAGAAGTCTGCAGATACCAGGGACCATCTCCCTAAACCCTCTGCAGCAGGGCTGGCAGCTCCCAGGGAGCTTGGCAGAGCTGCTGGGCCTGGGGTCGAGGGGTGCCTGCCTACCTGGTCTAGGCTCTTAGTGGGTGCGAGGGGACCTTTCTTTGGCCCTGGTCCTGGTGGAGCCCCTTTTTGCTTTCACTGCCCCTGACTTGGCCTGGGTCCCGATCCCCGAGGTTGAGGATATCTTCCCTACAGTCCCCTGGAGGGCCATGGCCTCCCGGAGCATCAGCGTGGGTGGGACCCCAGGAAGGACATGGGTCCACCTGCCACTTCTCCTTGAGCCACATGGCTGCTCCAGCTCCTCTCTGCCTGGGACCCCTTTTCCCATCACCCCTCTCCTTCAAGAAGTCTTCCCTGGCCACTCCAGGGAAGGACAGCCCTCTTCCAGGCCCCCAAGCACCCCTGGACACATCTCTGCTGTGGTCTCTTGCCACACTATTGCCCTTATCCTTGTCTTGGCTGCTTCGGTCAAGCAATCTGCAAGGGGCCCGAAGGCAGCCTTGAGTCTCCAGATTGGGAGTCACCTTCCCAAGATTTACTGAAATAATTTTTTTCTTTCTACCTTAAGAACTGAAGCCACCACCAGAGGGATGGGTATCTGTATCATGTGTTCATCAATAGATCAGCTCATGCTTCTCAGGCAGGGTCGGGTACAGCTTAGATTCTCATCACATTCTTATTCGATGGAAGAATGTCATGCTCATGACTCAGTAGATCAGAATCAGTCAATCGGAAAACACTCCCTGAGCATCTCAGTGTGGAGGACACAGGTGGAGGAGGTAGGAATTTTTAACAAGCCTCAAACTCAGGTGTGCAGAAATGCAACTGTATTTTTTTTTCTTCTTTTTCAATAGAGCACATGATAACAATATAGCAAAGCAAAAAATATATTAAAAAGCTGTAACTTGATTGTTTGGGGACCGTGCTTCGGAAGTCTGCCTTTCCTTTCCTTCCCGAGCAGCCTCTGGCTAGAATCATAGCATCTTATCACTTTCCCTGCCCTCCATGGCTTCCACTGAGAGGTCTGTGGGCCCCAAATGGTTGCCTCCAGGCAACCAGCACAGGCCATGTCTTTATTCACCTTCTTTTTCTTCTTCTGGGTCTCAGGTGTGCAGAATTGGATTAATCATAACCCTTGGTTCACACTGTACCATTGCACTCAATTGCTCATTCATGTCTGACTCTTCACGACCCCATAGACTGTAGCCCACCAGGCTCCTCTGTCCATGGGTTTTCCAGGCAAGAATACTGGTGGTGGTGGTTTAGTCATTAAGTCGTGTCCGATTCTTACGACCAAATGGACCCCATGCCTGCCAGGCACCTCTGTGCATGGGATTCTCCAGGCAAGAATACTGAAGTGGGTTGCTATTTCCTCCTTTGGGAATCTTCCTGGCCCAGAGATCAAACCCGTGTCTCCTGCACCTCCTGCATTTCTGGCAGATTCTTTTATCTGAGCCATCAGGGAAGGCGTTATGGCCCACACTTGGGGGTAAGTTATTTCTAATAATGATTAAAATGATTAGTCATTTTATGAGTCTGTGGCCCCACTCAGGTCTCTAGACATCAGCACATGATTCTGTTTCCTCTTGTCCTGAGTGAGGCCCTGTGACACTCCTCTGGTGCTCTCTGAGCCTTTTGGCTTCTATTCAGCTACCCCCCACCCTAGCCCCCACGTTGGCTCTGCTACCTCTTCTACTCAGCTGCTTTGGAGGGTGGTGGGAGCCTGTGAGGTTGCAGGCTCCACTGTGTTGGTTAATGTCTAACAACTGGCTCTTATCTCTGTTGGGGGGGGAGGGCGGGGGGAGGCGTGCAGAGAGGAACCCATTTGTATCAATTGTTGTTTTCAGGGGTGTGAAAACTCCCACCCTGACCAGTTTCAAGCTACTACGGTCAAGCAGTTCACAAAATTCCTGAAAATGAAACAGTTGGCTGCTGGAATGAGTCAGTTCCAGGCTCACCATGGGTAGGCCACAAGAGACCTCCCTAAACACCCACAACATTCTCCCTTACATTTTCATTCCCTAGCTGGGGCAGCCCCTCGCCAGCCTCTAGGGAAATGGTCATCTAGCTCTCATCTGTGCTTTTCTTAACCTATCATGCCTGACTTGGGCTTGGCCTTTTTGGGGGATTATTGGACTCTGATCTCTGTACTCTGTGTAACGCCTCTCTTTAGTTTCTATGGGAACAAAGGAAGAGAATCGTGGGGAGGACAAGGCAGCAACGGGGAAGAGTGCATCCACCATGGAAGGGATTTTGGGTCTGTTTTGTCTCAGTTGTCTTTTTGGTTGGCATATTGTCAATGTGCCAACAATGCATCTCTAAAAATTAATACATATCTAAAATCTTTATCTTGTAACTCAAAGACATAGAGGACGTAGTCTTTGCCTTCTTGGAGCGTACACTTGGTATAAAATATGGGATGGACAAAGAGAGGGCTTCCCAGGTGGTTCAGTGGTAAAAAAAGAAACCCATCTGCCAGTGCAGGAGATGTGTGTTTGATCCCTGGGTTGGAAAGATCCCCTGGAGAAGGGAATGGCAACCCACCCCAGTATGCTTGCCTGGAGAATTCCATGGACAGAGGAGCCTGATGGGCTACAGTCTATGGGGTCACAAAAAGAGTCAGACACGATTGAACTGACTGAGCCCACAGGGATACATGAATGAATATAACCTTGCCCTTGGATCAGAGAAGTTACGGTGCCTCTTTTTGGTGAGTGCCCATCCCCTTACCAAAGACGTGTGTGTGTGTGTGTGTGTGCGTGTGTGTGGTGTGCCCCTTTTAACTAAATAACCCACGGGTAGTAGTGTCCACTGGGTAGACTTGAGCCTTGAAGGGAAAGTGTGAGCCCTGCTTATCACTTCCCTGTAGATCCATTCGTGAAAAGCCTCTACCTGAATCCTTCCCGCTGCAGTGAATGGAGCCTCAACATCTACCTCAAATGGCCCTGTGATCATGGCCGGCCCTAAGCCACAGCTGGGTGGACTTCAGCTGCTTTTGTGTTTCAGCAGGTGCCCCCACACTCTCTCCCAATGGTAGGATGCCAGAAGATGGTTCCAAAACATCCATGTTTTGCTGAAGGGCAAGGACACAGACATGCACCAGACAAAGAAGCAATCGTGAAGCCCAGGACTAGCCAGAGTTGAACTGATTACTTGGCCCCAGGCTCTGTGGCAAAGACTGGGAAGACAATACCATACAAACCACAGAACAGCCCACGTGCAGCAAATGTGCACAGGGATGATGGCGTCATCAAACCATCCAGACTGACTCAACTGCGAGGCTGGAAGATGGCTGGACCACATGGCTGTGTTCAGCGGCAGAACCCGAGTGAGCTGACTACTCACCCAACACATACTGACACCTGTGGGGTGAGATAGAGGCATCTGAGCAGAGTTTCCCAGGAACAGGTGGCCTGGGAGGAAACTGGGTGGGAGGAGGAGGAAGATCTGAGAAGACAAACAGGAAATGAAGTTCAAGGGCTTTGAGGTTAAGTCAGCCCCTCGGGTCTCGTTTTCCCTGTGACTTACACAAGGGTCAAGTTCATTGGGAAGGGTCCTGGTCCCCAACCCCATATGCTCTTCACCTTCCTTCCCTTTGCCAGGGAACATGCCTCCGGTAATCCCATGGGATACTTGAAATGTATATCCCACACCACAGCAGGAAAAATAAAACCAGACTGACTTCTAACACACTAGCAGGTAAATCACTGGCCTTGGGCCTTTTCCTGAGAGTGAGATAGGATAAGAGAACACTGGAAAATGGAAAAAGTACTGCCCAACTTGGGAGCTGCAGTGGCGTGAGAGAGGCGGTGGGAGGAGAAAGACAGGGTAGCAGGGAAAGAGGCTGGAGTGTCTAAAGAGAAACCTTGCTTCCTTTGACCCCAAATTAATTTACATTCCTTTCTCCCTCCTTCTATTCCTTCTTTCACTTCCCTCCCTTCCTTCCTTCTTTCTTTTCTTCTTCCTATAATTTTTTTTTTTGAGTCTTACTATGTGTTTTTGAACTGTGGTGTTGGAGAAGACTCTTGAGAGTCCCTTGGACTGCAAGGAGATCCAACCGGTCCATTCTGAAGGAGATCAGCCCTGGGATTTCTTTGGAAGGAATGATGCTAAAGCTGAAACTCCAGTACTTAGGCCACCTCATGCGAAGAGTTGACTCATTGGAGAAGACTCTGATGCTGGGAGGGATTGGGGGCAGGAGGAGAAGGGGACGACAGAGGATGAGATGGCTGGATGGCATCACTAACTCGATGAATGTGAGTCTGAGTGACCTCTGAGAGCTGGTGATGGATAGGGAGGCCTGGCGTGCTGCAGTTCATGGGGTCGCAAAGAGTCGGACACGACTGAGCGACTGATCTGATCTGATCTGATGTGTTTTTGGCAGTAAGCCTGTAAAAATAAATACCACACAGAACTTGTCCTCTCTCCATTCCCAAGAAAAGTGTGTACACTCAGTGGCTCAGCCTTGTCTAACTCTGCGACCCCAGGGACTGTAGCCCACCAGGCTCCTCTGTCCATGGGATTCTCCAGTCAAGAGTACCAGAGTGGGGTTGCCATTTTATCCTCCAGGAGATCTTCCCGACCCAGGTTGAACCCGCATCTCCCGTGTCTACTGCATGGGCAGGCGGATTCTTTGACCACTGAACCACCTGGGACGCCCTCCCAAGAGAAGACGGCGAGTAAACTAGCAAGTGATCACAGTGACGTGCGACCGTGCATACAGAAAGATTAAAGGCAGGAGGCGATGAAAGAAAAGGGGACGGAGGGATTGCTTCTGCCTGGGATTGACCCTCTATTCCCACAGGCTGATCTGGAGGGATTTCTATAGAGGTTGCATGTCTCACCCTTGCCTTTAGCTGGGATAAAAGCAGAAACAGAAGGGAAAAAAATGTTGGTCATAATGGTGGGGGTGAGGTGGGGATAGATTTATCTGAGTTTGGGGAGCCTCGGTAGCTTTTAGACTTAGCTGTTTAAGGCTAGCTTGTGCCTGACTAAGTAATGGCCTTGAATAAGCTGGTTTATCTGCAAGGGCTTCTGCAGGATTAGATAAACTCGGGTGTCCCTCTATGCCTTATCCCACAATTGTTTGAGAGCTTTTTGGATTGATCTCCTTGAGGCAGATGACTCACTTCCCTTACGAAGTTGGCGGTGGGAAGGGAGGCGTAGAAAGAACCTAACTGTGCACCAGCTGCGTTCATGCACATGCTAGGCAATTTTCTGTGTCATCTAATTGCTAAAGCTGAAGCTCCCATACTTTGGCCACTTAAGGCAAAGAGCAGACTCATTTGAAAAGACTCTGATGCTGGGAAAGCTTGAGGGCAGGAAGAGAAGGGGAAGACAGAGGATGAGACAGTTGAATGGCATCACCAACTCAATGGACATGAGTTCGAGCAAATTCCAGGAGAGAGTGAAGGATAAGGAAGCCTGACTTGCTGTAGTCCATGTGGTCACAAAGAGTCTGACACGACGGAGCGACTGAACAACAACAACAAATTTACTCTTCCCCTAAATCCTATTGAGAGGCATATTATTAATTCCATTTTGTAGATTAGGAAAGCAGTGCTTAGGGCAATGAAGTTTACACAGTTAATTTATAACAGGGTACTCAAAATCTATGTACTCCATCCATGATTCTACACAGGATGATCCAGCTTTTAAAAGCAATGGGATCTGTGTAGCCATGTTCATGAATATCATTAAATAAGTTTAGTTAAATTAGACTCCAAGGGGAAAATATGGTCAATTTTGGATGGCTCTGGATGACTTAGCAGTGTGATTGCAGCTGTATCATCCTGGATGAGTCCCTGAGGTTTTCAATACTTCAGTTTCCTCATCTGTCTACCAGGGATAATAGTAATGTCCTCTTCCATACCCTATACTACCTCTGATGACTGAATTCAGTGAAGATCAACTAAGTATAAATATATGTTTTTGAATTGTAAACTGTTATGAAATTTTGGTTTGGTCTAACTTGGTTTATTAGGTTTGGGGTATCCAAATGTTAGCTTTTGGTTCTGGCATTCAAATCCATTTAGACTTTTTTTTACATTGAAGTACAGGCTTCCTGGGTGGCTCTAGTGGTGAAGAACCTGCCTGCCAATGCAGGAGACATAAGAGACACGGGTTTGATCCCTGGGTCTGGAAGATCCCCTGGAGGAGGGCATGGCAACCCACTCCAGTATCCTTGCCTGGAGAATCCCCATGGACAGAGGAGCCTGGCAGGCTACAGTCCACGGGATTGCATAGAGTTGGGAGTGCCTGAGGACACACACACACAGATACAGAAAAAGACACACAAATCATAATTTGTGAATCAACTTGATGAATTATTACAAAATGAAACATTTTAATGTAATTATCCACATCTGAAATTGAACATTATTCAATATTCAATATTCAAGATGCCTCTCCTATGCCCCTACCCACTCACCATTCCCTTCTTTTTTCCTAGAGGTAGTCATGAAAAAGGTCCAGACGCTATAGTCCTCCCTCCGACCCCTGAGGACATGGTGGGCCATGTCCTCAGCCTGCCTTTTGTCGGTGCAAAATCTTTAGCTAAAGAATAAGTTTAATCAGAGAAGTGAGAAAAGGCAGAAGCAAAGGAAAGCAGTCAAACAGGAGAAAAAAAAAATCGTTTAGTCATTAAGCAAAGTCAAGGACTTTTAGTTCCTTCTCAAGGGCTATAGATAATATTCTGAGCCATAACCCATGGGCTGTTTTGTAGATACTGAAACCTTTGCCAGGTGGAAGTAGTTAGTTATGTAGTGACAAGGTGGTAGCCATAACATAAGCTGCCACAGTTCCGAGAACTGGACTCAAAGATATGGGAATAAATTGACAGTAAGACTGAAGCGTAACTGTACTAAAAACAATCAAGACGATGCTGGTCAGACCACCAATGACCAATTTCAAGAAGACTGTCAGAGCTGACTGTGCTGTTTCTGGACGTAGCTCCTTCCCTCCAACAATTACCCCAGAAATTCCCATTTTAAAGCTCTTGCCCACTGATTGTCTGAGGAGATTTGTTGGCCTTTGAATGAGAATTTGCTCCCATCTACCTCTGAACCCCTCATTGCTGGGCTCCAAAATAAAGCGAACTTTCCTTTCCACCAACCTTGCTCTTTATTGGCTTTTGGGCAGCAAACAGCTGGACCCCACTCTCGGTAACAGTTATCCTGACTTTTTTACTTATTTTTGGACTTGATGTAGATGAAATCACCCAGTATGTTTTTTAGCTTCTTAACCTTATGTTTGTGAGGAAGAAGCAGATGTTTATTGATTTTCACTACTGCATAGTACAAAGTGAAGTGAAGTGAAATCGCTCAGTCGTGTCTGACTCTTTGCGACCCCATGGAGAGTAGCCTGCACCAGGCTCCTCCGTCCATGGGATTTTCTAGGCAAGAGAACTGGAGTGGGTTGCCATTTCCTTCTCCAGGGAATCTTCCCAACCCAGGGATCAAACCAGGTTTCCTGCATTGACAGACAGACGCTTTACCGTCTGAGCCACCAGGGAAGTCTAGTATACTATTGTATAAATAAACCATGCTTCATACTAACCTAATAGATCAACTGATTATTGAATGGTAAGCCAGATTGAATTTTTGGAGCAAACCCAACTTTATCTGATGTATTATCCTTTTCTATATTGCTTAATTCAATTTTATACTATTTGCTAAACTTTTTTGCCTCTGGGCTTGTGAGTAAAATTGGTTTGTACTTTGCCTTTTTTTTTTTTTTTGCAATGTTCTTGTTGGGTTTTGGTGTCAAGGTCATGCTAGTTTCATAAAATGAGGTGGGAAACATGTTTTCTTTTTTCCTCTGAAAAAGTCTGTGTACAGTTGGTACTATTAATCTTAAGGAATTAATAGCACCATTATGTACAAATTTTTTACCAATGAAATATATGGGCTTGGAGTTTTGTTTATGGGAAGCTTTTAAATCATGGAGCCAATTACTTAATTAGACATGAGATCTATTTAGAGTTTTCATTTTTTCTTATGTCAGTTTTGGTAGGCTGTATTTGACCATCCCCAGGGAAAAGAAATGCAAAAAGGCAAAATGGCTATCTGAGGAGTCCTTACAAATAGCTGTGAAAAGAAAAGAAGCAAAAAGCAAAGAGAAAAGGAAAGATATAATGCAGAGTTCCAAAGAATAGCAAGGAGAGATAAGAAAGCCTTCCTCAGTGATCAATGCAAAGAAATAGAGGAAAACAACAGAATGGGAAAGACTAGAGATCTCTTCAAGAAAATTAGAGATACCAAGAGAACATTTCATGCAAAGATGGGCTTGATAAAGGACAGAAATGGTATGGACCTAATAGAAGCAGACGATATTAAGAAGAGGTGGCAAGAATACACAGAAGAACTGTACAAAAATGAGCTTCACAACCCAGATATTCACAATGGTGTGATCACTCACTTAGAGCCAGACATCCTGGAATGTGAAGTCAAGTGGGCCTTAGAAAGCATCACTACAAACAAAGCTAGTGGAGGTGATGGAATTCCAGTTGAGCTATTTCAAATCCTGAAAGATGATGTTGTGAAAGTGCTGCACTCAATATGCCAGCAAATTTGGAAAACTCAGCAGTGGCCACAGGATTGGAAAAGGTCAGTTTTCATTCCAATCCCAAAGAAAGGCAATGCCAAAGAATGCTCAAACTACCGCACAATTGCACTCATCTCACACGCTAGTAAAGTAATGCTCAAAATTCTCCAAGCCAGGCTTCAGCAATATGTGAACCGTGAACTTCCTGATGCTCAAGCTGGTTTTAGAAAAGGCAGAGGAACCAGAGACCAAATTGCCAACATCCACTGGATCATGGAAAAAGCAAGAGAGTTCCAGCAAAACATCTATTTCTGCTTTATTGACTATGCCAAAGCCTTTGACTGTGTGGATCACAATAAACTGTGGAAAATTCTGAAAGAGATGGGAATACCAGACCACCTGACCTGCCTCTTGATAAACCTGTGTGCAGGTCAGGAAGCAACAGTTAGAACTGGTCATGGAACAACAGACTGGTTCCAAATAGGAAAAGGAGTACATCAAGGCTGTATATTGTCACCCTGCTTATTTAGCTTATATGCAGAGTACATCATGAGAAACGCTGGGCTGGAAGAAGTACAAGCTGGAATCAAGATTGCTGGGAGAAATATCAATAATCTCAGATATGCAGATGACACCACCCTTATGGCAGAAAGTGAAGAAGAACTAAAAAGCCTCTTGATGAAAGTGAAAGTGGAAAGTGAAAAAGTTGGCTTAAAGCTCAACTTTCAGAAAACAAAGATCATGGCATCTGGTCCCATCACTTCATAGCAAATAGATGGGGAAACAGTGGAAACCGTGTCAGACTTTATTTTTTTGGGCTCCAAAATCACTGCAGATGGTGAGTGCAGCCATGAAATTAAAAGACGCTTGCTCCTTGGAAGAAAAGTTATGACCAACCTAGATAGCATATTCAAAAGCAGACACATTACTTTGCCAACAAAAGTCTGACTAGTAAAGGCTATGGTTTTTCTTGTGGTCATGTATGGATGTGAGAGTTGGACTGTGAAGAAAGCTGAGCGCCGAAGAATTGATGCTTTTGAACTGTGGTGTTGGAGAAGACTCTTGAGAGTCCCTTGGACTGCAAGGTGATCCAACCAGTCCATTCTAAAGAGATCAGCCCTGGGATTGCTTTGGAAGGAATGATGCTAAAGCTGAAACTCCAGTACTTTGGCCACCTCATGGGAAGAGTTGACTCATTGGAAAAGACTCTGATGCTGGGAGGGATTGGGGTCAGGAGAAGGGGACGACAGAGGATGAGATGGCTGGATGGCATCACTGAGTTGATGGACGTGAGTCTGAGTGAACTCCAGGAGTTGGTGATGGACAGGGAGTCATGGCGTGCTGCGATTCGTGGGGTCACAAAGAGTTGGACACGACTGAGTGACTGAACTGAACTGAACTGATTTTTCTAGGAATTTTTTCATTCATTGAAATTTTCACATTAATTAGCATAGATTTGTTCTTAATATCCCAGGTGTAAAAGAACCTGCCTGCAGTAGATGTGGGAAATGCTTGTTTGATCCGTGGATCGGGAAGATTTCCTGGAGGAGGAAATGGCAACCCACTACTGTATTCTTGCCTGGAGAATCCCATGGACAGAGGAGCCTGGCAGGCTATAGTCCAAGGGGTTGCAAAGAGTCGGACACAACTGAGCCACTAACCTCACACGTGCATGTATTTCTTGGAGGATAAACCGTTTCACTACAGAATGCTAGAATCATTATGAAATATTCCTTTTAACCTGGTAATGCTTCTTGCCTTCAAACAAATTTTGATGTTAATGTGGCCACATAGTCTTCCTTTTGGTTAGTGTTTTCATGCGGTATATCTATTTCTATCCTTTTAAAGAACTGAGGCCTCCTGCCAATAGTGTCAGGCATGAGTTACCTTGAAGCATCTCTGGCTGACATCCTGATGGCAACCTCATGAGAGGTTCTGAACTAGAGCCATTTAGCTAAGCTGCTTCCAAATTCCTGACCCACAGCAACTATGAGACATCAAATGCTTTGTTGTTTTAAGCTGCTAAGTTTTCCTTAAGCAGCTACGTTTCTTACTTTATTTGGAATAATTATCTTATTATTCTTTTACTCTGTTGGTTATACCTTTTTTTGCTCTTTTTACTCTGGTTATTTGCACCTGACTCAGCTTATGGATGGGCTTCCCAGGTGGCTCAGAGAGAAAAGAAACTGCCTGCAATGCAGGAGATGACAGAGATAAGGAGCTGATCCCTGGGTTGGGAAGATCCCCTGGAGGAGGGCATGGCAACCCACTCCAGTATTCTTGCTTGGAGAATCCCATGGACAGAGGAAGGTTTGAGGGCTACAGTTCATGGGGTTGCAAAGAGTCTGAAACAGCTGAACTACTGAGCACAGCACAGCTTACGGTAGTGATACTATCAGCTAGAAATTCCTGAGGACACTCACCTGGGTCCATGTCTGGCCCCCTGCAGACATCTTCCCTTTCAGAACCAATGATGTAGCTGGACCAGTCCTTCTCATTATGACTGCAAGATGCCCTCAGCAGCAACCATTTGGAAACTTTGAAAAGAGAGATAAGATCTATCAGTCCCAACTCTTGGAGGGTACATGGCATGCCTGGGGCCACACAGCGAGGTGGGTATGAGGGAGGAGGAGAGAGAATGAGTAAGCAGGCCTGGCTTTTATTGGAGTCGAGATTGGGGGCTTAGGGTTTTGCAGGTTCATTCCTTATTGGCGAATTCAAAACCTAAGAGTGAGAATTAAAGCATAGGAAGAGAAAAACAATTACAACAAATAGTTATCCAGGTGAACCAGAGATCTTGAACACAAAAGAAACTTCTGGGGGTAGGGCAGCCTGACTCTTTATCTAGTCCCTGGCTGGCAATTTGTTTATTTGAGATAGCTATCTTTGAAGGAGATGCCTCAATAATCAAAAACTTAAGTAGGACACTTGCATGACAATAGTGAAAAATAAAAGCCCAACTGTCAGGCACTTATTTTATGTGGTTGTGTGCAGGCACGCTTAGTTGCTCAGTCCTGTCAACTCTTTGCTACCCTTGGAACTGAAGCCCTCCAGGCTCCTCTGTCCATGGACCTCTCCAGGCGAGAATATGGGAGTGGGTTGCCAAGCCCTCCTCCAGGGGATCTTCCCAACCCAGGGATCGAGCCTGTGTCCCTTGCATTGTAGGTGGATTCTTTTCCTGCTGAGCCATTGAGGAATCCTAGCTTACAACAGGCATCTTTGACATTCAGTTCAGTTCACTTGCTCAGTTGTGTCTGACTCTTTGCTACCCAAGGAACCGCAACACGCCAGGCCTCCCTGTCCATCACCAATTCCCAAGGTTTACCCAAACTCATGTCCATTGAGTCGGTGATGCCATCCAACCATCTCATCCTCTGTCATCCCCTTCTCCTCCTGCCCTCAATCTTTCCCAGCATCAGCATCTTTTCAAATGAGTCAGTTCTTTGCATCAGGTGGCCAGAGTATTGGAGTTTCAGCTACAACATCAGTCCTTCCAATGAACACCCAGGACTGATATCCTTTAGGATGGACTGGCTGGATCTCCTTGCAGTCCAAGGGACTCTCAAGAATCTTGTCCAACACTTCAGTTCAAAAGCATCAATTCTTCGGTACTCAGCTTTCTTTATAGTCCAACTCTCACATCCATACATGATTACTGGAAAAACCATAGCCTTGACTAGACAGACCTTTACTGACAAAGTAATGTCTCTGCTTTTGAATATGCTCTCTAGGTTGGTCATAACCTTGCTTCCAAGGAGTAAGCGTCTTTTAATTTCATGGCTGCAGTCACCATCTGCAGTGATTTTGGAGCCCCAAAAAATAAAGTCTGACACTGTTTCCACTGTTTCCCCATCTATTTGCCATGAAGTGATGGGACCAGATGCCATGATCTTAGTTTTCTGAATGTTGAGCTTTAAGCAACCTTTTCACTCTCCTCTTTCACTTTCATCAAGAGGCTCTTTAGTTCTTCTTTACTTTCTGCCATAAGGGTGGTGTCATCTGCATCTCTGAGGTTATTAATATTTCTCCAGGCAATCTTGATTCCAGCTTATGCTTCTTCCAGCCCAGCGTTTCTCATGATGTACTCTGCATATAAGTTAAATAAGCAGAGTGACAATATACAGCCTTGACGTACTCCTTTTCCTATTTGGAACCAGTGACATTAAAACTTACTTTAAATTAAAATTTTTACTCACTCATGAATGATGCAAGGATTCTCAGTTCAGTTCATTCACTTAGTCGTGTCTAGCTTTTTGTGACCCCATGGATTGCAGCACGCCAGGCTTCTCTGTCCATCACTAACTCCCAGGGCTTGCTCAAACGCAGGTCCATCCAGTCAGTGATGCCATTCAACCATCTCATCCTCTGTCCTCTCCTTCTCCTCCTGCCTTCAATCTTTCCCAGCATCAGGGTCTTTTCCAAGAAGTCAGTTCTTTGCATCAGGTGTCCAAAGTATTACTTTCAGCTTCAGCATCAATCCTTTCATTGAATATTCTGGATTTACCTCCTTTAGGATTGACTACTTTGATCTCCTTACAGTCCAAGGGACTCTCAAGAGTCTTCTCCCTCACCACAGTTCAAAAGCATCAATTCTTTGGTGCTCAGCTTTGTTCATAGTCCAACTCTCACATCCATACATGACTACTGGAGAAACCATAGCTTTGACTAGATGAAACTTTGTTGGCAAAATAATGTCTCTGCTTTCAAATATTCTGTCTAGGTTGGTCATAGCTTTTCTTCCAAGGAGCAAGAGTCTTTTAATTTCATGGCTGCAGTCACCATATGCAGTGATTTTGGAGCCCAAGAAAATAAAGTCTCTCACTGTTTCCATTGTTCCCCATCTATTTGCCATGAAGTTTTGGGACTGGATGTCATGATCTTAGTTTTCTGAATGTTGAGTTTTAAGCCAGCTTTTTCACTCTCCTCTTTCACTTTCATCAAGAGGCTCTTTAGTTCCTCTTCTCTTTCTGCCATAAGGGTGGTGTCATCTGCATATCTGAGGTGATTGATATTTCTCCCGGCAATCTTGATTCCAGCTGTGCTTCATGCAGCCCGGCATTTCTCATGATGTGCTCTGCATATAAATAAAATAAGCAGGGTGAAAATATATAGCCTTGACATACTGCTTTCCCAGTTTGGAACCAGTCTATTGTTCCATGTCCGGTTCTAACTTTTGCTTCTTGACCTGCATACAGATTTATCAGGAGGCAGGTAAGGTGGTCTGGTATTCCCATCTCTTTAAGAATTTTCCACATTTTGTTATGATCCACAGCAAGGATCCTAAGATACCTTAAGTTTCTTTCTGTATTTAGTGTTATCACGACATATTTTAAACTTCTCTATATTTTTTAAGCGTCACAAGACATTATCATCACAAGTTGTCTCACACCCGCATGGTCTACCATGTCCATTGCTTTGCATTCCATTGTATGCTTCCATATGGAATCATTTTCCTTCTTCCCAGAGAATTCTGTTTGTGCTTGCTTTGTATTGCAGTGTTATTTAGGGACAAATTTTCTGTTTTTGTTTGTCTGAAACTGTCTTTATTCTATCATGGAGAATAATATTTTGACATGTAGGAGTCAGGAGTTTAAGAATCAGGTGCTCTAAGCTTACATACTTTCTCTCAGCACTTGCAACTTGCAGCACTTGGAACACCACTCCATTATTCCCTATCATTTGTTTTTCTGTTTAAATGTTATCTGTCAGGCTTATAGTTGCTCTTTTGAAGGTAATATGTCTTTACTTCTCTCTCTGGCTGATAGTAAGTTTCTTACCTTTTGTTTTTGGTTTTTAGGAATTTTACTAGGATGTACCTAGGTGTATTTTTCTTAGTATTTACACTGCTTGTAAGCTTTTTTTTTTTTTTTTAAACACTTTTAAATCTGTGGTTTGATGCCAGTAGTTGTGGAAATTTCTTGGGTGTCATCCCTTTGAATATTGTATCTACCTATTTTCTTTTATTTCCCCTGGAATTAAAAAAAAAATTACAACGTAGCTGGAGTATAATTGCTACAATATTGTGTAGTTTCTGCCTTAGTTCCCCTGAAATTTTGGTTACATGTGTGTCAGACCTGTTACCATGTACCTTGTATCTCCCGTGCTCTGTTCTGTACATACTGCTTTCTTTCTTAACTCTGTATTTCAGTCTGGGTATTGCTTTTGACCTGTATTCCAGTTCGCTCATCCTCTCTTCTGGAGAAGGCAATGGCACCCCACTCCAGTACTCTTGCCTGTAAAATCCCATGGGCAGAGGAGCCTGGTGGGCTGCAGTCCCTGGGGTCACTGAGAGTCAGACATGACTGAGCAACTTCCCTTTCACTTTTCACTTTCATGCATTGGAGAAGGAAATGGCAACCCACTCTGGTGTTCTTGCCTGGAGAATCCCCTGGACCGGGGAGCCTGGTGGGCTGCCGTCTATGAGGTCGCACAGAGTCGGAAACTGAAGCGACTTAGCAGCAGTAGCAGCAGCATCCTCTCTTCAGCTGTCTCTCATTTACTATTACATTCATTGTAATATACATTTAATTTCAGTTCAAGTATTTTCAGTTGTAGAATGTCCACTTTTTCTTTTGCTAAGGATCAACATCATAACCATCTAACATTTTTGCATTTATTAATCACATGTTTTGAAGTTCAGAGTTGATAATTCCTGTGGGACTATTTCTTTTATTGGTTTCTCTTGGTTTTGTTATTTGGTCACCTCTTGGTGCACCAGGTGATATCCAATTGAACCCTAAGCCTCATGTTTAAACATTTTATGAGATAATTTGAGGTTCTCTATGCTTTTAATATATTGGTTCCTTAAGTCCCTTTTCCTTTGGTTTAATGTCCTCAGACACACACATACACCCTTTGAAGTCTTTTTTTTTTAGTTCTTATCAATGGGAGTGTTTGTAACACACTAGTCTGTCATTACTGGAGGCAGGAATCTTTCAAAATCTACTCTTCACCTACCAGATGCATAAATCAAGACAGGCAGCTTGGTACACGTCTGAGGATCAAGTCTTTGAAAACCTAAATTATGTTTATGATGTCATGAAATGCATAAAACTCAAAAGTTTCTGGCATTTGTTTATCCTTCAGTTTTGGCCAACCATCTTTTAGTCTGTGTAAGAAATACTTCAGCAGCCCCAAAGTTCAGACCTGAACTCAGTGTTAAATGCAAAACTGTTGCCGATGAAGCACAAGGTAAAGGTGAAGGACCGTGACTGTTAAGCAATGTGACCAGGTCCCCAGGCTGCACATGACTTTGGAGCCATTCTTACGCTTCAAGTTCTGGCAGCACCTAGTGAAATGGTGTTTTATAAGTTTTATCTTTTTCCTGACTTTGTGATGGTTTCTGTAGTCAGCGTGACCAGCCAGTTTTGAGTTAGCATTATGGCATCTTCAGAATAATATACGTGGAGGCTCAGACCTGCACTTTTTAAAATTCGACTTCATTAAAGGGAGGTGCTGGGCCTTTTAACACATTGGGAATAGCGTTGGATTGTCCATTAAAGGTATTTCTTTACACAAACTGTAGGACTCAGTGTTAAGACAAGATGGGAAGAGCCTAATGGGCCATTCTGAAAGAACCACCCGTTGAAAGGTAAAGTATGTTTTAAAGTGACAAGCCCAAGAGCCGAAAATGACTCTTTGATCTTTAAAAGGCTCATAAACAGGGGCAGTGCACTTGCAGACCTATATTTATGTATTCAAATATTGGGAGAAAATCCAAGCAGAGTCTCAGGACTGCAGGAGTATGCAGTTTAGACAAAAAGAGGCCAGGAGGAGGGCAATTACATCAAACTTCTTACAGCATGGAACAAGCTTTCTTCCTTCCTTGTTAACCAATGAACTGGAATCTTGCTAAGGGCTTGTTTTTTAAATGAGGCTTGAACCAATCATTACACAGACGTGAGGTATTTGTGAAGAAAGAAAGAGGCAATTAAAGCCAAAAAAAAGGATGTTTTGTTTCTGAATTAAATCTGTTTTTGCCACCTTCTTTTACTTTGATGAAGGGTCTCCAAGTATCTCCTAACCCTCAGTGCCAGCCCTATATGTGTGTATGTATATATATATACACCTTCTTTGGTATTGAACTCATTAACTACATCTGGAGAGTTAATCTGTGGACAACAGGCCTATTTCCTCTGTTTCATGGAACCACTAGAGAGGGCTCATAAATAACTGCAGGGCTATTGTCAGGGTGTTGAGGTTGTTGGTTGTTGGGAGACATTCAAAGGAAATCAAATAACTATGGAACTCAACACTCATGACTACTCTCGGTCCCAACAGTTTGCTGGATTTTTCTCTTCCCTTGACCCAGATGGTTCATCCCTGAGAAGCAATAAATTCTACCTTGCATATAAGAGCCACAGGCACTGGAAAGGGGAATGTGAGTTGTGGTTAACTTTTACCTGGTTTCCATGGTGACCACAGGTAGGTATTTGTCACATGACAGTTTAGTTCTTGAGATCCAAGGAGACTTTGGGCCAGAGCAAACTCTATTGAGTGAGTTTTGATCACATTAACTGTCTACTTGAACTAAGTTATATGAGTAATAATGAAATGAATACACAAATTTACCACCTAAGCAAAGAAAGAGAACACAACTGTATCCTAGAATCTCCCAAGTGTCCCTGCGGCTGCTGCTGCTAAGTCACTTCAGTCGTGTCCGACTCTGTGCGACCCCATAGACGGCAGCCCACCAGGCTCCCCCATCCCTGGGATTCTCCAGGCAAGAACACTGGAGAGGGTTGCCATTTCCTTCTTCAATGCATGAAAGTGAACAGTGAAAATGAAGTCGTTCAGTCGTGTCCCGCGACTTAGTGACTGAGCAACAGCAATTTATTTACAACACCTATGTATGAGTCTCTAAAAAAATGATTTAGTTTTTATTGTTTTGAAACTTTATATAAATGGAATTATGCTGCTGCTGCTAAGTTGCTTCAGTCGTGTCCGACTCTGTGCAACCCCATAGACAGCAGCTCACCAGGCTCCTCTATCCCTGGGATTCTCCAGGCAAGAACACTGGAGTGGGTTGCCATTTCCTTCTCCAATGCATGCATGCATGCTAAGTCACTTCAGTTGTATCTGACTTTGTGCGACCCTATGGACAGTGGCCCACCAGGCTCCTCTGTCCACAGGATTCTCTAGGCAAGAATACTGGAGTGGGTTGCCATCTCCTCCTCAAAAATGGAATTGTGCTCTATATATTCTTTTTGTTTTTTCCCCTATGGTTTACCTTGTTATATACAATGACAGTTCATTCACTTTCATATCCAAATATCCCATTGTAAGAATAAAACATAACTTATTTATCCAATTTATCCATTCTTCTGTAGTGGACACTTGAGGTGTTTCCAATTTTTGCTATCATAGTTGGTGCTGGTATTAGCATTTGTATAAATATCCTGTTGTGTGTGAAGAGGATTTATAGAGTATTTTTTTTTTTAGTAGTAGAAATATTGGCACTTTGGGTAAGTATGCATTCAGGTTTTTGAGAGTTAACATGAACTTGTTTTCTAAAAGCGATAAAATTAATTTATATTCCCAGTGGTGAAGTGTCAGAGTTGTGGTTGCTCCTTATCCCCTCCAATATTTTATATCATCTTCCTTTTGATTTTTTTTTTGTCAAACATGTTTATTATTCAAAATAGTTAAATGGACATTTTTATCTGTATTGCATCTTTGTGGAAGCTGAGGCTTAGAGGTTTCAAGTCATTTGATTAGGTTTAAGGAGTATAGATTCTGAAAATGTGTTACATACAGGAAGGTGAACATTATCCATAAAACACTGCAAATTTGCACATTGCTTATCCAAGATGAAAAAAAAGTCAGAATTGTTGTTAGACATATTCAGTTTAAAAACCAGGATGGCAAATGAGGATGGGACATCAGGGGAAAATGCTAAAACCTTTGAAAGTGGGTTGAATTTTAAGGTGACTTCACTCTCTCAGCCAAATGGATCACAGGCCAAGTAGTTTTTAATTAAATGACATAAACAGAAGATGAGATGGTTGGATGGCATCACGGACTCAATGGACATGAGTTTGAGTGAGCTCCAGGAGTTGGTGATGGACAGGGAGGCCTGGCTTGCTGCAGTCCATGGGGTCGCAAAGAGTCGGACATGACTGAGCAACTGAACTGAAGTGAAGACATTTTTGAGTTTTCCAAACCCAAGGGCAGAGTTAGTGGTGAGCTATCGGTGAAGAGACAAGGCTGCCCATCTTATGTAGATTCTGGAACCACCATACCGCCCTGTCTCATTTCCTCATTAATTTGTAGACCCTGAGTAACCTGGAAGGAACTAGAATTTGGGAGAAAAGAAAACACTTCCTCTCTTACCCAGTGCTCCTGCCAGAGGTGACCTCACAGAAACCATTCATATGTGTGTTAATTAGGAATAAGTTTGCCTCCAACGACAGAAATCCCCACAGATGAGTAGCTTAAGTGAGAGATAAATATTCAGTGTTTGTTTTTTTTTTTTTTTTAAGTCAATGCAATCAGAGGTAGGCAGCCTGGGGCTGGAATGAGGGTTCCACAAAGGCATTAAGCTCCTTCTAATGGGATGTGGCTGTCTCCCTCTGAGCATCACCTCCTTATTCTAGGCAGCAAGGCTGGGGAAGGGATAAAGAAGGGGCAAGGTACACACACCAGTTCTCCTTTAAGAAGATTTTTTAGGAGCTGCCACATCCAACCTCCATTTACATAACCTTGGCCCAAAATTCATCACATGGGCCACCAAACAGCAAGGGAGGCTGGGAGATGTGGTCTTTCATCCAGGCAGTCATGTGCCCAGGAGGAATCCATTGCTAAGGAAAATGGATACTAGGGTAGGCAACTAGCAGGTTTCCACTCTCTTGAATTCATTAATGGAAGGGAGATACAGGTATATTTCAGCTCTGTTGTTGTTTAGTCACTAAGTCATGTCTAACTCTTTTGCAAACCCACAGACTGCAGCCCATCAGGTTCCTCTGTCTATGGGATTTACCAGGCAAGTATACTGGAGTGGGTTGCCATTTCCTTCTCCAGGGGATCTTCCTGGCCCAAGGACTGAACCTGTATCTCCTGCATCACAGGCAGATTCTTTACCACCAGGGAGCCACCAGGGAAGCCACAGGGCAGACACTATCAGATGACAAAGGGTCATGCCACTTTGCCAGAGCCCAAGCTTGAAACCTACCATGGAAGGAAACAGAACCAAGCTGTTGCCCCTATACTCAGCCATCAGTTGACCTGACCCTACTCTAGAGGCAAGAACAGGGTGAACCTTTCCTTCCTTCCTTCTTTCTTTCTTTCTCTCTTTTTTTGAAAAGCATCTTATATTGTGGTTTGAGGTTTTTTCAAGATCACAAGAAAGATTCAGAGAATTTCAGCTCTATGAATCCTATTTTTGTGGGTTTTAACATGCAGGCCATTCTGTTCGGCCACAAAAATCAAGGTACACGCAGATTTCATGAAATCCTCCTCCATCCTTGGGCAACAGCTGGTTGGTATAAGAGGAAGGTGAGCTAACACTTAGGGCCCTGCAGTGGGGCTGCCTGCCCATGGGCAGTAAGGCCAAAGGAAGAGGAAATTCCTCACTTATCAAAGTGGACCATGAGAATGTGCAGAGGAGAGTTCAAGGATTTGCAAAGAGTCAGATTTAGATCATGGAGTACATATCAGAAAATGGAATTCTGCTTTCTTATCACGCCTATGTGTGACACTCAAGTGACATTCCTAACAAGCGAAGTGGGTCAACTTTTTTTCATAGCTTTTATTTCCACCTGGACGGATGCTTCATTATTGGGAGAAATCGTGAAGAGCACACTGTCCAGTCTCTCCTTCCCCTGCTCCACCATGAGACTGGGGTCCTAGACAAACTCAACTCTCTAAATTTCCATCTCCAGGAACGGCTACTCCATTCTTCTAGTTTCTCAAGCCCACATCCCTAAAGGTGTCCTCAAATCCTTTCTTTCTCACACACTGGATCCAATTCATCGTCAGACCCTATTGGCTCTCCTTTGAAAATGGATCCAGAAACCAACCATTCCCTGCCACCTCTACTGCAGTCCATCTCCTGCCTGGGGTGCCTGACTCAACAGGTGAACAGGAGCTGAAATCCAGCCCAGCTTTGCTCACTGAAAGGCGTGCTTTGCTCCAGGGCTACATCATTTGGACAAAGGGCACCCTTTTCAATTTGTACCAAGATGTGCCTGCAGATAGGCAGCCACCTCATGTGTCAGCTCACTTCGCTCCTCTGCTCAAAACCCTCTCATTCAGAAGAAAGTCAAAATCCCACAATGAGGGCTGTGCGTGACCTGGCCCTGCTACTTCTGTGCAGGGCCTCCTTTTACTTGGGCCCCACTGGCATTCTTGATGAATCTCAAATGCTCCCAGCAGGTCCTACCTTAAGGCCTTTGCACTTCCTGTCCTCTTTGCTTTAAGTCCCTAAAACAGCTCATTCCCTTCTCATCCTTCAAGTCTCTTCACAGTGACTCCTTCCCTGACACCTAGTGTTCCATCTTTGGGGTGCCCCCATCTTCCTCACCCTCGGTAGCCATATCCCCATTTGTTGTGGGCTGCACTCTACTCCCCTAGAAGATATGTTCAAGTGCTAACCCTCATTACCCGTGAATGTGATCTTATTTGGAAATTGGGTCTTTGGAGATGCAGTCAAGTTGGATCATACTGGATGAGGTCATACTGGATCATCACAGTGAATCCATATGCAAGAAGAGAGAAATCTATATAAGAAGAGGGAACTTTGTCCTACACAGTTGGTGGGACTGTAAATTGGTACAGCCACTATGGAAAACAGTATAGAGGTTCCCTAAAAAACTAAAAATAGAGCTATCATATGACCCTGCACCCCGACTCCTGGGCATATATCTGGAGAAAAACATGATCATAAAGGAGGTATGCACCCCAATGTTCACTGAAGCACTGTTTACAACACCCAAGACATGGAAGCAACCTAAATATCCATTGGCAGAGGAATGGATAAAGAAGATGTCGTACATATATACAATGGAATATTACTCAGCTGATAAAAAGAATGAAATAATGCCATTCATTTGCAGCAACATGAATGGACCTAAAGATTGTCATACTGAGTGAAGTAAGTCAGACAGAGAAGGGGAAATATCGTATGACATCCCTTATATGAGGAATCTAGAAAGAAATGATACAAATGAACATACTTACAAAATAGAGACACAGACTTCGAGAATGAACTTATGGTTGCCAGGGAGAACAGCTGGGGAAGGGATAGTTAGGGAGTTTGGGATGAACCTGTACCCACTGCTATATTTCAAATGGATAACCAACAAGGACCTACTGTATAGCACAGGGAACTCTGCTCCATGTTATGTGGCAGCCTGGATGGGAGGGGAGTCGGGGGAGAATGGATGCATGTATTGTATGGCTGAGTCCCTTGTCTGTGCACCTGAAACTATCACAATGAGGTGAACTGACTATATCAGATCAGATCAGATCAGATCAGTCGCTCAGTCGTGTCCGACTCTTTGCGACCCCATGAACCGCAGCACGCCAGGCCTCCCTGTCCATCACCAGCTCCCGGAGGTCACTCAGACTCACATCCATCAAGTCAGTGATGCCATCCAGCCATCTCATCCTCTGTTGTCCCCTTCTCCTCCTGCCCTCAATCCCTCCCAGCATCAGAGTCTTCTCCAATGAGTCAACTCTTCCCATGAGGTGGCCAAAATACTGGAGTTTCAGCTTTAGCATCATTCCTTCCAAAGAAATTCCATTGACTATATACCCCAGTACAAAATAAAAAATATGAAAAAGAAAGGGAATTTTGCACACAGAACAGACAGTGGAGAATGCCTAATGCCTAATGAAGGAGGCAGAGAGGGTAGTGATACACATACAGCAAGAACATCAAAAGGTGAATGAGCATCAGATTCTCCCTGAGTCTAGAGACAGAATCAACCTCGCCAACATCCCGATCTTGGACACCTGGCTTCCTGAACTGTGGGACAATAAAAGTCTGCACTGTCCCACAGCAGTGCCCTAAGTGTTAGCTCAAACAACAAATGTCTGTTGTTTGAAGCCATCCAGTTTGCAGTACTTGGTTACAGCAACTCTAGGAAGTGGTTATGCCCTCTAACACACAGTATGTTACTCGTTCCTTGGTTTGGGAACGGCCGCCCCCTCTCACTTGATAGCAAGATTCAGTTACAAATCGACCACAGAATGATATAGAGAACATACAGCAAACAAACAGCAGCTTCTAAACCAGTGCAAGAGGAAAATAGTACACGGTGTATCAGTTCAGTTTGGTTCAGTCACTCAGCTCCGTCATGTCCGACTCTTTGCAACCCCATGGAGTGCAGCATGGAAAGAAGGAAAAGACTCTGTGCTTCACTAGAATAGAATACATTTTTGATGAAGGAAGCTGTGCTTTTTAAAAATTTTGTTTATTTATTTTGGAGGTGCCGAGTCTTCACTGTGGCTCTCAGGCTCTTTTTAGTTTTGGTGAGTGAGAGCTCGGCTTCTTTTAGGGAGTGTGGGCTTCTCATTGCAGTGGGTTTTTTTTTTTTTTTTTTTTTGCTGTGGAACATAGGGCTCTACAGTTGTGGTACCTGGGCGTAATTGCTCCATGGCATGGCATGTGAAATCTTCCCAGACCAGGGATCAAACCCACATCCCCTGCATTGGCAGGTGGACTCCTAACCTTTGGACCACCAGGGAAGTCCAAGGCAGCCATTCTTTAAGAGTGACACTGCCTGTTTTCAACTGCCTGTTGAAACCCTCATGTCATCAAGGAAGAAAGTGTTCACATACAGTTATTTGCAGTGACAAATAATCGTATTTTCTACTCGTGTAAGACTTTCTTCAAAACATTTTCAAAACATTAATTAATCCTTACCACAGCATCAGTGAAATGGAAATGAGGGAAAATTTAAAGCATGTAAAATTTAATTATTAATGCTAACATTTGACACCCTGCTTATTTAACTTATATGCAGAGTACATCATGAGAAACGTTGGGCTGGAAGAAGCACAAGCTGGAATCAAGATTGCCGGGAGAAATATCAATCATCTCAGATATGCAGATGACACCACCCTTATGGCAGAAAGTGAAGAGGAACTAAAAAACCTCTTGATGAAAGTGAAAGAGGAAAGTGAAAAAGTTGGCTTAAAGCTCAACATTCAGAAAACTAAGATCACGGCATCTGGCCCCATAAGTTCATGGGAAGTATATGGGGAAACAGTGGAAACAGTGTCAGACTTTATTTTTTGGGGCTCCCAAGTCACTGCAGATGGTGATTGTAGCCATGAAATTAAAAGACGCTTACTCCTTGGAAGGAAAGTTATGACCAACCTAGAGAGCATCTTCAAAAGTAGAGACATTACTTTGTCAACAAAGGTCCGTTAGTCAAGGCTATGGTTTTTCCAGTGGTCATGTATGGATGTGAGGACTATGAAGAAAGCTGAGCGCCGAAGAATTGATGCTTTTGAACTGTGGTGTTGGAGAAGACTCTTGAGAGTCCCTTGGACTGTAAGGAGATCCAACCAGTCCATCCTAAAGGAGACCAGTCCTGGCTGTTCATTGGGAGGACTGATGCTAAAGCTGAAACTCCAGTACTTTGGCCACCTCATGCGAAGAGTTGACTCATTGGAAAAGACTCAGATGCTGGGAGGGATTGGGGGCAGGAGGAGAAGGGAATGACAGAGGATGAGATGGCTGGATAGCATCACCAACTCGATGGACGTGAGTTTGAGTGAACTCCAGGAGTTGGTGATGGACAGGGAGGCCTGGCATGCTGTAGTTCATGGGGTCACGAAGAGTCGGACATGACTAAGCGACTGAACTGAACTGAACATTTGGCACGCAACTAACACGTCTCTTGGCTGGGCAGTAAACACGTCCCATGCCATCTCCTCTCCATTTGGAAAAACGAGCAGGAAACTTGAAAGTGAAAAAAAAGGTGAAAGTGAAAGCCACTCAGTCGTGTCTGACTTTTTGTGATCCCATGGACTATACAGTCCATGGAATTCTCCAGGCCAGAATACAGGAGTGGGTAGATTTTCCCTTCTCCAGGGTATCTTCCCAAACCTAGGAATTGAACCGGGATCTCCTGTATTGCAGGCAGATTCTTTACCAACTGAGCTATGAACTTAGTTCTGTAATACATCAGGATGGAGGTGCAGCTCTTCCTGAGAAACATCAAGGGATAGGGAGGTGGATTCACGCATCAAAGAGAGGGGTGGGTTCTGAGTTCCCTTAGGACCCTGGAATCCAGGATTCTGAGATCCTTCCTAAGAGGATCAGGAACAGGTAGGGTGGTTTTGAACAAAGATGTGGCAAATCCTATCAGGCCTCAGTCCGAGCTCAGCCAATGATGGCCAGCCTAAAAAAAAAAAAAAAATGTGGGGGCGGAGGGAAAAGAAAAAGAAAAATTGCTGGTGACCTCTTGCCGTACTAGGACACTTGATACTTCGATGAGGATTAAAAAGATGTTTATTTTCAATGTGAATCAATGTGAACACCTTTATTGAATTTGTCACAGTATTGCTTCTGTTTTAGGTTTTGAATTTTTGGCCACAAGGCAAGTGGGATCTTAGTTTCTTGACCAGGAACATGAACCCACATTCCCTGCATTGGAAGGTAAACTCTTAACCACCAGACCACCAGGGAAGTCCCTTTGGTGAGGATTTTATTAGCATCATGTGATTGGGGGTGGGGATGAAGGAAAAACGTGGCTGTGAACAAACTGGGTCCAAAAAGATAGCGATGTGGTGTGCTTCTAGAACCTGGAAGCTTGGGATTCTCCAGACTGGAGGGGTCAGTGGGGTCACATGCACTCAGTCGGAGGGGGAGATAGGCCCATCCCCTCTGGAGCAGACAGACTGCTTCATGCTGGGGGGCCATGTGGCTCCTGCATCCCACAAGGCCTGCCACCTGCTGTTGGGCCTGCCCCAGCCAAGGGAGGGAGAACGTGTTTCCCCATTTCTTCAATGAGGCTTGTGCGTAGCAAGTTTTTTTTCCACAGAGTACAGTACGGAGGTGGGGAAATTAAAGGGTAACTTTACAGAGGAGAACCTGGCAAACGCCACTTCCCATCAGCCAACTGATGTCTACATTGAAAGTCATCAATCATGTGGATAGCATATACCCTTGATATGGTATGGTAAAAAATAGCAGGGTACCTCTGTGGTCTTCCTCCCCAGACCCATAACCCCAGTCAAATCACGAGAGAAAACAGCAGAACATCCTGATAGAGGGGCATTCCATGACATACCTGACTAGTATTCTTTAAAATGGTCAAGACCCTCATGAATGAGGGAAGTCTGAGAAGATGTCCTGGCCCAGAGGAGCCTAGAAACCATGACAAGAACATGTAATGTGAGATCCTGGAACACAAAAAGGACATTAGGTGAATACTGAGGACATTGGAATGAACTACGGACTTTAGTTAATAATGAGGAATCAATATTGGTTCATTCACAGCTGCAAGTGCACCGTCTTCATGTTGAAGATGTTAATAATCTGGAAAACTGTGTGCAGGTGTCGGGGGAGGGGGATGTGTTGGGGTGGGGGAATGGGAGCTCTCTATGCTATCTGCTCAGTGTCTCTGTGAATCTGAAACCATCCCCAAAACCAAGCTTATTAATTCAAGCTAAATCTCGATCAATAGATGAATGGATAAATAAGATGTGGTACACATTTACAACAGAATATTCCCGAGTTATCAAAAGGAATAAAACTGGGTCATTTATAGAGACATGGATGGGCCTAGAGTCTGCTGTACATAGTGAAGTAAGTCGGAAAGAGAAAAACAAATATATTGTGCATTAACGCATATATGTAGAATCTAGAAAAATGGTACAGATGAACCTGTTTGCAGGGCAGGAATAGAGACAAAGATGTGGAGGACGGGTGTGAGCACATGGAGGGTAAAGGGGAGGTGGCAACAAATTGGGAGATTAGGATTGACGTATACACATGATCTCATGTGAAATAGCTAGTGGGAGCCCAGCTCATGCTCTCTGATGACCTAGAGGGGTGTGATGGGGTGGAAGGGAGATTCAAGAGGTAAGGGATATACGTGTACATACAGTCCATTCATTTCATTGTACAGCAGAAACTAAGGCAACGTGGTAAAGTAATTATCCTCCAATTTAAAAAAAAATAGATAAATGGAGGGCAGGCTCTATATTATTCTCCACAGGGCCTGTACCAATTTATAGGAAGGTATGGAGGACTCCAGATGAGACTCCCCCTCAGAAGACTGACACAGTCCTGCAGAGAAGAAATTTTTCACCTTAAGCCTCTCCTCTGTCTCGAGCACTGAGCAGAGATGAACGATCTCCATGGAAGTCTTTTTGACTCCACGTTCCACCCCCTTTAACCAGAAACTCTCCCAGTCATTTTTCCCCTTCTGCTTTTCATGGTAGCAAGAAGGAGGCATTATATGAAGGGACAGGCCACCCTTGCAGGTTTAGACAGCTCCTTTTTCATCAAGGAGTGTCCAGCATTGCTCAGAGCTTTAGTAGAGGAGACTGATTAAGAAAAAGGGGTCATGAGCTGGATCGCTGGGGTTCCTATCACTGCTCCTCCAACAGCCATGGGACCATGCGAATGGCTTAGCCTCATGGATCTCAGTCTCCTTGTCTGTAAAATGGGGACAACAATAGGATCTCTTCCATGCAGCCATTGTCAGAACTGCATAAGCTAGCATACGTGAAGCAGTTAAACCAGAGCCTGGCTTGCAGTGAGCGTTCATTGCTCAGTCATGTCCGACTCTTTGCAACCCCATGGACTGTAGCCTGCCAGGCTCCTCTGTCCATGGAATTCTTCAGGAAAGGATACTGGAGTGGCATTAGGCTGCTGAAAAATGTGACTTTTTCTTCAGGCTGACACTCCTCCTCTGGAAAGCTATGAGCACTTTGGAGGATCAGACACTAAGGTTTGGATTAAAAACTTGCTACAGACAGGAATCAAACATCTATCTGGCAAGTTTCTGTTTTCTATTTCCAAGCACAGGGCCCCAACCCTAGAAATCTAATAATACCTTCTGAAAGAAGTATCTAGAGATATATGCCAAAATGTAAAATTGTTTTGAATTGGCAGTTTTTTTTTAATGCACAAAAATTAATTCTTGCCTCTATGGTTTTTCCAGTGGTCATGTACGGATGTGAGAGTTGGACTGTGAAGAAAGCTGAGCGCCGAAGAATTGATGTTTTTGAACTGTGGTGTTGGAGAAGACTCTTGAGAGTCCCTTGGACTGCAAGGAGATCCAACCAGTCCATTCTGAAGGAGATCAGTCCTGGGATTTCTTTGGAAGGAATGATGGTAAAGCTCAAACTCCAGTACTTTGACCACCTCATGCGAAGAGTTGACTCATTGGAAAAGACTCTGATGCTGGGAGGGATTGGGGTCAGGAGGAGAAGGGGACGACAGAGGATGAGATGGCTGGATGGCATCACGGACTCGATGGACATGAGTCTGAGTGAACTCCAGGAGTTGGTGATGGACAGGGAGGCCTGGCGTGCTGCAATTCATGGGGTCGCAAAGAGTCCGACACGACTGAGTGACTGAACTGAACTGAAGGTCCTAAGATATATACAAGGAACTATAAGGGGACGACAGAGGATGAGATGGCTGGATGGCATCACTGACTGGATGGATGTGAGTCTGAGTGACCTCCGGGAGCTGGTGATGGATAGGGAGGCCTGGCGTGCTGCAGTTCATGGGGTCGCAAAGAGTCGGACACGACTGACCGACTGATCTGATCTGATCTGATTCTCATTGCAAGACAGTGGGAGCAACCTAAATGTCCATTAATAAAGAAAGGGGTAAATTGAGTAAAACCATGAAATGTTATGCAGTTCAGTCTTTACAAAGAATGACATAGATCTAAGTGGGTTGATGTGGAAGGATGTATGTTGTATACCAAAGTGAAAAATCTATGCAGTGATATGCATATCCTATCAGATGATAATATCAGATGATAATATCATAATTTCAGATGATATTAATCACTCATGCCTTTCTGCATAGGTATAGATTAACTATGTGGTATATGTTATTGGTATAGAAAAGAGTCTGGAATAGTGAACACACAACAGTGAATAGTAATAGCAAGGCATGGATTGGGCAGAGTAGAAGGCATTTAAATGTTTCATTTGATATGGTTTACATGTTTAATAATGGAGAAGGGAAAGGCAACCCAGTCCAGTATTCTTGCCTGGAGAACACCATGGATAGAGGAGCCTGGTAGACTACAGTCCACAGGGTTGCAAGTCAGACACGGCTGAAGCGACTTAGCACGTTCGCACGTGTTTAATAATGTGTGATGTCACTTTGTGTATTTAACATTTATTGAACATGTATTACGTGCCAACCACTCTTGAGTGTCTGATATATATTAACTTATTTAAATTACATAACTTAAAGCAGTATTAACTCTATCTTACAGGTGAGAAAAACTAGGCCATGTTAACTTGTTCTGTGTGAGAAAGAACTGGAACTCAAACCCAGGCAGCCTGACTCTCGAGTACGTGATTCTGGTGGCTCTACTTTCTAGGCTCCCTTTCTGAACGTACATAATCTGATTGTTCTGCCAATTTCCTGCCTCTATTCATTAGCCATTTACCTCCTACACCTGTCATTTCTTTTGATCCCACTTGCTTTGGTTCCTCGGAGAAGGCAATGGCAACCCACTCCAGTATTCTTGCCTGGAGAATCCCAGGGACAGGGGAACCTGGCAGGCTGCTGTCTATGGTGTCCCACGGTGTCGGGCACGACTGAAGTGACTTAGCAGCAGCAGCTTTGGTTCCTGACATTCTTTGTGGCCATCTTGCCGTTCACTTAAGATGGTGAGGCGGCAGTGGCAAGAACTGCAAAGGACCTTTGGCCCAATTCTTGGCCAGGGGGCGCCTTGGAGAACAGTCTAGAGGCTGAAATCCTTATATGCCTTTTTGCGCAGGGGTGGTGGTAAGTGGAATCCTTATAAGCAACTCCTCATCACAGTCATCCAGGCTGACTTGTGTAATTTATAGAAAAGGAGACAGGTGAGGGTACCTGGCGGAGAAGGCAATGGCACCCCACTCCAGTACTCTTGCCTGGAAAATCCCATGGACAGAGGAGCCTGGTGGGCTGCAGTCCATGGGGTCGCTTAGAGTCAGACATGACTGAGCGACTTCATTTTCACTTTTCACTTTCATGCACTGGGAAAGGAAACGGCAACCCACTCCAGTATTCTTGCCTGGAGAATCCCAGGGACAGGGGAGCCGATGGGCTGTGTTTATGGGGTTGCACAGAGTTGGACACAACTGAAGCGACTTAGCAGCAGCAGCAGCAAGGGTACCTTGGAAACTTCACAGGTGGTGTTAGTGATAAAGAACCTGTCTGCCAATGCTGGAGACATGAGACACAGGTTTGACCTCTGGGTTGGGAAGATCCCCTGGAGGAGGGCATGGCAACCCACTCCACTATTCTTGCCTGGAGAATCCCATGGACAGAGGAGCCTGGTGGACTACAGTCCACAGGGTTGCATACAGTGGGACGTAACTTATGTGACTTAGCATGCAGGCATGCAAGGGTGCCTGGCCTCAAGTTGAACATATACCCTCTTATCTTGTATCTTTTTTTCTTTTTTAGAACAGGCATTTCTGCCTGCTTCCTTGTTCCTTTGTACCCAAAGTAGCAACCCTGGGAGCCTGGGCTGTACCAAGGCCATGGTGTTTTCAGGAGTAGGATGCTCTGGGAGGAGGTACAAACCTTGGCTTCCAGACTTGCAAGGAGCCTTCACTTCCCCGCTCTCCTTCTCAGAGAAAGACGAAATCAATGTGATATGGTACGCATTCTTGCCAAATGGTTTATTTGCCATTTGCTAATTATAATATTGGATTTACACAATAAACTGAGGTGCAAAGAAAGTAAGGTTCCATTGCTTCCTAGGCAATGGCAGTCCAGCTGCCCTGCACAGTCTGGGCAAGGGGATGCTCCTGGCAGAGGAGACGGCCACTCAGATTTCCTGAAGTGAGTGGACCACACACAATGGGGTGTCTGTTTTCCTGCGCTACCTAGAAACACCTTGGAGAAGGGCTTCTGGGGTGTTCACTCATAACACATCTCGTTTAAAATTCAAGATTGACAGTTCCCTTGCAGAAAGTGTTCATAGGTCAGTACCAGGAAGAAAGAAACCACACAATTTCCAGGATGCTTTATGAATGGATCCAGAAACTGCTACACAAATAGACATAAGGTGGGGCCTAGGCAGGTAGTGACCATTTCTTACTATGACGTTTTGAACAGATGTGTTATATACTGTCATTTCAATTTGGAAGTTTATTTTTTTTCCATTGATTTTTATACATCCAGAATATCACAAATAACCAAGTTTTTTTTTTTTTTGCACATTCATTTACCCATAACAGAAAATGTAATTCTTAAAAAAAATTGGAACCATGCTATTAGCTCTTTACAAAAGTGAATAAAAAGTAGCTCGTTTTTAAGTCTAAAATAAAGAAAGAAGCATTTTTTTTTGTCTACAGTATTTAGCAAACATAAGAAAATGTCCTTAGAAACACACACAAAAAATTGGAAAAAAATTATTACAGGTATTAACAATATTTTATAATGAAAGCTTAAAATCTATTTACATACATAAATACAATTAACTTTGTTGATGCAACTCTTCTGGAAGGGAAAAAAAAAGCCAAATAATCAGCATCAATACTGATCTGGCTAAAGGGAGGGGAAAACCCCAAAGAAAGAAATAGACAAAAAAAAAAAAATCCCAAAAGGTTGTATACTGCAGGTAAACAAAAAGGCATTTTGTTCAGACGTGAAAAATATTTTCTGATATCATTGTTAAATTGAGTTTTCATGTATAAAAGACTCCAAACATGTCATCCCCCAGAAAACAAAAAACATTAAAAAACAAAAATTACCAGGACGGAATGTCCCAAGGAAACAGGTATTTCAAGAGAGAAATCGGCAATCCTAAATTGCAGGACATTTGAGTGAAACCATTCATTTCCTTTCTAATCAGAGCATTTCTGTTTATCTGCACAGAAACCCTAGGCAGCAGAAAGTCTGTCTCTTAACTCACTGATTGTAATTTGCCCAGGAAGGCTTCTATTGCTGCACTCGGACAGCAAGTAGATCCAAAATGTTGGCAAGGTCTCTGTTCTGCTGGAAGAAACCCATACGCAGGAGAAAGGCTGACTCACTCTGCTCTTTTATTTAAGGGGAGGGAAAGTGCAGCTCCTCCAGTTTGGTGTCAGGATGGGTGTGCATGCTGTTTCCTTATATAAAGTTGGAGAACAGAGGAGGTACAAGGAGAGAAAAAGATGGAGATGTTTAGTGGGGGCAGAGAGGAAGAAAAATGTAAGTATTTTCAGAGAGTTAGAAAAACAAAAAGAACAGAAATATGTGTCTATGTTGAACTTATAAATAAGGGCATTTACAAGCAGTAGAGATGGCTTATTTAATCTTTCTTCTTCTGGACCAATGCTCCCAGATACATCCAGTTATTACTGTATTGGCTTAAGGGTCTACTTGATGAAAGGACCACCTTAATTTACCTGAAGGCAGTAGAATGGAATTCCTCGGGGTGGGGATGGGGGGAATGCTTTAAGTATGAGGCTTATCTCTAAAACAACTAAGGTTTAAGTTTTTCTTTCTGGAGAGATTAAATACTATATATGCTGGTAATGGTCTGTGAATCTCTGAATGGCCAAACCCGTGGGTCTACAACAAAGTGACAAGCTCTCCTCACACATGGCTTTGAAAGTGAAGACTCAATGTGAGAGATTTATATGATTTCCCTTGTAGGGCATTACATTGATTTTGAGTTGGAATATCTTCAGGTACCAGAACTAAACTGAAAAATATACTTTTCCTTCATTTTTTAATCAACATTTTGTCAGGTCAGATAAGGCAATGTGCTGAAAAGAACACAAGTTCAATTTGGAGTGAATGGGCTAATGGTCCTTTTCAGATATAAAAATAATCGAAATCTACTGACATTTAAGGGTAATTTTGCTGCAAACAATGTACACAGAATAAAACATGAAAATGATTTATGGAGGGAGAATTATGTCTAAAATGAAAATAAATAGAATATTCTGTTTCTCTGAGATCTGCTTTAGCTCTTTTCTAGATAAGAACGATCTGACAACACAAACTGCTTTACTCTTTAATTCTTACCAAAGTGCTACTGCATCTGTGTAAAACAAATAATCAATACATATATATATATATAAGAAAACTCAAAAACAAGTTGTTTTAAATAAGACCAGCTGTTTTGCTGCCTGCAGCCAAAGATCTTTCTAATTTGAATCCTTAAATTTATAAAATAAAAAATCAAACACTGTTCTGAAGTCCTGCTTTCAAATACTCTTCAGAGTTGACCTGAAATCATTTCAACTAATTTAAGAGGTACATTAAATAACCACCAGATCATTTTGAGCACACATATGTTAAAATCAGCAGTTAGTATTTATGAGTTGTACAACAACTGCCTTGTGACCAAATCCTCCAATAAAAATAGTGCCATAAAATTTACAGTGACATTGGATATGTTTGAATTGTAGCCATGGGCAGTGACATGAATCTTTTCCTGTCACGCTGATGCACCGGCAAAAGTGCACACACCCTACAGGGTAGGGTCTCGGCCTGGTGAGAGTAACACAAAGCTGGGTGGGGAAGGAGCAGCATGGGATGGGTCCTGCACAGGTGGGATGGCACCCTCCACACACGACTTCACTGAGGCAGGTGGAGGGAACTGGGCTTGTTCTGGCCTGCTTCTGGGCCCACCCTATGAAAACTGACCTGGACACCTCTGCTGTCAAAGGCATCTGGTCCCTTCCACTCCCGGCCTTGGGGGACAGCCACAAGCTTTCTTCTGCATCAACCAACAGGTATAGTATCAAAGAGGAATATCTCCTTGGAACTAAACAAACATCTGGGTTCAGATGACTCCTTCCTACCCCAGAATGGAGCAATTAAGGAACCCTCAAATTCATTCATTTGGTTTCCATGTGGATATCATTCCTCCACACAGCTTACTTTGGACTCATTCTGTTACAAAGCATGTCTAACATTATTAAGAGGCCATGGAGTGAGAAAACCCCTTAGGCAGAAAATAAATCCTCCCCAGAGGTGCAATCATTGGCATCTATCCCAACCCTCTGGAACCAGATTTGAAGGGAGGGAGTCAGGTATGAGACCCTTTGTTGAGCTTAGCAGAAAATTCCATACTTCAGATCTTTGGAGTGACCCTCAGTATCTAAAAAGCCTAATAAAAACATGGCTGCATTAGCTACCGATTCGTTTGATTAACATTAAAGGGAGTTTAATGTAAACAATATTTAGATAACCAAGTGATCACATTACCCATCCTTTTTTTTTTCCCAACGTTCTTCAATGTGATACAATTAACTCTGGCTACTATCAAAAACAAAAAATGTAGTACTTGATATTTTTCTTAATATAAGCACATTTAAATAATAAAAAAGTATCAACACATTAAGTAAGTGTCTAAACGTCAAGATACATAAATATCTAGGGATTCCTTGTGGGAATACAGTAGTTGAAAATGACCCAAAGCTGCAGCTGTTTCTCAAAAAAACAACTACACCAAAAGTCCAAAAGAAAAGTTAAATAAAACTTACAGAAAAAGGAATCATATTTCTTTCATTTGTCAAAGCAAGAAAGAAGCAAAGCTCAAATTTATATATATATATATAAAAATAAAAAAAAAAACCACCCCAAATGCAAATACTCATTTTGCAATTTATAAGGTGCTGGAAAAGAAAATTAAAAATATGAATTAGATGCCAAACAGAATGAGTTGCATCTCTGCCTGCCCTGCCCTCCCCCCCACAAAGAAAACCCCAAGTTCCATACTCTTTGGAATAAACGACTTGGTTAAAAAGTGAAGTCAAGGTTATAAAATCTTTCTTTTATTCACAGCATTGCTAAATCAGAAGCATTCACAGTTTCCCTCCGGGAATCTTCCTGTTTGCCTTAACGAAGTGCCCACAGGGCGGTGAACCGGACACCCTCAAGTTGCGTCAGGTTAGAAGAAAAAAATCTGAGACGGGCTCACAGCGGCGGCGAACTGCTCGGACTTCAGAAGCGAGAGATGGCGACCGCAGGCAGTTGGCAGGTGGCAATTGGCAGGTGGCGAGCATCCCCCGCGGAGCCCGCGCGGGCTTGGCCACCACGCGACGCTGCGCCCCAGACGGGCGCTTCCGGGACGACGTCCGGCTGCACGGAGCGCGCGTGCGCAGCCTCACTCAGTAGGGCCGCCACACGGCCTCCTCGAGGCGCGCGGCGGGCGCCATGTTGGTGGGGGAGTTGCTGTGGCTGCCCTCAGCCTCCACCACGTCGCTCTGGTTCGGGAGGCTGGGGTTGAGCAGCGCCGAGCCGGTGGACGCGTTGGTGCAGGGCGGAAGGATGCGTGGTGGCGAGCGCTCGCCGCTCACCATGGAGAACTGGTAGGAGCCGGCCGACGCGCCGTAGTACAGGTGGTAGGATGGCGAGCTGGCCTGGAACGGGCCGCCCTGTGCCTGCGACGAGCCGGGGTAGGGCGGCGGCAGGTACGTGTGGTAGCGCGTGGCCGAGCTCATGGCTGACATGCCGATGCCGATGCCCGACGTGACGGGCGTTGGGGGAGTAGGTGAAGGCGCCGGGGTAGTGCATGCGGGGGTCGGAGATGGAGGGCAGTGCAGGGAACTGGCGCGGGTCGCCGAAGGCCGTCAGGTCGGGCGCAGCTGTGGTGGGTGAGAAATATCTTGAGATTAGGGTTCAGGGAGGCCACGCCCTTTCCCAAACCCAACCGGCGCCCAGGAGAATTTCCCACAATGCTGCTGCAGTCCAGGGAGTGGGTGTGATGAAGATGGGCATATATGAGTGAGTTAGTCGCTCAGTCGTGTCCGACTCTTTGCGACTTCATTGACTGCAGCCCTCCAGGCTCCTCCATCCATGGAATTATTCAGGCAAGAACACCGGAGTGGGCTGCCATTTCCTTCTCCAAGGTAACATATGATCTCATGCAATGTAGTAAGGTTGTAGTATAATGTAATATGTAGTCATACTTACTTAATATAAACATATTAGATATAACTGATTTAATATAAACAAATATTGCTGTAACTCTGAGGTTGGCACACCCACCTGCCAGATTCACCTGCTACCAGTTTTTGTATGCCCACAGTCTTAAGAATGTGTTTACTTTTCTAAATGGTTGGGGGAACAAAAAAATCAAGACTTTTTCCTGACTTGAAAATGATATAAAATTTAAATTTCAGTGTTCATAAATAACGTTGTATTGAAAGGAGCCTCGCTCGTCCTTTTATGTATTAACTATGACTACTTTTTAAGTCACCACTTCAGAGTGGTCATGGCAGAGACTGGAAGGCCAAACTGTAGGTCTCAGAAAGTCTGCAATATTTAGTATCTGGCCCTTTGCAGAAAAGTTTGCCACCTCTCTATATAATCAACATATTAATATGTCAGTATTAATGTCTTATTATAACAATATATGACAAAACAATATAACATTTGAAGAACTATTAATATATAGATGCATTAATAGATTGATATTAATAGAATATATATAAATATATATAATACCCAAAGAGAGCTTCCCGGGTGGTGCTAGTGGTAAAGAACCTGCCTGCCAATGCAGGAGATGTAAGAGACATGGGTTCAGTCCCTGGGTTGGGAAGATCCCCTGGGGAAAGGCATGGCAATCCACTCCAGTGTTCTTGCCTGGAGAATCCCATGGACAGAGGGGCCTGGCAGGGCTACAGTCTGTAGGGTCACAAAGAGTCCGACACGACTGAAGAGACTTAGCATGCACATACACATAATATGATACTGTCATAATATGTAATAACATTTTTAATATGTTATACATAATATTTAGGTTGAATCCTAGAAATTTGGCATTTCTGTAGGCCTGCAATAGTTAAAAATAGGCAGTTTCCTTTTGAAGCTAATGCATGCCATAGTAGTGGCTGGGAGTGGATGTCCATGAACCACCAATCTCTTTATCTTCCACATCTATCTTCAGACTAGTTCTACATTTTTAGAAACAGTACAGTCTCAATTTCACATGCTTTTCTCTAATATGCATCACTTGTTTGTTAACAGGAATGGCCACAGGGCCTTGACTTACCTACTCCATTTTTATACACGGTGAAGTTCTACCAGCAATGGCAAAGCTTGGTCTATAAAACTCATTTTGTTAGGATTATGCATTTACCCTTTCACAGACGGGCTAGTCTTTCATTGCATCCTTCTGCCTTTCTCTTAATCACAGGCTGCCCTTGGGAACTTTTGGGGGAGGGGGGTGGTTTGAGTGCCAGGACAGGTTTCCTGTATCCCATAGATCAGTTTCCCAGCAGCAGCACTGTTGACACTGGGGGCCAGCTCTATGGGGTGGTGTAGGCCTGTCCTGTGCAGGCCTGTCCTGTGCGTGGTAGCATGTTTGGCGGCATCCTTGGCCGGTGCCCACCAGATGTCGGTAGTGCCCTCGCTCCACCCACTGGGTCAACCAAAAGGTCCTGACCTTCCAAATGCCCTGGGGGTAGGGGTGAGGCCGGGTGGGGTGGGGGGGTAAAAGTGCCCTTCCGCTGTGACAACATTCCTACTGTCCATGTAGGATGGTGTCCTCCGGGAGTTTCTGTTCCTCAGAATTATTCATTAAATGACCAGGCCAAGACTGTAGTCTTTATGTCAGCAAACCCAAAAGGCAGCAACAAAACAGAGAAGCAAGAACTGAATGTTTTAAAATTTATAAGTTCTCAAATCAACATACAAAATAACTCCAGGCTCAAGATGGCATGTGGCCTGGGTCCTTTTGTGTTTAGGCCCACAGAGAAACCTGACAGAGCCAAAAGCTTGCTCTGAAAGGAAAGCTACCGGGGTGGATTAATCTGTTTTTGGACAGCTTCGGCTGTTGATCAACTTCCTCATATTTCAAGCCTGTTATTCCAGCAGGGAGAGCTAGTGTTCTCGTTCTCTCTCTCTCTCCCCCCTCCCCCTCCCTCCTAATGTACTCTCTAACTTTGGGGTGCCTGTGATGAGGGTATGTACTCCTCATCAGAGAGGTAATTAAAGTTTATAGAAACAACCGAAGTCTGCAGCAAATCTCTCCACTAATGAGGAAACCAGGAGTCTGACTTTCAAACAAACAGTCCTGTTAATCTTTTCAAAGCGAGTCAGACATGTGGGCAGGGACAAAGCTGTAAACTGACAGTGGCTCTAGGGCCGCCCTTCCACGGACACTCTCTCGCTCATCCTGAAGCCAGGCCGCACCCCATTCCACAGGGTTTGTCCCTGCCCGCTGGGGCCATCTGTGAGCAAGCCCTGTGTCACTTGTTTGTGTTCACACAGAGAGCTGTGACATGCTTGAGAGTTAACAGGAAGCTTTACTCCATTTTTCCAGTTAGAGTTCTATAGTCAGGGAGAAGCATTAGGCAAACACAATCAATTTGTTGTCATCTGATGCAATACTCCGGACACAAATAAATGACTCCACCCATGATTCCTCTTGCTTCATTTGCCCTGAGACAAAAAGGTGAATCCACTGGAAAATGAATGAAAGGTCACCCTGTTTCACGACGGTGTCTGGACATGCTCTGCCAGTCTGTTCCAACTGCTATGTGGTAACCTGGTGATGGCAGCAAGTTACCGGAATCCTGAGTGAGCCCGTGATTTGTCACGGACATAAGTAATGGAATGATGTTACGGTCTCAGCTGTCAGGGGAAAACAGTTCTTTCACTTGTGGGCAGAATGTCTGAAAGATCTTAGATGCTGCTTGCGATTCTTCTTCTGCCCACAGAGTACCAGTGTCACACTACAAAAGACCATCCAACTTGCCAGTTTATCCTTTACAACACACATTGTGATGATGAAACAACTTCGGCCCATGAGTTAGGCTCAGATTCAAATGACCTTTTCAAATACTTGTTCTCATTTTTATGTCCAGCCTGACACCCCCTACCCAAGCAAGCCCCACCAGTCACGGACAGTTCACCGTGCCCCCAGCCTTAACTCACTTGCCCTTTCAGCTGGCCTGGTGCCCCCTTATTTAAGAGCAGTGTGGGCAGAAGTGGGGACCCCTGACATTCACAGGGAGCTTTTAAAAGAGGAGGATACCTGGGGATTAGGTAGTATAGGTATTTTAGTTGGAAATGTTGCCCCACCGATGGGGCTAAATATTTGCCATGACAGCTAAAAGTCTTCCTTCTGCAGCTTGACGTGGATGAAAGCCGCCTTATGCCGGGCCCCTCCCACTGCCCCCAAAGGATTAAACAGCCTGAGCAGATAATGGCTGCCTTAAAAGGATCTTTCGCATGACTCAGATTAATGCTTGCTGTCTGTCGCCTAGGTTGGCAGCTAAACATTATTTAAAAAGAAAAGAAAAAAAAAAAAAAAAAACCTCCAGATGACAACTCTTTTCAGACAAGGTGTGGAGTCTGTCTGCAGAGCAAAGAAAGACACAGAGCGCAGGTCCCTCCTGCAGAAGGAAGCTCAGGTGAGGCTGGGGTGCTCCAAACTAGCTGGGGGAAGAGTTCAAGGAGAGTGGGCTCCGAACTATGACAGGCTCTCAAAGCACTGATGGGTAGACCTATGGCTGATTCTTGATGTACGACAGAAAAACCACAAAATTTGGTAAAGCAATTACCCTTCAATTAAAAAAAATAAAGTGACAAAAGTAAGAATAAACAGAAAGAGAAAAGAATAAAACTTCACTTGGTTAGGTATACAAAAAAAAAAAAAGCAGAAGCAGCCTCTTCTAAGTATCCCAACCCCCTCCTGCCTCCAGACGGAAGATGACACTCTTCAGGCCTGGACTCCGGGCTCCATTTCTCAAAGGGAGATCTGCCAAGTTGAAGAGCAGCCTCCCATGCTGTTCTCTGCTGCCACTGGTGAAAGCTCCCCTGGAATTCTCCTGGGTCCACCCTCCAAGACAGCAGCAGGGTTAGGCTTGAGTGCCGAAATGGGACCTGGCTTTTATCTCCTTCACACCCTGGGGCCATAAAACGCCCTTCCACGCACGACTCCCTGGCTAATTGAAGTCCAGGCTATTCAGAAGTATAACTGTGAGATGGGATGGGAGGGCGCATGTTAACTCATTCCTATTAAAAAAAAAAAAAAAAAAGAAGTCACCCTCCCTCTGAACTGGTCAGCAGAGCAGCTGGCCCCAAGGGATAAGGTTCCAGAGATCCTGGGTGCTGACCAAGTCAAAAGACTTGTGACATACATTCCAAGGGACAGGACCCACAGCAGGGACACTTCTAAGGAAAAGAGTCACTGCTTCAGATGTAGGCCATAGCCAGCAGGCAGAATAGTGCCACCAAGAAGAAGAAACAATAAAAGATAGCCAGTCCCAAGGGAACAGAGCTGCTGTAGCAACAAGTTGAGCGGACTTCATGATTCCTACCCTAGTCCCTTAACTCCTGGGCCCAGCAGGTGCCATGAAATTCTTGGCACCAGTAGCTGAAAATAATGTGGAAACTGGGCAAGTAAGCTGGCTTCCCTATTTCACCATCACACCCAAGAACAAGTGAAGACAGTTCTCAACCGAGGGACAGTGTCGGCCCTCGGGACATCTGGCAGCATCTGGTCATTTTTGGTTGTCATGACTGGGGGCGGGCTGGTACTGCTGGCATCTAGAAGCCAGAGACACTGATGAAGGCCTGACATCGCACAGCACTGCCCCCCACAACGGAGAAGAATTATCCTGCCCCAGGTGTCAGCAGTGCTGCTATTGAGACCCAGAGAGAGATTCTGTGAAGCTCTGAGAAGAAGCTAAAGCATTTGGTGGAAACCTCAAGGAATCACAATTGTCTGCAGAACGCAACATCCCACAGCACTTGAAAATGACAGACGTGACGCCTTTGCCCCTTTGCCTGCCCCCTTAATCTGATATAATCTGATCCCAAGAATTGAAAAGCTAGAACAGCCGCCCTCTCCCCCAACACACAAGGAGTGTGTTCGCAGGCCTTCTAAAGCTGAAGTTCTCTGAAGTGTTTTCACAGTTTGGTCCAGCTCCAATTTCAAAGCCCCAAACAGGGAGTTGCTTCTTTTTGCTTTCAACAAAGGAATTTTTCTCTGTAACTCCAGTTTCCCTGCCCACAAGCAAAGGTGAGTGCCAAGCCCAAAGGTCCCATAGGTTAAATGACTAATATTTAATGAGCTCGTATTAAAAACAATTATGCCAGCCATGACACCTGAGCTCTCCAGGCTGTTCCTCTGGCCTGGTGTGAGCAGCTCTTAGTTGGAAGTGTCCCACTGGGGTAGGGTCTGCGTCCCTCTGCACGTGTGCCCCAGCACGCCATTCACGTGACCGTGAGCTCACCACCGCAACATGGATCATCCCATCTGAACTCCAGAAGCTGACTACTTGGGCCTTTTCTATTATTGATCCTTCAGGTCCCACCCTTGCTTGCCAAATAAAGGTGAGCATCCCAAAAGGCCCAAGGAATCCACTTTTTCCAAGCCACTTCTACCTCCATATCCATAATCTCTGCCTCTGAATGTCAAGGAAAATCAGTGCATGGGTATGAGACTTAAGAGACAGCGTTGTCTTTAACCGCATTGTGTCCAGTTAAAAATGACTGCCCCTCCCCCCCCGCTTCATGCATCTTGTCTGGCCTCCAGAAGCTTCCACAGTAGCCAGACTTCAAAGAGTATATTTTTAAGCATCTTACTTGAAAGTCGACTGGAAAGCTCGGCTGAGAGGGTCGTCATGCCGCTGGCCCGCCCAGGTGAGATGGGTGTGGCTGGGTGGACAGAGGGAGAGGCGATGGATCCCAGGTACTGGTAGGACTGATCATAGGACCACGGTGGGGACGGCTGGATCTGCCTCGTATCTGCAGAAAATCGGGGAGGTCAGTGATGCATGAGGAGGGCAGGATTTGAAAACGAACACATTTAGTAAAAAAAAAAACCAGCTACCTTTGTTGAACTCTCGGACGTGTTTGTGGCCTACTTAGCAGTGTTTAGTAAGCTTCCTTAAGTCCCAAGTATTTGCTTTTGTGATGATACCCCCCCCCCCCAAGAAAAATGATACTGATATATAATTTATGTCTAACTCTTGAAGATTTTCTTCTGCTAATTATTCCTTCAAAAGTTTTATGTAACCTCACCAGCCCAGGTGGCTCAGTGGGAAAGAATCCGCCTGCCAGTGCTGGAGATGCAGGAGACGTGGGTTCCATCCCTGGGTCAGGAATATCCTCTGGAGGAGGGCTTTGGAGGAGGGCATGGCAACCCACTCAGTATTCTTGCCTGGAGAATCTCATGGACAGAGGAGCCTGGCAGTCTACAGTCCATGGGGTCACTAAGAGTCAAACACAACTGAGTAACTGAGTGCGCACACACAACGATGAGAGGAGCTGGTTACGCTTTCTAGGTGGAAGTGTTAATATTCAAACTGTTGACCTGCTGTACATACTGACTGCCCCGGTTTACCAATAATTACAGTCATCATTATCAGGTCATCACCCATCTCTATACTCAGTAAGCAGAAAAGAGTGCAAGGGTTTGGATCTTTTTTTGGTACCTTGGACAAGACTATTCCATGGCTGTTTAATATTTTCTGTACAGGTGATCTCTGTCCCAGGGATAACTGATAAGAAAGTCTGGCGGAGAAACTGGCAGCAAGGCCTGATCACTGCTTACAAACCCAGCAGTGCAGAGCTGGTTCTGTCATCCCAGACTAACAGAGATGTCTTGTGGTTTTTTTTGTTGTTAAGACCTCAAGTTTGCAACTTTCAAAGGGCAAAATGTTGAGCAAGTATTTTATAGACTGCCATTAAAAGGGGCCTTCCTGGGATAGAGAAGAGACAAAAATCTGACTTCAGAAGGTTTAGGTAAAAAGGATTTTGTAAATTTGACTCCAGCACTCATAGACATCTTGGTTTTCAAAAGCATCATACTGTTTGCAGATGAAAAGGAGGAAGAAAAAAAAATCCTTTATATTCTTAGATCAACTGTGTAAGAAAATTAAAAAACTGACCACTGTCCCACCATGGGAGAGCTTTACATTTCTGTCTTAGGATTAGTTTTCTCTTTGTGTCCCACCTTCTTTGTGGACGAAGGCAACAGCAAACAGCACCAACTCCCAGGGGTCTTTACAGCCGTGGGTTCAGGGCGCTGGGAGTAAATACAGAAAGAGCAAAGTTCCTGAGGGAAATGCCAGCTGTTAAGTTCTGTGTGTGTCGTGACATAAGGAAATGAGTTAGTCCGTCTCATTAAACAGTGTCTGCCTCTGCTCCCTCACTTGCTGAGGGGGCAGAACGCTGGGGCTTTTCACTTGCAGCAGTTAACTTTTCCCTCATCTTTAATGCCTTTGAAACAGTCACAGTGGAGGATAGAATGAGGCATCTGGGGACTCGCGTCTACCTTCTTATCCTTACTCTTCTCCTGACAGTCCTTGCCCCAGTTTCTCTCATACTGATCGACTTCTTTCTTTTCTTTGACGTAACTGGCCTAGAATGAATCTGATCAGTTCTCTCGAGGTGGATGAAGCTAGAGCCTTATTACACAGAGTGAAGGAAGTCAGAACCATCGTATTAATAACGCGTATATATGGGATCCAGAAAAATGGCAATGATGAACCCTATTTGTAGGGTAGGAATAGAGACACACAGAGAACGGATTTGTGGACACAGTGGAGGAAGGAGAGGGTGGATGGACTGAGAAAGTAGCGTTGAAACACGTCCATCATCACATGTAAAACACACAGCCAGTGTGAAGGTGGTGTGCAATACAAGGAGCTGAGCCAAGTGTTCTGTAATGACCGAGTGGAGTGTGATGGGGCGGAGGGTGGGGGACAGTATCCTTAGGACTGATCCACGTGGTCTTATGGCAGAAACCAACACGACACTGTAAGGCAATTAATCCTCTGATTAAAAAAAAATCCTGACCTTTTAATTTTGAATGTTGAAAAACCTGGGGAAATAATTTAGTATCTTTGAAACCTAATGTTAAAGAAAGGTCTTTATTTCCATCTGAATTTGAGAGAATCTGAGGGGATGGCAAGGAATAAAGTACTGGTCCACTCCAGACTCAGTGGAAAATAAGTGCTCAACCACAGTCGAAGATCCTGCATAATCTTAGAGCAAACAGTGCTTCCAGTAATTAAAAGCAAATAGCAACAGCAGATTGTTTGATATTCTCATACTGCTACAAGGATTTTGCTTCAAGTGAAAATAAAAATTATACCCTCAGATATTTTCTATTAAGCCATGTCTATGTCCTGGATATATACGTATTTACTAAGTGAGTATATATGGTACTCAAATATTTTAATCATTTAAAAAGCAAACAAAAGAGGTTTTATAAATGTCATAAAGCCCTCTGGGTGTGAATTGCGGTACAGTAATTCATGCCCTGTTGTGTAGACAGCCCAGCACCCCTAACCCCACGTCTAAAACCACAGTAAGCATCAAGTATTATGCCATGATTCATGCTCTGTCATGTTTTACTGTAGTGAAAAAGTTGTGCTAGGCTTTTCTAAACTCATAATTAAACCATGCAAACGTTGCATAATGTTTCATAGCCTTTTAAAAATATGCTTTGGTAAAATAATCTTTATGATTAAAGTCCAGGTTCTGTGATTTTTTTTTTTTTTTAACACAGGGTTTCAAATTCAACATATTCTGAGTTCACACCATAACTCAGCCTTTCAGTGCTGGGGGTTGGGTGGGAGTGGGGAATGCATGGGCAGTACTAGAAGCCCCGTGGTCCCTGAGCAGTTTTCATATCTGCGACCACAGTGAACTGTGTTTGGCTTCATTTGCATCGGTGGGCCAGAAGGTGGTGATGGCGAGCTTCTCATGTCGGGAGTTTTGCATGTTTTCTTCTAAATATTACATGGACTAGTAATGAAAACAAAACAAAATGAAGGGCCAATAATATGGTTTATAGTGAGTTTACCATTGAGTTAACATTCTTGCTGTGATGGGGCAACATGAACACATGAAGACAACTATGGAAATGACAGTGCTCTGGGCACCTGAGCACTGGACTGGAGGCAGGAGAAGTGGCCTCTAGCCTCTCTGTGTGATGGCCCTGGATCATGTGCTTACACTTTCTTATTCTCATCTCTGAAAGGAGATCATTGCTAAGCCCCTTCCAATGGTGACAGTGCAGGATCTTAATTCAAACAGGCCCCAAACAGTACCTCCCTGGAGCTTCCTGGGTACTGCCAATGGTAAAGAACCCACCTGCCAATGCAGGAGACACAAGAGATGCAGGTTTGATTCCTGGCTGGGGAAGATCCCCTGGAGGAGGGCATGGCAAGCTACTGCAGAATTCTGCCTGGAGAAACCCATGGACAGGAGCCTGGTGGGCCACAGTCCAAAGAGTCGCAAAGAGTTGGACGTGACTGAAACGACTTAGCGTGCACTCATGCATGCAGTACCCCTCTGCTTGTATGTTAGTCAGAGTTAGGGAAGAATAAGGTGGGCATGTGAGGTGAAGAACGGTGCTTGTAATAATAAATATGCGTATTCCAAGAAGGGGAAGCGGGATGGGGGTAAGATGGTAGTTACAGAGAAAAGAAAGTCGTAGGCCGAGGAAGAGAACTACTGTCTGCCAGTCTTCAGAGAAGTGCTGCTTTTTCTCAAAGGGAATGCCTTTGATAGGTCAATCCACCAAAATGAACAAGTTTTTTGAAACTTACTATTAATACATGTGTTAATTCGTGAGTAAGACCAGTTATGTCACTGCCCCATTGGAACTTAGAGTCTGATATTAGTGAAGGTCCCAGGCCTGTATGATGCCTATAGAGTTTCTTATTGTATTAATCATCATGCTGAGTTACTTCATTCATTCACTCTTAGGCTCATGACATTCCTCATTTCCTCATTCATTCATGTCGCCAGTGAACATTTTTGCTTGATTACGGCCACTGTTTCTATTGACATATTTTCAGTTTCATTGAAGAAAACAGCATGCAAAAACAGATGGGTAATGTAAGCAGGGAAGAAATTCTAAGATGCAAAAGGAAGTTCCAGAAATGAAAAACACTGTAACAGAAATGAGAAATACCTGTGATGGCCTCTTCGACAGCCTGGACATGCGTGAGAAAAGAATTTCAATGAAATTGAAAATACGTCAATAGAAACTTCCCAAACTATCGGGAAAGTGAAAGTGTGAAAGTCGCTCAGTCCTGTCCGACTCTTTGCAACCCCATGGACTATACAGTCCATGGAATTCTCTAGGCCAGAACACTGGAGTGGGTAGCCTTTCCCTTCTCCAGGGGATCTTCCCAACCCAGGGATTGAACTCAGGTCTCCCACATTGCAGGTGGATTCTTTACCAACTAAGCCACAAGGGAAGCCCTATTTACCAAATTATAAGATAAAGATAAAAAAGAAAAACAGAAACAAAAATCAGAATATCCACAAACTTTGGGAAAATTTTCAAATATGTCTAATATATGTATAATAGAAATATCAGAAAGAAAATGAGAAGGAAGCAGAGTGGAAGGGATATTTGTGAACCTGCCAGAATTAATGACAGCCACCAAACCACAGATCCAGGTAACTCAGGGAACACCAATTATGCAAAATAAATACCAAATAATTTACATCTAGGCATATATTGAAACTAAAAAAAAAAAAAAAAAAAAATCTTGAAAGAAACCAAAAAGAAAAGGTGGGTGGGAGCACTTTACCCAGGTTCGAACATTGGTAAGAATTACTGCAGACTTTGCTCCAGAAACCATGCAAGCAAAAATAGTGTGTTGTAAATAGAATGTTGAAAGAAAAAAGCTACCAACCTAGAATTCTATATTCAACAAAATTTCCTTCAAAAATAAAGGAGAAATAAAGCCATTCTCTGACAAACAAAAACTGAACTAATTTATCTAGCAGAAATGCCTTGCAGATAATGTTAAAAAAAAAGTTCTTCAGGGAAAAGGAAGATAATATCAGAAACTTGGATCTACATAAAGAATGGAAGAATAAATGAAGATGAAGTCTTACTTTTCGTATTCTTAACTGATCCAAAAGATAACTTTTTAAAGTGATAATAGTAATGTGTCAGGTGGTTGTAAGATACGGGTAAGTGACATGAATTACAGAAATGGGAAGGAAGAAGTGGTCTTGTGTTATCTGATGGTGACTTATATTCACTGCGGCTGCTATTGCTGCTGCTGCTGCTGTTGCTAAGTCGCTTCAGTCGTGTCTGACTCTGCGACCCCATAGACGACAGCCCACCGGGCTCTGCTGTTCCTGGGATTCTCCAGGCAAGAACACTGGAGTGGATTGCCATTTCCTTCTCCAATGCATGAAAGTGAAGCCGCTCAGTCGTCTCTGACTCTTAGCGACCCCATGGACTGCAGCCTACCATGTATTTTTCAGACTCTAGGACAATCACTAAAAATATTTTAAAAGTATAACTGATATACCAAAAGCAGAGATAAAATGGAATGGAATCATATAAAATGCTCAGTTAAAGCCAGAGAAGGCCTAAAAAGAGGGAAAAAAGAACAGGTGCAACAAATATAAAACAATTACAAACATGGTCCACGTTAATTCAATGATACCAGTGATCCCTTTAAATATGAATGGTCTAATGCATGTGTCAACTGAAGGAGAGTGTCAGAGTAGATTAAAAACAAAACTCAACTATGTGTTGTCTACAAGGAAACTAAATATAAAGCCTCAGGTTGAAAGTAAAGGGACAGGGAAAAGACTGGGCTACTACTAATCAAAAGCAGAGCATCTGTATTAATTTTGTATAAAGCTGACCTCAGAAGAAGGAAAATTTCAAGAGATAAAGAGGGGAATTGCATGAAAAAAGTTATATACTGAATCACTTTTCTCTACAGCAGAAATTAACAACATTGTAAATCAACTATAATTGAATAAAATAAAGGGGAGTTACATGATGAAAAAATGTTATGTCTAAGAAAACATAAGAATCCTTAGTATGTATGTGCCTAACAACAGAATGTCCAAAGACATGAGATTCAAACTGATAAAGACTACAGCAAGAAAGAGAAAAAGACACAGTTACAGCTGAAATCCTCACAACCCTCTTTCAGTAACTGATAGATCAAGCAGGCAGAAAGTTGGGATACAGTTGATGCAAAGAGTGCTATCGATCAACATCTTTTGAAAACTCCATCTGACAGTAGCAGAATACACATTCTTTTCAAGCTCACAGGGAACGTGCCCCACAAGATATACCATAAAACACACCTTAAACAAATAAAAAAGAATGGAGATCATAGAGGGTCCACTCTCAGGCCACAGAGATTTAAACTCAAATGTCAGTGACAGGAAGACAGAAAATCCCCCAAATACTTGGAGTTTCAACAACACATTTCTAAATAACCCATGGGTCAAATAAGTCTCAAGAGAAATATTTTGAACTAAATGAAAATCCAACATCACAATTTGTGATGCAGCGAAAGCAGTGCTTAGAGGGAAATTTATCCCATCTTAATGCATTTATTAGAAAAGAAGAATGATTCAGAACCAATAAGCTTCCACCTTAGGAAACTAGAGAAGATTTTTGAAGAGTTTAAACCTGGATGCTATCATACACAGCGAAGTGCATGCGTCAGAAAGAGAAAAACAAATACAGGATGTTAACGCATATATGTGGAATCTAGAAAAATGGTATAGATGATCTTACTTGCAAAGCAGAAATAGAGACAGAGATGTAGAGAACAACCATATAGACATTAAAAGGGGAAGGGGGGCTGGTTGGGATGAACTGGGAGATGGGGGTTGGCATATATATACTGTGTATATCGACACTGTTGACACTGTGTACAAAATAGCTGGATGGGAACCTACTGTAGGGAACTCTACTCCGTGCTCTGTGTGACCTAAAGGAGAAGTTCAGTTCAGTTGCTCATTCGTGTCCGACCCTGCGACCCCATGGACTGCAGCACGCCAGGCCTCCCTGTCCATCACCGACTCCCAGAGTTTACTCAAACTCATGTCCATCGAGTCAGTGATGCCATCCCACCATCTTATCCTCTGTTGTCCCCTTCTCCTCCTGCCTTCAATCTTGCCCAGCATCAGGGTCTTTTCCAATGAGTCAGCTCTTCCCATCAGGTGGCCAAAGTATTGGAGCTTCAGCTTCAGCATCAGTCCTTCCAATGAATATTCAGGACTGATTCTTTTAGGATAGACTGGTTTGATGTCCTTGCAGTCAGATGGGAAGGGGGGTGGGGGATATAAGTATAGCCGATTCACTTTACTGAACAGTAGAAACCAACACAGCACTGTAAAGCAGATGCTGCTGCTGCTAAGTCGCTTCAGTCGTGTCTGACTCTGTGCGATCCTATAGACGGCTGTCCCTGGGATTCTCCAGGCAAGAATACTGGAGTGGGTTGCCATTTCCCTCTCCAATGCATGAAAGTGAAAAGTGAAAGTGAAGTCGCTCAGTCGTGTCCGACTCTTAGCGACCCCATGGACTGGAGCTTACCACACTCCTCCGTCCATGGGATTTTCCAGGCAAGAGTACTGGGGTGGGGTGCCATTGTAAAGCAGCTATACTCCAACTAAAAATAAAACTCTTATTCTCTTGTGAAGAAGAGGGAAAAAAAGTCCTATTTTGTCCTCATGTTCCTGGAGGGCCACAGGAGAGGATGGCCAGAGATGCCTCCTGGGTCTCTGAACACTCAGTCTGTCTATGGGCACCCTCAAAACCTGGCTTCCCAATGGGCCAGGATAAAGTTGATGGAGGCCCTGTTGCTGGTTAGAGTTAGAAGGCCCTTTCCTTGGCTATCTTGCTGGCCTCTTTAAAGACGTGATCTTTCAGTCACCTTTCAGAGCCACTTAAAAACAAAGACCAGACAGTTGTGTACATGCCAGGGCCCCAGTGTCTATTTTTAAAAGAGCCAAGCCAATGTGGTGAACATATAAACCCTCAGGGCGGTGCCGGGTTTTTCCCTAGAGGATCTCCCCCTCACTACCGCACCCCCTTTTCAGCTTGGGAGGCAGAAGGGCAGTTCCCAGGGTGCCCTCCAAGTTCACCTCAGCCACAGGCAGCTGGTGTAATGCCCTCCTGGGTGCCTCAGCACACACAACAGGATGTGACTCAGGACTCAGAGATGTGAGTCAGTTTCCAGGGCGATGTGTCAGGGCGAGCCCCGGTGATGGCTCACTGGCATTCTCCCTGTCTGGGACCCCTGGCTGGTAGATGCAGGCTCCCCTGGGCACAAAAGGGGGCATTCCCAGAGGCTCCAGTGCCACCCTCAGAGTCGGGTCAGGCTCTGCTACGAAAGAAGCATTTCCTGAAATGTCCAGCCATCCGCCTGAAGCCCTGTTTCATCTGGCCTCTGCAGTGCAGGTGGCACAGCAACATAGCGAGCAGGCATGGCGGCCCCTACACGTGCGCCCTGGCAGAGGCACCGGTCAGCCTGGCGCCGCTGGCAGTGAAAGCCCCTGGTAATGTGAATCGGTCCCCGCCAGCTCTGGGTGCTAGAATAAGAAGCTATGGAACAGCTCCGAGGATCTGCCCACCATTTATTTGCCTTCTCTGGCCACAGACTCCTTGGTTAGTCATGTACAGCTAGCAGCATCCTTGGTTCCAGCAATTACTCTGAAGGGACGCACACGGCCCCAAGTGGGGGCAGAGACCCACCTGAGGATGCTGCGTTTTAAAGGCCAGGACCAATCCTCGTAGCTGACTGGCGGGCCCAGGAGGTGGCAGGCTGCCTACTGGAGGGCAGAAGGGAGCCATGTTGTGGTCTCATCCCTACCCCCTCGTTGCCTTGGGGTCCCAGACTCCGGAGGTGGGTTATCTCCCCAGCAGGGAGAGGCTTCCCGACATTGTGGTCAGAGTGCTGGGAGTTTCATGCTGGTCCTTACCCAGAGCTACCCCCAGCTCTCCTGTGGCTCAGCACTGCCTCTCAAACCTCTTGTTTCCTCATCTTTGCAAATGGGGCTGACCAGACTCACCTGCCTCACAGGTGTTGAGAGTTAATTACTGTTTGTGGAGCAGCTTTGAGCGCCGCAGATGAAAGGCGCTCTATAAATGCAGAGAGCCATTCCTCATTAGACCTGCCAGACAGTTCCCAGGGGAAACCATCCAAGCCTTTGCCACGAGGCCGCTCCCCTCGGCCAGATCAGAGTCTGAGCCACGTCTGGAAAAAGGCTCTGGACACAGGCACCGTCGTCTCCAAGGCAGGGAGGGCTCGGGGGATAAGTCACTGGCTTCTAAAAGAGACAAGGGTCTGGGTGACACCCGATTCTCTGCCAGCACTGTCCCCTGCATCAGAAGGACGGTGGCCTTCAGGTCACATGGACGGAGGGACCTTGGACCCAAGGGAAAGGAAGGCACCTTCTGCCCTCAGCCATGTTCCCCCGCCTGGCAGACAAATTATTTCCCTGGACACTGCCAGACAAGCATCCGTTGCAGACATCTCACCAGATTTTTCTCACCAAAGATTTTTCTGCACCCTCACTTTCTGAACCTCTGCCACGCCTCCCCCTCCACCAACTTCCCGCAGAACACACTTCCCAGGCCTGAACTGATTGTGCAGATGGGCTGGTAAATTCCGGTAAGGCCAGGCAATCATAGGCACATTCAAATTATTCCACAACCGCCCTGCTAATTTCTGTCCACTCCTCCCTATCTTGTGTCTTCCAACAAAAAAAAATCTCAGAACATGGAGGGTAAAGGTATCTCTCTGCTCCCAACCACTCATCTCCAGCAACTTTGCCCCCTTCACTGGTCCTGAAAGGGATGAGCCAGAGGGGAGATCTCAGGCAGCTTCTAGCTTGGGGCTGAGTGTCCACCCCTCGCCCCGGTGGATAAATGAGGACCTTCCCTTGTAGGAGCCAAGTTCCTGACACCTAACGTGCAGGAAGCCACGTGCAGGAGGCATACAGCACCCCCTAGGACTGTTCAGTAGCTCAATTGTGTCCAACTCTTTGCAACCCCATGGACTGTAGCCCACCAGGCTCCTCTGTCCATGGGATTTTCCAGACAAGAATACTGGAGTGGGTAGCTGTGCCCTCCTCCAGGAGACTTTCCGGACCCAGGGATCGAACCCATATCTTCTGCATTGCAGAAAGATTCTTCACTGCTGGGCCCCTAGGGAGCCCCCAGGGCTGCTAAAGAAACAGAATTTGATGAAGGATCATTGCACTGAGGGCAGCACATGCTATAAAGAGGACTATGAAGGTTTGACAGTCTTTTGTTCTGTGGCCCAAGGCGTGAGGCTGTCAGAACCGAGCTGCAGTCCCTTGTGGATGGGGGTGGGGAGAGGCGACCTGCAGGACTTTCAGGGAGGAGCAGGGCCTCTCCCACGAAGTAGATACAGTAACAGGCATCCCCTGGGCAGATCCAGGGTCCTTGAAATGCCTCAAGGTGGCAGCAGGCAGGAAAAGAGTGATGTTGTCAATGGGACGTGGGGTCCAGAAGGTGACCGTGAATTTTCGGTACTGGAGGATGCGCTTAAGGCTCAGGAGACCTGCACAGCAGGTCCCCGAGATGCCACTTTGCAGGCTGGCTGCCTCTGAGGTCCCACCCCCATCCTGCTCCATGGTGAACTTTTTCACTTTAAGCACTCCTGAGGCTTTGTAAAAAATTACACCCTTTTGACAAATTTTACTATTACCATGAGATTTATGTATTTGTCGTAAGTGAAAGCTTCTCAGTTGTGTCTGACTATTTGCGACCCCATGGACTATACAGCCCATGGAATTCTCCAGGCCAGAATACTGGAGTGGGTAGCCTTTCCCTTCTCCAGGGGATCTTCCCAAACCCAGGGATCAAACCCAGGTCTCCCGCATGGCAGGCTGATTCCTTACCAGCTGAGCCACCAGGGAAGCCCATTTGTTGTAAAGTCACAATAAAAACCCATCTTGCCACACACACGCCTGCTCTGGGCTGTCCTCACATGCATTCTCAGAGTGGCTCGAAGCCTATTCAGACATCCTCTGCGTCTTGCATCCTGAATGAATTTGACACCAGACACTCTGACTTGAAGCAGTAGCACAGCAGCCCAATAAAACCAGAACTCACATGAACAGGGAAAAAAAGAGCACAATGAAGACCATCTAGGGAAGGGCGAACCACAGCACGAAAGACGCTGAACTTGCCTTTGGTCCGAGTGGCTCCAGACATTTCTGGGGTTGGGAACCTGTCCCCAAGCCGCCCCTTGAGGAGAAAGGGCCTGCAGCAAGGGCAGGGCTTGAAGGGAGGTTCTTAGAGATGAGGGCTGAGCCCCTGGCTCGCTCCTCGCTCCTCGTGTGTTGAGGCAAGCAGCTTAAGCCATGGGAGACTCAGTTTCCCTCCTACTTGTGGGGGATGGGCATTCCAGAAAGAGGAGACGGGATTCGAACCTCATCGTTGCTCATGCAGTATCTGGCTCCCAGTAGAAGAGTTGACTCACTGGAAAAGACTCTGATGCTGGGAGGGATTGAGGGCAGGAGGAAAAGGGGACGACAGAGGATGAGATGGCTGGATGGCATCACTGACTTGATGGACGTGAGTCTGAGTGAACTCTGGAGTTCGTGATGGACAGGGAGGTTGGGCGTGCTGCGATTCATGGGGTCGCAAAGAGTCAGACATGACTGAGTGACTGAACTGAACTGAAGCAAGCTGAAACTCCAGTACTTTGGCCACCTGATGCGAAGAACTGACTCATCGGAAAAGACTCATGCTGGGAAAGATTGAAGGCAGGAGGAGAAGGGGACAACAGAGGATCAGATGGTTGGATGGCATCACTGACTCAATGGACGTGAGTTTGAGCAAGCTCTGGGAGTTGGTGATGGACAGGAAGGCCTGGCATGCTGCAGTCCATGGGGTTGCAAAGAGTTTGACATGATTGAGCGACTGAACTGAAGTCTTCACTCCCTGTCCCTTCAGAGGAAGATTCCATGTCCAGAGAGGACCTGCATGGTCCCACCAGAGGGAGGAAGGGGATGAAACCTGCCTCAGCCTTGGCCCCGAGGTCCCAGGTGAAAAATGCTCCCAGCCCCTCCGCCAGGAAGTCAGGGTCTCACTTAAATGGGCTGCCTCCCCCTGGAGCACCAGTCTACCCACTAGCCACGCTGCTGAGGGTACCCATCACTGCACAGAATCCAGAAAGCGGAGGATGCACATTAAGGATGTGTAGTTCTTTCCCTTAGCAGGGCTAGGACTCGGACTCACGGCAATAGATCTTTAAGAGCTTCCATTCCACGCTCCCAGCCAGAAAAATGTCCCCACAGAAGACAAGGGAAGTGTGGAGAAGCCCCGAGCAGTGGGGGCCCTCACCCCTCCCACGTGTGCTCACCAGCCAAGGCAGCGGGCCCTCTGCCCAGCATTCTCCCATCCTCCCCTCCTGTCCCCGCCAGCCAGTGCCAGCGATCCCACACACTCAAGCCTTTCCCTTTTGCACACATCAGCCCAGGCTCCTGGGAATCTCAGCCATAGGACGGGGGGTTGGACCACTCGGGGCACCCCCCATCTGCACCCCCTCTAGCATCCTTTTGCGGGGGACACCCCACACCTGTCTGAGGACCAGCCCGGCACTGTATGGTTCCTGGCCATCCCACCTCCTCCAACACTGCCTCCACTACATGCTGGGAGAGTTTCCGGATGTACAGAACAATGCATTTCTCCCTGCTTCCAGGGCACTGCCAACCCCTGACCCTCCTCCCTCCTCCGCCCTGCTGTGCCTGCAGCGATGGCACGTGGAGGCAGCCTGTCCTCTCCACACTGGAGTCAGGAGGCGCTGGGATTCCCAGAGTCCCACCTTTTCGTTTGCTAACCTCAGGGCGACCACAGGACTGGCCATCCTGACCCCAGCATCCGGCTTTCATCCCTGGAACAGGACGCCCTTCCAGACCCACCAGCTCTGGTTCCCCGTCCGTAAACATCTTTCGGGAGGAGGAATGTTTTATTAGACGTCTTAAAACATGAGGTTTCTCCATACACAAAGAACCCCACCACCCCCCTCCCACCCAAGAAATGGCTCCTTTTATGCTTCTCGTGGTTTTTTGAAAATTGCTCATTACTCAAGACATTTTCCAGCAGAGCAGCAAGTGGGAAGGAAGATGCTGAGCTGTCTGGTCACCTGGTGGCAGTTCTGTGAGCCAGAATGTATCTAGGTGTCTTCGGCTCGTGAGCTGGGGGCATCCCTGTCGGCTTCCTCTGTGGGAGCCCATGGCTCCCCCTGCCCCTGCCCTCCGCCCTGCCGTCTCCCCACCCCACCCCACCGGCCGCGAGACCTGCACAAGAGGAACTGGCTCATTTCAGCCTGCAGCTGTTTCCACACACCCCGAAGAACTGACCTTGACATGAACTAATTGGGACGGCAACAGATGAAGAGCACAGGTTGCTGAGGTGGAGTTCTGCGGCAGGGAGGAGGCCTTTGAAGATAAGCTGCCAGCGTTTTCACAAGCTCATCCCTGGTGCTCTCAACAAAGGACGCAGACTAATAAAGTCAGACTCATCTGGGGGCAATCTGCACTCACAGAGGACCATCACCCCAAACTCTGATTCAGAAAGGCAAACAGAAATCCACCAGAATTCCTTTTAAACTGCGGCACGGACCTGGATTTAAAAACTGACACATCCACACGCACAAAAACTCTTGGTAATAAGCAGACCTCTGATGATCTAAAAAGCCACAGCTTCACGTATTGACTTAGAGAAAGGAAATGGCATTTCAAATACAACCTTCATACTTTGATAGATGAGGTCACCCTGAGAAAGATGATACTGTGGGCCCAGCACTGGGAAACCTCCCTCCAGAGAACCGCTTTGATTTTCAAGGTCAAGGAAGGCTTCCTCAGAGAAGCAGCAGGTTTTGAGTGACTTGGACTAAAATGAAGATTTTTTTTTTTTTTTTTAGAAAAAATTAAAGGCCAAGTCGGAGAGAGCAGACGATTAGACGTTCTTGCTCAGCAACAAGGATGACCCCGGAGAATGGGGTTGACCCCAGAAAACGGGGATGACCCTGGCCTGCAAAAGTCAAGGGTCAGGGTGGATTTACTCCTGAGGTCCAAGCAGCTGCCATCTGTGGTCGACACTGACCTTGACATCCTGGTGGAACAAGTGAACTCTTGTGAGTTTCCCAGAGGGGTCTCAACAGGGGCGGTGTCTCCTCTAGGGGATACCGGACAGCGTCTGGAGATGTTTCTGGTTGTTGCCACTCGGGGAAGGGGGATGCTCTTGGCATTGCATGGGTGAAGGCTAAGGGGTTGTACTTAACATCCCCCAGGGCACAGGACGCCCCTCACCTCACCCCACCCCCCACAGCAGGGGATGACCCAGCCCCAAATGCCAGCGGTGCTTCAGGAAAACCCAGCCCAGGGTAGGCAGGCACCTCCCCAATGTCCAACCAAGACGACAAACCAGAACGCTGTGACTTCCAGAGTGCCCCCAGACTCGAAAAAGAGAATTTTAATGCAGCACAAGCCTTGGGCTGAGTACAAGTGGAACTGGGGGGTGTGAAGCGACAAGGCACCTTCTGGAGCCCTTCTGGGAACCCAGGGGTGGCTGGAGGCCATTCGTCTGCCAGGATGCTGTGGCCAGGATGCCAGGGTTGGGGATGGCCGCTTTGCCCACAGTCTCACGGCCTGGCACCTGGTCTCGGATGTCTGGAGTGCCGAGCCCCAGGTGGGCCACTTGTGTGCATGACCGACAAGACCACTCCTCCTGAGCTGACGGTCAGCCGTGCCACCTGGGGAAGGGGACAGGTTGGCACTTGCCTCCCCCGGGGCTCCCTGGACGTGAGTCACACGTCACCAGATAACGAGGCAGATCTCTGTCTGCATGTGTAAGGTTTCATTCCAACATCTCAGGGGGTGACAGAGCAGAAAGCAACCTCGAGCCTTTGTGAGCCAGCCCCCAACCCTCTGCCGTCAGAGCAAACCAAGGCGTGCTGAGGTGAGATGGCCTCCCCAGTCCCCTGCAGCATGTTAGTGGCAGGGTGGGGACAGATTTGCTGGGTGCTGGTGGAGGGCTGTTGCTACTATATGATGGCTGCAGCCAGCTGACCCTACCCTGCATCTAGTTACCAGATACTGACAAAACGAAGAAGCCGGTCTAAGCTTAACAAACAAACAAATATATGTACACACACACGGAAGCAGTCCCCAAGTACAGTCCTCTTTGGATCTCTTTTCCTGCTTAGAGATCTGAGAGCTGAGCTTCATGGGGCTGGCTGGGAAGTCCTGACTCCATTTACATCTCCCTTCCATTCTAAAACGAAGCCCAGACAATCCCAGATCTCAAGTGGAAGTGGAAATCTGTCGCTGCTGCTGTGAATTCATGAATAATGCAACTCAAAATTAGGTAGGGAGGATGCCATTCCCCCTCCCAAGTTCCCCGTCCCTCGCGCCGTGCAGTGTTTTGGGGGTGGTCGCGGGAGAGGCAGGCTTCCAGAAGCCAGGAGTCTGCAATAAGGCTCACGTGGTCACCCAGGTTCTGCCTTTTCTCCTAATAGCCTTCCACTGCCAAGTGGCTGCCACCAGCGTGCTGACTTTAAACCCTTTATGGAAAGTGCCATACCCTCTCTGCTCCCATCACTTAAAATAATGAGCTGGGCGCACTTGTCTTAGTCTGTCTTTCAAGTGGATTAAATTCACGGGCTCATTCTCCTGCAGCCTCACAAGCTTTGGCCTGGCTGTCTGAACCTCCAGATTAGACAGACGAGCACATGCCAGACGGCAATGAAACGCAATTACCTAGGCAAACTTTTGAAGGATTTGAGCCCTGGGGCACAGGCTGTTTACGACAGACTAAAAGCATCGTTTGTACTGAGCAAGACCAGTTGCCTCTGTCTTTTTGAGTTCTGGATCCTGCCTGCCACTGGACTCCAGGCAGGATTTCTAGGGGCCCGATAACATCAGGCTTCTGTCCGCACCTCAGCACCTCAGGGTCTTTGCTCAGTTTTTCAACAAGAAATTGCAAGTACCAACAAAAGCCTATTATAACATCTCCCTTTGTGTTCGCTGACTCTCTCCCATTGGTTTATTTTTTTTGGTATTGTGTACCACCCCGAAAAAAAAGGCAGCAAGAAATCATCCTAGAGCTAGCTGCTCTGCTCTGTAATGTCTTTGGAAATGAACCACCTTTGCAATAAACAGGAACTTCCTGCCGGCACTGAAAAAAAAAAAAACCAAAACCCCAGCAAACCAGTCTCAACAGCATGTCCAAAGTGCTTTCCCCTTGATTGGAACTGAGGGACCGAAGGCGAGGAGACAGAAGTGAAAAGCAAGATTGATAAGGCGGGTGGCAAACGCCTTTCCAGCTGCTGGTCCACATTTCAGGACTTTTTTTCAGACAGAGACCAGACAGATGTGTTGGAATGGTCCTCCGTCCACCAGCTGAAAACGATAATGTGACCGTGAAAACGGGGTCTGGGGGCAGGGAGGGTAACCGGACTTCTGTAGTCCTATCAGACACAGAGGGAGGCACTCCAGGGGATGGTAGTGAAAAGGTTTCAGTATCTGGGCCCCTGAGGTCGGTCAGTGGGTCAGTTTGGGCAAGAGGCTGCGATCAGGGATGGGAAGGTAAGATTGGCTAGCAAGACAAAAAAGTGAAACTTGGAAGGACGGATTTGAAAAGTGCTGGAACCCAGAGGGATCTATGTATGGATGCTGCTGGAGAAGGAGTGGACATGGGGACCTCTGAACAGGGGGTGGGCGAGGGGACAGAACGCAGGTGCCGAGGGAATGGCAGTGAGGTCAGGGGAGACGGTGCTAGGAGGAAGCCGTGGACAACCTCGTGTCAACTTTTGGGGTTCCGAGCTGTCATTAAATCTGGGAAGCCAGGTTCAGGCATCTGAATGACAGGCTCGGGTGAGCTGTCTGGGATGCTGGACGGAGGGAAGGAAGACACGCGAGAGTCTGGCTTAGGTAGGCGGCTCAGCCAAGGGGAAGGGGCAGCACTCGAGTTAACAGGAGCTGTGCAAGGTGATGTGGGCAGGAGATGAAGAAGCAGAGGGACTTCCGGGTTCCCTCCTTGTCACAGAAGTGGAGGGAAAGGACCCAGGGAAGGGTAGCGGGTCACCCAGGTGGGCCCATCCAGGCCCCCCGTCCCAGCTGGGCTCTGCGAATCACAGAAAGGGCAGATGGCAAAAGCAAGAAAGAAAAGCATCAAGGCAGCAGGTGCTTGGGGAGGAAGGAAATCATTAGGGGCAGGAAATTCTGAAGTTGGGATTAAATCCTGCAACTCTCAAAAGCAGGGAGAATGCTTGCTCGATGATGCCCACTGACCCCCTTCCCTACCCGCCCTCCTCCCCAACCCCGGGCATCTGGGCCAGAGTCATGGGGTCTGAAGACATCCCGGAGAGAGTTCCCCCCATGGCCTGGGACTTCTAGGAAAAAACTTGTCGTACTCAGAACCATGATTCCAGATGGGGAAGACGGCACAGGTGGGCGGGGTTCTGTGTTGACTGTCCGAGAGGCAGCCCCAGGGTGCGTTCTGAGGTTTTGACGAGCTCGCAGCATGGAGGGGAAAAACCTTATGTGCTCGCTCCTCGGAGCCCAGGACCGTTGGAAAAGCAGCCAATTTGTACCCTCCCTGGGTCTCAATGGACAGTGCAGGAGGGAAGAAGGTGCGGAGAGAGGTCTCAACCAACAGGTCCAGGAAGAGGGAAATGTGGTCATTGGTTGGGACAAAGATGTCCTTAAGGAGAAGGGGCAGGACAGGGGAATTGGAGTGGGTGAGGGGTCAGGGCTTTCCAGGTGGGCCCCAGCATGGACCAAAATAGGTGGGCAGGGCTGGTGATCGGTGTAGAGAGGCCAGAAGAGAAGGCAGGGAGAAAGACAACTGCTCACAGCCTCAGTGCCCCAGCCTCCTTCCGGCTTATCTGCCTGCCTCTTTGGTCATTTTGGAACGCAGGTGGGCTCACCGTGGACCATCTCACGGCCCAGAGACAGGCCGGGCCTCCGACGGATGGAGAACTATGAGGTCAGTGGGGAAGGTGCCCTGTTATTTCCAGACCAGCCCTCTGTGGTCATCAGATCCTCGCCGGGTGACGTGTCTAGACAGGAGGAGGAGCCTTGCAGCGGAGGCTGGCGACGCCACCTCCCACCGCATGGGGTCTTCACGTGTGTGGTCAAGGTCACACCCAAGGTCACAGAGAAGGGAACCACGGCCAGGTTGGAGGGGAGCCAGAGTGAGTCCCCAGGTTTTTCTGTCCCTTGCTGTTTATGTGCCTCACTCTGCCGCCCTTGGAAAGTGAGCCTCTTGTCCCTTGGGGACTTTGGCTGATATTCACATAGAGATACCTGTTCCAGGCGATCTATGCGGGGCTTCCCTGGTGTGCTCGGTGGTAAAGAATCCGCCTGCCAGTGCAAGAGACATGGGGTGTCATCCCCGATCTGGGAAGAGCCCACGAGCCGTGGAGCAACGAAGCCCAAGCACCACGACTATAGATCTCACGCTCTCGAGCCCAGGAGCCCACGTGTCACAGCTGCTGAAGGCCGAGCACCCCAGAGACTGTGATCTACAACAAGAGAAAAGCCAGGGCGGTGAGAAGCCCGACCAGCACAGCTAGAGGAAAGCCCAGGCAGCAACAGTTGTAAATAAATAATTTTTTTTTTTTTTTTAAGAAAGGTGATTTGTGCTAAGAAAGTGCCAGGCTCCACTTCCCCTCGGGTAAGTCCTAGGCCTTGGGTGTCCTGTGCCATGTCTCTGAGGCTGTGGTCATGAGACCTGCAGGGACCTTTAATTGCTTATGCAGTTGTCTGCCAGCGAGTAGGATGGAGCTGCCTGTTTCTTGCAGAACGGAGTGACCGCCGGTTCCCAGATGCCTCCCAGCTCAGGGTAAGAGCCTCACTTAACTTAAGATAAGGGGGCTGGGAGGTGTTGGCTGCCAAAACATGGCAGCTCCGTGGGAGAGGATCCTCCAAGGTGGGCTCCCTACCGGGGAGTCCGGCACCAAGAGGCAGTTTTCCTAACTCTGGGGAACTCCCATTGGGATGGTTCTCCCACGGGCCTCCACTCCACCCATCCCTATGAAGACAAAGTCATCCCAGGGTGGCTTTGACTGGATAAAGACCACTCAGAGCCACTGGCCTTGAGGGGCACCAGCCTGGACCCTGAGAAGGTCCCACCCAAGTGGCTGCCTAGAGTCAGGGGTCTCGGGGAGAAAGCGGACTCCCAAAGAGTCCACAGACTAAAGTGCTGGTGGCCAGCTGCGTCCTCTCTGCTTATAAGGGACAGGAAGGTGGAACCGCGACAGCACTGTCGTGAGCATCGTAATACAAAGCTGAGCAGGAAGCTCCCTTCCGCTCCCATCACTGACATGTCAGCAATGGAAGGGGAAACCAGGAAAAGACCCCTGTCAGCATGGGAGGAGCTCAAGCATCAGCCCTGGTTGGGGCGGGAGGGGCTGGGCGGTGTTCCACCCCTGCTAAGACACCCCCCTAACCCATTTCCTCACCTGCCCCACCCCCACCCTGGGGCCGCTAGTCTCCAGCAGGCCCTGGGCTGCTTGTTTTGCAGTAGGAAACTCTCCTTCATAAGGGTGCTACTGTTGGTATTGTTTATTTGTTTTTTTTTTTTTTTTAATTTCCAAAATTAAGGAAAGGTTTATAAAATGGGTTGGAGGGGCGGGGAGGAAGGAGATGGCCAGGGAGGCAGCGACCCCAGCATGTCCCAGGCTCAGCTCGGCTTCTCCTAGCCCCCGCTCCCTGCCCAGGTCCACCCCTCTTCCTGTTCTGGATGTCGAGAAGTAAGCAGGCCGAGCCGCCTGGGCTGGAGATGCGTCTAACAAGGCCCTCATTGTCTCAGACAGGTGTGAGATTGGACTTGATTCGGGGCCAACACCTCCAGTCCCCGGAGCCAGCTCTGTGAGCCGAAAACATGCACCAACCCTCCAGTAATACCACTGCAGCCAGCCAGAGTCTCAACAATTTAAGGCTTAACACACACAACATAAATCAGAGGAGGATGGACCAGCCGACCGGCAGTTTCTTGGGCGGATGCCTGCAGACTGTCTGCAGATCAGACCCTGCCTGTTTGGGTTATTTGAAACCTTTTTTTTTTTTTTTTTGTAATATAAAGATGAGAAACTGGGTGGAGCAGCGCACAGAGGCACACTGGTGTTTGCCCTTTCTTGTTCCAACGGCCCCTGCTTCTTCCTAAGTGCTGTTTTGAAGGGACTGCTCAGGAAGCTTCATTTTCGCTCTTAACCAAAGACTCAGACTGTGTTCGAGCTGGGCAGGACAGGCAGACGGAAGCCGAGCGCTCCAATATGGATGCTGTCCGTGTGACCTTCATGCAGTCCTTCCACCTCGCTGGGCTTCCAGTGCCTCCTCTATCTGATGGGGTGGGGGAACCATCTCATGCTGGTTTAGCTTTCTCTGACTCACTCATCTCCAGTGCTCAGAAGATCAAAGTCACTATATAAGAACTGCCTGTAAGTGAAAGCGTTGGTCGCTCAGTCGTGCCGGACTCTTTGTGACTGCATGGACTGTAGCCCCCCAGGCTCCTCTGTCCATGGAATTCTCCAGGCAAGAATACCGGGGTGGGTTGCCATGCTCTCCTCCAGGGGATCTTCCCGACCCAGGGACTGAACCTGGGTCTCCTGCATTGCAGGCAGATTCTTTACCATCTGAGCCACACTGGAAACCTCTGTAAGAACTGCCTAAAGGAGGAAACCATCATCTTTGGAGAAGACTTGCAAACCCTCTGCATGCTTTGTTTCTGAGTGGATGGGACTCTTGGAGCAAGCAAACACCCATCACTGGACTCCTCCTTGTGTCTGGTCCTTGGGAACCTGGGATCCGCAGAGCCCAGAGCTCCAGGCCCCGGGGCAGGTGGTTGGGACAGACTTCTGGAGGCAAGGAGGAGACGACAGGTCTGGGCTGCTGGTTTGAGCAGAGCCTCCAAGTCCCTGTTTTTCCCGTCGCCTCTGAATGAACTATCATTTCGGAAAGACGACTAAAGAGTCACAGCATCTCAACCTAGGAAAGAGCCTGGAAGCCCTGCCTTGGTACAGCGCCTCAGGGATAGAGGCATCTGGGCTGCGCTCCTGGGATTCCTGTGATGGTCCCGGTGGCGCTGGCCGAGCCATTCATGCCCTTGACCCTGAATTCACCACCAAGGGCATGGCTACCGCAGGGATGCTGGGGCCTGGCCAGGCAGCCTGGTTGTTTCTGCCGGATACCGTTCAGGGAGCGAAAAGCATGGGACTTGGCACCATCCTGGCGGGGGACAAGGGGACAGTCGCTCTGAGCCCTGGCTTGCCCAGGCGCCTCCTCAGTGCACTCCCACGGCTGCGACCCCAGCCCATCACCCTTCACACCTGTTTCCTGGCCTCCTTCTGGCCCGGAGGTGGCACAGGCCACAAGCAGGCTTTCAAGGCTCAGGCTGGTGGGCAGACTCACACAGGAAGGTGAAACGCAGTGCAGAGAAACCTTTTGTAGGTGGTTCATCCAAAATGCAGACGAGGCTGACCATTCACATTCTCTGAATTCGTCCGATTCATAAGGGGACGGGCACGTAAGGAGATGGGTCAGGGGTCCCCCCTGCTCCGGCTGCTGCCCATGTGGGCCCGGTGGTCAGAAGCATCCCTGCAGCTGTACCCGTGTCTGCGCCCCGAAGCAAGGCTTGGGGACACTCAGTGGGACTGAGGAGGACAGCAGGTGGCCTTGAGATGGGTGTTCTTACATTTTAACAAGATCCCTACTCCTTCAGTAGGAAATTCAGCATTGAAAAGATGGAGACACAAAGAAGCCATGATACAGAGTTGAACCAGGGGATCCATCATCATCTCATCATCTCATCTCCTGAGATGAGATGAGATGGAGGGGCAGAGCAGGAGTAAATGTCCTGGGGTACCCTCTGTACTGACAGTGGAGCTCATGAGCTGTGCCCCTTCTCGCCTGCCCCATCCCAATAGAAGGACGGCAAGCCAGTGGGATGGCCCCTGGACTAAGCCCCAAGACTCAAGAGTTCAAGTCTGTCTCCAAGTGTCACTGACACTCCTGGGCCTTGATGCCTCATGCATGAAATGCAGGACTTCCAGAAAGACATTTTTGGGGCTTCCCAGGTGGCGCTAGTGGTAAAGAACCCAACTGCCAAATGAAGGAGACTTAAAAGATGCAGGTTCGATCCCTGGGTCAGGAAGGTCCTCTGGAGAATGGAATGGCACCCCCCTCCAGTATTCTAGCCTGGAGAATCCCATGGACAGAGGAGCCTGGTGGGCTACAGTCTGTGGCATCACAAAGAGTGGGATACAATTTAGCGTGCACACACAGAAAGACATGTAAGGGCCCTTTCAATTGTAACCTGATAGCTCAATTGGTAAAGAATCTACCTGCAATGCAGGAGACTCTGGTTTGATTCCTAGATAGGGAAGATCCTCTGGAGAAGGGTTAGGCTACCCACTCCAGTATTCTTGGGCTCCCCTGGTGGCTTAGCTGGTAAAGAATCTGCCTGCAATGTGGGAGACCTGGGTTCGATCCCTGGGTTGGGAAGATCCCCTGGAGAAGGGAAAGGCTACCCACTCCAGTCTTCTGGCCTGGAGAATTTCATGGACTGTATAGTCCATGGGGTCACCAAGAGTTGGACACGACTGAGAGACTTTCGCTTTCAACTGTAACCATTTCGATTCCATTTGACCCTGTGGAGCAGTGGGTCTGGGCCCTCTTGTTAGTTTACCCAAGGAAAGCGAACATGAACAAATCTGACACCAGGACCACTCTTGCCCTTGTCCACCCCAGGGCTCTCATCGCTCCTGGAAGTAAGGAGAGGTCATTATTACAGAGTAGCTGTGTGGCTCCCAGGAGAGAACCGACGTGCAACGCTCTGGTCACGCAGCAACACTACAACAAGAGCATGATGATAGCAATCATAGTAAAAAGACCACTGACCACATAGGAGTGTTTAACGTGTACCGGGCTCTATGCTCAACACATGACAAAAACATATCTCAGTCCCTGTTCGTGAGGAAATGAGAGTCGGCATTCAGCACTTTGTGTGTATTAACTGAGTTCATCCTCACAACTCTCCAGTAATCTGAGCACCATCATTACTGTGCCCATTTCACAGATGGGAACCACAGGGCAGAGAACTGAGGTAATTCTTGCAAGGTTATCTAATCAGGAAGTGGCCAACCTGGCATCTGAATTCCCATTATCCATATCCACACCTATAGGTCCAGATTCTGCTTTCCTCATATACTGCACTCTGGGGGTTTCCATGTGTTTTCAGAGTCCCTCTAATGAAAAAGTGGGAAGAACAACTGACTGATGGGGTGGATGAACAGAAAAACTGGCATCCCACTTTGACGTCCACAGGCCGCTGTGTGCTCCTGTGAAAGGCCAGGCAGGAAGTTTGAAAAATAAGAGAAATTCCTTACAGAGGCTCTAAGGCATCTCCCCACCCCCACCCTCCCCCAAGGCGTGAAAGAACCAAATGAGGAAATCGGGAAGAGATTCTGGAATAAGAATAACAAGATTTCCTCTCCCTTCCACCTGATTTGGCCGTCGTAATTCTGCACAAATTCAATTGTAAAGTCAAGCTTTGTAATTCGTGGAGAATCATATTAAACAGAACCATGTCTGGGCAATGGCTTTTCCCATTTAGCAACATATGGTGGCTCAGAAAGCCTAAACACATAGCAAAAATATTATGAAAAAAAGAGCCTCTTAATCAGGGGAGCAGAGTGGGGGGAAGAGGGCCCTGGGCCATCCTTGCTGGCTTCCTGAGAACAGTGGGGGTTAATCCTCGAGAGCCCCAGAATCTGCCCAGAATTACAACCTATTAGAGTTTAGGGCCACCTCGTTAATGGCCTTCATGATGGGTGAGGGTGGGAACTCACGTGGCTGACACACCCTGAGCTGGCACAATAGGCAAGACCCCCAGGACCATGCCATACACACTGTGGGTGGCTAGTGGTGGGGACTACAGCAGCCGACAGCATCAGTCATTCCAGAAATGTGAACCACGGTCACTTTGTGATTGCCTTCAGTCAGCGTGTGAACCAGGCAACATCCTCATCTTTCTTCGGGGGCCCCTGGCTCCAAAAACAAGCCAGGTATAGACCCCATCACAGACACATGCTGCAATTTCAAACCTGGGTGGTGGGCGGGGGAAAAGAACTGCACGTTTCAGAAGTTTCCACGCTCATCCTGAAGATCCCAGTCTGGGATGGCCCACTGGATGGCCCACTGAAGCACAGCTTAAAACTCAGGTGATTTCAACCAAGGACGAAGATTAACAGACCCCAAGAGGAACGATCCCAATAAACCACTTAATGGGCAGAAATGCAAAGTTGAGCCCTTGAGCTTGTGCTGACTTCTGCAGATATTTTAATAACTTTATCATTATATAATCTGCCATCTGATACGTACAGAGAGGCACTAATGGCCGCAACAGTGGGATAGCCCCCAGGAGATGAAATACAACAATGAGGTTCGCTTCCTCGGATGACCTACAACTCCAGAAGTGCGATCGCTTGTCAGATGACTTCTTCCTCCCTTTGTACCCTGAGACACTGTTTAAAAACCTACCCAGCAAGTGTATGTGTGCAGCCCTTCCCAAGATGCTGATCTGGCCTTGGAATGACTTGCATTGAGCCCATAAGGCTGAAGGACAGAGAGAACTTCGTCTGCAGTAGGAATCAGCAAGAAATAGGGTCTGGAGACTTCATGCCTTAAGACAGGTGAGCTGCTGCCAACCAGGATCGTGCTGACTCCCTGAGGCTCCTCAGGGACCTTCCTTGCCCTCCTGCCCTAGGGATGCTCTGGTCTCCTGACCCCTGTGTGGTCATACCCAAGTGTCAGATCCGAAGGACCATAACTTATCCTCCTTCAAGATCCCCAAGGGACTGAGCTCACCACTGCGAGGACCCAAATCTATAGTTAACCAGACCCGGTGACACTGACTTATGGAGGCTCAGATCCAGCGACGCTGGGTGGGAGGACTAGCAGGGTGCAGAAATAAGTCCTGTTGCAGCCCACGGTGGTGTGAGTTTTAACGCTCAAACTTCACCAGCCGCTAAGTGACCTGAGGAAATGCTCTAGTCAGGGTCCCCCATTGCCTCCTCCGCCTGTTTGTCCACACTTGTTCCAGGTGGGAAAGCCAGGGGGGAGGGTCCCACTTTTAGAAGGATGACCTTCCTGCTACTGCTTACAATTGGAGATTCTTTCCCACCATCTTGAAATGATACTTGGAATGTTCTTGACCCCAGAGCTAACCCTGAGCTGGTGTGAAATCACGATGGGCCCCAAAGTATTGGTAGTTGAGCTTGTGTCTGGAGGGAAGGACTGTCTTTTCTGCCCAGTGACTGTCTTTCCTACTCACGGCTCATTCAGGGGCCTGGTGCCATGGTTCTGTTTTCCCTGGAAAAACACTTATTTCTTTTGAACAGTACATGTTTACATTCCATGCCGCTTGGAAGAGCCTAAATTAGACACTCAATTTCAAGATGCTCCAAAGCTTGATCATCAAAAATCAACTGGATAAGAAGTGGTACATTCCATTCCCCCACCCCTCCCCCCCCATAAATTATTAGAAGTGCCCAAAGAAACAGGAAATAAATATGATTGGCCAGTGTTTGTTTTTAGGGTGAGTTCTATACCATTATTATCATTATTTTGTTTTATTTACTGTGGCTGGTAACTGAATCTCCAGCAGCAAAACATCACATGTTCTGCCAGAAAGAGATTACGGAAGAAAAGTCTACAGGTAAAAAACTGGGTTCGTCCGTGAAGATTTTATTTACCGGAGGAGTTTTGCAATCCGGATCTTTAATCTCCGTTAACAATTGGGCTGCTCTAGGGCTTTGAAAGCAATTGTTCAATAATAAGAAAGCTCATGTGGGGCTAAAGGCTTTGCAAGTAAAATGTGAAAATACAAATACACCCTGAAGTGGCTGGGAAGAGTTGCGCATTCCCCTGCCTCTTAACATTTTCCCCAAGCTCTGGTGCTCAGAGGGCCAGAGGGAAGGAAGGGAAGACAGAAGTAATGACCGTTCCTCAGCATTGTTTCAATCATACATGTTGAACTTTAAAGAGCACGAAAGTAACTGAATGACAGTGGACCTGTAGTTCTCTTCCATGATGGAGGGTGGAGAGGGGGATAATGCAAATGAGGAAGATCAGCTCAGTTTGGAGAACTACAACCAACAAGCAAACACAAGTCTTTTTTTCCCTCCCCAGAGCCTTTTTGTTCCTATCGGCTTCTACTGTTTGCCCCCTCTCTGGGTACAGACTTTTGGTAAACTCTGATACTACTTCACGGCCACAGTCAAAGTTTTGTTTTTAAATATCCAAATGTGAAAGGCTATCTTGGGGTGATTTGTAAATGTGGGATTATGAGATATGCAAAGTGAATCACCAGCCTTTCGCAATGGGTTTCTGGTCCACAGCGCCTGACCATTAAAGCCATTTTTAACAAGGCAGCTTGTTTCAAAACAAGTGATACGCCGGGCTCCTGGCGGTCACATTCTTGAGTCCATCCCAGCTGGCCGGCTGCGGTCTCCGTGTCATCTTCTGTCCCTACGCTTACTCCCAGCCACAAACTATGTCATGAGCTTTTGGGGGCCAGGGCGAAAGGCACCCAGGCCTCCTGTCTCCTGCTTTTCATTGCCTCCATATTCCAAGGAAGATGCCCTTTCTTTAAGACCGCTGGGTCCTCTGGTTCCATCAACATAGTGGGCTAGGAAATGTTAAGAACTATCTGATATCATCTAGGAAAAAAAAAAAAAAATCATGTGTTTTTGTGGTTGGAAGTAAAAGGACCCTGATATGAGTTCCAGCAAGTGAGGGCCTGAATGAGAGTAGCTGGAAGATGTAAGTGTGACATAAGATGCTGAGTTCACATCTACCTGCCCATCACATCTGTTCTGGGGGAAACAGACAAGGGAAAGTTGCCTCTGAACTCAACCTGATGCCCCCATCCTTTCTACCTTGGTGTAATGGGTAGAATGGTGTCCCAGAAAAGCTGTGTCCATGTTCTGACCCACGAGACTATGAACATGACCTTATTTTTTTTTTTTAAAAAGGGTCTTTGCAGGTGTAATGAAGTGGAGGATCTCGAGGTGAGGTCATCTGGGTTATCTAGGGGGAGATGGGTGTCTAATCCCATCACAAATGTCTTTAGAGACAGAAGAGGAGGTGACACAGAGGAGGAGGCCATGTGAAGAGGGAGGCAGGAGTGGGAAATGATGCAGCCACAAGGTCAGGGAGGCAAGGAGCCACCGAAGGCTGGACGAGGCCAGAAAGGTTCGTCCTCTAGGAACTTCAAAGGGGGTGTGGCACCTTGGTGGTGGACCCTGGCCTCCAGAAATGGAAGAGGATAAATGTGTATTGTTTTAAGCCAGTAAATTTGTGGCAATTTGTTATACCAGCCATAGGAAATTAATATGCTTGGTTTGGTGATGCTGATCCGAATAGCCCACAATTACCAAGCCTTACCCATGGGCTGGCTCTCATGTCTGCTGTTTCACCTTTCGCAGTGGTTCCAGGATCGCCAAAAGTAATTTTTACTCCCATTTTGCAGACAGGGAAACTGAGGCTTTCAGAGGTTAGGTAACTTGCCAAAAGTCCTACAGTGATAAGTAGTGGAGGCTAATTTGGGGCCAAGGTAGTCTGCCTGTTGAGCTCATTCTTAGCCACCAGGCTCTGCTATCTTTCTTGGCCATGAGATTTTCAGCTTAACCCGCCTACTGTTTCACCAGCAATGGCAAGTAAGTGTTCCAACTACAGCTGTGTTAAAAACTTACTTTTCTGAACAAAAATCTTTGGGTGTGTGTGTGAAAACGAGACAGAACTGGCCTAGAGATCACAAGAATAAGGGAACATTTCAGAATGTATCAAATTCACAGAAGGAAAACTTTATCATTAGGATCCAGACCTAAAATGAACCCTTCTTTCCTCTAATTAGGAAAGATGTCCACAAGCACTAACAACGTGTTCCGGAAAACACGGTCTGATCACCTTGAATGACATCCATGAAAACGCTCGGTCTGAGAACGCGGCCCTGCTAAAACGTGGTTTACGATGACTAGGGTGCTGACAGCTCGCCAGGCTGGCGGCTCCTTTGAAGGGCTGGTTTATTAAGTACTTAGCTGAGAGGTGCTTGTAAATACAGCACAGGCATTGGAGCAGCACTCCTCAAGGGGGTTCTGTGCTGGTGACCACGCGGTCCATAAATAGAGTGCAGAGAAAAAGTAAGGCGGGCTGCCACTGAGCACCGCTCCTTAAGTCACCCCAGGTCTCGGATGGAAAGCAAGGGCAGCCTACACTGCTGAAACCATAGGCGGACTAGGAAGCCAAGGCCTTAGGGCCTTTTTTAAAGGAAAAACAGAACAAAAACATAGCTTTTTCTCCATCCTTCATCCCCAAAGTTTTTAAATGTCTATGATGCAACTGATGGGCATAAGCTTTTCAAGCTTTCCTTAATACTGATACATTGTCCTTAATACTGATACATTGTCCTTAATACTGACTCATTGTATCAGCCAAGAAGATGAAAAACAGGACCTGAGTTCTGAGTCCTCTAACTCTCTCCAGTCATCTAGTTCTAACCCTGTGTAACCTCTCTGCCCAAGGGTGAGAAGGGGGCCAGCACTGCCCACCAGGAGCCCAGGAGAGCTCTTCATTCTGTGTCCATTCACTGCTTCGCCTTCCTCCCTCCCCTTCTGTCCCCACTTACTTCTTACATTTATTTATGTTTATTTATTCATGGGAACACCTGATCCAGGCTTGTTTTCCGTGTAAGATTCTGCTGTTACAGAGCTTGCCAGGCTCTCAAACTCTACTACACCTAGATAAGAGACCTATGTTTAGATCACTCCCTTTTCGTGTTCATAGCATGTCTTGTAAGTTGATTTCTAGCACCCTCAATATTTTGCTTTGTGTAACCATGACCATTTGTAGATTGACACAGGAGGATGACTGACTGCAATCTCCAAGGTAATGCAACTGTTCCTGGCCCCCTACTTTGTTTTTGAACTTCTAGAATTGCTAGGAGAGAGAGAAACAGAGAGAGAGAGAGGACAGGGAAGGGAAGACACATTGTGTGTTTTATTTTACCCCCAAGGCTGGAAAGGGAATTTCTCTCTCCTCCTACAGAAAGTGAAAAGATTTGCTTTTTTTTTTTTTTCTTTTTTCTTTGGTCAATCCAGCTGGCAAAGATTGACATAAGTAACCCAGTATGGCTGAGAAACAAAATCAACTCAGTATCTCAAAAAGCTACCCAGATAATAAGTGCTAGAAAATGGTGTTTCCAAAGTAACTTTGGGTAAATCACTAGCAAAGCAAAATAACTTGGAATACTAAAATTTAGGAGATGATTTAAGAGGTCAAACCCCCTCAGCCATATGAAGGTCTTAGAGCACCCACACTCCTGCAGGCTGATCAGACGTTGCTGGGGTTTAGAGGTTAAGAAGGCCTCAGTGCCACTGAAACCCACAAAAAGAGCCTTCCACGCAGGAAGGGTTGCCCCAATAAAGTGAATGGATGGCAAAGAAGCCCTCTGCCTACCCACACATCTTTCCTTCACGCGTGCAGTGCTCAGAGTCATTATTCAGAGTTCAGCCTTCTTTCCCCCATCTTTAAAAACACACACGTCTCCAAAGCAGGAAATGTATTCAGGTGCCCACCCCCGAGTCTGGCCCTAACGGTTCATTATTATCAATACCTCACGATAATAGAACCCAGTCTAATCAGGGCTGCCGAGGGAATGACCAGCCCAGCACTGCTCCCATCTCCCCACGGGCGACTGGGGTTTTACTTGACACTGACCAGCCCTGTGTCGAAGTCCTCGATCCCAGGGTGGGAGCCTGGGAGAACCTGCCACCCACCAGCACTGGTTTTGGAGCCAGAAAAGGGTCTCCGTTTGAGTTCACTTCCAATCTTGGAGAATTCTGGCAATCATTAACCTCTGAGGTTCAGTTTCTCTGCCTATAAATCACATTACAGGATTGTAGGAATAACACAATGTATAAAAAAGGTCTGACTTGTACCAGAAGATAACCGTTCCCATTAAAGAGTTAAGCCTTGTGCCTTGATGCTGACGGCAAGACAGACCAAAAACAAAACTTGGCTTCTTAAGTTTCTCTGGTTTTGACAGTTTTCTGCACCAGTAGATTTCACCCTGTCTCTGCTTTCCCCGAAAGGAGGGAGTTATATACATGGCTTAGACGTGGTTCGTCATTTTTGGTAAATCAGGAGTCAGATTCTTAAACCTACTTGCTCGGGTTGCCTGAAGCCATCTCTAAGGGGAGGTGTGGCTGACGCGGTGGCAGCGGCTCCCTGTTTGTCTAGACTCTGCCTGGTCCATCTTTCAAAAGAACGTGTGTCGAGTTTTCTTTCCTGTGACTGGGAAAGAAATCTAAAACTCGACCGCACAAGTGCGTGATGATGTCCTGACTTGCTTAAACGTGCAGCCATGACCAAATGGCTTTCTGTTTGATTTTAAGACCTGGTAAAGTAGGAAGTTGAAATTAACCTCAGCCCTTTTATAGCTGAAACCTCAACAAATAAACAGTGGTTTGGTGGCATGGCAACCTAGCCCCCTTTTCCATCTGTACCCTGCTTCAGATCATTTGAGGTATCTATTTTGAGTGCTTCTTAAGCACATCTGATTCTAGATAAATAGAGGCAGTATCCTAGATCTGTGATTTCGTACTGAAGGAGTTAAAGGGCCAGGCATGACCCTCTGATGAAGCCCGAGAAAGACCGAGTCCATCAGCCTATCGACCCGGGATCTCTCGGAGCCCCTAACTGTTGACGATTCCACCAGGCTGAAAACATCCACCCATTGGTTTGGCACGGCTGTAAAACTGCTCTTGTTAATACTATGGGGATGTTTTTCTTCCAACTACTGCGGCCATTTCAAAGAGAGCCATAAACACATGCTGAATTTTTATACAAAGCATCTTCTTAAATATAATATAGAAGCTCTAGTGCTAAGCTGGGAAAATAACCATTTTCATATCCATCAAGAACAAAATGAAGGTTTTGGCTGAAAGAGACTTTACTGTGATTCCTGTTAACTTTCTAATTTCAGGGGAAAAAAAAATCCCAAGGGTCTACTCGAAACAGGACGAAAGTAAAAAAGCATTAGATTTCTAATGGGAAAAAAGAAAGGAAAAGTCGTTTTACATAAAACTCTCCCAGATACTTATTTTTAAAAGCTGTTCCTACAATTTTACAAGTGATGTCCTGAACGGCAAATCATATTTTGAAAAGAAAGGACATCGGTGACATAGTTAACACATTCTCTACAGAGTAGCAACTAAGACTCCAGGGCACTCTCAAAGCAAGTTATTATTACTTAGAGGTTGCAGAAGTAAAAAAGTTTTTAAAAGGAACAAGAAAGGGGGTTAAACCTGATACTGTGCTAAGCATACAGTATTCCAATGAGCTGAGGAATGCCTGTCAGTGGCAATGCCTCAGACAGAGAGCTGCTGACGGCTGAGGATAAGAATTCAACACCCCACCCCCAGGCCCACCATTTTCTTTTCGGTAAAGAGTGTATCTGATCAGGAAGAGAAATCAGATCTGGTTCACTCTTCACCAAAACCGAAACCAAGCCAGACTCCTGGTGATGATTTCCACCAGCCCCCATGTGGTTCAAGTTTCCATTGCCTTTCAAAATGCATCATAATTTTGGTTTCAAGCAGTAGAAAAAGGCAAATCCCTTTATCAGCCCAGAAGTAGAAACGGTCAGTGACGCCATGAGAAGATAAGAAAACAGAAGTCTCCCCTTGAATGTTACAAGTGGAATCCTGCCGATGACACACATGTAAACAGCCCTAAACACAAGATCCAGCCATCTCCTAAAGAATTTTATTCTATTTAGAAGAAAAGCAGCAATTCCCCCGCCCCGCCAAGCCCATCTCACTTAATGTGCCATTTGCTCTGATTTCTCATACACGCTTGCATTTTGGAATTTCAAAAAATCAATATGCATATTTTGAATGAGTATGCGATGATGAAGCACCAGGAAACCAATGGTTTCATGGGACCTCTTCTTAGATACAGATCAGAGGCAACTGGAGATGAGAGGCAGCCCTCCCAAAGGGACGGTTTCTGCTGTCCACCAAAGGGCTCACCTACAGAAAGACCCCTTGACAGCTGTCCACATAGGATCTTACATGAGGGGGATCTCTGGGAATTTTTCATGCAAATAAGAGAACCTTCCCCAAAGACGTGAGTGTGAGAGTGAACGGCATGGGCCATCAGGCTCTGGGGAAGACGATGGAATTCCCTTTTGAGAGCCCCATATGTGCTAATCCCAAAAGAAAGCTATGGGCTGGAAACCCTCAAGGACTTGGGATTCTTACACATCTCACAATAACAGCTCAGAACACAGAGAAACGCCCGGGAAATCTAAGTTCTGCTGTCCCAGAAGGGCAGGTGCACGTCCCCTGCTGGCCACCTGCCCCAGATGGGCCCCTTATCTTTTCCTGTGAGTCAAGCAAGCCTGCCCCTTTGAGAAAGGAATCTTACTGCAACCCTACCATCCACAGCTGTGTCCCGCACGCTCTAAGAAAAATCACTGCATTTTGGAAATTTGAAATGGTATCCCAGAGCAAATAATCACTGACGTCAGTGCTTTCTGCAGTGTAAATGAACTCTGGGTATTATCTCATTTGGCACAGTGGGTTTTATGCAATTACTGTATTTTACAGTGTTTTTGCCAATGCCAGCTAACTCCTACAGTGGTGGGAGCAGGGAGAATCCACCTTCTGGACTGATGGCAAATTCATTAGTTGCAATGAATACCCTGAATAGGATAGCGTCCAGACACTCCTATTTCCTTGTATTTTCAAAAGGACGTGCATAAAATACAAACCCCACAAATAATCGGGAAGGACATGAAACGTCTTAACCATCACCTGGCTTGATGCATGCCATGTGTATCTTCAAGCCAAGTTAAGTGAGAAAATGGCATGGCCAGAGCTCCTGCGTAAGAAATTCCAGACATGATCTACATAGGGATATATACATATCTGGATATACAGGACTTCCCTGGTGGCTCAGTGGTAAAGAATCTGCCTGCCAATGCGAAACGTGGGTTCGATCCCTGAGTTGGGAAGATCCCCTGGAGGAGGAGATGGCCACCCCACTCCAGGATTCTTGCCTGAAGAAATCCTCATGGACAGAGGAGCCTGGCGGGCGACGGTCCAGGGGGTCACAAAGAGACGGACAGAACTGAGTGACTCAGCAACACCCTCTCTATATCCTCTGCAGCAGGGCCTTTCAGTCTGGGGGTCTTGTCACAAAGCAACTCTAACTCAGTAGCTCTGGGGCTGGCCAGGGGTGGGGTGTGGTGGGGGGACACTCTGCTGTTATCAAGCTCCCAGCTGGGAAGTGGGGAGGAGAAGCCACGATGGGTCTGGGTGGGTTCTGCCCAAGGGTGAGGCTCCGTCCGGTTACTTACCCTGCATCTGACTCTGAGGCTGAGGGTTAAAGGCAGTGGAGTGGTTCAAGGAGGCCCGAGGGTTGGGTGTGGGGGCTGGGTGGTGTGGGCTGACCCTCATGGCCGTTCGCCGCAGCTGCTCCAGTTCACTGAGCCGCTCGGAAAAGGACAAGCTCCCAGGCTTGGTCTGATCATCTAGTTTCTGACGATGTCCTATTGTGGGGAGGGGGTGGGGAGGGGGAGAGGGAGGCAAGGAAGGAGGGAGGCAAGAGATCAGAAAATGTACACTGCGGATTTGCTAGAAGTCGGGTGTTTCTGGGTCTCCCCTCCCTCTCCCCTCACCGCCTCCCCATGCCCCGTGTGGACCTGCTGGAGACCTGCTCACTCACAGGCACCCCTGGGGATTCGGGGCTGGCACATGGGGGACCCCTTTCGTCACATTGCTCATGGAGTGCTCCTTCAATCTGGCCCCGGGCGCCCACCTCAACCTTCTGCACCCATCCGCACGGGGCGGAAGGCAGAGGGTACGCTGGGCTTGGTGGCAGTGGTGGTGGATGGCGGGAGAAGGGGGAAGGAGCACGTTGTTGGCACTTGTTTAGCCCTGAGCTGTGGGCTGGAGAAGGAGCCCCAACAGCTTGCCCCTCAACACACACCCAAGCCCGGCTGGTTTCAGCAGCGAAGTGGGCCCTGGAGCTTAGAGGCAGGCCCCTGCCAACAGGAAATGAGATGTGGCTACAAACCACAGCCCTGGGAGGTCAGATTTCCTGTTAAGTGCGGGGCAAGGGCCCCTTCTCCGCTCCTCGCCAGCTCTCCCGAGAGCATCCTCTCCTCCCTGGAGCCGACTTCCCCGGGCTCGGCCTCCATGGGTCTAAGATTCGCAGCAGCCGGGGCCCCTGGAGCCCAGAGCGGGCTGCCAACAGAGTGGAGGCGCTTCCCCGGGGCCTCTGGAAATCCAAGGCAGGGAGGGGGACCCTCAGCACCTCGGGAGCCAGCAAGTGTCCTCGCCTGCCTGGTTCCTCGTCAAAGTCACTGTCACCAGGATGCAAGCAGAAACCCTTCACTAGAGAAGGGCCAGGAGGGTTGGGCTTCCTCTTTCCTCCCTTAGTTCTTCATCAAAATGTCTTTTTAAAAAATGTATTTACTTTCTGACTGCTCTTCGAGACTTGTGGGATCCTAGTTCCCCAATCAGGGATTGAACCCGTGCCCCCTGCAGTGGAAAGGCAGAGTCTTAACCGATGGATGGCCAGGGGAGTCCCCACAATGTCTTTAAAGCAGAGCTTTAGGCCCGTCGAGCAGAGCTGAGGATCCCAGGTACCCACGTAGCCACGAGGGTTAGAGGGGTGGGGCTGGGCTTGGCCAATTCATTGGAAGAAAGAGCCACTGACCAATTTCACAACTCACCTCCTCCCCGCCTCTGTCGTCAAGGGACCTCAAAACAAGACTGGGGAAGCAGCCCCCTTGGCAGCACACTCCAGAGGCCTTCCCCATGCCCGACCCCCTCCTCAGTGAGAAAGATGATGCCTGAATTGTAGCACCCCCGCTGCCACCCCCAGCCCGGGGTGGGAAGGGAGTTGGGAGAAGCACATTTTAGCCCAGCTCCCAATGGCTACAATTATAAAATTAAATTTTATAACTTGTATTATGGTTCCAAATCTCCGTGGTTTGCCGTTTCTTCCTGCTGCCAGGCCCCTTGGCACAGCTCATGCTGTCTCAAATTCCAGTCCAGAAAAAGGACCCACTATACTGCAGCGATTTTATCACGAGCAAGACCTGTTTGGCTCTGAGATGAGGAAAAATACTTAAGCATAATATTTGTGTAGTTCAAATGCAATGCTCCCTCTTTTCATGTGTCACCAAGGCAAATCTGGTCTCTGATTCAGCCCCTGCAGCCCCAAGCCCTCTGCCTGAACCAGGCAGCCCATGTCACGTGGGCCCAGCACACATGCAAGGCCTCTTACCCGCCGAGTATTTTAAGCACCAGCCTTGTGGGTGAAAGGCCACAGGGCCAGCTCCCAGAACAACCCCTGCCACGCCTTTTCCTCTGAGGGACGAAAACAATCTTTTTCTAGAACATTCTATGTCAGTCCATCATGGAGTCGTTCGTGGTCTCTGGATGGAGCGTCTCGGAGACTCCTCCCTCATCTTATCTCTGAGACACATTCTCGGCTTCCTGACAGTCAGACTGAAAAATCTGAAGCTTTATTTAAGAGGAGCAAACGATACCAACTCAAAGGTCATCCCAAGCACATTAGTAGGGTCCTTTCCATGCCTATCACCACCTAGAGCCTGGAGTTAGGAGTCAAGGAGAGAAGAAGGCAGGACACATACTTCTGGAAAGTTCTACCGCCTCAGAAAGAATGCCAGTTGGCATGGGGCGGGGGGTGCAGAGGCTTCTAGCAGGTTTTGTACCCATTTCAAAACTGCACACTCCGAGGGCACCCAGTGGTGTTTTTGAAGAGCAGCGTGTCAAGGACAGTAGGTGATTCAGGAGAATGATGTGTACCAGATCATTCTGAACACATGCATTTGGTGTTTTGGAACCTCCAGCCACCCTTTGAAGAGAGGCCTTTGGTTGTGTCTACCTCAGTCCCCAAGCTTGGGGAACACGTGCCACCAAGAAACTAAACAGGATTAAGTCATTTCAGGGAAGCCACTACTGTGGCTGGGCACAACGCAAGATATATGTATATTTTTTAACGAGGCCCCTTCTCATCACCCTATGCTTGAAAAAGAAAGTTTCAACGTGTGAGCAGTTTTTGCACCAGCTGACACCTGCCAAAATCGCAGTCATTTACAGAGATTAACTGATGACTGTCTGCTTCAGCAGGAATGTTTGGGCATAGCTCTCAGAGAAAACAATTCTTCACTCTAAGCTCTGTTCTAAGCCCTGAGAGTCTCAGGGCTGAGTTTAATGCCGGAGGAGGGGGTGAGAGTTCACCCCACACCCTCCCTGCATGTGATCCTGGAGTAAGTCAGAGCGGTATTACTCTCCTGGGGACCCTGAGACCCTCCTTCCCACTCGAGCTGGAGAGCTGGAACACCGAGACACAGGGGAGATAAAAAGCATTATATTAAAGGTGTGGTTCTGGTGCATTCAGAAGCTAGATCAAAGGAAGACCTAATTCTTCTTTTCTGAAACCATCAGATTTCATGTGCCAAAGAGCAATATATTTTTTTTTTTTGCATGAAATATAGAAGCTTCCAATATAAACTTTCAAGCTGAGGAAAATGAATGCTTTTTCTGTCTCCAGTTTCCTGTATCTGTGTGCAATTAAGATGTCAGTTTGCTCCCTGAATTTTAAATACAGGAGTGTGGAGAATGTCCACTATCAAATTCATTTTTCTTCTTTCTTACTGACTACTGGGCTTTCGAGGGCAATGGGGAATTCAACCCTGGATCAAACCTTCTGGTAGAAATTATGTGAAGCCTCGAACACGTGTATGTTGGCAGCCTGGATTTTTTGGACACGTTGGCAGTCAACTGTGAATGTTTACAAGGTTGTCTTGAACACAGTCACAACCTCAAGATGTCACACAGGGACATCTGATCCTAAATTATGTTTCTCTATTACTATTCTCACATTTTTTAAAAAAGTACTTGATTAGAATTTTATATATATGCAAAACTATACAAAGGCAAAAGAACAACCACCAAAAAGAATAAAAACTAATTCATCCCACCTGCTAAATTTTACTTCATTCCAAAGACGTACGTCCTGCAGTCTTCTGGAATGGGTGCCCACTGGGCATCCCTAGATGTTAGGATAATTGTGACGGTTAATGAGACCAACTTTTAGTTTTCTGCTACTGAAAACAAGGCTGAGTGGGTATGCATATTTCACTGACAACTGAAGTCTCCTTTTTAGGAAACCATTGGTTGATCTGTGGCTCAAAGTAACTGAAATACAATATAGATCATTCTCAAATTATAATGGCTAATGTCCCAATAAATCCATCCTACACTGAAAATATCATAGGCTGAAAATGCATTTAAAACACCTAACCCATCAAACATCTTAGCCTACCTTAAACATTGTCAGCACATTAGCCTAGAGTTGGGCAAAACCATCTAATACAAAACCTGATTCATAATCAAGTGTTGACCATCTCAAGTCATTTATTGAACACTGTGCATAATGAAACTGAAAACCAGAACTGTCGTCTGAATACAGGCAGTTGCAGGTTTATCTGTTGTTGATCCCCAAGAGGTCATGGCTGATCACACAAGCACTCACCATGCATCGAGAGCCTGGGAAAAGATCAAAGTTCACCATTCAAAGTATAGTTTCTACCGAGTATGCACCACGTTCAGGTCATTGTAAAGTTAAAAAAAAAAATCCAAGTAGAATCATTCTAAGTCAGGGACAGTCTGTATAAGATCATCTATGAAAGAAAATGGATAAGACTAGGCTGTCACCTTTCCTTGTCAAGTTTTGTGTAGAGAGAATCATTTTCTGACAGTGAACATGTAAGTCCATGTTTCTGATGTAAGTTTACTGATTTTCTTGATAGATTCTCAGCAGAAAAATTAGAAGTCATGTACTCAAAGCATTGTCAACATGAGCAGCTGAGAAAAACTGATGCAAAACGGAAAGACCAAAAAGACATCTATCTATATACGTGTGTGTACACACATCTCTGGCTTCCTGGTGCCTCAGCAGTAAAGAATCAGCCTACAGTTCAGGAGATGCGGGTTTGATCCCTGGGTCGGGAAGATCCCCTGGCAAAGCAAATGGTAAACCACTTCAGTATTCTTGCCTGAGAAATTCCATGGACAGAGGAGCATGGTGGGCTACAGTCCACAGGTTCAAAAGAGCAGGACACAGCTTAGTGACTAAAACCACCTATGTATATCTCTGTCTCCCTCCCTCCATCCATCCATCTCACTGTGATTCTTTTAAAAGGGTGTATCTTTTTCAAAAGATGTTTGCCAATCAATCTGATGCTAATGACAACATCTGGATATAAAAACATCAATCTTTCTTTCTTTAATATGCTATCCTTTATGGACTAGGGAAAAGAAACTGACAAGTCTAGAAGACAGCTCATTTTTTCCTGGTATAATATTGTAACTTCTGGGCTCCAGAGTCAACAAAGTCATTGGGACTTTAAAGCAATGATTCTGAATGTGGATGTGATCCTTCCTCAAAGCCCCTTGCAGGTGGTGAAGTAAACCTTTCTAACTGCAAGCCTCTCCATCTGCTGGCTATTGAAACATTGGGAAATATTGTCCCATATTGTGTATAGGTTATATATACACAGATTTATATATATAATTATATAATAATGCATAGATTGTATATACACTATATACACAATACATAAAAACTTATGCTGAGATATGTTACTATACTGGAATACATACTATCAGTTCAGTTCAGTTCAGTCGCTCAGTCCTGTCTGACTAGTTGCAACCCCATGGACTGCAGCACGCCAGGCCTCCCTGTCCATCCCCAGCTCCCTTGGTTTACTCAAACTCATGTCCATCGAGTCGGTGATGCCATCCCACCATCTATCTCATCCTCTGTCATCCCATTCTCCTCCCACCTTCAATCTTTCCCAGCATCAGGGTCTTTTCAAATGAGTCATACTATAATACATGTTTCTGTATCACCCAATGGTACATATACGAGGGTAGCCTAACTTTGGAGTGCTGCAGTTCACGAGGTTGCAGGGAGCCAGACACGACTGAGTGACTGAACAACAACAAGCCCAACTTTCCCTCCACCTCCTCCCATACCATTAAGCTTAGAGAACAGCGCAAGGCTGAAGTCCTTCCGAACTGAAAGGCTAGAGGAATTAGCTTCATTTTTAAACTCCTACGTGGCAGTAAAGTTCAGAGAGATTATGTCATTTACCCAATCTCACACAGCCAACTAGACGAACAGCAGGTCTGAAAACACACCCATTCCCTCAACCCCGCCACCCCTCATGCTCCATGCACTTAGAAATACCAATTTCCTTGACTCCCACATGATCAGAGCCACAGTGTCCCGTGGCTGTCCATCGCACGGACCCTGGACACTTGCACGACATGCACCCTCTGCCTTGACCATCCCACTTCTGTTCCCGGCTTGCCTTAGGACAGAAGATAGCCAGAGCGGTAGGGGGACCCCTCCCAGAGAGCTGGGTCTCACACATCTGCGCGGGCATCAGAGTCTCCTGATGTCCTGGCAGGTCTGGGGGCAGGACGGGCAAGTTCAGAAGAAAATCCGGGTAACGCAGAAGGCTGCTGGGGTTCCCAGGGAGTGTGACGGTGAGCGTCAGCCACTCCTCCCCACCGTGCACGTGTTTCCAACCTGCTGCTCATCTGTTGTGGGCTGGAAACTAAAACACCAAATCTACTAGAACCGTGTTTAGACTACGTGTCCATGGACACTGAGTGATGGCCTTGTTTTGGTGATAACTATTTTGTGGTCTTTCAAAACTTTTTTTTTTTTTTTTTTAAGATTCTTCAGTGTGCTGTATAGAGTGCCTGAAAAATGGGAAAACTCTGCCTGAAGACAGCTGTGACTGTCTCCCTCCCATCATCCTGGAGAGGACCCCATGAGTCACTGTTGCAATCATCAGGAGGGTCTGGGAGGGGAATCCAGAATTCTCAAATAGGAAATGACTTCTGCCCTGTTGTCTAAGGAGAGGCTTCAGGGAACAGCAGAAAAGGGTTATGTGGATCCTTTGAGTCCCTCCCAGAAATGCAGGGGTGATGACCTCGGAGCTCCTGCAAGGATGAGGGTTACAGACCCATGGACTGTAGCCCACCAGGCTCCTCTGTCCATGGGATTCTCCAGGCAAGAATACTGGAGTGGGTTGCCAGTGCCCTCCTCCAAGGGATCTTCCCAACCCAGGGACCGAACCCAAGTCTCCTGCATTGCAGGCAGATTCTTTACTGTCTGAGCCATGAGGGAAGCCCAAGAACACTGGAGTGAGCTTCAGTGGAGAAGGCTATCCCTTCTCCAGGAGATCTTCCCGATCCAGGAATTGAACTGGGAATCCTGCATTGCAGACGGATTTTTTTACCAGCTGAGCTACCAGGGAAGCCTGAGTGTGTTCATACAGATTCTTTAATCCCTCTCCCTGAGAGAAAGAGCATGGCACCAGCGAAATGGGACTGCCAGTCTGGATGTTAGTAACTCTCTATCCTAAATCTGCTTTTCTACCCAACTTTCCTGTGGACAAGAGCAAGTCTCTTCATCGCTCAGCCTCCTTATCTGGAAGCCTGGAATTAAAGGACTAAGACGGATTACTGCAAGGGGCTCTGAAAGCATTCACAGCAATTACATCTGCAGTGATTCGACTCAACCAGATCCTGTTCGACGACTCTAAGCAGGGGCTCTCTTGAACAACTTCACGTGACATTAGGACTCTCAAGAGTTTGCTTTCTGCTTCTTTTTCAGGCAGATCCCTGGCCTTTGGGAGCCATCAGGCTGGCCTTCAGAACTCTAACTCAAAAACAGGAATCTTTCCGGCCTGCCCTACTCTTGGATGCACTGATGGCTGGCGGCTTTGCACAAGGCATCCTGAAAACTCACTCCCTACCCCGTGTCTCCTGCTGTTTCAGCCATGGCCCTCTGAACAGTTGCAAGCAACCTTGGACGTCAGTTTTCACAGATCCTTTCCCCCTTTCCCCTGGAGCCTTCACTGAGCATTTCCTGGGACCTACCAGCCAGATCATCCCTTTCTGTTTCTGCCCCTTCCCTACGACGGCCCAAAGGCTGCATCTGGAGGGAATGGGCCGTTCAAGTCACCTTAAAAACCTGCTAACAGGTTGTCAAGGGCTGCAGTTGGGGGGCGGGTCGGGGGGGTGGGAAGACGACTGTGCTGAACCTTAATCCAGGGTATCATCTTCCTGCTTCCCTCATTGGTTAGAAAACAATGGTACTTTTCAGTTCCCTGGCCACGCCCTCCCGTCAGCGGTCAGAGGAATGTAAGGCTGAGATCAACACCCATTGTCCCACGTGTGCAGCTGCCCAGCTCCCTCACCCACATGCCTAGTACACGGCTTCTCTTCCCTTCATGCATGAGCCTTCTAAATCACACGGAGCTGGTGGGGAGAAGCCACCAGGGTGCCAACGCTTCCTAGGCCATGGGTTTCAACCGACTGATTCTATAGATGTGACGTTTATCCCCGGAGAATCACCAACAGGGACTGCGATGGGTATGGTTGAGAGGAGCTTAGGTTCTCTTGCAGGTTTTTGTTCAGTTGCTCAGTCGTGTCTGACTCTTTGCAACCCCATGGACTGCAGCATGCCAGGGCTCCCTGTCCATCACCATCTCCCGGAGTTTGCTCAAACTCACGTCCATTGAGTCGATGATGCCATCCAAGCACCTCATCCTCTGTCATCTCCTTCTCCTCCTGCCTTTAATCTTTCCCAGCATCAGGGTCTTTTCCTATGAGTCAGTTCTTTGCATCAGGTGGCCAAAGCATTGGAGTTTCAGTTTCAACATCAGTCCTTCCAACGAGTATTCAGGGTCGATTTCCTTTAGGACTGACTGGCTTGAGCTCCTTTCAGTCCAAGGGACTTTCAAGAGTCTTCTCCAACACCACAGTTCGAAAGCATCAATTCTTTGGCACTCAGCCTTCTTTATGGTTCAACTCTCACATCTGTACTACTGCAAAAACCATGGCTTTGACTAGATGAGCCTTTGTCGGCAAAGTGATGTCTGTGCTTTTTAATATGCTGTCTAGGTTGGTCATAGCTTTTCTTCCAAGGAACAAGCATCTTTTAATTGCATGACTGCAGTCATCTTCGCAGTGATTTGGGGGCTCAAGAAAATAAAGTCTGTCATTGTTTCCAGGTAAGTGAGTGAGCCTTGAGTCTGTGTGTGTGGGGGGCTTGTCTACCTTGGGTCTTCCCATCCACGGTCCTACACTGGCTCCTCACAGGGCATAACATACATACTTTAAAGGTCAGGCTGGCTTCTGCTAAGCCTACTTTCTAGACTAGAAGGCAGACAGCCTGAATTCCCTGCTTTGCTCCAGCCACACCAGCCACCTTATGACTGCTCCTATATGCCTGCCTCAGGGCCTTTGCACCTGCTGTTTCCTCTTCCCAGGACATGTAGTCTCCAGATACACTTAAGTTTCATCTTCTCCCTGAGGAATTCCTGAACACCTTATGTTAAGACGCACCTTCTCCAACCTGGCCAGTTCCAAGCCCTTTATGGCTGGTTTTCTCCATAGCATTTATTAATGTTATTTATGGTTTGTCTCTGCCCACTAGGCTGCAAGCTCTATGAGCTGGGGACTTTGTCCCTTTCTTCACACCTGTGTCCGCAGTGCACAGAAGAGTACCTGGCACACGGCAGGCTCACTGAACATTCACTCACTGATAGACCAGCTGAATGCTGGTGCCAACCAACTGTCCTCCATTAGATTGTGGGAAAGTAGGATTATTCAGGGCAAAGGAAATTTGAACGACAGTTTTTAAATGAAATGAAACTGTAGACGGCTCAGAAAAACTACTTAGGGAGGAAAAATATCATCATGGAACATAGAGAGTTTTGTGTGGAGAGCTGTCTTATGGGAAGTTGAACAGTCTGTAAAACTGGTCTTCTCTATTTTTTTCCTTCATTACACAGAAAGATAGAACGGATAAAAGGCCTTTTGTGTGGAGCTGAGTGCAGTATCCTCACATAAGCAAGGCACTGCTAGAGTATCCCCCCGGACATACACACTCACACACACACACACACACACATAGCGTCTCACGCCCCTAGACACAAGCCACAACTGGTAGAGCAAAGCCTGAAAGGAAAGGCGTAGAAAGTGGAGAGTGAAGCCGGCTGGGACCATGATGAGAACAACTAACCCAGACTTGAGGCCAAAGGGCTGCACAGGGCCTGCCCCCTCCATCCCCTGCTAAACTGTGCCCTCAAAATTTGTGGGACAGAAACACAAAGCAAAATGGGGTTCCCTGAAGTGCCAGGCCCACGGTGACAGGCAGTGGGGTTCTTAGCTCATCCCCACGAGCTTTCGGAGACCTGAGGCCCCCTGAAAGCAGGAGTCAGGACGGGTAGTCATCGGTCACCATGGTTACCCCCTGTTTCTGTCTGGTGACTAAGGAGGTAATTGCAGCTTAGGGCAGGGGACCCGCCTGGTTTCTTGCGCTCCTGACCAGAGGTAGCCCTCTGCGGGGGCAGAGGAAGCAACCGTCACAGATGGGTGCAAACAGCTCACAAGTTCGAGATTCTTTCTCCTCTGCAAGCTTGTGATTGCAAGTACTGTCAGCCTGTCCTCGGGGAAGGGGTGGTCTGCAGAAAACCCTATGAACGGGTAAGAAAAAGTAACCTTAGTGTGGTCCCTGGGAGTCTGTGGATCTATTTATCTGAGGGGCTCCTCCCCACAAGGACAGGCTCTGTGAGTGGCAGGTGGCTTTGGAAGGATGTGTTTTTGGTGGTGAAGCAGGGGTCGAGTTGAGAGGTGTTAACCTGGCTGTGGAGTCCAAGCCTCAGTAGTATTAGCCCTGGGGAAGACAGGCAGGCAGGCTTGGAGGAAGGAGAACACTGTCTCAGACTTCCATAGGCTCCACCTGCTCCCTCCAGCTGGCTGGGTGATGCTGGTCTCCCCCAAGCCTTCTGACATCCCTGCGGGTCTCCACTCCCCTCCAAGACCTGCACACACTATGCACAAAAGACAGAGGCCTGTTCAGACAGGGCTGTTCAGACAGGGCTGCAGTAAACTGAGGGCCCTGGAGGTTGGATGGTGTGCCTCAGTCAATGCCTGGTGAATGAATGAATGACGAATGAATGTATTCAAGAATAAATAAATAGATGTCCAGCCCCCTTCCTAGGCTAGACCTACTCAGGGTCGTACATCCTACAGCAGTAAGGAAAATTCAAAGGGTAAGGAAAAATCACCTCTCATTGCTAAAAGCTCTCCTGTTGGTCCCTGGTGAATGTGGGGTGGGTGGGGTCTTTCCCAGCAGCAGGTGAGGGGCGGGAGCGAATAGCATCTGATTCCCATCTTCTCTCAGGTCACAAATGCCCACTGACTTCTGGGCTGGCCTCACAGCAGCAGGAGGCCAAAAGGCCAACTCAAAGTCCTCGCCCAAGTCCTTTAATAGATAGCCTAGCAGGTGCCAAAGGACAGTGGCCCTCTGACCACTCACTGAGCACATGCTCATGAGAAAGCCAATAGTAACCAGCAGTCGTTTGCAACCTGTCCTTATCCCTACCTCACGCCATCTAAAAAAAAGCTGGCAGGTTATTTTGGGGATACTGGCCTCACTCAGGCTAAGTTATTATCCACTGTTGCCCACACACAGCTGAGAAACAGCATTGGTGGGGTCCTCCCCCCTCAGCTACTTGAAAGGGCGGTGGCTCTTTGTCCGGGATTCCCCAAGAGGCGTTGCACGATGACAGAAACGCTGGTCCTGTGCTTGCCAGGTGATCTTGGGAGGGAAAGTTCTATTTATGCCAAGACACAAGTGCCCCCTATTCACCCTGATGACCCCATCTGAGCCAGTGCTGGAGGGAAGGACAAGAAGGGTATCAATACTTCCCTCCAAAACCCCTGCACCGTTCTCCCGTCCGAATCCTTTCCAGACTGGACAGCAGCAAACAGCAGGCCTTCCTCCTTCCATCTTCACCTGGGGACTCTTGTCTCTGCAAGGCTGACTCTCATGGGACCAGCTTCCCCACTCGCCTCTGCTACCAATGCCAACAAGAGAACCGACTTTGCGATGGGTGTTTTGAACCTTCTCTCCTTTTAACTCCGTCCACAGTTCCCTCTTCTGTGCAAACACTCTGGTGTGTGAAAGCACAGCCTCCACTGGGTGAGGGTGCTCTCATAAACTCCAGGTTACTCCTTGCCTTTTCTCAGCCAGAGGGGGCGGCCCCCACCTCACTCCTTTCTGGGTCTCTTCCCCACCCCCAACTTTTTTTTTTTCTTTTTCTGAAACCACTTCTGCTTCCTTCATTTTCTCTGCAGCTGTGGCGGAGAGATATAGTAAAGCTACTGTATAGGATTTTGAAAGCAGGGCCTCTGAGAGCCTTCCAAGCCCCGTACAAGCCGGTTATTCTCTGGCTTGTTTTCTTTGGCTTCAGGTTAGTAACACAGAATGAGTCAAACAGTATTAACTTTCAATAGGGAAGTGGTGTGGTCAACCCAAGCTGTTTGCGGCTAGATGGTGCAGATAGGTGAGGCAGGTAGTGAAGAACAGCCCATGAGGCTGCGAAGAGGCAAAGGCGGGGAAGGCAGCCTCGCTCAGAAACATCCAACAATTCGGTCAACAGAACTCTAACCATCTTTTTTTTAAGTTGGCTGAGGAATGAACCCCGAGGTCTCTGGCCGGCCAGCTTCCGGAATTTGGCCAGGTTGGGGCTCTTTAGCTTGCACAATTAAGCACTTTGTGGGTAGAAGGATGACTTTTTTTTTTTTTTTCCCCTTTTCTTTCTTTTTTTTTTTTAATGATGCCAAAGTCATAGGAAATCTAGTTAGGATTATTTCCCCTCCTTAGGGCATGTCCCTCTGGGTGGACCTTTATCCATTTCTTCCCCCTGCTTGGGCTGTGAGTGGCTGTGCCCTCCACCTGGTCCTTGCCCATCTTCTCAGCCCTGAACCTGGCTCCCCAAGTTGGTGGGCTGGCTGCAAACCTGGGTTCTCCTCCAGGCCAGGTGACCCCCAGGGGGATGCACTTGCTCCTACAAACATCAACTCTTCCTTTTAGAAGCCGATAAGGCTCTTCAAACCATCCGGTCCTCTCTTGTTCAGCAGGTGAGGAAACGGAGGCTCTGAGAGGGGATGGGGGCTGCTGAGCTCTGCAGAGCCAACCGGGCCGGGATCTGCGATCTTTCCACGTGGCCGCCTCTCCCTTGCCCAGGGTTCAGGATTGCTCTTATGGCTCAACAGAACGGCTCCGAGAATGGCCCAGCCCTTGAGACTCAAATTTCAGAAGTTCCTGGTTTCTTTCTCCCTGCCCTCAGCTACTTATTTATTTTGAGATTGGCTGAATCACCCATGGAATAGAGCGAGTTTCTCCTCCCAACCGGCTCTGACAGCATGTGAACGAAGGAACAGGAGAGCAAGCCAGCCTCTGGAGCCTTGCAAGGTTCTCACCTCAGAGAAGCTGCAGGTTTTGACTCCTCCTGGGAAATGGGCAGGAAGGCTCAAGGGTGTAATATTTCACCTCCCTGCAATCTAATCCCCAAATCCCAGGCAAGCAGCATATATAAAAAGCCAAGGAGAGAAAAAAAAGGAACAAGGACTCAGCAAGCTACACTACAATCTCTGCAACTCTTCCTAAGCCTTTCATGGAAAGAAAATGAAATAACACAGCCAGAGAGGAACTGCATTTGGTTTTGGAAAAGAAATAGATATTAAAATTAAACTCAGTTCTCTTAACTGTGAAGTTTGCCTTTTGTTTGTTTCCAAAATGCCTACAGGGTGTGTAACAGGAAGAAAGGAAATATTAAGATATTCTGATGGCAAAAAGTAAAGCTTCTAAAAGTATGGATTCACAGTGGGGCTGATTTAAATGCCTTTATTTTCTCCCCTATGGTTTTTCTTCTCATCAATCCTAGAAGACAGGATGAGATGAAATGTACCTTCAAGCAGCCAAGTTTTATTTTAGATCCCTGAGATTTTTGTATAATATACACAGCAATAATAAGATTTCCTATGCTTTTCTGTTATCTAATTACGTATTTATAGATTTCTGATAGACTGATAGATTACCTGACAGACTGTTTACAAAGCACTTGGTTATTTATCATCCCAATTCATGCAAAGCAATCTTCTGCATTAGAGCTATTATAATTATCTCCACCTTATAGATGACTCAATGGAAGCTTCTAGATGCTAAGTGTCTTGGCAGATACACAGCAGCATGTTCAGTTAAGAAACAACTACATTTTGATAAAATCTTTGTTTGGGAAAAGAAACAAAGGAAGCAGGGAAATATGGTGAACATGGTTTGGCTTCAGTGAGGAGAAAATTGGTGAAGTAATGCAGTATTTCTGCAGTATTTGGGGTTAAAATAGTATTTTATTGCAGTATTTGGGCTGGAACGAAAAAGACAAAAAAGCCCTTACTGTCTTGTATCCTGAGAGTTCAATCTGCAATGATTAAAAAAAACCCAAAAAACTTGGCAATGGCAAGTATCTGGCTTCCACTTAGGCAGAATTCTAGTTGATTCCCTGGTGAGGGGTATGGGATGCGGGAAGGGGGTCCCCCTGTGTCCAGGGCATGTGCTTTAATAATAACAGCTAATATTTAAGGAGCACCTCTGTGCCAGGCACCATGTGTCACCACATGCTCCTTTCTTCAACAAGCACCAGAATATCATCTTCCCGGGCTTGCATGTGAGAAGGCCAAGCTCAGGGAGATTGATCTGACCACAGGGCACGGGTGACCTTGAATCAGGCCATCAGCTCTCCAGCCGGGCTGCCAACCACTGCTCCAGCCTATGGCTCAGACCGCCTCTAATCCTCACATGCCTTAGCAAGGTCGGTGTCACATGCCCATTCTACAGATGGGGAAACTGACGCACAGGTATGGAAGTATCAGGGCTCAGACATGAGGCCATACTGGTCCGCCTCCAAACTCCTCTCTTATTCCCCCAGCTCAGAGCTTCATTTTTGAAGCTTGGGGCTGTGCCCTTTAGCAATGCCAGAAACAGAAAGATGTGTATTTCTCTGGAGCGCTTTAAAATGAGTGAATTAGAAATATCATAAAACCACTTCAGAGGTAAGTAAAAATAAGGTGATACCAGGAACACATCCAAAAAGGGCCATAAATGTATATAGTTCTTAAGAGCTTAGATATTTCAAATATTTACTTTTTATCTCAAATGACCAGAAGCCTGACTTCTAAGCCATGGTGAACAAAAACAAAAACAAACAAACGGAATCTCAAATGTTCGCCATTTCAGAGTATGAAAGTACTCTGAAAGACTCAATAACTGGCTGAGTTTTAGTCAATACTTGCTTTAATGGAACCTGAGTATATGTAAATTGTGGGAGCACCAAAGTAATGTATTGCCATTAACTTACTTTATAGGGGTCTAGGGAGTTGGCCGATTAATTCAACTGTATTCCTTAGAAAAAGGCAAACAGAAAAGAACTTTGCTTTGGGTACTTCAGTGTTACCTTGGCTTTCATCTACAAATATATAGCCAGAATATTTGGCTTGGCTATCAGGAATTTTCCCAATGACAATGCATAACTTACTTGCACAAAGAACTCACTGTAAATATATCACGTGTAACTGAGAAAGGCATTTCACAGCCAATGCCAGTGTTTGTGACATGTCTGATAATACACCTGTAATGCTCAGTAATAGGCTATACCCAACTTACCCACCTTGGGGAAGGCAATGGCACCCCCACCCCAGTACTCTTGCCTGGAAAATCCCATGGACAGAGGACCCTGGTGGGCCACAGTCCATGGGGTTGCTAAGAGTCAGACGCAACTGAGCGACTTCACTTTGACTTTTCACTTTTATACATTGGAGAAGGAAATGGCAACCCACTCCAGTGTTCTTGCCTAGAGAATCCCAGGGACGGGGGAGCCTGGTGGGCTGCCGTCTATGGGGTCGCACAGAGTCAGACACGACTGAAGCGACTTAGCAGCAGCAGCAGCAGCAACTTACCCCTTCTTGATAGTCAACTGTTCATAGCAAAAAAAGCAAACCTTTAACATAAATTGTTTATAAAGGAAAAGAACACGGGAAGAATAGGAGAACACAGAAACTGCAAGCTAGCTCAAACGAACTTAAACACAGATCTAGAGCAAGGGGGCTTGATTCTACTTTACTTAAACTGAACCTCTCTTTTTTTGGCGGTGTCAGTGAGTTCTATCAGACCCACTGGATCCAATTCTTCCTAATGCTTTTCTTAGCTATATGGCTTACAGGAAAAAAAAAAAAAAAAAATCCAAGCTTTCACAAAAGCTCAAGGAGAGTTTTTATGAAAAATGGAAAGTGGTTAGATTATAAAAAATTTCTAAGTCCATCCCAAAGCCGACAAAAGGATGCATTATAGAAAGCTTTGCCAACTGCAATGCATTGCTCCATCAGGTCATAAGGTGCTCGGGCAGCTAACGCAGGCACTGCGATCCCCAGAAGGGTCTCTGATGGTGAAAGATAGATGCGCGGTTACTGAAACACATCTCTGCGTGTCTCTGGGGGAAATGAAGGAAACCCCTACCAAACACATACCAGAAGAGAAAAATCCAAGACAAGTCTAGAGACACGTTGGTTTAGGGAACTCAGAGAGTGGCTGAGTGTCATGCCCACGAAACTTGGCTGTGGCTAATGGGGGGTCCAGGCACCCCAGGAGGTGAGCTCTGTGCATCTGGTGTGAGGCTTGAGACCCCAAGAAGAGTTTGGCACATTTAATGTCAGTTTCCTAAAACAAAGTAGAGGGGACTCTTCCAGCTGTGTCATGCATATATCTGAAAGGACCCACAGGTGAGACCTCAAACACCCACTTTTTACTCAGACAGAAGTTTCCCCCCTGCTGCTAAGTCGCTTCAGTTGCGTCTGAGTCTTCAAGACTCTATGGACTGTAACCTGCCAGGCTCCTCTGAGTTTTTCCACCAATTTCAACCTTTGGGGGCAAACCAATATGCCCATTGAGGGACTTAGGAATGGTGCCCAGAGTGTTTCAAGGGTCCATAAAAATGTAAGAAAAGAAATTTTACTGTGTCTAACTACAAAAGAAAAAAAAAAACTGAAAAAAAATCAAAATTTATAAATGTTTAATTAAGTGTCTAAAAAAAATGAAACATTACGGCAACTTCATGAATTTTTAAACTTAGGAATCACAGATCGTTTTGGTTTCAAGTCCTCTCATTTCCAAAGGATACCAAGATTCAATGCAAATAACTGCTGCATCTCCTGAACACTGACTGTGTGCCAGGCATTGGTTCAAAATGTTTGACCGAGGCTGTCGCATTTGGGTTCCCTGCCCTGTGAGGTTCACACAGCCGCTGTCCTTGTTTTCTGGAGGCTGGGTCAGGCCAGCACTCTTTCCACCCACCCCACGGTCACCCACACAGTCAGCAGATGGATGCCAAGAGGGGATTGGAATCCAGTGGTAATCACTATGCGGATGGTAATGACATCAAGGCTGCAGGAAATTAAATGCGTTACTCATAGCCAGATTAATTTCAACACCAAGTGATAAAAGCCATTCAAAAATTTACAGCAAAAAAACATCCAACTTAGGACCTGGTGTATACATATATGCGTGATGTGATGAAGGATACATCCCCCCCAACCCCCACCCTGTGGTAGGAGGCCGCCAAGGGTCGACCTCTAGGGGGTGCTGTTTGTGGGGCGCTCAGGACTTTGGTTTTTCTGATGGTATTTTGCTATCATCCTTTCAGTGGGAACTAATTTAGAGATTATCACTGGTCCTGTTGCCTGGTTGGACAGAAGAGGACAGTGAGGAGAAAGTACTTAAGATAACTGCATGAGTTCACACCCGCTGGCCTGGTGGCGCCAGTCTGAAACCCTGGTCCCCCAGCTGAGGATCTAGAAACCTTCTCACATGTTTTAAGATTAAGAAACTGAAGACGAAATTCAGATAGGATTTTTTTTTTTTTTAGCACTTCATATACTAAATTCTAACAAGGACTGGGATGTTAGCTTATATCTCAACTTCACTAGGGTGGCATTTAAAATAGTGATGTGGGTTTCCAATGGTCCAGAGGGACAGAGATATTGAGTCATGGTTTTAAGATTCAGTCCATGTTCCTTCTCTACCCCCTGCTCCCCTATGTTAGATTGAGATGCTACCAAGATCATTTCTTTATGTTTTCATTGGTACCTGGAAAGAACCATTTTTCCCTTCCTTTCTGCAGCAACACAGAACATCTTGGGACTTCTGTATAAGACAGGGCTAGTTACCAAGAGATCACAGGCCTGGGCAGGTCCTGGTGAGCTAATGAAGTGGCTTATCACTGCTTCCAGGGGCAGAAGCTTACTCCCTCCAGGGTCCTCTTACATCCTCTCATCCAAAGGGGTCTTTCAGACCTTAGCCTGGATGTGAAGGGAATGTAAAGGGAAAGTCGCTCAGTCATGTCTGACTCTTTGCGACCCCATGGACTATACAGTTCATGGAATTCTCCAGGCCAGAATACTGGACTGGGTAGCCTTTCGCTTCTCTAGGGGATCTTCCCAACCCAGGGATCAAACCCAGGTCTCCTGCATTGCAGCTGGATTCTTTACCAACTGAGCCACCAGGGAAACCCAAGAATATACTGGATTGGGTAGTCCATCTCTTCTCCAGCCGATCTTCCTGACCCAGGAATCAAACCAGGGTCTCCTGCATTGCAGATGGATTCTTTACCAACTGAGCTATCAGGGAAGTCGAGGCTCACTAAAAACTCAAGAGTCGTGGAAGTCTTTGTTGTTTGGTTGCTAAGTTGTAGTCCACTCTTTTGAGACTCTGTCGACTGTGTAGCCCACCAGGTTCCTCTGTCTGTGGGACTGTCTAAGCAAGAATACAGCAGTGAGTTGCCGTTTCCTCCTCCAGGGGATCTTCCTGACCCAAGGATTGAGCCTGCATCTTTGGCATTGTGAGGTGGGTTCTTTACCATTGAGCCATCTGGGAAGCCTGTGGGAGTCTTTATCTATATAGAATACTTCTTGGTCTAGTTTGATGCTACTAAGCATAACAAACAGAAAGACATCCTAAAATTCTTTGGAAACATTTAGGCAGGATTATTAGTGCTTTAAAAACTGCTTTTGCCCAGTCATCAGGTAATTGAGGAGCTTAGCACAGCGGGGATTATAGACCCAGTGGAAGTCACCACAGAATGTCCATCTTAGCACCGAAGTGCCGTTCACAGTGGGGAGGAGGAATCTAAGCAGAACATTCTACCTCTCTGACCCTCTGTCTCCTTTATATTTGGATGAGAGGAAAGAAAGAATTCTTCTTTTTTTTTTTTCTTTTGGGGATCACGATTTCATCTAGAAAGAATGAACGTCCAAATCTAGCATCTGAAGAATCCAGGGAAAGGGAGATTAAGTAGATGATCGTTCATTATGTAGAGGATATGCTTAAAGCAATTCCCAGAGAACAAGGTGATTAGGGATTGATAATTACAATCCTGAGATCACAGATCTGGAAAACCATCTGGCATTCCACTAACCAGTCAGGGGCGAAAAATGAAAAAATCTGCATCCTCCTAGCAGGCTGCATGGGCTTCCTGGCGGTTCAGTGGTAATGAATCCTCCTGCCAATGTGGGAGACGCAGGTTCAATCCCTACCTCGGGAAGATCCCCTGGAGAAGGAAATGGCAACCTGCTCCAGTATTCTTGCCTGGGAAATCCCATGGGCAGAGAAGTCTGGCGGGCTACAGTCCATGGGGTCGCAAAAGAGTCGGACACAACTGAGTGACTAAACAGTGAGAAGCAGGCTGCACTGTGCACGTGGGACCTCTAGGAATCTCTTTGCTGAAGGGGGAACTGACTTGGACAGCTCGTTTGTGGTCATTTTTGTCACAGTACTCATTTTTCCTGCCGGCCTCTGCTGGAGGGAGAGGTTTATGTTGGGCACCACCCTTGCTTCAGGTCCCCAGATGCCAGGCCCCTAAGCAGACCCTGGTGACAGACAGGAACCCACTGTCAGCCTGTATGGTAGTGTGGGTGGTACATTTGACAGCATCCTCACCCCAGGGAAAATGCTGGTTCCATCCCGTTGGTACAAAAATGATGAATGTCAAGACTATGAGGTTCTGCTTCCTTGAAGAAAACTGAACCAGAATTTTATTGATAAACTCTAATAAAAAATTTCTGCATAGAAAATTTCAATACAGTAAAGCTCAAGTAGCAGTTGGTGTAGTTCTTAAAAATAAGGCTTTGGCGTCTGTGGATGGCAGTGTCTGGATGGCTGTGTTTCAGTTCTGGCTTACGAACTAACAGTGTGACTTTGGGCAAGGGACTGGATTTCTCTTTGTGTAAGGATCTATCCTTACCTGATCTTGCAAAAATTATGTCAATTAAGGTACGTGTGGCTCTTTGTACAGTGCTGAGCAAACAGCACTATCAGAGTGTTTCATATTATTATTAATGAAAAGTGAAAGTGACAGTCGCTCAGTCATGTCTGACTCTTTGTGATCCCATGGACTGTATAGTCCACCAGGCTCCTCTGTCCATGGAATTCTCCAGGCAAGAATACTGGGTAGCCATTCCCTTCTCCAGGCGATGGAACCTGGGTCTCCTGCATTGCAGGCAGATTCTTTACCATCTGAGCCACTAACGAAGCCCATTATTATTATTATCAGATATTTTTATTATTAAGAGAAAACAACATTTTAAAAGAAAATTGTACATTAGTCAATCACCAGAGCAATCCATAGCATTTCTGCTCATCCCATACTTCTCTGGGTAAACTTGATTTCAAATATTTTTCTGTCCATGATCGCCATAAGTTTATAGGCATCTTTCATGCATTTCTTTTTTATTTGAAACATACTCGCCACAAACAAATATTCTGTTTCTCTCTATATATATCTTCTCTCTCTACATATATATATATATTATATATATATTTTATAGCTTTGCTATTTGCATTCAACATCATAGAAAAAAGTTATATTCGTGTGATATAGTCTCAATAAAGTCCTTAACAAAAGCAACTGAGTGATGAGGAATGAAGTCTATTTTAAATCAACTGATTTCAACTATGCTGCTAAGTCGCTTCAGTCATGTCCAACTCTGTGCGACCCCATAGACGGCAGCCCATCAGGCTCCCCTGTCCCTGGGATTCTCCAGGCAAGAACACTGGAGTGGGTTGCCATTTCCTTCTCTGATGCAATAAAGTGAAAAGTGAAAGTGAAGTTGCTCAGTCGTGTCGGACTCTTAGGGACCCCATGGACTGCAGCCTACCAGGCTCTTCCGTCCATGGGATTTTCCAGGCAAGAGTACTGGAGTGGGGTGCCATTGCCTTCTCTGGATTTCAACTATAACTCTCCATAAAAATGTTGTTAGTTGGCAAGAAGGCTAATGCCCCAGAAAGTAGCATAGTCAAAAGTTTTTAAGTCACGGCTCCACCTAGCTATCCTGTTACTCTGAATCTCAAGGTACACAGCAGGTACCTTGAAGGGCTCCATTAACTCGAGGGCAAAAGTTGTCCTAGAAATGGTGAATATTTGTTTTATGAACCTTTTAAATTTTTAGTTACTCAGTGTTCTAGATGTAATGGACACCTGGCCAGCCAGGCGATGGTCCATGCCCTCGCAGTGACTGTCCAATCCTGAGTCCACCCCACTGGGACACTCCCACTCCTGTCCTGCCCCTCAACCCCTCCTTAGCAAAGTATCTTCCTCTATGGCACTAAGTCACGCATTCAAATTATTTAGTGAAATAGCTGCAGAGAATACACTTTGCTATCTCAACATTATCATATTACAGACACATGGGCTAAATTACAGACACATGGGCTGAGTGCTGGAATTTCCCATTAGGTGCCTTGCAATATTAAAAAAAATACATAAAAGCAATCTCAAATATCCTTTCCTTGAAAACTCTTCTCACTCAATCTTTCATGCTTAAAGAGAAGACCATTTTTTAATATGTTGACAAGCTTCTAAATGTTCTACTTACAAACTGAAAACAGGTCCCACCTTGCAGCTTACAAGTACTATTCCAGCAGAAGTCACCTTCTGCTGGTGTTCTTTCCCAATAATAATTTTAATTTTTCAACAATTAATCATTTCTCTATTCACCTGAGATGTACAAATAACCCCACAAGATGTGGGAAAAACAAGCTTTTGACTTACTAAGGGGCAGGTCAGTTATGGAAAAGGGCAAGTGATCACCTGAAATGGAAAAAAAAAAAAATCATTTCTCTTTGGAAGACACTTTTTGCTACAACTTCTCCACTGAAAATCAGAAAATTGGTTGGGAAACATTGAGTGATTCCATCAGCCTGGCCAGCAGACTAGCAGGGGCATGTTCCCTAATTCTTTGTCCTTTTCTTAGTTACCTTACTGGCAGGCTGAATGAGATAAGCTTTCCTTCCGGTTTTTGCAGAAATGCTTTATGTTGAAGGCTCCATGCCTGCCCTCAGGCACTGGGAATTGCCCTTTCTAGACAATCTTACAGCTGGGACAAATGTGAGAAGTCATACAAGCTAACAACTAGTTTCAAAAGTGAGAGTACTGGGGCCAGGTCAGAGAGTCTAGAACAGGCCATGTGCAGATGGTATGGTGTGGGATGGGGAGGTAAATGCATAGATAGAGTGGATTAGTATGAGGCATCAGGAGCTCCTCATTGTAATTCTGGCTTCATCACCAACTTTTTCTTTCCAAACTAAGCAGATCATTTCATTTCCCTGTGGCTGCTTTCCCTTATCAATGAGGCAATTAGCCCTGAAGGCTCTCTCAGGTCCCTTTGAGCTCTCATAGTCATTAATTTCACAAAACAAAAGAACTTTTCAAAACGATTCAACTTGGCTATGCTGGAACCATGTTGCCAGAATCACCCAGAATTCACAGCACCATAATCATGATGGAAGGGACTTGGGAGATCTTACTATAGATTTGACACTGCCTGGGCATTCTAATTCACATGCAATGACCTCTCTTAAAACTGCCCTGAAAGTGAAAGTCGCTCAGTCGTGTCCGACTCTTAGTGACCCCATGGACTGTAGCCTGCCAGGCTCCTCTGCCCACAGAATTCTCCAGGCCAGAATACTGGAGTGGGTAGCCATTCCCTTCTCCAGGGATCTTCTCAACCCAGGGATAGAACCCAGGTCTCCTGCACTCCAGGCAGATTCTTTATCATCTGAGCCACCAGGAAAGTCCAAGAATACTGGAGTGAGTAGCCTATCCCTTTTCCAGGGGATCTTCCTGACCCAGGAATCAAACTGGGGTCTCCTGCATTGCCGGTAGATTCTTTACCAGTTGAGCTACCAGGGAAGCCCTCAAAGTGCATTGGAAAGAATAATTCACAATACTCAAAACATGATAACAATCAGAAGATGTGTCACATACACACACACGCAGAGGAACATTATTCAAGCATATAAAAGATACCCTGCTATTTACCATTTGCAACACGGATGGACCTTGAGAGTGTTATGCTAAGTGAAATAAGTCACACAGAGAAAGACAAATACTCTATCATCTCACTTATATGTGGAATATTATAAAAAAAAAACCCACAAACTCACAGAAACAGAGAGTAGATTGGTGGTGGCTAGGGGCAGGGGATGGGGGAAAGGCATTAAAGGGTACAAACTTTCAGTTAGAAGATGAAAAAATTCTGGGGACCTAATGTATAGCATGAACTATAGTTACTGCTACTGCTAAGTCACTGCAGTCGTGTCCAACTCTGTGCGACCCCAGAGACAGCAGCCCACCAGGCTCCCCCACCCCTGGGATTCTCCAGGCAAGAACACTGGAGTGGGTTGCCATTTCCTTCTCCAATGCATGAAAGTGAAAAGTGAAAGTGAAGTCGCTCAGTCGTGTCTGACTCCTAGGGACCCCATAGACTGCAGCCTACCAGGCTCCTCCGTCCATGGGATTTTCTAGGCAAGAGTACTGGAGTGGGGTGCCATTGCCTTCTCTGGAACTATAGTTAACAGCACCACATTATATATTTGAAAACTTAGAGGGTAGATCTAAAAGTTCTCAACAGACAAACTGTCACTATACGATGTGAAGGATGTGTTAACTGATCTCACTGCGGTAATCATTTCTCAATGTAGACATATATCAAATAATCAGGTTGTAAACCTTAAACTGACACCATAAGCCAACAATATCTCAATAAAGTTGCGGGGGCGGGGGAATTCTGTTAACTTCTCTTAAAAAAAAAAAAGTGGCTGTGAACAGTTTCATCAAAAAGTAGTTCTCACCTTGAATCAAGACATCCAAAGGATAATAAGAAAAATGCATGCTGAAGGCTTGCCAAGCTTCCAAGACTGAAAAGGCAACATTACCATAGTCACCCTGGGAGTGACTTTTTTGACTTTTTTCTAGAAGTCCCTTGTGAAATAGACACTCTCTACTTAAGCCTGTAATACCTCTTTAGATCATACTTATATATATTCTTATATAGACTTATAAATATATATATATATTTAATTTAATTTGCTTTTTAAGTTATTTTTTCCCCAGACTCCAAATTCCATTTGGCAGGAAAGACTCAGTAAAAATGGGTGCCTCTTTGGAGCCAATCCCTTCTGCCTACTCTAAAACCCTTCTCAATAATGACTGTTTTCTTAAGTCATAAAGCAGCAGGAAGTAGAGTCCACTTTATATACAGGCAGCCCATTACAATTACATATTTTTCCCCTCTGACTGCCAGTTCTTAAAAATTCAAGCGCCCATCATTTATTTTCTGAAGTTCAATCACTGTTAGTTCTTTGAATGTTACAGGAAAATACTGGCTATACAGCAAAAACTGTTCTTTCTTATGCATCAATGAAGAGGTGCAATGGAAGGCATATGGAGGGATCACCTGATTTAAGTTTCTTCCTGCTGGTAGCTTTGCCTTTGAACTCTCCCAGAGATGGCTGTTTTTTCTACTTTTACTTATTTTTTTTTTTTTTAAACCCTGAGGTACAGGGCTTCCCAGGTAGCTCAGTGAAGAATCTGCCTGCAATGCAGGCGACCCCGGTTTGATTCCTGGGTTGGAAAGATCTGCTGGAGAAGGGATACCCACTCCAGTATTCTTGGGCTTCCTGTGTGGCTCAGCTGGTAAAGAATCTGCCTGCAATGTGGGAGACCTGGGCTCGATCCCTCGGTTGGAAAGATCCCCTGGAGAAGGGAAAGTCTACCCACTTCAGCATTCTGGCCTGGAGAATTCCAAAGACTATATAGACCATGGGGTCACAAAGAGTCAGACGTGACTTTTACTTTCACTTTTCATAGCTGATGTACAATATTATATATTAATAAGTTTCAGGTGTACAATATAGTGGTACACAAGCTTCAAAGGTTATATTCCATTTATAGTTACTATAAAATATTGGTCATACTCCCTGTTGTACTATATATCCTTGTGTGCGTGTGTCTGTTGGTTGCTCAGTCGTTTTCGACTCCTTGTGACGCCATGGACTGTAGTCCACCATGCTCCTCTATCCATGGAGTTTTCCAGGCAAGAATACTGGAGTGAGTTGCCATCCCCTCCTCCAACTATATATCCTTGTATCTTATTTATTTTATGCATCATCATTTGTATCTCTTAACCTCCTGCTTCCATTTTTATTTTTTAAATTTTGTGTGCTTATTTTTTAAAGTCTTTATTGAATTTGTTACAAAATTGTTTCTGTTTTATGTTTCAGTGTTTTGGTCACAAGGGATGTGGGATCTCAGCTCCATGAGCAAGGATGGAACTCACACCTGCTGCGCTGGAAGAAGTCTTAACCACTGGACCCCCAGGGAAGTCCACCTGCTTCTATTTTTCAAGAAAGGGATTCTACAGCCTCCTGAGTGAGCCTTTCTGGAAGTTTAAGTATCCTCAAGGTCAACTGCCTTAAACCTCACAACAGCCTGCCCCCATCCTGCGCCTGCTGTAATCTGAGCCTGCTTCCTCTTTGGTCCTCTGCAGAAAGCCAGGGCACCTGCGTGGTGTGTCTGGAGTGTTTAACGCAGAGTCACTAGGAGTCTTCAATTTGCCATTCCTAATTTGGAAAGCTCCCAAGTTGGGTTTGGTTGGAACTGTGTGGTTCTGTGCCTGCAGTTTTCTTTTCACACAGAAATGGGAATCGGGGGTGGTTACCAAGTCCTGGAGTTTCCTGAGTCTGGGTGTGGCCAGAACATCTCCAGGTACTTAAAGAGAACAATCTGCAGGGCTGGGGAAATAAGGTCAGACAGAGAACAGGCAAAGGGCACCAAAGAGATGGTGAACGGACAGCTTGTTCTGAGGGGTGGTCCCTGGTGGTGTGGTTGATTGACATAGCGCCCGGGGTGATCAAGGTACCATGAGGCTGTGGCCGGGACTCCAGGGAAGACTGCCACGAGTTGTAGTGCTCACAGGATGACCTATAGACAGCCGTGCCCAAGGGCCACCAACACCACCACAGGGCAGGTCCTCCTGGACTGGGGGGCAGGGGGTGGAGGGGCACCCTGAGACGGAGACAGGGAGGTTCAACCGGGGATCGCCGGCATTTCCTGATTTCATTCTCCGTGCCAGGCACACAACACTGTCTCCTTCAAGTTGTAGAGAAGCTCTCATTAACATCCCCATTTTACAGATGAAGAAACTGAGGTTCAGAGAGGCTCGATAACTTCCTGAAAGCTTAAGCACCTCAGCCCCGCACTCCACTTGTTTGGCCAGCACTCAAAATTCTTAACCACTTTGCTTTACAACCTGACACGCCTGCATCTCAACTTCCTGGCCTAGCAGGAAGCCCAGTTTTTCATCCCTTACCCCTACCCTGAGAATAGAGGATATTAATTTTCCACCGGGGGCCTGACATGGTTAGAAGGCATGCAGATGCCGGGCTGGGGCTCCAGGCAGCTCCAGCGATCTGCAAGTGTAACCCAGCCTCCATCCAAGGGAAGGGTGTGGTTCTGGAAAAGAGTGCTACTCTTGTGTTTACTCAAAGATAGTCATTAAGTCACCGTGAAGACATTTTTCTGCAGACTAAACAACCCCACTCCTTTTTAAAAAAAAACTTTTCTCGCAGGAGCTATTTTTCTGGTACCATCTTTCTATATTTGCTGGTTTTCCCCCAGGCATTCCTCCCACCTCCCATTCTCTATTTTAAACAATCCTGTCATAAGATTTCGATCTGTGGCACAGAAAGAAAAGGCTCATTTGGATAGATTTCATCTACAGCCTCCAAATGAATAAAAGACCGGCATGGATGGTAACCAGCCCCTCGTGGTCCACTCTGACCCTCTGGCCTTTTTGGGGCCACCTCTGTGCCTGGCCAGTCTTCCATGGAACTTTACTATGTATTTGGTCCTTAGGCCTCTGCTGTCCCCAAATGATTCGAACATGCACTTGAGCCAGTCTGATTTCCTTCTGCCCTCTAAAAGGATGCTTTGAAAAAAGAGCCTGGAGCCCAGAGACAGCCTTTGACAAGTGAGAATGTCAAAAGTAAAATTCTCTCTCTCTACAGGGGCCTGACATTCCCCTCTGGCAGAGGTTTCAGCCACATCTGGACGATGCTGATTGAACGCAAGGCTTCGAAGACATGGTCCCTGTTGCCTGAGTGTACCAACTGGGACGGGGTGGGGGGGTGCCAGCCCCAAAGGGGGCCCACTTACTTCGAGGTTCTCGGGGTCCATCCACTGTGATTTTGATGGCTCTGTGGTAGGTGGCGACTTGCGGTGGGTTTGTGAAGACGGTGATGGTCAGAGTGAAGCTTTTCCCTGTTGGAACACAAAAGAGAGCAAAGAAGGATAAGGCGATGGCCTGATTATATTTGCTGGGTAATTCAAAATTAATGTATGCTTTCCAGCCCTCGTCCTGGAAAGGGGGCAGGGCTTGAGCGCACACTGTCGGTTTTTCCAATACTCCTCTTAGTTTGGCTTTGCTGACATTCTGGAAAGTACAACTATGCTGTCTAGATGTGGCATGTCCGGTAGTCACATGGCTTTCGTTTGGTCATTAATAACACAGGATCAAGAGAGATTCAGATGTGTTTACTTTTAGGTCGAGAGCCCAGGAACATATGGGCAGTTTGGCAGCTAGAAACCCCCATGCTGTCCCTTTCAATAAGCTCAGGGCAAAAGGAGTAAGAGAACCCATTTTTGTCTTTCCCCTCTAATGTTCTTTGTACCTCCAAGGATTAGGAGAGATAGAATTTCTGAGGATAGGCTTAATTGGAATGATTCTCCCTGTATTTTGAAAATACTAATTGTTGGTGATTTAAAATATTATTTTGATTATGCCATAGGAACACACGGGGTTGGCCAGACAGAAGGATATGTAATTGACAGACTGAGATTCGGAGCATAAATATGCACGTGGATTTCCATCTAAGTGTCTTATACACACTCACGAAATGTGAGTATATACTCATTGCATACATGTCATGCAGCGTTTTTAATAATTAAAAAATTGTTTAAAAATAATTTATAATAAAACTATTAATATATAAATACATTAGTTATTTAAAAGCATTTCTTCTTGGCAAAGTGGTTCAGAGAATGTCCTCTGGGTTTGAATTCCGGCTAACTGACCTTAAACAAGTCACTAGTCTTCCCTGTGACTGTGTCCTCACCTTGAAGATGGGTACACGTAACTTCTCCTACCTTATAGAATTGTGCCTCTCTGCGTACTAAATCATTTCAGTCGTGTCTGACTCTGTATGACCCTATGGACTGTAGCCTGCCAGGCTTGTCTGTTCATGGGATTTTCCAGGCAAGAATACTGGAGTGGGTTATCGTGCCCTCCTCCAAGGGATCTTCCAGACCCAGGGATCGAATCTGTGTTTCTTACAGCTCTTGCACTGGCAGACGGGTTCTATTTGGGAAGCCCATAGACTTGTGGAGGAGGTTAAATGAATTAATATGAGTAAAATCATTAAAACAGCATCTGGCATATGATATTCAAAGGGGGTGTGTGTGTGTGTGTGTGTGTCTGTGTGTGGAGAGAGAGAGAAAGAGAGAGGCATAGCTCTTCCTGCAAGACAGAAGATTTAGGTTCCTGTACACATCTTTAACTTCTCCAGATCTTGGGTTCCTGGTTTACAAAACGAAGGCATTCATGGGATACATACAGTGTCACTGTTCACTCTGGTTTTATCTTTGAGATAAATCCCATTGTCCATCTCCATAGGTAGGCGTGTCCTGCACCCAGGGTGTTTCCCTTGCTGCCTGAAACCCCAGCATTTCAGATTCCATTAAAACACTGCCTTTCCTTCCTAGGGCTGCTGTAACAAATTATCACAAACTAGCTGGCTTAAGCAGAGAAGGCGATGGCACCCCACTCCTGTCCTCTTGCCTGGAAAATCCCATGGACGGAGGAGCCTGGTGGGCTGAAGTCCATGGGGTCGCTAAGAGTTGGACATGACTGAGCAACTTCCCTTTCACTTTTCACTTTCATACACTGGAGAAGGCAATGGCACCCCACTCCAGTACTCTTGCCTGGAAAATCCCACGGACAGAGGAGCCTGGTGGGCTGCAGTCCATGGGGTCACTAAGAGTCGGACATGACTGAATGACTTCACTTTCACTTTTCACTGTCATGCATTGGAGAAGGAAATGGCAACCCACTCCAGTGTTCTTGCCTGGAGAATCCCAGGGTCAGGGAGCCTGGTGGGCTGCTGTCTCTGGGGTTGCACAGAGTTGGACATGACTGAAGTGACTTAGCAGCAGCAGTAGCAGCAGGTGGCTTAAGTGCTTCCCTGGTAGCTCAGCTGGTTAAGAACCTGCTTGCAATGCAGGAGACCCTGGTTTGGTTCCTAGCTTGGGACGATCCCTTGGAGGAGGGCATGACAACCCACTCCAGTATTCTTGCCTGGAGAATCCCCATGAACAGAGGAGCCTGGCAGGCTGTAGTCCATGGGATCGTAAAGAGTCGGACACGCCTGAGAGACTAAAGCACAGCACAAGCAGCTTAAGGGCTTCCCAGGGGGCACTAGTGGTAAAGAACCCGCCTGCCAATGCAGGAGATGCGAGAGACATGGGTCTGATCCATGGGTCAGAAAGATCCCCTGGAGGAGGAAATGGCAACTCCAGTAATGCCACTGCAGTATTCTTGCCTAGAGAATCCCATGGACAGAGGAATCTGGCGGGCTACCATTCACAGAGTTGCAAAGACTTGGATATGACTGAAGCAACTTGGCATGCGTGCATGCAGGTGGCTTAAAACAACTGAAACTTATAGTCTCCTAGTTCTGGAGGCCAGAAGTCCAAAACTGAGGTGTTGAGTGGGCCATCCCCTACCAGGAAAGAATTCTTCCTGGTCTTGCCCCAGCTTCTGGTGTTACTAGCAATCCTTGGCTCTCCTTGGCTTGTGGCAGCATCACCCAATCTCTGCCTCCTTCCTCACATGGCCTCTCTCCTTCCATGTCCTCTGTCTTCAAATCTCCCTCTCCTTATAAGGACACCTGTCACTGGATTTAGGGCATACCCTACTCCAGTAGGACTTTCCCTTAACTTGACTATATCTGCAAGCCCCTATTTCTAGATAAGGTCACATTCTGAGGTTACTCATGGACATGACTTTTTAGGGAATGCTAATCAACTCAGTGGGTTTCCCTGGTGATTTCGTGGTAAAGAATCCACCTGTCAATGCAGGAGATGTGAGTTCAACCCCTGGGTCAGGAAGATCCCCTGGAGAAGGAAATGGCAACCCACTCCAGTATTCTTGCCTGGGCAATCCCTGGACAGAGGAACCCGATGGGATACAGTCCATGGGGTGGCAAAGAGCCAGACATGACTGAGTGACTGAACGACAACAACATTCAACTCAATACAAACACTAAATGCCAAAAGAGTTCCAGCTGCAGCACTACAGGTGACCACTATTTTCTAGGTTTTACCTGTGGGTTTTACCCCCGGAAACAGTCTTAGTCCTGTGGTGGCCCTCCTACAACCATCCTGTTTTTTGTTTTCTAAAAATTTGTATTGAAGTATAGTTGCTTTACAATGTGGTGTGTTTCAGGTGCATAGCCGAGTGATTCATATACATATATATATATATATATATATTGTCTTCTGCAGATATTTATATATATATATAGTCCTCTGCAGATATTTATATATATATAGTCCTCTGCAGATATTTATATATATATATAGTCCTCTGCAGATATTTTTTTATATATATATAGTCTTCTGCAGATATTTATATATATGTAGTCTTCTGTAGATATTTACATATATATATAGTCTTCTGCAGATATATATATATACACATACATATATATATATATATATATATATATAGTTAGTAAAGAATTTGCCTGCAATGCAAAAGACCTCTGTTCAATTCCTGGGTTGGGATGGTCCGCTGGAGAAGGGCTAGATACCTGCTCCAGTATTCTTGGGCTTCCTTGGTGGCTCAGCTGGTAAAGAATCTGCAGTGCAGGAGACCTGGGTTCGATCCCTGGATTGGGAAGATCCCCTGGAGAAGGGAAAGGCTACTCACTCCAGTATTCTGCCCTGGAGAACTCCATGGACTGTATAGTCCATGGGGTCGCAAAGAGTCGGACACAACTGAGCAACCAAGTTAACAAGCATCCTATCCTTGATTTCCTGCTGCTGCTGCTAAGTCGCTTCAGTTGCGTCCGACTCTGTGCTACCCCATACACGGCAGCCCACCAGGCTCCCTCGTCCCTGGGATTCTCCAGGCAAGAACACTGGAGTGGGTTGCCATTTCCTTCTCCAGTGCATGAAAGTGAAAAGTGAAAGTGAAGTCGCTCAGTCGTGTCCGACTCCCAGCGACCCCATGGACTGGAGCCCACCAGGCTCCCCCGTCCCTGGGATTCTCCAGGCAAGAACACTGGAGTGGGTTGCCATTTCCTTCTCCAATGCATGAAAGTGAAAAGTGAAAAGTGAAAGTGAAGTCGCTCAGTCATGTCCGACTCTTAGGGACTCCATGGACTGCAGCCCACCAGGCTCCTCTGTCCATGGGATTTTCCAGGCAAGAGTACTGGAGTGGGGTGCCATTGCCTTCTCCATGATTTCCTAAATGACAACAAAGATCACTGTCTCCCTAATGTTGCATTTTCAGGACTGTGTAGAACTTACAAGTTTTCAAGCACTTTCCTATATACTATTTTATCTGGTCCTTCCAGCACTCTCATGAAATAAACAAGAGAGATTTCACTGCCTTTGGTTAACAGACAACAAAGCTAAGACTCAGAGAGAGTGAGTGCTTTGTCCAAAGTCACACAGCTTGGATTACACAGAAAACCCAGATCTCCCAGCTTTGTGTTTCATATTATTGTCATGAGGTCCCCAAGCTCTACCTTCAAACTCAGTGGCACCAGAACCAGGAATCCAGACTTGTGGTCCCTTTGCCATGCTCTGCCACTGCCCTCAAAAGAGAACACAGTCCTGGGGATGATAATGGCTCCAAACCGTACTCAACAGCTAACTGAGACCCTGGGTTATAGTTCAAAACTACTTTCTTCCTGAGCTGAATTTAGGCTCCTTGGCGCTTAACGCCAGCCCCCTGGTTAACCACAGAGACTGCCCTACTGAATCGGGAAGGAAATTCAACCAAAGTGAATATTTGCGAAATCGCTGCTTGTAATTATAATTAAAATTCTACTATTTTATGCCCATCATTTTATGTGCAGTCAAGAAGTGTCTGTCCGGCAAAAGCTACTAGGTGGGGCGTTTTGGCCCCAGTAACCATGGCTCATGAAGGCGGAGGTATTCCGGCTCACAACGGAGCCCTTGTGTACAGCTTTGAACACCACGACATCTGCCCATGACCTCATAGACAGCGGCAGTAAGTGATGACATTTGGCTCACAGGTGTGTGTGACATTTTTCCACTCTAAGAAAGCTCTGCCTTCCACTTCCTTGTATTCTTCTGTGCAGAGCTGGCACCGAACTTAACACATGGGGACAGGACTGCCAGTGGGCACGTCAGACCCTTGGAGCCCCGCCCTCTGCCCTGCCCACACCCCCACCACACCATGGCCACGCCCCACCACACCCTGACCACGCCCCATCACACCTAGCCACGCCCCAGCTCATTCCTGCCGAGACACAGCCCTTCTTGGCCAGCACCTGCCACGATGGTAGATGCACCCACGACCTAATATGTTATTAGCCAAATTCCCTCATCAAAATGACCTATGGGCCTGGTATTTTAAGTGCGTAGGTGTGGAGAGTGAAAGCCTCTCAAAGTGTTTTTCTCGGCAAGCTGTGGGTAGACTAGTAGGAAGGCAGAGGAGAGCAAAGAAAAGACAGTTCAGCTCCATAGCCACCGCCCCAAAATTGGCTTTTCGGGATCAAACACAGGGCTGGGAGACGGGGCTGCCATAGAGAGAACTGCTCCCATGTGCAGCCTGTGTGGGTTCTTTCATGGACAGGCTGGGCAGCTCCTTGCAGCCCATGGTGGGACCCGAGGTGCCCCCAGCTGTGTTGCTGAAAGACTGTGGCCCTGGCCTCCTGAGGGGACGAGCTGCAGGGTCACAGGGGTGGTCCTGTGTGGGTTCGAAGCGGAGGGAACCAAGAAAAGGGGAACACTCAGACCTGCCTCCTCCTGCCCACAAACCTCACCCAGACAGCACCTGAGTTCTGGCCAGTGGTTGGGTCCAGGAGGAATTCTATTTAGAAGCACCCACACTAGGACTGAATTAAGAAGGTGGAAGAAACCACGAAGGAGAGAAGGGCTGTCTTGACTTACGAAGCCTGGAAGCAGCACAAGACAAAAACCTGATTACACAACTGTGTGGTAGTGCCAAGGCACGGGGTGCTAGGAGTTAACAATGCGGGTTGCCTGGGTTCGAATGCCAGCTCTGCCCCTCGCTAGCTGTGCGACCTTGGGCAACTGACTTAACCTCTCTGAGGGGCTTCATCATCTGTAAAACAGGGGTGATCACGGTCCTTCCATCTCACAATGCTGTTATGCAAATTACATGAAACAAGGCATTAGCAAATATCAGCTTAATTATCATTAAAGATGTGACAAACACGATTCCACAAAGATCACAGCTGGAGGCAGTCCCATGAGGCGGGGCTGATGGCAGTTGGGCATGGAGGTCTGATGGTGGGCAGTGAGGGGAGCCTTAGTGTTCGGCAGGTGGTGCCAATGGAGCTCTTTCAGGTTCATCCTCTCTTTTCTAGAAAATTCCAGCAGATCCACGCGGAGCGCACAGGACCAACAGGAGAGGCAAGGATGGGGCCTAAAGACCCTTCAGGAAAACTGCACATACAACTGGAACTTCAAGTTCAAGCTCACTCCTGCCCTGCCAGCTGGCCACCTTCGTAAGGCACAATTGCAACTGGCTGAGCCACTTGACAACTAGCCAGCCAAACATTCCCCCCATCCCTATCCTCCACCCCCCACCCCACTCCAGAGCATGTGTTGTTCCCCTCGACGCCACTGTGTTCATCCAAATGCCAGCACAAAATAACTAAGTGCTTTATTTAGTTGGGAAGAAGGTCACGGGGCGCGTCTTCTTGGATGTCGGCTGCCATAGACATCCTTTCCAAGGTGAGGCAGGGATAAGGCTCCAAGTCTCTGCTTTCTCCGGCTCCACGTTTACCAGCCACAGGGCTGGTGGACTCAGGCAGCCGGCTGTGGTCTCATAAAGCCATGGCTGGACACTGCAGTTCCTCCAGGGCCCCGAGGCACCACGCCACTTCCTCACCACATCTGGAAGTGGCGAAACCTCAGGATTGCTGCAAATGGGTGTCCTGCTCCCCCTCCAAGGGCAAGTGTGGGGAGAGGAGCAGAAGGTGAAAAGGTGACTCAAGATTATCTGGGGCCCTAGAATGGAAGCAAGTCCTTAGAAGTTCATCAGGTCACGGCAATGAGCTCTTATGGCCACGGACATGTCTCCCTCCGTCCGAACTCTTGTGATCATTTGGTTAACGGGCAACCAAGCTGCCCGCACTGGGCTCACTGTTTCGGTCACTCTCCTTGGTGAAGGTTTGGACCCTGTGAGTCATCTTCTCCTTTTTGGGGCCAGTTTCAGTTGGGATGTGAAACTTGCCCTTTGTCACGCAAGGGCAGGCTGTGTGCACGGAGGACCGTCTGCTGAAAGGGGTCACATAGCTAAGGAAACGCAAACATGACATTTTCCACTCATCTGTGCATCTTTGCCAGGAGACTGGTTGAGTTCACACACTTTAAGCAACCAAGAGAGTGAGAAAGAAAAAGTCAAAAAACAAAAACGCAACTTTGGAAAACAAAGAAAGCCAGGAAAGGCTCAAGTTTTGCTCTTTGCAAATTCTGGAAATGCCACAACATTTTGAAATGTGGCATGAAAATTTCTCCTCTTACTACGTGGTTTGTGCTGGGTCTAATTTTGATCACCCAGTAACTAAATATTAAAATGAACAAATCCTCAGAGATTCTGGGAGAAATCTGAATTGGGGATGTTTTTCACAAAGTATCTTAATTTATGTTTTTCACTTTTCCACTGGAACAAGCTAATGGCCAAAATGCATGCTTTTGCTCCTCAACCATTTCCTTGCCCAAACACATACCACTATTTTCGACACTGGGGCTGTATAATTATTTATTTGGGTATTTCTGAATAGAAGACAGATTCTTCAAGTGGCGCAGAATTTCCTCGTTTCTCTGAATTGAATTGAGGTGACGATGTCAGTGTGTGTCCACTTGGATGCAAAGTGCCCATGTTTAAGATGTCCTTTTCCCATCGCACCTGCAGCCATGCAGGAAGAATGCAGGGGGGCATCTCCAGCTATTGGCACAAGGACAACCCCCTCAAAGTTGTCTGAAAGTCCAAGTGTTTAAAATACAGAATTAAGTTTCCAGAAAAAATCAGCATGCATTGGATATGATGGAGCATTTGAAAAACAGCAGTTTGCTTGGAGAAAAGCCAAAACATGCCAAGTGTTTTCTCTGGAGCTGTTCTAGAAAAATGAGTTGTTTGAGGACAGGGACGGTCTTTTATTAATCTTTGCGTCTTCTGAGGCAATAGAAAAATGTTTGATAAATGGATTGGTGAATTATTCTGTAAAGTTGCAGATTGACAGCTGGTTCTTTATGATGTCTGACTTCACTTGGAAGGTTTGACTCTCCTTTTCAGTGGCCTGGGTGTGAGCTCTGTTTTAGTAAGGGGATGGTTGGACAAGTCCTTCTCTTCATGAGAAGCATTAACCAAAGCCTAAAGAACCATGATGCTCTCACATGATTTTTGCATTTCTTCCAGAGGAGGCTGGCGGGCTACAGTTCATGGCATCACCAAGAGTCAGACAAGACTGAGTGACTAAGCACAACATACCCACTGGATATCACAGTCCCTTTCTGATGTTCCTTTTCCTTTTGGTGTCCCAGTGCCTGCGTGTCTCAGATGAACAACCAAGGTTAATCCTTGCAGCCCAAACACCTCGAGGGCCTTGGATTCACAGCTTCTTTAGGCCAAGGCCACACCTTCTGCTCTGTATTTCCACCCTGGGGAGCCCTCTGGTTGGCACACTCCAGTTCCCTATTCTCTACCCATCAGGCCAAATGCCACACGGGACAGGTGACCACGGTGACCTCCTGTGGCTGGCCTAGTCCTGGCCCTGACCTGATGGCGCCCACAGCCCAGTGCCTGAAACACAAAGCCTCAGGCCACCTGGCGCCACAACAGAGAAGCCCAGGGGTGGGCATTCTGCAGGGAAGCTAGCATCAGGGTCCTCAGGGCCTACTTGCCAGCCTGTTGGCATCCACAGCTCTGCTGCAGGAGGCTAGGAGGGCGGGTGGTGGAGCGGAGGCTGAGCAGGAAGAAGAGGAAGCTCCAGGCAAGACTGCAGGGCCTGGTAGGCGGGGCCTACAGGGAGCTCCGCGGGTTCAGCGCCTGCAAATTCAACCCCAAAACAACCTTGGATCCCACCTCTGAGCTCCCAGCTTGCTCCCAAAACCCTGTCTGCTCTTCAGCCTGCAGCCCTAGCCTCTTCCCACCATTTGTATATGGTGATGTCAATTCCCTGATTAAAATATCCATTTCACTGGGATCAGACCAGATTCCCAGCATGGGATGTCAAGGCCCTCTCTGCTGGCTGGATGCTCTTCTCCCACTGAGTTTTCTCTGCTTGGCCATCCTTCCTGATATTCACCTGGAGAGCCACCTCGTCATGCTGAGATGTCTCCACTGCGATGACAAGTGGTCCAGAAAGACCCCGGAGCTTGTAGTGGGTGAGGCACCTGGTGGTGCATTTTGCCTCGGTCACTACTGTCCTTTCACCCTGGCACTGTCGCTCAGAACAGCAACATCTGTTAACTGGGGCCCCCCTCACTGACCCCTGCAGGCTGTGGCTTCTCTCTGGCTGACCTTTGTGTCCCCGGGGCTAGCACAAAGCCTGGCACATGGCAGATGCACACTGTTCGTCTGATGAATGAATGAATGAAATACCCTCATGAAATGACCTCTGTGGGTGGAGGACAGTTCTAATAAAGTAGCCACGGGCACTATACTTCTTTGATCAAAGACGGTCCAAAGCCTGTGAGCAATTCACCAGTGAAAAGAGAGAACATCAGGTCGATCACAGGGTATGACTATACCTGAGATGACTACAGTATTATTATTCCTGTGTTTCAGATCAGATCAGATCAGGTCAGTCTCTCAGTCGTGTCCGACTCTTTGCGACCCCATGAACTGCAGCACGCCAGGCCTCCCTATCCATCACCAGCTCTCAGAGGTCACTCAGACTCACATTCATCGAGACAGTGATGCCATCCAGCCATCTCATTCTCTGTCGTCCCCTTCTCCTCCTGCCCTCAATCCCTCCCAGCATCAGAGTCTTCTCCAATGAGTCAACTCTTCGCATGAGGTGGCCAAAACACTGGAGTTTCAGCTTTAGCATCATTCCTTCCAAAGAAATCCCAGGGCTGATCTCCTTCAGAATGGACTGGTTGGATCTCCTTGCAGTCCAAGGCACTCTCAAGAGTCTTCTCCAACACCACAGTTCAAAAGCATCAATTCTTCGGCGCTCAGCCTTCTTCACAGTCCAGCTCTCACATCCATACATGACCACAGGAAAGACCATAGCCTTGACTAGGCGAACCTTTGTTGGCAAAGTGATGTCTCTGCTTTTGAATATGCTATCTAGGCCGGTCATAACTTTCCTTCCAAGGAGTAAGCATCTTTTAATTTCATGGCTGCAGTCACCATCTGCAGTGATTTTGGAGCCCAGAAAAATAAAGTCTGACACTGTTTCCACTGTTTCTCCATCTATTTCCCATGAAGTGATGGGACCAGATGCCATGATCTTCGTTTTCTGAATGTTGAGCTTTAAGCCAACCTTTTCACTCTCCACTTTAACTTTCATCAAGAGGCTTTTTAGTTCCTCTTCACTTTCTGCCATAAGGGTGGTATCATCTGCATATCTGAGGTTATTGATATTTCTCCTAGCAATCTTGATTCCAGCTTATGTACAGATAAATACAGCAAATGCCTGGGATGATTATATTATTATTATTATTGTGTTATTTATGAATATTAACGAAATTCCTGCTGTGTCTGACAGGCATTCTCATTTTACAAGCTTCCTTGGAAGATAAAGGAACATAAATTCCTTGCCAATAAGGAGTGGAAAGTGGAAATGGTATCCTTCTTGCCTTGCTGATTCAGGGGGACACGGGCTAACACCTGCCTGATCTCTGCCCCCCTCCCTTAGAGAGTCTCCTGCAGAAAGAAAGATGACACGAGGTGAGTCATACCTTTTTCTTCCTAAGTCTTGTTACACACACATCATCTTTGAATCACTCTAAAAATCTTCTGTGGTATGTATGAAGGGCGCTGGTATACCTATGGTACAGATGAGGAGAGTGAGGCCACACACCTAAGTGTGCAAACAGCAAGCAGGCCACCTGCTCGTACTTTGTCACACTACCTTCCAAAGAGCCGCAGAATCGGCACAAACAGACGCATGCGTAGTTATCAGGAAACGGAGGACTATCAATTGGGACGTGATGGCCGTGGGGGCTTCTTGAGTCCATGGATTTTGGCAGAATGCAAGACACCTCTGCAAGCCAACAGCCAGGTATATTGATTCTCTGCTAAGATGTGGCCAAAAAAGAAAAACACACGTGGATGTTGACTTGTGTTTTCTCAACACGCTGAGATACAACCTTAAGATGGCCTGCAGGGGAACAGCCAGAAGGTCCTGAAATGCATGGTCCAGGGTGCCGCCGTGGAGCAACTATAATCCCCCCTCCACTTGGGTGGAGTCAGCAATTATGGAGCAGGAAGAATGCGATGCCGCTGGGTGCCAGCCTGGAGAGCCGGCGACAGGACAAAGGGATTATTCTGCCTCACTGTGAAAATGGCAGTGTTTATTGTTAAAATACGATCAGGAACTAAAGGGGCATGTATGAATCATAAATATTTGCATGCCGTTAATGTCTGGACAAAGGAGTTGCAAGGGCTAAGTTGGGAGGACTTCTTTTCCCATGAAAAACAGTGCCTCGGATTACAGTACATATTTAATTTCGTCCCTTCCATTGCTGATCTAAAATTGCTGTGCCTGCCACACATAACTCTTTCGTGACCTGAGAGCTAGCTCTACAGGGGACAAAGGATCAGGGTAAGGGCCTGATGTCTCAGAAAAGTCACTCATTTAAACAAATAAAAAAAGCAGGTCCCGGTTGTATTGTTTGTTAGGAGCTCACAGAGCTGCAATCAGCAATTCTGCAGAATTAGGGTCATAGCAACTGACCTTGTCATGACAAGTAATAACCCCTAAAGACTGTCTTATCTCAGGCAATCTTCACTGCACTCCGTCCCCTTTGGACAAAGTTTAAATCGGGCTCAGATAGGTCAAGGAACTTGCCCACGGACACACAGCTCTGAGCCAGTGCTCCCTGCCTCCACCTCTCCCCCAGGGAGGGACATTTGGCAAATTCTGCTGACATTTCTTGTTGTGAGCACCCAGGACCAGGAGGGAGAACACTCCAGGCTACTGGGTAGAGGCCAGAGATGCCACTAACCATCCCCAAATGCAGAGCATGGCCCCCACCACAAGGAATAATCAACCCGAAACGTTGCTGGTACCCAGCATGAGAGGCTGTCCTCCCAGCAGCGAATCTAAGACAGTCCACGCAGTAACCACTAGGCTCTACAGCCTGGGGTGGTCACTCATTTGAATATTTAATGAGTCCCCACTCTGTATCAGGCACCGGTCCACTGATATCACACAGGGCTTCTCTAGTTCAGGGTAGAATCTCCTGTGTTTTGAAAATTCTTGGAAGGCAGTCTCCTGGGGACTCTGGGGCCCATGTTCATCCTTTCCCGGGTGCTGGGGTCTCAGCATCACTGTGCCCCCGCGTGTGCCTCCCTGCCACAGCTGGTCCTTCACACCTGCAGCCGCCCAGGAACTCCCACGTGGAGAGTTAACTCTTACCAGTCTCAGAGGATATGACACACAACTGGCCTCCATGCCGAATGTGGGAGCTGATGACTTTACTGAGGGAAATGCACAGGAAGCGGATGGGGTGAGGGTCCCGAGGCAGAGTACATGTAACCAACCCACCAGAGTCCACAGTCACAGCAAAGCATATTCAAGAAATTCCACCTGTATGGATGAACCTACAGCCTGCTACATGGAGTGAAGTCAAGTCAGAAAAACAGTGTGCGTGAACGCATACATACGGAATTGAGAAAAACTGTCCTTGATGATCCTATTTGCAGGGCAGGAATAGAGATGCAGACATGACTAACGCCCTTGTGGACACAGCGGGGGAAGGAGAGGGTGGGACGGACTGAGATGGTAGCACTGAACATATGCATTACCAGGCATGAAACAGCTAGCTAGCAGGAAGTTGCTGTGTAACACAGGGAGCTCAACCCAGTGCTCCGGGAAAACCTAGAGGGGTAGCATAAATGAGTGGGAGGGAGGCTCAAGACAGAGGGGACTATGTATACTGATGGCCGATTCTCACGGTTGCATAGCAGAAACCAATACAACATTGTAAAGCAATTATCCTCCAGTTAAAAAAATTTAAAAAAAAAAGAGAAAATTCCTTCCATAGGAGACACCAACATGATTCAATGAGAATGCCAGAGGACTCTTTTTTTTTTTTTTTCCAGATCTTTTTTTAAGCCATCTTTCGCTGAATCTTCTTTTAGCAAACAAGTGATGGCAGAACCAACACAGAGCTGGCGGGAGAAAGCTCTGGAAGAACCCAGCTCTCTGTCTGCCTGTGGTCCCTGCGAAGATAGCCTTTTGGCAGCTAACCAGGGCTTCCCAGGGATGGATGGCAAGTCAGCCTCCATCCGTCCCTGCATCTCCCCAAGGTGTGCAAACCAACTCATTTTCCGTCTCTGTAAGGTATCGGTCAGCGATGCACACCAGGACCTTGCTTGTAGTTCAGGTGGACACTGTGCACTCACATCAATTCATGTTCCTGGATGAGTGGATCTCTGGCCCCTGACTGGTGCCTGATGGATAGGCACAGGCACTGAGAAGCCAGCTGTGCACTTTCACGGCTTTTGACGGTCCCCACGGACCTGAGGGAGAGACTGAAAGGAGGGGAGCAGTCCTCCAGGAAGAGATTTTCCTGCCTCCCTCCTCCACCTGCAATGGAGAGACCCTCCTCCACCTGCAGTCTCTTTTTCTGGCAGCCACACACACCCCTAACCCAGGAGATGTGGAGATGGTACAGTTCTGTGTATAGAGAACTCTAGTATATTTTGATATTTAGAAAAAGACTTTCATATTTAGTGATGTCCTCTACGTTTTAAAATTCTGTGTGAACTTTCTGATTTAAGTTTTTCATTAATTTTGTAAAGAGGCAGAACGTGCTAGAAAAAAAGAGGAGACGTTCTACCACTGGTCATGATCAGTGTGAGAGGCCAGCCCAGGGTTTCTCAGTCTTGACGGCCTGACTAAAGGCTCTGCACGGTAGGGCTGTCCTATGCACTGCGGAATGGCCTCTGCTCTCCCACCCTGGGGCGGGACACAACCAAAAATGTTTGAAGATATTGCCAAATGTGGGGACCCACTGTGGGAGACCACCATGAAAATTGATAAGCAGATACACAGATAAGATCTACCAGCTCCAACCAGCCCTGAGGTTTCAAATGAGATGGGGAAAGCAGAAAAATGTCTGGACCGACCCCGGGTCGTAGGTACTGGAAACACACCATTTAAAGAGGTGAAAGCTGTGTTAGGATACGAGTTTAAACCGTTTCTCATTCATTATAGACAGATAGACAGACAGACAGTGACTATACTCTGTACAGTGATTTCAAATGGAATCCAGGAAAAACATCTCTAAAAACCCCTAATCAATGCCTGGAGCAACCTGGAGCACTTCCACCTCCAAACAGGCCTATCCCACCTTGCCTCCTCCGCGGAGATCTGATAAGCACACAGATCGCCAACTGTGCTCAAACGCCCATATTCCTGTGCACTGCCTTTGTTTGCACCAAGGAAGTCTCCTTTGTTTGCATAAGGTGACTCAATTAAGGCCACACACCACCGGCAGGAGGGTGCTGGCCAGACCTCCCATTCACCAGACCCAGGAGAGGCCTTGGATGGGAGGCTGGGGGTGGGGCTGGGGGTGGAGGAGGCACAGCTCTGCAGACTAGGCTGCACCTACATTCTTTTGAACTGTGCTGTTGGAGAAGACTCTTGAGAGTCCCTTAGACTGCAGGAGATCAAACCAGTCCATCCTAAAAGAAATCAGTCCTGAATATTCATTGGAAGGACTGATGCTGAAGCTGAAACTCCAATACTTTGGCTACCTGATGCGAAGAACTGACTCATTGGAAAAGACCCTGATGCTGGGAAAAAGGGGACCACAGAGGATGAGATGGTTGGATGGCATCACCAACTTGATGGACATGAGTTTGAGCAAGGTCTGGGAGATGGTGATGGGTAGGGAAGCCTGACGTGTTGCAGTCCAAGGGGTCGCCAAAAGTCGGACACGACTGAGCGACTGAACTGAACTGACGGCCTTAATGATGCTCTGAAATCTCAAGGTAAAAGTAGGGATTCACTCAAGTTGAGAAATAGACAGGAAATGTACTTCCATCTTTAAGAAAAAGAGTGTAAGTGGCTCCTACATGAAAGCTTACTCACCAAGGAAACCAGAGGAAACGCATTCTGTGTCCACTGACAGGACGGCCACAGGGTCTCCTGAAGGAGGTTGCTGGGATCACCTTATGATTTTTGAGTCTTCAACAACCTGAAACCCTTGGTGATGGAGGAAGTTCAGTGACAAAATAGAGTCTCTAAATGGGATACACTGCCTGATATAGCCTAATGGAGACTAGAACGTGCTAGAATCTCAAATCAGTGCCAACAACAGGAATGCCATGGAAAGCTTTGTTCTCAATGTGGACTAAATAATACATCTCTGTTGAATACGGTACTTGCATCAGGACCAATGACAGAGGGTAAGTGTTGCTGGAAGTCCACTAATGCGTGTTCATAAACATAAAAATCTTAAAGAGCAGCAATTCATCCCCCACGCCCTGAGACGGAATTGATAAAACCAGAAACCTTTGAAAGTATTCATTCATAGGCAGCTCATTAAAGCTACACTGCTCACTTATTAATTTCTGTTAATTGCTTTTGGGGGGCTTCAGATGAGATGTTATTAGTATGGATTTAGTCCTCAAAGATAATTTGGTCCAGGAAGTCTTTTCAGTGGAAGTACACACACACACACACATAGAACACATACACACACGTAAACACACACACATACACACATACCCCTTGTGACTGAAAGTCCACTAGATCCTTCAAAACTACATAACCCTTCCATACTAACAGTACATGGTTATTCATAAACAACCCCTTTCTGATTTGACAATGTTTTATAATCACCAACAGAAAGAAAACAGTCATCAGGCAGTATACCATTTCTCTTTCAGCAAGTCATTTTTCTTTAAAAATAATAAAGAAAAGGAAACAGAATATGTTCTTCCATGACCAGTCTTCTCCACCCTCTCTCGCCCCTCTCCAACCAGCACAAAAGAAAATACAAAACTGATTTATTAGAACCGGTGCAGCACTGAAGCCATTGGCTGGATCACTGTTTATGTCTATAATGCTTGCTGCTGAAACAGGAAGCTCTAAAAATCACTCAACCATTATTTCTCTCAGAAGCACTTTCTGACTGATAGTCTTCTGTCCCCACCAAAAACAGCTGCTTCAACCTAAAGCGAGTGGGCTGGCAAGGAAGGGGTTTGCAGGGGTGGGATGGGAGGTGGGGGGGATGGGAGTGGTGGACAGAGTCCAGCTTCTGCCCATCAACTCTTAAATATTGTTCATACAAATAACTTCAACTTTAAAAAGTTGTGTAACACCATCAACAATACCTGGCACTTCAGAGCATCAGCAAGAAAACCATGAAGAGATCAATTGTGAAGCTACGTGTTCCAGGCACAAGCATTTTTCAAGAAAGCTCTCCTCCTTGGTCTTTGCCATGACACCAAGCGGGACAGGAACTGCTGGGTGGTGGGCAGCAACTTGCTTTGAAGAAATGTTATTCTTTCATGGGCAAATGTGAAACAGAATGAGAAAACTGATCTCTAGAGATGAACTCTGCATCAGATCATGGACACCAGCTTTCCACCTGCCATCAAAAGGCATTATTTGCTTAGGCTGCCTGAGACTGCACGTATCAGAGGCTGAGTCTTTTCCTATCCGTGTTTGCCCACCTGGAAGTCTGAAAAGAGATCTCAGTGTATATATTACCATTTTAAAAGGTAGATCTGTAGCAATCCAAAAAAACCCAGGGGACGGGAGTGGTAATGGGAGAGGTGATTTTAATACAACCCATGTCTTTTCCTTGTATTCTCTCCAGGAGGTCTGACTGCCAACTCATTACCTTGAATGTTATCCACGCAACAACGCTGGGATTGTCAGATGAATTTTCCTCCCCCTATTATATGAGTCTGTGATAAAACAGAGAAGGACTGGGATCCAATGATAACATCGTGAGTCATCCAGACCATTTCTTAGTAATAACCACTCCATAAGGACACATCTCGCTTTGTTTAGAATACCGGTACACTCTAGCCTTTCCTGCATGTACCTTTGCTTCAACCAGTCTTTCACTCATCTAAAAGGCAGCCTCCCCATCCTGTTCTGCGAATATAGTCAAATACGTTAAGAATGAAAATCCTTCAGTAATGAACATTACACAAATGTACAATCGCCCTGATTGTGGCAGGGTAAATATTATGTCTGGGAAGTCGTCCACAGCAAGAACGTGAGGAAGGAATTTCATTTTATAAAAGGGTTGAGAAGGGTACTATTTGGAAAGTGGGCAAGATTAAAGTTGCCATGGAGGTCAACATAAACAGAAATTTCCACCAAGAAATTAAACCCGGTCCTAATGGATGGTGGGGGAACCATGCGGCCTTGCTGGGCTGGTCAGGAATTCGAATTGCAGGTCTGTAGCCAGGTGGCCAGGCACTCACTAGAGGAGGTTGCCCCTTCAATGACAAAATAAGCCCTTCTCCTTTGCAAGAGACCATCTGTGTGTATACCTGCTGGCATCTTAAAGGTCTAGACCAGTAGTTTGAATGGGATCTCCTTTCCCAATTATGCAAACCAGGCCCTGGATACAATAAAAGCAGGTGTAACCAAAACAGCACAGAAGCAGGAAGAATGTCTAACTCATGTGTTCATTTATTTCCTCATTTTCTAGTTATCTATAATGCGCAGCACCATGCTAGGCTGGCCCTCCACAGTCAAGGAAAAGTTCCAGATTCACAGATTCTTGCCTTGGGGGAGAGCAGGTCCATGGGATCCCCAGAAGTTCCATAAAGGAGCTTCAGCAGCCCTGAAACTGCAACTGTACAAGAAACTGGGTGTGTGAGTGCATACATGCATTCCCCCACCTCACCCCTACCCCCGGGGAGAAGGCTTTCAAGGATTTTCAAAATGATTCCTGGATGTTCCGAAAATTTAAAATCTCAGTCTTAGAAAAATCAGAAGGAAATCTGTAGTGGATTCTCTTTCCCCATTTATGACACGATAAATAAGACAGTCTGGTAGATTTCCTCTTTGGTTCTAAAATGAATTAACTAAGGCCGTATTCCCTGATTGATCTACTCCTTTCCAACTGATTAAGTACTCCAACAGGGGAGAAAGCACTCACGGATTTCATCGCTAAAACTTCTCCAACGTCTCTCGACTGCAGCCGTGACACAATTTCTTATAATTGAAAATATCCATAGCACCTGCTTCAACGGCGAATGGAAGCTATGTGAGCTGCCACTAATGAACGTCACCAAAGAAGAGCTCCCCCTGATCCTGAACTTGGATTTTTCTGGAGGTAAGGGATAGTCCGCAGGACGCGTGTTTAGGTGTAAATGGTTCTGAACAACAACCCCCTCTCCTGGGATCCACTATCTCGCCTTCCATTGTAAAGGAATGGTGGATCTACACGGTGATACTGAATCAAAGGGAGAAAATTCCCAGGGTGAGATAGCCCTGAAGGAGAGATTTAAGTTGTCAGGGACAGAAAAGAAAGGAAGGAGGAAGGCCCAGACGGCCACAGCCTTCACCAGTATTTTTTAGGGGCCAGGGTTGTCAGTGAGGCCTTCAAAGCCGGATGGGCAGGTTTTCCCAGTTGCAGGCTGAACCCGAGGTTAGGAACCGCGATCCTGGACCCCAGCCAGCGCCCAGGCGGATCAGTTTTGTGGAACAGAGAAAAACCCTTCCATGTTCCACCTCTGACAATTTCTAGGAGCTTTTACAATCCCTAGGGACCGAAGGCTGAGCAAAGAAAAGGGAGTTTCTTTTTCTATCCTTTATTTAGAAGGGAGTACCAGGCCGCTTTGAGAAAACTCATCCGACCACTGACTTTGGACAGAATGGGAAACTGGCATTGTAATGTTCAGATGAGCCAGCGGCCAGGACCTTCCCAGCCCCAGTGTGGTGTGGTGATGCCAGTGTTGTATTTTCAGACACATTTTCAAAACCAGAAAACAAAATAGGGGATAGTCTTAAGATCACTTAATAAAACATTATGAAACTTTTAAAAGGATGAGATTCCGCAAGGGAGATTAAAGCTAATTGTTAAAATGAGGGAAAGTCATCCGCTCCCTTCATAATGAGAAGCAAATTGCAAAAAATGAAAAAGAAAAAACCTGGCAGGCGCTGATGTTGACACTCAAGACTTGAAAGAGTAAAATACAGTTGTATTTTACGATTATGGAGAGAAATTACCAGTCAGAGTCAAACCGGGCCTTTTGACAGCTCATTTTGTCTTACAGTACTTAACCAAAAAAAAAAAAAAAAAAAAAATCACTCAAGACTGACAACATACAGAGTAACTAATTGGGTACAACATTTATTTTGGGGTTCCTTTGTTTTGGATCGCTTATTAGCACACATGGGAAGCAGAGCCTGGTCAAAACAGATACTGTTCATATTTGCAGCATTTCAGTTAAGTGTCTCATTCCACACCATCAGAAGACAGCCCAGCCTTGGTTGCAGCTATTCCACTTTGCAGACTCAAAGGCATCCTGGCACTAATCAGGCAGCCGAACGCAAACAATCCACACCTTGGGGAAACAGTTCACTGTTCCCCAAGTCAACACAAGCTCCTCTTAGTCACCCACTCAAAAGAGACACGGCCAGTGAGGGATGAGAAACGCCAGCACAGAAAGCAGGCTGCTTTCAGCACGTCCTTCTTTATCATCACCAACCTCCTGGCCCTTGCAGGAAGGCCACTTACTGCACTTCTTAGGGGAAAATGGCATGGACCACTGAAGAGTTCCCAGAACTTGCATAACCAAAACCCGACCCATAGATCTACACAGATTCACACGATGTAATACTACTTCCTCTGGAAACACAACCCAGTGATCCTCAGCTATGGTTTCTCAGGAACAGAAATCCACAGGAATTGAATTGAGATGGTTACTGGACCAGACGATCGGGCCTTTGTGTTTTATTGGCTTCTCACCTACTCTGCCAACTACTCATCTGAAATCTTCAAGATGTTTTCTAAACATGTATCTCTGAACCACAATGGGAACTCCATTTACTGAAAGGTGAGGACTTTTAATATAACAAGTGAACCCATAGACGAACTTGTGCCTTTATACCTTATAACATCATTCATGCTTTCAATAAGTGGATATAATTTTCTTCGCCTTAGCCTACTATTAACATAGTGCTATAAACAAACATTTTCAACCATGTTATAAGTTTAAAAAATTTTTCTCCACCTATGATTCTGTTTTGAAAATTCCCCAGACAGCCAGGATAACACAAACACAACAGCCAAAAAAAGCAACATGCCTTTACTCCCTTTCCTCTCTGACTAATCAAATTCCCCAAGAACACAGATTTTCAAATGCCTTTATAAAGACTAATGACTCTTTTCTGTTTAACTGTCTGTTGGTTGTACTTTTACTTTTTTTCAAAACGAGTCACCTACTGTTACTTAGGTATTTTCTAAGTCATTTTTTATCGTACTCAAAATCACTTTTATTCATAAGCTTATTCAACACTGCATCACAAAAATGCGATTTTCAAAACAAACTATCTTACCTCCTTCAATTAAACAAATAGTACTTACTGCTATTTATAAAACAGGACCAAGGTTCTTACAATATAAAGAAAACACAATATTTGAAAATGATTGGAAACCAGAGGAGATTATAAGCCAAGATTTCTCTTTCTGGTTGAATACTTTGATAACATGTATGGAGAAAGAAAACTACACATAGAAACACATTGATACAACAATTTCTCGGGAGAGTTCAATCTTTGGTATTATTAGTACCTAAAATATTAACTGGGCCCAGCCTCTCCCTACAGATAATAAGCCATCCAAATTATATATAGGAAAGTCACGTTACCATCAGAATCACAGAATCAGAATGTTCCTAACACTATTTCTTCATATTTCACCATAAAAAGTGCTTCTTTGAAACATATGGAATAATCATCTGCTATATAACCCTTAAAATTACTAGAAGTGATCACTTGAAACTCGGTCACTTATAGCACATGAACCAGAAGTTAAAGTCTTCCAGTAAAGAGATTTCTGAAAATTAGCAAAGCGAGAACCCCAGTTGTATAATCTTAGCTTCCATGATGGCACGTTTTATATTTTTACATTTCAGTAAAGATCTGATTCTTGGAATTTGCGATTCATGTCTTATCTGCTTCAAATCAGTCTTAAACCAATTCAATAACAGAAAGCAATAATGTAAAGCCAGATTCTGTTAGAAACATTAAATATTAAATAACAAGGTTGACGTAGCAACAATAATGGGAAGAAATGACTATGCTTCTAGGGAGTCCCATCACAGAAACTTCTAGATGTTTTGAGATCTGGGTTTGTTGCCATGTAAATACTGAGTGTTTCAAGTTCAGTTCTGACAGATACATACCTCTTCCACTCCGACCGACAAACCTGAGGTCATTGAATCTCGCAACTTGGTTTTTCATGGCCGCAGTTGCATTTCTCAGTTCAGCTGAGTAGTTTTCATCATTGCCTGCCATCACGGTCACCAGAGTGCCATCCGGAACATCCCCCAGAGCCACCACCTAAACACCCATCAAGGGACAAACACAGACATCAGGAATGTTAGCAACTTTGACGTCATTCATGTAACTGTTCTAAAATTGAATGGATATTGTGATGCTTTTTAGTTTGCAAAGGAATAGCAAACTAAATCATAACTTATATCATAAATTAAAACAACAGAAAAGCTATTAATGGGAAGATTTACTTTAAATTCCACTATGTAAAATTATGGGCTTCCTTGGTGGCTCAGACGGTAAAGAATCTTCCTGCAGTGCGGGAGACCCAGGTTTGATCTCTGAGTGGGGAAGATCCCCTGGAGAAGGGAATGGCAACACACTCCAGTATTCTTGCCTGTAGAATTCCACGGACAGAGGAGCCTGATGGGCTACAGTCTATGGGGTCGCAAAGAGTTGGACACGACTGAGTGACTAAGAACACGCGCGCGCATACACACACACACACATGTAAAATTATAGATATTTAAATCATAAAACATTCACCTAATAAAGCCACATAAGGTCACAGGACATGGCTGGAATAAGGCTCACTATAGCAAGGGCTTTGAAAAGCTATGGCTTCTCATGAATACAATCTGCTGCTGCTACTGCTAAGTCGCTTCAGTTGTGTCCGACTCTGTGCGACCCCATAGACGGCAGCCCACCAAGCTCCCCGGTCCCTGGGATTCTCCAGGCAAGAACACTGGAGTGGGTTGCCATTTCCTTCTCCAGGGGATCTTCCCCAGTCAGATGAATACAATCATCGCTTCTCAATTCTCCATATTTGAGAAACAGAATGTCTTGTTTTTTTGTAAGTTTATAGCCTAACCCATTTTTCATTTGTCCAGACCTCCACCAACAGGCCTAAGAGGGTTGCCTTTGAGGTGTTTAAACTTCTGCTAAAATTAAATCTGATTGCTTCCACTGAATTGCTGAATATTTGTAAATGACTTACACTCTCCCTTCACAATTAGTTCATCCTTATTGTCCCTACTTGATTCTATGGTCTTGCTTTTCATTAGCACTGAATTGCAGTATGCAAGAGAAAAAAATCAGAAACATAATACTAACTATAAAATCAATAGACCTCAGAGAAGAGGGTTGCTCACTTTGATGTGCTCCTCTGATTTCAGGAGCAAAATTTCAACACATTTTTATTCTGTGAGTCCCAGAGATGTCTTAACATGGACCTGATAAAAAACTGAGATTTTTTTCCAAACCCAGATGATGTTGAAAAAGAATTCCTTCAATGTACCTGAATGGAAATGGATTTCATATCAGGACTAGTAAAGTAAATTAGTAAATAAATATTTTGACACTTAGGTAGTTTTTTTTAAAAAGCAGGAATTTTAAGGCAAAACGCATGGCCAACGATGCTTCATGTAGGAGTGTCCATTTCTTGGGAAATGGACATTTGATCCTTCTAAAAACTATTTTCTTGGTCAAAACTATTTCCATTGTTTGTGTTTTCTAAAGTGGTCGTAGAATTTCAAATCAAAACAAGTCCTACTCGTGATCACGATCTCCTATCACTTACAATACCCGATTGGTATTTTCTCAGTCACTAGTGAAATGTGTGCTCATCATGCCAATTTTATAATCGATTGGGGGGGTTATTTCATTTTATATTTTTTAAACTTATTACAATACATTTATTACAAAGATAAAGTACTCCATAACCCAATGTCCATAAACTGCTAATAGACTTTAAAACTGTGATAGATCCATACAATTGATATTATCTCATCACAAAAGGGAATAAAGTTCTGATACATGCTGCAACATAGATGAACCCTTGAAACAGTACATTAAGAGAAAGAAGCCATTCACAAGAGGTTCCCATATTGTGTGATTCCATTTATACGAATAATCTAAAATATGCACGTCCAGAGATAGAAAATAGATGACTGGTTGTCGGGGTTGAGGGAGAGAGGAATTAGGAGTGATTGCTAGTGGGTATAGCGTTTTATTTTTGAGTTGTGTTAATAAAGCATTCCACGGTGGTTATTCCTCCTCCTGTTTTCCACTTCCCCATTTTTACCTAATATTTGATACATAATTTTTGCAGGGTAACACCTATATTTCAGTCCTCTTTTTCTGTCTGCATATAAGGCTGTCATAGACCCCCTTGTATGACAGAAAGCCATGTTTCTCTAAATTCTCATCTTCATTGCCTGCTTAGTCATCACCCTTTCTCCTGTCATCCAGTTGACCGTTTATTCCTTTTGTTTCCTAGGGCGCTTCAGCTGTTGGATTCTAAGGACTATGAGGGGGAAACTGAACCAACTCATTATAAGAGGTAGGCATCTTTCTGACCCCAGGACTGTACCAGGAGACTCAATTCTTATAGCAATAGGCAGGCATGTTCCTCACCTATTTTATCCAACTTGCACTCTTATCTTTCTTCCCAGTCCTTTCCATCCAAATCTTGGATGTGTTTTCTATAAAGGAAATTTAAAAGCACAGCTATTTCTTCCCCAAGCACCCTCTAATTAGGTAGTTAGAGCCCATTGTAAGTATGTTTGTTGCTGTTAAATTAAGAGCAGTAATATGACAATTCCCTTTTGTTTTAAAACCATTATTGAAATAAATCTCCTTGATCAGTTATGTAGTTCTTATTACCGTTGTTTCTATTGCCATGAAATAGACTTGCTTTATTCTGCTCTTTTCAGTCTCTTAAAAATCCACCCCCAGTCTGTTCCCCCCAGCCCAACTGTTTTCACTTCCCTCTGTAAAATTAGCTCACAGTGTTGAAATGTCCTCCTTGAAAACACATTTTTACTTCCTCATCCCCATCTCCCTGTGATGACCTGGCGTCTCTGTTTTAATTCCACATTCGGTAAGTAGTATACAGGGATCAGATCAACTGCATGGTTTTCAAACTGAATAACTCATTGTTGGTTAAAGAGCTTAAAATAAATAAATCTTGTTTTATAACTACCAAAATGTATTCTAAATCACCTTCCTCCCACTGGCCCCTCTCAAGGTGCTCCACGTCTGTGCCTCACTCATCTTTCCAAACTATCCTCATCAGTAATGTGGCGAATTCATGAGGCAGTCACCAAACAAAAATACAGAGTAAAACAACCACGGGGCTGAACAAGAAAAAGTTGTTGATGCTGGGATTTAAGACTAAAGAAATTAGGAGTTTATCTCCTTTTCCCTTTTTCAAACTGAAGCAGGAGTCAAAGATATTTCGGGGCTCAAAGACCATTTACTTGGCCTTTTATAGATTTTTCTTGGTGAGGAGGAGGGAAAGAATTAAATCCAGGAAAATTACATTAATAAAGAATATCATCTAATTGTTAGCAAGCTTTCTTAGACTAGAAAAATATTTTTAACTTAAAAACTAACATTTCTGTTAATTTGATATAGATTTTATCCCTGATAGGCAATATGCAGAGAATTTTTTTAAAAAAATCTAACTTCAAACAGAATAAAAGAAACAACTGGAATGAAAAGCTATAAACAATAGGTAAGGAAACACAAACGTTTACATTTTAACACAGACCAAACAGACAAGAAGAGACTTGCTGGCCAAAAGATATCTCTCTCTTTTTTTTTTTTTAACTTCTCTGTTCTTAAAGTATCAGGAAGTTGGGCAAAATATCAAGCCTATTCTATATTACAGAACCTCCCCACACTGCTCTTGGTCAGCCTGTTCACGGCTGAAACTGGCATTTTAAACCAACTCTAGTTAGGCTTAAATTATAGTCGCAATTTATTTATTTCAAATCCCTTAAATTTCCAGTGTTTTAAAGAAAGCTGAGGGGTGGAACTTAGCATTCAGCTGAGATGACATTTACTGCATAGCTAGGAGACCACGATCTCACCGACAGAAACGTTACTTCTTTCTTTCTTATGAAAAGAATATTACTATCAGCGTCCAAGGCCTCTCAACTTGCTGAAGGCATGTTTATGCCTTCGGACTCTGGTGTACCAGGGCCTAAATAAACTTTAATATTACAGTCTTACAAAACACATCCTAAGTCATCCAAACAGCTTTTTTGACTGCTTCGGTAATTAATGAGTAACAGGTAGTAAATTTAAGACTTTTCTCTGTAGTAAAATAGGGATCTCTCCTAGGCTAAAAAATAAAGGCAATTTCACCAGAGACACGGGGGCGTGGGGGATATTTTAGGGCCCAGGATAAGCAATTAGGATGGTTTTCATCTATTTTAAGGAAAACTCACACCTTTAAATCCCCCTTTAGTTTCCAAGATTAAAGCAGAGGATTTACACATATTCAGAAGATGCCTAATCATTTCAGTGCTCCTTCTCATCAATACCGTCAGACTTTATCATGGTTTTACATTTTCTCCTCCTTAGTATGGGGGATCGTAGTAATTCTTTAGTGCTTACCTTCTTAAAGAGGTTGTCTGGGGCTTACATAAAATCCAAATTCTAAAGTAGTAATTTCTATAGGAAGTGCTTGGGAGGTAAGTAGTGCAAGATGAGTACAGAGGAGTCAGGGACACAAAACTTTAGCTTGCTTTATTCCTAATCTTTGTGCTTGCTCCCTCTCTGGCAGTTTTGTCTGCTTCTTCCGTTAGGCGAAAGAGGCCCCTCTTCCTGGGGACTGGAGTGGCGACAGATTGCTCACCAAGCGGTCTGATTCCTCTACTGTCCTTTCCTTTGCCCCAAAGTTCTCAAGACCCACTTGAACTTTTTTCAAGAGGTTTGTACCTTGATCTTGAACCTAGAAACGACCACTCAGTAAAACAGATCTTTTTAAAACAGTGAATTGTCAGAAGTCATTTTAAAAAGGAAACCTCTAGGGTTATTAAGATTTCTGCTAAAGGGAATTCCCTGATGGCTCAGGAAAGCAATTTACGTGATTTTCCCCCCTTTTTTTCCATTCTTTTTAGAAGCAAATACTTTCATGGGGTGGCTTGAGAAATGACTTGGCCCTAACTCCTTCAGATTCTTCCTTAATCAGTTAGTATTTGGGGTGTAGGTTCCCTAGCTGAGGAGACTATGACTTAGCCCAAAGGAAGCCACAGATCTCTGAGAACCACACTCCCATGGTGTGTCTGTAGCACCTGGTTTAAAGGACCCTGGGGTTGATTATCAGCCTTTCTCCTCCCCTCTGCACTTATCTGCAAGTGACCCGGGGCCCATCCCAGTCAGAGCCGAGGAGGTCTGCCTGCTGAGTCTGTTTATATACAGGGATTAGAGTGATTTAAAATTGAAATGGGCTCCCAACCCAAATCTGCAGAGGTGGAGGAAGAGACAGGAAAGAGTCCAGCAGCTGCTCAGACTCATCGTCCTTTCTATCCTCCTCAAAAACTCCTTCTTTCAGAAAATTGAGGCAACTCTATACAGGCAGCCAACTGCACTTTTTGTTTGTTTGTTTTAAAAACCATAATCTAAGTTTGGAAGGTGTCTAAAGCTTAAAAATAAAGATCTCCGATAGTTAACTTGTGTTTCAAAAAGTGAACATTTATTCATTGTAACTAGCTAGAAATCCATCTCAGGCTTGGAACCATAAAAAAACTTTAATCTCCCCTTAAAGAGGACAATTATGTAGCCAGATTTTATTATTTTTTTCTAAGAAAAAAAAAAAAAGAGTAACTGATCTTTATAGCTTCCACCCCCCACCCCTTGCCTGCCTTAGCCCCTTTAAAAGAACAGGAAATGACAGCACTGATTGTATTTAAAAAGCTGCCCTTCTCCCCACCCAGGACACAAGAACTGAATCCCTACCGCCGAAATGAAACGTCTTCTGTTTGCTGCCAGGGGTGGTGGGACGGTTGTTTAAAAACGCTCGGGGTTGTTTACATAGCCCCTTTGAAGGCCAAGGCTTTTCGAGACAGCTGAAAGCTAGCGCAAGATGAGGGGTGAAAAATGAACGCGGACCTCTGAAACTAAAAGGCTGAAGTTTCCTGGTCCACGTCGCCGTCCCCCTCCCCTCAAACAGCAAAGCAGACGGATGAGACCCCCAGGTTCACGGCAGCCCGCTTTGCCTCCTTTCGCTGACCCGGGGCTTCAAGCTAGGTGAGCCGGCGATAACATTCAAGGGGTTCCCGGAAAAGAAACAGGATTCGCTACTTGCGGCTTCTGTCAGGAATAGGCTAGAAGCTCAAAACAAAACAACAGAAAAAACACTCCTCCGAAAACTTTTGCAAATTTAACAGAGTCCGCCGTGGACTTTGAACTTGCTAATTCCTACAGTGCTGTTAAAGAGGGGGTGGATGTGGGAAAAAGCCCTGAGAGTTTTCCTTGTCAAGTTTCTTTTCCTGGATCCAAAGGTATATCAAAGTATCTCGATTTTATTTCCTGATGCCTTCCTCAGAAGGGCTGGGTTCCGGCCGGGTACTTTTCCTACTTTGGATCAAAGCGAAGGACCGCTGCCCGGGGAGGAGGTCCCGCCGGCCCTCCGTGGACGTCTTTGGGGGGGCACCTTGAATTTTTTCAACCATCCCCCGGAGGCCTCGGCAGCCTACTGAAGCGGGACCCCTCCACCATCAGCCCCACCCCCGGGCCCACCGAGGGTCGCCACGGCAACGCAGCATCCCCCGCGTGCGGAGCGCAGAGGGATGGACCACTGGCCTCCTCGCCGGCCCCTTTCTAGAACCCGGCCCCGCCTGCCTGGCCACGGCCCTCCCCGATCGCTCCGGCGATCGACCGGCCTCTGCCTGTCCTCCCGCCACCCGCTCCGGCCCGAGTTACCTTGAAAGCGATGGGCAGGGTCTTGTTGCAGCGCCAGTGCGTGGGCAACACGGAGCAGAGGAAGTTGGGGCTGTCGGTGCGCACCAGCTCGCCCGGGTGGTCGGCCAGCACCTCCACCATGCTGCGGTCGCCGCTCCTCAGCTTGCCGGCTAGGGCGGCGCCGGCGTCCGGGGCGCCCAGCGGCAGCGCCTCGCTCATCTTGCCCGGGCTCAGCGCGGTGGAAGGCGGCGTGAAGCGGCGGCTCGTGCTGGCATCTACGGGGATACGCATCACAACAAGCCGATTGAGTTAGGACCCTGCAAACAGCTCCTACCAGACGGCGACTGGGGCGCGGATCTTCAGCAAGCAGCTCCCGGGAGACCAACATACAAGTTCAGGGGCCTTTATTGCTGCAAGGTGGCTGGGGGAGAGGGGGAGACTAAGTTACGAACAGTCCAGGAAGGCGGAAAAAGTTCTAGTTCTGACGATCGGCCTCAGCTCAGACCCGGGCACCGACCGCTTAGTGCTTTAAAAAGTGGGCGACCAGAATCCAAAGTCAAGTGCCAAGGGACCCTATCTTCTGAGTCTTGCTTTGAGAGTTTGAAGTTTCAGTCTTTGGCTGTTACAGAAGTACCCGGAGGTAAAAATCCCCATACATTTCCTGAACTATTTATGCGGAGAGCAGAAGGACCAGCAAATACAGGATTTGGAAGTTCCAGTAGTTAATTGCCTGTCAGTTCTTCTTCTTCTTTTTTTTTTCCCCCAGGTGAGGTTTGTCTAAAGTCCAAACACAACAGAAAATATACGAGTGTTTTCAAATACGGCGCCAGTTTTTATTCATGCAAAACTGCCTTCGGTCCTCAAAAGCGAGAGCTGAGACTTCCAAAAGGTCCTGCTTCTACTGTATGTGCACATATATATAAACATATACATATGCTCTACTTCATAAAATATTTACAATACAATCTGTAGAGAATTTAAACACAACAGAAACCCATTAATGTTCGCTGCAGGTTTTTTTTTTTTTTCTTCTCTAAGTAGCCTTGAGAATCAGCTTCAGTAGTTGAAGAAGGGCTGGGCGAGAAGGACTTGTCATGTTTTCAATAAATTCTGGCAAAATGCTCAGTTCAGAAAATTCAAGCTTTATCAAAGAAAAAGCTGATCTAAAAAAAAAAAAAAAAATCCAAGTCGATGACACTCAGGGTTCAGCTCTCCACATCTGAGAACTCGGGTTTGGGGATGTTGGTTAAGTTTGTGGCTGATCCTGTGGTTTGGTGGGAGGTGAGCTGCAGCGGAGTCAGACGCACGCAAGCACGCACTCTTCGGAAGCCAGCCGCCGTCTACATCGACTCCGGTGAGTCAGCCCCGACTTGGGTAGTAGCGAGACGAGCTCCTTCAACGTCGCCCCAGCGCCGGCCGGGTGAACTGCCCGGACGCGCCAATTTACCCACACTCACCGCGGAACCGCAGCAGGTGGAGCGGACCCTGGCGAGAAACGCTCCGCAGCGCAGATCGCAAAAGACGGGGCGGCTCGAGTTACACAAGAACGCACACCCTGCCACGCACACGCGCCACTTCACCACTCGCTACGAAGCCCGGCGCACTCTCTCCCGCTGTTGTCAAAGGACACAACCGGAGAAAAGTTCACACCCAGGAAAGAAATGGAACCATCCAGCCAAGAAACCAGTTCATTCAAAAGTAGGAAAAGGCAAAAACAACAATAAACCCCACACACAAAAATAAAAATCGCAGTTCCAACGCGGTTCTAGGAAAAACGGCAAAGACTGACTTTCCTGTGGCGTCCCCAGTATCCCCAGCAAGAGGTGCCTGCCGGCTCAGGGCCGGGCAGCGTGGTGCCCTGGCTGGGTCCGGCCGCGGGGCGCTCGTCCCGCCTGCGCCCGCTGGCTCTATGAATGAGAGTGCCTGGAAATGAACGTGCTTTTACTGTAAGCCCGGCCCGAGGAATTCCATTCCCTCAGCTCGTTTGCATAGGGGCGGCTGCCGGCCAATCACAAGCCTTTCCGGTATCAGGCAGGGCGCGGCTCGGTGCCGCGGGCTCCTGGAATTGGCCCGCGCGCCCCCGCCGCCGCCGCGCGCTACTGTACGCAGCCGGGGTGGAGAGTCCACCGCCAGTGCGGTGGCCACGCAGCGCTCCTCGCATCCACATACCCGCACTCACACGCTCCCACGCTCGCTTGAGACCGCCATCCCGGTGCGGACGGCGGCGGCTTTGCACACCCGCGGGCTTGCGCGGCCGGTAGTCCGCCCGCCCGCCCCGGGGGACTGCCGTGAGCGGCCGCGCCAGGGGCGGCGTGGTTCGGAGACCCAGGAGGTGGAGCAGAAGGCCGATCGGCCTGGAGGGACTGAGGCCGCGCGCTGAGCCCCGAATGGTCCGGGCTCAGAGATCTGTCGGAGGGAAGCGTCCCGCGAGCCATGGAGATAGATGAAGCGGCCACCGCTAGGCTCCCGAGACCTGGGGGCCGGGCGGCCCCAAGGCCTCCGCTTTCCCGGCGTGGATGGGATTCGGCCGCGAGGGAGCCGGGAAGGGCTGAGGGCCCAGCCCGGGGAGCCGCTTGGCGCCGGTTGGCAGCCGCGGCGAAGTGGCGCTGATTCATTTACAGAGGCTAGACGGTGGTCGGTCTCCACGACCTGCTTTTTGTGTGTTGAGTTTTCTCTCTGGGTTTGTTTTCTTGGTGTTTTTCGCTGCGTCTTGACGCGGCGCGCCTCGCTCAGGTGGAGTTGAGCTTAGCGGCCAGCGAAGGAGTTCCGTAGTTCAGAAAAGACCCCCCCTCAAAGAACAAGCGACTGGAAAGAAAGTGGAAAGCCTCCGGGCGGGGTTCCCCCGGGGGGCCCAGGTCGTTCGCGCCCCGCACCCACCTCCGGCTCCCCGGAAACGGCCCCCAGGCTCCGTTCCCCGCCCGCCCGCGCGCGCGCGCCAGCCGCCCCCGGAGCTGAAGCCACCCCGGCTCTGCGCGCGGGCGGGAACATGCCCCCCGCTCCCGTCCCAGCGGCGCCGCGGGCATTTTCGCGGAGCTTAGAGGGGCCCCGGGTTCCCCCCGCTCCGCGCCACCTCCCGGCCGCGGGGCTCGCCCCCCTACACACACACTCCACGCGGAGCCCACCGGGTCCCTCCCTCGGGAGGAGGGCGCTCATCCACTGCCCCCCTCGCCTGGCACGGAGCCCTCCACGTCGACTTCGCCCTGGGCAGGGGTCCTTCGCCCGCCCCCGCCCCCTGATGGGGGACTCTCCCCACCCCCCGCCTTGGTTCCCCCTGCCGACTCGCGATTTGGGGGTGCCGGAGCGCTGCCGCCGCCGCCGCTCCGGCTTCCCCAGGGCTCCAGCGCCAAGGGGCCTGCCAGAGGCGGGGGCCGTGGCGGGCCAGCCCGCGGAGGCCTTTCCGGGCACCGCGGCCGCTTCCCCTCGCCCCAGGCCCGGAGAGGCCGGGCGGCTCGGCGCGGGCGCCAGGGGGCAGCAGGCGCCCGGCGGCCGGCCCGCGCGCCAGGGAACGCCCCCGACGGCGCGGCTGTTGCTCAGTCCTTCTGGCGGCCTTTGGGTCTCGGATAGGAACTTCAGCTGGGGAAGAAGCGAAAGGAGAAACGGCGGCCGGATCCTGCTTGCGCGGCCCGGTTCCGCCCCCCGCGCCGCTATCCCAACGGCCGGGAGGGCAGCAGGCGAACCTTCGGGCAGGGGTCCCGGCTGTCCCGACCCGCGCGTATCGGGGTCTTTTTCCCCCGAAATCCCTTGGCGGTCCCACCGTCGGCTGGTTCCAAGCCGTAGTGGCTCCGGGTGTCCCGGGCGCCCTGCGGCCAGGCCCCCTCCTTCCGACCCCGCATCTCGCCTGGTGGGCCCGTCCCCTCGCTCCTCTCGCTCCGAAAAACCTGGGACATTCCGGAACTTCCAGTATTGAGCTGTATTTTGTTTAATGGGTCTGGGAGTTGAGGGGAGTCTCAGAAAGCGCCCTTGTACTTTTCTTTAAAAGTGATTTGTGAAGAAGCCTCATTTCAGACATTGCAGGTGTAAAGACCCCCCGTCCCCTAACCGTCTTCTCTCCACCTGGGCTGAGCGATCCCAAATACCGAGCAGTCCCCAGACACCCCCCGCCTCCGCCCCGCCCCGCCACACACACACAGTCTGCGCCGGAGCCCCGGGGCCACACAGTCTCTTCTGCGCCCGGGCTCGACGCTGCCCGCTCTAGAGGCGAGTTCGGGCCGAGTGAAATCTTTCTGCTTGGGTTCGAGTGTATTTCCTCAGGAGCCTATCAAGTGCATCCCCATAGACCCTCTAGGACCGGGTCTGGGGGGACTCAAGAGTGTGGTGGAGGCAAAAATGGGCTTTGCCTCCAAGGAGGTAGCGGTCGAGGGGTGGGGGATAAGCCGCCTGCTCGGAAAACTCAAGGAAAGCTCCTCTGGGGCTGCGACCGTTTGCCTGAAACCCTCACACCTGCGAGGGGCCGCGGGCGCCCCACGCAACGCGGTCTTCCAGGTGGGAATCAGGTTTCCTTAGTAAGAGAAGAGGATTAGAGATAGATGCACCCGGTTCAGACGCAGTTTAGCTCAGAATCTCAACCAGTAAATCCCGAGTTCGAACTCCGACAAGGACAGAAGCAGCAAGGAAAGCTGCTGCTGATTTTATTTGACTGGGGCCGCCTGGCATTTGGGGTTCTCAGGACCTTGCGCAGGCTGTAACTGCGCTAAAGGGGGGGGGGGGGAAGGCTTGAAACCCAGCAATAAAACACACCGCCCCTCCTTATCGAGGAACTAAAATGAATGGAAAGCTGGCAGCCTAGGACTCAACTAAGGGGGTATCCCGAACCCCTTAATCTAAAGGGCTTTATACATGTAGCGTATGGAGTTGAATGTATTCTTTTTCCACCAGGAGCGCTCATTTAAGCGGCGATATAGAATTTCCCTTCACTTGCTTCTCTAACAGAAAAGGAAAGGAAACATTTCTGTATACACTCGTAGTGTTCCCCTGGAATAATACTAATATTTGCTTTTGTCATAATACAGTGAAAAAATTACAACGAAGCAATATGTTGGGCGGATGGATGCTTCTTCCAAATTTGCTGCATGGGGGAAATTTCCAAAAGGCTCCTAGTTGATTGAATGAAATGTGAGTTTTCACAGTGAATTGAAAAATCAGTATTTGCTTAGCTGGAAGGGGAAAATAAAACATTTCACTGGAAAACAGCTTATTGACATTTTTTTCCCCTACAACTTTAGGTAGGTAAATATATAATGATGGGAGTCTCAGAAAACATTTAAATATTACACATTTTTTACTCTTTCAAAACGCTCTCAAAAATAAGAATCTCAACCATTCTCTTAAAATCCCCTCTGTAATATATTTCTAAAATTAAATTCCTAAAAATGTAACATTTCTAAAAGAATTATTTCTGTTTTCAATGAGCATTTTAATGAAAATAAAAAGCAGAGACTGTATTTTGCTAGAGGTGGACCACATTAGTTAGTACTAATGGCACAGGAAATGAGAACAATTTTGATGGAGACTAACATACATGGAAATGTATGTATAATACAGATTGTCCGGGTTTTCAACATTGGAATTTAAATAATTAAACATCCCTTTCTCCCAGTGGATTTGAGATGATTTCACTTTTGAAATATAATTACTTTGGGGGACCAGATTCCTTCGTTTTTTCACTACATCCTTCCTCTGTGTGAATGTTTCCATGGGATTCTGTGGTTGAAATATGACTATTTCACTAACTTTGTAAATCAATTTACAACTCACAAGTAACAAATTGAGAAAGAATTTAAATTAATCTTTTTAAAAGTTAGGGATGCTTAGTAAGCATTTTGCTCATAAAAATTTTACATTAGCACTGCTATAGCAAAAGTAATAAAGTTATAACATGTAGAAGCCAAGCTTTTTTTTTTTTTTTTAGAGAGAGAGTCATATAGAGTCATTTAATAACAGCACAATGCACCTGTGGTAAACGCTGTAGAACCGAGGGTATCATTTAAGGTTTCATTAGAATGTTTTATATGTTTGACATTTACAGTATGGAAAACAGCTTTTAAATATTTTTGAATCAGCAAAAAAAAAGTCTTGATTATTTGGGTTAATAGAGATACATGGATACAATGTCATATATATGTATATATGAATATGCATGTAAATAATATAATTTGGAATCTAACATACCGTGAACGTCTCTAGATGGATTCATTCCGTGAACACATTCTGAAAGAGTAGAAAATAGGAAAATAAAAATAATTGTGTGAATATATTGACAGCAAACACCAAATTTACTGAAGTTGATTAATTGTAATTGGAACCAATGCCAGTGTGAAAACTAAATCCCGTCTCATTTTTTTGGGAGCTTGTTGCCTCTCGCACTTTTTAGCACTGGAGATTTTTATAGCATATTGTCCAGCTTTGGGTCAAAAATAACTTAAAACAGTAAATCATCATATAAAAAATGAACTGTTACATGTGCATATGGTTTTTATGTACCTTCTATCAGTGTCTCCCATCGCTAGCTAATACTAAGGTCTTTATCATTCATAGAATCACCTCTTTTAAGCTCTGTATGGGATGCAAATGTGATTTATTTCATGAATGTTAAAAATACATTTAGATAATGTAAGGGATGGATCACAATTCAAAGTGAAAACCAAACCCAAAGGGGAAAGGTGGGGGGGTATAAATTAGGAGTTTGGGATTAACATATACACACTATAAGATACAAAATAGATAATCAATAGGGACCTACTGTATAGCATATGGAACTCTAGTCAATATTCTGTAATAACCAATATGGGAAAAGAATCTGAAAAAGAATGGACATATGCGAATGTGTAACTGAATCACTTTGCTGTACACCTGGAACTAACACAATATTGTAAATCAACTATACACCAATGTAGAATAAAAATTAAAGTAAAAAAAAATTGTTGATAGGTAAGGAAAAACAAACAACAACAAAAGCTCCCAAACCCTAACTTAATACAAAAACATTAAAAAATCTGTGACATACTAGAAGCTAAATGCAAAAAGGTAAAAATATGAATAGTTTTCAAAGTGATAAAAATAACAATTTGGAATATATCTTCTAAAAGAAACTAGTAGACAAACATTATAATCATTTGCTTCCAATGATGAGATATTTTAGAAACATTTTCTTCCCACTTGATTTCCTTTCTTTCCCTTTGCTAGGAGGGGAGATTGCTTATACTGAAAGCTTTCATTCTTAAAGTGACAGATGATATCAATTGTTAAAATAATTGTCATGATAATTTCCACATATGGATCACTTACTATATACTCCTGCATGTACAGTTACAGGTAAAGTCACAGGTAAATCCATTAAGTAAAGCCATATGAAGCTATTTCTCTTTCCCTTGAATATCTGTGTATAATGTTCTGAATTTGAAATGATTTCATCAGCCTTGTTATGGATAATGGTCAGAACTGAATGATTAACATGGAGGAAACAGCATTTTTCAAAGCCTTAAGATCTGAACATTTCAAATACTGCAGACCTAGAGCTTTCAACTCCACTGCAATATTGCTTAAATAAAACCTTTAAGAAAGGAGGTAATTATTTCAGATTTCCAGATGCTGTTTAAATAGGCAGGAGAACAAGATTTTCAGCTCCTTAATTTTATGGTTTTGCTAAGCAAAAAGGGCAACTTAAATAATAAGGGGTTCTGAAGGACTGCCCTGTGATGAAAAATGAAAGGAATTAAGTACGTATAGTCTCAAAGGAGGTTTCCCTGGTGGCTCAGCGTTAAAGAATCCACCTGCCAACGCAGGAGACATGGGTTCAATCCCTGGGTTAGGAAGATACCCAAAACCAAGGACCAGGTTTTGTCTACCCTGGAGAAGGAAATTGTAATCCACTACAGTAATCTTGCCTGGGAAATCCTATGGACAGAAGAGCCTGACAGCTAGAGTCCGTAGGGTCGCAAAGAGCTGGACATGACTTAGCAACTAAACAACAACAAAATTCTCAAAAGAGCCTTCTTAAAGACACATACACACAAAATTGTGTTTTACAAGTACATAAAGTGACTCCATAAAATTTTTTTAAAAACAGAGCAGAGAAAGTGTTATTTGCACTAATTGTGAATGCTAAGGCAGAAAATAACAAATACACCCTGAAGTTAGTAAATTTAGTTTTAATAGGCATGGGGGTCAGGGGAAATTCACAGCAGTAAGATTGACCAGACAGCTGAGTTTATGCTAAAGAGACCTAACAGAATTAACCACCCTGGAAATTCTCTCCTGAGACCCTGAGAAGCCTTTCCATGTCTGAGACTGAAATAGGAGAAGCAGAGTGGAAAGGCAAGTGTTTTGTCTACACACCTAATATTTCAGTGATTCTGAGAGAAGAGCCAAGATTTTTTTTTTAACCTAAAAACAAAGGCAGAAGTGAGAGGATTTTGAAAGGTGTGCAGCGGTCTGTTGAGAGCTTTTTTCGTTTGTCATGTGTCAGTAGCTTCAAGGAGACAGCATGCATTGTTAAGTTGAGGGGTAAGAAGGGAGAGAGAAGAGGTGGGTGTCTGTACCTGAAGTCACACCTGTAGGAATTTGAAATGATTTGCCCAAGGAGTTATTAATGATGCTAGAACCTGACCTGTAAGAGAAGACAGGTCCTGGGTATTCACAACAGTGAGAGCTGACTTTGGCCAGTGTTCGCGTTCAGTCTCACCATGGCTGCTGTGTGCCAGGCCACGGCCAAAAAGCTTACCTTGCCCGATTTATTCCTTGCAACACCACCATTCCCATTCCCATTTTACAGATTAGAAACCTTACACTTGGAGAGTTTAGGAAATCTGCCTAAAGCTACTTTGCTCTTGATCTCTGTGGACACGCACACATTCTCATCCTCACATCTGGGTCTACATACGTGATGAGCTATGTTTCTTTTTGACCACAACTATGTATTTTTATCAGTGTCCTTTTTAGCCTTCTGGATGATTAAACTCTGATCTCATCTTTGACTTTTATCCTCCCTTGTCTCAAGGTCTCTATCAGAAAATAGCCCTGAAATTCTTTGCTGAGCAGAATCACCAAGTATTTAGGATTCATATTCCGAGATTATTTCCGGCCATCTACAAAGTTTGAGAGTGGGTCAAGGTCCCTTTGGCCAATAAGTGGAAGCTGTGGAGTATCAAGCAACTGATGAACACGTGTGTAAAATCCAGGAAGCTGGAGGAAGGACACACAGGGATTGGCACCACCTGGTGGGCTTTGAAAAGACCTGATTCTTGGTTAGAGATGATATTGATTTGACTCTTGGAGGTCATGTAGATTTTCACCAGGTGGTCAGTAAAACTTGGGGGTGTCTGGGGGGTTGGGAGAGAAGCCTTTCCAAGCAGAAGGATGAGCATGAGAAAGGCACGGATGAAGTTATGACACAGACTCACGGAATAGTTGGGGTGTAAGTTGGGGATCAGGTTGGGGTGTGGCAGTTTATAGGTGACACAGTGCTGGCAGACACAAACACAGACAGGTCAGAGGCAGCTTACACAAGCTGAAGCAACCTGAACTTCAGTGTGAGGGCAGCGAGTTCTCTCAGAGCCTGGAAATCTGAGAAATAACACGATGGAATCACATTTTAGGAGAATAAATCTATCAGAGGTGGATAGGTGGATTAGACAGAGTAAAGAAAGAGCAGATGAGCTATAACCTTGCCAAGCAAGACTCTTGAGCATTTAGGTGAAAAAAATGGGGACACAAAAGGAGGGACTAAAGTGAGGGAGAGGGAGGGATCTTCCCTCATTTCCCGCCCACGTGCCATTAGGAGTAGTCAGGACCAATGATGATGGATTGGAGGTGGACATCAGCAATCAGCTTGGAATGGACAGGACAAGATGCTGGTAGAATAAACAGGAGGAACCAGTGTTGTGTAAGCTGCGAAGTTGGTGATAATTTGCTAGTTTGGCCGCAATAGGAAAGTAGCACACCAAGCACGCCTTCCCCTCCTCTTATTGTTTTGGGGAGACACCGCCTGTGTCCTTATGAGTCTCTGTTTCTGGGGTTCAGGGGCAGGAAGCCACATACCTAAGTCCCTGTTCTCCAAAAGTCCTGTCTGTGATAAGGCTGATAGTTTGACCTCTGTCTGCTCCGCTTGTTTGCTTGCCTCACAGTTGGTTCTGGATCACGGGAGGACAAGGGTGTCTTGTATTGGCCTCCCTCAAGCCAACCCTGTAACTGTCTCATTCTCTTCTGATTTCATCCTCAGCCCCACACAAACACATAACCACTAGGGTCTGAACACTTTGCAAAGGAGGTTCCCTCCTCTTCAAATCCTAGACAGCCCCTTGTAAGCAATGTGTTCCCCAAGTCCCTGGGGACCAGGTCAAGTACAGACTTGATTCAGTAGGTCTGGGGGTGGGGTGGTGACTGAGGTCTTGTAATCCCAGCAGGCTCTCTGTGATGCCGCTGCTCCTGGTTCAAGGACCCCACTCAGAGTTGGCAAGGCCAGCTGCTCAGTATCCAGCAAAAACGGTGCCCAGCACTCACTAGACTGCAGTGTCGAAAAGGGGTTTGTAAACAAATTGCAAACCGACGTGAAATCTCTCTCAGATTGGACTTTTGAAATGAATGTGATGGACTGAATCTCTGTGTCCACCCTGCCTCCAAACTCATATGTTGAAGCCCTAAACCCTAATGTGATGGTCTTAACAGGAGAGGCCTTTAGGAGGTCATTGGGTTTAAACGAGGTCATGTGGGTGGGGTGCTCACGATGGACTTAGTGCCCTTGTAAGCAGAGACTGGAGCCTTTCTCTCTCCCTCTCCCTGTCATATAAGCACAGAGCAAGAAAGCAGCCAAGTATTAATACAAGCCAGGAAGAAAGTTCTCACCAGAACCCAACCATGCTGGCATTCTGATCACGGACCTCCAGCTGCCAGAACTGTAAGAAATAATTTTCTGTCGTGTAAGCCACCCAGTCTATAGTATTTTGTTACAGCAGCTGGAGTTGCCCAAGGCAATCATAATTATTGAAGCTCCCTTTGATCAGTACATCAAACCTCACACTAAAGTCTTTACATGCATTATTCCATTTAGCTTTCCAGCAGTAAACAGTCCACTATTATTTCCTTCCTTTTACAGATGAAGAAACTGAGATGCAGTTATTGGCCAGTTTGCCCCTAGATTGTCAGTCATAGCCAGCCAGTTCAATCACCTTGCAAGATTCACATCATTATGTTGTTGCCACTCAAACTTCTTTACCAGTTCTTGACAATTTGCCTTTAAACTCTGTGGGCATCTCTTTTATTCTAGAGCAGCACTGTCCACTAGAAATGTAATATGAGCCATATATGTAATGTAAAATTTTCTAATAGCCACATGAAGAAAGTAAAGAGAAATGGGTGAAATTAATTTTAATAATAAATTTAACAGTACAGCCCAAACAATTTCAACATGTAATCAATATTAACGTCGTTCATAAGATATTTTACATTATTTTTCTTTTAGTAAGTTTTCAAATTCCTCTATGTATTCCTCTTTGTATTCACAGTGTATCTCAGTTCAGTCCAGCTGTGTTTCAAGCCCTCAAATGTCACAAGGCTAGTGGCTACTATATTAGACTGTGCAGTTCAAGGGCGATAACTCAAAACACAATTCCCTCTGAAGAGCAGTTTTGCTGCTATTCAGCTTGTGCTCAAGCAAGCCCTGTTTATAACCTGCTATTAGCAAAGGCCATTAAATAATGCATCTTTTTGGACTCATATTTTCCCTCCGAGCTGTCCTGAAGTGAAGTTCAGGATTTTATTACAGCATCACTTGATTGGCTGTGTCATAAGGACACACACATACACGGTGAAAACAACTAAGCTGCAAAGGTTAGGGGCCGCTGTCATTGCCCCTAATGCATTTTCACAGCCTTGGATGAGCTACAGGTCTACCTCACGCATTGCTTGTTTCCATTTAAAGTTTAGCAACCACTGATGGCACAGCCTATACAATATGCTTTGGCTTCTTCGACTCTGAAAGAATACTACTAAAGAATCTCTTGACCGTTTCTTTTCCAACACCCTTGTGTTCTATGAAATTTGTACAGGCAACATGTATTAGAACAAGAGGTTTTATGTTTACCAGCCCATGACTTCAAGACAGAACTGCAAAGTGATTGAGGGATATTCTCAAATAGTGGCTGAGTGCTGAAGAATCGATGCTTTCAAATTGTAGAGTTGGAGAAGACTCTTGAGAGTCCCTTGGACTGCAAGGAGATCAACCCAGTCAATCCTAAAGGAAATCAACCCTGAATATTCATTGGAAGGACTGACACTGAAAGCTGAAGCTCTAATGCTTTGGCCACATGATGGAAAGAGCTGACTCATTGGAAAAGACTCTGATGCTGGGAAAGATTGAAGGCAAAAGGAGAAGGGAGCCGCAGAGAATGAGATGGTTAGATGGCATCACCAACTCAATGGACATGAGTTTGAGCAATCTCTGGGAGATAGTGGAGGACAGGGAAGCCTGGCGTGCTACAGTCTGTGGGGTCGCAAAGAGTCAGACATGACTTAGTGACTGAACAACAGCAAATAAACAGGTTTATTTTGAAATTCTGTCTATAGATGTTAAAACAAAACAAAACCACCCAAGATATCAATTAGGAAGCCATCTTCTAGTTTAAATAATGAGTTCCCATCAGTGGTGAGTCAGTTCCTGGCCTCAGTTATGTTTTTCTTCTAGTTCTCAGAAGCAACAACAAAGAAGAAATATGGAGCCAGGTTTGTAACAGAAACTACAGGTCCTGCCTCGTTGCTTTGGTTCCTTGGGGACTGTTGGAATCTTTGAAGGTCTAAGCGTCTCTTAAGAGCCAGCACCCCTGGTTTCCACCCCGTGGTGTTGCGGGTTTGATGGGACCTCAGTCTCCCCCACATTCTCTTTGCTCAGTCATGTTCCACTCTTTGTGGACCCTGTGGACTGCTGCACGCCAGGCTTCCCTGTCCTTCACTAGCATTTTCTTTGGCTCTTTTAATGAAAGGCTGAGAAACCAGTTGTGACACATAAAATTAGTTCTCAGAGTGATTTCCCCCATCCAGGCACTATGGAAAGTACCCAAGTGTCTAGGAGCTTCTCAAAGTCTGCTGCTCTTGAGAAACACACTTGAGTGTACACACTTTTCTATGGCTTTGAGTCCCCTAACTGGGGAATGTTACAGCAACCAAGTTTTCTAGCAGATCACAGAAGTAGCTTCTATTAAAAAAAACATTGCTTTTAGAGTCTGCTTTAGACATTTTAATTAATATATTTAAAACCATTTCTGCCACTATGAATTAGAAACAAAATACAAATTTTCTACAAATTTATGGTTACTAGGGGATAGGGCAGGGGAAGGAATAAATTGGAGATTGGGATTGATATATACACATTACTAAATATTAAATAACTTGTTGTATAGCACAGGAAACTCTACTCAATACTCTGTAATGACCTATACTGGAAAAGAATCTAAAAAAAAAGTGGATATTTAAAAAATACCTGATTCAGTTTTCTGTATACCTGAAACTAACGCATTATAAATCAACTATACTCCAATAAAAGTAAAATAAAAACAAACAAAAGAACCCCCAAAGAAACTAAAAAGAAACAAAGCACAAGTTTCCCAAGTTGAGGAAAGAAAAATAAATGAGAAGGTCTGAATGAATATTTAGGAATTGCAGTTATCATTTCCTAGGGTTCCTTCAACAGGGAACTCTCCTCCCCAAAGCAAGCACTTTATTTTATTCATTGTGTTTATAATTTATCTTTACTCTCTCACTGGGGCAGTTATGACAAGGGAAGTTCTGACTCTTTTCCTCCTGCATCATTTATGTTTAAAAATAGCTAGGTGAGTCAGTTTAACTGGTTCTTGGACTGCTCGACATGGGGAGGAGGGTTGGGGGTTAACCGTAGGTCTGTTTGATTAGTCCCTTTGTGCTGGCCTCAGTTTCCTCCTCTGAAAAATGAGAGCCGTGGACAAGCTTTTCCAGTTTTGTATTTAAGTGCCACTTGGAACTATGAGGAATTGAGCTGGTCTGATCCTGAATGAGGTCAGCATATGGCTGGAGTGAACTTGGATGTTGAGTGGGGAGGGGAAAGAAAAGAAAAAGGAAAACACAGGATCAACTCAAGACAAGACATTTTAAGAATGTTACCAGTTTACATAGGGTTCCTCCAACCACACATATGTCTTTTCTATTCATGCAAGCAGGCCTGAGAAGCTGTGATTTAAATACACACACAAATAACTTTGAGATTCTGCATCTTCTGGAAAATAACAGAAGTACATTGCTGTTCTGTACTATATTTTACACAGGGCTGAGATCAGAGAGGCACTAGCAGTAAAGAACCCTCCTGCCAATGCAGGAGACACAAGAGACTAGAATTCAATCCCTGGTTTGGGAAGATCCCCTGGAAGAGGGCATGGCAACCCAGGATCCTTGCCTGGAGAATCCCATGGACAGAGGAGCCTGATGGGCTACAGTCCATGGGGGTCTCAAAGAACTGGATAAATTAAAAGACGTTTACTCCTTGGAAGGAAAGTTACGACCAACCTAGATAGCATATTCAAAAGCAGAGACATTACTTTGCCAACAAAGGTCAGTCTAGTCAAGGCTATGGTTTTTCCAGTGGTCATGTATGGATGTGAGAGTTAGACTGTGAAGAAAGCTGAGAGCTAAAGAATTGATGCTTTTAAAGTGTGGTGTTGGAGAAGACTCTTGAGAGTCCCTTGGACTGCAAGGAGATCCAACCAGTCCATTCTGAAGGAGATCAGCCCTGGGATTTCTTTGGAAGGAATGATGTTAAAGCTGAAACTCCAGTACTTTGGCCACCTCATGTGAAGAGTTGACTCACTGGAAAAGACCCTGATGCTGGGAGGGATTGGGGGCAGGAGGAGAAGGGGACGACAGAAGATGAGATGGCTGGATGACATCACCAACATGAGTTTGAGTGAACTCTGGGAGTTGATGATGGACAGGGAGGCCTGGCGTGCTGCAATTCATGGGGTGGCAAAGAGTTGGACACGACTGAGTGACTGAACTGAAAGCAATGCAGCAGGAGATTAGAAGTAGATATTTACTCATAAATATTACCTATAATTTATTACCACAATTGTTTAAAAATATTAAAATTCATCATTTTTACTAATTCTGTTTCTCTATGTCAACCCAACTAGTGAGGTTTAACTCTATACTGTATTATGAAATGATAACTAAAACATAATATGCATATATGCTGCTGCTGCTGCTGCTAAGTCACTTCAGTCGTGTCCGACTCTGTGCGACCCCATAGACAGAAGCTCACCAGGCTCCCCTGCCCCTGGGATTCTCCAGGCAAGAACACTGGCGTGGGTTGCCATTTCCTTCTCCAATGCAGGAAAGTGAAAAGTGAAAGTGAAGTCGCTCGGTCGTGTCCGACTCCTAGCGACCCCATGGACTGGAGCCTACCAGGCTCCTCCGTCCATGGGATTTTCCAGGCAAAAGTACTGGGGTGGGGTGCCATTGCCTTCCCCTATATGCATATATAACATACTTTAATTCTTTTAGAATAAATAGCTACAAAGTTCCTCATCATTATTATTACAACTGTGCATCAAATTGGAGCTTTTTTCCAATTGAAATAAAAATTTTTCTATCTATGATCCCATGTAGACTGCAGAGAAATTTCTCCAAATATAGCAGAACTTTCTAGAAAGAGAATGTAAAGGCCTGAGATAAACCTTGGGTGCTGACTCCCAATCTGTCCTGAACATGGAAATCTACCTAAGAATCAAGAATAAGCAGTCATATTTAAAATGGATAACCAACAAGGACCTACTGTATAGTAAGGGAAATTCTGCCTAATACTGTATGCCAGACTGGATGGGAGGGGAGTTTGGGGGAGAAAGGATACATGTATATGTATGGCTGAGTCCCTTCACTGTTCACCTGAAACTATCACAGCATTGTTTGTTAATCAACTATGCCCCAATACAAAAGTTTTTTTAAAAAGTTTAAGAATTTTTTTCCTTCTTTATAAAGTTTTTTTTTTAAATTAAAATATAGTTGATTTTTGAGGCTTCCATGATAGCTCAGTTGGTAAAGAATTGCCTGCAATGCAGGAGACCCCAGTTTGATCCCTGGGTTGGGAAGATCCCCTGGAGAAGGGAAAGGCTACTCCGTGTTCTGAAGAATTCCATGGACTGTATAGTCCAAAGAGTGTCGCAAAGAGTCGTGTACGTGTCGCAAAGAGTCGAACACGACTAAGAGACTTTCACTTCACTTTCACTTCATAGTTGATTTATTCTATTAATTCCAGGTGTATAAAGTTGTTTTTAATTATGTTTTCCCAATGAAATATCATTTTATAATTAAAAATAAATAATATTGTTTATAAAAAGAGTGAAGGAATTGTTGAGATAGCTGTGATAGATCCATTTTATTGATCAATTAAATTATAAATTGCCAAATGTTGATTTTAGAGTGTTTTTCCAGGCACTAAAAATGAATCTTTTGTATTAACCCTTCTGTCTTCAGATTTGAAGAACAGAATTTTGAATGGAATAATGGATTAAAAAACTATCATTATCCTACTTGCTGTGAGGTCATGGAATTATATGCCACAAAAAAACTTGGAAATTTCATGTTGTAGTATGCAATAAAAAAGACCTAAAAGAATCAGCAACAATGAAAGCAATCATTCTACGAAACTACATTTTCTAAGTTTCATAAAAATCTTAAGATCTGCATTGTAATGTTTACATATTTTTAGATTACAATAATACTATTAAATAATATTATATAATCGATGTTCCAGTAATAATCACATTTCTATGGATAATGCTCCAGTGAGTGAAGTAAGGTAATAACAATTCTGTAACAACTAATAAGGACATATTGTATTACACATGGAACACAGTCAATATTTTATAACTATAAATGGAATATAACCTTTTAAAAACTGTAAATAACTGGATTGTACACCTGTAACATATATATTGTACAGCAACTGTATGTCAATTAAAAATTTGTTTTAATTAAAACAATTTTGGGTAAGATTTTTTAGGAAACATATTGCCTATTTCTCAATCAATCAATGGTCAAGTCAGATTTAAACCTAAGGATAGGATTATCTTGGACTTCCTTAGAAAAATGTTATGCATGCACACTCAGTCATGTCCAACTCCTTGTGACTCCATGGACTGTAGCCCACCAGGCTCCTCGGTCCATGGGATTTCCCAGGCAAGATTCCTGTAGTGGGTTGCCATTTCCTGTTCCCGGATATCATCTCAACCAGGGACTGAACCCAAGACTTTTGCGCCCCTTGGGTTCCCTGCACTGACAGGCAGATTCTTTAACACTGAGCTACTTGGGAAGCCTGAAAAATGCTATAATTCAAACCTGCTCAAAAAAAATGAAACAAATTTTGCTATCTTTTTTGAAAGAATAATGGTGCTAATTCTAGAGAGTTCACCTCTTCTTAAAAGGTAGAGTGGAAGAATGAAATAATCTTTAATGAAATTACAGCTGAAAAATAGCTATTATCTGTTAGCTAATTGCCAATTTGTACTTCTATGTTCAATGAAAGCAATCTACAGAGATCATCCAAAACTTATTAGAAATGATTAAATACATAAACTCCAAGACTTTTTGTCACATATTTTTGCAGAATTGGTAATGTTTTTTTTTTTTTTTTTAATAGCAAGAGCAAAGGAACAGATGACAGTCCAAATATGATGACAAATAAACCCCCAAATGAACTCAGGTTCTTTTCTAGCTGAACTACTGATTTGGAAGTTCACTAATGTTTCACAACTACAAAACGAGTAATTCTTATTTCTCTTGACACCTTAACAATGCCAATTCCATGAATATACCCAGCCTAAGGAGAATTTCACAAGTGTTATTGGGAAATAAAGTACTCCAGGAGAAGGCAATGGCACCCCACTCCAGTACTTTTGCCTGGAAAATCTCATGGACAGAGGAGCCTGGTGGGCTGCAGTCCATGGGGGTTGCTAAGAGTCAGACACGACTGAGCGACTTCACTTTCACTTTTCACTTTCATGCAGTGGAGAAGGAAATGGCAACCCACTCCAGTGTTCTTGCCTGGAGAATCCCAGGGATGCGGAGCCTGGTGGGCTGCCGTCTATGGGGTCACACATAGTCGGACACGACTGAAGCGACTTAGCAGCAGCAGCAGCAGCAGCAGAGTAAGTTTTGAAAAGGGGCATGTAGTAAGTATTTATATAAAAGTGGATTTGAATAATTTTTAAAAAGCATTCAATTTTAAGAAGTTCTTTAATTGTCAAGTTCTCCATTTAGGAAGGATCTCACTTTTTTTTGAGAAAAATATCCCAGATCAAGTCTATTTCCTTGCCACTTATGAAATAGGAAATATTTATTTAGCTAAGAACTTTCTTTTGCTGAAGACATGAGGTAATGACATGGACTTCTAAGGAGGAAAGAAGAAAACTTAACCCAGTGCCCCAGTGAGCGGTCTCCTTTGTGCCTGTAAACACCACAGTGAGTTGTCAACCTGTGCTGACTCCAGGTTAAGGACAACCTGAAAGGAGAGTGTCCAAAAACTGCCTAGTGACCTCAGTGCAGGAGACTTGGGCAGACAGACTCTATCTCTGGATCCACACACCGTTCTAGAGATCACTATTCAATACTGGCACATTAAACAATGACATGAAGTCAGGTTTTCCCCCTCACTAACCAAGCTCACAGGAGAATTCATTTCTTTTCTTTTTGCCTCAGGCATCTATAGGCTAGCAATTTTTATTCTGTTACTGAAATGATTTTCCCCCATCTTTCCCAATTAGAGTGGAAATGGATGAAGACATCAGGTTAACCCCTTCCTTACCAGGAATGAGACGGGAACTCATATGGAAGCTTTCTTTTCACTTTTGTATATGATTTATTTTTCTAATTATGGTAAATGATGGTTCATTTAATCATACTATCTCCTAAAGACACTCCTTTAGCAAAAATGTGATAATGCCTTAAGGTAAAGCAGGAAAAAAACCCCCAAACAAAACAAAAGACCCCAAAACAAAACCTAAACTTCTTTTATGAGTATGTTATTGTTACTTATCATCTTTATGTGTTCTAGAATTCTTATGAATAAAACTAGATATAAATTCGGATACACCCTAAGAAGTTATAGCAATAAATGCACACTTCTTCCCTGTATTACAGAGAATAGATACAGTAAAAGTGGATTTTTCTGTTTGTTTGTTTATCCTAAGGTTGAAATATCTGGAGTTAAACACGAGAAGTGTGGATAAATATCTAGAAGCATCTGAGACACCTGAAACTTATTAGGTAAGCTCTCCCCTCCACAAATCTAAGAATAAAAACTTCTACAGAAAAATATCTTCTCTTTGTTGATCTTTAAAATTTTGGCATGTTGAAATCCAAAGTACATAGACCTCAAATAACTCCTCGGCAGAAACCCGTGAAACAAAAGTCTTTTCTCTGCTGAAGGTCTGTTTGTTTCACTTTCAACAGAAGAGAAAGGAGCATTTCTGATGTGTGTTATAAATCAGCAATCCCTCAAAAGGTGAACTCCCCATGGGACAAACTTTTGGATCTTTAAAAGCAAATATAATTTTTTTTTATTTTTTAAAGGAAAACTAATATATAAGTGTTTATATTGACTTAGTAGGTCAAATAAATAATTGATCATATTGGGAACAGCCTGCAGTAGCTCAGGACACATGACATTGGATTTGAGCTCTGCTAGGTTTTAACACGGGGAAGGCAATGGCACCCCACCCCAATACTCATGCCTGGAAAATCCCATGGATGGAGGAGCCTGGTGGGCTCTAGTCCATGGGGTCGCTAAGGGTCAGACACGACTGAGCGACTTCACTTTGACTTTTCACTTTCATGCATTGGAGAAGGAAATGGCAACCCACTCCAGTGTTCTTGCCTGGAGAATCCCAGGGACGGGGGAAGCCTGGTGAGCTTCTGTCTATGGGGTCGCACAGAGTCGGACACGACTGAAGCGACTTAGCAGCAGCAGCAGCAGGTTTTAACAGGTTTGGGGGATTCATTTACCTGAAGACGAGAGACTAGGTCACTTGACCTCTGGGGATCCCTCGTGTTACTTGTGTCTGAGAACAGAGAAAGCTGTAGAATTGATTCATCAAATCTGAAAGCTTTGTTTATGCTAGTGGACGGATAAGAATGATCGGTAACATTCGTTCAGAGCTGGAGCTGCTCTCAGGCCCAGGCAATGGGAGGAGGTCTACTCAGGACTTGTTGCTGTGTTTCAGTCGCTAAGTTATATCTGACTCTGTGTGACCCTGTGGACTACTGCAGGACACCAGGCTTCCCTGTCCCTCACTTTCTCCTAGAGTTTGCTCAAACTCACATCTTTTGGGGCTTCCCAGGTGGCGATGGTGGTAAAGAACCCGCCCGACAATGCAGGAGACATAGGAGATGCCGGTTCGATCCTTGGGTCTGGAAGGTCCCCCGGAGGAGGAGATGGCAACCCACTCCAGTATTCTTGCCTGAAGAATCCCCATGGACAGAGGAGCCTGGCGGGTTACAGCCCATAGGGTCGTAAAGAGTTGGACACGACTGAAGTGACTTAGCACGCATGCGTGTCCATTGATGCGTTATCTCATTTAATCCTCTCCATGATCTTGCTAAGTTTGGAACTCTTATCCCCTTAAGTCTAAAGAGGTTAAAGAGCGTGCTCTCGGCCTAAGCAAGAACTTGACTGGCTGCACTGAGAAATCGGTCTTTGAATTGTGTGTATTTTTAATAACCTTTTTGTCTTCATGTTTCTCAGGAAGAAGTTTCGTAGACAGTGACTTTCCAGAAGGACAGCCTTTGCTTCTGCCAGGCCGCCCATCCCCAGTTCAAGGGCATGTGGAAGCAGGTCCCCTCGAGGAATGTGACACCAAGAACTGAGCTGCTTCCGAAGCCCTGAACCCAGAGAGATGGATTAATATTTCAACGGCTTATTCTAGAATGGTACTTAAGGATGAGAGCCCATCTCAATTTGGGTTTGAGCCCAGGGCCTTACGGTTTAAATATAAAATGCATTAAAACCCTTTATTTAGACAGCCGGATGCCATTTTTAGGGAGCAGCCCCGGTTCTCCTTCTGACTTTGTTGGGAGTACAAAGCAAATAGGTGTCTCAGGGCTGTCATTAGTATTCATTATTTATTAAGACTTGATGGTGTACTCATAGCCTGGAGGGTCATGATCTTCCTGCAGTGGAAGGCTTGACCCTAAGGACAGTGCTTCCCTGGTGTACAGGCTAGCGGGGTGGGGGCACTCTCGACAGAGCAAGAAAATCACAACAGGAGGAAAACACACAGCATCACCCAGGGAGGGGTCAGGAACTCAGCTGTACATCTCTGATTTAGAAAGCAGCAGAAAGACATTGCCTTCTGAAAAGCTTCTTAACCGTGACTTCAACATCATAGATTGTGACCCATTCGATGATTTCAAATCAAACAATAATAATAACAACCACAACAGGCTTCGCTGGTGGCTCAGATGGTCAGGAATCTGCCTGCAAGGTGAAAAATCCCTGGGTCAGGAAGATCCCCTGGAGAAAGAAATGGCAACCCACTCCAGTATTCTCGCCTGGAGAATTTCGTGGACAGAGGAGTCCAGTGGGAGCACCATGGGGCTCTTTGTGAGTATGGGGTTAGGGTTAGAGTCGGACACAGCTCTAATAACGACTGTTACTATTATACATATGCAAGAAAGGGAAGCAAAAGACATAGAAGGAGATAAATTAAAGAGCACTTCACAAGTAGTCAGAACAAGTATTGCTACCTGGCCCTTTTTTCGATTGCTAGAACCATCTCCTGGGTCATGTGGTGGTGGTTTAGTCTCTAAGTCATGTCCAACTCTTTGTGACCCCATAGAATATGTAGCCCAGTAGGCTCCTCTGTCCATGGAATTTTTACCTGCAACCTACTTCCTATGGCCACTTGCAATTCAAAAATGTTTGAAAGCTTCTGGCCTAAAATGTCTTTTTTTCTTGCTACTTATTTTGTTAAAGTGACTCAGTGGGGGAGCCTCTATGACTCTCTGTGGGTCCCCTAACCTGGCTGTGCCTCTGTTACCACCCTGGCCAAGTCCAGAGCCTCTGCCATTGGCAGAAGGTTTATAGAGAAGATCCCTGTCAACCATCACTGCTGAAGCACTTGGAAAAACCAGACATGATCATCAGAAGTCAAAGATTATTATAAAACAAATCAGAGGAAAACTCTTTTGAAGTCCACTTTTCCATGGAATGGCCTCTGATCATTCTGAGGGGTGAAGAGAGTCTGAGCAAACATTTTGTACAATCTATTCATTGAACCATGATGCTGGAGAAGACTCTTGAGAGTCCCTTGGACTCCAAGGAGATCCAACCAGTCAATCCTAGAGGAAATCAATCCAGCTATTCATTGGAAGGACTGAGGCTGAAGTTGAAGCTCCAATACCTTAGTCACGTGATGCAAAGAGCTGACTCATTGGAAAAGACCCTGATGCTGGGAAAGATTGAGGGTAGAAGGAGAAAAGGGTGACAGAGGATGAGACAGTTGGATGCATCATCAACACAATGAACATGGGTTTGAGCAAACTGGGAGAGATAGTGAAGTACAGAGAAGCCTGGAGTGCTACGATTTATGGGGTCGCAAAGAGTCCAACACAACTTAGTGACTGAACAATGAACAATTCATTCTATATAGAGAAAAAAGGCTCCAAACAATGAGTGGTTTTTCCCAAATCCCCTAATAGTGACCCATCTGGGACCTTTGAACCTATGAATTAATGTCCTGTCCCCAAACCTGCTACTGTTTCAAGAGCCTTGCTGTTACTCCTTTTAAAACAGGGATAGTCTTGTGAAATTTTATTTACAGAAAATTTACAGCTCACGAGAAAGTAAATTGATTTCTTCCCTTTCAAAGTGGTTTCCTGATTGCAATCACATAAACTAAACTCCAGTCCCTGGAGAAATTGCAGGGACTGAGAAATAAATCTCCAAGGTGAGATACTGAGAATCTTTGGGAAATCTCAAGAAATAATGAAATAAGATGCAAAAAAGGAATATGACTCAACACCTACCTGAAATGTCAATCAGGAAGGGATTTTTAAAATTGTATTGGAAAGGTAGACGAGGGAATGTCTCTTTTCTCTCTTTGCTCGTCTAAACTGAAAGTAGTGAACCAAAAATATGTCACCCCAAAATGTCCCATTTGTCTTTCCAGCGGGGGGAAATGTGCTATAAAACAAAAGACTTGGATGATACAGCAAGGTCGTTGCTCAATGCTATGTTGTAACACTACTTTAACTGTCACTGAGGGCCAGGATGGCAAATATTGCATCAACTCCTCCGCAAGGTGTTTCCTGGGCTTTGCAGACAGGCTTGTTCAGGGGCGGTGCAATCTATTCTTGTGGAGGCCAGATAAAGCCTTGTGCTCTGGGCCACTATCTTTCAGTGCTGAGGCTGTAGATAACACAGTTTCACACCCGCTGCCCAAGTCCTGCTTTCCCAATTTGTAAGTCTTTATTGCTCAAGTCTTTTGTGTTTGTTTTATCAGACACAGTTTATCATCCTTCTCCAAACGCCCTTTGTCAAACTCAGCCTTTGAACTTCTTTTGCATATACGTCGAATGTGACCAATGATGCAGTATATGTAAAGGCTTATCTCCTAATTCTAAAGAAAGAGGAACAAAGTCATTGATCTTTCTGCTATAATAGACTTTTGAGGGGCCAGTGTGTGTGTGTGTGTGTGTGTGTGTGTGCACAAGTGGGCATGGATGCTGCAGGGACAGGAGGTATGATTTTGTTATCTATCTTTTTAGATATTATGCAATAGATTAAGCAAATCGTTTGTCTTTTGGTTTCTGAACAAATTAAACCTAAACATTCAGTTCAGTTCAGTTCAGTCGCTCAGTCATGTCCGACTCTTTGCGACCCCATGAATTGCAGCACGTCAGGCCTCCCTGTCCATCACCAACTCCCAGAGTTCACCCAGACTCACATCCATCGAGTCAGTGATGCCATCCAGCCATCTCATTCTCTGTCGTCCTCTTCTCCTCTTAATCCCTCCCACCATCAGAGTCTTTTCCAATGAGTCAACTCTTTGCATGAGGTGGCCAAAATACTGGAGTTTCAGCTTTAGCATCATTCCTTCCAAAGAAATCCCACGCTGATCTCCTTCAGAATGGACTGGTTGGATCTCCTTGTAGTCCAAGGGACTCTGAAGAGTCTTCTCCAACACCACAGTTCAAAAGCATCAATTCTTCGGCGCTCAGCCTTCTTCACAGTCCAACTCTCACATCCATACATGACCACAGGAAAGACCATAGCCTTGACTAGGCAAACTTTTGTTGGCAAAGTAATGTCTCTGCTTTTGAATATGTGATCTAGGTTGGTCATAACTTTCCTTCCAAGGAGTAAGCGTCTTTTAATTTCATGGCTGCAGTCACCATCTGTAGTGATTTTGGAGCCCCCCAAAATAAAGTCTGACACTGTTTCCACTGTTTGCCCATCTATTTGCCATGAAGTGGTGGGACCAGATGCCATGATCTTAGTTTTTTGAATGTTGAGCTTTAAGTCCACTTTTTCACTCTCCTCTTTCACTTTCATCAAGAGGCTTTTGAGTTCCTCTTCACTTTCTGCCATAAGGGTGGTGTCATCTGCATATCTGAAGTTATTGACATTATTCCTGGAAATCTTGATTCCAGCTTATGCTTCTTCCATCCCAGCATTTCTCATGATGTACTCTGCATATAAGTATGATATGCCACTCTGCATATAAGTACGATATGCCAGCCAATTTGGAAAACTCAGCAGTGGCCACAGGACTGGAAAAGGTCAGTTTTCATTCCAATCCCAAAGAAAGGCAATGCCAAAGAATGCTCAAACAACCACACAATTGCACTCATCTCACACGCTAGTAAAGTAGTGCTCAAAATTCTCCAAGCCAGACTTCAGCAATATGTGAACTGTGAACTTCCTGATGTTCAAGCTGGTTTTAGGAAAGGCAGAGGAACCAGAGATCAAATTGCCAACATCCGCTGGATCATGGAAAAAGCAAGAGAGTTCCAGAAAAACATATATTTCTGCTTTATTGACTATGCCAAAGCCTTTGACTGTGTGGATCACAAGAAACTGTGGAAAATTCTGAAAGAGATGGGAATACCAGATCACCTGACCTGCCTCTTGAGAAATCTGTATGCAGGTCAGGAAGCAACAGTTAGAATTGGACATGGAACAACAGACTGGTTCCAAATAGGAAAAGGAGTGCGTCAAGGCTGTATATTGTCATTCTGCTCATTTAACCTAAACATTAAGGCAGCACAAAAATTGCTATCAGCCTGTTTTGGATGGTGCTAAAAGATGGGGCTGACCTTGAGGGTCTTGTTCACTGCGTGGGTCTTGTCCCCTGCGTGGACAGCACATCAGGACAATTCCATGTTCCTTTTGTGTGCAGTTTGTGCACACACAAAACTAAGATTCTTGCTCTCCTCTCATTTGATATGAGCACCCATCCTCACACGAGGGACTGATGCTCTTTCACATCGTTTATGGGCTTCCCTGGTGGCTCAGATGGTAAAGGATCGGCCTACAATGCGGGAGACCTGGGTTCAATCCCTGGGTTGGGATGATCCTCTAGAGGAGGGCATGGCCACCTACTCTAGTATCCTTGCCTGGAGAATCCCATAGACAGAGGAAGCTGGCGGGCTACAGTCCATCACATCATTTATATCTCCTTTACATGGCAAGCAGATGGAGTTCATTTGGATCACACCAGAAAGGTTTATAACTCTGTCCCTCCCTTTTCATTTGTTTTATGCAAAATCTCAACAGTGCTCTGTGAAAATCAACCAGAAAAGGAGAGGTGGGGCCAGATGAGGGTGCACTGTTCCCTTCTGGGACACAGAGGCAACTTCTTTTTTTAAAAAATATATTTTTTGTTTGTTTATTTATTTGGCTGTGCCAGGCAGCTCATACACTGTACCCAACACAGAGAAGGTTGAGTGCTTATGGGGACAATATTACACTTCTTTAAAAAATAGACGAAGATCATGGCATCTGGTCCTATCTCTTCATGGCAAATCAATGGGGGAAAGTGGAAATGGTGTTAGATTTCATTTTCATGGGCTCCAAAATTACAGTGGACAGCAACTGCAGCCACAAAATTAAGACACTCACTCCTTGGAAGAAAACCAATGACAAACCTAAAAAAGCAGAGACATCAAAATTCCAACAAAATTCCACTAGTAAAAGCTATGGTTTTTCCAGTAGTCATGAACAGTTGTGAGAGTTGAACCATAAAGGAGGCTGAGCACCAAAGAATTGATGCTTTTGAACTGTGGGGTTGGAGAAGACTCTTGAGAGTTCCTTGGACTGCAAGGAGATCCAACCAGTCAATCCTAAAGGAAATCAAGCCTGAATATGCATTGGAAGGGCTGATGCTGAGGCTCCAATACTTTGGTCACCTGATGCAAAGAGCTGACTCATTGGAAAAGACCCCGATGCTGGGAAAGATTGAAGGCAGGAGGAGAAGAAGGGGACGATAGAGGATGAAATTAGATAGCATCACTGACTCAATGGACATGAGTTTGAGCCAACTCTGGGAGTTGGTGATGGACAGGCAAGCCTGGCGTGCTGTAATCCATGGGGTCACAAAGAGTCAGACATGACTTAGTGACTGAACAACAACAACAAAAACAAACAAACAGATGACGTGTCTCATATCCTGCATGTCCCTGGAGGGAGATGCAGAGGATGGTGAGTGCTGAGATGAGTCAGGAGGGATCGAGGCTCTCTGGAGCCAGCCAGACCATCCTTTCTTCACTGGCGGGAAGGTGAGCTTCTCTCAGGGTTCGAAAGAGAAGCAGATATGCCTCTTCAAGATTCAAACCTGCTCTTTTGAGTTCTGGGTCCTCTCATCAAATGTCCTCACTTCTCATTGCCTCTTCCCCTTTTTCTTTTTTCTCCTCCTTTGAAACGCTTCCCTGCCGGCTTGCACTTGGGCCACTCTGCAGTGTTTTATGGCTGAAAGAACACCACCAGGCCAGTATGGACAGTGAAACAAGCCAACGGATTCGGTTTTAAAGAAATTGAAATGTGCACCAACTGACCCTGGAATCAGCTTCCACCAACAGCTGGACTCCTGGCTTAGCTCCCCCTTCCCCAGGGACTCACAGACTTCTCCCATCCTAGGCCAGCCATCCTGGAAAACCAAAGTTTCTGGGTGGGGTCCTGAGTCATGCCCCACGGCTCCCTGGTGTCTGGCAAGTGAGCGAAGAACTTGGCTTCTGTTGCTGCCTCACCTTCCCCGCTCCCCGCTAGCTGGAGGCTCTGGGCTCTCCCAGGTCCTAGTTTTTCTCCTTTCCTGATCCAATCGTCAGTGATGAAGATCGTTTTCAAGACGTACCTACTTTTTCTAGTGGGGTATTCATTTGGGCTTCTGGGAACTAAGAACAAATGAATTGGTTCTTTCTGAAGTCAAGACCTGCATAATGAAAGCAACACGTGGAGGCGGAAAGCTCCCTTGTGCATCGTCCTGTCCATCACGAGTCCTCAATGTGGCACTAAAGCTCCCCGTCCCCCACTGAAACCCAGCACCAGACAGAAGCCTCCCTGCCTACCCCTGGGCACACGGGACAGAACCCTTCCCAGTGGGTGTCATCCTTACTCGTCAGCATCGGGCACTATGGGTGGGCTTGTGAGTGAATCACACACCAGTTAGGACTCCTAATAAGCATGTTGGCACATTGGTTGGCATGCCCTCCTCCAGGGGATTTTCCTGATCCAAGGACTCTCATTAAGTACTTTTCATGAATGAATGAGTGAATGGACCAATGAATGATGAGGACCAGTGGCAGCCACCTCCCCTCCAGCCTGCTGTGCCCTGAGGCAACTCAGGTCTCATATTGAGGGGGGACTGATTGCAGGTGTGGAGTGCTGAAAAAGCATCTCCCTTTATGACTTGCTTCTTTTAATTTCCAGGTCTCAGTCTGGGAGCCTGGGGAATTGCGCCCCTGTTTCTGACTCTTGTTGCCTTGAGGGTTTTGGAGGTTGACATGGTCAGCAACCCCAAGAAGCACCTCGGATGGCCTGTGAGTTTCAGACACAGCGATAATCACAGCTGGCCCACAGCCAGAGGAGGAGGCATCCTACTAACAGGAGCAGTGGATGCTTTGGTTATGCAAATGTATGATTGTTTTTTTTTTTTTCTCACTTGGATGGTAAATGTTTCTGGTTAAATCAAAACCAAAGAAACACAGTAAGGGAGACTCATCTGTCTAGACCTCCCCATATCCCAGTGCTTCAGCCTAGGCCCTCATCCTACACCTACAGACCATTGTTTTCTCCATCTTTGGGATGCAGGCTCAATTGAGGTGGGAGGGATTCTCTCTACATTTGGGAAACCCACATCTGATGGGTATCTGAAGTGCCAGGCCAGTCTTAGCATTGTTCCTGGCTATGCAGGACTCAGATGAATGAGCATCTTTGGATCCAAGCTAGTCTGAGTTGATACAAACCAGGGCCTGGGAGAAGCTCTGGCCTTTCCACCCAGGCGGCCCCATGGGCCCAGGCCAGGCTGGGGACAGGCCTAGAACTGCAGGAGCAGGGAGAGTGGTGGGCCTTGCAGGAGCTTGTCTCTGGGGCGAGTGAGACTTCAGCAAAGAAAGAAGCCTACAGGGCTTTGCATAGAGCTGCCCATCTACCAATGAATGGAGATGAACAGACCAGAGTAGACCTTCTACAGTCTTGTCTGAAGGATTAGGGACATGTGTTGACAAACCCAGAGCTAGCTAGCCTAGCATCATGGGGTAGACTTTAGCAGCATCAGCAAATTCCTACTTTTCTGCTCCATGCCTCCGAAGCTTTGTCACTTTCTCTCTCCCCTTCTCCCTCTCTTCTTTTTGGTCCCTTCAACTTTGTACAATTTTCATTTGGAATTCGGGGCATCTTTTGAACCACCCTGTGACACAGGGCTTCAGGTAGGGGCAGGCAGTGGGGACCTTTAGGTTATATTCTTTAATAATTCACATGGCAGCTTTGTAAGGATACTCTTAACTGCTTCTTAAAAGTAATTAATTGATTTTCTGACATATCAGTTAACCATGTATTCCACTGACACGAAGTTGCATTGAGGTTCTTGATTGGGTTGAATAACGTGGCTTAAATTCAGCACAGAGTTTAGCTTCAGAGACTCTAAAAATATGCATCTATAAAAGGAAAGGTTTTTTTTTTCTTTTTTTTTTTTTTTTCACATGGAGTGTTGTCTAAAAATCTAAACCATATGTACTTTCTGGGCCTGTCAATGGGCTAAAACATAGGTTCCAGTGTGTGTAGCTGCTCAGATGTCGAACATTCAAGAAGCATGAAATAACCTACTGTTTACTCAATACGGTCAACATTCTGGACGAACATTCGCCCGGGGTCTGTGGGAGGAATTCACTCTCTCAGTCGATGTCTGACAGGAGGAACACCATCAAAACACAGTTTGCTCAGGACTCTTAGAAGAAGGCAGACCAATTGTCTGCTGGGGGTGGTCACCCATCTCCTGGCAGACCGAGTCTTTCTGTAGCTAAGTTTGGAGGATCCTTTACGGCTGCCCATGATGGAGGCATTCTGCATAGAGAGGATTCCCATCCACGGTGCAGACTTTATTAATGGGGACATGAAGACGCAGACTACTTAAGTGGCTTGCCCTGGGTCATGCAGTGAGTCAGAACAAGGTCTTCTGACATCGAAGTCTCTGTAGGGATTCATGTGACAGAATTTTGCAATGAGGATATGGGGGATATTAAAGTGTTATACCTGCCAGGAAGTTGTCGTGTATATTTGAGCATTGATGGCGCCTGTGATGCAAAACTCTTTAGAATAAACTTTCAAGGAACCAGGGTTTCTTCCTCATTCCCGAAGCTGGCTGCTACTTGGAAGCACCCCCCGAGACAGACACACACACACACACAGGGAGTCGGGCTCTTGTCTCACCCCTTCACTTGGTGAGTTGGTGGGTTTGGGAGAAGGGACCGATGCATGTGGGAACTTGGTCCCCTCCCTTTCTCCTCCGGGGGCTGGTGACTGCAGGAGGAACACACTTTGGTCTGTGTCTTTGTGTGGTGTGTTTTTCAAGCACAGCACTGGTGCAAGGTGCCTGAGACTGAGAGTGAGTCTATTGGATACTGAGTGCATTGTTGTGGGGGAGATCAGGCATTAGCTTTGCTGTCGTTCTGCAGCCTGGCTTTGAGCAGCAGTACAGCTGGCCTTTGGACCTGCGTCTATGCCACTCCTTTCTGTCTGTCACATTATTGATTCAGGATTCAGGAAGGCTGTCATTGATTGGACGTGCTTCAGTCTTCAGTGTTCACAGAGTATAGAGCATCTGAACATGAAGCTGGGATACAGGCTCATAGGAGAACGAGCCCATGTGAACTTGATATACTCAACTCAGGGAGCTGAGTCTGGCTTCCTGGCTCTGTTACTTCTCTTGGATTGGTCAATGAATCACTTTCCTGAATCATGGAATGAGAACAGTTCTTCCCTTATAGCCCTGTTATGAGGATCTGATGAAATATCCTATAAGACTAATCTTCGACTGTATTTAGCCAATCTGTTGCCTTATTGTGGCTTGGACATCTTGAACTTGAACTATTTCTATTGCAAACTATCAGAAGAAGGACATATAAAAGTATTTAAAAACCTTAAAACATTTCTACATCGTGCTACTTTCTGTTTAGTCGTAAAGTCATGTCCGATTCTTTGGAACCCCATGGACTGCAATACGCCAGGCTTCCCTGTTTCTCACCATCTCCTGATATTTGCCCACATTCATGTCCATTGCATCCGTGATGCCATCCAACCATCTCATCCTCTGTTGCCCTTTTCTCCTGCTGCCTTCAATCTTTCCCAATTGTGCTACTTTACCTTTTACTAATTTGAGAACATTTTAAGCTCTGACTGAGTCTTACAAGGAGGAAAATGTAATGGAAGAATGAAAAGCCAGGTGGAAAAAAAGGGAGTGGACCTTTTAAGAGGTGGGAGAGCAGTAAGAAACACCACGCAAGTAAATTTCAGCTTATCACCCATCTGATACTGCTGAGAACAGACTTGGACTTGACATTCACATTTAGTGATTATTCGAATTATCATTCCTTCCTCCTTGTTGAGTCCAACCCAAGTGTGTGTAAAGACACAAGCTCATAGCACTTGCTTTGATTTCACAGAAGGGTTGCCCCATGGTGAACCACAAAGGAGAAAAGCATTTTAAACTCATTGAAGAAGAGTTATATGCAAATGTAAAAGGTTCTTATTGATATGTATATGCCACTCTAGTTTGATGGCATCTGTTACTGAGTTTGTTGCTTCTTGGCAAAGTGCAAAGTGTTGTCAGACTAAAGAAATAAAGGCAAGAGATCCAGAATGTTTGGATGACTCATTACAGAATTATCTTCAAATTTTAATGCTTGGCAAATTCCATCTTTTTTTCTAAGTCAGTGTTATTTTGCTGACATGGAGAACAAACCATAACATTTTAAATATATGAAAAAAAAAGTATGCTCAAGGGTCCCAAGTGTTGAATATCAAGAGCCTCTTCACGTTTTTTGTCTTGGGAAGTGAAAAGCTTTTACCTTGAGATGGAAGGTGTCTTCTTTATTCTTTAAGTATGATAATAGGAGATCCAAGCAGATTCAATCATGCATATTCTGAAAGTTACTCAGGTTTAACAATAGAAGACTTTGGGTAGAGGGAGTAGGGAAAGGGACATCAATTATTTACCATGGCCCTGGAGATGGAAGACAGTCTCAAGATTTTGCTGAAGTCACTGATTGATTTTCTGACCCAACAAGGGAAATGAAACTCCAGTGGCTTGTTGGTTTTACACATCTGACACACCACCCCCTGTTCAGTGCACAGCTGCATTTCAGGTTCTAGAAGTTTGTGTCCCAGGGCAGGGGAAAGGCTGGTGATCTCTGACACCTTAAAGTGATTACAACCAAACTTCTCTGATGCTCCAGTGGTTTAAGAATCTGCCTGCTGACGCAGGAGACATGGGTTCAATCCCTAGTCCCGGAAGATTCCACGTGCCGTGGACCATCTAAGCCCATGTGCCACAACTACTGAGCTGGTGCCCTAGATCCTGTGTGCTGCAACAAGAGAAGCAGCTAGAGAGCAGCCAATGCTTACTGCACCTAGAGAAAGCCCGCGTGCAGCTACGAAGATCCACCACAGCCAAAAATAATAAAATAGACAGATAATAAAACAAAAAATGAATACCTTTAAAGTTCTTGATGCAATCAATAAAATATGAATTCCATAGTCACGCAAGCACTTTGCACCCATATACAAAGACCTGGCCTGGTTATTCTCAAGGAGTAATATCTACTAAAGGCACGGCCCCAACCCTTATCCGATGCACAGTCCAGAAGGAGTGGCTGTTTGATCGCCAAATACTGTTTAATGTAGATTATAATGAATGTGATGATGGAGGAATAAACATAGTGTCAAGGGAGCTTAGGAAAGGGGAGAAACGAGCTCCATCTGGAAGAGGGCTGGGGACGCTTTGAGGAAGAGATGGAGGGAGGTGTGAGCCTGGAGAGAGTGTAGGCTTTGGGAAGAGACTTTAAGATAGCTCCCAGGACATGAGCAAGGGAGGAAGGACTCACAGGGGATGTGATGGATGCAGGACACAGCTGCAGTACATGCTGGCCTGGGGAACAGAAGGTCCAGGAGGGATTGGAGGCTGCAGGGAGGCCAGCCACATCAAGGGGTAGCACCTACTGGGTGCTTACTGTGGGCTGCCAGGCACTAAGTCAGTCCTGTATGGATATTATCTAGTTTACTGCTCCTAATAACCCTTCAGTTAAACATCAGATTTATAGAGAGTCTTCTCTAGTAGCTCAGCTGGTAAAGACTCCTCCTGCAATGCAGGAGTCTCCAGTTCGATTCCTGGGTCAGGAAGATTCCCTGGAGAAGGGATAGTCTACCCACTCCAGAACTTTTGGGCTTCTCTGGTGGCTCAGCTGGTAAAGAATCTGCTGGCAATGCGGGAGACCTGGGTTCGATCCCTGGGTTGGGAAGATCCCTTGGAGAAGGGAAAGGCTACCCACTCCAGTATTCTGGCCTGGAGAATTCCATGGACTATCCAGTTGCAAGGAGTCAGACATGACTTTCACTTTCATTTTCTTTCAAAGAGAGTCAGTAATGTCTCCAACTCCACTGAGACCATAAGTGCAGAGACAGAACCTGGACTCTGTTCTGTCTGCCATCGGCCAAGCCCCTGCCCTGAATGCCTTCTGCTCCCTGTATAATGTGAAGTCCTATAACCAAGTCTGTCCCTAAGGGGTTTGGAGATTAAAGTTTTGACTCCAATTCCAAAGTATATATGGGGCTGAGGGGCTTCCCTACACACTCAAGGAATTCTTTCTCTTTTTATTTTTTAAAATTTTTATTTAAATTTATTTCGATTGGAGGATATTGCTTTACAATATTGTGTTGTTTCTGCCATATATGGATGGTTATGTTTCAATATATGATTGAACATGAATCAGCCATAGGTACACATATGTCCCCTCCTTCTGAAACCTCCCACCCACCTCCCGCCCCATGGCACTCTTCTAGACTGTTAACACTGGATTTGAGCTCCCTACATCATACAGCAAATATCTACTAGCTATCTAATTTTACATTTGGTAATGTATATATTTCAATGCTTTGAACTCTCTCAATTCATCCCACCCTCTCCTTCCTTCCGCTGTGTCCAGAAGTCTGTTCTCTATGTCTGTATCTCCACTGCTGCCCTGGAGACCGGTTCATCAGTACTATCTTTCTAAATTCCATGTATAAGTGTTAATACATGATATTTGTTTTTCTCTTTCTGACTTACTTCACTCTGTATAATAGGTTCTAGGTTCATCCACCTCATTAAAACTGAGTCATATACATTCCTTTTTATGCCCAAATAATACTCGATCGTATATATGTACCACATTTTTCTCTCTTTCTGACTGAAATACAGTTTATTTATAGTGTTGTGTTAGTTTCAGGTGTATAGCAGAGTGATTCAGTTACAGATATATATGTATGTCTTTCTCTTATTTAGATTCTTTCCCCTTATTTTATATTAAGTATAATACCCTGTTATACAGTAAGTCCCAAGGAATTCTCGGACACCAGCTGGTGTCCTACAAGTCAACTCAATTCTGACACTACCTACCTGGAGACAACATCAGATCTCACCAGTTAAGGGCTCAGTCCTACAAGACTGCCCACACCCCTCCCATAAGACACAGATGTCAAGTGCAAGTCCAGGTTGTCACCAGCTATGAACTGGAGGTTCCAAAGACCTCCTTTCTTGGGTTTGATTAATTTGCTGGAGTGGGTCAGAGAACTCAGAGCAACATTTTACCTACTAGATCAAGATCACTGGTTCACTGGAAAAGCCGGATAGAAGAGATGCCTAGAGTGAGGTATGGGAAAAGGGCCCAGAGTGTGCCTGCTCCTTTTTCAGTAGGCAGCTCTCCTCACCTCTGTGTGTTACCAGCCCGGAAGTTCTCCCAACCTCGACCTTTTGGAGTTTTGTGAAGACTTCATTCGATAGGCCGATTAAATCATTAGCCATTGGGACTTGAACTTAACCTCTAGCACTCTCCCTTCACCCCCCGCTCTGCCCAGAGGTTGGTGGTTGGGGTGGGACTCATAGTTCTAAACCTCCAATCACATCGTTGGTTCTCCTGGCAAACAGCCCCCATCCTGGGGTGCCATCCCAAAGTCACCTTATTATACCACAAAAGACTTCTTTATCACTCTCATCACAGGAAATTCCAATGGTTTTAGGTGCTCTGTGTCAGAAATGGGACAAAGGCCAAATATATGATTTCTTATTATAAATCACAATGTCACAGGAGACTTGTTTCCCAAGAACAGGCAGCCATTATTGAGGCACCACAAGACTGATGCTGAAGCTGAAGCTCCAATACTTTGGCCATTTGACACGAAGAGCTGACTCACTGGAAAAGCCCCTGCTGCTGGGAAAGATTGAAGGCAGGAGGAGAAGGGGATGACAGAGGATGAGATGGTAGGATGGCATCACCGGCTCAATGGACATGCGTTTGAGCAAGCTCTGGCACACAGTGAAGGACAGGGAAGCCAGAAGTGCTGCAGGTCATGGGGTCACGAAGAGCTGAACCCGACTTAGAGACTGAGCAACAACCACAAATAGTCCTGAGCACACCCTTGCTTCAGGGAGAGCATCAGGGATCCACGGGAAGGACAAGTTTGAGTGGGCTGGGATTAGAAGCCCATAGACCATTTAGGAGATAAGAAGGTGGACTTGGTGAGGGGCTGGTGGCAGCCATGGAAAGGGAAGGCAGATGGAGAAGCGGTAGGGCAAAGAAGAGTCAGAACTTGGAACGGAACGTTGGGGTAGGGCTCAGGCACAGGAAGAGATGTCCAGGATTTTAGTCTGGATGGCTGGGAGATGGAACAAACCCACATAACGAATCACTAAGTGGCTTTTGGTGGAACTCAAAGCATTAGAATTCTATTAATATATGAGCATTCTACCTTCCACTTCTGAATGCATGGGTATTTGATCCTTAGGTAGTCAAAGATGTTGGGCAGAGTCATAATGCTAAGTCGAACCTAGGGTGCCTTTATACTGGATGAGAAATATAATAAAATAATGGTATCCCTTGGTATTCTTTCCTTGGAAGAAATATCTCAAAGGTGATAGATGGAAAGGTGGACAGACACAGAGAAAAAGAGAGAGAAAGTCTTCTGTGTTTAGCCCTCATGTAAGTGCTGAAATGAATGTGGAGTCTGGCAGGTATGAAAGGCAAGCCAATTATCACCACTGGAACTTGGAAGCAACGTGTGAGATGGCTCAACAGAACCCCAGACACATAAACGGGAGAATAAGAGATGGTTATAAATCCTTGGCTCTTGTCCAAGTTATGAAACTGTGGTAAGAACAGCTTGACCTAAGAATCACTCTGCAATAAACTGAATTTTTCCCCTGTGGGCGCTCCATGGTTGGTGACACTTCTCACCTTGAAAACCTCTTGAGAACGTTTCTCAACACAGGTCTATGACAGTTGTCCTCTGGTTACGAGTTGAAAAAGTCTGGCCAGTCATCAGAACTGAGAAATTAACATTTCATTCAGTGAAGCAGTTATCCCCAGATGCAACAGGTATGTGTAAAGATCTACATTTATCAGATTATTTTCAAATTTTTTGCTTATTTTATGTACTCTGCTCTCTTATAGATGCTCTCAGTTTTTTTCTTTGTTGGGAAGAAATATGGTTTTATAATCATGAGGGCTGTATTGTCAATCTTTCACAAATTTAAAAAATTACATAAAGTAAAAATTCACAAAATAGATGTAAAATCATAATACAGTGTATTTTGAGATGGAAGTGAAAGTTGCTTAGTTGTGTCCAACTCTTTGTGAGTTCATGGACTATACAGTCCATGGAATTCTCCAGGCCAGAATACTGTAGTGGGTAGCCTTTCCCATCTCCAGGGGATCTTCCCAACCCAGAGATCGAACCCAGATCTCTCACATTGCAGGCAGATTCTTTACCAGTTGAGCCACAAGAGAAGCCCAGGGATACTGGAGTAGGTAGCCTATCCCTTCTCCAGGGGATTTTCCTGACCCAGGAATCGAACTGGAGTCTCTTGCATTGCAGGTGGATTCTTTACCAACTGAGCTATAAGGGAAGCCCAATTTTTGAGATATAGCATAATATTTAATGCCAGATGCTATTGCAGTATATCAATTCATTACAAACTAATATACCAATCCCTTTCACATCAGTGCTATGCAGTAGGTATTGTATTTTACAGATGAAGAAACTGAGCCTCAGAGGTGTTGATTAACTTGCTTAAGGTCACACAGCTAGCAGGGCTGGGAATTGAATTCAGTTTGGCTCCAGAGCACAAACTCTTAATCAGTTTCCTAAAGTGCCCACTCTTGATACCAAAACTTAACCCTTGGTGTGGATTCCGAAGTACAGTTTTTGAAAAGTGATGACCACCGAGACAAGACAGAGAGGAGAAAGAAGGTCTGATCTAGTAATCCATGAGATGACTGTGTGTTCTCAGTCATGTCTGACTCTTTGAGACCCCATGGACTGTAGCTTGCCAGGCTCCTCTGTCCATGGAATTTCCCAGGCAAGGATACTGGAGTGGGTTGACATTTTCTTCTCTGGGGAACCACTGAGAACCCGATGACTAAATTCATTTATGACTGTATTTAACATCTGCACTCTTTTGCTGGAGACCAGATGAGGGACCTCCCCAGGTCTTTTGACTTCTTGACCTATTGACCCAGCACACTATTTTACCAGCTTTGCATGGAAGTCACTGCTGTATAAGGTTTCCCCAGCACCATGGCCTGTCCTTTGCTTCAGTGGGTCTGGTGGTCTGCCCTCATTCCTCTGGGGCTTTTTCCCCACCCCGTATCTGCATGTGTCCAGCAGAGCTTGACTTGTCTGGGGAAAAATGATTGACCAAATTAGTGTGGAGATAAAAATATTTCCTTCTTTGATTGGGTGGTCTACTTCTAGAACTTAAACAAAAATAGATCCAGGAAGTGGCAGGTATTTTGGAAACTGATACTTGAGTATTATTAGATTTAGGTTTCTGCCCCAGGCAAACTTTGGAGATTTTTTTAGGAAAGACTATTTCAGATGACGGTGCTTTCCTGGTGGCTCAGAGGGTAAAGCGTCTGCCTGCAATGCAGGAGACCTGGGTTCGATCCCTGGGTCAGGAAGATCCCCTGGAGAAGGAAATGGCAACACACTCCAGTATTCTTGCCTGGAAAATCCCATGGATAGAGAAGCCTTGTAGACTACAATCCATGGGATCACAAAGAGTAGGACATGACTAATCACTTTTCATTTCAGATGAACACTTTTAGGGGTTAATCAAATAGTAAACAGAACAGGCACACCCTATTCTGCATTAGTGTTATAATTTTGAAACATGTTTGAGAACTAGCTGTAGGCATCATTCACGCAATACATTGTTTTGAGCCAGTCCTCCTGGCCAGGCACTATTTTAGGAACCTGGATAAGAGCCCGTGAACCAAAGAGCAAAAACCTCTTCCTCCGGAAAGCCGACCTTCTCAATTCAGAAGGGGAAAGCTGAACAGATTCAAGGTCCATGTTTTGCACGTGGACAAAGCAAATAACTGCTTTCAAAATAAAAAATGCTCTTTATTTTTACATCCTCGCCTTCACACTATTTGCCCTGTTTTGTTGGGGATTTTTTAGCTATTTTCTTCAAAGGATATATTTTAGCATCTTACCACATTTTATGGCCTCACCCCCAAACCCCCTTCCAAAACTGTCTGTTACTATTCTAGCAAAATGTCTATTTCTGATTCCACAACCAAAGGCTTCCCCCAAACCCCAGGTTTCCCACCTTTCCAAGCTACTTATAGGCAAGTCATCATAGATGGTGAGAGTCCCCAGTTTCTGGCCAAAAAAAGATGAAGCAGACATAAAAGCACTTGAAGCTCTTAGTACCACCTATAAGGGGATGACTCTCAATCAGAAACCCACCAAGAATTTTTCCAATTTCTAAGCAAATGGGACAGTGAGTAATAAATCTACACGAGCAGTCCCACCTTTGTTCCTGTCGTTTATGCCACACACAATTACATTCCAGAAGACACTGGAAAGCATCTTTCAGAGTGAATCTCCAGAGAAGGTCTTAACTCTTGGCCTTATCCTGTAAAGGCAATATCCTGTTCCTCATCTAAAATCTTGAATTAAAAGTTGAGTTCTCAGGCCGCCCCAATCCTCTGATGATACTGCAGAGGCTGGAACAGTTATAGACGTGTCCACATGGACAAATCACATATGCTCTAAATAAGCCCTCTGCGCAACTACCAGGAGCTTCTTAAACATGCTTTCCCCCTTTTGTATTGTAGTAAAGTGTTAGTCGCTCAGTCATGCCTGACTCTTGGTGACCCCATGGACTGCAGCCCACCACGCTCCTTTGTCCATGAGATTTTCCAGGAAAGGATACTGGAGTGGGTTGCCATTTCCTTCTCCAGGGGATCTTCCCAACCCAGGGATCAAACCCTGGCTTCTGCACTGTAGGTACAATCTTTACCGACTGAGCTACAAGGGAAGCCCATGTATTGTAGTAAACTGTACATAATTCACCATTTAAACCATTTTAAGTGGGCATTTTAAGTACTTCATCCGTGGGATGAAGTACGCTTACTTTGTTGTACAACCATCCATCTCCAGGAAATTTCCACCTTTCCAAACTGAAACTCTGTACCCACAAACACTAACTTCACATTCCTCCTTCCTCCTAACCCCTGTCACCAATATTCTGTGCTCTGTGGCTATGGCTTTGACTGCCCTACTAGGCACCCCATATAAGGGTAATCATGCAATAGTTGCCCTTTTGTGATGGGCTTATTTCCCGTAGAATGACATCTTCAAAGTTCATTTGTGTTGTAACTTGTGTCAGAATTTCTTTCCTTTTTAAGGCTGAATAATATCCTATTGTATGGTTAGACTGTATTTTTTTTTTAACCTATTCAGTGTTCGATGGACCCTGGGGCCGCTTCCAACTTTTATTAATGCTGCTCTGAACATGCTTGAACAAATATAAATGTTCTTATTCACTCTTTCGACAAATGGATTTTTAAAAATGTGGTAGGCTCACCTGTGAACACACTCCTGAAAATCTGTAACAGAATAAGGTGAACTTAACTTTTCTAGGTCGGGGAAGGCAATGGCACCCCCACCCCAGTACTTTTGCCTGGAGAATCCCATAGATGGAGGATCCTGGTAGGCTCCAGTCCATGGGGTCGCTGAGAGTCGGACACAACTGAGCGACTTCACTTTCACTTTTCACTTTCATGCATTGGAGAAGGCAATGGCACCCCACTCCAGTATTCTTGCCTGGAGAATCCCAGGGACAGTGGAGCCTGGTGGGCTGCCGTCTATGGGGTCGCACAGAGTTGGACACGACTGAAGTGACTTAGCAGCAGCAGCAGCAGCAACTTTTCTAGGACACTTTGTACCCATTCATCTGTGGGACAGACGAGTGCCCACCAGGTACTAAGCACTCTGTGAGATTTGGGGAATTCCAGTGGGTATGGTTCTGGCTTTTAAAAGAGACAGATCGCTAACTGACCGGTTAGGCTGACACCCTGTGTGCCTTCAGAAAGGTGTGTGCTGGCTAAAACAAGGGAGAATGCAGCTGCGTTTCACCTGTTCTGAACAGTCAGTGGAGGTTCTGTGTGGCGGTGATATCAGATTTAAGGGAGAAGCCCCTGAGATATGTGGTCCCTGATGTATAGTTTGGTGCAGTTCTCTTGATAGTTTTACGAGGTAAGTGCTTTATTTGCCCCTACAATATAGATAAAGAACCAAGGCTTGGAGAGAGTAAGCAATTTATCCAATGTCACACACCTAGTAAGAAGCACAGCACTTTACAGTTCTTAACTACTCTGTTATTTGGGTGTTCCAAACCAGAACTCACAAAGTAATGTGGAGGGTAGGGTGGGAGGAGGGGCATTCCAGGAAGAGGAATCAGTAAGCTGGATGCATGGTGGACTAAGGAAGGCATATGGAAGAATTAGAGAATGTCAAAGCATCTTAAGTGACCTAAAAAGCAATGGCAAAAAGCTCTTCAGCAATATGGATGGACCTAGAGATTGTCATCCTGAGTGAAGTAAGTCAGACAGAGAAAGAGAAATACTGTATTTCACCCCTTATATGTGGAATCTAAAAAGAAATGATACAAATGCACTTACAAAACAGAAAGAGACTCGAAGACTTAGAGAATGAACTTATGGTTGCCTGTACACACTGCTATATTTAAAATGGATAACCAACCAGGACATACTGTGTAGCACAGGGAACTCTGCGTAATGTCATGTGGTAGCCTGGATGGGAGGGGCCTTGGGGGAAAATGGATACATGTATATGCATGGCTGAGTCCCTTTGCTATTCACCTGAAACTAACACAGCATGGTTAATCTGGTTATAGTTAGTTAGTGTTACTTTCTCAGTTGTGTCCAACTCTTTGTGACCCTATGGACTGTAACCCATCAGGTTCCTCTGTTCATGGAATTCTCCAGGCAAGAATACTGGAATGGGTAGCCATTCTATATCCATCTTCCTGACCCAGGAATCAAACCCAGGTCTCCTGCACTACAGGCAAATCCTTTACAATTTGAAGCACCAAAGAAAGTGAAAGTGAAGTTGTTCAGGCGTGTCCGACTCTTTGCAACCCCATGGACTGTAGCCTACCAGGCTCCTCAGTGCATGGCATTCTCCAGGCAAGAATACTGGAGTGGGTTGCCATTTCCTTCTCCAGGGGATCTTCCTGACCCAGGGATTAAACCCGGGTCTCCAGCACTGCAGGCAGACGCTTTACCGTCTGAGCCACCAGGGAAGCCATTATACCCCAATACAAAATAAAAAGCTTAAAATAAACTGTAGACATTAAAAACAATTGCCTCCTGAAACCCTCAGTAGGCTTGGAGGAGAGCCCCTGGTTTCTGGATCTGTCCCTCATTTTCCTTCTGGGTAGGGTCACAAACTGTGACCTCTAGAGAACCCTGACAGTAGGAAACCACGATATTTTCTGCCTGATTTTGGTCCCTGCCGCTTGCAAGCTTCTGGTATAAACATATGGAAAATATAAAAATTATTTTTACTGAATAAATATGTATCTACCATGGACTGATGGTTTTTTCTGAGCTGGACACTCTTCCAAGTACTTCTCATGTATGAACATTCTAAGTCTTCACAGCCAGCCTTAGAGGTAGGTCCCAAGATGGTTCTCTTTTACAGAGTAAAATAAATCCCAAGGAAGATAAGCAACTTGTTTCTGCTAACACAGCAAGAAATGGGCAGGGCCATGATTGGGAGCATACAGAGGTCCCCCAAATTGCAGATGGACTTTGCCAACGTCCTCCTTTTGTGTCAGATGCTCAAGGTCAACTTTCTCTTCCTGGAATTATGCAGTGAGGTTCTTGGTCCACCCTCTCTGAGACTGCTGATCCCTGGCCATTAGGACAGGTGTCTACACATCTCAGGGAGCCCAGAATGCCAAGTGGAGATACTGAGCCCTTGAGGGCTGTTGATCCCCTTTCATCCAGTGCAGCAGCAGAGATGAACCATCTATATTTAAGTGGACCTCTTCGAGGGGCAGGCTGTCACTGTCCGTTAGCTTTGTGGTTTCCATTTCTTTCCAGATTACAACTGGACTCATGAAACAACCGAGCGGGGATGACCTGGGTTCCTCTCTCCCTGAACTGGGAGTTATGTTCATTTTTTAAGTCACGATGTTATGAAAACTTGAGGCACACTTCTCCAGAGTCAGAACTTGATCTCAAACATGATTCTAATTATAGTTATTACTAAAAAAAAAAACAAACCCACACGCCCTCCACAACCCCTACCACTTAGTTGCTAATTTTATAAAACCTAGATGTCCCGTGGGAATTCAAAGTACGCATGAGCAAAACGGAACTTGGGGCCGACCCCACACCTTCCTGTCGTCCCCATTTCTCTGAGCAGAAATTCTGTCACCCATCCCTCAAGGGAGACGCTCACTTCTTTCTCTCTCAACACTGCGATCCTGTCAATTTTGCCTCCTCATGGTGGGTGCACAGTCCTTGACTCCTTCCCACCCCCAGTGCTTCTTTGGCCTGCCCTGTTCTCTCTAGAGTTCATTAGTTTCTTTCCCTGCATCTGGCTTTGACCCCAGGTTGCCATCAGCTTCCATGTCGCTACTGTAACATCTCCTATATTCAGGCCCAAATGCATTTCCACGCCAGAAAAAATTCTGCAGTCACTCATCACGGAGGCCCTGCTCACTGGATCTCTATGTCTCCTGCCTTCCTCCTCTTGAGTCTCATGCTCTGGTTGTACTGACTCTTTTGTGTTTTCCTAGCACATCAAGCCTTCACTCACTCACACAGTGACCCCCTCCAATACCCATGGTATGTTTTGATCCTTCCCCAGTGATGAATTACTTGCTTCTCTTCACCATGGCTTAGTCATCAATTCTTCTGCACATCCTGGCCCATGGCTAGGCTGCAGTGAGGCTCATCCCCTCGTTTCCTGCCCACGAAGAATTCAGTTCAACTAGATTTCAGTAAACCTTTGGTGACGGCTGACAGTGCTAGGCTCTGTGCTCTGTATTGGGAATACAGAGACTCCTGGGATATGGTTCTCATCCTTAAGGGACACCCGGCTCTGAGTCAACATCTACAAGGTAGCCCTGGGAGAGTGGTGACTAATTCTCTCCGGGGGTCCGGATTCCCGGAGCTATGATGTCAAGGTTGGGCTTGTGGAAGGATGAACCGGAAATTGGACGGGGGTGGTGGTGATGGTAGGAACTGGTGAGGAGGCATTCTGGTTAGAATGAGCAATATGTGAACAGGTGTGATGGTGCAAAAGAAGAAGGCATCTGAGGGGCTCCTGTGTGGTTTAGCATCACCGAGCAAGTCTCCTAGGGCCTGAGACTCAAGAAGACAGCAAGAGCTAGCTGGAAAAGTATCTTGTTTACTATGCTAAAATTAAAATTTAATTTAAAATTTAATTTTTAAAGTTAAAATTGTGTCCCCTTCCCTGGAGTGTCTGCTTCTCCATCTTTCCTACCAAGATCCACCCAAATGCAATGAAATCCATCAACCCTTTTGAAACTATCTCGTCCTAGAATAATTCTATGAATTTCCATAGCATTGGTAGTTTGGGTCATGTAGCTGAACACTTAATTTTATGGGTCTTTTATTGTTCTCTAACTGGATCCCAAGAGACTTTTTGCTTCCTCAGTGCTTTGGATCAAATATTTTGAAGTTTTAACTCCTAGTTTATCTGTGAAGGTGACCTTTTTGGAAATATGGCCATTGCAGTTATAATGAAGTTAAGAGGAGGGTCCTTAGTGTGGGCCCTAATCCAATATGACTAAGGTCCTTATAAGAAGAGGAAATTCCATAGGATGATACACACACTCTAAAGGCTACATGATGTCAGGAGTAGAGATTAGAGTGATGTAGCCAGAAGTCAAGGAACCCCAAGGATTGCCAGCAACCACCAGAAGCTATGAAGAAGGAAGAGCTGTCCCTTAAACATTTCAGTGGGAGTGTGGCCTTGCTGACACCTTGATTTTGGACTTTGGGAACTGCAAGACGATACATTTCTGTTGTTTTAAAACTTGCCGTTTGTGGTACTTTGTTAAGGCAGCTGCAGGAAACTAATATTCCAACTAAATCATAAGTTCCTTAGAGGCTGAAAATAGATGGTATATTTTAGCATCATTACAGCGTAGCTCAGAAACGTGTTCAGGAAACCTCATTTACTGCCCGAGTGCTTGGAGTGGGGGTGGGGTTTACAATGTTCGGAAGGGCAGAGAGTTTTGTGTGTTACCCAAGTGCCAGTGCTGTGGTGGGCCTTCCTGGGCATCTCATTTAGCCATGGGAAAGCTGGGTTTCTCTCCATTAAATTTATCTTCTTCCATGGCGATAAAAGGCAATACTAAGGGTAGAACATGCACACAATTGTTCTAGAAGGTGAAACTTCGAGTAACTTTGATCCACTTTTTGCTTGGTTATAATTTCTAGGTTTTTAAAAAAATGAACAGGTATTACTTTCATAATAAAAGGCATATATTATCTTTTTTAAGGCAACTGTCTTGTGTGCCCAACATGAAAAGACAGCACATTTTTATTCTTGATTGATTAAATCTGTCAGCATTTGGATCCACAGCAAACACAAACTTGGATTTTTCTAAAGCTCTTTGGGGCTTCTCATAAGCAACGTTTTGAACAGATCAGGTTAAGGTATGTGAAAGAGTCGTTCCAAGTGGGATTTTTTAATAATGCAATAAGAACTGAAGATTGAGTAAGGGGATTTTTTTTCCCTAAGCATAGGAAGAAGCAGGTAGTTGTTTATCATTATTTGTATGCAGCATTTCATTTTTTCTCTTGGGCAGACAGATAAAACAAATGTTCCTTGAAGACATCACACCTTCCATAGAGAATCAAAATTTCTCAACAGAAAAACCCAAGGATAGTGAGAGAGGCAGACACTGTCTATAATCAGTGGCTCAGTAGCCCTGTGATTTTTTTTTCCTTCCCCCTGCATCTCTTTCCCTGGATGTCTTGGATTTTTCCACTTGGCAAAAGTGCTGTCAAGGGCTTCCCAGGTGTCTTAGTGGTAAAGAATCCTCCTGCACTGTAGGAGACACGGGTTTGATCCCTGGGTTGGGAAGATCCCTTGGAGAAGGGCAAGGCCACACAATCCGGTATTCTTGTCTGGAGAATCCCATAGACAGAGGAGCCTGGTGGGCTACAGTCCATGAGGTCACAAAGAGGTGGGCATGACTGAGCAAATGAAAAACAACAGCAGCAAAGTGCTGACAAAGGATGAGCTGTTGGAACCAGTTGCCTGCACAGTGAGTTGCTGAGCCAAGAGTGGACAAGAAAACAATAACGGTGAACTCAAACATTTCAGAAAGTTTGGAGCAGGGAGAAAATTGATGAAGAAAATGAGTGCATTAAAGAAGAGCGTTTATAGGGTGCCGACCCAGGGAGTGGACTCAATCTTGGAAAGCAGCACTCAAGAACAAACAACAGAAGCCTGGACTTCACCTTCCTTTTCCCTTGCCATATTCCCGGCAACACAGAATGCATGGACACTAAGCCACGTGTGTGGTTTCTTCCGGTGCACAATTGTAGGGTAACTTGATAGTCAATCAGTAATCAGTTTCCCATTTGCTGACTGGATGGCTCAGTTGGTAAAGAATCTGCCTGCAATGCAGGAGACCCCAGTTCGATTTCTGGGTCGTGAAGATCTACTGGAGAAGGGATAGGCTAACCACTCCAGTATTTTCGGGCTTCCCTGGTGGCTCAGTGGGTAAAGAATCCGCCTGCAATTTGGGAAACCTGGGTTCCATCCCTGGGTTGGGGAGATTCCTTGGAGGAGGGAAAGGCTACCCTCTCCAGGAGTCTGGCCTGGAGAATTCCATGGACTGTGCAGTTCATGGGGTCGCAAAGAGTTGGACATGACTGAGCGACTTTCACTTTCACTTTTCACCTATGAGACAATTACTTTTCCAGAGATGCTCTGTTTAGGATAGAAGTCAGTGGGTGGTATGCAAAGGCCCTGTTTCAAAGTTGGTCCCTCTTCTCTTCTGTACTTTGGGTGGATGGGGCAACTCCTTTCTCTCAAGGCTTTTCCTTTGTTTATAGAAGACTTGCTTGTACGTTTGGACTCTGAATTCTGTACATTTCCCTTGCGTTGACTTGCAGAAGCACCATTTTTGAGCATTGTAGCATTGTACACTGGCTATGTTAGAGCCTGGTAAGGATGCTAGTAGAACCGATTAGACATAGTGTCTGCTGCGGTTGTCTGAAAAGAGTTTGCTTTAGGGACACCATCACACTACCTGTTGCATTGATGATATTCAGAGGTTTGAATGCATCCGTTAATGTATCATCTGCTGCTGCTGCTGCTGCTAAGTCGATTCATTTGTGTCCAAATCTGTGCGACCCCAGAGATGGCAGCCCACCAGGCTCCCCTGTCCCTGGGATTCTCCAGGCAAGAACACTGGAGTGGGTTGCCATTTCCTTCTCCAATGCAGGAAAGTGAAAAGTGAAAGTGAAGTCGCTCAGTCGTGTCTGACTCCCAGCAACCCCATGGACTGCAGCCTACCAGGCCCCTCCGTCCATGGGATTTGCCAGGCAAGAGTACTGGATTGGATGGCCATTGCCTTCTCCGAATGTATCGTCTAGTGTGCTATAATAACTCTAGTAATGTAATGTCTCTTCTAGAACAGTGATTCTCAACTTTGACTATACATTAATGATTATCCGGCAATGGCACCCCACTCCAGTACTCTTGCCTGGAAAATCCCATGGATGGAGGAGCCTGGTGGGCTGCAGTCCATGGGGTCACTAAGAGTTGGACACGACTGAGCGACTTCACTTTCACTTTTTCGCTTTCATGCATTGGAGAAGGAAATGGCAACCCACTCCAGTTTTCTTGCCTGGAGAATCCCAAGGGCAGGAGAGCCTGGTGGGCTGACGTCTATGGGGTCACACAGAGTCGGACACGACTGAAGTGACTTAGCAGCAAAGAGGTTTTAAAAATCATGATGCAAAGGCTACTGCCCAGACCAAATGAAATCAGAATCCCTGGGAGTGGGAGCCAGTCATTGGAATTTTTGAAAAATTCCCCAGTTAATTTCATTAAGAAGCACAATTTGAGGACTATTTACTACTCCAGACTAGAGCTAGACTATCTAAAAGTAGCTACTAGTCTTATGTGGTAATTTGAATTTGGTGTATCATTTAAAATGAATTCCTCAGTTGCAATAACCAATTCTTAAGTACTTAATAGCCACATGGTGGCTACCAAAAGGGACAGAGTAGATTGTAGAAAGTGCTCATCATGGCAGACATTTCCACTGGACAGCATTACTCTACAGTCCAGAGTTTTCGATTTATGTCTAGTTCTTCACCTTAAATGAATACCAAACAACCACATAATTGATAAAAATTTTAAGTAAATTAGAAAGGTAATTAAAACAATTTAAGATTTTCTGGACAAAGCTACATCCTTCTTGGGAGAAGGGGACCTGATATACAGGCCAAAGCAGTAGTGTGCTTTCTTGAATTATAGTAGTGGTTGGGGTCCATGGTGGTTGTCAAGCCCTGTAGAAGGGACACTCCTTCCAGAATGCATTGATGAATTCTGGGGCTCAGAAAGGTCCATACAACCTTGTAAGTTTCTTTCTCTAGATTTCCTTGGGATTTCACTTTGTGGATAAAATCCTCTTTAGAACTGTTCTTATTCTGCCCCCAATTCTAGAATCTGTAAGGAAGCATCTAGGCATGCCCCGCTTTATGACAACTCCAGATCAGCCTGAAGCAACTTGCCACCAAAAACTAGAAGGTTAGAAGCAGATTTATCCTCAAAGTTAATAATGCAACTTATTAAATGCAGTCCTTATTTGGAAAAATCAGATATATAAGTCAGAACTTTCAACAAACTCCTGAATTCAACAGTGGGTTGCTATTTCCTTCTCCAGGGGATCTTCTTGAGCCAGGGATCAGGGTATTTAGAATTGCAGGTGGATTCTTTACCACTGAGCCACCAGGGAAGTTCCAAGAAGAAAGGTGTATTTATTCAGGGGTTCGACTATAAAACACTCCTATAGCAACACTGTTGATCTTAGGGGAAAAAGCAAAATGGAATCCAGCAATCAACTTGGAAACAGCATCACTTTGATAAATTCACTCCATTTAAACTAATGGAAATAGATTTATCCCCAGAAATTTTTTTTTTTTTTTTTGGTGGGGAGAGGGACGGGAGACAACAGAAGAAAAGTCATCCAGGGAGAATACTGATCTCTTTGCTCTTTACCTAAGGTAGATTCTCAAATTTTTGACTTTTTATGGAGCTTACCAAGGTGCCCAGATCAGTCCTTCAGTGGAAAGGGATTTTGACTGAACAACATAATTGCCAAGGGAAAAACTAATGCTGGTTTTGATAAAATACTGATGAGGACAATTTTTAAAAATACTCAACATTTGATTCCTGTAAGGAGAACAAGTGACATGAACAAGAATACTGGTTCTTCAAGAGATAAAACTAAGAACCATCTTGAGCCCTTCGGTAGGGTCCAACTATAGTAATTTTTACTTAAGTCATTTTTCTGCTGTCCTTTTCTATTCCCCTTCACCAAACACACACACACACAACACACACACACACACACACAAACACACACACAAGCATGTGTGTAGGAGATTCCTCACAGTGGCCTCCTGAGACCTCTGAATGGGACTATCTATGTATTCTTTGAACTGTCTTGGAAATTTTCTAATATTTGAGTATTCATATATACACTGTAGCAGATACAAAGAAGTATCACACAAGTCTTTGTTCTTTAAGGATAAAGGATGCCCCATATCTAGAGCCAGTAACTCAATTCTAAGGTCATACCCATTTTTTTCTCCATTTGTAGAAAGATGATGATAGTTTGTCTCCCAGGAATTTCATGGTTGGTTCTGCTGGGTATTTCATATTTACTCACCTACAAACTCGGGCTTCCCTGGTAGCTCAGCTGGTAAAAAATCCACCTGCACTGTGGGAGACCTGGGTTTGATCCCTGGGTTGCTAAGATTCCCTAGAGGAGGGCATGGCAACCCATTCCAGTATTCTTGCCTGGAGAATCCCATAGACGGAGAAACCTGGTGGGCTGCGGTCCATGGGGTCACAAACAGTTGGACACGACTGATTGATTAAGCTGAGCACAGCACAGCATAAGGATTGTCTAATTTATCTCTGAGTTTTTCTTTGTGATTCTTGGAGCCTAAAATCCTGATGAATGTATACAGGGGATTTTGAAGTGGTTTGTGGTAGTTATTCTTACACACCTATGCCAAGAGATGACTGACTCCTTAAAAAATGTCTCCAATAATATTATTATTTTTCTAAGTGTCTGGAAAATAGAGTCTTTGTTTACTAGGAATTTTTTTTATAATTGAAAACAGGTTAATCAACATATCTTGCTGTTAGAAAAACAACTAACAGTAGCAATCAAACAGTCTGAACCTAAGGTAGATTCTAGATTATTATTATTTTTTTTTTTCTGGCCAGAGGAACTACAGCAGGGATGGCCAAATAAGGTTCAGCTGGAGTTTCAGTTCTGATCAATTGGTACAATCTGAGGATTCTGAAACCACGACTCAGACTCAGGAGAAAAGGGTGCTGTGATCAATTATTTATATCTGCAATAGGCAAGGGGTGAGGGGAAGGTATGGTGGTACACATGCCAGATACTTCCCATCTCCAGACTAAGGAATTTGGAGAAGATAGTGGAAGATAAGGCAGTACAGGAAGGTTTGGTTCATGTTGAAATTTGTATCTCTTTCTGTAGGCAGTGGAGAGTCATGGAAGAGTCTTGAGCATGATGGAAATATGATCAGGTTTAAGTTTATAGGCAACCAGCTTGGCCATATCCGTAAGATGAATTGAAGTGGGACAGTGTACCCAAAGGACTAGGAGTTCATGAAAAGAGACAAGGAAAAGGCAAATATAAGAAACATTAGAATTTCCCAGGAGCCAATGAAAACCATGAAATTTCCATTTTGGATGATTTGTTCATCCAAAGAGAGAGTCTTGCTCTTCTCTGTATCACTTTCCAAATAGAAAGCTTTATATACCATATACATTATAAAACTGGATAATGAATTATATATATATGAGGGGATGAAGGAATGAATGAGTTAGTGAATGAAAGTTAGGAGGAGGAGCTGATTTTGATAGTTTTTACTACATTCTGAGTTTGGGGTGTTGGTAGAGCCTCTATGGAGGAAACGTGCCCAGGCCAGATGTACTTCCCCAAGTTTCTCCAACCATGACACCATTGAAAGATTGTAGATTCCTTTCTCTTAGCAACTATTTTCAATGAATCACTTTCCCCTATAGCTGGGCCAAGATGCTCCTTTAGGAAACCATGCCAGAGGTCTTTACCCATCTAAAACAATGACTATTTACTGAGGACTCAAACTACATATTTTGTGTGATCCAGTATGTCATTAAACCTTTATGACTACCTAATATTTCATGCATGCTCCGTCACTTAGTCTTATCCAACTCTTCAGATCCCATGGACTGCCAGGCTCTCTGTCCATGGAATTTTCCAGGCAAGAATACTGGAGTGGGTTGTCATTTCCTTCTCCAGAAGATGGGGAGAGTTTATTTCCACTTTCTGCAGAAACAGAGACCAAGCCTTGGAGAGGTTGAGCCACCTGCCAAAGCCCACAGAGTTGGTTACTAACTCAAGTAGCAGAGCCCAGAATTAGATCCCAGGCCTATTTCATTTTCTCATACAGCCTCTCATTACCAGGTGATCTATTCTAAAAAAAATGCTCATCCCAGGCTGTTAATTTCATGTCAGCTGATCATGTATAGATAACCCTGCATCACCCTTTGCACTTTCTATGCTTTTTTACTTACTTGTTAATCTGCCTCATCCCTACTTCTGTGACCACTTAGCTGTTCTTCCCTGTTTCCCAGACCCATCTGCGTCTGGGTTCTCTTTTATGTTCTCACTTTCTGATATTTCTCTCAGTGGTACAGATGCATCTATGTGCATAATGATCACACATCTTTGGAGCAATCCAAGATAATCTGTGTAAGAATACATGGGACAAACATGGGTACGTTGTGGTATGGGTTCAAAGCTGCTGGCTTTTACCAGGGATTGGACAGTCTTATGCATAAGACATTGACTGTTTATTTTGGAAAATTATTGGTTGAGACCATCTTGATGGTGAAGTTGTTTAGAACTAAACACCTCTTTTCTAACCTATAGGTCACTTGCCTTTTACACTCAGTACCATGAGACACATGATTGTTACATGCTACAAATAGCCCTGCAGGTAGGAGTCCACGTTTCCCAAACCCACATAACTATGTCAGAAGACATCCGGAGCTCGGCTGTGATTAGGTGATACTGTTTACACTGATTCGTTTCAGTGACTCTAACATGGTAAGTTACTAATGATACACTTGGCATGGGATATTTTAGAAGTGGTGGGATGTTATCCATCCTTCACCAAGTTTTGGTGTGCTTTTTTGAAAACCAACTTCTGACAAGTTGGAGTCATTAAGATTTATTACCAGAAAAGGAAACCAATTCCATTGTTTTACTACATTCAATGTGTACCAAGGTGAATGTAGAAAATCGTCAAGGCCTAGGTTCCTATTTCGGAAAAGGCAATGGCACCCCACTCCAGTACTCTTGCCTGGAAAATCCCATGGATGGAGGAGTCTGGTAGGCTGTAGTCCATGGGGTTGCGAAGAGACGGACACGACTGAGTGACTTCACTTTCACTTTTCCCTTTTATGCATTGGAGAAGGAAATGGCAACCCACTCCAGTGTTCTTGCCTGGAGAATCCCAGGGACGGGGGGAGCCTGGTGGGCTGCCGTCTATGGGGTCACACAGAGTCGGACACGACTGAAGTGACTTAGCAGCAGCAGCAGCAGGTTCCTATTTAAATAAAAAATTCCTATGTCTTGCCTTAGTCTTTGGTTTGACTTGGCATGCAATACACTGCCAAAGGGAGTTAACCGAAGCGGACAAGGCTCTCTCAGTTCAGCTTGGTTTTGACCTTCATGTCATGCCCAACTGGCTATCTATATCTTGGTCTGGCTTGCTTTGTCTTGCCAGGTGTTGGGAACCTTGGCCCTGGAGGCACTAAAGAATTAAAAGGACTCCAAAATGTGAATGCATAGGCTGACTCATGTGCTGGTGTTTTAGGGGTCATGAAAGCCATGTCAGAGAAGCAGAAGGGCAGTATGGAGGGCCAGGGTTTGTGGCTGCTGGCTCTGAAGGTCTAGCATTGAGAGTGGAGGGTGTGATGGACTCAGAGAAGGTGGCTGTGTGGCTGAGAATCATGGCAAGGGATGTGAAGTCAGGGGTGGGAGCTGGGTTGGAGAATAGGCACATGACCCAAGTGTTCCACGGAGGTCTCACATGTCAAAGACGTTGAGCCGCCCACCAGGAAACAGAAGTCCTTGCCCATTTCCCCCCTCTTTCCTTTCTCCCCTGCTCCCCCCAACTTTATTCATTTACTCTCTCTCACTGCCTTTCTCTTTCACACTTTTGTTTCTGTCTTCAACGTTTGACGGTTTAAAATATGATCTCTTTACAGCTAATGAATTTTTAAGCCAATGACATTTAAAAGAGTGAAATTAATAAAAAGGATTAGAGAGGAAACCAAAATATACTTCTATAATTAAAATAATCTGTTCCTCACATGTCCACTGATTCTAGTTGACTGCTCTTGAGGAACATAAAGAGAACCAAGAAATGGATCCCATAGTTGTGGGCTCTCCTTCCACACCACTCTTTCCCTTTACAGAAATCGTGGGTCATTTCTCATCAGGATGGAAGTTGGACTGAAACCTGGGCTTAAATCCTTTTTCCAAAATTCAACATTATATGACCTTGAGTGAAGTACATGTTTTCTTAGCTTCTCCTTTGCTACTCAGATAATACCTTCACAAACATACACAATATGGAAGCTTAAAGATAAATCAAATGTCTGATAAATGTGACTTTGAACATTTGTTAACAGCACTCTGGATTCAGGGATTTGGTATTGGTTGTAATCATGCAGATGTGAGAGTTGGACTATAAAGAATGCTGAGTGCTGAAGAATTGATCCTTTTGAACTGTGGTGCTGGAGAAGACTCTTGAGAGTCCCTTGGATAGCAAGGAGATCAAATCAGTCCGTTCTAAAGAAATCAATACTGAATAATCATTGGAAGGACTGATGCTGAATCTGAAACTCCAATACTCTGCCCCACGTGATATGAAGAGCCAATTTATTAGAAAAGACCCTGATGCTGGGAAAGATTGAAGGCAGGAAGAGAAGGGGATGACAGAGGATGAGATGGTTGGATGGTATCACTGACTCAGTGGACATGAGTTTGAGCAAGCTCCGGGAGATGGTGAAGGACAGGAAAGCCTGGAGTTCTACAGTCCATAGGGTCGCAAAGAGTCAAACGCAAGTGAGCAACTGAACAACAACCACACTTAGAAGAGACCTATACTTAAGAGACCACACTTAGAAGAGATCTAGAAGCCCCCCTTCTAGATCAGAATGCCTATGTGAGCACCAACTGTGAATTGATTTATAACCCAAATGCTATTTGTCCACATCCATCAAATAAAACCTGAGACTTAAAGACCCAAGCCAAAGTGTTCATTCACCCCTTCAGATTCATTTCTGATAACCATTGAAAATTCAGCCTCAGTTTTTATTTTTTCTAATAATAGCCCTCTGTCATTTCCAGAAAATGTTTTAAATTAGTATAAAACTTGGTTAAATTTAGCTTTTATAGAAGAACGAATAAAACATAATTAACTGTTTAAAGAAGAAAACAAAAACCACATGAAGGCATGAGACTTGCTGGCGAGAAATCTACCAGTAGTGTTTGGTAGCTAACCCATCTCCTGTGTAACAGATGTTCACGAATTTAAATGGAAACAGGATGGGCGTCCGTGTAGAGGGCGTTGGTGATAAAAAAGCTGGTAACTGCATACACGTAGGAGTCCGCTACAAGTGTGGTGTTTCAGCTCTAATTGCCCAAAGGTGGGTTCTCAAGAACACTGGAGTGGAGAGGAAAAACTATCTCAGTGTGGTCAGAAACCTTGGTAGACAGATGCTCTGAGAGCCCTGGCAAGCAGGTTGTCCCCTTAGTAACTGCTTGCTTGCTAATAATTGCCAGCCCATGTGGAAGATCACGCGTTCTATTTTAAGCCTCTGGAAGCATTCGTCTCCGATTTTAGCAGAACATATACCATCTCCTGTAATTTCTATGTAAATACTTGCGAGTTGAACAAGTTTTTTTCTCCCTATCCAGACTACTATTTATGACTGTTCACTAGGAAAAGGGGTTAATTTGATTTAAAAGCTAAAAATGATTCTCTGTTTGGCTTCAAAAAAGGTATTTTAAAAATTCTCCATAGAACAGAGAGAGACAAAGGATTCTGTTGTCCCCTGACCTAGGCGTGCCGTGTCTTTTTCCTCCGTGTACAGACAGAAGGTTTGGCCCAAAGCACAAACGATTATGCACAGATGGGTCCAATCTTTGTCACCTAATAAAGACTCATTAAATCAAAGGCCAGGTTATCATTTATTCTGCCTGCCTGACTAATGCAACATTCTCTCTTTCATGCAGTCTTTTCTTAATACTCAAACAATTATCACTATTATTATTGTTGGTACTGTAATATTTTTAAGACGCTGATGGACCTGGGAGAGTGCCATTGTGACATGATGGCTCTGGGCCAAAAAAATATAGTCATCTATTGTTGAGAACTGGAATGCCTTGGTGACTTGCAGAGGCTCTGGGGTAATGTGTCTGCGCTGATCCCAACAAGTTCATTGACTAGTTCTGCTTATATTCCTCAGTCTCTGCATTTTATCTCCTCTGAAATGAATAAATAAAATGAATAATAATTAGTTTAAAATACACTAATAACATATGAAATAGATTTAAAACAAATGGCATAACCCATAAGCACCTTGTAAGATGAACTCATTAACAATCACTTTTAACTTGAAGTCCCTCTAAGCATTCCATGGGGTTTCCTTAGTGGCTTAGTCGGTAAAGAATCTGCCTGCAGTGCAGGAAAACTGGGGTTCGATCCCTGGATCGGGAAGATCCCCAGGAGAAGGAAATGGCAATCTACTGCCGTATTCTTGCCTGGAGAATTCCACAGACTGAGGCGCTTGAGGGCTACAGGCTGTAGGGGCACAAGAGTCAGAGTGACTTAGCAACTACACCACCATGACGAAACCTTCCAGGAATGGTTTTCTTCAGTTGGAAAAATCTAAAACCCTGGATCCTAAAATGATTTGAGGCTCAGTGTGGGGTTCTCGGGTTCACCTTTTGTGTCATCCCTCATTCCATGAAGTAATGCAGACTCATAGTGAAAAAGCATAAAGAAAAAGTACTCTGTCCCCTGGATATGGGAATGGGTAAGGGAGCATACCCTTCTGCATCAGTGATCCTACTTTCCGTATTTGGAGTTTTTATCTTTTAAAGTCAATCAACTTTATTTTTTAAAGTGAAGATAATCTTCTTTAAATTAAAAAAAAAAATGCCAGGTGAGATTGACCTTCCTGTCTCTAAAAGTATTTTCTCTTCAACTCAGGTAATGCAAAAGGCCTCCGAGCTCCAAAGAAATGAGACATTAAATTTACTATTTTTTTTAAACATAATTCTCTCCAAAGATGTCAAACCTTGTTATGCAAGCTTTTAAGGGCTTTTATTGTGCAGGCAATCCTGCATCTCAAAACTTGCATAGGGCTAATTTTTTTTCTTTTAAATTTATTTTTAATTGGAGGGTAATTGCTTTACAATGTTGTGTTAGTTTCCGCTGTACAACAACGTGAATCAACTATAAGTATACACATATCCCCTCCCTCTTGAGCCTTCTGCCCAAGCCCCCATCTACAGAGTGCTAGGTTATGGCTTCTAAGTTTATACTTTGATTAATTGGAGAAATTAATAAACCATGAGTTATATAACATTCATAGTGAAAAGACCCTCTGTGTCCAAGAAGAGACTGAGATATTATATGCCTGTATGTATCACACACGGATTCTTTCAAGTAGTCTCATGCCAATTGCATTTCCAGGAGAACTAAACTTGTTATATTCTTTTTTTCACTGAGGAGGAATCTCTTTCAGAGCCAAAAGGAAGTGAATTCTCTCAGTACTTGATATTTAACTAAACTATTCCAGTCTCTCATTTATAACTAAATTGGTTCTCACTGGAATGGTCTTCTCTGTCAAGCTTAGATACAGTCTCTTAGCCCAACATCTCCCTGAGGGTCTGTGCAGACAGGTTTTGTTTGTTTCCTCGTTCCTTTCCATTTTCGTCCTGCTCTGCATTTGCCCTTCCTTTTTCTCTTGGAACTTCATGCTTGTGTATCTGTGGGATCCTTCTGGTCACATCTGCCAAAGTGCTGAACACACACTGTTTAAAAATAAGGATGGATTTGACCAATGGTGCTGGGACTACTGGACATCCACATGCCAAAAAAAAAAGTGATGGTGGCGGGGAGCAGGGGCGATCTAGATACAGACGTTACATCCTTCACAAAAATGAACTCAAAATAAATCATAGGCCTAAATGTAAAACACAGAACTACAACACTCCTAAAAGGTGATGCAGTAGAAAATCGAGATGAGCTCGGGTTGGTTTAGCAACAATGCCAAAGGCACAATCCAGGAAAAAATAATTGATATGCTGGCCTTCATTCAAATTAAAAACGTGTGCTTCTGTGAGAATGAGAAGAGAAGCCACCAAATGGGAAAAATCTTTGCAAAAGGCGCACCTGACAAAGGACTGTTATCTGAAAAAAAGAACTCTTACAACTCAAAAATAAGAAGCAACCCCATTAAGAAATGGGCCAAAGACTTCAACAGATACCACAGCAAAGAAGATGCAGATGGCAAATCAGATGCTGCACATCATGTATCATCAGGGAAATGTAAACTGAAACAACAGTAAGATATCACTATACTCCTTAGAACTGCCAAAACACAGAACACTGATAACACCAAATGGTGAGCAACAGGAACGCTCATTCATTGCTGGTGAGATTGCAAAACGATACAGTTAACTTTGGAAGGCAGTTCGGCAGTGTTTTTTTTTTTTTTCTTACAAAGCTGAACACACTCTTATCACGTGATCCAGCCGTCTCACTCCTTGGTATTTACCCCCAAAAGGTGAAAACTTATGTCTGCACAAAACCATGCACGATAATGCTTATAGCAGCTTTTTTTTTTTTTTTTTTTTCATAATGGCCTAAACTGGAAAGCAACCAAGATATCCCTCAGTAGGTAAATGAATAAACTGCGGTACCTCAGACAATGGAATATTACTCAATACTAAAAAGAAGTGAGCTACTGATCTACAAAAAGACTCGTAAATGCATTTTACTAAGTGAAAGGAAGCCAGTCTGAAAAGGCTGCATACTGTATGATTCCAGCTCTATCTCATTCTAGAAAAGGTAAACCTATAGACAGAGGAAAAAGATCAGAGGTTGCCAGGGGTTGCAGGCAGAAAGGAGGGATTAAACAGGGAGGACACATGTATTTTTAGGGCACTAAAAACATTCTAAATGATACCATAATGGATATACAGTATTAAATATTTTCCCAAACCCATGCAAGATCAAGGTGAACCTTATTGTAAACCAAGGACTTTGGGTCATAATGTAGTATCCATGCAGGCTCAGCGGTTGTAACAAATGTACCTCACTGTTGGTGGGGGAGGTTGATAATGCGGAAGGCTGTGAGTGTACTTGGGCGGACAGGATATGGGGAAACCTTCCCCTTCAATTTTGCTGTGAACCCAAAACGGCTCTAAAAGAGTCTTAATTAGAGAAGATGATTATAAACCAATAGTAAAAAAAAAAAGGCTAGAAATTTGGCCTTCATTAAAATCTATGTAACAAACGCCATTTTCTTTTATTGCAATACTTAATTTTTAACTTAATTTTATTGGAGTATGGCTGATTTATAGTGTTGTGTTACTTTCTGCTGTATGAAAAAGTGAATCCATTAAGCATATACACAAAGCCACTCTTTTTAGATTCTGTTCTTTTACAGACCATTGGGACTTCTCTGACCGTTTGAGTGGAGCTCTTTGGGCTACACAGTAGGTTCTTATTATCTATTTTATTTATTTAGTTATCTATTTTATATATAGTAGTGCATAGATATCAATTCCAGTCTCCCAATTTACCAATACCTTTTTGTAGTTAATATTATCATTTGTAATAAAATTTTGTTATGTGTCTGCCTATGTCTTTTCATTGTCAGTTATATAGAGTAATAAAAAGGAATAAGCCTCTGAGGAAACTCTTTATCAGATAGGTTCCTGAGAATATTCTGATGACAAAGTTTAATCTTGGTTTTGTTACTTATTTGGCAAAGTGTTGAGACCAAAGGGACTTATGCATTTTACTGGTAAAAATGATTCTAAATAAAAGTTGTATTTATCACTCTTTTTATAGATTCAGTTCATATAAAGCAAATTTCATATTTTAAATGTTTTCTTCACAAAGGTTTTATAGATAAAATTTGTAAACAAATTGGATGATTAATTACTGATCATACTGTGTCAGCATTTGACACTTTAAAGTACAAGAAAATGATTAATATAATGGATAGGTGGTTTCCGTATTAGATTTCTAATGAATTTTTCATTAAAAAATTTATCCCAGGGAACAAAAAAATCCAAGAAATATGATTTAATACTTTTAATAATTCAATAGGTATATTTTATTATTCCAACATCTGCTTCTGTGGGCAACAATAAAAGATGAACACATGTGATTTCACAGCAGAAATGGCCACATTTGTTTGGCAGTTGTCAATAGTATCTGTTTGCTACCATATTGTCCATCAGTGGACTTTATTGCTAAAAAATAAGAACATATGATCAAGAGTGATCTATAGCTAGGACACACAGTCACACACATATGAAAGAATTGACCCTGGCAAGCCAAAGTCAGAAGGAGAGGAGAAACAGGGGTGCCTTAGTCTCAGTCTTGAGTACCTTAAACAAACATCAGAACTTGGGGTCCAGGGTCCAGCCTCCCAGGAAAGTATCTAATATAAGCATCATTTCTCTAAGACAAGGGCTACTAGAGATTTCCTAAATCTTCCTACCCAGAGAATCGAAACATATCTACAAAAATGAGAGCTTGTGGAGACATAGCTGCATCCTTAGTGGGGATGCTAGAACCCCACCAGCTGCTGCCCTGAGGGGTTTGGAGAACTCGGGTACATTTCAAGTTCTGTAATCTCTGTATCACTTTGTTTCCAGGTCCCCCCCACCCCCCACCCCCACCCCCACCCCCTCCCTGCTCCCCCACCGCCTCACCCCACTCTGGGACAAGATCTTTCAGGTTAACCTAACAATCGTGCAATCTATAACCAGATATGCCTCTCTCATTCATATTTGCTTTTGTAAACCACCCATTTATTGATCTGCAACAAAGAGATTGGGATGTTTCATAGTTATAACTTTCCTGGATTCTTTCCCATGTTAAAAAACAATGTTAGTTTCTTCTGGTCCATTGTCAACCCTTACTGCTTTGGCTTTGGATGTCCAGTGGGTGCTATGACTTGAGAAATAATGCCAGAAATTGGCTCCTGAGAATCTCAGGAATGGAAATTGCCAATGGGATAGAGAGACACTAATGACTTAATGGGGCAAATTAATAATGGCAGCGCCTACAACATAAGCCACAGCCTAGAATTCTTGAGCCAGAAGTAAAGTGTTGCTTGTGGTTCCTCAAGTGGTTAAGGACTCATTGGTTCTTTAGTGTCCCAGTTACATGATTTCTGTTAGTCATCAAAATCTGGAATTTCTCAAGCCAAGTTCTAAACACACAGAAAATAATAAATGGTACATGAAAGGAATAATTATCCTCAGGATTTTAAAACTCAGTCTTTTGATAGCACATTGCCCATGTTCCTATAGAGTGCAGGAAAGAAATGAGTTGACTACAATTAGTTTTGTGTTAGGAGCAAGAAGCTTGTGAGCCCTTTGGAAGCTTCACCAGTAGTCAAACCCACTTAGCCCTGAACAGTTCTCCTTTTCAAATGAAGCAAGACGATGCTTCACCTACACCTTTCACAGGGAAGTGTAGGAGCATTCTGGTGCTCTAAAGATTGATAATGAGTAGGTATCTCTTCCACTGGGCTCAGAAATCTTTAATTTGTGATTTTGGCTCCTCCAAAATATATTTGCCTTCTTCAACTCAAAATCAGATGAATGCAAACCTAGCTTTATTTCTTGCTGAGAGCAATGACCCAGCACTACTCAAATGGCAGAGAGCTGGAGAGGTCTGATCGCACCCTGGAGGGATGGCTGTGGCTTACTAGTGCCCTGGAGATGCCCAGAAATGCTCCTTCCTTGGCTCTCTCTATCCTAAGGATCCTGGCTGAGGGTTTTTCAGTGCCTTTCTCTAACCTTAATCATCTGATCAACATATGAACAGCGGAAGGATGCTTCTGACAAACCTTTATCCAGAATTAAGATAATGCCTATGCTCGCTCTGGTGTCCAGGAGGCAACCTGGCTCCCTTTGGCCTCTGTGCCTCTAGGGAGCCCCAGACAAGATTGGCAAGTTGGCACTTTTCTGCCTCTGATGGAGGCATGGGACATGGGTCTAAATAAAGATGGAGAGAGAGAATGACTGCAGAGCTGGGAGTTAAGAGCCACTTTTCTCCTCCTGGCTTTGCCACTACTAGGAGTGAGATATGGGGTAGTTTCCACTTTGGGACTCAGTTTCTGCGTCTTTAAAATGGAGGCTATCCAGTCACATCCACGAACTGGAATTGTGGACCATCTGTATGAACCCCTTCTCTGGGCTCCCCTGGTGGCTCAGACGGTAAAGAAATCGCCTGCAATGTGGGAGGCTTGGGTTCAATCCCTGGGTCAGGAAGATCCCCTGGAGGAGGGGCATGACAACCCACTTCAACATTCTTGCCTGGAGAGTCCCCATGGACAGAGGAGCCTGGTGGACTATAGTCCATGGGGTCACAGAGACGGAGAGACTAAGCACAAGAAGCTTTCAGAATAATCGTGTGCAAGGCATTATTTTGTAGCCCTATGTGTTTTAGAGAAACAGGTAAGCGGAACACAATGGCGCATGTTGAGGGAGAAAATTGAGGTTGACTGTGGATGGTGCCTATCGTGGAAGAAGAAAGAGCTCCTGGAGATTTCTCTCTGCTGCTGACTGTATTCTCAGACACCAGTACCAATCTGCCCTCCCCTCATCTTGGAATTTCAGCTTCTCTGTTCTTTCAGAAACTCCCAGGGCTTCTCCCAAATACCCTGTGTGAATAGTTACTCCTCTTCCACGTGGGCTCAGATTCGTGCTCGGTTCAACCCATTCTGAGTGAGGTATCTGACGATACTACACAGAAAGTGTCTGAGAATGAGACACAAAGATTGACCCACACATAAGTCCAAAGGCACATACTTTACTTTGTGATGCTTAACATAATCTACCAATCAATCTTTCAAAACTCTTGTCTTTTCATGTATGACATGTTAAGACTCTTACTAAAAAACCTCTCTTAAATGTCAGCCCAGATACTCTGCAGAAAATATTTTACCTCTATTCATCCACATTCTTTTTGAAGGTCATTTTACTAAAGCTAGACATCTGAAAGATGAAGGTATAAAATCTAATTTCTTAATGGTATGGAGAGCTAATAATAGTTTTATTGTTTGATGTTTAGCTATAGATGATGACTTGATTTTCTTTTTCTCTCTTTTCTTTCTTTTTTTGAAGTTCAGTGGATTATTTAATGAAAGACATATGCAGCAAGTTAAAGCTTGCAAGCTTACTTCATCTCAGCAATGCATAAAACTCTTTAAATGGTGGATTTTCTTTCAGAGGGCACTCTGAATCATGCAAATGGGGTCTGATTTCTCAAGGAGAATGACAAAACAATGAAGAAAAAGTACCTTCAACGCTTATGAGTTCATCACCCCCCTGATCCTTGTAACCCAATCCAGGATTGAATGAATAAGATTCAAATACCAGAGATGTTATGATAATGGGTTGTTTAGAAGTCATTCCCTTGAGGCACCAACCTATGTTGGGTTGGACCACTGGGTTCCTGGGGATGGAATGTGGAACCAGGCCCCAGTGGTTTGATCGTTAGGCTAGGTGATCTTCTGTAGGTTACTTATATTGCAGTTTTCCAAGATTTGTAAGACTGTACCATCTTTGGACTTGCACTAACGAAATCAAGTAAAAGTTTCAGGTTCAATTACTTATACACTGATGACTGTCTGGTAAGATTGTCTACAAGCATCATTGCACAGAATTTTCACAGTCCATTGGCCCACTGAGCAGATTTTATAGTCACTTGACAATCACTCAACAGATGCCTTAAGGAGCTTCTTTCCTTCAAGCGCAGGTAAATGTCCATTATGGCTCTAAGAGCTCTTCTTGATTGTGCTTAATTGATATTTCCAGTAGTCTTATGAAGACAGATGGTGATAAATGCTGCAAGTGGCCACAAATTGAGTTCAAGACATCCTTTGCATCTACATGGGAGGGTGAGCAGGTTTTAATTAGTGGGGTTCATGTCCCCTTTCCAGGGATGAGATGATGCCAGATGCCTTTCTGTTCCTGGCATTCAGTGTACACTTATGTTAGGGTTTTTCTGTGTAGTAGATCACATTCTTTTGGCCCCAAGAGGCTCCATTCATCAGTGGTACAACTCTGAGTTGATGCACTGAAGCAGCAGGGCAGCAAGTGGGCTTGAAGCCTCGGGTCAGGTTGGAGGAAAGCTTCCCTCCTCCCTGAATGTATGGTCACGTCAGGCTTGGACCCTGAAGTTTCTCAAAGCTGTCATGAGTGCCCGTTGCCCTGAGTTCAGTGCCCCAGGTGAGCCTGGTCAGCTTTTTAGCCCTCTTTCCTCAGGCTGTGTTGGCACACTCTAAGTCTCCAAGTAACCAGGAAACAAAAATGGAAAAGGTCCACAGGGACCATCAATTCATGTCGTCAAGATCAGATTCTGAAGAAAACAAAAGCAAACGTGCAAGTGAAAATAAACTAATTTCTCCCCGACTCTTCTACTGTTCTTGGTTTAATGACTGTGTTTTTCACAGCGGGTGGAAAAATACCAACAATTGCCCAGGAACTAAACACAGAAAAGAATCTGTTTTGAGGACAATTGCTCCCCTTGACTTCTCTGCTGTATTGACCAGACTTAGTCCACGGGTTCCAAAAGGAATCCCATAATGGAGCTTAGGTCCAGTCCAGCACAAAGTACCTAAAACTATAGATTCTTAAAGCCTGAAAAGCATCTTTAATGTCTATTTGGCAGAGTGTTTCACTGAATTGCTAGTTTGCCAGTTGTTACACCAAAGAATGACCAGGGGACCAACTATGCAAACCCTATTTTACTTAATATAAAAGAGAAAAATGATTGTAGAAGGCCAGTGAAGAGAGAATAGGTCCCAGTGTTGGTCAAGTATTAGATCCCATCATTTGCCTTATGTTATTTATGATGGTGTTTTCCCACTTCTCTAAGAAGGCTCAGAGATTTATAAGATTGTGCTTTGGGGCTTGTTCTAATGAACTCAAACAAAAATCCCATACATCAACTGGGTGTGGTAAAACTTCTGACCTTCCCAAGTCCATTGTATACAAATGTGTTTGAGTCAGACTAGAAGTGTCTTCACTTCTAGTCCCTTGATAGGGGCTTTCCTGGTGGCTCAGTGGTATAGAACCTGCCTGCCAATGCAGGAGACGTAGGCTCTATCCCTGGGTAGGGAAGATCTCCTGGAGAAGGCAACCAATGGCACCCACTCCAGTATTCTTGCCTGGGAAATCCCATGGACAGAGGAGTCTGGTGGGCTGCAGTCCATGGGGTCACAGAAGAGTCAGACACGACTTAGAGACTAAATGATAAGTCACTTGATAAGGATGCTGCTGGTAGATATGCCTAAATAGAGTATTTGCTTACATAATCACTTTTCTCTTTTCCCAAATACTTTCTTTTCTTTCTTTTTGTAATCAGGTAGGATGAAAGATAGAAGATTTAGGAAATTATTTCATGTGCTTACTATATTCCCCAACAATTTTCTTATTCTTTGAGTGTGTCAACCTTATTGGATGAAGTTTCCTTGAGCTACATAGTGATGAGGGAAAAGCTGTATAAAACAAGATCAAATTATAATTCTTTTCTTGAGAAGTTCTTCTGAGAGTTTAGGCGGGCAAGTATTCCTATGGATTGATTAGTATTGGGGTGCACAAGCATGCCAGTCCATGAAAATGTGGTGGAATATTATGGTGCTTTGGGTGCTGCGTCTAAGATGAGTGCTTCTTCTAGCATGAGGCTTATTTGGCTAACTTGATTCTCCAAGTTCAAATGACCTATATGGATGGAGAGTGTTAGAAGGTTCATGTTGCATTGGGAATATTAGATCTAAGGAGAATTGTGTTTGTATTTACACGACTAGAGGATATATTAACCATCATAATTAGGTTGTGTCTGTGAGTAAAGAGAAGTATTTTATTTTCAGTAGTATCAGTGGCTAAGTAAGCATTTTGAGAATAAGTCTATAACTCGAATATCTTCCCCAGGTAATGTTCATCAATCAGCTAAGAACTAATTATATTAGCAACATAATAAATAATTTCTTTTTCTTGGGGAAGGTCTTGATCCTTGTCTCCTGAACAATGTCATGAACCTCCATCCATAGTTCTTCAGGCACTCTGTCTATCAGATCTAGCCCCTTAAGTCTATTTCTCACTTCCACTGTATAGTCATAAGGGATTTGACTTAGGTCATACCTGAATGGTCTAGGGCTTTTATCCATTTTCTTCAATTTCGGTCTGAATTTGGCAATAAGGAGTTCATGACCCTAGCCACAGTCAGCTCTCAGTCTTGTCTTTGCTGACTGTAAAGAGCTTCACCATCTTTGGCTGCAAAGAATTTAATCAATCTGATTTTGGTGTTGACCATTTGGTGAAGTCCATGTGTAGAGTCTTCTCTTGTGTTGTTGGAAGAGGGTGTTTGCTATGACCATTGTGTTCTCTTGGCAGAACTCTATTAACTTTTGCCCTGCTTCATTCTACACTCCAAGGCCAAATTTGCCTGTTACTCCAGATATTTCTTGACTTCCTACTTTTGCATTCCAGTCGCCTATAATGAAAAGGACATCTTTTTTGAGTGTTAGTTCTAGAAGGTCTTGTAGGTCTTCATAGAACCGTTCAACTTCAGCTTCTTCAGCATTACTGGTTGGGGCATAGACTTGGATTATTGTGATATTGAATGGTTTGCCTTGGAAACGAAGAGAGATCACTCCGTCGTTTTTAAGATTGCATCCAAGTACTGCATTTCGGACTCTTTTGTTGACTATGATGGCTACTCCATTTCTTCTAAGGGATTCCTGCCCACAGAAGTAGATAAAATGGTCATCTGAGTTAAATTCACCCATTCCAGTCTATTTTAGTTCGCTGATTCCTAGAATGTCGACATTCACTCTTTCCATCTCCTGTTTGACCACTTCCAATTTGCCTTGATTCATGGACCTAACATTCCAGGTTCCTATGCAATATTGCTCTTTATAGCATCGAACCCTGTTTCCATCACTAGTCCCATTCACAACTGGGTGTTGTTTTTGCCTTGGCTCCATCCCTTCATTCTTTCTGAAGTTATTTCTCCACTGATCTCCAGTAGCATATTGGGCACCTACCAACCTGGGGAGTTCATCTTTCAGTATCCTATCTTTTTGCCTTTCAAACTGTTCATGGGGTTCTCAAGGCAAGAATACTGAAGTGGTTTGCCATTCCCTTCTCTGTGATCACTCACCTAGAGCCAGACATCCTGGACTGTAAAATCAAGTGGGCCTTAGGAAGTATCACTACAAACAAATCTTGTGGAGGTGATGGAATTCCAGTTGAGCTATTTCAAATCCTGAAAGACAACACTGTGAAAGTGCCAGCAAATTTGGAAAACTCAGCAGTGGCCACAGGACTGGAAAAGGTCAGTTTTCATTCCAATCCCAAAGAAAGGCAATGTCAAAGAATGCTCGAACTATTGCACAATTGCACTCATCTCACACGTTAGTAAAGTGATGCTTAAAATTCTCCAAGCCAGGCTTCAGCAATATGTGAACCATGAACTTCCAGATGTTCAAGCTGGTTTTAGAAAAGGCAGAGGAACCAGAGATCAAATTGCCAACATCCGCTGGATCATGGAAAAAGCAAGAGAGTTCCAGAAAAACATCTATTTCTGCTTTATTGACTATGCCAAAGCCTTTGACTGTGTGGATCACAAGAAACTGTGGAAAATTCTGAAAGAGATGGGAATACCAGACCACCTGACCTGCCTCTTGAGAAATCTGTATGCAGGTCAGGAAGCAACAGTTAGAACTGGTCATGAAACAACAGACTGGTTCCAAATCGGAAAACGAGTATATCAAGGCTGTATATTGTCATCCTGCTTATTTAACTTATATGCAGAGTATATTATGAGAAACGCTGGGCTGGAGGAAGCACAAGCTGGAATCAAGAATGCCAGGAGAAATATCAATCACCTCAGATATGCAGATGACACCACCCTTGTGGCAGAAAGTGAAGAAGAACTAAAGAGCCTCTTGATGAAAGTGAAAGAGGAGAGTGAAAAAGTTGGCTTAAAGCTTAACATTCAGAAAACTAAGATCATGGCATCTGGTCCCATCACTTGATGGCAAATAGATGGGGAAACAGTGGAGACAATGGCTGACTTCATTTTTCTGGGCTCCAAAATCACTGCAAATGGTGACAGCAGACATGAAATTAAAAGACACTTATTTCTTGGAAGGAAAGTTATGACCAACCTAGATAGCATATTAAAAACCAGACATTACTTTGCGAACAAAAGTCCATCTAGTCAAGGCCATGGTTTTTCCAGTGGTCATGTATGGATGTGAGAGTTGGACTATAAAGAAAGCTGAGCGCCAAAGAATTGATGCTTTTGAACTGTGGTGTTGGAGGACTCTTGAGAGTCCCTTGGAGATCCAACCAGTCCATCCTAAAGGAGTTCAGTCCTGGGTGTTCATTGGAAGGACTGATGTTGAAGCTGAAACTCCAATACTTTGGCCACCTGATGCGAAGAACTGACTCATTTGAAAAGACCCTGATGCTGGTAAAGATTGAGGACAGGAGGAGAAGGGGACGACAGAGGATGAGATGGTTGGATGGCATCACTGACTCAATGGACATGGGTTTGGGTGGACTCCAGGAGTTGGTGATGGACAGGGAGGCCTGGCATGCTGTGGTTCATGGGGTCACAAAGCGTGGGACATGACTGAGCAACTGAACTGAACTGAACTGAATAAATAATTTTGGTGTTAACACTTCTACTCTCAGATGAATTGCTTGTTAAACAGATGGCTTCTGACTTATTTGGATTATGAATGGCATCACCAACTTGATGGACATGAGATCTGAGCAGGCTCTGGGTGTAGGTGATGGATGGAAGCCTGGTGTGCCCCAGTCCATGGGGTTGCTGAGTTAGACACGACTGAGCAACTGAACTGAACTCTGACTTATTTGGGAACTGTTATAACATCAAAGCCTGGTTTATAAAGCTTGGCAAATGATGCCTCATTTTTGAGTGTAATCTTTTGTTTCCAATGTTATTTCTAAATTACCTTTTTGGATACCTAAGATTAATGAGCATGTAGGAGCTTACCTGTGCACTCAGTCATGTGCACTCTTTATAACCCCACGAACTGTAGCCCACGGTCTTCTCTCCTCATGGAATTTTCAAGGCAAGAATACTGGAGCAGGTTGCCATTTCCTTCTCCAGGGGCTCTTCCCCACTCAGGGATTGACCCACATCTCTTGCATCTCCTGTATTGGCAGGAAGATGCTTTACCAGCTGAGCCACTAAGGAAGTCCAAGATTAATGAGTACAGCTAAATAAATAATTTCACTAAGAACAGGCAGGCAAATATAGATATTATCAAGACAAGTAATTTGCTAAAAAATACTGGTTGAGTATCAGCCATGTGCCAGCGATATAGTGGTGAATGTTTATTGATCATTCACGGCCACTGGTTATAATATTTGTATAATCTATAGTTTCAGGTGGCCTAAAATATCCTAATTACATAAAATATAGGAAAAAACTTTTTTAGAGTTTATTTCTTTTTCATGAGTAGAACGATTGCATGTTTGCCGGATGCAGGTCCATTTCCCTGTGATTAGAAACAATTTTTTTTTGCCTTTCATACTGTTCATGGGGTTCTCAAGGAGGATGAGATGGTTGGATGGCATCACTGACTCGATGGACATGAGTTTGAGCAAGCTCCAGGAGATGGTGAAGGACATGGAAGCCTGGCGTGCTAGACCGTGGGTTGCAAAGAGTCATACACAACTGAGCAACTGAATGATAACAACAAAGAAACAAAGTGGGGCTTGCCTGGTGGGCACGTCACCCACTTTTGCTTGACCTCGATCCCTCCCTCCTTTGAGTGCACTTTCCTTTCTCCACTTCTCTGCTAGATCCTCCACAAAAGTGCTCCCACCTTCCACCTCCACACTCTCACCATCTCCTCATTATGCAGCCTAGCATCCTGCTTTTTACTCCCACTGCTCTCCTGAAATTGCTTTCTCAAATGTCACCAGTGTCAACAGCTGCTGATTCAATTCTTCCCTTCTAGATTTCTCTGCAACATCCTTGACCATGCCCTCCTTGAAATATCCTCTACCCTTGGTGTGTCCTTGACTCTGTAGTGGCTGGGGGTCTGTCCACCCATCTGACGCCTCCTTCCATCTTCTTTGCTCTCATGCCCTGATGGAAGCCTTCTTTAAGGTTTTATTTTCTCTGCCTATACACCCTTTCTTGTAGATCTTGGGTGTGTCCTGAACTCTGACTACTATATATATGAAAGTAAGTGTCAGTTGCTCAGTCGTGTTTGATTCTTTGCAACCCCATGGACACTATCCCCCCAGGCTCCTCTGTCCATGGAATTCTCCAGGCAAAAATGCTGGAGTGGGTAGCCATTCCCTTCTCCAGGGAATCTTCCCAACACAGGGATTGAATCCAGGTCTCCTGCATTGTAGGCAGATTCCTTACCATCTGAGCCATCAGGGAAGCCCTTTCAATCCTTGCCTCCAGACTTGCCTTCTTCAACTCCAGTCCTCTGTCACTGTTTTTTAGCTGAATACCTCATCTCTCTTTTTTTTGTATGAACATATGAAGAAATAGAACTTATTCCTTTCCTCCTTTTACAAATATACTCAGCCTTACATGCAACATTAAAACATGAGGTCTTCATGAATAGTAGCAATGCTCTGGGGGTGCAGTAACACCATTCCCAGCTTTCAGCCCATCAGAAAGAATATTAACAGGTGCATTGTCGGCACACTTAGAAGACCAGAAAACTGATCACCTGTTTTTTTTTTTTTTTTTCTTCTTTCAGTTATTGACAAACCCAAACTGCCTTGAGCTACTTTAGATTAAAAAAATACATAAGTTTGGATGGAACCAGTTATTCTCTTACTGCAAATCAACTACTGAATATGCATAGAAATTAAAAGATTATAACCCACCAAGTGATCATTCAGAAGTTCCTCAAACTGTGAGCCTTATGATACTCCCATGCCCCGCTTTGAGCCAGGCAAAAAAATCTAAGTGTGTACACCTGGTCTCTTGATGAACTTTGGAACTCAAATTATCCCATGAGAAACCCATTGACTCCTTCTTCCTGGTAGTCTCCTTTTCCGGGATTTCTGGTTTGGATGGGGCACCCTCTTCTCGCAGTTGCCCATGTGGTCATGGATGGGCATCGTCCCCAGTTCTGTCGATCCTCCTCTCACCGGGTCTAGTGATATGTTTCACTTCCTGGTTTGCCCTGACACCCTCTCCATGCAGTCCCTCCTGGATTCTCTCTATGAACTGGTCTGTCCAGTTCCAATGCCTTCCCACCATCTAATGTCCTCTTGTCTCACAAGGTCTCTAGGCTAATCTTTTCAAAGAAATTATATCACTGTGACACTGCTCTCTTCTCAAATGCTTCGTTGTGTTCTGACTCCTAAACTCAGGTTTAGGAGCCTTATATCTGCTCTTCCTCAAACAGGTAACCATGTCCTTCAAACCCAGTGGATTTGGTGATGGTCTGAATCACCCATGACATTCCCCTCTCTGCCCCTTTGTCTCTGCTGTTCCAGCTGCTTGAAATACCCTCCTTCTCACATCCCTGCCCTTGTCATCCTTCCAGTTCCAGTCACACTTTCCACAAAGCTTGTGGTGATGCTCTGAAAATTAGAATAAAGCTTTGCACCTTTCCATAGCCAGGCTTGCTGAATGCTCTACAGATACAAAGTTGGTCGGGAGTATCACATCACACAGCAAGATGCGAGGACAAGTCAACATCGGAAGTGGTGGAGGAGAGCGGAGGTTAATTTAGCAAAGGCTACAGCTCTGCACAGAGAGGGTATGAGAACACATCTGGCCAGGATCATCTGGTGACTGATGAGCAGACACAGATGGCAGTCCGAAATGAGTTTGAGCAGTGACATCCCAGCTGTCTCCAGGCCCTGCTAATCATCTCGAAAGTGACTGGTGAGCCCTACAGGACTCTAACGTGTGGGTATCACATGTCTCCTGAGCTAAGAGGAGAGACAAGCTCTTCCACCTTCAGATTCACCCATATGCACTGCACTTGGTCCTATTGTGGTCTGTAATCAATTATTTATTCCCATCTTGGCCAAGCTTTGGCCACCTGATGAGGAGAGCTGACTCATTTGAAAAGACACTGATACTGGGAACGATTGAAGGCAGGAGAAGAAGGGGATGACAGAGGATGAGATGGTTGGATGGCTTTACCGACTCAATGGACATGAATTTGAGTAAACTCTGGGAGTTGGTGATGGACAGGAAGGCCTGACGTGCTGCGGTCCTTGGGGTTGCCAAGAGTCAGACATGACTCAGCAATTGAACAACAACATCTTTCCAAAGAAAATATGAGATTTTTGAATGGGAGACTGAATTGTATTCATTATGACCCCAATGGCTTCAGATACAACTGCCGTGACCTCTTTTTCCTTCAAAAGGCTGGGCTCCACTTCATCCGAGAGCTTTTCATTTCATTCATCTGAACACACCTCTCAGTGTTTCCTGTCACACGAAGGGTTTTAGAAGACTCCGTTCTAGAAGGGAATGGGCTTTGGGAGGAGAATTTCTCAGAGGAAGTCTCACAGGGTCTGCTTAGGTTTCCCAGGGCCCAGAGTGTCTGGGCTATGAGCCTGTGAAGGGGACTGAGGTGGCCTTGTGGGCACAGTGATTACACCCTGATTTGGGAATGACCCATTGCCAAGGCTGGGCTGCCTGGGCATCTGAAGCCGTGGAGAGCAGACCACAGCCCACTTCTTGTGGATCTGAATGGTGCAGAAACCAAGGGAAGTGCAGAATCTGGCCTAGAGATGATCTTTTACTTATACATTACTTTTCTGATCCATCCCCTAAACAGCTCAACCGTCTAGAGAGTTGGAAGACTGTAATGAACAGATGTTCGTGAGGTTTCAGTTCAGTTTGGCCTAAAAGTAGAGGCGTGAACCATGTGTTCTTGCATGCTAAGTCGCTTCAGTCATGTCCAACTCTTTGTGACCCTATGGACTGTAGCCCGCCAGGCTCCTCTCCTCTGTTCATGGGATTCTGTGGGCAAGAATACTGGAGTGGGTTGCCATGTCCTCCTCCAGGGATCTTCCCAACCCAGAGACTGAAACCGTGTCTCTTATGTCTGCATTAGCAAGCCACTTCTTTACCACTAACATCACATGGGAAGCCCGGCATGAACCATACAACACATCCAAATCCTTTCCGTTCATCAACTACTAGGATAGCAATCAGCTTGAATATTTCTATTAAACTACTTTTGGGGTTCACTAGCGGGGCTTTACTAATGGCAGGATTTAAAGACAGCAACATGGGGACTTCCCCAGTGGGCCAGTGGTTAAGGATGTGCCTTGTAATACAGAGAACACAGGTTCAACCCCTGGTCAGGGAACTAATACCCCGCATGGCGCAGAGCAACTAAGTCAGCCTGAGTGACGCAGCCAGAGAATCTGTGAACTGCAACGAAAGATTTGCATGACGCTACCCGCCACAATGAAGACCCCACACAGTCAACTAAAAAAATAAATATTAAAACAAAATAAAACAAACAACGCCCCTCCCCACCCAATCAACCTTTGTCTTCTTGAAGATATGCCCTCCAGCTGCAGAACCATAGAGTGAATTTATACGAAGTAAATGGCGTGTGTTTTTTATTCCATAATAAAAACAGACATATAATCTTCATCCCAAAGAGGCTAGGTTGAAAGCTTTGGCCAGAGACTGAGGAAGGGGACATTGTGAAATTGTCACAAGCCAATGAGGAAAGAGGACCAGGCTGCCCTTCCACAGTTGCACTCATCCATTAAGGGCAAGGTCATGAAGGCAGCCCCAAGGCTGGAGACAACCACAGGGGACAAGACTACCACACCAGTGAGAAAAAAGGCCAGGCAGGCCCGTCCTGAGATGTGTACTCTGTCACAGCCCTACAGGGAGTGAGGAGGGGACATCTCCAGGCTGTCACCCAGCCCTGTTCAGCCAACCGATAGCTAATATTTATTGGTCATATCCCTTCTGGCAAGTATTGAGCTAGGCCCTGGAGGCACAAAGATGAATAATACATGAAGACCTCCTTCTAGGAGTTTAGAGTTCTTCCAGGCTAACCAAGTTAGGGTCCTTTTGAACGGGCTGGACACCAGCGAATGTTGCAACATACTGCACTCAGAGTTACACAATCACTGCTCAATAGCCATCGTAGGACTGTAGAATGTTCTAAGACTAAAGGATCTTAAAGATCTTGTAGCAAATTGAGGCAAAATCAAATTATTGTTATAGTTGCTTATAATCTACCCAGAGCTAAACAAACATTTAAAGGAGATCAGTCCTGGATGTTCATTGGGAGGACTGATGTTGAAGCTATACTTCAACATACTCTGGCCACCTGATGCGAAGAGCTGACTCATTGGAAAAGACCCTGATGCTGGGAAAGATTGAGGGCAGGAGGAGAAGGGGACGACAGAGGATGAGACGGTTGAATGGCATCACCCACTCAATGGACATGGGTTTGGGTGGACTCTGGGAGTTGGTGATGGACAGGGAGGCCTGGCATGCTGTGATTCATGGGGTCTCAAAGAGTCAGACCTAACTGAGCAACTGAACTGAACTGAACTGAAACAAACATTATTATCTAGTATAAGCCACACAGTTTGTGAAGGTGAAAGATGGACACAAAGTTAAGTTTTTGTCCAAGGTCTTATAACCACCTCATTACATCTGAAGTTAAAAGTCACAACTCACACTCTATTTCTTGTTTAGTATTCAAAACCAATATCTTATTTTTAAAACTATACTGTGAATTGGGCTTACCTGGTGGCTTAGACAGTGAAGAATCTGCCTGCAATGCAAGAGACCTGGGTTCAGTCCCTGGGTGGGGAAGATCCTCAGGAGAATGAAATGGCTACCCACTCCAGTATTCTTGGCTGGAGAATTCCATGGACAGCTGAGCCTGGTGGGCTACAGTCCATGGGGTCACAAAGAGTCAGACATGACTGAGCTACTAACACTTTCATACTATGAATAATAGAAATTATACATAGGTGCATAGAGATGATGGGAAAAAATTGCATTGAGGAAATAACTGAAATGAAATTTTGTTCTGCAAAAGATTCAAAACATATATGTATGAGTTTAAGTAATAATTGATTATGCATATAATTACGCAAAGATTTAGTTGCATTTTATAGAGTATCTATGGTAGGCAGTATTCTGGCCTGGAGAATTCCATGGAGTATAGGTCACAAAGAGTGGGACATGACTGAGTGACTTTCAATTTCACTACGATTTTCCACGCCAATCCCACAGGTGTCCCTCTTTGTGCTAACTTCCAGAATGATTTGGGGGAAGCACTGACATCCCAATGAAGTCTAGAAAGTACAACTAAGGTTCTGTTTATGAATCCTTTATTGACACTTAGTCAGTGATTACAGGACTACATGCTGCCCTGCTCTGAAATAGCTCATTATGAAGTTTGCTAGAAAAGACATTAGAAGAAATTTGTCCACAGCCCCTATTGACTGACCAGGTATTTACGTTTTACAGTGTTGCCAACTGTTTGGTGTCCCCTAGCAGGCAGGGCGGTTTCATCAGCTCATCTTTCCAAAGGGACTTTATACAGGTGGTTCAGACGTTTTCAAGACATACCATAGTGAATTCTCCAAGTCAGCTAGGAGCATAAGACACAGTTCACATTTTTAGGTCTGAGTTAAATAGCTGTTTTTGAGGTGGGAGGAGAAAATAAGAGAGGAAATGCCATTTACAGGGGATCCCGACTTAGCAGCAGCAGCAGCAGCATCTGGGATGATATTAAGGAGTAGGGCTAAATGCCTGTGTCCCTTTCTGCTACCAAATTCGTAAGTTGAAGTCCTAAGCCCTAGTATGTAAATATTAGGAGGTGCGGTCTTTTTATTTAGGTTTAGATGAACTCACGAGGGTGGGGGACTCATGATAGGATTAGTGCCCTTATAATAATAGATCCGAGAGTTTGTCCTCTCCCCTGCATGCATGCATGCTAAATCACTTCAGTTGGTGTCTGACTCTTTATGATGCTATGGGCTGTAGCTGGCCAGGCTCCTCTGTCCATGGGATTCTCCAGGCAAAAATACTGGAGTGGGTTGCCTTGCCCTCCTCCAGGGAATCTTCTGGACACAGGGATCGAATCTGCATCTCTCACATCTCCTGCATTGGCAGGTGGGTTCTTTACCACTGTGCCACTTGGGTTCTTTACCACTGTGCCTTTGGCTACACCTCGTGGTGTACTTCCCTGGTGGCTCAGATGGTAAAGTGTCTGCCTACAATGCGAGAGACCCAGGTTCAATCTCTGGGTTGGGAAGATTCCCTGGAGATGGAAGTGGCAGCCCACTCCAGTATTCTTGCCTGGAAAATCCCATAAACAGAGAAGCCTGGTAGGCTACAGTCCATGGTGTGGCCAAGAGTCGGTTAGGACTGAGCAACTTCACTTTCACTTTGGCTACATGAGGACACAGCAAGAAGATAGCTGTCTACAACCTAGGAGGAGAGTCTTCACCAAAATATGATCATGCTAGCACCCTGATTTTGAATGTCTCAGCCTCCAAATCTGTAAGAAAAAAATGCCTGTTGCTTAAGCAACACGGCCTATGAGATTTTGTTATAATACCTCAAAATGGCTAATACTGCCTACAGGGGAAGTACTTTGCAGACAGTTTCATTGCAGTAGTCACAATGGAGGTGAGTCCAAAAGGCAGCAGGCAAAAGGAGCAGAAAGCAGAGGATGAAGCCACAAGGTCCAGTCCCTGTGGTTAATGAAACCTGTGGAGCTTTGGGCACTGATACCTAGTCTCAGATCTCTCACTTGGGTGTTCACTAAATGTACAAGTGATCCTACCATTTCCTCAGCCTCTCTCACAGTTAGACTGGGGCCACTTGGCTGAATTATGACCAACGTGATGTAGGTAGAAATGATTTAACCCTTTGCAGGTGGGACCCATTAGTATCCTGGGTGATCATCCAGTATTCTCTCTCTCCATTGGGATGACACTGGATCTTGTATTCCAGGTGGCATAGCTACTAGGTAGAAGCAGCCTAGATTCTCGGGTCACTGGCCGGAGGAGATCCTTGTGGATGAGTTACCCTCAAAACATTAGCCTTTGCCAAAGCGAGAAATAAGCCTTGGTTGGGAGAAGACACTGAAACTTGGAATTGTTAGCAATGTCACCTAGAGTTAACTACTCTGACATTATGGAAATCACAATCAGTCCTTCATAAAGTGAGGACTGGTGCACCTTTGGGTAGGAGCATGGAATTCGGAGTTGGCTTCATATAGGCTTGGTTTGATTTCTGAGTCAGCTTGAGCAAGTTTCCTACTGTCTGCCAAAGATTTTTACCAATACAATGGTAATAATAGTTGAACCTGCTTTCTAGGACAATATTTTGCAAAATGTAATCTCATAGACTACCTATCCGGACCCTACTCAACCTAAATATTTGCAGTGGTGGGAGAGCTGGAAGTCTCGTTTGTAATAAGCTATCCCAGGTGATACTCCTATACTTACTAAAGTTTAAAAATGTCTGTTCTCAGGGGTTTTGGGGATTAGATGAGATCATTTGAACGAATGCACAGCACAGTATCTGGCATATGGCAAGGGCTTCATAAATGGGAGTAATTACTTTCATCATTAGAAGTCACAGTGGTATAAAACTCTTCTCAGGAAAGTGGGCAAGTACAGGAAAAGTAAAGAGGGAGCAGACTTTGTGTTTTCTCACGCTCATCACTCTGGCCTCAAAGGAAGCCAGGAGGGCAGGCACACTGGATGTAACCTGATTTGACTTAAATGGAGAGTTGAGGCAAATTGCTGTGATGTGGTGCATATTCAGACACAAGTAACAACCTGAAAACAGAAGAAGGAGAAGGTCATTCCCCTATCAGCAAAATCCCTGAAGACCCCTAGGCTTTAGGAAAGTGAATTTTTAAGCATTGATGGAAATGCGTTAATGAGCATATACAAATGTGGTTGTCTGGTGCCCACCATGCCCGAAGCCCTGTTGAAAAATTATTGACAGCTATATTGCTTATTCCTGTAGTGGTTAGGAAATGAAATGCCTTTCTCTCATCAAGTAATTGCATTAAGGAGCTACTGGGAACATTGGGTTGCTTTTCCGGAATAGGAAAGAAGTCAACTGCACTTCAACCAGGTTAACTGTCAAGAGGAGTTTGGCTCAAATTTCTTATAGTTCAAATAACATGTTTTTTTCCCTCATGCATATGCAAACAAAAATAGAAAAAGTAAGTGAACTAATACTCAAAACACAACAGCACATTTGTAATAAGTCCTTGCATGTTTGTGAAATGAAATTTAGCAAAAGAAGTGTTTTTGTCCCTTCTATTTGGAGGGGAGATGAGGGGTGATTTTTGACACAGTAGAAAGCCCTGAAAAGAGCAGCTTCAGGGCTGGGGTGAGACGGATCTCCAGTGACTTCAGAGGGGCAGCTTTGGGAGGAGCCTGAACAGCAGGGAGAGACACTGTATGCTTTGCCATGACCCAAGTGCGGAGAGAGAGATTTTCTAGTTAGGATGGTTTCCATTGCCAGCATTTCCCTGAAACTACAAAGTCCAACAAGTTTCTCATTTGAAAAATCAACTGAGGGAAAATCACAAGCACACAGAACAGTAAAGGAAGTGACCAGAAAAATGGTCAGTTTTTGGTGAACCTGATATTATGCAACTTCAAGTCTTTGTCTGCTTTATCTCTACATTTTCTTAAACCTATGGCCACTAAGCAAGAAAGGAGTTACCTGACCATTTTGTTCACATAGTGTCAAATTCTTGGCCAGTCCTGCTTGTCACCCATTTGCTGATGATGGGTATTGTTTTTACGACACACACCAGATGCGATGTTGTGAATTTACGTGTTCTCCTACCAGGATGGGTGGCCACCTCACTCATGGGCTATGGTTCCAAGACCCCTGGAAGCTGAGCATGGTGGGTCCGAGTTGCTAGAACTTTTGACCTCATGGTCTCCGATTTCTCCTTTTTCTCTGCCATTTATGACAGTAACATGCAGGACGTACCAACACCGCAAACAGCTCATCCCTCTCAGCTGACGAAACTCCGTTCATGAGGTCAATGTTCTCTTTTTCTTCAGCTTTGGGTTTGCCCACCAGCCTTATGGTGAAGAAGAAAGGGTTCCGACATGGCAGGATGATAAGTTACAGAGCACAGGTGGACACCAGGACAGGTCTGAACATCTTTTCTTGTTTGAAAAGACGGTGTTCTGGAAGAGGGTGCCGGAAGAAGTGATATCAGAAAGAAGCCAGCACTTTGTGCACCGGAACTTCGGGACATTGTGCGCCTCCAGGCCCCAAACAGGGAGAAAAACACCCACTTGGCCAACATGGGTATTACAAGGGTTGACTCACGTTTGCTTCGAAGACGAAAAGTGTTATGGGGCACTGAGTATGATCATGATCAATTATAAATCCTCACACAACTCCCTGGAAAATTAGGGATGAATGGGCAGGAAATATAAATGCTGTGACAGGAAGCGTAGAGCCAGGGTGGCTTATAAAATGGGAGGAACTCAGCATAGTGTCATTACCTGGAGCCAGCCAGGGACTCACTTGTCTTTGGAAAGTCAACACTTCCTTTAGCTGAAGTAGTAATATATTGGGAGCTCAGCGAAGAGGAGACCTGTCTTAGGCATCCAAGGCATTCTGAGCTGACTGTGCACCTACCTGAGTCTCTTACTTCCCGAGAGGAAGCACCTCTTAAGCTTGCTGCCTCCCCCTGGGTGCTATGAAAGGAACGCCCTGTCTAGAGTTTGGTCTGCATTTTCCCCTCAACCCTTTTTTATAATAAGATGGTGGATAGAAGACCTTGCCGGTCTTACAACATCTCTAAAGTTTATTTCTCTCAGTTTTATTGAGATATAGTTGACATGTAAGCCCGTATAAGCTTAAAGCATCCAGCATAATGATTTAATATGTGTATATATTCTGAAATGATAATGACAGTAACTCATGGTTAATAAGTCAACCTCACACAGTTACACATTTTTTTCCTTGTTATAAGAACTTTTAAGATCCACTCTGTTAGCTACTTTCTAATATACAGAATAGTATAATTATCTACAGTCATCAAGCTGTACATGACATCCCTGAATTTATTTATCCTATCGCTGAAAGTTTGTACCTTTTGACTACCTTCACCCAATTCCCTCTCTGAATGTACTAAAAAAGACAAGTGTGTCTATAGACACATTGGAGAAGGTGGGGGAAGTGGCCCTGAATGAAGTGTGGAGAAAGGGGTGTCATAAATGTCTTTGGGTGAGGAAGGATGAGAGGGGAAGGGAAAGTTTCTCTAGGATTCAGGAACCATATCCTTCTGAATTAGCAGATAACTGTAAAGGAAAAATATCCCTGTGGCATAAGATGACATAGCAGTCATAAGAAATTGAAAGAAATTGAAAGTGAAAGTCACTCAGTGGTGTCCATGGACTATATAGTCCATGGAATTCTCTAGGCCAGAATACTGGAGTGGGTAGCCTTTCCCTTCTCCAGGAGATCTTCCCAACCCAGGGATAGAACCCAGGTCTCCCACATTGCAGGCAGATTCTTTACCAGCTGAGCCACCCGGGAAGCCTAAGAATACTGGAGTGGGTAGCCTATCCCTTCTCCAGCCCATCTTCCCAATCCAGGAATCAAACTAGGGTCTCCTGCATTGCAGGCGGATTCTTTACCAACTGAGCTATCAGGGAAACCCCAAACCTAATGAGCTTTAAGAGCTAAGTATAGATAGTCCATATCCATAGATTGAAAAAATTAATATTGTTAAAATTTCTGTGTTATCCAAAGCCATCTACAGACAGTGCAATTTTCCTGGCTTGCCTCGTGGCTCAGATGGTAAAGAATCTGTCTGCAATGCAGGAGACCCAGGTTCAAGCCCTGGGTTGGGAAGATCCCCTGGAGAAGGAAATGACTACCCACTCCAGTATTCTTGCCTGGTGAATTCAATGGACAGAGGAACCTGATGGGTCCATGGTGTCGTAAAGAGTTGGGCATTACTGAGTGACTAATACTATGTATCTAAGTATCCATGATATTTTTCAGAGGACTAGAAAAATAATGCTAAATTTGTATGGAACCATAAAAGACCTGAAAAGCAAAAGCAATCTTGAGAAAAAAGAAGAAAGTTAGAAATATTATGCTCCCTAACTTCAGAAGGTACTACAAAACTACAGTAATCAAAGCAGCATGATTTGACACAAAAAATGGACACCTAGATCAACTGGACAGAATCAAAAGCTTAGAAATAAACCCCTGTACTTATGGGCAATTAATTTACAACAAAGGAGGTAAGAATATGTAATAGAAAAAGACAATCCCTTCAATAAGTGGTGTTGGGAAAACTGGAGAGCTATGTGTAAAAGAATAGAATGAGAAAATTTTTCACACCAAATACAAAAATAAATCATAGCCATACTTTTTTTGGATCTGTTTCCTAAGGCAAAGGAAACAAAGCCCAAAATGAACAAATGGGACCTAATTAAACTTAAAAGCTTTTTTTACTGCAAAGGAAACCACCAACAAAATGAAAAGACAAGATATTGAATGACAGAAAATATTTACAAGTGATATGACTTATAAGGGGTTAATATCCAAAATATATAAATAGCTCATACTATGGAATATATTAAAAAAATGAATAAAAAAATGGGCAGAAGACCTTATTTTCTAAATAAGACATACAGATGGCCAAGCATGGATGAAAAGACATCAGAGAAATACACATCAAAATCTCAACAAGATATCACCCCAAACCTGTCAGAATGGCTATCATCAAAAAGATCACAGATGCTGGTTAGGATGTGGAGAAAAAGGAACCCCAGGACACTGCTGGTGGGAATTTAATTTGATGCAACAGCTCTGGAAAACAGTTTGGAGGTTACAGAAAAAACTAAAAGAATTACCATATGATCCAGCAGCTGCACTTCTGAGTATACACACAAAGAAAACAAAGAGACTAATTCAAAAAGATACACGTGCTCCCATTTTCATAGAAGCATTATTTACAATGGCCGAGATACAGAAGCAACCTAGATATTCATCATCAAATGAATGAATAAAGATGGAATGTGTACACACACACACAGAACACACACACACACACACACAGTGGAATATTATTCAGCCATAAAAAAGAATAAAAGTTTGCTATTTGCAAAAACATGAATGAACTTACAGGGTATTATGCTTAGTAAAATAAGTCAGATAGAGAAAGACAAATACTGTCTGTTATCACTTACATATGGAATCTAAAAACAAACAATTGTATGTGACAAAACAAAAACAGACTCCCAGGTATAGAGAACAAATCAATGGTTGCCAGTGGGGAGAGGGAAGGAGTAAGGGGCATGGTGTGGAAGATGTAGAGGTACAAACTACTGTATAAAAGAAACAAGCTATGCGGATATATTGTATAGCACAGGGAATACAGCCAACATTTTATAGTAACTTAAATGGAACATAATATATAACAATATTGAATCAGTATGTTTTACACCTGAAGCTAGTATAATAATATAAATCAACTATATGTGAGAACAATTTTTGTAATAAAGTAAAAAAAACAAACAAAACAGAAACAAGGAAATTCACATGCTTCTTCTGTTTTGACTGCCCACTCAAGAGAGTCATAAATGATATATGATGACAAATTTGGGTGACATTTCTGCAATTCATCTTGATATTTAGCTATCCTGAAACTCTGACTATGAAACTTTCCTTGACAATGGTACTAGTGGGTGACATAGGTGAGTTCAAGGTAATTCTTGGGTTTTACTGGTAACGGTGTGAACCTACATCACTATTTTATTTCCATCTCTGCAGTGAGCAATGACTTCTGTCATGACGCACAGATGATAATCTTTCCCAAGTAAACCTTCTGTGAGAAATGGGGGAAGGGGTGGGCAGGCATATTTGGTCTTTTCTCAGCAAATTATCTTTCTGAATCAGGGTCCTTCTCTAAGTAAGCCTCTTTCTGTGTTTCAAAGTTCTTGCCCAATTTAATGGAATTTCTGTTTATGTGTTTTATTAATTTATAGTTTTTTGATGTCTTAAGAAGTTCATTGCACTTTCTGCTCCCACTAAACATTTTTAAACATTTAGAGAGAAGAGGCTGTGTTTTGCCAAAGGCAAAAGGCTGAGCGCCCTTTTTGACTTAAGAGCTTGCTTGGGACTCAAAACAGGATGTTCTGTTTGACCAAAAGAAATTTCTGTCTCTGCTTTTAATGCTCTTATTAGCTCTTCCTTTTTGATGAGATTTGAGACAAATGTCATCAGGCAGCTGGTAAGGAGAGCGCTTACAGAAATTTGCACAAATGAGGTAAATATCCCACTCCCACGTTCTTTTAACTACAAAGAGTTGCCATCTCTCTGTGGCTCTATTAGTGCTGTCTTGTGTTTATTTCTTTACTGCTTTTCTCTGGCACTGGGAGGCTCTGTTGTTGTCATTCAGTCGCTCGGTTGTGTCTAACTCTTCACAGCCCCATGGACTGCAGCGCGCCAGGCTTCCTTGTCTCTCACCATCTCCTGGAGTCTGCCCAAGTTCATGTCCATTGCACCGGTGGCTATGATTGGAGGCTATGCTTGAGTTCAGACAACCAAGCCAAAGGATTTTGGCCAAATGGCCCCAATCCAGATTTAAGCACCAGGTAACTTTCCATGTCCTCAGCCCCAGACATACACATTCCTACTGCAACCATCAATAAGAGGGTGATTAAGAGTCAAGAGCGGAGTGTTTCTTTTGAGAAGCAAATGAAATTCACCCACAGTTGTCACTTTCCCTACACCCTTGGATGGCACGGCTGTGGGGATGATATTTGAATATAGGTTCTTGTGCTTTGCCAGTCAAAACTCGTGCCTGCCCTACAGTCTTCGGGAGAGGCCCTGGCAAACAGAGGAAAGAAACAAACAGTCCTATTGATACCAGCACTCGGCTTTCAGTGTTTCTGAAAAGCTTCCCAAAGGATTGTCATGTGGAGTCAAGATTGAGAGTCCAGATGACAGTGTGTTTGGCATCTGTAAGACCATGGACCCCTTGAGGGCAGGGCTGTGTCTCATGGCATTAGTATCTCGGTCACGTGATCCAGAGCAACATGGCAGGAACTCTCACGAAGCCCCCGCGCTGAAAGCACACCCACATTCCTGCAAAGTCTGGCGCCTTGAGCTGTGCCCTCAGTCTCCAAATATTCTCAGAACCTGCTTCCCTCTAGCTCAAATCAATAAAGGTTAGTTATGAAGATGGAAGGCCAGGCTGCTATTCCTTCCTTCATTCCCTCCATATCCTGTGCTCACACGGCTGATGGCAGAGGGTCTCTGCACTTGGACTGGGGAGAACACAGAGAAGAGCCAACCGACAGGGCTCAGCATCCTGGGGCCACCGTGAGCGGCCTGGGAGCCGTGAAGACCCAGGTGGGGAGGCTGTGGCCCTCACGGTGTTCAGGGTGTTTCAGTGCCCACCCTGGGCTACAGACGACCCTCTAGACCCAGGTGCATGTCCCCCAGAGCAAGGGCTTGAGAAATACACCGTTAACATGGGGGGAGTTGAAAAAATAGCCCAGAGGTGGTGGCGTCTCAGAGGTCAGCAAAGAAGAAGGAAAAGGAGCGCGATGGGAAAGGAGGTGGAAGAGCAAACTGCTCTCAGATCAGGCCTCTGCCTCAAAGCAGCTCTGCCAGCAGGCGATCTCCACCCCTCTCCTGACGTGATGTCAACGATTGATGCCAGGTGGTCTCGAGTCTCTTCTGGAAGAACATCCTGAAGGTGTGATGGACGGATGGAACAGGGTCCACAACCAGAGTGCTCTCGCTGCACATACACATGCACATACAGATATACTCCCTCTCACAGCTTTTGTGGGCATGCATGCTGGGAAAGATTGAAGCCAAAAGGAGAAGAGGGTGGCAGAGGATGAGATGACTGAATGGCATCACCAATTCAATAGACATGAACTTGGATGAACTTTGGGAGATGGTGAGGGACAGGAAGGCCTGTTGTGCTGCAGTCCATGGGGTCGCAAAAAGTCAGATACTACTTAGTGATTGAATGATGCACATTCACATGCACGCACACGTACACACACACACACACACATAGGCTTATAGACATGCACACTTCCACACACATGCAACACCCACACAGCTATACTCATACACACACACAGACACACACACATACTCCTTGACACATACTTCGACCCATGCACACACTCTCTTGTGCACACAAACACATCTGTGCAAACCAATCTGAGTCTAGATTCCAAGCTGCATCTCCAAATTTTCAGAAAATGGTAACAGATGCATCAGGAAACTAAAATAAAAATCATCTGGTGCATTTTCATTGGATTCCGATGTGCTTCTGCCCCTGGTTTAGCCTTCCTCCACTGCAGAGGGCCCGGTACTTCTGCTTTTAGGTAGGCACCACTTTCAGGGCAACAAGACATTAGGAGAAGAGAGCAAAGGCATTGATATTTATAAGGGTGCAAAAGGAAAAAGCTCTCCACCCGTATCCGAAGGGGGAGGGGAGGAAGGATTTTTGCTGTGTTCTTTGAGAATATTTGTATAAAGAACTGCATGTTCTTGTTTACTTTCCGTGGAGCCCTATTTCCTCCCTAGAACTCCTGGTGGTCAGCGTCACCAGCTACGGCCTCTTCAGATGAAAGCCCGAGGCACAGAGAATGCACACACATGGTGGGGCAGGGGCGTCCTCCGGGTTTGGGTCTGCTCTTTGAGATCTGGGGCATTTGCATGAAGTGTCTACGTTGCTTCTCACCGCTCTCTGACCTGACCTCAGGCTGCAGAGAGGAGCGGGAGAACATCCTTGCGGGGGTCACACCTGGAGACACCCCTCTGTCCTGTGGGTAGCAGCTCAGGAAATCCATGCAGAAATGGGGCAAACCCACTCCTGGGGGCAGGGACTGGCCAGTCACATCCCAGGGAGCCTTGCTGGAACTCTTTCCTCTGCGGCAATTCTAGTGCCCCCGGGAGAAAGGTGAATTCTGAGGACTCAGGTTCAGAGACAAACTGCTTTCCCATTTCTTATTCAATGTTGTCGGCCAGCACATTAGGCAAACTGATAGAGGCCCATTTTACAGATAAGGAAACTGAGGCTTCGGTTTACTGGCCCAAAACAATACGGTTAGAAAACAGGAGAGCTTAAACTTGGATTTGCAACTTCTCAGCCCAAATCTACTCCTTTTACCATTGATTCATGGATAATAAATAATAATAAAAAGATGTAATAATAACAATTAGCTAACATTTTCAGTTAGCCAATTACCTGGTACCTCTTTAAGTGCATTATTTCCTTTGTTGTTGTTCAGTCGTCAAGTCGTATCCTACTCCTGGCAACCTCACAGACTACAGCGGGCCAGGACTCTCTGTCCCCTCACCATCTCCCAGATTTTGCCTAAGATTTAATCCTTACAACCATATTTAATCCTTGTTTAATCATTACAACTCACCAGGTAGGTACTTTTAGAATCTTCAATGAGCAGATGAGAAAATCAAGCCCCAAAGCGTTAAGAAACTTGCCCAAAGCCACCTATCAATGAATGGAGAAGTGGACGCCTCAGCCTAAAGACCATTCTGCAGTCTAGAGGAAGCCCTGGGTGGGTGGGGGGCAGTCACCACCAGTCCCACTGGGTTCTCCACTCCTTCCAGTTTCAATGGACATCATCATATGCGTTTCCTTCTATCCCATGTGGGCTTCACCCACCAATCAATGACAACCTACTTTCTCCCCGAGGATCTGATAATTGATCCAATTATGGGTTTGCTGCAAATGGAAATTAATGTCATTTGACCTTCTATTTATTTTTGCTTTCCCGCTGAAACGGCTATTATGGTTACACACGCCATACAAGGATTGTGGTAATGTTGTTTCTAAATTAATTTCCACCTAAGAGTTTTCGATTTTCACTTTTCATGGTGATGGAGGCTACCAACAAGAAAACTGCGATTACGGGAAATGGTTCTCGTCCCTGAAGCACTTGGACGAGGTAAGGAAGGGGAGGATCAGGAGCCTGAGAAAGCAGGGGCCCATTTACAAATACATTCAGACAATCATCTCATTTCTTCAGTAACTAGAAAAAAAAAATCTTACGGGTATAATGAAAGTGAATTTACAAATCCTCAATTTTTAAAAATTGTGTTTTACTTTTGCATTGAGCTTTGGGTTGGATGGAAGGATGGTTGGTGGACCCCTCTCACCAGCTACTGTGAGTATAGTAACCCATCTCTCTCTCCCACAAACATTTTGGAATGAGCCGGGGCAGCTGACTCCCTCCAAAAGCCCCTGAACCATGGGGGATCCGTGTTGTTGCAAATCCACCCTTTTGTAGCTGTGCATGGGGGCATATAACAGTCGCTTCTGGTGTTATGTTGAGCAGGCCTAATTTAGTGTTTTAGACGAAAAGATTCTCCAGCCCCATTGTGGTGAGAAGTGACACGCAGTCATGTTAAGTGAAATGACAGGGCGTGATGTCCTTGTGACAGCAAGGTGACTGATGCTAGTACTGGTGTCCTCTGAGACCCTGGGAGCACCCTAAATATTGGATTGAAAGGCTGCATTTGGAGACCGCCAGAACCAGGCTGCACTCACCCAGTTCGTTGCTGTTTAGTCACTAAGTTGTGTCTGACTCTTTCACAACCCCATGGACTGCAGCCTGCCAGACTCCTCTGCCCATGGGCTTTCCCAGGCCCAGATTGCTGGAGTGGGTTGTCATGCCCTCCTCCAGGGGATCTTGCCTCCCCAGGGACTGAACCCATGCCTCCTGCATTGGTAGGTGGATTCTTTACCACTGAGTCACCAGGGAAGCCCTAGGACTGCAGGCATTTGTTTCTAAGGCAGCTTCCGTTCAAGAGAGCTGCAAACTCACTGTGTCACGCTTGTTCTGGAGAAACAGGCTCTTTTCCATTCAGATCAGAATAGACTGGGAGGCCTCCAAAATGCAGCTGCTGAGTCTGAACAGGCCAGAGAATAAATGGACGGCTCCTCTGCTCCAGCCCTCTCTTCCCAGGGCCTGAATGTCCGGGGGTAAAAATACCGATCAACCTTGGTGGGAAGCCGAATTTCCCTCTCCACCCCTACACCCTGGATGCAGCTCTGTGCCATCTTTCCAGGTCCCAGACAACCTCAGGAGGCAGGCTGCAGGGGCATCTAGGGCTGTGTCCTGGCCTGCCTGTCATATCTGAGCAAGAGAGTTGATTCTAAGCTCTCAGCACGACTCTGGGTGGCCTGCTGCTTTGGACACTCTTCTACAAAAACACAACCCTCCACAGGGACCCTTAAGCCCCAGGCAGGAGGGGACAATGAGGAGGGACCCTGAGAAGCTTTAGAAATTAAAGTCCTGGTTAAAAGGACCCTTTTGCCTTACCCTCTGAAGGGTTTGAGGCTGGGACAGGGCCCTCTGAAGGCAGCGGCTTGTGGAGCCGTGAGTGGGACAGGCTCTCCTTGGGAGGACTTACACTCCACATCCTCACAGATGCAAAATCCACTCAGGCGGCCTCCCAGGGACTCCACTTTCTATTCAAAGTCAAGACACTCTTTTCTAGAATGTTCTTTCATGCTTAGTCCAACTGACAGCATCGGTATGGCGTGCTTATGAGGAGAGACGCATTTCCCAGGTGGCCAAGTGCTAGAGAATCTGCTGGCCAATGCAGGATATGTAGGAAACATATCCAGGAGACATGTGTTCAATCCCTTTTTGGGAAGAACCCCTGCAGTAGGCAATGGCAACCCACTGAGGTACTCTTGCCTGGAGAATCCCAGGGACAGAGGAGCCTGGCGGGTGACAGTCCATAGGGTCACAAAGATTCAGACATGACTGAACACACACACATGAAGAGAGATATATGACTTGCTTCCAGGCTCCCCTCTCACCAAATCCCAGGTGGTCTTTTGGGGAGGAAGTTTCTGGAACATTCTAACACTGCTGCAAGATGTCCATGAAACATGTACCCCAGTGAGAGGGTGGCCTGACCTGGGGAAACCTTTAGTGACTCATCCAAGAGACAGAAACTGCCCTTTGTGATTTGCAAAAGTAAGGCTGATGCTTTTGTCACTTCCAAATTTGTCCCCTCCTTAGTGAGGGCTAAATTTGTATACATTAGGAAGAGGCCGTATTTGGGTTTACATCCAGCTACAACAATTCCGTTTCCTCACAGTCAATTCGGCAATAGATCTTGGAGTGGCGAAATCAAGAATGAAAAGTTCTCTTTCCCAGTTTAGAACAATTGAGCAGAGAGGTCTAAGTCAGGCCTTTTGTATCAGAGTCTCCTGTCTGAGGATGAGGTTCAGTTTTCATTTATCTCCTGTGTGCCCTTTGAAGTACAAGCCTCTGTCTGCTTAATGCCCTAAGCCAGTGAGACTCCGATGAATTCCTTTTACATTAAACAAATCCAAGTCTGGAAGGGCAGTAATATTTCTAAACAAGCAAACCCAGCCATGACTTTGGCTTCTGCAAAGCTCAAGATGGTTATCCAGACTGTTGCTAACGGAGCAAAAATCTAACGCACATCTAACAAGGACCTGACGGAGGTGCCTGGAGACCCTCTGACGGGTTTCTGGCCATAAACCCACCTCCTCTTTGAATCCATCCTATTCACAAGGCAATCTGTCTCCTTCAGCGGCTGAGAAAAAAAAAAAGGGAGAGGGAGTCCGGAGAAAAAGCAGGCAAAAAAAAAAAAGGAAGAAAAGATGAAATAGCAAAAGGAAATGAAAAGAACTTTACTGCTCAGTTTCTTCTCCTGCCTGACCCAATTATCAGATTTTGCATTTAAGTTTAAGACAGTAGATCAAACAGCAAGAGGCACTTTGTACTTCTGCCAGGAGACCATATGATATCTTTCAGTGGCTCTCCTGCATGCCAGCAATACGGAACCATGCCTCTCTGTCGGGCCTGCATATGGTGCTATGTGCAAAAAAATAGCAAAATTCATAAGTGACTGCACTCATGGATGTTGTCCAGGATTCACGGCACTTTATCAGTTCAAGAAAAAAAAAGGCAAATCACGATCTAATTATAACTTTCCACAAATAAGTCAAAAGTAGAATGAGAATGAAAGAGAGACAAAAGGAGAGGGTCATGCTTACTCTGCAAAATTGATCATCTCCAGGCTTGTTTTTATGTGATACAGAACTTTTTAGAAGTTATGGGTCATATCTTTTCTGGGTATTTGGACATGGCTGGTGCTGGCTGTGTGCATTCTCCATGAAGGCCTGGATGGCAGACGTTAACGTCTCCCAGCCCTCATGCTTTGCCTCTTGAGAGAATTTGTCAAAGCACATCTTTTGTTGTGTATGGAGATGGTTTCTGTGGGCTGCACATGGTATTTAAGTGGTTTTCATGCCTTTGGACAAGGATTTGTCTTCATGCAGCTAGATGAATAGACTCTTTGGTAAGGCTACGTCTCACTTCTGAGAACGGTGTTCAGTACTGGGAAATTGTGATTCTATACCAGGGCTGGAGTTTGCAAGGAGATGGGCCAGAGGGTGTTCTAGTCTTCACAGTAACTCTTTGGAAGCACCGCAGATGACCTCTACTCCACGGATGTGGTGGATTTAGCAGCACTCACTCACTTCTCCAAATTAATACTCCACGAATAGCCTTTAACCCCTGCAGAAGGAAATGGCAAGCCACTCCAATATTCTTGCCTGGAAAATTTCATAGACAGAGGAGCCTGGTGGGCTATAGTCCATGGGGTTGTAAAGAGTCAGACATGACTGAGTGACTGAGCACAATATTCTTTAGAAAGTATCAGTCTCCAACCTTTTTGGCACAGGGACCAGTTTCATGGAAGACAGTTTTTCCATAGATTGGAGGGCAGGGATGGTTTCAGGATGATTTGAGCCCATTACATTGATTGGGCTCCTTATTTCTAATCTAATACCACTGCTGGTCTCACCAGTGACACTGGTCCATGGCTCTGAGGTTGGAGACCCCTGTTTTAGAGATTTTGCCAATCCAACCCTTTCTCTGGGTGAAGACAAGGAGTGGTGCATGGAAATCACTGTATTTGTTCTGATTCTGGATGGCTGGGTGTTCAAAGACTGACCTCAGGGGTCACCTCCTGTGTGGTGGGCTGCCCATTGGTTGGAGGTCCCTTGAGGCTTTGCTGCAGTTTTTATGTTTATGGGTCTTCTTTTTCACATCTGTAAACTCATCCAAATCACACAATGGCCCTCTGAGGTCAGCACAATGATCGCACCTACTTTACAAACTCTTCTAGACCCCATCACACCCTGATGGAAAACATCAGCTCATGGAGCAAGAAGCGAACAATTGGTCAATCTAGGTGAAAAGTATACAGAAGTTCTTTGTCTTACTCTTGCAACTTTCCTGTATGTTCAACTCATTTCAAAATAAAAAGTAAAAAAGAAAAAAAAAGCCTCAGGAGTTAGGCAATTCTGAATTTCAACACTGGCGCCACCACTTACCAGCTGTTTATAAACTAAGAGTTTTACACAGATAACCCCTCTTGATCTTCATAATCCTAGAAGGTGAGGTAAGCATTATATATTTATCCCAACTCTACACATGAGGAAACTGAGGCTCCTAGAGGCTGAAGAACATGTCAAAAAGGCCAGTGCTTATGTGCACCACGTTGGTTGTGCAGTTTTAATTGACTTATTAACACACTGTTAAGCTCCTTAGAGCTCTGGGAAAAAAAGAAATACGATGTTGGGTCAATTCCTTTCACTAAAGAAATCTTATGGAACACATAATAGGTTTCAATCAAGACTCTGACCTTAAGAAATGGGGTGTGTAACTTCAAATTCCTTTTCTTAATTAATTTTTAGATAATACAGCAATAAGGAGAATCCAGGAAAGGCTTCCCTGGTGGCTCAGACAGCAAAGAAACTGCCTGCAATGCGGGAGACCCAGGTTCAGTCCCTGGGTTGTGAAGATCCTCTGGACAAGGGCATGGCAAACCACTCCAGTACTCTTGCCTGGAGCACTCTGTGGACAGAGGAGCTTGGTGAGCTACAGTCCACGGGGTTGCAAAAAGTCAGACACAACACAACTAACATGTCACTTCAGGAAAGGCTAAACATTTGGAATTTTGTTAATTTTATCCTGTCTTTTATTCATTACAGTTTGAAGAATAATATTTTTTTACCTTATCTTAAGAAACACTTTATCATTTTAATGGCCTTAATTGCTTTCTAGGCACATTTAAAATTTTTGTTATACTTCCTTCCTTCCACCCACCACTGACCCATCTATCCATCCATTCAACCATCATCCATCCACCAATTTATCATCCATCCATTCACCCACTCATCCCTTTCACCAATTTATTCATCCATCTACTCATCCGTCCACCAACTTATCCATTCATCCATCCATCCATCCAACCACTCATTTATCCACCCATCATTCCACCAGCTATTATGATGGAATGTACGGTGTATGTTAAGAAAAGGTGGCAAGAATACACAGAAGAACTGTACAAAAAAGATCTTCATGACCAAGATAATCATGATGGCATGATCACTCACCTAGAGCCAGACATCCTGGAATGTGAAGTCAAGTGGGCCTTAGAAAGCATCACTATGAACAAAGCTAGTGGAGGTGATAGAATTCCAGTTGAGCTATTTCAAATTCTGAAAGATGATGCTGTGTAAGTGCTGCACTCAATATGTCAGCAAATTTGGAAAACTCAGCAGTGGCCACAGAACTGGAAAAGGTCAGTTTTCATTCCAATCCTAAACTGGGTGTTCTTTGGAAGGAATGATGCTAAAGCTGAAATTCCAGTACTTTGGCCACCTCATGCGAAGAGCTGATTCATTGAAAAAGACCCTGATGCTGGGAAGGATTGGGGGCAGGAGCAAAAGGGGACAACAGAGGATGAGATGGCTGGATGGCATCACCGACTTGATGGACATGAGTTTGAGTGAACTCCGGGAGTTGGTGATGGACAGGGAGGCCTGGCGTGCTGCGATTCATGGGGTCGCAAAGAATCGGACATGACTGAGCGATGGAATTGACTGACTGACTGATGGTGTATGTACTACGAACAAAGTCTTTGTAAAACGGAATGTGCATATTTTGCCTTCACTGAATTGAAGAAGATGCATGTACAACCAGACACAAAGAGGGAGGGAAACTTCAGCAGCTTAGAGGAGGGAGAAATGATTCTTCTACGAGGCCCATGAATTGCAGCAATCAAACCTCAAGCACCACATATTGCACAGAACAAGCATAACAACATGTTGTGTGGTTCACCAGCTCCTTTTAAAGGATTTCTGTGGCTGGTACTGGATGGAACAGTACATTGCACTGATGTCTCTACTGGAAGAACATTTTCTGGGACAATTTTAATGATCTTTTGTAGAGCTGTAACTTAGAGACCATAATTTTCTAAATATGATTCAAAAATTTTTTCCTAAAATAACAGGCCAACATTTAAATTGATGTGATATTCTCACATCCACTACCCAGATCTTTACTTACTTTATTCCATTTATATGACACCAGGATAAGCTCATTTTTCACTGGGGAAAAAACCCAGAGATTTTGTTGCCCACTGCTCCAGCTTCCAAGTGATTAATGAAATATTGAACTAGAGAGCCCAACCATGATCTCTGGGGCATGGAATTAATACTTTTAATCTAGGGAAATGTCCATTTGGTTTCTGCCTCCATATCAATATTCTATAGCAAAATATCTTCAAATCCATGGTGATTAAACAAACAGAAGACTTTACTAGGTCCTGCGCCAAAGAACTTCTGGAAGGAGAAATTGATATCTGCTGGCCCCATTTATCCATTTATAATATGCATTGTGTTAAAAAAAAAAAAAAGCAAACATATGAAAATGCAAAAGCCAACCTGTTCCCCCAACGTGTGGGCAAAATGTAATTTTCGTTTTGCAACTTGAGAGGTGAAGCATCTGCTACCATCACCAGAGACATTTGCCATTTGATAGAATTCCACTGTGAACTCTATCATAAAATATGTGATCCCCCTTGATTGATCTTTTATGTAAATAAGGTATTTATACTTTAGGTTTGGTATTTTTACAATGGACTGTCCTGTAGTGAATGTGATTCCCTGGTGGCTCAGCAGATAAAGAATCCATCTGCAATGCATGAGTTACCAGAGACTTGGGTATGATCTCTGAGTTGGAAAGATCCCCTGGAGGAGGAAGGCATGGCAACCCACTTCAGTATTCTTGCCTGGAGAATCCCATGGACAGAGGAGCTGGTGGGCTATAGTCCATGGGATCACAAAGGGTCGGACACGACTGAAGTGACTGAGCATGCGCACATAAATGCCTCCTGTAGTGGGTGGTGGGATGTGACTTACTATTATACTTAAAGGCAAAAGTGGTTTGGGATTTTGCATGATCGGCTCTGAAGGATGACAATGAGAATGGCCCTTTCAGTTGGTGGCCTGTGGCCTTGGCTAGCAGTCATCATTTACTAAGCCTGTTCTCTTAGGTGTCCTGTGTCACCCAGTTGCATGTATAGGACTTGGGGGTCAAAACCCCCGCTGCTTCCTTCTTCAACAGACTGTCACCTCGATGTCATCCCTGTGCTCTTTGTGACCCAATGGACTGTAGTCCACCAGGCTCCTCTGTCCATGGGATTTCCCATGAAAGAAAGCATACTGGAGTGGGTTGCCATGCCCTTGTCCAGGGGATCTTCCCAACCCAGAGACTGAACCCATGTCTCTTGAGTCTCCAGGATTGGCAGCCAGAAGTTATATTCTTTGCCACTATGCCACCTGGGAAGCCCATTCCCAAATCCATGTCTCCAGCCCAGAGCTCTCCCTGACCACCTATACTTAACTTTCTAGAGGATCTTGAGAGCTTACCTTGTATATTTCACGAGACCCTCAAAACCAGTATGTTCAAAACCAAGCCTCCCGCTTGGATAGCTTTCTGCAGCTCACAGAATGGCACCATGTTACACGTCTCTTTTCCTACAGTTCTGTCTCCCAGAGAGTATCTAGTTTTCTGTCCTGCATTCCATTACGCAGAAAGAGAGGAGGCAAGCGCGGGGATCTTTAATTCCTGCCCCTTAACTCCTTATAAGACATTCCCACCCTGGTTCCTGGGACATTATATTGCAATGATTAGTGTGTCTGATTGTCTTCTTTTGCTGCCCGGTAATCCTGCCAAGGATGTATTATTGTCTGTGCGTGCTGCCTGTGTGTTGAGTTGTTTCTGACTCTGGACTCTGGCCCGCCAGGCTCCTCGGTCCATGGGATTCTTCAGGCAAGAATACTGAAGTGGGTTGCCATGTCCTCCTCCAGGGGATCTTGCTGACCCACTTTTCCTGCATGGTGGGAAGATTCTTTTTTGCACTGAGCTACCTGGGAAGTCCATTATTGTCTGTGGATGGAAGTAGATGATAGAAGGTCAAATTCCTGCAGTTTACTAACCTCTTGACCTGGATTGGACAAATACATCATCTTTCAGGGCCTGCACTGATTACCTCATGGATTTTTTTTTGGCGGGGGGAGGGGGTGAAGGATCCAGTATGTCAATATGGGAAGTTTTGTGTGTGAATTTTATAGTATTACACAGATATAAGCTCTTTTTCAGCAGGCCATTTATTTTCTCTTATTGTTAATCTTTTAAATTTTGCATTTATTGATGTAAAAATGCTTATTTATAGATTCAATCCATTCTCCCATGTGTTCACGATTATAATCCTCTTATAAATCTAAAGCACTCATTTAATTTACAGAGAAAACAATGGTGGGCTCCTTTAAAGTCATGGAGCACTATGCTTAGAGTGCCTTCATATTAATCCTTTCCCAAATGTCATCATCTCCCAGGGAAAACGGCTCATCTGACACTCTTGGCTTCTAAGAAGGGCTTTAATCTCCTTCTAAGGAGAGGAAAGGGCTTCCCAGGTGGCTCAGTGGAAAAGAATTCTTTGGCCAATGCAGGACACAGGAGACACAGGTTCAACCCCTGGGTCAGGAAGATCCCTTGGAGTAGGAAATGGCAACTCACTCCAGTATTCTTGCCTGGGAAATCCCATGGACAGAGGAGCCTGGCGGGCTATAGTCCATGGGGTTACAAAGAGTCTGACACTACTGAGCGTGCACGCGCGACACACACACACACACAAGGAGGGAACAACTGAGTGGTTTCATCACTCCATATACACATATAGGCCACTTTGCATTTATTATCTTACTATTTCCCATGAAAGTGAAATTTTGGCCCTGATTACTCTAAGAATTTCTTCAAATCTCTGCTTTGCCTCCATACATAGATAAATCTTTAGACTTTCCCAAATCTTTTTGATTCATTGCTTTTCAAAAATTTTCTTCTGTTTTTGTAAAAGCTAAGTACAAAGAGATGAACTGAACGATTGTATTTCTTATCAATACATCTTATGATTTTCAGTCATCTTAATGATCATGTGATTAAGATTGCACAAAACCTGGGCAGTGTTCGAAGGGCAGAATGAGAAGAAATTGCCTCCACGCAGGCCGACTGAAGCTGCCAATGTTGCAGAGTCCATACCAGCTGAAGCCTTGCCTGTACTCTGCCAAGGAACTCTTCTGAAACTAGGGCAATCTTTGCATGAAACCCCATTTTCAAATCGAAACCATAAAAAAAAAAATGGTGGTTCAGTGTGGTTTTTACTCAAAACCAGGTGATGCTTTGTGGTTCAGCCACGTTTTGACTTGAAGCCAGAGAGAGTTCACTGTGTGTAGTTGGATCTTGTTTTATGTTTCATGGGTCATTTGGTTTTGTTTCCCAAACCTGAAATCTGGGGTTCAGATGAGGGGTGCAAACAGAAGAACATGAAGGTGGAATGAAGTCTGGGGCAGATAAAGACGGCACCAGGTCTGCAAGGGCCACCCCACTCTCCTGGATTGCTGTCTGCTCCTGTTTTGTTTCAACATTCTTCCCGAAAAGAATTATCTGCACACTAACTAGTTCCTTGGGATTCTTTTAAGGAGCAGAATTATCAACATTGTGCAAAAATAGCAAAGCCTATCTCACTTGTCTTTTCTATAGGTCCATTAAAAATGTTGTAATTTGGGGTCAGCCATTGAAATACTGGGGGAAAACGTTTTAAGCAACAGATTGTGACATTACATACGCATGCCATGATTTAAGCTTCTACTTTGTGTTGGATATCTTGTTAAATTCTCACACTGTATCACAGTAGTTTATAGAAGTGAAAACAAGGCTCAGAGTGATTGGACAACGTGACCATAGGGCAAGGGTAACACTAGGTAGACCCAACCCGCAAGCAGTAGAAAACGTTCCTCCTTCATGGGCTTCCTTCATAGCTCAGTTGATAAAGCATCTGTCTATAATGCAGGAGACCTGGGTTCAATTCCTGGGTCGGGAAGATCCCCTGGAGAAGGAAATGGCAACCCACTCCAGTATTCTTGCTTGGAGAATCCCATGGACAGAGGACCTGGTGGGCTACAGTCCATGGGGTCAACAAGAGTCGGACACGACTTAGTGACTAAACTACCATCATCAAGTTTTTCTCTAGCTCTTTTCATGATACCGTGTTGCCGTGTGTGTGTATGTGTGTGTGTGTGTGTGTGTGTGAGTCATTCAGTTGTATCCAACTTTTTGCAACCCCATGGGGTTCCTCTGTCCAGGGGATTTCCCAGGCAAGAATATTGAAGTGGGTTGCCATGCTCTCCTCCAGGGAATCTTCCTGATCCAGGGATTGAACCCATGTCTCCTGCGAGTTTCCTGCACTGCAGATGAATTCTTTATTGCTGGGCCACTGGGGGAGCCCCCAGCAGGGACCTTCTGTATAGCAAAGGGAACTATACTAAATATTTTGTAACAATCTGTAAGGAAAAACTAAATGAAAAAGAATCACCAAATCACTTTGCTGTACACCTGAAAGTAACACAACACTGGAAAGCAACTCTGCTTCAATAAAAAGTAAATTAAAAAATATTTCAATAAAAAGTAAATTAAAAAATATTTCCATAAAATACAAAATAAAAAAACCCAAGTAAATAAAACCAAATTGTTAATTTAAAGTTTGAGAGAGGTTGAGCGTCTAATTATTTGTTTGTTTTTTATTTGACTATGGATATTGTTTGAAATGTTCAGAATCTTCACCAAGAAAACACCAAATTATGCCCAGTGAATGATCTGTCCAAAAGGTCCACCACCACCACAATGAATTACTTTACATGGGTGAGTATGAAGGTGCTGCTTCTAGGTTAGTTTTCTACTGAACTCAAAATTCAGGGGTCCTCATGGGGGAAATCAATGGGAATACTATTCCACACAGTAAAAAAAGAAATAGACACATCTTCCCTTTTAACCACCTTCAAGTATATGGCAAAAAGCCTAATTTTATTGTGTTGTTATTTGTACTTTCACAGGAAGAAAAGACTATTGCCAAACTTGAGGATTCTGTTTTTTACTGGAATAACAAGATGTCACTGGGAGAACATTACTTTATTGGAAAGTTTTTATTTATTTATTTATCTTACTTGTCTACTGCAGCTTCACATATTTCATCACTGTGTGTTTATTGGTTAAAAAGCACTAAACTTTGCAACATTTGCTGCTCCTTTTGTGAACCAGATCAGAGCTAAGGGATTCCAATATTTAAGAACAGCTGTAAAGGGTAATTAAGGGATTGTCTGATGTTTCTGCCAGTTCTGCTGATAAAGCGTGGGCTGCCTTATCATTTAAACCTCTACATGCTTCAAGTCTCCCTTTTCTGATACTGAAGCATGTTTTCCTAAGCCACCTGGATTCAAAAAGGAGTTTTTAGGTGGCCATGGAGTCTCCCTGGCCAGAGTTCTCAGACAAAAATAGCTCCTTTATTCATGCTGGACCAGGTAAGCTCTTCCTGTCTTTTAGGAGATGGATGTTGTTTTGGAAGCTGGAAAGTTACTCTTTACTAGCTCCATTGAGATTCCCACTCTCATCAGTAGGCTGTGAGCACTGAAGTTTCCAGCCATTGGTGGCTCAGACAGTAAGGAGTCTGCCTGTAATGCAGGAGACCCAGGTTTGATCACTGGGTCAGGAAGATCCCCTGGAGAAGGAAATGGCTACCCACTGTAGTATTCTTGCCTGGAGAATCCCATGAACAGAAGAGCCTGGTGGGCTACAGTCTACGGGGTTGCAAAGAGTTGGATATGACTAAGCAACTTTCATTTTCACTTTCAAGGCTAACTGGGAGCCATGAAGACTCAAGGATGCTCTGCATATTCCCATGTCCAAGTTCTAGGGTCCCAGCTGTGACTCACACAGTCCATGGGACAAGAGAAAGATGCTTTCTGGATTTGGCCGAGCTCTTAAACATATGCTCCAAGCTTTATATGCTGTAAACCCTCTTCATTTTTTCCTATAAGTTCTATGGCTAATACTTTTTTTTTTTTTTTTTGGCATATGTTGGCACCTCAGAGGCAAGTACTGAATATTATCACCATCACACAGTATTTATTAACAGAAACCTTTCCATGGGTGCTTTACCAGCTGCTCTGCAAAGACAGTTATATAAGTGTGTACATGATTTGTTTGGGGGCTTATGGTGTCATTCAGCAGACCTTGACAAACAAATGCTAACATGAAAACAAAGGGCTGGGACTTCTCCTGCAGAAGAAGGCTCTTAGAAGGCTCTTAGAAGAACCTTCTTCTAAGGCTCTGCACTTCCATTGCAGGGGGCATGAGTTCTATCCCAGGTCAGGGAACTATGATCCTGCATGCTGCACAGCATGGCCAAAAAATAAAATAAAATTGTATTTAAAAAAGAAAAACATCACAAGGCTGATTTTTAGCCAGTCCCTCTGGGGTGGTCATCTTACTGCTGCCTTCCTTCTAAGTGGTTAGGGTATAGTGACTGTACCTGTGGCTCAACATTTTGGTTATCTTCTCTGAAAACGTATTTATCATCTGGTAGTGAAAGTTGCTCAGTCGTGTCTGACTCTTTGCAACCCCATGGACTAAACAGTCCATGGAATTCTCCAGGCCAGAATACTAGAGTGGGTAAGCCTTTCCCTTCTCCAGGGGATCTTCCCAACCCAGGGATGGAACCCAGGTCTCCCGCATTGCAGGAGGATTCTTTACCAACTGAGCTACTGGGGAAGTTGTCTGGTAAGTCTATGTCATATCTATTTTTAAACCTTCTCTGTTTTTAAGTGACTTTGGTAGTACTTGGATGATGGTCAGAGTAATATAAAAATATCAGCTTGGAAAAATCAGGCTAAGTTTTCACTAATAATCTTTTCTCTCCTTGGTCCAAAAGCAACATAATACAGAGAAGAAGGTAGGAGCAAGAGTCAGAAGTGTTGGCTCTGAGCGGAAGAGTGAGGTGTGGAACTCACCAGACTCTAGAACCAGGCGGCCTGGCTCCTAGCACAGCCTTGCCCTCCACTGGTTCACGGCCTGGGACAAGCTGCTTGTAGTGAGACAGGATAACGATCAGACCTACCCTGCAGGTTATTGTCAGGATGAAATGAGTCAGTGTACACAGACGGCTCAGAGCAGTGCCTGGCTTGACAACAGGCACCATATAAAGACCTGCTCTTATTATTCTGATCCTAGCTTTGTGACTGAGGAGCAGGGCTTAGACCCCTCTGAATCTCCATCTCTCCATATGAACAATGGACTAAGTTTTCTGAAACCATCTCATCTTATTGTTTTCTGTTTAAATAAGGCATCTTGCAAACACCTAGGGGCAAGTCTTGGAAAGTTCTTTGGAGAAGGAAATGACAACCCACTCCAGTATCCTTGCCTGGGAAATCCCATGGACAGAGGAGCCTGGCAGGAAATTTATCATCAAAATAGAATATTTTTTAGCTTGACTGGAGATATCCATGCTGTGCTAAGTTGCTTCAGTTGTGTCCAACTCTTTGCTACCCTATGGACCACAGAGCCTGCCAGGCTCCTCTGTCCATGGGATTCTCCAGGCAAGAATACTGAAGTGGATTGCCTTGCCTTCCTCCAGTGGATCTTTCTGACCCAGGAATCAAACCTGCGTCTCTTGTGTTTCCTGCATTGGCAGGCGGGTTCTTTACTACTAGAGCCATTTGGGACGGCGGTGCCATTACTAATTAAGAACTATTGGGTTGGTCAAAAAGCTAATTCGTATTTTTCCATAACATGGTATGGAAAAACCCCAATGAGTTTTTTGGCCAACCCAAGACTCTAGAACAATGGGTATAAGCCAAACCAGTGTGGTCCCCAACCTACAGCAGACGTACATAAACTGGGGACAGGGGCTTCTGCTTTGAAGATATGAAGAGTGCATTTTCTGTTGCAGGTTGTAAAGGTGGCATTTAAACAACACACAACTGAAACAACAGTTTGCAAAACGTGTTGTACTGTTTTGTCTCCCACTTTTTTCAATTTCCCTCTTCATTTATTTCCAGGTCACAGGCAGAATAAGGATCAACATCACTAAAAAAAAAAAAAAAAAAAAAAAAACCAAACAGACACAGATTAAAAATCAGCTGTGCTGATTTTTATTTCTGCTGAGTTTTCTCTTATAAATCTACCTCTACCGTCCCGAGGGAAACCATTTTCCCTATTACTGATGGAAAGTTAAGTCTTCTCATAAGGAGGATTTCCCTTCCAGAAATTCAAAACGAGAGAAAAAGTACCAGACAATGTGATTTTGTGCCAGCGAACAGCCCTTTCCAAAGATTTGAATGGAATAATTTGTTTTTCATGGTTTATAGGTAGCAGATAAAACCTACATGGAAAAATGGACAAGGAGAAATGGAAAATAACACACAGAATCTGGACCCGTAAACTTAAAAAGCAATTTATTTTATTTCAGCTGTGCCCAGAAATAACTTGAGGTTAACAAGTGAGTATTTCTACTGGAAGCATCAGCTACAATTAGGTCACCAGCTTAGAGAAGACGTAGGCGGAAATTTAAACACCAAGTCTATCATTATAAAGGTACTTTATCAGCAGAACTGTCAGCTATGGATTGTTGACTTAAAATGATTAAGAGGCTAAAATATCAAAGAGGGAGATGAAGTTTGTGGAAAGGCCCCTGTTAAGATCAACAGCAGCTGAGGGTCTAAATAGTAGAGAGTTGTTTTACTAACATTCCTTGGGAAGTGAATTTTGAACTTCTTGATTTCTACATTAGTCTGATGTGAAAGAAACATAAATGCTTCCTCTTGAAGGCTCTGTTGTGGCCACACAGTCCTGGAATCACACACTTAATTCTGGTGATGATAAAATGACCGATCTATTGCTGCTTAGGATAACTGAGATGTGGTAATACTCTTCTGATTTCCCATTGAAAATTAGATATGAAAAGTCTGTAACAGTACTCTTCGAACTTCCTAATAAAACTAAGCAATAGGGACTTCCCTGAAGGTCCAAGAGTTAAGATGTCACCTTCCAATGCAGGTAGTGTGGGTTTGATCCCTGGTCGGGGAGCTGAGATCCTACATGCCTCCTGGCCAAAAAAACAAAGCATAAAACAGAGGCCATATGGCAAAAAATTCCATAAAGACTTTTAAAAATGGTCCACATCAAAGAAAATCTTTAAAAAAGCAATAAACCAGTAAAAATACAGGGTTCTTTGATCTGGCACCAAGAATAGATTCTGTGTGGATCGTCTTAGCTCATCCAAGAATGAATTTTTTTTTCCTGGAAGTTTATCTGAGAGTCTGAAAAAGGTTTAATCGTTAATTTGCTACCTATCATTGGGTAGTTTAGTCATGGCTAGACTTTACAAAGATGTGGGTCCACATAGCCAAGGAATTCAGAAGAATATTATTTCCGCTTACAGGGAGAACTGAGTCCTGGTGTGTTTCACTTGATCATGAATCTGATCCATTTAGTTTGATCATTTAGATGTTCCAAACTATTAAACAATGACCTAGTTTTTAAAGTTTCCATTCACCATGATGATACAGCTTTAAGTTTCACAATGGCTGTGTCTGTTTCCTTAGCGAAAACATCCCGAGACCTGTTTTCTCATTATTTGTAGGTCATGGCCATCACTGCCATGGGAGCCCCCAATTCAGATTGCTCTTGTTAACATGGGGCTGTTGTTTGAACAAAAGTCTGAAAGGCTGGGTCTTAGAACAGCTGCTAAACATGCTTCTCAAAAGAGAGACTGCAGTGTGCCTTACTAGCAGTTGGCTGGGCATGTTCATTAGGACGTGTGGAGGTTGAGGGCTTGGTGGAGACAGAAGGGGCTTCCTTTTGTCCAACACTCACTGAGCGCCTGGCTCCACTTCCCTTTGTCACAAGTACATCAGGGCTTATCTCATGGAATCATTGCAACTATACATTGCCCTTCCCCTTTCCATTGAAGATTTAAGGTCTCTTGCCACATACGAGGTATAGAGAGCTCTTTCAGGGGCAGAATTTCTTTCAGAGTTGCTTTTTTTCTTTTTAAATTAATTAACCGATTGGTGTTTGGTTGCGCTGGGTCTTCACTGCTGCTCGAGGACTTTCTCTTGTTGTGGCTACTCTTTGCTGTGGTGCACGGGCTTTAGTTGCTCTGCAGCATATGGCATCTTCCTGGACCAGGGATCAAACCCCCTTGCATTGGCAGGCAGAGTCTTATCCATTTTCCCACCAGGGAAGTCCTGGGACAGGTTTCTAAATCCAGTCTACCCGTGCAACTACCACTGATACCAGACATTAAGTAAAAGGAAGATTTGCTGTTGGTGAAAGTGTAGCTCTTACGAGGGTTCCAGGGTCAGCCTAAGACTCAGTAATGAAATCAGAAGATACTAGTATAAATGCGTGTGTGTGTGTGCACATGTGTGCACACATGCTCATGTGTGCCTGAGAGAGAGACAGATGGATTGGTTGGGAAAACTATCATCCACTAGACTCTTAGCTTCGTTGTCAATTTTTCTCCTTTATAATTTAAAAACAGCCTCATGAATAAAACTGTGATATTATCTCCACTTTGTAAAAAAGGAAATAAACTCAAAGGACTTAAGCCATCCCCCAAGATCTCACAACCAGGCGGTAAGAGAATCCAGATTTGAAGCCAGGTTGGCACGTTCCAGTATCTGCTCCATCATGCTGCTAGCCAAGTGAATCTTCGGGAATGCCCCAAGCACCTAGCCCACTGTCCTCTGCGGCTCTTCTCCACACCCAGCAGACTACACTGGGAGAAGGCACTGAACGTCCATGTTGTCAACCAGCAAGTGTGTGAATCTGAATCGAAGATTCAGGCCTACGGGGCATCCCAAATTTTGCCCCAAGCATCTCTCTTGTCTTTCAATCTGACTTCTAGGAAGGTTAAGCGTCAGAAGCTCTAAAGGCGATGTGAATTACAGGAAGCGCAAAGCTAAAATACTGAGTGAGTCATTCTTTCCAGAAACAATGGCCTTTATTTCTCTAAAACTCTTGATAGACCTTTATTAATCGGGGTAAAAGAAAAGCTAGTTAAATTTAATATTGTGACTATTACTAATACATGCTAAAATAAATTGACTTCTATTTATTAAAAATAAATAAATTTATGACTACTACTAAATGGCCTTCGCTCTTTGATAAGTTATCAACATGTTGGATTCTTTTCTCATTCACACATCTGATAGCATGCCACATGCCTTCTGGGAGTAATGTAAAGGTTAATTACAGTAAGTGTAATGATACAGTCTTGTTACTGTGTTGTCCTACATGGTCTCCCTCTTGTGTTCTGGACCTACAGCACACTTGGTTCTCAGATGGGAGGGAAGAGTTTTAGAAACTTTGTGGAGTTGGAGTATATAGAGCTCGGTCATGGTTGGGTGTGGAGTGAAGGATGGGCATTCAAGTAAGTCAAGTCTGAAATTTCAGCCCTGGCAACCAAGGGCTACTTTCTAGAAAGAGGGAAGTTGGAAAGTGTGAGAAAATGATGCACAATTTAGAATAATAATAATAAAATTGTGTCCCTGGCTTAGAGAACCAACTTATGGTTGCTGGCGGGGGGATGGTCAGCGGAGAGGAATAGTTAGGGAGTTCGGGATGGACATGTACACACTGCTACATTTAAAATGGACCTACTGTAGATCACAGTGAACTCTGCTCCCTATTACGTAGCAACCTGGATGGAAGGAGAGTTTGGGGGAAAGAATGGATACATGTATACATGGCTGAGTCCCTTCACTGTTCACCTGAAAATATCACAACATTCTTTGTTAATTGGCTATCAGTTCAGTTCAGTTGCTCAGTCGTGTCCAACTCTGTGACCCCATGAGTTGCAGCACACCAGGCCTCCCTGTCCATCACCAACTCCTGGAGTTCACTCAGACTCATGTCCATTGAGTCAGTGATGCCATCCAGCCATCTCATCCTCTGTCGTCCCCTTTTCCTCCTGCCCCCAATCCCTCCCAGCATCAGAGTCTTTTCCAATGAGTCAACTCTTCGCATGAGGTGGCCAAAGTACTGGAGTTTCAGCTTTAGCATCATTCCTTCCAAAGAACACCCAGGGCTGATCTCCTTTAGAATGGACTGGCTCTTAATTGGCTATACCCCCATACAAAATTAAAAGTTTTAAAAAGATTTTGTCTGGTGGTTTGGTAATTCTACCAATACTTAGGAGACTTAAGAGTGAGAGTAGATAAAGGACATTGTGGAGTTTTTACTAGTATCCCTTAGTCACCAGGGCTAAAATTTCAAACTTGACTTATTTGAATGGCCCATCCTTCATTCCACACCCAACCATGGCAGAGCTCTATAAACTCCAACTCCATAAAGTTTGTAAAGTTTGCCACAGCCCTTCTTTGTGACTGAGGAATGAGGGTGAGGACTTCAGAACTCTGCTGAGAGGTAGAAGGGAATTCATTTGAATGTTGGGTTGAAAGCGCTCATGGTCCAATCACAGTGTCTTGCAGTAGTGTGATGGGCGTGTAGGTGCTGGTGAGACCTCCAGGGAATGATCGACTGCAGGGTCCAGCCCATCGTGTCTGGACAGTGATTATCAAGGTGCTGACTGGCTTGAGAAAAGGGTTGACCAGAGGCCTCTGGGGTCGCCATGATGAAGTGAACCTGGTGGATAGGAAAGAGTTGAGGGTGCAATGGAGGAATGTTCTGGAATGTAAGATCTTGGAAATGGTACCATTTCTTTTCTTTGCTCTGAATGCTAGTAGCCTATAGTGAACATTAAAACATTCCAAAGCCATCGTCTCTCTAACCCCCATCTTGATTCCCTGCTCCAAAAGTTAGAGGGAATCCCTGGGACACCTTATGGGAGTTCCTGCCACATTCCTTAGTGGGAGTACCTTCCTTTCTCATATGTGGACAAAGATTATAACATATGGGGTACGTGAGTATCTTATTCAATCATTCTACTATCCTCTACTACGATTGTTGTTTTAATGCAATCAACATTTCCTTCTTCAGTGAGGGCACATCAGATGTAACTAACAGTTCTAAGGAAATGTGTCTGCTGGTCTATCAGGACAAAACTCTTTGACCAGACTCTGCAGATTGGGCACTGCCCACTCTTCCATCTTCTAGATTTCCCCACAGTAACACTCAGTGCTCTTTCCATCAAACCACACCAGTTGTATATCACAGGCTGACACTGTTCCCTCAGACATGAAAGTCAAAAGGTCAGGATTCATCATTATGCACCAAGTTGCTCAGTCGTGTCTGACTCTTTGCAACCCCATGGACTGTATAGTCCGTAGAACTCTCCAGGCCAGAATACTGGAGTGGGTAGCCTTTCCCTTCTCCAGGGGATCTTCACAACGCAGGGATTGAACCCATGTTTCCTGCATTATAGGTGAATTCTTTACCAGCTGAGCCACAAGGGAAGCCCAAGAATACTGGAGTGGGTAGCCTATCACTTCTCCAGCAGATCTTCCTGACCCAGGAATTGAACCAGGGTCTCCTGCATTGCACAGAGATTCTTTACCAACTAATCTATGAGGGTAGCCCAGGGTCTAGTCCAGGAGGCTCCAAAATCAAGACCAGGAACAACTAACCCTGCAAGATGGGCAGGGGATGATGTGGGGAATACAGCCAGTGAGCCATGGTTTTGCCTCTGAATATGCATGTCTATCTGGTACCTTAGAATGTGATTCTGTTTGGAAATGAGATCTTTGTAGATGCGATTGGTTTAAGTTAGGGTGCGGTCATGCCAGATTAGGGCAGGCTTTGAATCTAATGATGGGTGTCCTTGTGAGAAGAGACACACACACACAACAGAACGCTTGTGAAGATGGGGGCAGAGACTGGGTGATGCAATTACAATTTGAGGAATGTCAGGGAGTACTGGGAGACACCAGGAGCAAGAAAGGATTCTTCCGTAGAGCCTTAGGAGGGAACATGCCCTTGCTGACACCTTGATTTTGAACATCCAGCCTCTATAGCTGTGAAAGAGTCCATTTCTACAGTTTGAAACCAGCTCATTTGTGGTTACCTGTTACAGCAGCCTTGAGTCCTGATACATCCCCTCACCCTGCTGACTTCTCACTGCCCAGCTGGGAAGCTCCTCCCTGGAACCAGTCCTCCTGTAACTAACATGACTGAAAGTCCCGGACGCCTTCATGCCCAGGTAAGTGTGTTTCTTCAGGCCACCCTTGGCATGATACCATTCTCACTGATGTCTTTGTTCCTTTGAACTTCACTCAATGGCTGAACCAGGAACATTGTTTTGACTACGCTGACGGTTTCTAAACTCCCCACTGTGTGGTTTCCAGGTCAGACGGTCGGGCTTTTCTTCTGTGAATCATCGCCAAGAGATTCAATTAAATCTCGTTTTGCCTGCCTTGTGGCTGGGGCTTCAGTGACTTAGTGAGAACAGGGGCACTTAGGGATTTACTGAGGAAAGCCAGACATGAGAGGGGAGCCGAGTGCTGACACGAGGCTGGGAACACGAAGATTAGGGGGCTTGGGGGGGTGCGGTGACGAATGAAGTCACCGGGAGCTCAGCTTCTTGGCTGCGTAGGCAGCTGTTGATTCCTGACATACTATTTTAGGACCTGAAAGAGAAAGTGAGGGGGCTTTGTGAAATCACTTGAAAGAGACTGCATGTCAAGGGGGAGATGAGACATGTGTTAGCACCACCGTCCTTTCCCCTGCAGGAATGAGAAAGAATCACTAATGTGAGTCTGGTCGTGATCTTTATGGTGGGAGGCTTCCTTTGAAGTCTGACATCACACACACACACACACACAAAATCCTCATAAAACCAAAAAGAAAAAAATAAAAGCATCCCATCCTGACCAGGAGCACTCTAGACACCAAGGAATACAGGGATGAGATATGGTTACGGCTCTGCTGAAACAGGGATTCAGTGGAACCAGAAGATGCCCAGGAAGAGAAAAGAAAAAGACAGGTGTTTTTCAACGGGTCCGGAGGATGCTGCCTTGGTGGGGAGGCTCACTCCAGGGGAGAAGGGTCCCAGATGATGCCAGGATAGCCTGGCCGAAGAATGACCCCCATCCTGAGTGCCCACGTAGCCCTGGGCAAATCATGAAGACTTGGAAGCTTGTGTCCTCACATGGCAGAAGGGCCAGGACTCTTACTTCTAATTTGCTGGTGATGCAAGTAAGGTTTGGACCCTACTAACCATGGCGATTGCTTCTGGTGGCTCCCCGTGTAGAAGCTGGGTTCCTTGAGATGGAAGAGCTGCATATGTGACCGTGTGGTACCCATGTGTCTAGACCTCGCATTCCAAAGAGAATCAGGTGTGCGTCTTTGCCTCAGTGGGGAACATGAGCAGATGTGATGGGTCATACAAGTAGATCAGAGGCACTTCCCTGGTGGCTCAGTGGTAAAGAATCTGCCTGTCAATGTAGGAGACATGGGTTCCATTCCTGGTCCAGGAAGACCCCACAGACCTCAGAGCGACTAAACCCGTGAGCTACAACTACTGAAGCCCGCATGCCCTAGAGCCGGTGCTTCGAAACAAGAGAAGCCACTACAAGGAAAAGCCCGAACACTACCACCAAGAGTAGCCTTTGCTCACTGCAACTAGAGAAGAGCCTGCATAGCACTGAAGACCCAGCATGGTCATAAATAAATAAATAAAATTATTTTTAAAAAAGGTAGATCGGAAGGATGGGTTTTAGTTGCAAGACTTCAAGACAGTGAGCCTCATTGCCCTACTGTGGTTGTATCATGAGTCAGGCTCACACACACACACACAATCTGGGATGCCTCCTTTAATAGATACAACACTGGGAGACACACTGACTATTTTGTAGCATTTTTCATAAAACTAGATGAAAGCTCAGCAGCTCTTTCATAGGAAACCTCACTTCTGGGCTTCCTTTGTGATCACAAAGACACCAGCAACCCGCGTGTTGGTCTGGAGAGCTGGGTAGTTCAAGGGAATACTGGTTTATTCTGACCAACCCAGGGCTCAGAGAACTACTGATGCTATAGACTGAATGTCCCCCACAAACTCATGTTAAATCCTGATGCCCCATGTGATGGTATTTGAAAGTGGGGTCACTGGGAGGTGAGAAGGTGAAGCACTCAAGGACGGGATTAGGGTTCTCACAAAAGAGACCCCAGAGAGCCCCTGATCCTTCCACCATGTGAGGACACAATGGAGACGATAACCACCTGTGAACCAGGAAGCCAGCCCTCACCACTGAGTCCTCCAGAAACTTGGTCTTGGACTTCCCAGCTTCCAAGACTGTGAGAAGTAAATGTCTGCTGCTTATAAGTTGCCCAGTGTATGGTATTTTGAATAACACAGCCTGAAAGGATTAAGATGGCTGAAAGCCAGAAGTGACCTTGGAGAACTCCAGGGGCCTACCCCCTTGACTCTCCTCCTCTGCCTCTCTTGCTAACCATCTCGACCAATGGCGATTTCTGAACCTGCCAGGTCCTCCTGCCTCCTCCCCCTTCCTACTCCCACCACCCCTCTCTCCAGATGAGATGCCCCCTTTCTCCTCTCTTCCCTTGGCTCAATTATTCTAGATAAAGAAGATTTCCATGTACCATGGCCTCGACCTGGTTGGGTGTCCTGCCCTGTGCTTCCTGGCTGGCCCTGTGAGTCTGTTTCCTTTATCTGTCATCCCCAGAGGGGTCCTGGATGACGTGGATGTCCAGTTCACCTCTGTGGAGCATCTACAGGCACTTGGCTGACCGCATCTTATCCTACACAGGTCTCCAGGTGTGCCAATCACCCTACTAAGCACATGATGATAACCCAGAGAGGCAGGTATGACTGGCATTCCTATTTTACAGCTGAGGACACAAAGCACAGAGAGAGCACATGACTTACAACAAGTAAGTGCGTGGGGTCCACTTGCCTGATCTCGGTTGGATAGTATTTCCAAAATGCATGCCCACGGATAGCCTCAGAGCACAACCTTCTTCGGATATAGGGTCTTTGCAGGAGTAACTAGCTAAAATGAGGTTATTGGATTAGCTGATTTTGCTGTTCAGTCGCTCAGTCATGTCTGAATCTTTGGGACCCCATGGACTGCAGCACGCCAGGCTTCCCTGTCCTTCACCATCTCCTGGAGTTTGGTCAAACTCATGTCCATTGAGTCGGTGATGCCATCCAACCGTCTCATCCTCTGTCTTCCTTAAATCCAATGACTGATATCCTTGTAAGATGAGAGAACAGCATCCCACAGAGGAAAGAGAGATGAAGACAATGATGATGGAGACAGAGACTGAGGTGATATGGCCGGACATCTAGGAACACCTATTGCTGGCAACCAGCAGGAGTGAGAAGGATACCAGGAAGGAAGCCTTCAGAAGCAGGGTGGCTCTACCTCAATTTCAGACTTCTGGCATCTGAAACTATGAGAGAAAACACTTGCGTTGTTTCCAGTCCTCTGCCCTTTGATCAGTTGTTATGGCAGACACAGAAAAGTAATAAACTACCTCTCAGAAAGAGAAGCAAACAATTTCTCGGGGGGGTGGGGTGCTGTCACATCTCTACCCTTTCAGAGGAAAGGGCAGGCCTGCCTGTCCTTTCATGAGATGGCATTTTGGGAGAGACACAGGCAGAAGCCTGGGGGCACATTCACAGCAGCTGGACTTCGGGAAGATTGGAGGCAGCCACCTGGTGCCTCAATTTTTATGTTTTACAAAGTGGAGCCCATGAGTGAACATGAGTTAGGCATGGTTATAGGCAGTGGGAGATTGCAATAGACAGTGAAATTGATCAGGTGTCAATCTTTGAGGGAACTGATGATAAGACTTTATGCAGAATCTTTATACTTTAAGCATGCTGCCCCATTTATTTAGGGTCCTCAGACCAGAGGAAACATTGAATGAGACTTAATATAAAAATGGTTGTTTAAGATACGCTTTTAAAATTCTTTTCTAGCTAACTTTTTATGGCCAGGTGGCACAAGTGGTGGAGAACCCACATGCCGATGCAGGAGACGACATAAGAGATGTGGTGGGTTCAATAACTGGGTTGGGAAAATCCCCTGGAGGAGAGCACAACCCACTCCAGTATTCTTGCCTGAAAAATCCCATGAACAAGAGAACCCGGCGGGCTATGGTCCATGAGGTTGCAGTGTGGGACATGACTGAAGCAATTCAGCATGCATGCACTGTCCTCGAGAAATTTACATTCTAGGGGAGACAGGCTATGACTAAATCAGTAAACAAGTGATTTCAGAGAATGACAAGGGATAGGAAGAAGAAAAATTCTCATCTCAAAAGATAACGAGGCTTCACAAAATTAAACATTCTAAATAAAACAAGACCCGAGTTGAATGGTTTGCCAGTGATAACGATCGGACAAATGTCTGCCAGGTGGTCCAGGCAGGAGCCTGCAAGCTCTGACTCAGAAGGGCCCCGGGCTGGCCCCGCTAGACTTATGCCAAAGGCCAGCCTAAGGTGCAGCCAGAATGTGGCCCATCCAAGTCTAGTTTCTCCATTTTGGGGCCAGCAATAAAAGAGATGACTGGGCGGGCAGCCTGCCCAGACCTCGCAGGAGGGAGAGTACATACCCTGGGCCCGTTCTCCAGGCTGAACTGGCAGAAAGGCTGACTGTTCCCCGAAAGGGCTACGCTCATTCCCTGCCAGGAAGAGCATCTGCAGGCCCTTTGGGACATGCCTATGAGAGGTGCCGGTACTGGACACGCCTCTTGTCTGTAGATTTCACCCCCCTGGGGGTGCAGTGGGGTGGCCGGTTTGAGAACAACCGGAGCCAACTTCAGAAAGAAGAGAAGGCAAACTTTCCAAATCAAATGAACGTGATCGTGAACATGAACAAGGATGACTTTAGAGGCAAGCACAGCGATGTAGCTATAGAATAAGACAATAGAAAAGACAGGGCACCTTTAGTCATGGGCAACAGAAGCAATGAGAGAGACAGAAGTGTTCTGGAGAGGAGCATATAAAAGCTGCTTCCGGCTCCTGCGTCCTCAATGACTTCTCACCCAGTTTGTCTTCTCAGGTCAAACATCTGAACCATGTGGGATTGGAGGAGAAAACTCGCCTGTTTGCTTACTACTAGACACACACACACACATGACTGAAGAATGTAGGGGGAAAAACATGGAATAAAGGCACTAGTCTAATTTCTTCCACGTCACTCACTGAAATTCCCCACTCTCTAATTTTCCTAAAAGCCGATTTTCTCTTATACTTTAAATTCTGGCAAGTGGATTTGGGGAAAGTCATATACCCTCTGAGGGGTGCCCCAGGTGGCCCAGTGGTAAAGAATCCTCCTGCCAATGGAGCAGACACAGGAGACTTGAGTTCGATCACTGGGAAGATCTCCTGGAGAAGGAAATGACAATCCGCTCCAGTATTCCTGCCTGGAGAATCCCATGGACAGAGGAGCCTGGTGGGCTACAGTCATGAGGTCTCAGAGAACAGAATGGGACTGAACACACACACACACACACACACACACACACACACACACACACACTCCCTCTGAGGTGGCTGTTAACATGTCAAGTTACCTCAAGAGCCACTTCAGCAACAGAAAAGAGCTCCCCTTATTAATGGAGAAAATCAAAACTGTGATTCTAACTGAACAAATATGGAACTTGTTTTGACAATCATTGGATCACTAAATGCTTCCAGAGCAACCAGGAAGAACAGGGTTTTCTTGACCATTGACATTCAAATTTTTCTTAAATTAAAAATATAGCCAATATTTTAAAAATAACTTTAAATGGAGTATAATCTGTAAAAATATTGACTCACCATGTCATACACCTGTACTAATACAATACTGTTCCAGGCAAGAGTACTGGAATGGGCTGCCATTTCCTTCTCCAGGGGATCTTCCCAACCCAGGGATCGAACACAAGTCTCCTGCATTGTAAGCAGACGCTTTATCGTCTGGGCTGCCAGGGGAGCCTAATTAACCACAGTTCAATTAAAATAAATCTTTGAAGAAATTTTATAAACTTGGAGATAGGATATTTACTCAAGATGTAAACTGTCTAAATAAAATGATGCTTTATCTTTTTCCACTGCTGAGTATAGAATGAAAGTTTTCCTATTTTAAACTCATACACATATATATCAACATTTTTATGCTCATAGAGAAATTGCTCAATAGATATAAGTTGACCTAAAAAAAAATCGGCATTGGTATTTTGTATCTATATGAGATGGTGGATGTTAGCTAATCTTATGATAATCATTTCACAATATGTGTAAATCATTATGCTGTATATCTCAGACTTACACAGTGATGTATATCAATTATATCTCAGTAAAGCAGGGCAGAAAAGAATGGAAGAAAAGAAAGAAACAAACAAAAAATGGCCTTCACTCCCAGCCTAAATATTGACTGAGAACCTCTGTTCTTGTCCACCCTCAGAGACTTCAGCCAAATTCTGGGGCGGTTAGTTTGGTTTCCTGGCTGGAATTGCAACATCGATGGGGCAGAGTGTCTTGTAGCTGCCGACAAGCCCGTGAACAGGGTGTCAGGAAGTCCGGGAAAGCATGAGTCAGCTCGGCCTTGGCACCCTTGGCACTGGGGCTCCAGGGGAAACTTGACCAGTAGCCGAAGTCAACATAGGGCTTCAAGCAGAGGGTGGGGGCAGGCAGCTGGCTCGTGAGCAAGGGCTGGGGAGGGCCTGCCAGGGTGTCCCCACGATCCCCACACAACCACACTCCACCCTTCCCAGCAGAGTCGGTCCAGCCCTTTCGGCTCTGACCACAAAGGGTGGAATTTAACGACCTGGGAACTAATTTCTTGCTGGTTTTGGTAAACTAAAAATGATAGAATGAGTAATGCATTAAAATCATCTTTTTCCTAATTGAAAAAAAAAATTTTTTTTAAAGCATTACAATTCTGTTGGAGACTTGATGTCTTTGGAATACAGAGTATAATTTTCTGGGAGATAATTTGAGATTTAAATATGCAAATACTCTAATTGACTCATTGCCCTGAGCTGACACGGGGCACGATTTCCAGAAAAGACTTCCAGGAACTAAGCGTCTCTTAGTTCTTCCCGCCTCCTCTCTGCCTCTTGGTACACATGTGTAGGTATGTCTTTGTATTCTTGATTTCTTCTATCACTCCTCCCTTCTAGAATATTGCTGCCCCACCTTCAGTGTTGGCTTGAACACTGAGAATTATTTGAAGCTCTTGGTCTATTTTTTTCTTTTAAACACCTTGAACCTGATGTATCTGCAGCCTGCCCCCAGGAGTGCAGAGTAATAGAAACTCAGACTTGGTAGAACCATGGAGCCAGGGGAACCTCCATCTTACAGGGCAGGGATTCCCCCAAGTACCACACCCCTGGTGTTTGACCCCACTTCACCAGGTTCCATCTCTGCTTCTGCCTTTCCACCCAGCTGGGGAGCCCAGATGTATAACTCTGCTGCAGAGGGGATGAGGAGGCCGTTAAACTGAGGGCAAAGTGAGAAAAGCCCACAGTCTTGTGCAGGAGAGGAGTTGACATCAAGGGAGATCTTAGGAGAGGTTTCGCCTGCAGGGCTGCAGTCAGAAACTGGGGGACTCCCAGACTAGCAGGCTGGAGAGGTGGTTCCCCAAATGCTACCTCACCTGCCTCTGGCCCATTGCTCCTCCTTCTCAGACCCCAAAGATGAATCTATCAAGTCAGCCCATCATACACCTCTAGAAGTTTCTGGGTGTGCAAGGAACTTGTAGACGGAAACTTTGGCCTAAAAGCAGACTTCTCGGAACAATATCGACACAAATAACAATTAGCTTGAAAAAGAATACCAAGCTCCTCCTCTCTCTCCCTCCTCCCCTACTTGACTTCACAACCCATCTCATCTCTATGAAAACTGTAAGTGGAAAAAAAAAAAGCTAGTTTCGCAAAGATCCCTGTTATAGAAAGTGTGGCTGTAAATTATCTAGTAATTTGAGTATTTCTGCTTTACCGCTTTCCCTGGAATTTATCGCTTGTCTTTATATTCTGAGGCCAGGAGGCTAAAAACTAAAACAGAAAAAAAAGAACCAAAAAACCAACAAACAAAAAGACCCCAAAAGTAAGATTTTAGATCTTGAGAAATAGGACATAGATACTATCAAAACATTTTGCAAAATTACAGAAATATTGCTACATTTTCCATAGGGTTCACTTTTGAGACAAAAAACTAATTTGGAACTTATGATTTCTTTGAAAAAAATTCCCTTAACCAAACCGAAGACATTTACTTGGGAGAAGAAAATGACTAACTTGTAGTTTCCACAATGAGAAACACATTCCCATGGCTTCTGGCCACTTTCTGTCATTACGTGATGGGCTTAAATTGCGTTCAGTTATAATGAGTTAAAAATATGAATGAAATCTTTAAATTAGTCAAAATAACGTCATGCCTTAAACATCCTCCCCTGCAAAGAAAGAGAGGATATTGGATGGCAATTGACCTAATGATCATTTCTGAGGATTGATCCCAAACCTGACAGCCCACATTTAACTTCAAATCAAGTGATGCAACTTCATAATTTTAAAAGAAAAAAGAAAAAAAATTGCAGGCCTCTTATGGTTGCCGTGAGATAGGGCAGTGTAATGGCTTTGAGCATGTCTCTTCCTGCAGCATATCTGGCCTTGAGTCCACAGAGCCCCCCGTCAACATCAAAGGAAGCTGTAGGAGCTGGTGTGTGGAACCCCAGATAGCCCTGGGAAGGGGGAGGACCCATCCTCTGCCAAGAGGAATTGCTAAAATTAGATGGTGAGGTAGTCCCAGCGCTGGAAGGCATCTTGCTGATCATCTGCTTCCATCGATGATAGAACCCGTCAGACCTTCCAGACCTTCAAAGAGAAGGGCTTATGCAACCGGCAGGAATGTCTTTCTGTTGGAGATTCTTCCCTCCCTCTATCTTAAGCTCTTCATGCTGATATTCAAGTCAATTTCCTCTTGCTTTGGGGCTCAGTGCAGATGGCGGGCAGCCAGGCCCTGCATTTTCCTCTGGGCTTTCTAAGACGGTTTTTCTTTATAATCTGAGACCATGATTTGGCCTTCTCCCTTCATCTGGGATGCTGTCCTGCGGTCTTTATTTTGGTTTCTGGGTGCATTGGGGATGCACGTGAAATCCTGCAAGGAGGACTGGAAAGGTCAGGGCCAGACTCACACTGGGGCTGAGTAAGCGAGTGGTCAAGTGCCCAGCAGCATCTTTGTTGTTACTGTTCTGTCTCTAAGTCGTGTCCGGCCCCGTGGACTGCAGCACGCCAGGCTTCCCTGTCCTTCACTATCTCCTGGAGTTTGCTCAAACTCATGTCCATTGAATTGGTGATGCCATCCAACCATCTCATCATCTGTCTCCCCCTTCTCCTGCCCTCAATCTTCCCCAGCATTAGGGTGTTTTCCAAGGAGTCAGTTCTTCCCATCAGGTGGCCAAAGTATTGGAGTTTCAGCCTCAGTGTCAGTCCTTCCAATGAATGTTCAGGGTTGATTGCCTTTAGGATTGACTGGTTTGATTGCTTTGCTGTCCAAGGGACTCTCAAGAGTCTTCTCCAGCATCACTATTTGAAAGCATCAATTCTTTGGCACTCAGCATCTTTATCTTCCTCTTATCTCCCTCTCTACCCGCCTTGCCTTGCCCTGGTGACAGTACTGAAACGTCTGTCACTCGAGATTTAAGCTTAGGGGTCAGCACTGCCTCTCCTTCTAATGTTTCTCTTCAAAACTTTGGGTCTGCCAGGAAAGGGTTAAGTCCCTTAAAATTAATATCTTTGCTGCCCTGATTTCCTCTCTAGGAAATATTTAGGGCAGCAACATGGGCTGGGAGAGGGGATGGGGAGGAGAGAAAAGGGACTTAGGAAAAGGGGACCTGAGTGGGGACCACATCGATCAGGCTCACTTCCCTGAGAATGTCCCTTGTGGCTTCCTCAGCAGGACCACACAATGTCCAGAGGCCACTGTGTGACTCGTAGAGATAACAAAGGCAGTTCCTGGCAACATCCGCTCCATCCTCCCCCCTCCATCATCCGTCTTCCTCCCTAGAGAATCTCTCTTTGGCTTGGGGCACCACGAACCTCAACTCTGCTGAGTGGGGACAGAGCCAGATCCTCGGGAGTCCAGTCTGCAGCGCATCTTGTCAATTTCTTTCTTCTCAAGACCCAAACAAACCACAAACTCTCTTATCCCCTGAAATATCCACCCATGAAGCACAAACAGGGCATCTATGTTCCAAAGCAAAACCTTTCTCTTTGAAGGGGCCAGCCTTTATTGCTTCTGCCCTCCAAATGGTAGGTTTAATAGACTTGACCCTGAGGCAGGCATATGGTAGTAAGCAGGTCTATTACGGGGTTGAATTGGTGACTTGTGGTGGCTGTCAAGCATCGGGGGCCTTGAATTCAGGCCTGTGGGTGAGCAGGGCACACACAGCTGGGCAAGAGCAGCCCTTAATCTTCTGCCAGCTGGACCCAGAGACAGGCCTGGGAGGCTGGATTGCTTCGGGCTGCTCTTGGCACGGGTTCCAGAAACAACTCTGGTGGCAATGTGGGGCCGTGGCTCCAGGCCTGCCCCAGAAAAACACACTGTCAGCATATGTTAACAGGCTGCCTCTCCTCCAAAGATCACAAAGTGCATTCCATTTAGTGTCTGTTTTGCAAGTGTTACTATCTGTGTTTTATGGGCAACAAAACCAAGATACAGCGAGGCCTTTGAGCTCTGCTCTGTGAGGGTGAGTGCTGAGGGGCTGACCTGGGGAGACTTGTGCTTCCTGAGTCTCAGGCGGTTGCAAAAACAGCTCCCTCATCCTCTCCAAAGTTCTTCCAGAATGGTCTTCCTGGCTGGCAGATCTCAGGGACTGGTGGGAGTTAAAAGGAACACGTGTGTTCCAAACTCCCTGGAAGAGAGAGTAGTATTAAAAACATACACACCCAAGCCAGTGTTCACCATGTGTGGACCCGGATGAAAGGGGTCGGCTGCTTCAGTACTGGGCTTTGTGACCACACGTGCTGAGGCCTTCATGCCCCAGGAAGCACGTGGAAATGAACAGAAGGCCTGGCTCCTTCTTTCTTATGAAGCATAAGACCATGCAGATTCTGGTCTTTCTCCTGTGCAAAATGTGTGTATCAGGTGACTTCACTGGTGTCCACCTCTCTGTGACCCCATGGACTGTAGCCCATCAGGCTCCTCTGTCTATGGGATTCTCCAGGCAAGAATACTGGAGTGGGTTGCCACGGCCTCCTCTAGGGGATCTTCCTGACCCAGGGATCGAATCTGTGTCTCTTGAATCTCCTGCATAGACAGGTGGGTTCTTTACTTCTAGGACTACCTGGGAAGCCCTTTTGCAAAATGTGACCATCCTGTAAGACTCGATTTTTTTAGGAACTCACCACTGACACCAGTCAACAGAGAGTTGGGGCAACTCTTGATGATAGCCTTGCACATACAGGGACCAATTGTTAGTTAGCAGTGGTGGAGCCACTTCTTCCAGTGCCAGGATGAGCTGGGGATAAGGCAGCAGAAAGCAAAGGGCAGCCTCCAGTGTGTCTGAGCCTAAAGTCTGGATCGTTCCCTTCCAAATCCAGTCCTCCCATGGTCCTCCTTGCTGCTACACCAACTGTAACTTCCAAATGGTTTAGAAGAACATTTGATTCTTCCATGCCTCTTTTTTTTTGCTCATGCCCTCTATCCAAACTATCATCAAATAATGTTTTTAACCTTTAAATCAGCCACTTTTCCATCCCCATGAATTACCATAATTTCTTGCTTCCATTTGCAATATTCTCTTTGGCTTTTTAAAAAGTTTTTTGTTTTAATCTTTATTTGAGACATAGTACACATAAAATCCACCCAATTAAAGTGAAAAATTCATTTTTTTGTATACTACATCATTATTTTTTGAGTTGTAAAATATATGCAACATGAAATTTTCCATTTTACTGTTTTTAAATTAATAATTCAGTGTCATGAATTATATTCACAATGGTTGCTGTGTGACCATTATAACTATCTCTTATCAAAACTGTTTAATCACCCCTAAACAAACACTCTGTAAACTAGGAATAGAAAGGGACTTTTTCAACATGATAGAGACCATATATGAAACACCTACAGTTAGCATCATACTCAAGAATGAAAAACTGAAAGCTTTCCCTCTGCAATCAGGAACAAGATAAGGAAGCCCACTTTTGCCATTTCTATGTAACATAGTACTGGAAATTCTGGACAGAGCAATTAGACAAGAAAAAAAGATCTCTGTTCTTAGGTGATGCTATAACCCTCAAAAAATCTGCAAAGTCCCTGTTAAATCTAATAAACGGTTTTAGCAAAGTTGCAGGATATAAAATCAACACATCAAATTAGTTGTGTTGTTACATACGCTCAATGAACAAAAAGGAAATTAAAAGTCAATTCCATTTACAAAACTATCAAAAAGAACAAACTACTTAAGGGTAAATTTAATCAAGAAGGCAAAAGACTTGTTCACTGAAAACTACAAAACATTACTCAAAAAAAATTAGAGGAGATTTAGATAAATGGAAAGACATTTCATGTTCATGGGCCAGAAGACCTGATAATGTTAAAATGATGCTGCTGCTGCTGCTGCTGCTAAGTCGCTTCAGTCGTGTCTGACTCTGTGCGACCCCATAGATGGAAGCTCACCAGGCTCCCCTGTCCCTGGGATTCTCCAGGCAAGAACACTGGAGTGGGTTGCCATTGCCTTCTCCAATGCATGAAAGTGAAAAGTGAAAGTGAAGTCGCTCAGTCGTGTCCGACTCCTAGCGACCCCATGGACTGGAGCCTACCAGGATCCTCCATCCATGGGATTTTCCAGGCAAAAGTACTGGGGTGGGGTGCCATTGCCTTCCCCATAAAATGATGATGATATTACCCAAAGCAAACTAGAGATTCAAGGCAATCTATCAAAACCCCAAAGGTGCTTTTTCAGAGAAGTAGAAAAATGCACCCTAGAACTCTGATTGGCCTTTCACATGCTATGTCCTCTGCTTGATGTGCTCTGGCACCTATTTTTGGCCTGGCTCCGTGTCTCAGCTCCTTCAGGCCAGTACGACGGTGTCAACACCCAAATCACATGTCATCAGCCATCTTCTTATCAAGGCCCTCCCTTCCCACCCTTGCACTCCCAATCACCTCTTATTTGCCTTATTTTTCTTAATACCAGCTGCCCACATGGTATACTTTACTTATTGTTTGACTTCCCTTTTTTAATATAAATTTCATGAGATCAGGGAATTTTTTTTTTTCAGTTGGTTCACTGCTACATTCCTAGCGCCTAGAACACGTCAGGCGCATAGTAGGCTCTAAAGATAGATTGAGTACAGAAATGTAAAACACACAAGAACAATAAATACATTCGAGTCTATTGCTTTTATCCTGAAACAAGAGCAACCAGTGACTACTAATGGGATTTTTGCCTCATGTCCTCCTAACAGAATTTAGCGTTAAAGTGAAACACGTTGGTAAAAGAACAATACAGCTTCATTAAACAGCCAAATAAGTGGCGAGTTCATATATTTCCTCCTATTTGAATGTCATGTTCACTTTGGGCCATTTTCAGACAATCGGTTCTCTTTCCAATGTACTGCTCCACGAATCTCAATATATTTAAAATCACTTCCTGGTCTGAAAAAGTCATCAGGGTATCTTAATGCATCTAAATCTTCCATGGCAAAGGACCTGAGTGCGTCAAGAGTCAGTTATGACTATATGTGAGAGGCCAAGAACTTGACTTTGGCTGGGTGAGAGCAAGTCTCGATACCAAGGGAGCAGGCAGACAGCTGGTAGGAAAATAATGGGAATGGACGCAAGTCAGTAAAAGAGAGCTGAATGGTAACGAGAGACTCCCATGAGTAGGAAACGTAGTACTTGTAGACACAACTACATGCCAAACAAATTTGCAATTTCACATACTTAAGTTATGATTTTCACTTTGATGATGATGAGCGAACAAGAAGGAGGAAAGCTGTCTGTTAAAAGAGATGACTCATCTATGTCTTATTTTGCATCCATCTTGGGCGCGTTCTCCTGAATGACGTCACTGACCTAATGAGTCGGGGATATCTCCAAGAGAACAGCACAGAACTCCAGTTTCAGTGACAGGGTCGATGCATTGGGACAACCCCTGCTCCCTGCAAGGCTCAATTCCTGCATTTCCATTCTCAGGGGGGCAGCTACTGTCCTGAGAAGGAGAAGCCTGCTGCCTCCCTGAGATCACAGATGAGCTCTTCCTATCCTGACATTGACAGGGCTGATGTTCCTGAAGCGATCATTCCATCAGTGGAACAGAATATTTAGAACACTCGTGAGGTAAAATCAATGAAAATAGAACAAATAGGCTTTAGAAATTTTCTTTAAAATATGTTCTTTATGTACGGCACGAGTGTGGACCTTCCAACTTTGCATTTATCTATGTATCTATCTACAGATTTTCAAAATAATCCGTTTGCACTCATGAATCCCATCCGTCTAAGGTTTCTTTAAAGTATAAAACCATTTTCACTACCATTTGCCGTTGAGAAAATGAAGGTACGAGGTTGCCATGGTAGCCGCCTTCAGGAAATAGTCGAGTCAAAGAAGGAAGAACTTGAAAATACAGAACTGTGCTCATCCTGCGCTCTGCTAGCCACCACGCAGAATCAGTCACACCCATGGTGGTGAGACTCCACAGGCAGCCCAGCGTCTTTGGTTGTAGCAGATGCTTGCTGTATCAAATGATTCTCAAAACCCAAAAGGCCTAGAAACTATAACTAGGACAGCCCCTTATTACGAATAACGAAAACCTCCCTTGTTTTGTAACGGCAGCTCTGGTGACAGCATGTAAGATACAGACCTTAGCATCAGGGCAAATCTCAAAGGATCCTGAGGGAAAACTGCTCTCTTTTTATGCTGCCTGAAGAATAAGACAGCGATTATAGGCCGAAGCTAAGGGTGTGTCACGAGTCAAGTCAGATAAAGTTCAGACCAGAACCCAGAAGTTTCGACTCGGTTCTTATCACCCTGTCCATTGTAGAATTGGCCACTTAATTTTTCCGAATGGACCTGGGATTCTTTGAAATGGAGCCTGACATGGTCCTACCCCACCTCCAATTTTTCCTATTGCTTCTACGGCTGTGGATCTCACCATGTGATTGGGTTGTGTCCCAAGGAAATGGAAACATTCAGCTTTCAGGCTCACAACGGCAGGCAGCTTGAAGCCCAGCCCTTGTTGGTTGCCTGCCACCTGGAGAGGTGACTTTCTTGTGCTCATCTGCAGCTGGGGTCAAGACCAAAACCCTCAAGGGTACAACTTGGCCATGATACCCATAATTCAAATTCACATCACTTGTTCATCATCAAGGGACTTTGGTTTGCCTCTTCTAAAATGGGATTGGGTAATCCTTAGTTTTGGTTAAAATTTCTGTGCTTCAGGGTTTTAAGACGATCTCATTCCTTTTTCCACTAACAGCAAAAGCCTCAAAACCTGATGTCTCTTTTTTTCAGTCACTGAAGTCCTGGGCAGATTTTGTTGATCTACACAGAGGTAGAAAGCATGTCCTTTATTAGAGTAGCACTTCTTACATTTACCAGCATCCCCTTTGACAGAGTGATGGGGAAATAGGACAAACAGAAATGACAGGAGGGAGGAAAGAGAGACAGAAACAGGTTGGGGAGAGACAGAGGAAGAGAGACAGACAGACAGACAGGGACAGAGACTATATTTTGCTTTTTAAAGACCCCCTCCTTCCCCAAGGTTGTCTACAGTCTATAAACACCATTTGGATTTTGTGTGACTCATTTTTTATCCCAGGAAATAGCCTCTTCTGCCCTCCAAAACACCACATTTTAAATTCTAGACTTGAGTCTAATTGGAGTCAGATTAGACTTCTGTTCCCCTCTCCCCCTCCCCCAGACCTCAACAATTATTTAATTAATAAATGCTATGAAACTCCACATTACACAGTCTCTATTTTTAAGCCTAGAAACCCTCTGTTTTCCAAACATGCTAAACTACTTAACAGACTGTCTCCACAATTCCACCCTTGTCCCTGGCATCTAAGCTCCATTCCTATAAAGAACACAAATTGGTCCTGCTGGCCCCCAAGCTTCCTTCTTGAAGCTCTGTCTCCCGTGGGTATGTGTTATGTGCTTAGATGCTCAGACATGTCTGACTCTTCTAGACTCCATGGACTATAGCCTGCCAGGCTCCCCATGGGGATTCTCCAGGCAAGAATACCAGAGTGAGTTGCCATGACTTCCTCCAGGGGATCTTCCCAACCCAGGGATTGAACCCAGGCCTCCTGCACTGCAGGTGGATTCTTTATCATCTGAGCCACTAGTGAGTGGGTCTCTAAATCCCCCATCAGCACTTGTCAGCAGGGCACCTTTTCTCGCCATGGAAGATGGGCATTTGGCTCAGCCAGGACCTCTTCCCCACCGCATACCTTTGAATCTCCCTTTGAATTTCATGCCAGGACCTGGAGTGTGGGATGGCACTATTTTGTGAATTTCCTGCTGCCCTGGCAGGATCACTACAGGGCTTTGACACGTTTACTCCCTGCCCAACTGGGACACATGGCCGCCAGTGCTCCCACCCCCAGCTGGAATGCCTGGGATTGTACTTAACTGCAGCTGCCTCTTCACAGCTGGGAACATCTTCCCAGGGTCTCCGACAATGAGTAAGTTTCTCACATCATCCTTGGCAGGCTCATCCCCAGCATAAAGTCATCCTCCAAGACAAGACTGACAGCAAGTGTGATCCATCATTGCCAGAACTTCTTCAGGGACTGAGGAACTAACATGTCCCTTCGTAGCCAGGGATCAGGTGCACTGAAGCTGAGAGACAGGATTACCGGGGGAGGTGAAAACACACATACGCTAGAGACTGGAGATTTACAAATTCAGTGTCCTCAATATTTTTATGGGCTTGCCAGGTGGCGCAAGTGGTAAAGAATTCCCCTGCCAATGCAGGAGATGTAAGAGATGCAGGTTCCATCCCTGGGTCGGGAAGATCCCCTGGAGAAGGAAATGGCAACCCACTCCAGTATTTTGCTTGGAGAATTCTGTGGACAGAGGAGACTGGAGGACTACAGTCCATGGGGTCACAAAGAGGTGAACATGACTGAGTGACTGAGTGACTAAGCAGCACACATACACATAATATTTTTAGAGAAAATCTGCTTCACTTCCATACAAGGCTCAAGAAGGCAAACCAAACTCGATATTTTTCTCAGAATGCACAACGAGAAGGAGAGTCCGTCTGGTTAGCAAAAGAAAGCCATATTACTCTCTTTCAAGTCTTCCAGCATCTTTCATATAACCCCCTCTCTCTAGGCAATATGGAAGAAAATTATCCATGTGGCTCAGATGCTGAGAGCCTGGCAAGTAGAGTCAGCCAGACCTGAATCTGAGTCCCTGTCCAGCGGTAAGTTAGGTATTCACTCTGAACCTCATAAAAATAACAGTGATACCAGTGTCAAGGATGTCACATATAAAGAGCTCAGTCCAGGACAGGACACATACATGTTCAGTATGTGTTAGTGACTTGGTGATACTAACATTTTCTTTTTGCGAGGTGGGAACAAGGTGTACAGTGGAGGAGTTGTGTCAGCCAAAGCTTTGACGCCAGCGCTCAGCTTGGCGCTTTAGACAGGCTGCCACCAAGATTTGAATCAATGCTTGGACACAGACTGTTCTCTTTCTCTGCCAAACTGAAGGGGCTGGGGGGGTAACAGGGGAGAAAACAAGAGGTCTTACCTGGAGTTTCATGTAGGATACCGCCCTTCCTGGTTCACCAGGATGGTCCCCAACTCCTGCCTCATCCTTCTCCCCTCCTGAAAGTGCCTCAGTTTGGAGGACAAATGATGTGGTCACCCTATCCTCGAACTACCTTAGGTAGCTTCCAGAACTGTGCTGTCTATAGTTGTGTGTGTGTGTGTGTGTGTGTGTGCACGCTCAGTCACTCAGTCATGTCCAACTCTTTGCCACCCCATGGACTGTAGATCACCAGGTTCCTCTGTCCAAGGAATTTTCCAGGCAAGATACTGGAGTAGGTTGGTATTTCTTACTCCAAGGGATCTTCTCAACCCGGGTTAAAACTGCATCTCCTATAATGGCAGGCGGATTCTTTACCACTGTGCCACCTGGGATAGCCACTCGCAAGTGTGGCCAATAAACCCTTGAGACATAGCTGGTCCGAACTGAGATGAACAGCAAGTGTAAAATACCCACTGGATGGCAAAGACTTAAAAAATGTAAATTATCACATGAATAATTTTCATAATACATGTTGAAATGACATTATTTGGCTATATGGGCTCAATAAAAATATAGGCGGAATTTAATTTTGCAAGTTTCTTTTTACTTATTTGATAGGGGCCACTAGAAAATTTGAGCTTCAGCCAGCTCCAGGAGATGCTGAAGGACGGGGAAGCCTGGCGTGCTGGAGTCCATGGGTCACAGAGAGTTGGACATGACTGAGTGACTTAACAACAACAACAACCAGAATGTTGAATATGTGGTCTTGCGTTATGTTCTATTGGACAGTGCTCTTCTAGAGTGATGTGTGGACCGTACACATATAATGCTCCTTGGACATATGCTGTGCCTGCCCCTGAATTTTCTCTTGAGCTTTAGGGGCCATTGTCCTCCCCGCAGAATTGTGCCCTAATGCCCTTGGCTGGCTGCATCTCCACACCTAAATCCTTGCCTCCAGACCAGACTTCTCTCCTTCGCTCCTTGGTCACATGTCATCACACAGATATTTGAAAGAGACCCAAATTCAATAAGTCCAAAACAGACCCCACTGGGCCCCACGTTCCACCTTGGTCGTCTTGCTTTGAACCCTGGATAACTACTCTTTGGTTTGCTGGACTCTAGACTTTCACATGACCATCTCTCTGACCTCAAGTTCTTCCCTCCAGAGGCTAAGTCAATTGCCAGTCTCCTGGGTCACTTCCCTGTCATATCTCTTTCTCTATTCTTGCTACTACCCTCCACTGTCAGGCACCTGTATTCTTTAATAATAAGTGTTACTGTTTATAAAAATATAATAGTAAATAATATGTTGTTTCAATATTCTTCAAACGGATCCTCTGGCCTCTCTCATAACCACCATCCCAAATATTTTCCAAATAACATCAGCAAGATCTTTATACAATCCAGAACTACTTCATACCTCAACTTAAAACGTGTTTCTGACCTTCATTGTGTCTAAGTTCTTCATCCTAACATTGAAAACCCTTGAGAACCCAACCCTGTTTTATGAATTCAGCTTAATTCCCTATTATTTTCTCTGCCTTTCCTGCCTACCCTCTCCCTACCATTGTTAGACTATTTTATAAGAACATGCTCTTCCACCTCCAAGTCTTTAATTGGTGCTGCTTCTTACCTCTGATGTCCCTGTCACTGCCTCATTCGCTTGGGAGAGTTCAATTCAACTCAAGAGTGCAGTTAAAACCTGGAGAAGGCAATGGCACCCCCACTCCAGTACTCTTGCCTGGAGAGTCCCATGGACAGAGGAGCCTGGTGGGGTGCAGTCCATGGGGTCGCTAAGAGTCAGACACGACTGAGCGACTTCACTTTCACTTTTCACTTTCATGCATTGGAGAAGGAAATGGCACCCCACTCCAGTGTTCTTGCCTGGAGAATCCCAGGGATGGGGGAGCCTGGTGGGCTGCTGTCTATGGGGTCGCACAGAGTCGGACATGACTGAAGTGACTTAGCAGCAGCAGTTAAAACCCACGTTTACCAAAAACTTGCCCAGCTCCTCCCGCAGTGAGAATTGATGTATCCTCCTCCTTTCATCACGGTGCCATGATAGCACATTCACGCTGGTTCCATGTTAGCATCACGTATGTAAGTTTTCCCCCTTCCCAACCAACTAGAGGTGTACTTCTTTAATATTTAGTTTATTCATCTTCTGACCCTCCCTTCCCCATGACCACTAGCCCCAGTTTCCAACAATCATTTGAAAGGTGCTCAAAAACCTAGGGTGAGTTGGATCAATGACAAGTATGCGCTTAGCATGTTCTTTGGAGGGAATCAGAGACCAGGTTTGTCTCAGCTCTGCCCTGAGAGAACTCCTTGAGGACAGAAGAGGAAGAGCCAGATCAGGGAAACATTTAAAGAGAAAAAGGGAAAAAATTAGGTTGTGCACATCTTTCTAAGCAGATTTTCTAATTATGCTATAACAAAATATTTGCTGAATGTGAACTTCAAGACTATCGGGGTCAATCTTCAGGAGTAGTGAGCCAAGGATGTGCTTCAAACACTGTTTATTCCACCACTTACACCTTCTTTTCCTTCATTACAGGTATGACAGGTGCCTAGAGGTGGACTCAGTTCTAATGCACTGAAGATGGGTGTGAAAAAGGAAAGCTTCTGGAGAAAGATGAAATTACACTTATATTAGGATGCCAAACTGGACTTTGCTTAAAAAGAGCCATGGATCTAAAGGAAAAAAAAATAAAGAAAAACAAAAACAAATGCAAACTTGAGGCCCCTCCCCCCACTGTAATAGAGAAGCTGATGCTTGACCTTCAGGAGAGCTGGTCGTGTGTGTGTTGAATTATGCAGTTATCGGTGGTCACTAAAGAATTTTGAACAGCGTCAAAGGGAAACATGATCAACCAGAAGGGAAATCCTACTGCATCTTTGAATCCTGGGCCAGCTCTGCTGAGTTGATGATGTATTTTATTTTTGATGATGCATTTTATTTCCATGATATGTTTTGTTCTTGAAGTCTCACAAATAGTTGCTAGTGAAAGGCAATATGAGGATAAATATCTCTCATAGATCATGTGTTTGAACAATATAAACTGGGTCTGTGACATCGCTGAGTGATTCTGAAATTAATCCAGCTTTGTGTGTTCTCTGCCACCCGGCAGTCAATCCACAAGGGAGGAAGTAATGTTTTTGCATAAATTAACTGTGTGTTGCTCACCACCATGAAGTTGGGGTGCAAGACCTTGCAGTTTGGTCTGATGCTTCAAAGAAAATGACACTCTGGTCAATGCAGCTTTAGTATTAATTATACATCATCTTGCCTGGAGAATCCCATGGACAGAGGAGCCTGGCAGGCTACAGTCTGTGCGTTCGCAAAGAGTCCAACACGGCTTAAAACTAAACAGCAAGAGTATCCTTCATCATATTATTATATTTCTGGGAAATGGTACATTGATCTACAAGCACACAAGGCAATGAACAGACATCTTTGAAAAATAAGGGATACCAGGGTCGTTCAAACCCTTCCTTGAACCAGGCCAGCTGGAGGGTAATAGACATTCAGTTAATGAAGAGCCACCTGAGCTGATTAGAGATGGCTTTGTTCAACTCTGTTTCCAGCCTGAATCAACTTCTGCTGAAGTAGATGAAATGAAGCTTATTGAGGAAGAAAATGGAAGATAAATGCTTCAAGAATGGCTCTTTCTAGGCTCCTATTTTCCAGGTTGGATTAAAATCTTGACACTAACTAAATGCAAACCGTGGCCAAATAGTTTAACATTTCTATGTTTCATTTCCTCCTATGCAAAAAAATGAGCATCTGAGCGTATGCTGCTCTCAAAAGTAAACATTCTATCCGTGGATACTGAAGAGCTATCAGTGGTTTGTTAGACAAACCACACCCATGTATAAGTATTCTAGATGAAAGTCTCCCCTGAGTATTCACACAGAGTTTCATAAAGAGCTGATTTTGAGAATGAGAGCCTACATTAGAATAGTTCAGGGGAAGCATTTTAGTCTGTAATAGCCAGAATATTGCTTGGTGATATGAAGTTGGAGTCTCTTTCAACTCTGGCTTTAAGGCATATGAAAACCATATTGCACGGTCTGGTTTCAGGGTTTTATTTTCCCCTCTACATTTAGGCCAATAGCAAGGGATTATTGCTCCATAAACTTAAGGAAAATACTTTTTAAAAACACCCCATACCATAGATTTGGGGAGACTGATAACCACTGCTGGAAATGTAATCTGTTCATTCATCTCCTTTTCATTATCTTTTCCATCATAATGTTTGAATAAGCAGAGGCCCAAAGCACTAACAAGTCCTGTACTTAGAACATTCCTACTATACTTATCATATAAAGGCACAGTCTTTGTTTATGAGAATGTCTTTATCTGTTTGTATCTTGGAGTTCCTCCCATTCCTAGTCTCTGGAATACTTCCTGGTAAAGAAGGATGGTCAACAAAAGTTTGTTAAAGGAAACAATAGATGAATGTACCATCCTGAGTAGAAATTACATACACACACGCACAGAGCTCTACGCAAGAAACAATTGATCGTGGCAACTCTGCTGAAAATCTGTCTCCTTCCTCAGCTCCGAGGCACAGGGAAGACCACTACTCATTCATGAGTTGTCACTTGGGAGAAAATAAATATATAAACCAGACATTGCTTCTCACTGGCCCAGGATATGTTCATGTGTTGGGTGAAGGTAGATCGTTCAATGAGTTGAAATGGAAAAGAACTCAGAACAAATTGATGTTGGTCAAAGGAAGCAAAGGATGACTGGTGATAAACCTACATTCACCAAAATGCCAGAGGAGGTTTTAGTGCCTCTGACAGGCCTCAGTGACTGTCAAAAAAATTTCTGCTGATTGTCTAATGGAATCTAGCATGTTCACATTTTAATTGTTTTAATAGTGAATGAACGCAAAGGAGCATTTATTACCAGAAAGCAAAGAGAAGGCTTGCTAACACCCCTGCCATTTTGTTTCAAAGTATAGTAAAATTTTGGGCACTCTCGCTACCCCAACTAGTTTCTTTCCTTGGCTTTTATGTGGGCAGGGTTGCTGTAATTTCTCTGTTCAAATAAAGTCTGTAGAAAGCCACAAAAGGAGATCTGGACCCTACAGCTTAACGAATTCTGGAAAGCAGCTGGCTTGTAACATGAGTCATTCCAGCCAAGGCTTTCTCTTTTGTATGTTTCTCTTTAACCTAAAGAGTGGGTTATTAGATGTCTTCTGGCAGGTGCTATGGGATTAAGGAGGTAGTTGCTCAGAAACAAACTCTGAATTAGGTTTTTGTTTTTTTTAAAGAGTTTACTAAAGTAAATACGATCGTTAGCTTAATCTCCCATATCTAACATATCAAACATGAAGTTCACATTTAATAGTGAGGCTTAAAAATATTGGTTGCTGTGTGCATCTATTATTTGTGTATAGATCTCTGTGCTTTTCTCTAAGAGTTCAAATGTTAATGATGAAATATCTAGTACATTTCTATTTATCAGGATCCAAGCATCCCTAAAGCTCAAATATCCACATACTTTTTCCTTTTCTGCCATAATGAGAGAAAATCAGCTGGAATATGAATGAATTTACAGTGAGGTGGCAGGAAGGCATAAGTCAGTTTTAAGGGATATGATAAGATCTGTGGAGATTCAGTCACCCACATCTATAATTCTGGGCCATGATAAACTAGTACATTTTCGTATGATAACTCTCAGGTATTTCTGAAAGTGGCTCGGGTTCCTGAATCATGGAAGAAAGATTAACTTACATGCCAACTCTGTCAATATACTTAGGACTCTGATTTTATATCTGCTTGTTTTATATGCATATATATAAGATACAGGCTAGAATCTGCTTGTATATGTCACCACCACCAACATATCATTCAATTTCCCAAGGGAAGGATCTTATAAAGAGAATTTGGGAAGGAATTGACACACAGTGGTTGGTAAAGAGACACGAAAGAAGGGGCAAAATAGAAAAGCTTCTTCCCTCTAGAAAGTAGAAAGCATCAGATTGCAGATCTAAAGTTCTGAATTCAAGCTTAAGTTCCTCCTCACAGAAACTAAGCCTGATCTTGAACAAAGATCTAACCTTGAAGAGATCCATTTACACATCCGTACACTGAGATGAGTAATAATGCCAGCTCTCTGTCCTGAAACAGTGAGGAATGAAGAGTGAAACTCTTTGTATGCTTTTAAGTAGAATATAAATCAGGCGTGGGACACTTTCTTTTGGTAAAGTGCCAGACAACAAATATTCTAGGCTTTGTGGATAAGGTCTGTACCAAAATGACTCAGCTGTAAAATTTTAGCAAGGGAGCAGCCACAGACAACGTGCCAATAAACACCTATTCACAAAATCAAGTGGTGGTCATGCGTGCCCCATGGGTTATAGTTTCCCGATCCCTAATATAAATCATAATTCTTATTGAGACTGTACAACATAAGTGTCCACAGTATAGCATGTCTGCAAATGGATTATCCCAATCATACATCATTTCTGCTCATTAAAGATGTCCTGTCCTTTTCCTGTCCACCTGTGTTTGTAAGTAAATGAAACTGAATGGAAGTCTACAGGTTCAGTTGAATTTTCATCTTGGTGCTCTAGGGCAGAAAGCTAGGCTGAGGCAAAGCATTTGAGAGCTGATACTTGCATTTTATAAAGTCTTATCTAGATATAACTAATTCATAGACATCTTTAAGTATTCCTATAAATCTAACTTCTAACTGAATATCAACTATTTCGTTCATTAGATACTTATTCATGGATCCGTAAAGAGGAAGGAAAGGCTGCCACGTAAAAGAGCAACTCTGAGAAGCTGAAATGAGAGGGAAAGAGTATCAGAGCTGAGTTATTAAAGGGCCTCACCCTCAAGCTGGAGGTGGGCTATAATCAAAAAAGAATAAAACAAAGTGAAGCTGGTGTCCAGTGATGGTAAATGGATTGGAATGCACTATGGGTTGGAATGTTCATTGGAGTATGCTTTCCAGAGGGTAACATGTCAGTATCAAAACCCTTAAAAAGTACTTGGAGCCTCTGAAGCAATGTCCATTTCTAGGAATTTATCCTAAGAAATAATCAGAAATGTCCCCAAAGATTATGTTCAGAAATGTTCACTCTACCATCAGTCATTATAGTGACATACTGGAGACGATCTGAATTACCAAAGATTTAAGGCTGGTTAGATAGATTATGTGTCATGCAATAAATAAAATAACTTTTTGAGTCATCTTTAACTGCACAGAAAAGCTCATACTACTGTTTAAGATTTAAAAGTTAGTTTATAACAAGGCCCCCTGCATAGCAAAGAGAAAGTTACTTAATATTCTATTAATACAGTAAGGGCCCTACATTCAAATGAATTCCATTCCAAGAGCATATTCAGAGGTCCAATTTGTTCATAAATCCAACAAAGTTAGCTTAGGCAACCAACTAACATAATTGGCTATATAGTACTATACTGTAATAGGTTTATAATAGTTTTAACACTAATAATACATAACAAATATAAAAATTAAGAAGACACTTCAATCTTACAGTATCTTGAAAAATACATTAAAGTATATTAAAAAGCAGAGACATTGCCAACAAAAGTCTGTCTAGTCAAAGCTATGGTTTTTCCAGTGGTCATGTATGGATGTGAGAGTTGGACTATAAAGAAAGATGAGCACTGAAGAATTGATGCTTTTGAACTGTGGTGTTGGAGAAGACTCTTGAGAGTCCCTTGGACTTCAAGGAGGTCCAATCAGTCCATCCTAAAGGAAATCAATCCTGAATATTCATTACAGGGACTGATGCTGTAGCTGAAAGTCCAATACTTTGGCCACCTGATGTGAAGAACTGACTCATTGGAAAAGACCCTGATGCTGGGGAAGACTGAAGGCAGGAGGAGAAGGGGATGACAGAGGATGAGATGGTTGGATGGCATCACTGACTGGATGGACATGAGTTTGAGTAAACTCCAGGAGTTGGTGATGGACAGGGAGGCCTGGCGTGCTGCAGTCCATGGGGTCGCAGTTGGACATGACTGAGCGGCTGAACTGAACTGATAGTACAACAGCTGGTACACAGGGGCTGGCATGGAGTGCCAGGCAAGAAGAGTTACTGAATGGAAGAGGGAGAGGAGGTGGGAGATGGCAGAGCTGAAGGGTCGTCAGCGATAGGAGACGGAGGGCAAGCTGCAGTGTCATTCATGTCTGACATCGACGGCACAGGTTCTGGCTCTTTGCTGGAATCGGATGCACATTTGCATCTTTGAAAGTTTGCAGCTTGAAGGTTCACATGTAGGGAAAGTGAAGTCGCTCAGTCGTGTCCGACTCTTTGTGACCCCGTTGACCGTAGCCCACCAGGCTCCTCCGCCCACGGGATTCTCCAGGCAAGATATACTGGAGTGGATTGCCATTTCCTTCTCCAGGGGATCTTCCCGACCCAGGGATCGAACCCAGGTCTCCTGCATTGCAGGCAGTTACTTTAACCTCTGAGCCACCAGGGAAGCCTCACATGTAGGGAACTTACTGTAACTTATATGGGAAAAGGATCTGAAAAAGACTGCGTATATATATATCACTTTGCTGTACACCTGAAACTAACACAATATTGTAAAACAAGTACACTCCAATATAAAATAAATATATTTTTAAGAAGGTAGTTTATAAAGTAATACTTCAAATGTGATGTCAGCTAAAATGCACTTTAAAGGACACCAAAATGTCAACAAGGGGCACAAATAATTATTAGATTTATGGACAAAGCAAACTTCTCCTTTATACTTTTCTGATTTTTCACAATTTCTCCAATTAACTCTTTAAAAAAAAATTATTGAAGTGTGGTTGATTTACCACATTGTGTTAGTTTCAGCTATACAGCAAAGTGAATCAGTTACACGTATACGTATATCCACCCTTTAGATTCCAACCAGCTTTTGAAATAAAAAAGAAAATAAACTTTATTTTAAAACCAGATTCAACTGAATTCTAGTTAACTGGATGTTTGTTTTTAAAGAAATGGACTGCCTCTTCAGGTATTTAAAAGTACAGTTTTCACATTGAGGACCACACAGAATCAGTCTAATATTTTAATCCTCTGCAGCTACTGAATTACATCATAGTAAGTCTTGTTCCACTGATGCCATACAGACTGGATTAGGAATCAGACAACTTTCCTTCTGGTCCAGGATCAAGTCTTAGCCTTAAGCACATTTCATAGATCATTATCTCAGCTTTTACACCTATAAAGAGGAGCTGATCAGCTTTGCTCAGTTTACCTCCAAAGAGTCATTATGTAAACATGAAAAAAAGACATAGAATGAAAAAAAAATCAGCGTCCTCTACCTCAATCAATCGTTACTCAATACTATAGGTAGATTTAGGCAGGAAATTGAAATTAAAGATTTTAGAATGATGGTAGGAACAGGTAGAAACAAAAGTTTTCTGGTCAAGTTCAAGTCAACCATACAATCCGATTTGCCTTCCTTTTCTTGCAGTTTCTACTGTGGAGGAAGGAAAATGGGAAACCAGAGCTCCCTTCCAGGAACCAACATTATACTGTCTTCAAACCCATCTGCAAAGGTGAAAATGCTTAACTCCATCTCATGGTCAAGTTCCAGCTTCCTAATTGGAACCTGCCTAAAATTTCACCACAAGAGAACATGAAGACAAGTGGGAGGGCAGGAGGGGAGACCTTGCAGGCTTAGAGCCTTGGCCGTGGCAAGGAAGGGATAGATCGTGGTCAGCCTAGCCCGCCGCTCTCCGAAACACATCTGAAGGAGTCAGGTCTCTGGGTGTGTCCTTCTGCGTTGTCACCTCAAGGTTCCTGACCGACTTCCGGACCTGTCTGCTGGATCGCATGTGTGCGTGCCTTCTCACCCAGCCCAACAATATTCATGATCCCAGGGACACTGAAGACAAGCCAGGCTCATCAGGATGTGGAAGGCCCAGAACCATAGTTTGTCAAGGTTTCCTCCAGAGTCAGGGAAGGAAACCACACATCTAGCAGTTTTGAGGATCCCTGCTATGGTGAATAGCAATCCACTGTAGCCAGCCAGAGCCTCCCTGTGGGCCAGTGCCTCCCTGGGACTCTGCCCACCGCCCACGGGTGGGCTCAAGATCTATGTGCAGAGAGGAGGAAACACTCTGCCATGACCTGCTGCTTCTGTGGCAGCTTCTTGGCTGCTTCTGTGGACCCTCAGAGCACCTGGGATATTGCATTGTCTTGGATATTGTGTGCAGAGGATGAGATGGTTGGAGGGCATCACTGACTCTATGGACATGAGTCTGAGTAAGCTCTGGGAGATGGTGATGGACAGGGAGGCCTGGCGTGCTGCAGTCCAGGGGTCGCAAAGAGTCGGACACGACTGAGAAACTGAGCAGCAACAACTGTGTGTGTCTCCACAGCTGCACGGGGCTGCCTCTGCTCAGAGCTGGGCTGACCCCCTACCTTGAGATTTCCTACAAGCTTCTCTCCAGGTCTGGGTGGGAGAGCCGACACTGGGCAACCCACACAGCTGACCTACCTGTGGGCACAGTGAGGGTGAGAGAGGACGAACTCATCACAGCTTTGGAGAAGGAGAGAAAACTAACGGGGGAGCGTGGGTCAGAGCAGAGACTCAACTGAGGACCCCCAAGCTGACCTTGACCTTCCCCAGTGACCTTGCCTTCCATCCTCTACTTCTTTCCGAACAGATGACCGTGTGAAGTCAGGGTCTCATTTGCCTCATTGCCCCTCATGTTTCCTTCTGGGGTGGATTCTAAAACCCACTGACTGATGTGAGCATGGATCTGCTCCAACACACCAGCATCTGAATGGTTTCCCTTCAGGGAAGTCCTGCACGTGTGTAGGTGGGCAGGGTGTTATAGTATGAAGATCCTCATGTGACCAGCCTGGTCACTGCCACTCAAACCTTTTGAGACACTTCTCTCTCTTAGAGGCAGCTTGTTTGTTACATGGGAATCAGCATCATTAATGGTATTTCTCCATTTTTTAACAAAATACATTTTCTTAACCATTCACAGATCCCCATAAGGGCTTCCCAGGTGGCACTAGTGGTAAAGAACCCACCTGCCAATGCAGGAGATGCAGGAGATTCGGGTTTGAGCCTTGGGTGGAGAAGATTCCCTGGAGTCGGAAATGGCAACCCACTCCAGTATTCCTGCCTGGAGAATCCCCCGGACAGAGGAGCCTGGTGGTCTACAGTCCATGGAGTGGCAAAGAGTCCAACACTACTGAAGTGACTTAGCATGCATGGATGCACAGATCCCCATAAATTGTGATACTGTTTAGAAGTTATTCATCATTCGATGGAAGAAGATTTTCTTCCCCATCTCTCTGGAGATGTTAACCATGAATTCATTTCCAAATGAGAGGGTCACAAAACAGATCTCCTTACGTATGATCTCTTCAGCTAATCCCAACGCGTGTGTGTGTGTCCTGGAGTACTAATAAAAGGAAGGTTTGTTGTTACATCGGTTTGGGGAACAGAGTTAAAACAGAGAAAGCATTCATTTCTACAGACCTTCGGAGAGCCTGTAATATATTCAATTGACCAAAAATTTCATTCAGTTTTTACATAACATTGTACAGAAAATCTAAATTAACTTTTTGGCCAACCCAATACCAATAGGTCTTGTGACATTTTCAGAGGGGGCTTTGCAGGCAGCAGAAACATGTCTGCCATAAGCATCTCTAGGAACAAGGTTCTGAGCACACTTCTTTGGGAAATGTCCCTCTGGCGATGCCCCTTTCATCCTCTAGATGAGGAACGTGCCCAAGAAGGCAAGGTGACTTGGCTCGACTCACAGAGCAAGTGAGTTGCAGAACCTGGATTGATGCAAAACCACTATGAGGTGTGTTTCCCACTGCCCTAAAGATTTTGTCCCTGGGAGGAAAGGGTACCTTTTCTAAGGGCCCACTTTGAGTGAGAAAATAACCTCTGTGGATATTTATGGAGGCTTGTCCCTACCTGTCTGTTTATCTGGGTTACAAGCAGCCTTTTGATTGGACAACAGAGAAGGCGGTAGGACATTTGAGAGATGGCATCCTTCATTTGATCTGAGAAGTTTGTCCCGGATGGGTATTGGGACACTCAGAAGGCCCCAGGGAGGGGATCCAGAGAGGCTAGTACAGGAGAAGAAAGAGGAAGAGAGAAGCAAACCACGCTATTATACACTTTGCCCCTGTTCTAGAAAAGGGGTGTTGCCACCCCCTTCCTCCTCCAGCACATGGAAACTTTATCTTAGGACCCAGATCTTCAGGGATTTTTGCACTTGGTGTATGTTGGCGACCATTCCATAAACCTGATTCCCATGTATAATCTTATTTTAATAGAAATGTATAACCTTATTTATTTTAATAGAAAACCTGACTCAGGCAAATGACTGACTTATCACTGCTCTTTAGGAGAGAAGAAACTGTTTACAAGAAGAGATAGGCATCCCTCAATCTTTGCTGCAGATCAGCCCTTCATCTTGTGGCCATCCCCTGCATGAATGGGATGGGGTCTTGGAAGACAATGCCACATTGAGAGCAAGCAGGATACAGTTAACTACAGCCAGGCCTGCCCTTGCAAACTCGCCAAACAGACACTGTTTCCACTTGCCTAGCTCCCAAGTTCTGTCTCCTTCCCACTGAATGGCTCTTTGCAGGCTTCTGATGCTGTCATTTGGGGATCGGGCTACCTGAGCTGTTCTGAAGCCTGAACCACCATCGAGGTTACCCTCAGTCATCAAATAAAAGTCACAACAAAGTCCATTGAACACACACACAATGGTTTCTGTAATTGCTCTTGGGCTGCGTGGTGTGGAGTGAAGCAGCTAATGGGCTGGAGCCATAAAGACCCAAGCTTAACTCTCTGCTGGGTCATGAAATAGCCCTCAACCTTGGGTAATCTCTTCACCTCTCTGAACCTCAGTTTCGTCATCCCTAAAATGAGGACAGCATGCACCCCATCAGGTTCTGGTGAGATGAATGGACAATGATACAAATAGAACACTCCTGTCATGCAGGACTTAGAGTACAGTAGATGTCCAAGAGATGCTGCTTTGCTTCCTCCTTCCTGTATGACCATCAGGCACATGTGGTAGGCCATCGACATCTGTCTAGGTAAACCCTGCCATCAGTTTTCTCACACTTGTTATGAGGACTATATTTGACATTCAAACCTAGGCTACCCCTGCCTCCACTAGCCTCTGTGTATCTCATTACCAGTTAGACGGTCAAGCTCTTTCTACCTAGGGTGGGGTGGAGAGTCTTAATAAAGCAGCCCTAGTCCTTCCAGACCCACGAATCAAGGGCCAGGGCAGTCATTTCAGAACTTCATTTCTGGGGCTAGGAGGATCCAGCAATCAAAAGCCCCAAACAGGAGCCCAGGAGCCTCCCAGTGCCCCCCACCCCCAGAGCACCCGTGCATTCAGATCGCTTCCTTGTCCCCCCCACCCCACCCCCAGGGGCTGTGAGTGAGCAGTCTGTAGGGCTCTTATCGCAGGATCTCTGGGGCTTAAGGCACATGGGTGGTCTCTCTGTGTGTCTGGGTTTGGGCAGATGGTGCTGGATGCAGCATCTCTGTGGTCTTGAGACAGAGTGGGGAGCAGAGAAGCTCAGAAAAGGCTGAGTGACAGAGCAGGCGAAAGGAGGGGAGGATGGATTTCAGGATCTAGAAATCTCCACTTTGCAGATGGTCGGGGCATCACCCTTGGGTAGGTAATTAGGCTCCATTTTTGTCTATGTTTAAGCAATGCCAAAGAATGCTCAAACTACCGCACAGTTGCACTCATCTCACACGCTAGTACAGTAATGCTTAAAATTCTCGAAGCCAGGCTTCAGCAATATATGAACCACGAACTTCCAGATGTTCAAGCTGGTTTTAGAAAAGGCAGAGGAACCAGAGATCAAATTGCCAACATCCGCTGGATCATGGAAAAAGCAAGAGAGTTCCAGAAAAACATCTATCTATGCTTTATTGACTATGCCAAAGCCTTTGACTGTGTGGATCACAATAAACTGTGGAAAATTCTGAAAGAGATGGGAATACCAGACCACCTGACCTGCCTCTTGAGAAACCTATATGCAGGTCAGGAAGCAACAGTTAGAACCGGACATGGAACAACAGACTGGTTCCAAATAGAAAAAGGAGTACTTCAAGGCTATATATTGTCACCCTGCTTATTTAACTTCTATGCAGAGTACATCATGAGAAACGCTGGGCTGGAGGAAGCACAAGCTGGAATCAAGACTGCCAGGAGAAATATCAATAACCTCAGATATGCAGATGACACCCCTTTTATGGCAGAAAGTGAAGAGGAACTAAAAAACCTCTTGATGAAAGTGAAAGAGGAGAGTGAAAAAGTTGGCTTAAAGCTCAACATTCAGAAAACGAAGATCATGGCATCTAGTCCCATCACTTCATGGGAAATAGATGGGGAAACAGTGGAAACAGTGGCTGACTTATTTTTCTGGGCTCCAAAATCACTGCAGATGGTGACTGCAGCCATGAAATTAAAAGACACTTGCTCTCTGGAAGGAAAGTTATGACCAACCTCAGATCAGATCAGATCAGTCGCCTAGATAGCATATTAAAAACCAGAGACATTACTTTGCCAACAAAGGTCCATCTAGTCAAGGCTATGGTTTTTCCAGTGGTCATGTATGGATGTGAGACTTGGACTGTGAAGAAAGCTGAGTGCCAAAGAATTGATGTTTTTGAACTGTGGTGTTGCAGAAGACTCTTGAGAGTCCCTTGGACAGCAAGAAGATCCAACAAGTTCATTCTAAAGGAAATCAGTCCGGGGTGTTCATTGGAAGGACTGATGCTAAAGCTGAAACTCCAATACTTTGGCCACCTCATGCGATGAGTTGACTCATTGGAGAAGACTCTGATGCTGGGAGGGATTGGGGGCAGGAGGAGAAGGGGACGACAGAGGATGAGATGGCTGGATGGGATCACTGACTCGATGGACATGAATTTTAGTGAACTCCGGGAGTTGGTGATGGACAGGGAGGCCTGGCGTGCTGCAGTTCATGGGGTCACAAAGAGTCAGACACGACTGAGCGACTGAACTGAACTGATAATGGAAAAGAACCTGGAAAAGAATATATACATATACATATATATTTACATATGTACATATTTACATATACTTACTTAAATGTTTATACATCACGCAATAAATATTTTATTTTAAAATAAGTATTATTATAGGCAGAAAGTGAAGAGGAACTAAAAAGCCTCTTGATGAAAGTGAAAGTGGAGAGTGAAAAGGTTGGCTTAAAGCTCAACATTCAGAAAACGAAGATCATGGCATCTGGTCCCATCACTGCATGGGAAATAGATGGGGAAACAGTGGAAACAGTGTCAGACTTTATTTTTCTGGGCTCCAAAATCACTGCAGATGGTGACTGCAGCCATGAAATTAAAAGACGCTTACTCCTTTGGAAGGAAAGTTATGACCAACCGAGATAGCATATTCAAAAGCAGAGACATCACTTTGCCAACAAAGGTTCGCCTAGTCAAGGCTGTGGTCTTTCCTGTGGTCATGTATGGATGTGAGAGCTGGACTGTGAAGAAGGCTGAGCGCCGAAGAATTGATGCTTTTGAACTGTGGTGTTGGAGAAGACTCTTGAGAGTCCCTCGGACTGCAAGGAGATCCAACCAGTCCATTCTGAAGGAGATCAGACCTGGGATTTCTTTGGAAGGAATGATGCTAAAGCTGAAACTCTAGTACTTTGGCCACCTCATGCGAAGAGTTGACTCATTGGAGAAGACTCTGATGCTGGGAGGGATTGAGGGCAGGAGAAGAAGGGGACGACAGAGGATGGGATGGCTGGATGGCATCACTGACTCGATGAATGTGAGTCTGGGTGACCTCCGAGAGGTGGTGATGGATAGGGAGGCCTGGCGTGCTGCAGTTCATGGGGTCGCAAAGAGTCGGACACGACTGAGTGACTGATCTGATCTGATCTGATCTGATGCATATGAATATATTCTTTTCCAGATTCTTCATTCTATATAGACACATATTCTTTATTCTATATATACAGCTGAATTCCATATATACACACACACACATAGAGAGAGAGAGAGCTGAGTCGCTTTGCTGTATACCTGAAACATTGTAAAATCAACTATATATCAATTAAAAAATAAATTAAAAAGCAATTTGAATGGCTTTCAGGTTTGGAGGAACACAGGGACTAATTTTGCCTGGACACCTTCAGCTCATGTTTCCATAGCTCTCTCCACTGTCTTGGGGATGAAGTCCTACCTCCTGGCTTGGACCGACCTGAACTAGTTTAGCCTGGTCCCACCAACCTGTCCTGACCTCTCTACACCACATTGCCCTTGAGTCAAAGTGATCGACTCATCACGCAGCAATTCCTGCCTTGCCTATGCTGGTCCACTTTCTGGGATAACTTTTCCCTACTCTCCTCTGAATGTTTAAATCCTGACTTGGCCAGAGGCCTCTGTGATGGTGCCAGCCACACTGTGACCTGCCAGTTCTTTGAGCTCCATTGCCTCACAGCGGGTACCGTTCAACCTCTTGCAGTTTTATGACATCACCCAGCTAGTCCACACGCCATTGTTTTTCATCCGCAGTGACGGGGTAACTGCTGGAGGCAGAAGCCGCACAGGCCTCCTGTGTGTTTACAAGAAGCTTGGTACACTATTGTCAACGTGCACAGCAAGTTAGCCACAGATTGAGATAAAATGTTCATGAATAGCAATAAAAGTAATCTAGCATGTGTTTTTAAAAGTCCTAAAGTTCTTTGGAAAATTATTGAGATCACCTACACTTGGGCAAAATGTTCTGGAATCGCAGTGAGTGAATGAGGTAAAATTCCTTGAGATCCCAGGGTTTTGTAGGTCATATGGAGTCATATGGCACACCCCTGCCCCAGAAAGATGAGTAAGATGCTGTTCTCAGCAACCATCCAGGAAATGGGATTGATAGACAACCTGCCCAGCCAGCCTCTTGCCTGGTTAATCATAAGCCCAAACCTACAGATGCCAAGATCATCACCAGAACAAAAGACAGTTAATATTGCCTTTGGACTCACTGGGAAACCCATTTACTGCTTGATTGACACAGAGCACCAACTTTCTCCTGCCCCTGGAATGTTCTAGCAGAGGGCTGCTTATCAGTTGAATGTCATTTTCATGGCAAGGCCCCTGTAAGCAGACAATGGGTCGTTTGCACACTTTGGGCCATCCCGGGGTCCTAGGGTTTCCCAATCTTAGATTTTCCAAACATACAAAACATAACACAGTCATGCCCTCCCCCTCAATGATTCAATCCCGCACATATGGCAAAGAAAGAACTGAAAAAGCATCACTCCCTAAATCCTTTGCATTCATAGGTGGTTTTGAAACAGAAATAGTGTGATTTCTATTTCAAACTCTCTATAGAAAGCTTTTGTCATTTTCTCCAAGACCTTATTCTCCAGAGAGCCTGGAATCATACAGAACGGTCTCTTGTTCACATGTCATCACAGAAGTATCCATTTACCAGCACCCAGGAATCCTGAGCTGTGGCAGTGCCTGGTAGAAAACAGTGATTTCATGGTTGGGTTGGGTTTGCCCTCATTTAGATTTCTGAGGGATGTTCCTGAGGGGCTTTGTCGAGTTCTTTGCAGAGTTGAGGACTGGGAAGAGAAAGTTAAAGGCGATGAGACTTGAATGGGTTTGGTTATGCAAGAGCATTTCCATGTACCCCAGAGAAATGCCTTCTTAGTCTCACTGTCATCTTGATGATGAAGAAGAGGAAGCTAAATGCCCATTTCTGTTTTAGAATTAAGCCAGGACTCATTCTCTGTGGGCTAGGCCAAGGTGTAGGTAGAAATCTTGATTTTAAAAAATAAGTGACTAAATTAATTGAGACTGAGGATGCCTTGAATCTGCCTTTAAATAGTAGCAGAAATACAATTAAACTACCACTTTCACTTTTACTTTTTATAATTTATATTGGAGTATGGTTGATTTACGATGTTGTGTTAGTTTCAGATGAACAGCAAAGTGAATCAGTTATACACATACATCTGTCAACTCTTTAGATTCTCTTCTCATATAGACCATTACAGAATATTGAGTAGAGTTCATTGTGGTATAGAGCAAGTCCTTATTAGTCATATATTTTATATATAGTAGTGTAATCTATCGGAGAAGGCAATGGCAATGCACTCCAGTACTCTTGCCTGGAAAATCCCATGGATGGAGGAGCCTGGTGGGCTGCAGTCCATGGGGTCACTAAGAGTCGGACATGACTGAGCGACTTCACTTTTACTTTTCACTTTCATGCATTGGAGGAGGAAATGGCAACCCACTCCAGTGTTCTTGCCTGGAGAATCCCAGGGACGGCAGGGCCTGGTGGGCTGCTGTCTATGGGGTCGCACAGAGTCTGACACGACTGAGGCGACTTAGCAGCAGCAGCAGCAGCAGAAACCCTCCCTAGGTCCAGATGGAGGTGGGGAATGAGGTGCACAGAGGACTTTGAGGTCTCATGTATTCCCAGCTTACCTCCATGCTGGCTGACCCTGTCACCTGGGAAATAACCACGGGGGAGTTGGGAAAGTATGTGGCTTTTCTTGAGAGACGACTCCATGGCTGGCAGAACCTCCTGGGTACCTTGTCCTTGGGGTCAGGGCTACACTTAGGCAGGTGAACTCAAACACAGGGGACAGCCTGTCTGAGTTGGAACTCAAAACCCTGGGCACTAATCGGTGCCTCAGTTTCCTCATCTGTAAAACAGGGTTCACAACAGTATATACCATGTGGATTGCTCTGAGGATGACATGAATTCTCATTTGCAGTCATTAGAGCAAAGCCTGGCATATTACAAGCACTACATAACATTTAGGAACTGAAGTAACAAAATGAGATGGTCCTAACCTTCTAGGCAGTAATATTGGGAAAAATTTGTTTGTTTGCTATTTGTGAGGTAAGCAACAACCACAGAAACCCAAAAACATGGTCATGTAACTGGGACACTAAGGGGTATTCTGTGTATTTGTGGGTGTACATCCTTGTGGCTTAGTAATAAAGAATCCACCTTCAATGCAGGAGATACAAGAGACAAGGGTTTGATCCCTGGGTCAGAAAGATCCCCTGGAGGAGGGCATGGCAACCCACTCCAGTATTCTTGCCTAGAGAATCCCTTGAAGAGAGGAGCTTGGTGGGCTACGGTCCAGTGGGTTGCAAAGAGTCAAACACGACTGAAGTGACTGAGCACACAGGATATGATAGAAATAAGCCAACTCAATCAGCACTGCCCTCCCCAATTCAAACTCTAAAGTCACTGAGAAATAGACCGTAAAATCCAGTGGAAACATCAGGGGTGTTATCATTTTGCTTGTGGAGATGGGTTGGAGGATGGGGCTTGTTGCTGAGACCAGGAGTCCAGCAGGCTTTCCTGCAGTCTCTGCCCGAGTGTGGATCATGAGAAAGCACCCTAAGGACCCAGGAAGCCAACCATGGGGGCCTGAATTCCTCATCCCTGCTGAGCCCTGATGTGAGCGGTAGTTAGACAAGGAGTAGGTGTTCTGGGAGGCTGGCCTGCTTGGGGCGGCATCCCAGGAGACCAAAGCCGAAGGATAAGTACCCATTCCAGGCAGCCTGGTCCCAAGGGTGCTTATCCAGCGCACCTCTCCTCCCACAGGGGAGGGGGAATGGAGGGAAAAGGAAGGTCAGAGCCATTATCTCCATGTTTCCAAGAGGATGGGAGTGTTCATGTTACAGGCTGGCAAGAGCTCCAGAAAGAAAAGAAAGTGAAGTTGCTCAGTCGTGTCCAACTCTTTGTGACCCCATGGACTGCAACCTACTAGGCTCCTCCGTCCATAGAATTTTCCAGGCAAGAGTACTGGAGTGGGTTGCCATTTCCTTCTCCAGGGGATCTTCCTGACCCAGGGATCAAACCCGAGTCTCCCACATTGCAGGCAGACACTTTACCATCTGAGCACCTGGGAAGCCCAAACAGCCTGGAGCTGCTGGAGAGCAGGTGAAAAATGGTCTCCTAACCCCTTTTCCCTGGAAAAGACGCTGATGCCGGGAAAGGTTGAAGGCAAAAGGAGAAGGTGGTGGTAGAGGATGAGACAGTTAGATGGCATCACCAGCTCAGTGGACATGAATCTGAGCAAATTCCAAGAGATAGTGGAGGACAGAGGAGCCCGGAGTGCTGCAGTCCATGGGGGTCGCAAAGAGTGGGACATGATTTAGTGATTGAACAGCAGCAACAAAACCCTAATGCTAACATGGGACTCAGGGAAAAATGCATGTTTTTATTTTTGGATGTCTTCTACCTAAGTATAGAAGAGTCAACTCACTGGAAAAGACCCTGATGCTGGGAAAGATTGAGGGCAGGAGAAGGAGCCACAGAGTAGGAGATGGTTGGATGGCATCACCAACTCCAAGGCCAGGAGTTTGAGCAAACTCTGGGAGATAGAAAAGGACAGGGAAGCCTGGGGTGCTGCAGTCCATGGGGTTGCAAAGAGTCAGACACAACTGAGCAACTGAACAACAACAACTTAAGTATCAAAACCAATTTACTGAGGGATCATCATTTGTCTAATTTGTACTGGGCACAGATTCGGGGTGGCTGATGTGACCTGTGGGTAATAGCAACTTTCCTGAGGGAGCTGCTTGGCAGTCCTGTGGTTTGTGCACAGCACTGAAGATAGAAGTGTGGCTGGTCTTTGAACAGGATAAATGAAGTGGAAGGGTGTGTACTGGGTGTGTGCAATCAAGGGATGGTGAGAACTGGGGTTGTGAATTAGAAGGTTGAGAATTAGAGAATTCGGAACAAAGAGATTCCTTCTTGGCCTTGCTTTTGATGGAGTCTGTGGTCCTCTCAGACCCACCCAGAATGACCTGAAAAGCATTTGATGTCAAGGACAGCCTGCAGCTGGTTTACTATAAATAGAAAACATATGCATATACAATAGGTAAATTATTTACATTTTACATATAACAAGCAGCTCCCCAGGACAAAATGCCTGTAGGGTTTTTGTAGATGTCAGCGATCACCCATCAGCACCATCTCCCTACTCTAGCAGCTTCCGAGACATCATGTTTCCACCATTCAGAGATCACAGGTGTAAATGACCTCAAATGCAGACGAGCGTAAACCATAGTAAAATAATCTGGCAGCCACAAATTTTGAGCATTGTATTATATATATTGTCCTAGAAGTGGTTGAACTCCAAGCTTATGTAAGTTCATTCTGAATGAGGGCTGTGTTTACACTCCCAGCAGGCAAAATTCCTGATTATTTGCAAGCTACTTTTGTGAGATGAGTCAGGCGTGACAGGTTTGAAACCCATCCGTCCTTGCTGTAGGAAGAGGAGGCCCATCTTCACCCACAGAGGTTTCTCTTTTCCTTCTGGGATTCTTGGTCCTGCCGGCCCAGCGTGGCAGGCAGATGGGCTGAACCTGATGCTACATGGTAAGCAGGGGGCTGCCAGTGACCTGGCTTGCCTTCCCATAGCAAGGCCGAGGGTCCTGGGGGCCAGACAGGCTTTTCCTGCACTTTGTGTCCTGGTTGAGCACTGCTACTTTCTCTCTTGGGAGCTCCTCACATGCAAAGTTATCTAGATGTCAATGGGACAGAAGCTTGCAGATGGCAAAAAGGTAGAGGGGGTGATGCTCTGGAATCAGGCCAGAATCACCTGGTTCACAGTGGGGGACTGCTGAGAGTGCTGGAGAGAGAACTCAGGGAGCACCCATGGGTGTCAGAAGCTCTGGGATGTCAGACTGCTCCTTTTGTACATACAGATAATATATAGATGACATCCAAAATATAAATATACTGGCTACATCTTTATATAGTAGATGCTGATATGTATTATATTATTATGTTAATGTTATATCAGGGAAGGCAATGGCACCCCACCCCAGTACTTTTGCCTGGAAAATCCCATGGACGGAGGAGCCTGGTAGGCTCCAGTTCATGGGGTCGCTAAGAGTCGGACACGACTGAGGGACTTCACTTTCACTTTTCACTTTCACGCAATGGAGAAGGCAATGGCAACCCACTCCAGTATTCTTGCCTGGAGAATCCCAGGGACAGGGGAGCCTGGTGAGCTTCCGTCTATGGGGTCACACAGAGTCGGACACGACTGAAGTGACTTAGCAGCAGCAGCAATGTTATATTAATAAGATACATTATTACAACGATCATATCAAAACCATATGTTAACATATTTAAAATCTATGCATTAAACTATTTCTATTATATTATTAGGCTTCCCTTGTGGTTCAGCTGGTAAAGAATCCATCTCAATGAGGGAGACCTGGGTTCGATCCCTGGATTGGGAAGATCCCCTGGAGAAGGAAAAGGCTACCCACTCCAGTATTCTGGCTTAGAGAATTCCATGGACTGTACAGTTCATGGGGTTGAGTTAATACAGTTATACAGCTTCCCTGGTGGCTCCTGAAGTCTAAAGAATCCTTCTGCCAATGCAGGAGACATGGATTCAATCCCTGGGTCGGGAAGATCTCATGGAGAAGGAAATGGCAACCCACTCCAGAATTCTTGCCTGGGAAATCCCATGGACAGAGGAAACTGTCCAGGAGGTCACAAAACAGTCAACACAACTTAGTGACTAAACAACAACAAACAATTATATTTTATATAATAATATAGTAATATAGCTACATATTAAATATTTTATTATGTTATTATATATTATATACTTATATTAACTGTGTGTTTTACATAATATAAATATGCATTAATATACTAAATGTGAATAGATATAAACATATATTTAGCTTGGCATATAGCTGCCCAGCAAAAGACCACATTTGCCACCTTACAGCCAGGTGGCCCCTAGGTTTTTGTTTAGACAGTGGATTGTGGGCAAGAGTGTTGTGGCAAATTTCTGAACCTGGTCTCAAAGGGAAAGGATAGATCTTCTCCTTCCATATTCTTCCTTCCTTCTAGCTGGGATGTGGATGTGATATTGGGGACTAGAGAAGCCATTCTGAGCCATAAGTTAAGAACTACATGTTAGAGGGGAAGAGACCTGGTTTCTTGTGATTATGAAGATTCCATACCAATCTACCGAGACTTCTATAAGGGAGAGAGAAGCACACTTCTATCTTGTTGAAGCCCAATAATTTGGAATCTCTCTGTTATGGCAGCCAAACCAATACTCTGATACAGCACAATGTAGTCATCAGCTTGCTATTAATAAGTAGAGCATGTCTTGGGTAATAGTTGATCGCTTAGCATTCTGCTAAAGACTACAGAATTTCAATGCACTTTCTGCATCTTATTCTTTTAACTTTTTAAATAGTGACCATCAGTTATATGGTAAAGTTCCTTACCCGTGCAAGAGTAAAGGTATTACATCATGACATTAGTGCATCAGAGTGGTTATTTTTTGGTTTCTGTTTTCTTTTTTAATTAGGTGTGGCTGTAAGTTAAAGCTGACTTTTTAATATTGCCTCGTTCAATTTTACATTATATTTTGGTGATGCTGAAATTCTCAGCATCCAGTAGAACTCTTTTTTTTCAGAGGAGAATGGAACATACTTTCTGGATTGACCACAATGTCTGGAACATCAGCAATGGATTTGATCTTTAGAAACATCCAGAAGCCTTTTAATCCAGAAACGAGTGATAAATTAGGTAGCTTGTCTGGGTCAAAAATGAGGTGGATCTAAAAGTCATGAGGTTATCTTTCTTGCTTTTACCAATAAACTGCCCTGAAAATCTTCTCATAAAAGTAGCTTCCAAAAGGCTTAAAATAATAAGGCAGATGTTGGAATGATGGTATACTTCCCCCAGGGGACTACTTTGAAGGACACTGCAATTACAGATGTGTAAATTACAGAATACATAGTTAAAATCAGATCTTTTATTTTCTAGTCACTGTCTTTGTATTCATCTGTTTATGATCATTTTAAAATGAGATAGAAAGCCCATTTAGGGCATCACTGAGGTCTGCAGAGTAAGTAACAAAAATAATCACGCATCAATTTGGGCAAATTGCCCACAAAAGAAAGTTCCTCCTTAAGTGTATTGAGAGCTCTCCACTGGCCATTCCCACACGAGCCAATTACCCCCTCCCCCCAGCTCCTCCTATGACCTAAATCAGTCTTAGGAGACAGTCAATGTTCCCCATCAGACTGTATCTCATCAATCTTACCTGGCTCACATCAGCCCATCTCAACCTCTCCTTTATCCCTAAGAATCAACTATCCTTTGACTTGAGTTTTCACTCCTTTATTTCATCGTACCAGTTAATTGTCTATACCTAGATCGGCCAGAATGTATCAGATCAGATCAGATCAGTCTCTCAGTCGTGTCCGACTCTTTGCGACCCCATGAACCGCAGCACGCCAGGCCTCCCTGTCCATCACCAACTCCCGGAGGTCACTCAGACTCACATCCATTGAGTCAGTGATGCCATCCAGCCATTTCATCCTCTGTCGACCCCTTCTCCTCCTGCCCCCAATCCCTCGCAGCATCAGAGTCTTTTCCAATGAGTCAACTCTTCGCACGAGGTGGCCAAAATACTGGAGTTTCAGCTTTAACATCATTCCTTCCAAAGAAATCCCAGGGCTGATCTCCTTCAGAATGGACCGGTTGGATCTCCTTGCAGTCCAAGGGACTCTCAAGAGTCTTCTCCAACACCACAGTTCAAAAGCATCAATTCTTTGGCGCTCAGCCTTCTTCACAGTCCAGCTCTCACATCCATACATGACCACAGGAAAGACCATAGCCTTGACTAGGCGAACCTTTGTTGGCAAAGTAATGTCTTTGGTTTTGAATGGGCCTTCTATTTATCTGGATCAAACAAAAGATGAAACAGCTAGTGGGAAGCTGCTGTATAGTACAAAGAACTTAGCTCTGCTCTGTGAGGACCTAGTGGGGTGGGAGGGAGGCTCAAAAGGGAGGGGATATATTATACATATAGCTGATCTACACTGTTGTACAGAAGAAACTAACACAGCACTGTAAAGCAATTATACTCCAATTAAAACTTTATCAATTTTTAAAGAAGATATATTAAGAGTGAGTTCCCCCCCCAAAAAAAACAAAAGTAAATGGTACTCAAAAAAATTTATTTTCTTCTTTGATAGTCAATAACTAAATAAATAAAGGAAAAAAAAAAAAAAAGAGAGAACTTCAACTAGAGGCGGCCACACCTGAGATAAAAGAACACAGATCACAGAAATGGGAACAGGAGCTCCCTAATAAAGAGGTCAGAGGAGTGATTTCCTGTGGAGAACTGCGCAACAGAAGAAAATTGGAAGAAGCTTCTAGTGGAGGAAGTGGAAAATGACAGAACTCTCTGGAAACCCTTAAAAATAGGTAGATTTTTATTCACCCAGTGTAGTTACTCATCAGGAACACTGCAACAGTAATGAACAGGTGTGGTCTGTTTCTAGCCTGCCTTTTGGGACAAAGAGGAATCGCAGAAGCAAATTTGAAACTTCAGGTAGCTAGCCGCCCCAGTGATAATCAGGACCCCTTGAAAGCATGGTGGTCTCCTTCTGCTGGATTTTCAATTAGCCCCAGTAGGAGCTGTCTTCTGTGGCTGGTAATGTTCTTGTGTGTGTTCTTGTGTGCGTGTGTGTGTGTTCTTGTGTGTGTGTTCTTGTGTGTGTGTGTGTGTGTGTGAGCGGGGAGGGGTTGTCCTTTTGAAGCTCAGAGAAGTCCCAGTGACTGACTTGAGAACAGTGAGTTTTACAGCTTGTGCGAACCTATTTTCAGGTTACTTCTCAATTACACCCTTGCCTTGGAGGGTCAAGTCGTTTGGTTTCCAGCGAATCCTGTGGTTGTACCTGTGGTTACCCACCGACTTCTCATCTGCTTTGCTTATCTGATAACAGGCGAAGGGGGAAAGAGCTTTTAATATCCCCCAAAAGGGGAAGATTGGTAATTAGCTATTCACCGCAGGGAATCAGGCCAGGTTAGCCTGCTCCAAGCAAGAGAACAATCTGGATGTTGGACTTGGGTGATATTTTCAAATTTGCTTCTGTTATTCCTCTTTTATACAAGATTTAGGTCTTCGGGTCTTAACTGGATCGCCTTTTCTTTGTCCTGCTTTTTAAAGGCCAGGTCAAAGCATGCCGCACTGCAGGGGAAAGAAACTTCCGTCTCTCCTAAAACTGTGTTTTGCACTACAGCTTGTACATTTCGGGCCCCCGAGTGAATCTGCGCACCCCTCCGCCGGGAGAGTCGTCCCTCCATCCCTCGTCGCGCAGCAGCGAGGGGATCCTTTAGGAAAAAAAAAAAAAACGAGTGAAGTAACTGAAAGAGCGGGAGCAGAGGTAACAGCCAGAAACGGCGAGGACGCGAGCGGCAGAGACAGGAAAGGAGGCGGTGGCGCGGGCCCTGGCGCGCTGCGCGCTGCAGCGACGGAACTTCTGCAAAAGCTGCCCGCCCGCGCGTTATCAGCGGCGCGCAGGCCTGTGGTTTTCTCGCTCTCGCAACCCTGCTTTAACTGCCGGTTTATTTTTCGACAAACAGGATGCCTCCATCTGAGGCTGTCAGCATCCCAGGCTCTTTGAGAGAAAAGAGGTAGTCCAGCCCCACCCTACAGGCAAGGCCTGGGGCGGGGGCGGGGTGGGGGGTGGAGTGTCTCTGCTTCAAGGGGCTTCCCAGAGAGGCGACAGCCCTGCAGGTGCAGCGGCTGGGAGGACTTCAAGGAGGACCAGGAGGCTGGAGCGAGTGCAACCCGCCTTCCCTCTGCCACCCCGCCCCTCCCTGCAACTGATTCCACTACCCAGTCTTGCTCTGCAAACACCCCGAGTCAGAGAAGCCCAAATTGGAGGGCACAGTTTGGAGACAGAAGATGGTGTTTCTTAAACTGTAATCTGCAGGAAAATTTTCATTTGCGAGCCTACTGGAAAGTGCACGCCAGTCACCTGCAGCTCTTGTGAAACCTGCAGACTCTGGTGGCTGCAGGTCTGGGACCCCCATCTGAGAGTCTGCACTTTTAAACCCTGCTCCCAGCGATGCTGGTCTGCTGGTCCGAAGACCGTACTGCAAATGGCCAGGCTCTGGGAGATTGCTATCTTGTCACTTTCCGTGCATTTCTTGCTGCCAGTCTCTGTATAGGCTACATACAGGTTACATGCAGAGAAGTCCGAATTTAGAAGGAACCCTAATGCAGGTCATCCAGTTTCAGCCCAGCTGTATTTATTCCTGTGGCTTGGGTTTAACACTGGCCACCCTGCTAAAGGAGAAGAAACTTCCTTTGTGTTCCAGAGGGAAGGGAAGCTTGAATGAGCCAAGAGATTTCTTCAATCCTAATAGGCAACACCTTCAGGGATTCAGGGAAGATGATGTTCTGAGCCTAGAGTTACGGGGGGGATGAAAGTGAAGTGAAAGTTGCTCAGTCGTGTCTGACTCTGAGACCCCATGGACTATACAGTCTATGGAATTCTCCAGGCCAGAATACTGGAGTGGGTAGCCTTTCCCTTCTCCAGGGGATCAAACCCAGGCCTCCCACATTGCAGGAGGATTCTTTACCAGCTGAGACACAAGGGAAGCCTAAGAATACTGGAGTGGTTTGCCTATGCCTTCTCCAGTGGATCTTCCTGACCCAGGAATTGAACCAGGGTCTCCTGCATTGCGGGCAGATTCTTTACCAACTGAGCTATCGAGGAAGCCCGAGGGTGAGATGTAAAAACATAACCTCCCAAGTCCAACTTACTCAAGGTTTCCTGTTGATGGAAATATTTACATCTCACAGTTGGAATTCAATGAATGTCCACATTTTCCAGAAGCTGTGCACTTTTGGGTAGCAGTAAGAATTTGGAGCCCACATTTGAATATTCTAGACCCAACTTGATCTCAGACTTCCATTAGGATCTTGCAGTATGCTCTATAAAGTATATGTTTTTGAGTCACGTTGAATTAGCACTAAGACTTAGATTTTGAGAGACTGGACTAGGAAATCCACAGTATGTGAATAAGATGGCAAGACAGGGCTCACAATCTAGAATGTGTAGGTCCTGCCAAAGGCAGTGCTGTCAGATGTGGAAAACAATTTCTGCTAAATTCTGCTAAGCCCTGAAATTTCATGAAGATTCCATTTTGACTCATCAAAACCAGTCAAGGGCTCCCTGTTGCCGAGTATTTCTCAAAGTACGACTAAGATTACAGGGAGGTTAAAATACAGACTCTTGTGTCCTTGAATCTTATTATTCACAGCATCCAGGAATCTGCATTTTAACAGACATTCCAGGGGATTCTGATGTACTGCCTGGTCTGCAAGTTCAAGTCCGACATTCTTACGACAGCGTTCAAAGTTCTGCCTTCAGTTTCCCTGTTCACCTGTGCACTGAAGTGGCCTCTTCGTTGCCCATGAGCGCTCCTTGACCCACTCTGAATGGCTGTCTTCTTTTCATCTCCTCCATCTTCCCAGCTCTGTATAAAATGACTTCTTCTTCCTCTCTGAGCCCTCCTCAGATCATGATTTCTCATTCAGCAATCAGTTCTTTTCCTGCTCTGTGACGACTCTTGGGTTGGGCTGGGCTGTTCCCTCCTCCTTTTGTTCACTGCCTATTTCTGATGCTTGGCTTTGCACCTCTCACTGGACATTAAGCTTCTGAAGAGATGTTTCATGCCATAAGATCTTTGCATTCCAGGCCATTTTGTCAACATGGTCACCCACACCCCTCACGTGTTCAGTAAATTTACTGATGGGTCATTACTGACAGGTTTTACCGTATGTGATAAACCTGGCACCCTAGGACCCAGGATCAGAAGGAGCTGGGAAAGGAAAGGGGGATGAGAGCATCAAAAATCTGGTTCTATGGTCACAAAAGACACAGAGGAAGTGAGAAAAAGGGAGTGTGGACCCTCGCTCATCTGTCTGCTGTATGACTTGGGGAAGGAATTTCCTTTTGTTAATATAGTTTCTGTTCTACTTGAAATCTAGACTATTAAATCTATGATCCGAGGGGCAGCTGTTTGCTTTTCACTCCCACTCCCCATTGGTAGATTTCTTGGGTGGCCTCTCCCCACTGTCTCTTGATCTGACTTTTTTTTTTTTGTCCTGTTGGTGGTGGTCAATAGCCCAACTCCAAGCTCAAGCTGGAAGAGATTGCAGTGTATGACATATAGATCGAAAGAATGGTAGTAATTTAATGATTTAGCTGAAAGCTGTAAGCATACCTCTATTTTAATCCTGACATGGCCAGGGTTATTACTGGTCATGAAATCTGGTTTTTCTTTCTTAACCTTTCTAAGCTTCGTAATGCTGGTTTTCGTTATCTAAATCCTGAGCCTCCGTGTTTTCATCTTCAAAGTCAGCCTAACAATAATAGCTCACAAGGCGCTGCAACAATATGCAGAGACTGCTGAAAGGTTCGAGCCCCCAGCAGCTTCCAGTAACCCCTGGTTCCCTGCTCCTTAGCCCAAGTGTGGATGAATGTCTCCTCGTGTTCTAGGCCATTCCTTGCTTCCCACACCTTTACCATCATCTTAGCCTCAGACCCACTGCTCTTCCTGGCCCACCCTGCTGCTGCCCTCCAGTCCACAGCTTCTCTCTTAAGGGAATCTTTTAACCTCTGTAGGAAAACCTTCCTTCTCAGGCTTCAGACACAGCCTTGTCAGCATCTGGTCAACCTCAGTGTGGTAGTGCCCCTGACTCTGCTCCAAGAACTCCTTCTCCTGATTTCCTCTTTCCAGCCTCTGCTCTGGGGTCTCTCAGTGCTTCCCTGGTGGCTCGGATGGTTAAGAATCTGCCTGCAGTGCTGGAGACCTGGTTTGATCCTTGGGTTGGGAAGCCCTAGAAAAGGGAATGGCTACCCACTCCAGTATTCTTGCCTGGAGAATCCCATGGACAGAGGAGCCTGTTGGGCTGTCATCCATGGGGTCATAAAGAGTCAGACATGTCTAAGTGACTAACACAATGCTGTCACAAACGGTAGCTTATGTTTTGGGGGGTTCTTCCCTGGTGGCTTAGATGGCAAAGAATCTGCCTTCTATGCAGGAGACCTGAGTTCGATTCTTGGGTTAGAAAGATCCCCCAGAGAAGGGAGTAGCTACTGACTCCAGTATTCTTGCCTGGAGAATCCCATGGACAGAGGAGCTTGGCAGGCTACAGTCCATGGGGTTGCGAAGAGTCGGACATGACTGAGCAACTAACAGTTTCACATTCAATGTCCCTTCAGTCTTGACTCTTCATACTCAGTTCTCTTCTGTCTTCTTCCTTTTCCTCTGATACTCAAAGGCCTTATGATAGTCTCCAGATCATCTCTTTACAGTAAGAGCTTCTTCCTCCACAGGGAAAACAGTTTAGAATTCCTTTTTATAATATTAAGATGCCTACAGTGGATCCTGAACCATGGAAGTCCTTGGAGATCTCAAAGTGACATAATTTCTAAGGCCTTACAGGTTCCCCATTTACCCTTTGACACATACTTGTTCTAAAGGCATAGTCATTTTCCCAATTTCAAAAAAGCAAGGAGGGTTGCACTTTTTAGAAAGTAAAATGCTAAAAGGGAATAAAGGGCAGAAATATGTCTTTACAACCATCATTTTGGTGGTTGGATTTCTCAACAATTCATACGTGGGACCTGATTATCCAATACTTGGGCCACCTGAAGTGAAGAGCTGACTCATTGGAAAAGACCCTGATGCTGGGAAAGATTGAAGGCAAGAGGAGAAGGGTGCGACAGGATGAAATGATTCAGTAGCATCACGGACTCAATGGACATAAATTTGAGCAAACTGGGAGATACTGGAAGATAGAGGAGCCTGGCATGTTGTAGTCCATGGGGTTGCTAAGGAGTTGGACACAGCTTAGCGACTAAACAACAGAAACAAATTCTTTGTTGATGGCCAGCATGTTCTGTGCTGTCAAGGATGTTCAGTAGCTCCTCTGGTCTCTACCCCATGGATTCCACTTCTGCTACTCCCCACCAGCTGTGACCACGCAGGGATGGAACTTAGGTATCCTGCATTGCAGGCAGATTCTTTACCAGCTGAGCAAACAGGGAAGCCCCAGAATGTCTCTAGACATTGCCAAACGTGTCCTGGGGTCTAAACTACCCCACACCTCTCACTCCCTCTCTCCAGTTGGGAACCACTGATTTAAGATATTCAAAGGTGACAAGCATAGAGAAGAAAATAGGAAAAGTAAGGAGGAGGGACTACTCTGCCAAGAAGTTCCCTACATATGATCTCAATAAAAGAAAGGATCCGAGCAAACAAACCCATGAGGAAGGAACCAGGAGACCAAATGTTAAAGAAAAAGTATGCCAATTACAAAGATAAGAAGGCATTTATTTGAACAGATGATCTACTAATGAACATTCTTGAATGGAACCAAGAATGAGGTCTAACCTTCAGGGAATTCCTCTCCTGCACAGACATGGCATACGGACAAAGTTGGGTATTTCCACGTGCCCAAAGTTCAGGCTTAGCTAAAGGGGATTTATGTACAGAGGGACTTTGGGGGAATGGTTAGGGGTGATTTGGAGTACCAGGCCCTACAATTCAACAGATGCCCAAAATGTTGGAATGGAAGAGGAAGCCACATAATACAACATCAGCTGCCCAACACTTCCCTGAAGATAATGCTCCCCTAAATTGACAGATGGGTTTCCCTGGTGGCTCAGTTGCTAAAGAATCCACCTGCTAATGCAGGAGATTCTGGTCTGATCCGTTGGTCAGGAGGATCCCTTAGAGAAGGAAATGGCAACCTACTCTATATTATTGCATGGAAAATCCCATAGACAGAGGAGCCTGACTGGCTACAGTCCTGGTGGGTCGCAAAGAATCGGACACAACTGAGCAACTACACAACAATAATCAATTGAAGGACATAAGACATGGTGCTGGCACAGTGGGTCCAGCAGGACAGTCCACATGCATGCCCAATCCCTGACTTCACCAAGACAGGCAAGCCCTAGAACTTCAGACAAAATCTACTGTGTGTTATCCACCAGCTGTTTCTGATGTTCCAATACTTCCCTCTTCTGAACAGGAAAAGAGATAGTTAAGATTTCCCATTTAAAAAAGTTTCTTTGAGCAGATGACAGGAATACAGAGCATCTTTTCTGGTCTTTGCTGTTGTAGAGGTAACCCAGTGGGAAATGGACTGGACCTCATTTTCAGTCCTGTGATTATGACTCTCTTGGTCATGGGCATTCCTCTTTCCACACATGTATCCTATTTAAAGCACAGGAACAGAAAGAAACTCCTTGACTACGTAGCATTTTTTAATGCTTCTTCTTACACTTGCCTAGCCTCCCACAAGGAACATCCATAGGACGTCTAGCTCGACACTCTTTGGACAGAAGTGGAACCGGCCCCTGCCACCTGCTCTTCTTTGCTCCAATATGCCCACACATTCCTTCCTGTTCTTAGCTGATCACAAGTCTTAAGGGGGAACCAAGTCTGGGTGGAGGTCTTAGTTACTTGCTCCCTGCCGTGGTTGTATAGATCATGTGACCAGGGTACAAAATCAGGTGTAGGAGTGCAAATATGCTGCGGAGGGTTAAATTGTCACTTGTGGACTCTTTTGCTCATACCCACTGGGGTTTCTACAGCTCAGCAATAAGTACAAGGCTGATGGAGCACCAGAGTTCTATCTACTCATCTGTCCTTCCATCTATTCATCCATCAGTCCACCCCTCAGTTCATCTATCCATCCATCCATCCAACATTTGTTGAGTGCCTGCACACTGCCATGTATTGGGAGTAAAGAGAAAAATGAGAATGAGAAAAGCTTCTCTCTCTAAGAATTTAGAGTCTCTAGGAGAATGCTTCCATGAACAGAAAATTTTGAATTATTGATAACATTTCAGTGAGTGCTACAGTAGCTTCATGGACTGAATAAACACCAGCCAGAAATAGAATGTGGTCTTTTGCATGATCCTCCAATGGGTATCCTAGAAGACTTGGTCATCAGAGCATCACTCTGGTAGCCCTGTTGCTTCAGGGAGCAAACACAGATCATGGCCGTTCTTGTCTGTGGTGGGGATATGGGGAAACCTGCTCTAATACCCAGCACCCCCTGTGGGTACATGTCCCAGCACTCATAGCACGCACAGTGATTTCCCTCCACTGATCAACAGCCCAGTTAGGTTAATGATCCTGCTACCAGAAATTTGGGGTGTGATGGAAATTGTGTAGAGCAGCATGGAGAAATATCCTTCTAGAAAGGATTTGAAAATAGTATGTAGAAAACTGAAACTGAATGTGCTTTGGGAGTTTTGAAATGTTTGACCAAATCGTCAGTGATTTGTAGGTCCTTGGATCATTTATTAGCTGGTCTTTTTGATTATCTATTTTCTAGATTTCAAGAGACCTGCTAACAATCCCTTTACAAAAAAGAAAGGAAAATGAATTATTCAAAATCAGGCACTGGAAAGATTCAGACTGACAGTACCATGTGCTTCAACTCTTTACACACTGTTAGGAGTGCCAACAGTTAAGAGCTCTTTCATCATCAAACCATAGTCTACCATCCCATGATGTCTGTAATTAGAAACTCAGTTTACTCATTTTGAATTTATTCCAGATGATATGAGTGTCCAGGTTATACCTTCTCTAGGAGACTATCTCATGAAAAGAGGCACAGTTCAATAGTTAAGTGCTCAAGATCCAAAACCAGACTACAGGTGAAATCAGCCTTGCCACTTCTCAGCTGTGTGGCCTTGGACAAATTGCTTGACCACTCTGTGCCCTAGCCACTCACATGTCAAAAAGGAGGCTAATTGTCTCTGGTGTCTAGATGACGATGATGACATGAGTTTCTGTGTGTAAGGCACTTATAGCAGGACCCAGCCCATGGAAAATGCTACATAATAATGCTTGTTCAATAAAACTTGAGTTTCCAACAGTGCTTTCTTAGCACTTCTTATCAGCTTACTTCTGTTTTCTGAATTTAATCATTATGTACATTAACCTAGGTGGCTCAGTTGTAAAGAATTTGCCTGCCAATACTGGAAGCTCAGGAGACTTGGGTTTGATCACTGGGTTTGGAAGTTCCCCTGGAGGAGGAAATGGCAACCTACTCCAATATTCTTGCCTGGAGAATCCCATGAAAGAGAGGAGCCTGGTGGGTCGCAGTCCATAGGGTCAAAGAGTTGGATGAGACTGAACACACACATGTGCACATTAACCAAAGCAAACTAGAGGCATTGTTCTAGGAGGACCTAATTTCCTCTCCCTTGCCCTAGTTTTTTTCAGTAGAAACACTATTAAAGACTGAGTTAACAGGCCCGGCTTCCGCTGGAAAGTAATCCTAGCATATTAGTTCTTTTTGGTTTGTCCTCAGTAGACTGCAATCATGGATGGTTTTAGTTTCTGCTTTTAATTATGGGGAATATGACTGATCACTCTGCTCTCAAGCTTCCTGCTCATAGACTGCTAGCTGTTACAGACAGCTTGAATCAACAAGAAGGGATGGGGTGGGACCAGGGTTCAAGCTTGGTGTAGGAGTACAACCATGCTGTGGAGGATCAAATCACTGTTGTGGTTAATTGTTCAGTCATTCAGTCATATTTGACTCTTTATGACCGCATGGAATGCAGCACGCCAGGCTTCCCTGTCCTTCACCATCTCCCAGAGCTTGGTCAAACTCATGTCCATTGAGTCGGTGATCCAACTATCTCATCCTCTGTCATCCCCTTCTCCTCCTGCCTTCAATCTTCCCCAGCATCAGGGTCTTTGCACCAGGTGGCCAAAGTATTGGAGCTTCAACTTCAGCATCAGTCCTTCCAATGAATATTCAGGGTTGATTTCCTCTACGGTTGACTGGTTTGACCTCCTTGCAGTCCAAGGAACTCTTAAGAGTCTTCTCCAACACCACAGTTCAAGAGCATCAATTCTTCAGCACTCAGCTTTCTTTATGGTCCAACTTTCACATCCATACATGACTACTGGAAAAACCATAGCTTTGACTAGACAGACCTTTGTAGGCAAAGTAATGTCTTTGCTTTTTAATACTCTGTCTAAATTTGTGATAGCGTTTCTTCTGAGGAAAAAATGTCTTTTAATTTCATGGCTGCAGTCACCATCCTCAGTGATATTGAAGCCTAAGAAAATAAAGTCTGCTACTCTTGCCATTGTTTCCTCCTCTATTTGCCATGAAGTGATGTGACCGGATGCCATGATCTTAGTTTTCTGAATATTGAGTTAAAACATGCTCAGTTTCCTCTACATTTTTTAATTTCTTTGGCCCATACATAAATAGGAAGTGACCATAGTACACTGCTTCCTAAGAGATCTCTGGACCAATAGTTCTCAAACAGGGTAACTGTAGCTCTCAGGGACACTGGACTATGTTTGCAGTTTTTGTTGTCACATTTTGGAGAGATGGAGTTACTGGCATCTAGTGGGTGTGGACCCAGATCACAGCTACACTTATTGCGACACACAGGTCCCCTCAACAAAGAAAGAGCCCACCCCCATGTCAACACTGGTGAAGTTAACAGAGGGCAAAGTGTCAGGCTGCATGATGCCGGATGTCTTCCTTAGAAAACCAGAGCTGCAGTGAACATTGGGGGGTGTGTTTCTTTTGTACTATTTACTATAGTTAGGACATGGAAGCAACCTAAAGGTCCATCAACAGAGGGATGGATGAAGAGGTGACACATATGTACCGTGGAATATTACACAGCTATGAAAAGGGACAAAGCTGTGTCCTTTGCAGAGATCTGGATGAACCTAGAGACTGTCGTCCAGAGTGAAGTAAGTCACAATGAGAAAAACAAATACTGTATATTAATGCATATATGTGGAACCTAGAAAACTTGTAGAGATGAACCTATTGGCAAAGTGGAAATGGAGACAGACATAGGGAACAACCGTATGGACACCAAGGGAGGAAAGGGGCTAGGTGGGATGAATTGGGAAATGGGATTGACATATATGCACTATTGATATTATATATAAAATGGATAACTAATGAGAAGCTACTGTGTAGCATAGGGAACTCAGTGCTCTATGGTGACAAAGACTGGATATATATATATATATGCATAGCTGATTCATTTTGCTGTACAGCAGAAACTAACACAGCACTGTAAAACAACTATGCTGCAAAAAAATAAATAAATAAAATAAAACCCAGAAATGAAACAAAGAGCTAAAAAAAAAAAAAAAAAAGAATACCAGGACTGAGAGATCTCAGGCAGCTGACCCCAGGGAGGGGTTGCCCAGGGTGCAAGGGTGCACACCACCACAGGAGAGACCCGGCATCAGCCCCGGGCTCCTCTGTCACTGCACTGCACGCCTCACCCCACGCGTCAGTCCTTCACGACCAGCAGCCAGGAGGCACCAGAAGCCCACGCACGGTCACGTGAATGATGGGATCAGGGTTCACTTTGGGGATGTGGGGGGCCTTGCTGTGTAAAGAGGGAAAGGGGAACATCAAACTGAATGGTGTCTAATGCACAAGGACAAATTAGACAGACAGAAAGTAAAAGCGCTTTACAAGCAGTAAGACCAACTCGAGCTGTCCCGTGCCGTTCCTAACACAGGTCTCATGACTGTCTATGAGGTGAGCATCATCACCATTACTCTGTGCAGATGAAGCAAACGGGGGCCCAGAGAGGTGAGGCCGTCCACCCAAGGCAGCACAGCAGGAAACAGAGCTGGCTTTACACACAGAGACTCTTGCCCCAGGTTGAAAGCGGGGAGTGAGTGAGTAGGCACAGGGTCCGTGCTCCCCGCCCGGCTCGGCCTCCTACTAGCTGTGTGGGGCGGCTTTCTTCACCCATCTCTGCTAGATCCTCCTTTTAAAATCTTAATCAACTGGGGATTAAGAGCTGTGCTTATCTCTACATCTGTGTCTCTATTTCTGTTTTGCAAATAAGATCTTCTATATTATTTTTCTGGATTCCAACACCAATTAATTAAAAAAGCCACAACAGTCACTTTAAAAAAAAAAAAGAGTTGTACGTACATACAAGTTTCTTGATTAAAAGAGATGAAGGAGGGATCGTGCCTGACACATTATAAACTACTGGCGAATGTTAGCTGTGCTTGTCATCATTTATAAGCAACAGTGTCAATTATCCCATGTGAAGACCGGAAGCTTTCCCAACAGGAGTGTGACAGAAGCAGGATGAGCCTGGGGGCCAAGGGGAGTTGGGGCTGGGGGCGTGGGGAGGTAGGGAGGTGGGAGAGTGGGACAGGTTCCCCGAGGAGACAGAGGACTCCCTCTCTTCGCTCTCCCATGGCGGACTTTTCCAGAACCCGTCCTCAGGCCCAGGCCACAGGGCTGGTCCAGGCTGACGTGAAGCTGAGGGGTCAAGGTCCCTCAGTCTTTCACTCCTTCAGGATGTGAGGTTCTTATAGAAAAGCTGACTTAGAGGGAAGAGGCTGTGCTGAAACGACTGCTTCTGCGCCAGTGACCTGTTGGCTTCTAACCAGACATGCGTGTGTGCTTGCACGCTCAGTCTCACAGTCCTGTCCAATTTTTTGCAACCCCATGGACTATAGCTCACCAGGCTCCTCTGTCCATGGGGTTTTCCCAGCAAGACTGCTGGAGTGGGTTGCCATTTCTTCCTCCAAGGGATCTTCCCGACTCAGAGATCGAACCCATGTCTCCTGGATTGGGCAGGCAGATTCTTTACTAGCTGAGCCATCTGGAAACTGATGTGGGAGGGGGGTAAAATCTGTCACACGAAACGGCGGTGGTGCGGGGGCAGGGGGGTACTTGGCCTCAGAGGGAGACCACTGTGGGGAGAGGGGGTCAGCTTGGACCTGAGGCCAGGACTCCCCAGAAAGAACTCACCCTCAGTAAAGGTCAAGTGGAACTCATAGAGGGAAGATGGAAGAAGAAGGAGGAAGGGAAGTGGAGCTGGGGGTCAGGCCAGGCCCTGGGGTGTAGGCAGCTGGCTCTAAGCATGGCAGGGCGTTTTCTGAGTCACAAGAATTCCTCAGTGATAATCTTTCAGTTCACACCATGAAATTTTTATTTCCCTTCATCCTCTGTATAAGGAAATCGAGTCTGATACAGAGTCACCTTTCCAAAGGAGCTTTATTAGTTTATTATTATTTTTTTATTGTGAAGAATAATTGGCCTGAGTGCCTTTTAATTTGTTCCCATTATGATGTTTGCATAACAACAATTAGAAGCTGGCCAGGCTCCCTGCTTCTAGGCAAGCAGGCGACTCTTGCTGGCTGGTTGGGAGCTGGCTTGTGTGAAGAGGTGTGTGTGTGTGTGGGGGGGGGGCATGTAATTAATTATTGTGTCCTTTGCCACGTGGAGCCCAAGGAGAAAGGGAAGGAACTTCATGCGACCCTGTGGTAACTCGCTGGAGAATAATCAGATGAGACATGCCTTTTGTATGAATAAGGTCAGAGAGAGAGAGAGAAAAAAGAAAACCTCAAACCCACCTGCTTGAGAGAAGGATTTGTAATGATGTCAGAGGGCTGGAGATGTGGGCTTTTGAAATGGCAGATATTTGCAGAAGGACAGAGAGATGATTCCCAAAGGCCCATTAGGGAGTGGGTCTCTGGCTTTGTAACGAGGGTTGTTGGGGGGGTGGGGGAGGGCTGTCGTCAGGATGGCGTGAGGCCATTTTTGCTAATCACCTGCTTCTGGGTGGAGTTTTTAATCCCAACCATGGGAATAGCTGGATGTGAATGCTTACTGGGAGCATCACTGAAAACCCTGGCCAGGGTGAGGGTTTTGACAGGCGGGCTCCCAGAGGCTCCCCGGCTCTGAGGTCCCTGATTGCGGGGGAGGGGGAGTGTCGTGTGGTGGGTTCTTCCATACGTGGGTCCCAGGACATGGACTAGGATGGGGCAAGAGAGGCACCTTAGTTAGACACGGCGTTTAAAAAAGGAGCTATCTCTCTCCAAGTCTTCCCAGTTCAGGGTCAGCTTTACATGAGTCTCAGAAAGAGCGCCTCCTAAAGGTTTTTTCAGGAAGTGCCTCATTGAATCAAACTAGTCCTATTCGAGACGAATGGCCAGGCTGGTAAAGTGACAACTATCTGGTTGGGAAGAAAGGCTTAGTCATGGTTTCACCCACTCTGGTATTCTTGTGGGGGAAATCCCACAGACAAAGGAGCCGGGTGGGCTACAGTCTATAGGGTTGCAAAAAGTCAGACATGACTGAAGCGACTTAGCAAGCACATGGTCAGCTTTAATATTTGTAAGCTCAGCCCTCTGCCACGGAGCACTAAGACCACTTCTGCGCGGCTGCGTGGAAACAGAGGAAGAGACCCAATTCTCCATCCTGCAATGTGGTGCTTTTCCTGGCACAGCTGCCAGGCCATGTTCTGGGCTCAGCAGAGGCTCCTTCCCTGCCTCCATTACAGATACTTTCAGTGGCATTTCCCACAGTTGCCTTTTCTTATTGATTTCTCTGTGTCCATTACTTTTTCTTTATTATCTCCTGTCCTTTAGACAATCATCTGGATCATTGCACCCACTTACAGATGAGAAACCCAGGCTCTGCAAGGTTGGGGAAGCAGGTCAAGTTCACACAGGGGATAGAAACCAATCTCCTGGCGCCAAGCTCTGGGCTCCCTGCTCCCTGATCTACTGGCTGGTCAGGTCTGTCCACCAATGACATTTCATAGACAAGAGCCTGGGGCTCAAGAATACACAGTTCCTTCTGGAGTAGAGCTGATACTTCAACACCAGTGGGAGGTTGGGGGAGGGATGGAGCGGGAGATTGGGGTTAACAGATAGAAGTTATTATCTGTGAAAAGGATAAACAACAAAGTCCGAATGTAGAGAACAGGGAACTATATATATTGATTATCCTATGATGAAACACAGTGGAAAAGAGGACAAAAAGAATATATATGTGTGTGTGTGTGTGTGTGTGTATAACTGAATCACTTTGCTGTACATCAGAAATTAGCATTGCAAACCAACTGTATGTCAATAAAAAACCAAACCAAAAAAAAACCAACAAAAAACAAAACCTAACCAAGCCAAACACACCCATTGGAACTTCCAGCTGATGGACTCAAGGATGCTGATATAAACTGAGTCTCAGTGATCATGAAATATATAGTTACCTGGGGACCTCCTGATTTAAACTGAGGTATTCACGCAAGAGCGAGGGAGGGGAAGGAAAACCATCATAATTTGCCTTTTGAGTTTTCATCTTATTTTAATTTCTATTTTGGGGGTGTGTTGTACACTGAGCATACTATAATTATACAGTACAGTAGTATGAGTACAGTAGCATAGGCCTGTAGTTTCTAAATAAATAAATAGGCATAGGTTTAGAGGGCATGCTAAAATAAGCTTTACTTCTATTTGATGTGATCAAAAGTGTTTGGAAGTGACTGCCTTGCTGTTCAGTGGTTATTGGTCCACTCAGAAGCAGCTTTGCTGAATTGAGTGCTTCAGACAAAGAGGAGCCACTAGAATCCTGAAAGCATGGGACTTGAATACCTGCCTCTGTGTGTGTGTGTGTGTGTGTGCGCGCGCGCGCGCGTGCATGCAAGCACAAGAGACAGAGAGATAAAGACAGAGAGAGAGACAGTGAGAATCAGAGGCAGACAGAGAGATAGAGACAAAGAGAGAGGGAGAGAGACAGAGACAGAGGGAGACAGAGAGACAGAGAGACAGACTGACGTTTCTCCTGTAAGAGCTTTGAATGCAGAGTGCCATGAGGACATATATCCTTGATGGGATTCATAGTTGGGTTCAAATTTGGTCAGAAGAGAGCATCCCCCACTTCCCAGGGGGCCCTTTGAGAACCAGACGCTGGCAGCCTCGGCGGGACACCACCCTCTGTCCCCCTGTGTGAACACAGGCACTTGCCCTTCTGTTCGTCATCCAGATTTCACAAGAGATGCTCATCAGAACCAACCTGGTTGACCATAAAGTTGCCTTGGGGGTGGGGGGTGGTTGGGCACAGTTGGATGCTTGGCTCAGGTGGTGCTGGGTTTCTGGGTAAGAGATGAGACCCAGAATCCCTGGGCAGGAGAGAGCATCCAGGCTGCACTGGTGGGGTGGCTCCACCTCCTGCACGCACCTGTGGTGGACCTTTGGGCCTGTGGGCTCCACAGAAATTGTCTACTTGATGTTTCCACACAGAGCAAGGGGTTTAGCCTGACAAGAGCTGTGGCGTCTGACTGAGGTGATGGAATGAAGGGTGATAAGGAGACGAGTCTGCTGAGTATTTAGGCTCCCGAGTGGAATCAGCCCCTGAAGTCCAGTGTCTGCAAAACTCTAGGGTCAGGAGCAGAGCCGAGCCAATTTCCAGTTCTGACTCAGGCATTGAGCCCATGGTAGGACCTCCGACAAGGAAATGTCTCTGGTGCCCTAAGGCACAGAGGTGTCTAACATGATTCCAGCCAAAAAATATATTTTTAAAATATATTTTAAATATTTTAAAATATTTTTATAGTTCTGTAGTTTTATATATAAGTTACATAATTTCAGATGCCAGTTGAAACTAGATATATATAGAAAACACACACACATACACCTTGTGTATACATGTGTATACACGTAAACCTTGTGTATCACATGTGATAATATCTCATAGTTTATATGTCTCATAGTTCATTTGTTATTTAAACAGATTCATCCACCTCTAGGATACAATTACTTCTTTGTTTTGAACACAATCTAGTGGGAAGCATGTTGGAGGTGTAGTTTTTTTTTTTTTAATATGAAGTAATGATGCAGGCAAGGCTATGGTTTTTCCAGTGGTCACGTATGGATGTGAGAGTTGGACTGTGAAGAAAGCTGAGCGCCGAAGAATTGATGCTTTTGAAGTGTGGTGTTGGAGAAGACTCTTGAGAGTCCCTTGGACTGCAAGGAGATCCAACCAGTCCATTCTGAAGGAGATCAGCCCTGGGTGTTCTTTGGAAGGACTAATGCTAAAGCTGATACTCCAATACTTTGGCCACCTCATGCAAAGAATTGACTTATTGGAAAAGACTCTGATGCTGGGAGGGATTGGGGGCAGGAGGAGAAGGGGACGACAGAGGATGAGATGGCTGGATGGCATCACGGACTCGATGGACGTGAGTCTGAGTGACCTCTGGGAGTTGATGATGGACAGGGAGGCTTGGCGTGCTGCGATTCATGGGGTTGCAAAGGGGACAGGACTGAGCGACTGAACTGAACTGAACGATGCAGGATGATTGGCAGTTGAACAGAATTTCTGTTGGTGTTTGTACTTCTTTATACGACCCCACCCCTTTCACTGCCCTAACATTTGTTTAAAATTGTTCGGTAATTGTTCCTTTCCTCTCGGACTTTGGGAGTCATCAGTTCAGTCGCTCAGTCATAGCCATCCTGATTTTTCTGAACGGCGGAGTCAGTCAATGATAATAAAACAGCAGTGTGAGTTTCTGTTCATACCCATCCCTGCCTAGAGCATTTCATCGTCACTCAGTCCCTCTGTGTTACTAACCCCAGGCTGCAAAAGGCAAAGACACGACAGCAAACTCATAACAGATATGGCGAATTTTTCCCTTCCTCCTAACTCCTCCAGACTTTTGCATGGGCTGTGTGTGTGTGCACATGCACGTGTGCGTGTGTGTATACATCTATATGCAGTTTCAGAGTTTACAGATTGCATACTTTCAAAGTGGGTTAATGTCAAGTTCAGCTGTGACTGTTAGTGAGGTGGATGGGGCTGCACAGATGCAGCTTGCAGATGGTGTGGGGTGAGCGGCCTCAAGCACGTAGTTCAAAGTGCAAACAGAAGCTGTGTAATAAAACAGCAAACTGTGGTTGGCGTTGAAACTGCTCCTGGAAAAATGGCACCCAAACTAATGTATTTTTGTCTATATTCACTTCTGCACATTTTGAAGCTGTAATAAAAATTAACATCAAAGGTTATATATGATCTCTTTGTGTGTGTGTGTGTGTGTGTAGAAGATGGAAATTCTTCCTTCACTGAGCAATGAAAGATTTTCTGACACTGTGCTTAGCTTCCTTGAAAACACTCCACTCACCACAGCCTGTGACCACTTAACAGTGAGCCATGTACTCAGGGTTCTAACTTTATTTTTACTGAAGAATAGTTGTTTTACAATGTTGTGTAGTTTCAAGTGTACAGCAAAGTGATTCAGCTATATGTGTGTATATATGTGTGTGTGTGTGTGTATACATAGACTCTTTCCCATCATAGGTCTTTCAGACCCTTCATCATAGGGTATTACAAGACAGTGAATATAGTTTCCTGTGCTATACAGTATACCCTTATTGTTTGTCTATGTTATACACAGTAGTGTGTATCTGTTAATCCCAGGGTTCTGACTTTTGCTTGCTCCTTTTAATATATCCCTATCTGGCAAGCTGACCACTGGAATATTTTCTAGGTCTTTCTTTAAGACATCCTACTAATTAAAAAAATCTGAATTCTTATACATTTTCAGAAAAACCTACGTGCTGTTCGGGACCAATATGGCTCTCAAAGAGAAGAGGAAATAGAGGCTTGCTTTGAGGTCCAAGGCTGTATTTGATTTATGGCTCATATCTTATAATTTTGTTCCCTATCAGAAAGGGTTTATTTTTAGGAGTCCTAGTCTTCACAGAGGACATTGAAAAGACCAGGAGTAAAAATCAGATGATCGGCAAGGAAGGTGGGCAGAAGTTTTGCAAAATGTCAGTAATATATTTCATCCAATATACATGGCTTCAAGACTTAACAAGTTGAGTCCTTAGCTTTGAATCAGTTTAGCACAGGTGGCAAATTTACACAAAGAAGCATCAGTCTTGAAAGCAGCAGAGCCATTGAACAAGCCCAACTAGCCAAGTGTGATTTCTATTTTAGGTGACCTTTTACCTTGGGGTCCCCGAACTGTCTGGGAGAGCCCACTCTTTAAAGAGCAGTCCATCTGAGAGTAGACACAGAAGGGCCAAGGGCAGGGAGGGCAGTGTCTTCCACAAAATCAACAGTTCTCCATGTTCACTCATCTTGCAGCAAAGCAGGATGAAAGATTTACACTATTTCTTATTTCAGGGAAAAACTGAATAAAGGCTTTTTTTTTTTTTAAGGCATTGACTTTCAGGGAAGTAGATTTGCATCCAGACTCAGGAAGTAGACAGGCCAGTAATTACGAAGCAAAAATAATCTGTAACTTGCGGAAATACGAGGTATGAATAAGTGTTCTATCTCCCAGATAGAGGGGTATTATCTGGTTGTTGTCTTTCAATCAGAGATAAAACATCCTTGGGTAAATTTAAGGAGGGTGACTTAAAAGAAAATTTCCCTCCAGAAATTCTGCAGAAAAGAATTCTCTTAAAAAAATAATAATAAAGGTGTAGAGGGTTAGGTCGTGGGGTTTTGAGAATTCAAAAGAGCGAGGAAGAGAAAAAAGGAAACTATTTCCAGTTACTAGTAGATACATCAACCCAGGGGCCAGGTGTGGTGGCTTTTATATAAGCACCACTCCGGTCTATACAAAGCTGGTTGTTTTTATAACACTGTGAGAGTCAAGTGTGCTTCTGGGTTTCGACGCTGAAAGTAGGTGTGACCCTGACTCCCTTTAGACAGGCCCCCTGACCCACTCCATCCCATCTTCTGCCTATTTTGCTTTCAATAAATCAAAAAATGAAAGAGCATTCGTCAGTACCATTTTTCTAGGTTCCGTGTATATGCGTTAATACACAATATTTGATTTTTCTCTCTGACTTACGTCACTCTGTATGACAGGCTTTAAATGCAGATGTAGCGAATGGACTTGTGGACATGGAGGGGAAGGAGAATGTGGGACGAATTGGAAGAGCTGCACTGCATGTGTACACGATCATGTGTAAAATAGCTAGCTAGTGGGAACCTGCTCTATACCCCAGGGAGCTCAGCTCTGTGCTCTATGATGACCTAGAGGAGTGGGGTGGGATGGTGGGAAAGGGCCTCAAGACAGAGGGCTAGGGAGACATGTATACATATAGCTGATTCACTTTGTTGTATAGCAGAAACGAACACAATATTGTAAAGAAATTATATTCCAATAAAAAATACGAAAAGTGGGGAGGGATAAATTAGGAGCTTGGATTAACAGACTGACACCACCATATATGAAACAGATAAACAATGAGTGTCTACTGTATAGCACTGGGAACTATATTCAATACCTTATAACAACCCATGATGGAAAAAATCTGAAAAGGATGTGTGTGTATATATATATATATATATATATGTATATAACTGAATCACTTTGTTGGATACCTGGAATCAACACATTGTAAGTCAATTATACTTCAGTAAAAAAAAAAATTCAAGACCTTTACTTAAAGGTGCTTTCATTTTCTTTCATAAAGCAAAAAAAGAAAAAATACCATCCTTCCCACCCCCAGGATCCACTGGCAACTTCCAAGGACTGAAGGAATAACTCAGAGCTTCTGAGTGTATTTTCTTCTTCTTTTTAAAAAAGTTTTATTGGAGTATAGTTTCTTTACAATGTTGGTGATTTCTACTGTACAGCAAAGTGAATCAGCTATATGTGTACACCTATCCCCTCTTTTACGGATTTCCTTCCCATTTCGGTCACCGCAGAGCACCGACCGAAGTTCCCTAAGTTATTATAGCAGGTTCTCGTTAGGCATCTATTTCAGACATAGTATCCGAGCTGCACAGGTGGCCCAGTGGTAAAGAATCTGCCTGCCAGTGCAGGAAACTCAGGAGATATGGGTTCGTTCCCTGGGTCAGGAAGATCCCCTGGAGGAGGAAATGGCAACCCACTCCAGTATTCTTTCCTGGAGAATCCCATGGACAGAGGAGCCTGGTGGGCTACAGTCCATGGGGTCTCAGAGTCAAAGATGACTGAGAAAGCAGACATGTATCAATAGTGTGTGTATTTCAATCCCAGTCTCCCAGTTCACTCCGCCTCTGTGTGTATTTTCAAAGCACAGCCCACGTGGAGGACATAGGAGAAGACACATCATCAGGAATGCCGGGGTACCTGCCAGGGAACAATGTGGCCTGGCAGATGTTGCCCTGGGCTCCCTAGCATCATTCCCACCTACCTTCCCCTCTGCTTTCCTCTGCTCTGTGAGCTGATAAGTGCCACGTCTGCTGCCCTGGGCACCTTGCAGCCAGAGACCCCGTGACACGGTTATGGCCTATGAGATACATAAGAGGGAGCTGGCAGAGAGGGACTTCCTTTCTTGAGTAAAAAGACAGAGCTCCAAGAAGAAGGGTTTGAGGCCCCCATCTCCTTCCTGCCTGGACAGATCTGAGACGCAGGCATCTCATGGTGGAACCAGAACACAAGAGCATCCTGCTGTACCAGCCATGGACCACTTACTCCTGAACGACATGTTGCCCGTGCTGGAACAAGGCCTGGCTGCTTGAGCTGCTGTAGTCAAGTTCACCTTAATGTACAGCTGAACATACTTCTCACCAGTAAACCCTAGCAAGAGTTTCAAGCTCTTTATGTCACTGTAAGAAAATGCATTTCAGTCATCTTTGGAATGCATGGTTTTTCCACCTGAATTCCTTCTTTGCTTTCTCTGGCATCATTCAGTGTTGTCAGGACAGTAAAGAGGAGGAGGAAGAGAGAGATTCAAAGAGCTAAGAGAGGATGAAAGGATGTCCCTTCAATGAAAAGAGAAAGTTGTGTGATCCAGGGGAGTGTCCAGATTACTTGTCCAGCAGGTGAAAGCTTACATGAGGCTTCAGACTGTTTCATGTCCTGGTTCCAAATCAGGAAAGGAGTATGTCAAGGCTGTATATTGTCACCCTGCTTACTTAACTTATATGCAGAGTACATCTTGCGAAATGCTGGGCTGGATGAAGTTCAAGCTGGAATCAAGATTGCTGGGAGAAATATCAATAACCTCAGATGCAGATGACACCACCCTTATGGCAGAAAGTGAAGAACTAAAGAGCCTCTTGATGAAAGTGAAAGAGGAGAGTGAAAAAGTTGGCTTAAAGCTCAACATTCAGAAAACTAAGATCATGGCACCTGATCCCATCACTTCATGGCAAATAGATGGGCAAACAATGGAATGAGTGAGAGATTTTATTTTTCTGGGTTCCAAAATCACTGCAGATGGTGATTGAAGCCATGAAATTAAAAGACACTTGCTCCTTGGAAGAAAAGCTATGACCAACCTTGACAGCATATTAAAAAAACAGAGACATTACTTTGCCAACAAAGGTCCCTCTAGAAAAGGTTATGGTTTTTCCAGTAGTCATGTATCGATGTGAGAGTTGGATCATAAAGAAAGCTGAGCACCGAAGAACTGATGCTTTTGAACTGTGGTGTTGGAGAAGACTCTTGAGAGTCCCTTGGACTGCAAGGAGATCCATCCAGTTCATCCTAAAGGAAATCAGTCCTGAATATTCATTGGAAGGATTGATGCTGAAGCTGAAACTCCTGATGTGAAGAACTGACTCATTGGAAAAGACCCTGATGGTGGGAAAGATTGAAGGTGGAGGAGAAGGGGATGACAGAGGATGAAACTGTTGGATGGCATCACCGACTTGATGGACACGAGTTTGAGTAAACCCCAGGAGTTGGCGATGGACAAGGAAGCCTGGTGTGCTGCAGTCCATGGGGTTGCAAAGAGTTGGACATGACTGAGGAACTAAACTGAACTGAACTTGTGTCCAGGAACCACCCATAGTTCTCTGAAAGCACTCCCTGATTATGTGCACAGTCTGCAAAGCTCTTGAAGGAGATGCTCCCTCCCTTTCTACCACCCTGGGGCATCATATAGATATTTTTTGGGGGAGGATAAGTAGGCCAAGTAGGACACATTACTTGAGGCTTTTTTTACTCAGCAAAGAGGCTGAAGGACGGGATTGGTGGCCTTGAGGAGAAGGGACAGGGGAGCTCAAGGAACAAAGTTTTGGAAAAAGATTATCTTGCAAACTTTAAGGACTAGATAAAGGAAATGGCAACCCACTGCAGTATTCTTGCCTGGAGAATTCCACGGACAGAATCTGGCAGGCTACAGTCCATAGGGTTGCAAAGAGTCAGACAGGACTGAGCGACCAACACTTTTCAGGTACCAGAGCAGCTTCTGGGGAGCTCTCTTAAGAATGGGAGTTGGAAAAAAAAATTTTTTTAAGAGAATTTGGGGAAAATGCTTGCCATATGTGAAATGGTAGGATCACTGTTTTCCACTAGGAAATAAAATAATATTTTTTTTAAAAATTGCTTCATGTTGTTACACTGAGATACTTTGTGATACGTTTTATGGTACCTCTCTCTGACATGTTCAAAGATTTTGAACAGGAACTCCGCCATTCGGAGGCAAGCTCATCTAGAACATGATTAGTCCCTTTTGCAGAACTCAGATGAGACACGGAGACATCGAATGACTCATCTAGGTCACTAGGAAGTTACCTGAGAAACAGAAAATTCACTTGAGTTTCCTGTGCGGCCTTCACTCCCACCCCCAACCTGCCAAGCAACCAAGGTGGCTTCATTGGTGGTGGTGGTGGTGAAGTCGCTAAGCCATGTCTGACTCTTGCTACCCCAGGCTCCTCTATCCACTGGATTCTCCAGGACTTTGACAAATGCGCGTAAATATCCCCAGAAGCATGGAGCCGGGACGACCTGTGGAGGGAGGGTCACCAGGCGAGGAGGTGGATGTTTCTTTAAGAAGGGACATCAGGAGAATAAAGTGATACCAGGACCTCAAAGAGGAGAAACTTCCATCGGGATTCCCGTCTCAACATGTCCCAACTAGCTACGACATTGAAAAGCTAAGCCCACCAAGTGACACAAAGTGCCCTCACCCTTTCTCTGTCCTCTTTCTCATAGAGCAAGAGAGACATGGTGTTGAAGGGATGGTTAATTTACTCACCAAATTCCATACCCCACTGGGCTCCTGCTACCCCGCCTCGGCCTAGGCTGGACCCCCATGGCAGACCCCCTTTCCTCTCGTCTTGTTTCTGACCCTCCACACCGTCTCCTCCCCACCCTGAGTCTTTGTCTTCAGGAGGCCTCTCCCGGGGTCCCCCGTGACCTCTCCTTTGGAGAGTAGATGGCCTTGACTAAGCATCTGGAAAGCTGAACCGCAGTCGTTGTGGCCGACATTAACTGCATGGTTTTCATGACTGCACCAAGCGCTGTACTTGGGTTGTTTAATTTAGTCCTTGTAGCCACTTTAACAACAGGCCCTACTATCTGGTTGGCCAGAGTTCATTCGGGTTTTACCATACGGAAAAACCTGAATGAACCTTTTGGCTACTCTAATACCATCCTCACTTTAGAGATGAGGAAACCAAAGATCAAGAAAGAAGCTGTCTCATGCTATTTTGGCAAAAAGCTGGGAAAACCAAAAAGAAAGGAAAAAGGCGTCAACGTACTAAGTCTGCCTGGTCCTTCTTCAGCCCTGGCCCCTTCTCTTTTTTCGTCCTGGCTGCTCTTACAAGCTCCTGGGCTCTGTGCTTTAGACCAACATCCCCAAGCCTGTCTCTCCTAGATTCTGTGTGTGCAGTGGCCCAGCATCACTCGCTTTCTCAGGAAAAGGGCAGATCTTTTCAAAGTCCACAATTCAGACCTGTTTCAAGAGAAGAGAGAAACCTTCTGGCGTCCAAAAGCTCTCCCAGGCTGCTTGCTTGCCGGTTAGCCCCTGGCTCAGCTGTTCCTTCTAAAGTTGCTTCTGCTCCTGGCAGCTCACCGGGCCAGCCCTTGGAGTCTGAGCAGGTGTGAGCCCTCCTGTGGCCTGTCTCCCACCCCCAGGGGTGGGGTGTGCCTTGGGAAGGTCTGGAATTACAGGGATGATCCCTGGGGAGGAGGCAGAGCCAAGGAGGTGGCATCTCTTGGGGGGACTGCTCTTTGCTCTTTTAAAGCTTAAACATTTCAAAATTGCCTTGTCATTTTCACAGGTCTCTCAGCATGCAAAGGAACTAAATAGCAAAAGGTCTGATTGTGAGTTTAGATAGATTTTAACACCTTTTTTTTTTTTTTTCTCAGTTTGAAAATGTGTGGGCAGTTTCAGAACGCAAGAGTTGCATCTCACATGGGGGGAGCTGGGATCTGATTCCTCCACATCCAGGAGGGTACTTAGGAAAAGTACAGGTTCCCTGTGGGTCCGGGGGAGTCAGACTGGCTAAGACACACTGTCAGGGACTGAAGTGTGTCCTCCCCAAGTTCATACGTTGAAGTGCTACCTCCCAGTGCTTCAGAAGGTGACTGTATTTGGAGAGTGAGTTTTTGCAGAGATCATTAAGAGTAAACGAGGTCCTCATGGTGGGATCTAAGGCAATATTACCAGTGTGCTTGTAAGATGAGGAAATTATGACCTAGATAATTGTGAAGGAAGACTACGTGAGGCCACAGGGAGAAGACAGCTGTCTACAAGACAAAGAAAGAGGCTTCAGAAGAAACCAACCTCCCGATGCCTTGAAGCCTTCCCAAGACCAAAACTACACCAGGATTCTCGGTGAGATTCTGGCCTCCAGAATCACAAGACAATCCATTTCTGTTGTTTAAGCTACTCAGTCTATGCTTGTTTGTTATGGCAGCCTTGGCAAATGGACACGGAATTCATATGGTGTCTGATACCCAGTTGAATCAATGGCTTTGTGTGATCTTAAACCTCCAGCAGAGCCAGAGATGTCTTCACAAATATTTCTCTGCAAAAAAGTGGCAAACTGAGGCCCATGGAGAGGCACGCTTCACACGTTCAGCCTCCGCTCCTGCAATTCCCTTTGAGAGATAACCTCGAGAAGACAGCGGTGCGTCAGCCCCGCCGAGATTTTTACCTGTGGTTCTAGGAACTCGGAGGCATATTACCATTCAGGCTTTGCATAGACCACTAAGCCACTTCTAAGAACACGGCTACCTGAGGCATTTTGCAAAAACACATATGTGCTGATGTTCTTCCTCCGCATTCCTTCCCCACTCTGCGGGCCTGCACGCGGTACCCCGTCAAGGGACCTGAGTTTGGGTCCTGCAGGGACGGCGTGCCGTGAACCACGGGGGATCATGCCAGGGAATTTCAATCACGCCTCATCTTCTTGCCTGAGCACATTCAGTGAGAAGGCGCAGCAGCAGCCTTCTCTGTGGTAGACCACATTTGTTTTGCATGCCAGGCTCTCAGACTCTCGCTTGCCTGTCACCCAGAAGGGAACAATGGTTGGCTTAGTCCCACACCTCTCTTTCGCCTCCATTTCCACATGGGTATCTTGCTCAAAAAATGAGTTATGGGTTTCCTCCTGTGAGAATTGCACGCACTGATAAAGGGCCATCCCAGGAAGAAAACAAGATATTTTCCCCGCTCGCTTGGAGCTGCAGTTGGGGAGGGTACACACGCTATAAATTACAGGCGACAATAAATGACCACAGTGTGGGGCGCTGCTCACGGCCAGGCTGGGGGAACAGGGTACCGGCTGCGAGGAGAATACGGACTTTAATAGAGAGTACGGCAATTCCTCTAGCATTGAGCTCTAAGGCAGGGCCCACATCGTACCAAATGCAGTGATGTTTTGCTACCTCTCCAGACTCAAATGAGTGGTGTGGACCGGGAACCCAGACGATGCAAACCCTCTGCCTGACGAATCACCTTGATAAACTGAGCTGTGAAAAATGGCCCAGATTTCACTTTGATTCTCTGAAATTCAGTCTCCGTATCATATTCTTGAGTGAGTGATTGTAATCATCCCTGAGTTCCTTTTAATGACCGGGAATGAAAAGACCTTTTCCCATGAGCCCTTCTGAGTCTTGGTTGGGGTGCCAGGGTCCCCTGCACACAGTTCCTCTTGAAAGCTAGGCTGCCACTAGTTCCTAAACCTGGGGGGGCAGGTCCGGTCGGTGTCCGTCCTGGGGACACAGGGACCGTGGGGCTGGTTTAGGGGCTGAGCTCCTTGGCTTTGCCGGTGTCTGAGCAGGTCACCAGGTCCCCCCTCACTTAGCTCTGCTGTCTCACCAGTAAGGACAGGAAGGCAGGGCACTGCTGCACACCGAAATCCCGTCTATTACCCAGTGGGATGTTGAAAAATTTCCTGAATCTGCCTTCCTGAGTTGATAGAATAGGAAACAATCATCGTTTGGAGAGAGTATTGAAAGCAGAGTCGAGGCAGGAAGATTTTTTTTTTCCTTTCTGTTATTCTACAAATATTGCTTCCTTTGCTTGTCAGAGGCCCAGAGGAAATGCAGCGAGAAGGCCCTTCACAGCTTCTCACCCCCAGCGGCCGGCGTTTCTGCTGCAGGAGCTCAGCGCCGTGAGGATGTGTGACTCATACCCAGCGCATGACTCAACTTCACTAAAATGTCCTCAGCTGCCAGTAAAGAAGCACTTGAAAACCCTTTAATTTGAAGCTTTGAATCGGTTAATGACTTGCTTTCTTCCCCTTCTCCTGAAATCCTGCTCTCCCTACAATACACACACACACACACACACACACACACATCTTTGTCAAGTGTTTAAATTTCAGGGACCCGGAAACACAGAAGCTCTGTGGCATCCACAATAGTGTTTGTTGTGACAAAGTGGCTGGCAGCCCTCTGCATTCTTGGGCTCACTTGGCTCGATGAATAAATAATGAGTCACAGACACTATTTGGGTGCGCGCGAGCGTTTGTAGCTAGAAAATGAATGATCCCCACCCCCCAGCCCCCATCCATCCCACTCCATCCCAGCTCTGCCAAGCCATTAAGCCACAGGCTGTGCAGGCAATGGTCAAAGGGCTCGCCCCGACACACACGGCAATGTCTCGGTGACATTTCTGTGTTCCTCTTTGTGTTTGTTTAGGCGCGGCCCTCTTTTTTCCCAGCAAAGATAACCCCAGACGCCCATGCACACCACACACATACTCACACACTCAGAGCTCAACCACAGCTCGGCGCGTTTCAAGAGGCTGGTTGCCAACATGCAGGCAGGTACCCCGCACTAGCTGCTTGTATTAGGAAGCACGCAATCTCAATGACTTCAGCTGCCACTTCAGACGCTTGACTTAGGCAACTTCTTTGTTGCTCTTGGCGGGACAGACTTGTGTATGCTTCGCTTTCATTCTCTCTCAGAAGATGCCGGCAGCCTCTTTTGCATTGAGGCTGCAAGGAATAACCCAGCAAGGCCCCATTCTGGGGCTTTCAACCTAGACCAGTCTGCCCGGCTCCTCTACTATCCGCCTTTCGGAGACTACTGACTTGCTACTTTGTCACTGTGGTGTCCCCGCCTGGGCGGTGAGCCGACCTCTGCCTCCGCCCCACGCTGGCACCAGCCTTCTTGGCCGGCGATGCTGGAGTCCGCTAAAGCCCAGGGCAGGCTGGCATGTGGGCCACACTGCCTGCCCAGCGCGGGACAACTCAGCCACAGCCATCTCGGGCTGGGGGGCAACCAGAGAAAACCCATAGAGCTTCCTGCAAGCTTTATGATCTCTAGGATTTTAATCAGGAACAGCCCAACTGACTTGCCCCGGACAAAGTTCTCACCCACCGACGGAACCCCTCGACAGCTTAACTAAGTATTTATGAAAACATTTCTCATGAGTGTCCATCTGATGAATAAGTAATCCAATAGCCTTGAAATCTTACACCCGAGGAGGTGTTTGAATTCCTCCCCACAAACAGACGGGAGAGCGGCAGGGGCTCTCTGCACCCAGTTACAACAGGCAGCCACTTTATTATCTACAGAGCCAAGCAAAAGTAGATATTAAAATCTCAGAGTGTACTCACCTCTCATGAAGCACTGTGGATATGAAGGAAATGACTCAAACATGCTGTCTGAAGCCATCGCTTCCTCCTGAAAAGGCACCCTCTTCTGAAGGCGGGGGATTCAATGAGTTCTTTTACCTTAAGAGCGAGAAACCAAGAAAGGTCACCGTTTTAACCTCACCCCCAACCATGGTTCCCTACAGGTCCTTTTTTTTTTTCCCTCGACACCTCTGGGGCTCCCTGAGCCCTAAGGGAAAAAAAAAAAAAAAAAAAGAAATGTACCTTTGCAAAGACAAATATTCAAATTGGTAAAGATTAAAAAAAAAAAAAGCGGCGTCTTGGCTGTGGGTTGATGATGTTCAGAACTCTGCAAAGCCCTGTGGTTTCCAGTCAGAGTGATCCGTCTTGCCTGCTGACCACTATGCTGGGCTCAGACTTCTGACACTGCCAGGCTACCCAACTTGTGGTTCTGTGGTTGTTTATGAGGCCCAAAGAAGTTTTCACACAACCCAAATTACAAATTTAACTGTTCCCCTTTCCACAGCCCATCTTAATTGGTTCTTGCCAATCATGTGACTTCAGTGATGTCAATTTTTTTTTTTTTTTTTTAACTTTCTGAGCAATGCCCTTCCTTCCCTCCACCTGCCCTCCCCCAGGCGGTGCAAGAAAATAGCCGAGGAGACTTTGCAAGAGAAAGAGAGAGACTGCAGAAAAAAAGTGACTCAGAATCTTATTATATCAATGATCTTTGCTGATTTAGTACAACTTGAGTCCGGTTGTTGTTATTTGTGGTTTTGGGAACCCCTGATTATTTTGATAAAGATTTCACTGCTGCTTATTCAATAGTAATTCAACCCTGGCATCGGGCTGCTGTGCAGACAGGATATGGAGCCCATCATTTCAGATGCTGGGCGTCAGATCAGCAGAACTCAGCCCCTGGTAAAGATGATCACAGCATAAGTGAAACTATAAAAGGAAAAAAATAATAAAAGGAAATATTTAGATGAGAATCTGACCCCTAAGAGGGTCTAGCAACTTACTGGTATTTTAAAGCCTGCAAAGAAGAAAACATTGTAATTTTGTGACTAAAAAGACCATTTTAATAAAACCAAAAGTATGTGGTTTTCTTCCTCCTAAGTGGACATCTTTTCAGTAAAGTGATAAAATTATGTTTATCTCTTCCACACATACGTACACACTGAACTCAGGAAGCTAAAGGAAAACAAAGAAAAGCAAAATTCTGTACTTGGGGTCGAAGCAGTGGCTGCCTTAACACTGTTCACTTTTTGCTTTCACCCATGAACGATCCCTGTATTGTCTTTTTCAAGTACAATTCAAATTAGTAGGCTAATTCACACCTGTAGGTAAAACTCAGCCCAGCACTGTGGCAATTGCACTTTGAGAGCATTAAGCAGACTTCACAAAACATAGGGAGGGCAGAGGGGATGGTCCTCCAGAACAAGAACTGACAAAAGAATACTGCTGCTGCTGCTAAGTTGCTTCAGTCGTGTCCGACTCTGTGCGACCCCATAGACGGCAGCCCACCAGGCTCCCCAGTCCCTGGCATTCTCCAGGCAAGAACACTGGAGTGGGTTGCCATTTCCTTCTCCAGTGCATGAAAGTGAAAAGTGAAAGTGAAGTCGCTGAGTCTTGTCAGACTCTTCGTGACCCCATGGACTGCGGCCCACCAGACTCCTCCGTCCATGGGATTTTTCAGGCAAGAGTACTGGAGTGGGGTGCTGTCTCATTCTGTAGCTTAGGAAAAAGACACGCCTACTTGGAAGTGCTGAAAACCGGCTAATCTTGCACATGGGCCAGCCATTTGGGACATGCATATTTATTTATTTTTCCTGCCCCATTGGTTTTATTGGTGTTGTTCTGTCCTCCTCTTTGCGACCCCATGAACTGTGGCCCATCAGGTTCCTCTGTCTATGGGATTTCCCAGGCAAGAATACTGGAGTGGGTTGCCATTCCCTCCTCCAGGGGATCTTCCCAAACCAGGGATTGAACCCACACCTCTTGCACTGGCAGGTAGATTCTTTACCACTGAGCCCCCTGGGAAGTCCCAGCCCACTGGCTTTACCAGCTCACTAATCAAATATCGTTCATTTTGAAGTTCCAAAGTAAACATCTCCTTTCCCCATTAATAACTTTATTTCTTTTGCTCTGTTCTGTATACATCCTCCAGGGCAGGATCACCAATCCCCTTCCGCCACCCCCCATCCCTCCCCCCCCCCCGCCGGGCTGCACAGCAGGAGGTCAGAGGCAGGTGAGAAAGAAAAGCTTCCCCTGCTGCCCCCCACTTCCCCCCCACGGCTCCACATCATTCACATTACCACCTGAACCATCCCCTGCCCCCAATCCATGGAAAAATTGTCTTCCACATAACTGGTTCCTGGTGCCAAAATGTTTGGGGACTGCTGTTCCAGGGCACTCTGTTCATAATTTCAATGCACATGGTTAAGAGACACTATGAGATAAGGGTTTTGTGTGTGTGTGTGTGTGTGTGTGTGTGTGTGAGGTAGGGGGTGCTCTTCTGGGTCTTTGTTGCTGCTTGGGTTTTTGTCTAGTTGTGGACAGCAAGGGCTACTCTCTAGAGCACAGGCTCAGCAGTTACGGTGCATGGGTTTAGTTGCTCTGCTGCCTGTGGGATCCTCCCGGATCGGGACTCAAACCCGAGTCTCCTGCCTTGCTAGGCAGATTCTTTACCACTGAGCCACCAGGGAAGCCCGAGACAAGGGGTTCTGAACTGCTAACTGTGGATTCCAAGCTGGCCAGTGATAGCCAGCAAAGACACTTTGTAATAAAGTCTGTACTATTAGAATAACCCCCTGGGTTTTCCCCTCCCATTCTCTCAATTTCACCCCACACACCAGGGATAACACAGTAAGAGATCAGGGCACAGGGCTTTTAAAAGCAATAGACATGATTCTTTCTTACTCCTGTTTTGACTAAAGCAGGAATTGAAACTCCAGAGAGAGACTGCTTTCTCCCAGACGGGTGTGAAGTTAGCTTGCCAAAGCTTGACACCTTATTAGTATTTAAAAGGATAACGTGTGCATTTCTTCAAATTTATGAAGATTTCAATGTCATGCAAGTTGCCTAGAGCTCTCCATGGAAATCCTCTGTTAAGATAATTACCAGTGTGTTTCTGGGCTCCCTGATAAAGTCAAGGCTAGTTAAGCTCCATACCAGGGTCTTTTCTCTCTGCTACACTGAGTACTCCCCGGACGGACCCTACAAGCTCAACACTGTAACATGCAGCTGCCACGTCAGAGTCGGTTGAGACTTCATAATGGCTTAGAAATTCAAGTGGTGATGCAACTAGTCCTTTGGGTATTCCATTCCAGAAACTTCCCAGAAAATTTTAGCCTGAAGTGTCCAGATGCTCAATGGGAGAGTTTGGATGTACCCGTTAAATACCCAATTTCTTGGCTTTTCCCTGTGGGCCTAGTTGGAGCTGAGTATGGATCTTTTCCAGTGGGATCTTCCTAGGGCAGGTCATGTTTAAAGATGAAAGTAAGGCTGGAATTTGCATAGGTCTCATGGTTTGTTGTAGGCTTCCCAAGTGGCTCAGTGGTAAAGAAACCGTCAGGATCCCCTGGAGAAGGAAATGGCAAAGCCATTCCCGTATTCTTGCCTGGAGGATTCTGCTAGAGGAGCCTAGTGGGCTACAGTCCATGGGGTCTCATAGAGTCAGACACGGCTGAGCACGCATGTGTACACACATGGTTTGTTGTAGTCATCTGTGACCCTTGGGGCTGGAGCTGCCAAGGACCAGCAGCGGGCAATCTGAAGGCCTGTGCAATGGCCTGGAGCTGCCTTGCTCTAGGTTATCTGCCATAACAGCAGATAACTCCCCGAGGCCACAGTTGGAGTGTCTCTGGGTATTCTCCAAGTCATGACAATAATAAAGACTCAGCCGGCTGCTGGTGAACTTGGCCTTACCACTCTGTTAGGAGTCCGAGACCAAAGGACACGTGTGCCATCCATGAAGAGCCTAGGGGGACACCTTTGACCGTCTCTCAGCTAGCACTGTTCAGGATTCTTTAAGTCTGTGCACTAACCCACCCCCCTGTCCTGCTTCCTCTAAGTGACTCAGGCTCTGGGCTGCTGGCTCAGGACTTGTACCCAAGTGGCGGCAGCGAATGTGGCTTTGCCAAGTAATTGGATGGTGGTTTTCATCCTCGCTCAGATTGGCTACAGCTTCTACTGGGGGACAGATACGCTCAGGTGTTATTTTTAGTGGCTCTCTAAAAATAATAGCAAAGGTGGAAAGATGTGTATTTGCATAATCCTATAATTAACGTATATACTTCTGTGTGCAGTTCAATGCAATCCAAACATCCTGTGAGACTTTTTCGTTTTATGATTACTGTACATTGTGGATCACAATAAACTGTGGAAAATTCTGAAAGAGATAGGAATACCAGACCACCTGATCTGCCTCTTGAGAAATTTGTATGCAGGTCAGGAAGCAAAAGTTAGAACTGGATATGGAACAACAGACTGGTTCCAAATAGGAAAAGGGGTACATCAAGGCTGTATATTGTCACCCTGTTTATTTAACTTATATGCAGAGTACATCATGAGAACCGCTGGACTGGAAGAAACACAAGTTGGAATCAAGATTGCTGGGAGAAATATCAATAACCTCAGATATGCAGATGACACCACCCTATGGCAGAAAGTGAAGAGGAACTCAAAAGCCTCTTGATGAAAGTGAAAGAGGAGAGTGAAAAAGTTGGCTTAAAGCTCAACATTCAGAAAACGAAGATCATGGCATCCGGTCCCATCACTTCATGGGAAATAGATGGAGAAACAGTGGAAACAGTGTCAGGCTTTATTTTCCTGGGCTCCAAAATCACTGCAGATGGTGACTGCAGCCATGAAATTAAAAGATGCTTACTCCTTGGAAGGAAAGTTATGACCAACCGAGATAGTATATTCAAAAGCAGACATTACTTTGCCAACAAAGGTTTGTCTAGTCAAGGCTATGGTTTTTCCAGTGGTCATGTATGGATGTGAGAGTTGGACTGTGAAGAAGGCTGAACGCTGAAGAATTGATGCTTTTGAACTGTGGTGTTGGAGAAGACTCTTGAGAATCCCTTGGACTGCAAGGAGATCCAACCAGTCCATTCTGAAGGAGATCAGCCCTGGGATTTCTTTGGAAGGAATCATGCTAAAGCTGAAACTCCAGTACTTTGGCCACCTCAAGCAAAGAGTTGACTCATTGGAGAAAACTCTGATGCTGGGAGGGATTGAGGGCAAGAGGAGAAGGGGACGACAGAGGATGAGATGGCTGGATGGCATCACTGACTCGATGGATGTGAGTCTGAGTGACCTCCGGGAGTTGGTGATGGACAGGGAGGCGTGGCGTGGGGCGATCCATGGGGTCACAAAGAGTCGGACATGACTGAGCGACTGATCTGATCTGTACATTGTCTCTGCTTATTGTTAAGAAGATTCTCTGGCCAGAAAAATGGAGGCAAAGAAGATCCCCCCAAAACTGTATAGAGTCTTTATATGGTTTATATATAGTCTTTATATGGTCTGTGCATAGTCTGTATACAGCCTCTACGTAGTCAGTATATAGTCTGTATCTGGTCTTTATATAGTCTGTATAAAATTTATATATAGTCTTTCTATAGTCTTTATGTAGTCTGTGTATAGTCTCTATATAGTCTCCATATAGTCTGTATATAGTCTCCATATAGTCTATATATAGTCTATATGTAGTCTGTATATAGTCTAAAATCTCAGGAGGACAAATGAGCTCTCCCTAGCACACATTTTCCATTACTTTCTAAGTCTTTGTGTTCTAACAGAGGTACTATCCAGAAACTTCCATGCCATGCTGTCAAAGAGTGATGATTTTTTAAAAATTAAATTAAATATTTTTTTAACACCAAAAGAATTTTGTGTTGTGGTGTAGCTGATGAACAATGCTGTAAGAGTTTCAGTTGGACAGTGAAGGGGCTGAGCCGTATATATACACGTAGCCATTCTTTCCTAAACCCCGCTCCCACCCAGGCTGGCACATAACACTGAGCAGAGTTCCCTGTGCTATACTGTAGGTCTTTGTTGGTTATCCATTCAAAATACAGCAGTGTGTACATGACCTTCCCAAAGTCCCTAACTGTCCCTCCCCCTCCCTCAGCAAGCTTGAGTTCACTTTCTAAGTCTGTGAGTCTCTTTTTGTTTCGTAAGTTCGTTTGTATCATTTTTTTTTTTTTTAGACTCCACATATAAGGGATGAGTGATGATTTTTAAACTGGAACATGGATGACAGAGCTTCATGGAAGGATTGTAACCTGCTCTTTGGCAAATCCAAAAATTTAAAACAACTGGAGAGTTCTTCAGGCCTGAACATGAATGGTTTTGTCTCCTGGACTCTCACAGTGGGGTCCAGAGTGGAGACATCTGTCTTGTGCACAAGGCCCTCAGGATAAGTGTACAATTCAAATTTAAGAGGGTAGTTTTTTAAAAAAAAATTACCTATTTTATTTATTTGGCCGCACTGGATCCTCACTGTGGCATGTGGAATCTAGTTCCTTGACCAGGGACTGAACCCAGGTCCCCCACATCCGGAGCACAGCATCCCAGCTACTGGACCACCATGGAAGTCCCAAAACTTAGTTTTATAGACAGGCAAGAATTTCAGTGTTTATTTCTTAACCTTCCTGAGATGAAGACATATTGTTCAGTGGGGAAATAGAAATTTTTTTTTAAAGGCATTGAAACTAACCCATCAAATGAAAGCTGTCTAATGGTATAAAGAGCTATTTAATGACCCTTGTTTCAAATACAAGACGTTAAGCTCCTGAGCTACTCAGAGTGGCCCGTGGACCAGGAGCACTAACATCACATAGGAATTTGTTAGGATTCAGAATCTCGGGTTTCCCTCACCCCCCAGGCCAACAGAGTCAGAATCCAGAGTTTCATAAGATCCCATGGGGAATTCCTCCACCCAGTCAAGTTGGAGAAGCATGGCTCAGAGGGAAGCCTTGCCTGTGTAGGAATTCAGTAAAGAAAGAATGTTTTAATTTCTCACATACTTTGAGATCAGTTTTTTCCTTTGCACTTTCTGAAAGGTGTTTTTCTTCCTCGCTTCTTGTTGTTGAGTTGCTCAGTCGTACCCAACTCTTTGCGACCCCATGGACTGCAGCATACCAGGCTTCCTTATTTTTTGCCATCTCCCAGGGCTTGCTCAAACTCATGTCCATTGAGTTGATGATGCAATCAAACCATCTCATCCTCTGTCATCCCCTTCTCCTCCTGCCCTCAATCTTTCTCAGCATCAGGGTCTTTTTCAGTGAGTTGGCTCTTCACATCAGGTGGCCAAAGTATTGGAACTTCAGCTTCAGCCTCAATCCTTCCAATGAATATTCAGGGTTGATTTCCTTTAAGATGGACTGGTTGGATCTCCTTGCTGTCCAAAGGACTCTCAAGAGTCTTCTCTAACACCACAATTCGAAAGCACAACCTTGGCGTAATTTGGTAAGCCCCAGATGTTTCTAGACAGCAGAAACCCCCAAGAAGCATGGCTTGTGTCCTCCACGATGGAGCTTTCTTGAATGGCTACTGGAACTTCTCAAGCGCTATTTGGGTCACGTTTCTGAGGCTTGACCCACAGCGTAGGAGACTCCCCTGTGCTCCCTCTGTCAGACTGGTAGTCACATGCATGTAAACAGAAGGCGTATTTTTTTTTTCCTCCAGGGGCATCAGAGTGTCAGTTTCCACCTTGTTCACACTTTAGAAGCACATTCCTGCTCCAAGGGAAGCCTTGCCTGTGACCCCACATCCGCGCAGCACAAGTTCACGGAGCCACAGCACTGCAGGTGGCTTCAGGGGTCCCAGGAGGGGCTGTCCCCCTTCCCACTGGTTACCTGCCTCTGCCGTCCAGTCACAGCCTTGCCAACGTCACACCCAACGCTCTGTTCCAGAAAAAGGGACCCAGCCTTATACTGTACCCGCTCGTAACAGCCAGACCTTCCAGAATCCAGAGGCCCCTTTTACACAGGCATCCAGGAGTTTGGCGACTTCAATCAGATCCATCTGGAGCCTTTCAGGCCTGCCTTGGGCCAAGAATCTTGTTTGAAATAGCTTCTCCTTACAGCATTTTGGCTCTTCTGCTTCGGGTGCCATTTGAAACCAGGAGGGGTAAAGTTGGGAAACTTCAACAAACCCTCTTTGAATGTTAGAAATGTTCAGTATTCGAGGTTTGGTCAAAAGATGGAAAACATTTTGGGTTGGTCCTGAACTTTCCAGCTCCTCCAACCTTGAGGTTAATTTTAGCATGAGATCCAGGCAGAGAAAGCTAAGGGGAATGAGCAAACTAAAATTATTCTGAGTGAGAGATGCCAGAATTCACATTGGTGAGATGGCGGAGGATTCAATGATTCAGTTTGGCTGGCAAAGAATGATGCATATGCCCGGCCTGAGCAGAGCACCTGGCTCCAGGAACTTTGGACTTTTATTGTAATTGCTACTCGTTTTCCTGGTGATAGGCAAATTAACAAACTTCCACATGACTCTTTAGAAGCATGTAGCATAATACTGCCTTTTTCACTAGGGTGCTGTGAGGATCACTAATTTTTGGACTATGCAAAGTGGTTTTGAATGGAATAAACGAGATCTGTGGTTGATGTTTCAATATGGAAAAATGCAATATGTGAATTTTAATACTTGCACTTGCCAGTGTCCTAAAGACATGGCATTGGGCCCCTAAATTAGAGGTCTGGGTAAGAATGAGTCGCAAATCTCCTCTGCAGAAAGAAACCCTTGGTGTTCATCACTTAATTATTGAATTCAATGTTCTTTTGGAAGAGTATCATTCAGACTTACAGATGCAGGCTGCAAATTCTTACAGAACCTCAAAATGTCAAAATGAAAAATATCAACTTTACTGAGAAAACAGAATATCACACTTACAATTTGTGGTGTGTGCTTTAATTTCCTCCTCCTTAAATTCCCTTCCCCTCCTGCTGCCAGTTCAGACACTGGCTGGATTTCTGGGAGCAGGGCAGGAAGCAAAATCTTGTTCATGTTCTGGTTCTCATTTCATCTTCTTCTTAAGTTCTGAGTTTATTCAAAAGCAGAAAGAAGAAACCAAGGTATCACTTTATGCTACTCCAGCTACATCCAACTAACAGACCATGATTCCCTCAGCCTCTGGGGCTGCCTGTGAAAAGAGGGGTCATATTACATCATTACTGGAATCTGGGGTCTTTAGAGATACATATACACACAGAGATTTTATTGAAGATACTGTTTCTCACATAAGATTTATATCTGGGATAATACTCCCTACAGGATAAGGACATTTCCAGGACTGGCGAGTGTTAGTGGAACTAAAGGATTACAGAGAAGTAAAACAGAGGCACATTCATCTGGGTTTCCATCATGAGGGCAATCAATGATCTTTCCTTGAAGGACACATCAGAGCTTTAATGACTTTCAATTATTAGGGAGGTATTACCCTTGGTTTGTTTCTCTGTGCTTTTCCAGATTTTACTAATGTTGGTTTACAACTCTCAAATTAACATTGAAAATGAAGACTCAAGACATTAGCTTTTGCCCATGTGGTCTGTATGGTATGAACTGTAACTCCAGAACTTACTGAAGTAGTTGGCCAATGGATGTTAAGGGGTTTCAGAAAGTCAATCTAATGAGTGTTGGAAGGCCTGTAAGTGAAGTGAAAGTTGCCCAGTCATGTCCAACTCTTTGTGCCCCATGGACTACATGGTCCATGGAATTCTCCAAGCCAGAATACTGGATTGGGTAGCCATTCCCTTCTCCAGGGGATCTTCCCAACCCAGGGATCGAACCCAGCTCTCCCACATTGCAGGAGGATTCTTTACCAGCTGAGCCACAAGGGAAAGGCCTGGGATTGTACCTAAATCATTTGGGGCTCTTAAAAAATCCTGAGTTCCTTAAGAATATTGGTTCTTATGTCTACATTAGTGTCATTGTCAATGAAAAGCCTGACAGGGAACATACACTTTACTGAATTTGGCAGATGTTTTCCTGCTGTGCCTTTGTCTTTGTTAAACAGGAACCCATCATTGCCCTTCTGATTGGTCCTTTCTGAGTCACATTTCCATGATGTTGTGGGCTTCCCTTCTCCTGACCCCCTGTCTTGGCTATGGCCATAGTCATGAATGTATTTAGCTTTATCCTCTGGAGAAGGGCATGGCAACCTACTCCATGCCTGGAGAATCCTATGGACAGAGGAGCCTGGTGGGCTGCAGTCCACGGGGTCACAGAGTTGGGCATAACTGAGCAGCTAATGCTACTACTTCTCATTCAAAGACTCAGGTCTCCCTCCGTCTGTGGGCTTTTTCCATCTGCATGAATTTACATCTGGGCCCTCCCTATCCCCTGCCCAGGCTCACGATTTTTATGCTTCTCTTCATCCAGTGAGCATCACACCTCTCAAGGTTGCTTTCCAATTCAAGTCAAAATGAATTGACTTGTCTTTGTCTTTGGCAGAATTATCCAATCCCCCCTTTATCCCTTCATTCTTTGTCTCTTCCAGTCTTTTTCCTGAGCTTTATGCATTACAGGCAGATTCTTTACTATCTGAACCACCAGGGAAGCCCTTACCAAATATCAGGAACACCATACTTTCCCTGAAACTTTAGTTATAATATTCCACTGGGTATTTCCTGACCTTGCGTGAGGCAGACTTGGTACTGTTAGAAGATTTATAGTCTTATGAACCATTGACCTTAAGAAAGGAAATGAATAGAAGATATTAAAATGACAGGTACGGCCAAGGCGGGGACTTGGGAGAGGTGAGTGAGGCTCCCAGGATGCAACGTTTAAGGAAGCACTGACTGCACTGTGGTGGCACTGACTCTGAACAGATGGTGCGTGACCCCGTGAGTGAGCGCTTCCTTAAACACGACCCCTTAGGCACCTCATTTGTCTTACCCCAGCCAGGGTCCTGGGTCTGGCTCTGGCCCTGGGTCTGAGCAGGGACTGTGGGCTGGGGAGAAGGTGGTGTTTGAGTCATGAACAAACTGTGTGACCAAAAAGCCTGTAGCCATGGAATAGCAGAGTCCTGAGCTGGACATTGGGTTTCATTTTGTTTCACTAGATACGTCCACTTTTGATAGGTAAAAGGACAAATGAAGCAGAGTTATGAGGCTGAAGGCAGATCAGAAGTAAACTCAGCCTCCTTGGGAGATAGTGAGAAGCCTAGCCTGTCAATGAGATAGGAAAATGACGGGGACCAGAGAAGGACTCATACAGAAAGAAAATTCCTGGGACACATAAAGGAAAAGCTCAAGGCCAGGATACGGAAATCTGCTTTTATTCTGTAATAATGGGGCCCTGTAAAAAGCTTTGGGCCACAAAAGTGATGGAGTGCAGTTGGCGCTTTTGGCAAATTGATCCGGGGGTGGTACCTCTGGTTATTTTGTTCATCTGTTGACTCTTGGGAGTAGGGTCTTGACTATTTTTGATCACTATTATATCTCCAGTACCTATCGCTATGCTTGATATGTGGAAACTTTTTGAATGGATGGATGGATGGATGGATGGATGAATGGATGGACAGATGGACAGACAGATGGATAGATGAGACTCTATTAAGACAAGATGCTGGGTATGCCACGTGACGTGTTCCCTCCCACTCCAACCCTGAGCTCAACCTTATAACTTGCTTTGGTCAATGGGACAGTATCAAACTTGAAGGAAGCACAGTTTGGGAAGGTGCTTGCATGTTCGAATACGCCTAGACTCGTGTACTGCAGGGTGAAAGACATGGAAGAGCGCCATTGTCCCAGCTGAGGTCATCCTACGTCAGTCAGGAGCCAGCTGACCATCAGGCACTTAATGAGCTCCAGCCTAATGCCAAAGAACACACCAACCAAACCCAGCCACGACCAGCACAACTGGCCAACCTCCCCACAGACGCATGAGCAGTAATGTTGAAGCCATAGTTTTGGGATGGTTTGTAACATTGCATCCTGTGGCAGTAGTTTTTGTTGTAGAAGAGAGAGATGCAGAAAGAGCACTGCTGGGCTGCTGGTTGAGCCAATCAGGCAGAATCAGTAAGTGTTCAAAGTGAAAGAAAATGGAAGGTGGGACATCCATACAAGAAGGGAGTGGGAGGAGCCAGGAGCCAGAGGAAGGTGGCAAGGGGAAGAGGCTGGAGAAAAAGGAAAAGGAATTCTGCACTAGAAGGTGGGCTGCCCAAGTAAAAGATTTCAACCCCAAAGAGGTTATGGTGTGCACACAAGGGACAAAGGATGGAGGTAGGGTTGGGGGCCAAGAGCCTAGAGAGGGGCACAGCCTAAGGAACCTGATGAGACAGCTCATGTAGAACACACAAATGTGCACAGGAGAGACCAATGGAACACCTCCATGGAACATCTGCTGGGACCAGAGAGCCAAGCCACTTACCACGGCGACTGACAAATAAGCATCTCCTGATGGCTCTTTCTCTCTCCCTTCATCCTCTCCAGCACTTACCTATAAGGAGCCTCCATTATCAAAGGGTGGGGGGAGGGGTGGACAGACAAAGGCTAGGCTGTAGCAAGAAAGTTGCTGGACCACACTCTGTTAATCACCCCAGCAGTCAGCCCAAACCCAAAGGTCTCCACCAGCAGCCATGGGCATCCAATCAAGTTTGTAGTCTTGGTTACTTGGGACTCTGTGTACAATGAAGAATGTTGCTGTGACTTTCTTTATCTATATGAGGGGGAGTGGCAGGGAAGGAGTCACACTAAATGGCGTTAGAAGGACAGTGAATGACAAAACTCAAGTTGCGTTTCAAAAGGTAGAAATCCAAGGGTCCATTGAGGAATGAACGGATAAACTATGGACTATTCAGACAATGGAATATTATTCTGCCATAAAAAGGAATGACCTTTGATATATGTTATGATACGTACAGACCTTGAAAATATCATGCTAACTGAAATAAGCCAGACACAGAAAGACATACATTGTGTGATTTCATTTATGTGAAGTACCAGGAGTAGTCAAATTCAGAGACATCAAATAGAATACTAGTTAAGGGGAGCTGAGAGGAACAGGGGTTGGAGAGTCATTGTTTAATGGGTACAGAGTTTCAGTTTTGGAAAATGAAAAATCCAGGGACGGACAGTGGTGATGATTGTACAATATTATGAGTGTAATTGTGAATGCCACCGAATTATACACTTATGGTTAAAATGATAACTATGTAAACAAAATGAAGGGATGACCCACAGACTGGGAGAAAATATTTGCAAATGATGCAACTGACAAGGGCTTAATTTCCAGAACAGACAAAGAGCTCACACAACTCAGTGACAAAAAACCAAACAACCCAATCAAAGAATGGATAGAACTAAATAGACATTTTTCCAAGGAAGACATACACATGGACAACAGGCCCATGAAAAATGTTCAACATTGTGAATTATTAGAGAAGTGCAAATAAAAACTACAATGCAGCACCGCCTAACATAAGCCATCATCAAAAAGTCTACATATAATAAATGCTAGAAAGGGAATACTCCTATGCTGTTGGTCAGAATGTAAATTGGTGCAGCCACTATGGAAAAGAGTACGGAGCTTCCTTAAAAAGCTGAAAATAGTGTTACCATATGATCCTGCAATCCTATTTCTGGGCATAGATCCTGAAAAGACAAAAAAAACTCTAATTTGAAAAGATACCTACATCCCAGTGTTCAAAGCAGCGTTTCACAATAGCCAAGGCATGAAAGCAACCTACGCATACTTCACGGATGAACAGATAAACAACATGTGGTGTGTATATATATATATACAGTGGCAACAACATGGATGGAAATAGAGATTATCATACTAAGTGAAGTAAGTCAGACACAAAAAGACAAATATTATGTGATACCACTTTTATGTGGAATCTAAAAGACAGTAGAAATGAACTTATTTACAAAACAGAACAACTCACAGACAGAGAAAACAAACTTATGGTTACCACAGGGGAAGTGGGTGAGAGGTACAAGTTGAGAGTATGAGAGTTAGAGAGATGCACACCACCACATATAAAACAGATAAACAAGGGACCACTGTACAGCAGAGTGAAAGTCGCTCCATCGTGTCCAACTCTTTGCAACCCCATGGACTGTATAGTCCTTGGAATTCTCCGGGCCAGCATACTGGAGTGGGTAGACTTTCATTCTCCAGAGAATCTACCCAACCCAGGGATAGAACCTAGATCTCCTGCATTGCAGGCGGATTCTTTGCCAGCTGAGCCACTAGGGAAGCCCAAGAATACTGGAGTGGGTAGCCTATCCCTTTTCCAGGGGATCTTTCCGACCCAGGAATGCAGGTGGGTTCTTTACCAGCTGGGCTATCAGGGAGCCTGTATAGCATAGGGAACTATATTCAATATCTTGTAATAAACTATAATGGGAAAGAACGGAAAAATAATATGTAGATGTATGCAGGTGTATAATCGAGTCACCCTGCTGTACACCTGAAACCAACACAATAAAGTAAATCAACTATACTTCAATGAAAGAACAAAATCATATATTTTGTCACAATAAAGAAAAATCAAGTGGTTTTTATGAACCCAGTTTACCCAAGGAATTCATTTACCCAGTGAATTCTTTGTGTCCAAAACAACTTTATATTCATGGTGGGACATTTGTATGTGTGTGGTGGTTAGTCCCTGGCTAGTCATCTGGCCTCAGCTTATTGCAGGGAAGCCTGGGAGGTGTGATCACTTCTCCTAAGGAGGAAGGTTGTTGCTGTTTATGCACTAAGTTGTGTCTGACTCTTTGTGACCCTATGCATTGTAGCCTGCCAGGCTCCTCTGTCCATGGGATTTTCCAGGCAAGAACACTGAAGTGGGTGGCCATTTCCTTCTCAAGGAGATCTTCCCAGCCCAGGGGTTGAACCCTCCTCTCTTGTACCTCCTGCACTGGCAGGCAGGTTCTTTACCACTCAGCCACCAGGAAAGCTCAGGACTCTTGTATAGTTGTTCACAAAGCTCCAGGGTAAGGAGCAGTGAGATTTATTTATCATTGTTCATTGTCCTTAGCAATGATGTGTCAGTCAGTTTAGAACAGATACGGCCCAGATCGGAACAGTCATACCTCATTTTACAGTGCTTCCATTTATTGCACTAAGCAGATATTTCAGTTTTTGGAAATCAAAGGCTTGAGACTGTGTCAAGCAAGTCTAACAGTGCCAGCTTTCTAAAAGCATTTGCTCACTTTGTGTCTCTGAGTTGCATTTTGGTAATTATTATTACCAAGTTATCACCATCTTTCAAACCTTTTCATTATTACTATATTTGTGATATGAATCTGTGATTAGGATCTTGATGTTAGTGTTGCAAAGAGTTACTGTGCTCTGAGGCTCAGATGGTGGCTAGCATTTTTTAGGAATAAAGTATTATATTGAGTGTATGTACATTTATTTTTTAGTCATAATGCTTAATAGACTACAGTATAGTGTAAGCATAGCTTTTATATATGCACTGGGAAACCAAAAAAGTCATGTGACTCACTTTACTCAGTATTTAATTTATCATGATGGTCAGGAACTGAATCCATAGAACCTCCGAGTTCTGCCTGTATAGATAGCACCTTTAGGTAGCTGGATCTGTCAGCGCAGTATATTTTACGGCTTGAGTCTCTTTAGAAGTTTCCTTTAACTCCGTGTGCAACACAATTGAGATAGTACTGATCATCTGATAGGCACTTACTGAATTTTTATTATTTCTCTGATAACTGGAAGAAATCAGAAGACTTCCCAGAAAAATGCTTCTTCAGAAAGTTTCTGACTTTGACTGCATCTTACATGGTATAGACTTTTCCCTTGCTTATGGAAGAATCTACTACTACTAAGTCGCTTCAGTCGTGTCCGACTCTGTGTGACCCCAGAGACGGCAGCCCACCAGGCTCCGCCGTCCCTGGGATTCTCCAGGCAAGAACACTGGAGTGGGTTGCCATTTCCTTCTCCAATGCATGAAAGTGAAAGTGAAGTCTCTCAGTCGTATCCAATTCTTCTTGACCCCATGGACTGCAGCTTACCAGGCTCCTCTGTCCATGGGATTTTCCAGGCAAGAGTACTAGAGTGGGGTGCCATTGCCTTCTCCGATAGAAGAATCTAGAGCTCTATCTTGAGAAAAATGAAATTTAAGATTTTTTCCATAATATGGTAGTTTGTACTAAATTTTGCTTCAAAAACTAGATAGATAAAATAGAGAGATCCACACACTCAGATGCATACAAGTACACACACACACACACACACACCCCTGAATTCAGGATACTGATTTCACTTTACGATCTGCCTGTGCTTGGCCATCAATGTGGGAGCAAGCCCAAACATTATCTTTCAGTGTTCCTCATTCCTATAGCTAGCAGACCACACAGAGGGCAGACCTGGGAGAGAGCCATTTTAATGATAGATCAGATCAGATCAGATCAGTCGCTCAGTCGTGTCCGACTCTTTGCGACCCCATGAACCGCAGCACACCAGGCCTCCCTGTCCATCACCAGCTCCCGGAGGTCACTCAGACTCGCATCCATCGAGTCAGTGATGCCATCCAGCCATCTCATCCTCTGTCGTCCCCTTCTCCTCCTGCCCCCAATCCCTCCCAGCATCAGAGTCTTCTCCAATGAGTCAACTCTTCGCATGAGGTGGCCAAAATACTGGAGTTTCAGCTTTAGCATCATTCCTTCTAAAGAAATTCCAGGATTGATCTCCTTCAGAATGGACCGGTTGGATCTTCTTGATAAGCCGATGCTTAATCCTCTTGCTGCATCATGCTGCATCATCTTAATATGCAGACAGTATCTTGTTTGATGCCTGAACTGTAAATACATTTCCACTTGTGATTAATCCTAACAATACCTATTTTTTCCATGGATCTAGTCAAAGATTCACCATCAGCCTCCTTTGTTTCCAGCTCTCAGGTCAATCAGGTGAACCCATGAAAACATGCTGATTACACTGTTTTATCCTTTTTGGACTGACCTGACTCCAGTGAACCTTTTACAGAGGTACCCATGGAAACTGACAATCAGGGAAGGAGGGCTGACTCTGTGCTGACTATTATGTCCCCTGTGCTGCGCTATCCCTGGACTGTCTAGGACCTGGTTATTAAGGTGATGAGAAGGAGGCGATGACTTCTTTTCAATTCAGAACCTCTCACCTATTGAAATACACACCCTTTAACTCCAAGATTTCCATCATTATTCCTATCCCTTACCCAATGAGTAAATAAATTCTAGCTCATTCTCCCTTTTAGGATGGACTGGAAACATTTGCAACAATTATTAATAATTTCACTGTACTTTCTTAAAGTTCTAACCATACTAGAGTAACATATCACTTACTTTCAAGTTCAAGTTTACCTCTATGCTTCTATCATACAATCTGGTAGGGTTGGTAGATATAGCAATACAAAATAAACAAATGAAAAAAAATGCATTGTTGTCTTTGAATTGTAGATAAGAAATGAGTATTTGTCTCAAATACTGCATGGGACACACTTCTAGTCAAGGGCTCTTCACTGTTTAACCCACATTCACATTTAACTGAATGACCTGTATTTCACCTGGCAGTTTTCACCAATGGTCCAGATGTGAGATATGGATCTATACACATATCACCTAAGGAGCACCTTGGGAGTAAATTTAAGCATATAGGAGAAGATAATAAAATACGCCAGTGGACTTCAATCTCAGCAGACTGGCATGGATATTGTTGTTGCTGTTGTTTACCCTTTTTCTTGCAGCCCGTTAAAGGTCCGGGAGGAACACTTAAAGCCAGGCTCACCTTGCTAGTGATTTGTCCATCGGTAAAGAAACAATGGCCAAAGGGATCATTTACCTTATTTTTTTTTCCAGACTGGACTCACCTGCCTTCTTGTCCAGGAGGACTGGCTGTGGCATTGTTCTTCTGTGCTCCTTTTCCAAAGGAGAACCCAGGCGTGGTAATTGCCGGGTGGCAGCTCCGCCAAACGGAGGTGGACGACAGCTGGGAGTGAGGCACGTTCTAGAAGGAGAGGTTTGGGTTTCCATTGTAGTCAAGTCATAATCTTGCACCCCTCCATCTGCACTAACTTTTGTTTTTGGTCTCCAGCAATTGGCTAGCGCTGAAAACATAAACACCCTCGTGCGCTTGCCCTTATCATTTTCCTTTTATGTTGGTTTAGAAAATACACCTGAGAGACCAAAGGCACACAATGAACCCAGCAATTACCAACCACTATGGGCAGGAGGCAAACGCTCAAGCAACAAGACACCAGACACCGGAGGATGGGCCGCTGCTGGCTTCTGACCTGCCCCGTGGCGTTGGGAGCCCCTCTCGGGGGCCAGGCTCCGGATCTGAGTCTAAGGCTCCCTCCCACTTCTGTCCGGGGACAGCTGACTTCAGTGCTGCCCAAAGATGGCGAATTTAGGAACTTTCTCTCCTGATTTATTTTGGGTAAACACTGGGTACAGATCGTGTATGGTGCTGGGAAAAAGATTTAATAAAGGGAAAGAGGCAGGACATAACTAGTTTGTCACCTATGAAATGCTTCCTTGAGAAATTGTTAAAAGGAAAACTAGATCTCTTTTTTCTCCCCAGGTATGGCTTTGACAGAAAAATCCCAAAGGGGCATTAGGAAGTGGAGGGGGAGGAGGGAGAATGGGGAGACACACTTGAAAACATCACCACCTTTTCACAGCTCAGGGACTGAAACTTCCATGCATTCAACAAGCATTTATTCAGCATATTCTGTATGTCTGGCACTGCTGTAGTAAGCAAGATAGACAAAACTGCCTGTTCCGGGGCAAGGCAGCCTAGAATAGAGGTTACAGATGTGTGTGTACATATGGTTTCCCAGGTGGCTCAGTGGTAAAGAATCCACCTGCCAATGCAGGAGATGCAAGAGATGTGGATTCTATCCTGGGGTCGAGAAGTTTCCCTGGTGAAGGAAATGGCAACCCACTCCAGTATTCTTGCTTGGGAAATCCCATGGACCACCAGAAGAGTCTGGTGGGGTACAGTCCATGGAGTTGCAGAGTCAGACATGACTGAACACGCATGTGCACACACACACATGCACACACACACATTTTCCGATTCTTTTCCACTACAGGTTATTACAAGATACTGAGGATAGTTTTCTGGGCTATGCAATAAAAAGAAGTTCTTCCTTTAAGTAATTCTTTAAAAATTATCAGAATGACATCAATGATATGAGCCAGCTTTCAGAACATGTAGAAAGCACATTTACCATCCTGAACTAGAAATCAAAATTATTCTTTTGGGTGGTGAGACGGGGTTCTTGTCCAGAATACTCTCTGAGGTCCTCTGGGCCTCACAATCACATGTAAAATCCTTCTTTGCTCGGTCTGCCCTGAGCTTGGGAGCAATGGGGCTGCTTTTCACCAGACAAGGAGCAGAACCACAGCCAACGTGTAGCTGGCAAACAATGTGGTGAAGAACTCAATCGCTGTGGTCATAAACCTTGAGATTGGGGTAGTTTGTGGCCATAACCTAGCCTGTCCTGTCTGATATAGTGGCTACAACCAATACCCACCTAACTCGTGGTTTTCTCTCTTTCTCTGAGGTCAACTCTTCCTTTTGTGTTAGCTGGTTATTATACAAAATGTAGGTTTCATGAACTAAAGAATAAGAGTTGTGTCTAGAACAACCCTTGTCCCTTTACTAAATGATTATGGGTCCAACACTCATGCATTGATCTGAGTTCACCATTCTTTCACTCATTCACTGGACAGACCTTTGAATAACACCCAGTCTATAGTACTTTCTGGGCTGAGTGCTGGGGGAAGCAGAGAGGCAGTTCAGAAGTGCATACAAGTCAGGGGTCCTGTCTTCCAAAGCTTATCAAGACAGCAGAAAACATTTGTTTTAAGACACATAAAATTCTAGACATTCACTACGTGCTGTGTAAGGTAACATTTTGCTTAGCTTTTACCATCTACCCTCCACTTCAAGCCCTGGCCCCTAGTTATAATATTTCATAAGGTGCTATTGACTTATAATATTTTATAAGGTGATATTAACTTCCCTGGTCTCTCAGAGGGTAAAACATCTGCACACAATGCCGGAGACCCGGATTCAATCCCTGGGTTGAGAAGATCCCCTGGAGAAGGAAATGGCAACTCTCTCCAGTACTCTTGCCTGGAAAATCCCATGGATGGAAGAGCCTGATAGGCTACAGTCCAAAAGGGTCGCAAAGAGTCGGACAAGACTGAACGACTTCACTTTCACGTTCATTGACTTAGTGGTTACCCTAACTAGTGACCTTTATAAGGGCTACAACTTAAATCACATCCCTCCCTCCTTAGCTTTCCATGATAATCAGGTGCCTTTAATTAATATAATCTTTCCCCAGTGTCCCCTCTGTCTTCTCAATACTGTTAGTTACCTCTTATTGGCCATTCACTCCTCAGTAACTTTTCTCTTCTGGGAAGATATCTAAAGTAACCAAAATCTTTCCAGGTTTTGACACTCTATTTTTTTTTTTTTGAAAAGAAGATATTTTTCCCTGCTGTTTTCCTTCCAAAAACATCCAACTAATAAACACTGAAGATATATTTCTGATTGCCATTAATGTTCGGCTAGAACTTTCCAGATAACAGGGTCAGTCTTCTATTTCTTTTCCCTCATCATACACTTGCACTTCGGATGTTATACACACTGGATTCCAGAAGTAGGGGAGTAAAATTACTTAACTTTTAAAGTAAAATTTCCAGGAACCTGGGTATATAACATATTAATTGCAAAATGACTATGCTTCTAATAAGTCTAAACTCTTAAACTGGAGAAGGAAATGGCAACCCACTCCAGTATTCTCGTCCTGAGAATGTCATGGACAGAGGAGCCTGGCAGGCTATAGTCCATAAGGTTACAAATAGTCAGATACGACTTAAGTGACTTAACACAAAACTCTGAAACAAATATATGTAATATTTCATGTAAATATGGGCAAATGAAGTTTGCATCTCAATCAGAGTAAGGAGTTAGACTAAAAATATGATGACGATAACAAGAAGTAATTTTTCTTCCTCTGGTGCCATTTTTTTACGAGGAATATTTTATTCTATGAACGGAGAAGGAGAAGAATGATCGTGTTTATTTCCATTGTCAATTAATAACCTTTGATAATTTAAAAACTCTTCCTTTATAAAAAATTAAAAATGAAATGATAAGAAAGCACTTGACATGTCTTTGACACACCATTACATATGATATGTGACAGGTGACATCTTGATTTCATCAACAGTGGGATCCATTGTGTTTAATAATTAGACTGAGTGAGTGAGGGAAAGTCGCTCAGTCGTGTCCAACGCTTTGGAACACCATGGTCTGTTCGTGTAATCCTATAGGCAAGAATACTACAGAGGGTTGCCATTACCTTCTCCAGGGCATCTTCCAGAACCGACCCGGGGATCAGACTGGGGTGTCCTGCATTGCAGGTGGATTCTTTACCGTCTGAGCCACCAGGGAAGTCTATAATAGTAACGATCACTGTTTGACCCCTGCTAAGTGCTTTACACTAATTTAGTTCTCACAACCCCATATTTATCCCCATTTTATAGATGGGAAAACTGAGGCATAAAGAGACTAAGCAATTTACAAGACCACACAGATAGAAAGTTGGGGAGCCAGAGTTGCAAACCTAGGTAGTCTGGCTCCAAATTCCATGCAAGCCTTCACTATAAAATAGTGCTCAGAGTATTCCAAGCCTTCATCCTTACTCTGTTTTTATTCTCAATCCAAGAATCAGCTAAGATTAGGAAAGAGAAGATTTGTTTCAACAGGAATTCAAACTTCACATGCTTTGTGGATCAGCACTGGGATCATTTGCTTGATATTAATAGAAATATTTTCACTTAAGTTCAGAGGGTTAGTAGGAGGTAGTTCCCAAATTTTATGTCTTTCTTGTCTCCACAATATGCATTATTTACAAGATGTTCAATTATACTACAAAGGGGTCATATGTTCCCTTTGGAGATTTAAATAGCATTTTTCAGGGATAATATGAGTTGACCATGCCCAGGACTGCATGTGTCCTTGTCTTTATAAAACATAGGAGAAATTCAGGTCTTTTTAGATCTTGTTCAACAAGGAGAGAGGATGATTTAGCAGTTAACTAGATTCTCTGTGAAGTAATTCAAAATGAAATCTTTCCTTCCTCCAAATCATGTGGGCACTTTTTAACCATTCATGCGATGAATATTGTATACCACCCTGGCTACCCATGCCCACACCTAATCTTCCCTGACAGACTGTAATATGAGACTTGCAAAGGGCCTGTCTCAATCATTGTTATAGTACCTTTAGGTCTTAGAAAGTCATAGGGTCCCATCACTTTTTTGTTGACCAGTATGGGAAATAGCACCCCACTCCAGTACTCTTGCCTGGTAAATCCCATGGACGGAGGAGCCTGGGGGACTACAGTCCATGGGGTGGAGAAGAGTCGGACACGACTGAGTGACTTCACGTTCACCTTTCACTTTCATGCATTGGAGAAGGAAATGGCAACCCACTCCAGTGTTCTTGCCTAGAGAATCCCAGGGACAGAGGAGCCTGGTGGGCTGCTGTCTCTGGGGTCGCCCAGGGCTGGACACGACTGAAGTGACTTAGCAGCAGTAGCAGCATGTCCACAATCAGGCCCAATTAAAAACATACTCCCCTCCTGAGTGCCTTTAGCAATGAACGTTTATCATTGTTCTTGGGTCTGTGAGTCAGTGGCGCTCACTCATGCATCTTCTATCAGCTGCAGGTTGAGTGGGCAGCTTTACTCATCTTGGCGGGACTCTCTTTCTGGTTGGGAGTTGGCTAGTCTAGGAGAGCCTCAGCTAGGATAGCCAGGCTCTCTTCCACGTGGTCCCCTGTCCTCCAGGCCACCAACCTAGGGAGATTCTCATGGAGATGGCAGTGATAGAGAGCCAGCAGAAACACACCCAGCTGGGAACTGACAAGTTATCATTTCTACTGCATTCTATCGGCTGAAGCAAGTGAGCAGGCCAGGCACCGTTGAAGAGGTAGGGGAGTAAGCTGTATATCTCAATGGGAAGAGCAGCAGAATCCCATTATAAAGGACAAGTCCACCAGGAGGGGTGAAGAGTTGTGGCCATCTTTCAAATCAATCTGCCACCACTAGAATAAATAAAAACGAATGGTGTCATGAAATGGGGAAAAAAGAAAGGGTGGAGCAGCTGGTTAAGATCCTTGCCTTTTCCATAGATGCTGGATCATGAACATGTCACATCTCGCCATGCCACGTCATGTCATTCCCCCATCTCCTCAAGGTTGTTGAGGGAATCTAATGGAAAAGCATCCTGAATTGCTTTGTAAATTATAAACCTCAATGCATGTGTGAATCAACAGTGCTGTTATTTTATTTAAGGTGGAGCAGCCTCTCAACAACCCGAAAGAACCTCATTATTGACAGATGCTGAATAGCACCCGCAAAGAGTATGTAAATCTCCTTAAGCTGCCTTTTTGTTCACTTTCCTCCTGAGAATCAGGGATGGTGCTGCCTCATGTAGGGGGCGTCACAGGACCCCTTCCGAAAGCCGCCAGGCTCACCTCTCAGAGCACAGACATATGCTCCTGCCCTGGGTGACTCCCACACCAAAGGACAGAGGCGTGCAGAACATCCGACTTCTCTATTTGTTTCTGCTTGAAGGATTAACAAGTTCTGTTAAAAAAAGAAAGTCACAGCTTCTCCTCTTCCAGGTTTTGTGAGGCCATATCCCTCTTTACTGCTGTCTAGGATGATTTTTACAGCCCTTGTTGAAGTGAGAAATAGTCTTTGGTGATATTGAAAACAGTTCTCCCTTGGTATCCATAGAGGATTAGTTCCAGGAACCCCCGTGTGTGCGTACTCAGTCGCTAAGTCATTTCAAACTCTGTGCGACTCCATGGACGGTAGCCTGCCAGGCCCCTCTGTCCATGGGATTTCCCAGGCAAGAATCCTGGAGTGGATCTCCATTTCCTTCCCCAGGGGATCTTCCCGACCCAGGGTCAGAACCTCCAACAGATACCAAAATCCACCAAGTCTCTTATTTAATTGCCCAATTCAATGAATATAGTCAGCCATCCATATGCGGGATGCAAAATCTGAGGATACAGATACAGAGGGCGAGTCAATTGTATTTATGATTGGATTTGAATGGGTGGATTTCCCCCTCTTGTGACAGCCCTTGTGATTAAAATCGAGATGCATTTTGCATGAAAGACTCTTAGGGAGTCCCTTACATACCCGCCCCCCCGCACCCCCCCCCCCCCCCCCCCCCCCCCCCACCACCACCACCACCGCCCTGGGGAATCTGGCCCTGTTTATGAGCCAAGTGTGAATGCAAATATTTAACACATTGCTAGAAATGACATTTAGGGGAAATAGGCCCATCACTGATTTCATTTGTGTAGGGAACTGCCCTCACTGTTTTTCCCCACATTCAGAACTCTAGTCAGCAACTGAGGCCTCTGAGAGGCTCCACTGGGGTGTTTATAGTGCCTGAGAGCATGTGTCAATTCAGTTCAGTCGCTCAGTTGTGTCTGACTCTTTGCAGCCCCATGGACTGTAGCATGCCAGGCTTCCCTGTCCATCACCAACTTCCTAGAGCGTGTGTGCATGCGTGTGCTAAGTTGCTTCAATTGTGTCTGACTCTTTGCAACCCTATGGACCGTAGCCCACCAGGCTCCTCTGTCCAGGAGGATTCTTGAGGCAAGGATACTGGAGTGGGTTGCCACGCTCTCCTCCAGGGGATCTTCCCAACCCAGGGATCGATCCAACATCTTTTGTGTCTCCTGCATTGGCAGGCAGGTTCTTTATCACTCAGCCACCTGGGAAGCCCAAGTGCCTATGGGACCCCAAATTTAAAGACCTTGCCAGCAAGAGAGAGGCTAGAGAGAATTTGTTGCTCTGGATTCCCCAAAAGATTTACCACGGCCTGTAAAATCCTAAATCCCAAATTACCTTAAATGGCAGTACACATTGTACGTAAACCAGTGGGACATGCAAACCCACGACATGCTTTTTTTTTTCCTCCTGTCTTCCTGGCATTGACACAACCCACACACTCCGGGAAGTTCAACCTGCCATTCATTTATTAACCAAACCCAAGGCAAGGGCTGTACCAGTTCTGCACAGACAACTGTTAATTCCTTTGAAATGGAGCTGCTTCTATCACTGGGGCTGCCTGAAGGCAGATGGGGAAAAAAAGCTGGCTGGCTTTTGACTTCCTAATACTCAAGCCAACACTTACCTTTTCCTGGCTCCCTGTCCCTGTGCTGTCTTGGCAGAGGGGCTAGAGTTCAGAAGGCGGCCTTGGAGGAACAGGTCATTCTCTTGACTTCCTCTGAGTGTCATCGTGCTGCGCTGTCAAGGCGAACCGTGGGCGGGGAGGGTGGCGGGGTCTCTGGGGGTGGTTGGGGGCGGATCCCGCTGCTGCTGGACCCTCTGGCCAACAGCAGCAGCGAAGTTGTGGAGGAAAGACAGCACTGTCCTTTTTTCATTAAGTGTATTTATAAACATACCGAACATGAAACATTCTTCCTTTCTTCACAGTGATGGATGATTATATGTCTATGAAATGTTTTCATTTATTTGGCGCCAGGGTAATCAAAATCAGTTGAAACTGTCCCACTGAAGGGAAAGAAAACAAGGAGGCGTGGGACAGCCCATGCTCCTTGCCTCCTGCTCTGCAAGGGCAGTAGCTGGCAGAAGCACTAGCTTCGCAAGGAGCACCCTCTCTGACTGGTAATTACTCCCAGTCGCGTTCAGGGCTGCCTTCCACAGAGGCTGCGGCTCTGCAGGACGTTCAAAGCTGTCGCCTCCTCGCTGGGAGCCGTGTGGGAGCACCAGGGCCAGCCTGTGCGTGACTCTGTTTAGGCTGAGAAAGAGCTGGTCCCAGGAAACCTTTGTGAATGAAACTCTCGTGCTTTCAAGTCTGCCCTGGCCTGTGTTCTGGGTCAGCCGTCCTGATCTCCGACATCCTGTTTAAACTGGTGTTTTCCACTACACGCAGACAAAACGATTTCTATTCTAAGCTCGCAGTGATCCTGCAAAGACAGGCAAAGGGGATTAGGTGGGGAAGTGGAGTTGACCTGCTAGGGAGAAAAAATACAGGAAGCAGAGGCCTGATTCCTTCTTTGGATGGGGCTCCTAGGACGGCTAAGGAACTTGGTTCTTTGTTTTGCAAAACCGACGTTCCTGTGGAAAGGCCACTGTTTCGGTGAGCTTATCCAGCCTAAACCACAGAAGGGTTTTGCTAACTTCTGGCTATCTCTCTGCTTTATGGGTTGTGATACAGGCCAGTTGAGAAGCAGGAAGGCTAAGATCCTCAATGGGCAAAGAAAACATGATTTCCTTGGTCTCAAATCATCACCTTTCAAGAAAATCATTTGAATACTAGAGCAAGGAAGAGACTTTCATTTCTTGAATAGATGTGAGGATTTTTTAAAGTGAATTAAAAAAATCTCTTTAGAGTATATATATATGTTTTATATATTAATTATATATTTAATATATATATTAATTAATATATATTAATATATTTTAATTATATATATATAATTAAAACAGGCAGAGTCCTGAGTGATCCTTTCAAAGCAGGCTCAGAAAGGCATGACTCTTGTTTTGGCTCCAAAGTTACAAGATTAAGAAGGATTTGGAGAGGGTCTTTTCAGAACTTACCTGTTTGTGCTAAGTCGCTTCAGATCAGATCAGATCAGATCAGTCGCTCAGTCGTGTCCGATTCTTTGCGACCCCATGAACTGCAGCACGCCAGGTCGCTTCAGTCATGTCCAATTCTTTGCGACCCTTGGACTGTAGCCTGCCAGGCTCTTCTGTCCATGGGGATTCTCCAGGCAAGAATATTGGAGGGGGTTGCCGTGCCTTCCTCCAGGGGATCTTCCTGACCCAGGGATTGAATCTGAGCCACTTGATTCTCCTGCATTGGCAGGCCGGTTGTTTAAAACTAGGCCCACCTGGGAAGCCTATATCTAGTTTAAAAAAAATATGATTTCAGTTACAGTGTAGAAACCACTGTCCTAGATAAACAGACTGTATTTATTCTGTAGTCGTTAGCTACAGGAAATTAGTGACCTCTCCTAGGACTTTTAAAATTCTGACGAGTTCCCAGATTCTTCATGTAAGAGAGGATAATTACTTGATAAACTTGACCTACAAGGAAGCAAAGATTTTACCTTTGTGCTGTGCCAGGGCATGAAGTTGGCATTTTTACGTATGAAAGCTGAACAAAAATTATAAAATTAAAAATTTCCCTGGGGGTTCAGTGGTTAAGCATTTGCCTTCCAAAGCATGGGGGAATGGGTTCAGTCCCTGGTCAGGGAGCTAAAATCCCATATGCCTCAGGGCCAAAAGAACCAAAACATAAAATGAAGCAATATTGTAATAAAGTCAATAAAGACTTTAAAAAAGGTCCACATCAAATTTTTTTTTTAAATTCCTCTATCTGATATGCAGACATCTTTTCTGTGGGGAGCAAGGGGAAAAGTGACCACTGAATAACCAATATTCCTTCCTAATTTTTTCATACATTCCCATGTTTTGGTGTAAACTTTGGAGGTGCCCAATTTCTAAAAGTAAGCCAGCATAAATCTCAAATAACAGAGTGCATTATTGGAGATATTTAAAATTACTTCTGGAATTTTGGAGCAGTTTGAAAAAGACAGATACAGGAGTGGCAGAAGGTTTTCTCTTTCATCTTATCTTTCCATAATTAAGAATTAACCACTATGGTTAAAAAATACCTTGGTAATACTTATAAAAGAAGGTATGAGGAGACTCTGGCTCAAAAAGAGGTGGTTTGAAAAATGCATAGGGCGTCAACCCTGATTTCAAATGTTTAGCTCTTCAATTACTTGATATGAAATCTGTTACTTCACTAAGAGAGGAACTGATTAATTCAGAAACTGGTAGCAATCAACTTCCTCCCAGTGAGTTGTGATGATATCACCCCAAGGTCCGAGGATATGCTAAATGCACTTTCAAAATAGCCAATCACATCGGCTGAGATGAAGTGTCCACAGCCAACCACCATCGTTCATCCTTCATCGTCCAGCCCCATGACCTCAGCCTTCAGGAAGCATCAGAGTGAGCAAAATCAGGGGCATCCAGCCAAGTCTTAAACAAATCCCTGAGATGCCTTTATCTCTGGATGAATAGATCACGTTAAGGATTTCTATGGCAGAAATGGATCCTATAGAATGTGCAGCTTTGATGACTTTTTTAGGTAATATGTTTCCTTCCTGGACAGAGCCCACTGATTTATTCTAGAATAAGCATTTTCTATTTTTATGGATTTTTTTTTTTCCATTTTACTTAGAATTTTATCTGAAGTGTGAACAAACCCTCAAATGTTTTACTCGAACTGAGAGGAAAGAACCCCTTAATCAGAGTTTAACTAACTGGTTTTGTTTGCCAACAGATTGCATATTTCACAAAGAAAACTGGCTGCCAACACTCCCACTTGGTTACTTCCCAGTGGGTTCTCATCCCTTCATTTCTGCCTGTAGCTTCTTCCAGGTTTAGCCAAATGTACTTCCTTCTCCCATTCACCAGCAATCATTCTTACTGTAAAAGACTCAATCTCTTTAAATACACACAAGGCCTCATACACACTGTCACTTATATTCAGGAGAGGCTATATCATTTGTGAGGCCCAGTTCAAAGTGAAAATATGGGTCCTTTGTTATAAAGAATTTCAAGATGGCCATGAACTTATTAAAAATTTTAAAATGGCGACAACAGAATTTCAAGAGCATTAAACCAACAGTGAGGGAGGCCCGTTTGAGATGAGTCCTTATGGGTTGCCTGCCTGTGACACCAGCCCCAATGTTCACACGCACGCATCTCCTTACAAGTGCATAGCAAAGAACATGCATGCAGCAACAAATTTTTACTTTGTGGTGAAGCTTTCCTTTCAGCCCAACACCAGTTACCCAAAACTCACTTGTTATGTGAGGAACAAAAACTTTGATTTCTTACATTAGGATTTCTAGAACATTTATCTCTATTTTCCCCTTTATCTTCAGGAGTTACTAAGCCCAATGTGCCAGTATGCAAACAGGCAGTCACTTACTCAAGGCCACACTCAATATTTTTTTCTGATTATAAGTGTATTCTAGAGAACATTTTAAAACTGTGTAGATTTAAAACTCACAATGTATAGTCAATTAGAGATAGCCACTATTAAAGTTTTGGTGATCTTCACGACCCAGATAATCACGATGGTGTGATCACTAACCTAGAGCCAGATATCCTGGAATGTGAAGTCCAGTGGGCCTTAGGAAGCATCACTACAAACAAAGCTAGTGAAGGTGATGGAATTCCAGTTGAACTATTTCAAATCCTGAAAGATGATGCTGTGAAAGTGCTGCACTCAATATGCTAGCAAATTTGGAAAACTCAGCAGTGATCACAGGACTAGAAAAGGTCAGTTTTCATTCCAATCCCAAAGAAAGGCAATGCCAAAGAATGCTCAAACTACTGCACAATTGCACTCATCTCACACGCTAGTAAAGTAATGCTCAAAATTCTCCAAGCCAGGCTTCAGTAATACGTGAATCGTGAACTTCCTGATGCTCAAGCTGGTTTTAGAAAAGGCAGAGGATCCAGAGATCAAATTGCCAACATCTGCTGGATCATGGAAAAAGCAAGAGAGTTCCAGAAAAACATCTATTTCTGCTTTACTGACTATGCCAAAGCCTTTGACTATGTGGATCACAATAAACTGTGGAAAATTCTGAAAGAGATGGGAATACCAGACCACCTGACCTGCCTCTTGAGAAACCTATATGCAGGTCAGGAAGCAACAGTTAGAACTGGACATAGAACAACAGACTGGTTCCAAATAGAAAAAGGAGTACGTCTCAAGGCTGTATATTGTCACCCTGCTTATTTAACTTATATGCAGAGTACATCATGAGAAACACTGGGCTGGAGGAAGCACAAGCTGGAATCAAGACTGCCTGGAGAAATATCAGTAACCTGAGATATGCAGAAGACACCAACCTTATGGCAGAAAGTAAAGAGGAACTAAAAGCCTCTTGCTGAAAGTGAAAGAGGAGGGTGAAAAAGTTGGCTTAAAGCTCAACATTCAGAAAATTAAGACCATGGCATCCGGTCCCATCAGTTCAGTTCAGTTCAGTCGCTCAGTCATGTCCGACTCCTTGCGACCCCATGAATCGCAACATGCCAGGCCTCCCTGTCCATCACCACCTCCTGGAGTTCACTCAGACTCACGTCCATTGAGTCAGTGATGCCATCCAGCCATCTCATCCTCTGTCGTCCCCTTCTCCTCTTGCCCCCAATCCCTCCCAGCATCAGAGTCTTTTCCAATGAGTCAACTCTTTGCATGAGGTGGCCAAAATACTGGAGTTTCAGCTTTAGCATCATTCCTTCCAAAATATCCCAGGGCTGATCTCCTTTAGAATGGACTGGTTGGATCTCCTTGCAGTCCAAGGGAATCTCAAGAGTCTTCTCCAATACCACAGATCAAAAGCATCAACTCTTCAGCGCTCAGCCTTCTTCACAGTCCAGATTTCATATCCATACATGAATGACCACTGGAAAAACCATAGCCTTGACTAGACGGACATTTGTTAGCAAAGTAATGTCTCTGCTTTTGAATATGCTTTCTATGTTGGACATAACTTTCCTTCCAAGGAGTAAGCGTCTTTTAATTTCATGGCTGCAGTCACCATCTGCAGTGATTTTGGAGTCCAGAAAAATAAAGTCTGACATGGTTTCCACTGTTTCCCCATCTATTTCCCATGAAGTGATGGGACTAGATGCCATGATCTTACTTTTCTGAATGTTGAGCTTTAAGCCAACTTTTTCACTCTCCACTTTCACTTTCATCAAGAGGCTTTTTAGTTCCTCTTCACTCTCTGCCATAAGGGTGGTGTCATCTGCATATATGAGGTTATTGATATTTTTCCCGGCAATCTTGATTCCAGCTTGTGTTTCTTCCAGTCCAGCGTTTCTCATGATATACTCTGCATATAAGTTAAACAGAGTGACAAGATACAGCCTTGACGTACTCCTTTCTATATTTGGAACCAGTCTGTTGTTCCATGACCAGTTCTAACTGTTGCTTCCTGACCTGCATATAGGTTTCTCAAGAGGCAGGTCAGGTGGTCTGGTATTCCCATCTCTTTCAGAATTTTGCACAGTTTATTTTGATCCACACAGTCAAAAGCTTTGGCATAGTCAATAAAGCAGGAAAAGATGTTTTTCTGGAACTCTCTTGCTTTTTCCATGGTCCAGCGGATGTTGGCAATTTGATCTCTGGGTCCTCTGCCTTTTCTAAAACCAGCTTGAGCATCAGGAAGTTCATGATTCACGTATTACTGAAGCCTGGCTTGGAGAATTTTGAGCATTACTTTACTAGCGTGTGAGATGAGTGCAATTGTGCAGTAGTTTGAGCATTCTTTGGCATTGCCTTTCTTTGGGATTGGAATGAAAACTGACCTTTTCCAGTCCTGTGGCCACTGCTGAGTTTTCCAAATTTGCTAGCATATTGAGTGCAGCACTTTCACAGCATCATCTTTCAGGATTTGAAATAGTTCAACTGGAATTCCATCACCTTCACTAGCTTTGTTTGTAGTGATGCTTTCTAAGGCCCACTTGACTTCACATTCCAGGATGTCTGGCTCTAGGTCAGTGATCACACCATCATGATTATCCAGGATGTGAAGATCTTTTTTGTACAGTTCTTCTGTATATTCTTGCCACCTCTTCTTGATATCTTCTGCTTCTGTTAGGTCCATACCATTTCTGTCCTTTATCGAGCCTATCTTTGCATGAAATGTTCCCTTGGTATCTCTAATTTTTTTGAAGAGATCTCTAGTCTTTCCCATTCTGTTGTTTTCCTCTGTTTCTTTGCATTGATCGCTGAGGAAGGCTTTCTTATCTCTTCTTGCTATTCTTTGGAACTCTGCATTCAGATGCTTTTATCTTTCCTTTTGTCCTTTCCTTTTCGCTTCTCTTCTTTTCATAGCTATTTGTAAGGCCTCCCCAGACAGCCATTTTGCTTTTTTTGCATTTCTTTTCCATGGGGATGGTCTTGATCCCTGTCTCCTGTACAATGTCATGAACCTCATTCCATAGTTCATCAGGCACTCTATCTATCAGATCTAGGCCCTTAAATCTATTTCTCATTTCCATTGTATAATCATAAGGGATTTGATTTAGGTCATACCTGAATGGTCTAGTGGTTTTCCCTACTTTCTTCAATTTAAGTCTGAATTTGGTAATAAGGAGTTCATGATCTGAGCCACAGTCAGCTCCTGTTTTTGTTTTTGCTGACTGTACAGAGCTTCTCCATCTTTGGCTGCAAAGAATGTAATCAATCTGATTTTGGTGTTGACTATCTGGTAATGTCCATGTGTAGAGTCTTCTCTTGTGTTGTTGGAAGAGAGTATTTGCTATGACCAGTGCATTTTATTGGCAAAACTCTATTAGTCTTTGCCCTGCTTCATTCCGTATTCCAAGGCCAAATTTGCCTGTTACTCTATTTGCCATCACTTCATGGCAAGTAGATTGGGAAACAGTGGAAACAGTGGCTGACTTTATTTCTGGGCTCCAAAATCACTGCAAATGGTGATTGCAGCCATGAAATTAAAAGATGCTTACTCCTTGGAAGGAGAGTTATGACCAACCTAGATAGCATATTCAAAAACAGAGACATTACTTTGCCAATAAAGGTCTGTGTAGTCCAGGCTATGATTTTTCCAGTGGTCTTGTATGGATGTGAGAGTTGGAGTATAAATACAGCTGAGCACAGAAGAATTGATACTTTTGAACTGTGGTGTTGGAGAAGACTCTTGAGAGTCCCTTGGACTGCAAGGAGATCCAACCAATCCATCCTAAAGGAAATCAGTCCTGAATATTCATTGGAAGGACTGATGTTGAAGCTGAAACTCCAATACTTTGGCCACCTGATGAGAAGAGCTGACTCATTGGAAAAGACCCTGATGCTGGGAGGGATTGGGGGCAGGAGGAGAAGGGGACAACAAAGGATGAGATGGTTGGATGGCATCACTGACTCAATGGACATGGGTTTGGATGGAGTCCAGGAGTTGGTGATGGACAAAGAGGCCTGGCATAATGCGGTTCATGGGGTTGCAAAGAGTCAGACACAACTGAGTGACTGAACTGAAAGTTTTGGTGTGTATGCTTCTATTTTTGTATAATTTCTAATGTCAGAATTTTTTGAGATTCTGGTATATTTTCCAGTACAAGTGGAGATCATATCATCTTTACGGCCTAATAACCTTTTTGACTCAGTAATATGACCCAGGCATTCCTCACATTATTAAACACTGTTAGGAAGAATAATTTTTAACAACTACATAGTTTTCCATCATGGTTGGTAAAGAATCCATTTAGGAATGAATGAGAAATAGCAAACAGAGAAAAGATGACACAATTAATGCTAATTCTTTTTCACATTATGACTATTACACTTCACAATTGTCTTATAAGCTAGATGTTACTGTCTGTAATTCACAGATAAATAAACTAAGGCACCAAGGATTTAACTAGCTATAAGTCACACACATTTATTAGGGCAAAGTTGGAAATTGGACCCAGGATTGCCTGAAGGTAAGCCTATGTTCAAATCATTCTGCAATAACAGTGATACATAATTTATTATTCTATTCTCAGGAAAGGTCCCTGGGTCAACACATTACAATTTAGAGCCCTGAAGATGCTTGAGGTGTGATAGGTTTTCTGCTATTTGGAAAAGGAAGCCAGACAAGTCCATGGAACGGAGAGTATCTACAGATGGAGATACTAACAAATAATGACCAGGAACAACCTCTGGGCTAAAGACTTATCACTGCAGAAATTATTTGCTGGTTAATGGGAATTTTGGGGGTCAAAAGGCCGTCACGTTTACATACAAGTAGAGCCTAGAAATGAAGGTTGTATGCTCATGAAGAACAAAACTAGGAATAGAGATAGGGGCATGTTTCTTCTTCCATGTTAAGAAAGTGGCATTTAGAATTAATTCCCAAGTCATGTGTCTGTTGAACTGGGTGTTTACCCTCTAAGTGAGAATTCAGGACAATTTCAGAAAAAAAAAAATTGTGTTCCTAAAAGTTCTCAGAAGAGATCACTTGAAAGTGATTTCCCTGATGTAATACTGTTTGCCTGTCTCACTCGCCCCCACCCCGGCCAGACTTAGTCAACTAGTTTCTCACTGACGTTCTTAGTTCCAGGAGCTTACTCCCAGTGGGGAACGGAAATGATTTTTAGCACGTACACGAGATCCAAAAAACCTGATGATGAGTAAGAATAGCCTGGGCTTCTCTGGTGCCTCAGTGGTAAAGAATCTGCCTGCCAATGCAGGGTAATCAACATCAGTTAAAACTGATCAAACTCAGGTTTGATCCCTGGGTGGGGAATATCCCATGTGGTAGGAAATGGCAACCCACTCCAGTATTCTTGCCTGGGAAATCCCATGGACAGAGCAGCCTCGCAGGCTGCAGTCCAGGGGGTGCAAAGAGTCAGACAAGACTTAGTGACTAAAAGCAGCAACAAACAAGAATAGTCTACTACCCACCTTGCCTTGACTACAAAATCTATCCACAAAATGGAGACTAGTGGGTAAAGCTTCCTGTGTCTTCTATAACCATGTACCACAGAGAGAGTGGGTTATAACAATAGAAATGTCCTCTCCTTTCTCTTCTGAGGGCTGGGAATCTGAAATCAAGGTGCTGATGGAGCCATATTCCCTCTGATAGTCCTAGGGGAAGATGCATCCTGCTTCTCCCAGCCTCTGGTAGCTCCAGGTGTCCCTCAGCTCATGGCTACACCATTCCAGTCTCTGCCTCCATCTTACATGGCCTTCTCATGTCTGTGTCTTCTTCTTGTCTGTATCTTTTCCACTTTTTAAAAAAATTATTATTTATTTGGCTGGGTTGAGTCTTGGTTGCAGCATGTGGGATCTTAGTTCCCTGACCAGGGATTGAACCCATGTTTCCTGCATTGCAAGGCAGATTCTTAACCATTGGACCACCAGGGAAGTTGCCCTATGTCTTTTCCTCTTTGAGCTCTTTTAAGGAGACTTGTCATTGGACTCAGGGCCTGGATAATCCACCATGATCTCGTCTGGAGATCCTTAATTATTGTGTATGTGCTAAGTCACTTCAGTCTTGTCTGCTGCTGCTAAGTCACTTCAGTCGTGTCCGACTCCATGCGACCCCGTAGACGGCAGCCCACCAGGCTCTGCCATCCCTGGGATTCTCCAGGCAAGAACACTGGAGTGGGTTGCCATTTCTGTCTCCAATGCATGAAAGTGAAAAGCCAAAGTGAAGTCTCTCAGTCGTGTCCGACTCTTCGCGACCCCACAGACTGCAGCCTGTCAGGCTCCTCTGTCCATGGAATTCTCCAGGCAAGAGTACTGGAGTGGGGAGCCATTGCCTTCTCCTCTCAGTCTTGTCTGGCTCTATGCAGTACAATGAACTGTAGCCCTCCAGGCTCCTGTGTCTATGAGAGTCTCCAGGCAAGAATACTGGAGTGAGTTGCCATGCCCTCCTCTAGGCAATCTTCCCAGCCCAGGGATCGAACTCACATCTTTTACATCTCCTGCATTGGGAGGAGGGTTCTTTACTACTAGTGCAACCTGGGGAAATAGTTTTCCAAATAAACTTATGTTCACGATTCTGGGAGTTAGTTCATGAAGGTACATTTTGGGAGCCACCATTAATCCCTCTCCAGTGCCAAAACTTAAATGTTGATGTGTCCCTGGGAGAGAGCTGCTGAGCCCTCGGTAGGGCCTTCTTCCCTAGACACAGCTCTGGCAAGGAAGGAAATGCTCAGAGCTGAAGAGTTATTTGGATAACACAGGCAGAAAGATCTCTGGCTGTCTCTGAGCTCCCAAGTTCTAGATTCAGTAAAATCACATCTGTGCACCCCAGGGAGGCATGGAGACAATTGAAAAAGAGAAAGCCATGCCTGAAGGCACCACCCACCTGAGTGGCAAAGGAAATGTTTGACCAGGCGGGATGATGATCACTTCATCAGATTCAAGTCTAGAGACAGAAGATTACCAAAGACCCAAGGCCTACTTTCTCACCCTAAGTGGACACAGCAGAGCCTAGAACTTTGCCTTTGGCCAACAGGATGCTACTGAATTGAAGAAGATGAGTGTCCGGACCCAGTGACTGCATGGAGAGAGAAGTCGAAGTTGTACTTTCCTTATTATATTAGTCATGGTTCTTCAGAAAAACAGGACTGTTAGAGAAGGAAGGTTTATTTTAAGGAATTAACTTATGGGATTGTGAACCTGGTGTGTCTGGAATCAGAGAAGGCCACCAGACTGGAAATTCAGGTCAAAGTGGAGGTGATTTTCTTGAGTCCTCTCATTCCACAGGTCAGCAGACCAGAAACTCAGGCAATGTTTCTATGCAGTAGTCTTAAGAGCTCCTTTGTCTTTGGGGTACCTCAGTTTTAGCTCCTAAGATCAGCTTGTTGAATGGGGCTCATGTACATTATAGAGGATAATCTGCTTGTTAATCACTTCTAAGACAATACCTCTCCAACTACATCTACCAAAGAATTGATGCTTTCAAATTGTGGTACAGGAGAAGACTCTCGACACAACAAGGAGACCAAACCAGTCCATCCTAAAGGAAATCAACTCTGAATATTCACTGGAAGAACTGATGCTGAAACCAAAACTCCAGTACTTTGGCCACCTCATGTGAAGAGCTGACTCTTTGGAAAAGACTCTGATTCTGGAAAAGATTGAGGGCAGGAGGAGAAGGGGGTGATAGAGGATGAGATGGTTGGTTGGCATTACCAATTGAATGGACATGAGTTTGAGCAAACTCTGGGAGATGGTGAAGGGCAGGGAAGCCTGGCATGCTACAGTCCATGGGGTCACAAAGAGTCTGACATGCTAGAGTCTGAGACTAGCAACAGAACAACGACTACATCTAGCCTGGTGTTTGACTCAATGACATTGCACTGTAGCCTCGTCAAGTTGACACATAAATTCTATCACATTTACACATTGGAGCATGTGAACTTGAGATTTCAACTTGTTCTTCCGAACTCCTGAGTAAGTGTCAGGCATTGTGGTCAGGCCAGCTGTGGCCTCTGCTGTTAGAGCTTACCATTGACCCATCAATCTAGGTCAAACTGAGCAGGGGTTATAACACCTGGAGGCATGGTGAGAATACCTTGAGGGGTCTTGATTAACAACTGTGGGGACTGGGAAGATTTTCTCCTGACTTGGAGGACAATAGATGTGAGTCACGAGAGGTGAGGAAGGTAAAAGAAGGAGAGAAAACACAAGCAGAGATGAAACAGTGAAAGAAAAGCATGAAGAGTTTGAGAAACTGAAAAAAAATCATTAAGAGGAAAAGAATGTGAGACTTATAGTCCTGGAGATATGAGGTTAGAGGGGTGAGTGAGCATGGGGACCGACCTTTCTGCTCCTCCTCTGAAATGCTGTAGAAGTCACGGCTTAGCTTCAGAGCACTGAGGAGCCACTGAAGGGTGCTGAGCTGGGGGGTGGCGTGATCAGATCCCCTTTGAGAAGAGAGCTCTGACTGCTGTGTGCAAGTGGATTGGAGGTGGGGGTCCGGGTTTGGGTGGTTGAAGCATCTCAATGAGATATGACAATGGCCAGTTAGGGCTTGACAGGGGGTGGACAGCATAAAGTACTGACATGAGGACAAGTCAACCAGGGTTGACTTTGTATTTACAGATACCGTTACAGATCACTGCTGGGGCTGGGGTGGCTCATCAGCCAGAAATATACTTTCGAATTTATTATCTCACGTGGGGATGGAATTTGACAGCCTTACAAGTAGTTTATCATCTCATCTCTGATTATCTTTCTACCAGCCTTTCCACTCCTCTCCCCAGCCTTAATTCTTGAGATTAGAATCAGATACTATCTTCGTTTCTCAAATGTTTGATGTCTAAGTCAGAGTAACGTGCTTTTTTTTTTAAAGCTGTGAATTAACTTATCGTCAAAGGAACAGATGATCATGTCAGCGTGAAAAGTGCTCCATCCTTAAATCTTTGCAGGACTGTGAAAACCCTCAGCAGAACCCCTTCCCAACTCCTCCCCCTCCACACCAGATGCTGAAATGGCCCCAATTTACCCCTCTTTGGCAGCCCCTTGCTCTTCATTGGGAAGATGAAAATTGGAATGAATTGTAATCAAATGTTATTCAACCTTTGCATATTAAAGTGAACATGAGATCAAATTGTCACTTTTCCCAAACTTTATGTCATTTTATATTAGATTACTTTCCTCATGCTAGGACATAGAGCTCATGTAACCCAAAATGGAAGGAATCTTCAAATTTTGCCAAGTTTATAATGTGGAGGAAAAAAAAAATCTAGGTGAAGTGCATTTGAACATGCATGAAACCCCTGCTTTGCCTTGGCAGCAGGATGAAATGAACTCAACTTGTAGTTGGCATTTGGGTTGCTGATGTCCTGAACCACACCTCCTGAGTGGTCCAGATTCTACCAAACCAGAAACACATTTTGCCAGCTGCTTTCCTCACTCATTTCCAATGTGTGTGCTTGTGCGCAATGGAATCCATATGTTTCTTATCCATTTACACTTAAATCATCAAGATGTTGCTCAACGATGCTTCTGTGATTTACAGATCCTTTCAGTTTTTTTTGTAATTTGAAAAAAAGGGAAAATCATATTTTGCAAAGTGTAGACTTGCAACCACAAATTTGTACAATGAAGAAATATGTGTGTCTGCTGTTTTCCTTCTTTCTTCTTCCAAATTTCAAAGGGGGCATTGCCAACTTGCAAACATATGACTTCCAGAAGCATCTACAGCAACTGCATGGATAAGTCTCCATCTTTTATAACTGCTGTAGTCCCCATCACGGGCGAAGTGTGTGTGTGTGTGTGTGTGTGTGTGTGTGGTGGAGCGAGGGCAGAGAGGTAGATAAAGGAAGAATGATTTAGAGAGAAATTGATAAGGAGGAAAAGGAAGGAAGATACAAAGGAAGGGAAGAATTTAAAATTTTGGAACATATGGAAAATTGATATATTCAGAGGTAAAGGAAGAGAAAATATGTATAACAGAAACAGGTTAAGGTCGCCAACTACTTAATTATCCACTTGTTAAAAGGATATTTATATATGTAGTGCCTTCTATTGGAGAAGGCAATGGCACCCCACTCTAGTACTCTTGCCTGGAAAATCCCATGGACGGAGGAGCCTGGTGGGCTGCAGTCCATGGGGTTACGAAGAGTCGGACACAACTGCGCGACTTCACTTTCCCTTTTCACTTTCATGTATTGGAGAAGGAAACGGCAACCCACTCCAGTGTTCTTGTCTGGAGAATCCCAGGGACGGGGGAGCCTGGTGGGCTGCTATCTATGGGGTCGCACAGAGTTGGACACGACTGAAGCGACTGAGCAGCAGCAGTGCCTTCTATGTACTGGAGTGTGGCAAAATAGATGGTGCACATTCTTTGGCGCCTCGCCATCAAAAGGCAGGCATATTGCTTCTCCACTTGACGACAAGGTGGCCTGAAGCTTCTTTGACCAATGTGATTTGGCAAAAGTGATGCTAAGGCAGTCCTGGGCCTAACCTTTATGAGCAGTGACACCTGCTGCCTTGGCCTCTAGGGATCAGCCACCACGCTGAAGCTATGTAGAGATCCAATGAACAACCCCACACATGCTCCCAGATGCCAGCCAGCATCAACTGTGAGCTTTGTGAGTGTGCCATCTTGGACTCCCAGCCCACGAAAGCCTTTGGATATAAAGATTTCATCACCATTTCATCAGCTCCATGTTTGGAGGCAAAAAGTTCTTTTTCTAAAAAAACTTTTGTTAACACTAGCTGTCAGGAGTGTTTACTTATACTATATGGTGCCTCTAATATATATCTTTAAAAATTTCATACCATCATTGGCATGAATAAATGATATATGTTTTTCCAGGTTATGAATGTTTTTCTTTTAATGACTTCATGTCCAAGTAACAATCATTGCCTTCCTAGAAGCCTTTCCCATTTGCACCACACTGACTATACTCAAGAGGTTTTTGCCAGTTTCTATGAGTATGACCCTTGTATTCAGTATCTAGTTACTATCTATTGGCTACTATCTATCTACCCATGCATCTTAAATGTCAAATTCTAAATATGTCTCACACATACAATATATACACACACATTAACACTTTATATTTTTAAATTTATTTTTTATTGAAGGATAATTGCTTTACAGAATTTTGTTGTTTTATGTCAAACATCAACATGAATCAGCCATCAGATCAGATCAGATCAGTCGCTCAGTCGTGTCCGACTCTTTGCGACCCCATGAACCGCAGCACACCAGGCCTCCCTGTCCATCACCAACTCCCGGAGGTCACCCAGACTCATACCCATCGAGTCAGTGATGCCATCCAGCCATCTCATCCTCTGTCGTCCCCTTCTCCTCCTGCCCTCAATCCCTCCCAGCATCAGAGTCTTCTCCAATGAGTCAACTCTTCGCATGAGGTGGCCAAAGTACTGGAGTTTCAGCTTTAGCATCATTCCTTCCAAAGAAATTCCAGGATTGATCTCCTTCAGAATGGACTGGTTGGATCTCCTTGCAGTCCAAGGGACTCTCAAGAGTCTTCTCCAACACCACAGTTCAAAAGCATCAGTTCTTCGGCGCTCAGCCTTCTTCACAGTCCAGCTCTCACATCCATACATGACCACAGGAAAGACCATAGCCTTGACTAGGCGAACCTTTGTTGGCAAAGTGATGTCTCTGCTTTTGAATATGCTATCTAGGTTGGTCATAACTTTGCTTCCTCCCTTCCCTTTTGAACCTCCCTCCCACATCCTGCCCCATCCCACCCCTCTAGATTGATACAGAGGCCCTGTTTGAGTTTCCTGAGCCATATAGCGAATTCCTGTTGGCTATCCGTGGGGTCACAAAGAGTCTGACACGACTGAGCAACTGAACTGAACTGAATTGAACGTAAGTTTCCATGTAACTCTTTCCATACATCTCACCCTCTCCTCCACTCCCCACATGCCCATAAGTCTATTCTCTGTCTGTTTCTCCCTTGCTGCCTTGTAAATAAATTCCTCAGTACCACTTTCTAGATTCTGTATATGTGTGTTAGAATGCAATATTTAGCTTTCTCTTTCTGACTTACTTCACTCTGTATAATAGATTCTAGACTCATCCACCTCATTAGGACTGACCCAAATGCATTCCTTTTCATAGTTGAGTAATATTCCATTGTGTATATGTACCACAGGTTCTTTATCCATTCATCTGTAGATGGACATCTAAGTTGCTTCCATGTTCTAGCTATTGCAAATAGTGCTGCAATGAACAATGGGATTCATGTTTCTTTTTCAATTTTGGTTTCCTCAGGGTATAGGCCTAGGAGTGGGATTGCTGGGTCATATAGTGGTTTTACTCACAGTTTTTTTAAGGAATCTCCATACCATCTATCATAGTGGCTGTATCAGTTTACATTCCCACCAACAGTGCAAGAGAGTTCCATTTTCTCCACACCCTCTCCAGCATTTATTGTTTGTAGACTTTTTTTTTTTTTTAAAGTGTTTGTAGACTTTTTGATGATGGCCATTCTGACCAGTGTGAGGTGATATCTCATTGTAGTTTTGATTTGCATTTCTTTAATACTGAGCAGTGTTGAGCATCTTTTCATATATTTGTTAGCCATCTGTATGTTTTCTGTGGAGAACTAAGTCTTTTTCCCCCTTTTTGATTGGGTTGTTTGTTTTTCTGGCATTAAGTTGTATGAGCTTGTATATTTTGGAAATTAATCCTTTGTCAGTTGTTTCATTTGATATTATTTTGTCCTATTCTGAGGATCGGAGAAGGCAATGGCACCCCACTCCAGTACTCTTGCCTGGAAAATCCCACGGACGGAGGAGCCTGGTAGGCTGCAGTCCATGGGGTCGCTAAGAGTCGGACACGACTGAGCGACTTCACTTTCTCTTTTCACTTTCATGCATTGGAGAAGGAAATGGCAACCCACTCCAGTGTTCTTGCCTGGAGGATCCCAGGGACGGGGAAGCCTGGTGGGCTGCCGTCTATGGGGTCACACAGAGTCGGACACGACTGAAGTGACTTAGCATAGCATTCTGAGGATTGTCTTTTCACCTTGCTTATAGTTTCCTTTGCTGTGCAAAAGCTTTTAAGTTTAATCAGGTCTCACTTGTTTACTTTTGTTTTTATTTCCATGACTCTAGGAGATGGGTCATAGAGGATTTTGCTTTGATTTATGTCATCAAGTTGGCACCCCACTCCAGTACTCTTGCCTGGAAAATCCCATGGACGGAGGAGCCTGGTGGGCTGCAGTCCATGGAGTTGCTAAGAGTCGGACACGACTGAGCGACTTCACTATGTCATGGAGTGTTCTGCCTGTTTTCCTCTAAGAGTTTGATAGTCTCTGATCTTACTTTTAGGTCTTTAATCCATTTTGAGTTTATCTTTGTGTACGGTGTTAGGAAGTACTCTAATTTAATTCTTTTACATGTAGCTGTCCAGTTTTCCCATCCCCATTTATTGGAGAGGCTGTCTTTGCCCCGTTGTATATTCTTGTCTCTTTGTCAAAAATAAGGTACCCATAGGTGCATAGGTTTGTTTCTGGGCTTTCTATCTTGTTCCACTGGTCTATATTTCTGTTTTTGTACCAGTGCCATACTGTCTTGATGACTGTAGCTTTATAGTGTAATCTGAAGTCAGGAAGGTTGATTCCTCCAGCTCTATTCTTTCTCAAGACTACTTTGATTATTTGGGATCTTTTATGTTTCCATATGAATTGTGAAATATTTTGTTCTAGTTCCATGAAAAAGGCCATCGGTAATTTGATAGGGGTTGCATTGAATCTGTAGATTGCATTTGGTAGTATAGACATTTTCACAATATTGATTCTTCCTACCCAGGAACATGGCATATCTCTCCATCTATTTATGTTGTCTTTGATTTCTTTCATTAGTGTCTTATAATTTTCTGTGTACAGTTCTTTTGTCTTCTTAGGTAAGTTTATTCCTAGATATTTAATTCTTTTTGTTGCAATGGTATGGGATTGATTCTTTAATTTCTCTTTCTGATTTTTCATTTTCAGTATATAGAAATGCAAGTGATTTCTGTGTATTGATTTTGTATCCTGCACCTTTGCTAAGTTTACTGATTAGCTCTAGTGTTTTTCTGATAGTATCTTTAGGATTTTCTATGTACAGTATCATGTCATCTGCAAACATTGAGAGCTTTACTTCTTTTCCTCTCTGCTGCTGCTGCTGCTAAGTTGCTTCAGTCGTGTCCAACTCTGTGACTCCATAGACAGCAGCCCACCATGCTCCCTCATCCCTGGGATTCTCCAGGTAAGAACACTGGAGTGGATTGCCATTTCCTTCTCCAATGCATGAAAATGAAAAGTGAAAGTGAAGTTGCTCAGTCGTGTTCAACTCTTAGTGAACCCATGGACTGCAGCCTACCAGACTCCTCCATCCATGGGATTTTCCAGGCAAGAGTACTGGAGTGGGGGGCCATTGCCTTCTCTGCTTTTCCTATCTGGATTACTTTTATTTATTTTTCTTCTCTGATTACTGTAGCTAAGACTTCCAGAACTATGTTGAATAATAGTGGTGAAAGTGGACACCCTTGTCTTGTTCCTGATCTTAGGGGGAATGCTTTCAGGTTTTTACCATTGAGAATAATGTTTACTTTGGCTTATCAGATACGGCCTTTACTACGTTGAGGTAGGTTCCTTCTGTGCCCATTTTTTGAAGAGTTTTGATCATAAATCGGTGCTAAATTTTGTCAAAGGCTATTTCTGCATCTATTGAGATTATCATATGCTTTTTAATCTTTCAATTTGTCAATACAGTGTATCACATTGATTGATTTGCATATATTGAAGAATCCTTGCATTCTTGGAATAAACACAACTTGATCAGGTGTATGAGCTTTTTGATGTGTTGCTGAATTCTGTTTGCTAACATTTTGTTGAGGATTTTTGCATCTATTTTCATCAGTGTTTGATATTGGCCTGTAGTTTTCTTTTTTGTGTTGTCTTTGTCTGTATTGGTATCAGGTTGATGGTGGCCTTGTAGATTGAGTTTGGAAGGGTTCCTTCCTCTGAAATTTTTTTTTATTCTGTTTTTTTTTTTTTTTTTTTTTTTAAGGCAGCCATGAGAAAAGGGCTTTTATTAAGGTTTCTTTTTATTTACTTTACAATATTGTATTGGTTTTGCCATACATCAACATGAATCCTCCACAGGTGTACACGTGTTCCCCATCCTGAATCCCCCTCCCACCTCCCTCCCTGTACCATCCCTCTGGGTCATCCCAGTGCACCAAGCATCCTGTATCCTGCATCAAACCTGGACTGGCAATTCATTTCTTATATGATATTATACATGTTTTCAATGCCATTCTCCCAAATCATCCCACCCTCTCCCTCTCCCACAGAGTCCAAAAGACTGTTCTATACATCTGTGTCTCTTTTGTTCTCTCACATACAGGGTTATTGTTACCGTCTTTCTAAATTCCATATATATGCGTTAGTATACTGTATTGGTGTTTTTCTTTCTGGCTTACTTCACTCTGTATAATAGGTTCCAGTTTCATCCACCTCATTAGAACTGATTCAAACGTATTCTTTTTAATGGCTGAGTAATACTCCATTGTGTATATGTACCACTGCTTTCTTATCCATTCGTCTGCTGATGGATATCTAGGTTGCTTCCGTGTCCCTGTTATTATAAACAGTGCTGTGATGAACATTGGGGTACACGTGTCTCTTTCAATTCTGGTTTCCTCAGTGTGTATGCCCAGCAGTGGGATTGCTGGGTCATATGGCAGTTCTATTTCCAGTTTTTTAAGGAATCTCCACACTGTTCTCCATAGTGGCTGTACTAGTTTGCATTCCCACCAACAGTGTAAGAGGGTTCCCTTTTCTCCACACCCTCTCCAGCATTTATTGCTTGTAGACTTTTGGATTGCAGCCATTCTGATTGGCATGAAATGGTACCTCATTGTGGTTTTGATTTGCATTTCTCAGATAATGAGTGATGTTGAGCATCTTTTCATGTGTTTGCTAGCCATCTGTATGTCTTCTTTGGAGAAATGTCTATTTAGTTCTTTGGCCCATTTTTTGATTGGGTGGTTTATTTTTCTGGAATTGAGCTGCAGGAGTTGCTTGTGTATTTTTTATATTAGTTGTTTGTCAGTTGCTTTATTTGCTATTATTTTCTCCCATTCTGAAGGCTGTCTTCTCACCTTGCTTATAGCTACCTTTGTTGTGCAGAAGCTTTTTAATTTTAATTAGGTCCCATTTGTTTATTTTTGCTTTTATTTCCAATATTCTTGGAGGTGGGTCATAGAGGATCCTGCTGTAATGTATGTCAGAGAGAGTTTTGCCTATATTCACGTCTAGGAGTTTTATAGTTTCTGGTCTTACTTTTAGATCTTTAATCCATTTTGAGTTTATTTTTGTGTATCATGTTAGAAAGTGTTCTAGTTTCATTCTTTTACAAGTGGTTGACTAGTTTTCCCAGCACCACTTGTTAAAGAGATTGTCTTTTCTCCATTGTATATTATTGCCTCCTTTGTCAAAGATAAGGTGTCCATAGGTGCATGGATCTATCTCTGGACTTTCTATTTTGTTCCATTGATCTATATTTCTGTCTTTGTGCCAGTACCATACTGTCTCGATGACTGTGGCTTTGTAGTGGAGCTTGAAGTCAGGCAGGTTGATTCCTCCAGTTCCATTTTTCTTTCTCAAGATTGCTTTGGCTATTCGAGGTTTTTTGTATTTCCATACAAATTGTGAAATTATTTGTTTTAGCTCTGTGAAAAATATCATTGGTAGCTTGATAGGGATTGCATTGAATCTATAGATTGCTTTGGGTAGTATACTCATTTTCACTATATTGATTCTTCCCATCCATGAACATGGTATATTTCTCCATCTATTAGTGTCCTCTTTGATTTCTTTCACCAGTGTTTTATAATTTGCTATATACAAGTGTTTAGTTTCTTTAGGTAGATATATTCCCAAGTATTTTATTCTTTTTGTTGCAATGGTGAATGGAATTGTTATTTCTTTTTCTATTTTCTTATTATTAGTGTATAGGAATGCAAGGGATTTCTGTGTGTTGATTTTATATCCTACAACTTTACTATTTTGAAAGAGTTTTAAAAGGATAGGCATTAGCTCTTCTCTAAATGTTTGATAGAATTCTCCTGTGAAGCCATCTGGTCCTGGGCTTTTGTTTTTTGGGAGATTTTTGATCACAGCTTCAATTTCAGTGCTTGTAATTGTGTTGCTCATAATGTCTATTTCTTCCTGGTCCAGTCTTGGAAGACTGAACTTTCCTAAGAATCTTCCATTACTTCCAGGCTATCCATTTTATTGCCATATAGTTGTTCATAGTAGTCTCATATTATCCTCTGTATTTCTGCATTGTCTGTTGCAACCTCTCCTTTTTCATTTCTAATTTTGTTGATTTGATTCTTCTCTCTTTTTCTTGATAAGTCTAGCTAAAGTCTTGTCAATTTTGTTTATCTTCTCAAAGAACCAGCTTTTAGTTTTATTAATCTTTACTATTGTTTCACTTCTTTTTCATTTCTTTCTGCTCTGATCCTTATGATTTCTTTCCTTCTAATTCTGGAGATGTTTTGTTATTTTTCTTCCAGTTGTTTCAGGTGTAAAGTTAGGTTGTCTATTTGATGTTCTTCTTGTTTCTTGAGGTAGGATTGTATTGCTATAAACTTCCCTCTTAGAGCTGCTTTTGCTGCATCCCATAGGTTTTGAGTTGCCATCCTTTCATTGTTATTTGTTTCTAGAATTTTTTTTATTTCCTTTTTGATTTCTTCAGTAACCTCTTGGTTATTTAGAAATGTATTGTTTAATATCCATGTGTTTGTGTTTCTTACAGTTTTTTTCCCCTTGTAATTGATATCTAGTCTCGTAGCATTGTGCTCAGAGAAGACGCTTGATATGATTTCAATTTTCTTAAATTTCCTGAGGTTTGATTTGTGACTCAAGATGTGGTCTATCCTGGAGAATGTTCCATGTGCACTTGAGAAGGTGTATTCTTCTGTATTTGGATGGAATGTCCTGAAGATATCAATGAGATCCATCTCATCTAATATATCATTTAAGACCTGTGTTTCCTTATTAATTTTCTATTTTGATGATCTGTCCTTTGCTGTGAGTGGGGTGTTAAAGTCTCCTACCATTATTGTGTTACTGTCAATTTCTCCTTTTATGTCTGTTAGTGTTTGTCTTATGCATTAAGGTGCTCCTATATTGGTTGCATAGATACTTGCAATTGTATATCTTCCTCTTGGATTGATCCCTTGATCATTATGTAGTGTTCTTCTTTATCTTTTCTAATCTTCTTTATTTTAAGGTCTATTTTGTCTGACATGAGGATTGCTACTCCAGCTTTCTTTTGCTTCCCATTTGCATGGAATATATCTTTTCATCCTTTAACTTTCAGTCTATAGGTGTCTTGAGGTCTGAAGTGGGTTTCTTGTAGATAGCATATATATGGGTCTTGTTTTTGTATCCACTCAGCCAGTCTGTGTCTTTTGGTTGGGACATTTAATCCATTTACATTTAAAGTAATTATTGATACATATGTTCCTCTAGCCATTTTCTTAATAGTTTGGGGTTGCTTTGGAGATCTTTTTACTTCTATTGTATTTCTTGACTGCTGCTGCTTCTAAGTCGCTTCAGTCATGTCCGACTCTGTGCGACCCCATAGACGGAAGCCCACCAGGCTCCCCCGTCCCTGGGATTCTCCAGGCAAGAACACTGGAGTGGGTTGCCATTTCCTTCTCCAATGCATGAAAGTGAAAAGAGAAAGTGAAGTCGCTCAGTCGTGTCCGACTCTTCGCGACCCCATGGACTGGAGCCTACCAGGCTCCTCCATCCATGGGATTTTCCAGGCAAAAGTACTGGGGTGGGGTGCCATTGCCTTCCCCATTTCTTGACTATACATGTCCTTTTAGCATTTGTTGTAAAGTTGGTTTGGTGGAGCTGAATTCTCTTAACTTTTGCTTCTTTTGCTGAAAGAAGCTTTTGCTGAAAAACTTATTTCTCCATCAATTTTGAGTGAGATCCTTGCTGGGTACTGTAATTTGGTTGTAGATTTTTCCCTTTCAGTGCTTTAAATATATCCTGCCATTTCCTTCTGACCTGCAGAGTTTCTGATGAAAGATCAGCTGTTAAGCTTATGGGGTTTCCATTGTATGTTACTTCTTGCTTCTCCCTTGTTGCTTTTAATATTCTTTCTTTGTGTTTAGTCTTTGTTTGATTATTATGTGTCTCGGCATGTTTCTCCTTGGGTTTATCCTGTATGGGACCCTTTGTGCCTCTTGAACTTGATTGACTATTTCCTTTTCCATGTTGGGGAAATTTTCAGCTATAATCTCTTCAAAAATTTTCTCATACCCTTTCTTTTTCTCTTCTTCTGGGACCCCTATAATTCGAATGTTGGTGCATTTGGTATTGTCCCAGAGGTCTCTGAGACTATCCTTAGTTCTTTTCATCCTTTTTACTTTATTCTGCTCTTCAGAAGTTATTCCCATCATTTTATCTTCCAGCTCATTGATTCATTCTTCTGCTTCAGATATTCCGCTCTTGATTCCTTCTAGAGTATTTTTAATTTCAGTAATTATGTTGTTTGTCTCTGTATGTTTATTCTTTAATTCTTCTAGGTCTTTGTTAATTTATCCTTGCATTTTCTCCATTTTGTGTTCAAGGTTTGTTGTTTTTTTTTTTTATCATCTTTACTATCCTTATTCTGAATTCCTTTTCAGGTAGCTTGCCTATTTCCTCTTCATTTATTTGGACTTCTGTGTTTCTGGTTTGTTCCTTCATTTGTATAGTATTTCTTTGCCTTTTCATTATTTTTTTTTAACTCATTGTTTTTGATGTCTCTTTTTCCCAGGCTTCAAGGTTGAATTCTTTCTTCCCTTTGGTTTCTGCCCTCCTAAGGTTGGTCCAGTGGTTTGTGTAAGCTTCAGATAGGGTGAGATTTGTGCTGAGTTTTTGTTTGTTTTTCCTCCGATGGGCAAGGCTGAATGAAGTGGTAATCTTGTTTGCTGATGATTCGGTTGGTATTTTTGTTTTGTTTGCTGTTAGGCATACTGGTAGTTGGATGATGCTGGGTCTTGTATTCAGCTGGTTTCCATTGTGTGAGTTTTCACTATTTGATACTCCCTATGGTTAGTTCTCTGGTAGTCTAGGGTCTTGGAGTCAGTGCTCCCACACTAAAGGCTCAGGGCTTGATTTCTGGTCAGGAATGAAGATTCCACAAGTGGTTTGTTGTGGCATTAAGTGAAATTAAAACAAATATCTAAAAATGAGAAACCAAAGATGAACCCCAGGCAAATCACAGTTACAAAATCAGGCAAATAATAATAAAAATATTGGAATATACACATATACATATTCACCCATGAGCAAAGTGAAAACAGTCCAACAAAAATAAAGTGAAGTAGATTGCCCTAGTGAATAAAGTAAATCAAAAATTATATTTATCAGTTAAGAACAAAACTAACTAAAGCACTAAGTGGAAAACAAAACTAAAGCAAGGTGCCAAGTGGGGAATAAAGCAATGAAAACAGAACTAACAAATAGGTTGAGAGGAAAGGAAAAGGAAGAACGAAAGAACAGATACACAAATTTAAATATAGGTAGATGAAGAAGATTTATATGCATCAAAGATTAACTGCAAGGGGAAAAGAACAGTAGGAAAGGCAAGCAAAGGAATAAATGTAGAAAAAATACAATAGATATTTTTTAATTAAAATTATAAAAAGAGTAAAGAAAGAAAAAAGGAAGAAGAAAGAAAAAAGGAAAACTCCACAGAACTGCAAAACCCAAAGTAGAGGCAGAGGTTTATAGCAACAATAAAAAGTGTGACTGAATATATACATATGCATATACACCCATCAGTTCAGTGCAGTTCAACCACTCAGTTATGTCCAATTCTTTGTGACCCCATGGACTGCAGCACACCAAGCCTCCTTGTCCATCACCAACTCCTGGAGTTTACACAAACTCATGTCCATTGAGTCAGTGATGCCATCCAACCATCTCATCCTCTGTCATCCCCTTCTCCTCTCGTGTTCAATTTTTACCAGCATCAGGTCTTTTCCAATGAATTGGTTCTTTGCATCAGGTGCCCAAAGTATTGGAGTCTCAGCTTCAGCATCAGTCCTTTCAATGAACACTCAGGACTGATTTCCTTTAGGATGGACTGGTTTGGTCTCCTTGCTGTCCAAGGGACTCTCAAAGGTCTTCTCTAACACCACAGTTCAAAAGCATCAATTCTTCAGCACTCAGATTTCTTTATAGTCCAACTCTCACATCCATACATGACTACTGGAAAAACTATAGCTTTGACTAGATGGACCTTTGTTGGCAAAGTAATGTCTCTGGTTTTTAATAAGCTGTCTAAATTGGTCATAACTTTTCTTCCAGGGAGCAATTATCTTTCATAATCAAACAGTCCAACAAAAATAAATTACAATAAATCATTCAGGTGAACAAAGGAAACCAAAAATTATATCTACCAGAACAGAACTAACTAAAGCACAAACTGGAAAACAAAGCTAGAGCAAGGTGCCAGTTGGGGAATTAAGCTATGAAAATAAAAGTAGCAAATACGTTGAGAGGAAAGGAAAGAAAGAAAAGAAAGGAAGAATAGAAAAGCAAAGTTAAATAGAGGTAGAGGAAGAAGATTTATATACATTAAAGATTAACTTCAAGGGGAAAAGAGCAATCAGATCAGATCAGTGGCTCAGTCGTGTCCAACTCTTTGAGACCCCATGAACCGCAGCATGCCAGGCCTCCCTGTCCATCACCAGCTCCCGGAGGTCACTCAGACTCACATCCATCAAGTCAGTGATGCCATCCAGCCATCTCATCCTCTGTCGTCCCCTTCTCCTCCTGCCCCCAATCCCTCCCAGCATCAGAGTCTTCTCCAATGAGTCAACTCTTCGCATGAGGTGGCCAAAATACTGGAGTTTCAGCTTTAGCATCAGAAAAGATGCTATAGATGCTTTAGCATCAGAAAAGAGCAATAGGAAAAGCAAACAAAGGAATAAATGTAGAAAAAATAATAATAGGTTTAAAAAATTAAAAAAAGAGAAAAGAAAAAAAAAGGAAACTCCACAGAACTGCAAAAGCCCAATGTAGAGGCAGAGGTTTATAACAGCAATAAAAAAATGTGACTGAGGAAAAAAAATCTCAAAAGCTTAATTAGATTTCATCAGATCAGATCAGTCGCTCAGTCGTGTCTGATTCTTTGCAACCCCATGAATCGCAGCACACCAGGTCTCCCTGTCCATCACCAACTCCTGGAGTTCACTCAGACTCACGTCCATTGAGTCAGTGATGCCACCCAGCCATCTCATCCTCTGTTGTCCCCTTCTCCTCTTGCCCCCAATCCCTCCCAGCGTCAGAGTCTTCTCCAATGAGTCAACCCTTCGCATGAGGTGGCCAGAGTCCTGGAGTGTCAGCTTTAGCATCATTCCTTCCAAAGAAATCCCAGGGCTGATCTCCTTCAGAATGGACTGGTTGGATCTCACTGCAGTCCAAGGGACTCTCAAGAGTCTTCTCCAACACCACAGTTCAAAAGCATCAATTCTTCGGCGCTCAGCCTTCTTCACAGTCCAACTCTCACATCCATACATGACCACAGGAAAAACCAGAGCCTTGACTAGACAAACCTTTGTTGGCAAAGTAATGTCTCTGCTTTTGAATATGCTATCTAGGTTGGTCATAGCTTTCCTTCCAAGGAGTAAGCGTCTTTTAATTTCATGGCTGCAGTCACCATCTGCAGTGATTTTGGAGCCCAGAAAAATAAAGTCTGACACTGTTTCTACCGTAGTACCAATAAAATCGACAACTACAACAAAGGGGGTGGGGGGGGAATCCAAAAGAATCAACAGAACAAGTCAAAACATAAGAATAATAAATGTTTTTCTTAAGTCACTGCTGTCAGAGTCCTTTCCCTCTTGACCTGCTGTGGGAACAGCTTAGATTCTAATCTGGTCCTACTCCTATGTGTTCTTGCCTTCAATGTCCACAGCTATCAGAACTAGTGCATTTTCTTTTGTGGGAGCTCTCAATGACCTTTTATATATTCCATAGACACAGAGTCTAACTAGTTGATCATGTGGATTTAATCCGTATCTTGTAAAGCTGGTGGGAAGGTTTGGGTCTTCTTCCTTAGCCACCCTTGGGTTTCAATTGTGATTTTATTCCCACTGAGGGCAGGTCCAGTCCTACTAACACTCCTGTTTTCCCCCTAGTTCCTTCATCTTACCGAGTTTTACTTGGTTCGATATATTCTTTTCCTCTGGACAGGTACTCCTGTCCACTCTCAGCTGGTGTTCTGCATGCACTTCTGAGACTGAAGGTGTATTCTGAGCGGTGGAGAGAGATGTACTCCACGTCCACCTACTCCTCCGCCATCTTATTCACCAACACTTTATATTTTAATTTCATAGTACCTTGAATGGATTAATGAATTTAATTATTTTAGATTTTGATTTATCTTCCTACAGACTAGCCTTGCTTTGTCTTCTAGATTTATTTTTTTTGGACTTTGATGTAAGTCTGGAGGGAATATATGAGCAACTTCTAAAATATTGACATTCTCATCTACATTGCTTCCTATATTTTTATTTTTCTTTTATTTTTGATGGTGTTTGAAAAGTAATAATAATGATAGCTTCCATTTTTGAGTCTTAATTCCAGAAACTACACTAATGAGGTAACATATGTTATTTCATTTAATTCTTGGAATAACCCCAAGAGGTTGATATTATTTTTCTCATTTTACTGTTCAGGAAGCAGACAGTTAAGGAAATCCAGAAACTTGCTCAGGGTCACACATCAGTGATAAAATCAGGGCTTGAGTTCATATTTATCTGATTCCAAATCAATGAGATCATAATATCTTGCCTTCTTGTCTTCTTATATACGGACTCATTCCAAGAGATTAATTTGGTCATCTATCCAACCAGTCCATTCTGAAGGAGATCAGCCCTGGGATTTCTTTGGAAGGAATGATGCTAAAGCTGAAACTCCAGTACTTTGGCCACCTCATGTGAAGAGTTGACTCATTGAAGAAGACTTGAATGCTGGGAGGGACTAGGGGCAAGAGGAGAAGGGGACGACAGAGGATGAGATGGCTGGATGGCATCACTGACTTGATGGATGTGAATCTGAGTGAACTCTGGGAGTTGGTGATGGACAGGGAGGCCTGGCGTGCTGCGATCCATGGGGTTGCAAAGAGTTGGACACGACTGAGCCACTGATCTGATCTGATCCGATCCAGTCATGTCAAACAGTTTTCAAATATCTTCTGTATTGAATAGTTTGTATAAACCACAAAAGATGAAAGGCCAGCAGAAATAAATAGAATATTCTTCACACTTATAAGGATTTTTCTGGGCAAGAATTTGAGTCATTTTTAATTTTTTCCATGAAATGGGACTGTAGATAAATATATACTTCTTTTTTTGTTTTTTACCTTCCTTAATGTATCAGTCAGCATAGTCTGGGTTATGCTGCAGCAACAAATAATCCCAGAAATCAGTGATTTAAAGCAAAGTTAATTTAACACCCAAGATGTTCATCCCCTGGAGGAGGAAATGGCAATCCACTGAAGTATTGTTGCCTGGCAGTCTACAGTCCATAGGGTTGCAAAGAATCAGACATAGCTGACTGGCTGACTATGCACTTTCATCCCCTGAGGCTGGTGTAAGGGCTCTGTTCCACGTTGTCATCATTTTCACTCTGGGACACACCAGAACATTTATGGTCACTGTGGAAGAAGAAAACAAGAGCTGTATAAAATGGCAACCCATCCCAGTGTTCTTGCCTGGAGAATCCCAGGGAGGGGGGAGCCTGGTTGGCTGCCGTCTATGGGGTCTCATAGAGTTGGACACGACTGAAGTGACTTAGCGGCAGGGTCTCACTAGGTTGAGGAATTGCTCTAACCAGAAAGTTATACACACATATATTCACAGCATATTGGCCAGAGCTAGTCATATCCCACCACAGAGGAGCCAGGATGGGCAGTCCTCCAGAAGGTGGAATTGCTGAGAAGGAGGAAGAATTAGAATATTTGGAAACCAGCGCTGATGACTACCACATTTACGGTAATGTAAGAATTCATAGTCTAATATATGGTAGGACTTTAAAACCAGAGAACATTTTATGTCTGATATGTGTCATTGCTTTATCAGTGTCACGGAATTCTATTGAGAAATGTGGTAATTTCAAGATTGTCTCCAAATCCCTTCATCCAGGATCTCCTAAAGGGAAAGGAAAAAGTATTTAATGGAAAGTTTATTTGAGTTTTTGTTTTTTTAATCTTTAGAGAAGGGCTTCAGCCAGTTACTCTGAAGGGACAGCTTGAAACAGACCAGTACTACCATCAAGAACCAATAAAAGCTGGATTATGTTGGCCTGTGTACATGTTTGTGCACATGTGCGTGCACACACACAGAGTGTAACTCTGAGTAAAGAGTTACTAAAATGAACTTGAACTGAGGGTCTAATATCTTGTAGAAAAGGACACTAATTGAAGAGAATCTGACATTCATTATACAGCTGAAGGACAGTTTAGTTATTGGGAATATGTTGGCAGATAATAGCCAGACTAGAGCAGTGAGAAGACTATAAACAAGTGGTTTGTGATAAATTAAAATGAACATAAACAAATGAAAGTAAATACAAAACAACGGATGATGTTCAGGAAGTAGAAGTCTCACATCACAAAAAAAAGACAATTCACCCCAAGTTGAAATTTTAGTTTGATATAATCTAAATGAAAATCACAGCAAATTTGTATTTACATATGTAGAAATTGACAAGTTGACATTAAAATGTATGTAGAAATGCAAAAGGTCAAGATTAGCCGAGTTTTATATTCAAGAAGAACAAAAGTAGTGGACTTACATGGTTAGATTTCAAAACTTATTATAAAGCTACAGCTACTGAGACAATATGTATCAGTGCAAAAAAAGAAGTTAAACAGTCTGAATTAGTACAGTCTCTTGGAAAATAGATGAATAGTAAGAAAAAATACTTCTGATACTTTTATATCTTTATTTTGATTTGTCTCCTTGTTGAGTATAAATATAGAAACTAGAAAAGATAAATTTAGGAGCTTTAAAGAAAAACTTTTTTTTGAACAAGGTCATCAATTTTTTGAAATGCTTTATCATTGCATGTTTCTGTACTAAATAATAATATTTATTATGTATTTTCTGTACAGTACTTCTTATGTCCTTTCTGTACAATATTTATTATGTACTTTATATACTAAATAATAATAATGACAACAGTAACTAATAATGCTAATTCTTTACAATTCTATGACACATTAGTGCTCAAAGCACATGGTATCAGTTTAATTTTGCCCCTTTACATTAAGAAAAAAAATGAGGCAATTCAATGTTGATCTGTTCTCACAATAACTCTGTAAAGTAGGACTGGAAAGACTGACTCTACTTCCTGTTAAGAGATGAGAAAACTATGATGCAGGGGCCATTAACCTACTTGTCGGTTATCACATATCTAGGAAAGTACAGACCAAGGGCTGAGAAGAAAATATTGTGACATTGATGCTGGTATTTCCCACTAACTTCATCTTCTCCCTCTCTGTCTTGGATTTAGAAAGCTTAGGATCGTCAGTTTCAGGTCAGGCCTGGTAGAGAAAGAACACTAATAAAAAGAGTTGTGCGACGGGGCAAAGTCAAGCTGACACGGCTGGAGAGTTGGATAGAGGCAAGATTGGGCTTCAGTGTCCAGAACCAAACTATAAGCCAAGAAACTGAAGGTGGGTAGTCATTGTACCTTAGTTGTTATTGATTTAAAAAAAAAAAAAAAAACATGATATGAAGAAAATATAGAACAAGCTATTGAAAATGCAGTCTCAAGAGAACACATCTGTTTCTTAAAATTTCCACTCTTTTATGAAACCAAAACTGATAATCTTCTAACATCTCCCTGCTTCCCTTCTAGTCCTGTTTCTCTGGGAAATTATTTGCAGAGTTACACTGTAAACATTTTGTGTTTCCTTGTGTAGTAGCTGGAGTTAAAGGATCATGTGAAGGTAATTTCAACTCTGCATTGAAATTCAAGAGAGTCAGTGAAGACCCCTCAGACTTCCAAATGCCTGATCCTGGTGACTATCCTCAAAGTGCCTTGACGGCACATATCTGAACTCATAATTTCCTCTCTCTCTCCATTTCATTGCCCTCTGCCTACACTTTAATGGGCTGGGCTAGGAAATGATGTGACAGTTAATCACATATCTTCCTTGAATCCACTGACTTGATGATCACAAGATGAACGAGTTGGAGTACTCTGGCACCATTGCTGAGATACTCTGATTTCATTCTCCATGGGTGAGAAAAACACTTTGACTGGTTGGACCTCCTTTAGCTCCCTCCCTCCCTCCCCAATGAGTTCTTCCTCTCTCTAATCTCCGATTCTCATCATTACTCATTGGCTCCAGAGACTAGAATTGATCTTGTATCCCATCTCTATAAAATTCCATTTCCCTACTAGTTCCCATCTCAGAGATGGGATCACTCCCTACAGCCCAGAAGGGTCTTTCCTTCCTCCACATTCTTGAGATTTCCTGTTTTCTCGCCACCTCTCTGATAAGCCCTAGGAATGAGGGCTACATGTACAACCACATAGATCAATGCTAAGTTCTTACTCTGAGACCTCTCACTGGAACTGGTGTTATCTGAATTGTGATGGCAAGGAACAGAAATAAATGAATGGTGGCTCAGAAATACAGTCATTTTATTATCTTCCATAAAATTTGGAGGTAGATGATTTTATCTTTGGTGTAGCAGATGGTTTGTGTCCTCAAGGACTCAAATTCTTTCTCTCCTGCCTTCACTGAGATCTTTGGCCAGTTGGCTTTTTGTCTTCAGACTTTCATCTCATGGTCATAAGAAGGCTGCTATAGCTCCATTGTTGTTTCAGTTAGCCAAGCAGGAAGGAAGGTATTAACACAAAAAATATTCTCCTCAAGAAGCTGTCTTTTGATTCAGAACACGAAGGTTCTCCAGTGTATTTCTCTTTGTGTCTCAAGGTGAAGAACAAAGCCATGTGCCCATCTCTTGTTGATCACTGGTGAAGGGGATTAGAATTCTCATGACTGGTCTAGGCTAATAAAGATTCATGCTAAACTGAGAAATGGCCTCACTTCCTGGGGATGAAGGAAGTTACCTCTGTTCAACATTTTCAAACAAATTTGGGAGGAAGCAGCTACTGGGTAAAGTCTGGACCCAGTTGGGCTTTGCATGCAGTCGTCTGCTGCTAGAGGGTGAATTCAACTCTGTCTTCTCCTTTGTCTTGACCACTGCCCACAGCTAGTACAAAATGAGCATACAAAGCTTGCATGCATCATGCATGAAAGAATGAACACATGAGTGAATGAATGAGTGAGTGATTGTGTGCATCCTTTTCTTACTCATGGAAGACTTACCAGAACCTTCCTCTTTATCCTAGTATTTGTCTCTACAAAGAGGCTATTTTGAGTTCCGTTGTCATGACTAGTCTTGCATTTTATCATTCCGCCTTCTCTATAATTCTTTACTCTCTGACTTCCAGGAAGCTTGTCTCTATCATGTTCCTTTTTCTTCAGCAGGCTTCCCCTCATCAAATCCTTTCCCTTTCTTCACTGCTTTTCCCTGTTGGCTGTGTTCTCCCTGACACTAGTCTAATGTTTCTCATTTTTTAAAGGTCAGGTGTGTTGATGTATAATTCAAATGTATTAAAATTCACCATTTTTTCAGTGTGCAATTTAATGAGTTTTGCCAAAAAAAAAAAAAAAAACAAAACAAAACCCTGCAATCACCACCACAAACTAGATTGTGGCTTCCCTGGTAACTCAGTTGTTAAGAGTCTTCCTACAATGAGGGAAACCCGGGTTTGATCCCTGGATTGGGAAGATACCCTGGAAAAGGAAATGGCAACCCAATCCAGTATTCTTGTGTGGAAAATCCCATGGATGGAACAGCTTGGCGGGCTACAGTCCATGGGGTTGCAAAGAGTCAGACACGACTGAGGAACTAACACTTGCACTTTCATCAGACTCAGCAGTCTCCTTTTGCCCCATCTTGCTTCTTTGCAATCAGTTCCTCTCCAGATACCCAGCCCTTGGAAACCACTAGTGTGATCTCTTTTCCCATAGTTTTGCCTTTTTTATAATTTCATATAAATGAAATAATTCAGCAAATGTATTCTCCCACTTTGTTTAGTGCTTGTAAGATATATCCATCTTGTTGCATGTATCAGTAGTATGGGGGTATTTTTTACTGTTGAATAGTATTTGCTTGAATGTATGTACCACAGTTTGTCCGTTCACTAGCTGATGAACATTTGAATTGTTTTCAGTTCTTGGCTGTTATGAATAATGCTGCTATGAACATTCATGAACAAGTCTTTGTGTTGGCAAATATTTTCATCTCCCTTAGTAACTAGTAGTGATGCTGGGTCATTTAGTAAGGTTGTGGTGTGCTTTAGGGGAGCATGGATACATGTATATATATATGGCTGAGTCCCTTTGTTGTCTACCTGAAACTATCACATTGTCAATTTGCTATACTCCAATAAAAAAATAAGAAAATGCCAAACTGTTTGAAAATTAGAGAGTCTAACTTACATTCCTACCATAAAACATGAGGATTCTAGTTTGTTTTTGCTTACATTTATATTTGTCTTTCTTTTTTATTACAAGCATCCTCATGGATGCTATGTTATTGTGGCTTTGTTTTGCATTTCTCTAATGATGTCGAGCATCTTTTTACGTACTTGTTAATCATTTGTATATCAGCTTTGGTGAAATGTCTATTTAAATCTCTTGCCCATTTTTAAACTGAGCTTTTAGTATTCAAGTTATAATTTTCATGAGTTTGTTATATATTTTGGTTGCAAGTCTTTTATTACATATGTGATTTGCAAATATATTCAGGCAATCTGTGTGGCATGTCTTTCTGTTTTCACTGTAGTGTCTTAAGTGTGGAAGATTTTTGCATTTCTTTTTAAAATGTATTTACCTTTAAGTACATGGGGTTTCCCTTGTAGCTCAGTCGGTAAAGAATCTGCCTGCAGTGCAGGAGACCCGGGTTCAATCCCTGGGTTGGGAAGATCCCCTGGAGAAGGAAATGGCAACCCACTCCAGTATCCTTGCCTGGAAAATCTCATGGACAGAGGAGCCTGGTGGGCTGCAGTCCATGGGGTCGCAAAGAGTTAGGCATGACTGAGCAACTAACACTTACCTTTAATTGGAAGAGAAGTGCTTTGCAATATTGAGTTGGTTTCTGCCATATAGCAACACGAATTAGCCACAGGCATACATATGCCCCCTCCCTCTCGAACCTTTCTCCCACCTCCCACCCCACCCCATCCCTCTAGGTCATCACAGAGCACTGGGTTTGAGCTCCTGAGTCATACAGCAAACTCCCGCCGGCTATCTATTTTACATATGGTAATATATGTAATACAGTAATGCTACTCTTTCAATTCGCCCCTTCCTCTCCTTCCCCCATTGTTTCCACAAGTCTGTTCTATATGTCTGCATCTCCAAGCTGTTCTGCAAACAGGATCATCAGTACCATCTTTCTAGATTCCATATATATGTGTTAATATGTATTTGTTTTTCTCTTTCTGGCTTACCTCACTCTGTACAATAGACTCTAGATTCATCCACTTCATTAGAACTGACTCAAATGTGTTCCTTTTCAAGGTTGAATCGTATTCCATTATATATATGCACCACAGTTCTTTGTCCATTCATTGTCAATGGACATCTAGGTTGCTTCCATGTCCTAGCTACTCTAAATAGCGCTGCAATGAACATTGGGGTACATGTGTCTTTTTCAATTTTGGTTTCCTAGGGGTACAGAATCATGAATGTTCTTAATTCTCTTTGGAGGAGAGGATTCTGGCTGAGAAATGAGGGATATTTCTCCTCTCTCTAAATTCTGTGGCAATTCTAGCAGTGGCTGCATCTCCCCTGTGATTCTGGCTCCCAGCTCTGGCAACTCCATTGCTTCCCTTCTTCCTACAACCCTTCTTTTTGCTCATCTCTGGGTAGCCCTGTCATCACTTGGGATGTTCACCTCTTTCAAAGTCTTTGTAGCTAAGTCCCCCTCTTAAAACTACCTGATGGTGGGCTCTATTTTTCTCACTGCATCCTGGATGAAACAGCATTGGTGTTAGACATGCCATCTTAAAACATTTGCAGTGCCTCTCTATTGCTATTTCACACTGTCTGAAATCTTTTATTGACTCCACAATAAAAGAATAAATAAAAGGCTCTTAATCTGACTCTAGATAAACTGAGGGAGCACTGTTTTGCTCACCTCCTCTGACCAGAGGTACTTGTGTTTTTAGTGTGTTTCCCACTCTTACTTGACTACATGCTCATTCCACCTCTCCTAGACTGTGAGTTGGTTCCATGAAGGCAAGGGCCATATGCTGTTTGTGGATTTTATCACCGAATAGCAGCTCGAAGCCAAGTACATGGGATTTGGGTCACGCAGTAGCAGACTGCTTGGTGATGACAGCATCAGAAACATCAAGGTCTGCCCGGTGGAGAATGGGCAGTCTGAGATGAGGCCTCAGGCAGCCAGTGGTTCTTCCAGAAGGTGGTTAGAATAGTCTTTGCCTCTTCAGAGCATAGGGATCCTGATGCTGACAGAAACATCACGAAGAGCTTCAATGCTCTGAGCATTGGGCATTTGATGTGAACGAGATGTGGAACTTCTTTGCTACTCTTGCTTTATTCAGCATCTTCCTCCCTATTTCTCCGTTCACCCTTCACACACCCACACAACCCACCCCCACACACACTCTTTTCTGCCTAGAAAATCCTACTTAAACTCCTAAAAATTCAGTCTTTAGGTTATTTTTTTTTTGGAAAGTCCACCCAAACGAAATCAATGGGTCCTTCTTCTGGGTTCCTCTAAGAATCCAGGCATATTTCTTACAACCACTTAGCACATTGCGTGTAATTAGGTGTTTGTATATCTGTCTCCCTCACCAGACAGATGGTCAGTTTTGTTCATGACTGGCCCACAGTCTGGCACAGAGGACTCTGAGCACACACTCACTGAGTCAGCAAATGCAATTCCTTTCAGTTTGCTATACTTTTCACATAGAGATGTTGTGGTGAAAAACAGAAATAAGAGATTAGCATCTGAACTTTGTTCTCTGCTGGCTACTATCCAGTTGTAGTAGAAGTGTGAGGTGAATCCGGTCATAGTGCCCCAATTCAGCTCGTCTTTTGGACCAAGGAGATAATTTCCCAACTGTCTGTGGCTTGTTTTACTGTTTCCATTAGTCATATGAACCTTCTCAACCCTTACACATCTACATGTTGTGATCGCCGCCCTCCAAGTTTTATTTTGAGGAAAAATTTTTTCGAGAACTTTATGCAGTCATCTAAAAATGCTTTAATTTAGAAATTCCATGTTATGGAAAATTCTTCCCCATAGTTACAATAAAAATAATTCTGAATAATATTATTAGACTTTTCTGTTTTACAGTTTCACTTAACTGCTTCTTTTGGGTCTTTGTTACCCACTGCAATACCCATCAAGAGTTCTTCCTTGGGTTCAACTAAATCCTCGGACTCAAAGTTATCATAGGATACCCTTGACATCCACTTATTCAGAGAATGTGGGGTGGGAGTCACAGCTTGCCAACAAATGTCCAGTACTCGTAAGCGTTCTTATGATAGTTCTCTATGTAGCAGTGAAATGAATCCACATTGTACATGTAGGGAAGATGCCCTGGTTTCAAAGCCTCCTACTTTCAAAGTTTACCAGCATGAAAGCATTAGCTGCTCAGTCGTATCTCACTCTTTCACAACCCTGTGGACTATAAGCCAGCCAGGCTCCTCTCTCCATGGGATTTCCCAGGCAAGTATATTGGAGTGGATTGCCATTTCCTTCTCCAGGCCATCTTCCTGATGCAGGATATCTTGTAACAATTGCAGAGGTGGAGCTGCCAGGCTCTCCTTAAAGGCCATGGCTAGTTATAAGAGTTACCGGGCTCAGGGAAACCCCCAAATGGGGCACCCTAACTGGGTTCATTGATGGTTCCTCTCAGTCCAGATGTGAGCTGCGTCAGGCTCATGTTCACCATAACAAATGCTGCCTAGGCACATAGTTGACATTTTTAGTTTTATCAGGTGTCACAAGAACAGAACTAATCAAAAGTTGGATTCTTACACAGAAGGCAACACAGTTTGGCCACAACCACATAACATAAAAGCCAAATTCCTTAGTACAGGATTCAAAGGCATCCCTGGCCACCACGGAGGGGATCTTTCCAGGTTTATTCAGCTTCCTCCTGGGTCTTAAGCATCAGCCACACCTCACGTTTCACAGTTTTCTGGAAACACCCTGCACTTTCATATGGTCTAAACTTCTCCCCCTGAAAGGTTTCCCCACTTAACATCCCTCCTTCCATATCCATCTTCACCCTCTTTCTCTTCTGATTCATGTTCTCCTGTGAAGGTGTAGACCCAACATGATCCCTTCTATTAAATGTTTCTCTGACATGACTCTCTAGGTAGATTCAGTCTCTCTTGTCTCTGTCCCCACAACGTTTTATTCACACCATTACTTAAAGTAAAAGCGACAGAAAGATATAGAGGTTGTCCCTTCGCATTTCAATGAATTCCACTTGCATCTTCAGTCAGACTGGCAGCCCTCACACATGGGCAGCTCTCATCTTTGAGTCTCTGGATCTAGGAAAGGGCATGCCCCAGAAATATTGTGGAGAATTTAATGAGATCACATCAATGCCCTTTAATCCCTACGTTTCAAAGCTTAAGAGCAGTGATGATGTAGACTACCTCCTCCATGTCCCTAAACACAATTTATGTCTAAAAGAGCCTCACATACATGTATAGCATGCAGAGCATGAAAAGAATTATGACACATGTCCCCAAGGGGTCAATGAGTTATGTGTAAATTGATACAAAATATGTTTATGTGCTTCAGTGTGTGTTGGCTGGAGTTTCACAGATGTTCAGAGTTGACCTGGAGCTAAGTGTTCATTCAGTCCTCTAGCTTTGCTAAGTAAGAGAAAGATGCTCATGATGTCTTGGTTCGAGTGCAATGAGGTCACCTCTTATCACAGATATTTCATCTCAGTATTGACTCATAGATGCTTCCTGTCAAGTCCAAACAAATCCCATTAAGCCACAGCTTTCCATTGTGCTTCATACTCCCTCAAAGTTTTATGCTCAATCTTCTCACCCTCAATTTCCTAAAGTCCCTCCAGACCTTGGTTCCTCCATTTTCCTTCCACCCATCAGGATCTATCAGACTTGACTTCTCTCTTTCTCTAGTTCAAACTCTTTGGTTTACTGGAAGTGGTTGTCCGTTCAGTTCAGTTCAGTCAGTCGTGTCTGACTCTATGAAACCCCATGAACTGCAGCACACCAGGCCTCCCTGTCCATCACCAACTCCCGGAGTTTATTCAAACTCATGTCCATTGAGTCAATGATGCCATCCAACCATCTCATCCTCTGCCATCCCCTTCTCTTCATGTCTTCAATCTTTCTCAGCATGAGGGTCTTTTCAAATGAGTCAGCTCGCCGACTCATCAGGTGGCCAAAGTATTGGAGTTTCAGTTTCAACATCAGTCCTTCCAATGAACACCCAGGACTGATCTCCCTTAGGATGGACTGGCTGGATCTCCTTGCAGTCCAAGAGACTCTCAAGAGTCTTCTCCAACACCACAGTTCAAAAGCATCAATTTTTTGGTGCTCAGCTTTCTTTATAGTCCAACTCTCACATCCATACGTGACCACTGGAAAAACTGTAGCCTTGACTAGATGGACCTTTGTTGGCAAAGTAATGTCTCTACTTTTTAATATGTTATCTAGGTTGGTCATAACGTTTCTTCCAAGGAGTAAGCATCTTTTTATTTCATGGCTGTAGTCACCATCTGCAGTGATTTTGGAGCCTCCCCCCAAAAAAAATAAAGTCAGCCACTGTTTCCATTGTTTCCCCATCTATTTGCCATGAAGTAATGAGACTGGATGCCATGATCTTCGTTTTCTGAATGTTGAGCTTTAAACCAACCTTTCCGCTGCACGGGTAATCCGCTGTTCACTCTGTCTTCTTGTCATCCAGACCTGACAGAATGCCAACTATCCCTCCTTCACTTATTTTCTCTGTTCTCAAGCCTGGAAGGCAGCACGCAGATGAAGAAAATCATTAAGATTCTTCGACCATTCACACCAGGAAGCTAGTGTGGCTATTCCAAACCTTCACCTCCTTTCTCCATGCCTTTGCCTGACTAACTTCCTCTATCACAGCAGATGGCCTGGCCTCCGAGGACAACCAGCCCTCAATTCTTGACTCACAGGCCTAGAGGAATGTATCGTGTGCGCAGACTCACCTTTAACTCCCGGCCCTTGTCTCAGCTCTTTGTAGCCAATCCCAGCAGCTGGGCTCTGGTTCACAGTCTCTCTCATCTCCTCCAGACCCTGACCACTCAACCATCTCCCCTCTCAGCTGCCTGCTTCCATCTCCCTCTCTTCCAGATCCTTCTTCTTAGCACAGAAACATGCTTAAGTCGTTCCCTTGTGTAAGAGCAAACCAACATAGCAATGAGGTTTTTTTTTTTTTTTTTCTTTAATTTCCATTCAACTCTTTTCTTGACATTCTCAGTGTAATTGATTTTCACCTTCCCTCACTCCAGACACACTTCCAGGGCTGTGCCTTGGATCTTCTTATAACCTTCAATTCTTTCTTCTGTGAAGACTTACACCCATTTCCCCCTTCCTCTGCCCACAGTACTGTATTAGTCTTTCTTTCATACTCTGATATACCTACTGCATTTGTTCTTTTGTCTCTGGGCTGATCTGTTGGCTCTTCATCTTTTATTAGTCTCACTTTGAGCACTAAGCAACCTAGATCTCATGACCCACCACTTCAACCCATCTCTTGTCTTCATCTTCCATTTCTAGGTATTCCTATCCCTCCAATACACTTGCTTGACAAGCCCCATCCCTAGATCCATGTGACCATCTACTTTTCTGCACCTGGACTACTGCTAAAACTTGGATACCATGTAGATTGAGGTCCTACACACCCATAGTCTCCAGCTTGAGTTGGGATCTCAACTCTACCAAATTCTCTTTCTACAAATCCCTGGTTCTCTCTTTCATTCTCCTAAGGGGACACCGCTACTTCCCTCCAGTCTTTACACACCCTGGGACCATCTCCCTTCCCCCTTTTAGAGGATGCCATCTTTCTTAATTCTCTAAAAATGGAGATCACAAGATATAATACCTTTGTGTTCTGCCACAAGCAGTGAAGGTAAGTGGATCTGCTTTTAGGGCCCCAAAATTTCCATGGAGAAGCTGATGTCCTCATCTTACAGTTAATGTCCTCATATGGCCTTCAACTCCTACACCCTATCTGCTTCCTCCAGGGTCTTTCCTTATCAATCACCTCCTCTCTATCTTCAATTTCCAGTGACTTTTGTTCTACTTTCTCTTCTCTCTGAACATGTGGTTATGTTGAAGTGTTCCCCCATGCATAAACAGACAAAAAATTTAAAATGAGGATGAAGCATAAATTCATCTTTGATCTTATATCTTCCTATGTGAACACTTTGTTTTTTCACTGTCATAACAGGCAAACTTTTGGAAAGAGTGGCGCCCTCTGTCATCTCACAGACCTTCTAGGGACCTTGCTTCTGTCCCACTGTGCCACCAAAAACGTGCTTAAATCACTAGGACCTTCCCATCAGCGGGCACTACTGTTTCATATCATTCAGTCTCTGTTGGGACTTTGTGGTTGGAAATTCTCTCCAGCCCAGATTGCTCTGATAGCCCTGTCCAGGTTCTCTGTAGTTTTCTGACCATTTCTTCTCACTGTCCTCTTCAGATTCCTCCTCCTCTTCTTTCCCTTAAAGTATTACCATTTCCCAACTCACAGTCCCTAGCAGTGTCCTTCAAAACCCACCTTTCCATTCCTCTCCTTGGTGTAGTATTTCCTAACTGAAGCCCTAACACTATGGAAACTTACCATCCTGATGTATAATCTAGTGATTTGTATACTTTCTTTTTCCAGTCTGTGAGCTCCTGGTAGTGGCTTTTTACGTAGAAAACAGTAAATGCTTGTTTAACTGAACTGATTTGTTAACCCTCTTCTCTGTTGTCTGTTTATATTACCAGCTGCCCTTCCAGAAGGTCTACCCTGTTCTTGTTCTTTTTATTGACCATCATTTTAGACTTAGCATATTTTTTCAAACCTCTTCAAAACAAAAGACTTCTTGACACTATTCCTTACTCTCATTTATATTCATTTTTTTTAACAAGTGTTTTTACATCTGACTTTACAAACAATTTCTTGTTTGGTCTCCTCTTTAACTGCTTCCTCATTTTCTTCCTGGGCAGGATTATGCTATTAACAAAGAGATTTTTATTCTTTTAAAAGCAACCTGCTATTACATCAAGGCTTAGAGTCCCACTAGTCTTTGCTCTCAACTTTTAGAACCCTGCCTTCTTGAAACCAGGCCGTCCATCTGACAATACCCAGCTCACTCATTGTTGGCTGTCTCTGGAATAACCTGCTTTTTTTTTTTTTTTCCAGGGCCCCTCCACTTCCGTGTTTGTTAGAAGAGACCCAGAGAAGCAGCTCTGCATTGCTTCCCCTTCTGGCAAGTCGATTTCTAGCAGATGTCCCCACGGTTCCTCCTAACCCGTCCCCTCCCTCTGCCATCACCCAACTCCTCTTGCTGCATCTGTGTCTGTTGTTTGATCCATGCCTGGAAAACATCATCGCTTCCGCCATCTGGGTGGGTGGTCTCAGCGTATCCCCACTCTGCTTCTTTCCTTTAATCTTCAACCAAACTCTGTCCTGCATGATCCCATCATCCCAGTCACATGTTTCACCTCAGGTGTTCATGACCCTGACAGGCTTAACAATAAACCTGATTTCTCTTGAACAGACATCTCATAAACTACAGTGTCTTCAGACAGTCAAGGGTCTGCTTCTTTACATTCTGGGATGGCAAGAAGTGATACTTATCTTCCCTTGCTCAAATCCATTTTACCTTTTTATTTGTTAAACTATATTTTATGCCTATCCAATTGGGATGTGGACATAAGCACTAATTCGAGGCTTCTGGCAAATGATTCTTGAAATTATTACTTTCTCAGCCATATTATTATATGATATTATTTTCCCTGTTTTCACATAAATTTTCCCAGTATTTATTTGATGTTACTCTTGTTGCCCAGATAACCAGGATGGTGTGATCACTAACTTAGTGCCAGACATCCTGGAATATGAAGTCAAGCCTTGGGAAGCATCACTACTCAATAATTCCAGTTGAGCTATTTCAAGTTATATTGACTATGCCAAAGCCTTTGATTATGTGGATCATAGCAAACTGTGGAAAATTCTTAAAGAGGTAGGAATACCAGATCACCTTACCAGCCTCCTGAGAAATCTGTATGCAGGTCAGGAAGCAATAGTTAGAACCAGACATGAAACAAAGGACTGGTTCCAAATTGGGAAAGGAGTATGTCAAGGCTGTACATTATCTTGTACAAGATGTACAGGAGTACATCTTGTGAAATGCCGAGCTGGGTGAAGCACAAGCTAGAATCAAGATTGCCAGGAGAAACATCAATAACATCAGATATGCAGATGATACCACCCTTATGGCAGAAAGTGAAGAGGAACTGAAGAGCCTCTTGATGAAAGTGAAAGAGGAGAGTGAAAAAGCTGGCTTAAAACTCAACATTCAAAAAACTAAGATCATGGCATCCAGTCCCATCATGGCAAATAGATGCGGAAACAAAGGAAACAGCGACAGACTTTATTATCTTGGGTTCCAGAATCACTGAAGATGCTAACAGCAGCCGTGAAATTAAAGGATACTTGCTCCTTAAAAGCTTTGACAAAGCTGGGCAGCTTATTAAAAAGCAGAAACATTACTTTGCCAACAAAGATCTGTCTAGTCAAAGCTATGATTTTTCCAGTAGTCGTGTATGGTTGTGAGAGTTGGACCATAAAGAAAGCCGAGTGCTAAAGAACTGATGCTTTTAAACTGTGGTGTTGGAGAAGACTCTTGAGAGTCCCTTGACTGTAAGGAGATCAAACCAGTCAATCCTAAAGGAAGTTAGTCCTGAATATTCATTGCAAGGACTGATGCTGAAGCTGAAACTTCAATACTTTGGCAACCTGTTGCAAAGAATTGACTCATTGGAAAAGACCCTGATGCTGGGAAAGATTGAAGGCGGGAGGAGAAGGGGACGACAGAGGATGAGATGGTTGGATGGCATCACCGACTTGATGGACATGAGTTTGAGCAAGCTCTGGGAGTTGGTGATGGACAGGGAAGCCTGGCAAGCTGCAGTCCATGGGGATGCAAAGAGTTGGACATGACTGGGCAACTGAACTGAACTGAGCTCTTTTTGTAGAACAAAGCCTTGATTATTTTTCTTCTTTAATTTTTTTCGTTTTGACTTAAAAATATTTAACTTCCATTTCATTTTGTATAGAACAACTTTGTTTTTATTACTATTTATTTATTTATTTAAAGTCTAAGTTTAAATAAGTTTATTTATTTAAAGTCTAAGTTTAAATAAGTTTATTTATTTAAACTTTGGACTTATCTTCATAAGATACAATTTCTAACCAAGAATTCATATTTTATTATAATTCCAAAACCAAAGTCTGATAAAATAATTATATTAGTAGTTATACTAGGAGTAGAAGTAACAGTTACCATTCATTCAACTAGTATTTATTAAGCACCTACTGTGTGCCAAGCAGCATGCTATAAATGAGAACAAAATTGTGAGACAGTCTCAAGCTGTCCCTGGCCCCATGGACATGGCTGTCTAGAAATGATAACCGAATATTCACACAAATAAAAATCAGCCCCCAAATGCAGGAATGACAGGGCCACAATGGCACCCCACCCAGTGCTTTTGCCTGGAAAATCCCATGGACGGAGGAGCCTGATAGGCTCCAGTCCATGGGGTCGCTAAGAGTCGGACACGACTGAGCGGCTTCACTTTCACTTTTCGCTTTCATGCATTGAAGAAGGAAATGGCAACCCACTCCAGTGTTCTTGCCTGGAGAATCCCAGGGAAAGGGGAGCCTGGTGAGCTTCTGTCTATGGGGTCGCACAGAGTCGGACACGACTGAAGCGACTTAGCAGCAGCAGCAGCAACTGATCACCAACCATCATCTAACTTCTCTCTTGACCTTTGGTGATAGAATGTCTGAGTTAGCCAGACTCACATGTGCCCAGACGGAGACAAGGCGACCACATCCTCCTTCTAATAAAGAGAGTCTTCTATTTACTAAGCGCTTATGTAACACTCCCTGAGTGCCAGCTGCTCTTCTAGTCCCTTACACATACAGGCTGATTTTGAACTCTTTTAGGGTACAGACCATTATTCTCCTCCTATACAGTTGAATATTTAAAGGTCATGTACCTCTTAAGAGAAGAATTGGGTTACAAATCTGGTCAGTCTAGCTTCAGAGTCAATGCTTTTAATCACTCACTAGGGTTTCTGTATAAAGATCTCCATTATTGTACATGTGTATATACGTCTGATCTATGTGTGTAAATGTAAAAGACATTTACATGTACCTAAAAGTGTATGTGTCTGTGTATATGTGTGTGTGTCTGTGTATATGTGTGTGTCTCTGTGTATGTCTATGTGTCCATGTATGTCTGTGTGTGTACAGAAGTCCATTATCTCACTTAGATCAACACCAGTCCTTTAACCTAATACTGCAAATCCAATCCTTTCTCCTTACCCTATAGGATAAACTCAGTGGACATCTTCATTTATTGGCTATTGACACCAGCTGATCAAATGCATAGATTGGGAAATGGATTATACTCCATTTAAAGTTATTATAAAATACTGGCTACAGCCCCTGTGTACTACACTATATCTTTGTATCTTATTTATTTTATATGACCAGTTTGTACTTAATTTCTCTTGAAAAACTAACTCAGCCATAGGTTATTCAGATGATCATGACTATTCAGATTACATGGTCCCAGTTTTCAAAGGAATCTGTGATATCTCATCTCATAACTTCATCTGCTCCTGCAAACAGGACCCTAATGCTATATTTGATATCTGAGGACACTAAAAATCTCAATCGGAGAAGGCAATGGCACCCCACTCCAGTACTCTTGCCTGGAAAATCCCACGGATGGAGGAGCCTGGTAGGCTGCAGTCCATGGGATCGCTGAGAGTCGGACATGACTGAGCGATTTCACTTTCTCTTTTCACTTTCATGCATTGGAGAAGGAAATGGCAACCCACTCCAGTGTTCTTGCCTGGAGAATCCCAGGGACGGGGAGGCCTGGTGGGCTGCCGTCTATGGGGTCGCAAAGAGTCGGACACGACTGAAGTGACTTAGCATAGCATAGCAAAAATCTCAATACAAACCCAACTGTGATGATTTTAGAAAGATACTTTTCTTACTGCTGTTAATTGAAATACACAATTCTGTGGAGGATACATATGGAAGAGAAAAAGTTCTTTTCTACCACCTGATCCTCATTTGTGGGTCATCTGTGCTGAGTTGGACTTCAGCATAGCCTTCAGTGGAGTAAGTGCTGGCAGATAAGTGGGATCACATGGGGAGTGCAAGATAAGACCTCAGCAGCCTTGTGCGAATGTGAACAATGCTTTTCTAAGTGGTCTTCTGAGAAAAAAAGCGCTGTGATCATCAGCATCGTTCGCACATATTAACAGCTTTCCTTGGAGTTTTCAACATGTTGGTTCTTTGAACCTTGAATTATTTGCCAGGGAAGAAATTCATCCCCAGACCAACTAGCAGTGATCAGTGTGGCTCGTGGCTCTCCAAGGACTTCCCAGTGCTGTCAGCACAGCAGAAAGGCGCCTGTCCCTAGATGGCCACTGCCTGGAGCCAGCCCAACCCTGCCCAGTGGGCCAGGCAAGGGGCAGCAGCCAAGGCTTTTGAAAAACCTCTCAGAGGTGTGTTAGGTCTAGTGGGATGCTACAGGGAGAAAGTAAGAGGTATAAACCACTAGGTATAAAATAAATAAGATATGAAGATGTAACATATAGCACAGGGAATATAGTCAGTATTTTATAGTAACTCTAAATGGAGTATAGCTTATAAAAACATTGAATCACTATGGTGTATGGCTGAAACTCATATAATGTTGTAAATCAAGTATACTTTAATAAAAAATAAGTATTAAATCAGAGAAAGACAAATGTCATATAATATCACTTATCTGGAGAATGCTATGGACAGAGGAGCCTGGGGGCTACCATGCACGGGATCACAAAGAGATACAACTAAGAGACTAACGCTTTCACTTTGGGGCTTCCTTGGTGGTGATAAAGAGTTTTCTTACCATGCAGGGGACACAGGTTTGATCCCTGGGTGGGGAAGATCCCCTGGAGAAGGAAATGGTTACCCACTCCAGAATTCTTGCCTGGGGAATTCCGTGGACCGACGAGCCTGGCAGGCTACAGTCCACAGGGTTGCAAAGATCCTGACCCAGGGATTGAACCCCAGTCTCCTGCATTGCGGGAGCCACCAGGGAAGCCCCCCCACCCAAACATATGTAGAATCTAAAAAAATGGTGCAAATAAACTTATTTATGAAACAGAGATAGACTCACAGACATGGAAAACATGGTTACCGAGGGGATAGCGAAGGTAGGAGGAGAGATACACCAAGAGTTTGGAATTAACGTATACACACTACTATATGTAAAATACATAAAAAACAAGGACTTATTGTACAACACAGGGAACTATATTCAATATATTGTAAAAACCTATAATGGAAATACATACATATATATATATATATATAGCCACACACACACACACACACACACATATATATAATGGAATCACTTTGCTTTACATCTAAAACAAACACAACCTTGTAAATTAACTATACTTCAATTTTTAAAAATGGTTGAAAGTCAGTTTTTAAAAAGCAAAAAAAAAAAAATCAAGCAGACTAAAACATGCAGTTTTTTTCTTTTCCATTTTTTGCTTATCCCTTTTAAAGTGTCAATATACACATGGCCTTTTCACTATCTAGAAGGGGCCTTAAAGTTCTATGCTATGCTATGCTATGCTAAGTCACTTCAGTCGTGTCCGACTATGTGTGACCCCATAGACAGCAGCCCACCAGGCTTCCCTGTCCCTGGGATTCTCCAGGCAAGATGAAAGTGAAAAGAGAAAGTGAAGTCGCTCAGTCATGTCCGACTCTTAGCGACCCCATGGACTGCAGCCCACCAGGCTCCCCTGTCTGTGGGACTCTCCAGGCAAGAGTACTGGAGTGGGGTGCCATTGCCTTCTCCGTAAAGTTCTATAGGACATTTTAATTCTGGTATATTAGATTCCTAATTTGAACCAGATGGAGTATTCCACTTTGCACTTTTAGGTCTGCAAAGATGGGTGCCATCACAATTTCTTTGTGACTCTCCAAGTTGCCAGCATGCCCAGTACAGTCAGTATCCAAAAAAGAAAAAGAAAAAAAGAAATTGTTAAAGTGAATGAAGATACAAAATTCCACCACTTCTTGTCAACCAGTGATAAATGTTTGAGAGTAATTCTATAGTGCTTCCCATAGCTGTCTTGGAGACATTTATAGAGCTATTTTGAGGGACTAAATATGTAAATGTTGAGACTGGAGAGAGAGAGAGAAACTCTGAGATAAATCTTCCATTTTGATAATCAGGGAAAGGTGTGGAGAAGTGTCAGGACCTTTGTTTTCAGTCTCTGGACCAAGTTTTCTTCACTGTGTTTCCTGACTCATTAATTCATTCAAAGACTTTGGAGTCAGACAGGTCAGGGCAGACTTATTGTAGTTTGCACTTGATGGGTACTATTGGGCAAGTATCTGGTATTACTAAACCTCAGTGTCCTACAAAATGTGAAATTAATTAAGTCAAGAGATAGTTGAGGACCCCTCCTAGGTTCCATGCATAGCACAGAGGAAAGAAGAGACATTGTTCCTACTTTCCTGGAGCAGTTAATGTCAAAACAGCAAATTAGAATATAAATTTGAAGAAATGTGGAATTCTGCTCACAGAAAGAAAATGAAAAATGTGAAAGGGAAGTTGAAATAAGAAGGACTCATCAAAATTTCAAGGAGATACTTGAGAGAGAAGAAATGTTTAAGGTATCAAGGCTGATGATTTTTCAGACATCATGAAAGATAGACTTCTCAGATTTAAAGAGCAAGTGGAATTAAAAAAAGGAAATTGGTATCTAGGCAACATTACAGTGATAGTATAGAACTTCAAAATGAAACTTTGACCCAAATATTTCAAAGTTGCCATAGAGATAAGGCAGTTTTTTCAACGAGCAGTAAGCAGATCAACAGCAGAATGCTCAACAATAATGACTATCCAAAGACAGGGAAATAAATGCAAAGAGAACTTTACCCAGCTAAACTATCTTTCAAGAATGAGGGTAAGCACATTTTCATACAAGACACAAGGAGTCTTACTTCTAAGGAAGCCTCACATAAAGAGCTTTTAAAAGATATATGATTGGCACTTGACCAGCAGATGTTATGATCATCAACCCCATGCAGTCAAAAATCTACATATAATTTTTGACTCCTCCAGAGCTTAACCATTAATAGTCTATTGTTGGGCTTCCCAGGAGGCACTAGTAGTAAAGAACCTATCTGCCAGTCAGAAGATGTTAAAGATGTGGGTTTGATATCTGGGTTGAGAAGATCCCCTGGAGGAGGGCAAGGCAATTGACTCTGGTATTCTTGCCTGAAAAATCCCATGGACAGAGGAGCCTAGTGGGCTACAGTCTACAGGGTCACAAAGAGTCAGACACAACTGAAGTGACTTAGCACAACCTATTGTTGACCCGAAGCCATGCTGATAACATAAACAATCAATATAATTTTGGACATTATTTATACTGTGTTCTTACAGTAAACTAGAGAAAAGAAAATATTATTATAAAATCATAAGGAAGAGAAAATACATTTACAGTACTGAACTGTGTTTTTTGATATCATAAGTTATTTAAATTGTCTACAAGAAAAATTCTGTCAGTACCTATACCAATATTGTTTTATATGATACAAAACACAATACATGTTATATCAGTACTAATACTAGGAATAAAACATGAAAATATAGTGTGAAAAAGGAATTTATATTTATTTACAGGTACTCATGTACTGAGAGGGCCTCCCATATGGCACTAGTGGTAAAGAACTTGACTGCCAAGGCAGGATAAGAAACAGGTTTGATCTGTGGGTTGGGAAGGTCCTTTGGAGGAGGGCATGATGACCCACTCCAGTATTGTCTGGATAATCCCATGGACAGAGGAGCCTGGCAGGCTATAGTGCATAGGGTTGCACAGAGTCAGGAAACAATTGAAGTGACTTAACGCACATGCATGCTCTATACAATAATGCATTTTTTAAGACAAAGTTATACAACAATAAGAAAACTAACACATTATTAATTTTATATGCAGTATCACTCATCTCATGCCTATGTAAAGATAGACATGTATCTTATGCATTCCCAATATACCTAATTTTTCTTAATTTCTTAATATTTCTAGGCTATGTGATTCACCCATGAGGTTTTTCAAATTTCTGTACATCTCCCAAATTTTTTTTCAATATATTTACTGAGAAAAAAAAATCTGTGTATAAATGGACCTGTTCAATTCAGACCTATTTTGTTCAAGGGCAGACTGTACTTCAGAAAAATAGAACATCAACATAAAAGCAATATCTTGGATCTCAGATATGCTAAGGAATGTTAGCAAAGAGAAACTGGGAACTATGGGAATAAAATCAAACATACTTTGACTGTATAGACCAACAAGAGTAATTACGATGACTTACAGCATAAAGAACACTGCAGAATTAAAACTCAGTACAGGAAAACTATAAAATACAAAACAGGATGTAGGGTGATAAGAATTAGAGCGATATTGATTTTCTCTTAATTATTCAGGAGGAGGAGGAAATATTGATTAATATTTTAAAAAGTAATTGCTATTAAAAATTCTAATTAGTTTGGAATTTAAAAAAGAAAGTATAAAAATTGAATATCTATCTTCCAAACAAGTAGCAGTAAAAAAGAAAACTGAACTCAGTAGAGTACTATAATATGAAGAGCTCTTTAGAAAGAAAATTGATAATGAAATGGAGGTGGAATTGGATGAGTTGAGAAAGTGGAGGCAGGGAGAATTAGTAATGAAATGAAGTGTAAGCTTTTTGTCCAGAATTATGTTGGAACCAGTTCACGGAATAGTAGATAAGGCTGGACCTTATCATGGCAGGACCTGAATGACAGGATGTGGAGTTTGGGCATTATTGGAAAGATGGTTGAGAAGTTTTTGATCATATCTGTAGTTGAGTTAGAGAAATGTGGAAGTTAGATTTAGTGGGGAAACACTAGTGGTGATATATCAGGAATGCTTTCATCTACAAGTCAGGATACTTCTCAAAGGAGCTAATAAAAGCGAGGCTGTATTTGTCACATAGCTCAAGCTGTGCTGGTAGGGGTCAGATGTTCATCCTCCTCCAGAGGATCTTCCCTTCCCAGGGATCGAACCTGTGTCTCCTGCATTGCAGGCAGATTCTTTACCTGCTGAGCTGCCAGGGAAAACATCATTATATCTACAAAGGACCCCAGCTCTTTCTGTTGCTTTGCTCTGCCCTGCTTAGCACACATTATGGGCTTTAAGCTTCACAGCCACAATGTGACTGCCAGCTTCCCGTATCATAACCTCAAATGAGAGCAGAAATCAGGGATGCAATTAGGGCAAAGGGAAACTTCTCCTTGTATTGCTCTCACCTTTAATCGGTCTGTTAATTTGCCAGGGCTGCCCTAACAGAGTGCCACAAACTGGTGGCTTAAAATAACAGCAACGTGCTCTCTTACAGTTCAGAGAAGTCTGAAAACAAGATAAAGCCACGCTCCCTCTGAAGGCTCTGGAGAGCATGCTTTCTGCCCTTGTCCTAACTTCTGGAGGTCGACAGCAATCCTCGGCACTCCTTCGCTTGTAGCTACCTCACTCCAATCTCTGCTTCTGTCGTCACGTGCCCTTCTTCCCTGAGTGTCTCTCCTCTGTGTCTGTATGTCAGAATCCCCCTCTCCTTTCTCTTTATAAAGGCAACCATCACTGGATTTAGGACCCTCTCTGACCTAAAGTGACCTCATCTTAACTTGATAATCTGCAAAGACTGTATCTCCAAATGAGGTCACATTCACACATACTGATGTTAGGACTTGAATATAACTTTTTGAGGGAGACAATTCAACTCACCATAATCCAGGGATCAAAATATTTTTCTCAGAATTGCTCAGCAGGCAACTCTTCACATCTTGTGGCCAGTTCTGGGTCACAGACCCATCCTTCACCAGGGGTGTACACTTCTTCTATGGATATCAACAGCTTTCTGGTTGATACCTAATAAAAATCTGAATTAAAATAACAAAGGAGAAGAGAAGTGGGTCTTCCAGGGTCTATTATATAAGGAGACAAGTTGGGAAGCTATATATAATGAGAGACAAGGGACTGAACTTAAAAAAGAGGCATAATATATGAGCAACGTATGCAGTGATGGATTCAATACATCCTGGAAACTACAATTACAAGCACAAGAGAATCCATGTGCAAGGATGAGAGCAACCTAGACTCTGGAATACAAGAGACTCTATGACCTTGATATTGAGTGAATGAATAGAGGGTGATTTGAAAAAGGTGAGTAATAACCAAGCTATGGGCTTCCGTGGTGGCTCAGACCATAAAGAATCTGCCTGCAATGCAGGAGACCCAGGTTCGATCCCTGGGTCAGGAAGATCCCCCTGAAGAAGCTAATGGCTACCCACTTCAGTATTCTTGCCTAGAGACTTCCACGGACAGAGGAGCCTGGCAGGCTATAGCCCATGGGGTCACAAAAAGTGGACAGAACTGAATGACTAACACTTTCACGTCTTTCAACCAAGCTATGGAGAGATGTGGGCACCAATGGAGCCAAACTTCTCTTTCCTTTATTTGTAACCTCCATCTCCAGTCCCCTATACCCATTCATCAGCCCAAAATGGGAAGTGTATTTCCAGCTTCAACAAATGCCTGGCAAGAGCAGCTCTTTAGGAAGATACGCAGCACACGCCACAGGGACTGGAAGGTTTCTGGATGATGCGTTGCTTCTGTTTGGGGGATGAACATCGGGAGTGCCTGAGAAACAATGGGGGGAACTGCCGCGTTCTTGTCTTGACTGTATTTGGACATAGTCCTTGGACCATTCCTAAGGCCCTATCTCCATCTACCTGAGTGGCTGCAATGAAATGTTCACACTGGGTTTTTCTGTTAGTCACTGACTTGGTTGGCCTCCAGTTGGAAGGAGTAAGGACGATGTTGGAAGCTGAAGTCATCCCTTGGATTCTGGTAACCTGGCTGGAGAGTCTGCACACTTGGAAACCAGCACATTCATTTCCAGAAAGTCAAGGTTGGTAAATTAGTTCCTCATCTATTTCATCCTCAAATCCCCATCATGACAGCTTATATGAAGTTGAAGGAAAAACTTTCCAAGTCTTTCATTTAAAACATATTGTAGATTTTATATTAGCACCGAGAAATGATCTATGTAACTCCATTTCCTTCTTTTTATTTTTTGACCTCTTATTCTCTTCCTGCATGTTTCATCCACACTGAACTTTCTACAAAGTTTTCCTTGAGACTTGATCTGGAGGAAACAATACATGGTGACCTGACTCATTTTACTGGCCTCGTTTATGTCAGAAATGCTCTAGTTGACTCAGAGGCCTTAGTAGCCTTATGTTCTTGTTGTTCAGTTGCTAAGCCACATCTGACTCTTTGCGATCCCATGGACTGCAGCATGCCAGGCTTCTCTGTCCTTCACCGTCTGCCAGAACTTTTTTAGTATATGTGCTGCTGAAGGGAACACATATCTCCCTGAGTTTGCTCAAACTCATGTCCATTGAGTTGATGATGCCTTCCAACCATCTCATCTTCTGTCACCCCCTTCTCCTCCTACCCTCAATCTTTCCCAGCATCAGAGTCTTTTCCAATGAGTCAGCTCTTGGCATCAGGTGACTAAAGTATTGGAGCTTCAGTTTCAGCATCAGTCCTCCCAATGAATATTCAGGACTGATTTCCTTTAGGATGGACTGGTTGGATCTCCTTGCAGTCCAAGGGACTCTCAAGAGTCTTCTCCAGTACCACCTTAGTAGAAAATAAAAGAACACAGGGCCAATTATCCCCACTTTTCACATACAAAGACTGCATTTTAGACAAAGGAATCTGAAAACTTGACTGGGTTGCCCAATTTTTGGTGTGCAGTCTGGGGAATAATTTACCCATTCTTCCACTCTTTGAAATGAAGGGACAGCCGTTAGCTTTCCTGTGGGTGGACATAGGCTTTGAGGAAGATAATTCAAAATGTTAACCAATTTAGGGGCTTCCCTGGTGGCTCAGTGGTAAAGAATACACCTGCCAATGCTGGAGACATGGGTTAGTTGGATCCCTGGTTCAGGAAGGTCTCACGTTCTTTTGAGCAACTAAGCCCATGAGCCACAGCTACTGAGCCTGTGCTCTAGAGCCAGGGATCCACAGCGAGAGCAACCACTGCAGTGAGGAGCTGGGGCACCACAACTCGAGAGTAGCCCCCACTCACCACAACTAGAGAAAAGCCCACGGGCAGCTAGGAAGACCCAGCACAATAAATAAATGCATAAATAAAATTGTTTTAAAAAGTTAACTGATTTAAAATGTACATACATTGCATTGAAATACAACAGAGGATGAGATGGCTGGATGGCATCACTGACTCGATGGACATGAGTCTAAGTGAACTCTGGGAGTTGGTGATGGACAGGGAGGCCTGGCGTTCTGTGATTCATGGGGTCGAAAAGAGTCAGACATGACTGAGCAACTGATCTGATCTGATCTGAAAACACTGAATGCGTATCTGCCATGTAAAACATGATCTATTAATACTATAAAATTTAACTTTCTACCTCCCAGTCCCTATAGTCAAAGCTATGGCTTTTTCAGTACTCATGTATGGGTGTGAGAGTTGGTCCATAAAAAAAGGCTGAGAACCAAACGATTGATGCTTTTGAACTATGGTGTTGCAGAAGACTCTTGAGAGTCGCTTGGACTGCAAGGAGATCCAACCAGTCCATCATGAAGGGAAATCAACCCTGAATATTCATTGGAAGGACTGATGCTGAAGCTGAGGCTCCAATACTTTGGCCATGTGATGCAGAGTCAACTCACTGGAAAAGACCCTGATGCTGGGAAAGATTGAAGGCAGAAGGAGAAGGGGGCGACAGAGGATGAGATGGTTGGATGACATCATCAACTCAATGAACTTGAGTCTGAACAAATTGCAGGAGATGGTGAAGGACAGGGAAGCCTGGAGTGCTGCAGTCCCTGGGGTCGCAAAGAGCTGGAGACGACTGAGTGACTGAACAAACAACTTCCCAATCATGACCTAAGTGCAGATTTTTGTATTAATATTTAGATGCAGAACTTTCACACATTGGAGTTTAAACACAGTCACGTGACACTATCATCTGAGCTATAAATGATTTTCTCCTCTCCTGAGCTTCTGTGAACCTTCCTTCCATTCTCTGATTGTTGGCGATCTGTGTGTGAGGAAGGGCATGAGCTCAGCCTTCTCACCTTCATTCCCTGAGAAAATTTTGAATCTGTGTTTGAAAACTTTGTGAACTCTAGTGTTCAATGAAATAAAAGTGAACTTAAATCTGAGGAAGTGAGTTAATAATTCATTTTATCATCTAGGAAGATTGATTCTTGCATTTGCTACCGCTCTCCTTGGGGTCCCTGGTGGAGCATGTCACCCTTCTGAATCCGTCCTCCAGTTATTATGGTGGATTCAAGATTATTACAATGGAGAATCTCTAGGTTTCTTTTCCAGCTATAGAGATGGTTGTTGGCTGAATTATGTCCCCTCAAAACTCATACGTTGAAATCCTAACCCCTAAAACTTCAGAATGTGATCATCTCTGAAGATAGAATCTTTACAGAGATCTTTCATGAGAACATGAAGCTGGATCCTGATCCAATATGACCCATGTCCCTATGAAAAGAGGATATTTGGACACAGAGAAATGCAAAGAAGGAAGAGCATGTGAAAATGCAGAGAACGAACTGTCATCTGCAAGCCAAGGATACTGGCCTTAGAAGGAACCAGTGCTGTGGACGACACCTTGATTTCTGACATCAGGGCTTCAGATCCGTGACCCCGTACACTTCTGTTGTTTCAGCCTCCCAGCCTGTGGTACCTTGTTCTGGCAGCCTTAGCAAACCATACAGTGTTCTATGACTCCACTCTGTTTAATTACATCATTGCAAATTTAATACTAACAAAGGACATTTTTGTCAATGCTGCCATATCCTAATCTTACTGAATCCTGGCTGTTGTGTGAGATGAGGATCATTCTCCTAGTCTCTGAGTGGTTAGACACTCACCCTATTTTAGGATGAGGAAAGATGGGCTCAGGGGAGACTAGACCAGTCATCTGCTGTCGTGGGACAGTTTTGGATCACAAAGATATGGCCTACTTCCAAGATTCATGTTCTAACTTCTCCTTCATGCTCTCCTGTGAAGGATGATAAGAACTCACTTTATAATTATTATCAGCAAATCCATGCTTTAGAAAAATAGGGATCATATATTTGTACAATGAAATACTATTCAGTCATAAAACAGGATGAAAGAATGCCAATTGCAGCAACATTGATGTACCTAGAGATGATCATACTAAGTGAAGTAAGTCAGAACAAGCAAGGCAAATATCATAGGATATTGCTTATATGTGGAATCTAAAAGAATGATACAAATAAGGTTATTAACAAAACAGACCCAGAGACATAGAAAGCAAATTTAGGATTACCAAAGGGGAAAGGGGAGGGGGAGGGATAAATGGAGTGTTTGAGATTAACATATACACACTACCATATATAAAACAAATAATCAACAGGGACTGACTATATAGCCAGGGAACAATACTCAATATTTTGTAATAAACTATAAGAGAAAAGAATCTGAAAAAGAAAATGTATTAATATATGTGTATAAAATTGAATCACTTTACTATGCACTTAAACTAACACAACATTGCAAATCAGCTATAAGTTGAATTTTAAAAAAATAGGGATCACAAAAGTTAAGGTAGCTGTTCTGAGAACTTACATAAACACTTGAAGTAAAGAAAGTTAGGGCTGACTATATGGGCAGTTGTACTTGAACAGAGAAAATATGGCAAGAATGCTTGCTTTATTACTGTATCTCATTTGCTTGCCTCTTCAGCCCAGGTTGGCTGAAAAGCTGATCATAGCTGCCAAAAACTGCAAGATGAAGGAAGACAGATCTCTCAGGAGAAAAAAAAGAAATTCTGAGTAAAATACCCCTAATTGGTTCCAAACTGGTAAATGCACAGCTGGGGCACCACCCTTTAATGCATGAAGACAGACATTTACTGCCCTCACAATGAGGACAGAAGCGTGAACGTGGTGCCGGAGGGGCTTCTGGTTGGTATAAACTCCTGGACAGCAATTTGGTAGTACATCTCAAAGACCTCTATCATCTTTAACCCCATAATTCTACTTCTAGGAGTTTATCCTCTCCTGTTGAAGATGGGGGAAAATGTGTGTATGAAAATGTGTATGAGCAGCTTGGGTTACCACTTTGGAGGGAGAATAGTAGACATTGTCTCGTGGGAAGCTTGATAAGCTGGGAGCTAACACTGAGGGCTCAGACCAGGCACTGGTTATCATACAATCTTGGGTAAGTTGTTGTGATATTGTGCATATCTAAAAACATGCAAAGATGTCCATGACATAGCTTAACTAAAAATAAAAGAAGCATATACACATTGCTGCTGCTGCTAAGTCACTTCAGTTGTGTCCGACTCTGTGTGACCCCATAGACAGCAGCCCACCAGCCTCCCCCGTCCCTGGGATTCTCCAGGCAAGAACACTGGAGTGGGTTGCCATTTCCTTTTCCAATGCATGAAAGTGAAAAGTGAAAGTGAAGTCATTCAGTCGTGTCTGACATTTAGTGACCCCATGGACTGCAGCCCACCAGGCTCCTCTGTCCATGGGAGTTTCCAGGAAAGAGTGCTGGAGTGGGGTGCCATTGCCTTCTCTGATATACACACTGCTGCTGCTGCTGCTAAGTCGCTTCAGTCGTGTCCGACTCTGTGCGACCCCATAGACGGAAGCTCACCAGGCTCCCCTGTCCCTGGGATTCTCCAGGCAAGAACACTGGAGTGGGTTGCCATTTCCTTCTCCAATGCATGAAAGCGAAAAGTGAAAGTGAAGCTGCTCAGCGACCCCATGGACTGGAGCCTACCAGGCTCCTCCGTCCATGGGATTTTCCAGGCAAAAGTACTGGGGTGGGGTGCCATTGCCTTCCCCGGATATACACACTAGTAGGATATAAAACTTGACCCTATATATACATATGCATGTTGTTGTTGTTCAGTGGCTAAATCGTGTCTGATTGTTTGCAACCCCATTGACTGCGGCATTCCAGGCTTTCATGTCCTTCACTGTCTCCTGGAATTTGCTCAAACTCATGTCCATTGAGTCGGTGATGCTATCTAACCGTCTCATCATCTGCCACCCTCTTCTCGCTTTGCCTTCACTCTTTTCCAGCATGAGGGTCTTTTTCAGTAGGTTGACTCTTCACATCAGGTAGGCAAGGCACTGGAGCTTCAGCTTCGGCAACAGTCCTTCCAATGAATATTCAGGGTTGATATCCTTTAGGATTCACTGGCTTGATCTCCCTGCAGTCCAAGGGACTCTCAAGAGTCCTCTCCAGCACCACAATTTGAAAGCTTCAATTCTTTGGTGCTCAGTCTTCTTAACGGTCCAACTCTCTCATCCATACATGACTACTGGAAAAACTATAGTTTTGACCATATGGACCTGCATCTTCTTGTGCAAAGTAATATCTTTGCTTTTTAATATGTTGCCTAGGTTTGTCATAACTTTCCTTCCAAGGATCAAATATTTTTTAATTTCATGGCTGCAGTCACCATCTGCAGTGACTTTGGAGCTCATAAAAATAGAATCAGTCACTGTTTCCATTGTTTCCCCATCTATTTGCCATGAAGTGATGGGATCAGATGCCATGATCTTCATTTTTTGAATGTTGAGTTTTAAGCCAACTTTTTTACTCTCCTCTATCATCAAGAGGCTGTTTGGTTCCTCTTTGCTTTCTGCCATAAGAGTGGTGTCATCTGCATAACTGAGGTTATTGATATTTCTCCCAGCAATCTTGATTCCAGCTTGTGCTTCATCCAGCCCAGCATTTCTCATGATGTACTCTGCATATAAGTTAAATAAGCAGGGTGACAACATACAGGCTTGATCTACTCTTTTCCCAATTTGGAACCAGTCCATTGTTTCATTTCTAGTTCTAACTGTTGCTTCTTGACCTGCATGCTTGCACTCACACCCTAGCTCAGGAAAAAGAGTGACTCTCTCAAATCAAAATTGGGACCAGGAATGACACTGCGCTCAGGGGCTGGGAGAAGTGCACGTGCTTTGGAGCAGGACTCCAGAGATGCTGGGAGAGAGGACAGATCCAGTATCCAAGGAGTCCTAGGGTCTTGTCAACTTGCAAACTGGCATAGTGTTGGTTTCCCAATCAGGGGGTAGATTGCAGACCTGGGGGATCAAATAGGACTCAGGACTGGAGTGTGGGGCTGTGGCCGCTAGGGACACCTATTCATGGACTGTTGGGTCCAAGGGGGAGGGTGGAGCAAGATAGGTGGTGCAGGGGGCAGGGGAAGGGCTCAGATGCATTATGGCAGAATTGAGGTCCACATCTAGCCCAGAGGTTCTCAAATGTGATTTTGCAATGTCTGGAGACATTTGGGGGCATTGTATTGTAGAGACGGGTCTGCTGGCATCTAGTTGGTAGATCAAGTGCTCAGTTCCTCAGTCGTGTCCAACTCTTTGCAGCCCTATGGACTGTAGCCTGCCAGACTCCTCTGTCCATGGGGAATCTCCAGGTAAGAAAACTGGAGTGGGTTGCTATTCCCTTTATCTTCCCAACCCAGGGATCGAACCCAGTTCCTTCCACTGTAGGTGGATTCTTTACCGTCTGAGCCACCAGAGTAGAGATCAAGGATGCTGATAAAATCCTATGTGCCCAATATCAATCAACCATGTATATGTATTTATGTGTACATAACACACACACACACTCTCACACTGGCTTCCCAGGTGGTATTAGCAGTAAAGAACCCACCTGCCAATGCAGGAGACCTAAGATACCCTGGAGGAGGGCATGGGAGCCCATGGCAGTATTATTGCCTAAGGAATCTCCATGGACAGAGGAGTGTGGTGGGCTATGATCCAAAAGGTTGCAAAGAGTTGGACACGACTGAAGTGACTGAGCATGCACAAGCACACACACACGCACACGCATACACACACACACACACACAAAGTGTGCCCACACAGACCAGGAGTGTGGAGGCTTGTAGACTAGGACAGCAAAGATAGCGGGGGGAGAGTTTAGAGGGGCAGGAGCTGAGCTGGGGGCAACACGGAGCCTGGGAGCCACCACCGAGGGCTACAGGCTTAGCCAAACAGGCAGGAAAAGGGAGGTGACTGGCAGGAGCCCACTACTGATAAGGAGGTTGTATTCGAAGGCCGGGTCTGGGCGTGCTCCTTACCAAGATCCACCGAACTCAATGGAGGGAGAAGAACGTGAGGATGTAGCCCCCACCTCAGGCAGGAATTACTCAGGGTTGGGGACCATGCTAAAATATGGGATGTCATCTGGGGACCCATTTAGAAAAGCTAAAGGTGAGGGTAATGAAGCAAAGGCACAGACCCTTGACAGCCCAGAGAGGGAACATGTGGAAACTTGCACACAAGACCCATTTCAGGGGCTTTCTCTTGGCCTCCAACCATCCTCTCCTCTTTGTGCATAGGCTCTGCTGCAGGGAACAGACCCTGGTGGCAAAGAGCATCCGCTTTCCAGCTACCCTGCCTGGGTGTTAGCATCTTCCCTCTACCACTTTGCTGGCTGAGATGGTTTTCAGCAATCCACGTGACCTCTCTGTGCCTCAGTTTTCTCATCTGTAAAGCGGGCACATAAAAGGACACTCATCTCAGAGAAATAACGAGAGTTAAGTGAGATGTTCTTTGTAACACCGAGGACTTTTGGTGACACCTGTTTCCCTTCATGTCTCAAAATAAATAAACTTTTATTTTCCATCTTCCAAAATTCAGCCTCATAAAATTGAAACTGGGAAAGTGAGAGAGACAGAGACAGAATGGGAGAAAACTAAATTCTTAGCCTCTGCTGTTCTTTCCTCACTGATCCCAGATGGCTGGGGCTGTGAGATTTAGGGTCAGTCACATCTTCTTTGCAGGGACTAACGTAAAGAGGGATGCTGGTTGGGCTGTTTCATGGGTAAGGCAGCCCTGGAGTAACATGGAGAGGATACTTTCCCTTAGGGATATAAAAACATCTGCCAAAATTATTTTTTTTATTTTATTGAATATATTCAACATATAGCACTGTGTACCTTTAAGGTGTACCACATGTTAATTTGATACATTTATATATTGTAATGCAATTGCCATTGTGGCCATATTTATCACCACTATCACACCGTATCATTATAGTACAACATTATTGTCTATGTTCATTGTTGTCTATGTTACATTGTACATCAGATCTCTGTCTCATTTACTACTCTTTGCATCTGTGTACCCTTAAGCAATGTTTTGCTCCTCAAACATTCCAAAAAATGCAGGTCATCAGAGTGCGGGTTTACAACAGAGCGGGTGTGAACTACCTCAACGCAGTAGAGAGCTACCGTGTCTCGCACAGGGCAACCTATCAAAAGGCCCCCAGATCACATCTCTGCACCCCAAACATGGCAATGCCACTGAATCTTGTATCTAAAATATTAAAAAATGAGAGAAAATGAAGCAAGCTGAGATTTTTTTTTAAATGTCTGCTAAAGGATAAACACGCACAAGGTAAGTAGTCTTTACTTTATTAAGTAGTCTTTAATATGCACACATTTCACCAACTGTCTCATTAAAGCATGCCAGAATAAGAAAAGTTTTGTGTTTCCTTGCTGAACCTTTTTTTTTTTTTTTTCCTCCATGGGGTTTTCTGCTGTGATTCTACTTATTGTAAAGGTACAAGGTAGATTTGGTTGACCACGTTGAACACTGGACCCTTGATTGCGTGTGATGACTTTTACTGCTAATTCTGGCTTAATTAAACTGGGTATCCAGAAAGTGAGTATGGAGTAGAGAATGGCATAGAGTCAGGTGATTTAAGACAGCTGCAAGTTCTTACTTCCCACTGAGATTCATAGCGCTCAGGACACTCGTGAATATCAGGGGCTTTGTTGAAAAGGGACAGCTCTGGGCACGAAAGCACAAATGATCCCTGGTACCTCTCTCATCCCTGTGAACTTGGGAAGAAGGTTTTCAATCAGGAAGTCCTTAGGCTGATACCAATATGCACAAGACATGGAGCTGGTTTTTCCTTTGTAATTTACACCACAATGCTAGGAGCTGGGGCTGACCTTCACTGCCCACGTGGTTTTCTTTTAAGAGGAGTTGAGCACCACTGAATTTACATCCTTGTCAGAGCTTCCGCCAATCTGTGTCTGAGGCCAGCCCTGATCACAGGACTGGTGGTTCTTACTTTTGGGCTCCTTCCGCCACGCTGGGTGGGTCACTTCCTGTAAAGACATCTGCTCTGAAACATTTGTGCTTTAAGAGTGAAGTGACATGTTTCAGCATCAATTACTCTCTGGAAACTGGCATGCATTGTCATTTTTCACTTGGTACCCGAAAGTGTTCATTTCCGACTTTGCTTTAACTCAAACCTCACGCAGTGTTTCCAAATGCTGTCTCAGTCCACGTGGACTTTCAACATTGCTAACACCAAGCGAGGGTTAACTGAGATTCTCTTCTCAATTTGCTCCTGGAGAAATGGACAAGTTAATTCTCAGGTTCCTCTTCTCCAGTCCATGTTTACAGCTAGACAGGCAGGCAGAGCCCACCCAACTCACTTTCTTTGTGACCATCTTTCTTAATCTCACCTTGGTTGTCCATGGTGATTGCAAGAAACACAAAATTGCAGTTTTTTGGAGAAGGCAATGGCACCCCACTCCAGTACTCTTGCCTGGAAAATCCCATGGATGGAGGAGCCTGGTGGGCTGCAGTCCATGGGGTCGCTAAGAGTCGGACATGACTGAGCGACTTCACTTTCACTTTTTCACTTTCATGCATTGGAGAAGGAAATGGCAACCCACTCCAGTTTTCTTGCCTGGAGAATCCCAGGGGCAGGGAGAGCCTGGTGGGCTGACATCTATGGGGTCACGCAGAGTCGGACACGACTGAAGTGACTTAGCAGCAGCAGCAGCAGCAGCAGTTTTTCCAAGCCTGCAAAGTTTTAGAGACTAGTCAGTTGTTTCTACTTTTGACACTCCTGAGTGTGAACACAGCCTAAATCTTGCCTTCTGTGAGCTAATAAATGAGAAAGATGAAAAAACACTGGCATGTCAGAAAAGATGTAAGAATGAGTAAATAGTACTATTAAAGCAACAGTGGGTTGTGAAAGTAGTGTGTGCACTTACTTGCAGAGAACACTGGGTGCTAATTCATAGAAAATGCTGAATTTCAGGGCCTGGGGAGTGTCCATCTAATATTCTTAATTGGCTTCATTTTCAAAGAATAACTGTCAGAAAAAGTGAACTTTAATGCTAGTTCTGCCGATTATAGGCACTGTGAATAATCCATTTATTTTCTCTGCATGTTTCTCATATCTATAGAGTGGGAAGAAGAATTTACTAATCATTCAATCTGTTTTTCAAATGTAAGAATATATATCAAACTACTGCTTTTTATTACTGAAATATTACTTATTGATATTGGTATCAGTAATGAGGGACTTCTATAGTGACAAAATTGAAAACCATCTATTTGCATCCCACCTTGAGGTAGCTGCTGCTGCTGCTAAGTCACTTCAGTCATGTCCGACTCTGTGTGACCGCACAGACGGCAGCCCACCAGGCTCCCCCATCCCTGGGATTCTCCAGGCAAGAACACTGGAGTGGGTTGCCATTTCCTTCTCCAGTTCATAAAAGAGCTGCTACTGATGTTAATGTATTTCTCTCTTTTGATGCATTTTTTAAAATGTAGTTGAAGCCATTCTAAAAAAAAAAAATTAAAAGAACAACTCTTTCTTGAGCACCTTCTGTTCTATCTCTTCTTTCTCAATCGGTCATCTGTCACCCATGGTGAAGCAGCCTGTGACTGGAGTCTTCTGTATCATCCATCCTATTTCCTTTCTTAACACTTAGCCAAATCTTTATCATGAAGATAAGAAAGGAATGTGTGAATGGACTTAACCCCACCTAACCCCTAAACATGGTTAAAATGGTACATTTTATGTTCTGTGTATCTGAACACAATAAAAAAGAAATACATAATTTTAGAAAGGAAAAAAATGATATTTTAAAAAATAACCATAGTTTTAGCTGCAGGTAAAATGTAAACTTATGATGAAAATAAGTTGAGCTAGAATCATGGTGGATCTGAGCTTCTGCGTTCTTAATAGGTGTTTTACTTCCTGGAAGTTGTATTGGGGGTGGCTCTTAAAATTCTCTACCTATGTATATCAAAGTCACTCAGTTGTGTCCAACACTTTGCGACCCCATGGCCTATATGGTCCATGGAATTCTCCAGGCTAGAATACTGGAGTGGGTAGCCTTTCCCTTCTCCAGGGGATCTTCCCAACTCAAGGATCACACTCAGGTCTCCTGCCTTGCCGGTGGATTCTTTACCAGCCGAGCCACTTGGTAATGTAAGTAACCTTCTACTGATGGATCTCATTAAGTGGGGGAGGTATTCAGCTGGAAAAAGAGGCCTGGTGCCAAGGAATTCAATTGCTTCATTGCCACTTGTTGCTATTTATTGTGTGAAAATGACACAGATTTATCCTGCCATCCAGAATTTTAAACAAAAACAAATAACTTTCATGAAAAACGCCTCATTTTCTGTCTGGCTTTCTCCTGGGAGCAAAGCCTTGCTTTTCTTAAGTGGGATGAATTTTGCACTTCATTAAATGTCCTGATCTTTTCATCACGTTAGCCTTTAAGGCAATAACATAATCTTAGATCATCTAGATTAATGATTACAATAAAACTATGGGTATAAATCTTAAGAGGGCTGTGAAAATGAACAGCTGGAGAGGCTAAAGTCTGATTTCTAAAATTTCAGAAAGATTTATGATTATTGATGGTGATCTATTTTTTTTTTTTTTTTTGGTCTAATTAGATGAAACAATTTTTTGTTGTTTCTTTCCTAGAGAAAACCTATCAAACCTTCCAACTTATCAAACTTCCAGTTGAAGAGTTGAACAAGTCTTCAAGGTGTAATGTACCCCTGGACAAAATGTTCAACTCAAATCCTTCTGGGATGATTTAATTACAGTCTTGACATTTTCACAGGAACCCTGACAGTACAAGCAAGGAGTGCTATCTACACTTGAAATGGCATTCACCAAGATTCCCTGCAGCTCAAGATTGGTGCCCTGAATTTATGACAGAATGATGAAAACTTCTCCAAAATGCTAGAAGAGGCTCTGGTCAATGCTCTGATCTGTAGTGATCTACAAAGGAAAAATGTCCTCTTGGTTTTCACACCAGCAGGAGTGATGGTCTCAGGTCTCCAGGCTTCCAAGGAAAACAGGGCAGTGAACCGAAGCTATGGCACTTCTACATGTGTATTGGCCAAGGAATTCCAAACTCTTCTTGAAACTTTGTCTCAAGAGATCAGTTAGGGTTCCTTAACAGGGCAGGGAAAAAAGAGACCTGGAGAAAGTTGGAGCTTTGTTGATTCTTCTGCATAAGGTAGCACCTTGTGGTTCTATCAGGAGGTCTATTCAGATTGTTCTGGAACACTCAATGGCTCCAGAGGTACAAGACACAAATTGTGAGACTATTCTTTGAGATAAAGTTTGAAGATGCTTGTGTGCCCCTGTGCTAAAGTAGCTTCACTCACGTCTGACTCTGTGCAACCCTATGGAATGTAGTCCACCAGGCTCCTCTGACCATGGAATTCTCCAGACAAAAGTACTGGAGTGGGTTGCCATACGCTCTTCCAGGGAATCTTCCTGACCCAGGGTCAAACCCACATCTCTTATGTCTCCTGCGTTGGTAGATAGGTTCTTTACCACTAACACAATCTGGGAAGCCCAATGCTTATATGACAGAGCACAAAATAATTGTATGCCTTAGAGATACCAATATCTTCACCCTCGTGATATCAAACCTCTAGAGGTCCAAGTAACAAAATCCAAGTCATATGTTTGACTTTTTCATTTTTCATCCCCTTGAATCATGGGCTAAGCATGACACTAGTGATTATGTTGTGGGTGCCTAGTTGGGAAGCCAAAGGAGGGCAGGCCTCAACGTGGGCAAAGTCCATGCAAACCAGACAGCTCGGTTCAATTCAGTTCAGTCTCTCAGTCGTATCCAATCCTTTGTGACCCTATGGACTGCAGCACGCCAGGCTTCCCTGTCTATCACCAACTCCTGGAGTTTACTCAAACTCATGTCCATTGAGTCGGTGATGCCATCCAACCATCTCATCCTCTGTTGTCTCTTTATTCTTCTGCCTTCAATCTTTCCCAGCATCAGAGTCTTTTCCAAAGAGTCAGCTCTTTGCGTCAGGTAGCCAAAGTATTGGAGTTTCAGCTTCACCATCAGTCCTCCCAATGAGTATTCAAGACTGATCTCGTTTAGGATGGACTGGTTGGATCTCCCTGTAGTCCAAGGGAGTCTCTAGAGTCTTCTCCAACATCACAGTTTAAAAGCATCAATTCTTTGGCACTCAGCTCTCTTTATAGTACAACTCTCACATCCATACATGACTACTGGAAAAACCATAGCCTTGACTAGACAGACCTTTGTTGGCAAAGTAATGTCTCTGCTTTTTAATAAGCTGTCTAGGTCAGTCATAACTTTTCTTCCAAGGAGCAAGCGTCTTTTAATGTCATGGCTGCAGTCACAGTCTGCAGTGATTTTGGAGCCGCCCAAAATAAAGTCTGTCACTGTTTCCATTGTTACCCTGTCTATTTGCCATGAAGTGATGGGACTGTATGCCATGATTTCTTGAATGAGCCTTTGCATTGTCCATTCTCAAGTTATTCTTATTCAAGGGGGTCTGTCATTATTGGCTCTGGCCAAGATCAGAAGTCTGGCTCCAAGATGTGGTTACAGACAGCAGCGAGTCAGGGTACCAAGGGCTGCTGGCTGTCCTCAGAAAGGGGAGATGGATGAGCCATAAACAGGTGACCCACATCTGCCTTAGTGAATGATCTTCCCAAGTCCTTTTCCAAATGCAATGGCTTAAGGTAAGCCAATTTGTCAAAAACCTGCCACAGAGGAAATACATATCCGAAGATATGTTATCCAGAAACTGGGCAGCATTTGGCAAAGCATAAAAGGAAATAACTTCTTTAGTGAAAAATTAAATGCAGAATCACACAGTTTGACTCCAAACCAAGAATCTCCTTTTTGGGGAGATCTGGCTATTGCAATTTTGCAGCTACTTGGCTTGGGATTGGTGATGGGAAAGTTCCTGATTGCTTCTGCCTTGTCTTTGTTGACCCAAGATCCTGCTGGTACCCTGCTGAACTATTCTGAAGATAAATTTGCAATACTCAAGATGGCTTTACTAATGGCTGTGAGACTAGATAAGAAAAAGAGAAACAGAATGTCACAAATAGTGGGAACGTGAATGACAGGGTCCAGTCCCTGTGCCCGAAGCCCAGCAAACCTCCAGCTCATCTGCTACTTTCCTGTCTCAGAGTTCACCTACTGTGTCCTTACACTGCAGCACAGGAAGGGATTTACCCCATGTGGTTCCCCTAGACACCATTCTGTGTAAGAGAGATGGCACCATCTCCCACTTCCATGGAGCCTGCCTTCTATCTGCCTCCATGTCATTGAGAGAGTCAGTTCCTAGGTAGGTTGATAAGAAGTCAAGGGTTCCCAAGGAGGAGAAAAGGATCTGGAGCCCTCGAGAAGCAGAAAGGGGTCTGGGGCTCTCAAAGAGAAAAGGACAAACACTTTTTTCTACATTGCTTCGTCTTAGTCAATATAGCATTATATCTTACTCGAGGACATGTTTCTCCTTAACAAGAACCTTCTGACTAATCCTGTCATCTTAAAATTCATATTATGGGAGTGGGTCTGGTCAGCTCAGTTTAGTTGCTCAAACATGTCTGACTCTTTGCGACCCCATGGACTGCAGCACACCAGGCTTCCCTGTCCATTACAAACTCCCAGAGTTTACTCACACACATGTCCATTGAGTCGGTGATGCCCTCCAAACATCTCATCCTCTGTCATCCCCTTCTTCTCCTGCCTTCAATCTTTTCTAGCATCAGGGTCTTTTCCAATGAGTCTGCTCTTCCCATCAGGTGGCTAAAGTACTGGAGTTTCAGCTTCAGCATCAGTCCTTCCAATGACTATTCAGTACTGATTTCCTTTAGGATGGACTGGTTGGATTTCCTTGCAAGTCCAAGGCACTCTCAAGAGTCTTCTCCAACACCACAGTTCAAAAGCATCAGTTCTTCGATGCTCAGCTTGCTTTGGGTGGGTCTGGTAAGATCTTTCTATTGTTCATTCTAATCTTATTAATTTAAAATATATGTTGTGGGAGTGGGTCTGAAAAAAGTGTATAAAGCCTTGATATATGCTGTGAAAGTGCTGCACTCAATATGCCAGCAAATTTGGAAAACTCAGCAGTGGCCACAGGACTGGAAAAGGTCAGTTTTCATTCCAATCCCAAAGAAAAGCAATGTCAAAGAGTGCTCAAACTACAGCACAATTGCACTCATCTCACATGCTAGTAAAGTAATGCTCAAAATTCTCGAAGCCAGGCTTCAGAAATACGTGAACCGTGAAATTCCTGATGTTCAAGCTGGTTTTAGAAAAGGCAGAGGATCCAGAGATCAAATTGCCAACATCCGCTGGATCATGGAAAAAGCAAGAGAGTTCCAGAAAAACATTTATTTCTGCTTTACTGACTATGCCAAAGCCTTTGACTGTGTGGATCACAATCAACTGTGGAAAATTCTGAAAGAGATGGGAATACCAGACCACCTGATCTGCCTCTTGAGAAATCTGTATGCAGGTCAGGAAGCAACAGTTAGAACTGGACATGGAACAACAGACTGGTTCCAAATAGGAAAAGGAGTACGTCAAGGCTGTATATTGTCACCTTGCTTATTTAACTTCTATGCAGAGTACATCATGAGAAACGCTGGACTGGAAGAAACACAAGTTGGAATCAAGATTGCTGGGAGAAATATCAATAACCTCAGATATGCAGATGATACCACCCTTATGGCAGAAAGTGAAGAGGAACTAAAAAGCCTCTTGATGAAAGTGAAAGTGGAGAGTGAAAAGGTTGTCTTAAAGCTCAACATTCAGAAAACGAAGATCATGGCATCTGGTCCCATCACTACATGGGAAATAGATGGAGAAACAGTGGAAACAGTGTCAGACTTTATTTTTCTGGACTCCAAAATCACTGCAGATGGTGACTGCAGCCATGAAATTAAAAGACGCTTACTCCTTGGAAGGAAAGTTATGACCAACCTAGATAGCATATTCAAAAGCAGAGACATCACTTTGCCAACAAAGGTTCGCCAAGTCAAGGCTATGGTCTTTCCAGTGGTCATGTATGGATGTGAGAGTTGGACTGTGAAGAAGGCTGAGCGCCAAAGAATTGATGCTTTTGAACTGTGGTGTTGGAGAAGACTCTTGAGAGTCCCTTGGACTGCAAGGAGATCCAACCAGTCCATTCTGAAGGAGATCAGCCCTGGGATTTCTTTGGAAGGAATGATGCTAAAGCTGAAACTCCAGTCCTTTGGCCACCTCATGCGAAGAGTTGACTCATTGGAGAAGACTCTGATGCTGGGAGGGATTGGGGGCAGGAGGAGAAGGGGACGACAGAGGATGAGATGGCTGGATGGCATCACTGACTCGATGGATGTGAGTCTGAGTGACCTCCGGGAGTTGGTGATGGACAGGGAGGCCTGGCGTGCTGGGGTCGCAAAGAGTTGGACACGACTGAGCGACTGATCTGATCTGATCAGAAAATGAAGATCATGGCATCCGGTCCCATCACTTCATGGGAAATAGATGGGGAAACAGTGGAAACATTGTCAGACTTTACTTTTCTGGGCTCCAAAATCACTGCAGATGGTGACTGCAGCCATGAAATTAAAAAACGCTTATTCCTTGGAAGGAAAGTTATGACCAACCTAGATCACATATTCAAAAGCAGAGACATTACTTTGCCAACAAAGGTTTGTCTAGTCAAGGCTATGGTTTTTCCAGTGGTCATGTATGGATGTGAGAGCTGGACTGTGAAGAAGGCTGAGCGCCAAAGAATTGATGCTTTTGAACTGTGGTGTTGGAGAAGACTCTTGAGAGTCCCTTGGACTGCAAGGAGATCCAACCAGTCCATTCTGAAGGAGATCAGCCCTGGGATTTCTTTGGAAGGAATGATGCTAAAGCTGAAACTCCAGTACTTTGGCCACCTCATGTGAAGAGTTGACTCATTGGAGAAGACTCTGATGCTGGGAGGGATTGGGGGCAGGAGGAGAAGGGGATGCCAGAGGATGAGATGGCTGGATGGCATCACTGACTCGATGGACGTGAGTCTGAGTGACCTCCGGGAGTTGGTGATGGACAGGGAGGCCTGGTGTGCTGTGATTCATGGGGTGGCAAAGAGTCAGACATGATGGAGCGACTGATCTGGTCTAATCTGATCTGTGGGAGTGGGTCTGAAAAAAGTATATAAGGCCTTGATAAGACTAGCTAGGGAGGCGTTCTCTGTCCCCCTTCTGATGTCTATGTCAGAAGCTTTCTCTGTAGCTTTTCTTACTTTAATAAAACTCTGCTACACAAAAGCTCTTGAGTGATCAAGCCTGGTCCCTGGTCCCAAAGCTGAACCTTCTTTGGAGATCACGAATCCAATATTGTTCACCATAAGCTCTCATCATCCCCTGGGAACTGAATCCAGAAATGGCCTTTCTGGCCAGGGGAAGCTCTGTTTTCTACCCACTGGGGTGCCAATGTACCTTTGTATCAAGAACGGAATCATAATTCCTTATGTGCTCAGTCACTTAGTCATGTCCAACTCTTTGCTACCCCATGGACAATAGCCTACCAGGCTCATCTGTCCATGGGATTCTCTAGGCAAGAATATTGGAGTGGGTCGCCATGCTCTCCTCCAGGGGTTCTTCCCAGTCCAGGGATCAAACCCAGATGTCCTGCATCACAGGCTGATTCTTTACCATCTGAGCCACCAGGGAATGCCAATCTCGAAATCCAGGCAAATGAGGTCTACTAGATAGACAAGCCAACTCACTTCTTTAGCTTCACAGAGATACTTCATGCTGTTATTTTTCCCTCATTTCTTTAAAATGTTCCCTCCACAGATAAGATGTTCTTCTGGAATTCCTCTTTGGGTTAGGTCTTCTGCTGTTTCACTTAGGAAAGGGAACTTTGGAAGCCTTCCCTGGTGGTGGTGGCAGAGTGAGGGGGTGAGCACAGGGATCAGAGAATGTTCTAAGAGGCAGGACCTGTAGATCTTGGTGACTGATAGACTACAGTTGACCAAACTCCTGGTGTGTCCAAGACAAATGGGTTTCCCAGGACACGGTGTCACTGAGACAGGAATTATTGCCAGAGAGGGTGTCAGGCCATCCCCCTCCTCAGTCACAAACAGCACCCCTCTAAACACTGCTCAAACCCCCACCCCATCTGCTCAGGACCACACAGAAGTTATCTTCAGTTTTTCAATGACTTACATGAGTTTTGATCTCTTTTCATTGCTCTTGCAAACTTGTACTGCAGTGTGTTTATTCTGCATTAGAGTTTCAGGGCATTTACTTTTTAAGCAGCATCCCTGGGGGTAAATTGTTTGAGATTGCAGATCACTGCACCCCACTCCAGTACTCTTGCCTGGAAAATCCCATAGACGGAGGAGCCTGGTAGGCTGCAGTCCATGGGTCGCTAAGACTCGGGCACGACTGAGCAACTTCACTTTCACTTTTCCATTTCATGCATTGGAGAAGGAAATGGCAACCCACTCCAGTGTTCTTGCCTGGAGAATCCCAGGAACGGAGGAGCCTAGTGGGCTGCCATCTATGGGGTCGCACAGAGTCGGACACGACTGAAGTGACTTAGCAGCAGTAACAGCAACAGCAGCAGCTTGTCCTACTTAGGACAGGTCTAACTGCCTTCCGCTCTCAACTTTCACCTTCAAATTTCCACATCTGGAAGAGATGTAATGTGGACTGTGAGAGACCAGGGAGTAAGGTCAGTCCTTAGCGAGGTCCCCTAAAGAGGCAGAACGGAGGGATGGTGCTCTGTGGAAAGAGTGAATGGCTGTCAGTCTCCAGCGTAGACACACCCCTCTTCCATCCCTGCAGCCCACCTTCTCTATCTCTCCTTCACCGTCTGGAAGATCTCCTGTGATTTGTCCTCATCCCTTGTGAAATACACAGAGTCCTTTTCTCTGCATGATCCCTCAATACTCCACAAGGCTCGTGAGTCCATAATACCAAACTTCTAAATTGTGTGTGTGTGTGTGTGTGTGTGTGCGTGCATGCGTGTTGGTGGAAGTGGGTGTGTGCGTGTATGTGTTGATGGAAGTGGGTGTGTGCAAAGGGGCTTGAAGGCAAGAATTTGTATGATTAATCATCATAATGATATAAGTATTATAAATATGTGCTTACTAAATATATATTGCTTTGGATTTTTTCTCTATCACATGGATGGGTGGCTCTGGAAAGAAATTAGTCTTGGGTCAAATGCATTTTGTGATGATGGCTCCCAGTCCAGGGCAGGGACTTGCACCCTCCCACCCTCCATGAGGGCTTAGAGTGAAGTGTTGTTTTTCAGTGGCTAAGTTGTATCTGACTCTTTGCAACTCCATGGGCTATAGCCCGCCAGGCTCCTCTGTCCTCCACTGTCTCCGGGAGTTTGCTCTACTTCATGCCCATTGAGATGGTGATACTATCTAACTATCTCATCTTCTGTTGTCCCTTCCTCCTCCTGCCATCAATCTTTCCCAGCATCAAGGTCTTTTCCAATGAGTTGGCTCTTTGAATCACATGGCTAAAGTATTGGAGCTTGATCTTCAGGATCAGCCTTTCCAATGAATATTCCGGGTTGATTTCCTTTAGGACTGACTGGTTTGATCTTCTTATAGTCCAAGGGGCTCTCAAGAGTCTTCTCTAGTACCACAGTTCAAAAGCATCAATTATTTGATGCTCAGCCTTCATTATGGACCAATTCTGACATTCATACATAATTACTGGAAAAACCATAGCTTTGACTTCCCTGGTGGCTCAGATGATAAGGAGTATGCCTGCAAAGCAGGAGACCTGGGTTCGATCCCTGGGTTGGGAAGATCCCCTGGAGAAGGAAATGGCAACCCACTCCGGTATTCTTGCCTGGAGAATCCCATGGACGGAGGAGGTTACAGTCCATGGGGTTGCAAAGAGTCAGATATGACTGAAGGACTGAATAGAGAAAGGAGATTAAAAAAAGGAACTATTTCCTTATTGGTAGAACTGAGAGCTCCTAAAGAAGGGATGTTGGGACTTAAGTGGTTGTGTCTCTGTGAGTGTGTGTTGTGAGCAGGCACTAGTCAATACAGGCCAATATGGTGAAACAGAAGAACTTGGGTTTGAATGTTGGATGGCTGGCTTCTTGCACCAGCTCTGTGCCTTGGGGCAATTACTTTAACAAATTTCAGTGCTACACTTTTCTCATCTGTCCTTCATAGAGTTCTTGGAAGGACTAACTATCTCAACACACATAAAACACTTAGCTCGGAGCCCGGCACATAGTAAACACTCAATAAACATCAGCTATTACTATTATTAGGGCTGACCCCGAGCATAGATGAGAGGCTTCTAAGGCCTCAGTAAATCCTCATGAGGGGGTGCCAAGAGGAGCCTGGGCTGTGCTGGCTTCAATTTTTTGGAACTGTCTTAATATATTTGAAATTTATACTGAAGTCCAATGTGCTGAGGTCTCCTGATAAAAACAGGAAAAAAAAAAAAAAGTGAAAGCAGATGGTGGTCTGAGTCTTAAAGAAGAATGACTTCTGTTACAGAAACAGGCTGATGGAGAAATATGTCTTTTCAGCCCCGTCACTCACAAACCGTTTCCAAATGTTGACATTAAGCATGATATTAATATATGATAAAGGATCCGTGGAAAACTGGAAAAGCACAAGTGCGCCATGCAAAGCCTGAGCCCACCAATGCCCCTAATGGATTAGAAGCAACAGATCACAGCTCGTTTTAAGTATTTGCAGTGACTGGTGTCAGGATGCTGACAATTAATCCCCATCTAAGGATGTGGCCAAATCTGGATTTTTCTAAATCAAAGGAAGCGTGTTCTCATCTAAGGTCTTGTTAAGGTTTTATTTTATTTTACTTCATTATCAAGGACTTTTTCTTTTTTTTTCCTTTTTGGATCCCTTCTTGGTTTGGGAGGTAAATTCCTATTTAGGATAAGGGTTCATTTTTTTTTACCCCCTAAACTTGGAGGAGTTACTCAGGCAGAGAATAACCTTTGAAGTTAAGAGAAACTGTGCTATCAAGCCAGGATACAAAACAGAATCAGAAAGGGGGCTCCTAATGCATTATGGAACACAATGCAGAATCTGCCCAAAGGTGATGCTAATTTCTGCTCTGGTCAATGAAAACCAGACTTCGGGACAACTTGCTCTGTATTTATCTGAATCCTCGGGACTCTGAGTTGCCACATGGTGATACAGGAAAGCTAGTGGGCCTGGTGGGTGAGGGGGTAGCCCTGTGATGGGGCAAGAGCTGGCTCCTTTATTTTCTTTGGCGTGGCTTATGGAAAAGTTAGAGAAAATGAATTTCAAATGATGGGTCAAAACTCAAGATTTGAAACACATTTCTTCCATCCTGTAGGTCTCCTGCATCCATGGAAATGATTTTTATAACTTTAATTTCATTGTCAGTTGCAGGTACGTTGTTCATAGAGTTCTAGATACCCGCCCCCTCACCCCAGTCCCTTCATTTCAGTCATTTAACATGCCATGACTCTTACTCAAGCCCGTAAAATCATGGAAAAAAGTTCAAATTGGCTGTAAATGATTACACGAATTTCCTGTTTTCTTTTCATTTCTTTTCTCCTTTGCCTTTTAAAATCGTCCCTTTCTCCTGTGGCACATTTTACATCAAAAATGTGGAGGGGACAGAAGACCTACATTAAGGCAGTAGCTGGGATGGGCCGTCGCTCAGGCAACTTGTTCCCTCACTCTGTAATTTTTGTCCACATCGTAAAAATGTTTCAAACGCTCAACAAATGTTGGCATGCTAAATGAAAATGTGGAAATAACAAAATGCTGTTTGGTGAGGAATTTTAAGAGATTAGACAGAAGCATGAAAGCGCTGGTGAGCAAAGGAGAGGTGATTGTTTTCTAAAGACACCCTGAACTTCCTGAAAAGTGGGAGAGGCAGATGTTAAAAGCAGAAGGAAGAATATAGTCAACAGCACCTCTTCTTGCTGCTCCTTTTGGTTAACTTGGTTCAGCTTCTGAAAAGGGTCACAATCATGTGTATTTTGGAGTAGAACGAAATTATGATGAAAGTGAAAACTTGTGGCTCAGACAGTGAAGAATCTGCCAGCAATGCGGGAGACCTGGGTTCGATTCCTGGGTCAGGAAGATCCCCTGGAGAAGGGCATGGCAACCCACTCCAGTATTCTTGCCTGGAGAATCCCATGGACAGAGGAACCTGGCGGGCTACAGTCCATGGGGTCACAGAGTCAGACACGACTTCTACTTTCACTTTCTTTCCATTGCCCACCACCGGTCTGAGCTGAGGGAACACCTTGTCTTCCCTGTACGTCTGGCATAGGACACCCACAGAGAATGGCAGACTCTGACCTTGACCTTGGGAGCCCTGGCACTGCAGGGCTGTAGTGTTTTCTTCATCTCCTAGCCCCGTGGCCCACTGCCCCATACCCTATCCCTGTTGATTAATCGAGCCTTCCTTCCAGCGCTCAGCTCTGTCGTGTTCCCAGGCACACAGGCCCTGTAAGCACAGTGGACTGAGGATCCGCAGTACCCAGCTGGATCCCCAGGACCCAGCTGCACAAAAGACCCCAGCCTGCAAGAAGCCCCAGGGCAACGTCTGCCTCCAGCCTACAATGGAGTGGTGGGAGGGAGGGATGGCCCTGTGTCTTCCTGTCCCGAGGGTGGGTCGACAGGGAGGAAAGCTTGCTCCTAGTTGGGACTGCAGCATTTCCCTGGGGTGAGGGTAGATGAAGAAATGGAGGTCTGGGTCTAATTTAGGGGGTGTTGCTGTTCAATCGCTAAGGGGTGTCTGACTCTGCAACCTCATGGACTGCAGCACCCCAGGCTCCTCTGTCCTCCACTTCTCCCAGAGTTTGCTGAAATTCATATCCATTGAGTCAGCAATGTTATCAAACCATCTCATTGTCTGGCACCCCCTTCTCCTCCCTCCTTCAGTCTTTCCCAGCATCAGGGTCATTTCCAAAGAATCGGCGCTTCGCCATCAGGTGGCCAAAGTATTGGAGCTTCAGCTTCAGCATCAGTTCTTCCAGGAAATATTCAGGGTTGATTTCCTTTAGGATTGACTGATTTGATTTCCTTGCAGTCCAGTTGAGGGGGTAATGAAGATATAAAATTGCCCAAAGAGAGATCTGGACTCTGCCCTCAGTTTCTGGGAGGTAATCGCTAAGCCCTTGGAATGTCAGGCCTGATAGTAGTGTCTTTGTTTGCCTCCGGGCCTTGAGCCAGACGACTTTGGGTGGGGACTGTGAGACAGAGCTGCTTGTTTTAGAATGGGGGCTCTAGGTCTCCCATTCTGTCCCTCAACCCCATCTGCATGATGGACCCCCAGGAAAGCCTGGACCCTGAGGCTCTGTGACTTGCTGGCTGGCAACGCTCTGTGTGCACAGCCCCCTTTACTCCCAGGAGGATAACTGTCCTGAGGGCACCGGGAGGTCCCCTGCAACCTCTGCGTCTGGCACCCTCTCTCTCCTCCTTCCTTGGCTGATTTTAACCTGTGTTCTTTGCCTTGAACAAACACAAGTGGAGGATAACAGGTTCCAGTGAGCTCTGCATGTCTTTCTAGTGAATTATTGAAACTGAGGGTGTTTTCAGAACCCCTGAACATGTAATTGGTGTCAAAAGTGGTGATCTTCCAGACACCCTCCCTCTAACTGGACAGTTGGTGGGAGCTCTCACTTGGGGTCCTTTTCCTTTTATTTTTTTTACATTTTCCTAATTTATATTTTTGTATATAATGGAAAAAATTAAATATACCTAATGGCAATTTTTCAACTCCATCACTCCCTTTACATTTGCCATTTGGAAGTTACAGGTCTATGGTAAGCAAGAGCCTTCTCTGTCTCACCGGGGGTCTTCCTTCTGAAGTGAGGACCTGAGGGTGTGCACACTGAGCCTTCTAGAAACTTCTCACTTTTCCACTTCTTAACAGCCACTTACTCTCTTTCCCTCTTCTTGATCTCACTTTATCCACCTGCAGTATTTTCATTTGAGTCACTTGTCATCAAACTAGCAATTACTTCTAGTATTCAGCTGATAGAGTTTTTTAAAGAGATGCCATCAAGGCTTACATATCCAGGTGAAAGGAAAATTACTCTTGGAAGAATTCAAAGACTCCCTCTCCAAATCTGCAGGCTCAATACGATGTATAGATTCACTGGGGATGGTGAAAGTTAGACCGAATGACACAAAATAGCCTCTCAGTAAATCCCAGTTTCCACCCACATGGATTTCCTGTGTGTGTGTGTGTGTGTGTGTGTGTATGTGTGGGTGTGTGTGTGTGCGCGCACACACGCATGTGAGCTTGCACAGGCATGAGCTCAGTCACTCAGTCGTGTCTGACTCTGCGATCCTATGGACACTGTAGCCGTCAGGCTCCTCTCTCTGTGGAATTTTTTTTCCCAGCAAGAATACTAAAGTGGGTTGCCACTTCCTACTCCAGGGCATCTTCCTAACACAGGGTTTCCCTGCCTTGCCTTAATGAAGTATTGTAAACTGGGTGGCTGAAATCAATAGAAGTTCATTGTCTCTTAGTTATGGGGACTGGAAGTTTGCAATTATTAATAAAGGCTCAGCAGGACTGTGCCCCACTTTGAACCGTGTAGGGAAAGTCTTCCAGCCTCTTCCAGCTTCTGCTGGTTTGCTGGCACCTCTCAGCATCCCTTGGTTTATAGCTCCATCACCTCACTCCTCCATTTCATGTGAGTTTCTTCCTGTGTCTCTGTCTCTTGACGTGGACTTCTGTCCATGAGTAGTATTGGATTAGGGGCCCAACCACATCCATTATGACCTCATCTTAATTAATTACCTCTGCAATGACCCCATCTCCAAATAAGGTCACATTCCTGGTACTGGCGGTCAGGATGTGAGAATCTCTTTTCTACACAGATATAAATCCTTCTCTGACACCATCCTCTTTCTGAGGATGACAGCCAAGCACGTGGGCTGCCAAAGTCTCAGTTTCTTCACCCGGGGAATGAGAAGTGTTACGTCACCTCTTCCCAGTCTAGGAAGAGACCAAAGAGACAAAAGCACTCACATGCCCTGCACACACATCCATGGATGGGCTTGATAGTTCAGGTGGTGGAGAAATGATCTCTCCTGTCGCTGAGAGCAGTGACGCCAAGAAGGATGTTTTCTGACGCATTTACAGCCGTTAGAATCTGAGATGAGCAACGGCTTCTTGCCTCACCTGCTCTTTCTTGTCCCAATGCCACCAGGTGCCTGGGGAGTGGAGAGGAGCCCAGACCTAGGGGGCATTGTTTCCCAAGGAACCTCATTCATCAACTCCATTTGGACAGCCAGCACAGCACACTCAGACAGTCCCTGGCTACACCTTGCCTTCTCCTGCGTCTTGACTTCAAGCTTATCTGAGAGCCTTTTGTTCGGGCTCATAATTAGTCAGTGACTCAGTAGCCCACAAGCATTACCCAGGAGCCAGACAAGACCAGCAAGCTCTGAGGACCACCTGTTCCAAGTCATTTCCTGTGTGGGCGGCAACTTCACAGGCCTGAAAATGTGAGTTACGGTAAAAATGGCTTCAGCCCTGGCACACTGCGCTGTTGAAACTAGATGAAATCTCGCCTGACTATGTTCTGGCCAGACACATTTCATTATCATCCTTTGCATATATATTAAAAACTCTTACTCCTTTATAAACAAATGTTCTCCAGGGGGAGACAACACACCCTGGCTGTCAGAAGGAAAACACACGAGTGTTTTATCTCCTGGGTCTGCCCTGCAAGTACATGCCTTAGGAGGGATGGTGAAAGAGGTGGCCTATTTGCTCCTGTGGGACCATGACCCCTGGGGGTTCAAGAATATTCTCAGTCAATGTTAAGCTACACTCTGCACTAAACTGGAGTTTTGGAAACAGTAATCAAATCTTCTGTTTGCAGGACTCTTAAATTGGCCGATGGAGTGGAAAAAAAAAAAAAAAGCTCCAACAGTTATTTATGTCATGTAGACAAAACACTGGGTGGGTTGACTGATTATTTCCACTGTATAGTCAGCCATACTGCCATTTTCACTCTGAACTTAACTGCCACGTTTTTCCATGAATAAAAGTGTTCCTTCATGAAGAAGGTTCATTTTTAACCTTATTGCCCCGCATCTTCTGTCTGTCTGATCTTGATCTAGATTGTCCAGTTCATGGGTCATGATGAAACCTTAAAAGTCATTTCTTTTTATTTTTTTCTGATTAGAAAAGTAATTCAAGCTCACACAGCACATTTCAAAATGGAGAGATGGATAAAGAAAAGAAAAAATAGCTACAGGCCCACAAGACAGGCACAAGTAGCATCACATGTATTTAACCAGTCTTTTTCGTTGAGCATTTGATGGTTTTAATACATATTTATTATTAAAAGTTAATATTCTATTAGCATTGGATACAAATAATGCTTTGATAATCATAGTGCAGGATTCGTTTTGAAGTTAAAATATATTTAAAAAATGCTATTGTTTTATTTTTCAGACTTTCATTGCTTTGCCCTTCAGCAAAGAGGGCAGTTTAAATAGGGCTGCAAATGTATCCATCATAAAACTGAAATCAGAACAGAGTACCCAGGGATCACAGTAGCACGCAGGTCAAGGTGGAGCTAAGAGGTGAGATTCTATCCCAATCATGATGGCTCCAGCTTTGACAATGAAACAACTCCTTTTTAAGAACAACATTGACACTGTTCCATTAAACCAACTCTTACATTGTCCCCGGAAACCAGCTGCCAATATGAGTGAACTGAAAGTTCACTAATGAAGGTCGAGTTAACTGCTGAGTGTCCTGTGCTTGTTATGTGTGTGAGGTCGTGCTGAAAGACCAGGATTTTCAGCTCCATACATAACCTCTTTTTTTGTGTGTGTACGTTTGTTCCAAGTATTGCTTATAGTGAAAAATGACTTGTTCTTTATCTGAAATTCAAAGTTACCTTGAGGTCTTATATTTTATCTGGGAAACCTGTGCAGAGAACTGGTGGTTTTACGGGCAGCATTTATGTCTACTGGTTGGTCTGTGCCTGTGAGCTGTTAAATGTTTTGACCATCAGCCCCCTGCAAAAACATCAAGGCACTTTGCATTCAAGAAGGCTTTTTATTTATAACCAAAGAAATAATCTAGAAGAATGTCCTCTTAAGTTCATGGGGCCAGAAGACAGTGTGATATCTCAGAAAGAAGGGACTTGGGAACTTGACTTGACTTGAGTCGAGTCTCAGCTGTGTGACTTTGTGTTAGTTACTTAACCTCTCTCAGCCTTGACTGCTTGATCTTCAAAAAGGGGCTAATCATATCTACTTCCCAGGGTTTTAGTGATGATTAATGAGAGAATGTATATTATCTATTATTAATATTCAGTTCAGTTCAGTTCAGTCACTCAGTCATGTCCGACTCTTTGCAACCCCATGAATTGCAGCACGCCAGGCCTCCCTGTCCATCATCAACTCCTGGAGTTCACTCAAACTCAGGTCCATCGAGTCAGTGATACCATCCAGCCATCTCATCCTCTGTCATCCCCTTCTCCTCTTGCCCTCAATCCCTCCCAGCATCAGAGTCTTCTCCAATGAGTCAACTCTTCACATGAGGTGGCCAAAGTACTGGAGTTTCAGCTTTAGCATCAGTCCTTCCAAAGAAATCCCAGGGCTGATCTCCTTCACAATGGACTGGTTGGATCTCCTTGCAGTCCAAGGGACTCTCAAGAGTCTTCTCCAACACCACAGTTCAAAAGCATCAGTCCTTTGGCGCTCAGCCTTCTTCACAGTCCAGCTCTCACATCCATACATGACTACAGGAAAAACCATAGCCTTGACTAGATGGACCTTTGTTGGCAAAGTAATGTCTCTGCTTTTGAATATGCTATCTAGGTTGGTCATAACTTTCCTTCCAAGGAGTAAGCATCTTTTAATTTCATGGCTGCAGTCACCATCTGCAGTGATTTTGGACCCCCAAAATATAAAGTCTGACACTGTTTCCACTGTTTCCCCATCTATTTCCCATGAAGTGATGGGACCAGATGCCATGATCTTCGTTTTCTGAATGTTGAGCTTTAAGCCAACTTTTTCACTCTCCACTTTCACTTTCATCAAGAGGCTTTTGAGTTCCTCTTCACTTTCTGCCATAGGGTGGTGTCATCTGCATATCTGAGGTTATTGATATTTCTCCTGGCAATCTTGATTCCAGCTTGTGCTTCGTCCAGCCCAGGGTTTCTCATGATGTACTCTGCATAGAAGTTAGATAAGCAGGGTGACAATATACAGCCTTGACGTACTCCTTTTGCAATTTGGAACCAGTCTGTTGTTCTATGTCCAGTTCTAACTGTTGCTTCCTGACCTGCATATAGGTTTCTCAAGAGGCAGGTCAGGTGGTCTGGTATTCCCATCTCTTTCAGAATTTTCCACAGTTTATTGTGATCTACACAGTCAAAGGATTTGGCATAGTCAATAAAGCAGAAATAGATGTTTTTCTGGAACTCTCTTGCTTTTTCCATCATCCAGCAGATGTTGGCAATTTGATCTCTGGTTCCTCTGCCTTTTCTAAATCCAGCTTGAACATCAGGAAGTTCATGGTTCACATATTGCTGAAGCCTGGCTTGGAGAATTTTGAGCATTACCTTACTAGCGTGTGAGATGAGTGCAATTGTGCAGTAGTTTGAGCATTCTTTGGCGTTGCCTTTCTTTGGGATTGGAATGCAAACTGACCTTTTCCAGTCCTGTGGCCACTGCTGAGTTTTCCAAACTTGCTGGCATACTGAGTGTAGCACTTTCACAGCATCATCTTTCAGGATTTGAAAGTAGAATTCCATCACCTCCACTAGCTTTGTTCGTAGTGATGCTTTCTAAGGCCCACTTGATTTCACATTCCAGGATGTCTGGCTCTAGGTGAATGATCATACCATCATGATTATCTTGGTCGTGAGGATCTTTTTTGTACAGTTCTTATTAACTCTTAAGAAAAAGGGGATATTTTGGCTAAAATTTATAATTTAGTCAAAACAACTAAAAACGCTGAGTAGTCCGGCCTTCAATCCTTACCTCCTGTATACCGCAGTGACTAGTATTAAAGCTGGCATCATGTACATTTTGCAAGGTAGAAGTAGGTAGAGTTGGGAATGGAAAAGTAATAACAATATGCCCAGGAAAACCTGAAGTTCCTGGAGTAAAGGGTGCAAATCTCAAGTACAAACTATTTTGTGCTTATAAAAGTGAGCTTGTTGGCTTCACTCAGTGATTAGCCTTGCATTTTGACCAAGATCATTAATCCACACATTCACACATTTATTTCTTTAAAAAATACATCCCCGGGGTAGACAGCATCCTAGGCTCTGGGGAGTATGAGACATACATTGGACCTGGTACAGTCCTCATGGCAGTCCACAGTTCTGTGGACACACAGAAAATCCTCAGGCAGGTAAGCATTTTAGCACAAGTTCTGATCAGCATCGTTAAAGCGAGGTGCTCAGTGGCATGGTTAGTGAAATAGGCAAAGGTGGTTTAGAATATGGCTTGTCATCTCTACACTCTCCTCTGGCGACCAACCAGGGAAATGCACTGTTGAGGCAACAATGAAGAAAAATTAATGGGTAAAAGGAATCCGGGAATATAAAAAGTGGAATAAAGGGGGTACTTCCTTTTTACTGTTGTTTCTGCATGTTTATATAAAAAAGGTCTTTCAACATTTACAGAGCTTTAAAATGTAATATGAAAAATATTACTTTGTACTCATTACAGTGCCTTTCATCTACGTCACTGCCGAGTCCCACAGACGTTACCTCACCCGCCTTCAGAACACTCCTCAAAGCAGGTACAGAGACACTCTCGCCCCCATTTCACAGATGAAGAGACTGAGGCAACAGGAGGTGAGATCAGGGGCCAGGGTGCCTGAGCCCTAGCTCTGGTTTTTTCACTCAATATCTGAATGACTTTGTGTGCCTTCGCTCAGGTTTTTCAGGGGTTTGGAATGGAAAATCGCCAAAGTCTCACACAATGTTAATCATCTGTGATGGTGTCAAGCAAATGGACAAGTGTCAGAGTGCTCATTTTCAGGATATAATTTAAGTCTTCACTGATAACTTCAGCTTTGAAATAACGTCTCTTCAAGGAGACTATCCAGAAAGATTGTTAGAATAACTGAATGTTATTAAAAAGAAGAATTGTGGAAAAACTTGCTAATCACACTGATTCTTTGGGACCCAAGGCAGACTTACTATAGCCACTAAACTCTACTTTTAAGGTTTCTTCTTCAATATTTCTTTAGAGTACCTACCCATCATATTCATAATACAAAAGAAAAAGCCATTTCTAGTAGAAATAATCCCAAGTCAGAGCCTGGTAAACCATTAAAGAAATCATTAGGCAAGTTTGGAAAACACAGCATCTATCCCGATCTGTGAGCTTCCCGGTGGCTCAGCGGTAAAGAATCCACCTGCAACGCAGGAGCCACAGGAGACTCAGGTTCAATTCCTGAGTCGGGAAGATCCTCTGGAGGAGGGTGTAGCAACCCACTCCAGTATTCATGTCTGGAGAATCCCATGGACAGAGGAGCCTGGTGGGCTACAGTTCATAGGGTCACAAAGAATTGGACACGACTGAAGTGACTTAGTACATATGCATCCAGATCTGTGGTCTCAAGCTTGGCTGCTCATTGGAAGCACCATGAAGCTTAGAAAAGTGGGATGTCAGGGCCCCACCCTAGAGATTTTGATTTACATGGTTTGGGATATGTCCTGAGTGTCAGGTGTGCTAAGCTCTCCCCAGGTAATTACAGGGGCAGCCAAGGTTGAAAACCAAGTATGTTGTCATGCAGGTAAAATGATGGGGCTTGGAGAGACTAACCTCACACTTGTGAAAACAGAGTCCAAAGCTGCTCACTGATTGGTGACAATAGAAGGCTGGATACTGAATCCCAGATTTCTGACTCTACCTCTCATTGTTCATGCATTATATGGATGCTGCCCATAATACCTGAAAACAAAAGTTTTGTTTAAAATACAAAAAGATTTTAGTTATAGTAGTTGAAGAAAAACATATCGAAAATGGAAAACTTGGGATTTTATAAAACATTTGTTTATTCAGAAATCAAAATTTTCTGTACAGCCTCCATCACCACCACCCACTGGTGGTGAAGATAGTTAAAAGACAAACATTAACTTGCAAAAATACCTGCAACATAGATGACGAAGGGTTATATGAAGCATCTTTTGAAATCAGTAAGATGAGTAATCCAATAGAATAATGAGAAAAACTTGTGAATAGAAAATTACACAAAAGGAGATTTAAATATCTGATCAAAATGTATTAATGGCTTTGATCACCTTAATCATTAAAGCTGTTCCTATAAATTAAAATGTTAGTGAACACTGATATCCACTTATCAAATTAAGGATCATTAAGTGATTGATAATGTCTGTTACTGGTGAGGATGTGATGGCTGTTGATGAGGTAAATTGGCATAACCTTTCTGCAGAGCAATTTGGAAAAAGCCTTAAAGTATGTGCATGCTCTTTGACCTGATAATTCTATTTTAAACAAATTGTCCTAGGAGAAAATTGTAATAAGATGTACATATAAGGATCTTTTCCATCATAGGGTTTCTTATGACATCAGATATTTGGCAATAATCCAAAATATCCCTCAATAGAGAACTGGTGAAATAAATCTTGATAGATCCATATGATGGAATAATGTACAACTATTAAAAATTATATTGCATAATATATGCAAATGTTTTTATTGACACAGAAACATTTTAAGGTTTCTTCTTCTATATTTCTTTAGCGTACCTATCTATCATGTTCATAAAACAAAAAACCAACAAAGTCATTTCTACGAGAAATATCCCATGTGTTAACTGGCATCTGTTTGCAGTACCAAGGAAATGGCGCTTAAAATTGTAAAGTGATTCTGTAGAATGTCAATCACAGACATTTACTGCAGAATAAGAGCTAAAGCCAAGAAGTTCAAGAACAGGGCTGGGTCACAGACAATATCTCCCTGTATGACCACAATACCTTAGGCTGGACATGAAAATTGAATAAACAAAAATTTACTTTTTGTTTTATGGAAATAGCAGCAAACACCCTGTATGGAGTCAGTATAGATATTAGATTTGGATCTAGAATGATTTAGTTATTTTGGCTCCCAGATTTTAAAAAAATGCAGCTTATGAATCAATTTTCAAAGGGAGTACATTTTTTTTTTAAAACATTCACCTTAAAAGTTTCAACATCAATAATTTTTACATAGCTTTGGTAAGGCTAAATAATGATATCTTTCAAAGAGTCTTGTGTTGATGGTATTAGCTTACCAAGAGAAGAGTCCTGGTAACACATGAAGTCTAGAGGGTCTTTAGAAGGAAGTTTCCCAGAAAAAGCTTTGGTTTAGGTGAAGCCTATAATTGGCTGGTTTTGGTTAGCGATGGTGCTGGGCAAGAAGTTGCCATGTGTCCCAAGGTATGAACCACAGCCCGGAAGGTGTGTAGGAATAAAACACACTTTTCTTAGAAAAGTCGGAATTGTACATTTTTGCATACATGAAATGGAAGGCTCTTTATGGTGGCTTTAACACACCTGTAGTACTAACTACAGGTTATGTCAAGGCTGTATAGTGTCACCCTGCTTATCTAACTTCTATGCAGAGTACATCATGAGAAACGCTGGACTGGAACAAACACAAGCTGGAATCAAGATTGCCGGGAGAAATATCAATAACCTCAGATATGCAGATGACACCACCCTTATGGCAGAGAGTGAAGAGGAACTAAAAAGCCTCTTGATGAAAGTGAAAGTGGAGAGTGAAAAAGTTGGCTTAAAGCTCAACATTCAGAAAACGAAGATCATGGCATCTGATCCCATCACTTCATGGGAAATAGATGGGGAAACAGTGGAAACAGTGACAGGCTTTATTTTGGGGGGCTCCAAAATCACTGCAGATGGTGATTGCAGCCATGAAATTAAAAGACGCTTATTCCTTGGAAGAAAAGTTATGACCAACCTAGATCACATATTCAAAAGGAGAGACATTACTTTGCCAACAAAGGTCCATCTAGTCAAGGCTATGGTTTTTCCTGTAGTCATGTATGGATGTGAGAGTTGGACTGTGAAGAAAGCTGAGCGCCGAAGAATTGATGCTTTTGAACTGTGGTGTTGGAGAAGACTCTTGAGAGTCCCTTGGACTGCAAGGAGATCCAACCAGTCCATTCTAAAGGAGATCAGTCCTGGGTGTTCTTAGGAAGGACTGATGCTAAAGCTGAAACTCCAGTACTTTGGCCACCTCATGTGAAGAGTTGACTCATTGGAAAAGACTCTGATGCTGGGAGGGATTGGGGGCAGGAGGAGAAGGGGATGACAGAGGATGAGATGGCTGGATGGCATCACTGACTCGATGGACATGAATCTGAGTGAACTCCAGGAGTTGGTGATGGACAGGGAGGCCTGGCGTGCTGCGATTCACAGGATCTCAGAGTCCAATATGACTGAGCAACGGAACTGAACTGAACTGAGTCCTAACTTCCTCTAGGGAAAGCATCCTCGGTAATTTCTCACCTGTCGTGCAGCATCTGTAGAAGCTAGTGGAGCATGAAAAAAGCAAGTGAATTAAGAGGTTATGCCCTCCAAATACCTGGCTCCCATCTCTTCAGCAGAACCCCCAACCATTCCCCTAAACTCTCACCTAAATACCAGATGCATTTTTGCATGTTACAACTTTTGAAATTTCCTTCCTAACATTGTAGTCTTTGTGCTCTGTTCTCCATTTCACGAAAAAAGCAGAGACAGTCCCCGAATCACTGACAGTTCTGCCTTTGTAAACACCTTCACTTCCTTCTGTGTCTGGAAATCACACCTGGATTCCAAAACATCCTTCATGACTTTTGATGAGAAAATCTGATGAGAGCGCATGGTTTGATTCACTGGTCAGGATTCCTGACAAGTTTTCACACGAGGATTCCTGCGGTAGTTTGACAAGTCATTTGGGGTGAAGGATGAGACTTAGTGATCCTATTAAGTAGTGAATTTCCCCTTGTCTGTCTATTTCCCCAAATTTATTTTAATTAAGCAAAAACAGGTTCTCCTCTCTGAATTTCTCTCTCCAGACTTACAATCCTCTCCCCTCTGGCAGAGAGCCTTCTTGGCAGCAGCCTCAGATCCCAGGCAGGGTTGCTGGAATCACAACTGTCCATGGCTAACGCACAGTTCCAGACCCTTCCTTTCGAAAATACCTCTTTAACCCAGAAAGATGAAAACACAAACTGAGTTTGTGAATATGAACAATTAAAATACTGTGTGTATTTTCTCTGGATGCTTTGGGAAAATACATGCTAATCCAACTTTTGATGTTTAGCAGCTAAGTCGTGTCTGACCCTTTGTGACCCCGTGGTCTGTAGTCTGCCAGGCTTCTCTGTCCATGAGATTTCCTAGGCAAGAGTACTGGAGTGGGTTGCCATTTCCTTCTCTAGGGGATCTTCCTCATCCAGGGATTGAACCCAAGTCTCCTACATTGGCAGGCAGGTTCTTTACCACTGAGCCACCAGGGAAGGTAATCCAAATGCCACTTCCTGAAATACTTCTGTAGAATTATGATGGTTTGGGAATTAAACACTGAATAGAATGCTTATTGAAAACTTTGAACTCATTATACTGTATTACCACCTTAGATTGCCAAACTATAGCTATGTCCAAAAAAACACAAAGATAAACCCTCTAGTCCTTTCTCAACCAAATCATTTTTTTTCTTTTAAAATTAATTAATTTATCTTAATTGGAAGCTAATTACTTTACAAAAATCAACCATATCTTTTAAATAGCAAAGTCGATTAAGTTTGATTTCAATCATGGTCTTTGGTCTGTTGCTAACTGATTGCAGTGGACAGTGGACTTCAAGAGTCATTTTTCTAACAATCTATGTGTTTATGCATGACTTGATTTCTTCCTTTTGCTTCATTTTTATTCTTTTCTTATCTTTATTCTTTTTTTTTTTTTTAATAGACAATTGATTAGTCTGCTTAGGCTGCTTAACAAAGCCCACAGGCTATGTGACTGAAACCATAGAGATGTATTTCTCAAGGTTCTGGAGGCTGGACAGTTCAAGATCAAGGTGCTAGCAGATCTGGTTCCTGATGAGGCTTTCTTCTTGGCTTACAAAGCTGTTCTTCTCACTATGTCCTCACATGGCAGAGAGACAGAGTGAAACAGAGAGGAGGATACACTGTGGTGTCTCCTGTAAGACACTCATCCTATAGGATGAGGACCCCACCCTTAGACCTAACAATCTTAATTTCCTCCTTATAGACCCCGTTCCTGAGTTACAGTTACATGGGCATTAACTCTTCAACATAGGATTTTTGGGAAGGACACAGGTCAGTGCAGGCTTAACTGATTAAATAAGTGAAGATGGACTATTCCCTTCGGGAGAGCTGGTAGAGTCTGAATGTTTCTTGCTTTTTGGATGGAAAGGTTTGGTTCAAAAGCCTTTATATAATAGCTGCAAAGCATTGCTAATGAGGAAGATCATCACAGAATGAATAAAGACTCAAGAGATATCTAGACTCCCTTTTCCACTGTTACCCTTTTTGGTTATGTGACCATAAACATACTGTAACATTTTATGATCTGTTATTTTGTGCGAATAATTTTATTTATCTCAGATAATCATTGACTAATTTAACTTGGAATTTGCACGTACAATGCTTGGAAAGGGAACTGAGGCATAGTCGGTTCTCACTTTCAGCCACTATTACTATCATCACCATCATCATCAACACCATAATTATCATTTCCAAGCTAGTTAACAGAAGGATAAAGACTTGCAAGTAGTCTTATCAACCCCAAAACTGATATATTTAATAAATTATAAGCACAAATTTAAATACTTTTTTTCTCACAGCAAACCTTAAAGAATCCTGTTGATTGGTTGTATTGTACATCTCACTCTTCAGAGAAAAGCTGTTTAGACCCCCCAACCTCTGATGCCCATGAAGATATTAGTCACTAAACAGAAGATGGGCTTCCTTTGTGGCTCTGCTGATAAAGAATCTGCTTGCAATGTGGGAGACCTGGGTTCAATCTCTGGGTTGGGAAGATCCCCTGGAGAAGGGAAAGGCTACCCACTCCAGTATTCTGGCCTAGAGAATTCCATGTCCATGAGGTCGCAAAGAGTCAGATACTACTGAGCAACTTCCACTTTCACAAACAGGAGATTCCTTTAAAAGTCTGATTTCTTTTCCATCATAATGGTGACTCTGGTGATTTGCAAGAATCTCACCATAATATCAAGGCTGGAAGTATCTCCAAGATGAACCAAAACTCATAGAAAGACAAGGAAAAAAGATGCCACTTGAATGAAATTTCAATTCAATACAGTAAGTTTTTCTCAAAATCTTCAACATTTGTAATGCTTGAAAACACTTTCTCCAAAACCACGTCCAACCCACAACTCATATAATGTTTTCATGATTAACCTTAGAGAGAGGAAAAAGTATAACCAGAACTATGTCACATTCCCACATCCAAACTTCTGATCTTTTTCCCCACTGGGGTGGGGAAGGGTGGGGGAGGATGGCAAAAGGATAGAGAGAGAAGGCCCTTTGTCTGGAGTGTTTAATTGCTGAGGGGTTTTCACCAAGGAAGCAATTTCTTTCACATACACCGTGTCTCACCTTGAGCTCTTATCCACTGGGGACATAGTTGATCAATGATGTAATTCTCCAATTATTTAAGGATAGTGATTCTTTTATTCTCACAAAAGGTTTGCAGAAAATTAAAAGAAGCCTGAAGTCATGTATTTTAATCTCTCAAGATTGTTTATTGTTTCTACAAGTCAGGACAGCCCCATCTTTGGAAGGCATATTCCAAGGGAAAAGTCGATAAAATTACTGCATTGTTAGATGGGTGGGGTTTTTGCAAAATAGACTCATTGTTGATGGTCTTCTAATGCAATGTTTTATATTTTATCTCATGGTCTTTCAGAAATACACGGAGGATCATTTGGTGTAAATAACAATACTAATTTACCTTTAGAGGTTTTTTACCTTTGGAAAGTCAGTAAAGTTCTATAAATTATAAACTTCAATAATAGATCATTGGAAATGTTCATTTCCCATGGGACTTCCTTCCCATACATTGCCGTAGAGCCTTGACTTTTACACCAGTATAAAATGAGGAGGAATATATGCACTCAATATGGTTTCTTTGAATATTCTAAGTTTCTCCCTCTCAATATAATTAATCACTTTTTTGTGTGTAATGGAAACTGCAAGACATTTCCCCCCTTTTGGGTTATAAAAATATGCCAAGGTTGTTAGATTTTGGTTTACAAATTCTTTGATCTGCTTCAAATATGAAAGGTGCAGGACCCCAAACTGGGTGGGTGGCCTCTAACCTATAGTGTGAGGAAAAAAGCTGTGAATTTTCCACCTTATTTTCTCATACCCATGAGTTTCTTATTTAGAGGAAAATTTAATACACAGTGGGTACCTTTATAGTTAACTCACCCAAATGTTACTTGTTTAAGAGGTATTTGGTGCCCAATATACCCCTTGTTTTTATTTTATTTTTTTAAATAAGTCTTGTTAAAGCTCTTTTCCTAGAAAAAGGATATTACCTTTGGCCAAGGGCACATTATCCTCAATATCCAACATTTCAGTCTATTTTCTGCAGCTTAAAGTTTCCACATCTTAAGTGGTCTCAGTTCTCCAAGCTACAATTTGGTAGGGTTAGGGAGGACTTCTTTTTCTTAGTAGTAGAGTCTTCTTGCTTAGGAAGCTTACAGGTCTCCCCCACTGGATGGAAAAACCCATCATTAAGCACTAATGGAAGAATGGCAAGGTCTTCAAAGTCTTCCTCTGTTTAGATAAGCACCTTCCAACTTCCAAATCTGCTCTAAGCTACTATAATGTTTACCATATTTAAAACTGATAAAAATACCTTACAAGGCAAATCGCCTGTGAGCCAACATTTTAAAAATGCTGTTATGATGATAAAACATCAGAGGAAAAGGACTCAATGAATTTTAAAGGGAGAACAGCTCACCTGTTATTACAGATGTGAATAAATTACATGAGTTAATTTTCTGAAATACAAGATCAGCCTTGTATCTATAGGAGAGAGCGCTAATTAAAGTTTGACCCCAGCATCAGTATCCAACCCATTTTTAAAGATGTATACAAAGGTGGTTTTGGAGGGAATGTGCCTGAGTAAGTGCTTTTTTTTTTTTTTCCCATCCTGGCTGTGGTTCCTTAGGTTAAAATTACTTGGCTACATTTGCTATGCCAAATACAGTGTTTCATACTCTCCTAAACAATGTAACTCCACTGGGAGATTTGATCAAGAGGAAGTCAGTCATATAAAATACTGTGCAGTGATGCACTACCCTTATAATCCCCAAACTCTACCCATTCCGAGTGTCTCTACACTTAGACTAACCAGCACTCAAGTGGAGCTTAATAAAGCCTCCTGGACTTTGGATGTTTTCCTGGACCTCATACTAAGAAACTCAGCAGATGGTAAGGATTGGTGTGAAAAGCTTCCTTGATCTACACTGGATGGCCTTGGGAGGTAATTTGAAAAAATGTGGTTGCAGAGATATATTAGGTCCCTTAGCAGTCAGTACGGAGAAGGCAATGGCACCCCACTCCAGTACTCTTGCCTGGAAAATCCCATGAATGGAGGAGCCTGGTAGGCTGCAGTCCATGGGGTTGTGAAGAGTCGGACATGACTGAGCAACTTCATTTTCACTTTTCACTTTCATGCATTGGAGAAGGAAATGGCAACCCACTCCAGTGTTCTTGCCTGGAGAATCCCAGGGACAGGGGAGCCTGGTGGGCCACCATCTCTGGGGTCCCACAGAGTCGGACACGACTGAAGTGACTTAGTAGCAGCAGTCAGTATGGGCTTCAGGCAAAATGGTTGTCTGAGGAAGCCTTATGATTAGCTGATCAAAGAAGAGAAGTAAAAGGCAAAAGGTGAAAACGAAAGATACACCCATCTGAATGCAGAGTTCCATAGAATAGCAGAGAGATAAGAAAGCCTTCTGAAGTGAACAATGCAAAGAAATAGAGGAAAACAATAGAATGGGAAAGACTAGAGGTCTCTTCAAGAAAATTAGAGATACCAAGGGAGCATTTCTTGCAAAGATGGGCTCAATAAAGGACAGAAATGGTATGGAGCTAAAAGAAGCAGAAGCTATAAAGAAGAGGTGGCAAGAATACACAGAAGAACTATACAAAAAAGATCTTCATGATCCAGATAACCACGATGGTGTGATCACTCACCTAGAGCCAGACATCCTAGATTATGAAGTCAAGTGAGCCTTAGGAAACATCACTATGAACAAAGCTAGTAGAGGTAATGGAATTCCAGTTGAGCTATTTCAAATCCTGAAAGATGATGCTGTGAAAGTGCTGCACTCAACATGCCAACAAATTTGGAAAACTCACCAGTGGCCACAGGACTGGAAAAGGTCAATTTTCATTCCAATCCCAAAGAAAGGCAATGCCAAAGAATGCTCAAACTACCTCACAATTGCACTCATCTCACACACTAGCAGAATTATGCTCAAAATTCTTCAAGCGAGCTTCAATCGTTTGTGAACTGAGAACTTCCAGATGTACAAGCTGGTTTTAGAAATGGCAGAGGAACCAGAAATCAAATTGCCAACATCTGTTGGATCATTGAAAAATATCTGCTTCTGCTTCATCGACTACACTAAAGCCTTTCACTGTGTGGCTCACTGTGTGGATCACAACAAACTGTGGAAAATTCTTCAAGAGATGGGAATAAAAGATCACCTTACCTACCTCCTGAGAAATCTGTATGCAGGTCAAAGAGAAACAGCTAGAACCAGACATGGAACAATGGACTGGTTCCAAATGGGGAAAGGAGTATGTCAAGGCTGTATATCATCACCCCACTTATTTAACTTATATGCAGAGTACCTCATGTGAAATGCTGGGCTGGATGAAGCACAAGCTGGAATCAAGATTGCCAGGAGAAACATCAATAACCTCAGCTATGCATATGATACCACCCTTATGGCAGAAAGTGAAGAGGAACTAAAGAGCCTCTTGATGAAAGTAAAAGAGGAAAGTGAAAAAGCTGGCTTAAAACTCAACATTCAAAAAACTAAGATCATGGCATCTTCTCCCATCACTTCATGGCAAATAGATGGGGAAACAGTGGAAACAGTGACAGTCTTTATTTTCTTGGGTTCCAAAATCACTGAAGATGGTGATGGCAGCCATGAAATTGAAAGACACTTGCTCCTTGGAAGAAAAGTTTTGACAAACCTGGACGGAGGAGCCTGGTGGGCTGCAGTCGGACACGACTGAGTGACTTCACTTTCATGCACTGGAGATGGAAATGGCAACCCACTTCAGTGTTCTTGACTGGAGAATCCCAGGGATGGGGGAGCCTGGTGGGCTGCCGTCTATGGGGTCACACAGAGTCGGACATGACTGAAGTGACTTAGCAGCAGCAGCAGCAGCAGCAGACAGCATATTAAAAAGCAGAGACATTACTTTGCTGACAAATGCCTATATAGTCAAAGCCATAGTTTTTCCCATAGTCATGCACAGATGTGAGAGTTGTACTACAAAGAAAGCTGAGCACAGAAGAATCGATGCTTTTGAACTGTGGGTTGGAAAAGGCTCTTGAGAGTCCCTTGGACTGCAAGGAGACCCAACCAGTCAATCCTAAAGGACATCAATTCTGAATATTCATTGGAAGGACTAATGCTGAAGCTGAAGCTCCAATACTTGGGCCACCTGATGTGAAGAGCTGACTCATTGGAAAAGACCCTGATGCTGGGAACGATTGAAGGCAGGAGGAGAAGGGGATGACAGAGGATGAGCTGGTTGGATGGCATTACCGACTCAATGGACATGAGTTTGAGCAAGGTCCAGGAGTTGGTGATGGACAGGGAGGCCTGGTGTGCTGCAGTCCATGGGGTCACAAAGATTGGACATGACTGAGCAACTGAATAACAACAGCAATGGGATTCCCCGGTGGAGCTAGAGGTAAAGAACCCACCTGCCAATGCATGAGACATAAGAGAAGTGAGTTCGATTGCTAGGTTGGGAAGATCCCCTGGAGCAGGGCACTCCAGTATTCTTGCCTGGAGAAACCCATGGACAGAGGAGCCTGGCAGGCTACAGTCCATGGGATTGCAAAGAGCTGGACAGTAATGAAGCAACTTAGCATGCCTGCATGCACTTAATCGGTACTCTAAAAAAGATACTTCAAGAGTTCTTATGGGATGGTACAAACCTCAGATTGCTAATGTCTGCTCTTGGACTTCCTTCATGAAATATTCTTGCCCTTGCCAGAAACATTCTCCACCACTGCAGAAAGCTGTGGAATACTTATTAGTTTCATTCCTAAACTTGATGACCTTTTAGGCAAACCCCCAAAGATGAGAGAAGATAAAGAAGAAAACTAGGAAATGTCGTAGACACAGTCACTGCATTCATTTCTTGTTTTTGAAGTCAACAACTCTTGAGCTAAGAGTTTAGAAATTCTACTCAGGCATTAGAAATTCTATTTAGACATTCTTTCGACAATAAGTATGTGAATGATTTCCAAGTGACCCACTCTGTAGTTTGTACTTAGTGGGATCAAGCAGCAGTTGCTGCAGGCAAAGTCAAGAACAATTTGATTTTCATATAACAAACTTCTGATTAAACACTCAGTGGATTGTGTTTATCCATCATGACCTTCAGCTGACCTGTTGTTCCAAACCAGTCAGGAAGCAAGAAGGATTGGTCTTAGGAGAAACAAGGTCTGTTATATGTAAGTCTGAACTAGAGGGTCAAGAATTTTGTCATTAATTCACTCATGACTTTTAGACAGTTTCTTGTCTTCTTTGTAAAAAAAAAAAAAAAGGCAAAGGAAATAGAGCATCGATGTTGAGTCAAGTAAAAATGTGATTACTGGGTAGACCCCTCAAGGATATTGTGCTTAGTGAAGAAAGTAAACCTCAAAAAGTTACATATTGGACTTCCCTGGTGGCTCAGTGGGATGAAAATCTGCCTGCCAATGCAGGGGACATGGGTTCGATCCCTGGTCCGGAAAGATTCCACATGCCTTGGTGCAACTAAACCACAGATACTGAGTCAGCAATCTACAGCCTGTGAGCTGGAGCCACTGAAGCCCATGTATCTAGAGCCTGTGATTCTTAACTAGAGAAGCCACTGCAGTAAGAAGTCCACATATGGCAACAAAGAGTACCTCCCACTGGTCACAATGAGAGAAAGCCAGCACAAAGCAACAACATTCCAGCACAGCCAAAAAAGAAATAAGTAAATATTTATAAGCTTCCCTGGTGGCTCAGATGGTAAAGAATCTGCCTGCAATTTGGGAGACACAGGTTCAATCCCTGGGTCAGGAAGATCCCCTGGAGAAGGGAATAGCAAAACACTCCAGTATTCTTGCCTGGAGAATTCCATGGACAGAGGAGCCCAGAGAGCCCATGCAATTACAAAGAGTCAGACATGACTGAGCAACCAACACTTTCTTTCAAACAAATAAAAAAAATTTTTTAAAGTTACAAGCTATTTGATTCCATTTCTACAACATTCTTCAGTTTGGTTCAGTTCAGTCTCTCAGCCATGTTCAACTCTTTGTGACCCCATGGACTGCAGCATGCCAGGCCTCCCTGTCCATCACCAACTCCTGGAGCTTATTCAAACTCATGTCCATTGAGTCCGTAATGTCATCCAACCAGCTCATCCTCTGTCATCCCCTTTTCTTCTTGCCTTCAATCTTTCCCAGCATCAGGGTCTTTTCCTTTGAGTCAATTCTTCACATCAGGTGACCAAAGTATTGGAGTTTCAGCTTCAGCATCAGTCCATCCAATGAATATTCAGGACTGATTTCCTTTGGGATGGACTAGTTGGATCTCCTTGAAGTCCAAGGGATTCTCAAGAGTCTTCTCCAAGACCACATTTCAAAAGCATCAATTCTTCAGTGCTCAACTTTCTTCATAGTCCAACTCTCACATCCATACATGACTACTGGAATAACCATAGCTTTGACTAGATGGACCTTTGCTGGCAAAGTAATGTCTCTGCTTTTTAATATGCTCTTTAGGTTGGTCAAAACTTTTCTTCCAAGGAGCAAGCGTCCTTTAATTTCATGGATGAAGTCATCATTTGCAGTGATTTTGGAGCACAGAAAGATAAAGTCTGTCACTGTTTCATCTATTTGCCATGAAGTGATGGCACCAGATGCAATGATCTTAGTTTTCTGAATATCATTTTAAGCCAACTTTTTCACTCTCCTCTTTCACTTTCATCAAGAGGCTCTTTAGTTCTTCTTCACTTTCTGTCATAAGGGTGGTGTCATCTGCATATCTGAGGTTATTGATATTTCTCCCGGCAATCTTGATTCTAGCTTGTGCTTCTTCCAGTCCAGCATTTCTCATGATGTACTCTGCATGTAAGTTAAATAAGCAGGGTGATGATATACAGCCTTGACGTACTCCTTTCCCGATTTGGAATCAGTCAATTGTTCTACGTCCAGTTCTAACTGTTGCTTCCTGACCTGCATACAGGTTTCCCAAGAGGCAGGTCAGGTGGTCTGGTATTCCCATCTCTTTCAGAATTTTGCACAGTTTATTGTGATCCACTCAGTCAAAGGCTTAGTCAAAGCCTTTATTGACATAGTCAGTAAAGCAGAAATAGATGTTTTTGTGGAACTCTCTTGCTTTTTCAATGATCCAGCAGATGGCATTTTGATCTCTGGTTCCTCTGCCTTTTCTAAATCTAGCTTGAACATCTGAAAGTTCATGGTTTATGTACTGTTGAAGCCTGGCTTGGAAAATTTTGAGTATTATTCTGCTAGTGTGTGAGATGATTACAATTGTGCGGTAGTTTGAACATTCTTTGGCATTGCCTTTCTTTGGGATTGGAATGAAAACTGACCTTTTCCAGTCCTGTGGCCACTGGTGAGTTTTCCAAATTTGCTGGCATATTGAGTGCAACACTTTCACAGCATCATCTTTTAGGGTTTGAAATAGCTCAATTGGAATTCCATCACCTCTACTAGCTTTGTTCATAGTGATGATTCTTAAAGCCCACTTGAGTTCGCATTCCAGGATGTCTGGCTCTAGGTGAATGATTACACCATCGTGATTATCTGGGTCATTAAGATCTTTTGTGTACAGTTCACCATTCTTGAAAGAACAACATTATAGAAATTGAGAATAGATAGGTTGTTTCCAGTAGACAAGGATCGTGGGTATGGCTATAAAAGAGTAGCAATAGGGAGTTTCTTTGTGATGATAAAACAGTTTTGTATCTTGCTTGTGTTTGGCAGTTACATGAATCTTTACACTAGAGAGCATTGTATAGAGTTACATGTTTACATACACACACAGATGAATGCATGTTAAAAAGCGGTGAAACTAATTGAGATTTGCAGGTCACTTGATAGTATTGTATCAATGTCAATACTTTGTGTCAACTTCTGGGTCTTGGTATTTTACTTTAGTTGTATGAAATGTTGTCACTGGGGAGAGCTAGATGAAGGTAGGGCTTCTCAGAGGGCTCAGTGGTTAAAAAAAAAAAAAAAAAAAAATCTGCCTGCCAATACAGGAGACACGGGAGACAAAGGTTCGATCCCTGTTTCAGGAAGATCCCTAGGAGGCAGAAATGGCTACCCACTCCAGTCTGCTTGCCTGGGAAATCCCATGGACAGAGGAGCCTGGTGGGCTATACAATCCATGGAGTCACAAAGAGTCTGACATTACTGAGCACACATGCATGGATGAAAGTATTATTTCAAAATAAAACATGTTTAAAAATGGCTTTACATACCTGTCCCAAAGTGCCTTTTTGACCAGTCCTATGTTCTCTGTGTGTAAAATTACAATGAAAATAAAACTAGAAATAATTAAAACAAAAGAAAGTGGTGAAAGAATGACAGTTGTTACATGGAGTAGGATGAGTCACAACAAAATCATCAAACAGAATTCTTCTCTTGTAACTTAACTTTACATAAACGTGAATACAATGGATCCTTGTTGAACATCACTTTGAACTTACAAGGCAAAGTTCTTAGGGACAGCCTTTTGAAATCTAAGCCTTTTGTAAGTTGAGATGCCGTGGAACATTTGTTCTTTGGGCTGCTTCACAAAAACAAAGGCATCAGTAGTAGAATAAGTTAGGGAATTCTGAATTAAATATCTTTTTCTGGATTTGTTCTCATAATAATAGTAATTCAGAAGGTTACACTTTTGAAAAAAGAAACTTTGGACTTCTACTTCTTGACATAGTAGACTAGGTGATCCAAATACTTTGGATCAGCTCTCTGCTCAAGACAATCCCAGGTGGTTCAGTGGTAAAGAATCTGCCTGTAATGGAGAAGATGTGGGTTCAATCCCTGGATCAAGAAGATCCCCTGGAGAAAGAAATGGCCACCTGCTCCAGTATTCTTGCCTGGAAAATTCCATGGACAGAGGAACCTGGCAGGCTGCAGTCCATGCCTTCACAAAAGAGTCAGACAAGACTTACTGATTAAACAAAAACAACTGCTGAAGACAAAGAGAAAGTTAGATAAAACAACTCCGCCCCCACACATACACACATGCACACCGTCTAAGTGGAGTAACTGAAATCTTTGGAGAGTTGTCAATGCAGTGAAGAAATCCAAGGCCAAGATCCAGAAGGAGACAGAAATACAGAGAGATGATCCCAGCATTTGGGATCATTTTTATTCTAAAGGTGAGTGGCATTCTGAGGGAACTCAGAACTTGAAAATACAAAATGTGCTGATCTTTTGCCAACCTCACATGGCGAGCTCGAGAATAACAGAAGTTCAGGGCCTCCCACAAAGCAGGACTTAGAAAACCTCTCATGCTTTGGTTTGAAACACCCAAGCCCTATATCCTAAGAGCCCAGTAAGTGGGAAATAGCACAGCCCTGTGGGAATGGACGCATGTCTTAGGATCATCTCAATTCTTGAAGTTGATGCTGACCAGTAGCATGCTGTGCTTAATCGCTGTTGTGGCTGACTCTTTGCGACCCTTTGAACTATAGCCCACCAGGCTCCTCCTACCATGGGATTTTTCAGCCAAGAAATACTTGCCTAAAGTCCTGCCTGGACTGAGTTGCATTGCCTGCTCCACTAGATCTTCCTAACCCAGGGATTGAACCTGACCATCCTGTGTCTCCCGCACTGGCAGGTGGATTCTTGACCCGCTAAGAGGACTCAAGTGATAAAGAATCTGCTGGCCGATACAGGAGATGCAGGAGATGCAAGTTCAATACCTGGGTTGTGAAAATCCCTAAAGGAAGAAACGGCAACCCATTCCAGTATTCGTGCCTGGAAAATTCTATGGACAGGGGAACCTGGCAGGCTGTCCATGGGGTCATAAAGAGTTGGACACAACTGAGCATACACACACACATACAGATCACATTCCAATAGCATGCTGGTGATTCTGGCCATAAATCAGTTCCCCAGTAAATTATGGCCTTCTGTAAATGTTCTAATCCATTATAAACACCAGGTAGTCCATCAAAAATATGAAGACATAGAAGAGAATAAGAAAAAAGATAAAAAACAGATCCCAAAGGGCTTCAGATTAGAGTTACCAACCACAGAATTTAAAATAACAGAGTCCAAATAAGTTGTCAATGAGATACAATAAAAGATAAAGAATTTTGATAAATAATTGGGAGCTGTCAGGTTAATCAAAGGAAAATTTTAGAATTGAAAAGTGCAATCACTGAAATTAGAAACAGTGAAGCCTATTAAAGGATAAGAGAGAATAAGGGATTTGAAAGATAGATTTAAAGTAAATATCCAGAAAAAGTCATATAAAAAAAAAGAATTAAAAAAATGCATAAAGGATAAGAGACAAAGGAAATACAATAAGATTTATCATACATGTAATGAGATTCCTTCCAGAAGAATAAAAGAAGGAGAATGATGTGGACATAGAAGCAGTGTTTGACAAATTCCCAAACTAGTATAGACTCAGAAAGCAGAATAAATCCAGAGAAAATAGCATCAGAAAAAATGGTTGAAAATCAAACAAAAGGAGAAATCTTAAAAATGACCAGAGAAAGAAGGAAATATTGATTTCAGAAGAGGTATAGTGGATTACAGCTGTCACTGAAAAAATAAAGTAAATCAACATAATAAAATAAAATAGTGAAATTTCAAAATAAACACACAAATAAAATATAAACTATAATAAAATGACAAAAATTTAAAACATAAAGAGAATTAGTAAAAGTAAAATGTGAAGTAAAACATAGAATAAAATGAAATGAAATAAAATTATGAATTTCTAACAAAGATAAAAATAAATTAATAAAGTAACATAAAATAAAATAGAAAGTAGAGATAATAAAGTCAATAATAAAATAAAATAAATAGAACCAGAATGTAATAAAAGAAAAATTTTCAGAACACTGAAAACTAATTCCCAACCTAGAAATCTACACTAGGTGAAAAAAAATTCTTTAAGAATGAAGAGATTTTCAGAAAAGCAAACAGCAGAGAGGATTTGTCACTAGTAAGCTTGCACTTACTAGAGCAATACAACAGGGCATAGTTTATGCTGTTTTATACAGGGCATATTTATTTTATACAGAACATATTTTATACTATGCACATACTAGAGCAATATTACAGGGCTTCCCTTGTGGCTCAGCTGATAAAGAATCTGCCTGCAATGTGGGAAACCTGGGTTCGATTCCTGGGTTGGGAAGATCCCCTGGAGAAGGGAAAGGCTACCCACTCCAGAATTCTGGCCTGGAGAATTCCATGGACTGTATAGTCCACGGAGTCGCAAAGAGTCAGACACGACTGAGTGACTCTCACTTTCAGTACAGGGCAGGAAATATAAAAGCCATTCGGCAGAAGGAAGGTGAATGATCCCAGATGGGATCTTCAGATCAGATCAGTCGCTCAGTCATGTCCGACTCTTTGCAACCCCATGAATCGCAGCACACCAGGCCTCCCTGTCCATCACCAACTCCCGGAGTTCACTCAGACTCACGTCCATCGAGTCAGTGATGCCATCCAGCCATCTCATCCTCTGGCATCCCCTTCTCCTTCTGCCCCCAATCCCTCCCAGCATCAGAGTCTTCTCCAATGAGTCAACTCTTCACATGAGGTGGCCAAAGTACTGGAGTTTCAGCGCCAGCATCATTCCTTCCAAAGAAATCCCAGGGCTGATCTCCTTCAGAATGGACTGCTTGGATCTCATTGCAGTTCAAGGGACTCAAGAGTCTTCTCCAACACCACAGTTCAAAAGCATCAATTCTTTGGCACTCAGCCTTCTTCACAGTCCAACTCTCACATCCATACATGACCACAGGAAAAACCAGAGCCTTGACTAGACAAACCTTTGTTGGCAAAGTAATGTCTCTGCTTTTGAATATGCTATCTAGGTTGGTCATAACTTTCCTTCCAAGGAGTAAGCGTCTTAAAAATTTCATGGCTGCAGTCACCATCTGCAGTGATTTTGGAGCCCAGAAAAATAAAGTCTGACCCTGTTTCCACTGTTTCCCCACCTATTTCCCATGAAGTGATGGGACCGGATGCCATGATCTTCGTTTTCTGAATGTTGAGCTTTAAGCCAACCTTTTCACTCTCCACTTTCACTTTCATCAAGAGGCTTTTTAGTTCCTCTTCACTTTCTGCCATAAGGGTGGTGTCATCTGCATATCTGAGGTTATTGATATTTCTCCCAGCAATCTTGATTCCAACTTATGTTTCTTCCAGTCCAGCGTTTCTCATGATGTACTCTGCATATAAGTTAAATAAGCAGGGTGACAATATACAGCCTTGACGTACTCCTTTTCCTATTTGGAACCAGTCTGTTGTTCCATGTCCAGTTCTAACTGTTGCTTCCTGACCTGCATACAAATTTCTCAAGAGGCAGATCAGGTGGTCTGGTATTCCCATCTCTTTCAGAATTTTCCACAGTTGATTGTGATCCACATAGTCAAAGGCTTTGGCATAGTCAATAAAGCAGAAATAGATGTTTTTCTGGAATTCTCTTGCTTTTTCTATGATCCAGAGGATGTTGGCAATTTGATATCTGGTTTCTCTGCCTTTTCTAAAACTAGCTTGAACATCAGGAAGTTCACGGTTTACATATTGCTGGAGCCTGGTTTGGAGAATTTTGAGCATTACTTTACTAGCATGTGAGATGAATGCAATTGTGTGGTAGTTTGAGCCATTCTTAGAGATACAGAAAGGATGAAGAACAAGAAAAGGCATTTATGTCTGTAAACTGAAATGAATGTAGATTGTTCAAACTATAATAATAATATTTGAATAGAATATGAATATGTATGTGATTAAAATAAATGACAACAAAAGCAAATAAGTTAAAGGGAGGGAAAGCAGTTCTTTCATGTTTGAATGAAGTGAGGTCTCAGTCTGTGAGTCAAGCAGGTCTCAGGAATCTCTAGGTCAGCTATGAAAGAACAGTAACCCCCCACACTGAGAGGTGAAAACAAGACAAAGTGGAAATACTCCATGAAACCAAAATAATGCAAGAACCGAAGGGAAAAGATTATCAAAACAGGTAGGACAAGTAGAAAGCAAATAGTAGGAGGCAAATTTTGCCTCAAATATATTACTATTCACAAGACCACAGTTATTGTAAACTATGTCATCAGTTACTGACAATAAAACTAATTTTGAAGTCATGCTATATATTAAACCACTTAACATTCAGTGGCTCATTTAATCCTCATAGCATCCATGTATTGTAAGTATTACTATTTAGTAAGTATTGTTGTTTATCCTCACTTTTAAAAATAAGCTAATTCAGGAACAGAGGAGTTGAATAACTGGCCAAGTTTGTCCAGCAGGGAGGGGACGGAGCTGGGTTTGAACACTTGTGTTTGACTCCAAGCTGGTGTTTTTGACCTCAGTGCTGAGTTGTGTGACCCTACTTCTCACATGCTAGCGCTGATAAAGTTCCAGATTACTGGGCATGAAACAAAAAAAAATTGTTTGGGATTTTAAGGATTTCTCCCGAATTAGGTAATGAAGCCAACTAATATACCAAAGCTGAAAATGAAAGACCATGTTGAAAGTAGTTTGGTCGCCATTTCTATTAAGAGCCTTAAGCAATTTCATTTTCTGATGCATGATTTGCACATCTAGTAAATCAACCCAAAGACAAAGTAAGTAAAGGAAAAGATGGGTAAAAAGAATGTTTGTGGAAACGTTATCTGTGACAGAGAAAAGGTGAAATAGTGTGACTATGTCATTAATAGGTTTAACAGATGAGCAAATATGTGACCATTGAAAGAGTATTGATAAATAAAAGCATATGTGTATTAGGGTTAGACTTTTATGTATATGTGCTTTTATTTATCAGATTTATTTTGATGGACATGAATTTACTCTTATTATATACATATTATATACACATATACTTATTATATACATATAAATTATACACATACACACATATAATTTATATAAATATAATAACAAGCTACTATACTAAATGATGGGGAGAAGAAACAAGATCGCGTACGCTAGCATCATCACACGTGTATACAATCCCCCTTTCCATGCTCCTTGACAAAAATGCCCATGGCTGGGGGTAAGGGGAAAGACACTATTCAAAAGCTAATAAAATCTTGAATCAAGTATGCTAAAACGTTAGTAATATGCATATCTGGGTTGTAGAATTGGATACATATTTGTTCCTCTCTTTGTATTTTCAGTTTCTCCTTGGGGCTCACATTATAAGTAATTCATTAATTAATTCATGTGTGAATTCATGAACACAAAATATGGTTGTCTCAAGTGGCGCGTCTTGTCTAATGAGGGGGCACTACGCTCCCCTCGAGCAGATTAAGAAAGGATACATTAACCAAGGAGGGCAGAGCTCCTGATGGGAAGTAGCCTTGTTTTCATGCATGGAGACAGCGAGAACATCAAGTGGTCTGGGTGTATTCCTCTTGCCCTCTTTGCCCTTGGCATGGAGGGAATGGGACGTAAGACCACCTGGCTTCAGGACAGTGATGCCAGACAGCCGCCAGAGCCAGCTGCTCTAAGGGAAGAGCCTGGGAATGCCTCGCAGATGGCATGAGAGGGGAGTGAGGAGGACACTTTGTCATCATTCAGTCACTCAGTTGTGTGCAATTCTCTGAGACTCCAAGGACTGCAGCATGCCGGGTTTCCCTGTCCATCACCAATTCCTGGAGTTTGCTCAAACTCATGTCCATTGAGTCAGTGATGCCATCCAACCATCTCATCCTCTGTCATCCCCTTCTTCTCTTGCCTTCAATCTTTCCCAGCATCAGGGTCTTTTCTAATGAATCAGCTCTCACATTAGGTGGCCAAAGTATTGGAGTTTCACTTCAACATCAGTCATTCCAATGAATATTCAGGATTGATTTCCTTCAGGATGACTGGTTTGATCTCTTTGCAGTCCAAGGGATTCTCAAGAGCCTTATCCAACACCACAGTTCAAAAGCATCAATTCTTTAGGTTCAGCCTTCTTTATGGTCCAACTCTCACATCCATACATGACCACAGGAAAAAAGCAAATAATAAAACAACTTGTGTGAGTCCATTGCTCTCTCTGCAACTTTAAGTGACACTCTTGTAAGTTCATCGATGCATCCATCAATGATCTTTAATAAGTAATATTGTTAAGTAACATTGAGTATCTGTTACATGGAAGTACTATGCTGGGGACCCAGAGGGGCTAAAATAATTTGTGGAAAAGATTTAGATTTTTGTCCCCAAAGCAATCATTCATGGAAAAGGAAACTTCATTCCCTCTCTCTCTCTCTGCCAGTCTCTTTTTTTTTTAAAACCAAAGTTTACCTCAGTTTCCCTATCTATGGCGCACATATTTTTCAGATGTCTGGTGTTTGGTTATCCTGAGAATCAAAGAGTCCAGTAAGTGTTTACTGTGTCCCTTTAAAGATAGTCTCTCAAAGCATAGTTTATCCTACTGCTACTGCTAAGTCACTTCAGTCGTGTCCGACTCTGTGTGACCTCATAGATGGCAGCCCACCAGGCTCCCCCATCCCTGGGAGTCTCCAGGCAAGAACACTGGAGTGGGTTGCCATTTCCTTCTCCAATGCCTGAAAGTGAAAAGTGAAAGTGAAGTTGCTCAGTCGTGTCTGACTCCTAGTGACCCAATGGACTGCAGCCTACCAGGCTCCTCCATCCATGGGATTTGCCAGGCAAGAGTACTGCAGTGGGGTGCCATCACCTTCTCCCATAGTTTATCCTAGGAAGGCATAAAGGGATGGTTGTTTTTATCTCAGAGTGTCTTTTCTTGGTCTCTAGGGACCCTGAGAGAGTGAGGAGCCTTATGAGATTGGTTACAACAAAAATTCGTCTTTATGTTTTTCTAATCTCTAACTCAAATGTGGCATTTTCTTCAATCACAAATATAAAGAACAAATGGCAGTAGTTAAAAGAAGGACATATAATTTTCTCATCAATAGAAATCACAGATATTTTTAAACCACATTATAGTTACTGCAAATATATTACAATATTGTGTAAGCTCATCACCACCTTGAAATTATATTCAGCTTGGCAATAGGGCTTATTCTTTCTTGCTGTTTAGTTAGTTAATTAGTCAAAAAATTATTTTTGACTGTTTCTGGTCTTCCTTGATGCACAGGGGCTACTCTTCCTTGTGGTGGCTTCTCACTGAGGTTTCCTCTTGTCGAGGAGCACAGGCTCTAGACTTCAGTAGTTGTGGTTTATGGGCTTAGTTGCTCTGAGGCCTGTGAATCTTCCTGGACCAGGGATCAACCCCCCGTCCACTGCACTGGCAGTCAGATTCTTATCCACCACACCACCAGGGAAGTCCAGGTCTTATTTTTTAATGTGTTGATAATGAAGCATAACTGAATCTATTACAATAAAAAAAGACTAGTTTGATAACTATTTTGAGATTAACTAGATTCTCTAGAGAAAACAGAATCAATACTAAGTGTGTACCTATATTATAGGAAGATTTACTAGAAAGAATTAGCTCAGGCAATTATGGATGCTAAATCGTCCCGAGATCTTCAGTCAGCAACTGGAGACCCAGGTGAAGTCAGTTTTCCCTTCGAAAGTCAGAATCGATCACTCTGGCCAGCACAGTAATTCCCTTCTTTGCCTGTTTATTCAAAAGAATGAGGAACCCAAAGGGGCCTAGTGGCTGTCTTAACTTAACTCTCAATTCAATGGAATCACTGTTGTGTCTCTGGGTGGAAGCACTGTGCCCTTTGGAGCTGAGACCTCTGGACCGACAGGGCTAAGGTCATGGGAACAGGAAACAAAAGTTTTGCTAGTGGGTCACTAAGGGAAGTAGTGGGTGGTACCACTCCCCTTTCCACCACTGACTTCTGGACCTGGGAGTCTTGGATCTGGGAGAAACAGCACTATATATTGCATGCTGATTCAGAGCACATAGAGCCTTCTGAAAAACCTTACTCCAGCCTGACCAAGTATCAATGCCTAGCTGATGCTATTGAGTCTTTGAAAGATCATTCTGCTGTTCTATCAAGCCAGTTGCTTCAGGATACAGTTGCTTCAGAAATACAGTTAGAATTCCAGTGACTTCCATGAGATGGGTCCATTATTGCACTTCATTTACTGTGAAGTGAGAGCCTGGGTCAGAAGCAATGTGTGGAATACCATGGCAGTGGCCAAGACATTCTGTATGTCCAGGAGTGGTAGTTTTGGCAACAGCATTGCATGTAGGGTAAGCAAGTGCATATTCAGAGTGTCTATCCAGTAAGAAGAAAATGCTAACCTTCTGTGAAGGCAGGATCTAACATCATCAGCCTGCCACCAGGTGGCTGGTGGTCATTCCTGGTAATGGTGCTGTGTCAAGGGCCTTGGTGGCTGGTAGATTGGGCACTCGGGGCAGGCATGGCTGTGTGGACCTTGGTGACTGGAAGTCCCTGTGGCTGAGCCTGTGAATTTCCTCCAACCCAGCCACCACAGCTTCTCTGTTCATGAGCCCATTGGGCTGTGATTGCAGTGACTGGGGAAAGCAGCTGACTGGTACCCACAGAACAGGCCGTCCTATTTACTTGACTACTGAACCACCTGTCTGCTGAGATATCCTTTTGGTGAACATTCACATGGGACACAAATATCTTCACTCCCCCCGCCCCCCATTCTGAGGGGTCTATCCACATCCTCTCCCCCATATTTCCTTGTCATCAGTTTTCCAATCATATGCTTTTCTGGACTCTCCTGACAGACCAGTGGCCCCAGTGCCTGAAACATACATAATCACACACCTGGCCATTTCCCTTCCAAGCAAAGCACAGCCAAGGGCAGGGCTCAAAGTTCTACCCATTGGAAGGCTTGCCCTCACTCTTGTCCTTCTTCAGGGATGTCCCCAAGGTCTGCAATGCTGAAGCTGTCCACTTGCAAGTGATGCCTGCATATCATGCACAACCATCTGTAAACCAGGCCCTAGTCTTTTCTTACTTTGTCAACATGATTGCAGGGATCTCCCCTTGAGTCACAGGTGTGGATGGGAGAGAGAATGCAGAGTAGCAGGAGGCGGGGGCACCATGGGCATTCGACTCATTTCTTTGTGTACCTTATCTATGCCTTCAGGGCCTGCTCAGTCCTGCTCACCTAAGTATCACTTCCACGTGACAACAGAGCATTGCTGTGCACGACCAGCTTTATGGTTTGTGGTCATGTGGTAACTTAGTGGCTCATGGTTAAGCATTCAGTCTCTGCTAAGGCCCTGGTTCCCTGATAGCTCAGTTGGTAAAGAATCCACCTGCAATGCGGGAGACTCTGGTTCAATTCCTGGGTTGGGAAGATCCCCTGGTGAAGAGGTAGGCTACCCACTCCAGTATTCTTGCACTTCCCTTGTGGCTCAGCTGGTAAAGAATCCGCCTGCTATGTGGGAGACCTGGGTTTGATCCCTGGCTTGGGAAGGTCTCCTGGAGAAGGGAAAGGCTACCCACTCCAGTATTCTGGCCTAGAAAATTCCATGGACTTGATTTATCCTTTGCTTAGAAGGAATATATCAATCTGACTTGCCCCACTGTGACTGAAAGTTGCTCAGTCAGGCCCGACTCTTTGCAACCCCATGGACCATACAGTCCATGGAATTCTCCAGAATTCTGGAATACTGGAGTGGGTAGTCTTACCTTTCTCCAGGGGATCTTCCCAACCCAGGGATTGAACCCAGGTCTCCCACGTTGCAGGCAGATTCTTTATTAGCTGAGCCACAAGGGAAGCCCTCCAGATTTGCCCCACTAGATGCCTAGAAATTTCACTGAAGTAGAAGGACTCTGAGTTCTTGTTGGATTATTTTCCATACACTGACCAACAACTGTCTTACCAGTAAGTCCAGAGTAGTTGCTGCTTCTTGTTCACTAAGTCCAATCAGCATAATGCTACCAACATAATGACCAGTATAATAAATATCTTATAGACTAGAAAAGCAATCCAGCTCTCTGCAAACTTAATGATGACATGGGGTTGGAGAGTTGATGCACCCTTTGAGGTAAGACAGTAGATGTGGATTGCTGGCTTTGCCAGCTTAAAAAAAAAAAAAAAAAACTGTTTCTACTGGCCTTTATAAATATATTTCAAGAAAAAAAGCATTTTTCAGATTAACAGATGCATGCTAGGTACCAGTTATCTGTTAGTTTCTCAAACAATGAAACCACAGCTGGCATTGCAGCTGTATTGGAGTCACCACCTGGTGAAGCTTACAATAGGCCATTGTCATTGTCTAAGATCCATTTGCCTTTGGCACAGGCCAAATCAGCAAGTTGAATGGGAATGTTAAGGGAATCACCATCCCTGTGTCTTTCAAATCTCTGCAGTCTCTCTAGGAATCTAGTATTGTCTATCCTGAAAATCAGAGTCCACTGGCTATTTATTGATGTCCTTCTAAAGGTAGCTTCTCAAGGGTTATTTATCCAGGAAGAAGTCAAAGCAAACTAGTCTCTCTGCATCTCAAGAGCTTATCTTTGTAACCTAGGTTATATCTTTACTTTTACTAATCTCTCACTCAAATAGAGTATTTCCTTTAATCATGAAATACTTATGATTTTCTCACCAATAGAAATCACAGATATTTTCACACTGCATTATAGTTGTTACAAATGTATCAAAATATTGTGTATGCTCATCACTACTCTGAAATTAAGCCATTCATCTTGATATTTAATGAGTTAATAAAGAAGCATAATAGTTACTATTCTTATTATTTTTAAAAACCATTTTGATAACTATCTTTATATTTCAATACAATTGCATTGGACAGAGTAAAACCTTGATATAAGACTGAGTGCCTGTGTCCCTGATCCCCTTCATAGCTTATTTGGTGTCAGGAAACATCTGTATTTTCTGTCTGTGTAGACAATCTGTAATAATCTTCCATGACACTGATGATACTATTTTATTTTTGTTTTTCCTCTCACTCAGCCATTTCCCAAGTTATTTTGGACCTGAGACACACAGTTTCTCTGGAAATGTGTATCTTCTTGTTTCTACTCCCCTAAGTGTTCCTTTGAATTTAGTTCAATTGAAAGAATTATGCCCTCTGTTGCTGCATTCCAAACACGAGCCTTACTACGATCTGAGAGTTTTAAGAATGGCAAAATGAGAAAGAGCTTTCCATCAGAGATAATCACAGAAGATATTTATTCATAGTTCCTTCATTCAGCTAGTGTTTTTCAGAGACCAAATTGGATGTCAAGAATAATCCCAGAGCCTCAAGGATAGCTATGGCATGGTTGCAATGGTAAAAAAGCTTAATTGAGCAAGACAGACAAGCAGGCAAAAGTCTTTAGGCACATAGAACATGGAGCTGGGGACTCTGTCTGCACCAGAGAAGATGGCTTTGTGAGTGAAGGGATAGATTCAGTCTGTAGGAGTGAAAAATCAGAAAGAGAAATTTAGGAAACAATCCTATTCACCAATTTCAACAAAAAGAATAAAATACTTCAGGATAAACCTACCTAAAGAGGCAAAAGAGCTGTATGCAGAAAACTGTAAGACAATGATGAAAGAAATTAAAGACAACACACACAGATGCAGAGATATACCATGTTCTCGGATTAGAGGACTCAATATTGTGAAAATGACTATACTACCCCAAGTAATATATAGATTCAATGCAAACCTTATTAAACTACCAATGGTATTTTTCACAGAACTAGAACAAATAATTTCACAATTTGTATGAAAACACTAAAGACCCTGGATAGTCAAAGCAATCTTGAGAAAGAATAATGGAGCTGGAGGAATCAAGCTTCCTGACTTCAGATTATTACCAAGCTAGTTATCAAGACAGTATGGTACTGGCACAAAAATAGAAATATAGACAATGGAACAAGATAGAAAGCCCTGAGATAAATCCACACACCTATGAGTACCTTATCTTTGACAAAGAAGGCAAAAATATACAATGGAGATAAGACAGTCTCTTCAATAAGTAGTGCTGGGAAAACTGGACAGCTATGTGTAAAAGAATGAAATTAGAACACTTACTAACACCACGCACAAAAATGAACTCAAAATGAACTAAAGCCCTAAACGTAAGACCAGAAACTATAAAACTCTTAAAGGAAAACATAGGCAGAACACTTTGACATAAACCACAGCAAGACCCTCTATGACCCAACTCCTGCTGCTGCTGCTGCTGCTGCTAAGTTGCTTCAGCTGTGTCTGACTCTGTGCAACCTCATAAGATTTCTGGGATTCTTGAGGCAAGAACACTGGAGTGGGTTGCCATTTCCTTCTCCAATGTTTGAAAGTGAAAAGTGAATGTGAAGTCGCTCAGTTGTGTCCAACTCTTCACGACTCCATGGACTGCAGCCTACCAGGGTCCTCCGTCCATGGGATTTTCAGAGTAATGGAAATAAAAATGAAAATAAACAAGTGGGACCTAATTAAACTTAAAAGCTTTTGCACAATGAAGGAAACTATAATCAAGGTGAAAAGACAATCCTCAGAATGGGAGAAAATAATAGTAAATGAAACAACTGGCAAAGAACTAATCTCTAAAATATACAAAGAGCTCATGAAGCTCAATACCAAAAAACAAACAACTCAGTCAAAAATTGTGCAGAAGACTAACACAGATGTTTCTCCAAAGAAGACATCAGTTCAGTCGCTCAGTCGTGTCTGACTCTTTGCGACCCCATGAATCGCAGCACGAAAGGCCTCCCTGTCCATCACCAACTCCCAGAGTTCACCCAGACTCACGTCCATTGAGTCAGTGATGCCATCCAGCCATCTCATCCTCTGTCGTCCCCTTCTCCTCCTGCCCCCAATACCCCAGCATCAGAGTCTTTTCCAATGAGTCAACTCTTCACATGAGGTGGCCAAAGTACTGGAGTTTCAGCTTTAGCATCATTCCTTCCAAAGAAATCCCAGGGCTGATCTCCTTCAGAATGGACTGGTTGGATCCCACTGCAGTCCAAGGGACTCTCAAGAGTCTTCTCCAACAACACCATTCAAAAGTATCAATTCTTTGGCGCTCAGCTTTCTTCACAGTCCAACTCTCACATCCATACATGACCACAGGAAAAACCATAGCCTTGACTAGACGGACCTTTGTTGGCAAAGTAATGTCTCTGCTTTTGAATATGCCATCGAGGTTGGTCAAAACTTTCCTTCCAAGGAGTAAGCGTCTTTTAATTTCATGGCTGCAGTCACCATCTGCAGTGATTTTGGAGCCCCAAAAAATAAAGTCTGACACTGTTTCCACTGTTTCCCCCTCTATTTCCCATGAAGTGATGGGACTGGATGCCATGATCTTCATTTTCTGAATGTTCAGCTTTAAGCCAAACTTTTCACTCTCCACTTTCACTTTCATCAAGAGGCTTTTTAGTTCCTCTTCACTTTTTGCCATAAGGGTGGTGTCATCTGCATATCTGAGGTTATTGATATTTCTCCTGGCAATCTAGAGATGGCTAATAAACACATGAAAGAATGCTCAGTATCGCTCATTATTAGAGAAATGCAGATCAAAACTACAATGAGGTATCAACTCACACCTTTCAGAATGGCCATCGTCAAAAAGTCTACAAACAATAAATGCTGGAGACAGTGTGGAGAAAAGGGAATCCTCTTTCACTGTTGATGGGAATGCAAATGGATACAGTCACTATGGAGAACAGTATGGAGCGTTCTTAAAAAATTAGGAATAAAATTACTATATGGCCCAGCAGTCCCACTGCTGGGTGTATACCCTGAAGAACTGTAATTTAAAAAGGCACATGTGCTCCAATGTTCATTGCCTCACTGTTTACAATAGCTAGGACCTGGAAGCAATGGACCTAGATGTCCATTGACTGATGAGTGGATAAAGAAGTTGTGTTGCATACACACAGTGAAATATGATTGGTGCTCTGTGACAACATAAAGGGGTGGGATGGGGAGGAGTTCAGATGGAGTTTTAAGAGGGAGGGTACATATGTATACCTATGGCAGAGGCTGATTCATGTCAATAGATGGCAGAAACCAGCACAATATTGTAAACAATTATCCTCCAATTAAAATAAAATAAAATTTTCAAAAAAGAGTATAGTTTGCATAGTAGAGAAGGGACAAAGGAGAGGAGTCGACGATGAAAGACTGGATTGCTGGTTGAGCCATTGTAGTCAGAAGAAGCAAAAGAGATAAAGGAACACAGGTTTTAGGGAGCATAATTGGTGCCTGTGGGCCCAGAACATAGTTATCTGGATGGGAAAAGGGGAGAAGATGTTACTGGAAAGGCACCATGCTATGGAAACTGGACTTAGGATTTCTCAACAAGTTAATTAAAAGCTGTTAATAACTTTTTAGTTTAATTTTTTTACTGAACTGTAGTTGATTTATAGTGTTTTGCTAGTTTCTGCTGTACAGCAAAGCAAGTCAGTTGTATATATATGTGTATCTGTTCTTTTTAGATTCTATTCCCATATAGGTCATTAGAGAGTATTGAAAAAAGTTACTTGTACTATAAAGTAGGTTCTTACTCATTTTCCACTTTTTATATAGCAGTGTTAATAACTTTCAAGTAGGAAGATAGCACTGTCAAATGTAAGCATTAGAAAAGTGACTCCAGAGATGACACATTGAAGGAAGACAGTGGTGTCCAAAAGACCCTGTGAACCATCTGAAGAAAAAGAGTAAAGAGCCAAAGGCGTCTTTCTGGCTTAGGTGAGAGGTGTGGTGGTGATATCCTTCACTGGGGAAAGGTCAGGTTAGGGGCAGAAAGCAAAGTTCTGGAGCTCGTGAGCGATATTGAGAGTCTGGGAAAATGAATGTATGAGTCATGTTCATGGAAGTGATAGTTAAAGCTCTGGGAACAAACGCGCCTTCCTAGGCGGGTGTCTAGACTTGAGATGTGAAGAGCTTTGAGCACAAAACCCCAGGGAACATTAACGTGAAAGAGTGGAGCCAAGAAAGATGAGTCAGGGAAGTGAAACGAAGGACAGGAGTCAGAGGCTCCTTTGGAGAATCTGGAAGCACCGTATGAGGCAGACGCAGGCTTGGGGGGTGGGTGGAGAGGATCTCAGCAAGGATTTCCAAAGTAGCCACCGAGACTGAGATCACAGATGAATGTCCCAGAGAGGCAGTGGCATTATCCACATAAGGATGACATCTGCGGAAGGAGAGCTTGTGGTAGTCTACTACGGCTCACAAGTGTATGCCACAAACCAGGCAGCAAGAACAACAGAAGTTTATTTCCTCTCCATTCTGAAGGCTGGAGTCCAACATCAAGTTGGACGGCATCAAGTTGCCGTCAGATCTGGTCTCTGATGAGGCCTCTCTTTGGTGTGCAGAAGTCCACCTTCTAGTTGTGGCTTCACATAACCTTTTCTCTGTTCATGGACCCTTTTGGTACCTTTTCCTCTTCTTATAAAAGCATCAGCCCTATAGGCCTCCATTCTTGGGACTTCATTTAACCTTAATTGCCTCTTTAAATGTGTTGCCTCTTTGTACAATCGGACTGAGCGTGAGGCTTCAGCAGATGAATTTGGAGAGGACACAGTTCAGAAGCTGTGGTGGGAAATGGTGACATGGGATGAACTGGAAAATACCCAGTATTTCAGAGTTATAGAGCAAATCACCCTGGAGAAGGAAATGGCAACCCACTCCAGTATTCTTGCTTGGAGAATTTCATGGACTGAGGAGCCTAGTGGGCTATAGTTCATGGGGTTGCAAAGAGTTGGACGCAACTGAGTGACTAACACTATCACTATCAAAGATCATTACTTATATCTATTTTTTTTTTTGCTAGTGTGTGAGATGTTACACACTAGCAAATGCTCAAAGTTCTCCAAGCCAGGCTTCAACAATACGTGAATCAAGAACTTCCAGATGTTCAAGCTGGATTTAGAAAAGGCAGAGGAACCAGAGATTCTATGATCCAAAGGATATTGCCAGAGATTGGCAGAGGAACCAGAGATTGGAGATTAACAGAGGAACCAGAGATTCTATGATTCAACGGATATTGCCAATATCCGTTCTATGATCCGTTGGATCATAGAAAAAACAAGACAATTCCAGAAAAACATCTACTTCTGCTTCCTTAACTATGCTAAAGGCTTTGAGTGTGTGGATCACAACAAACTGTGGAAAACTCTTCAAGAGACAGGAATATGAGACCATGTGACCTGCCTCCTGAGAAATCTGTATGCAGGTCAAGAACACTTAGAACATGAAACTACAGACTGGTTCCAAGTAGGAAAAGGAGTACGTCAAGGCTGTATATTGTCACTCTGCTTATTGAATTTATATGCAGAGTACATCATGAGAAATGCCAAATTGAATGAAGTACAAGCTAGAATCAAGATCACCAGGAAAAATATCAATAATCTCAGATATGCAGATGATACCACCCTTATGGCAGAAAATGAAGAAGAACCAAAGAGCCTCTTGATAAAAGTGAAAGAGGAGAGTGAAAAAGATGGCTTAAAACTCAACCAAAAAATGAAGACCATGGCATTCGGTCCCATCACTTCATGGCAAATAGATGGGGAAACAATGGAAACAGTGACAGACTTTATTTTGGGGGGCTCCAAAATCACTGCATATGGTGACTGCAGCCATGAAATTAAGACACTTGCTTCTTGGAAGAAAAGCTATGACAAACCAAGAAGGTATATTAAAAAGCAGAGATGTTACTTTGCGGACAAAGGTCCATCTAGTTAAAGCTATGGTTTTTCCAGTGGTCGTGTATGGATGTGAGAGTTGGACCATAAAGAAAGTTGAACACTGAAGAAGAATTGATACTTTTGAACTGTGGTGCTGGAGAAGTCTCTTGAGACACCCTTGGGCTGAAAGGAGATTAAACAGGAAATCAATCCTAAATATTCATTGGAAGGACCAATACTGAAGCTCCAATACTTTGGCCACCTGATGTGAAGAGCTGACTTATTAGAAAAGACCCTGATGCTGGGAAAGATTGAAGGCAGAAGGAGAAAGGGATGACAGAAGATGAGATGGTTGGATGGCATCACCGACTCAATGAACATGAGTTTGAACAAGCTCTAGGGGTTGGTGATGGACAGGGAAGCCTGATGTGCTGCAGTCCATGGGGTCACAAAGAGTTGGACATGACTGAGTGACTGAACTAAACTGAACTTATTCATTTTTTAAAAAGTGGGATATAGTTGTTTTACAACGTTTTAGTTTCTGCTGTACAACCACATGAATCAGCTGTATGTACACATACATCCTCTCCCTCTTGAATCCCCACCCCTCTACACCTCTCATCCCACCCCTTTAGGTCACCACAGAACACTGAGCTGAGCTCCCTAGCTAAATACAGTAGCTTTCCCCTAGCTATCTCTTTTACACATGATAGTGTATATAGTGAAAAAGTGAAAGTCGCTTAGTCTGTCTGACTCTCTGTGACTCCATGGACTGTAGCCTGCCAGACGTCTCAGTCCATGGATTCTCTAGGCAAGAATACTGGAGTAGGTAGTGTATATATGCCAAGACTTATTCCTCCCATAACCTACAAGAGCGATTTTGCATGCACCCACACCCACACCCACACACACCCCTCCGCACACACCCACACACCCACACACACACACACCCCGCCCAGTGCTGGGATATGTGGCAATGTCTGGGAACTTTAGGGTAGTCACAACTTTTGGAGGTGCTAACAGCATCTGCTGAGTAAAGCCCGGGGATAAGTTACACATCCTGCTGTGCGTAGGCTCTGACCTCCCTCCTTGCACCATGACAAAGAACGCCACAAAGGTGAAGAGTACTGAACCGGAGAGGCCCTCCAGGCCCCCAAGCTCTGGCCCTGTCTATGCTGTCCACCTTTCTGGTATTCCTCTTGGTCACCCTTCTCCTGTACAGTCATGGCTTTCCCAGACACACCCTAGTCCTCTTAGGACACTTGCATTCAATCCTCCTTCTGGTCTCTCTCCTGATTGTTTGCACGGCTTGCCCCTTCCTAAGACTGTCTCTAATCTTAGGAACTAAAAAAGCTCCCATTCCCTTCTTTCTTCATAGCACTTCCACTCATGGGCAGTTACGGCGCTATTGACCTCTCTTCATATGTCTTCCTTGTGCGGAGGTGACCACTATGATGGCATAGGCTTTGTTCCCTTTCCTGCTGTGTATCCCATCCCCAAAGTAAGGGCCAGCACACAGTGGGCACTCAATGAATCACTGTCAAAGGAGCTAAGGAGGGAATGGAGACCTGTCCTGAGAGGAAGAGAAGGTTCCAGAGGTCCCCTTCTGGATGTGTGATCCCCTCACTCTCTTAATACTCATCAAACGAAAGCTCTTCCCTTTAAATTTGGGGGCTGCTTGGCTGCATGAGTGCCCAGCACCCACCCAACATAATGAAAGAAAGTCAGTGGAGTCAAAGGGTTAAAAGTCATGGAGGTAAATGCCATGAGTCTCTGATGGGCTTACTTTGGTGAAATGACCTTCACTTCATTCTCCTTTTATTCTGGACTTTAGGTTTTTACAATAATGGGCTGTACAGGTTGACCAGCAACCTCAAATTCAAGTGCAATTTCCAACACTGTTTGCATTGCATCAGATAAACCACTTATTTGCATATAAGTGTGTATACATTCGGAGAAGGCAATGGCACCCCTCTCCAGTACTCTTGCCTGGAAAATCCCATGGATGGAGGAGCCTGATAGGCTGCAGTCCATGGGGCCGCTAAGAGTCGGACACGACTGAGCGACTTCACTTTCATTTTCACTTTCATGCGTTGGAGAAGGAAATGGCAACCCACTCCAGTGTTCTTGCCTGGAGAATCCCAGGGACGGGGCAGCCTGGTGGGCTGCCGACTACGGGGTCACATAGAGTTGGACACGACTGAGGTGACTTAGCAGCAGCAGTGTATACATTCACAGGGTTGTTGTCATAAGAGTCCAATTGTGAGTTGTGTCCAACTCTTTGTGACCCCATGGACTGCAGCCTGCCAGGAGATTCTCCAGGCAAGAATACTAGAGTAGCTTCTCCAGGGGATCTTTCTGACCCAAAGGTTGAACCCAGATCTCCTGCATTGCAGGCAGATTCTTTACAGGCTGAGCCACCAGGAAAGCCCCCATAAGGGGCCAAGGTTCTCTTCTGACTAGCCAACCAATTAGTGTTGGTCAAATTGTTTCTATGAGAACATAGATTCAACTCAAACCAAAGTAAGTCTCTGAAGACTGAGAGTTGGGGAAGAAGAGTCAGCCAGAAACTCTTCAAAATATTCTCTGACAACTTTATGTTCCTAAATAGGGAACTCTGGGAGTTCCATTAATTCACTGATGGTGGAAACACTTCATAGCATTGTGTGAAATAGTCTTCTGGAAAATAATTTCAGAATGCACTCATCTTCAGGACTCCTGATTTCCTGTCAACAGCAGTTTTTGCTTTTCTTTTTTCTTACTCTCTCATTTTTTTTTTTTTTTTTTAGTTTTTTGATGAGAGCTCTCCCCAGGGAAAAAGTAAAAACAGCTTTTCCTGGAAGAATTCCTGCTACCCTCATTTACCTTTTGCATAACAAAAGCCCAGACTATAATTCTGAATGGCTGTTTTGTGTAGTTGAACCAGGTGTCCTGCTTGGAGAGACTGAACATTAGAAGTCAAAGAAATGCCAATTTGCTCTGTTTCAAAACACTTTGTTTCAATTGCTGCCAAAGCCTCAGGGCAAAATGCTATAATCTATTTTCAGTTCCAGCTTTTCAGTTGGCTCAGCCTCTTTTTCTTTCTTTCTTTCTTTTTTTTTTTTTTAAACTTATTAACATGCCCAAATGACTGTATCACTTATTAACCTTATTGATCTGGGAAGCCTTTTATTAACTACAAAAGATATTCATTATTTGAAATTAGTTCTAGTTACTTCTTGGCAAGAGAACATCAAAAGTGTGAAAGAGGAAAACTAATTCATAAATAAGACAAACATGCTGGTTAAAATACATCAGCAATATATGTTTGTAGATTAAATAATCAGACAATAGTAAGTTACATTGAGAAAGGTATGGCCACCCAACTTGAAGAAGGATACTGACATATTTGATGAGGGCATATTTTCAATTTAAAGGGTCAGGGGGTCATTCTGTCACCATTGGAGTTCCGTCACATCTGCAGGATCTGGTCTCTTTTTCTCCTGGCTGAACTACAGGGCAAAGAAGGATGCTAAAGAAAAGGCAGTATATGGGTTGCTAGCTGCCAGAGACACAAAAGGTCCCAGGTGAATGCACTAGTCTCATTCATTCAAATATTTTATGAGCATGTACTATGGGTTGGGTAACATTTTAGATGGTAAGTTTGCAAAATAAACATATATGTGTGTTAACAGAATGTTAAATGTCTGGTACTCTGAGCTGGGATTTTCCCATAATTTTAAATCAGTATCTGGACCAGTTCATACACTATAGACTTGTGGTTTTTCTCTTCAAAATGGTAGTCACTCAGTTGTGTCCAACTCTTTGTGACCCCATGGACTGTAGCCCGCCAGGCCCCTCTGTCCATGGAATTCTCCAGGCAAGAATACTAGAGTGGGTTGCTATTTCCCTCTTCAGTGGATCTTCCTGACTCAGGGACTGAACCCGGGGCCTCCTGCATTGCAGGCAGATTCTTTGCTGTCTGAGTCACTGACACTAAAGACCTGAGAAGTTAAGTTTAAACAATGGAAATAAATGGGACTTTCAAAGATATGGAATCAAATTCTAACACTGAGACGGACAAGTGATTTTAAATCTTTGAATCTCAGGATTTTTCTTTATAAAATAACCTGATCTCATCAAATCAGTATCATGAGCTACATAAGATAATGTACAGGCATTGCTGGCAGAAATGTAAAATGATACAGCTGCTACGGAAAACAATTTGGAGGGTTCTAAAAAAGTTAAAATTACCACATGATTCAGCAATTCCATGCTGATGTATATACCAAAAAAAATTAAAAATAGGTATTCTAACAAATACATGTAAATGCATGTTCATAGCAGCACTGTTTACAATAGCCACAGGTAAAAATAGCCCAGATGTCCATCAGTGGATGGATAAATAAACAAATGGTGATATCTACAGACAATGGAATATTATTTACTCCCCCCCCCCCAAAAAAAGAATGAAGTACAGATACATGCTACAGATACAACATGGATCTTCTTCAAAAACATTATGCTAAGTGAAAGAAGCCAGACACAAAAGATAACACGCTGTATGATTTCATGTGTGTATGCTCAGTCGTGTCTGACTCTTTGTGACCCCATGAACTGTAGCCTGCCAGGCTTCTCTGTCCATGGGATTTCTTGAGCAAGAATACTGGAGTGGGTAGCCATTCTGTTTTCCAGGGGATCTTCCTGACGCAGGCATCAAACTCAGGTCTCCTAACTTGCAGACAGATTCTTTACCATCTGAGCCACCAGGGAAAGCCCTGAAAAGCCAATACTGCTATCTAAACATAAGTTGTAGGAAATGCTGAGCACCCCTTGCAGAGATTCAGAAATACTTTACAAAACTAAAGTACCATCAAGGAGGAGATGAAAAAACTGCCCCCAAATATTGTCCACTGTCTGCAAAATAGTGACTGCTTTAAGAAACCCTAACTTTCAGAGACACTAGTACAAAAGACACTAGAGTGAGAGATGACTCAGTGAGGCTGTGGATGAGAGGTGGAAGAAGCCCTTGGACAGGAGGGCCTGGAGGAGTCTGGGCTCAGAACTGCTAGTAAGACTGGATTTATCCTGCATGAACTGAAGCGTCCTTGAGCTTCAGTTGTAATCTGTGAAACAAAGAAAGCAATACCTGTCTCATAGGGAACTTGAAAGAATTATGCTCAAGGGTGGAAAAATGCTTCATAATCTTTTGTTGTATAGAAAGCACTGACTGGATTCTTTAGACAATCACGCCACAAGGACATACAGCTTACCTTATGATACTATTTACTATTGTGTCATGTGTCAATATATTGAAGGATTTGAAACACTTTAAATATGATGCTAAAGCTGAAACTCCAGTACTTTGGCCACCTCATGTGAAGAGTTGACTCATTGGAAAAGACTCTGATGCTGGGAGGGATTGAGGGCAGGAGGAGAAGGGGATGACAGAGGATGAGATGGCTGGATGGCATCACCGACTCGATGGACATGAGTCTGAGTGAACTCCAAGAGTTGGTGATGGACAGGGAGGCCTGGCGTGCTGCGATTCATGGGGTCACAAAGAGTCGGACACGACTGAGCGACTGAACTGAAATGAACTAAACTGAAACATGATGGATGAATGAATGAACGAAGCATTAACATGCCTAACTGGAAGGAGAGGTTCTGATTGGCCAGTGAGGTCCTCAAAATCCCCTCAATGCAAAAAAAAAAAAAAAATTCCCCCAATGAAGCACCCACCATTGGTTTCCCATCAGCCCACTTCTCCAACTCATACACCATAGACCTGGGTTAAAACCATTCTCTATGGTTTTAGGCTCTTTGGTTCTAGACTCTAAGGAGCCTAGCATTTCTAAGCTCCTTACTGTCAGGATGGGACACATAATTTGGGGGACCCAGTGCAAAATCAAGACCCCTTGTTTAAAAGTTTTTAACAGTCTCAAGATGCAGATCAAACCAGTTAATCCTAAAGGAAATCAATCCTGAATATGCATTGGAAGGACTGATGCTGAAACCGAAGCTCCAGTATTTTGGCCAGCTGATGCGAAGAGCATTGGAAAAGACCCTGGAAATGAACACGCATTTACATGAATGCTGCTATGAACATGCATTTACATTTATCATTGGAAAAGACCCTGATGCTGGGGAAGATTGAAGGCAGGAGAAGAAGGGGGCAACAGAGGATGAGATGTTTGGATAACATCACCAATGCAATGAACATGAACTTGGGGAAGCTTAGGTAGACGTTAAGGGACAGGGAGGCCTAGTGTGCTGCAGTCCATGGAGTCACAAAGAGTCAGACACGACTTGTAGATTGAACAAGAAGAAGCTGACAGGTGAGCATTTGCTGAAGTTGAGGGGCTTTCTAAGCACAAAATATTGTTTAATGGTCCAGATCACATGGTCATGAACCCTGCCCCACAGAACCCTGCCCCACTTATCACCTACAAGTGAGATATTCAAATGCCTTAGCACATTATATAAGGCTTCCATCCTCTCCCCCAGGGTCCCAAATACTCAGGATTTATCTCATGGCACTTAAGTCACATTTGTTTTACACCTGGGTATCCCCACAAGAAAGTGAGCTCCTTGAATTCAAGGAATGTCTCCTATTTCCCTGTGTTTCTAGCTCCCAGCCCAGTGTCCGGCATGTGGATGGTTCCAAGTGAACATGGGAATGGCCACCTGCCTGGATTACAGCCACCTTGGACCATTCATTCTCTGATGTGGCTCTGGCTGGGACCTCTGCATCTTATCCTGTGCCTATTCAAGTTTTGGCTTTGACTCTTGACCTTGCCCCAAGTTGGTGGGACAGTAAGTCTTTTCTTGGACTCCTAGTACCTCTTTCTTCTCTCCTTTGATTCTAAGCCTCAGGGATGATGCTAGCACTCAGACTCCAGTTATTCATATTTCTGAAGCAGCGTGACCTAGGGTGAAGTTTCTCTAAAGCAGATTCTAACACAAGGGTTCGGGCCAAGAATTTTATCTGGGCCAAGGACTGATGCTGAAACCAAAGCTCCAGTAATTTGGCCACCAGATGCAAAGAGCTGATTCACTGGACAAGACCCTGATGCTGGGAAAAATTGAAGGCAAAAAGAGAAGAGGGTAGCAGAGGATGAGATGGTTAGAGAGCATCACTGATTCAGTGGACATGAATTTGAGCAAACTCCAGGAGAGAGTGAAGGACGGGGAAGCCTGGTGTGCTGCAGTCCATGGAGTCACAAAGAAATAGACACGACTTAGCTACTGAACAGCAGCAACATTTTATTTGTGTGGTGAAAGACTGGGGAAGTGAGAAAGTGGAGGACAGAAAGCCAAGATGAGATATCTTAATTAGTAGGTTCCATTATGGGCAACCTGAGCTCAAGCTGCTGGGGACTTTCTGAAAAGTTGTGTTGAACCCAACTCTAAGTAATCCTTTCAGGGTTATTTATTCACCATTGTTGCCTCTCCTTGATTGACAGTCACTCTGGGAACTTCCTGACACATCAGCCTATTTTGTATGTGGGTGTGTATGCGCATGGTAGGAGGATGCTCTTAGCCAGGAGGTGCAGGAAACCATCAACATCGCTGCAGGCAGCCTCCAGGATAGGGGTGTGTGTATGTATGGTAGGAAAATGTGAGCCACTGGTGACTTCAGTTGCATAGAGAAATGCTGTTAAACAATCCTTGGCAGAGATGTTCTGAGATGATTGTGAATTCCAGCTAGTGCATGAGTGGCAGAAGCTACAGCAGATAGTTTCCTAAGGCTGCTGTTACAAAGTCCCACAGACTGAGTAATATGTCATCTCACAGCTTTGAGGTCAAGTCCACAGTCAAGGTGTCAGCAGGGCCATGCTCCCTCTGAAGGCTCCAGAGGAGAACCAGTTCCAGTCTCTCAATTTCAGTTCAGTTCAGTCCCTCGGTCATGTCTGACTCTTTGTGACCCCATGGACTGTAGCATGCCAGGCTTCCCTGTTCATCACCAACTCCTGGAGCTTGCTCAAACTCATGTCCATTGAGTCGGTGATGCCATCCAACCATCTCATCCTCTGTTGTCCCATTCTCCTACTGCCCTCAATCTTTCCCAGCATCAGGGTTTTTTCCCAATGAGTCAGTTAGTCACATCAGGTGGCCCAAGTATTGGAGTTTCAGCTTCCGCGTCACTCCTTCCAATGAATATTCAAGGTTGATTTCCTTTAGGATGGACTGGTTGGATCTCCTTGCAGTCCAAGGGACTCTCAAGAGTCTTCTCCAACACCACAGTTCAAAAGCATCAATTCTTCGGCACTCACCTTTCTTTATAGTCCAACTCTCACATCTACACGTGACTACTGGAAAAAACAAAGCTTTGACTAAATGGATCTTTGTTGGCAAAGTAATGTCTCTGCTTTTTAATATGCTATCTAGGTTGGGCATAACTTTTCTTCCAAGGAACGAGCATCTTTTAATTTCATGGCTGCAGTCACCATCTGCAGTAATTTTGGAGCTTAAAAAAAAAAAATGAAGTCTCTCACTGTTTTCATTGTTTCTCCATCTATTTGCCATGAAGTGATGGGACTGGGTGCCATGATCTTAGTTTTCTGAATGTTGAGTTAGTTTTAAGCCAACTTATTCACTCTCCTCTTTCACTTTCATCAAGAGGCTCTTTAGTTCTTCTTCGTTTTCTGCCATAAGGGTGGTATCATCTACATATCTGAGGTTATTCATATTTCTCCTGGCAATCTTGATTCCAGCTTGTGCTTCATCCAGCCCAGCATTTCTCATGATGTACTCTGCATATAAATTAAATAAGCAGGGTGACAATACACAGTCTTGACGTACTCCTTTCCCTATTTGGAGCCAGTCTGTTGTTCCTTGTCCAGTTTTAACTGTTGCTTCTTGACCTGCATACAGATTTCTCAGGAGGCAGGTCAAGTGGTCTGGTATTTCCATCTCTTTAAGAATTTTCTGAAGTTTGTTGTGATCCACATCAAAGCCTTAGTCCCTAACTTGTCGGTGGTGTCTTCTCCCTCTTCATCTTTCCATGGCCTTTCCCTGACGTGTGTGTCTATGTCCAGTCTCCCTTTTCTATAAGGACATCAGTCCTACTGATTAGTTTGTTCGTGCGTGCTCAGTTGTGTCTGACTCTTTGCAATGCCAGGTAGCCACCAGGCTCCTCTGTCCATGAGATTTCCCAGGCAAGAATACTGGAATGGGTTGGCATTCCCTCCTCCAAGGAATCTTCCCTACACAGGGATCGAAGCCTAGTCTCTTGCACTGAGAGGCAGATTCTTTACCACTGAGCTACCTGGGAAGCTTTCTACTGGATTAGGACCCACAGTAATGATCTCATTCTACCTCGATTAGCTCTGTAAAGACTCTATCTCCAACTATGGTTCCATTCTGTATGGGCAATTGGGACTTCAGTATATCTCTGCTGATTCAGTGCAAAGAAAGCACCAACTTTGTCCCACCCAGTATCCTTAAGTGGGCAAACACCTAACAAGGAATTGCAACCCTTGTCAACTTAGGTTTAGTTCCCCAAACAGCAGCCCCTGGGGTTTTCTTTTTTTACTTCACTCAATCACAGTAAAGAGAAAAAGAGGGCTAAACTCAGCAGGAAGACAGACTATCACCAAAGGTATAAGCATAAATGCATCTAAGATGAAAGCCAGCACGGCTTGCAAAAACCATGGGGTAATTCTGTCCAAGGGGAAGATTTGCTGGAAACCCTTTTAGTTGAAGACTAACGATCATGGGAGGTATGTGGTAAACTAGGAGAAATCCACAGGGGGATCTTTGTAAAAACTGAAATAATTAAAGGCTTCAAAAATAGGACCTAGAGAAAAAGCTAAAAGGAATTTGATAATTTTGCCTGCAGAAAGCAGACCTAGGTGCGGCTTCCCAGCTCCCCTGCATTTGAAAGGTGGCCAAAGGCACTCCTATTCCTGCTGAGAAGACAGAGATGGGAAAAAGGCTCAGGCTGAAGGGGGGAGATTCAGGTGGGATAAACTGAAAATGTTCCAGAATTAGCCTGCATATGGTGTCAACACTCCGGGATTGGTTCACTGACAGAAGACTTTACTTTTGCACAAATGTAATGATTTATGCAGATCCCTTTTATACATGTCATCTCATCTGATTCTTCCCACTCTCCTTTGGTGGGGGGACAGATTAGCAACATAATATAAACCGTAAAGTGCGGTGCACATGACTTCAGTTCAGTTTAGTTCAGTCTTTCAGTCGTGTCCAACTCTTTGCGACCCCATGAATTGCAGCACGCCAGGCCTCCCTGTCCATCACCAACTCCTGGAGTTCACTCAAACTCATGTCCTTCGAGTCAGTGATGCCATCCAGCCATCTCATCCTCTGTTGTCCCCTTCTCCTCCTGCCCCCAATCCCTCCCAGCATCAGAGTCTTTTCCAATGAGTCAACTCTTCACATGAGGTGGCCAAAGTACTGGAGTTTCAGCTTTAGCATCAGTCCTTCCAAAGAACAGTCAGAGCTGATCTGCTTTAGAATGGACTGGTTGGATCTCCTTGCAGTCTAAGGGACTCTCAAGAGTCTTCTCCAACAAGCACAGTTCAAAAGCATCAATTCTTCGGTGCTCAGCCTTCTTCACAGTCCAACTCTCACATCCATACATGACCACTGGAAAAAACACAGCCTTGACTAGACGGACCTTTGTTGGCAAAGTAATGTCTCTGCTTTTGAATATGTGATCTAGGTTGGTCATAACTTTCCTTCCAAGGAGTAAGCGTCTTTTAATTTCATGCCTGCAGTCACCATCTACAGTGATTTTGGAGCCCCCCAAAATAAAATCTGACACTGTTTCCCCATCTACTTCCCATGAAGTGATGGGACTGGATGCCATGATCTTAGTTTTCTGAATGTTGAGTTTTAAGCCAACTTTTCACTCTCCTCTTTCACCTTCATCAAGAGGCTTTTTAGTTCCTCTTCACTTTCTTCCATAAGGGTGATGTCATCTGCATATCTGAGGTTATTGATATTTCTCCCGGCAATCTTGATTCCAGCTTGTGCTTCTTCCAGTCCAGTGTTTCTCATGATGTACTCTGCATATAAGTTAAATAAGCAGGGTGACAATATACCGCTTTGATGTACTCCTTTTCCTATTTGGAACCAATCTGTTGTTCCATGTCCAGTTCTAACTGTTGCTTCCTGACCTGCATATAGGTTTCGCAAGAGGCAGATCAGGTGATCTGGTATTCCCATCTCTTTCAGAATTTTCCACAGTTGATTGTGATCCACACCATCAAAGGCTTTGGCATAGTCAATAAAGCAGAAATAGCACATGACTTAGACATTGCCTTTGCCAGTCTAGGGTGTCTCAACCTCAGTATTATTGACTTGGGGGACCTGACGATACTCTCTTGTGAGAGACTGTCCTGAGCATAGTAGGATATTTAGCAGCATCTCTGGTCTTTACTCAGTGGATGTAAATAGGACCCCTCCTCCCATCTTGACACTCCAAAGTAGCTCCCATCATTAAAAATGTTTCCCCAGCTGAGAACCACTCATTAGTCTAAGTTTCCCCAACTTCAGTTTAAGCCTTTTCACTACTTTTTTTATCCTTTGGGGCAAATGAGACGTTGTTCACTTTTTAAATATTTGAGAAAAATGGAGAGACATAGCCAGCGACTCCAAGGGCCTCTCAGACCACTGGGGAATGGTGCCATCATTCTCCCGCCAGTGGGAAGGTGGCTGTCACGTGACGCACCCAAGGGTGCAGAGGTCACAGGAGCCTTGCGTCTGCTTAGCATCGTCAGGGAGGAAGTTTCACAGAAGAGGGAAGATTGAGACTAAAGTGTTAAAGGATGAATAGGAGTTTATCTACTAGATCTTGTTACTTATCATGCTTTATTCAACTTCTTATTCTCGGTCAGGGATTGTCACATGGGTTATGGGCCAGACCAGGCCTGCTGTCTGTTATTTATTTATTTGGTTGTGTTGGATCCTCACTACTTATGTGAAACCTTCCATCGTGTTGTGCAGGGTATATAGTTGTGGCATGTGAGCCCAATAGTCTTGGCACACAGGCTTAGTTTTTCCAAGATATGTGGGATCTTAGGTCCCTGACCAGGGATCAAACCCACAACCCCTGCATTGCAAGGTGGATTCTTAACCACTGGGCCACCAGGGAAGCCAGTGTCTGTTTTCATTAATAAAGTTTTATTGGAACACAGTCATGATCATTCATTTGAGAGATGTCTATGGCTGCTCACATGATACAATAGCAGATCTGAGTAGTTGCACCAGAGTCCAAATGGGTCACAAAGATGAAAATACCTACTATGTGGCTCGTAGAACAAACTTGTCACCTCCCATCGAGGACCTGGGATTGTGAAGCACAGAGGTCCTTATTGGATAACTGCTCTGCTGCCTCACTTCTTACTGCTTAAAGTAAGATCATCCACCATGTACTAAGCACTGTGGTTATAGATGCTTCTTTATTTCTTCATGGCAATGACCTTGGCAAATATATACTGTATTCACCAGTCCAACAAACAGTAGTCCAGATAAAATGGTGAACTTTACAAAATTATATAATGACCTGATGTGAACTCATGGGAAAAGACCCTGATGCTGGGAAAGATTGAAGGCAAAAGGAAAAGGGGGTGGCAGAGGATGAGATTGTTGGATGGCATCACTGACTCAATGGACATGAGTTTGAGAAAACTCTGGGAGAGAGTAAAGGACAGAGGAGCCTGATGTGCTGCAGTCTGTGGGGTCGCAAAGAGGTGGAAACAACTTGGCAATTGAACAACAAAAAGGCTGGTGGATGGGGTGTTCAAAGTCCCATTTTTCAATTCATTGTCATTCAAACTCCATGAGTATCGGTTTCTTACCTATTAAAAGCAAATAAAGATACCTACCTATTTTGGACAGACAAGCTTTCTTCGTCAATAGAAGTGATATCAACTCTTCTGATAACAAAATGCCATGTTGGTAACCGTGATCCCAGCTGTATGAAGAAGTACTGGGTGACTGCTGTGCTCTGCCTTCTAGTAGCACTGGGATCAGCAGTATCACACACATAAACTATCACAGATTTATCCTTTTACACCATTTGTGGCTCGTTCCAGTAAATGCTTCCTTCCCAATCACAGCTCAGTTGGCAGCTCCAGGGAAACAAATAAAATTTGAGCTTGAAGTTAAAAGAGGCTTGAGAGCAGCAACTTGAATAAATCCGCTCTGTAAAGGGTTTAGAGATCCTGGAGGCCACATTAAAGACATTCCCTAAATCAACTCAGGATGGGGCTGCCTGGGTGGCAAGGGAAATTGACATGCCCCAAAGATCTGAGGGCTTCCCAGGTGGCGCTAGTGGTAAAGAACCCGCTTGCCAATGCAGGAGACATAAGAGACTGGGTCTGATCCCTGGGTTGGGAAGATCTCCTGGCAGATGGCATGGCAATCCACTCCAGTATTCCTGCCTGGAGAACCCCATGGACAGAGGAGCCTGGCAGGCGACAGTCCATGGGGTCGCACAGAGTCAGATACAACTGAAGTGACTTAGCACGCACACACAAAGATCTGATGTTGTCTTCTCACCACTAAATCAATTAGGGTTTCGGTCAGGTTAGGGTCAGGGGATAATAAAGCTGGCAGTAGTTGTGCAGATGAACTTCAAACACAATGGACTGGAGGATCGTGCATACCCCCCGGCCTTGCTTCTCTTTCCTGGGTGTATTGCTGGGTGCACACATATTACTAGGCATGAGTGTGGAACAAAACAATTATCATGAAAGATGGAGCAGTGCATTAACAATCAGGACCCATCACAATACACAATGTATTCTATTATTTTTTCTATAGAAATATTTAATCAAAATAATCACAATTATAATTTTTAAGGGTGACAGCAACTAACATGAGATTATAATAATTTTGGTCATAACATTCATAAAAGATCTCTGCTTACATAAATTATGTCATGTGTGTGTGTATATACTCAGTCTTGTTTGACTCTGCGACCCACCAGGACTGTAGCCCCACCAGACTCCTCTGTCCATGGGATTTTCCAGGCAAGACTACTGGGATGGACTGCCATTTCCTTCTCCAGGGGATCTTCCTGATGCAAGGATCAAACCTGAGTCTCTTGCAACTCCTGCATTGGCAGGCACATTCTTTACCACTGAGCCACCACGTAATTATATTAAAAACATTTGTAATATTATAAATTTTCAAAAATGCTATTATCTTGTACATTTTTTTAAACGTTTTCTTTTATATTGGAGTATAGCTGTAAAGTGGCAGACTTTATTTTTCTGGGCTCCAAAATCACTGCAGATGGTGACTGCAGCCATGAAATTAAAAGACGCTTGCTCCTTGGAAGAAAAGCTGTGACCAACCTAGACAGCATATTAAAAAGCAGAGACATTACTTTGCCAACAAAGATCCGTCTAGTCAAAGGCTATGGTTTTTCCAGTGGTCATGTATGAATGTGAGAGCTGGACTATAAAGAAAGCTGAGTGCCGAAGAACTGATGCTTTTGAACTGTGGTGTTGGAGAAAACTTTTGAGAATCCCTTGGATTGCAAGGAGATCCAACCAGTCCATCCTAAATGAAATCAATCCTGAATATTCATTGGAAGGACTGATGTTGAAGCTGAAACTCCAATACTTGGGCCACTTGATGCAAAGAGCTGACTCATTGGAAAAGACCCTGATGCTGGGAAAGATTGAAGGCAGGAGGAAAAGGGGACAGCAGACAATGAGATGGTTTGATGGCATCACTGATTCAATGGACATGAGTTTGAGTCAATTCTGGGAGCTGGTGATGGACAGGGAGGCCTGGCATACTGCAGTCCATGGGGTTACAAAGAGTCGGACACGACTGAGTGACTGAACTGAGCTGAACTGATAGCTGATTCACAGAGTTGCGATAGTTTCACATACCACGCATTTGAAATTCAACATCTTGTTCAATCCTTACAACCACCCTCTGTGGTAGGCACTGATAATATCCCCATTTTACAGATGAGAAAGCTGAGGCTCTGGAGCTTAAGTAACTTCCCTTGCATTATATCAATGCGAAGATTGAAAAGCAGATCTTCCTGTTTCCTAATCAGGTCACAGTTCCATCATTAGTGAAGCATAGGGTTCCCTGTTGAGGGCATTTCCTGCCCAGGGAGCAGAAAGGCATCCAGCTTCCCTGAGCCAAAAGGGTTCTGCCCACATCTGACTGCCAGGTCCCTGGCCTTGCCAAGCTGGCTAAGATGGGCTATAGTGTGTTGAGCACCTCAGAGAGTGTAGACCCCCCACTACCTCCAGAATGGGCATACGTAACCAATCAATGTAGTGAAAAAGAAGGAAACGATTTAGCCCCTCATGGATGGGACATGTGGAAGGTATCTGAACAGTAGAAGAAGGAGGTGTGAAAGCCCCCAGCGCCTCGGGCCAGAGGCAGCAGCTTGAGCCCACATGGGAGGAGGCGCCCTCCCTGCCAAAGCCATGGGCTGCTTCAGCCTTGGGCGTGTGGGGTCTGTCCTGCCTGTGTATGCAGATGTGCCTGGGAGCATCTCTTTCTCTCCCCAGCACATCCCAGCTACAGCTGCCTTTCTGCTCTAAGCTTCCTCTAGTTGTCAGGACCCACCCAAGAGGTCAGCATTAGCATCTCTGTTCTCACTGGGGCTCCCCTGGAAAGGTGAGTCCTCTAGACACTATCTAGGAGCAAAGCCCACTTCAGGTACACTTACTGGAACCTTCCCACCATTGCCTTTTTTCGTAGGTGGAATTGTGTCCCTTCAGAAAGATATGCTGAAGTCTTAACCCCCAGGGCCTTTAAATATGACCTGAATTGGAAAGAAGGTTGCTGGGACTGAATTGTGCCACATCCACCCACAAATCTATAGATTGAGCTATCCCTCAATGTAGCTATATGTGGATATAAGGTCTTTAGGAAGTTGTTGCTGTCCAGTGGCTCAGTTATGTCAGACTCTTTGTGACCCCATGGATGCCAGTCTTCACTGTCCATCACCAACTCCCGGAGTTTACTCAAACTCCTGTCCATCGAGTTAGTGATGCCATCCAACCAATTCATCCTCTGTCACCCCCTTCTCCTCCTGCCTCCAATCTTTGCCAGCATTGGGGTCTTTTCCAGTGAGTCGGCTCTTCATATCAGGTGCCTAAAGCATTGGAGTTTCAGCTTCAACATCAGTTCTTCCAATGAACACCCAGGACTGATCTCCTTTAGGATGGACTGGTTGGATTTCCTTGCAGTCTAAGGGACTCTCAAGAGTCTTCTCCAACACCACAACTCAAAAGCTTCAATTCTACGACCTTCAGCTTTTTTTATAGTCCAACTCTCACATCCATACATGACTACTGGAAAAACCATAGCTTTGACTAGATGGACCTTTGTTGGCAAAGTAATGTCTCTGCTTTTTAATATGCTGTCTAGATTAGTCATAACTTTCCTTCCAAGGAGTAAGCGTCTTTTAATTTCATGGCTTCGGTCACCATCTGCAGTGATTTTGGAGCCCCAAAAATAAAGTCAGCCACTGTTTCCACTGTTTCCCTATCTATTTCCCATGAAGTGATGGGACCGGATGCCATGATCTTCGTTTTCTGAATGTTGAGCTTTAAGCCAACTTTTCACTCTCCTCTTTCACCTTCATCAAGAGGCTTTTTAGTTCCTCTTCACTTTCTGCCATAAGGGTGGTGTCATCTGCATATCTGAGGTTATTGATATTTCTCCTGGCAATCTTGATTCCAACTTGTGCTTCTTCCAACCCACTGTTTCTCATGATTTACTCTGTATAGAAGTTAAATAAACAGGGTGACAATATACAGCCTTGACGTACTCCTTTTCCTATTTGGAACAAGTCTGTTGTTCCATGTCCGGTTCTAACTGTTTCTTCCAGACATGCATGGTCTTATATGAAAAGTTCTCCAGTTCTCTTTCTCAGCCCAGTGAAGAAATAGTAAGAAAGTGACCATCTGTAAGCCAAGAAGAAAGCTTCACCAGATACCAAACCAGCTGGCACCTTGATCTTGGACTTCACAGCCTCTAGAACTGAAAGAAAGTTAATTTCTATGGCTTGAATAATTCAGTCTATGATGTTTTACTACAGCTGCTCAACCAGACTAAAACAAGGGTCTTTGCAGTTCTAATCTGGTTCACATCATTCGTCATGAACATGGGCCCCAGTACAAGAGGCGAAGAGGTACAGAGACAGACACACACAGAGGATGGATGAAGTGAAGGCACACAGGGAAGATGGCCATGCAAAGGCAGAGTCAGAGATGATAGTGATGCTGCCACAAACCAAGAAACCAGAAGCTGGAAGAGGCAAGCAATGCTCTGTCAAGGGAGCTTTCAGAGAGCGTATCGTGCTACCGACACCTTGAGTTTGGACTTCCTGCTTCCAGAACTTAGAGAAAACTGTAAATTAATTTTGTTCTTAGACACCAAGCTTGTGCTCCTTTGTCCTTTGTCCTTCACAGCAAGTTTAAGCCACCATTTATTCAGAAAAGGCTGCTGGAGTGCATATATTTGAAAAGACCACTACCAGGAGGGTATTCAGAATTCTGCTGTAAGGATTTTTTTTTTTCAATAAATTATTCTCAGAGCATTCTCTTGGCCTCTCATTAGTACATAAGACTGTGCAACATGCTTGGCTGTATCAGCTGAGAACCATTTCTCTGGAACCTTCTAAGCAGGTAACAGCCCTGTCTCTCTCTGGGCTTGTGAGGAACACAATGGTGTGATGGACCCGTGGGCTCTGTGGACCACGTCCCCAGTGAAATGACCAATTCTGCTGGCTCTGATTGGCTGTTGGTGCTTTTAGTAGGTCTTCCCTCCTAGGTGTAATTTTATGTCCACTTCAGTTGGAAGGCAACATTGCTCTGTAGTCGGCAAGCAGTCACAGTGACTATGGGCTTCCCTGGTGGCTCAGACAGTAAAGAATCAGCCCACAGTGTGGGAGACCTGAGTTTGATCCCTGGGTTGGGAAGATTCCCTGGAGGAGGGAATGGTTGACCACTCCGGTATTCTTGCCTGGAGAACTTCATGGACAGAGTAACCTGGTGCACTAGAGCCCATGAGGTCGCAAAAAGCTGGACACAATTGAGTGACTTTCACGTTTCACTTTCATGGTGATTGCAAAGATATGAAAGTCTACCAGGCATACTTCTAAATTTGGACACTTAGGGTAAATTACGCCTTGATATTGTGTAACTGTCATCTGTTGTCTGCCACTCAATGCCCTGGGTCTGGCACTGATTGACCTCCCTAAGCAGTCCACCTGGCATCAAACTAGGCCACGAATGACTCTATGGACAGCCATGTCACAGGCCTTCAGGGTATGCTGCGCTGTTTTCCTATTGCTGCTGTGACAAATGATCACAGAGTATTGAAATCATCTTGCAGTTCTGGAGCTCCAAAATTTAGAATGGATCTTGTTGTTGCTGTTCAGTTGCTAAGTCATCTCCAACTCTTTGTGACCCCAGGGACTGCAGCACACCAGACTCCCTTGTCCTCCACTATCTCCCAGAAAAATGGGTCTTACAGACCTAAAATTGAAGCGTCAGCAGATTTACATTTCTTCTGGATTTTTCATGTAATTCATTGCTGTTGTTTAGTTGCTAGGTCATGTCTGACTCTTTGTCACCCCCTGTACTGTAGCCCTCCAGGCTCCTCTGTCCATGGGGATTCTCCAGGCAAGAATACTGAAGTGGATTGCCATGCCCTCCTCTGGGGGATCTTCCCGACCCAGGGATCAAAGCCCTGTCTCCTGCACTGCAGGTGGAGTCTTTACCACTGAGCCACCAGGGAAGTCCCTTCATGCATTCTAGAACAAAGCACTCAGAACCATAAAGGAGATCTTTATATTGATCTCAGGCAACTCTCATCAGGTTCCCTGATGAGATGTGGATTGTAGTTGACTTGCTGGGCCTATTGGTCCAATTAGACTTTGAGAATGGTCCCAGAAGGCTGTTTTCTCAGGATATCAGAATGGCTGCCCGCCCCCTATAGGATGAGGCTCTGATAAGGATGCTGGCTATTCACCATATGCTTCCCTTATAACCCCAGGCATGCTCCTCAATCCTCTGCCTTGCTTCCTGCCCCTGGGGGGGACCTTTGTGGGGCATGACTGTGTTCCTTGGGCTGCCTTTCCCTCTGGCAGGAGACTTCAAGAGGAGGGAAGAGAAAGGGAAAAATACTTTTTTGTTCCCCTCTTCCCACCTTGCTGTGGCTCCTCTGGGGACCGAGATGTATGGCTACAGCTCCAGTTGGATGGTCCTTCTTCTGTAGCTCCAGTCTCAGCCCCTCTTTGCCTTGCTTCCTCTGACTTAGAGGTGCTAGGATCTGGGTGCCTCACTATTCCTTATGAGCTCCCCAAGCTCATACATCTATAAATAGTTACCTTCATTAAATTCTCCCCAGTTTCCACAACTGAATGGCAGGTCATCTTTTTCCTGTGGGCTTCCCCGGTGGCTCATTGGTAAAGAAGCTGTCTGCAATGCAGGGGATGGGGGTTCAATCCTTGGGTTTGGAAGATTTCCTGGAGGAGAATATGACAACACACTCCAGTATTCTTGCCTGGATAATCCCATGGACACAAAAGCCTGGCAGGTCACAGTCCAAGGGTAGCTAACAATCAGACACGACTGAAGCAACACAGCAGGCAGGCAGGCATCTTTTTTTCGCTGCTAGGAGTCTAATGGTAAGCATCAAGAATTATTAGTGAGCATTTTTACCTCCATCATGTTATTTATACCTCTATTATGTTATCCTTGGTCCATGCTCTGGAAGACGCAGTGAAGACTTTGAGCCCATATTTACCCTTTTCAGTCTGTGCCGCATCTCCATGGCAAACGTAGCTCCAAAGGATCCAGAGAATTCTGAGAACACCTTGCTTGCTTTGTGTTAGACAGTTTAGTTTTCAAAGGATTGTCTATTCACTGAGGATGTTTACAACCTCTTTTGAAGCAAATCATAGAGATATTATTAGTGTTCTTCCTATTTCATACTTTTGCCCAAGGGTGTCTCAATGGCACATGTACCACTTGCACCCATGTTTGTGGCTTTTCCGCCAGCTTTCTTTTTCCACTGAGCCGGGAGGACTCTGTTATGGATTTTCCTTTCTTCCTCCTACAGCTTTCCTTTGGCAGAGGCCTGAAGCAAAAAAAATCCAACAATGGAATGTACCAGCTCATGCTGTAAAAGGTCACTCCACTTCATGGCATCCTGTGACACACACGCAGAATCAGCTTAGTCAGAGCCATGTGCCATCTGACTAACGATTGGCCCTGAATTGGGCATTGTGCTGTATAGCTGGAACAGATGGTCCCATCACTCTACGGTACCCCGTGTCGAATGAGCAATGCCCAGTGGTGCCAAGAAACCCCTTGAGTAAGCACAGAAAAATCTCCAGTGTCAGCGTGTCACAAGTGATCCTAGCACACAGGACATACTCAGTGCCCCATAACTAGACCATGTCCAAAGTCAGTGGAACTTCAGTTGCAAAGCGGAAGCTGTGAATGCCAAACTGGGCAGTACTGAGTGCCAGTCTCAATTTCCTTGAAGTTTGTTTGTGCAGGTTTGGAAATCACAGAAAGGTGGATGAACCTTTGGCCAGGGGTGGGGGAAAAAAAAAAAAAACAACTTGGTTAAAGAAAGGGCAAATGGAGATAACTGTGAAAAGCAGCAAGTGTGTGGTTATTCCTACTTATGAGTATTCTGTACTCTAGGTAGTCACGGATGACTTGTTAACAAATTCCAACAGTGGTATAGATATAAATCCTGAATTAGTGTCTTTTGCAAAATGTCATTTCATGCATGTGTTAGTCGCTCAGTCGTATTCGACTCTTTGCAATTCCATGGACTATGGTCCTCCAGGCCCCTCTATCCAAGGAATTCTCCAGGCACGAATACTGGAATGGGTGTGTACCATGTGCTTAGCTGTGTCTAACTCTTTGCGACCCCATGGACTGTAGCCCACTGGACTCCTCTGTCCATGGGATTTCTTAGGCAAGAGTACTGGAGGAGGTTGCCTTTCCTTTCTCCAGGGAATTTTCCCAACCCAGAGATCAAACCTGGGCCTCCTGAATAACAGGCAGATTCTTTACCATGTGAGCCACCATGGAAGCTCATTTTATACATAATTAAAAGTAAAAAGAATAACTGGTTGCCTCTGAAGGGTGGGGATTGACTGAGAAAGGCTGTGAGAGAACCTAGCGGGTGATGGTCTTGTTCTCTATCTTGATGAGGGTTGCATTACAAACCTATCTGTGTGCATTTGTCAAAAGTTTTAGAGACTCATAAGATTTATGCTGTAGGAACTGTTTTCTAAATAAATGTATATAAGCAAATATTGAGCTCTCGCTAATGATATGCATAAGGAAATATTTACAGATGAAGTATATTAGTGCCCAGCAACTCGCTTTAAAATGCATCATATCCATCACATCCAGCTAAAAAGTGGGTGTGGGTATTTTCTGTGCAATCCTTTCAGCTTGTTTTGTATATTTTAAAGTTTCTGTTATTGCTGTATACAAACTAGGTAATGGACAACAGTTGTATAGCACAGGGATGTATGCTCAGTATTTTGTAATACTCTATAAGGGAAAATATGTGTATATATATGCATACTATATATGTATGTACATATGTATGTATATCGGAGAAGGCAATGGCACCCCACTCCAGTACTCTTGCTTGGAAAATCCCATGGATGGAGAAGCCTGGTGGGCTGCAGTCCATGGGGTCGCTAAGAGTTAGACACGACTGAGCAACTTCCCTTTCACTTTTCGCTTTCATGCATTGGAGAAGGAAATGGCAACCCACTCCACTGTTCTTGCCTGGAGAATCCCAGGGATGGGGGAGCCTGGTGGGCTTCCGTCTATGGGGTTGCACAGAGTCGGACACGACTGAAGTGACTTCACAACTGAAGTGACTTAGCAGCAGCAGCAGCATGTATGTATATATATATGCATATGCTCAGTCACTTTAGTCATGTCTGACTGACTCTGCCATCCTATGGATTATAGCCCACGAGGTTCCTCTGTCCATGGGATTTCCCAGGCAAAAATGCTGGAATGGGTTGCCAATTCCTCCTCCAGGATATGTATATATCTGAATCACTTTGTTATAAACTTGAAACCAATACAACATCGTAAATCAACTATACATCATTAAAAATTAAAATAACTTTTAAAAAAGTCTTGGAAAAAAAATGAAAAACCCCAGGGCTTCTCATACAGTTGAGAATATTTTAATATAAGTGGCATCACACCATCCTATTATTAAATATTGCTTTTAAGAATTGAAGTATGCCCCATAGGATAAGATATAGCTTATCCAAAGTGAAACCAATTCTCTCAAACTAAATCTGGTTAGAAAAGCTGGTCCCTAGTCAGACACAACTTAGTGACCAAACAACAAACAAATAAAGGGGGATGAATAAGAGCTCACATGGAAAGATACCTGAGGGTCACAAGATTGCAAGAAATGCATGATTTTGAAGAGGTTATTAAAAAAAAAAATCACTTTGAGGCTAAAGTTGATTCAATCTCTATACCTAGCAGATCTACTCCATTCCTGTGTCCTCAAACCACTAAATTCATGTCACAGATGGTCTAGAGGTCTGAATCATGCATGGGCAATGGGCAAATGCTAGATTCTGCAACATAAAATGGAGAGAATTATGGACTTACACTTTAAGATACTTCTGAACATGATTAAAAACCAGAGCCCTTCAAATTTTCAACTTTTACAGAAATGCCTACAGTTTTATTCTTTGACAGTTTGACATATTGACTCTGTTTTTGGAGAGACCATCAACAGGATGCCTCCATCTGTCAACATCTGTGTTTACTAATAGACTAATAACGTTGCAGAGAGTGCCTTGTGGAATGTAGGTGTTTAATGAACATATTACAATGGGTTTGGAATCCTCCAGCTGCTCCTCTGCCTGCCCACATGACCTTTAGACAAATGCTTCAACTCTGTGAACCTCAGCTTCCTTATCTCTGCAAAACAATGGCAGTAGTAACACATACCTTTGGAGTCATCATGAGAATCACATACATTTAAAAAGATGTGAAATCTCTAGCAGGTGCTTGAATGAGACCCAAAAGAAACAAAAGAAGATGAATGAGAAAGTCTTTACTTGTTGGCCCAGCCTGTTGGACTGGCTTACATTGGGAAAGGAGAAAATGATCACAGCTAATGTTGGGAGGAAAAGTTGCTCTGGTTGAGCTCTCAAAAGACAGTGGAGGAGGCCACTGCAGTGGGAAGAGCAGAAAACTGACCACAGTGTGTAGACATTTCTTGGGAATAATCCTGCTGGGGAGAGAAGGGTGAGGAGGTTATATCCCAGTACTGGGGGGTATGGAGATGAACAAAAAACGTGAGTTAACAATAATAACCATGAGACAGATGGAACAGTAGGGACCCCAGAGTTCCTTGAAACGCTCTTTCCAGTTACGCTACTCTTTATATGACAGCAGCCCTGATTATTAAAGAATATTATTTCATATTTCCACCACTCTTAATTGCTCCTCATATCTGTAATCATGGCTGAAGGATGAAATAGAGGAGATGAGGATTAGGGAGTACGCCACTCCTGGGTCACGGAAGAGTGTTCTCAGGAAAACAACAGCAAAATGCTGATACACACATTTGATGAAGTGTATGGAGATCAGTCCATCAGGCATCTCCAGGAATAGTGCTTTCCATGTAGAGTCTGGAGAGTTGCTTCTAATAACGGAACCCATTTGGACCTGTCTTATTAACTTATTCCATTCACAAAAGCGAAATTTCTTAATGGTCGTAATAAGGCAGTGTTGCAAGCTGAAGCGACTTCCTTAAAGCGGAAAATAAGCATTTTACTACAGCTGTGGACCATACTAAACAGCTTGTAATGTGCAACAACTCCCCGCCCCCATCACATCCTCTGAGGACCACAGGAAGGAGAATGCTACTAGTGGGGAGTTTTTCTAAGAAAGAAATCAGAAAGCAAACTCTTAAGAAAGCCTCTGTTCGTTATCAGAGCATGGGACTGCCAGTTCTCAAAGGTGAAAAAATGACAAATGACAGTTCTTAGTTAACCAGAAATTTTTTGAAAGCAATTTCCCATTCAGATTTTGCATGCTAACTAATGTTGTGTGGTAGAAATAGAGGATGAGACGGTTGCATGGCATCACTGACTCAATGGACAGGAGTTTGAGTAAGCTCTGGGAGTTGGTGATGGACAGGGAAGCCTGGCGTGCTGCAGTCCATGGGGTTGCAAAGAGTCGGACATGACTGAGAGACTGAACTTGGTTTATCAAACATCAGTTATGTTTGATAAACCAAGATGAGGGAATGTTACTTCATCTTCTCCCAAGTATAAAAGTATAAAAGCCCTTTGATGTTGTCCTTGAAGATGCATGAGGCTCAAATAGTTGGTTCTAATATTTCTGTAAGTCACAGGCAGTGTTTTTTTTTTTTTTTTTCCCTCAATAGTGTGGGACATTTTTGCCCTTGGTCAGAGAATGTTTGGGGAGATGGAGAAATTTTAACGGGCTTCCAAACCTTGTAAAAGAGAACGACTTTTCTCACCACGATTGCATGCTCCATCTGGGAGGCCAACTTGCAATATTCAGTGGAAATTTTGTCTTGCTGAAGCCTTTTGGAGCTATGGAAAATTTCTGTATATTTTTTATTGAAGTGTTAAAAGGAAATACTTGTCATGTAGGCCTAAAGGAAAATTCAGACTTTTTTGACCCTTAAAGAAATGTAGATGAAAGCATGTTAGAATATTCAAACATGAATAAACACTTTTCAGTACAATTGAAAACTTGCCTTTTCTTAATCTACCTCGTGACTTGGAATCACAAATTGCAAAAAAAAAAAAAAAATTGTAGTTAGAAATGGGCAAGTGATAATCCTCACTTGAATAAACTAGATATATCAGAGAACTCTACAGAAATAGATTTTTTCTATTATGATATTGCATGAATTCGGCTTTCTAAGGTTGTATTGTAATAACACAAAATCCCCCAATTCTGCTGCTGCTGCTAAGTCACTTCAGTCGTGTCCGACTCTGTGTGACCCCATAGACAACAGCCCATCAGGTTCCCCCATCCCTGGGACTCTCCAGGCACACTGGAGTGGGTTGCCATTTCCTTCTCCAATGCATGAAAGTGAAAAGTAATAGTGAAGTCGCTCAGTCGTGTCCAACTCTTTGCGACCCCATGGAGTGCAGCCTACCAGGCTCCTCTGTCCATGGGATTTGCCAGGCAAGAGTACTGGAGTGGGGTGCCATTGCCTTCTCCGAGAACCTCCTAAAAATGAAAGTTCATTTTTCACTCATGGTATAGTATATTCACATGCCTTCCATTCTAGCATCTGAATTAAAGGAGCACTTTTTGCCAAAAGCCCTGCTCATGAATTATAGTCACACAAACTGGGCTATATTTAATATACACAAATTGATGATTTGATAAAATATCTGTGAAGTGACCACCACAACTCACCTGATTCTTAGGAACAAGACAATGATCTTAAGGCCACCCTAGGGCTCTATGTGCTTAGTCTCTCAGTCGTGTCTGGCTCTTTGTGACCCTATGGACTGCAGCCCGCCAGGGTCCTCTGTCCATGGATTCTCCAGGTAACAGTACTGGAGTGGGTTGCCGTGCCCTCCTCCAGGAGATCTTCCTGACCCAGGGCTTGGAACCCAGGTGTCCCGCATTGCAGGTGGATTCTTAGGGCTCTAGGGATCCTAGAAGAAAGAGGAATGTGTGCATTTCATGTGCAGCCATCAGAGCTAAATGGACTCATGGCAGGAGGGTGTAATTGTGTGTGTAGATTTTGGCAGGGATCATGCTCCTCATTCAAACGCCTGTCATGTGTGACAGCCACATGTGGCACTTCTAAATCTGATGTATTATAATAGATACACTAGAAATTAGAGTCGGGAAACTGATAGATCATCCAACCAGGATGAAGGTGTTGTCAGTTTCCATTCATGCAACAATGTAAATAACTAGGGAACTCAAAGAACCAGATGCTTTTTGTTAGGAGGCCTAATAGCAACAACTCATATCACACGCACATTTAATGAACGTTCCCTCACATGCAAACCACCCTGCATGCATTATCTCCTTTGATCCTCACATCAGCTCTATGAGGCAGCTATTATTATCATGTTTATTTCTTACAGATGAGGAAACCAAGGTTTAGGAAGATTAAGTAACTTGAAAAAGATTGCACACTTGGTAAGTGTGCAGCAGCAGAGGCTTAATTCTATCCAAGGTTATCTGATTTTGGAATTTACATTTATAACTAAAGTAGAGGACAATCATAACTGAGGGTCATATTCTTGAACCTGGAATATTACGTGTTAGAAGTGGCTTCTGAACCAGAAAGGGATAATTTATGCTCCGTGAGGTTTGTATGTTAAATGTACTTTGTTATAGCCTAATGCAATGGTCAACACACTTTTTCTAAAGAACCAAGAACTATTTTAGTCTCTGTGGGCTACAAACAACCTCTTTTGCATATTTTGTTATTTTTATAACTCTTTAAATATGTGGGGAAAAAACAGTTCAAAAATGGATGCTATGTATAAAATAGACAACTAATAAAAACCTATTTTATAGCACAGGGAACTCTACTCAGTCTCTGTGGCGACTTAAAAGGAAAGGAAATCCAAAAAGAGGGGATATATGTATACATATCACTGATTCACTTTGCTGTATGGTAGAGACTAACACAGATATATGTATACATATCACTGATTCACTTTGCTGTACGGTAGAGACTAACACAGCATTGTAAACCAACTGTACTACAATAAAAATTAATTAAAAAAAAAAGAAACAAGGCCAGATTTGACCCACAGGCCATTTTTAACCAATCCCTGATTCAAAGCTTGATACACTGTAAGATACTGAGTGCTCTCTCTCTAGCAAATGATGTGGTTTGCCAGAATATCCTTTTTAAAGCTGTCTTGAAGCAGTGAGAAGTTATTTAAACGGGAAGGTGATTTGGATATATGCTGCCTCTTCTCTGTGATCGTGTTTTCTTGAGTCATCTCATGGTGGAGTCAGATTTATGCAAGGATTCCAAATGCCACCTCACAGCTGGTAATGCTCTTCTCAGTCCCCACTCTGCTCTTGGAAATGGCACCAGGTCATACTTGGTAGACGTGCATGCTGTTGTTTTTGAAAACTTCATAAAAAAATACCGGTGCGTTTCATTGACCTTAAAAGTCTAAGCCTCCTCTTTCTCAAAAGACATAAAAAACCACCACAAAAATATTGCACCCCAAATAATTTATAGAGCAATAACATGGTCACAAATTGTGCCTTGGATCTTTGGCATCATACTTTTGGAAAGCTGATCAGGAAGGATGAAGTTCAGTTTTATGATAGGCAGTGCATCTATAGAACTTTCTGGGTACTGTTCTAAGCCTCCCGTATAATAACACTAATTTCACCACTCTAGAAGGGAGGTCATAGTTTTGCCCCTACATTTCAGATGGGGAAACCAAGGCACAGAGAGCTAGATAATTCATCTGAATTTACTCAGTGAGTAAGTAGTAGGTCTAGGATTTGACCCAGGCAGACTGGCTTAAGAGCTCATGATCTTGGCCACTTTATTGCACTCTGTCCATGAATTTGAAAATAGGCTGAACAGTGTTTAATTCACGAATGAAGTGCATTAAATGAAATGGTCCAAGTTACTTGAGGTAATTGGGGAGTGAAAGTGAAAGAAAGTGAGTGTTAGTGGCTCCGTTGTGTTTGACTCTTTGTGACCCCATGGACTGTAGCCCATCAGGCTTCTCTGTCCAAGAAATTCTCCAGGCAAGAATACTGGAGTGGGTAGCCATTCCCTTTATGAGGGGATCTTCCTGACCCAGGGATCAAACCTGGGTCTCCTGCATTACAGGCAGACTCGTTACCATCTGACCCACTTTCTAACTCTACTTTTCTCAATCATCTTATTGGTCACTATGGCACTGAAAGCTAAGCTTGCAATTTTATTGCGTAAAAGATGCTTCGTTCTTAACACAATCTTCTCTATCTATATGTTAAATATTTTCTAATCACTTTAAGCCCCCTTCCTCCATAGGAATCATACACATGCAACCTGTGGCATTCTCAACCAGGTCTAGGACTTTAGGGAAAGTTCTCTCTCTCAGCACTGGTCTTATTCATTTATTCTACACATATTAATATAGAGCAATCAAGTCTTCTCATCTATATAATACAAAGGTCAGACTGTGACCTCTAAGGTATCTTCCATCAATAATATTTGTGTTATTGAGTGACTCCCATAGTATTTGTCACTGAGGGAATTCTTTCCTTGATGGATGTGAGTGAAAGTCACTCAGTCGTGTCCAGCTCTTTGCAACTCCATGGACTATATAGTCCATGGAATTTTCCAGGCCACAATACTGGAGTGGGTAACCTTTCCAAGGTCTTTATTCACTAAAGGAAGTCTTCCCTTAAATAAATCTCTATAGATTTCTCTTGACTGTGGCTGTTTGCAGCAGAATATGTTTTTTCATTAACAACAGGATAAAAATGTCCTTAAAATTAGATCAGCATTCATAACAATCCAGTATAATAATAACCATGTAACTCCATGTCACTGGCGATTCAGCCTTTCAGGAGTAAGACTGACTGAACTTAACTCATTCTTCTTCAAGGGCCAAGATAAAAATCTCAAGGTATCCTTTAGATGCTGTAATCTGCTTTGAACTTTGGCTCAGCTATTTCCATGAACATCCTCCATTTCCACTAGGGTAGATGCTATATAAGACAGAACATTACAAATCACTTTGTTTAAAGTTACCGAAGTGGGGGTCGGGTGGAAGTGGAGGAAAAACAGCTCAGAGTCTGCTGTTAATTAAAACCAGCCGATGATGTACAGCGATTTGTCTGGGGGCACTTCTGACTGGGCTGGTTCCTTGACAGCTGTGCATTCTTTCCTGCCTGTATTGTTTGAACTGTGTCCAGTGGGACAATCATGAAATCTTTGATAGCTGTTTAAATAGGAGAAAGGGGGGAGCTTTTGTTTTAAGCAAGAGAGGGAGATGTCTTGTATTACATGTAAAAAGTTAGGGTTTATTAGATCATTTTCAATGGGTTTTAGTAGCATGTCTCTGGTCATTTTTGAATTGTCTATTGACACTTTTTCACAACACAAATGTCAAAAATCTTACTTCCTCCCTTCTCTCCTAAGGGACTCGTGCTGTGGGTAGGAGGAAAATGCATGAAGCACCTGGTCTTACTCAAAGGGGACTGGGGATAGGTTAATTTCACAGTTGAAAGTTTCATAAGCTGGAGTACATCTAAATGTTTGCTAATAGTGAAAGAGACTACCAAAAAAAAAAAAAAAAAAAAGGAATTCAAGTGGCTTCAGGAAAATTGCTCACAAACACAAACAAAAATTCTGTTTCATCCTTGAGTCTGAATGGATGTTTGATGATTAACTCAAGATTGCTAAGCTGTCTATCTTCAAATACCCAAACAACTTTAAAAGGGATCATTCACACTTTCTAAAAGACAAATCAGCATTAAAAATGTAGACAAAAGAGATGTTTAAACATTTATCCATACCTTTTAGCTTGGATGTTAAATATTTTATAAGTATGATACACTTTCCAAATAGGCATTGTGATATAGCTATCTATAAAGATGTATAGATTAGATAGATCATAGGTTGATAGATAATAGATGGCAGATAGGTAGACAGATAGATAGGCAGATAGATGGATGGATGGACAGATAGATAGACTTAGTGTTGATATTTCAGGTGAAATTTCATTTTTAAAGTTCAGGGTAGTGTCATCTACCATCAGGAGGGTGTTTGAGGGGTCACATGAACATTCTTGCCAGCAACGGTAGCTGTGGAGTCCAGCCATAATGTGCAGCTCCCCTTCTTTCAGGGTCATCCTACAAGTGTGACCTCGTTTCCTCTGAAGACTTAGATTGTCATTTCGCTGGGACTCTTAATTCCCAGGGCAAAGTTTTTCAAGGACAGGTGTGAAAATTATCCTTGCTTATTTAGAAATGAGTCATCGTCTCCAGGCTGCTGATGCTTATCTCAACCTGGTAAAGGTCAAATGAAGTTCTAGTTCACAGAAAGATGTTCTAGACTGAGTTTTTAACCTCATGGGGGATTCTTTTATTTTGTTTGGTTCAGGAGAGCCTAACAACATTGCTGATATATTCATCTGTGTCAGGCGAAACTTTGACCAGACAGTCATGGACCAGCTGGCCTATAAGGAAGGTGGGTAAGGTGGTAGCCTTATCAGGATTACTCCTGGAGTCTGACAGACAGTAAAGAAAAGAAACCTTACTGGTAGTAAAGGCAACTGACTTAGTGCCAGTTGCTTTTGTCAAATACGAGAAACATTTGACTGCTCTGGATATTTTTTAGTTTGATCCATCTCTCAGTTAAAATTCACTGAGACTGCCCAGTTAGAGTCTGATCTACATTCATTTGTCCAGATCTAATCCATTTAAACTAGAGCCCAGTGTTTGCTTATTTGCCTTAAAAATAGTGGCTTAGGAAATATAAGTTTGAGTAAATTCTGGGTGCTGGTGATGGACAGGGAGGCCTGGCGTGCTACAGTCCATGGGGTCACAAAGAGTCGGACACGATGGAGCGACTGAACTGAGCTGAACTGAACTGAGAAAATATGAGTACTCATGAAGTTCTAGTTTCTGTTTCTGGCTGTATACGCATGGGACAGCGATCAGAGTAGCAAGCTAAATTGCTATATTCAACTCTCTCCTCCCTCCACACTCCTACTGCTCACAGACCTCGCCTCCTCTAGAGTACCTGAAAATATCAGATATTAGATTTATAGCTAGATCACAAGGATAAATTATAGGCTAAGATCTGAGGGCAAGGCATCTGCAGGAGTTGTGAGAAAGGTTTTACCTCCTAATGACAAAGCACTGCCCGGGAGGACTTGCTCCTCTTTTATGGTCAGATGTTGCTGTTGTGACTGCTGGAATAGCTGCATCCATTCTGTCACCAGAGGACAGCACACAGACAAAGAGAAAGAGCGCTAGTCTGCGATGATATCAATGAGCCCCCAAACTGATCCTGAACCCGCGTATCTCTGTCTTAAAATGTGTCTCAACATGCACGTGAAGCTGTCTTAACTGAGACAGGCTTGAATTAAAAAATTTGCTCCCTTTCACAGTCTCTTGTGCCGACAGATCCACAGCAATGGTCTCCATGCTCACTAAATGCAACAGTTCCAAGGAACTAAGAACATCAGAATCTGGAAGGCTCAAAGGAAGGGGCCAAGTCAGGAATCAGTAGTGAGGACACTAAGCAAAATATTGAAGAAAGAAATTATCACACTCTGCTTTCATTATCATGAAACTATATTTAATCCAAAGCTGGTCTCTGAAAGTGTAAGAAGGGCCAGGACAAGGAAGGAGATCCCTGCATCAAATGAGAAGCTGAGCTCCAGAACTCTAAGTTTCTTTCAACTGTTAATATTGCTGATGTTTAGAAACACAAGCCAATCATTAAAAATATGCCACCCCCGAAATAATCCATTTATGAATTAGAAATGTCCTCATGCTCTCTGCCTTTCATGGAAGGTTGACCTGCAGCTTGAGTTTTTGGGTAATGGACTTGAAAGAGAGGGAGGGCGAGCAGGTCTGTCAGCTCCCCTTGCATGAGGGTCTGTCCATGGCAGTTGGACTTCTGGGCTCATGTAGATGGACAGGTGTATAGAATAGAGTCAGACTTGGGTTCAAATCCCAGCCTGACCTTCAACAGCTTTGTGAATAAGGTTTCTCAACCTTCTCAGCTTCAGTTACTTCATTTTAAAAATGGAAAAAAAATAGTATTTGTCTTATGGGAGTCTTTTTGATCATAATTAAATAATCCAAATAAAGCCATTTATCATGCCAGGGACATAATAAATGCAAAAAATTTTAGCGACTATGATTATTTTTATTATCTCCTACAACTGTACCATACAGCTTCTAGAGAGATTGAAATAGTTTCTAAATGGCTCCATATGTTCAACAGAAATAATAATGCTTGCAGGAAGAAAATATCTGTCAGTTAGTACATTTCTTATACTAATCATTGCTTTTCTAGAATAACATTTTAAAAAAATATTTCATGGAATAATTTTGAGACAGAAACTATTTAGTTCTCTCACATAGAATTTGCCAAATTGCTGATTTCTGCATAAAACATGAGGATTTTGAATTATGAATATTGAATAAGAGCTGTAAAATGATGGACAGATTAAGTATTTCCATGTTTGAACTGCTTCTGGATTGTATCTGGTTTCATATCATCACTATTCTAATAGGCTACTTTGTGGCCAAATAGTTTTAACATGTGTTCAGTCCTAAATAATCACTCATTAATCTTACATGACAAGCAGATTTTAATATTTATTAGATTGCTATTGCTAACAACAGACTTTATGCTATTTATAGTATCTGAAATTTTTTTCCAGAATAAAATTACCAACACACTAAACTTCTTATCTCAAAACCATGACAATTGTCTTAGGCAAACCTTCATGAAATATATGTTTTTACTAAAACCCAGTCTTGAAAACTTATTTGAAATTAATTGGCAGCATTAGGTAAAGGAATCTTTTGATTCATTCTTAAAAAATAAATTTCTTAAATGTAAGCTTGTCTATACCTTGTTGGCTTGAATACAAATATACACTGATTGTTGTTGAAAGCTTCTGACATAATTACAAAACCTGCTAAAGAGAGGTCATGATATCTATAGATGGTTCATTCATATGATAATGAAGACAATGATAAGGATTTCAAGGGTAAAATGAAACTTCAGTTTCAGATCAGATCAGATCAGTCGCTCAGTCGTGTCCGACTCTTTGCGACCCCATGAACCGCAGCACGCCAGGCCTCCCTATCCATCACCAGCTCTCGGAGGTCACTCAGACTCACATTCATCGAGTCAGTGATGCCATCCAGCCATCTCATCCTCTGTTGTCCCCTTCTCCTCCTGCCCTCAATCCCTCCCAGCATCAGAGTCTTCTCCAATGAGTCAACTCTTCGCATGAGGTGGCCAAAATACTGGAGTTTCAGCTTGAGCATCATTCCCTCCAAAGAAATCCCAGGTCTGATCTCCTTCAGAATGGACCGGTTGGATCTCCTTACAGTCCAAGGGACTCTCAAGAGTCTTCTCCAACACCACACTTCAAAAGCATCAATTCTTCGGCGCTCAGCCTTCTTCACAGTCCAGCTCTCACATCCATACATGACCACAGGAAAGACCATAGCCTTGACTAGCGAACCTTTGTTGGCAAAGTGATGTCTCTGCTTTTGAATATGCTATCTAGGTTGGTCATAACTTTCCTTCCAAGGAGTAAGCGTCTTTTAATTTCATGGCTGCAGTCACCATCTGCAGTGATTTTGGAGCCCAGAAAAATAAAGTCTGACACTGTTTCCACTGTTTCCCCATCTATTTCCCATGTAGTGATGGGACCAGATGCCATGATCTTCGTTTTCTGAATGTTGAGCTTTAAGCCAACCTTTTCACTCTCCACTTTCACTTTCATCAAGAGGCTTTTTAGCCCCTCTTCACTTTCTGCCATAAGAGTCGTGTCATCTGCATATCTGAGGTTATTGATATTTCTCCCGGCAATCTTGATTCCAGCTTGTGTTTCCTCCAGTCCAGCATTTCTCATGATGTACTCTGCATATAAGTTAAATAAACATGGTGACAATATGCAGCCTTGACGTACTCCTTTTCCTATTTGGAACCAGTCTGTTGTTCCATGACCAGTTCTAACTGTTGCTTCCTGACCTGCATACAGATTTCTTAAGAGGCAGATCAGGTGGTCTGGTATTCCCATCTCTCTCAGAATTTTCCAGAGTTTATTGTGATCTACACAGTCAAAGGCTTTGGCATAGTCAATAAAGCAGAAATAGATGTTTTTCTGGAACTCTCTTGCTTTTTCGATGATCCAGCGGATGTTGGCAATTTGATCTCTGGTTCCTCTCCTTTTTCTAAAACCAGCTTGAACATCAGGAAGTTCACGGTTCACATATTGCTGAAGCCTGGCTTGGAGAATTTTGAGCATTACTTTACTAGCGTGTGAGATGAGTGCAATTGTGCGGTAGTTTGAGCACTCTTTGGCATTGCCTTTCTTTGGGATTGGTATGAAAACTGACCTTTTCCAATCTTGTGGCCACTGCTGAGTTTTCCAAATTTGCTGGCATATTGAGTGCAACACTTTCACAGCATCATCTTTCAGGATTTGGAATAGCTCCACTGGAATTCCATCACCTCCACTAGCTTTGTTCCTAGTGATGCTTTCTAAGGCCCACTTGATTTCACATTCCAGGATGTCTGGCTCTAGGTCAGTGATCACACCATCATGATTATCTGGGTCATGAAGCTCTTTTTTGTACAGTTCTTCTGTGTATTCTTGCCACCTCTTCTTAATATCTTCTGCTTCCGTTAGGTCCACACCATTTCTGTCCTTTATCGAGCCCATCTTTGCATGAAATGTTCCTTTGGTATCTCTGATTTTCTTGAATAGATCCTTAGTCTTTCCCATTCTGTTGTTTTCCTCTATTTCTTTGCATTGATGGCTGAAGAAGGCTTTCTTATCTCTTCTTGCTATTCTTTGGAACTCTGCATTCAGATGTTTATATCTTTCCTTTTCTCCTTTGCTTTTCGCTTCTCTTCTTTTTGTAGCTATTTGCAAGGCCTCCCCAGAGAGCCATTTTGCTTTTTTGCATTTGTTTTCCATGGGGATGGTCTTGATCCCTGTCTCCTGTACAATGTCATGAACCTCATTCCATAGTTCATCAGGCACTCTATCTATCAGATCTAGGCCCTTAAATCTATTTCTCACTTCTGCTGTATAATCATAAGGGATTTGATTTAGGTCATACCTGAATGGTCTAGTGGTTTTCCCTACTTTCTTCAATTTCAGTCTGAATTTGGCAATAAGGAGTTCATGGTCTGAGCCACAGTCAGCTCCTGCTCTTGTTTTTGCTGATTGTATAGAGCTTCTCCATCTTTGGCTGCAAAGAATATAATCAATCTAATTTCGGTGTTGACCATCTGGTGATGTCCATGTATAGAGTCTTCTCTTGTGTTGTTGGAAGAGGGTATTTGCTATGACCAGTGCATTTTCTTGGCAAAACTCTATTAGTCTTTGCCCTGCTTCATTCCGTATTCCAAGGCCAAATTTGCCTGTTACTCCAGGTGTTTCTTGACTTCCTACTTTTGCTTTCCAGTCCCCTATAATGAAAAGGACATCTTTTTTGGGTGTTAGTTCTAAAAGGTCTTGTAGGTCTTCATAGAACCGTTCAACTTCAGCTTCTTCAGCGTTACTGGTTGGGGCATAGACTTGGATTACTGTGATACTGAATGGTTTGCCTTGGAAACGAACAGAGATCATTCTGTCGTTTTTGAGATTGCATCCAAGTACTGCATTTCAGACTCTTTTGTTGACCATGATGGCCACACCGTTTCTTCTGAGGGATTCCTGCCCACAGTAGTAGATATAATGGTCCTCTGAGTTAAATTCATCCATTCCAGTCCATTTTAGTTCGCTAATTCCTAGAATGTCAACATTTACTCTTGCCATCTCTTGTTTGACCACTTCCAATTTGCCTTGATTCATGGACCTGACATTCCAGGTTCCTATGCAATATTGTTCTTTACAGCATTGGACTTTACTTCTATCACCAGACACATCTACAGCTGGGTATTCTTTCTGCTTTGGTTCCATCCCTTCATTCTTTCTGGAGTTATTTCTCCACTGATCTCCAGTAGCATATTGGGCCCTTACTGACCTGGGGAGTTTCTCTTTCAGTATCCTATCATTTTGCCTTTTCATACTGTTCATGGGGTTCTCAAGGCAAGAATACTGAAGTGGTTTGCCATTCCCTTCTCCAGTAGACCACACCCGGTCAGATCTCTCCACCATGACCCACCCATCCTCGGTTGCCCCGGCCTACCCGCGAGCGCCGCACTGAGAGCGCCCGGCCTGCCCGCGAGCGCCGCACTGAGAGCCCCTCGCCGGCCGCGCGGCACACTGAGAGCATGCCCGAGAGGAGCTACCCATCAACCGAGGGAGGACGGCGGTGAGGACTGGTGCACTAAGCACCGCCGAGAGGAGCTACCCCAAGACCGAGGTCAGGAAGGGCGGCGGTGAGGAGAGACTCCTCATCCAAGGTAAGGTGCGATGGCTGTGCTTTGCTGGAGCAGCCGGGAAGAGATACCCCACGCCCAAGGTAAGAGAAACCCAAGTAAGACGGTAGGTCTTGCAAGAGGGCATCAGAGGGCAAATACACTGAAACCATACTCACAGAAAACTAGTCAATCTAATCACACCAGGACCACAGCCTTGTCTAACTTCAGTTTAGTTGAGTGGTTTATTTTCTCTTTGAATATTTATACCACTGCTTTGCAGCTCCTAGAGAGAATGCTGATTATTTTTCAAGGATGTAGGTATCAGCAGTCGTTCTGTCACCAAGTCCTGTCCGACTCTTTGCGACCCTAAGGACTGCAGCACACCCAGCTTCCTGTCCTTCACTATCTCCTGATCTGCCCAGACTCATGTCCATTGAGTTGGTGATGCCATCTAACCATTTCACCCTCTGCCATCCCCTTCTCCTCTTTCCATGAATCCTTCCCGGCATCAGGGTTTTTTCCAAAGAGTTGGCTGTTTACATCAGGTGGCCAAAGTATTGGAGCTTCTGCCTCAGCATCAGTGGTGCCTCAGATGGTAGGTGTCAGAGATGGGGTTAAACATTCTTTTTCATTTCTCTCTGAGGCTCCTACACAATTAACCCAATATCCTCAGAATATCATTGCTTCAGTTCAGTTCAGTTCAGTCACTCAGTTGTGTCTGACTCTTTGTGATCCCATGAACTGCAGTACACCAGGCCTCCCTGTGCATCACCAACTCCCGGAGTCCGCCCAAACCCATATCCATTGAGTCTGTGATGCCGTTCAACCATCTCATCCTCTGTTGTCCCCTTCTCCTGCCCTCACTCTTTCCCAACATCATGGTCTTTTCAAATGAGTCAACTCTTCACATGAGGTGCCCAAAGTATTGGAGTTTCAGCTTCAACATCAGTCCTTCCAATGAACACCCAGGACTGATCTTCTTTAGGATGGACTGGTTGGATCTCCTTGCAGTCCAAGGGACTCTCAATTTATTCTCCAACACCACAGTTCAAAAGCATCAATTCTTCAGCACTCAGCTTTCTTTATAGTCTAACTCTCACATCCATACATGATCACTGGAAAAACCATAGCCTTGACTAAACGGACCTTTGTTGGCAAAGTAATGTCTCTGCTTTTGAATATGCTATCTAGGTTGGTCATAACTTTCCTTCCAAGGAGTAAGCGTCTTTTAATTTCATGGCTACAGTCACCATCTGCAGTGATTTTGGAGCCCAGAAAAATAAAGTCTGACACTGTTTCCACTGTTTCCCCATCTATTTCCCATGTAGTGATGGGACCAGATGCCATGATCATTGCTGCTGCTGCTGCTGCTAAGTCGCTTCAGTCGTGTCCGACTCTGTGCGACCCCACAGATGGAAGCCCACCAGGCTCCCCCGTCCCTGGGATTCTCCAGACAAGAACACTGGAGTGGGTTGCCATTTCCTTCTCCAATGCATGAAAGTGAAAAGTGAAAGTGAAGTCGCTCAGTCGTGTCTGACTTTTAGCGACCCCATGGACTGGAGCCTACCAGGATCCTCCGTCCATGGGATTTTCCAGGCAAAAGTACTGGGGTGGGGTGCCATTGATCATTGCTACATTGAGGTTAAATTCTCCTCACATTATCCTTTTCTACTTCTTGTTCTTAGTTGCCTGCTATTTCCTAAGCCAACCCTATGCATCCATTGAAGAACTGGGCGCCTAGAAAAAGTTCCCTATTTCCTTTAAACTCATGGATCCACCATTCTTTTCAGTGATTTTGGATCCTTATGCTTTCCTTGTTCTGTAGTTCTTAACTTCCACATCTACAATGACCTTCATCTCTACTCCTTTTCAGGCACTCTCTCTCAAGGTTAAATCATAGAATCTCTCCATCCTTGAATTCTTCAACACAATAATCTACTCTGTAAAATCTCCAGTTTGTCTGATTTTATCACTGCTTCCATGCTCTCTGCTCTTTAGACTTCCCACGCCCTCACTTTGTTTCAGAATCAGTTTCTCCTGATCTTCCCTCCCTTGGCTCCAGTCCTTAACGTCACTGGGACTCTCAGTTTCCTTACCCTCTAGCCTCCCAATATTGAATCAACACTTCTAGTCACCCTCTTGGACCTGGAGGTGGAGGTGGAGGATTTCAAAGAGCATGTGTGATCTCACGTCTCAATTAGATCTTCAGTCATGAATCAGTTCTCCTACTTATTGTTTGGCAAGACATTTTTTGGATACTTTTCAATGTCCATTGAAATCCTTCATCCCTCTTCTTCAGAATCATTTCTCATACAGATGCCTCAAGTTTGGTAGCCAAACTTGCCATTTGAGTAGAAAATAGAGATGAATAGGCAGTTTGTTCCATAGCCTTATTGAAAATACATCCATGTGTACCAACTGTGATATTTATGATTCCCTTTTCAAATCATGAGGCTTGTTTTTCTTGTTGAAGTTCACAAGTTATAACTTTATTGGCATCTCTTGCCTCGCCCCTCATGTCCTTTTCATTCATCATTCTTATTCTCTCCTGTATCTCTGAAGTCCTCTCAGTTGAATCTTGTGGAGTAAGTCCCCTGCATACAAACAAATTCTGTGCCAAGGGTGCAGTTGTAAGTCCAACAATGTCCTAGGTACACAACTGACATAATCAGCTATAAATGACTATACTGTAATAGGTTATAATACTTTGCACACAAATAATGCATAAACACAAACACAAAAATAAGGAAAACATTTTCAATCTTCCAGTATAGCACTTTGAAAAGTACAGTAGTATAGTGTAACAGCAGGCATCCAGGGGCTGGCATCAAGTGAACAAACAAGAAAAGTTAATGACTGGAGGAGGGAGAGGAGGTAGGAGATGGCAGAGCTGAAGGAACATCAGCAATAGGAGATGGAGTGAAAGTGAAAGCTGCTCATTCGTGTCCGACTCTTTGCAACCCCATGGACTATACAAGGTCATGGAGTTCTCCAGGCCAGAGTACTGGAGTGAGTAGCCTTTCCCTTCTCCAGGGGATTTTCCCAACCCAGGGATTGAACCCAAGTCTCCCACATTGCAGGCGGATTCTTTACCAGCTGAGCCACAAGGGAAACCCAAGAATACTGGAGCGGGTAGCCTATCTCTTCTCCAGGGGATCTTCCCGACCGAGGAATTGAACTGGGGTCTCCTGCACTGCAGGCAGATTCTTTACCAACTGAGCTATGACGGAAGCCCAGGAGATGGAGGACAAGCTGAAATTTCAGTTACACCTGACGTTGATGGAACACACATTCGTATCTTTGGAAGTTCCTAACTTGAAGGTTCATAAGGAAGGGACTTACTGGATTCAGACTACTAACGGGCTTCAGATTTTCCCAATTTAACCACTTCTTCCTGGATTGGGCTTTCATCTAGCCACCAACTTGTTCTGTCTACTCCCATCTTGTCTCTGCATCTTCAATCAGCAGTATTTCCAATATGCCCTTTTCTCCTTTACCATCCATTCCTTCCTTGGTCCTTTGCAGTCTGGCTTCTCTCATCATAATATATTGCAATAGCTCTCTCAGTGAGTAACCAGTAATCTTCTTACTGAAAATTCTAATAAAAAGTTCAGTCCTTAATTTCCAGGCTTTCTGAAGCTCTGGTTTTGCTAATTAGGGAAGAGTGAAGAAAAGATTGGAGAAGTACACCCAGAGCAGATGGAGGGCTCTGTGAGGCACCCTGAGGAGCCTGGAGCTTCTCACTGAGAATCTGAAGAAGTTCTGCAAGTTCACATTCACAAAGCTCTTTACTTCCTTTGTTTCCATGATTTTGCACTCTCTTAGTTCTCATTCTACCTTTTCCATCTCTTTATTAGACACCATTTCTTCTATTTACCAATGAGTGAGATGCTATTGCCCAGAAGTCACTCCTGGGTTATCTCAGCCACACTTATGCTTTCAAGTGTCTGATACAGGGTGCCGATTCCCCCGTGGACAGCTTTAGTCTTTTCCTCTATTGCTGCTGCTGCTGCTAAGTTGCTTCAGTCGTGTCCGACTCTGCCTGACCCCATAGACGGCAGCCGTCCCTGGGATTCAAATTTACATACAGAACAGGCACTGCGAGGGTGCAGTGTTTCAAAGTTGGGAAAGAGGATGAATTTGGTGTACACATGTGTGCAGAAAAGAAGCAATGTACCTGACCTAGAAAGGATTTAGAAAGGCCTTCCTGCAAGGCTGTCCCTTGGCTGACACCCGGAAGCTTGCATTTCAGTAGTGTTTTCACCATTCTCTAACTGATAAGAAGAGTTTACTGTGCCTAACCTATTTATACACACAGTGTGATTTATGCTTTCGCTTTTGAGAGTCTGGAATTGTATTAGGTGTTGGGGAAAGAGTACCTGTGTGATGAACTCCCAGTAAAAGCCCTGAGTCTCTAACCATCTTCCTTGGTAGACAACAGGTCACGTGTGTTGTCGCAGTTTGATGGTGGAGGTATTATGCCTCTCTGTGTGGCTCCAATGGAGAAGACTTGTAGACATTTGTGCCTGGTTTCCTCTGGACTTTACTTCTTTCATCTTTTCCCTTTGCTGATTTTTCTGGGTATCCTTTCACTGTAATATGTTATAGCCACAAGTATGACTACACACTGACTCTCATTGGTCTTTCTGGTGAATCATCTCCTCTAGGAATGGTCTTAGGGGCTCCTGATACACATGTACTCTTATTTCATGGGACTCATGTTTTATATTTGGAGAAAGAAGTTAGAATGAACAAAAGAGTTGGATTTAGTGCTAAAAGCAGAAAGAAATAAGAGGGGCATAAGAAAGGTGGGCTTGAGAAAGCTCACCAGGCTCCATGGTGAGGAAATCCTAGCTTTAACTCTTTTTTGGGTATTTTATGACTTTCTGGTCATACTCATCCTTTATAGGAAATCCCCAGTATTTAAATGCTTTTTTAAAAAGATTAAAGTACAGTTGATTTACAATGTTGTGTTAGTTTCAGGTGTACCACAAAGTGATTCACTTATACATACATATATATCTATTTTTCAGATCCTTTTTCCTTTTAGATCATTAGAACATATTGAGTATAGTTTCCTGTGCTATATAGTAAATCCTTGTTAACTACCTATTCAATATATAGTAGTGTGTATCTGTTAATCCAAAACTCCGAATTTATCCCCTCCTCTAAGAACTTTTAAATACATTCTCCAATATTGACTTAAATCTCCATCTTCCTAAACTATTTTTTTCCATATTTACAATCATAGGAATCCACAAAATGAACTGCCTTTAAGATTTCTTGAGATTACATTATTCCATCATTTAATAAATATTTCTTGAGCACAGATGTTTTATTGTGCCCCAGGTACTATGGGTAGTCACTGGTGATTCAAAGATGACTAAGACAAAGCCCTCTCTTATTCTCAAGGAACTCACTTAAGGGAAGGATGATACCAAAGGAAAAACAGGCAAAAGAACTTTGTTCAGATCACAGTTTTGCAATTGGATGTAAGTCTCAGGAGCCTTCTGACCACCCAGAGCCACATGTGCTCGGCCACAGCCATGCACCCAACAGGTGAGCACAGAAAACTGTGAGGTGAGTCAGTGCAGGGAAAATGCTGGGGATTCCTGAAATAGCACTGAGTCAGTAATCTCTGATACCCTGGCTCAGCTCACGAAGCAACTGGAAATGAATAAGCAAAGAAAGTGAACTAATGGTTAGAGGATGGAAATACCCCAGGGGACATTTGTTGAGTCAGTTTAAGAACATGGAAAACTTCAACCGTCATAGATTCAAATGGAATGAAATAAGAGGAGAAGAGTGTCTTCCAACAGCTTGATCTCCATTTGAAAATTTCTGGCACACATCATTCTTCTGGATTCCGTGGGGAACTGGAGAAAGGAGGAAAGGAGAGGAATAAAATACTGTTATGACCACAGTGAATTCTGAATTTACATGGTGTGACAGTACACAGTATATAGCCAATGTTTGATGCATGATTTGGGGTTGAGTTATAAAAGGTACATGATAATACAAAGGAAAAGAGAAGTGACACATAAGAAAACAACCCAAGGAGCTGCTGGGAGGAAAAATGTACCTTGGAAGTTGTAAATTAATAACTTAAACAAAACATATAATTTTAAAAGCTTTAAAAATACTTTTAAAGTATTGAGTCTTAGCAAAGTTGACTTAAGAGAAAGAGCAAAGAAACACTAGATGTTGATAAGTCTTTTAGTGAAATCTCCCACTAAATTTGGAACTTTTCAAATTTTGCATAGGTGAGTTTCTGAAAAAGATGACCAGATATTTAATTCATTTCCACTGCAAAATTAAAGATATGTTTTTTCACAAGAATTTTTTTGTGTGTGTATAAAAATTATATTTAGAAATACAGTAAACTTCAAAAAATACAACTTGGAAGTTGGAAAAACACCAGTTCTAACAAAGCACCATTTTCCAAATATTAACAATAATAGTAGATACTAAGCCTTAAAAATGCTGAATTGTTTTATATGTGTCATTTATAAGCAAATTTATATTTAGTTATTTTTATAAATTCAGAAATTTATATTCAGTTAAAGGTGTCAGTTTTGAATAATGACCAAGTCCTTTCAGGAAACTCAAATTATCTTCATATTCAGCAAAGCAGTTTTTTGTTTTGTCCACTTTCTTCACTTATGAACCTGTTTCTACATACCTCCTTTTAGAATCTGCACATGTTTCAGCATCTCTGAAGTAGAGATAAGATGGAACACCACCAGGACCACAACCTTGGTAACCACTGATTGTGCAACCTGCCCCTCAGGTATCTTGCTAAGCTGGATGGTCTTATTCCATTGAACTTTCTCAACGCAATGTTCTCATCCTCATTCTATGGGTGAGAGAACTAACGGATGAAACATCCATTCTCCCCTCACGTGGAGAAGGCCCCTTTGCTCTAGATACCAGCTGGTTCCTAGGATGCCCCAGCCACCAGGAGACAGAACTATACACAAGACTCATCCCAGTGGTGTCTGTCGGGCCAGCCTGGGGTAGATCACTGCTGTATTATTGACTAGAATTAATAAATCTCAGGGTTCAGAAGATCACTGAAGGGCTACATCCAACCACACCGAACACATGGCCTCCTGGTATCCCACCCCTCTTCAGAAAGTAGAAGTAACTCAGCAACCTGGCCAGGAATTTAGTTCAAACCAGGACTGGGTGATATAATGTCGCCACAGATTTACCCATGGAAGCTGTGTGGCTGGGTCATCATGAGTGTTTGACAACAGCTGTATGCTATCTCTGCCTCCAAGAAGGGCATTCAGAGAAAAGTTCTGATGGAAAATCTTCGGATTTTATCACGTTGCTTCACTGATTCTTGTTTGCCTCGTGGCTGCCAATCAATAGAGACTGAATTCTGTGCTCATAGCTGTGGAGGAAAGCTTTGTGCATGCAAAGCAAACTCATTAAAGTAAATAACAATATTATCAAGTGAAATATTGTCTTTTAGGATGTCACTGGCTCTTTACAGGTATCTGTTGCTGAATTTTTCCCATTGCTGTTAAGAAAGACATTTTCTCAAGTCTCATCTTTCTGAGACCACAAGGAATTCAGGAAGCTATTTTGTTCAGGCGCTCAGTCATGTCTGACTCTTTGTGACCCCATGAACTACAGCATGCCAGGCTTCCCTGTTCTTCACCACCTCCAGGAGCTTACTCAAACCCATGTCCATTGAATCGGTGATGCCATCAAACCATCTTGTCCTCTGTCATCCCCTTCTCCTCTTGCCTTCAATCTTTCCCAGCATCAGGGTCTTTTCCAATGAGTCAGCTCTTTGCATAAGGTGGCCAAAGTATTGGAGCTTCAGCCTCAGCATCAGTCTCTTCAGTGAATATTCAGGATTGATCTCCTTTAAAACTGACTGATATGATCTTGCCGTCCAAGGGACTCTAAGAGTCTTCTCCAACAACACAGTTCAAAAGCATTGATTCTTCAGTGCTGAGCTTTATTTATGGTCCACCTCTCATATCCACTCATGACTACTGGAAAAACCGTAGCTTTGACTACACAGACATTAGTCAGCAAAGTAATGTCTCTGCTTTTTAATATGCTGCCTAGGTTTGTCATAGCTTTTCTTCCAAGGAGCAAGCATCTTTTAATTTCATGGCAGCAGTCACCACCCAGTGATTTTGGAGCCCAAGAAAAGAAAGTCTGTCATTATTTCCCCATTTATTTGCCTTGAAGTAATGGGACCGGATGCCATGATCTTCATTTTTTGCATGTTGAGTTTCAAGCCAGCTTTTTCACTCTCCTCTTTCACTTTTGTCAAGAGGTTCTTTAGTTCTTCTTTGCTTTCTGCCATAAGGGTGGTGTCATCTGCATATCTGAGATTATTGATCGTTCTCCTGGAAATGTTGATTGCAGCTTGTGCTTTCAGCTTGAAACACAAACAGGAAACTATGGGTTTAATAATAATAGGATTTGACCAGCTCATTTCTTTCTTTGTTTTCAATCAATCAGTCATCAACGCTGAGTAGCTCTGATATCCTTGATCCTTCTTGGAGTGAGAATATTATTATGATTTTTCTTTAATTCACTGACATATTCTTTTACCATCTCAGTGAATAAAGCTCATTTGCTCAAGGCAGACACCTGAGGAGACCTTACCTGTTCACTCTTCCTTTCGTCCCCTGTTACCTGTCATCTGGTTCTGCTCGCTGTGCCTTCCAAGCCTCTCTGCTGGTCCCCAGCTTCTCCCCTCCTGAAGTCTGGATCTGGTCTAGCCAGCTCAGATTGCTGGAAGAAATTTTCAACAGTCCACCCTCAGTGATAATCATGGTCATTCGTTCCAAAAGGAAAATATGACCACATTGCACCTTGCTTAGAACTCTCAAGGTTTCTCTGGCCAAAGGGCAAACACACATTTTTGCTCATCAGAGAAAGCTATGCATTCACTACCCTCATTCTTTTCTATTTATTGAGCATTTATTGTTGGGTATCAATCTAGGTGCTGGAGATACAATGTTCATGCTCTCATGGAAGTTTCATTCTAACAAGAAGAGACAGATAATAGACAAAATAAGTTGTGTGTGTGTGTGTGTGTGTGTGTGTGTGTGTGTGTGTGTGTGTGTGTGTCTATGTGAGAGAGAGACACACACACACATATGGATATGTATATTTGGAAGATGACTTGTGGAAAAGGTACAGAAGATGACTTTGAGAACAACGAAGCCAACCAGGATTCTAGGAAAAGATGGGAAAGGGATTAGTTAAATAGGGAGATCAGGGAAATCTAATTGAGACACTGACATTTTGACAAAGACATGAGCTAGTCTCTGCCTCTCTGGGCGTCATCAGTCCCACCACCTCTCCACCTTGCCTTTTGTTTCACAACACTAAACCCATGGTCTCTCCCAGACCCAGCGGTCCCTCTGGTGCCTAAGCCTCTGAGTACTGGTGCCTCCCTAGGACATGTCTGCTCTCCTGCAAAAGTAGACCCAGTTGTCCTTGCCTCTGCCACCCTCCACCCCCTGACTAGACTTCTCCAGGCAGAATATGACCTCCAACCTCACCTGGACCAAACCTACCAGCGTGACTGTAGTCTCGTTCCATCATCTTCTTTCCCTCTCTAAACACGCAGATACAGATGCTAACATGTGCATGCAGAGTATGCATCACCACTTGTTTATTGAGCCTCACCATTTACAGGGACTTTCTCTGGTGTCTCAGAGGGTAAAAATAATCTGCCTGCAATGCAGAAGACCAAGGTTTGACCCCTGGGTAGGGAAAATCTCTTGGCGAAGGGAATGGCTACCCAATCTAGTGTTCTTGCCTGGAGAAGTCCATGGACAGAGGAGCCCAGCGGGCTACAGTCCATGGGGTCAAAGAGTCGAACACAGCTGAGTGACCAACATTATAACTTTCACCATGTACATACCCTGTATTCCATATTCTTATCCACAGCAACCTAATGGGGTGATGGTATCTCCATTTGGCAAGTGAGAGAAGTCATTTGCTAAGGCTATTTCTATTGATGGATCTGGACTCAAGCTCAGAGCTCTCTGACTTCAAAGGCCTTGCTCTCCTTCAACTTTCTCCCAATACTAAACTACTTTAGGGCACTTGCTGTAACTTTGGATTTTTATATCCTTGCATCTAGCACAGTTCCCAACACAGAGTAAGTGCTCAGCAACTATTGCTCCAACAAATACATTTTAATACCATTCATTCTTTCATTTTATCATTCACAATGTCCAAAATTTCCATGTCCAGCCCTTTGAGTATCTCCCCATAGTCCTAGCCTTTCAATAATAACAACAGCAATATTTCACAGCACCTACTATGGGACAAATAACTCTTCTGAGTACCAAAGCCAGTTTCTTTAATACTCATGACAACCAAGTGAAGTGGGAGGTACCACTTTTATCCCCATTTTACAGGTGGAAAAACTGAGGTTCCAAGCCATTAGATCAATTTCTGAAGCTCGTACAGCTAGTAAGTGATGGAGCTGAGATCTGAATCCATGTGACCTGGCTCTGGAGCATCTATTTTCCATCACAGCATCACACTGCCTTCCTTCTCTTTCTAGATTCAGGATGTAGACCAGTGAATGATGTACAAGGATGTGTCTGGTCTATTCTCTACATCTGAAACAAGGTATTGTCACTAGCATCTGCTTGGTATTGATATAGTTGAGAAAGTAACCTTTAAACCTAGTTCTTTCAGTGACTAAGCAAGATCCAAGGGAAATTCAACTGGAGAAAAGGAGTAATCAAAACATGAAAGCAAAGTATCCGAAAAGAAAGTATTTAACTCTGTGCTGGAGAAGAAACAACAATAAAGAATTTTTGTTATTGTTTGGTTTTATTTTTAAACAAGGCAAAACTGCTGTTAAAGAGGATTGAAGCTGATACAAAAGAAGTAATATTTTAGATCACAAGTAAAATCTGTTTTTTTAATGAAATATCTAAGAACCCCAAACCTACCCTGGAGCCAAGAAGGAATACACCAAATCCAAGCAGGATCCTTAGACCTGGAGAATGTGTTACTCTTAGCAAGTGGCTACTTTCGAGCTGAAATGAAGCATCTGAAAAACGTAAAAGGAAAATGTGATCAGGAAATCTATCTGTGCTTTTTACATAGCCTGTCACTCTCTTCAATCTCTTCCAAAAGAAAAGAAATGATGTTTCCACTGCCTCGTGAAAGGGACATCATCTTTGGTGATTTCTTTGCCTTGAAATAATGTTCATCTTATAAAACTGTACCTCCCACCACTGGGCTGATTCCAGCGTTAAGCAAGCCCTACTGCTTTATAGAGGGATGCTGAGAAACGCTCGGTGGAGAGGTAAGTTTGCTCAAGGGTCATTTTTCTTTTTTTTTTCTATTTTGTCTTTCTCAGCATTTGAAAGAAAACCAGATATTTTCTTTTCATGAAAGTTGATGACTTCAGGTAGGGAAGAACCAGCTGTGGCAGATGGACTTTTGAAACGCAGTAAAATATCCTGTCTTCATATAAATGTTTATGGGAGCTGGAGAACTGAAGAAGAAAAACACAAGCAAAAAGTTGCATGACTCACAGGCTCATTTGCTTCTAAATAAAGCTTTTCTCAGAGTTTCCCATGAGGTGTTTTGAGTGAACAAGCAGCAGGGTCTCTGGTAGTATGAGGAAGGATGTTTTTAAAATACAAAAAAGGTGCCTCCAATAGTAAGTCAAGAAAATCGTCCTGTTGCTTTTGATGTTTGAGCAAACGTGTGTCTAAAGTGAAGCTATGGGGTCACATACGCACCGTCCTCGTCCACACGTGGGTGGTGGCATCACTAGCCTTTCTTGGCTGGACCACTTTGAAGGTGATGAGCATAGGTTGAGGAGGATGCCTCCTGTTGACTCACAGACTTTCCTCTAACAGAGCATAGTGAAGCGATGATAATTAAGTTTAATTTTAGACCTTGTGTGCAGAACCTGGGAATGTTTTCAAACTCAGATCAGACTCCGTTGACTTTGGCACTTGAGATTTGAAAGGAAGGTCAGAAGTCCTAGACTGCCTATATACTCTTCAGTTCTTTACTTCCAGAAAATGGCAAATTTGGAACTAATGAAGGAAAAAAATCTTCTATTAAAAATATCCTGCAAATAGCAGGCACTCCTGGCCTTGACTCAGCTTCAAACGCAGAAGCATCACCACCCTCTTCCACACTCAAAGCGTTCTAATTAATTACCCAGTGCCTTTACCACTTTGGCTAAAATTCCTTTTTCCCCCTTCAAGTCTAAAGGGCTTGAGCTTATTAGGAAACATGTTGGAATAGTCTCCATATTCTCCTTGCGACTTGCCATATGACCTGATGACAAATTGGCAATATTAGATTAGATGACTCAACCATTTCTAGGTAACTGTTATGAGTAGCGATATAGAAATGAAACAGCTGTCCCAGTGTTTAGAATAATTACTATCTAGAACGTATTCAGGGGACTTCCCAGGTGGCTCACTGGTTAAGAAATAGCCTGTCAATGTAAGGAGACACAGGAAATGTGGGTTTGATCCCTGGATTGGGAAGAACCACTGGAGGAGTAAATGGCAACCCTCTCTAGTATTCTTGCCTGGAGAATCCCATGGACAAAGGAGCCTGGCAGGCTACATCCATGGGGTTACAAACGGTTGGACACAATGGAGCATGCACACATGTTTGACCTCTCTACATGCTCAGAGGACCCTGTGGTTGAATGAGCTGGCTTGCCAAATTTTACAAATAAAAATACAGGACATTCAAATTTGAATTTCAGGTCAACATGGATGACATTTTAGTATATCTGTACCCTGTGCAACATTTCATTATTCATAGTTTACCTGGACATCAAAAAAAAAAAAATCTCAAATTTAAATTTTAGCTGAATAGCCTATTTTATCTGGCAACCCTTCAAGATGCATGAGCTTTTCTAGGGTACTCTTTAATCAAAAACACATTCTGAATACTTTTCTGCAAGAAGTGGGGTATCCAAAGGAAATACATCGAAAACATTTAATTTAAGCAAGAAAATAGCCACTCTGAAGAGACCTTTCCCAGCCATTGACACATATTATATAGCTACACCCAGAAAACCAGCAGGGAAAAAGGTAAAGGCAACACAACAATTTAATGATTCCTACTGCGAGCCAGCACTTCCACCTAGACAGAATTGAAATTCTCTGCCAGTTGCCCTGAGGTTCTTATTCCAGCATCTTCATTTTTCTTTCCTATGTTTCACTGCGTCCTGTAGAGGGGGGGGGGGGGGGTGGGTGTGCGTTGTGGGGGGAGGAATAGATAAAAGAGAAAAAAAAAAAGGCTAGCATTTTAATGTACATTTGTTTTGGCATTAGCTGAGTTCTGGAGACAAAAACAATCTCCTGCTTTTAATTCAGTCCATGTGTAACCAAGTTGTATGTTGGGAGATCTGGCTTTAAATAAGAACGATTAACAAGCGTTTTTGATCACAGGAAGTTCAGAAGAGTCCCTGCTCCAAAGAATATAATAAACATCGACTTAGCAGTTAGACGGTCTATGTTGCATATCAGTCATTAACGTAGCATCCACTTTGATTGGCGGCACCAGGACACAGGGCCTGAGATCTCCCCGCCTCCACCATCATCCATCCATCCATCCATCGGTGGGCCCCTCTGCTCAGAGCCGACGGCCCTTCCTTCCCGCCCTGGGAGGCTGGCTCAGCTGCTGGTTTCTGGGCAAGTGGCCATGACAGGGGGATGTTTGCTTTAGATAGCCTGCAGCTGGCTGAGTGGGCGTTTCATTCAGACAACACAGGCACCTCCCACCGTCTACTGTTTCGGGCTAGTGGCGCTCTAGGGTCTTTTGATTTATAAGGCGCTTTACAGGCCTGGAGTTACACTTTTAGGAAGCAGAGTTGTGATGAATGAGGGTCTGGCTGTCGATCGCAGGGATCCACACACACAGGCTGGCAAACCTCTTCTCATACTGTCGTTTGGTGGCTGAGTTGTGTCTGACTCTTTGCGACCCCAGGGACTATAGCCTGCCAGGCTCCTCTGTTCATGGGGTTCTCCGGGCAAGAGTAGTGGAGTAGATTGCCATGTTTTACCCCCAGAGGATCTTCCAGAGTCAGGGATTGAATCTGCGTCTCCTGCCCTGGCAGGCAGATTCCTTACCACTGTGCCATCTGGGAAGTCCAACCTCTTCTCTTGGGTTGGTCTGAAAAAATTCTAGGGAAGTGACATGGGAGATGTGGGTGCCTGGATGTGGAAACCTGGTCGCCACTAGGCAGGGCCGGTGCTGTGCTTGTTTATTCCGCAGCTGCCCAGTTAGGGCTGACCCTTATATATAGTGAGAACTCAATGCGTGAGGCTTGTTGGCTGTCTGCGTCTTCTAGATATTCTTACATCTATGGCATTGTCAATTTGAGACCATCAAGGACGTTGAAAGGAAAAGCTTGAAGGCTTTTCTGAGCAAAGCCTCAAGCTGATACTTTTTCTGTACAGCAGATTATTCTCCTAAGTGCTATGAATGAACAGGTTCTCAGGAGGAGGGCGTGGGGAATTTGACATAGGGGCGTCCGAGAAATCTTATTTTCTTATCCCAGATGACAACTGACTGCTTCATTGAGAGAACTTCTGACTACCATAGTTCACTAGGCGAAATGTGAAAACAAAGTGAACCAGAAAAGAAATAGAAACCCAGACCTTTCAGTTCCTGTTTATCCTATTTTTAATCTCAACATCTCGGTTGCTCTCTTTCTTGCTTCCCTGGCCTTGCTGGAAATTCATACCCACACCTGGCTTTCCAAGAGCCTTGGGGACACAGAAGAGGTGGGGCCCCCACCAGGGGAGGGCTCCACTGCCTCGTGTGTGGGCTGAGAACCAGTGTCCACACTGGCGGGCGTAAGGGGAGGGAGATACCAGGAAACTCAGCCACATCTAATTTGGAGCTGTTGGGAAAGTATGAATGATCACCTCTGCCTGCATTTACGTACCTCAGCTAAGACACCGGCAATTCCAGGAACTGGGGAAAAGGAAAGATGGAAAAGGGTCATCGTGAGATTGTGGACGAACGCGCAGACTGACCGGTGCCTGCAAAGGCAGGAGCAGCTCTCAGTGGTCCTCCTGAATTTCCTCTCCCCGGGTCCCCACTCTCTCTTCTGTGCTTCCATTCTTAATGTTAGGCTTTAGGGATACAGAGGCAAAGAGAACCAGGAGTCCTGGCCCCTAGAAACCTCAAGAGAAACATAAAACGCTCACAAGAATGCCTATGTTGTTCCGTGTAGTGGCTGTTAGTACTCATACCACAATGCACTCACATGTGTGAACATACGTATTTTTTTTTTTTCTTTTCCCCACGAGTGAAATAATTCATCCCTGTGTGGTGCTGTGACTGAAAAGGAGAACAGTGAATAAAGCGGCCCGCCACCCAAATAACATGTCCCGAATGAGAGTTGAGCCCTGTAGGGCCTCACTCTGATCGCCCAGAGTGCTCTGGGCCCGTGGGCTGTGGTTAAGCATCTGTGAGCCTGTCTTTCTGCCTGACTGTAGCCTCGGAGGGGAGAGCTGCACCTGTGTGTGGCTTCACGCCCAACTCTGCAATTGGCACCTCACCTCCCAGGAACAGGGCAGGGGGACCTGCGAGGAGACTCTGCCAGCAGGGGTCCATACCCAGGCCCCTGTCCATGGTCACCTCCCACTCAGCACATCTCCACAGTCATCTCCTATCTCACAGCCTGGAAACCCAGAGCATCTGCTCAAGGGTCACTTTTCCAGTCTCCCACTTGCTTGCCATTCACATCTTCAGTTAGCAAGTCTCTCCAGGACCCTCAGAGCATGGCTGATAGAGCTACCCCTCTTCCCCTGATGGCTTGTATTTGGCTAGTTGACTTGCCATGTTACCTTGTGAGACATGAAAGTGTTAACTGCTCAGTGGTGTTGATTCTTTGCAACTCCAGGGACCTGCAAAGCTTCTCCGTCCATGGAATTCTCCGAGCAACAATACTGGAGTGGGTAACTATTTCCTTCTCTGGGGTTGGGGATGGGGGGAGTCTTCTGAACCCAGAGATCAAACCCAGATCTCCTGCATTGACTCTCAGATTCTTTACCGTCTAAGCCACCAGATGTGAGAAGAACCATTACTAATTTCTGTTTCAGAGGAAGAATGCATTCACTGGACTCCTGTGGGACCAAGTCTGTATCTACTTCTACCATGGACCTCCTTCCCCAACCTGGAGATCAGGAGCCTTCTAGAATTCTCCAGAACCTTGTACAGGCTGTAGAAATGCTGACACAGAACTTGGTAATATATTTACTCAGTCCAAGCAGGCTTCAGCTATAAAGGTGCTCAGTAGAAATTGTTGTAGTACCTAGGCTTAAGGGGCTTCCCTTGTAGCTCGATACGTAAAGAATCCACCTGCAAAGCAGGAATCTGCCTTCAATGTAGGAGACCTGGGTTTGATTCCTGAGTCATGCAGATCCCTGGAGAAGAAAATGGCAACCCACTCCAGTATTCTTGCCTGGAAAATCCCATGGACAGAAGAGCCTGACAGGCTACAGTCCCTGGGATCACAAGAGTAGGACATGACTGAGCGACTAAATCACCACCACCTAGGATTAAATGATTTGCATAAAAATGGGTGAATTAATAAAAGTGATCCTCTTTGCAGAATTATCTCAGGGTTTTGTTTGGTTCTTTTTCGATTCTTATTTTCTTATCCAGTCCCAGATAATCTTGAAATACATTGCTGATGTGTAATTAATTTTAAATGCCATAACATTTTGAGCCAGGCTGATTTTGATGACAGTAGAGAACATTTTGAAGCAGTTTCATGATTTTCACAACACTACTGATTTTATAAGGGGGGGGGGGGAAATTCCCATATAGTAAAACTTTAAAAGTGCTAGCAGTGTTGTTATTTCCTCCAACATAAGCACCCACAACAGGAAAGCAAACAAACCCACAGTGGACTGAAAATGTGGTTTCTGGAACTCTCTTAAACCTTGGCTAAATTTTGGGGGCTCCCAAAGGACAGAATTACTTCATGTCAAAGCAAAAATTCTCCTGACTCTGTAAACAGCCCACGGTTCCGGGAAATATGGGAAATGTAGATGAGAAATGAAGTTGTGTTGTATTTGGAAAAGCTGTTGAGATCATGAAGTCCTCATCCTGGGGGATCCATCTCTGCTGCTTTGGGGCCTTTGGGACCCTTCTCTTCTTTGTATTCACGGCATCCGTTACCAAGTCCAAGCTCCTACTGCTCTCTGCACAACAGGCCAATCAGTTGAGAGATGAGTCACTGGGGCAAAGAATAGGGGTTTGATTGGGAAAGCCAGCAGACTGAGAAGATGGTGGACCAGTGTCCCCAAAATCCAATGCCCCCAAGTTTGGATTTTGGGCTAGTTTCAATAGCAGTCTTGAATGGCATTCCTTCTCCAGGGGATCTTCCCGACTCACAGATTGAACCCAGGTCTCCTGCCTTGAAGGCAGATTCCTGCACTGCAGGCAGATTCTTTACCAACTGAGCTACAAGGGATGCCCCTTAAGCCTAGGTGTTGCAACAAGTTCAACTGAGGACCTTGAGAGCTGAAGACTGCTACTGAAACTAGCCCCAAATCCAAACTTTCAAACTAGTTTGAAAGCTAGTTTCTTTCATAGAGCAAACAGACAGAGATGACAAAGTAGAGTGGAAAAGGTGATGAGTTGTTGCAAATATTTCCTGGTTCTAGTCAAGACTCTGAAGGGGATGTGTTAATTTCTTCTTCCACATTAGCCACTTTTATGTGGTCAGGATGTTTCCTGTGAGCTAAACAAAGGCATTTTATTTATTTTTCCCCCTTATGTCAAGCTTTGTGCTTATTTTTATTGATTTGTTTATTTTTAATTGAGGGATAACTCTTTAACCGTCTGTGTTGGTTTCTGCGGTACTACAACAGGAATCAGCCATAACCATATACATATCTCTTCTATCTTGAGCCTCTCTCCCCACTCCAGCCCACCCCTCTCAGCCATCACAGAGCACCAGGCTGAGCTTGTGCTCTACAGCAGCTTCCCACCAGCTATTTCACACGTGCTAGTATATATACCGGAGAAGGCAGTGGCTCCCCACTCCAGTACTCTTGCCTGGAAAATCCCATGGACGGAGGAGCCTGGTAGGCTGCAGTCCATGGGGTCGCTAAGGGTCGGACGCGACTGAGTGACTTCACTTTCACTTTTCACTTTTCACTTTCATGCATTGGAAAAGGCAATGGCAACCCACTCCAGTGTTCTTGCCTGGAGAATCCCAGGGACGGGGGAGCCTGGTGGGCTGCCGTCTATGGGGTCTCGCAGAGTCGGACATGACTGAAGCGACTTAGCAGCAGCAGCAGTATATATGTATGTTGATGTAACTCTGGCAATTCATTCCACCCTTTCCTTCTCCCACTTTGCCCACAAGTCCATTCTCTATGTCTGCATCTCTGTTCCTGCCCTGCAAATAGATTCATCTGTACTGATTTTCTAGATTCCATATATATGCATTAATATATGGTATTTGTTTTTCTTTTTCTGACTTACTTCTCTCTGTATAACAGGCTCTAGGCCCATCCACCTCAGTTCATTTGACTCACATTCCTTCTTTTTTATGGTTGAGTGATACTCCATTGTGTATATGCACCACAACGTCTTTATCCATTCATGTATCAGTGGACATCTAGGTTGCTGCTATGTCCTGGCTATTGTAAATAGTGCTGCTTGTTAATGTTCATAACAAAAGCACTTAACTTAAAGGTGTGGCCTGGGAAGATGCCAGAGATAGGCCATTATTAAGCTATAGGCAATATCCCTTTAGTGATTAACTTGTATTAATATCAAAAACAATACAATATGAAAGTTATAGAAACAGATCTAATATGGAGTCATATTTGTTCTTCTCTGTTATACATCTCTCTTTACCTATATTTTTCCTCAAGAACATCCATCATCAAAAACAAAACACCAATGATGAGATCACAAACCCCCTTTAGTTCTATTCCATCTTTAGAGCTCAAATTGCACTGTGCATTTTCATGGTAATAGTTGTGTGTTTGTGGCTTATACAAAACTCACAAAGTAAAAGACACAAGTCACTGAATGTCTCATTTCTTACTAGTTTTGTGGTAAAAACCAAATTGATACTCTCTTTTCTCCTCCCCACCACAGGGCAGATTCTTGTTTCACGCAGTAGTATAGATAAGTGTCAACACTACACTCTCACTGAGAATAATTTATGGTTCGGTGAACATCTTATGAATTTAAAATATGATTCTGATTCCATCTAGAAGAAAAGACAGCATTTTGCATAAAACAGTATTCCATCAGGATAAATTCTGAGCTTTTATTTTTCCATCATAAAATTCATGTCAGGAAGGTGGAGGGTTGGTCCTCCCACAAAGACAAGCATGTGATAAAGGCTGTATCCCAACTCCATCTAACACATTATCCAGACAAAGAAGACTAGGGCTCTTGGCAGACTCACTGACAATTTGCCTCCATTAGAAGTGAGAGGGCTCAAAGAGAAGAAACTACAGTGTATTCCACCCGTTCCTTTGGCAACTGGGATCTTCCCTTGTTTTAAACCAAACAAACATTAACAAGGAAAACCAGCTGCTTTTACAATGAATAAACCCATTACCTCAACTCTTTGTACATTACTGAGGTATTTTTACTTGTCAGATTTTCTTTTGTGGAGGCTTGGATATTTTCAGTATGCTGTCAATGCAGACAAAACAGAGCTGGTTTTAGCAGCAGTACCAGATGTGGATGAGAGCATGGGCCTTCCTGGCCCTTTGATTCCAACGTTTGGTGGTAAGTTACTGCTGCTGTCAGAAATAGTAACAACAGGATTTGGCATCTTGACACCACGCTGCCTGGCACTGACTTAGCTATCTGCACAGTAGCCAACAGAGTGGAGGCTGCACGCAGAGGGCGCCCCCAGAGTTTTAACTCGGTCTATGCATCAAGAGTCAGCCCTGCTGTTGTTTCTATTGCGGCAAAGAAAACTGGTTCCTATTGATCCAAGAGCCAACTGATCCTGAGGGTCATTATGTTTGACCCACTACAATCGTTAACTGTGCCGAGGGAACAAATGAACCCTAAAACAGGAGCAGAGGGGATTTTTACAAAAGTATTGGCATTAGGGCTCCTTCCCCTTCCCATATTCCCTCTTTTCCAGATTATTAGGTACCATACATGCTCAGCCTAAAAGGGGCTGCTGTTGGGAGTGCCATATGCTCCTAGAATCTGTCAAAGCTCCCCCTGACCCACAAGTCAGAAAACTCAGGTCTACAGAGCCAAACAGGAGTGTTGTTTGACTGGTAGAGTGGAGACAACAAGCCCCATTTATTTATTTTTTTTAATGAAAATAAGCTTTATTACATCAAGTAATAAATACAAAGACGCAAACAGTTCCATTTTCTTCCAGATGTTTGGGTCAACCCTCAGAAAAGGCAGAACTGAAATCTACATACAGTCTTAGGAAAAATTTCAGGGGTCCTTGTTAGGTTTGGTTTGGGAGGTTGCTCTTTCTTCTGTATTTATAACTTGTGCATTTTAGAATGGACTTCAAAGCACTAATAATCATGCAAATATGCTTAAGCAAAAAAGAAGTTACATTAAGCAGAATCTATACCATATGGCAAATGAGGGGACTGGCTACTAGGTTAAGTGTGCTGTCAAGTCCGTACTACTAAAAAACTTCAAGTTGTATCAGCTTGTGAAAAGGAACACAGAACAATCTGGGTTAACATAAATGTATTCAAAAAAATTAAAAAAAAAAAAGCCCCATTTAAAAATGAACAAGTGGAGTCTACAGGAAAGGTGAAACTGTCACAAACCAGCACCATGATGCAAGTTTGGAGGTAGGACTTCCAAAATGATTTGCAGTAGAAGCTAAGGTTATAGCCTTGAAAAATGTGACTGTACACCTAGTCCCTTCTGATAGTTAGCCTCCAGCCTTGACCTCCATCCAGTTTCATCTAGTTTTCATGGAGTCTAGGCTATGGACTGAGTATGGCTTCAGACTATTTCTGCCTCGACCTTGGCACAGCCCCTTATTAATTGGGTGACTCTGAGCAAGTCTCTTCCATGCTGTACCCTTCGTGTTTCTCATTTATGGAGTGGGGACAATGAAATAGTATCCAGGCTTCCCTGGTGGCTCAGGTGATAAAGAATCTGCTTGCAATGCAGGAGACCTAGGTTCAATCCCTGGGTTAGGAAGATCCCCTGGAGAAGGAAATGTCTACCCAGTCCAGTATTCTTGCCTGGATAATCTCATGGACAGAGGAGCCTGGCAGGCTATAGTCGTGGGGTCACAAAGAATTGGACATGATTGAGTGACTAATACTTTCCTAGAGCTTATTGTGAATATTTACTGCGATGATGCATCAGTACTTATCACATATGTCTTATCACAATGTCAAGCACAAAGTCAACACTCAGTAGATGCTAAGACTCTGATGATGGGAGGGATTGGGGGCAAGAGGAGAAGGGGATGACAGAGGATGAGATGGCTGGATGGCATCACTGACTCGATGGATGTGAGTCTCAGTGACCTCCGGGAGTTGGTGATGGGCGGGGAGGCCTGGCGTGCTGCGATTCATGGGGTTGCAAAGGGTCGGACAGACTGAGCAACTGAACTGAACTGATGGATTTTAGACCGCAATCACAATGTCTCCCTTTCAATGGCTCCCCAGTCCCCATAGGAACACTATGAAGTCTGATACGGCTGAGAGAGTCTTCATATTGGGGTCCCTGCCTCTTACCAACCTTGTCTCTCAACATTCTCCCCTCTGAATTTAATGCTCCAGAGATGTTGAAAATCATTCAGGTCCTCAAAAATCGGATGTTCTTTCTAATTCTCAGACCCTGGGACATGCCCTCCCTTTCCATGGGACACTCTATCAGGGCCTCTTAGTCATTCAGGCCCTAGTCATTTCATGTTCACTGCGGTCTCCCTGCCCCGTGCTTCCCAGGGTACACATTCTATTATATATACTTGTTCAGTACTGATCTTCCCTATGTGATTGACAGCTCCATGACAGCAGGGCCAATGATGGACATCTTACTATCCAAGAACTCTGGTAGAGGTCTCATCCCATAACAGGTGTTCTGTCAATATCCATTGAAAGAATGAAGTTATAAAATCATGCAGGGAACTTAAACTTATGAATACCCTCCTTCCAATTCAGAAGTCAGTAGACCTGAGTAGGATAAGAATAGCCAAGTGAGTAACAGTATGGAAGTGAATAAGATATAATCTCTTTTTTCTCTAAAGAAATGGATTTGCTGTAGAAATGATTAGCTGTCTCCAAATATCTAGTCTACTCTTCTTCCATAGCAATAGAAGTTCTGACTTTTTATTGAGTCCACGGTCATTAAAAAAACAACAACAGCAACAAAAAAACCTTTCCTAACATCCTTTGCAGTCAGATGCGATCAGGTTTTGGATAAGTTCTGACCAATAAAATATAAGCTAAATATTGCCCCCTTTTACTCCATTCTCTTCATAAAATCCAGGTTATAAGTATATAGTCAAAGTCATAAGACTACCTACCACGTGCTAACTGTGTGTTCTATGACAACCTGTGGCAATGCACCTTGAATGACAGAATGATCTTTGTCATTTTCAGTCACTCAGTTGTGTCCAACTCTTTGTGACCCCACAGACTGTAGCATTCCAGGCTTCCCTGTCTTTCACCATTTCCTGTAACTTGCTCAAACTCATGTCCATTAAGTCAGTGATGCCATCCAACGATCTCATCCTCTGTCATCCCCTTCTGCTCCTGCCTTCAATCTTTCCCAGCATCAGGGTCTTTTCCAATGAGTCAGTTCTTCCCATCAGGTGTCCAAAGTATTGGAACTTCATCTTCAGTATCAGTCCTTCCAATGATTATTCAGGGTTGACTTCCTTTAGGATTGACTGGTTTGATCTCCTTGCTACCCAAGGGACTTTCAAGAGTCTTCTCCAACATCACAGTTCAAAAGCATCAATTCTTTGGTGCTCAGCTTTCTTCACGGTCCAACTCTCACATCCATACATGGCTACTGAAAAAAACCGTAGCTTTGACTAGATGAACCTTTGTCAGCAAAGTAATATCTCTGCTTTTTAATATGCTGTCTAGCTTTGTCATAGCTTTTCTTCCAAGGAGCAAGCATCTTTTAGTTTCATGGCTGCAGTCACCATCTGCAATGATTTTGGAGCCCAAGAAAATAAAGTCTGTCACTGTTTTCATTGTTTCTCCATTTATTTGTCTTGAAGTGATGGGACTGGATGCCATGATCTTCATTTTTTGCATGTTGAGTTTCAAGCCAGCTTTTTCACTCTCCTTTTTCACTTTCATCAAGAGGCTCTTTAGTTCCTCTTTGCTTTCTGCCATAAGGGTGGTGTCATCTGCATTTCTGAGGTTATTGATATTTCTCCCAACAATCTTGATTCCAGCTTATGCTTCATCTAGCCTGGTATTTCTCATGATGTACTCTGCATACAAGTTAAATAAGCAGAATGACAACATACAGCCTCCTGTTGGAAGGAGTACGTACTCTTTTCCCGATTTTGAACCAGTCTGTTGTTTTATGTCCAGTTCTAGCTGTTGCTACTTGACATGCATACAGTTTTCTCAGATGTAGGTAAAGTGATCTGGTATTCCCATCTCTTAAAGAACTTTCCACAGTTTGTTATGATCCACACAGTCAGAGGTTTTAGCACAGTCAACGAAGCAGAAGATTTTTTTCCTGGAATTCTCTTGCTTTTTCTATGATCCTATGGATATTGGCAATTTGATCTCTGGTTCCTCTGCCTTTTCTAAATCCAATTTGAACATCTGGACATTCTCCGTCCACATACTCTTGAAGTCTAGCTTGGAGAATTTTGAGCATTACTTGGCTAGCATGTGAAACGAGTGCAATTGTGGAGTACTTTGAACAGTCTTTGGCACTGCCCTTCTTTGGAATTGGAAGGAAAGCTGATTTTTCCCATCCTGTGACCACTGCCAAGTTTTCCCAATTTGCTGGCATATTGAGTGCAGCACTTTAGTAGCATCATCTTTTAGGATTTGAAATAATTCAGCTGGAATTCCATTATCTCTGATAGCTTTGTTCATAATGATGCTTCCTAAGGCCGACTTGACTTCACGCTCCAAGATATCTGGCTCTAGGTGAGTGATCACACCATCCTGATTATCTGGGTCATTAAGATCTATATAGTCTATAATGCTCTTTTTTCCCTTTTCCTCTATTCTGATACCTGGAATGAAGGTAAGATGGCCGGAGCTTTGGCAGCCATATAGGACCTTGAGGAACAAGGCTGTCCTTTAAGTGCAGAGCTGGAAGGAGTTTGGGTCTCTGAGTATTTTAGGGAGCTAACCACCATACCAGCTTTGGACTGCTTACTCTCTGACTTTTTCATTTGCTTAAGGTATTGTTATTCATTTTTCTCTGTTACTCACTGTTGGGATTCAAAGTGAACTTTTTATTATCAAGAACTGCATTTAAAAAATAATTATTCAAGCTGGAGGTAAAGGACTTGAATAATTCCAAAGCTATTTTTACTGAAGATCTTTTATAATAGAAATTTAGTAGCAATAATGCACTTTACTATTGCTAACTAAAGATTTTTAAACATCTTGTGAAGTGAAGTGAAAGTCACTCAGTCATGTCTGACTCTTTGTGACTCCGTGGACTGTAGACCACGGAATTCTCCAGGCCAGAATACTGGAGTGGGTAGCCTTTCCCTTCTCCAAGGGATCTTCCCAACCCAGGGATCAAATCCAGGTCTCCCACATTGCAGGCAGATTCTTTACCAGCTGAGCCACAAGGGAAAACCAAGTACATTGGAGTGGGTAGCTTATCCCTTCTCCAGGGGATCTTCCTGACCCAGGAGTTGAACCGGGGTCTTCTGCATTGCTGGCAGATTCTTTACCAAGTGAGCTAACAGAGAAGCCCTTAAACATCTTGCTGCTGCTGCTGCTGCTGCTAAGTCACTTCAGTCGTGTCCGACTCTGTGCGACCCCATAGACAGCAGCCCACCAGGCTCCCCCGTCCCTGGAATTCTCCAGGCAAGAACACTGGAGTGGGTTGCCATTTCCTTCTCCAATGCATGAAAGTGAAAAGTGAAAGGGAAGTCACTCAGTCGTGTCTGACCCTCAGCGACCCCATGGACTGCAGCCTTCCAGGTTCCTCTGTCCATGGGATTTTCCAGGCAAGAGTACTGGAGTGGGGTGCCACTGCCTTCTCCGTTAAACATCTTAAACATGACCAAACCAGCTAAACCTAAAGAAAATCAACTCTGAATACTCACTGGAAGAACTGATGCTAAAATTGAAGCTCCAATGGCTTGGCCACCTGATTCAAACAGCCAACTCATTGGAAAAGACCCTGCTGCTTGTAAAGATTGAATGCAGAAGGAGAAGGAGGTGGCAGAAGATGAGAAGCTTGGATAGAATCACCAACTCAATGGACATGAACCTGAGCAAACTCCAGAGACAGTGAAGGACAGGGAAGCCTGGCATGCTGCAGTCAGTGTAGTCACAGGGAGTCAGACACAACTTAGTGACTGAACAACAACATAACTAAACAAATTATAAATGTCCCAAAATATTAGACGAGAGTTGATGAATTTCCAGATTCAAAACACACAGTAGAACATTACACAACTACCATCAGTGAACAAAAGAATATAATGCCTACTGAGCAGCCAGTCACTCCAGAAAGCTGCTCTGTTTTTCAAAGCAGAGCTCACATTGCCATTTTTTTCTTAAGTTCATGGTGTGTGTGTGTGTGTGTGTGTGTGTGTGTGTGTGTTAAGTTGCTTCAGTCCTGTCTGACTCTTTGTGACCCACATGCACTGTAGCCTGCCAGGCTCCTCTGCCTAGTCCCTGCAAGCAGACTGGAGTGGGTTGCCATGTTCTTCTCCAGGGGATCTTCCCATCCCAGGGATGGAAACTGCATCACCTGTGTCTCCTACATTGTAGGTGGATTCTTTGCCACAGAGCTGCTGGAGAAGCCCCTATGCTCGCAGTTCTATTTCTCAATTACAAGCCCATGATAACTGGGAACAATAGTCAAAATATTTATCAATCTGTACAGTCTAGATGCTGTACCATCAGAACAGATGCTGGCTGTAGAACAATGAACATATCCATCCTGGTGCCAACTGATGCCTTACCAGCTTGATGACACCCACCACAGTCTATATAGAAATCCTGCTTCCTAAAGAACCGATCACATTCTGTGTATTCTGTGGTAGAATACACAGGAGAAAGCCTAGATGGTGCACACAATGCCCTGGTCTGTAGACACACAGCTTTTTGCCTTTTGTGAGTTTCCTGATGGGTTGATTTAGAAGAAAATGAGACTCATGGACCCATTAAGAGAGATTTTTGGAATATGATAAGCTAGCTTTTTAGCATATACTTTCCGTAACCATTGTTTGCCTGTGTTCAAATGAGTGCTTATGCACAAGTATGTGTATACACACACACACACACACACAACACATAAAGTAGTGTGATTGCAATCACAAGTGCATTGAATTGAACCTGTGACAGCAATGCTGCTTCCTTTCATTCCAGGAACAAGAAACATCAGAACCCCCAGCATCCTGGATCTGCTTCTGGCATTCATGTTGCAGCTCCCAGTGTCTAAAAGACTACTATTTTTGATGCGCAGCTGTTGAGTTGAAACATCTGATAGTTTCTCTTCTCCAGGCGGCTTTGGTGCAAGATACCAGTAAACGATCATTTGTTTCAGTTCTTATAAGCGTGGAGAGACTAATATTAGAGAACAGTTCCTCCCACACAAGCTCCTTTTCTTCTGGCTTTCAGCCTAGGGGATCTTAGACCCCAAAGGAACCATGCAAAGCTGGGATCAGGCAGACCTGGGCTTTTATCCTCAGTACCTGTGGGGACCCATCTAGCTTACAAGGCTGGTCAGTTGGAGAACAGGCACATCCAAGGTTACCCTCAAGGTCACCCCCATACCTCGGAGTCCACACCAAGTCCTTGCTGTGGCTGAATGAAGCTCCTTTTGCCTTCTTCCCTGTGGATTTGGAGACTCACCACTCTGACTCACTGAAACAGTCATTTGTGTACTTGAAGGCCACTGGTGAAATATCCCTTTCAGTTTAGGGGGAAGAGAGTAGTCAAAATATTTAACAACAAGGCATCCCTGGTGGTTCAGACGGTAAAAGAATCTGCCTGCAATGCAGATCTGGGTTCGATCCCTGGGTGGGGAAGATCCTCTGGAGAAGGGAATGGCTACCCATGCCAGTATTCTTTCCTGGAGAATCCCATGGATGGATGCCTGAGACCAGAGCATTATCCAGCTGGATTGGCTACTGGACATAAAGTTTGAACAATTTCTTGAAGGATCCTTGTCATAGACTCCAGGGACTGAAGGAAGCAGCTTTTTGCTCGTTGGTGTAGGACGTATTTCCACATCTTAACAATAGGCAGATCTGCTCCAGACTGTTTCTAATGGAGAATGTCCAGCTTCAAGTCTGACCAATCACCTTGTTTATCTATCCTCAAGGTATTTATCAATCTTGCTCACATGATGACCCATAATTGGATAATTCACAAGGTCAGAGAGACATGCCCCTATGTCAATAGCCAGATGGTCTTTCCCCACATATGGAGAATTATTTAAGATCATTTACAAAAATGTAATCAAATTGTTATCATGTGCAAATGAGAGATTATAATAACATAAATGCCAATTTGAAAAAAAAAAAGTTGAGGAAAGTGTTAGTCGCTCAGTCATGTCTGACTCTTTGCGACCCCATGGACTGTAGTCTGCCAGGCTCCTCTGTCCATAGAATTCTCCAGGAGTAGGTAACCATTCCCTTCTCCAGGGCTTCTTCCTGACCCAGGGATCAAACCTGGGTCTCCTGCATTGCAAGCGGAATCTTTGCCATCTGAATCACCAGCGAAGCCCAGTTTGCACCAGGTTAGCACCAGTTTATTTCTGACGTAGAGTATACTGAAGTTTGTTGGAATCGGTAGTGGAGGGTCAGGTGTTAAAATGACCCTGATATAATTTCAGTTTGCTCCAGTGTAAGTGTGATGATGCTGCGTGGTGCTCACCAGTCAGGCTATGTCTGTCCTCTGGGCCCTTGTCCTGGCCACCACATCTGTGGAGAAAGCGAGACAAGAGTGGACATATCCACGTATGGGTGAGGAGTTCTAGAAATATAGCACGTGTGTAAAGACTGAAGGACGTTTCCCTATGGGGGAAATTTTCATGAGGCTTTGTTTGAAAGAAGAGATAGACTTATTCTGTGTTGCCTCAAAAGAGTGAAATAGGAGCAGAGAGTAGAAGTCAAAGGGAGGGAGAATTGGGTTCAATCTAAGGAAGAGTTAACAGAAAGAAAATTAACTGTATAGCAATGTAAGTTCAAGGTCACTACAATTCATTTCAAGAAACATCTGTGAGACACTCACCATGCCGTGGTTATTATGCGCAACATTGTAAACATAAAGAAGAGTATAGGAACTTCAGTCTGCAATGAGATACAGATATGGAAAGAATTAATAAGAAAACATCAGACATGTGCCCTAAGAGATGCTTTTATAAGAGTACAAAGGAGTAAGGAAGTGATTCATTCTTCTAAGGGGATTGAGAAAGTGTCTATGAAAGAGTAAATGACAGATCTATCATTTGAAGAATGAATCTCTGTTTGAATAAAACAGACAGATGGACAAGAGATGGAAAGTATTCCAGGGTGAGGGAAGAATTGTGTGTAAAGCCTAGGGAGACTCTTCAAGTTGTATCTAGAAAACTCTAACGGCTTTGGAATTGATTATTTCATTAAGGAGCACTGGCTGATATTCTCTTGGGATATTCTACACACATGCAATGAACCAGAATTTTAATTCTTCTTTCACTGGGGAGCATTGTTTATGTTTCTACATTTGTTTTCTTTTCCTTGTTCAATAGACCTACTCTTCCAGTCACTCTGGAAGGAAATTAACTAGCAAAAAACACTTTGAATTTAGGGAAAGAGAAACATTCAAATAGGAGTAAAATGTAAGTTAGTTTTGGTTTCAATGTGTTTTTTTTTTCCCCCCCAATTTGGCTTTTTTTTTTTCCTTTACATAAGAATAAGCTTCTACATTGATGGCTTTGGAGAGTGTGTTGCAATTTAAAGAAATATATACAATATCCTGAACCTTGGTTGTTGGAGGGTAGATTGGAACTCTGCAAATGGCTAAAGATTTTGTGAAAAAGGTGGATGGTACATGAAGGGTGGTACCAGTCTTAGTTAAAAACATGATCTTTGGAAGAGTCCCACACTCAATTAGATATATAAAAAATTTCAAAATTGCTTCAGATAATTTTTATTAAAACACTTTTTATGAAAATTGGACGTATTAGTTTTTTTTTTTATTCCTTTCAAGTAGCTTTGGTATTTGCTTTATAGTAAACAATAAAAATAATGAAAAAACAAAATATTTCCAGGTGAGGTCTCCTGATACTTATAGAAAGATCTCTTTTGGAGACTGATATTAAAATTATTCTATTTGCCTTTAAGCATAATATATTATGTCATAAAAAATGATGCTTCTCACAAACTAAATTCTATGAAGTTCTTTTTGCCCCTTGAGATCTTTCTGCACTTTTATCTCTGTACAAGGACTTCTTGTCATTGCAGTTCATCATGTTTGCTTGTTGTTGCAATCAGCATCAATTTTCTGTTTTCATGCCTATCTCTTTTTTTTAAAAAAAATTAATTTTTATCAGCGCATAGTTGATTTGAAATGTGTTAGCTTCTGCTGTACAGCAATGATTTTTAAATTCTATTTATTTTATATCCAAACCTTGAGGTTTCTGGTCCTCTATTCATTAAGCTAGAACCATAGAATGAGGATGAATGGACCCCAGGAACGGAAAATTCTGGAGAAGTTGGCAGGTTGATGGCAGCTGAGCCAAGAGGCAAACCTCTGCTTCTGTCAGGCCTGGGGACTTGGGGATGTTCTGGTGCTTGTCTGCCAGGCCTTCTGCCTCCTACAAACCCACCCCATCCCTACCGTGGGGGCTGGGGAGGGTCAGCTTTGTGTCCCACCTGGATTTGAATAATATCCCTCCCCCCACCCCTGCATTTGTGTGCAAAATAAAAATGACTAAATATTCCCAAATCAGAAGCTGACAACTTCCAAATAGCAAATAAATGTCTTTAAATGATCACTATTTTATACCCACTTTAACAGAAATGTCTGTGGGGTTCGATGCCAGGTGCCACATTATCACTTAACCAAAAAGTTCTCTGCAAAAATAACTTCCCCGACGGGAACCGTGGTATATGTACAGAGGGATCTATTTATGTTTCAGTTCAGTTTCAAAGATTTTTTGAGAAATGAGCTGAATGGATAGAATTTAAGCGATATATGCACCTCTGGAAAGATGTGGCAGATGTTAGCTCTTGAATGAGTGGAAATAGAAATGGCAAACGTGCATTCCATGAGTAGACTTATTTAGGTTTGGGGGTGTTGTGCTGACTTTTTAACATAGTCTACAGCAGAAGTTCCTTAATGTGAATCAAGCTTATCTTATGGCTAAAACTTTTGGTTTGAGGAGCTGCTGGTCATCCTTCGGCCTCTTGGATGTTGATGCTCCATAGAACAGAGGTTCCCGAAAGGGATGCATTGAATGTGCCAAAGTGCTGGTCACTGGGACAGGCGCTTTTCATAGGTTAGTTCCTTTAATCCTCACACACTTTTGAAACAATTGCTCTTTGCTGGTGAAGAAAGCAGGCCCAGGGCAGCTGAGCTACAGGGCTCCGAGGTCCTGAGTTGTTTCTCTGACCGTGCCTCTTGTTGCCTCCCCAACCAAGTTCAGCCCTTGGTTCCCAGTATGCTCCAAACTTGCCCCTTTGGTGAACTCGTCTTGTATTTTAATTACCTCCTCCCGTTGGATATCAGGGATGGGTCATGCTCACTGCCTTATCCCCAAGACCCAGCACAGAGCTGGGAACCTCACTGGGGCTTGTGTTTGATGAAGGAAACGAAGCCATACAAGTAACCAGAGCAGAAAGTGTCTTCAGAGGCCAATGGGGGATCAGCCTGAACTGGAATGAATGGGAAAGGATTCCTAGAAATGAAAGCTATAATTCACCTTCAAGAAAACCACCACAATATTGTAAAGTAATTAGCCTCCAATTTAAAAAAACAAACAAACACGAATGAGTAGAATTTCAAGCCAGGATGCTAATATGAAAAGGGTGGGGTTGAGAAGTGAGGGGCAAATGGTGGCCTTTTTGTCAAGAAAAGTGCACAAAATTGGATGAGGCAATTCTTTCATCCTAACGTGTCTTGGTTTTCTTCTCCCTTTCTAAAATCATACCTGGCAATTTGGAAAAATTGAGCTTTTCTTCCTCCCAAAGTAGAAATCTAATTTCACTCGTCATAATAAATGTGAATTTATTTAGAGCGCATTCACAGGTTTTGGCCACTTAATTGAAGATATATAGCATGCATTTAATATTTTCAACTTAGGAAGATGTTTCTCAGTCATCTCAAAAACTGATTTGAAAATAATGTTCTATATTTTTAATCTGAGCTTATTTAAACTGCCTGTTGTTCAGAGAATACAAGTTTAACTTTTCTTGTAATTAAGAAACATTTTACATTTTGGAGAAGGTTTAATATTCTGAGATACTAAATCTGTTAGTTTTTGACACTACAATTAGGAGCAAAACTCTAGAAAAGAAGGTTAAATACATATGTATTCTTTATTGTTTGTCTTTTAATCTTTTAATTAGCTTGGACAGGCTCTAAGAAAAACTGCTCCTTGGTATTCAAAACAAGAGACCAATCTCTTTAGAACATGAATGTGCAGTCAGATGAAGGCTTCCAAGATTTCAAGCACTCCCATTTCTGAGTTGAGCTCTCCCTGCTACTGGAGGAAAGGTGGACGGAAAGAGGCTAATGTTACAAGCTGTTTCTCTCAAGGCAATTAACCTGTCTCCACCTCCTTCCCTATACATAGAGCCTTTTGATGCCAACCTGCCAGGAGCCATGCACTCAAAAACAAACATTTCCCAGTTCAAAGAGGCAGTCTTAGGCTTCTGCTAAAGTGAGATTGAAAAAGTTATTTGCTTTCTTGCCTCTCTAGACCAGCGAAGGAAAGCTGGAGCCTCCACAGGGGGTTCACTTTTTAAACAGCAACCTCTTTCCAAAGATAAGCTTGCTAGGGAAAGAGATGGACTTTCTCAAAGGCACTCATGGAAGGTGGATCTGATTCACCTTGGACGAGACCAGGTAACTCGACCGAGTGAAGAGGAGCAAGATGTCCTCCTCAAGTGAGCAGATGAAAATAGGCTGTTAACAAACCTAAAGAGATCTTTAATAGAAAATATGATAATGTTTCAGGAAGCATCACAGATCTGCAGGATGACAGGGGCTCAAATGACAACAGCCCAGTAGAGGGGATCCCAGGGACATCATTGGTCTCAGGGGAAGGTACCTATGCTGGGGAAAGGGGACACCAGGGCACAAGCCTGCTCCCCAAGACCAGTGATGCCACCCGAGAGACAGAAATCGAGTTCACTGACTTCAGAGTCACTGAAATCTGCACTCAAACTGTCCCACATACCAGGAGAGGGTGCGAGGTGCTAAAATAAATGACAGAGTAGGAGGCGGGGATGCACACTGACTCAGGGAGCAGAAATGAGGCTGAGAGCATCACGGGGTGGATTGGAATGTTCAAACCCTAATCTTAGAGGTATGTGCCTTTGTAAGGCTGAAAGATTTCCCTCAACACATTTTGAATTAAGCATGACATTGATGTCTACGGTTGCAGTTAGGTTCTGCAGTAAGGACTAATAGCAATTGTTCATCCAAGAGGTATTTAATAAATATCAGCGATGTTAAGACACCGTGCTGGGACTTGTGAAGCATGTGAAGATATGCAAGAATTGTGTCTCAAACTTATTTAAAGGGCTTATTCATTATTTTTAAAGGGTGCGCGCGCACACACACACACATAAATATAATATACATTGTCGTTGCTCAGTGCTAAGTTGTGTCTGACTCTTTGCGACCCCAAGGACTGCAGGATGCCAGGCTTCCCTGTCCATCACCAACTCTCAAGAGTTTGCTCAAACTCATGTTCACGGAGTCAGTGATACCATCCAACTATCTTGTCTTTTGTTTCCCTCTTCTACTTTTGCCTTCAATCTTTCCCATCATTGGGGTCTTTTCTAATGAGTCGGGTCTTCACATTAGTAGGCCAAAGTATTGGAGCTTCAGCTTCAGCATCAGTTCTTCCATTGATTTCCTTTAGGATTGATTGGTTTGACCTCTTTGATGTCCAAGGGACTCTGAAGAGTCTTCTCTAGCACCACAAATCAAAAAGTATCAGTTTTTCAGTGCTCAGCCTTCTTTATATGTACATATGTGTATATGCACATGTACATATATGTACCTATATGCATGTATATATTCTCTTTCTAAGTTATAAATATATTGATAAAACAGTTTTTCAAAAATTGGTTAGAATTCTAGATTTTGCATGAGGTTGTCTGGCATCAGTTGATGAAAGATAAGTCTTGGTCTTTGCTAGTTTAAGACCCTGGATAACTTTCTAAGCACCAGAGAAAAACTCTTCCATGGTTGGAGAAGAGCTGTGAAAAACAACTGAATCTATAAAGTAGAAAATAAAAGCGTTCTGACTCAGCAATGCCCCTGGGTAACTGTGGATGTGTTTTTTTTTTTTTCCCCCCTTTGATTTTTAAAAGAATTATTGGAGTATAATTGCTTTCCACTGTTGTCTTAGTTTCTGCTGTACAACAGAGTGAATCAGCTCTGGGTGTCCATGTATTCCCTCCCTCTTAAGTCTTCCCTCCCACTCCAGTCCCATTGCTTCCCTCTAGGTCATCCCAGAGCACCAAGCTGGGTTTCCTGTGCTACACAGCATCTTCCCACTGTGCTCAGTCATATGGACTCTTTGTGGCCCCAAGGACTGTAGCCTCCCAGGCTCCTCTGCCCATGGGATTTCCCAAGCAAGAACACTGGAGCAGTTTTCCCCTTCCTACTCCAGAGAATTGTCTCAACCCAAGGGTCAAAACTGTGTCTCTTGAGTCCCCTGCGTTGCAGGTGGAATCTTTACCACTAGTGCCACCTGGGAAGCCTGAACTTCCCACTAGCTAAAGCAATTTGAAAAGTGGTGGATGGGCTTACTAACCACCGAAGACTCAGTCTGTGAGAAGAAAAGCATCTCCTTCAAAGCATTGGGTGAGGATTCCATTTTCTAACAGTGGCCTGTGGCAGATGCTCTGTAAATATCAGTTCTTTTCCCAAGATATTTTCCCTTCAGTTGTTCTTCAATACCCTGGAATAACATAGACTATTCCATACATTGAAGTCATTTTCATACATTGACTGCCAGTTGGAAAGGCTCATGAAGGGGCACGTAGGCTTCTTTGACAATATGGACCCAAAAAATCCTAAAAGCTGCTCTCTTCAAACCATGTTATGATGTTGGATCAAATATTAAATGCTTCTTAAGTGCAGGGCTTGGGGATTGACCAGAGGATGATAAAGCAAAGCAAGAGCACAAATACAAAGAGGTGAGCACTAAAGCTGTCAGCAGCCCAAGTTGCCCTGCTATTCTGGGAGGCTAGAGATTTGGATTTAACTTGGCGGTGAGCTGATGGGTTAGGTGAACCCACGTAAAACTAGGATCTTCAAAAGCTCATGCCCTCTGTGAAAGGATGAACCAAAGTATATCCTTCCACAAAATGTAAGTGACCAGGGACTTTATCTAGTGACAGTGTTGATTCTGGTAAGAGGAAAGAATTGTTCTCTGAGAACCTACCAACTGCACATGGGTTTCATATATTATTCCTAGCAGGCAGGTGGTCTGCAAAACATCAAGCTGAGACGGTGACTTTCTGGTGCCAGATTGGTGGTGGCCCCAGGCACTTGGGACCTTTACTCTTCTCAAGAATGGATTCAAAGAAAGTTCCAAAATTCCTGAGTTAAAAAAAGATCATAGAGTACGTATGTAAACAGGGAACAAGGACCAAGGGTCTGCAGAAACTCTATACAGCAGAATAAAGCCCAGAGCACATCAGATATTGAACTTACTAGATAAAAATATAAAGTAACTATGTTTAAAATAGGAAAGATCCCCTGGAAGAGGGCATGGAAACTCACTCCAGTATTCTTGTTGGAGAATCCCGTGGACAGAGGAGTCTGGTGAGCTGTGGTTCCTAGAGTCGCACAGAGTTGGACACGACTGAAGCAACTCAGCACATTTGTTTAAAATAAGAAAAGGATAAGTTGAAAACATGAAAAAAAAAGACAGTATGAAAACTGATGAGTCATATTTGAAAAGCAACAATGCAGTGTCCAGAAATAAATCTAAAATGAATAAAATTTGAAACTCAGTGCAGGGACTAAAGGCAGATTAGACAAGTTCCATTGGTGAAATCCCACCAGAGAAGTTCCATTAGAAAGGTTGAGCAGAGGGATGGAGAAAAGCAAGTGAGTCTTGGGAAGTTTTGCTGACTTTAGAACAGAAGTGGAAACAAGGAAAACAAAGTCAGAAATGCACATAAAGCAAGAAGGTGTATAACTTAACCCACATTCAGTTGGTCTTGTGGAAAGATATGATAAAATGAATACAGGGTTATTCATGTAACATTGAACAGGTGGTGGTCAATATTCTCGAATTCATGAAACTTGTGAATTCCTAAATTTAGCAATTTTAATGAATTGCAATTAAGATAAATCGTGCTGATTTATTGTAGATTTATTGTACGGAAACAGCTGAAAACCTAGGATAAAGGAGGTGATTTGAAAAGGAGAGGAGAGAAAAGAGGAATGACCTAAAAGGAGTCACAATTAGACAGGAAGTTGCCTCTGCAATGGGCACAGTAGGAGGTAAAATGAAGAGCAGTCACAGGTCATATATATACTTACGGCTGATTCATGTTGATGTTTGACAGGAACAAGCACAGTTCTGTAAAGCAATTATCTTTTAATTAGAAAAAGAAATAAATTTTAAATTGAAAATAAAAACAAGTTCAGAGGGCTGGGAGAAAGCAACTCACCCCAAAGCTGTGTACCGGGTGGAAATATCTTCCAGCAAAATAAAGATATTTTTCAGGCAAATAGCAATGAATGAGAGAATCTATTAGCATATCTTCACCCTTGAAACTTCTTTAGAGGATACACTCCATAAGGAAGAAAAATGACCCCAGAAAGATGGTCAGACAGAGATGAAGGATTGATGAGCAAGGAAAATACTTGGGCATCACAAACACAGTTGCTTTTACGGATTCATTCATTCATCAGAGAGCCAGTTGCAAAGGTATAAATACTCAAAATTGGCACAAACCTAAGAATATCTGCAGGAAAAAAACAAGCAATAATAAACACTTAGTTTCATTTGCTAATAAGAAAGAAAGCAAAGGGAGTTTCCATGTATTTTTATGTTCTACTCCTGGAGCTCTGATGTGAGTACACAAATGCTTATTTTATTTTTTAAATGCTTATTTTATATGTATGTGTGCATGCGTGCTTAGTTGTGTTCAACTCTTTACGACTTTAGGGACCATAGCTCACCAGGCTCCTCTGTCCATGAGATTCTCCAGGCAAGAATACTGTAGTGGGATGTTGTGCCCTCCTCCAGGGGAGCTCCTAACCCAGGGATCAAACCCATGTCTCTTATGTCTCCTGCAATGGCAGGCAGGTTCTTTACCATAACACCACCTGCGAAGCCCTTATTTTTATACCTTGAATGTAACGTACATGCACATGTATTCTTTGGTATGCCTAAACCATTTCTTAACATAAAGGCTTAAATATTGCTTCCAAATCCACCTTGGTTATTATCAGACCAGATCAGTCACTCAGTCGTGTCTGACTCTTTGCAACCCCATGAATCGCAGCACGTCAGGCCTCCCTGTCCATCACCAAATCCCGGAGTTCACTCAGACTCACGTCCATCGAGTCAGTGATGCCATCCAGCCATCTCATCCTCTGTCGTCCCCTTCTCCTCCTGCCCCCAATCCCTCCCAGCATCAGAGTCTTTTCCAATGAGTCAACTCTTCGCATGAGGTGGCCAAAGTACTGGAGTTTCAGCGCCAGCATCAGTCCTTCCAAAGAAATCCCAGGGCTGATCTCCTTCAGAATGGACTCGTTGGATCTCACTGCAGTCCAAGGGACTCTCAAGAGTCTTCTCCAACACCACAGTTCAAAAGCGTCACTTCTTCGGCGCTCAGCCTTCTTCACAGTCCAACTCTCGCATCCATACATGACCACAGGGAAAACCATAGCCTTGACTAGATGAACCTTTGTTGGCAAAGTAATGTCTCTGCTTTTGAATATGCTATCTAGGTTGGTCTTAACTTTCCTTCCAAGGAGTAAGCATCTTTTAATTTCATGGCTGCAGTCACCATCTGTAGTGATTTTGGAGCCCAGAAAAATAAAGTCTGAAACTGTTTCCACTGTTTCCCCATCTATTTCCCACGAAGTGATGGGAGGGATTGAGGGCAGGAGGAGAAGGGGACGACAGAGGATGAGATGGCTGGATGGCATCACTGACTCGATGGATGCGAGTCTGAGTGACCTCCGGGAGCTGGTGATGGACAGGGAGGCCTGGCGTGCTGCGGTTCATGGGGTCGCAAAGAGTCGGACACGACTGAGCGACTGATCTGATCTGATCTGATCTGATGGGACCAGATGCCATGATCTTCGTTTTCTGAATGTTGAGCTTTAAGCCAACTTTTTCACTCTCCACTTTCACTATCATCAAGAGGCTTTTTAGTTCCTCTTCACGCTGGACTGGAAGAAACACAAGCTGGAATCAAGATTGCAGGGAGAAATATCAATAACCTCAGATATGCAGATGACACTACCCTTATGGCAGAAAATGAAGAGGAACTAAAAAGCCTCTTGATGAAAGTGAAAGTGGAGAGTGAAAAAGTTGGCTTAAAGCTCAACATTCAGAAAACAAAGATCATGGCATCTGGTCCCATCACTTTGTGGGAAATAGATGGGGCAACAGTGAAAACAGTGTCAGACTTTATTTTTCTGGGCTCCAAAATCACTGCAGATGGTGACTGCAGCCATGAAATTAAAAGACGCTTACTCCTTGGAAGGAAAGTTAAGACCAACCTAGATAGCATATTCAAGAGCAGAGACATTACTTTGCCAACAAAGGTTCATCTAGTCAAGGCTATGGTTTTCCCTGTGGTCATGTATGGATGCGAGAGTTGGACTGTGAAGAAGGCTGAGCGCCGAAGAAGTGACGCTTTTGAACTGTGGTGTTGGAGAAGACTCTTGAGAGTCCCTTGGACTGCAAGGAGATCCAACGAGTCCATGCTGAAGATCAGCCCTGGGATTTCTTTGGAAGGACTGATGCTGGTGCTGAAACTCCAGTACTTTGGCCACCTCATGCGAAGAGTTGACTCATTGGAAAAGAGTCTGATGCTGGGAGGGATTGAGAGCAAGAGGAGAAGGGGACGACAGAGGATGAGATGGCTGGATGGCATCACTGACTCGATGGACGTGAGTCTGAGTGAACTCCGGGATTTGGTGATGGAAAGGTTCGCCTAGTCAAGGCTATGGTCTTTCCTGTGGTCATGTATGGATGTGAGAGCTGGACTGTGAAGAAGGCTGAGCGCCGAAGAATTGATGCTTTTGAACTGTGGTGTTGGAGAAGACTCTTGAGAGTCCCTTGGACTGCAAGAAGATCCAACCAGTCCATTCTGAAGGAGATCAATCCTGGAATTTCTTTAGAAGGAATGATGCTAAAGCTGAAACTCCAGTATTTTGGCCACCTCATGTGAAGAGTTGACTCATTGGAGAAGACTCTGATGCTGGGAGGGATTGAGGGCAGGAGGAGAAGGGGACGACAGAGGATGAGATGGCTGGATGGCATCACTGACTCGATGGATGAGAGTCTGAGTGACCTCCGGGAGTTGGTGATGGACAGGGAGGCCTGGCGTGCTGCGGTTCATGGGGTCGCAAAGAGTCGGACACGACTGAGCGACTGATCTGATCTGATCTGAGGGAGGCCTGACGTGCTGCGATTCATGGGGTTGCAAAGAGTCAGACACGACTGAGTGACTGATCTGATCTGATCACTTTCTGCCATGAGAGTGGTGTCATCTGCATATCTGAGGTTATTGATATTTCTCCCGGCAATCTTGATTCCAGCTTGTGCTTCTTCCAGTCCAGCATTTCTCATGATGTACTCTTCATAGAAGTTAAATAAACAGAGTGACAATATACAGCCTTGATGTACTCCTTTTCCTATTTGGAACCAGTCTGATGTTACATGTCCAGTTCTAACTGTTGCTTCCTGACCTTCATACAAATTTCTCAAGAGGCAGATCAGGTGGTCTGGTATTCCCGTCTCTTTCAGAATTTTCCACAGTTGATTGTGATCCACACAGTCAATAAATTTTGAATAAAATTTTCAAAAATGTTCTTAGCATGTCTTCATTTCTACAAAAGTGGGGAAGATGAGATTCAAAAGGAGAGAACTTGGCAGTTAGAGAACGCAGCACTCTCTAGACGCTCTTGACATCCACAATTAGGTAACAGATGGAAGGCAGGAGGAAGGCTACCGTTTGATGACGCAATCTGCCAGAGTATTTCTGGACACAGTTGGGTCACGTGCTCTCTTGTGTTTCCTTCTTCGCTGTGGTCTAAAGGAAGCTCAAGCCCAGTTTGTGGCCAGCTTCTAAGGCTTTCCCTGCAGCCGGGGTCTAGCATGGCTTTTCTCTCTGAGGGTTCCTCAAGGCATCCCGGCGCTAGGCCCAATTTGAGACTGGGGGCTGGTAGCTCTGGGTAGCAAGAGGGAGTCTTGCCATACGGTGGAGGGGAACCCAGGAAGGGGAACACAGCAGAGGTGGGTAAAGAGTTCCCTGTGCCTCCTCTGTCAGAGCACTTCCCAGGCTGCACTGTCAGGGGCCTTCTCTCCCTTGGACTGCACACTCCTTGAATGCAGGGTCCCCATCGATGTGGTTCTTCACCATGTAGCCAGCAGTACAGGCACAGGGGAAGGTGCCCATAGGAGGAATTCTGCAAATGCACTTCAAGTGAATAAAGAAACGATGCGTCATGGGCCAGGCAATCCTGGTTTTCCTACAGATGTCCTCCTGTGACTGTGCCAAGACAAGACATGTTCTGAGCATTTGAATCCTTTATAAATGGTCCTCTGATGAGTGAACTAATAAGTGAGTTTTATATCTTTTGTTTTTCATTTCACTTGTGAGGCCCGTGTGTTTCCTTATCTCTGTTCCTTAGCCCACTGCTCAGTGTAGAGGACACGTGTTCACAAGCATGAGTGTGCTTGAGAAGATATGTACATCCGTGCATGCCCATGCACACACCACACACTCATACACACCACACACACCATATACTATACATACCACACACAAAACTCATATAACACAACACATACTACACACTTATACATATCATACCACACACACATCACACGCTCACATATTGCACATACCACATCATGTCTAACACAACACACACTATACATCACCCACATGTACCTTACACACACACTCCATACAACACAAACCATATATTACACATATCACACATGCACACACACCACCCAAAACACGTAACACAACATACAAACACACTTATACACACCACACCAGATACACAACATGCGCTCACACCTTACACACACATCATACACACACACAAACACACCATACACCACACAACACATGTCTTTTACAAGCGAACATTCCACAATGCTTTCATGCCACCATCTGAGAATTCTAAAGAGAATATCAAATGAAATATTTTAAATTATTTCACACACGCTATCAGGGCTTCCCAAGTAGCACAGTGGTAAAGAATCCACCTGCTAATGCAGGAGACGTGGGTTCGATCCCTGGATGGGGAAGATCCCCTGGAGAAGGGAATGGCAACCCACTCCAGTATTCTTGCCTGGAGAATTCCCATGGACAGAAGAGCCTGGTGGGCTACAGTCCATGGAGTCGCAAAGAGTCAGACATGACTGAGCAACTGGGCACACACAGCAGGTCACAAGAGTATGAATTCACAAAAAATAAGAGGCTGCAACTGAGGAAGCCCTGGACAACAGAAGTCATCTGCCTTCAGCAGCGGGCAAAGCGACAAGCATGTCAGGCAGGACTCAGGGGCTGTGTGTGGGCCTTGGGGACCCCTCTAGATGGCTGTTTCCACCTTACAGGAAGAGAGGGGCCTGAGGAGTTTCAGAGAGCATTTCTGAAAAGTCCTCTTGTTTACTCTGACTGTGTCACCTCCCCGACCCTGTGCCCCCTGGCTGTGTGCCTTGTTTCTGGCGGAAACTCTGACCTAGGTCCTTTTATTTCAGAACTAACCAGAACTTCTTGCTGTCTCTGTGGGCCCCAGGAGTGGGAGAGCGGGCCTGAGACGCTCACAGCCAGATCCACAGGCAGGGGCGCTGCAGGGACAGAGAGTCTGTGGCTGGGTCCTTGAAGAGGGGGTGGCCGTTCTTAGGTGACCTCTCACTGAGTCTCTCTCTCCAGGAGAGCTTATCTGGTTGCTGGGATGTGGCAGACCTGGAGATGGGTACCCTGGTTCTTGTAGGATGGGTTAGCTCTCTACATGGCACACGAATCTGAGAGCTGCTGACTTATTTGCAGATCTGTGTCTCCCTTTCTGGTTTGTTCCCTCAGTGGCTCAGGATTTGATCAGAGGATAAAGCCTTACAACCTCCGTGGGAGTCCAGGAGCAGGGTAGCCAGTGAACTAAGTGAATTAAGTGTGTTCACTTAGTATCACAGTGTGTCCAGGAGAGCCCTCCCTACTAGTTTCTGGGAAGGTGGGGGGTGGGGCAAGATAGACCCCCAATCAGAGTCAAGAAAGATCCAATGTTCTTATAAGCAGCCCTCCCCTTCTCACCTATCTGCCTAAACCACAGACCTCTGACACTCTTCCTTCAAGACTTTTCTAAGACTTTATTTGCATGAGTGAGTTAGCTGGGTGGGAAAGAGAGAAATGAGAGTAGAGTCTGTATTGACCCTCCCCTCCCCAGGACAAACTTTGGTCTTGGGATCAGAGACCCTTCAGTTTGGAGGGGACGGAGCAGAGCAAATTGTTGAGGGGTGGGGAGAAGGAGGGCAGGTGCGAGGGGTCGGACGGATAGGACCACAAGGAGGGACTTCCCCAGAAATCTGACTCCTGCTTTGCCAGCCCTTTCAAACGTGCTGCGCTTCACTGAGATCAAATGCTCGGGAACTGGGCAGTTTTCCAACCTGTCCTTAATTGTACTCTTGACAGCATGGCTTTATTATTGGTTTCTTAAGTGTGGTGAATGCCAAGAAAATCAGACACCATAAAATGAAGGCTAGATTTTTAAAGCCAAATATTAACCATACCTTTCATGTTAATATATTTCCCAGTAGACAGCACATTTTTATACCCATTTTGGAATGTCTCTTCATCATCACAGTATGAGTTATGCAAAGACTTATGTCCACATTGCATAGGAAAAAAACCCTGAAACTCAGAAAGGTGAAATAATTTGCCTCAGGTCACACAGTTAAGTCAAGGGAGGAAGCAGGAGTAGGAATCAGGGCTTTCTTTCACCTCAGTGAAATGGCAGGTCTCTGTCCCATCTGCTGTTGATTAAGACTTGACCCTGGCTTTGCTGCGAGGGTACAGATAATTCACGCATTGACTATCCTCACCCCCACCCTGCATTCTCACACTTTCTCAGTGAAATTGGTCATGGTTCATATAGTTAGACATCCCCGAAAGTTGTGACATCAAGAAAAAGTGTCTTCTGAGCTATAAAGAAATGCCGTGGAAAGGAGTTGAATTTGTCACAGTCTCTTAGGTAGATAATCCAATTCTGTACATTCTTCCAGGGACAATCCATAGGTTAGAGAATTCATCAGTTATCAAGTTCTGGAAAGGTAACTTCGTTGTCCAAACTTAGATAAAGACTTTACTCAGAAGTTGGCCTGAAACTGATCTAGGAACCATAAATCCTGCCCCCTCCTTTTTTTTTTTTTTTTCCCAGTGCAAAGCAGGCAGGGTCCTTGTGGAAGCAAAATGCTTCCAAGAATTGGGTGATGATTTGTAAGAGAAATTCTCGCACTGAAAATCAGATGTGACCTTCACAAAAGAAACATCTAGTTGACAAGCCCAAGAAGTCCCATTCTTCCTTCTTCATTGCCCTCTGTAAAAGCGAGAGTTTGCCTGACTGGAGTAGCTCCTTGTCATCTTGTTGAGCAATAAAAGTAAACACATCTGGATGGTCTATGACTATAGAAGTTTGCACATCAAAAATTATTTGGTGGGACCAGGAAATAAATATTCTTTCAATGTGGTGCATCTGTGTGATAGTTCCGAAGATAAAAAGAAATAGAAAATTTGGGTGTCCCATTTCATGCCATGGGGAAAAAGTCCTCTGATACATTGTTGTTTGATGTGAAAACAACTCAGTATTTTGGAAAGCAAAATTTAGCAGATTCTCTAAGATGCAAAATATGCCAAGTTTTTGACCCAGCAATGCTTCCCCTAGGAGTTTATCATAAAGATATACATCCAGATGAATACAAAGAGGTCCACTCAATGATGCTTGCTGCTGCTGCTGCTGCTAAGTCGCTTCAGTCATGTCCGACTCTGTACGACCCCATAGATGGCAGCCCATCAGGCTCCCCCATCCCTGGGATTCTCCAGGCAAGAACACTGGAGTGGGTTGCCATTTCCTTCTCCACAATGATGCTTATCTTAGCATTATTTATAAAAGTAAGCAGCTAGCAACAACTCGTCTGTCAGTCAATGGGCAATGGGTTGGTTAAGTGGTGGTTTAGTTATATAGTAGAGTATTATTCAGTTAGAGAAAAAGAGATAGACTTCTATGTACTACTGTGAATCTATCCCTACCATGCATAAAGCAAAAAAAGCAAATTACTGGATAGTTTGTATATTGGGTTTCTATGGGTGTTTTTTTTGTTTGTTTGGTTTTTTTTTGCAAAAAGTAAAGGGACATATATACATAATATATGTTTAAGATTATATGCTCATGGGCTTCCCCAGTGGCTCAACAGGTGAAGAATTCACCTGCAATGCAGGAAAACAGGAGACATGGATTTGATCCCTTTATTGGGAAGGTCTACTGAAGGAGGAAATGGCAACCCACTACAGTATTCTTGCTTGAAAAATCCCATGGACAAGGGAGCTTGGAGAGCTATAGTCCATGGGGTCACAAAGAGTCAGACACAGCTGAGCAACATAGTATCAGAGGTATAAACACATCAATCCCAATCTCCCAATTCATCCACCCACCTTCCCCCTTGGTATCCATATGTTAGGATACCAAATAAAAAGTAAAACTAAAAGGGTGATTGCAGCCATGAAATTAAAAGACGCTTACTCCTTGAAAGAAAAGTTATGGCCAACCTAGATAGTATATTAAAAAAGAGACATTACTTTGCCAACAAAGGTCCGTCTAGTCAAGGCTATGGTTTTTCCAGTGGTCATGTATGGATGTGAGAGTTGACTGTGAAGAAAGCTGAGCGCTGAAGAATTGATGCTTTTGAACTGTGGTGTTGGAGAAGACTCTTGAGAGTCCCTTGGACTGCAAGGAGATCCAACCAGTCCATCCTAAAGGAGATCAGTCCTGGGTGTTCATCAGAAGGACTGATGCTGAGGTTGAAACTCCAATACTTGGGCCAGCTCATGCGAAGAGTTGACTCACTGGAAAAGACTCCAATGCTGGGAGGGATTGGGGCAGGAGGAGAAGGGGATGACAGAGGATGAGATGGCTGGATGGCATCAGCGACTCAATGGACATGAGTTTGGGTGAACTCCAGGAGTTGGTGCTGGACAGGGAGACCTGGCATGCTGTGATTCATGGGGCTGCAAAGAGTTGGACACAACTGAGAGACTGAACTGAACTGAATTGATATACATAAAATATATTTAAGGTTCAGTTTAGTTTAGTCCATCAGTCACGTTCGACTCTTTCCAACCCCATGGACTGCAGCACACCAGGCTTCCCTGTCCATCATCAACTCCTGGAGCTTACTCAAACTCATGTCCATTGAGTCGGTGATGCCATCCAGCCATCTCATCCTCTGTCTTCGCCTTCTCCTTCCACCTTCAATCATTTCCAGCATCAGGGTCTTTTCAAATGAGTCAGTTCTTCACATTAGGTGGCCCAAGTATTGGAGTTCTGCTTCAACATCAGTCCTTCCAATGAATATTCAGGACTGATTTCCTTTAGGATGGACTGGTTGGATCTCCTTGCAGTCCAAGGCACTCTCAAAAGTCTTCTCCAACACCACAGTTCAAAAGCATCAATTCTTCAGCGCTCAGCTTTCTTTATAGTCCAACTCTCACATCCATACATGACTACTGGAAAAACCAAAGCCTTGACTAGACAGACCTTTGTTGGCAAGTAATGTCTCTGCTTTTTAATATACTGTCTAGGTTGGTCATAATTTTTCTTCCAAGGAGCAAGTGTCTTTTAATTTCATGGCTGCAGTCACCATCTGCAGTGATTTTGGAGCCCTCAAAAATAAAATCTGTCACTGTTTCCATTGTTTCCCCATTTAAGGTTATACGTTCATAAATAATGGACTAGAAAGAGATACACCAGCTTTGAATGATTTTAGGAGAGAGATTTTAGGTATTAGGAGAGAGAATGAAGAAAGACTTTCTTTTCCTCTTTCTTTTTTCCTTTCCTTCCTTCCTCCCTCCCTTCCTTCCTCCCTTCTTTTCTTTTTGTTCACAGTCCAGTATTTTTATGTTTTTTTTTTTTTTTTTTCTTGGAGCAAGTACTACTTTCAGAACTTCAAATGTCAATAAAACTTTTAAGGAAGAAATAAACAACTTGTCTGGGGAGCTTGTTGTGTCCTAGGCAGAATGCTAAATATCACACATGTGCAATCTTGTGGGCTACTCACCATGGCTCTGTCGAGTAGGAAATGACTTGATCTTGTCTTACAAATGAGGATGATGGCAATCAGAAAAACTTACAAACTCACCCAAGTTTGCATAGCTGGTGAAAGCAGAGCAGAGACCCACCGTCTTGGGGCTCCAGACAAGAAGATCATGTTCTTACCCCCACCCTAGGACTCCCACCACAGTGAGTGGTCTATGTCAGATGGTCTAATGGAAACCATGAAAGTATCTGAATGGGGTACCAAGAGATTTGATTTCTCCCAGACAGGGACTTCTCAGGTGGTTCAGTGGTAAAGAATCCATATGTCAATGCAGGAGATGCAAGAGATGTGGGTTCAATCCCTGGGTTGGGAAGATCTCCTAGAGTAGGAAATGGTAACCCACTCCAGTATTCTTCTTGGAAAATCCCCTGGAGAGAGGAGCCTGGTGGGCTACAGTCCATGGGGCCATAAAGAGTTAGACATGACTGATCAGGGGCACAGAGGAAGGCTGGAGCTCCCCAGCCCTTTCTTTTTCCCACAGTCCTAGAGGAGCAAGACGAGAGTTTAGTGAGGAGAAAGAGGACCCACCAGAATAAGGTGATGTGATTCTCTGTTCCCGGATAGAGTGATGAAAAGTCTCAAGGACACAACCCCTGGGCTTCCTTTTCAGGGAAGAAAAAAATCTTTAAGTGTCAACATAATAGCTTCCCCACCCCAGCTCTTGAAGAAAGCGCAGGGCAGCTTGATCTCAGTCGTGCTGTTTTCCTGGGTGAACTGGGTCAAAGGTGGGGAAGGGAGAGAGGCTGCCCCATTGGTACTGGCATCACTTCTTCTGGGAATAGAGTTTTGGCTCCTCTGTAAGTGGCCACGGGGATCTGGTTACAGCCTGGCTGAGGCCAGGCCTAGGGTCACACAAGGCCTGAGCAGTGTCCGGGAACTAATTTATCCTCAGCCAAGTGGGGCAGGTCTCAGGGTCCCCTGCCCTCACCTCTTGGAGGCCAGATAGCACCCTCCTGCCAACTTCCTGGGGGCACTGATGACAAGGAAGCTTGAGAAATTGAGCATGTGAAGGTTCAAAAGTTCTCATGAAACCACTTCAAGAGGCCTGTTCCTTGACAAGGTGCACGACCCTGCTAATACAAAATTGAATTTCTATCCTGAACTTCTTCATCTTAGAAAGCTTTTGTCTATACCTGGACAAGTCTTCATCTTTCAAGATTCAGCACAGTTATGGCTTCCTCTGGCCTGGTTTGTCCAGCTCTAGACTGGGAAGATCTGGTGCCCTGAGAATCCTGAGAGTCACACCCTAACCCCACTCCCCTGCCCCAAACCCTCCCAACCCTCCCCTTTCCATGGTCACTGTTGTTTTACACATTTCACGCCTCTACTCAGCAGTGAGCCTTGGAAAGGCGTTAGGGTCCCCTTTCCAGCACAGAGCTGGCGTAGTCAATAGTTCCAACCTGCTTGCACTGAACAGTAAGAGATCCTCTCAAGGAGATCAGCCCTGGGATTTCTTTGGAAGGACTGATGCTGGCGCTGAAACTCCAGTATTTTGGCCACCTCATGTGAAGAGTTGACTCATTGGAGAAGACTCTGATGCTGGGAGGGATTGGGGGCAGGAGGAGAAGGGGACGACAGAGGATGAGATGGCTGGATGGCATCACTGACTCGATGGATGTGAGTCTGAGTGACCTCCGAGAGCTGGTGATAGACAGGGAAGCCTGGCATGCTGCAGTTCATGGGGTCGCAAAGAGTCGGACACGACTGAGCGACTGATCTGATCTGATCTGATCTGCCCAACAGAGATGGAGATGTGAACCGCCATGCAAGGCCTTAGTGTAGGGTTTGGGTCCCCCCTGGAGAAGGTAAATCCTTCCAAAAGAAGCCTAGGGAGAGAGAAAGGAAGAGCAGCCTGTGAGCACTCTCAGAGGTTAAAGACCTACAAGGTATAATGAACACCTTATCACCTTCCTTCAGATGGGGAAACAGTGGAAACAGTGACAAACTTTATTTTCTTGGGCTCCAAAATCACTGTGGATGGTGACTGCAGCCATGAAATTAAAAGATGCTTGCTCCTTGGAAGAAAACCTGTGACCAACCTAGACAGCATATTAAAATGCAGAGAGATTATTTTACGAGCAAAGGTCTGTCTAGTCAAGGCTGTGGTTTTTGCAGTAGTCATGTGTGGATGTGAGAGTTGGACTATAAAGAAAGCTGAGCACTGAAGAATGAATGCTTTTGAACTGTGGTGTTGGAGAAGACTCTTGAGAGTCCCTTGGACTGCAAGGAGATCAAGCCAGTCCACCCTAAAGGAGATCAGTCCTGAATATTCATTGGAATATAGTCCAATATTCACTGGACTGATGTTGAAGCTCTAATACTTTGGCCACCTGATGCAAAGAATGGAAAAGATTGAAGGTGGGAGGAGAAGGTGAATATAGAGGATGAGATGGTTGGATGGCATCACCAACTCAATGGACATGAGTTTGAGTAAATGCCAGGAGTTGGTGATGGACAGGGAGGCCTGGCATGCTGCCGTCCATGGGGTTGCAAAGAGTTGGACACGACTGAGCGACTGAACTGAACTGATCACCTTCCTTGCTGATGAATCGAAACAAAGACAGACATTTTGGAAGACACATTCAAACAGAAAGAGTACTCTGAGAAGACAAATGGCAGCAAACCCTTTCAGCTCCTGCTTGCTCCCCTCCAAGCTGATTGTGCATTTTTGTGCAGTACCCTGACTGTGCAACCAGACACGGCAGCCCTAAAATAACATTCAGTACCTTATGCGGAGCTCCAGCTGGAACCTGAGTCTAGTTTAGCTGCTGCGCATCTGTTACTTTGTGCAACCTCCACAAAATGAGACTTACAAAGGACATTTTCTCAAGGGGATCCAGCTCATAAGGAGACTCTGGCATCCGATTGCACTGTGCTGGCTCTGCTTCTAACTGACACACTACTTGGAGTCAAGAAAACAAAGGCCAAGGGAGGGACTTCCCTGGTAGTCTGTTGGTTAGGACTCATTGCCAAAGGCATGGGTTCAATTCCTGGTTGGGGAACTAAGATCTCTAAGATCCCACAGGCTACCCCTCGTGGCAAAAATAAATGAATAAAGCCGAAGGACATCACCATTCCCACTGCACAAGAAGCTGGTGGAAGAGGGGAAACACAATCAGGCCAAAGAAAGTTGTCTTCAGAAAATCAGAGACTTCAGACCAAGGGGGATGTCACCCTGGAAATTTTACAAAACAAGCTGATGGCAAAGCCAACAGGTGTCTGTAGGAGATGCAGCACCTGTCCGTGTGTTAGGACCTGGGTGGTGGAGAAAAGGTGACACGTGTTCTCTTAACCTGCCATGGCAGAGGCTTTGAGACAGTTGGCAAAGGTTATAAAACGGAAGGATGGGCAAGCTCTGGCCTCAGCGAGCCAGGCTGTGGGAAAGGTAAAGACGAAACAATGAAGGTTGGGTATGAAACACTTGCAGCAGCAGCAGTAGCAGAAATTCTCAAACCATTAAGTTTGCAAATAAAACAGGAAAGAAATGGGTTGGGAGATGACGGCTCAGCATAAGATGAAGCAGAAGCAGCAGATCAAAGAAGAAATGACATTTCACATCCATTTATTGAAACAAACTATTCCTAAGTATATAAATAAACAGTTGTAAGAATTTATAGACCTGTTTTCCGAGGAATGCTGGGAGAAGGCTGTTTAATGGTAGAAAGAAAAGTATAAATATACTTGATGCATATATAAAATTTTATTTTTTAAAAAAGCTTGCTAGGAACACACTAATTTGTATGCGAGTAATTAGCATGTAAGTCTAGGTTTGAATCTAATGTATAGTTAAGATCAGTCTACAATTGACCTTAAACAACGTAAGTTTGAACTGTGTTGGGTCCACCATACATGGATATTTTTCAGTAGTAAATACTACAGTACTACATGGCCCATGGTTGATTTAATTCAAGGATATGGAGGAACCATGGATAAGGAATGTCAACGATAAGTTATATGTAGATTCATTCCCTCACTGTTCAAGGGTCAACTGTATTTCAGAAACAATTATTAAGCAAATAATATCAACACAAGGCCCTGTGGTAGATTCCAGGGCCACCAAGAAGAACTGAACATCGATTTTGCCTTTAAGTTAGAAGTAAACAATAATGGCCCAAGAGTGGGCAGTGAGGTGCAACCCAGATTTGGCAATAAAGGGGCACATTTTCCATAGAGAATTTTAAAAATAATAAAACCGACTAAGAGCCATTCTAAACAAAGTCAATGATAAAATGCTCCACCTTCCAAGAAAGTCTTTTGTTGATTTAAGTCAGGGTTTGGCAAAGTATAGCCTGTGGGCTAAATCCAGTTGGCTGCCTGGTTTTGTAAATAAAGGTTTATTGGAACTCAGCCATGCTCATTCATTTACGTATTATCTATGGCCCCTTTCTTTCACGCTATAAAGGCAGAATTATGTAGATGTGACGGAGACCAGATGGCTGCAAAGAATAAAATATTTGCTAACTGGCCCTTACAGAAAAAGTTTGCCAACCCCTGGTTTAAGTTATAAACAACAGTTGCAGTTACTATTGAGTTTTGATGCTATACATGTCAACTTCACTTAACACATTTTTATTACTTGTCCTTCAAGCTAGGCTTTAGCAATACATGAACCGAGAACTTCCAGATGTACAAACTGGGTTTAAAAAAGGCAAAGGAACAAGAGACCAAATTGCCAATATTCACTGAATCATAGAGAAAGCAAGGGAATTCCAAAAAAAAAAAAAATCTGGTTCTGCTTCATTGACCACGCCAAAACCTTTGACTGTATGGATCACAACAAACTGTAGAAAATTCTTAAAGAGATAGGAATACCAGACCATTTACCCATCTCCTAAGAAACCTGTATGTGGGTCAAGAAGCAACAGAACCGGACATGAAACAATGGACTGACTCAAAATTGGGAAAGGAGTATGACAAGGCTGAATATTGTCACCCGCTCATTTAACTTATACACAGAGTACATCATATTGGGCTGGATGACTCTGGAATCAAAACTGCAGGGAGAAATGTCAACAAGCTCAGATATGCAGATGCTACCGCTCTAATGGCAGAAAGTGAAGAGGAACTAAAGAGCCTCTTGAGGAGGGTGAAAGAGGAAAGAGAAAAAGCAGGCTTAAAACTCAACATTTGAAAAACTAAGATCACAGCATATGGCTTCATGGCAAATAGAGGGGGGAAGTGGAAGCAGTGACAGATTTTATTTTCCTCAGTCCAAAGTCACTGCGGACAGTGACTCCAGCCATGAAATTAAAAGATGCTTGCTCCTTGGAACGAAAGCTATGACCAACCTAGACAGCATCTTAGAAAGCAAAGACATCACTTTGTCAACAAAGGTCTGTATAGTCAAAGCTATGTTTTTTCTAGTAGTTATATATGGATGTGAGAGTTGGACCATAAATAAGGGTGAGTTCAGAAGAATTGATGCTTTTGAACTGTGGTGTTGGAGAAGACTCTTGAGACTCCCTAAGACTGCAAGGAGATCCAAAAGGTTTATCCTAAAGGGAATCAGTCCTGAATATTCATTGGAAGGACTGATGTTGAAGCTGAAGCTCCAATATTTTGGCCACCTGATACAAAGGGCTGACTCATTGGAAAAGACCCTGACGCTGGGAAAGATTGACGGCAAAAGGAGAAGAGGGCAGCAGAGACTGGGATGGTTGGATGGCATCACTGACTCAATGGACATGAGTCTGAGCAAACTCCAGGAAATAGTGAAGGACAGGGAGGTCTGGCATGCTGCAGTCCACAGGGTCACAAGGCTTAACAATTGAATAGCAACAACAACAACAATAAACATTGTATTCTACAGGGAAGTCAATTTTACAACTTCTAGGCTATATATAGTCCTCCTTCTGAGGACTAAGCTATTTCCATTTGGTTTGAGAGTAAGTTTGTCTCTGATTGGGCTCTGTTCTCCTCTCCAAACCTTATAATAGTCTCACCTCTAAGGAGCAGATTCAAAATGAGAGATGGTAACACTGATTGTGAAGTAGAAGGAACAAAACTTGAGTTACTACAGTTATTTTGTTCTGTGCATCCATCACATTTAAAACCTAAGATAAGGAAGCAGTGTGTAAACTGCAAAGCATAATGATTTTACTCCGTAAGTACAAATTTTACTTCCTGCATGTACTAATTTATAGAGTTTGAATAGTATTTTTAAAAACCCAAATTAATTTACTTAAAAATATTATATGAGTTAAGAAAATCATGGTTATTATAGATCATTATATGGTTATCAGTGAAAACAATTTTGTCAAAAAAGAGTTTCAAAGACACTACACCTTCAAGGGTCTGTGACCACGTCATGAGGAAAGTCAGAGGTCGTGGGAAAGTGCAAGGGTCATGAGAAATACGTCAGGATAGAGGGTCCCTTTGTGGCTCAGGTGGTGAAGAATCTGCCTGCAATGCAGGAGACCCAGGTTTGATCCCCAGGTCTGGAAGATCCCTTGGAGAAGGGAATGACTACCCACTGGAGTATTCTTGCCTGGAGAATCCCATGGACAGAGGAGCCTGGTAGGCTACAGCCGGTGGGACTGCAAAGAGTCGGACATGACTGAGCGGCTAAGCATATAGAGGGTCATGGAGGTTTCAAATGAGGATGGTCCTTTCACATGTAGGAAATCAGTGTGTGTCCTGTTTGTAGAAAATGCTTCTGGATAACCGTGCTTATGAAGGTGTGAGTGTGGACATCAGTTTTTGTCCCAGCCAGCATGAGCATGCACAAAGAACAGCTCACTAATCTTTGCTGGTGGGTTATTCCACCCCTGGCACACCTGCATGACTCAAGACCACCCTCAGGACTGCACTGGTAGAAGGGAAATGAAAGTCAGAACGAAAGTCAGAAGGACCTCCTTCCTTTCTTCCATAGATGTGCAGTGAACACACACCATGTGCTAAGCACTGAGCTAGATGTGGGAAACACAGCCCCCGCCCTAATGCGACTTACAGTGGGCTGGGTGTATAAATGTGTGCATGTGTGTCTTGAAGAAGGGGAAGGATTCACAGAGACTTGGGTGCTTACTTCCCGCAGCAACTTCAACACTAGTGATTCCTGGAAAAATCAGACAATTGGATAGATTGGAAGAAAGGTGACGAGGATGCTCCCTAGCGTCCCCTGCCGGGCATCCTCACTATAGTTGGTGGCATCTCGGCTCACAAGTCTCAACCCTTGTTGCACATCCAGGGTTTGTGAGTCACTGAGGAGTCATAAAAGTGACCCCAACCGTAACAAGCATAGCCATTTATTTACCCCTTGAAAGGTGACCAGCTGGCCCATTAATTTTGCAGCATTAATTCTAAAAGGAAATTAGATTCCAACCAGAGCTGTTAAGCTTTTAAAAATAGAGCCCACAAGAAGAGACAGAGCTGATAATCAGCATGTAATTTTCTGAGTTAGGAAGTGGTCAAGACGCGGTGTCAGGGCTCCTTATGTGTGTAGGGTTTCTGAGGCATTTTCTTGAACAGCTTAAGCAGGTCAAGTCAATAGTTTTATGTCTGGAGAAAAGACCACTTCAAAGGGCCGTTGCTTTAAGACCTTTCTTTAGCAGTGATGAAGGGAATGACATGAACTGAATCATGAACACCAAGGCATCAGTTATTCTCCCAACCAAATACATTTCCTACCAAAGTAGGTCTATTTAAGACATGGGTTTGCACAGTATTGCTGCTCAAGGTGGCTCAGCGATAGTCAGAGAATGACCTATTTATACTCTTTGGTTTAACTTGTTAATCCTTCTACAGACAGTCAGCTCTTAAAAAATAACAATGTTTTTCATTAAAGGGAGCTAAGTCTTTCTCAATAATTTAATCAGAACATCCCTTAACTAATTTGTGTCTTTTTAATTTAATTTTTCAAGGCTTCTGTAGACTACTGAAACTGAAATATTACTTACCCTGATTTGTCTTTTTGTTAAATTCATCTCTCTTATTTTTAGTCATTCAATTCCAGGTCTTTAAAAAATACACTCCTATGGTCCTAAGCTTCTAAGGAAAATTTGCTGCTGAGAGTTTGAATAAGTATTTTTCTATGCCACCTACTTTTTATAAAATGAATAAAATGAGTAAACAGAAAATCAAGTGATGTGTGCATTTACCCTATCACTTTTAGGCCCAACCAACTTAACTATTTTTCATTGGTAATTAAGGTCTTCAATAGGTTTTGCTATATCTGCACTTAATTATTCAAAAGTTGTAACTATTTGGGTCATCTGCCATAATGGAAAGAAGAAAGATAGGCTCAAGAGGACTTAAAATTAATGCACAATTTTCAGGTCACAATATGAAGGAATGGCAATTTTGGCCAGAACCCAACACTGACAAATCAAAGTTTGCTTTGGTTTCACAAGTACTCCCGTTGACATGAGAGACTACACACAATCAAATCAGAATCAAGAGGCCGTTCAAATTCAATGTGACCTCTACATATCTTTATTAAAAAATATTTTCTCATCTGCTTAGCTCTATTTCTTCTAAAAATACCACTTTTTTTCCTGTTGCAAATCAATTTGCTCTTATTGTTCATCACCGACTATCTGATATGTTTCTTGTCTCTTTATCCCTAATCCATTGTACATTAAACTCCCCATGTGGCTTAGGTTGTGTAAGAGATTGTATGTCTGCAAACACAGATTGGAATCTTCTGAAAACTCATCAGAAATGATTCAGAGGAAGAGGTCCATCTTAAATATATCTCTGTACTGTGGTGGGAACAACGCATCTGTCTACTCTGCTGTGTACAAGAAAGCACAATACCTTTGTCTACGGATGTACCAACATTTCTGCTCATATCTTCACATGCCCATTTGTTTAATATATATTCATAGGCAAGAAAGAAGCAAACCTATGCTGCTTATTTTCCATAGGAAATCTTCCACCTACCCAGTTACCACGGTGTGTTTGACCTTATTTCTATGATAATGGTGTCACCAGTTTATGCAGAAACTGTCATCTATTAATGCTGGATATACAATGATGTCACAAAAAGTGAATTTAAACCTTAGAAAAGGTTTCTTTCTATTTACTGGAATTACTGAAATGGAATAAGTACTAAATATTGGCAAATTACTATCCCATGAGGCTCCTGGGTTGAGATGTTCGATTTATTTTGTGGATGAGAAATATCTTGATGAATGTGTCATTTAATTCCTATGTCAAGGGCAAAATTAATTTTGTTAGAGAAAAAAAAGTGACTTTTATTTTTAATTCAAAACAGCAGAAATGTCAGCAACCTAAGTGACTGTTGGTTTAACCACATCTTCTCTAAATTGGCAACACAAGGCAGTGGCCTAAATTTAAGCCCTGCAATTGTGGCTTCAGTTTCAGAACCATCCCACAGTTGTTAGTTACCATCCTTGAGCAGAGGAAAAAACTGCTCAGGGTAGGAAAGGAATTTGCAAGCTGCCACAGCAGGTTAATTTAGACCAACTTGGACCTCAGTCATGAGAGTCACAGATGCCTCCTGGAATTATTTGGCCAAGCTTGTCTTGGTTAGATCAACAAGAAAAGACTGCTCTGGTTTCTTAAATTAAAAAGACAGAGAAATGAGAAAAGACATGTAAAAATCTAATGCCCGAGCAATGTTTTCAAATGTAAAATATCTTCGCTGGCAACCGGAATTTTGAAGACTAACTTGTGGGCTTCAGGATGTTTCAGCCTGCCTATGATGATCACCTATAGCAATTCCTGCACAGAGGTTTGAAATCAAGATTTGTGTTTTGTGTCATGCTGTAATTATGCCATCATGACATGTTACTTCTTTTTGCCTCATTTTTTTTTTACAAGCATAAAATGGGATCCATGTTTCCAAGGTGATGTGTAATGAAGATGGCAATGGTAATGTTTCCATTCGTTCATTCAAACAACCCAGAAATTTCACTCCAAGTTTCTACTCTAGAGGAATTCTTGCATGTGTGTATGAGAACGCACAAACAGGAATATCTTTGGCCAAAAATTGTAAACATATAAAAAGCACCGAAATTTTTAATACCAGGAGACTGGATTATAAATGGAATGCATGTTATTTATAGCAATTTTTGTGTTAGAAGTTACTGTTGTTCAGTCGCTCAGTCATGTCCAACTCTTGACTTCCTACTCTTGCAACACTATTGACTTCAGCACACCAGGCTTTTCTATCCTTCAGCATCTCCTGGAGCTTGCTCAAACTCATTTCCATTGAGTCGGTGATGCCATCCAACCATCTTGTCCTCTGTCGTCCCCTTCTCCTCCTGCCTTCAATCTTTCCCAGCATCAGGGTCTTTTCTAATGAGTCAACTCTTTGTATCATGTGGCCAAAGGATTGGAGCTTCAGCTTCAGCATCAGTCCTTCCAGTGAATATTCAGGGCTGATTTCCTTTAGGATGGACTGGTTTGATCTCCTTGCAGTCCAAGGGACTCTCAAGAGTCTTCTCCAACACCACAGTTCAAAAGCATCAATTTTTCGGCACTCAGCTTTTGTTATGGTCCAACTCTCACATCCATATGTGACTAATGGAAAAACCATAGCTTTGACTAGATGGACCTTTGTTGCAAAGTAATGTATCTGCTGTTTAATATGCTATCTAGGTTTGTCATATTTTTTATTCCAAGGAGCAAGCTTTTCTTCCAAGGAGCAAGGAAGTATTAGAGGACAGTTACCAAAAACAATGTAATATAATTGAGGAGCAAAATATATGTACCAACTTGGATATATCTCCAAACACAAAGTTTTAGATGAGAAAAAAAAAAATTAAAGAATGATACATAGGTATAGTGCCATTTATTTGGAGTTTATCTGCATGTTCATACTCTGTTGTATTTTAGAAAAACTTGTCATAAAGCTATAAATAAATGCATGGGAATGAGAAATGTTAAATCCAGAGCATGGTTCTTTCCATGAGGCTAGGAGGAGAATGATATCAAGGGGCTTGGGCGATGTTTAATTTCAAGTACTTTATTGGATAGTATGCACAAGAGTGAGTATTGTACAGCTATTATTAATTGTATTGACTAGTCAATAAGATATACTTCATTATACCCTTTTTAATCCCTTTTTGTATATATGAAATGATTCATGTTTTTCCAAAAGTCTAGGGAAAAAGAGGTAGATGGGGCAAGGAGCTGGAGACAGATTCTTTCTAGATACTTACTAGAGAAAGGTGTAAAGGTGAGCAGCAGGGGTTAATCATAACCAAGGTTCTCTGTTTAGTTTTGAGGGCAAAAGTAAAGAAGCCAGTGGGAAAAGAGAGATTCGCTATTCTCTTAAGAATGACGATTTACATGGTGGGGCACCCGAGTAAGGTTGAAAGGGTGGAATGAAAGGGGCAGATAGAAAGGTTGACATCATGAAGAATGAGCAGCATTTCCTCTGAGGCGGAAATGGAGTTAAAGATGGAATCAGAGAGAGAGAGTGAAATTCTTTGACATTCAGAGGAAATTAGCTAAGGAAGCTCACAGTGGACGCTACCCACTTCATCAAAGAAAGAAGGGGTCCTGGCCCCAAGTCCCACATTGTGTCCCTTTCTTTATGCCCTCTCCCGTCACTGTCTCAGAAAACTGTACGTGCCTATGGATCCTCTCCACAAGCTTCTACCACCACCACCACGTTCTTTGAGGGGAAGTTCAGTGTCTGCTTTCTTTATTCTAGGATCTTCAACATCTGCATACTCTTTCAGAACATGTAGGAGAGGGTCAGAAAACCCTCTCCTTAGCAAAAATCTTTGCTAAATGAGTAAAAGGCAAGAGGTAATATTAAAATTAGATTTCCAAAGAGAAAAGGCATTCTGTAACTTCTTGGAAATACACGTAAGTTCTGTAGCTTAAAGTAATAAAAGTTTTATGGATTGGACCCCAGATTGCACAATGCAAGGGTGAGGTCTACAAATGCCTGTGACAGTCTTCACTGAAGTCTAAAATCAAGAACTGAAAAGGGACTTTGGAAGTGAGCTGGGGTTGTGGTTGGCTGGGCAGGCTCAAGAGTAGGTCAAAGGAGCCTTGAGGTTCTGGGTTGAGCGTGAGAGCAAAGTTGAAGTGTCTGACCACAGAACATCAGCTGGAACAGGCTTAGGAGCTGTGAGTGGGAAAAACGAAGTGAAGCAGAAATGGGGAAGATACTGGAGGCCCCATCTGGGACAAAGAGCATGAATGTCAGAGATGGTGGCTGAACTGGTTGGTGACTGAATAAAGTTGGATATCAGAGGAGTAATCTGGGTTATAGGAAAGAAAATTGTGCTTCAGCCACTAATAAGGTGGCTGTGGAAGGTGGTGACAGTGGGGAAGAGGATCTGTAGAGCTGGCCAAATGGCAAGGGTATTAGAGGGAATGTGGAGTGAGGACTCTACAGCCCAGACTAGAGGCAGACACGACTGAAGTGACTTAGCATCTACAGAGTGAGGTTCACAGACCAGTGGGAAGCAATGGAAAGGCAGGTTGCTCTCCTCTTATCTAACAATGATCTTAACTTTCTAGATATACGATCAGGTCAGTAAAAGTACAAAGAACCAACACTAAGGATAAAGTCACTGTGGGCAACTGAGAATGACACATTAAGAACCATGATGAAATGGGCACTCTGACATTTTCACCACTGAATATGGCCTTAACCGCATCATTTTCTATCCACATGCCACTGAATTGTGCTGACTTTTCCACACATTCCATACAACCAGCTAAACTTTCATTTAGGGACTTCCCTGGTGGTCCAGTGTTAAGAATCCACCTTGCAAGGCAGGGGATGTGGGTTTGATCCCTGGTTGGGGAACTAAGATTCTAAAATGGCAAAGAACAACAAAGCCAGTATACCATGATGACTGAAGCCCATGTGCTCTGAAGCCCTCTTGCTGCAACTGGAGAGTCTGTGCCCTCCGATGCAAGATCCTGCATGATGCAAAGGAGATCATGCATGCCACAACTATGACCAGAGGCAGCCAAATAAACAAATGAATATTAAAAAGCTTCCATTTTATAATAAATGCTCCCAATCTGAGCTTCCCTGGTGGCTCAGTCAGTAAGGAACCCGCCTGCAGTGCAAGAGACCCGGATTCGATTCCTAGGTTGGGAAGATCCCCTGGAGAAGGGAATGGCAGCCCACTCCAATATTCTTGCTTGGCAAAGCCCATGGGCAACGGAGCCTGTGGGCTACAATCTACTGGGTCACACGACTGAGTGACTAACATACACACAATCTGATCTGTGAATGAATTAAAATGGTAAAAAATGATAAAAATGGACATGTGTATTGTTTCTAGAAATATTATTGCATAACAAAAAATATTTGGCAATAATAAATAACTGGGTCAATAAACAGTTGAAAGAAAACAGCTTTAGTTTATCACTCTGTAACACAGAAAGCATATTAACTGAACTTTGTAACTTTATCAAGCAAATTAACTTGATAAAGTTTCATTTATCAAGGACAGAAAACATGAGTCATGGAGCCCTTCAAAAGCATTGACGATGATTCTTAGGGTGAGACAAGTGATTTCCAAATTTAAAAATTTATAAAACAACACTCAAATCCAAACGCTATGAGAGGAAGGGAGTGTGAGAACTAGTTTGCAAAATCATGCTCAGGTCTGTGGAAGGATTGTGGCCCTTCTAGCTTCCTGGTTAAAATGGACCTCAGAGAAAGAGTCAAGAGATGGTGAAAATATTATTTGCTGCCTATCTTCAACAGCTCTTAAATATAACCTGATGTTAAAAACAACCTAAGGGGCTTCCCAGGTGGATCAGTGGTAAAGAATTCTCCTGCCAATGCAGGAAACGCAAGAGATGCAGGTTTGATCCCCGGGTCAGGAAGATGCCCTGAAGGAGGGCATGGCAATTCACTCTAGTATTCTTGCCTAGAAATTTCCATGGGCAGAGAAGCCTGGCAGGCTACAGCCCCTGTGGCTGCAAAGAGTAGGACACGGCTGAGAACTGAGCACACACACACACAAACAACATAAAAAGAATGATTAGGACAAAATATTCAAGCCTATGATTCATAGTGAGGGCAAGAGGAACAGGGCAGTTGTGAACAAGAAATTAATCTAGATGTAATGCCTGATGATCTGAGGTGGAGCTGATGTAATAACAATAGAAATAAAGTGCACAATAAATGTAATGGGCTTGAATCACTCCCAAACCATGCCCGCCTTCCAGTTCGTGGAAAATTTGCCTGATCCCTGAGGCCAAAAAGGTTAGGGCCCACTGGAAAGATGGTTATGCACAGTTAAATTGTTTGGTCTCTGGAAGAAGGTTAAGTGAGTCTTCCTTCCCCATGCAATTCTTTTCCTTTTTGCAAACCTAAAAGGGAGCAACCCGCACTATGTCTAATAAAATGCTAAGGATCCTCCACTGCTAAATAAGAAGAAATAGTCCGGGAGATATTAGGTCTTTAAAATGCTGCTTCATTTATCCACAGAGCATGCATATTCCAGCAATCTGACAGCAATGGCTAGCCTAAAGCCAAGCGATCATTTCTCGTAGAGCCGTGTTTACCTAATTAAGAGCTTCTCTGTAGTCCCCAGCTACTTAATTGTGTCATTAGCGGCAGTTTTGACATGAAGAGCAACTTGTGTCGGGAGCGGGAGCCTGGCCTCCGATAGGAAGCCCAGCAGAGCGGCTCCCGGGGCCCTGGCAGGGGTCCGCTGCAGTATGGACAGCACAAAATAGAATAATTGGTCCCCAGAGGGGCTGTCTCTTCAGCTGCCAATAGGGATTGTTTTTTGCCTTGTGATTTAGAAGCCAGGCCTCCACGACTCCTCCGCTGACTGTTCATTTGTGGCTCTGGTGCTCTGCTTCTTAATGGGAGGGATTAGGCCCCAGCCACAGTTACAGCGCAAAATCGACAGTCCTGGGCGAGGGAATAATGCGGTCGAGCTTGTGCAGTGTGCCACAGAGGTCTCCAACGGGACGGGATCGCAGGGGTTAAACTTCAGACCCGGGGCAGAAAGGAGGCTTTGCCATTCTGTAACATGACTTAGCAAAGGGCCCAAACTGCCCCTGCCCATCAGAGGGACAGCAGGAGCCTCCCACCGCTCATGCCTTTCTCCAGCAGAAAGAACAGAAGGAAAAGAAGGGTTACCAGCCGGGACAGGGACGGGGGAAGGGACAATTGGGGGAGGGAATTAAGAGGGAGAAAAGACTGTGTAGAAAATAAGCTACAAGGATATATTGGACAACATGGGGAAAACAGCCAATGTTTTATTAATACCTATAAAAGAAATATGACCTTGGCAAATGGTGAATCACTCTATTTTACACCTCTAACTTATGTGCTCAGTTGCTCAGTCATGTCCAGTTCTTTGCGACCCCATGAACTGTGGCCCACCAGGCACCTCTGCCCATGGAACTTTCCAAACAAAAATACTAGAGTGGAGTGTCATTTCCTGCTCTAGGGCATCTTCCTGACCCAGGTATGTAACATTATAACGTTGTACACCAGCTACACTTCAGTCGAAATATAAAAATTAAAAAGAGTTAAATGTCTGTGTGTGTTGGGTGTCCAGCCGTGTCTGAGTCTTTGTGACCCCATAGACTACAGCCTGCCAGGTTCCTGTGTCCATGGAATTCTACAGGCCAAGATACTGGGGTGGGTTGCCACTCCCTTCTCCAACAAAGAGTGAATACAAGCGCTCAAAAGATTTCCCTAGGAAAAGAATATCAGCTACTTCTCGGACATTTTTTTTTTCTTATTGAAATATGATTCACATGTAATAAATTCACCCCTTAAAAGTGTCCAATTCAGTGATTTTTATCTATTCACAATGTTGTATACCTATCACTGCTGCCTAATTCTAGAATGTTTTTATTACTTCTATAATAGGATTAAGAGATCCAAACTCTCATGTATAAAATAAGCTACAAGGATTTGTTGTACAACACAGGGAGGGCTGCTGCCCACCCTTGGGCTGCTATAGACAGTGGGAGATACATGCATCTCTTTCCAGGGCTCACATTCGGTTATTCTCAACACAGCACCTCCTTAGTTTCATGAAGGCTGGCATTAAACAATCTTCAGTTTGTTAAAATAAGATTCAAGTTAAGTGGGCTATATCTGATGATTAGGTATCATATTCATTTGTTTTTCAACCACAGGTAGTGGAGGAGTAAATGTCAAAGACTCTGCTAGAGGAAGGAAACTTGGCAATAGCCTTAAAAACGTACATGTCTGCTTTTAAGAATTGTTCCTAAGAAGATAAACAGATACACTCAGAAATAGATAAATAAATATGAATGATTATTAACACATAGCTAGTAATACAACTACATAGCTAATAATTGAAGAACAGGCAGTAAAATTTTGGTATAGCCATAAAATGGAGTAGTAGGAAGTTATAAAAAACTACAATGTAAATGTGCACCTATTAATATGGAAAAATGACCAAAATGTTGTTAAGTAACAAAGTAAGTTAACAAACTATATGAATCCATTTACTTCAAGTTGTACATGCCTAGAGATGCATTGACCTAGACACATGTTTACCGAATGTTTTACTGTGCTCATCTCTAAGTAGCACTGTTTCAGGAGAACTTTTCTTCTGTACGTTCTGTATATCATTTGGGATTTTATAAGTTACACTATTTTTTTTTTCTATCTGAAAAAAGAATAGTAAAGACATTTTCATTTTGAGATAAATAGACTCTAGTTCTCAGATTGGGTGAAAACATATGGGTAGCTCCTACCTTACCAAATTTAGTCTGAGTGTGCTACTTGCTGCAACAAAATGTGATAATTAGCTGACTCAGGGTGTATTGCCACTCTAATGACACAGAAGATTTTGACTGGTTTACCTCGGTATGAGTTGAGCAAGATTTGCTGACTCTAAATTTACATGAGGCAAAAATAATTTACCAAAAAATCTAAGGATTCTTTCTATCTTTCCACATGTCATCGGCGGGCTCACCTGGTGTGCCCAGTATACAAATCATCCAGCCCCCAAAAGCTTGTTGGTGGTTTGCTCAGAATACAAGTGAGTCATTCACACTGAAAGACTGATGTTTGGGACACAGAAAATAAGGTCAGTACCCTGTGATTTCTCTAAACATCCTTCTTCCTTCTCAATCCTTCCTAGTATTTGCCAGGTTCATCTGAAATTCATCCCTTGCCTTGTCGTACTTATTGAACATATGATTCAATTTCCTAATGAATGCGTTGGTTTAAAATATTTTATGCAATCTGTCCAAGAGCATATGGTTCAGTTTAATTCAGTTGCTCAGTCGTGTCCGACTCTTTGTGACCCCGTGAATCACAGCACGCCAGGCCTCCCTGTTCATCACCATCTCCCGGAGTTCACTCAAACTCACGTCCATCGAGTTGGTGATGCCATCCAGCCATCTCATCCTCTGTCATCCCCTTCTCCTCCCACCCTCAATCCCTCCCAGCATCAGAGTCTTTTCCAATGAGTCAACTCTTCGCATGAGGTGGCCAAAGTACTGGAGTTTCAGCTCTAGCATCATTCAGACTATGCAAACTATAGATCACATGCTGATAAAATCTATTTGGTCAGTCTGTTAATTAGATTAATATGCTAATTAATTAGATTGATCTCTTAACTAAGTAATAACTTGTCAGAGCTTCACTGCTGTAAGACTAATGATTGTCTTACTGATGACTTAGAAGCACATATACCTTCTGATTCATCAAAAGACAATAATTCAAGGGCGGTAACTATTCTTCAAATAATTACTTTGTGTTCTAATGTTCTGAATGAGTGTTAATAGTTCAGTCATGTCGGACTCCTTGTGACCCCATGGACTGTAGCTCTCCAGGCTCCTCTGTCCATGGGATTCTCCAGGCAAGAATACTGGAGTGGGTTGCTATTCCCTTCTCGGGATCTTCCCAAACAAGTGACTGAACCCCAGTCTTCTGCGCTGAAGGCAGATCATTGGCCATCTGAGTCACTAGAGTCCCTGCTCTGATGTTCCACTAACTCGTAATTCACATGCGATAGTTACAGAAAGTTTTTGTGAATGAAATATCCCTTTCCTTCTTGATGTTAACCGAAGAATCCATTGCATAGTTGTCACAAATATGTCTACATGTGGCTTTGTAAGTATTCTGTTTTCAAGTCCTTATCTTTTCCCTCCCTGGTTGGATAAAAGTTATTCACTGTATTCTGAGATCTGGAAGAAACAGGACTACATCTTGGAATTCCTAGTGTTCATTCAGCTCATGTCCTGCACCCTGGAAACCTCCACTCAGGATGCTAACATGAATGACTGAAATCTCTGTCTGTACCCCCTAGGATGTGACTGGTTATCCAAGAGCAGATAATCAATGCTTTAATTAATAAAAGTTTTGGAGAGGAATCTGAGTGGCCTCTAAAAACAGAACTTTGCCGGGGGAAGCTTGGCAAGAGAATCAGCTGCAGTTGCCGTTTTCTGACTTGTATTTGACTGTGGTCCTCTACCCTCAGTGGGTTTCCAGATGGCGCTAATGGTAAAGAACCCACCTGCCAATTCAGGAGCTATAAGACAAGGGTTCAATCCCTGGGTTAGGAAGATCCCCTGGAGGAGGGCATGGCAACCCACTCCAGTATTCTTGCCTGGAGAATCCCACGGACAGAGGAGCCTGCAAGCTCTGGTCCATAGCATCACAAGGAGTCAGACACGACTGAAGCGACTTAGCACGCACATGTGCACTATTTCTTCAGACTAACTACTCCTAGCTTGGATGGATCGAGGTGGAAATTCACAGCTGGGTATCTGCAGCGGACTCTGTCTCTGATGCAGCCCCTGGGACTTAAATGTTGTTTGCTTTTGTTGTTTTTGTTGTCTTTAGAACACAAAGGTTTTCAGGAACAGCTTTAGACTACTTTAATCTTAGTGATTTTTTTAAATTTAGAAACTTAAAAAAATTATTCATTTTTAATTTTTTCCAGACCATTTTATTTGCATAGTATTGAAGATTTGTCACAGGTAAGAAAAAATACAGTCACACATTAAAAAATGGAAATTTAGTAGAATAACTATGAAATTTAGGAAATAATGTTTTAGGATGCTTATTTCCCCTTAATAATAGAATGCTATTCTATTACCGCGTAGTCTTTCAAATGTCAAGCCAATTCTGAAACCATGTCATTGACAATTATATGTAGAAATTTTTTCTTTTTAAAAAGCATTTAATTTTGTCTTTATATTTTGTATCCAAATTTACCTCTTTTCCTTTGATTTTTAGGAGTATTTGAAATTATAGGTTCATAATTCTGATTATTAGATGAGTCTGAGTTGGGCCCTAGATTTCCTTACTCATTACAAAGCAGCCCCAGTGATTCTCAGATATGGCTGAGTTTCACAACCCCTGACTGTTGTTCAGTCTCAAAGAATGGGAAAACCTAGTCCTGCACTTATGAAATTTTCTGACACTAAGCGATCCTTTTCATCTGTCATCTGTAATCCCAATATTTATTAAGAACATAGATAGGTGTCAGTTGCTGCTTGGCCCTGGGAACAGAGACAACATGATGGGCTGAAAAACAGTCAGGACAAAAGTCAAACTTTATGGTTGATGCATTGAATCAATCAGAGTAGTTATGTTTACCAGAAAGAACCAGGTTCTTTTAAAATTTCTAAATAATCTTTGGGAAAGCTAAACTGAGCATTTTAAATAGGATATAACTTATTTCCACCTTTTCAGAAGAATGGTTTGCACATGTGTTAGACATGTTTTTCTTTCAAACAAAAATGTCATCTAGAAGTCTGTGTGTATATACCCAAGTGGGATTTTAGTATTCAAATTGTACTTACTGAGTTCTGCTCTGTAATCGTTTGGAAGACTCTTTTCCCCTTCCACTTGTTCTATTATAGACAGATATCTCTAAGGCTCCCTTCAGAGCATCTCTTCCACTCTCTTAAGGTTCAGTGGGTGAGGTTGGGAGACAAAGGAGATGAATCTGGACAGGTGTGATGGAGCCTCATCCTGTCTAGACTCTGGAATCTGCCTGCTCTCTGCCTTGTCAACAACTTTAGCCCCAAAGGCAGGCCTGCCCCTGGCTGGCCCCATGTTTTCTCTGATAAGCGGGTCAATCCGATTCCAGGGTTCAGTGTTAAGAATCCAATCCTGGGTTACAGTATTAAGTTATAGCACACACTTCAGCTTCCTTCTTCAACCTCATTTTTGTCCGTCAGTAATGAATGATGCAACACTTTCATCGTCGTAGGTCTGATTCCTGTTCTTATCTCTCACTTTGCTCAGGAAAAACAAGAACAATTCCTCATCCTCCTCCAATCCTAAACAGCAGTATCTACTCCCTGTAAGGTCAATTTGTGAGAATGATGCAGGCTGCCTTGAAAAATCAGAATTATAAGTAAATATTAGCAGTGCTATGGTTAAAAGCACAAAGTAGAACCTCATACTTTCTGCTATTTATCAAATATCTGATCTCAGGAAAAGCACTAAATCTCCTAGTACCTTGTTTTCCTCATCTGTAAAATGGAATATTTCTCTTAGGATTATTGCAAAGTTCATACAAGATGATATTTGTGCAGGCAATGGCACCCCACTCGAAAATCCCATGGACAGAGGAGCCTGATAGGCTGCAGTCCATGGGGTTGCTAAGAGTCAGACATGACTGAGCGACTTCACTTTCTCTTTTCACTTTCATGCATTGGAGAAGGAAATGGCAACCCACTCCAGTGTTCTTGCCTGGAGAATCCCAGGGATGGGGAGGCCTGGTGGGCTGCCGTCTATGAGGTCGCACAGAGTCGGACATGACTGAAGTGACTTAGCATAGCATAGCATGTTTACAACAGTGTCTGATATATGATAAATACCTTGAGTGCTTCCTTTTTTTTTGATATTGTTTTACTGAGCAATATGGGAAAAAAAATTTTGACTCCTGACACAGAAATAGCCAAGACAGATCATCTCTCTTTCTCTCTTTTTGAAAAAAAAATTGATAATCTGCTTTGTAGAGATAAAGATCCTTTCCCACTAAACCAAGATGTCTGGAGACAATTTAGTTTGAGGTCAAATCAGTGAATATCACAGGGTGAAGTAATAATAAGTGCATCAAAACTAAATAGATTACATATCTGAGTGCTCATGTTTGTTAGAGAATTTGTGTTTGAAATACTTTTACATAAAAATAGAATTAAATATGAAATTCTGAAGCACTTTCTGGAAACATAGTTTGAGGACTAGTGCTCTGGATTGCACCTGATTAAACCTATCCTTCCTATCCATAAGGCAGGACTTGTTGCTGCTCAGTCTCTCCAACCCCATGGACTGCAACACTCCAGGCTTCCCTGTCCTTTACCATCTCCCAGAGTTTGCTCAAACTCATGTTCATTGAGTCTGTGATGCCATCCAACCATCTCATCCTCTGTCATCCCCTTCTCCTCCTGCCTTCAATCTTTCCCAGCTTCAGGGTCTTTTCCAGTGAGTCAGTTCTTCGCATCAGGTGGCCAAAGTATTGGAGCTTCAGCTTCAGCATCGTCCTTCCAATGAATATTCAGGGTTGATTTCCTTTAGGATTGACTGGTTTGATCTCCTTGCAGTCCAAGGGACACTCAAGAGTCTTCTCCAACATCACAGTTCAAAAGCATCAATTCTTTTGTGCTCAGTTTTCTTTATGGTCCAGCTCTCATATCCATACACGATCCTTGGAAAAACCATAGCTTTGACTAGATGGACCTTTGTTGACAAAGTCATGTCTCTGCTTTTTAATATGCTGTCAGGTTTGTGATAGCTTTTCTTCCAAGAAGTAAGCATCTTTTAATTTCATGGCTGCAGCCATTATCTGCAGTGATTCTTGAGACCAACAAAATAAAAATAAAGTCTGACATTGTTTATATTGTTTCCCCATCTATTTGCCATGAAGTGATGGGACTGGATGCCATGATCTTAGTTTTCTGATTGCTGAATTTTAAGCCAGCTTTTTCACTCTCCTCTTTCACCTTCATCAAGAGTCTCTTTAATTCCTTTTCACTTTCTGCCCGATTAATATTTCTCCCCGAAATCTTAATTCTAGCTTGTGCTTCATCTAGCCTGGCATTTTGCCTGATGTACTCTGCCTTATTAGAGTTTTAAAATTCTAATTAGAGTAACAAAAAGAGGTTCATTTTGAAAGCTACAAATTCTAAATTGAAGCTTAAATAAAGCTCTCTTTGAATTACTGTTTCTGTTAATATTTCTGATAGCCCTGCTAGGTTCACACCACTCCGACAGGCTCCATTCCTGGTGTGCATATGCTCAGTTGCTTCAGTTGTGACTCACTCTTTGCAACCCCAAGGAGCCCTCTAAACTCCCCTGTTCATGGAATTATCCTAGCAAGAATATTGGAGTAGGTTGCCATGCTCTCCTCCAGGGAATCTTCCCATCCCAGGGATCGAACCTGGGTCTTTTGGTACTCCTGCATCAGCAGGTAGATTCTTTACCACTTGAGCCATCTGGGAAGTGCCTCAATGTAAATAGCACCCCAAACGATTGGACAAAATGGTTTTCCAGGGTTTTTCAGCCACTTCCCTGAGTGTTTTGTGGTTATACTTGGAGATTTGACCAGGGCTGTTATCTCTTGTGGCAAGCCGAACAATGACACCTCAAATATTTCCATATTCCAATCTCTCTCTCTCTCTCTCTCTCTCTCTCCACACACATACACACACACAATCCTAAAACATGGCAAAAAGGACTTTGGGGCTATGATGAAGTTAAAGACAAAAAGATGGGGAATGGATGCTAGATGATCCTGGCAGATCCAATCCAATCACATGAGTCATTAAAAGCAAAACAATCTTCCTGGTTGTAATGGGCAGGAGAGATGACTAAACAGCAGTGACCAGCCAGATGCCACTCTGCAGGTTTTGAAGATGGAGGAGGGGACCACAAGCCAAGGAATGCAGATGGGCTCTAGAAACTAGAAAAGGCAAAAAATCCAGATACTTCCCTGAAAACCTCTGAAAGGAATTGTACCCTGCTGATGTCCCCAGGAGGACCTACATGGAATTCTGACCTCCAGGACTAGAAGATAAGAAATTGGAGTTGTTTTAATCCATTAAGTTTGTGATAATTTGCTACACAGCAATAGAAATTTTGAGAAATTATTCAATGAGTTACTCTTTCAGTGTTAAAAAAAAAAAAAAATAAGAACAAGCATAAAATCCCATATCCTTCTCGACAAACTGGACTGATTTAAACGTATGTAGTCATCCATTCCATAAATATGTTTGCAGTTTTTTCAGAACCTACAGGATGCTAAATTCTGTGCTACACTTAGCAACACAGAGATAAAAAGAACAGGAAGCCTTCTCCTGAGAAGTCAGCTGTCTACTTGGGAGAAACAAATTCTTCATTCTCTTCCTCCTCCCCCATTCACTGAGCAAAGTATATGCACATGGAGGACTTGGGGCATTGATTTGATTGATTTTCCAACAATTCTAGTAAGTAGTAATATTATCATCCACATCTTACTAAAGGGAAAACTGAAACACAGATGAAGAGCTTGCCAAGGCCATGTGGTAACAAATGGTCTAGTCGGAAAACAATCCCACACAGCCCGGCTCCAGAGCCCAGGGCGCTGAGTATTAGAGCACACTGCCTCACGTATAAATAATATACAAATAGTTATCAATGTTAAGATGATAAGAAAAACAATAGAGATGAGAGAGTGGGCATGTTATGCCAGAGTTAGGACATCAAAGTGATAGCTTCTTGAAGAAGATAAAAAATGGTAACATTCTATCTTACCATGCATTCATAATCAGATCAGATCAGTCGCTCAGTCGTATCCGACTCTTTGCGACCCCATGAACCACAGCACGCCAGGCCTCCCTGTCCATCACCAACTCTTGGAATTCACTCAGACTCACATTCATCGAGTCAGTGATGCCATCCAGCCATCTCATCCTCTGTCGTCCCCTTCTCCTCTTGCCCCCAGTCCCTCCCAGCATCAGAGTCTTCTCCAATGAGTCAACTCTTCACATGAGGTGGCCAAAGTACTGGAGTTTCAGCTTTAGCATCATTCCTTCTAAAGAAATCCCAGGGCTGATCTCCTTCAGAATGGACTGGTTGGATCTTCTTGCAGTCCAAGGGACTCTCAAGAGTCTTCTCCAACACCACAGTTCAAAAGCATCAATTCTTCGGCGCTCAGCCTTCTTCACAGTCCAGCTCTCACATCCATACATGACCACAGGAAAGACCATAGCCTTGACTAGACGGACCTTTGTTGGCAAAGTAATGTCTCTGCTTTTGAATATGCTATCTAGGTTGGTCATAACTTTCCTTCCAAGGAGTAAGCGTCTTTTAATTTCATGGCTGCAGTCACCATCTGCAGTGATTTTGGAGCCCAGAAAAATAAAGTCTGACACTGTTTCCACTGTTTCCCCATCTATTTCCCATGAAGTGATGGGACCAGATGCCATGATCTTCGTTTTCTGAATGTTGAGCTTTAAGCCAACCTTTTCACTCTCCACTTTCACTTTCATCAAGAGGCTTTTTAGTTCCTCTTCACTTTCTGCCATAAGGGTGGTATCATCTGCATATCTGAGGTTATTGATATTTCTCCCGGCAATCTTGATTCCAACTTGTGTTTCTTCCAGTCCAGCGTTTCTCATGATGTACTCTGCATATAAGTTAAATAAGCAGGGTGGCAACATACAGCCTTGATGTACTCCTTTTCCTATTTGCAACCAGTCTGTTGTTCCATGTCCAGTTCTAACTGTTGCTTCCTGACCTGCATATAGATTTCTCAAGAGGCAGATCAGGTGGTCTGGTATTCCCATCTCTTTCAGAATTTTCCACAGTTTATTGTGATCTACACAGTCAAAGGCTTTGGCATAGTCAATAAAGCAGAAATAGATGTTTTTCTGGAACTCTCTTGCTTTTTCCATGATCCAGCGGATGCTGGCAATTTGATCTCTGGTTCCGGGCTGGGATGCTCCCCTCTAAATTTTGGGTGCACATACTGCTCTGGTTGCTGTCAGTACCCGTTGGTTTGTGGTTGCCTGCCTCTACAGTCACAGGCTCCTCTGTCCAGGGGATTGTCCAGGCAAGAATGTACTGGAGTGGTTTGCTATTTCGTTCTGCAGGGGAACTTCCCAACTCAGGAATCAAACCTGTGTCTCCTGCACTGGCAGGTGATTTCTTACCACTAGCACTGCCTGGGAAATGCAGTCTTTGCCATAAAAGGTAACATATTCACAGAGTTCGGCTACCCAGATGGCTCAGTGGTAAAGATTCTGCCTGCCAATGCAGGAGACACAGGTTCGATCCCTGAGTTGGGAAGATCCCTTGGAGAAAAAAAAATGGAAACCCACTCCAGTACTCTTGCTTGGGAAATCCCATGGATAGAGGAGCCTGGAGGGCTACAGTCCATGGGATTGCAAGAGAGTCGAACATGACTTAGGGACTAATCAACAAGCAATTCACAAATTCTACCAATTAGGACGCAGATATCTATTTTTTTTCAAGGGAGGGCATTATTCAGCCCACTCAACTACAGCCTAAAGGAAATGCAAAGTAGGGGGTATGGGAGCAGGAGCGCCTAGAGCAAAAAGACAAGATGGTCCAGAAGGGGTTTATTGTGAAAGTGACCACCAAGGATGTCTGGGGAGAAACATCCTTGACAGATGTAAATGCAAAGGCAGTGATGGTGGGTGCATCAATACGACGCAGGAAGTGAGAGCAGAAGAGAGACACAATGAAGCTGGTTTTGGATGGATTAAGTTAAGGTGATCATGGAACCTTCAAATCCTGCGCTGAATGGATTTCAGGGGAAGGAAATGGAAACCCCAGTATTCTTGCCTGGAAAACTTCATGGACAGAGGAACCTAGTGGTCCACAGTCCATGGGATCACAAACAGTCAGATACAACTGAGCAAACGTGCACACACATGCACATGTGTTAGAACTCTCAGAACTCTATACTCAAAGAGGAGGTGAGGTCATGGTCCAGGATGAGGTCAGCTCAGACAAAAGAACAGAAGTCAGGGGACACAGCCATTTGGCAAACAATGTTTAAGGTATAGTTGATAAGTTCATCTGTCTACAGAAACATAAATTTTCAACAGTAAAGAACTTATCTCTTTTCTTGGATAGTATTCAACTAGACTAGGCTCTGATCTCAGTCCATGGGAAATGTCCAACCTCCAAGCTGCAGACATTCACAAAAGGACTTTAATATGTGTTCCTTCCTGAGCCACTTTCCTGATCACCACTGAATCACTTGTTCCTTCCACAGTTTTGCATCCTAACCTCTAGGATGTCTCATACTCTGGGCCAGCATTCTGTACTTGTTGGGTGCAAGGGTTCATTGGCCACGTTAGTTCTGACAGCCAGGATTGATAGTGATGCTATCACAGGAAATCAAGACAGGCAATGGTGTTTTCTAATGGAGCAATTCTTTAAGAATAGCTGCACAAAAAGAGGAAAGCACAAAAAGAGGAAAACCCCCAAAAAGGAAGACACCTGGTTGAAATTTACCTACTGTCATAATCTACTTACATGACAGTGTGAGAAGGCTAAGTATAATTTGATGATGGTACTAATATTATCAAGGGGTCAGAATTACTATTCACGTGACAATAAGTCTTATTTGTCACAGTTGAAATAAATATTTCATGAAATATTTTGTACTTAAAAAAATGATATATTTATGCTTGCACTGATTTTTAAAATTTTAAAACATTTTATATAGAATATAGTTGATTTATAATGTTGTTACACTAATTTTTTTCTTGTATTTGGTCTTTACATCATATCTCTCCTTTGTGATGATATACAGAATTTGGGGGACCAAAAATTTCTGTTAGAGTGAGATTTTATTCCACTATTGTTTGTGTTAAATCCTTGTTTAGTATTCATGAACAAACACAGAGAATGATGTTTGATTTATCACAGTATTCATGCCCTCCCTAGACTCTCTAAGGATTATTTAATATGAATATGATAACTATCTCAGACTTCTAATATTACCCCAAACCCTGTATCTTACTATTGCTGCCAAATTCAGTGGACTGGGACTATCTTTTGACAGATTAGTTCTAATGGTAAGCCATGTACTCTAGTCAAATCAAACATATTGAACAAATTCGATACAGCTATAAGATGCCATAATCAACAAGAAGGCAACTACTCTCTACTAGATTGAGGCTTCAGATGTGTTATGAAGACCTGGAGCACTCTTTATGAAGCGCCTGAACCTGTTGTATAATTATTCTCAGAAGCATTAGCTCAGCATCAATCATGCCCAAACAAAAAGCCATTGTGTTGGGTGGACTGTTTCCAGCCCTGAACAGAAACTGAAACTAACCTTGATCAATCACTCAGATGTTTCAGCAACATGAGTCTGTGATGTGTAGCTGACTTTTTCCTTCCACAAGAGTATTCGGTCTCATATTGGCCACCTTTCTGGTTGAGATGGCCACTTGAAAACTCTTTGCCATTAAACAATTTTAGACCAAGTTCACTCTTACCATATTTTATGAGGTGTGTACATGACAAGGATGTTGATCATGGTTGTGGTCTGTGCACACTTTCACATCCCAACTTTTGTTGAAGTCCCACTATGGTACACTTCTAAACAAAGAGAGTAAGTATACTTTCTAAGATGCAAATTAGGCCTCCATCAAAATGTGGCCCCTGCTCCTCCTGCTGTGAGTCACCCTAAACAGTGGCTCCCAACTTTGCAGCTTCTTAGAAGCATCTGAGATCCTTTATAGATATCAAAGGTCGCAAAGAGTCAGACAAGACTGAGCTGAGTGACTGAGCAGTGGCAACAGTGCCCTCTTATTAATTCTATATGCTCTATCACTAGGCCAGCCTACCGGCCCTTGGGTATTGGGAGAGAGAGTCGGATTTGACCCTCCAGATGATTCTGAAGCTTGAGAGAATTAATTACTGACATAAAGAATATAGAGCCCCTTTTCAATTAATATCATATCCAAGTCTTCAACCATGATTTTCCAAAAGTTTATTTATATTTCTTACATTTAAGAAAGACTATCTAATCATGATGATGAATTGGCTACGAGGGAAGCCACCATTTACAACCACTGAGCTGTGTGTTGTGTACTTTTTTTATTCAATCCCCATGGCAGCCCAATGAGGAAGTTTTTATTTATTAGCTTCAGTCTGTAGATCAAGTGTCTGGGGTTCTGCAAAGAAACTTGCTCAAGGCCAAACAGTCAGTGTGTAACAGAACTAAGACATAAGTGCCTATGTGTCAGATTCCAAGTCATCAGAATGAGATAAAGAGGTTGAAGGCTGTGGGGCTGTTTGGAGTCGGGGAGGCTTACCAGAGGAAGTGAATCTAAACTGTAACTTGGAAGATAAGAGGGAGCCAGAGTGGGGAGGCTAGAGGGGGTGATGGGGGAAGAAAGAGCTGCTGGAAAGGAGGGAAAGAGTGTTCCAGGCGAGGGTGAGAGCTGAGGGCTGGGTACCAAGTACCAAGGTCTGGAAGTGAAAGAGAATATGCTGGTGATCCAGGTGGAAACGAACATACAATGTCCCTAACTGACTCAGCAGGGCTCCCCTGGTAGCTCAGCAGGTAAAGAATCCACCTGCAATGAGGAGTCCTGGATTCAATCCCTGGGTTGGGAAGATCCCCTGGAGAAGGGAAAGATTACCCACTCCAGTATTCTTGGGCTTCCCTGGTGATTCAGCTGGTAAAGAATCTGCCTGCAATGCAAGAGACCTGGGTTCAATCCCTGGATTAAGAAGATCCCCTGGAGAAGGGTAAGGCTATCCACTCCAGTCTTCTGGCCTGGAAAATTTCATGGACTGTATAGTCCATGGGTTTGCAGAGACATGACTGAGTGACTTTCACTTTCTAACTGATTCAAGTAGAAATGGTGAGGTATCAAGATTAACATATCAGGGAATCTATGAAAAAGAGATTACTTTGAGCTTACGCAATCTGAATTTATATATGATAAAGTAATAATAAGTTGAATTTCTTATTCAGTATTAGGAAAAGGGCATAGGATAATCCAGCAAGGATGTGAGAAAAGCTTATTACAGACAATAGGTAAAAAAGAAGGCTCTAATTTTAAGACCAGCAGTGTGTTTATTTTCTAAGATCATTGCCATCATCCATTCTAGAAGTGGATTTGATAGCATCAATTGTAGTTTTTTCATTTAGTTAAAGAATCTAATTCTCAGAGCTTTTCTTCCAACAAGCAAGTCCAGAGACATCACTTTGCTGATAAAAATCCGTACAGTCAAAGCTATGGTTTTTTGCATTAGTCATATACAGATGTGAGACTTGAATCATAAGGAAGGCTGAGAGCTAAAGAATTGATCCTTTCAAATGGTGGTGCTAGAGAAGACTCTTGAGAGTCCCTTGGACTGCAAGGAGATCAAACCAGTCAATTCTAAAGGAAATCAACCCTGAATATTCATTGGAAGGACTGATGCTGACGCTGAAGCTCCAATACTTTGGCCACTTGATGCAAAGAGCTGACTCATTGGAAAAAGACCCCAGTGCTAGGAAAGATGGAGGGCAAGAGGAGAAGAGGGTGGCAGAGGATGAGATGATTGGATGGCAACACTGACTCAATGGATGTGAGTTTGAGTGAACCCTGGGATACAGTGAAGAACAGGGAAGCCTGGCATGCTGCAGTCCATGGGGTCACAAAGGGTGGACACGACTTAGAAACTGAACAACAAGCCTCAGAGAGGATCTGTGGCTTGTCCAAGGTCCTAGAAACTGCCTAAATTGTCCTGAGGTGGTCCTGGGATATGAGGTGATTGATTCTAGAACAGAACTCTATTTATTCAGCCATACTTATAGATGAGTCTATAAACAACACTCGCCTTCAGGCCTATTTTAACCTCTTCCTTCCAAACTCATTTTAAAGTGTTGAAAATGCACATTATGCCTGCAAGTCCACATTTGGGGAATAAGAACAGTTTCAGAAGTAAAAACATGAAATCAGATTAGATTATCTCTCTCTTTCAGTTTACAAGTTGTCTAATTTCACTGACTTCTTGCATCTTGGGCAGGAGAACTCCTCCAGCATTTTCCAAACATTTCGCAAATCAGTTCACAAAGAGAGTAATCTGATTGCTTATAAAACAAACTGTGACACCAAGTTCAGGGCATCCTTGAAACAGCAGATGCCTGGGAAGGAGCTGCGTGCCCTGGAGTCTGAATTACTTCACACCTGGAGACCAGCAGGTCCTCCAGTTCAGGGAGTGGTACGCAAACATATTTTTTTCCCTTTTATTAATAAGTCTCATTAACTCTGATCCAGCTTTTGTTCCTCCCTGGCTTTCGTAAGAAGTGTCCCCAGCACAATGACACAATGTTCTGCTTGTTTGCATGACCAAACACAGGAAGTGTAATGGGGAAAAGGACTGCTAATAAAAATGAGTTCAGATACTTGATACAGACGTGACAAATGCCAAGCTGATTTCCATGCAGGAGATTCTGGTCTCATTTTATGTGGAAATAACGTAATAAAACATGACCAAAGGAGCAGCACAAATCTAATTTCAGCTTCTGAAATGATATAAATCTACTGCTATCTTGTAATAAATACCCCTTACAGTGGGGTCACTTTAATGCTTTTAGTATTTGTGTTTATGTGTGTGCCAGTGTATGTATGTGTATGTCTGTCTGTCTATTACCTATCTATCTTTTATCTATCAACAAATGTCCTTATACACATTAAAACAGAACTCGGAGTTCTCAATAATCTGATAACACCAAAAAAGACCTAGTGAGTGTCTACTCTGTTGTGATAAATAGTATAGTGTACTGTGTCTTTAATAGGTATTATTTGATGCTAAATGATTAACCCCAAGTTAGAATACTTTAAGGACAAGGCAATGGCACCCCACTCCAGTACTCTTGCCTGGAAAATCCCATGGACTCAGGAGCCTGGTAGGCTGTAGTCCATGGGGTTGCTAAGAGTCGGACACGACTGAGAGATTTCACTTTCACTTTTCACTTTCATGCATTGGAGAAGGAAATGGGAACCCACTTCAGTGTTCTTGCCTGGAGAATCCCAGGGACGGGGGAGCCTGGTGGGCTGCCATCTATGGGGTCGCACAGAGTCAGACACGACTGAAGTGACTTAGCAGCAGCAGCAGCAGAATACTTTAAAAGATGCAGATCAGGGAATAACAGTTAAAAATATGCTTGAAGAGAAAATAATAATACACAGATTACAAGGTAAAACTTCATCAGTTTGTTTTCTTTTCTCTTTCTCTCTCTCTCTATATATCTATATATAATATGGTTACAATATATGCAAAATATTATAATAATTTTATATGATACATAAAATAGATATATCACATGTGCATACATGACACATATATTTCATACATATATACACAGAGAAATAGAACTGGCAAGAGGGAGGGGACATATGCATACCTATGGCTGATTCATGGCGATGTTTGACAGAAAACAACAAAATTCTATAAAGCAATCATCCTTCAATTAAAAAATAAATAAAAATTAAAAAATAAATTTCTCTCTGTATATAATATATATATATATTGTGTGTGTATATATGTGTATATATATGTATATAAAGCAAGTTTTTGTCACCTGCAAAGAGCAATGCCATTCTCCATTTAACTATCATACTCATCAGGTGATTGGATTAATAGTCTGAAATGGGTCTACAAGATTGATAGGATCAAAGGAGAGAAAATACCCTAGTAAGAATGCTCCAGAGCTTCTAACATGTAAGCAGTCATTTTTCCAGGCAGTCTCATGTGAGGTGAAAATGAAGGAAGATGAAAAAGAAGACTCCAGGATGAAAGCAATCGCAGGGCGGAAGCAACCAAAACAAAGCCATCGCTCCTTAAAGGCCATCTGTTTCTGTAACTGTGGCTGCTCTTATCCTCTTCCTTTACCCCATGGACACCTTGATGTCCTGCTTCATTTTTATTTTTCCACTTGTGGCATTTTCTGTTGGCTTTTGGTACCATGTGAATAAAGGAGTTCAGTCCAGGCCAATACAAACCTATTCATAGGACTGTCTCACTTTCACAACTCCCCCACCAGCCTGCCTTCTAATGGCTCCAGGAATTCGGATTTAAATCACGCTAAATCCCATCTCCTCTTCTACTTGCTCTTAATGATTAATCTACTCCTCTGCCAAGGAAAGATGACTCTCCTTGTCATACTTCCAGTTCCTGTGATCAAAATTAATTAATTCAACCAATATTTATTAAGCATTACTGTGAGGCAGGCAGTGAGCAAACAATGATATTTCCCCTGCCTCCACAGCCCTCTATAAAAATACAGAAAGGATAACTCTTTTCCTCTGGACTTAGAATATGTATTCTTAAAGGAGATGAACTGAAAAAACCATTTAATGCATTTAAAATTATGTACTTTAAAACTATTTAATTCATCAAAGTACCTAGCAAGCTATACTGGTTGATAACTATTTATTTTACCAAACTTTAAATGGAAAGATTTTTATTCTTGGGAAAGAAAATTACTTTATTTTTCATTATATCTTCACCCAGGTCTGAAGCTATCAGAATTAGCTTTTGGATTCAATCACATAAAGGAAGTTGATTATAGTGAACTCAAATAGGCAATCAGATTTTTCTACCAAATAAGTACAATGGAAACAAAATCTCATCTAAGTGTGGAAACCATGATCTCATGCCCAAATTTTAGGGAAATGAAGCTTATGTCTAATTATCATTAATATCAGTAATTATTATTCCTTATTTTGTTAAACTTGTACCTGTAGAGGACAAATCTAAGATATCAGCCTTTTACAGCTTTTTAAAATTAGAGTGTAGGTGTTTACAATGTTGTGTTGGTTTCAGCTGTCCAGCAAAGTGAATTAGTTATATAGATACATATGTCCACTCTTTTTTAGATTCTGTTCCGATATAGGTCATTAGAGAGTACTGAATGGAGTTCCTCATGCTATACAATGGGTCCTTATCACTTATCTGTTTTATTTTTAGTAGTGTGTATGTATCAACCTCAATCTCCCAATTTATCCCTCACCTCCCTTTCTCCTTTGGTAACCATAAGTTTGTTTTCTACATGGGTGACTCAATTTCCATGTTTAAATAGGTTCATCTGAATCATTTCTTTAGACTCCACATATTAGTGACATCATCTGATATTTGTCTTTCTCTGTCTGACTTACGGAGTTTTTTAAAAAATAATATGGAAAACAATAGGTCTTTTGTCAAGGTCTTGTTATTTCAGGTAATTAGGTTTTTCCCAAACATGTTTTTATTATTATTTTTAATCATATTTTATAATGCAAAAACAACCACAGCTTTATCCATATTTGTACACATTCCCTCTGTGCTAAGGAAAAAGTTATATAAGCTCACAAAAGATGAGCATGTTGTAGTTCTCATATTTGTTTTTATTTGGATGGCTTTGCTCTGTATTTATTATTGCTCAGTTGGGTAAATTTAAAACTATCATAGTGTTTTGTAGAAAAGTATTTGTAGATGAATGAAATCTTTAAGAAATCCCCCACATCTCACACTGGCCAAGCTAGACTTACTGGCATGAAGGGTACTCAGCTTCCTGCCTCTGACCCATAATTTTCTATGTGAAAGTCATCGTCAAAGCTTGCAAGACCAGTTGTATTGAGCAGGTCCAGATACCAAACCTCCCCTCTGTGATTTCAAACAGTCAACAGCTGCTCAGCCTGTTCTTCCCATCACTGTTCATGATTGCGTTAGAAAAAAATCCAGCTTAAAAAAAAATAAATTGTGAAAACTGAGAACAGCAAAGCAACCAGTGGCAATGAAGAGACACGATGCCATTATCAAGCTCAGCTCATTTTCTTGGGCTCTTGCCCAATGGGACTAAATTCCCTTTACAGCAGGGGATGATTTTGGCTGACCTGCTGTGAATATCCCAAGTGAGTCACTGCCGTTAACTCCATGAGCGCCATTTGCTGTCCACTTGGACATTTCTGAACAGCTGCTGGACTCCAGTGCCAACTCCTAACTGGAAATATGGCTGGTCTGACTCAGTTTCAGAAGAGGGAAAGAAGCAGGGAGAGGGAGGGAGAGGATGAGAGAGAAAACACACATTCCTCCTCTCAAAAGAAGACTGACAACTCTGTCTTTTTCCTCCATTGATCATGGTGGAAATGTATTTGAAGAAGCAAGAATGCTAAATCCAGTTTGTCACCTTCTCTGTTTTGTCTTCTATTATTTTACTCACCAAGTTGGATTGGGGTTTTATATTAAAATTATTCGCTGATGTGGAAACTTGCAGCCTGTAAGATGTCACTCCATTCCTATTTTTTTAGACATATTCATCTTATTTTCCAAACACAAAAGTGAATATTTCCTTTACTCTAAAAATATTCTTTTCATAAAACTTAAAGTCCATTTTGATTCAATCAACAACTTTTTTTGGAGCATTTGCTAGAACAGACTTCTGGACTAGACATTAACAAGGATTCTGAGAAACATCAGACATGATCCCAAGATTCAAGAATTTGTAATAAAATGAAGAGAAGAGGCCTGTTTAAATAGATGGTCCAGGAACAATATAAGGGAGTGTACATAAAAGTGCCAGGTGCCTGGTACAGCTACCAGGGGCTGTAGGAACTCAGAGAAGGGCTCTGGGCTGGTGGTTTTAAATCTGGAATGATGGTAACTGATACTAACAACTGAAATTGAGTTGACTTTATAAACACGGGCCATGTGTCATAGCTGGGCATGCAGCCTCAGTGTCTAAGTTAAAGGCTGAAATATGTTCACAGGACCCCAACATTTCATTCCCGGGGAAGTCTGTGATTTGTGCATGCATCGTTGTGTGCACAAATATACATTTTTCAAAAACTCTTGTATATCCAGGAACACCAAAGAGGTGGCTGTGTACTTGTGCTCTTGAGAATATTTCTCTACCATCTTGTGGGCAGTGAACAAAGAGCAATCCAGGTTTCTGGGGGCTTATCAAGACTTAGAAAGTAGATTAACAGTGTAAAAAGGGTTGTTTAACTTTGAAAACTCCCCCTACCCAACTATGTTCATTTCTTGAAAGGCGATTTCAGAGGGGACGACAATGGGCATTTCTTAACCTTCTTTTTGATGATGTGGTACCTTAGACTTATAGAATTTTTGAAACAATTTCAGCACTTACAAATCTTTCCCCTGGGTGGTAAAAGTAGAAATGTTCTTCAGTGATCATTTGTGCTTTGAGTCAATTTACCTGTCACTATGTCACGTGGTGCATGTTGGCTCAGTGGTAAAGAATCTGCCTGCCAATTCAGGAGACGCAAGACATGTGAGTTCTATAGCATGGTCAGGAAGATCCCCTGTGGTAGGAAATGGCAACTCACTCTAGTATTCTTGCCTGGAAATTCCATGGACAGAGCGGCCTGGTGGGTTACTGTCCGTGGGGTCACAAAGCATCGGACAGGACTGAGCAACTAACAGTAACACACACTATGTCATTTACTCCAATTCATTCCAGATTTGGGTAAAAAGAGCTTATTCTCGAAATGTTAGGATAATGCTTGTTGACTGAATGAGTGAGTATACGTAATTAATCTCAAAGTACTTGATTGTGATGTGACCACAAATTCAATATGAAAAAAATAAGCCTGAAGCTTTAATCCTAAGGAAGCTTGCAAATACTAGAAAATAATAAATCCAAAAGAGCACTTTGGTTTGGGGTCCTGAAACCAACTACCAGTCTTCCCTGTAATTTCGAATTTATGTCTAAGGCTGCTAGAATAATTAATGAACTATTTTCAGTTTTCCCTAGAAGCAAAAAAAAAAAAAAAAATCACACATAATTAAAACATCACTCTTATCTAGAATTTCATATAATCAAGTCTGTCTTAGACCTTATCTATGGGCTTGATGGGGATAAAAGAGCTTTTCTCCAAATAGGGAGCCACGCCAGAAGGGCAGACACTCTAAAGGGAACTAAGACTTATGCAGTGAATACGGACAATGAATGATACTACAAGTCAATTCATGAATAATTTTGCTTTAATACTGTGGTACAGTGGTAAACCCAGAAGCAGAGAAACAAGAAGGAGAAATAAGGAAGGTGGGTTCTGTGGAAAAATGGATGAAGACCTAATTATATATGAGTGAGGGAAAGTTAAGAGGAAATTCCAAAAGGAAGTTAACAATTGACCATGGGTTCTCAGAATGCCCTTGCTCCGTCATTTTGGGCAGGGAGTGAGAGGGAATCCTAGCCAACAAGAGCAATATTTATCCAATAAATATTTACTGAAGTGCATATTATAAGCCAGGCATTCTTCTGAGTAGTGGAGATACTATTGTGAACCAAACTAGCTCTTTGGTACTACGATCCTCACATTTCAATGTGGAAAATATATAATAATAATAAATATATATATAATAAAATACAGATCTGTATTCTAAAGTCAAGTAGACATTATAATCTAATGTCTGATATAATAAGTCTATCATATAATCATAATATAAAAAGTCAATGGCTAATGTGAAAAATAACACCGGGTAATGTGATGTTAATTCCAAGTATGTGGCACTGTGAATGTGCAGGTGACTTTCACATCTCAACAAGATTTGCTTGTTCTTAGAGTATAGTGTGCTTGGTGGGAGTGGGGCTAGGACAGGGGTGATAAAATTTCTAGAGAGGAGGCACAACGATCCAGAATTCAAATTTCATATGATCTTATACATCCTGCTAGGAAATCTCATTTTTCTTCTGTAAGCAAATCAGGAACCAAGGAAGAATCCTTAAGCACGGAAGAGACATGACATCGTTTGCATATATTAACAGATCAGTTTCACAACAGAAAGTGGCTTTGGGGTGAACAACTCCAGAGATAGGGAGTCTCAGTTAGGAAGCTAGCTGTTTCTGTACGATGAGTTTAGTTGGGAGGATTAAATACAGGCCTCAATGAATCTGGTAGTCTGAGCTTAGATGGAATTCTAGACCAGATGACCATTGTGAATAGTTAACCCAGTTAACTTGCCTGGTGGAAGTGGATTGAGCGGTTTCTCTTAGCTCCACTCTACTTGTTTGGATTCCTTGCTCTGGTAATAGCAGAGCAGTCTCTGTTGTACAAACTGTGTCACAGTTAACAATTACTCATTCTGAAAAAATATAAAAATATCAATTACTGAAGATATTGGAAAGACACAAAATGACACAGTGAAGGCAGAGACTGAGAGGCAGTGATATTCTGAAGAAGGAAATAATAACTGACGAGTCTTCTTCTTGCAACTGTTCTGTTGTTACTGTTTGTTTGTTTTGCCAGATAGGAAGTCTCAGTCTGGCAATTAAAACTTGGATAAGAAGCAATAGTTTTTCAGACTCAAAGAGCCCAAAGACCTATTTTGGGGAGACCAAACAAAATAGGAGATAGCCAGAGAATTATATGTAAGATTTTATGCATAAATTCTATGTCTCTGAATTACCAGGTAAAGCAAAAGGAAATAAACAGACATTTTAGCTTCTGCCCACCACAAGGATGACAAAATTAGAATTCGATCCTAACCAAATTAACTGCCTACTCAAAGCAAAAGAATCAATGATCTTTGGAGGGATATAATTGGAGAATCCAGTGTCTCTAAAACATATTTTTCACAATGTTCAGTTTTATTAGGCATACAGACAAACTTACTAAACATACAAAGAAACATAACAGAAACTCTAGAGAAAAGACTTAATGGAATTTGGTTTCAAAATGACCCAAACATTGGAATTGGCAAACAGGGATTTTAAAGTAAATATTTTAATTATCATTCAAAATATGAAGAAAATATATGTGTAATAAATGAAAAGTGCTAAATAGAAACTATAAATAATAGCAAAGGGATTGGGGGCAGGAGGAGAAGGGGACGACAGAGGATGAGACGGCTGGATGGCATCACTGACTCGGTGCACGTGAGTCTGAGTGACCTCCGGGAGTTGGTGATGGACAGGGAGGCCTGGCGTGCTGCGGTTCATGGGGTCACAAAGAGTCAGACACGACTGAGCGACTGAACTGAACTGAACTGAAGACTGAAAAATATAATACCTGAAGAAAAAAATTAACTGGATGGGCTTAACAATTAGGAAATGACACAGGAAAAACCAATAAAGTTGTAAATAAATACAGTTATAAAGTCTGAAGAACAGGGAGAAAAAAGATTGGCCAGTGGGACAATATCAAACGTCCTAATATGTGTATAAGTTGAGCCCTAGAAACAATAGGGCATAAAGAAATATTTGAAGTAATAATAACTAAAAATTTCCTAAGTTTGGTGAGATAATTCTAGGTTCAAGAAGCTCAGCAAATTCAGTCAAGATACATAGAAAACCATAGTGAGGCCTATACGAGTAAAGAAAACCAAAGATTAAAAAAAAAGTTCTTGAAGCAGCCAGAGAAAATGACACGTTATATCCAGTGAAACAATAGTATAAGTAGCTGATAACTTCTCATCAGAAACTATGGAAGCCAAAAGGTGATGAATCAATTTGTTGAAGTGATAAAAACAAAAACAAACAAAAAAACCCCTTTCAAGTTAGAACTCTATATCTAATGAAAAGAATCTTCAAGAATGAAAACAAAATAAACCCATTTTCAATTAAATAAAAATAAAGAAAATTTACTGTCAGCAATCTGTACTACAAGATATGCTTTAAGGAGCTCTTCAGACTCAGGAAATTGATGCTAAGTACAAATTGACTCTTCAGGGAAAAAAATGAAGACCACGAGGAATAGGAAACATGTGAGTAAATAAAAAGCAAAAAATTACAATTTTGTACTATGAGATTTATAAAGCGTGTAGGTAATGAAGCTGAAATCCCAATACTTTGGCTACCTGATGCAAAGAACTGACTCATTGGAAAATACCCTGATGCTGGGAAAGATTGAAGGTGAAAGGAGAAAGGGATGACAGAGGATGAGATGGTTGGATAGCATTCACCAACTCAATGGACAAGAATTGAGCAAACTCTAGGAGACAGTGGAGGACAGAGGAGTCTGGTGTGCTGCAGTCCACCAAAGTCTGCAGTCTGGTCGCAAAGAGCCAGACACGACTTGCAACTGAACAACAATAACAGTGGTATTTATGCCCACTATAGCATAAAGGATAGGAAACGTGGAACTATACAACTGCTAAGTTTGTACATTTACACGAAGTGATATGATATTAACTCTAAGTGGACTGTTAAAATTAAAAAATGTATAATCAGTCCTAAGAGCAACAGCTAAAAATTAATGCAAAGTGGTATAGCTACAAAGCCAATATGGACAGCCCCTGACTTACAATGCTTCAAGCTCTGATTTTGCAACCTTAAGATGTTGTGAAAGTGATATGCCTTCGGTAGAAACCATACTTCAAATTTTGAATTTTTATCTTTTCCCAGGCTAACAATATGTGGTATGATAGTCCCTTGTGATTCTGGGCAGCAGTGGCAACCCACAGCTCCCAGTCAGCCACATAATCATGGGGGTAAACAACCAATACACTTACAACCATTCTGTACCCATTGCTTTTCACTTTCATTATGGTATTTATTAAATTATATGAGATATTCACCAGTTAGTTGTAAAATTGGCTTTGCGTTAGATCATTTTGCCCAACTGTAGGATATTTAAGGTAGGCTAGGCTAGACTATTGTCACCATGTTTATTTAACTTATATGCAGAGTACATCATGAGAAATGCTGGACTGGAAGAAACACAAGTTGGAATCAAGATTGCCGGGAGAAATATCAATAACCTCAGATATGCAGATGACACCACTCTTATGGCAGAAAGTGAAGAGGGGCTAAAAAGCCTCTTGATGAAAGTGAAAATGGAGAGTGAAAAGGTTGGCTTAAAGCTCAACATTCAGAAAACGAAGAACATGGCATCTGGTCCCATCACTGCATGGGAAATAGATGGAGAAACAGTGGAAACAGTGTCAGACTTTGTTTTTCTGGGCTCCAAAATCACTGCAGATGGTGACTGCAGCCATGAAATTAAAAGACGCTTGCTCCTTGGAAGGAAAGTTATGACCAACCTAGATAGCATATTCAAAAGCAGAGACATTACTTTGCCAACAAAGGTTCGCCTAGTCAAGGCTGTGGTCTTTCCTGTGGTCATGTATGGATGTGAGAGCTGGACTGTGAAGAAGGCTGAGCGCCGAAGAATTGATGCTTTTGAACTGTGGTATTGGAGAAGACTCTTGAGAGTCCCTTGGACTGCAAGAAGATCCAACCAGTCCATTCTGAAGGAGATCAATCCTGGAATTTCTTTAGAAGGAATGATGCTAAAGCTGAAACTCCAGTATTTTGGCCACCTCATGCAAAGAGTTGACTCATTGGAGAAGACTCTGATGCTGGGAGGGATTGAGGGCAGGAGGAGAAGGGGACGACAGAGAATGAGATGGCTGGATGGCATCACTGACTCGATGGATGCGAGTCTGAGTGACCTCCGGGAGCTGGTGATGGACAGGGAGGCCTGGCGTGCTGTGGTTCATGGGGTCGCAAAGAGTCGGACACGACTGAGCGACTGATCTGATCTGATCTGATCTGAGGCTAGACTACGGAGAAGGAAATGGCAAGCCACTCCAGTACTCTTGCCTAGAAAATCCCATGAATGGAGGAGCCTGGAAGACTGCAGTCCATGGGGTTGCTACGAGTCGGCCACAACTGAATGACTTCACTTTCACTTTTCACTTTCACGCAATGGAGAAGGAAATGGCAACCCACTCCAGTGTTCTTGCCTGGAGAATCCCAGGGACGGGGGAGCCTGGTGGGCTGCTGTCTATGGGGTCGCACAGAGTTGGACACGACTGAAGCGACTTAGCAGCAGCAGCAGCAGCAGGCTAGGCTAGCCTGAGCCACCAGGGCTTCCCTGGTGGTTCAGATGATAAAGAATCCACCTGCAATGCAGGAGACTTGGGTTCAAACCCCTGGGTTGGGAAGATCTTCTGGAGAAGGGTAAGGCTACCCACTCGAGGATTCTGGCCTGGAGAATTCCATGGACAGAGGAGCCTAACAGGCCATACAGTCCACGGGGTCACAAGGAGTCGGACATGATTGAGCGACTTTCGCTTCACTTCACTTCAGGCTAAGCTATGATGTTTGGTAGGTTAAGTGTATTAACTGCATTTTGGAAAATATTTTAATATTTCAACTTAAGATGAGTTTAACAGGACATAACCCCACTGTAATTCAAAGAAGATCTGTAGATGAATTAAAATGAATTCTAAAACAATATGAAGTTAGCCTAAAACAAAGCAGGAAATATTATTTCCTCCCTGCTGAGTTCATTCACTTCTATTAACTGTACTGCCACTTACAAGATGACAAAAACCAAGCATTTATCATCAATGAACATCTCTGTCCTAAGATCCAGATGGTAGAGCTAACACAGAGGTAAAAACGTAAAGCCTTTTTTTTCTAATTCAGGGTATTTGGAAACTGGAATTTTTTTATATGACAATCCAAATTTAAAGGTCTTCCTTATAAAAGTGAAAATCTGGAATATAGATCCTGAATTCCTATAACAGCATAATCAGAGTAAGTTGCATAGTGGCTCTGTTCCTTAGACTGGACATTTGCCATTCCCTACATACAGCATGACTGCTGAATGAAAAAAACAGATGAATGAATTATATCCTTAAACCCACTGTTATGAACACTATAAAGCTTATAATGCAATCTGTGTGATGCATTAGTATTTTTATCGACCGAAGTCACAACCACCTGAACTGAATTTGCAGTCAACCAGGTCCCTTTTCCCAAGGAAGTTCAACTTAAATAAGTCTTTCTATTTTGTATCTTCGTAGTTGACTTTCTGAATCTCAGTGCTGACTTCCCTTTTTATCCTTAGTCAATTTCACATCATCGGTTTTAGGCTCTCATCACAGCCAGTTGAGATACTCCAGAATCCTGATTCTGTCATCTACCAGAGGGACTTTCCTTCTCTGTTCCAGGCCATTTTAGAAATCAAACACTATGCCTTCTGGGTTTTTGAATTTAGGTGGAACTGATCTTTGGTGACAACTAAGTTGATGTATAATTAGTGTCATTTTTGAAATAATTGGACTTAGGAGCATCTCACAGATGACGTTCTATCTTTATCTGAAGCTAAATCAGTGTCTTGGAGAAGGCAATGGCACCCCACTCCAGTACTCTTTCCTGGAAAATCCCATGGATGGAGGAGCCTGGTGGGCTGTAGTCCATAGGGTCACTAAGAGTCGGAAACGACTGAGCAACTTCACTTTTCACTTTCATGCATTGGAGAATCCCAGGGACGGGGGAGCCTGGTGGGCTGCCATTTCTGGGGTCGCACAGAGTCGGACACTACTGAGGCAACTTAGCAGCAGCAGAAGCAAATCAATGTCTAGAGGCATGATTTTATGATTCATATTTTTATTAATGTTTGCTTGTTTACCATAGTAAGCTTTCCTCTTGACACATTTTTCAGTGTCAGGAACACAAAAAACATGAATTGATGGTGGGAGAAAGAGAACATTAGGCCGAACATGAAGGGGAGATTGAGGTACGGGCTGGGTTCTGATTAATGCTAGGAATGAGGCAGCCTCCGCGGAACTCTCTGATCCAGAGTTTCATTGCTTTTTGCCCCTGGGAATGTGAGAATCTGGGAATGGTTTGCAAATATTTTCATACCCCTCCCATCTTCGTCATCATAAAGAAGAGCATTCTTTTAGCTCTCTCTTCTTTTTACTGGCACCCTCTGAAAGAAAAACGCAAGACTTAATATACATCTGGGAAACAAAGGTTGCCACAGACACATTCAGACTGTTAAACAGTCTTTGGGAAAATGAACCATTTTGGTTTACATGTGTAAAGGTCTTGAATTTATGCCCTTTTATGGTGAGTAACACATTGCTTCTCTGCTATGCCTCAGGTTCTGAAATGAGGAAGAAAACACTTAATAATTTAGGAAAAACTGAAGATGACTCAAGCTAAGACTAGTCTTATCATTGTGAATCAATTATCTCCTGCAATAGACGGAAGAGCCAAGAGCCAGCCATCCTTCACTTTCCGTTGGTCCAAGAGGCTCTCGGGGTTAAGGCACAGCATCCATGAAGGAGGGCTTGTGTCCTGGCTTATATAAAAGAAACAAATAGAAACCAGTTGAGAGGTTTTAGAAATTATGTCTTTGATGTCTAGGAAAATCACCCCAAACAATCAAAATATTATATAACCTTTTTACTGAGATACAAAATCTACCACAGAAACCAGCCACTAAAACTCTAAGGACGCACCAATCATGGTGGAGATCTTTTAGGAAGAATACGATCAAGTGTGAGATAGAACAATAAAACAGCGTGGGTGTGTAACTCTTCTCATCTTCAAAGAACCTTACCAGATTTATCTAGTAAACGCCATCACTGAGATGGCAGGTGGTGCTCTTCACCTCAGTCTGCACATGAAAACCCCAGGGAAGGTGAGTGGGCCACCCCGGGACACTCAGTGGGTATCAGAACTGATACAATTTTGGGAGGCTAGACTTCTCACTATGAACTGAAAGAGACTGCCATGCTTTCTGAAAGCCCCAGTGTCCCAGTTTCCAGTCCAAAGGCCAACAGAGTAGAGGTTCAGGGGTGTTGATGATGAAGATGAAGTTTGAAGGTGGTCTCAAGAATTTCTGCTTGCTCAGAGAAGTTGGTCTTTTTATTTCGTTTAAACCTTCAACAGATCGGACAATGCCCACCCACATGTTAGAGAGTGATCTGCTTTTTCTTCATCAGTTTAAACACCGACCCCAACCAAGAAACACACTTCAAGTTGAAATATAAAATTTATCATAGTTACTATCATAAAATGGATAAGCAATTCCAAGAGAATAATTTCAATTTTTGAATAAGTTGGTATTACTCCTGAACAACTGCTTATTCAGAATATAAATCAAGTAATGCCTTTTGGTGGGCTTCCCTGGTAGCTCAGATGGTAAAGAATCTGCCTGCAATGCAAGAGATTTATGTTTGATGTCTGGGTCAGGAAGAGTCCACTGGAGAAGGGAATGGCTACACACTACAGTATTCTTACCTGGAGAATTTCATGCCTGAGAAATCCTGGCGGGTGGCAGTCACAAAGTGACTGAGAGGCTAACAGGTCCACTTTTCACTTTTTTCAATGCCTTTTTGTAGAGAGAAAGCTGGATTATGATCAAGGTTATTGTGTTACTACTATGGGTTATGATAGGGAATAGGAATTATGAAACAAAATTTGAGACACTCGTGTCATTCTGCAGAAGCTTCTGGGGTCGCTATGAGCCTGCTTGAGGTCTTTGTGCAAACGTATCTTATAATGACTGTTGGCAAGATGAAGAGCAGGTTGAATTTCGCCCTTTAACCATAGTACATGAGGTCTGGTTTTGTGTGGCCTGTATATGCCACCATACCGTCTATGAAATATGACCTTAGACCGTGTTGTAGTCCAAATCTGGTTATGCAATGTAGTCCAAATCTGGTAAGGATGCAATTTAATGATGTGCCACTTATGTCAGAAAAAAGTTGATTACACTGATCTACAGGCCAAATATAATAGTGTAAATGCAATGGAATCTGTCTTTTTAAAGTTAGACAGGAATTTGCTCTCTTTTTAAAGGTATACCGGACAGATAAGCCACCTTTCCTAGGAATCTATTGTAGGGTCTTCAACTAAAACACAAAAAAATTATTCCTTGTGTCAAAGCAAAGTCGATGGAATTTAAGTAAATTCATCGTTTCATTCTGTTATGAATGCAGGGAAACTTAATGTATGTTCTTCTGTTATTACAACATAATGACTTTTAAGAATGTGATGGATAATGGAATTCAGGGGTTAAGACTTAGAAGTAGACTATTTTTCCAGTTGAACATAAAGTGATTTTAAGTCCCGACAAGCAGAAGAGAGAGCTAGACAATTTGAAACTCACCTACAAGTGTTTCTCACAGCTTTCTGTTTCCCCGGCATCTTTCAGCCCATGGACCTTCACAATAAAAGCTATTTTCCCTTTCACAACCATTGCTGGGGTGTGGGAGTGGAAAGGGAAGAGCCGTGTCAGCCAGGGCCAAACCAGTCCTAGGGATCATGTGGTCAACCCTCACTTCCACCCACCAAAACCACCGCCAATAAAAATAATGACAACAGTACCTCCCACTTGGGTACCACATTTATTTTCAATAGGATTAATTCACACCCCCTTACTTAAAACTCTCATTTTATGTTTATGTGCCAATAAAACAAAGCAAGGCAAAACACACACACACAGTGTGAGGTCATCATCATGTAAAGGGGATTGTGGCTAAAAGAAGAGATTTAGTAATTTGCATACAGACACATCTCATATGAGTGACAGAGTAGGATTGGAAAAAGAGACCCTCTTCCATATCCAGCAATCTTTCCAGATTCCACAGCATCAGTAAGATCTGTGATCTGTGGGGTGTCTCTGCCTCTCCCCCCACTTCCTGCTTACTCATCCTCCTCCATCAAGGCTGCAATTTAGTGCATTTTCCTCTGACCATCCCAGATGGCATGGGTTTATAGAGGAGAAACACATTATTTGGTTTCTCTTTCCAATCCATCCTGAAAAGCTGTACCACATACACCGAGGCAAAGAGCAAAACAATCCATTCCCTTTCCCACTCATCACACGTGGATCCTGTCTTCCCTTTTACCCACACAGCAAGGATGCACAAGAAATATGTAATCCACTGTGGCCCTTCATTTTATCTCATATGTGATGGTTTTAGTCACTAAGTCACGTCTAACTTTTGCAATCCTATGGGCTGTAGCCACCAGGCTTCTTTGTACCTATCTATATATTCCTGGGGCATCTCATGTTTATTTGGTTCAATGACAATCTTTTTTTTTTTTTTCTCTCTGTTTTTGTTTTGTTTTTCTGATGTTTCCACAACTTACCTATCTAATTGAAGGCTTTTTTTTTTTTTTTTTCCCCCAGAATTCCAAGACTGTCTGTGGGAAACTGAGGATGTATTCACACTTAACATACAATAACTGTACTCGGGTGTTAGAATTGTTGGACCAGTTCTTCTTAAACACTGTTAATCACATGGACCAAACATTCCACCCCAGCAGCAAAAGAGATGTCAAGTAGGTTCATGTATTTTAAAAGGCCAAAGAAGATCAGTTAATTTTTTTTTTTTCCTCTTTTAAGCATGCAGCCACAGTTATCTCAAGGAGTTCACAATTTTGATTTGAAACCGTATTTCCTTCTTGGAACACAAATCACACTGAAATATGGAGACCATTTTCCTGACTTGTCCTCTGTGCACAATACCCTACTTAATCCTGGGATGGATTGAAGACCTAACTAAATACCACCCCCCTCACCACCCCGTTCATACTGAATACACACCCTCCAAGCTCCCCAAACCAGTTAGGCATTATGGAGAGAGTTCTGCCATACAAATATTTTCCCAGTTGCTCTTTCTTGGCCACACCCACAAAACAAATGAAAATGTTCTAGAGCATACCGGGTGGTCAAATACAGCTCTGCTTCCAGCCTCTCCTGAGTCAGGCACACATTTGGCCTGAAGCTGTTTTGTTGTTTTGTACAAATGGAAGCCACTCAACTGCTTTCACACCTTATTTTAATGTCTTATTATTTCAAAGGGATCTCTGTTCTTTTTGACATTAATTACCCATCAAGTTCAAAGGCTTTCCTGATTGTGAAACTCCTTCTAAGGCCTCGCCAATTAATCCAGCTTGTTATTAAATTAGAAGTATATTCGTGACCTGTTTTAATGAAGGAAATTTTATTATTGCTTTCCTAATATCCTTAATTATCACCTTGAAATCACATTAATATTTTTCTAATCTTTATTAAGAAGCTATGGGCTCACTCACTATTAGGTGAGCATTTAATGTCTGCTCTAATCTGGTTCTAAATCATCTTTTCAACCTCAAGGTTAACCCCTTGATTTTTCACCACCCTTCTTCCGTAGTCCCTTCCCCCACTCAAAGCCTCAGGTCTGACCAAATACATTTACACTCTGATATCTGGAAATGACCTGCGCTTCTATCAGTCTCTGGGCCTTTACTCTGCTAGCAATAATGGTTTTCACAGAAACTGTCTCACCAAAGCTTCTTTCTCTACTTTCTTCCTACCCCATTCCTCTGAGGTCACCCGATCACTCTATTCTCAGATCACAAAACTACCGTGGCCTCTACCACACATGGCAGTTGCCACGAAGTCAGTTAAAACTTAGTATTTATCTCTAGATTTGGACTCCATTGCTAGATTGTAAACTTCAAGAAAGGGAGATTTGCTCTTCTGCAAATAGGAGAGCTGGACATGGAGTCTAAAGAACCGGCAAGCAGTAAGTAGTTGAAGCTATCTTTTCTTAGCTCTGTGCTCTTGTGTTATTCAACTTGTGTTCCTTCTGGTCTCAGTTGCTCACTCATAAACTGGAGAAAATGCTTGTCTGTTTACCTGACAGAAAAAAGCCCTGGGTCACCCCTGACTTGCCACTATCTCTCCCTCCTAAGTCCAATTCTCCCAGCTTCTCCTCTATAGTACATCGTGGATCAAACCACATTACTCCACCTTCAATATGCCCACTTTGGCCCAAGCCCCATCAAATGTCACCTGGATGGCTGCTATGGTTACCCTGCTTCTATCCTCCTGGCCTGGCCTGATGTTTTCTGAAGTCTCTTTCTACCTGATCTTTTAAAGCCTATGTCAGAGAGTGTCACTGCTCTGCTCAGAAATAGAAGCTCAGTCACAGATATAGAAAACAAACTTATGGTTACTGGGTGGAAAATAGGGGAAGGGATAAAATCAGGATATTGGGGCTGACATGTACATAAAATCACTGCAGATGGTGACTGCAGTCATGAAATTAAAAGACATTTATTTGCTCCTTGGAAGAAAAGCTCTGACAAACCTAGATAACATATTAAAAAGCAGAGACATTACTTTGCCAACAAAGGTCGGTCTAGTCAAAGCTATGGTTTTTCTAGGAGTCATGTATGGATGTGAGAGCTGGACCAGAAAGAACTGAGCACTGAAGAACTGATGCTTTTGAACTGTGGTGATGGAGAAGACTCTCGAGAGTCCTTTGGACAGCAAGGAAATCAGACCAGTTAATCCTAAAAGAAATCAGTCCTGAATATTCATTGGAAGGATTGATGCTGAATCTCCAAGAGTTTGGCCACCTGATGTGAAGAGCTGACTTATTTGAAAAGACCCTGAAGCTGGGAAGGGTTGAAGGCAAGAGGAGAAGGGGATGACAGAGGATGAGATGGTTGAATGGCATCACCGACTCAATGGACATGAGTTTGAGCAAGCTCTGGGAGTTGGTGATGGACAGGGAAGCCAGGCGTGCTGCAGTCCATGGGATCGCAAAGAGTCAGACATGACTGTGAGACTGAATTGAACTGATATATAAAACAAATAACTAATAAGGGCCTATTGAATAGCACAAGGACCTCTAGTCAATAGTCTATAGTGACCTATTTGAGTGCGTCCATGTGTGCGTGTTCAGTCATGTCCAACTGTGACTCCACAGACTGCAGCCCGCCAAGCTCCTCTATCCATGGAATTCTCCAGGCCAGAATACTGGAGTGAGTTGCCATTCCTTCACCAGGGGATCTTCCCGACCCAGGGACTGAACCTGAGTCTCTGGGGTCTCCTGCATTGGCATGGAGACTCTTTACCACAGCACCACTTGGGAACAGAAGCTAAAAAAGAGTGGGTGTATGTGTAAGTATGACTGATTCACTTTTCTGTACAGCAGAGACTAACAGAACCTTGAAAACCAACTATATTCCAATTAAAAAAATATTTAGCTTTAAGAAACAGTAGATAAATATGACTTAATTTTGGATTAAAAAAAAAAAAAAAAGAAAACTCACCAGCACCCTGGATCTCACTTGGAATGAAAGGCAAAGTTCTTATGAAGGCTCCTCTCAGCCTGCACCCTTCTGCTTTGCTCTTGACTTCTGCTCCTGCCTTTGCCTCGTTCCTGGTTCTGGAACATGCCAAGCAGGCTCCTACTCAGAGCTCAGGCTGCCTCTTCTTCCTCCTGGCGTGGCCCTTCTCACGTAGCTGAATGGATCCCTTCCTCACTTCTTTCAGGTCTCTGTGTCTTCAGGCCACTTTGTCAGAGAGGACTTCTCAGTGGACCTCTCCTTAAAAAGCACCCTCATCCATACCTGCTTTCTTTTTTAATTGCACATCGATTCCTTTTTAATTTTTAAGCATATTATTTTATTTCATTGAACCCTCACAGTAGCTTTTTGAGGTAGGTGTTGTTATCCCTATATTATAAGTCAAGAAATTGAGCTGAAGCAAAGAAGGAAACGGCACCCCACTCCAGTACTCTTGCATGGAAAATCCCATGGACAGAGGGGCCTGGTGGGCTGCAGTCCATGGGGTCGCAAAGAGTCGGACACGACTGAGTGACTTCACTCACTCACTCCAAGTGATGTAAGTTGCACTTTTAGTTACACAACTATAAGCAACAAAACTGCAGATAGAACCTTATTTTATCAGATTCTAGAATCTACACAAGAACAAATGAGACGCTTAGGTTTTTAAATTGGACTATAATTGCTTTGCAATGTTGTGTTAGTTTCTGCTGTACAACGAAGTGAACCAGCTGTGAAAGAAACTGAAAGTGACCTTGCTCAGTTGTGTCCGACTCTTTGTGACCCCACGGACTGTAGCCTACCAGGGTCCTCCATCCATGGGATTTTCCAGGCGAGAGTACTGGAGTGGATTGCCATTTCCTTCTCCAGGGGATCTTCCCGACCCAGGGATACAACTTGGGTCTCCTGCATTGCAGACAGACGCTTTACCGTCTGAGCCACCAAGGAAGCCCACCAGGGAATCAGCTATGCGTGTACATATATCGCCTTCCTGTTGAGCCTCCCTCCTGTTCCCTCATTCCATCCCTTCAGGTCATCACAGAACACCAGAGTTCAGCTATCAGTCGCACCCACTGCAGTGTGTATTTGTCAACGCTCCTCTCCCAGTTTGTCTCCCCTTCCCCTTCCGCTCCTGTGTCCACATGGCCATTGCTCTATTCCTGCCCAGCAAGCAGGCTCACCTGTCACATCTTTGTAGATTCCATTTGTTGTTGTTGTTGTTCAGTAACCAAGTCGTGTCCCGGACTCTTCGTGACCCCATGGACTGCAACACACCAGACTTCCTGGATTCTATACATATGAATTAATATGTGATAGTCTCTTTTCTTTTTAGCTTATTTCACTCTGCATGACAGACTCTAATTCCATCCACATCACTGGTCCCATATCTTATTTTACCCCTCTTCAGAACTTATGTCACTGATGACATGTATTTATGTGTTTGTGTATATTATCTCTGTGAATCCTCTATTAGAACATTAGCCTTGTTTTATTTACTGCGAAGGAAAGTTATGACCAACCTAGATAGCATATTGAAAAGCAGAGACATTGCTTTGCCAACAAAGGTTCGCCTAGTTAAGGCTATGGTCTTTCCTGTGGTCATGTATGGATGTGAGAGCTGGACTGTGAAGAAGGCTGAGCGCCGAAGAATTGATGCTTTTGAACTGTAGTGTTGGAGAAGCCTCTTGAGAGTGCCTTGGACTGCAAGGAGATCCAACCAGTCCATTCTGAAGGATATCAGCCCTGGGATTTCTTTGGAAGGAATGATGCTAAAGCTGAAACTCAAGTATTTTGGCCACCTCATGCAAAGAGTTGACTCATTGGAAAAGACTCTGATGCTGGGAGGCATTGGGGGCAGGAGGAGAAGGGGACGACAGGGGATGAGATGGCTGGATGGCATCACTGACTCGATGGATGTGAGTCTGAGTGACCTCCGAGAGTTGGTGATGGACAAGGAGGCCTGGCGTGCTGCGATTCATGGGGTCGCAAAGAGTTGGACATGACTGAGCGACTGATCTGATCTGATCTGATATATCCCCAGACCCTTGATGAGTACCTGGAACATAGTAGGGGCTCAAAAATGCCCATTAAGTAACTGAACAAATGAGTAAGTATAGGTGTGGCTAAAGTTTGGATCCTTGGCTCTCCATCTTGACTGCCCATTAAAATCCAGTGGGGAATTTTAAAGAATATCCATGTCCAGACCACACCCTAGGCCATTTAAATCAGAATTTCTTGGAGTGGTGCCCAAGGCCTGATACCTTTTAAACACTCCCTAGATGTTTCCACTGTATAAACAAGATTGAAAAACCACCATTCTGGAGCAGATAAAACAGTGTTTGTGTTCTAATGGTCTCTGTGTTCCTGGCTAGCTCCTCACCAGCTAAGCGCCTTGTACAATTCAATTACTTAATAAAGACTTCCTGAGTGGTGATTTAAGAAATGCCACATTTAGTGCCTAGAATAGTTTGTGCTCTGGGAAAATCTCAATACTATTTAGTTTGGTTGGATTTAGATCTGTATCTTGCTTAGAAAAAGACGACTGGAGAGTAGAAACACAAGCATGGAGTGGTTACTTCCTACCAACTACAATGCCAGTTACTAAACATACAGATCCCATTTAGTACTCATATAACCAGGATACTACTTTTGAAATGGTAAACCAATGTATTATTTTTATTCTTTGCAAATTGCTTTGACCTGTGGTTCCCCACAGGTTGAATCAGAGGCATTTGTTCCTTTAGGTGAAGTCAGATAGATACTGCCTAAACAAAGCTAATTTGTTCAGCTTGGTGGAGTAAAACTAGGTTTGTTGACTTCAGATGAGAAGTTTTGAAAGCTAGGTTTGTAGAGAGAAAAAAGAATTTGATAGATACCCAAAGTTTCCCTTTAACAGAAAAGAGAAAATGTCAGAATGACCAGCAGGTCCTCCAACTTTTTGTCTCAGGACCCCCTTGCAGTATTACAAATTAGTGTAACCACTCCCTTAAAGAGTTTTTGTTTGTTCATTTCAGCTCTTCCCATAGTTACCATACTTGTAAAATAACATTAAGACTTTTTGCAAATGTTTACTAAATCATTTAAAAAATAATAATGTTAAACCCATTGCATGTTAATGTAAATATTTTATGAAAATAATTAAATCATCTAAAACAAAAAAAGTGACTTTTAAAAAAATTTTTCTGTAAATCTCATTAATGTTTGTTTTAATAAGAGACAGTCATATTTTCATATCTACTTTTGTTTCACTTCATTGGTTTGGTTGGAAGATATAAAGGAAATCTAACTTTACACACATGCATAGTTCAAAAAGGCGAGAGTGTCTTAATCGCTATCCCAGATTATTGTAGAATTTTTCTTTGACACTACACCTGAACCCAACAAATGGCAGTTTCTTAAAGTTTAGATACATCATGGGATCTGAAACTATGTCAATAAATGTTCATTCTCTGACAAATTAAAATCAATTGATTTATCTTGGACTTTGACTAGATCTTTACTCATGAATGTTTTTGCAATATCATGCATTGGTCTTTTGGAAAATATTAATTCACTAAGCTATGTAGAGCTTCCAAATGTTGACATATTTCATGACTCAATATTTTTAAAATCACATTTGTTAAAATCACCACCCATTGCATCAGAAATGTCTTCAAGTATTGGGAAGCCAGTTCACAGTGTTGGGTATAAGATTTCTAAAATTCTAATTTTCACTTGAGAACTCAAATTTTATCACTGGCAATGAAAGCTCTCACTTTTAGTGAGAGGTTCACTTTGTTTTCAAGAAAACGTTGTTTAAGTATCCAAGTCTGAATAGCCAGAGTCTGTCTGTCAATCATTCTTTCAAGTAGAGGTGATGTTCCAAGAAAAAAAAAGAGTTCACAGTGTTCATAATTCAGTGCTGGTCCTTGAGTCAACCACTGGGGTCCAGTAAATAGCAGAAGTGCTTTATGTATACTTTCTGTCTTGTTCCATAAAATATTAAAAACATGTTGTACATATGTGCAACAAGGGTTGATATTTAATAGCATTACTAATTTTTTTTGCTTCATCAAGGGTATTCTTTAGCTAAATTGACTTTTTTTTTTTTTTTTTTATTGTGAGTGGGTGGCAGTGAAAACCACGATGAACACTAATAGTGTTTGATGCCTCTGACTTGATTATTGCTAAATGATAGCAATTTTACCCATGGCTGTTTTTTTGCAACATTAGTGAAAATGCCAACACACTTTAAAAAGGCAAATGATGTCTTAGTATTTACTAAAATAGTTCTGTGTTTCATGGAACCCCTGGAAGGATCTCAGAGCCCTCAGGAGTCCGTATACCATGCTTTGCCCTACAGTAATCAGAAAGATGTAAAGTAATAGAAGCTCCATTCCCAATAGCTTTCAGGAAGAAAGGAAAATCTCTGGTCCCTCTCTGTGGAACTAAAGGAGAACGGAAATGATTGGCAGGCAAGCCCACCTCTTTCAGCTTCTTAGGACAGAGACATGGCAGGGACATGGTGTTTGAAACAACCAGAAGTATGTTATTTCCCCAAGAAAGAAGTCTTGTTTCCACTTCCCCAACAATAACTCAGAAAAACATCAAACTCTCAAGAGAAGCCTGATATTTAACATAGCATGGGATCAAAATGGAGCTGCCCAAATGTGATTTAAAATGGCTCATGCATAACATCATGTTTAATGGTGAAAGATTGAGGGCTTTTCATCTAAGACTGGAATCAAGGATGTTCCCAGCAAGGATGTCTGTTATCAGCACTCTTATTCAACAGAATGAGAGAAGTTCTTGCCACTGCAATAAGGCAAGAACATTTTTTTTTAATTCATGCAGACTGGAAAGGAAGAAATAAAATGGTCCCTATTTGCAAAGGACATAGAAAAGCTCAAGGAATCTATAAAACAAAAAGAATTAATAAGGACTGAATTTTAAAAGGCTGCAGGATACATGATTGACTTACAAAAATTAATTACATATTCTATATTGTAAAAATGAGTTTATGGAAACAAATAGTAAAAACATAGTACCATTTATAACTGTGTCCAAGAAAATGACATACTTAGGTATAAACTTGAAAATTATGCATAGGATCTGAACGCTGAAAATTACAAAATGATGATTAAAGAAATCAGACAATACCTAAATTAATGGGGAGACAGAATATATCCACGGATGGGAAGATACAATGTGTATTAAAGATGCCAGTTCTCCTTAAATGTAGACAAGCTTATTCTAAAAATTATATGAAAAGCCATAGGCCCTACAATAGCTGAAAGAACCTTGACAGAAAAAAGTAAAGTGAGAGGAGAGAGTGCTTGATGGTAAGGCTTAATATAGACCTCCAGTAACCGAGACAATGTGGTCTCAAGACAGTGAGGACGGGAATATATATCAATGTTAACAGAGAAGGCAATGGCACCCCACTCCAGTACTCTTGGCTGGAAAATCCCATGGACGGAGGAGCCTGGTAGGCTGCAGTCCATGGGGTCGTGAAGAGTCAGACACGACTGAGCGACTTCACTTTCACTTTTAACTTTCATGCATCAGAAAAGGAAATGGCAACCCACTCCAGTGTTCTTGCCTGGAGAATCCCAGGGATGGGGGACCCTGGTGGGCTGCTGTCTATGGGGTCGCACAGAGTCGGACACGACTGAAGCAACTTAGCAGCAGTAGCAGCAGCGACTGAACAGAAAGACCAGAAATAAACCCACACAAAGTTGCCCAAATGTTTTTTAAGGAAGTGAATTCTCACTGTAATAAAGCACAAGAACTTGTTGTTGTTCAGTTGCTAAGTCGTGTCCGACTGTGAACTGCAGCACACCAGGCTTCCCTGTGCTTCGCTAACTGCCTGAGTTTGATCAGGATGTCCATTCTAAGCACTCTTATTCAACAGAATGTGAGAAGTTCTTGCCACTGCAATAAGGCAAGAACATTTTTTTTTAAATTCATGCAGACCGGAAAGGAAAAAATAAAATGTCACTATTTGCAAAGGACATAGAAAAGCTCAAGGAATCTATACAACAAAAAGAATGGACTCGTGTCCATTGAGTCAGTGATGCCATCCAACCATCTGATCCTCTATCACCTGCTTCTCCTCTTGCCCTCAATTTTTCCCAGCACAATAACTAATAACATAGTAAACTACATCAAGTATAATTCTGACCATGAGTGATTTTTTAAAATTGAGATGTAATTCAGTTCAGTTTAGTTGCTCAGTCATGTCCGACTCTGCGCGACCCCATGAACTGAGATGTAATTCCCACACCAAAAAATTCCCCTTTTAAAAGTATACAGTTCAGTTGTGTTTAGCATATTCATAAAGTTATGGAACTGTCACCAGCATCTAATTTCAAAACATTTCAATCACCCCCAAGGAAATCTCATATCCGTTATCCATTAGCACTAGTCTCGGTTTCCCTGCTCCATTGACCCCTGTCAACCACTAATTTACCTCCTCTCTCCAGATTTATCTCCTCTGAGCATTTCATACAAACAGAAATGTGTGATGAGTGGCTTTCTGTGTCAGTCTTATTTCATGGGCTGGAGAGAACCCAGGGGGCAAACCAAGGATCCAAAGTGGTTCTAGCACCCACCACTTCCACACTGATACCTCGATGATATCCAGCAGGGATTCTGATGCACCTTGGGGAGAAACCACAAGTTGAACTCAAATCCTCAAAAGACTGACCACTTACTCAGAAGTGATTGAGCTAATTTGAAAGAGTGTGTTTTAAACCAGAAGAGACTAAGCTACTCATACTGACTGACTTGAGTTTTCTTCTTCCCTTTTCTTGGGGGAATAGGGAAGCTCCAAAACAGAATGAGATCAGTTATGGAAAATAAGGAACATTCTCTCTCTTTTTTCCTGAAAATCTGAGTCATAGCATTTAAGCTCTAGTCTTCTCAGCTCTGAACAATTTCAGGTTCAAGAAGAATAAATTGAGGCTCAGAAATGCTTAGTGATTGCCTAATGTCACATGCCAGTTCAATCTCCTGCCAAATCCTGTACTCTTTCTGAGTAAAAGTCAGTCTTGCTAGCGAGATTAATATCACAGTTAAATGCTTTTCCTCTCACTAGAAAGGGTCATATCCTAGACCATCTCACTCAAAACATTGTCTAAAATATTTGTTCTTCAGTTGCTGAGTCGTATCTGACTCTACGATCCCATGAACTGCAGTGAAGGGCTTCCCCGTCCTTTACTATCTCCCAGAGTTTGCTCAAACTCTTATTCATTGAATTGGTGATGCCATCCAACCATCTCATCCTCTGTTGCTCCCTTCCCCTCTTGCCTTCAATCTCCTCTTGCACTACAGTGTTTGAGGATTTATAAAATAGAACAGGATGAAATTGAACTTTCTGATGTTCAGAATGGACTTCCTTGGTTGTTCAGATGGTAAAAAATTCACCTGCAGTGTAGGAGACCCAGGTTTGATCCCTGGGTCAGGAAAATCCCTTGGAGAAAGGAATGGCTACCCACTCCAGTATTCTTGCAGGAAGAACTTCTTGTAGAGAGGAACCTGGCAGGCAACAGTCCGTGGGGTTGCAAAGAGTCAGACATGACTGAGCAACTAACATTAATGTTCAGAAGGGTTTCCCAGGTGGCACAAGTGGTAAAGAGACTGCCTGCCAATGCAGGATATGTAAGATCCCTGGCCGAGAAGATCACTTGGAGGAGGGCTAGGCAACCCACTCCAGTATTCTTGCCTGGAGAATCCCATGGAAAGAGGAGCCTGGTGGGCTCCAGTCCATAGGACTGCAAGGAGTCAGACGCACTGAAGCAACTTAGCACACAAGCATGCATGCCATGTTCAGAAACTCTTTAAATACAAGCTCCCAAACCTGATTCCTACTCAGAACTGAGAGCGTATGTTTAAGACTTTTTAAAATAGTTAGAGAATTCTTTCTATAACTCTTATACATATTATGTTGAAAATTATAACTAGTAATCAATGAGCAGATTAGGTTTATGCCACTCAATAACCAGCTGTTGTTAAATGAGCATCTATTAGGTACCAGGCCCTGGACTGAGTGCTCTCCCTGTATTCTCTCATTTCATCTTTACAACTATCCCTTGATGGTTGCTGAGTAATAAAACGCAAAATATACCATGAGTCAGTGACAGCCTGATTCTAATCTCTTCTCCTGGCCTCCAAGTCCACGTTCTTAAATGATACACCATTCTGCCAACAGAATATTGAATCCTGCAAGTTCTGGTCTTACAATTTTTCAGGCCATAACATATGGAAAATATGAAGGGGTCACCACAGGAGGCTGATTTCATTGGCCAGATATTTTAGTCTCTTTCTTTGTTCTATTTTAAATGGAAAAGTAAAAAACTAGAATAAAATTCTTTCTTGATAATTCAAAGGGTGTGCTATAATTTATCATAAAATAGCTAAAAAAAGAAGTAAATGAGTGAGGAGAGAAAAGGAGCAAAAAACCATGTGGGTATGCATGCTAATGCACATCAGATCAGATCAGATCAGTTGCTCAGTCGTGTCCAACTCTTTGCAACCCCATGAATCACAGCACGCCAGGCCTCCCTGTCCATCACCAACTCCCGGAGTTTACTGAGACTCACATCCATCGAGTCAGTGATGCCATCCAACCACCTCATCCTCTGTTGTCCCCTTCTCCTCTTGCCCCCAATCCCTCTCAGCATCAGATCAGATCAGATCAGTCGCTCAGTCGTGTCTGACTCTTTGAGACCCCATGAATTGCAATACACCAGGCCTCCCTGTCCATCACCAACTCCCGGAGTTCACTTAGACTCACATCCATCAAGTCAGTGATGCCATCCAGCCATCTCATCCCCTGTCGTCCCCTTCTCCTCTTGCCCTCAATCCCTCCCAGCATCAGAGTCTTCTCCAATGAGTCAACTCTTCGCATGAGGTGGCCAAAGTACTGGAGTTTCAGCTTTAGCATCATTCCTTCCAAAGAAATCCCAGGGCTGATCTCCTTCAGAATGGACTGGTTGGATCTCCTTGTAGTCCAAGGCACTCTCAAGAATCTTCTCCAACACCACAGTTCAAAAGCATCAATCCTTTGGCACTCAGCCTTCTTCACAGTCCAGCTCTCACATCCATATATGACCACAGGAAAAACCATAGCCTTGACTAGGCAAACCTTTGTTGGCAAAGTAATGTCTCTGCTTTTGAATATGCTATCTAGGTTGGTCATAACTTTCCTTCCAAGGAGTAAGCGTCTTTTAATTTCATGGCTGCAGTCACCATCTGTAGTGATTTTGGAGCCCAGAAAAAGAAAGTCTGACACTGTTTCCACTGTTTCCCCATCTATTTCCCATGAAGTGATGGGACCAGATGCCATGATCTTTGTTTTCTGAATGTTAAGCTTTAAGCCAACTTTTTCACTTTCCTCTTTCACTTTCATCAAGAGGCTTTTTAGTTCCTCTTCACTTTCTGCCATAAGGGCTAATGCCGAAGTTCCCTCAAAATACTGAGATTTTATTTTGAATAAATAATTTTTGTGATCAAAGCTTTCAATATGTATATTATCAAAGAAATTTTAAGCCATATTTGTGGGGGTATTTGAACTTATACTACAAACTAAATGTAAGTGACACAGGACGTTATGGGTTGAATGGTTGAAATGTATCCCCTCCAAATCAGTCCATCCTAAAGAAAATCAACCCTGAATATTCACTGGAAGGACTGATACTGAAGCTGAAGCACCAATACTTTGCCCATGTAGTGTGAAGAGCTGACTCATTGGAAAAGATCCTGATGCTGGGAAAGATTGAGCGCAGGAGGAGAAGGGGGCGACAGAGGATGAAATGATTAGTTGGCATCACCGATTCAATGGACATGAATCTGAGCAAGCTCCAGGAGATAGTGGAGGACAGAGGAGCCTGGTGTGCTGCAGTCCATGGGGTCTCAAAGAGTCGGACATAGTGACTGAACAGCAACAACAACAAAAGGTATGTCGCAGTCGTAATGTCTGGAATGGGTGAACATGACCTTATTTGGAAATAAGGTCTTCACAGATGTAATCAAGTTAAGATGAGGTCATTAGAGTGGGCCCCAATTCAAATATGACTGGTGTCCTTTTAAGAACAGGAGAGTCTGGACACATGCATACAGGGAGAACTCCACGTGAGGACACCGGCTGAGACTTGAGTGATGCGGCTGCAAGATTAGAAACTCCAGGGGGTGTCATCAAAGCCAGAGGCTGAAAAAGGCAAGGAAAGAACTCAGCTGGAGTCCCAGAGGTCTGTTGACATCTTGGTTTTGGATTTCTGATGTCTAGAAGTGTGAGAGAGTCTAGCTCTGTTGTTCTGAGCCACCTGGCTTGTGATGGTCTATTTTGTTATGACGACCTCAAGCAACTAATTGGGCAGAAAAGGGAGGGTGCCATTTGAAGAAAAGGATGATTCTGTCCTCTTGGAAAAGGGAAGAGAAATAGCAATGACATGGGAAAGAGGTGACGTGTTCTGGAAAAAGAGGAAGTTTTGACGCACCTACTTTCGTGTTTTGATTTTCTTAGAATTCAAAATACACAGAAAAAAATAATTTAAGTAAATAGGGTGTCACAGACATCATCAAGGAAAACCACCTATAAATCTTGCAGTACAGATGCATACGCCTTAATCAAAATGGATAGTATAATTCACAAAGTGGCGCCAACCACATATCTCCATTACTGAAAAGAAGATACATAATGTGTGTGTGTGTGTGTGTGTGATGCAGTGTACTTGAAAGTATTGAGCCTCACTCAGAAAGAACACTTTTTAGGGACTTTCTTATTAGATTTTTTTCCCCACTCAGGGTCTCACAGTTTACGAAATCACCCTTTATTTAGGTGTTGATCAATAGCTCTCAGAGTTCCTTAATTCAGAAATCTGTGATCACAGAAGAATTGGATCATTGTCACGGGATGCCCCACAGGAGCGAAGTATATGCTATTCACCACACGGATTAACATAAAATGATCTGTAGAGGGCACAGGGCAGCTTCTGGGATGAGTCACCTTTTTGTTCCCATCAAGGGGCGGGAGAGACGCCTTCCAAGGGTGACCGCAGAACTGTGTTGGAGGAGGGCTGGTCTGAGGCCTCTGCTGCTCATTGCCCCGTGTCCTCAGGCTAGACAGTTGATTTATGTTCCTCTCAGGATCCTGGAACCTGGCCTGGCCTTTGCTTCCACCCAAGCTCAAAGACTCTCCTGTTCTAATCCCAGGAGTGACCAGAGCCCTCTAACTGGAGCGAACTTGGCCTGAATACCCTGAGACGCTGGTTGTTTTCTTTGCCTGCTCTGTCAACGTAAGGGTCACTTTAGTATTCCCATTTTGGAGAGACACATGGCATAAACGGTAAGCAGATGCGGCCTTCACCCTCTTCTTTCTGTGGTTCGATGCCTAATGTCAAGCTCTAGTCGTGACATTTAATAGCTGCCTGACACAGGATATCTTCCTTAACCCCAGGCTAAGGCTCGTCACCTGTCAAATGGACATGTGAATATCTCAGAACTTTAGTAAGCCTTGAATGAGGCCATTTTTAAAAGTGGATTTCTTTTAGGAATCCCCTGACAGCCCAGTGATTACAACTGTGCACTTTCACTACAGGAGGCGTGGGTTCCATCCCTGGTGAGGGAACTAAGATCCCAAATGCTGCATGGCACAGCCAAAAATAATTTTTTAAATTTATTATTATTATTATTGTAAGAATGAGAAAATTATTTGTTCTAGCATTTTTAGAAGGAAGGGATGGTGAGGCTGGCTATACCCAGAGAAGTGAAGAAATATCTCAAATTGGAAGTGAGATCCCAGGACCTTCTTAGAATGAGTACCATGAGGTTTATTCAGGTCCCCTTTCAGATGGGCTTCCCTGGTGGCTCAGATGGTAAATAATCTTCCTAAAATGCAGGAGACCTGGGTTCTATCCCCTGGAGAAGGGGATGGCAACCCTCTCTAGTATTCTTGCCTGGAGAAATCCACGGACAAGGAGCCTGGGGAGGCTTCAGTCCATGGGGTCACAAAGAGTCAGACATGACTGAGCAACTCACACTTTCACTTCCTTTCAGAAGACACAGGTTCATGGCATCACAAGGGGATGGTCACGCCTGTTCTCCTCTGTTGTCATCTTTCTTTCCTCTCTCCCTCTCCCCCAACACACACCCCTGGCCGAGCACCTCCATTCCCAGGGTGAACAGACCTCTTTAATGGTGAAGGCTCTCAGCTGAGCTCCAGGCTAATGTATCCAACTCCTCCTCCACTTGGAGCATAGATGTCTCAAGTTTAAATAGTTCAAAGTGACTCTATGGCTTCCTGCCTGCCCCCACCGCCATCTCTCCTTGTTTTCCACATTTCAGAATATGGTGCTCTGGGCCACCCAAGCCAAGCCAGCCAGACCCATTACCTCACACTCAAACACCAGCTAGTTCTGTTGATGCCAAGTCAAGATTTCCAACACAAACCTGCCACTTCCCCTTCCCCACAAGACTCTCATCTCCCACCACAAATCTCTTTATTCTTCACTCCTGGCCTCCCACCCATGCTGCACCTACAGTCAAAAGGATGGCTTCTCAATCTACAAATGAGCTCATTTCATTTTCCTACTTATTATCCTCTGATGATAGTTTCTTAGTGAACTTAGCGTAAAACCTAAACTTCCTACAGCTTCCAAGGCTCTGAGTGGCCTGCTCCCTGCCTGCTTCTCCGCCTCACTTCAGGCCACTTTCTGCACGTTAGTTTTGAGCTGTGCTTCATGCTCAGTGCATCCTGCCTCAGGGCCTTTGCACATGCTGTGCCCTCTGCCAGACAGCTCTCACAACTGATTTTCCAGAACAAGCTCCTTTGCATCCCATAGGTCTCAGGGAAAATGGCACCACCACAGAGATGCCTACAGACCACTCTAAAAGCAGATCACTGTTCTGCAGTGTTCTGCCATTTCAGCTCTATGATTGTCTTCTTCAGAAAGCATGGTGTGTGATTATTTTTGTTTGTTTTGTTTTGTACTGCAGTATAACATATACTCAAGTGCACTGATTATAAATATACAGCTTGATGGATTTTTACATATCTATATTTGTGCTACCACCAGACATATCACGAAATAAAACATGACAAAATCCCATATTTCCCTGCATCCTTCCTAAGTCAGTCTCCACAACATCTTCCTTTCCTATTTCCGGCTGGGAGAACCATTCTGACTTCTCTCAGCCACTGATTAGCTTTGCCTGTTCTTGAACTTCATGGAATCTTAATCACATGTCATGCATACTCTGTTGTGTGTGACTCCTTTCACTTAACAGAATGCTGTAAAATTCATCCTGCAGTCATGTCTAAAGTAATGTGTTCTCTTTCCTTATGACTGTAATTTTCCATTTTGTGATTATTACACAGCTCAAGTTCCAGGCTGTTCTACTTTTGGTGGACATTTGGACTGTTCCAGTTTATGACTATTCTGAATCAAATTGTATATGTTTTTTGGTAGACTTCAGAACCTATCTTGTGGTTAAGTATATATCTAAATATGAAGTTGCTGGATCAGAGTGTGGACATATATTCTACTCTCACAGATTAAAGCAATAGTTTGATTTTGATTTTTGTCTTCCCTAGTAGAATTAAACCTGGCTTGAAAGTGAGAAGTGTTAATCCCTCAGTCATATCTTATTCTTGTGACCCCATGGACTGTAGCCCACCAGGCTCCTCTGTCCATGGAATTCTCCAGGCAAGAATACCGGAGGGGGTAGCATTGCAGGTGGATTCTTTACTGTCTGAGCCAGGCTTGAAACTCAACATTAAAAAAAACTAAGATTATGGCATCTGGTACCATCACTTCATGGCAAATGGAAGGGGAAAAAGTGGAAACAGTGACATACTTCTATATTCTTGAGCTCCACAATCACTGCAGACAGTGACTACAGCCATGGAATTAAAAGACACTCCTTGGAAAGAAGTCTATGACAAACATAGACAGTGTATTAAAAATCAGAGACATCACTTTGCCAACAAAGGTCCGTATAGTCAAAGCTATAGTTTTTCCAGTAGTCGTGTATGGATGTGAGAGTTGGGCCACAAAGAAGGCTGAGTGCTGAAAAATTGATGCTTTATAATGGTGGTGCTGGGGAAGACTCTTCAGAGTCCCTTGGACTGCAGGGAAGTCAAACAATTCAATTCTAAAGGAATTAATCCTGAATATTTATTGGAATGAATGATGCTTAAGCTGAAGCTCCAATATTTTGGCTGCCTGATACAAAGAGCTGACTCACTGGAAAAGACCTGATGCTGGGAAATATTGAAGGCAAAAGGAGAAGGCAGAAACAGAAGATGAGATAGTTAGATAGTATCACTGATTCAATGGACATGAATTTGAGCCAACTCTGGGAGATAGTGGAGGATGGAGGAGCCTGGCATGCTGCAGTCCTTGGGCCCAGAGAAAGTCGGATACAACTTAGTGACTGAACAACAGTTAGTAGAATTAAGCTCTGTGAAGATAAGGACCTGTGTATCTTGCCTCCTTTTAAATTCGTAACATTCAGCACAGAGCCTGGCACATTTTTAGGTACTCAGATAACTGTTGAACTAACAGGTGTTAGGTTCTATTCCTTCAGTCTCTGATTCTTCATTTTACTTACAGTTTCACTTCCTTGCATCACCAGCTTGTCGTGTCTCTTCTTGGTATCTTTTAAGCATCAGCTCTCACTGGCGCCATATTTCCTTTGTGATGTGAAAAGTCCAAGGACAGCCTGAGGAAGCAGTCTACCCTTTCCAGTCAGCCCCAGAGTGGTGTGAGAAGACTCTCACTGGTCCCCTGGGCTTGTGACCACCCTGGGCCAATCAAGTGTGGCTGAGGGTCAGAGTCACGTCACCAGCCTGTGCCCACCTCTATGGAAGGATTGCATCCATAACAGAAATTGTGACACTTCTCCTGACCAGCATATGTATGTAGTTGGCCCCATCCCTGACATAAAGTTGGTGCTCAGCAAATAAATGACTATTATGTGTTACCCTTGTTACTACGACTCTGTCAGTACTAAGGGCTTCCCTTGTAGCTCAGTTGGGAAAGATTCTGCCTGCAATGCAGGAGACCTGGGTTCGATTCTTGGGTTGGGAAGACCACCTGGAGAAGGAAATGGCAACCCACTCCAGTATTATTGCCTGGAAAATCTCATGGATGGAGGAGCCTGGCAGGCTACAGTCCATGAGGTCGCAAGAGTCAGACATGACTTAGTGACTAAACCACCACCACCATCAGTACTATAGTTCATAATTGAGTCTCCCCATCTTACACCATCAAATATTCCTTAAAGATGTAACCATAGTTTTAGAACATCAATCTCAATTTCTGCATAATGTTTTCTGTGAATTAGAAAATACAAAATTCTTAATAAAAGGACACAGCCTCTTTATGCAGCAGACAATAAGGAATCATTCAAAGGGTATATTTGTTCTAATTTCCTTTAGGAAAGGGGTAGGGACATTCATGTTAAAAGGCATCACTTTGTACCTGAATACCCATCTGTAATGGAAAGGCTCTTAGGGTGGACCCCATAATCCTTGCTTTATGGTATTCATAGCCTGGTTTGATTCTCTCATCTCGAGTGTGGCCAGGACATGTGACTTGCTGCTAATCAATAGACTGTGCTAAAGGTGACAGGGTATATGGCATTGGGATTGTGTATGTAGTTAACATGATTGCACTACAAAAACTTGTATCATCCATCTTGATAGAGTCTCTCTATTCCATGCGGGCTTTTAAGAAGTAAATGATCGTGTTGGGGGACTCCACACAGCAGGAAATGAGGGGCAGTCTCCAGGAGCTGAAGGCAGTCTCTAACCTGCAATGGCTTCCAACTGAGAGCCTCAATGAAACAAGCTCTTGAGTCCTACAATTACAGGGAACTCAATTGCATCAAGAACGGTGTGAGCGTGGAATTGAATCCTTCCCCAGTCAAACCTCAGATGAGACCGAAGCCCCAGTCAACACTTTCATGGTAGCTTTGAGACCCTGAAGCAAACAACATTGGAAAAATATGCCCAGGATCCTGACCCGCAGAGACTGTGATGAAAAATGTGTGTTTTTTAAGCCATTAAGTTGTAATATTGTTTCATAGCAGTAGAGTTCTATATAGCATCCACTGTGTCATTTGTTTAACTAGCATCTATTATGAGCATGCTGCCGAACATGACATTGCAGTTGGATAGAAGATAGCTTATTTAATTATCATTGAACTCAAATAGCAGAGAAAGTGATGGCACCCCACTCCAGTACTCTTGCCTGGAAAATCCCATGGATGGAGGAGCCTGGTGGGCTGCAGTCCATGGGGTCGCCGAGGGTCAGGCACAACTGAGTGACTTCACTTTCACTTTTCACTTTCATGCATTGGAGAAGGAAATGGCAACCCACTCCAGTGTTCTTGCCTGGAGAATCCCAGGGATGGGGGAGCCTGGTGGGCTGCCGTCTATGGGGTCGCACAGAGTCGGACATGACTGAAGTGACTTAGCAGCAGCAGCAGAACCCAAATAGAACCAGCTTGAAAGTCACCCCCCCCGATTCTATATTTTGTTGTTTCAGAGGCATCAAAACAGTGACACAGAGACACTGTATCTGGATAGCACAGCACTGCTATTATTTTTCTCATTCAATGTTGTTCGCATAAACACTTTTCCTTTAGGTAAGATTAAATGTCCATGGTAAACAAACTTTTTTAGTATCATCATTCCACTTAATTGAACTATCATGTTTTAATAAAATTATTGATGTCTTAAAGTTTCTGAAAAAAGTTTGAAAAATATCATTATTGCAGAAGAAAGAGCATAGGGACAAACCAGGCTAGCTAAGCACATGCAGCTACAATAAGTTATTATCATTGAGTCTGGGATCAATGTTGTAGTCAGGAGATATGGTATTGGGGTGAGTGGGAGGGAGGCTCAGGAGAGCGGGGATATATGTATTCTTATGGCTGATTCACATTGTCATATGGCAGCAAAACCAACACAACATTGTGAAGCAATTATCCTCCAATTAAAAATAAATAATGACCTTTTTACAGTATGAACTGTTTTAGATACAAATATTAAATTAATATTTCTGGTTATATATATATTATATGTGGTTAAATTATCCTGCATTTCGGTGGTTAAATAATTGGAACTGTCTTGGTTTTAGTAACTGTGAATTTTGTGGTTAAATTATGTTGTCTAATTTTATTTTAACAGCTATGTATATGTATGTGTGTGTGTGTGTACATTTGTAGGTGATTTTCACACAAGTTATAGGTCATTGTAACTAAGCCACAGAAATCTATGAAACTAGCCTATATATGAGAATCATATAAATCACTTTCACTTCAGGTTTAAATTTTGTCCTGTAAGTCTTAGCCATTAGTAGGAACTTGAAATTGCTCCCAAGGCTTATAAACAGAGCAAATTCTTCTTATCACTTTTTAGGGATACAATTACCATAATGGAACTGTATTATGTAATTGTAGAATGGAACTTCCATCCTTTATATAAAGTGTAAAATGTACTTCTTCTGTTTGAAAATGTAATTCTGATGTTTTAGTTCACCCATAGGAACAAATTTTTCTAGGAAACTGACAACCGCAATTTCATTATCTTGAACATTTTTTCCAAATCTCAATCTTTTTTATCAGATTTTAAATTACTGTTTATGTTGTTTTTATGCTCTCTGATGGTATGTTTCTGAGTTTTTACTTACACGAAAGTGTGTTTTCTCCAAAAACAAAACCATACAAAAGCCATATATTTGTATCAGAAAAAGCAGGTTAATATAACTAGTATGTCGGTGGACAGGTAATGAGATTACAAGGACTTTACAACCAAATGTTGCTATTTTGACATTGAATCTACTATAATCATGTATTGTTTATTTTTTAATTATATCTGTCAGCCAAACAGATGCTCTACTGTACTTCAATTGAAATAAAAAAATGGTATCATGTTAATTCAAAATCTATCCATGCATGTTTCTACATTTTTATTTCTCTTCATAGATTTATTAGTATGGTGTTCAAAAGACAACAAAACTATTTTTCAAGATTATTTAACGTTGATGAGGGATTAATCACATACTCTACAGGTGAAAGCATAAACTGAAACCAATCTATTTAATAAACAATTTAACAGTAACTATTAAGAGCATAAAATAGTTGATCCTTTGACTCAATAGTTTCTTCCAGGAATTTATAATATGGATTTAATCAGAGATATGCATAGGACATATTCAAAATTATTCACCACAGAGTACTTTATTTTATTATAAAAGTAGAAGTTGAATAATATTTCATCTTGTATATGTGCCACATAATTTTTATCTATTCATCTGTTAATGGGCATTTGGGTTGCTTCCATATCTTGGCTGTTATGAATATTAATATAGTAGATCTATTTTTAATTTTTTTGTGGGACCTCCAGATTATTTTCCATAGTGATTGGACAAACTTACCTTCCCATCTATAATGGGTTCCCTTTTCACCACATCCTCAGCAGCACCTGTTATCTCTTGTCTTCTTGATGATAGCCATTTTAACAGGTGGGAGGTGATCACTTACTGTGGTTTTGATTTGCGTTTTCCAGTTGATTAGTGATGTTGAGCATCATTTTTGTGTTGGCCATTCCAATGTTCTTTTTGGATAGATGTCTGTTTGGTTCTTCCAGCATGAGAAAGGGAGATCTGTGACCTTTCTCATGGATGGACAGAACTTGAGCACACTATGCTCAGTGAGATAAGTCAGAGAAAGACAAATACTGTGAGATATCATTTATATGTGGGATCTGAAAAAGTTTAACCTGTAAAAGAACAGAGTAAAACAGTGTAAATGGTGTAAAATGGTGGTTACCAGGGAATGAAGGGATAAGGGTGATAGTATTTAAGGATACAAACACATCAGATCAGATCAGTCGCTCAGTCGTGTCCGACTCTTTGCGACTCCATGAACTGCAGCACGCCAGGCCTCCCTGTCCACCACCAGCTCCCGGAGGTCACCCAGACTCACACCCATCAAGTCAGTGATGCCATCTAGCCATCTAATCCTCTGTCGTCCCCTTCTCCTCCTGCCCTCAATCCCTCCCAGCATCAGAGTCTTCTCCAATGAGTCAACTCTTCGCATGAGGTGGCCAAAATACTGGAGTTTCAGCTTGAGCATCATTCCTTCCAAAGAAATTCCAGGATTGATCTCCTTCAGAATGGACTGGTTGGATCTTCTTGCAGTCCAAGGGACTCTCAAGAGTCTTCTCCAACACCACAGTTCAAAAGCATCAATTCTTCGGCGCTCAGCCTTCTTCACACTCCAGCTCTCACATCCATACATGACCACAGGAAAGACCATACCCTTGACTAGGCGAACCTTTGTTGGTAAAGTAATGTCTCTGCTTTTGAATATGCTGTCTAGGTTGGTCATAACTTTCCTTCCAAGGAGTAAGCGTCTTTTAATTTCATGGCTACAGTCACCATCTGCAGTGATTTTGGAGCCCAGAAAAATAAAGTCTGACACTGTTTCCACTGTTTCCCCATCTATTTCCCATGTAGTGATGGGACCAGATGCCATGATCTTCGTTTTCTGAATGTTGAGCTTTAAGCCAACCTTTTCACTCTCCACTTTCACTTTCATCAAGAGGCTTTTTAGCCCCTCTTCACTTTCTGCCATAACGGTGGTGTCATCTGCATATCTGAGGTTATTGATATTTCTCCCGGCAATCTTGATTCCAACTTGTGTTTCTTCCAGTCCAGCATTTCTCATGATGTACTCTGCATAGAAGTTAAATAAACATGGTGACAATATGCAGCCTTGACGTACTCTTTTTCCTATTTGGAACCAGTCTGTTGTTCCATGACCAGTTCTAACTGTTGCTTCCTGATCTGCATACAGATTTCTTAAGAGGCAGATCAGGTGGTCTGGTATTCCCATCTCTTTCAGAATTTTCCATAGTTTATTGTGATCTACACAGTCAAAGGCTTTGGCATAGTCAATAAAGCAGAAATCGATGTTTTTCTGGAACTCTCTTGCTTTTTCCATGATCCAGTGGATGTTGGCAATTTGATCTCTGGTTCCTCTGCCTTTTCTAAAACCAGCTTGCACATCAGGAAGTTCACGGTTCACATATTGCTGAAGCCTGGCTTGGAGAATTTTGAGCATTACTTTACTAGCGTGTGAGATGAGTGCAATTGTGCGGTAGTTTGAGCATTCTTTGGCATTGCCTTTCTTTGGGATTGGGGTACAAACACATAGTGGGTAGCAAATAAGTATAGACATTTAATGCACAGTATACTGTATATAAGCAATATAATATTGTACTATAATTATGTAATATGATAAATATCTCTACATCTGCAATCATATTACAGTACATAAAACTTCAAAGTAACACACTGTACACATTAACTTATACAATGCTGCATGCAAAATTTATTCAATTTTTTAAATTGTCAATTTAAAAAAAAGTAGGAATTATGTTGATGTATGGCAAAACCAATATAATAAAAAAAGAAAATTTAAAAAATAAAAATAAAAAAAGTAGAATTTGATAACCTAAGGATATATCTGTTATAGAAAATAAATAAAGTGTGGAATCTCCATATGGTAGAATATTATGGAATTACTAAACAAAGATTCTTTAAAATTATATAATGACATAAGCTGTTTTAATGTTGAAAGAGCAGAATACAAAGCTAGACTATTGAAATAGATACCTATAGAATAAATGTGGAAAGGAAAAGCAGTAATATGTTAATATTGTTTCTGATGGAAATATCATGGATAATGAAAAATGATGGATACCTAATTTTACCTCCTATCAAGTTTGTGCCTCAGCTCTTCAGTAAACCTTAATATCACCTTAGCCCATTTGTAGATTTACTGTGAAGAATTAGGATATGGACAGTGTCTATATCCAGGATAAATAAAAGGCAGAACAGCCTTCTCTGAGCTGCACTCTTCCTGAAGTTTGTGGTAGAATAATTTTTTAGACTAATCTACAAATTCAAATTCATAATTCATTATTAATTAATGCTACTTATCAATACTGGGAGAGGATTATTTGATATTGCAATACTAGGCTTCATAATCATACAAAATTTTTTTTTTAATTTTGGAGATTTGAATATAATTAAAGCTACTGTGAATAGCAGTGAGGACCCTGGAGGCAGAAGATTAAGGAACAAATCAATAGCTAAATAGTTCTTACCTGGATATGACTTGGAATTTACAGATGAAAGGGAGAAAGAAGAGAGGAGAGTAGAAAGGGAAAGATGGGGAATGTGAAGAGTATCCCCAAATTCCTGAAGGACTTTTATGAACAAGAATCTCATCTTTAATTTTAAGTACTTTTGTTGTTGACTCATTCAGTCACGTCCAACTCTTTGTGACCCCATGGACTACAGTATACCAGGTTTCCCTGTACTTCACCATCTCCTGAGACTTGCTCAAACTCATGTCCATCGAGTCGGTGATGTCATCCAACCATCTCAGCCTCTGTCGTCCCCTTCTCCTCCTGCCTTCAATCTTTCCCAGCATCAGGGTCTTTTCTAGTGAGTCATCTCTTCACATCAGGTGATCAAAGTATTGGAGCTTCAACTTCAGCATCAGTCCTTCCAATGAATATTCAGTGTTAATTTCCTTTAGGATTGACTTGTTTCATCTCCTTGCAGTCCAAGGGATTCTCAAGAGTCTTCTCCAACACCACAGTTCAAAAACATCAATTCTTCAATGCTCAGCCTTCATAAAGAAGCTCCACATCCATACATGACTCCTGGAAAAACCATAGCTAAATTGTGATATAAAATATCTTTCCACCTCTCCCCAAATAATGTCTGCTGAGTACAAGGATGTTATATACAGGTTTTGTTTATGTAGTTGTTTGAGAAGTGTGTTGAGAAACACCTGGATGTGTGTCTGAAAGGGGAGTGTGAACATGTGTGTCAGTATGTACATGTGTATGAGTGTGTGTGAGAAAGAGATTGAATGTGGTCCAAGTAGGAAAGAGATGGAGAGAGATGAGCTCGTGTATCTATTTGTGTGTGTGTGTGTGTGTGTGTGTGTGTGTGTGAGTATATATGACAGAGTAAATATTTGTTAGAAGGGGGAGAGATTAAGTGTATGTGTGTGTTTGTGTGTGTGTGTTTGTGTATGTGTGAATGTATGTGAATAACAGAATATGTCTGAGAGAGGGGGCGTGCATGTGTGTGAGACAGCACGCTAAAGGATCATAATGAGACAGCACACTAAAGGATCTGTCTGGTTAACTCTTCTGTCTGGTTCCAAGGAGCCCAGAGGAACATTGTGTATGGAGTGACAGGGAGACATAACCCAGAACTATTCAGCAGAAATAGGGATTGAGAAGAAGCCAGAGGAGACTTTGTGCCCTGACCACCTGTTCATGAGCCCACGTCCCAAACTCATTCTCACGTCTCTCAAACTGTGAGTTTGAAAAACTTGAAAATGAGGCCATTCTCCTTTCCACAAGCCACAGAAGTGGCATTTGGGCTAAACTCTGAATCTTGAGTAATTGAGGACTCTGGCTATAATCAGCATTGATCACAAAGATGAATCTATACAGTTTTCAGCCCAATAAAATGATTTTCTGTGCCTAGAAGGGACTCTAAAGCAAAGATGGTGATAGAATGTGGGACAGGCATCCTCACACATGCATACAATTTAGGGGATTGTAAGTTATGAAGGCCAAGCAACCCTACACACTAGACCCCAGTGATGAACTGAACAAAGCAGGTCAGCTAGTGACCACATCTTACACCTTGCTAGCTAATACCACTGTCTCACAGAGTTCTTCAATTACTTGAAACACCTGGTGAGATGGGAGAGACCCAACTACTTGGGTTGTTCAAGCTCAACAGATCAGTAAAGCAATCAAGTCCCTGCAGTGTAGATTTTGTGAGAATACTGCTACTGCTGCTACTGCTAAGTCACTTCAGTCGTGTCCGACTCTGTGTGGCCCCATAGACGGAAGCTCACCAGGCTCCCCTGTCCCTGGGATTCTCCAGGCAAGAACACTGGAGTGGGTTGCCATTTCCTTCTCCATTTGTGAGAATACCTGGACCTTAATCGATTTGCATTCTATTTTGAAGTACTTTTGTTACTGTCTGGAGCACTGATTATCCTTAAATAGCCGGTGGAGGTGAGAGGCTCCCATTCTAACAGAGTGGTTGAGAGGTTGACTTTTGGTATAAAACAGATCTATCAGCCACCGGGTTTTAGCTTGGGACTATTGTGATGTTAATCTAGCCAACCTCCCAAGTCTTCTTCAATAACACGTAATCAACACTACTATTTTGCCAAGGTTGTTGTAGGCTTCCCTGGTGGCTCAGATGGTGAAGAGTCTGCCTGAAATGCTGGAGACACGGGTTCAATCCCTGGGTGGGGAAGATGCCCTGGAGAAGGAAATGGCTACCCAATCCAGTATTCTTGCCTGGAGAATTCCATGAAAAGAGAAGCCTGGGAGGCTACAGTCCATGGGGTCGCATAGAGTCAGACATGATGGAGCGACGAACACATTCACTTTCATGAGATAATATATATAATGTGCTTCAGACAATGTTTTAAGACAACTGTAACAATACTGGCTATCATGATTAGCATCAACGCTAAGTAAAAACATTCTGGCAGATACTGTCATCGTTCAATAGCAGACACCTGTCCCCCAGGCTAGAAACATCACTGTGTAGCCAGAACTCACTGCCATCCACTTGCGATCTGTTTTCTTGTTTTCCCTTGATAAGTTTTGATTGAGCTAATGGAGAAGGCCAGTGGCAGCGTTCAGCTTTGTCACTCAGAGGTAAAAACCATATCACTGTCCTCCTTCCTCGTTCTTATAATCACCTTCACCTCACCCAAACCAATCAGCAATAGAAAACAATTTGGATTCAGGTGATGAAATGGGAACTTTGGGACTGCAGTTCAATTTTTACTGAAGCTGATTTGCCCTTGCTCTTTAGCAGTGATAAGGAGACAGAAATACAATCAGATACTAGGTTGGGAGAGAGTGAAAGACAATGGAACCCAAGTTTGTAACACAACTAGATGCCCTGTGCTGATACGGGCTTAGGGCCAGCGTCTGGCAGCCTGACAGTAAAGACTGAAAAAAAATAGAGAGGAAGAGAAAGAAAAACAAAGCCTGAACCATTTACCACACAGTCATTGGACACGAGGAAACTTACCCCTGGCACCTGGCCTTTGAGGTAAGGCTCCTTCTTCTCCCAAGAGCATAATAGCTCCATTGTTCAACTCGTGAGGAGCGCAGGCATGCAATCAGAGAGGGAGAGAGTCAGACCCAGAGCATAAAAAGAAGGTAAGTATGGCCTTTGATGTGCTTCCAGGCCCGGGTTGGGCACCCAGGCTGTGAGAAAGAGGCATGTCAGCAATCTTTGTCTTCTCACCTGGGAAGACACTTCTAACATTGCAAATCCTCGCCTTTATCTGCCCCCAGCGCATTAAATCAACTGGGCACGGCTGTCATCAGTTGGGGCTCGAAAGCAAAGCACACACTCGGGTTTGACTTCATCGACACGCCTCACTAGCAAGAGCAAGATCGGATAACTTGGGGCTGAGAGAAGGCAGGCGGTACAGCTGTAGTGAGATGTTTCTTACCATGGCTTGTTAGATGTTTTCCCAGACAAGTTCTGTTGGTGCAAGTGAAACAGTACTGAAGTTCAAGAACACTTTCAGATGTAGAGGATGCCAAGGACCCTGGGCTCAAAGGCCTGAGTTCCAACAAGCAGTGACATTCATTCTACTTATTACAGACATTACAGTGAGCCCCCAAGGCACGCAGGACTTGGGTGTTTTATTAACATACATCAACTGTTATCAGATGTTAATAGCTCTGGTTCCTGGTCTCTAGGTGTCTATAACTTTAGGCCTCTGATTCTTAATGTCAAATATGTCCAATCATTTCTAGAACACATCTACTTTAAAACTTTTAGCTATACAGGATTAGGATTCTACCCAGCTAGATTAGGATTCTAGCTATTACTGATTAGGATTCTGTACTTGTTGGTACAAACAAGAAAATAAATCACAGCTTCCTTGCTGGCTCAGAGGGTAAAGCGTCTGCTTTCAATTCGGGAGACCTGGGTTTGATCCCTGGGTCAGGAAGATCCCCTGGAAAAGGAAATGGCAACCCACTCCAGTACTCTTGCCTGGAAAATCCCATGGTCAGAGAAGCCTGGTAGGCTACAGTCCTTGGGGTCGCAAAGAGCTGGACACGACTGAGCGACTTCACTTCACTTGTTGGTTTAAGGCCACAAGCCTTTAATAAGAAGCTTTCTGTCAAAAGGGCTTCCCTGGTGGCTCAGCTGATAAAGAATCTGCCAGCAATGCGGGAGACCTGGGCTCGATCTCTGGGTTGGGAAGATCCCTTGGAGAGAGGGAAGGGCTCCTCTCTGGTCTGGAGAATTCCATGCCATGGGGTCGTAATGAGTCAGATGCGACTGAACGACTTTAACTTCTGTAAAAAAAAAAAAGTATAGGAACAATTGAATTATAAGGACTCAGCCATTAACCTTTAGCCACTGGCCATCTCCTTGATATCCTCTTCACCCACATGACTGCCCTGTGCTACCCAGAAATTTATTAAGTGGGATCTTCCTAAAGCAGCAAGACACTGCTGGTCTCTTGAGCCTCGTAAAGGCTGCTGCCCTCCCGTTCCTTCAGATTCTGTCACCATGGAGATGGACTTTCGCCTTGCTGCTACTGGCCGAAGCTTACTCTGACAACATAAGGCTCATATATATATTTTTAAATTGTATTTATTTTTTATTTATTTTGGCTATGCCGTGTTCTTTTTATTGCCGCGCAGGCGTCTTTCTAGGTGCCGCGAACAGGGGCTACTCTCTAGTTGCCGCGCGCCGGATTCTCATTGCGGCAGTTTCTCTGGTGGTGGAGCCCGGCTCGTGCGCTCCTAGGCCCACTGTTTACAGTTTCTAGGCTCTAGTGCACAGGCTCAGTATTTGTAGTGAACAGGCTTGGTTGCTCAGCAGCATGTGGGATCTTCCCGACCCAGGAATCAAACCCGTGTCTCCTGCATGGGCAGGCAGATTCTTTACTACTGAGCCACCAGGAAGCATGGGCTAATATATTTAATTGATGCGATACAGTGTATCCTTCATAGCTCAGTCGTAAAGAATCTGCCTGCAATGCAAGAGACCCGGGCTCGATCCCTGGGTCGGGAAGATCCCCTGGAGAAGGAAGTGGCAATCCACTGCAGTATTCTTGCCTCAAAAATCCCATGGACAGAGGAGCCTGGCCGGCTTCAGTCCATGGGGTCGCAAGAGTCGGACACGACTTAGCGACTAAACCGCCATCACGTTGTATCCTTCCTCACACTTCTGCATCTCTGCTGAGTTGCTTCAGTTGTGTCTGACTCTTTGTGACCCCATGGACTATAGCCCTCCAGGCTCCTCTGTCCATACGGATTCTCCAGGCAAGAATACTGGAGTGGGTGGCCATCCCCTCCTCCAGAGGATCTTCCGACCCAGGGGCAGAACTCGCATCTCTTACGTCTCCTGCACTGGCATATGCGTTCTTTACCACTAGTGCCACCTGGGAAGCCCTCCTCATACCTCTAATTCTCTATAATTTCTTAATTTTGTGCACATGTATTATTTTAATAGTTAAAAAATAGTTAAGTTATTTTTAATACTCAGTTCTAGTGTCAAGTTGCATGGAAACTAATAGAAAAAAATATAATCAAAAGAAATCCTACAGTTCTGTTTCCAGTGTATATTTGTAGGAATGTAGTATCAAGCCAATGGAGAAGGTGGTGGCAGCCCACTCCAGTGCTCTTGCCTGGAGAATCCCATGGATGGAGGAGCCTGGTGGGCTGCAGTCCATGGGGTCGCTGAGAGTCGGACTCAACTGGGCGATTTCACTTTCACTTTTCACTTTCATGCATTGGAGAAGGAAATGGCAACCCACTCCAGTGTTCTTGCCTGGAGAAACCCAGGGACAGGGGAGCCTGGTAGGCTACCATCTATGGGGTCACACAGAGTCGGACACAACTGAAGTGACTTAGCATAGCATAGCATAGTATCAAGCCACAAAGCTCTGTGTCCCATATCTGATTCTGTGAGCCTCAGGTTTCTTCTTTGAAAATGGCAGCAGTAAGGACCTACCTCTCAATCTTCTTGTGAATATCGTAAAAGCATCTAGTTCAAGAGTCTGTCATGATGTCAGTTTCCAGCCTCCTTTTTATTCTCCCCTTACATCTCTCATGACTTTTAGATAAATGTCCATGAATGCAAGAGAAAATATAGAACCAGTCTTGAAGGTAATGTTATCTGAATCCAATTTAAAAAATTGGATCATGTGGAAAATAGCTTCTGAATTGGCTCCCAGTGATCTCTGCCTTCTAGTATTTATATCCCTCTGTAATTCTCCCCCTGGAGTGTGGACTGGACCTAGGAACTTGTTTCTAATGAATGGAATACAGCCACAGTGATAGGAGGTCACTCTGAGAGTAGGTTATAAAAAGGCTGTGGCTTCTACCTTCTCTTTTCTCTCTTGCTCCTTCTGATGGAAGCCAACTTCCACCTTATGAACTGCTAGATGGAAGATTTAACTGAGGGTGTCCTGCTCCAGCCATGTGAGTGAGCTTGTAAGTGCATCCTTCCCTTATTTGAGCCTTCAGATGACTGTAGCCTCAGCTGGTACTTGATAACACCCTTATGGGAGACTCTGAGCCAAAGACACCCACCTACTGCTAAGTCACTTCAGTCGTGTCTGACTCCGCGTGACCCCATAGACGTCAGCCCACCAGGCTCTCCTGCCCCTGGGATTCTCCAGGCAAGAAAACTGGAGTGGGTTGCCATTTCCTTCTCCAATGCATGAAAGCGAAAAAGTGAAAGTGAAGTCGCTCAGTCGTGTCTGACTCTTAGCAGCCCCATGGACTGCAGCCCACCAGGCTCCTCCATCCATGGGATTTTCCAGGCAAGAGTACTGGAGTGGGGTGCCATTGCCTTCTCCGACACCCACCTAAGCTGCTCCCAAATTCCCAACTTACAGAAACTCTGAGATAAGAAACACTGTTGTAAAAAAAAAAAAAAAAAGAAAAAAGAAACAGTGTTGTTTTTAAGATACTCAGTTTGGGTGTAATTTTTATGTAGCGGTAGAAACCTAGTGCGAACCAATATATTCTCTGTCCTAAACAGTCATTTATTTTCTATTGAAACAAAGTTAAATCTGCCATGTTTTTTAGTTTCAAGTGTACAGCAAAGCAATTCAGTTCCTTTTTCAGATTCTTTTACATTATGGATTATTACACGATAGTGAATATAGTCCCCTGTGCTATATAGCAGGTCCTTGTTGTTCACCTGTTTTATAAACAGCAGTGTGTACCTGCTAATCCCAAACTCAACATATATTTATTAATGAGATAGTTTACATTCTTTTTTTTTTCCACTCTAGGTCTTTGAAACCTGTTGTATATTTCACACTTACAGCACAAGTCAATTCTGACGAGTTATATTTCAAGTTGTCAACAGACTCATGTGGCTGGAGGTTTGTTATCCTCCTGAGCAGTGCTACAGACCAGTGTATTTTCCTACACTCTTTCTCTACTGCTTTTCCTTGAACCCTTCCAGGTGGCCACGACTAACATTTATACTCCTTTTTGTTAAACACAAACACACTCTTCCAGAAAAGTTTGTTATCCTCTTCCTAATATCCTATCACTCCTATTAACTCCTGTATTTTATAGAGGCCCAGCTAGGCACTATATACTGATGAGGGGGATGATGTTTTTGTTCCATAAATATATTACACTTGTCTTCAAATCTCCCCTTAATAGAACCAGTGTACCTGTGAAGGTGTCTCAGAAACTGCGCCTTCCCTCACGGGGACGTTGTGTGCATGGTGACCGAGTAGGGAGGGCACGTCATCAGGCCGTGATGGCTTCTAGGAGGTGCCAGGCAGGCTGAGAAGGGCTGCGGTGCTGAATAACCAAAACTCGAAGCACAGGGTCAAGAGAGACATGGAAAATGACAGCGAACTGGGACAGCTGGCGAATTGCTTTGCCAGCCAAAATGTGTGCCCAAGCCCACAGATATTTTTAAATCTCTCCCATGCCTGCAACTGGGAGGAGAAAAAAAGGAACAGTGTGATTGAGAAAGAGCTATTGTCTGCATGGTCAAATATTTTATTCTTATTCAAATAATAATACTAATTGTAAGCAGTTACCCCAAAAAGGGGGTCCAACTAGAACAGATTCCAGTGAGCGGTTTGGGTTTTTATTGAACTAAAAACAATAAAAACACACATCTAGCTCATTTCATTGTCGCCTTTAAATCACACAGTAACACTATCCACGTGTTGATGTCACAAGAGATGAAATTGCCAATTATTTATTCACCACATAATCCAAGTAAATAAAAAGAAAATTTTTTAGTTTCAATCTTTTGGTCAACTATTTTAAAGGATCCACACAATAACATATAGAACCCCAGATTTTGCTGATTTGGTTGTTGCTGTCACTTTGACTCTAAGCATGAGTGTTTTCTTACTATGCTCTCTTGGTAATAGCCACCCAGGGAGGTCTGAGAGCACATCCTCCCCCAATTTTCTCATAACTTGTGGCTTTTTTTTTTTTTTAATCTCCATGTCTGAGCAGAGAACAGAATTGGGATGTAAGAAAAAAATTATGTGCTGGAAAATATTTCCCATCACTATTCCTACAATATCATTACATTTAATTGACCAGCAGAAAGAAAATAAGAATTGCTTTTGTGCCTTCACCAAAGAGAGACAAGCAAGGAATAAATAATGTCTCTATTTCCAGTCCATGGGGTCGCTAAGAGTCGGACACGACTGAGCGACTTCACTGTCACTTTTCACTTTCATACATTGGAGAAGGCAATGGCAACCCACTCCAGTATTCTTGCCTGGAGAATCCCAGGGACGGGGGAGCCCGGTGAGCTTCCGTCTATGGGGTTGCACAGAGTCGGACACGACTGAAGCGACTTAGCAGCAGCAGCATTTCCTAGCTGACCTTGGAAAATAGAACTAGGCTGAAAAAGTTAAAACTCCTCTAATGCATGGGGCTCAAGTCCAGCGAAAGAAAAAAAAAATGAAAGCATTCACCACTAGGTGGGTAAAGAGAGGAAAAGAAAACAGCCCTGGGGATGAGTTACATGGAATAAATCACCAGCATATATTAACCCATCAGCCAAAGTGTGCCTCATTTTTGATCAGTCTCCTGATACCATCTGGGATATTGAAATAATCCCCAGAAGGGACAAGTTGACCTGTCCATGGCCTGTCTGCTTTCAGAACCCTGGATCTTGAGAACTTGGCTGTGGCTAATGGATGTGCACAACAGGGGTCCCATGAGAATGTGCATTGAGCTGGCTCCCCGTCTTCTACTATATTGCCCATGGAGCAGGTATGTTCTCAATAGATGCTTGTGGAATGAGTGAATAAATGTAATGAGGGCAGCTTCTGGTCTAGCTATAAAAGGAATTCCTACTCAGGAGGCATAAAAAAATCTATAGGAAATAAAATTTTAATATATATATTATATATAATATATATATATTAAAATATATCCCTTGGTATATTTCCCTCCTATAGGGAGGGAAATACAGTATCTTCTAGGGTTTTTTTAATTTTTTTGAATTAATTTTTATTGCAATATAGTTGCTTTGGACAGGGAGATGTTATTTATATTATTTTTAATTAATTAATTTTAATTAATTTATATTGGAGTATAGTTGGTGATGGACAGGGAGGCCTGGCATGCTGTGATTCATGGGGTCGCAAAGAGTCGGACAGGACTGAGCGACTGATCTGATCTGATAGTTGCTTTACAATGTCGTGTTAGTTTCTAGTATACAGCAAAATGAATCAGTCGTACATGTACATATATCCTCTGCCTTTTGAATTCCTTCCCATTCAGGTCACTGCAGTGCATTAAATAGACTTCCTTGTGCTGCACAGTACATTCTCATTAGCTACTTATTTTATGCAGAGTATCAATGGAGTATGTGTGTTCATTCCAATATCCCAGTTCTTTCCACCCAACCCGCTTTCCCCCTTTGTATCCACATATTTGTTCTCTATGTCTGCGTCTATCTCTTGCAAATAAGATCATCTCTCCCAGTTTTCTAGATTTCACATATATGTTAATATACGTATTTGTTTTTAAATTGCTGGCTCCCCTCTGTGTGACTCCTTGCGAGCCAATCCCCAGAATAACCTCAGGAACTTGGTCAGGTGATGGGACATGTCTTGCCATTCCTCTGCCATAATATCTTTCTTCACTACAAACTCAACTTTTTTCTAGGCTGCCTGTTTTCTTAACCTTCCTCCATGTTGTTTGGTTATCCTGCACATGTAAAAAATTTGTATAGTCTCCAAAATGTATGTGTATGTGTGTGTAAAGTTCTACATGCTTGTGTGGCTATTTACAGGAACTTTGTTGTGAAGAAAGTGCTAGAAGAAGATTCTGATTCTAGAATCTTCTGGAAGAAAGCACTAGAAGATGATTCTGATTTCACCAATTAGAAAGGCATCTAGGAACCTCAACTTTAACATATGCCCAGATTTTGACATAGTAAAACGATGGCAATATATGAATAAAATTTGGCATTAAAATTATTTAAAAATCTTTCTATATATTGTTAGGAAGGATGATGTCGTCCGACATATTTCTTAAATCAATACACGATAAGTCTGAGGTGAGGTCAACTCATTCAACAATTGACATGTGGAAATACAAAGGATGAAGTGGAAGAGTAGAGGGTTTAGCATTTGTTATGTTTCTATTAATACTCTTCAGATCAGATCAGATCAGATCAGTCGCTCAGTCGTGTCCGACTCTTTGCGACCCCATGAACCGCAGCACGCCAGGCCTCCCTGTCCATCACCAGCTCCCGGAGGTTGCTCAGACTCACACCCATCAAGTCAGTGATGCCATCCAGCCATCTCATCCTCTGTCGTCCCCTTCTCCTCCTGCCCCCAATCCCTCCCAGCATCAGAGTCTTCTCCAATGAGTCAACTCTTCGCATGAGGTGGCCAAAATACTGGAGTTTCAGCTTGAGCATCATTCCTTCCAAAGAAATTCCAGGATTGATCTCCTTCAGAATGGACTGGTTGGATCTTCTTGCAGTCCAAGGGATTCTCAAGAGTCTTCTCCAACACCACAGTTCAAAAGCATCAATTCTTCGGCGCTCAGCCTTCTTCACACTCCAGCTCTCACATCCATACATGACCACAGGAAAGACCATACCCTTGACTAGGCGAACCTTTGTTGGTAAAGTCAAGTCTCTGCTTTTGAATATGCTATCTAGGTTGGTCATAACTTTCCTTCCAAGGAGTAAGCGTCTTTTAATTTCATGGCTACAGTCACCATCTGCAGTGATTTTGGAGCCCAGAAAAATAAAGTCTGACACTGTTTCCACTGTTTCCCCATCTATTTCCCATGTAGTGATGGGACCAGATGCCATGATCTTCGTTTTCTGAATGTTGAGCTTTAAGCCAACCTTTTCACTCTCCACTTTCACTTTCATCAAGAGGCTTTTTAGCCCCTCTTCACTTTCTGCCATAAGAGTCGTGTCATCTGCATATCTGAGGTTATTGATATTTCTCTCAGCAATCTTGATTCCAACTTGTGTTTCTTCCAGTCCAGCATTTCTCATGATGTATTCTGCATATAAGTTAAATATAAACAGCTGTATGTAACTATCCCACGTCACACGTGTCATCTTCTCTAGGAGTGAATTTGAGGGTGGAGATATGGAAAGAAAATACAAACTTGGTTCTCAAATCTCTGAGGTGATTACTTCCTATCCCTTCATGACAAATTCATCATTCATTTCCAAATCTAGAGAGAAAAGCAGGGATATGCAATGTGTTTGAAATAAGGTGACTAATACAGTTTCTTACAAGAAAAACATTTGTGTGTCATTATATCAGAAAACACAGACATTGAGTCAAGGAATTTTTTTCAAGGCATCTGTTTGGCATCTTCATTACTAAATATTCAATATTATATAAATATAATAACCCATAATAAAAAACTTAAAATTAAGTTTTAGTTATGGATTAATTGGATGATGAATTTATTATGTTTAAATAATAGTGTATAATGTCAAAGGGATGATTTGGGGGGAATGGGTCTCCAAACAGCTATATATATATGCTCACATATTCGGGTGCATGCATATACAATATCAATAATATTGAATATATACTATGCACATTTTTTATATCAAAAGAGAACTGGAGAAACCTATGTCTACATTTACATCTATAACTACATGTTTGCGTGCTCAGTGACTTCAGTTGTATCCAACTCTTCATGACCCCATGGACTGTAGCCCGCCAGGCTCCTCTGTCCATGGGATTTTCGAGGCAAGAATACTGCAGTGGGTTGCCATTTCCTTCTCCAGGGGATCTTCCCGACTCAGGGGTGGAACCCTCGTCTCTTGTGTCTCCTGCATCGCCAGGTGGATTCTTTACCACTAGTGAAACCTCAGAATTTCTACATCTATATCCACATCCCCCATTCTCTCATCTGGGGCCCTATGGCATCCTCTCTATACCACTATCTTAACTTTCACAAAAAGTTCTGTTGTACCACAACTTCCTTTTGAAAATAGTTGTCTTGGTCCAGTGCTGACCCAGTTGAATAGTCACTCTAACAGCAGCTCAAGGAGGTTCATCAAGAACAGATTCCATTGGAAAATCAATTGCAACAACTTTGTCCACTATGTTGAGACCCCCTTCAAGATTCATGTCACAGTGGGTGACCTCTTCTGCAAAGATCTTCCCTTTGAATGTTTCAATTCTACTCCTTGTCACAGATGTCTAAGACTGTCAAAATCCATGAGCCATGAAATCTATCCATATCACCTTTTCTCTTGTTCTTCACGTGTGTGTTTTACTGTGGTGGAAAAAATAAAACTAATTGTCATCAGTGGAATTTATCTCCCATTATTAAGTACTTCTTCAAGGTGTTAAGATGTTGCTGTTCAGTCGCTCTCATGTCTCTTTTCCACCCCATGGACTGCAGCATGCCAGGCTTCCCTGACCATCACTGTCTTCCAGAGCTTGCTCAAACTCATGTCGACTGATTTGGTGATGCCATCCAACCATCTCATCCTCTGTCGCCCCCTTCTCCTCCTGCCATCAATCTTTCCCAGCATCAGGGTCTTTTTCCAATGAGTTGGCTCTTCGTATCAGGTGGTCAAAGCATTGGAGCTTCTGCTTCAGCATCAGTCCTTCCAGTGAATAGTCAGGATCAATTTCCTTTAGGATGGACTGGTTTGATCTCCTTGCTGTCCCAGGGACTCTCAAGAGTCTTCTCCAGCACTGCAGTTTGAAAGCATCTTCAGTGCTCAGCCTTCTTTATGATCTACCTCTCACATCAAAACACAACTACTGGAAACCTTACAAAAACCAATCTTCTAGCAAATAAAAATAATTTAATGCATCATTTTAAAAAAATGTCCTTGAAGGCAAGAACTATGGTTTTTTCAGGGTTGAGTCCCCAGTATCTGGAATCTAATAAGTGTCGATCACATGTTTAGGAAAGAAACAAGGGGTAATTTTAGTTTTATCAACGATCAAAATTTTATTTCATCTAAGATTCAGGATTTTGAAAGATGGCCTCATGGTATCAAAGTTTTAAACTATTTATACTAAGAATAACATTGGCTTCCCTGGTGGCTCAGTGGAAAAGAACCCGCCTGCCAATGCAGGAGATGTCTTCTCCAAGGAAGACAGATCCCTGCAGAAGGAAATGACAACCCACTCCAGTATTCTTGCCTGGGAAATCCCAGGGACAGAGGAGCCTGGAGGGCTATATTCCATGGGATTGCAAAAGAGTTGGACATGACTTAGTGACTAAACAATGATAACAACTAAGAATAATATACCCTAGCTCTTCCTGATTTTTTTTTTTTAATTCCCAAGGGAAACATTTTCCTTTCCACTAGCAATTCCTTATTTAATTTATAGTCTATTATAATAAGCTTTCTCTAGTCATCAATTGCTAGGCAGCAAACTATCCTATAGTTCAGCAGCTTCAACCAAAGATTCTGTTTTCTCTGCAGTTTGGGGGAGTCAAGAATTTGCAGAGGTCTTGACTGGATGACCCGTCTCTGCTCTTTGTGGCTTCAGCTGCGGAGTGACTGGGCTGGAGAAACCACTTCCAGGATGTCCTTTACACTTACACATTGGGCTTCTTAGTGCATATCCCTCTCCTTCTCCCTGTCTCTCTCTCATGCTCTCTCTGAGTGACATCTCATTCTCCAGGGCCTCCCTTGGCTTATGGCTTGGGTTCCTCCCAGGATGCAGGGCAACCTCAGTCTCTGTTTCCTTCTTTCTATATGATGTGTCTGGGTTCTAAGAGCTAGTTTTCTGAGAGACCAAGGAGAAGAGGCAAGACTTCTGTAACCTAACCTTACATAAGAAGGACAGCATGACACTTACCCCATACTCCCTTGGCCAAACAAATCATAGAGACCCCACCCCCCGCCCTAGATTTAAGGGTTGGGGTCTTAACACGCTCCACAGGAGTTTCGAGAATTTCTGGCTATCTTTAATCTGCCACAAGACTCACAGGGAAGACATGGCAATGAGCCCCGCTCTTTCAAAACATGAGACTAGGCTTCCTGGTAGTCCAGGAGTTAAGAATGTGCCTTGCAGTGCAAGGGACACCAGTTCAATCCCCATTCTAGGAAGATCCCACAGGCTTTGGAGCAACAGAGCTCGTGCACCACAACTGTTGAGTCTGTTCCCTATAGAGGCTCAGATCAGATCAGTCGCTCAGTCATGTCCGACTCTTTGCAACCCGATGAATCGCAGCATGCCAGGCCTCCCTGTCCATCACCAACTCCCGGAGGTCACTCAGACTCACATCCATCGAGTCAGTGATGCCATCCAGCCATCTCATCCTCTGTCGTCCCCTTCTCCTCTTGCCCTCAATCCCTCCCAGCATCAGAGTCTTCTCCAATGAGTCAACTCTTCATATGAAGTGGCCAAAGTACTGGAGTTTCAGCTTTAGCATCATTCCTTCCAAAGAAATCCCAGGGCTGATCTCTTTCAGAATGGACTGGTTGGATCTCCTTGCAGTCCAAGGGACTCTCAAGAGTTTTCTCCAACACCACAGCTCAAAAGCATCAATTCTTCGGTGCTCAGCCTTCTTCACTGTCCAACTCTCACATCCATACATGACCACAGGAAAAACCATAGCCTTGACTAGACGAACCTTTGTTGGCAAAGTAATGTCTCTGCTTTTGAATATGCTATCTAGGTTGGTGAAAGTGGAAGTGGAGAGTGAAAAGTTTGGCTTAAAGCTCAACATTCAGAAAACAAAGATCATGGCATCTGGTCCCATCACTACATGGGAAATAGATGGAGAAACAGTGGAAACAGTGTCAGACTTTATTTTTCTGGGCTCCAAAATCACTGCAGATGGTGACTGCAGCCATGAAATTGAAAGATGCTTACTCCTTGGAAGGAAAGTTATGACCAACCTAGATAGCATATTCAAAGCTTTTCACATATTCAAATGCTTTTCACAGCTATTTGTAAGGCCTCCCCCGATAGCCATTTTGCTTCTTTGCATTTCTTTTCCATGGGGATGGTCTTGATCCCTGTCTCCTGTACAATGTCACGAACCTCATTCCATAGTTCATCAGGCACTCTATCAGATCTAGGCCCTTAAATCTATTTCTCACTTCCACTGTATAATCATAAGGGATTTGATTTAGGGCCACAACTACTGAGTCCACGCACGCTATAGCCTATGCTTCACAGCAAGAGAAGCCACTGAAATGAGAAACCCATGTATCACAACAAAGAGTAACCCCTGCTTGCTGTAATGAGAGAAAGCCCATGTGAAGCAACAAAGATCCACTACAGCCAAAAAATAAAAGAAAGAAAGAAATCTTAAAAGAAACAAAACCCACAAGACTATATTTCATGAAGCAGGGTTGGGCTCAGAGCAGATGCTCCATATATTTTTTGTGAATGAATTGAATAGATGATTTAATTAAGGAAGGGAATACCAATTCTGTTTTCAGTGCTGCAGTGTGCCTGTTATTAATAGTCTTTCTTATAAATAGGTAAATAGATTTAATCATGCCAGTATAAATATTATGCCCTGTATATTTAATGCAATCCCCCTCCTGTGGAAAAATGCAGTAATATGAATATATTTAACTGTGGCCCAAATTTTTCATACTAAACACATGGAGTTTGTGCTGGAAAAGTGAATAGTGGTTACTTTTTATGGAATCTGTTTTTGTTTAAGTATCTACCCTATAGTACAGTTATAAATTTAAAACTGGGGGATATTATTAATTTGAAGATGAAACCAACCAAAATCTGATTACAGCCAAAAGCTGAATAAAGTTAAAGGATAGATGAATGGCTATCTGTAACAAACTAATCTCTAAATATTTTATTAAGTCCTCAATGCTTTTTATGAAACATTTCTTCCCTAGATTTTATTTTCACTTATCATGCAAAAGAATCATACATTTTTGATTCTTTTTCACTTTACTGAACAAAATGCTGTTTTGTAGCAATTTACTTGATATTCATACAACTTCTGAGTCCATTCCATTTTCTTAAAAACAGGGAGTTGACTTTTGCCAAGAATAAATGAACTTGAACATAAAGTTTTAAATGTGGCTTAAAGGATGGAATCCTCCATTCTCAGGTCCAGTCTGATGTTGGCAAGACCCTTCTCCTGAGCAGATTATGAAATAATAATGATGCTCTTTAGCAATTTAAGCTTTGGGTTCAAAAAAAATAAAACCTGAACGTGTTACTAAATTTCACTTAACAACAGGATCTTATTTTTATCTTTAGCAAATATCCTGGGACATGTTTAAGTACCAGAGACAAACTGGTACATTACAGATTTTAACTATGGAATGATGAGCAAATCAATATTTCAAGGTATAACAGGAACGGATTCTATGAAATGAATAAAAATCTGATATTGCATTGGCCAACTTCCAACAGAGACAAAAAAAATTGAGAAGTTAAGTGATGTGAAATAATAAATGATATAATAAAGCTTTTGAGATGCAAGCTTGAAAATTTTGAGGCTTACCAATTTAAAACATAAGACAAAAACATAATTTTAACATGTTAATATTTAGAGCTCTTTTGTTACCTATTTGTTAAAAGAATAGTAGCCCGTAGCAACTCATAGAGGAGAAGACAATGGCACCCCACTCCAGTACTCTTGCCTGGAAAATCCCATGGACAGAGGAGCCTGGTAGGTTGCAGTCCATGGGGTCGCTAGGAGTTGGACACGACTGAGCGACTTCCCTTTCACTTTTCACTTTCATGCATTGGAGAAGAAAATGGCAACCCACTCCAGTGTTCTTGCCTGGAGAATCCCAGGGATGGAGGAGCCTGGTGGGCTGCCATCCATGGGGTCACACAGAGTCTGTCATGAATGAAGCGACTTAGCAGCAGCAGCAGCAACTTATAGATGCTTGCATGACTTCATCTAGAATCTGTGGTTCTAGCAGATCAAAGGATCCATGAGTGATTTGTGAATATTAACCAAACCCCTTCTGGATGCCGGAAGATTTTTTTTCAAAGTGGATTCTTACACTCTCCTCTGAAACTTTCAAATGGACTTCTTTTAATCCATTAAGGCAACAGAATTTTCATTTTTGCATTTCACTTAATGCAAAGTCAATTTCAAGGAAATTCAATTGTATAACTTATTATTAGCTCTAAGGCAGCCCCGGTCTAAACTAGAAACATATATACATATCTGCTTCAAATAATCTCATTCTAGAATCACTATATGCTTGAATTATGGTGTTTGAATAATGGATAGTTTAAATTTGGCTCTGGGAAATATATTGGACTAGAAAAGAGTATGTTTGAAAAATATGCATGTGGCTATAAACCTAGCCATGCATTCTTCCCACAGTTACTCTAGATCTGGGATAGAGAGAGGAATGAAGGCCCAAGGACAGGGGGTCGACCTGTTGTCTGTGTGCTGTTTCTAATCCAGGTAAGCTCCCCCAGGTAACTATCAGTCAGTTCAGTCGCTCAGTCATGTCCGACTCTTTGCGACCCCATGAACCACAGCACGCCAGGCCTCCCAGTCCATCACCAACTCCCGGAGTCCACCCAAACCCATGTCCATTGAGTCAGTGATGCCATCCAGCCATCTCATCCTCTGTCGTCAATCTTTTCCAGCATCAGGGTCTTTTCCAGTGAGTCAGCTCTTCACATCAGGTGGCCAAAGTATTGGAGTTTCAGCTTCAACATCAGTCCTTCCAATGAACACCCAGGACTGATCTCCTTTAGGATGGCCAGGTAACTATAGGCAATTGAAATCTAGCTCATTATTAAGTTGCTGATTCTTTTATTCAGTATTAACATTATCTCCTCCATTTGCCTAAAATACGATGTTAGGTGATTTTGGCAGAGAACATTGCTATTCATGAAATATTATAACTTCTCCACATTTCCCTTTTGCTTGAAGGTCAGGCAAAAGAGAAATAAGACCTTGTACTCTGGAGCTCTGAAAATTCTATGTGCTTCCTACAGCCCTAGTTTATCTGCCAGAGAGACTCAGAGGCTTTATTATTCTCCATTGCTGCTCTGACAAGTTATCACAAACTGGTGACTGAAACAACTCAGACTTATTATCTTACAGTTCCGGAAGTCAGACGTCCAACCTGAATCTCCCTGAGCTAAAAATCAAGGTGTTAACAGGGCTGAGCTCCTTCTGGAGGTCCCTGGAAGAATGTTTCCTTGAGTCTTCCAGCTTCTAGGAGACACCTGCCTTCCTTTGCTCATAGCCCCTTCTGTCTTCAGAGCCAGCCGTGGTGGATCAAGGGCTTTTCACAACACTTCTCTCTGACTCACATCCTGTAGTCATTATCTCTTTTTGACTGAGTTGCTAAACATTCTGTTTGTCAGGATTCTGAGACTGGGCCCAGTCAGATAATCCAGAGTGCCTGAAATGGTAAAGAATCGGCCTGTGATGCAGGAGACCTGGGTTCAGTCCCTGGGTCAGGACGATCCCCTGGTGGAAGGCATGGCAACCCACTCCAGCATTCTTGCCTGGAGAACTCCGTGGACAGAGGAGCCTGGCAGGCTTCAGTCCATGGGGTTGCAAAGAGTCAGACATCTACAAAATCCATTTTGTAGTGTCAGGTAACATGTATAGGATCTAGGAATTATGGCGTGGACATTTTGGCCGCCCTAATCCTAACACCATGAAGTCATATGTGGAGATATTCGTATGCAAGTTGAAGGAAGTCTGTATCTTTCATTTACAAGATGGAAAAAAGACATTAATTACCCACATAGAACTTTGAATGACAGGATGTGAACTTTTTTTGGTATACCAGTGGGATGTGAGTGCTTTTCTGTGTGGCTACTAGTATTAATCATACTGACTAACATGGCAATGGTTAACAATTTGTGAATTTATTCATTTTTTTTCCTAGCTACATAATCTGAGTTTTCCATTCAAAAAAATAATTGATTTGCATTTACAGTAAAAAATTATCAATTTTTATCCAAAGGTAATTATCCAAAGATAATTTTGGATAAATTATCCAAAGATAAGATAACTTATGGATACTAATATTTAATAAAGAGCCTAAAATAATACATGTTGAATATAACTGAATGAAAAATAAATGAGAACAATGAAAACCATGACAACTGAGATACTTTGATCTATTTTGAACAATTCCTTCCGTGAAGAAAATTATCTTGGTCAAAGACTGTTGTTCTTTCCTGGGTTAGGCTAAGGTCAGAACTTCTATGGGTTGAAAAGTGAAGTGAATATGTTAGTTTCTTAGTCATGTCTGACTCTTTGTGAACCCATGGACTGTAGCCCACCAGGCTCCTCTGTCCATGGGATTCTCCAGGTAAGAACACTGGAGTGGGTAGCCATTCCCCTCTCCAGGGGATCTTCTGAACCCAGGGACTGAACCTGGGTCTCCTGCATTGCAGATGGATTCTTCACCAACTGAACCTCTAGGAAAGTCCCTTTATATTTAAACACGCTTCATATTGGTTCTATTTCTCTGGAAAATCCTGACTAATAGAGAGTAAATCAAAGTTGAGCTTAGTATAAAATTCAACCTTGGTGAATTGGTAAAGTTTGAAAGCTTGTTCTAGATCTGAAAGATAATTGTGTAATCATTTAATCTTTGTGGGAGATAACTGTATTCAGGAATATACCTTTGATCAATCTTCATTCAATTACTCTAGTAAGATTAAGAAGAATCCTGAGATCCATGAAATAACCTTGTAGAGCTTTATTTTTTGTCTCAGAGACCTGTATTAAAGATAAGATAAAAATTGCAGTCAATTAACAAAGTGATACGATACAATAAAAATTATGTGTAGAGCTGAAGGCCTATGAGCTTTCAATGTATGGAACCAAATATTCTAGAAATGAATAGTGAACATCAAGTTAGGTTTTATTTATCTTCTAACTTACATTTTTTACTGTCCATATTCTCAAGTCATGCTTCTTGAAAGCTGGAAGCATTTATTACATCATCTGGAAAGAAACAAACCACGTCAAAAGAAGTCAACAGAATTCTTTTGTATGCAACGTGAAGATTTGTAGAGGTTATAAATATTATTTTCAAACCAAATCATTCAAAATGCTCTCAAAGTGATTATGCAAATGACTTCAAATTATGTAATAGCACAAATGGTCCAGTAACAGATAATAACTCACCGTTCACCAAATGTGGTGGGCAGTCTGGAAGTAACAGAATCAGATAGAAAAAAACATTAAACTCTGTCAACTTAGATTAGTCCAAAGTGTTCAAATGATCTTCTCTGCTTGATAATGACCATGAAAGTTTGCTCTTAGAGGAGTGGGAGGTGGGAGGGGAGTTCAAGAGGGAGGGGACATGTGTACCTACGTCTGTTTCATATTGATATGTGGCAGAAACGAGCCCAATATTGTAGAGCAATCACCCTCCAATTAAAAATAAATTAATATATATATATATATATATATATAATATGTATAAACTTTTAATTTAAAAATGGTTTTAGATTTGTAGAAAAGTTGCAAATATAGTATGGAGAATGTTGCACATCCCTCACTTATTTCCTCCAATAGTCAATACCTTACATATAACCACGATACCCATGTTCCAACAAGAACCCAACATTAACAGCTCCTATGAACTGAGATGGTCTTGGCTGTCAGCTAGTCCCCGCTCTCTATGCGGTCTGTCATTCTCAAGGACACTGGCCTGGACTTCTCACCCTCATTATATAGTTAACCTTCAAGTTTGTGTACTGTTGAGTGAAGACGACCTTTGTCTCTGGACTCTGACAAATCACACAGAAGCTTGTGCATTCAGGCAAGTAGCTTAACTGCTTTAAACCTTGGTTATGATGCTAAAAATTGGATTAAAAATGACTCAATACAGTGACTGGTAAATAGAAGGTCTCAAAAACTATCAGCTACTACAATTGCTATTATCATTGTTGATGATTTAAAAATTATTATCATTAAATCTAAAATATTTGTTGTTCTTCCTATTATGTAGTCAGGCGTGACCATGTGACTGAATTCTGACTGAAAGAATGTGGGAAAAGTGATACAAGCTCTTTGTAGGCCTGATCCTTAAAAACTTCTCCAGGATCCTTCAAAACTCTCTCCTTCTTGGTCTACCAGCTGGATACCGAAATCCTGACAAGGACCAGGAGATTCTAAAGGATGCTGAGCCACAAGCTAGTGGGGGCCTGGATCCCTGTGTGCCCATGCGGAAGGCCATCCACTGAGCATCTGTTGTGTCAGCAAGAGATATATTTTTATTGTGTTGAATCACTGAGATATTGAGGGTTGCTATTAGAGATACACACAATACTTAACTAAAACAGACATTAAAGTGGAGTCTTAAAGGAAACTTTCTTAGTCAATTTCTTTTTTTTTTCTGAAGGAACAGAAACTCACTTGAATTATAAAAAATTCAGGCAATATTGTTGGAAGTATATGGAAGTATCTCAAGAATCCCAGGGAATGGTTTTAGCCAGGCTTTATGAGAGGCAGAAACATGAACTGTAAAGCTAACTAGGCAAGTTACTCCTTGGAACCCTATTTCTGGTTCTTTCTGAGGCTCTCCATTCAGTTTTTCCTGCCTACAGACTGGCTTTCTCTGCTTCTGCCTGCGTTTAGGCAAGAGCTTCCCCGTCAGATACCCTAGGGATCCTCTCAAAGAAGATGATTGGTGTAGGCTGGGCCATATTTATGTCCTAGTCCAATCAGCTGTGGCTAGCGGGTGGGGCAACTTCACACAACACTGGTTCTTTTTCATAGAATGGAGGGAACACCCAAAGGTGTCCATTGGAATATTGGTGAGATTAGACAGACTTTCATTTAACTCATTGGGATAAGTGTTGGTGGATCCAACACTTAACATTTTGTTTTGCTGTCGTTTAGTTGCTAAGTCCTGTCCAACTCTTTTGTGAGCCCATGGTCTATAGCCCACCAGGCTCCTCTGTCCATGGGATCTCCCAGGCAAGAATACTGGAGAGGGTTGCCCTTTCCTCTTCCAGAAGATCTTCCCCATGCAGAGAAGAAAGAAAATCAGAGCAGGTCAGGCTCATTTGTTCATCCCTTCTAGGAGCCCCAAGGTCTGGGTGCACCCAAGGAGGAGAGTGGTTCCCCAAGGGTGCAGTTGTGGCAGCAGAGGCAGGACTGGGGCGGGGGGCATCTTTAGAACAAGGGCTATGTTTCCTGTGCTTGGATGCAGTTAGGGGCAAACACACATGGCACAGAATTGGGGAAGGGGTGATGGGCCAAAAGAAGCCAAGTCATCAGCAAGAGCAGCGCTACCACAGCACCATTTTTCATTGCATCTCCTGCATCGGCAGGCAGATTCTTTACCACTGAGCCACCAGGGAAGCCCATTTTGTTATTAGTCCTTTATTTTCACAACTTATCCCTCAGTTCAGTTGCTCAGTTGTGTCCAACTCTTTGCGACCCCATGGACTGCAGCACTCCAGGCTTCCCTGTCCATCACAAACTCCTGGGGTCCACACAAACTCATGTCCATTGAGTCAGTGATGCCATCCAACCATCTCATCCTCTGTTGTCCCCTTCTCCTCCTACCCTCAATCTTTCCCAGAATCAGGGTCTTTTCCAGTGAGTCAGCTCTTCACATCAGGTGGCCAAAGTATTGAAGTTTCAGCTTCAACATCAGTCCTTCCAAAGAATATTCAAGACTGGTTTCCGTTAAGATGAAGTGGTTGGATCTCTTTGCAGTCCAAGGAACTCTCAAGAGTCTTCTCCAACACCACAGTTCAAAAGCATCAATTTTTTGGCACTCAGTTTTCTTTATAGTCCAACTCTCACATCCATACATGACCACTGGAAAAACCGTAGCTTTTCCCCTTACCCCTCAGTTAAGGGTAACTTACTCTTCAGTTCTTTTTAAAAAATGTGTATTTAACGGAAGACTCGTCTCTTTGGTTTTCTATTGAGATTAAGGCTATACTTGACACTTTATCCCTTGGAATTCCATCTCAATTATGAAGACATAATCATGCTATGCTGATGAGGCAAAATTTATTTCCATATCAACTGTCATCCAATTTTGTGTGCTGTTGAACTGATTCAGGCACAGGGCAAACTGCTTGGTTGAAATGTTGACAATTTCCTGCTGGCCTTGACTCTTAGACAAGAACATTTTGTAAGACACCATTACTTTCAGGTAATACAAATCACGCAGAGTGTTGGCAATGCAGTGATGTTGTCTTAATGCTGAACTATGCTATGTTTTAAGCTTCGGCACGCAGGTATCCCTTGGGCTTACTCTCGAGCTCCCCACTTGAATTACTTTATACTTTAGCTCTCAGTTGGAATTTCCTCCAACTCCCTGGCTGAATTACTTTGCCACATTTGGGGCCAATCAGCAGAGCTGTTTATCTCTCAGAAGAGCATGAGCTGTTGTTTCTCATTGCACTTAGCACTCCCTTTCAGTGACATCAACCAAGTGTCATTTTCATTAAGTAATTTCCACTGCATTTCTGGTGCCAGATAACCAAGGATGATATCAGGGATAAGAAGGCTGCCATGAAATTGTTAATAAAAAATTTGACTGCATCTCCTTAGCCTGTCATAGTAGGGATGACAAAGGCGATACCAGAGAAAGGGGAAAAAAAAAAAAACAACCACAGAATGAAGAGGGAGGGAGATTCCAAGGGTATTTCTCATGATATGTAGAAAGGGTCAAAGAGTGGGGAGTTGACACTGAGTGAAAAACACATACAGAGGTGGCATCTCTTAAAAATAACTGGGGGTTTCTGCCTTCCCTTTTGTTCTTCACCCCTTTTATTTATAATAAGCCAGTCTGAGAAACCAAGAATTCAGCATCAGTTTCAGGCTTCTGTACAAAGTTAGAGTACTCTTAGCACCCATAGCAATAATGCCAGCTCAGGACAAAGTAGACACTGTGGCCTTATAGTTTTCTTAAGAAGAATTCCACTTTATTATTATTATCATTGTACTATAGTTGTTTTTTTTACAATGTTGTGTCTGTTTCTGCTGAAGAATTCTACTCTCTAAGAGAATTAGAATCCACTCTAAAGTCTGGCTCTAGGGGCTTTTCTCTGCCCACTTGGATAAAGATATGTCTTACTTTACACATGTCATCAGAATGTAAGCAGTTTTGTAGGGAATAAATTCATCAGATAACCTCAGGTTGTATCAGAATCTTAAGTCTTTGTGGGCTCCTTACCTCATCTGTAAAGGGCAGAGTAAAAATGAAGCCCTGTATTTCAGAAAAGCAAACTCAAGTCCATGGATTAGCTGTAGGTCATGCAAAGGCATGGAGAAGGTAATGGCAACCTACTTCAGTACTCTTGCCTGGAAAATCCCATGGATGGAGGAGCCTGGTGGGCTGTAGTCCATGGGGTCGCTAAGAGTCGGACAGGACTAAGCAACTTCACTTTCACTTTTCTGCCTTCCCTTAGGTTGAAGCCAGGAGCATGAGAAGCAGCTGTGAAATGAAACCAGGAAACTAACACACAGCCAAGAACACAGGGTTTTCAGAAGGTCTAAAGTTGCTGGCCATCAATAGGCTCTTGAGAAATACTCAACATTGCTAATTACAGAAATGCAAATCAAAACTCCACTTAGGTACCTCTTCACACTTTTTAATGGCCATCATTAAAAAGTCAACAAATAACAGTGCTGGAGAAGGTGTGGAGGAAAGGGAACACTCCTACACTCTTGCTGGGAATGCAAGTTGGTGCAGTCACTATAGAAAACAGTATGGAGTTGCCTTAAAAAAAAAGCAAAAATAAAGTTATTATATGATCCAATAATCCCACTTCTGGGCATATGTCCAGACAAAATTACAGTTCAAAAAGATACATGCACCCCGTTATGTTCATAACAGCACTATTTACAATAGCCAAGACATGGAATCAATGTGAATGTCCATCGACAGATGAACAGATAAAGGGGATGTGGTACATGTATATAATGGAATATTACTGAGCCATAAGAAGAGGGAAACAATGCCATTTGCAGCAACATAAATGGAACTCGAGCTTACCATACTAAAAGAAGTAACTAAGACAGGGAAAGACAAATACCGTATGATTTCACTTATATGGGATTCTACACGATAACATAAATGAACTTATTGAAAAACAGAAACAGACTCACAGATGTAGACAACAGACTTGTGGTCACCAAGGGGGCCAGGAGTTGGGGAGGGATGGGAGCTTGGGGCTAGCGGACACAAGCTATTACATATAGAATGGATAAACGACAGTGTCCTACTGTACAGCACAGGGAGCAATATTCAATGTCCTGGGATAAACCATAATGGAACAGAATGTTAAAGATGAATGTACATGTGCGCGTAACTCCGTCCCTCTGCTGAGTAGCACAAATTAACACAACATTATAGATCAACTGGAGAAGGCAATGGCACCCCACTCCAATACTCTTGCCTGGAAAATCCCATGGATGGAGGAGCCTGGTGGGTTGCAGTCCATGGGGTCGCAAAGAGTCAGACACGACTGAGCGACTTCACTTTCACTTTTCACTTTCATGCATTGGAGAAGGAAATGACAACCCACTCCAGTGTTCTTGCCTGGAGAATCCCAGGGACGGGGTAGCCTGGTGGGCTGCCGTCTGTGGGGTTGCACAGAGTTGGACACGACTGAAGAGACTCAGCAGCAGTAGCAGCAACATAGATCAAGTACACTTCAATAATAATAATAAAGTTAGTTACTGGCCATGACTGAAAGCCATTTGCTTGTCATGTGCCATTGAAACAAGTAAGAAAGCTGCACCCAGAGAGCTCCAGCACTTTGGCAATCAGGGGCAGATGGAAGCAGCAAAAAGACTGAGAATCTGGTTTCCCTGGTGGCTCAGATGGTAAAGCGTCTGCCTGCAATGAGGAAGACCCTGGTTCGATCCTTGGGTCAGGAAGATCCCTTGGAGAAGGAAATGGCAACCCACTCCAGTACGTGTGCCTGGAAAATCCCATGGACCGAGAAGCCTGGTAGGTTATACAGTCCATGAAGTCACAAAGACTCGGACATGAGTGAGTGACTTCACTTTCTTTCTTTCTGGTGGTTTAGGACATCTCAGTTCTCATATTCTCATTGGTGGATTTGTCATTTGCTGTTTCCAGCTTCTCTTCTGACGACTTCTGGTACAGAGTGCCAAAGAGAGTGAGGACCAGGTCATGCCCCCTGCATTCTTCAGACTGTCCTATGGTCCCAAGAGGGACAAGCTGGCTGGCAAACTAGCCACAGTGCCCATTTATTACCGTGGGTGGGCACTTTACTAAGAGATGCACATCCTCACAGAAGCCCCAGGAGGAGATGCTAGCATTGCTCATTTACAGATGAGGTGACAGAGCCTCAAGGAGACTGTGCCTCTCGGAAAAGCTGGGCATGGATCCTGGTTGCTATGACTATGGAGCTTCTCTGTAACCACAGAACTCCACAGCTCTCAAACTGTTTGGGGGAATTAGGAAGCTTCACTCAACTCTTACAGGAAAGGTTCCAGTATGGTATAAACAACTGTTGGTTTGTTTGAGTCCTTTGCTTTGCCACTTGGTGGAGGAGCTGCCTTTGAAGGAGATGCTGGGTCAGAATGATGATTTTCAGGGCCAAGTGGACCTCCAATTCTGCTCCTTCAGCCTCTCCCAGAGAAGCCCAGCCCCCTGGGTGAGGGGGCATTGTGTGCAGAAGCAACATCTGCATGTGAGTGTTATACGAGGACGTCCACCTCATCTGGGCATCCCTTCTAGGAGTCCTGAAGTCTACGTGCACTCCAGGAGGAAAACGGTTCTATAAGGGCACAGAATCGGTAGGAGAGGCAGGACCGGGGTTGGAGGTGGGGGTCTTTAGACCGAGGGCTCTGTTCCCTCTGCCAGGGATGCAGTTAGGGGCAAACACTCCCGGCACAGTACTGGGGAAGGGGTGATGTGTGGCGAGAAGCCAGGTCATCAGAAAGAGCAGCACCACTGCAGCGCCTTGGGGATGCCATTTTTCAAACTGCCTGGGCTCCTCCTGCCCACTCCCAGCATCTTGAAATTCACCAGAAGCAAAAGTATTGGCAACCATTGGCTGCTGACTCCCTAGGAGGGGATTTTGTTATCTTATCAACCCAGATGACTCACAGACGCCTACGTCAAAGAGGGGTGAGATGTAGAGGAGATGGAATCTGGGGTGTTTCCCAGTCTGAGATGATGATTCTGTGATAACACAACATATGTTCATGCAGCCCACTGCTCGGCTTTGTGAAACAAGCTCCACATTCCAAAAGCATGGTGGCTGCCTCTGCCTCAAGACTGTCAGTGGCCCTTTGCCCTCTGACCAAGACCTCCTCACCTTGGGATTACCCCTGTGGTCCTTAACCTCTCTGTGCCGTGCCCTTGGTCTCTGGATCATTTAATGACACAAGACCTTTCAGACATCTGGACCACTCTACTTCTGCTCTTCCTTCAGTTACTGGAGTTTGTGGGACACGTGTTGATATAGAAAACCCATTCCTGCTCTCTTTGGATTCATGGGCTTTGGGAAGCCAGTTCTAGCAGAGCTAAGACCTTGCAATGGTAATTATTATAATAGATGACTCTAAGCAAACCAGTTAACAAATCTTATTAAAAATTTGTCTTTGGGGGAGGTCAAGTGCCCCACACAGCATAAATCCATGTGGAAATCCAGCCAGCACCACTCAGGGCACAGTGCCCAAGGTGAAAGTCACGCTGCACAGCACGACGGCCCGGGAGGACTGTCCGCTGGGAATGGGCTGTATGGTCCGTGTGTCACCCAACAGGAGTGACGCCCACCCTTGCATCCCTTGGGATGCTCTTCTTTAATTTTTGCTTTTGCAATTCCACCTATCCTTCCAGACTTCAGATATATTCTCCCTCTTGGTGAGTGTATCCTTTATTTCTTAAAAATGCTATAGCACAGATTATCAGGACTGTTCGCATCTGCAGTGCTCAGCAAGCTGCTTCCATTTCTGAGTTTGATCTTCCATCTGTTTCAAGAACACCTGGATGGTGTTAATGACCCTTAAATACCTCCTGGTCCCCTACTTCAGGGGTAACACCTAGTCCAGCATCTTTGATGTGAGTACTCAAGGATATCTGCTGAAGGAACGAATGATCAATTGTAGCTGTCTTGGCTGGTTATACGTCTTTCTTTGCCATTAACATCTGATTTTTATTTGCATGAGCCCACTTCTTGGACTATCCTTTCCTAACCAACTCTATGGAGAGAATACGAGACTATTCTTTTAAGCATAGTATCTGTCCCTGGTGGGCTACATTTGGCAGCAATGAAGGTCTGAAACCTCCAAAGGCTTGGTAAGAGCTGTGGGGAAGCACGAAACGTGTTCAATTAACTCCTGTTACTCAAAGTAAATGGAGGTGCTTAAGCCAACAGTCATATATTCTCAATTGCTCCTGTGACTAGGCTGTGAACGCCCTAAACACACTATCCATCTCAGCACAGGCAATGCAACACGTGCCTGACACATAGTAGGCTCTCTAGACACCTAGGCCAAGGGCACAAATAATGAAAGGAACACAGCCTTGGGCTCACTTGGGAGGGACAAGCTCCCCGGTGGCATCTCGTCTGTAGTTAGGAAGCCCACTGAGAGACAGCTACACCATCCTTGTGAAGGGCACACTACGTTTTTACCATCCACCCTGGTCCAGTATAGATGTTAAAAGATGTTAAAAGACACCTTTTGTTAAAAGCAAACGGGTGAAAATGTAATGATAAATAGGATCAACTATTTCCCTTCTTCCCTATCACCTGCCACCACTTAGAGTTGCATCATTTTCTACCACTTTCATCCATCCTGTTCTATACCCTTCATTCTTTTTTTTTAATTTGTTTTTATTTTATTGGAAGATAATTGTTTTACAATATTGTGTTGTTTTATGCCATACATCAACCTATGTCAGCCGTAGGTATAACATGTCCCCGCCCTCTTGAATTTTCCTACCACCTCCCACCCCCATCTCACCGCTCTGTTAATAGGCTACCACAGAGCACCAGATGTGAGCTCCCTGCATCATACAACAAATCCCCACTGGCTATGTATATTACATCTTACACTTTTCATTCTATTTGTCAGGGATCCTGATGAAGAGGGTCCCTCCTTCGCCCATGTAACCAGACAAGGGAAGGAAGTGATGGGTTATCCTTCTCTCCCTTCTTTCTTTTCTCTCTTACATGATGATTTTAATGCATTTAATTTGCAAATAGGATAAGGAAATGGCAACCCACTCCAGTCTTGCCTGGAGAATCCTGTGGACGGAGAAGCTTGGTGGGCTGCTGTCCATAGTGTTGCACAGTCGGACACAACTGAAGCGACTTAGCATGCATGTATGCAATGGAGAAAGAAATATCAACCCACTCCAGTGTTCTTGCCTGGAGAATCCCAGAGACAGAGGAGCCTGGTAGGCTGCCGTCTATGGGGTCACAAAGAGTCGGACATGACTGAAGCGACTTAGCAGCAACAGCAGCAGCATTTGCAAATATTGTCATCATGTCTATTTTTGCCTGAGCTTGGAGTGTCTGAATTTGTGGTCTCTTCCAGACCATTCGTCAATGTCTTAAATCAGAAGCAAAAAAAATGAGAGGGTCTCTGTATGGTGAAAGCTGGGAAGGAGGCTCCACAAGTGGAAGGCCCAGATCACCCATGAAAAATCTGCTCAAACTTGTACCATCCCTGACAGAATTGCCTCCCTCCCCTTTTCCTCCTGCTGATGGGAGGGGAGGGGGCTCCTCCTGTTTTCTGCAACCGTTTACTTAGGCAGGCATCAATAATTCAGGACACCAGCTCCCTTTCTGAAAGCCCAGGTGAGGGCCACGGGCCTCTCCAGGCCAGCAGCTCATTTGCTCTCTCCTGCAAGACTCCGTGGAAATCACTCCAGGCTCCTGGCTGGCCAGACCACGGCTGCCCTTGGAGAGGAGAACACCGTGAGCTTTGACTTCTGAGTTGAGAGCTGCTTTTGTGCTCTGCCTTTAGCGGCTTCCCAGATCTCCTAAGTCTGTGAAAATATCAGAGGCCACATCTGGGGTGGAGATACCACGGTCCATGAGCAGCAGCATGACTCCCGGAGAGGATTCTGATCTAGCTTCAGACCCAGACTCCTCCTACCAGATCAGGTAAGGGGACTTCAAATCCATTCTTTGATTTTAGAAATATTTACACAAGACTCAAAGATGAAGATGTGGCCATGCCTAAGAGAGGCTGACTTCCAGCCTGAGTTAGACTTTATATCCAGGGTCTAGAAGGAGGTAGAATGTGCTCTTGAGACCTCTAGGATGTGTGTTAAGTTTCACAGCTGCAGAGATTTACTTAAGTGGGTACTGACTTCCTCTTCTTTCCCAAACATTCACAGTGCTTTGTCTCTGGGATCACTCTTTGTTCTAGGGTTGAGTCTGGCTTCTCCCTGCAGTCCTCAACCTTCCCCACCAAGCCCCCGTCCCGGACCCAGCGAGGTTGCTCTGCTCAGTAGTGGGATTGCTAATTCAATTGTGAGAAACGATTTCACTTACAGAATACAGACACAGGAATACATGTTCTTCTTTACCAAACTTTTCAACTGTTTCCCCCCTGATCCCATCCCCTAACTTGAGTTGAGATACTTAAACACCCCTGCCTGGGGAGGGCCATCCTTATTTTTTAAAGACCTCCAGAGAAGTTTCCAGAACTTTCTTTGACATCCCACTCTTGTGCAGTGGTCCCCACAGGCAGGACAACCTTCTCTTTACCCTCAAATATTCATACCGCTTCTGAGGGTGCTTCCTATCATCTCCCCCAAACCATCAGTGATGGGTCATTTGACACCCTTCTACTAACAGTAATACATTTACTAACTCAGAGATGTTTCATGGTTGTGTTTATAGTTTGAGGTATCTGCCACAGTTATTTAAGTTGTTTGATTAATTTTTCCTGCCTCTAAACCTTGTCTAGTCCAATGTATACTGCAAGTTCGTTGTTCATTTGCTAAAGTCATGTCTGACTCTTTGTGACCCCACGGAATACAGCACACCAGGCTTCCCTGTCCTGCACTATCTCCCAGAGTTTGCTCAAATTCATGTCTATTGAGTGGATAATGCCATCAGCCATCTCACTCTCTATTGCCCTTTCTCCTCCTGCCCTCAATCCTTCCCAGCATCAGGGTCTTTTCCAGTGAGTTGGCTCTTTGCATCAGGTGGTATTGAAGTACTGAAGTACTGAAGCTTCAGCTTCGGCTTCAGTCCTTCTGCCAGTTTAATCTTCCTTTGACACAGTTCCCATCAAGCCACTCCTAGCCATCCCCCCAGCCGTCAACAAGGGTTTATGAGAGCACCCTACTGCCTGGTAAACTGAGTACAAAAGCGTCACATGAGGCTTCTGTAGGGGGCCATTCCTGGCACTCATGCCTTCCAGCCAGGCCCCAGGGCTTCCCTAAGCATCCTTCTTGCTCAGATCTTCTCTGAGATCTTGACCATTTCTCCTCTTAAATCTCCCTCCCTCGTGCCCATTTCTATCAAGCAAAATCCTACCCACTCACTAAGTGCCATTGGGGTGTGCCAATTCGTTATACAGGGTTCCTCACCTACTAACTCATAGTAGCTCAAGCTACGACAGACAAAACAAAGACATCTCAATGTGTACAATGCAGTCAGCCCAGTGCTTTGGGGGCTGCTAGGGGGAAAGAACATGGGACCCCATAACCTTCTTTGTGAGGATGAAAACAACTGTGATGAGCAGAAAGGAATCACTCACATGAAGAAGTTGGTGGCAGGGTATTCCAGGAAGAGGGAACCACAGAAGTGAAGGAAACCACAGTGCTTTATCAGAGTATATAGTGCACAGAGGAGAAGGGCCGTGACCGTCATTACGAGAACTTACCACGGAGCAAGACTGTACACCACTCTCTCTACTGGCCTATCTTGTTCCACTTGCCTATTACCCTGTAAGGTGAATGTCGTTACCATCAAAGATGTTCAACAGATGAAGACCCTGGCTCTCAGTGAACCGGGGAAGAAGCTGTGCTCACAAAGACAGTGAGTCAAGCTTAGAGTCCAGGTCTGAACCCAGAACCCAGCTCTCCACCATTCTGCTTCAGTTGACCCCGCAGTCATAGGAAGGCTGAATGCCTTCAAAGCCATGTCGTTCATGGGTTCCAGGTCTGACTTTGCACTGATTTCTCAAGCAAACACAGACAGGCCACGTGGGCTCTCTGGGTCTTATTTCTTCCTGTATATAACAATGGTTCTCAGTCAGGAGGGTGACTGTGGTCCCCAGGGGGGACAATCAGCCATGTCTGAAGATATATCTTTGGTGGTACTTGCAGGGAGGGACTAGCATCTAGTGAGAAGAGACCCAAGAAGATGCTCAACATCCTACAAGGCACAGGGCAGCCCCTCAACATGGGAGAACCCTGCTCTCCAGAGTGGGCCTCATGATGCAGCCTATGTCACATTCCACTCTGAGACATTAATTCTGGGAGCTAATGTAGGTGAGTCTCCCCAGGCAGAGACCATTGGCTTAAACGACATGGTCCCCAATGGGAACCGTGCCTCTTGGATGGACTTCTCCATGTTTGCTTCAATGAAAGGCTCCAATTCCTCCATGAAACCCATGTTTCCTCCAGAGTAAAATCCTGCAGGGCTCCTTCGCAGCCAGGCCTGCTGGCTGCCTGCCGTTCATCAGCTCCCATTACCCTGGGTTGTTTTCTCCGGGAGGTTGGACCTCCTTCCCCAAACTGCTCTACATCTCGCCTGTTCTTGGCATCGCCTCTGGCAGCAAGAACTTATTGAGAGACCAGACCCCAGAGGAAAGTGCTCAACACGGTCCTTCCATGCTGTCTGGCTTGACCAGACCCAGAGCAACAGTCAGACGTCTCTACTCAGCAGAGCATCGGCCTCTCTTTTCCCGGCTATCTGTGTTTACTTGGAAAAATGATTTCCTCTGCTTTACTCCGTTTTCCTCCGAGCCCCATCGCCTGCTCAGTTCTCTGTCCTTTCTGTTTATTTCCACTTCTCATTTTTCTCCATTGATCCGACGCCCTGGAAATACAGCAGGAACAGAGTGTGCCCTGTAATATTCAGTTACACTTAATATTTCTCCACGAAACATTGACTTGGAACGCCAAGCCGTCAGAGTGCAGGCCTGTTCTGCTTACACTGGACAGGGGCTTCAGCACAGGCTTCAATTCATGTCGGATCTCTTCCCTGCTTAAAGGGGAACAGTGCCCAGGCTAACACAGGAAAGTGCCCCGGCTGGGTGTCGGGGTGGTGCCAAGCACCCCCCAGAGAAAGTAGTTTCCTCAAATAAGTGAGTGGATATAACGCACTTGGTGCTTGGAAGGATAAAGACATGGCATCCAAGAAGACTGCCAGATGAATGTACTGCAGAATCCCAATGCGCTCCTTAAACAGAAAGTGTTTTTAAACCAGCCTTTGCCATCAGCACTGCTAATGCTAGCTTTCTCGGATGCCACTTCCTGACGGTGTGTGTCACGTGTAGGACTAATAAAGCTCTTTGGTGCTATAATGTTAATAGATCTCTTGGGTGCGCTGATGAAAGCATCAGACTCTTTCTCCAAACCCCCCTGCCAATGACACAAACTAGCCTAAGGGTTAGGAACTCATATGGGTGAAACTTAGTCTCCATGAAGGAGACCATCAGCTTGCATAGCAGAGACCTCAAGGGGGCCCAATCCTCTTGGGTAGATCTTGGCGTCAATGATAGACTCTACTTCTTCCACGAACCCATGTTTTCTTCAGAATGAAATCCATCAGGGTTTAACCCTCAGGAGGACTCCATCTATGGATGGCCTTGGTTTCAAACTGAAGAACAAGTCTCTGCCTTCCTAGTTTAGGAGACACTGTTAGGAAATACTGCAAGTGAAGTACTATTGATGTTCACAGAAAACTACAATATAAGTCTCAGACATATTGACATTTTGCATCCTGAAGTTTCTCTTTGGGTGCAAAGATATACTTTGCTGTGTGATTCAAATAAGTCAGAAAAATGAATAACATGAAGAAGGATATTGAGAACCAAAAAGCAAAGGGAGAAATTGAAAATCAAGGTTTCCTAGGAAACCTGTCCTCACCTCTCACATAAGAGGATGCAATTCACAAGTGGCCCACTAAGGCACTGGGCAACTTCCAGGGGCACCTCAGAACTAAAGTCTCAAATATGGGAGGACATGACCCAGTGTTCCCTGAAAGCCTTGGGAATGAACCATAGGGCCACATCCCCCTCAGAGTGGGAAGCTCTTTATCTCAGTCCTCCTTTCTTCCGCTGAGTCAGAGACTATGCAGCTAGAATATCTGCATCACCGCCCTTGGCCTAGCCTTCTAAGGAGGTAGGATCTGGACCCACCTGCCTGACGTTGGTTATGGGAAGTGTGTTGTGGGGTGGGGTGCATGGCCGCAGAGCTCATCAAGTCATCTCGAGTAAGAAAGAAGAGGAGGGGCAGGGCAAGGGGACCAGTAAGTAAGGAGAACCGTTGAGGAGGTGGGGAGAGTGAAGAGTCTGGAACCCGGAGAGGAGGAGAATGGTAGAGGGGTCGCAACAATTACAAGGAGAGAAGAACCCGCAGAGCAGGTGTCCAGGGAGACTTCCTGGACAATATGGTTTGCATTCCCTCTTTCTCCAAGGCCAGTGTAAAGAAGTGCATCGCTGCTTGCCTCTCCTGCAGTTGGATGTATACTTCCTCTAGTACCTAAAGAAGCTTTACACAACTCCTCATGGAGACTTGAGGGGGATCTTGTGGATACATATGCTTATTGAGATGGGCTGTAAGGACCCAGACTTATTCAGATTCCACAGATTGTTCTTTTGATGGGATATGTTCCACGCTTTCAGCCAGAAAACAGAGCCATCAATGGTCCAGGGTGAGAAGAAAGACAAGAAGGTAAACGAGAGCAGGAATCTTTTCTTGGGAAAATGTTTGAAACTGCCATAAAGACCTTTTAATAAAAAGAATCACTCTCAGACTGTTCCATGGGGCCATATGAGAATTGTTCAGCAGAGAACAGTCAGTCAATATAACCCGACCAAACTGTGGGTTTTTTTGAGTCAGAAATGATTTTCAGCCACAGGTCATAGGGTTAGCCAGTCATTGTGGGATTAACATTTAAGTATCAAGCACCTCCGGAAAGGCTTTCCCAGGAAAGGCAGAGAGTTTATTTCTAGGTAAAGTTTCTCTTTACTTAAGCCTCTAGAGCCTTCTATGTCATCTATTGGGATTAGGACCAGAAATGAGAAAGAAAAAGTTGGTCAGATAGTCAAAAGAGTCAAATATGTTTGAATTATATTCTTATCCGTAACTAAGATCTTTTTTTGTTTGCTTTTTTATTTTTATATTTTTGTGTAACAAATATCTTTTTTTTAAAAAAAAGATTATCATTATTATTTTTGGTCATGCTACGTGGCAGGTGGGATCTTAGTTCCCTGACCAGGGATTGAACACATGCCCCCTGCATTGCAAGCATGGTGTCGTAACCACCGGATCACCAGGCAAGTGCATAAGGTCTTTTATATTCTGGGCTGCTTGGAGAATATAGGTGCAATCCACCCGTATTATCCGGGGGTTGCAATGCCCTTCCACTTGCATTGCTGTAGAGAAATAATATTTGTGCAGATTTGGATTTCTCTTCCTTTTCCTCTCCCTCTGAGCAAGGCAAGCAACTCATTGCTTAAGCAGGAGGCAGAAGGGTGAGAAAGGCAGAGAGGACAAGGAGACGCCACTTCATACCAAGAGGATTTCTAGACCCGGGTCAGAGGAAGGGTGCTCCTTTTTCCCAGCTTATCAGGCTCTCCATTTCACCATTGCAAGCATTTTACCATGCACATGAGCCCATAACAGAGGTGATAACCCATTCCAGCCTCCCAACCCCTCACCTCAAAGGCAGCGTTTCTGAGCCTCTCCGAGGCAGAAGAGATGAGCCCTTTTCTTTTCATCTCATCCGTCCTTTGGGCTCTCCATCCCTTGATTTCAAAGCCTTTCTCAAACAAATGTAAAGTTGAAAGGATAGGCTTCAATTATTTCATTTTGTGAAGGTTAAAAAGGTTCTTGTAAATGACGGATGCAAATCCTGGAAACCCGGTTAAAACAACTGGATACCAGATGGCAAAGGAAAGTGGTTTACTGTAAAGTGTTGCAGAGTGTAGAAGCTCATTTACAAGAAGCAATTACACAAACAGCCCTGAGCATCCAAGATCCCATAAAAGGATGGCTGGGGTAGATGCACACTGTCAGCCATGCTTGTGTGAGTTACACCCGCACACAAAACATGCCAACCGTGCGACTGGTCACCTTCCTGGCTGCCCTCACGACGGTAAGTCTGGGCTGAGGGCTGACCTGCCAGTATGCAAAGAGCTGCAGCCCCATGGGGAAGGCTTCCATGTGCTCCATCACTCAGCTGCCTGGGGGAATCTCCTGATCAGAGAAACTGAACAGCGTAAGAAAAGTATGCAGATGTCATCGTCAATGGTCTAAGTCCAGGGAGCTTGACTTGCACCTCAGGTCAAAGAAATAAGACAAAATTCCCATACAACCAGGATGACTTTTCATCCTCAATCTCTCTTGAGGTGGAAAGTGAGCATAGTATGTTTTATTACATACATTCATATATATTAGCTATTATAAGTATATAGCATTAGTTATATTAGTACAGAACTAATATAATTATATTAGTATATAATTATATACTAGTATACTAGTATATACTAATATATAATTATATTAGTATATAAAATTAATATATAATATATTAATTATATATAATTAATTTGGGGGGGACTCCAAAATCACTGCAGATGGTGACTGCAGTCATGAAATTAAAAGACACTTGCTCCTTGGAAGAAAACCTGTGACCAAGCTAGACAGCATATTAAAAAGCAGAGACATTACTTTGCCAACAGAAGTCTGTCTAGTCAAAGCTATGGTTTTTCCAGTAGTCATGTATGGATGTGAGAGTTGGACTATAAAGGAAGCTAAGTGCCAAAGAACTGATTCCTTTGAACTGTGGTATTAGAGAAGACTCTTGAGAGTCCCTTGGACTTCAAGGAGATCCAACCAGTCCATCCTAAAGGAAATCAGTCCTGTATATTCATTGGAAGAACTGATGCTGAAGCTGAAGCTCCAATACTTTGGCCACCTGATGCAAAGAACCGACTCATTGGAAAAGACCCTGATGCTGGGAAAGATTGAAGGTGGGAGAAGAGGATGAGATGGTTGGGTGGCATCACTGACTCAATGGACATGAGTTTGAGCAAGTGCTGGGAGTTGGTGATGGACAAGGAGGCCTGGCATGCTGTAGTCCATGGGGTCGCAAAGAGTCAGACATGACTGAGTGACTGAACTGAACTGAATACATTAATATTATATTAATAGATATATTCTTGCAAATGTGTTGATATAATGGGCAGGTTCTAAAGCTATTGGTGAGAACTAGACTCTGTGTTGCAGTTTTTTGCTGTGCACTCCTGGGCTGAGCTGAGCTGACCTGTCTGCCCTCTTCCACACAGAGCCTCCTGTGCTCAGTTCAGTGGCCCTGAGTCTGAGTCTCTCTCTCCATGTGTCATAGCCTCTCCAAGATCTTATCCCACTTTTGTCAGACTGGGCAGGCTTCCCCCCATCATCATCAACTTGACTATAATCTGTGCTGGAGCAAGACCAGGGGCTCACTCAGCACTCAGTCCTATTGCAGGTGAAATCATAAATTTTTGTGGAGTCCTTCTGTAAAACCACACATACTTCAGGAGCTTGTTGCTGTTTTTGTTCAGTCACTAAGTTGTGTCCCGCTCTTTGCAACCCCACGGACTGTAGCCTGCTAGGCTCCTCTGTCCATGGGATTTCCCAGGCAAGAAAACTGGAATAGGTTGCCATTTGCTCCTCCAGGGGATTTTCTTGACCCAGGGATCAAACTGGTGTCTCTTGCATCTCCAGCATTACAGGCAGATTTTTTACCAGTGATCTACCCAGGCAAGAACGAAGGTAGTAGCTTGCCAAGGCAGTGATAAAAATACTTTTGTGAAGGTGGACCTTTCCAGGGCTCTGAAATCTCAGTATCCATTCTCATGGTCGTACCACATGTGTGCCTGTGAACCTTCATCCTGGATTAGAAACCAGTCTGCCATGCTGGTACTTATATCCCATGAGCTCCGAGAGACTCTAGCTTGATGAAATGGGCTTCTAAATTTCCCCAGGACACACTAAAATGGGCCTGGCATGTAAGAGTCAAATGGAATATGCTTAAAAATATCTGATTCCCAAATGCCCATCAGTTAATGAATGAATAACAAACTGTTGTTATGCACATTTACTAGAGCTATCATAACAAAATTCTACAAACTGGCTTAAACAGAAATTGATTTTTTTTATGGTTCTGGAAACCAGAGAGTCCAAGATAAAGTATTGGTAGATTTAGTTTCTTAGAAGGCCTCTTTCCTTAGCTTGCAGACGGCCGCCTTCTCTCTGTATCCTCTACTCAGTCTCTCCTCTGTACATGTATGTGTTTGTGTCCAAATTTCCTGTTCTTATAAGAACACAAGTCATATGGAATTACAGCCCAAAGATTTTCTATCAACTTAATTTCCTCTTTAAAGAACTTATCTCTGAATACAATGGCATTCAAAGGCACTGGGACTTAGAACTTCAACGTAAGAGCTTGGAGGAAACAACCAGTCCCTAGCAGTGCACATCTTTGCTACAGCACATTATTTGACAATAAAAAGGAACGGGGTACTGATATATACTATCCAATACAGCATGAGTAAACCTTGGAAACATGCCAAGTGAAATTAGTGAAAAAGACCACATATTGTATGATTTTATTCACATGACATGTCCAGAATAGGCACATTGGTAGAGACAGAAAGTAAATGAAGATTTCCAGTGACCTGGGGAAAGGCGGATCGGGGGTGATTGCTGACAGGTATGTGCCGGGGTCCAGCCGTGGTGGATCCAGGGATTTCGAAAGGGAGATGGCATAGGCGATCAGGAAGCAATTGCTTATTAAAATATTAATTAAAGATATAAAGAGTGATGAAGATAGCTCAGTGAGGAGGAAATTCAGTGAGAACATTTTGTGGAGAGAGGAGGCTGAATAATTCAGCCAGAAGGTAAGAGAAAGAACGACATGGGGAGACCAAACTTCGGTGAACAAGGCCCCGCACTTTATATTTCAAAGTAGTTTTTATTCCTTAAGTTATGCATAGAGGATAATGGGGGAAGGGGTGGAGTCATGCAGGGACAGCAGTCCCTGAGCCAGGCTTTCAAACCTATCATACACAAGAGTTTAGGTGAGTTACATCATCTTCTGGCCCGGAGGCCTATTAACATTTTAAGGAACTTATTTTCTCTAAAGGTGATTATTCTAAAGTCAGGTGCCACCCTCCAAAGGCATTGGAGTTGCATTTCTATAGGGCAAAGGTGTGGTGGGTTATAACAAGAGAAAGAATTAACTCAAGGGTCCAACGTTACAAACATTGAGGCTACTAATTACATTTCTATACACCAATTATATCAATCAATACACTGCCAAGGACACAGTAGGTAAGGGATATGGAGACTTAGCAGCAAACATTGGCCCAACAAGTGAAAAACCCTTCACCAATACAATTTCTAATCAATCTTTTTAACTGCTCAAAGGAATCTATGTTTAGATAGTTTAGAACATCTCATACCTCTCACAGTTGGGAGGCTCTAAACAATCACATGTGGCCGGAAAAACCTATTCAGGCAGGCAAGAGGATTTCCAAAACGAGTTTGTAGTCTGAAACACTGTCACACCCAGGAATTATTAACTGGAGCTGTAAGTTAGCTCTTTTTTCAGAGAAAGGTAGTGGGGGACAGCCCCCTGTAAAGTCAGAGGTGTAGATGAGAACACAAAACAGAAAGTAGGCAGACTCCGGCTTTTTAGGGGGTAGATGCTCGAGAACCTCCAAGGGGCTCCTGAGGCTCGATCTCACCCTTGCGTGTGCCAAACCTCCTTCCTCATGACCTTTGTCATGGGCGGAGTGCTAATCCAAACCGGCTCCCGACAGGTATGGTTTTCTTTTTGTGACAAAAATATTCTGGAATTAGATAGTTGTGATGGTTGTCCAATCTTGACTATAAATTAAAAGCTGCTGATCTGGATCCTTTAAAGGAGTAAGCTTATGCAGTGTCAATTACATCTCAATAAACCAAAAAACATGCAATGTTTCTGCTTCATAAGGTCAGTGGTTCCTATACCCAATTGATGGCTCAGATGGTAAAAAATCTGCCTGCAATGCGGGAGACCTGGGTTCAACCCCTGGTTTGGGAAGATCCCCTGGAGGAGGGCATGGCAACCCACTCCAGTATTCTGGCCTGGAGAATCCCATGGACAGAGGAACCTGGAGGGCTACAGTCCATGGGGTTGCAGAGTCGGACACGACTGAAGCAATTAAGCACACACTCCTCACAGTGGAACACTGTACATGTTTTTATAACAGATTTAGCACTCAGATTAAAACGAATTTAAACAAATACCTTTTTCCTGAGAGTGAACCACATCCTTGGGTATTACAAAGCTGGATTCAAATCCCTGCTGGGTTTTCAATGGGGTTTGGGGAGGATGTGGCAGACATCAGGGACCCCCATCCAAAGACAGTCACTGTTCACTTTTGCTCTTGGGCTTCATCAGAACTGAGACCTACAGTCTGACTCCAAGAAGGTCACCCCTTTTGTGAGAGGCTGGGTGACCCTTCTCAATCCTCCAAGTCCTCTTCTGTCCTCTCTGAACTCCAGTTTGTTAAGCCCTCTGGACTTGAGAAAGTCATTCCTTCCTTCTCTGCATTGCCTTTCCTCTGTGAAGCAACGGGTGGAGAGTTTATCCCATCCTCAAGGGTAACCAGCCATTCCTTGTGATCTCTCTTTGCTCCCTGCCACATGCATGTCCCTCAGGCCTATAAAGTTGCTCCTCACCTCTTCAGACTGAGATCCATCCATTCATCCATTCCCTATACCCCACCAGTGTTAATTGAGCACTCACTACATGCCAAGCACTGCTCCAGAAGTCAGGAGTACAGGGCTGAGCAAGACAGTCAAAGCAAAGGGTGGACTGTATACAAATCAATAAGCACCGGTAGAGCCCCGAATCAGAACACTCACCCGTCAGTCCTCAGTGAGCTCATCCTGCCAGCCTGTCCTCCCCTACCCTCTCTTCCCTGCCTTCTTCTTTCTCAGTGCATGTCTGCCGTCTTGTCTTTGAGATCACAAACGGTACACCTTTCCGTTTACTAGTTCATAATGTTATCCTCTATCATTTGCACGCAGTAGGCATTGAAGCAATATTTATTGCACAAATGAAAAAATGTGGCACTTACTCCACGCTTTGGGTAGTCTGTATTGCTTTATATCTCATGCAGTTCTTGGCATGGTGCCTCTTGGTAACGTGATAGTGTACCAAGGGTTTGGTTGGGTCACTCCAAGCTCAGGGCTTTCCTATAAACCCCGTGAGTTCTCTGCTGTGAATAAAAGAAAGTCTCCCTAAAGCCACAAAGAAATAAAAGGCCATAATTCCATTGTATATTAGTATGTGTTTTGTGGTATATGACTATGTTGGGATATTTGAAAGAGTGTGTTTGTTTTCATTTATGTAAAGGTTCGTCTAGTCAAGGCTATGGTTTTTCCTGTGGTCATATATGGATGTGAGAGTTGGACTGTGAAGAAGGCTGAGTGCTGAAGAATTGATGCTTTTGAAGTGTGGTGTTGGAGAAGACTCTTGAGGGACTCTTGGACTGCAAGGAGATGCAACCGGTCCATTCTGAAGGAGATCAGCCCTGGGATTTCTTTGGAAGGAATGATGCTAAAGCTGAAACTCCAGTACTTTGACCACCTCATGCGAAGAGTTGACTCATTGGAAAAGACTCTGATGCTGGGAGGGACTGGGGGCAAGAGGACAAGGGGATGACAGAGGATGAGATGGCTGGATGGCATCACTGACTGGATGGATGTGAGTCTGAGTTAACTCCGGGAGTTGGTGATGGACAGGGAGGCCTGGCGTGCTGTGGTTCATGGGGTTGCAAAGAGTCGAACACGACTGAGTGACTGATCTAATCTGATCTGATACATAATACACACAGACACACACTCATACCTAGATGAACTGATTGTGGCTCTTGGGAGAACCTCTACCATAATACTGACCAAGGTTCGGTTATCTGTGGATGTGTTTGTTTTGGATTTGATTCCTGGGTATGGTTGCTCTGTTTTGCTCATTTCCACGAAGCTGGGGCCTAAGGTGACTGGAGCATGGCAGGTGCTCAGGAGGTGCCAGCAAGTCTGTCTAATGAATAAGTGACATCACCAGCACCTCTCAGAGTTTATGTTTTAGGTATAGGGAAATTCTGCTTTTCTGGGACCCGTGGTCATTCCAATGTTTGTGATTTCTTATTCCTCGATCTTTAAATATACAAGGGATGAAAATAAGTTCTCTCCTTAAGACATGGGAAAACTTAAACCACAAAGAACTTACCTACAATGAGACACATAAGTTCACCACCTTGAACCTAAGGTTAAGGGTACTCAACAAGACTGACATTGTGAGCTGGGTTATTCTGTGTTGGTAGAGCTGTCCTGTGACTCCTCAGTGATGCCATTTACCCCCCACTCCCAGTTGTGACAGCAAAAAATGTCACCAGACAATGCCAAAGTTTCCCTAGGGGAAAATTGTCCTTGGTTGGGGGCCACCGTTAGAATTGTATGGGGGAGCCTTCTTGGATATATTTCTCTCTATGTTTAAGCTTTCCTGGTGTCTCAGTGGTAAAGAATCTGCTTGCAAGGGCAGGAGACACAAGAGATGCGAGTTCAATCCCTGGGCTGGGAAGATTCCCTGGAGTAGGAAATGGCAACCCATTCCATTCTTCTTGCCTGGAAAACTCCATGGACAGAGGAGCCTGGAAAGCTACAGTCCATGGGGTCACAAAGAGTTGGACATAACAGCATGCACACACCTATATAAAGTTTTTTCACTGGAAAATTTCTAGTTTCAAATTCCTTTGCACATCTCTTATTCAATCAATGAACAGAAACAATAAGAACATAAACATCTAAATTGGCTACATTCTATGTTCTAGTTATACTAATCACACATCTTCATGGTCAACTTTTAGGCATTACCCAGGCATAAGACTATTTAAAATTCATTTTCAGACCAGAAGGATACCTAACAACATCACACTGCTCTCTTCATTCACTTCATCTCCCTGAAACTCTGTCCTCTTCTCTCTCACACAATTACACACACACACACACACACATACACACAACTTCCTTTCTAAAATGTGAATAATTAACATCTACTAGGGCTCCATCTTCATCCTGGTCTCATGTCCTGCCAGGCAGGTGGCACTTCTCCTTTCCTGCCATTTCCAAGTTGCTAGATCCATGTGGATTAGTTCTACACAATGGGTTGTAAGATAAGTGCTATGTCCCTCTGAGTATCCACTGCAGCATCTGTGGTAAAGGCCCTGAGCTAACACAGTTGGGCCTCATGATGGGAACAATATGGTCTGTCAGGTTGCTACATGGTGGACAGTTGCCTTGAGGAGTTTCCCAAAGCCATGGTGGATTTTGCTTGACTGAGAAATAAGCCGTGGTGTTATTAGGTCACTGAGTCTGTGGCCTGTTTGTTACACAGCCTAACCAGGCTTAGTGTGCACCAGTAACGGACTGGTACATCCACTGAGGAACAGGTCCAAAGCTGCATGTGAGCTTTCTGGAACATTTTCTGAACATTCTGATGGAAGAATAGGTCACAGACTATAGTAAGTTCTGCCAGGCTGAGAAAGAAAAGAGAACAGATTGATTATATTTCATATTCAGTTTCACTTAAATTATACGAGCAATCAGTTACATAAAATTGTAATTACCAATAGCCTTGATGATCAATCCCATGGACAGAGGAGTCTGGTGGACTTCAGTCCATGGGATCACAAAAAGTCAGACACAACTGAGAAACTGACACTTGAAGATCAAATTGGTGACATAGGGCATTCAAAACGTGCTCCTGTTTCTTAAATATTGGAGGGAAACCTGAGGAATCCAGGGAGCTACTTGGAGTGGCTTCCTATCCCAAAGATGTTTTTGTATCTTGGCCTCCAGATGTATTTTGGACCTCCAGCAGTTCACATTCAATATAAACTACCCCAAAATAGCTTCTGATACCAATAGGTGGCATGACCTTGAGCTGATAATTTATTTAGGTTTCAGTGAGGCCAGACTGTTCTGTGTCTTTTTAAGCCACTCTCTGCTTTGATTCTGGTCAATAGCCTGTTTTAAGAAAAGCTTTGGCCAGATTTGAAAAAAAAAAAAAAAAAGAAAATCTGCCTTCCCTTGAGTAAACACGGTAACCCAACAGCTCCGGTGGGTAAATAATGCACGTTTTAAAAGCCTTTCCAAGTAGGTCTCTATCCAGCAAGCTGCTTTTATAAGCTACCATTCTTCCTGATATCCACTTATTCAAAACTCCTTAAAAAATACCATGGGTTGAAATGATAGACATCCCACTAGATCTGGGTTTGCTGGACTTTTTTTTTAAGAAGAAGAAATGTAATTTTCCCCTTTGGTTAGGAAAAGAGTCTTTCCTGAAATATGATCCTCTCAGATAAATAATGGCAATAAAAGTAAATGGAAAGTGGGAAAGAACATGGGTTCTTAGTGCAGTGTGCAGCACTTTCTAATTGGAAAATGCTAAAAGGGAGTTTTCCTTGGAGGCCTCTCATCTGACTTGAGACCAAACAAAACAGTGATTTGCTTATGAGCATTGAGGTCTCTGTTTTCCTTGTTAAAGAAGAAGCGAAGAAAGGAAGAAAAGTGCTAAATTATAAAACTGTATTATAATCACGATTTGAGTGGATATTTCATACATTAGGGTAGAATGGAGAAACGCCAAAATGTGAGGAGCAGGAAAAGAGCTTTGGGGTCATCTGGTTAACCCCAGGAGGAAACAAAAATTGTTGCTATGAAGGGTGTTGATGAAGAGCTGTGTATATTTCTTATTCTTGCTAGCATAGCGCTTCGGCTCAGATGGAAGTATTCTTTTTTTTCCACATAAAAGAAATTTATCTGGTTTAGCTGAGTTCTTCTGGAATTTGGTGAGGCATTTATTCATCTGTCTCAGAATGGGCTGGTGGCTTTGAAAGCCAGAACTTTTGCAGCTCAGGGCCTTCTGGGTCCTCTGGCTCTGTTATCTAATTGTTTGTCTAAAACGGATAATGTCCGTGTGTTTTCAAAGTTTCCTCATTTCCTTAACTAGAAATAGTATACCTACCCTCAGGATATGAAGGCTGAGGTGTCTTCCTCAGGATCCACCCAAGGGACACAGCTGGTGTTGACCACACGTGCAGACAAAGTCTGCTACAATCAGTGGCCCAGTCTATGGAGAGGTGGCAGGCACCTGTGATGGTGGATTTTATGTGTTGGCTTAGCTGGGCCACAGTATGCACATATTTGGCCAAACATTATTCTAGCTGGACACCTTCTTCCTAATACAGTCTAGTGCACAAAACATTCGTCTGATTCAGCAGTTTCCTCACCAAGGGAAACATGCGACAGATCCCAGGAAGATTGATGGAAATTAGTAAATAGCAGCTTCCTGTACTTTGCCATCAACAATAACAAAATATATCAAAGGAGGAGAATCCAGAAGTCAGTAGTCAATTCAGCAGAATTATGAATGATTTTCTCATTCCTGACAATCTTTGACTTTATAACAGGAGAGATTCTCCCAGCCTAGTGCTCACCATTGGTTTCAGCAGCAGTCCAGGAGGTCTCTCTAAATATGTTAAGCATTTAACACTAGATGCCTGAGACCCCAACTGTGTACTTGCTAGAAGAGGGCTCTATATGCTCAAAGGTATAGATTAGCAGGAATTTTCATAAGGATTTTTGCCTATTATATTCTCTAAGGCACGGCATAATATTAATAAAATACTAACGGGATAGTAGGTAATTTACTGGATTTTTTAAAAGCAAATTCTTCTAATTACAAGTTTCAGTAATTTAAGATATTCGTAACACAGGACATGAGATATGTATGGAGAAATGTAAGTTAGGAGAAAATGTGAACTGATTATTAACATGGAATTTCACTGTATTTTAGGATATAATATTAATTCTCAACAACCAGGGTAGAAAGAAATGAGTGATTATTTTTATAGTGAACAAAGTTCATAAGAAAACTATGTGGATATTCTCTAGAGACCCTAAAAACAGAAAGAAATCAAGTGGAAATAAATCAATTTAGAAATCCATGAATGTTTCTGTAGAATACCAGAAAATCAGCACTTGAGAAACTGATACATTCAAATTATTATTACTTCTTTTTATTAAGCCAGTTATTTAATTGTGTCACCAATGAGAAGAAAGTACATTTTTTACTTTGGTATTTTCAGAACTGCCAGGATGAGCTAAAGTAAATAAGTACGTAAGCAAATTATTTTTATCTCTTTCTGTTATAGCTAAGTAGCTGGTCAATTGTCTTTATAGATTTTATTTCTAAAAGCCACACATAAGAAAGGAAGGTCAACAGATGAAAAGGATCCAGCACTTTAGCTTCAATTTCAAGACCTTGAAGGTTATAGTCCAGATGTCCTTAAGCCTTAATGATCAGGATACCTAATAAATGCAGCGCCACTATAACATTCAGAACTCTAAGTTTTGAATCACAATTGCATCGTACATGGTCCACTGAAATATTTAAAACATCATCCTTTATTTCTACCATATGTCTAAACATATTCCAAAACACGCAACTGGTTTGTGTTCCAATAAAAATTACAGTAATTGTTGGTGGAACACAACATAGTTAGGAAGATAGGATAAGGCTGAAGAGATAGGAAAGCATACCTGTATTTTGGATTATACGTGGGCTCAGTTGATTCCTAAATTAAGTAGCAGATGATCAAAAAGGAAGTGCACAAAGGGCCTTAGCAGCTACACACGTGTTGTACTAAAGGCTTCCCTGGTAGCTCAGATGGTAAAGAATCTGCCTGCCATGCAGGGGACCCAGGTTCCATCCCTGAGCTGGAAAGATCCCCTGGAGAAGGGAATGGCTACCCACTCCAGTATTCTTGCCTGGAGAATTCCATGGACAGAGGAGACTGGCAGACTATATAGTTCATGGGGTCACAAAGAACTGGACACGACTGAGCCACTGACACATTTATGTTAAGGGGTACTAAGGGCAAGTGGGGATCTAGGGCTAGAACAATTGTAGCTGAGTGGGCTGCCTGAGTAGGGTTGGCCACGCTGTCAGTCACCTAGTTGACTTCTGCTTTGTATCATGCAAAACTATGGCTTGAACTAAACTATTCTTTTGTCTTTTGAGACGAGTTTGATAAAAATTACTTATTGTTAAATTGGCATAGGTTGGTCTGCTCCTGTTGTATCACCATCTCTAAGAAGTCAAAACGAAAGCATCAGATTTTGTCTTGCAGAGCTGTGCAATATTTCCCCACATTGGCCAGGACTGTTTCTCCATGCTGATCATTGTCTGGCAGTGGTGCCATTTGTAGTACTGAATGACCCATGCTTCAGTCTGCTATAGCACACCCTTGACAGGGAGTGCTTGCTATGTCTTGCAAGTCTACCGCAAATGCATGAACCAAGTTAATGCTTCAGAGCTTCCCTGGTGGCTCAGTGGTAAAGAACTTGCTTGCTAATGCAGGAGATGTGAGTTCGATCCCTGAGTTGGGAAGATGTCCTGGCAGGCTACAGTCCATGGGATTGCAAAAGTGTCAGACACAACTTAGCGAAGAAACAACAACAAAGTTAATGCTGCAGATAAGATCTGACTCAGACTCTAGAGGAAGCTGGGTCTGGGTTCAGATTCTGTCTCTGCCACCTAGCACCTCTGTATTCCTACCGAAGTTACTGCATGCTAAGTCTGGTTTCCTCATCTGGGAAAGGGCCACCCTGCTGCTGCTGCTGCTGCTGCTGCTACTGCTGCTGCTGCGTCACTTCAGTCGTGTCCGACTCTGTGCGACCCCATAGACGGCAGCCCACCAGGCTCCCCCGTCACTGGGATTCTCCAGGGAAGAACATTGGAGTGGGTTGCCATTTCCTTCTCCAATGCAGGAAAGTGAAAAGTGAAAGTGAAGTCGCTCAGTCGTGTCCCACTCTTCGCAGTCCCACGGACTGCAGCCTACCAGGCTCCTCTGTCCATGGGATTTTCCAGGCAAGAGTACTGAAGTGGGGTGCCATTGCCTTGTCCAAGGGCCACTGTATTAGCTAGTATTTACTGATGGCCTACAATGTACCAGGCTCTGTTTCCACCAAAGGCAGTGTCACTGAATTGTCATAACAGCAGATACCATTATCATGCCATGTTACAGGTGTGGAAACAAAGGCCCAGCACCCACATGGAAACTGGCAGAGAAGTGTTGGTAATCCAGGTCTGTGTTCTCACATGTGTCTTATACTGAATCTCTAGTTGCTGAATTGCTGTGCTCATCACCAGGCAACTATTCTGACTCATTTCAACTTCAAGGAGGACGTAAGTCAGTACACATGGCACTCATCAAAGGATTCGCATGTACACTCCTTCATCCACTCAACAAATACCGAATGACAGCCCGTTTACGTGTCAGGTACTGTTCTAGGACTCGGATATACAAGGTAATGCAAGGTTCTGCCTTCCTGAAGCTTGTAAATCTAGAATGTAAACAAGCCACAGCTGAATCAATACATCGTCAATGAAACATTACACATGCCGCAAAGCAAAATAAAGCAGGGGACAGAGACACGATGTTAGCAGGCAGTGGTTGAACATGGGTGGAGGGTGGTGGGGAAGACACTTCAGAAAGAGGAATGGGCTCTGTGAGGAAGTGAGCTTTGAGCCAAGCCATGATTGATTGGATAGAGAAGCCATGCAAAGATCTGGTGAGTGCTGCCATTGCTTTTATAATAAAATTAATTATGGAGAATTTTTGTCACCACTGCCAACAAAAGATCTTTTACCCTTTCTTCAGTGCCCTACAATAAAAGAGTGAAACTGGAAGTGTGATGGGAAAGGAAAGAGCTATTCTGAAAACTGGAGGGACTCTGCATGCTTAGTTGCTCAGTTCTGTCTGACTTGTTGCAACCCCCTGGACTGTAGCCCCCCAGGCCCCTCTGTCCATGGGGATTCTCCAGGCAAGAATACTGGAGTGGGTTACCATGCCCTCCTCTGGGAATCTTCCCAACTCAGAGATCAAACCCAGGTCTCCCACATTGTGGGCAGATTCTTTACCCTCTGAGCCACCAGGGAAGGCTGGAGAGAGTTTGGTTCCTGCAAACTCTGAAGGTGTCATGAATGAAAAGAGACCATTTCCAACTCTTTGTTGATAATTCACAAAGTCTCCCAAAGACAAAACCACAGTTGGCCACAGTTTTGTTGGTTTCACTTAATTCTCTGACTCTGACTCCTTGTGTGACTAAAAGCATATCATAATCACAGTAAATTCCGCCTCACTTTGCTCCATTAAAGGGAACCCAAGCCATTTCACACACCATCTTTCCATTCAATCTTGATTTTACAATGCTTTTCACTGAAGATTAGAGTTAATGCTTTTCTAAGAGGTTTGTCACAAAGGGAGTTTAATTGGGGCTCATTTTCTCCATCTACACATTTTATTCAAAAGCTTTATTTTTAGAGAGTGTGTTTAGTCATATATATGACTTTGGAGCCATAAGCCATAAGGGAAAACCTTCCTTGACTTCCAGGGGATATAACCATTTCACTCCCCATAGTGGACTGAATAGTCTCTCCCCAAAAAGAGAAGTCCAAAGACTAACATCCATACCTGTGAATGTGATTTTGTTTGGAAATAGGGTTTTTGCAGATATAATTAAGGATCTTAAGATGAGATCAATTTGTAGTAGGATGGGCCTTAAGTCTCATAATAATTGTCCTTCAGAGAGAAAGGAGAGGGAGATTTGAGAGACAGGGACACAGGGTGAGATCAAGACAAAGGCAGAGATGGAGACTTGCAGTTTCAAGCCGGGGAATGCCAAGAGTGCCAGCAGGTTTCAGAAGCTAACAGAGAGGCATGGAATGGATTCTCCCTCATAAGCTTTGGAAGAAACCAACCCTGTTGACACCCTCATTTCAGAGGCCACCCTAATTGTAGACTCCACAATTGTGAGGGGATCAATTTCTGTTGTTTTAAGCCAACAAGTTTATGATATTTTGTTAAGGCAGCCATAGGACTCTCATATATTTGGTTTGAATCTTTGACATTGAACAGAAGACTTACTGTTATGAGTCATTTAATCTCTGACTTCAGATTATACTACAAAGCTACAGTAATCAAAATTGTATGGTACTGGCACAAAAACAGAAATATAGATCAATCTAGGCTAGAAAGCCTAGACACCTATGGTCAACAAATCTATGACCAAGGAGGCAAGAATATACAATGGAGAAAAGATAGTCTCTTCAATAAGTAATACAGGGAAAACTGGACATCTACACATGAAAGAATGAAATTAGAACATTTTCTAACACCATACACAAAAATAAACTCAAAATGGGTTAAAGACCTAAATGTAAGATTGGATACTATAAAAATTATAGAGGAAAATATAAACAGAACACTCTCTGACATAAATCACAGCAAGATCTTTTTGAATGCACCTTCAAGAGTGATTAAAATAGAAATAAAAATAAACAAACAGGACCTAATTAAACTTAAAAGCTTCTGCACAGCAAAAGAAACCATAAACAAAATGAAAAGAAAACCCACAAAATGGGAGAAAATATTTGCAAACGAAGTGACCAACAAGAGATTAATCTCCAAAATATACAAACAGCTCATGCAGCTCAATATCAAAAATAAAAATAGAAAAGTGGGCAGAAGATCTAAATAGACATTTCTCCAAAGAAGACACACAGATGCCCAAGAGGCACATGAAAATACACTCAAAATCACTAATCATTATAGAAATGCAAATCAAAACTACAACGAATTATCACCTCACACTGGTCAGAATGGCCGTCACTAAAAAGCCTACAAACAATAAATGCTGGGGAGAGTGTAAAGACAAGGGAACCCTCCCACACTGCTGGTGGAAATGTACATTGGTACAACCACTGAGGAGAAGAGTAGGGAGGTTCCTTAAAAAACTGAAAATAGAGCCACCATAGGATCCAGCAATCCCAGTATTCAGGTCAAAATATAGGCTTTATAGACTGTTGTGCCTACCTAGTGTCTATGTGGTACCTCATTTGCCTCCCCTCCCTCCTGCCACCCCGGGGATAGACTCTGGTCACAGTCATGAGATGGACCAACCCAAACTGAGCTCACCACAGCAACTTACCCTTACAGCAATCCTGATTGGTAAATTAGCTAATTGGCTCCAGCTTGAATTTTTTCATTGGACAGGAAGGAAAGTTCTTTTCCAAACACTTAATTAGACTTGAAGTCTGTGAATCAGGAGCTTCTCATCATAGTCTTCCTGCAGGCAAAGCCACAACAAAAGGTGGGGATTAAACTGGAGCTGGAGCCCCATCACAGACTGCCTGGGTTGGTCTTTACCCCAGAGGCCATGAGGATCCAAGGAAAGCTGCTCATCAGGGCTGACATAACTAGGCTAACATGACCATGAGAAGGTAGGACTGAAGCTGATAAAGACCTGTCATGGAGTAAGAGGTGCTGGTAGGAACATAGGTGTATTCACCCAGGACTGAACCAAGGCAGTAGCAGCGGAAGCCAAGAAGAGAGAAAAGATTCAATGTGTAATAATAAAAAACTATACTGAAGACAGAGCTTCTCCGGTGGCTCAGTGGTAAAGAATCTGCCTGTAAGGCAGGAGATACGGGTTCAATCCTTGGGTTGGGAAGATACCCACTCCAGTATTCTTGCCTGGAGAATCTCGTGGTCCAAGGAGCCTGCTGGGCTATACATTCGATAGGGTCTCAAAGAGTCGGACACAACTGAAGCGACTAAACACATGCTGAAGACATGGATGCCAAATGCATGCAGAGAAGAAAAGAGAGGGGAAGTCAAAGGCACCTTACTAAATTCGATTTTCAAGATCACTGAAATCAGAATAGAGCCATTTTTTTTTTGATGCTTTCAAGAAGTTTTCTGTAAACATTTTGAGTATGTTTAAGGAGCATGTGGAGGAGATAATATCCCAGACAAGAAAGGGAATTAGGCAATTCAGGAATTTTGAGGCTCCAACAAATACTTCAGGATCTCAGCTAGGGAGTGGTGCATTCTGGAAGTCTTATGTTCTATTACACTCATTTCCCTCCTCACCCCCTGGAGAATTTTTTTTTTTTTTTAAGAAACTATTTAAACTAATCTCAAAGTTCTTTCCTAAGGCAAAAGTTTTAAAAAGGGGGCTACAGAAGAAATGTGCAAACTTGAGGCAGCTAAGAGCTTTCCCAAACTACATTACAGGTGAGCCTCCTTGGAGCTCAAAATGAGCAAAGCCACAGAAGACAATGCAGTTCGCTGTGGATGAGGATAATGGATGTTGGGTGGGAAAAATGATGAGCATCAATAAAGCATGCTGGTGCAATGCTGAATGAGAGACCTCACTTTATGGTGCTTACATTGAAATGTGTGCGACGGGCAAGGAGAGTGCCTGAAATGGGAAGATCTCTGTCTTCCCTGGGAGAGTTCAGAAGGAGAAGCACAGGCTTACCCACTGTATGGTACTTCTTGCCAATGGCTCTGGAGCCTTAGAAGGCAGAAGCTAGAAAAACTTTTGAACTTCTCTTATTTAACATGTCCCCATGCCTCAAATTTGAGTTTCAAGGCAGATGGTTCCTGATTTGGGCAACTGTGGACATGGAAAAATCCCTTCGAAGTATCACAGAGAAATTTGAGGTTATGCAAAGGTAAAGAAATGAGCTTCCCAGGTGGCACTAGTGGTAAAGAACCTGCCTGCCAACGCTGGAGACTTAAGGGACTCGGACTTGATCCCTGGGTCGGGAAGATCCCCTGGAGAAGGAAATGGCAACCCACTCCAGTATTCTTGCTTGGAGAATTCCATGGACACAGGAGTCTGACGGGCTGCAGTCCAGGGAGTCACAGAGTCAGACACGAGTGAAGCAACTTAGTGTAGCACTAAGGTAAAGAAAAGTCCTGCTGAACAGACATGTTTGGAGATTTAGTTCCAAAGAGCTAAAAAGGAGGTGTTTGGGAGGAGGCAACTTAGGGGTGCAGGAGGGGAGCACATGGCAAGCAGGGCCTGGCTCCTTACCTGTTACAGTGCTTCTACGTGGGAGGACTGCGCTGGACTCAGTGGTCTGTATGTTTTGTTTTGCCCTTTGGTATGAAAAAATGTTGCATAACTTTTCAATCCTTATGACTATAGGTATTTTACATATAGATTGAGATTTCAGGGGGCTTCGCTGGTGGCTTAGTGGTAAAGAGTCTGCTGGCCGATGCAGGAGAGGTGGGTTTGATCCCAAGGTCAGGAAGATCCCTGGAAGAGGAAATGGCAACCCCTTCCAGTATTCTTGCCTGGGAAATCCCGTGGACAGAGGCATCTGACAGGCTGCAGTCCACAGAGTCACAAAAGAGTCAGATACAACTTAACAACTGAACAACAACAACAATACAGATTGAAGACTCCTTTTGAAAACTGAAAATCTGGCCATGCCAAGCCTTCATTCCCACAAGTCAACAATTTCAGAGATGGAGAAGTGCAGGTGACCTCTCCAAAAGCCACTGGTCCCAGCTCCCCGCCACCTCTCTGTACTCACATTCAGCCTGTTCCACTCGTGTTTACAGGCCTGGTCTGGTTTGTATTTGACCTTGGGACACAGAAGATTGTAGGAAAGCTGACTAGCTGTGGACAGACCAAAAAGATAGATGTAGGCAAAACTGGAGGTGGCCTCCACGTTCACAGACGCAATGCTCTTGGGGGAGACTGTCCCTCCACACAATGAGCTCCAAAACAGAATCCACTGTGGATCAGGAACTCCAAGCACTGTAGCTTTGGAAGCTTCTGGAAACAGAACCCTGGAAATAAGACTGCCAACTCATCATGAGCACCTGTGGTGGAAGCAGGGTGAGCCTCTCCAAGTGGTGCCATGCAGTTGCATGCACCATGTGGTAGCCAGATGGAGAAGAGACGAGTGGAGCCGGTGGCACACATGGGGGCCACAGAAAAGACTCTATGGGCTGGGGACGGGGGTGGGAGTTTGAAAGCTCTCATGCAGGTGGGGTGCTTAACCTATGAAATTTAGACAGTAAAAGCAATTCCTGGATATACCAGATGAATACTAAAACTTAAAAAAAAATTTTTTTTGAGAATAATTGCTTTACAGAATTTTGTGGTTTTCTGTCAAACCTCACCATGAATCAGCCATAGGTATTTTAAACTGCATGTGTCCTTAACCTAGAAATTCTATTTTTAGAATTTTTATCTAAAGAAAAGTCATGGATGTGTACAAAGATTTCATTAAAAATGATTATTATTTTATGTAAGTTTAATGGCAAAGAACTGCCAATGGGTTTTTTAATCCGCAACCACTGACATGGCGTGGCCTGTGGTGTGTGCGCTCAGTCCGACCTTGTGACCTCATGGACAGTAGCCCACCAGGCTCCTCTGTCCATGGGGTTTCTCAGGCAAGAATACTGGAGTGGGTGGGCATTTCCTTATTCAGGGTATCTTCCTAACCCAGGGATCAAACCCTTGTCTCTTGCCTCTCCTGCATTAGCAAGCGGGTTGGTTCTTTACCAACTAAGTCACTGGGGAAGCCCTACAACCACTGGACACTGGTTGAATAAATTGTATCATCCATATAATAAATTCCATGGAGACACTGAAATTCTTTCCTGGAAGTTATTTAGGCTATTTACACATGTGTTACAAAAATAATATGCATAGTATAATGCCATTCTTATTAAAAGTATAAATATGCATAGGTAAGATATTCAAGTTTTTACATTATATTAGTTTCCTATGTCTGCTGTAACAAATTACCAAAAACACTGTGGCTTAAAACAACAGAAATGTGTTTTCTCACAGCTATGGAGGCCAGAAGTTTAGCAGGTTCACTGGGCTAAAACCAGGGGAGAGTTAGGACTGAGCTCCTGCCAAAGGGAGAGAGAGCTTCTGGTGGGCACTGGCATTCTTTGGCTTGTGGCCACATAACTCCAATCTCTGCCTCTGTCTTTACATTACTTTCACCTTTTCTGTGTATAATCTCCCCCATCCTCTTTCTTCAGGGCTTTCTAGGTGGCTCCGTGGTAAAGAACCTGCCTGCCAATGCAGGAGATGAGTTCAATCCATGGGGCTGGAAGATGCCCTGGAGGAAGAAATGGCAACCCACCCCAGTATCCTTTGCCTGGAGAACCCCATGGACAGAGGACCCTCGCGGGCTACAGTCCATGGGGTCACAAAGAGCTGGACTCGACTGAGAGACTGAACACACCCTCTTTCTTATAAGAATGCTTGTGTTTGGATTTAGGACGTGCAGAGACAATTCAGACTGATCTCTCCATGTCGAATCCATTAGCTTAATCACATCTGTAAAGTCCCCTCCTTTTCCTTTTAATGTCACATTACAGGTTCTAGGGATTAGGACTATCTTTGCCAAGGCCATTATTAACTGCTGTCCCCATCCCAGATACTAAAAGACATTTTATTTCTTTGTGTTGTTCCCATTCTTTCTTAAAGTGAGCATCTAATAAGTTCATTAAGAGGACTTTATTTCTATTACATTCAAATAGACAAAATATTTATGAAATCTCACTTTGTATCTGGCCTTGTGAGTATTTCTGATTAGGAGCCAAAAAGGAAACAAAATAAACCATATATACCCACATAAAATCTATCTTTGCCCTTTAGAGTATTAAAATATTTTCCCAATATTCAAGATATATTAAAAAATACAAACATACAATATTTTTATTTTATTATATATGACATTGCATGGTATAGAAAAATTACAATTTAGAAAAATTTAAGGAAAAGGAAAGGAGAAGATACACTTAACTAGTTACCAAGAGCTCATTGGGAAGCATGATTCAACATGGGCTTTAAATATGATTCATGATTAGGATTTAATAAAATAGTATAAACAAAGGCAGTGTTATCATGATTTAGAAGAATGTCTAGCAGATGTTTCTAACTGCAGAAAAAGCAATGGAATCTGTATAATGTGAAAGAGAAGAATCTCTCTTCCTTAGGCTTCTCTTGTGGCTCAGCTGGTAAAGAATCTGCCTGCAATGCAGGAGACCTTGGTTCCATTGCTTTGTTAGGAAGATCTGCTGGAGAAGGGATAGGCTACCCACTCCTGTATTTGGCCTGGAGAATTCCATGGACTGTATGGTCCATGGGGTTGCAAAGAGTCAGACATGACTGCTAAGTCGCTTCAGTCATGTCCGACTCTGTGCAGCCCCATAGACAGCAGCCCACCAGGCTCCCCCGTCCCTGGGATTCTCCAGGCAAGAACACTGGAGTGGGTTGTCATTTCCTTCACCAATGCATAAAAGTGAAAAGTGAAAGTGAAGTCGCTCAGTCATGTCTGACTCTTAGCGACCCCATGGACTGCAGCCCATCACGCTCCTCCATCCATGGGATTTTCCAGGCAAGAGTACTGGAGTGGGGTGCCATTGCCTTCTCCTGAGCGACTTTCTAATCTAAAGGGCTTCCCGTGTAGCTCAGTTGGTAAAGAATCTGCCTACAATACAGGAATTCACCTTCAATGCAGAAGACCTGGGTTCAGTTCATGGGTCAGGAAGATCCCCTGGAGAAGGAAATGGCAACCCACTCCAGTAATCTGGAAAATCCCGTGGACAGAGAGCCTGGTGGGCTACAGTCCACGAGGTAACAAGAGTCGGACAAAACTTAGCGACTAAACCACCACCACCTAAGTGTGGGCTCAAACTCTGAAAGGCTTTTAATATTAGGAAAAGAGTTGTTGCCAACAGTAAGACATACCGTGAAAAACAGGAACTAAAATAAACATCATTTTCAATTCTGAAAGGTGAGTGATGAAGAAAGCAACACAGTGATTCATTTCAGGTAAGGAATCTGGAGGACTCTCCTTCAAAAAAGGGGAGAAGGCAGGAAAACAGAGAAAGACACCGGAGACAGTCCCCTCCTGCTTCCATATTTGTGTGCTAGATTCTGCGTTATTGTGGGAGAGACGCACGTTTTCTTTGTGCTTAAGAAGCTTATACTTCAATAGGAAGGGAATGAATAAACAGTACTGATGCACAGTGTTACACAATCAACATGAGGAAACACACAAATCAGTGCCTTTAGAATTAGAGCCCAGAGAGCCTGTCCTCAAGGAGCAGGGATTGTAGAGCAGAGAGGCTAAGTGGAGAAGGCAGAATGTGAGTGATATACTTTTTTTTTTAATTGAAAGAAATAAAATATTCAAAACCCCTCAAAACACTGATTCAAAAGATACGTGCACATCATAGGAGCATGTTCATAGGAGCAATGTTCATAGGACCATCGTTTACACTAGCCAAGGTATGAAAGCAATCTAGGTGTCCATCAGCAGACGAATAGATAAAGATGTTGTCCATATATAAAATGGAATATTACTCAACCATAAAAAAGCACAAAGTTACAATTGGCAACAACATGAGTGGACTTGGAGGGCATTATACTAATTGAAACAAGTCAGATGAGATGAGATCAGATCAGATCAGTGGCTCAGTTGTGTCCGACTCTGTGACCCCATGAATCTCAGCACCCTGTCCATCACCAACTCCTGGAGGTCACTCAGACTCACATCCATCGAGTCAGTGATGACATCCAGCCATCTCATCCTCTGTCGTCCCCTTCTCCTCCTGCCCCCAATCCCTCCCAGCATCAGAGTCTTCTCCAATGAGTCAACTCTTCGCATGAGGTGGCCAAAGGACTGGATTTTCAGCTTTAGCATCATTCCTTCCAAAGAAATCCCAGGGCTGACCTCCTTCAGAATGGACTGGTTGGATCTCCTTGCAGTCCAAGGGACTCTCAAGAGTCTTCTCCAACACCACAGTTCAAAAGCATCAATTCTTTGGTGCTCAGCCTTCTTCACAGTCCAGCTCTCACATCCATACATGACCACAGGAAAGACTATAGCCTTGACTAGGCGAACCTTTGTTGGCAAAGTGATGTCTCTGCTTTTGAATATGCTATCTAGGTTGGTCATAACCTTCCTTCCAAGGAGTAAGCGTCTTTTAATTTCATGGCTGCAGTCACCATCTGCAGTGATTTTGGAGCCCCCAAAACATAAAGTCTTACACTGTTTCCACTATTTCCCATCTATTTCCCATGTAGTGATGGGACCAGATGCCATGATCTTCGTTTTCTGAATGTTGAGCTTTAAGCCAACCTTTTCACTCTCCACTTTCACTTTCATCAAGAGGCTTTTGAGTTCCTCTTCACTTTCTGCCATAAGGGTGGTGTCATCTGCATATCTGAGGTTATTGATATTTCTCCCGGCAATCTTGATTCCAACTTCTGTTTCTTCCAGTCCAGCGTTTCTCATGATGTACTCTGCATATAAGTTAAATAAACATGGTGACAATATACAGCCTTGACGTACTCCTTTCCCTATTTGGAACCAGTCTGTTGTTCCATGACCAGTTCTAACTGTTGCTTCCTGACCTGCATACAAATTTCTCAAGAGGCAGATCAGGTGGTCTGGTATTCCCATCTCTTTCAGAATTTTCCACAGTTTATTGTGATCTACACAGTCAAAGGCTTTGGCATAGTCAATAAAGCAGAAATAGATGTTTTTCTGGAACTCTCTTGCTTTTTCCATGATCCAGCGGATGTTGGCAATTTGATCTCTGGTTCCTCTGCCTTTTCTAAAACCAGCTTGAATATCTGGAAGTTTACGGTTCACATATTGCTGAAGCCTGGCTTGGAGAATTTTGAGCATTACTTTACTAGCATGTGAGATGAGTGCAATTGTGTGGTAGTTGGAGCATTCTTTGGCATTGCCTTTCTTTGGGATTGGGATGAAAACTGACCTTTTCCAATCTTGTGGCCACTGCTGAGTTTTCCAGATTTGCTGGCATATTGAGTGCAGCACTTTCACAGCATCATCTTTCAGGATTTGGAATAGCTCCACTGGAATTCCATCACCTCCACTAGCTTTGTTCCTAGTGATGCTTTCTAAGGCCCACTTGACTTCACATTCCAGGATGTCTGGCTCTAGGTCAGTGATCACACCATCATGATTATCTGGGTCATGAAGCTCTTTTTTGTACAGTTCTTCTGTGTATTCTTGCCACCTCTTCTTAATATCTTCTGCTTCTGTTAGGTCCATACCATTTCTGTCCTTTATCGAGCCCATGTTTGCATGAAATGTTCCTTTGGTATCTCTCATTTTCTTGAAGAGATCCCTACTCTTTCCCATTCTGTTGTTTTCCTCTATTTCTTTGCATTGATCGCTGAAGAAGGCTTTCTTATTTCTTCTTGCTATTCTTTGGAACTCTGCATTCAGATGTTTATATCTTTCCTTTTCTCCTTTGCTTTTCGCTTCTCTTCTTTTCACAGCTATTTGTAAGGCCTCCCCAGACAGCCATTTTGCTCTTTTGCATTTCTTTTCCATGGGGATGGTCTTGATCCCTGTCTCCTGTACAATGTCACGAACCTCATTCCATAGTTCATCAGGCACTCTATCTATCAGATCTAGGCCCTTAAATCTATTTCTCACTTCCACTGTATAATCAGAAGGGATTTGATTTAGGTCATACCTGAATGGTCTAGTGGTTTTCCCTACTTTCTTCAATTTCAGTCTGAATTTGGCAATAAGGAGTTCATGGTCCGAGCCACAGTCAGCTCCTGCTCTTGTTTTTGCTGATTGCATAGACCTTCTCCATCTTTGGTTGCAAAGAATACAATCGATCTGATTTCGGTGTTGACCATCTGGTGATGTCCATGTATAGAGTCTTCTCTTGTGTTGTTGGAAGAGGGTATTTGCTATGACCAGTGCATTTTCTTGGCAAAACTCTATTAGTCTTTGCCCTGCTTCATTCCATATTCCAAAGCCAAATTTGCCTGTTACTCCAGGTGTTTCTTGACTTCCTACTTCTGTATTCCAAGTCAGATAGAGAAAGACAAATACCATATGATATAATTTATATGTGGAATCAAAAAAGATTACAACAAATTAGTGAATATGACACAAAAGACGTAGACTTAACAGATAAAAAGAACATATTAGGGATTACCAGTGGGAGAGAGAAGGAAGGATGGACATATAGGGGAGGGAGGTAAGAGGTAGAAACTATTATGTATAAAAAAGCAATAAATATATATTATACCATGTGGGGAATATAGCCAATATTTATAGTAATTATAAATAGAACATTACATTTAGAAATTGTAAATCACCATCTTGTATATCTATAACATATAATAGTCTAACACAAACATAACCAACTTAAAAACCTGGGGATAGATACATGAGACTTAGTATTTCATATTTATATAGTTTTACTGTTACCTATGCTAAGGTTGTTGTAGAGAAAAGTATGTCAATATGCTTGGGAAAATTTCAGCTTTACAGACAACATCTTCCTTTACATAGATTCAAACTTATCTAATAACATGGTGAAGGAAAAGAAATATTAATTTAAAAAATTGGATGCTATATGATTTTTTTCTTAGACCTTGGAACATAACTATCATTTCTTCTAAAGTAGATATCTCATGATATTTAATCGGAGAAGACAATGGCACCCCACTCCAGTACTCTTGCCTGGAAAATCCCACGGACGGAGGAGCCTGGTAGGCTGCAGTCCATGGGGTCACTAAGAGTCAGACACGACTGAACGACTTCACTTTCTCTTTTCACTTTCATGCATTGGAGAAGGAAATGGCAACCCACTCCAGTGTTCTTGCCTGGAGAATCCCAGGGACAGGGAAGCCTGGTGGGCTGCCGTCTGTGGGGTCACACAGAGTTGAACACGACTGAAGTGACTTAGCATCGCATAGCATTGCATGATATTTAATAAACTGTTTTATGAAAACATGGAAGAAATAAAGCTAGAGAAAGGATAATGACAATATCTAGGTTTATCTAGTCATATGCCAGACACTGGTATAAGATATTTTTTAATCAAGTGGAAAGGAAAACTTTTTCCCCACCCTTTTAGAATGTTTCTCTAGGGGTATGTGAAGTAGACAAAGAAAAGTTGGATTAACAAAAGAAAGAGCACATGGTTTTTATTAATATTTATGTGTATGAGAATTTATAGAATAGAAGTGAAACTCAAGTACGTGGTTAGACCTGGTACCCTTTCAAACAAGAAAACAGGGTCCGGGCTTTGAAAATGATAAATTTAGGGGAAGTAACTAGGAAATATATGAGGGAACCAATGGAAGATAAGGGCTATTTAAGGACAGTCTGTTTATGCAAACTCATCTCAGCGTTGATTCCCTGTCTTCAGTGGTAAGAGTTGCTCTTTTCTTCCTAGTAGAGTTGGTGGGGAGATACCTTTCTCAAAGGGAAATTCATGCTCTGCTTTTAGACAGAGAACTCTTTCTCCATCACTGATTCTCAGTTGCCTTTAACTAAAAATAATACTTACACCAAAGGGTCAAAAATTTAGTAGGCAGTATTCAGTCCTCCTTCATGACCACTGTGTAATCCTGATACTACTATAATGTGGGCACAATTGTTGCCTCTTTTTACCAGTGGAGAAATCGAAGAATAGGGAGATTATGTTCTAAGGGGCAAGCCTGAGGGAAAGGCAGGTACTTATTTTCCTGAAGGGTAGAGTAAGCAGTGTAGGTAATACCCAGGCAATTTCAACCTAAGAGACTGAAAAATTTCTAAATGTACTGCCTTCTTTTGCTTCATTTTTCATAAGAACAAAGTGGCTTCACCACTCTTTAACTGGTTCCTTTTCCTTCTCACCATCAAAAAACCATTCAAAGAACATTTTAATAAAGTGAATATAACAGGTGAGGAACAGCAAGAAATAAGAGGAAAATTTTAAAGGATTACAGTGATGAGAGGGAAAGAGAAAGTTCATACTGATGCTTTCATGTACTGTACTTGTAAGAAAGAAAAAAAATGAATAGTGATGTATAAAAATAGAGCAGCAGTATAATAATCGGAGAAGGCACTGGCACCCCACTCCAGTACTCTTGCCTGGAAAATTCCATGAATGGAGGAGCCTGTTAGGCTGCAATCCATGGGGTCGCTAAGAGTCGGACACGACTGAGTGACTTCCCTTTCACTTTTCATTTTCATGCATTGGAGAAGGAAATGGCAACCCACTCCAGTGTTCTTGCCTGGAGAATCCCAAGGACGGGGGAGCCTGGTGGGCTGCCGTCTATGGGGTCGCACAGAGTCAGACACGACTGAAGTGACTTAGCATCGCATAATAATGGCTTAAGCTATAGTTGTTTTGCTGTGTAGACTTTGACAAACACAGTGTGATACCCTAAGGAGTAAGGGGGGAAATGTGTCTACAGAAAGTGGGCTGGAAGAAACACAAGCTGGAATCAGGATTGCCGGGAGAAATATCAATAACCTCAGATATGCAGATGACACCACCCTTTTGGCAGAGAGTGAAGAGGAACTAAAGAGTCTCTTGATGAAAGTGAAAGAGGAGAGTGAAAAAGTTGGCTTAAAGCTCAACATTCAGAAAACGAAGATCATGGCATCCGGTCCCATCACTTCATGGGAAATAGATGGGGAAACAGTGGAAACAGTGTCAGACTTTATTTTTCTGGGCTCCAAAATCACTGCAGATGGTGACTGCAGCCATGAAATTAAAAGATGCTTACTCCTTGGAAGGAAGGTTATGACCAACCTAGATAGCATATTGAAAAGCAGAGACATTACTTTGCAAACAAAGGTCCGTCTAGTCAAGGCTATGGTTTTTCCAGTGGTCATGTATGGATGTGAGAGTTGGACTATAAAGAAAGCTGAGCACCGAAGAATTGATGCTTTTGAACTGTGGTATTGGAGAAGACTCTTGAGAGTCCCTTGGACTGCAAGGAGATCCAACCAGTCCATTCTGAAGGAGATCAGCCCTGGGATTTCTTTGGAAGGAATGATACTAAAGCTGAAACTCCAGTACTTTGGCCACCTCATGTGAAGGGTTGACTCATTGGAGAAGACTCTGATGCTGGGAGGGATTGAGGGCAAGAGGAGAAGAGGACGACAGAGGATGAGATGGCTGGATGGCATCACTGACCTGATGGATGTGAGTCTGAGTGACCTCCGGGAGTTGGTGATGGACAGGGAGGTCTGGCATGCTGCGATTCATGGGGTCGCAAAGAGTTGGACACGACTGAGCCACTGATCTGATCTGATCTGATCTGATAAAAGGTGATGCTCAAAAGCTCTGGTCCTGTCACTGGTACCTCCTGTCTGTCTTGACTGAGGCTTGATGATAAGGTGTGACATCAGAGAAGGTTAAATTTGTCCATGCTTTGGTGCAAAAATCTAATGATGTGATGTTTTCACCTGATTCATTCAAGATAAGTTTATTATTTCAATACCTAGAAGCCATTGTGTTGAATCTGGGAAGGTCTAACATTTTAGATGTCATGTCTCTTGCCACGAAGAGCACTGTACTAGTTTTCTATTGCTCTGTGACAAATTTCCACAAGCTTAGCTGCTTTAAACAATACCCATTTATTAGATTACAAAATTGACCAGGGCTCTTCTTTCTGGTGGGTCTCAAAGCCCCAAGAACCCAGGCTTTCTGGACATTCCATTGACTCCTGAAATGCAAGCCCACTGTATCTCCACCTCCATAGTATAGAAAGAAGGGAAATAGACTGGATACTGAAAAGAATACCAGCCAGCTGTTCATCCAGCTAGGTTCTACTCTGCATGCTCTGGGCTCAGCCAGTTAACATAATGGGCCTCCTTCTCCTCACTGTTTAAAGCTGGGGGCTAAGATCTATGATTTACATAATCCTTTCTTGCTATAAATTCTACATCTTAAGACAAGCTTTGGTTATCTGGACTAGATAAAAAGCCTTGCTCTGGGACTACTAGCTGTACATGGCAGCATTCTCATTTTCCTCCTCCCCCCCACCTTCTTTTCACAGCAATCAGCACTATAAAGTACTCAAATCTTAAAAAATAATTCACTGAATGTGTCCCTTTTTTTAGCACCAGCTGTAACAAAACATCCATACATCAGTAGTTAATTGCCAGCATGCAGAGCAACAGCTACATGTCTATGGAAGTAAGCTACAAAATGTTATTTTAATAGGACACTGTTTGCACAAACACACTTGATTTGAAATCTGGCACCAAACTTGCAGTCTGGCTCCTTCAAAAACCTTCCGCAGTCACTCTGCACAATTTGACCAATGTAAATGAGAACCTCCAAAAAAAGCTCATGAAATAATCAACACGGGAAGACAAAAAGTGAGTGTGGAATTTTATAAGCTGTGTTCTGTTGGAGGTGTCCAGTGGCTCATAGTCAACTGCCAATTCTTTGGAAATTGAATCCTCACAGTGAGATTTGTCTCCATCATTTGAGAAAAGTGCTGTAGCTGATTCTCATAGCTATAATTTTCCATGATGTGAGTTTAATGAATGATACTTTTTGAATTTAATCAGGCCCCAAATCTTGGCGTCATCTTTGACTCTTCTCTTCAATTCACTGCAATCTGCTTGGGTCTCCTTTCTGAAAATATCCAGAACCAACCCATCTCTCTGGGATAACCTCAACTAGCCTCCTAAGAGATCTCACAGTTTTCAGCTTTCCTCCTCATGGTCTCTTCTTGTCACATCAGCTAGAGTGTTTATCACTGACGTCAGTTCATGTCACTCTCCTGCCCAGACCCTTCAAGAGTTCTACATTTCACAGAAAGCAACAACCAGCATTGCAAGAGGGTCCCTCCCTTCCACTGCAATCTCCCTCTTAACTCCTGTCCCCCTTCACCCACTCAGCACCAATCACATTGGCCTCTGTGTTCAACCTGTGGCCTTAGTCAACCTCCTTGAAGCACGGATGGTTCTTCTAGCCCGAATATTGTTCTCTCAGATGTCTTGACCAATTACCTGTGTTCCCCTTCAGGTTTTTGTTATGTTTCCTCTCACTGAAACTCAACTTGACCTTTCAATGTAACATTGCAACTTGCCCCTCCTCACCCTGGTCTGCTTGCTTTCATAGCATTAAGCATCTTTAATAGAATGCACCACTCCAGTATTCTTGCCTGGAGAATCCCAGGGACAGGGGAGCCTGGTGGGCTGCCATGTATGGGGTCTCACAGAGTCGGACACGACTGAAGCAACTTAGCAGCAGCAGCAGCAGCACTTATAATAAATACAGTTTAATTTCTGTCTCCTTCTGCTAGAATGTAAGCTCCATGAAGGCAGAAATCTTTGTTGTATTTTCTGATGTATTCTAAACACCGAGAACAGTGCTGGGCAAATAAGAGCTTTCAAATGATAATTTATTGTGTTCGTGTGGGTTAAAAATCAAATTAAACAATACCTTTTAATTGAATATAATAACGGAAATGTGTTCATTTAGATAATGTTTTCTTGATCCTTCTTCTAAATTGTCTAGCAATTATCTGAGGATACACCCAGTCAAGAAAAGAGGATTCTACCTAATCTCTGGAATACATTTACACTGATTACATCAAAGAACCATAATAACTACCTCCCACATTTTGTTAAAAAATATAGTAGCCAGCTTACCACCAAGTGAGTATTTTACAGAACGCAAAAATCCCTTACCTCCTCCCTGTAAACTTCAATTTATATATAAAACTATTATGGATAAAGCCTATACACAACTATAATTTAAAGCGACTTCATTATATTTGTCCCACTTCCAGAAGAGACATAAGGCAGACTCCAATCAGAATGAGCTAAGGTGTGTCTAGTCAAAGCTATGGTTTTTCTAGTAGTCGTGTATGGATGTGAATGTTGGACTATTAAAAAAAGCTAAGCGCCAAAGAATTGATGCTTTTGAACTGTGGTGTTGGAGAAGACTCTTGAGAGTCCTTTGGACTGCAAGGAGATCCAACCAATCCATCCTAAAGGAGATCAACCTGGATGTTCATTGGAAGGACTGATCAGATCAGATCAGTCGCTCAGTTGTGTCCGACTCTTTGCGACCCCATGAACTGCAGCACGCCAGGCCTCCCTGTCCATCACCAGCTCTCGGAGGTCACTCAGACTCACATCCATCGAGTCAGTGATGCCATCCAGCCATCTCATCCTCTGTCGTCCCCCTTCTCCTCCTGCCCCCAATCCCTCCCAGCATCAGAGTCTTCTCCAATGAGTCAACTCTTCACATCAGGTGGCCAAAATACTGGAGTCTCAGCTTTAGCATCATTTGATGCTGAAGCTAAAACTCCAATACTTTGGTCACCTGATGTGAAGAACCGACTCATTTGAAAAGACCCTGATGCTGGGAAAGATTGAAGGTGGGAGGAGAAGGGGACCACAGAGGGTGAGATGGTTGGATGGCATCACCGACTCGATGGCTGTGAGTTTGAGTAAACTCCGGGAGTTGGTGATGGACAGGGAGGCCTGGTGTGCTGCAGTCCATGAGGTCACAAAGAGTTGGACACAACTGAGTGACTGAACTGAACTGAGGACACAGTGGCATAAGCAAGGAGATCCTCATTGAGATCCCATGAAATTCAAGCTGAGGAAATGAAGGCTGATTTCAGCAGTCTATTTTCCCTCCATGCTTTGCTGGGCTTCCTTTTAGCTGAACACAATGAGGACCAGAGTCAAGAGGGATCACTGAATCAGCCATAAGTATACCTATTATCCCTCCCTCTTGAACCTCTCTCTCACCTCCCTCCCCATCCCACCCCTCTGGGTTACAGAGATCCAGTTTGAGTTCCCTGAATCATACAGCAAATTCCCATTGACTATCTATTTTACTTATGGTGATGGATGTTTCCATGTTACTCTCTCCATACATCCTACCTTCTCCTTCCTCCCCCTGCCCCATGTCCATAGATCTGCTTTCTATGTGTCTCCACCACTGCCTTGCAAATGGGTTCATCAGTACTGTCCTTCTGCTGCTGCTGCTGCTAAGTCGCTTCAGTCGTGTCCGACTCTGTGCGACCCCATAGATGGCAGCCCATCAGGCTCCCCCGTCCCCGGGATTCTCCAGGCAAGAACACTGGAGTGCGTTGCCATTTCCTTCTCCAAGGCATGAAAGTGAAAAGTGAAAGTGAAGTCGCTCAGTCGTGTCAGACTCTTAGCGACCCCACGGACTGCAGCCCACCAGGCTCCTCTGCCCATGGGATTTTCCAGGCAAGAGTACTGGAGTGGGGTGCTATTGCCTTCTCCTATAGATTTCATATATGTGCAGTAGTATACGATATTTGTTTTTCTCTTTCTAACTTACTTCACTCCGTATAATAGGCCCTAGCTTCACCCACCTAGAGTATCAATTCTGCCAGTGGATTTCAGAATTCAGAATGTATTTTATAACACAGTGGATATATGCCTAAATATATGTGTTTTTACGGACTTAACACCTGCCCCCCCAAAAAAAAACAACAAAAACTCATTTTACTCTCTTCTGTTCCATGTTTCAACTCTGGTTGCAACCCATGAAACTGACTTCACCAGTCATGGTCTGAAGGCCTCTGGCCAGTCCCTCCGTTTAAAAAATATAATCTCTAGGACCTCGAAAGGTGAAGGTCCTTGCCCCAGTGCATAATATATGTAGTTGGGGTTATGTAGGCATCTACATTTATTGGCTTAAGGAAAAAAAAAAAAAAAAAACTCAGCTCGTTTCATCTATCCAAATGTTGTCTTCCAAACCACATTCAATCGGCTTGTTCTGAAAGGTTTTTAGTGAAGCAGGTATCGGGTGACACCTCAATTTAATGATCAGTGAAATAAACAGTCTTCCTTGTGCTGTGAGCGAACAGGGCAGAGCTTCAGAAAACTGGAGGGGAGAGATCTTGATTCTTCCTGCAGGGGAAGTTGCTTGGGATCCAGTGCCGACCTCCTTAGGAGGGATTGCTGTGAGCAGGCTCACATCCTCTGTGTGTGTGTGTGTACGTGTTGAGTTGCTTAGTCGTGTCCGACTCTGCAACTTCATGGACTGTAGCCCGCCAGTCTCCTCTCCTCCATCCATGGGATTCTCCAGGCAAGAGTACAGGAGTGGGTTGCCATACTCTCCTCCAGGGAATCTTCCCTACCCAGGGATCAAACGGGGAGTCTCTTAAGTCTGCTGAATTGGCAGGAGGGTTCTTTACCACTAGCGCCACTTGGGAAGCCCCACACCTCCTCTCCCTGCAGGTAAAGCAAGGTGCCCCGATGCTTCTGGAAGGACACTCACTGGACACTGAGAGGGTGGCCAATGACAGCTTTTCGTGGCACTGCTGTGGAGCTCTATGAGACCAACAGGGGTCACAGCCTGGCATGCAGGCTAGGTACATGTCACAGACAGTTGTACAGGCAGGCTTCCTGCTCTGAAATATTTCTTCCCAGAGCAGCTCACTTTGATGACTTTGAAAAGTAGCAGAACTTGTTCCCCCCTTGGCAGGGATTTGTGCGTTTCACTCATTTCAAGTCAGGACTAATAGTCCTAATGATTTTGAAGGGCCCTAAATGATTCCTTTATGCCTGGCCAGGATTGGCCAGGGTTCCACTTACAATCCACAACATACACACACGTTCCCCAGAAAAATAAATACTCGTGTAACCATGTTGGTGCCATGCCACTTAAAATGGCCATTTTCTTAAGTACTCATTTTAAAAGCGACTTTGTTATTTCAGCATCTGCCTTTGAAAGCTGGCTTTCTGTATCTCTGGTGTTATGTTTCCATCGTAGGGTAAAAAATAAAACATTAACTCTTTCAACCTGACTTATGTTTAAGAAAACATTAATTCCAGAGCAAATGCATCACTCCCTGATTTTTTGGTTCTATACCAGAGTTTCCACAAAGCATCCTGCCCCAAATCCTGGACAGCCATCAAATGGAGGTCTCTGCCTTGCACCGTCTACTCCACAGTGATGTCTCTTGCCCATGTTCGTATAGTTTATGAGCGTCTGCCTGCTAGGTACTGTGTGTGTGTGTGTGTGTGTGTGTGTGTGCATACATGCACTCATGTGGTATATGCTTATGGACTATGGAAGATGGAGAGATGGCAAGATGAGTAAAATACACTCAGTCCTTTCTTGAAGGAATTTATCATTTCAGTGCTGAATTGAGACAGAACAGATTAAAAGTAAAATCACAATGCAAGGAAGTTATGATTGAATGGATTTCAGAGGGCCTTCATGGTACAAGGCAGTCCCACATGTTCCCATTCCAAACCCCAAACCCTTCCACCTTCTGTCGACTTTTTATTCCTCCATGTCACGCTGACATGATAAATGCTTACAACTCTGCTTTCTGACTGCCAGAGCCATGGCCAAGCTTGTTAACAGCAGCTGCTGTTTGTGCAGAGCTGGCCTCTCCTAGCGCTGACAACACCCAAGGCACACACCCTCCCCCCCGACCTTGACCCATGCTTTCACCACCCTACGTCATCCCACTGTACTTGTAACTAGAGATTTTTCCCTTAAGTCATTCTATGAAAACCGAAGTAGGCACTCAAAAAAAAAGAGCATTTTTAAATTTTGAGATGGTTTTAGATGTATAGAAAAATTAAAAGAAAAGTGAAAGTCACTCAGTTGTGTCCAACTCTGCAACTCCATGGGCTACACAGTCCATGGAATTCTCATAGGCCAGAATACTGGAATGGGCAGCAGTTCCCTTCTCCAGGGGATCTTCCCAACGCAGGGATTGAACCCAGGTATCTTGCATTTCCGGCAGATTCTTTATCAGCTAAGCCACAAGGGAAGCCCTTATAGAAAAAATGGGAATGCTAAAACAGAGTTTCTGTTACCCCATACTGTTTCTCCTATTGTTAACATCCTACTTCGCTACACACATTCATCACAACTAATGAACCACTATTGAAACATTATTATAAATTAAAGTTGATATTTTACTTAGACTTCTCTAGTGTTTTCCGAGGCTTCCCAGGTGGCTCAGTGGTAAAGAATCCACCTACCAACGCAGGACACATAAGTTCCATCCCTGGGTTGGGAAGATCCCCTAGAGAAGAAAATGGCAACCCAATCCAGTTCTCGCCTAGGAAAGCCGGTAGACAGAGGGGCCTGCAGGCTACAGGCAATGGGGTTGCAAAGAATCAGACCTGACTTAACAAGTAAGCACACAGTATTTTCCTGATGTCCTTTTCTGTCCTAGGATACCATCAGGATATCACAATACAGGGAGCCATGATGTTTCTTTAGGCTCCCCTGGTCTTGAAAGCTTCTCAAGACTCTCCTTGTTTTTGATGACCTTGACAATTTGGGGGAGTATTGGTCACGTGGTTTGTAGGCTATCCCTCCATCTGACTTTGTCTGATCTTTTCTCATTAGTAGACTGGGTGTCGTATTGCCCTTTGGGGATATAAGTATCAATATTATATTGAAAGATATGTGTTCTATGATGTTTGGGTACTGAAAACCAATAGACAGTCTTCTGGGAACTTGTTAATTACATGGGACGCGTCCATGTAGAGAGTGACCACACTGGATGCAGTTCCTTAAACATCTGAAAAATATGCTTCAGCTGCCTTAGGTACATCTGAGAGTTATTTTAGATTTTGCTGCTGCTGCTGCTAAGTCACTTCAGTCATGTCCGACTCTGTGTGACCCCATAGACGGAAGCCCACCAGGCGGCCCCGTCCCTGGGATTCTCCAGGCAAGAACACTGGAGTGGGTTGCCATTTCCTTCTCCAATGCATGAAAGTGAAAATTTAAAGTGAAGTCACTCAGTCGTGTCTGACTCTTAGCGACGCCATGGACTGCAGCCTTCCAGGCTCCTCCATCCATGGGATTTTCCAGGCAAGAGTACTGGAGTGGGGTGCCAGTGCCTTCTCCGTATTTTAGATTTGAGCACATAATAAACAGCTGTTGTGACAGCTAAATGCACTGTTCAGTGTGGGCTATCTGCTATAACAAAAAAATTCTATAACAAACCAAAATTGCTTTAACAAATTGCTATAACCAAAATTCTCAATGACTTAAAACAAATTCTATTTCTCACTTGGGCCATGAATAAATGCAAGACTTCCAGGTGGCACGGCCTTCTTCCAGCGTTTGACTTGCTACTGAGGCTTCATTTTTTCTGAATCTGCCCTTACCTAGGGCTTTGTAGCTCTTATTCACAACAGACAGTAGACAAGGGGAAAGAGAGAGCATGGAGAATTAGGTGGTGGGTCTTAAGGGCCAAATGTAGAAGCACCATGCTTTTAATTCTGCTCACATTTCATTGGCCAGAACTCAAACACGTGACACCACGCAATAACAAAGGAGACTGGGAAATGTAGTCTAGCTATTACAGCAGCAGAACAAAGAATTGGGAATTTGTGAGCACACAGCAATGGCACCCCACTCCAGTACTCTTGCCTGGAAAAGCCCATGGATGGAGGGGCCTGGTAGGCTGTAGTCCATGGGGTTGCTAGGAGTCGGATACGATTAAGCGACTTCACTTTCACTTTTCACTTTCATGCATTGGAGAAGGAAATGGCAACCCACTCCAGTGTTCTTGCCTGGAGAATCCCAGGGACGGGGAGCCTGGTGGGCTGCCGTCTATGGGGTCGCACAGAGTCCGACACGACTGAAGCGACATAGCAGCAGCAGCAGCAGAGCACACAGCAGCCTCTGCCACTCTTTGAACTGATGACATAAATTTCCCTTAGAAGGGCATACGATCACTTGAAAACATGCAGTTGTTTTTTTTTTCCTTTTTTAAATTTACAATATTGTATTGGTTTTGTCATATATCAACATGAATCTGCCACAGGTATACATGTGTTCCCCATCCTGAACCCTCCTCCCTCCCCGTACCATCCCTCTGGGTCATCCCAGTGCACCAGACCCAAGCATCCAGTATCGTGCATCAAACCTGGACTGGCGATTTGTTTCATATATGATATTATACATGTTTCAGTGCCATTCTCCCAAATCATCCCACCCTCTCCCTCTCCCACAGAGTCCAAAAGACTATTCTATACATCAGTGTCTCTTTTGCTGTCTCATATACAGGGTTATTGTTACCATCTTTCTAAATTCCATATATATGCATTAGTATACTATATTGGTGTTTTTCTTTCTGGCTTACTTCACTCTGTATAATAGGCTCCAGTTCCATCCACCTCATTAGAACTGATTCAAATGTATTCTTTTTAATGGCTGAGTAATACTCCATTTTGTATATGTACCACGGCTTTCTTATCCATTCATCTACTGATGGACATCTAGGTTGCTTCCATGTCCTGGCTATTATAAACTGCTGCGATGAACATTGAGGTACACGTGTCTGTTTCAATTCTGGTTTCCTCGGTGTGTATGCCCAACAGTGGGATTGCTGGGTCATATGGCAGTTCTATTCCCAGTTTTTTAAGGAATCTCCACACTTCTCCATAGTGGCTGTACTAGTTTGCATTCCCACCAACAGTGTAAGAGGGTTCCCTTTTCTCCACACCCTCTCCAGCATTTATTGCTTGTAGACTTTTGGATCGCAGCCATTCTGACTGGCGTGTAATGGTACCTCATAGTGGTTTTGATCTGCATTTCTCTGATAATGAGTGATGTTGAGCATCTTTTCATGTGTTTGTTAACCATCTGTATGTCTTCGTTGGAGAAATGTCTATTTAGTTCTTTGGCCCATTTTTTGATTGGGTCATTTATTTTTCTGCAATTGAGCTGTAGGAGTTGCTTGTATATTTTTGAGATTAGTTGTTTGTCAGTTGCTTCATTTGCTATTATTTTCTCCAATTCTGAAGGCTGTCTTTTCACCTTGCTTATAGTTTCCTTTGTTGTGCAGAAACTTTTAATTTTAATTAGGTCCCATTTGTTTATTTTTACTTCCAATGTTCTGGGAGGTAGGTCATAGAGGATCCTGCTGTGATGAATGTCAGAGAGTGTTTTGCCTATGTTCTCCTCTAGGAGTTTTATAGTTTCTGGTCTTACGTTTAGATCTTTAATCCATTTTGAGATCCCTGTTAGATTGTGCTAAGGATGCTGGCATCATGCTGTCTTCTGCATCAGAACTTCCATTACAACACCAATAATTCCTTAAAGTCTGAAATCTTCCCTTTAAATCAAAATAGATGGAGAAGCATGAAAAGGTGCAAACAGGAGTAAATTATCACCTCAAACAAATGTGTTTGTACGAAATACATATAAAATTATTAAACCAGCTGATTGAAAGATACAATTGTCATTATTGACAGTTGTGAAAATGGGGGCCAATCAGAAATTCATAAAAGGAAGCTGGAACTAAAAGCATATCTCAGCCCAAAGTTAAATTCCAATGAATACCTCTCTAGAAAAATATGAGCTAGATGTTTCTTTCCCAAAGAGGCCAATTCTATCTTTCATTTTTTTAATGACCTTCCTCAATCTGAGCTATAGTATGTCTGGATGTTAATTGTCTAGTAGTCTAGACAGTGATGATATTATGACCAAGTTATGCACAGATAATCACTGTGTCACTGTTTCCAATGCTGCCTACACATATTGCTTCACTGAACACACTTGGCATGTGTGATTATTCTCTTGATATTTATTTTCACTATTTAAGTAGAGAACACTTACTTAATCAAACCATCCAGTGAACCAAACTTTTTTTTTAAATAATTCAAATGAAATATGAGATTCTTGAAGCTAAAAGAAAAAAATAATATTAATGTGTCTCATATCTTTCTGCGAATGCTGGGGCAATCCATCCTATACTTTTCTTACTTCATTCACCTGGGAGAGATCTTACACAGGTCCTTCAAATACTTTTCCTACAATTCAATGCCTGCCAGGTAGGTTGGCTTACCCAAAGCCATTCCGATTAAAAAAAAAAAAAAAGACCCAGGAATTTCTGGAGATGTTTTTTGTTTGCCCATAATTAGGCTTTATAATCTAATTTCATGTGCCTGATCCAAGGCACAGGTAGCAGTCAATGGTTTGACTCGGGTGTTTTCAAAATAAAACAGTGTGCTTTTAAAAACCACCATCTTAATGAAGACTAAGGGTTGTGATGTCATGACATCACATTTAAACCCACCTGAAGGAGGAAGATTTTGAAATCAATGCAGAAATGAAAAACAATATGGTTTGGAAAGTGGGAGGATGTTCCAGACACAGAGGATAACAAGGTTTATTTCTGGCGTGGAAATGGAAAATGATCAAAGAGACGCATAAGAAGTTTGTTTGGCCAAGGAAAAGACATAGACTGGGAGAGGCAGGCAGACATACAGCCTTGGCAGGGGGATGGTGTTGACAGAGCACGACGTGGGGACAGTGTCAAGGCTCCACGGACCGTCGCACGTGCTGATTCCACAGTGTAATCACCCTTGGAGTCAGTGTATTACCACAGGAGACCCCATTACTTGAAAATTTAGGGATGGATGGGGTAAAATGGAACCTTCCTCCACTCTTGTGATGTCAGCCTCCTTGCTCTATCTCACAAAATGGAAAGAAGACATTTAAGATGGATTTCAAATTCATCTGTGCAGGTGATGAGCTTAGGCTTATGGCAGAACAGGTGGGGTAGATTCTTAGGGGAGGGTGGTGAATGGGGTGCAACACACAAGCAGGGAGAAGGAAGAAGTTTCTGTAGCTTGCTGAAAGGGAGGGCAGCTCACTGATAACACGTTCTCTTTGCTTCTATGAGTGAAGCCAGCGTTTTTCCAAATGTACTGAGTCAAATTGGGTTTCCCTGGTGGCACAGTGGTAAAGAATCTGGCTGTCAATGCAGGTGATGCAAGAGATTCAGGTTTGATCCCTGGGTCAAGAAGATCCCCTGGAGAAGGAAATGGCAAACTGCTACAGTATTCTTGCCTGGAGAATTCCATGGACAGAAGATGCTGGTGGACTACAGTCCATAGGGTCCCAAAGAGTCAGACATGACTGGGCGACTGAGCACCCACACACACTGAGTCAAACTGTTGTTGTTGTTCCGTCGCCCGGTCATGTCCAGCTCTTTGCAATCCTATGGATTACAGTACACCAGGCCTCCTTGTCCATCACCATCTCCCGGAGTTTTCCCAAGTTCATGTTCATTGCATCTATGATGCCATCCAGCCATCTCATCCTATGATGCCCTTTTCTCCTTCAGCCCTCAATCTTTCCCAGCATCAGGGACTTTTCCAATGAGTCTTCTGTTCATATCAGATGACTGAAATACTGGAGCTTCAGCTTCAGCATCAGTCCTTCCAGTGAATATTCAGGGTTGACCTCCCTTAAGATTGACTGGTTTGATCTCCTTGCTGTCCAAGGGACTTTCAGGAGTTTTTTCCAGCACCACAGTTTGAAGTCATCAATTCTTTGGCATTCTGCCTTCTTTACGGTCCAGCTCTCACAACTGTACCTGACCACTGGGAAGACCACAGGCTTGACTACACGGACTTTTGTTGGCAGAGCAATGTCATCACTTTCTGGCCAAGAAGCAATCATCTTCTAATTTCATGGCTGCAGTCACTGTCTGCAGTGATTTTAGAGCCCAAGAAGAGGAAATCTGTCACTACTTCCACCTTTCTCCCTTCTTTCTGCCATGCAGTAATGGGGGCAGACACCATGATCTTAGTTTTTTATTATTTAGTCTTAAGCCGACGCTTTCACTCTCCTCCTTCACGCTCATCAAGAGGTTCTTTAGTTTCTGTTCACTTTCTGTCAGTAGAGTGGTATCACCCACGTATCTGAGGTTGTTGATGTTTCTCCTGCCTATCTTGATTCTAGGTTGTAACTCATCCAGCCCGGCATTTCTCATGATGTGCTCAGTGTACAGGTTAAACAAACAGGGTGACAGCAGACAGCCCTTTTGATCTCCTTTCTTGTTCTTGAACAAATCAGTTGTCCATACAGGGTTCTAACTGTTGCTTGCTTCTTGACCCATATACAGGTTTATCAGAAGACAGGTAAGATGGTCTGGTATTCCTATCTCTCTAAGAGCTTTCCACAGTTTGTCATGATCCACACAGTCAAAGGATTTAGTGTAGTCGATGAAACAGAGATAGATGCTTCTCTGAAATGCCCTGGCATTCTCTATAATCCAGAAAATGTTGGCAACTTGATATCTAGTTCCTCTTCCTTTTCTAAACCCATCTTGGACATCTAGAAGTTCTTAATTCACATAATGCTGAAGCCTAGCATGCAAGATGTTAAGCATGGCCTTACTAGCATGGGAGATGAGTGCAGCTGTCTGATAGTTAGCACATTCTTTGGTACTACTGTTCCTGGGGCTCAGACGGTAAAGCGTCTGTCTACGATGCGGGAGACCCGGGTTCGATCCCTGGGTTGGGAAGATCCCTTGTAGAAGGAAATGGCAATCCACTCCAGTACTATTGCCTGGAAAATCCCATGGACAGAGGAGCCTGGTAGGTTACAGTCCATGGGGTCGCAAAGAGTCAGACATGAATGAGCGACTTCATGTTCACTGTTCCTGGGAATTGGGATGAAAATTGACCTTTTCCAGCCCTGTGGCCACAGATGGGTCTTCCAGTGAATGCAAAACCTTGATGGCATCATCCTTTAGGGATCTGAATAGTTCTGCTGGAATTTCACATCCACTAGCTTTGCTAAGGCCCTTCTTAAGGCCCACTTGATTTCACACTCCAGAATGTCTGGCTCTGGGTGACTAATTGTGCACCTCCCCCCAAAAAAAGATATGTCCACTCAGAACCTGCAAATGTGACCTTTCTTGGAAAAAGGGGCTTTGCAGATGTAATTAAATTAGGGATATTAAGATAAGAGCACCCTAGATTTAGTATGAAACAAATCCAATGGCAAGGGTTCTTTTTTGTTGTTGTTCAGCGTAGATTTTTGTTGTGAGAAGGAAATCAGTTCATAATACCTTTTTCCCCACAGAAGGTGATAATTACCCTTTGTTGTTGCTTTCACAACTTATTTATTTAGAGAGTTATCGTCAATATTTTGACTTTTATTTTTTTTTAATTTTATTTTGCTTAACTTTACAATATTGTATTGCTTTTGCCATACATCAAGATGAATCCGCCACGAGTATACATGTGTTCCCCATCCTGAACCCTCCTCCTTCCTCCCTCCCCATACCATCCCTCTGGGTCGTCCCAGTGCACCAGCCCCAGGCAGGGGTTCTTACAAAGAGAAAGGTAGAGGGAGATTTGAGACTCAGGGACCCAGCACAACGTGAACGGGGAGTCAGAGACTGGAATCATGTAGCTACGAGCCGAAGGGCAGTACACACATGCACACACACACGTGAGTGTATGTGTACACTTACATTTGGTTATTCATTCATCTGCTGATAAACACTTGAGTTCCTTCTACCTTTTGGCTATTGGAAAGACAAAGGAACAGTCTCCTTCAGAACCTCCAAAAGAAACCAACCTTGCTGGCACCTTGATTTCAGACTTCTGGCCTCAAGAACTGTAAGAAAATAACTTTCTGTTGTTTTAAGTTACAAGTTTGTACCAAATTTGCTTACAACTGCCCTGGGAAACTAATACACCCAACAAGAAACATTAGATCATGCTGTTTTCTGCCTTAATGCAGCTTATCCTGATATTACTGATATTTTGACAAAATACATATAATGTGAAATTTACATCTTAAACATTTTAAGTGTGCAGTTCAGCAGCATTAAGCACATTCCCAAGGTAGTGAGGTCATTACCTCCACCAAGCTCCAGAACGTTTCTTCCCAGACGGAAACTCTTTACTCTTCAAACCCTGACTGCCCCTTACCTTCTCCTCCAGTTCCAGACAACTGATATTCTACTTTCTGTTAGGATGAGTGTGTCTACTCTAGGCACTGCATGTAAGTGGAATCTTACAATATTTTCCCTTTGGGGTCTTGCTTCTTTCACTTAGGATACTGTTTTCAACATCCGGTCCTATCATAGCACGTATCAGTATTTCGTTCTCTTCTAAGGCTGAATAGTAATCCATTATATACGAGGGTGTTGTTGTTTAGATGCTAAGTTATGTCTGACTCTTTGCAACCCCATGGGCTGTAACCCACCAGGCTCCTCTATCCGTGGCATTTCCCAGGCAAGTGTACTGGAGTGGGCTGCCATTTCCTTCTCCAGGGGATCTTCCCAATCCAGGGATTGAACCTATGTCTGCTCCATTGGCAGGCAGATTCTTTACCACTGCGCCACCAGGGGAGCCCCATTATATACAATATATAATATATATACATACAGACATGTTTTTTATATATATATATATATACGGATTTCATATTAATACATATATGTACACACATATATGCCACATTTTTTTATCCATTCATCTGCTAACAGACACTTGGGTTGGCTGTTGTGAATAATGCTGCTGTGAAGATGGATGAACAAATATCTCATTCTCGAAATCTTTTTCTTCTCCCTTGCCACATCACGTGAATTCCTTCCTTGCTTCCTCTAACTAGGCTCATTGCTAGACCAGACTCCTTCTCCAGTAACGCCCTTTTCAGGATAGTTCTTGGCAGTGAAGACTGAAGGATTTCTATAGATATTTAAATAAGATTTAGGGACGGAATCCAATGACTTGTGGAGGTGTGGGGAAGGGGTAGGAAGCGGCAGCTAAGAGATTTGTTGATGTTGTATTTGTGTAGCAAGCTCAATATCGTGACTTATAAGTGACAGACCAATAAAAATAGTCAAATCTGTTAATAAAGGTTAATATTCGCATTCTATTTAAGATCATGCTGAGTCACTTCAGTTGTGTCCGACTCTGTGTGACCCCATAGATGGTAGCCCACCAGGCTTCCCCATCCCTGGGATTCTCCAGGCAAGAATACTGGAGTGGGTTGCCATTTCCTTCTCCAATGCATGAAAGTGAAAAGAGAAAGTGAAGTCGCTCAGTCATGTCCGACTCTTAGCGACCCCATGGACTGCAGCCTACCAGGCTCCTCCGTCCATGGATTTTCCAGGCAAGAGTACTGGAGTGGGGTGCCATTGCCTTCTCCGATTTAAGATCAAGTAAGCATCAATTGTCCTTGTCAAGGATTGCTATTACTGCCTTTCTTTACAATGACTTGGGAGATGTTATGGAGGCATAAACTGGGTGCTTTCCCTCCATCCTTGATGTTTGTTGTTAGTTAATAGTAAACATAAACTTTACCATCCAGTAAAGTGGGGCACTTTTGCAAGTGAAAGGGGAGATATGAGCTGTTAACCCAAAGGCAACTGGGGCTCATCCAAGCAAAAGGACGTGTGAGCACCCTGCCTCCTCACCAGCCCCTCCCACCCATGCCCTCTGCCCACAAAACACGTGCCTCATGACATAAAATCCCAAGCTACCAAATAACACAGGATATACACCGTGCCCAAGCCAAAGACGTGTGATGTGAAATTTACTCTGCTTACTCATTCTTCCTGCTTGTTTATTTCCCCTTAGAATAACAGAGACCTAATGTCAGCGAGCGTAACTCCAAGAAAGAAAAATGTATTATTCATTATGCCACTTGTGGAGAGTCAAACATTTGCTTTATTAGTCTATTGTATATCCTCCTACTTGTGAAGTTTTTATTTTCGGGGCAAACTAGTCTCTCCATGGCCTGAAGCACAATCTCACACAAATAGCACAAGTATTCTGGGCTAGGAATAGCAAAATCCTACCTCCAAAGGGGGAAAATTCTAGCTTCTATTTATTTATACTGCTTTTTTCCCCTCAACAATTGCTGCTCTCTATAATTTCAACATCTGCAAAAATAGCAGTTATGTAAACATTAATGCATAAAAAACTATCATTTTGATGTAGCCTGCAAATCCTGAAGCTAAACATTAAGGAATCATGAGATTTTTTCCCTCTATGCAAGAGAAGGGAGCTCACAATCTTTTTATCCCTAAAACGTACCCTTCAAAGCTTTTCAAGTTTGAATTGTAAAGCAAGCCTGAATTACCATTAGTATTGCAGTTTAGTAAATGTTCCTTTTCTTTCTGCCACCAATCCGATGAATCTATATTTACCCAAGGCAGATTTGTATATTTTATTTCTGTTATCTGCTGATTTTCCAGTGTTAAGCATGGACTCTTCCTTTCTCTGTCAACATGAATGTTCCTTTTCTAATCATAATATAATAAATATATGCATTCAAGTTAGGCTAATACTATTTTAAAAAGTAGTATTAAATAAATTCAATGATCCTATTGACTTTCATAAAGTCATAGATACGTGCCAACATTGGAAGGAAAAAAATCCTTGTATTCTGAGTAAAAATTCTTTCCCAGGAGAGTTCATGAATTTGTGTTAAGACTGATGTAATTCTAGGAGGAGTTAGACCAGAAAAAAAAAAAAGACAAGGGGAGCAGGTAGTGGTAGAGAAATTTACAGAAACCAAAGCACAAGTGAACTGTTTACGCGTCGGTATCCAGACCCCCAGGTTGGAGCAGAAGTCTCTTACTATGTCTTCCCATAGGCTGGCATTACATTAGAGCTTCACCCCACTGAAATCTGTGTAAAGCAAAAAATTCTTAAGATGGGATCTTCTAAAAAGTCCAGAAGCCTTCAGTCCCCACAACCCAAGAGTCACTTAAGGAACCTTTACCTTCTGTGTGATGGACCCTTGGATCCACATGACAGACCCCATGGTCCCCAGCAGCTTTCATTCCATCTGCCTTCTGCCATGTGTAAGACCCTGTACTAAAATACTTTACCCAAAAAAGTGGATCAGATCAGATCAGTCGCTCAGTCGTGTCCGACTCTTTGCGACCCCATGAACCGCAGCACGCCAGGCCTCCCTGTCCATCACCAGCTCCCAGACGTCACTCAGACTCACACCCATCAAGTCAGTGATGCCATCCAGCCATCTCATCCTCTGTCGTCCCCTTCTCCTCCTGCCCTCAATCCCTCCCAGCATCAGAGTCTTCTCCAATGAGTCAACTCTTCGCATGAGGTGGCCAAAATACTGGAGTTTCAGCTTTAGCATCATTCCTTCCAAAGAAATTCCAGGATTGATCTCCTTCAGAATGGACTGGTTGGATCTCCTTGCAGTCCAAGGGACTCTCAAGAGTCTTCTCCAACACCACAGTTCAAAAGCATCAATTCTTCGGCACTCAGCCTTCTTCACAGTCCAGCTCTCACATCCATACATGACCACAGGAAAGACCATAGCCTTGACTAGACGAACCTTTGTTGGTAAAGTAGTCTCTGCTTTTGAATATGCTATCTAGGTTGGTCATAACTTTCCTTCCAAGGAGTAAGCGTCTTTTAATTTCATGGCTGCAGTCACCATCTGCAGTGATTTTGGAGCCCAGAAAAATAAAGTCTGACACTGTTTCCACTGTTTCTCCATCTATTTCCCATGTAGTGATGGGACCAGATGCCATGATCTTCATTTTCTGAATGTTGAGCTTTAAGCCAACCTTTTCACTCTCCACTTTCACTTTCATCAAGAGGCTTTTGAGTTCCTCTTCACTTTCTGCCATAAGAGTGGTGTCATCTGCATATCTGAGGTTATTGATATTTCTCCCGGCAATCTTGATTCCAGCTTGTGTTTCTTCCAGTCCAGCATTTCTCATGATGTACTCTGCATATAAGTTAAATAAACATGGTGACAATATGCAGCCTTGATGTACTCCTTTTCCTATTTGGAACCAGTCTGTTGTTCCATGACCAGTTCTAACTATTGCTTCCTGACCTGCATACAGATTTCTCAAGAGGCAGAAAAAGTGGATAGTCTAATGGAAATAGTGGTAGAGGAGACACTGGAACTGCATGTGGAGGGAGCCATGGAGGGCTAGTTTTGCCCAGGGAAGTGGAGAGAGTTTCATACAAAAGATATTCTTTGAGTTAGACCTTAAAAGATGAGCAAGAAGGCAGCTGGTATATAAGGCAAGCTGGGTAGAGGAACAAGGGAAAAACCACAAAGTTTTAATCCTTGGACTCCTGGAAGAAGAATAAATAAACCTCTGTAGCTAGAGCTAAGAACACAATGAGTAGAAGGAAAGACAATAGATCCAAGAGACGTAGACTAGAGCCAGATTATAACCTGATAATTATTTTTTGAATGAATGTACGATTAAATAGTTTTTTGAAAAAGATTCTTTCCTCCTGAAAGTCTTTATGAAGCAATGGCTAGTGACATGAAAGAGATGGCTCACTGTTTTTGGTGGGTGTTATGGACTGAATGTTGGCAATGCTCCCTAAATTCCTACAGAGAAACTCTAACAACCGTCTCAGTGGCATTTGGAGATGGGGCATTGGGAGGAAATTGGGGCTAGATGAGGTCATGAAGGTGGCGTCCTACCCATGGGATTGGTGCCCTTATATGAAGAGATACCAGAGTGCTCACTCTCCATCACTTTCCTCTCCATCATCATGTGAAAACACAGAAAGAAGCTGGCTGCCTACAAGCCAGGAAAAGAAGCCTCATCAGGAATCGGACTGGCTGGCACCTTGATGCTGGACTTTCAGCCTCCAGAATTATGAGCAATAAATTTCTGTTGTTTAAGCTGCTTATCCTATGGTATTTTATTATGACAACTCAAACTGAAAAAGACACTGGGGCTATTTTTTAAAATAATATTTTGAAATCAATAACTAAGTTTTATACTAAGGATGTGGGAAGCAGAGTTGCTAAACAGCTGAAATATTTCAACAACTGGAACAGTAACTCCTCTAAAGACCACAAAGTATGAGATTGTATTGTTTAATAGTTGGAAACCATTTATAGGTAGAACAAATTTGTTAAAAGAGAACATCATTTTTTATTGAATTATAAAGTAGGTGCTTGAGAAGTGTGGCTAAATAAATGAAAGTTTATAAGGGAGCAGTGGTCCATGTTTTTAGAACACAGATTATTTTCCAGTAGATAAAAAGGGGGAAGTGATGATACTTCAGTAAGTATTAGGTTGAACTGGATAAAAATGACATTTTAGTAGACAAAGCTGAGCTCATCAGAACACTTTCACATTCAGACTTACAGAACAAACTCATGGTTATCAGGGGCAAGAGAAGGGGAGAGGGCTAGTTGGGGAGTTTGGAATTGACATGTTCACACTGTTATATTTAAAACAGATAACCAACAAAGACCTCCTCTGCAATGACCTATTTGGGAAAAGAATCTAAAAAAGAGTGGATATATGTATACTTTGATCACTTTTCTGTACACCTAAAACTAACACAATATTGTTAATGAACTATACTTCATTATACAATAAAGTTGTTTTTGTTTTCAGTTTTTAAATAAGAGCAGTTTCATGCTGTAGAGGAAAAGCTTACTTCTCTTGTGTCTTCTTTACACACACTGAGACCACACCTTACTTCACTTCTGACACCATACATATGGGTTTTACACACATCAAGCTGTTACAGGAGCCCAAAATCCTACCATTCAACTCAATCCTGATGCTACATACCTGGAATAGGACCAAGTTCCACAGGATAAAAACTCAGTTCTCCCAGACTATCCCATACATACCCTTCAGATGCCAGTCTCAAGCCCACGTGATCATCTGTACTTCTTACCTACTGGCCACAAATCAGAAGTTCCCATAATCCCCTTCTCAGGCACAATTAAGTTGCTAGAGAGACTCACAGAACTCAAGATACCAGTTTCCTTAGTAGATTACTGACTTATTACAAAGGATATTAAAGGATAAGAATAAAGAATGAGGTGAAGAGGTACATAGGGTAAAGTTTAGAAGGATCCCAAACACAAGAGTTTTTGTTCCAGTGGATAGCTCAGCTGGTAAAGAATCCGCCTGCAATGCAGGAGACTCCAGTTTGATGCTTGGATCTGGAAGATCTGCTGGAGAAGGGATAGGCTCCCCTCTAGTATTCTTGGGCTTCCCCTGTAGCTCAGCTGGGTAAAGCATCTGCACGCAAAGCAGGAGACCTGGGTTCAATCCCTGGGTTCGGAAGATCCCCTGAAGAAGGGAAAGGCTATGTAAAGTCTTCCCACTCCAGTATTCTGGCCTGGACAATTCCATGGACTGTGTATAGTCCATGGGTCACAAAGGATCGCACACGACTGAGTGACTTTCACCCTCCTGGCACATGGGTGTTCATTAGCCTGGAAAGTCTCCAAATGATATAATTTAGGATTTTTATGGAGGCTCCTTTCCATAGGCATGATTGACTAAATCAATGGCCATTGGTGATTCCAGCACCTCTCCCCTCCTCGAAGTTTCAGTGTGGTGAGGGGATTGGGCTGAAAGCACCAATCCTTTAAACACAAGGTTGATTTCCCCAGAAACCAGCCCACATCAGTAGGTGACCCAAGGGCTTTCCAAAAGTAATTTCATCAGCATAAAATCAAGCATGGTTGAAAGATTTTTTTTTTATGAACAACAAAATATGTTCTTTTCACCCTTCTTGTTCTAATCACATAGGAAATTCCAAAGGTTTTAGGAGCTACATGCCAAGGAAATGGGTGAAGACAAAATATGCCTTTCTTATTACAAACCACAATATCACACCTATGGTTTAACCTAATTCTAAAAAGTGATATTGCTGTAATTAGTTCCTTACCGTAAGAAAGTGAAAGTGTAGTCACTCAGTCATGTCTAACTCTTTGTGACCTCATGGATTGCAGCCCACCAGGCCCCTCTCTGTACATGGAATTCTCCAGACAAGAATATTGGAGTGGGTTGCCATTTCCTTCTCCAGGGCATCTTCCCAACCCAGGGATCAAACCTAGGTCTCCTACATCGAAGGCACATTCTTTACTGTCTGAGCCACCATGGAAACCCCTTAGCATATGCTGCTGCTGCTAAGTCACTTGTGTTGTGTTCGACTCTGTGCGACCCCATAGACAGCAGCCCACCAGGCTCCCCCCGTCCCTGGGATTCTCCAGGCAAGAACACTGGAGTGGGGTGCCATTTCCTTCTCCAATGCATGAAAGTGAAAAGTGGAAGTGAAGTCGCTCAGTCATGTCCGACTCTTAGCAACCTCATGGACGGCAGCCTACCAGGCTCCTCCATCCATGGGGTTTTCCAGGCAAGAGTACTGGAGTGGGATGCCATTGCCTTCTCTGCCTTAGCATATGAGGTTTATGTAATTGCTCACATCTAGTAGTGTTATAAAAATAAGCTATTAACTGAACACAAATTAACCTTGAGAATAGCTTTTTAGAATTTAATTTTTTAAGACTGTGATAAACCAGATGATTAGTAATAAAACCAATAATTGTGAAATTGACAGAATTTGATCTTTGACTATAATTCATAGAATAATTCATCATAAAAGAAAGTTAAATGTTAGCAGATAAAGTGTTTAATTTCAGAGTATTGCCTTGCAATTGATTTTTTTAAAAAGGAAGAAAACTGAAATTTATATTAAAAGCAAACAATTGTATTTTTATGTCAGTGGAAGAAAATATTTGTTGTTTTAAATGACCACAGGGTCATTAAGTTACATCCTTTGTGGGAGATGGGTCCCAAGCCAGGATTTTAAACTCTATTAACTGTCTTCCTCTTAATACAAAATATTTGGGGAATACATTTTAGTTTTCCCCACAAAAACATTATTCCACTCTCTAACAAACTTACTTTCTGTAATACATGGGAGACTAAAATTCTTAATTAATCATATCTAGTTCTTTCCTTAAGAAAATTGTCAAATATACACAGACACGCATTCACATATGCATGTACATACACACAAACACACACACACAAATATACACCAGCAACAAGAAATAGCATACACTGAGAGTTATTTTTCTGGACAGTAAAGAAAAGAATTCTTCAAAATCCTTCAAGATTCTGATCAACAATTACAGTAATTCATTTATTTATTAATGCAGTAAGGTAGAACTTTCTGTAATAATTTGTTTTATTTTAATTTTTATCATTTTGATATTTATTTAGCTTTTAGATAGGTAATAAATGCATGTGGAAAATATTTAAAAAGCGCAAGAGAATGCTCTTAAAGCTGAGTCTCCCTCCATGCCTTCCCGAGAAGTTTTCATCAGATAGCTCCAGTGTTAACTACTGTGAGATCTCCTTAAGAATCACTCAGATACATCCCGTAACAACTTTACAGCAATTGCAGTGCTGTCCAAGAGAAACAGAATGCAACCCCAAGTGCAGGTGAAAATTTTCTAGCATCTAGATTTAGAAAGTAAAAAGAAGCTGGTGATATTTACTAAAACTTTTATTTGGCCCAGTATAGGCAACATGTTATTTCAACAAGTAAACAGTATAGAAATACGAATGAGATATTGCGCATTCTTTTTTTCTCCCAAGACTTTGAAACCCCGGGTGTATGTACACTCACCTGCATGCATGCTGCTGCTGCTGCTGCTAAGTCGCTTCAGTCGTGTCCGACTCTGTGCGACCCCAGAGCCGGAAGCTCACCAGGCTCCCCTGTCCCTGGGATTCTCCAGGCAAGAACACTGGAGTGGGTTGCCATTTCCTTCTCCAATGCATGAAAGTGAAAAGTGAAAGTGAAGTCACTCAGTCGTGTCCGACTCTTAGCGATCCCATGGACTGGAGCCTACCAGGCTCCTCCATCCATGGGATTTTCCAGGCAAAAGTACTGAGGTGGGGAGCCATTGCCTTCCCCGACCTGCATGCATACATGCGTGCTAAGTCGCTTCAGTTGTGTCTGACTCTTTGCGATCCTATGGACTGTAGCCCACCAGGCTCCTCTGTCCATGGGATTCTCTAGGCAGGAATACTGGAGTAAGTTGCCATACCCTCTTCCAAGGAATCTTGCTGACCCAGAGATTGAACCTGCCTGTGTCTCTTACGTCGCCTGCATTGGCAGATGGGTTCTTTAGGACTAGCGCCGCCAGGGAGAGAAGCCCATGTATCCTCAAAGCATGACTCAATTCGGAACCAGTCACGCATCAATGTAAAAGTGAGTACTATACTGAACAACACAGTTCAGCCAAGTTCCATAATCTCTAAGAACCATTATTTTTTTTTAAGAATTAAGAAGAAAATGTTTAATGCTTGCATACAACAGCATACATTGTTCTTCATTTTCTTACTTTTTAGACATGGTTACAGAGTTACATACATAGAAACCTACATGCTACATAAAAACTAGCAAGTACAGAGAAAAACGGCATCTCTAATGTACTCTTGCCTGGAGAATCCTATGGTCAGAGGAGCCTGGTGGGCTGCAGTCCATGGGGTCGTGAAGAGTCGGGCATGACTGAGAGACTTCACTTTCACTTTTCACTTTCATGCATTGAAGACAGAAATGGCAACCCACTCCAGTGTTCTTGCCTGGAAAATCCCAGGGATGGGGGAGCCTGGTGGGCTGCCGTCTATGGGGTTGCACAGAGTCGGACATGACTGAAGCTACTTAGCAGCAGCAGCAGCAATGCTATTTCAGTGTTTTAGTACAGGTGTAAGGATAGTTCTGAAGCCTCTGGAATAATATAAATAAAATGTAATCAAATATATAAAATTTTATCAAGCATAAATAAAATGTAATCAAACAAAGAAAGTTTTATCAAATATAAATAAAATTTAATCACAGATTCATAGGCCTTAAAAGGCTGTTCAAAATGTCATTCAGTTAAAATTTTGTATTGTGAGGAGAGAGAATTCATTAGCCAATAGTAAATATACTTATTTTTTCGTTTGAAAATGTGAAATCTGTCTCTCTCTCTCTCTCCTTTCTTACCATTCAGACAGAGAGTCAGTGGGGAACACTCTTAACAACTATTTTTTTTTTTAGTTTTAGTTTGTTTTGGTTCTGTAGTTGGGGTGGGGACCATGTGTTACACTTCATTGTACAAATACCATGCGTTGCCTTCAAAAACCAGAGTAAACGGGCTTCTTCTCCTGAAGCCAATTTCTGCCTTCATACAGCTGTGTTTGGATATGCAGATATGGTACAGAAATTTGGAAAATTACCACGTGAAATTATTGTTTATCTTTTCTTCTCAGGGGAACAAAGTTTTAAAGAAGCTTTTCATTGAAGAATAAAAATCTCAGTGTCTAGCTCACGATGAAGTACACGTTATAAAATCATGATACTCGGTGCCATGGAAAGGACACCAAGCCAGGAGTCTGGAACAGTCCTCAAGCTTGTAGTGTGACCTGGAGGACATCACATAGCCTGCTGGGCCTCAGTCCACTGTTCCACGAGTTAAGAAGGGAGCCTCAGAAATTCTAGACCTCTAACAATCCCACAATTCTTCTTGCCATACATTCGAGGCAATGTTTTTAAAACCTTCCTTTCAAACTGCCTATTTTTAATCTTTAGTCTTATTTGACAAGAAAATGTGTTATTCACAAAAGAACTACTGGCTACAATTTTTCTAACATATCCTTATGGCTTATAGCAGGGACTGGCAAACCATGACTTCCAAATCCATACAACTGTTTTTGTATGGAACTAAGACTGAACTAAGACTAGTTTTTATATGTTTCAATGGATGGGGTGGCGGGGGAGCCAGAAGAAGAAGATTTCATAGCATACAAAAATTATATGAAATTTAAATTTCAGTGTTTATAAATAAAGTTTTATTGGAACACAGTTTCACACATTGGTTTCCTGCTGACTGTGGTTATACCATGCTGCAGTGATCAACCTGACTGGTTGTGACAGAGGCCACAGGGCCCACAGAACCTGAAATGTTGACTGTCTATCCCTACAGGGAAAACGTTTGCCTTTGATTTATAGCATTTGAAAACAAGTAGAAATTTGCAGACAGACTAGGTACAATTTACTGAAGTGCTTAGAATATGCCAGGCACTGCAGTAAGTGATTTTGTTTATTTTTTAAAAATACAAGCATCACTTGAATTAGGTAGCAGTATCAGCCCCAATTTTTGAGTCAAGGAAACTCAGGTTTGCCACACCACAGAAAAATGGTAGAGGTAGAATTTGTTCCTTTAACCTTGGCTCCAGCTCACTAACCTCCCCCACACACTTCACTTAAAGGGATCCTTTCTGGCAAAGCAGAAAGGTCCAATCTGTGTTAGGAATTACCATCAAAGTGACTTATGACTTCAGGATTATGAATAACAAATTGACTTATTCAGCTTGATTCCATCTATCTACAGAATATGTAACAAAAAATTTAAGGAAAGTTATATATTCAGAGTAGCAAACAATACATTGCCATGTGGCAGACACAGAGTGATTTACTCAAAAGCACCCACTGATGGGTCACCATCCATTGACCAAAGTGTCACCAGTATAGAGTAAAAATAAAAATGATAAAGACGACATGCTGAGTTTGGCATAGAACTAAATTATTCAGCTTAAAGCTAATCCTTTATTGTGAGATTATATCCTCTCAAATTTTCAGTGTAAAATATATTCTTTGTTATGAGTAATCATGCTATACCATAGGCTTTTTTTCTTAATGTGCTTACTCGACAAAGTATTTTTTGTATTCTGTTTAAATCCAAATTAAAAAATGTAGACAATTCTATTTTGGTCCTTTATTTTTTTACATGTCTTGGTCTGTGGAATCTTAAAGTCTGGGAATCTTTGGTTTACATGTCCTTTGACCTAGTCATTCAACTTCTAGGAAATGATCCCCCTGAAATAATGTGTGCTTTAGGGAAAAAATGGCAAGCAAAAATATACAGTGCAGCATTACTGGTAGAAAGCAAAATCTCAAAATAAAATTATGGGATACTTAAATTACCACAGAAAAGTATAGTCATATGGAATAAAATATGACCATCAAAAATTCCTTGTGTAATTTATCTAATGACATATGAAATGCTCATATATAATGTTAAGGGGACAGGAAAGAAATAACACACATGTATAAAATGATTTCAACTTCCTGAAAATTAAATGTACCATCATAAGATATGAAAACAAAGCCAAAATGTATTTACAGTTATGTATTTTCTTGATCAAGAATACTTTATTCAACTATCTTCTTTTCCAAAGAGCCTGACCTTTTTTCATAAATACACATGATCACATAAGGAATCTGGTTTTTTGCCCTTTGCCTTCCATTTTCTCTTCCATTTCCCCCATCTTTCTGTCCTTAATTTTCATGTTCTAGGAGAATATATATGCTACTTTCTACGGTGTCCGTTCTATGCTGAATAGTGTGCAATAAAGCTTTTGACTCTACTTCATGTTTGCTTCCTTTCTAATTTTTATATTTTGAGCATGCCAGGTTCGCATGTGGGATCTTAGTTCCCTGACCAGGGACTGAACCCACAATCCCTGCCTGGCGTCTTAACCACTGTCCCACCAAGCAAGTCCCTGTTTCTTTTTAATCCTTCCCATTCCCTCTAGGTATTTATTTAGGTCACTGTCACCTCATCACAGCTTTCAGCTGCTGTTTCAGAGAGACCATATACTTTTGCATCCCAATTGCCAAATTGTTTTCTTTTGGTTACCTTGGTAAACAGTTTTGGAAAGCTTCATTAGAAGACATTCCTCAGAATGGCACGTCTTTTCTCTGGACCTGGAGTAATGTTTGTACATTATGTTTTTTTCAATTTACTCCAAACTGAAAAGACATCTCAGCAGATCCAGTATTTGCTGATGGGAAGAGGTGGCCCTTTCCCCTTACCCTCCTTGCTGTCCACATGGGGAGTGGTCAGCCCCCTCTCAGACCCACAGCCAGGGGAGCGGGTGGCATCGGGCCTCACCCCCAGTGCTCAGCTGTTCTCCCTTAGTGTGTATCTGTTGAACTGAAATGTGATCTATCCCTGCCCTCTTGGGGCCTCTGCCATCATGAACCAATACTGACAGCAGATTCCCTGGGCTGGGGGAATTCCCAGGCTTCTTAAGGTCTCTGTTTAACCTTCTACATCCATCCCCACTGTAGCAAGTTTAGTTGTGTCCTCCAGAAACTCATATGTTAATGTCCTAATCCCTAGTAGCTTAAAATATAAATTTCTTTGGAAATAGGGTCATTGCAGATATAATTAGTTAGAATGAGATAATGCTATTCAGATCAGATCAGTCGCTTAGTCGAGTCTGACTCTTTGCAATCCCATGAATCGCAGCACGCCAGGCCTCTCTGTCCATCACCAACTCCCGGAGTCACTGAGACTCACGTCCATCGAGTCAGTGATACCATCCAGCCATCTCATCCTCTGTTTTCCCCTTCTCCTCTTGCCCCCAATCCCTCCAGCATCAGAGTCTTCTCCAGTGAGTCAACTCTTTGCATGAGGTGGCCAAAGTACTGGAGTTTCAGCTTTAGCATCATTCCTTCCAAAGAAATCCCAGGGCTGATCTCCTTCAGAATGGACTGGTTGGATCTCCTTGCAGTCCAAGGGACCCTCAAGAGTCTTCTCCAACACCACAGTTCAAAAGCATCAATTCTGCGGTGCTCAGCCTTCTTCACAGTCCAACTCTCACATCCATACATGACCACAGGAAAAACCATAGCCTTGACTAGACGGACCTTTGTTGGCAAAGTAATGTCTCTGCTTTTGAATATGCTATCTAGATTGGTCATAACTTTCCTTCCAAGGAGTAAGCGTCTTTTAATTTCATGGCTGCAGTCACCATCTGTAGTGATTTTGGAGCCCAGAAAAATAAAGTCTGACACTGTTTCCACTGTTTTCCCATCTATTTCCCATGAAGTGATAATGTTATTAAGGTGGCCCAAACCCATTCCCTGGTGGCTCAGAAGGTAAAGAATTTGCCTGCAATGAGGGAGACCCAGGTTCAGTCCCTGGGTTGGGAAGATCCCCTGGATGAGGGAATGACAACCCGCTCCAGTATTCTTGCCTGGAGAATTCCATGGACAGAGGAGCCTGGTGGGCTACATTCCATGGGGTTGCAAGAGTCAGACATGACTGAGCAACTAACACTTTCACTTTAAATCCTTTATGACTGGTATCCTTTTTACAAAGGGGGATATATGAACACACACACACACCATGGAGAATACCATGTGAAGATGAAAGTAGGGGCCAGAGTGATGCTTCTTCAAACCAAGGACTCAAAGACTGCCAGCAACTCCAGAGTAGGGGAGAGGGAGGGAGCAGGTTCTCTCTCACAGCCTCAGAAGGAGCCGACCCTGCTGACACCTTGAGCTAGGACTTCTGTTCCCCAGAACCGTGAAACAATACATTTCTGTTGTTTAAGCCACCACGCTTTGGCCATCTGATGTGAAGAGCTAACTCACTGGGCAAGACCCTGCTGCTGGGAAAGATTGAAGGCAGGAGAAGAAATGCACGACAGAGGATGAGATGGTTAGATGGCATCACTGACTCAATGGACATGAGTTTGAGCCAACTCCGAGAGTTGGTGATGGACAGGGAAGCCTGGCGTGCTGCAGTCCATGGGGTCGCAAAGAGTCGGACATGACTGAGCAACTGAACAAGCAAAGCCGCCCACTGTTGGGTGCTTTTTGTCCCAGCAGCCCTAGCAAACCACACACTCACCCAAGCCCCTCCACCCTCTGTCATCAAGCGTTGGTCATCTTTCCCGAGCTCCATCTACACCAAGTGGTACTCGAGAAAACTGCCTCCTCCTTCCTTACATACACTGCACTGTTTTTCTACTCCAGCAGCCTCCTCTGCCTGGATCTGCCCCTGGCCCTCACTCAGACCTTCCACATACAACACACCCTCCCTATATTTGTCCCCTCTTGACTTGAAGATTAAGCCCAGAAGTCCAGGACCACCTCTTCCAGAAAGCCATAGCTGGGTTAGTTGCCTTTTCTAAGATGACCTACCACCTCCATTTGTCTGGGGCTGAAGAGGTTTCTGTACTTCCAGTGCCAAAAATAAGAAGGTTTGGGGCAAACCAGGCAAGTTGGTAACCCTATTTGTCTCAGGGTCCCCATAGATCCCTGTACAAATCTTTCCATATTTTTTTCTTCCTAAACTTTTATTAAGAGATCTGACCTTATTAGAGCCACACTACACCACATGTTCCTTCTGAATAGCGATTTCTGACACCCATCTTCCCAGGACTATAACATAGTAACTGCTCAGTTATGCTTTCAAATGAATGAATGATTAAAAGTTTGCCAAACTGCTTCAGGGTTCAGTTTAGTTCAGTCTCTCATTCATGTCTGACTCTTTGCAACCCCATGAACTGCAGCACGCCAGGCCTCCTTGTCCATCACCAACTCCCAGAGTCCACCCAAATCCATGTCCATCAAGTTGATGATGCCATTCAACCATCTCATCCTCTATTGTCCCCTTCTCCTCCTGCCCTCAATCTTTCCCAGCATCAGGGTCTTTTCCAATGAGTCAGTTCTTTGTTGGCATAAGGTGGCCAAAGTATTGGAGTTTCAGCCTCAACATCAGTCCTTCCAATGAACACCCAGGACTGATCTCCTTTAGGATGGACTGGTTGGATTTCCTTGCAGTCCAAGGGACTCTCAGGAGTCTTCTTCAACACCACAGTTCAAAAGCATCAATTCTTCAGCACTCAGCTTTCTTTATAGTCCAACTTTCACATCCATACATGACCACTGGAAAAACCATAGCCTTGACTAGACGGACCTTTGTTGGCAAAGTAATGTCCCTGCTTTTTAATATGCTGTCTATGTTGGTCATAACTTTCCTTCCAAGGAGTAAGCGTCTTTTAATGCTTCAGGGTTACCCTTGCACAAATGCAGTTATCCATTCACTTACTCACCGTGCATCCATGGGCCGCTATATTCCAGGCATTGTTCACCACCTGGTAGCTCTTACATTTTTCTTAACTAAGGAGTCAAAGACATCAAAGTAAAAATACACTCTCCATGGGACTGTATTTTGTAGGCAAGAGTACTGGAGTGGGTTGCCAATTCCTCCTCTTCCCAACCCAGGGATCGAACCCTTGTCTCCTGCGTGTCTTGAACTGACAGGCAGATTCTTTACCACTCTGCCACCTGGGAAGCCCTACTTCCTACTTCCTAGTAGGTAGAAAGTAGGCATTTAACAGTTATGCCGAAATTAAACCACGATTGCTCAGTACAGTAACAAAGTCTTTTTCCAAAAATCAAAATGTGAAATTGACCACGTTTCTAGGAAGACCGAAGGTCATCTAATGGTTTAATTGTTGATTATTTTGTTAATTAAGTCCAGTTTTCATACCAGAAGTTGTTCCAAATCACTAACATATAAATAGAAAAATGATTACTCTAAATAAGATTTTCCTAAGAAATGACTATCTAGAATTGTGGAATATCTCTGTATTAAGTCAACAGTGAACATCTTAACAATTTATAATTATCAGATTAGATCAGATCAGTCACTCAGTCGTGTCTGACTCTTTGTGACTCCATGAATTGCAGCACACCAGGCCTCCCTGTCCATCACCAACTCCCGGAGGTCACTCAGACTCACATTCATCGAGTCAGTGATGACATCCAGCCATCTCATCCTCTGTCATCCCCTTCTCCTCCTGCCCCCAATCCCTCCCAGCATCAGAGTCTTTTCCAATGAATCAACTCTTCGCATGAGGTGGCCAAAATACTGGAGTTTTAGCTTTAGCATCATTCCTTCCAAAGAAATCCCAGGGCTGATCTCCTTCAGAATGGACTGGTTGGATCTCCTTGCAGTCCAAGGGACTCTCAATAGTCTTCTCCAACACCACAGTTCAAAAACATCAATTCTTCGGCGCTCAGCCTTCTTCACAGTCCAGCTCTCACATCCATACATGACCATAGGAAAGACCATAGCCTTGACTAGGCTAACCTTTGTTGGCAAAGTGATGTCTCTGCTTTTGAATACGCTGTCTAGGTTGATCATAACTTTCTTTCCAAGGAGTAAGCGTCCTTTAATTTCATGGCTGCAGTCACCATCTTTATAGTCCTCCAAAAACTATTAATACCTATTAGCAGCTTACTGTCTGAACAGACCTTTTTTGTTGTTATAAAAAAATTCTACAAGGAATATCATTTTAGGAATATATTTTTATATATCCTGATTGATACATTTAGAGTAAATCCTTAAAAGTGGGATTTTTCAGGTCAAAATACATTTTTAAATTACTTGGATTTAAATATGTCATATATTTTTCTAACCTTTGAAGACAATAAAAATATTTACTGACAAGAATTGTCCTCTTGTTTGAACTTGCATGGATATTTTTCATTCTTCTTTTATATTTCACGATTCAATCTAAAAGATAATTTCATTGCGGATCAAGAATCTTTTGGATGACAAAATGTTTATTCTTACCTAAAAGAGGATTACAGTGATGATGCTGTATCTTAAGTACAAAAGTTCTCTCTATATTTACATTGTTTAGCAGAAAAATAGTTGGGGAATGTAGGATGGAGACAAGTTGAATGAGTTAAAAGTACCAACAGTATTTTAGCTGTCTCACTGAAGAGACATTCCAAAATCTTGCAGCACAAGAAATACTTTGAAAGTCGGCCTTAAACTTAATCCCATAGGAGGGAGACTTGGCAAGCAGTTCAGCATCTTTCTTGTAACCCTAACAAGTTCACTGATTCCAGTAAGCTTCCATGAATTTTGCAATCCAGAGTCTACCCCGTGAGTCTTTCTTTCTTTGGGGTTTATGAAATTTTCTAATTTCCCTAAAACAGCATACAAATCCTCTAACTGGTGTATATCTTTCAATCTTAAAAGTGCCATTTCAATTTACAATCTCCAAAATCAATAGGGCCTCCCTCCCCAAGTAAAACGGAGAAGGATCTGGAATCACTTAATGAACTGTACCTAATAACAATATGACAACATCATGCCACGTTATCATAGCTCACGCTAAGATGACACAGCCTAGTCGGGACTTGGCTATCTTTGAAACAAAATCACATTCTTCAGGAAGTGGTGTTAGTAACTCAATAAGCAGCAGCTGTTCCTGGGTCTTTGAAAAAAATGTTTCATCATTTGAACAGTGTTCAGTATCCAACGTTATGCCCCATTATAACTGAAGGCCAATGTGGAAAACTTTAGTTTTTATAATGCTTGGAAAACCTCTGGGCAAATAAGTACACGAAAAAAACTTTTTTGCTCTTAATCTGAGGATCCTATCTCAGTTTCTCTGTCGTGTTCATTTGCACTTATTACCCAGAAATTCCATGTGTATAAAATGATTTCTCCATTCCCACCAATCTTAATAATGAGTGCTCCATTCCTGCACCATTTAAAAAGCTTTCTAAAGACCCTTTTAAATTGAAAGGTGATATCATTGAATGTAATGTTTATTTACAAGATATTATGACCCAAGTCTTCCAGAATGCTCAGTATAAATAACAACCTAGCAGCATGCACTGCATTTAATAGAAATTTGATCCCATCAATTTTACATGATCCCACCGAAGAGAGTGTAGAATCCTAATGCTAATGAGAATTTGATATTGACAGAAGATACATTTATAAATAAAATTGTCTAGAAAGATGCTTAAATCAGATGATGGTTTGTCAATACCCATTGAACATTAGGTCTCACTATTGAGATGACCAACCACACTTTAAATAACAACTGCTGCTGCTGCTGCTAAGTCACTTCAGTCGTGTTCGACACTGTGCGACCCCATAGACGGCAGCCCACTACGCACCCCCATCCCTGGGATTCTCCAGGCAAGAACACTGGAGTGGGTTGCCACAGCAGTAAATAGCAATTACAATTCTTATGTTGTACTTATGTAGCACTTTTCATCGGTGGACCTATAAGGAGATGTATTAAATTTTCTTCAGACTCTTTGACAGCCTAGACTTGAAGTATATACTTCCAGTTCAGTTCAGTTCAGTTCAGTTGCTCAGTTGTGTCCGACTCTTTGTGACCCCATGAATTGCAGCACGCCAGGCATCTCTGTCCATCACCAACTCCCAGAGTTCACCCAAACTCAGGTCCATCAAGTCAGTGATGCCATCCAGCTATCTCATCCTCTGTCATCCCCTTCTCCTCCTGCCCCCAATCCCTCCCAGCATCAGAGTCTTGTCCAATGAGTCAACTCTTCGCATGAGATGGTCAAAGTATTGGAGTTTCAGCTTTAGCATCATTCCTTCCAGAGAAATCCCAGGGCTGATCTCCTTTAGAATGGACTGGTTATATCTCCTTGCAGTCCAAGGGACTCTCAAGAGTCTTCTCCAACACCACAGTTCAAAAGCATCAATTCTGCGGTGCTCAGCTTTCTTCACAGTCCAACTCTCACATCCATACATGACTACTAGAAAAACCATAGCCTTGACTAGACAGACCTTTGTTGGCAAAGCAATGTCTCTGCTTTTGAATATGCTATCTAGATTGGTCATAACTTTCCTTCCAAGGAGTAAGCGTCTTTTAATTTCATGGCTACAGTTACCATCTGCAGTGATTTTGGAGCCCCCCAAAAATAGTCTGACACTGTTTCCACTGTTTCTCCATCTATTTCCCATGAAGTGATGGGACCTGATGCCATGATCTTTGTTTTCTGAATGTTGAGCTTTAAGCCAACTTTTTCACTCTCCTCTTTCACTTTCATCAAGAGTCTTTTTAGTCACTCTTTGCCATAAGGGTGGTGTCATCTGCCTATCTGAGGTTATTGATATTTCTCCCAGCAATCTTGATTCCAGCTTGTGCTTCTTCCAGCCCAGCATTTCTCATGATGTACTCTGCATAGAAGTTAAATAAGGAGGGTGACAATATACAGCCTTGATGTACCCCTTTTCCTATTTGGAACCAGTTGTTCCATGTCCAGTTCTAACTGTTGCTTCCTGACCTGCATATAGGTTTCTCAAGAGGCAGGTCGGGTGGTCTGGTATTCCTATCTCTTTCAGAATTTTCCACAGTTAATTGTGATCCACACAGTCAAGGCTTTGGCCTATTCAATAAAGCAGAAATAGATGTTTTTCTGGAACTCTCTTGCTTTTTCCATGATCCAGTGGATGTTGGCAATTTGATCTCTGGTTCCTCTGCCTTTTCTAAAACCAGCTTGAACATCTGGAAGTTCACGGTTCACATACTGCTGAAGCCTGGCTTGGAGAATTTTGAGCATTACTTTACTAGTGTGTGAGATGAGTGCAGTTGTGCGGTAGTTTGAGCCTTCTTTGGCATTGCCTTAATCTGAACCATTCAACTTCAGTTTTTTCAGCGTTACTGGTTGGGGCACAGACTTGGATTACTGTAATATGGAATGGTTTGCCTTGGAAACTAACAGAGATCATTCTGTCGTTTTTGAGATTGCATCCAAGTACTGCATTTCGGACTCTTTTGTTGACCATGACGGCTACTCCATTTCTTCTAAGGGATTCGTGCCTGCAGTAGTAGATATAATGGTCATATACTTCTAGGAGAAATCTAAATCCACTTCAGGTTCACCATTGGGCTGAAATAGCTTCAGTCTGTTTGCTCAAATGTCTGAGGATTTCATGTTATGTTAAATAGCTTCAGTCTGTTTGCTCATATGTCTGAGGACTTCATGTTATGCTCACGCAGATGAGTTGGTCAAGAGGTTCTCTGGAGAGGAGAGAGTATAGCATTGACAGATTGTGTTTCCCATATGATTCTCTTATATCCTACTTTTCCCAAGGTATCTATAGAGTTGAGAGGTTTAAATCAATCCGAACATTTGCTGAAATGCATATGCTTTATTCCCTAATTAAAATCTCTGGAGTTTTCTACCCATCTCTAAGGAAAAAGGCAGAACAGCAAACTCATTGTAAAAAGAAATCTAGCTTTGGTAGTAGAAATACAAATGGCAGGACAGTTTACACAGTATTGAATGTGCTCATCAATTTTGACACGCTATTCTTACCACAGGGCTTCCCTTGTACCTCAGCTGGTAAAGAATCTGCTTGCAATCAGGAGACCCTGGTTCGATTCCTGACAATATTGTAAAATATAGTAACTTGCATCAGCCTGCCATTATTATACCTCTTCTGCCGGCATCTGATGCAATGACTAGCAGCCCTCTCCTTCCCCCTACCCAGCACCAAGAGCTTAACTATTCCTAACAGATGAGGAAACACCCAGAAAGCTGTCCAGGTCTGATTTTTCAACCTTATCCCATAAGAGAGATAGATAACCTTGAACAGGCCAATAGGACAGCTAGCATTATTCTGGTAGGAATGAGAGGGCAGAAACATGTGATGGATAGCTGAAGACAAGGAGACAAATGGGCTGAAGAGGACTCAGAAGAGATGCAACAGCAGCATCTGGAGTGTAAAGGGCCATGATGTAGAAAGGGTGAAGCTTGGATCCATCCTGAAGAGACAGAGCTGGAGCCAGGATGAAGACACCAGCTGGGGGCCTTTTCAGTTCCCAGTGACAAAGCAAAAGTCATGACTGTCCAGGGGAGTCTCCTGGGTGGGAATGAGAAAGGAGAGAAGGCATGGGTGTAATGGCTGCATATTCATGAGTTCCATCAACGGTTCCTAAATACTTCTTTTGCCTTGGGCATGATGCAAGATGCTAGAGATCCAACACTGAGAAAAGATAGAAGTGGCGTGTGCCCTGGGAGGCTGATAGGGTTCTGGTCATCACACTCATAAATGGAAAACCACATTCATACTTTGAAAAAAGTCCCTGTCAAAGAGTGAATTTAATGGGACCAGAGTGTGTCCAAGAAGATCAGAAGGGGACTACCCTAACAGGACATCAACTGCAAGGCCTGGAATTTTAAGATGTCTTGAGATGTCTGGATCTGGTATCCATGAACCAGAATCCTTCTTTCTCTTACTTAATTTAGTCCATCTTCAATGGGCAAAATGACATTTTCAAAGTGGAAATTTAGATTTGATGTTTCTATTATCAACCTCCCAACTTTTCAACACTTCTCATATCACTGCTTTTGTTGTTAACGATATTGCCTTTTGGCAGGCCTCCAGAGTGGCTTAGATGGTAAAGAATCTACCTGCAATGCTGGAGATCTGAGTTCAATCCCTGGGTCAGGAAGAGCCCCTGGAAAAGAGAATGGCAACCCACTCCAGTAGTCTTGCCTAGAGAATCCCAGGGACAGAGGAGCCTAGTGGGCTACAGTCCACAGGGTCACTAAGAGTCAGACATGACTAAGCGACTAACACACTTTCAGCTATATTATTATATATTCTTAGCTAGGTGAAGATAATGTAATTGTGCTTTGTAACACTTTAATATATCAATTAAATAATCATCAAGAAAGATATTTTTTATTTATACCAATGATTGTTTTTAATATTCTAGCTGCTTGCCAGATTTCACAAAAATCACAAAACAAAGGTAATGTGAGAAGCAAGCTGTTTGGAAAGCCTGCAAAACTTATGAGGAACTTAAATCTTCTCAACTCTATATTTACACCATTTCCTGAATACATTAATGAAGCTAGGCTATAGCAGCTTTCCCACAGTGTCATCTTGAAAATAAATGTGTTTAGAAAGCTTTTCAGGAAGAGTTTGGAGACGTAGAAAAGGAATTTCTATAATTCAAAGATGTTTTCTGTAAGTGTTCAGATAACAATGTCAGTAATTTTCTGAGGCTAGCTGTCAAAGCCCTGTGAGTTAATTTTGTTAATCCTTGTTAATGAGTGGTCTTTTTTTCTTCTACAGAAGATGGGTGTGTAAAGCCATTAGTATTTATTCTTTTATTTTCTGTAGTGATTTATTTTGTGGTTTAACTCAGTCATTACAACAAGCAAAACCATCTAAAGTGGGCTTTTTATTTTATATATACACATGTCTACGTGTACATTAAGCCTTTCTTAGGGTGGAGGGCAGGGAGGGACAGGAGAAAATTTTAAATCAAGGAACAGGATGAATGCACTAGCATCAGGAGAAAAGGATGCAAAGGTCTTAAGAAACAGTACGGTAGAACCAAGAAATTCTGTTTTTGCATAAGCTTCACCATGGCATGACTGTAGTTTTACATTTGACATTTTGACACTCAAAAACAAAAGCAACAAAAAGATAAGCCAACAACAACAAAAACACATGCATACACTACTGGGGTTATTCCGTGAGGGGTTAATGCTGTCAGTTGTGCAATGTGGATCTATTATTCAAGAAGAGCAGACTTGCGGTGCTTGAGCAAGGCTCCTGCCTTCCAGCCATACTGTGGGAACTTAAACATAAAGGAAAGTCAGGAGCCTCTGGGCTTCCCTGTTGGCTCAGACAGCACAGAATCCGCCTGTAATGCGGGACACCTCGGTTCAATCTCTGGGTTGGGAAGATCCCCTGGAGGAGGGCACAGCAGCCCACTCCAGTATTCTTGCCTGGAGAATCTCCATGGACAGAGGAGCCTGGCAGGCTACAGTCCATAGGGTCGCAAAGAGTCAGACATGACGGAGTGACTAAGCACAGGAGCCTCTGGAACTGCAGGGTGGACCCATATAAGGAGGACTCCCTCTTCTTAGAGATATGCTCCTGCGTGTACATTCATTCATTCATCATTCATTCATTCTTTGAATCTCTCTTGACTCCTTTCAATGTACCAGGCTCTGTGTCAACAACCCAGCCATACTTCTATCGAATGAATGAAGTAAATGGCATTGAGCCCATCTAGCTGTGGACAGAAGGCAATGAAAGGCTGCAGGACCTGATTTGTGAAGGAGCAACTGAGGCAAAACTAAAATCAAGTTCCTGGATTCCTTATTCAGTTTGGGTTTGGTTTGGCTTAGAGCAGTAGTTCCCAAGCCAGGAACAGTGGCTGCCAGCTCGGGCCACAGTGGGTCATGTCTGGGGACATTTTTAAGTGTCATGACAAGGGGATGGGAGGACCACTGCATCTGATGGGTAGAGGCCAGAGATGCTGCTCAGCATCTTTCAATGCCCAGGACACCACATATCAAGTTATGATTGAGATCAACATGTCAATAGTACTGCAGTTTAAAAACCCTGCTTGAGAGGGAGTATTTGGAAATTTCAGATGATGATCCAGAATTTTATTTACCCTACCTAAGTAATAGGGAAAAAAAAGATGCCTTTCTTCTAAGCTGATATTGCCACAACTCTTTGATTCTCATAAATGAGTCTAAATCTAAGTTCTCTTTTTTAAAAAGAAGTTCTCATTTCACAGGCAGCACGTTGTTTTTTTTTTTTTTTTTAATTCCACAGTGTGGCTACCCACTGTCACCGCAAGCAGTAGCATTCTTATCTGTCAGTGATGGCCTTTTGGTACGCAGTTACAGAATGAACAGAAGACTTTTTCGCTGTTACATTAGTACATTCGATCCACTTGCCATTTCCCAGATGAAACTCTAGCTCTCCTGCTGTGAAGGTCACACATTTAATGAAGTGTATTTACTGAATATCAGCAAGAATCTGCTGGTCAAGAATACTACCCTGGGAGCCAAATCAGCCTCCTCCCATTCAAACAACCCCTCTTCCTTACTCAGCGAGACATTTGTGTAACGAGCCAACTGGAAATTCCAGCCCCTCCCATGGTGATGTTAAAAGATATGAGAAAGAGTCACTGTGTCTGCAATGCATCTTTCATTCCCAAATGCTTGTGTTCTAACACTTTGTGGGAGGTAAGCTGGAGCAAGAATTGACATTGTTACTGACTGAACCAGTCATAGTGCGAGGCACTTAAGTACAAAGATCAAATGGCTTACTTCTACAGATTCCCTGACTGGGGCAATGTTGACTTTGTGATTTATTTCCCCATCACAGTCACATCATGAGGTCAGTATTATAAGCAGTTCTCTGGAGCTTTCCAGGGAACACTAGTGGTAAAGATCTGCGGGCCCATGCAGGATTCCTATCTGAGAGATGCAGATTCTCAGGGTAGATCCCCGGGTCCAGGAGATCCCCTGGAGGGGGAAATAACACCCTATTCCAGTATTCCTGCCTGGAAAATTCCATGGGCAGAGAAGCATGGCAAACTACAGTCCATGGGGTCACAAAGAGTAGAACACAACTGAACGACGGAGCGCACATAAGCAGTTCCCCAGTAGGACTGTTTCTAAGTGCTATTGTCGCATAATGTGGAAAGCAGATTACAGATATGATTTGCAGCTCAAATCCCCATCATCATTTACGCAAATGGTCAACAGAGGCACTTTATGCCTGCTGAAAAAATCAGGTTCACCAATAATTATTTATCCATAATTGTCATATCAAATAAAAATATAAGCCAGAAGATCTTAATTTATTTCAAGGCATGCTGTCTAGTTTTCGCTAAATGATAGAATGAAAAACTTTGGTCTTCAAAAATCTCATGAAGTCTTCTCAGCCTTTGCATCGACACACTGCAATGTACTCCAGTGTTGAATTAGGTCTGACATATATATTTATTTGGGGTAAAAAAAAATCAGTGTGTTTGAGTTTCTATGTTTCTAAGTCTGTTCTCTCAGACAGACATGGACATGTATTATCTTTCCTTCTCAAAGCTGTACAGCTGTGTGCAGTGCACACAAATGCTTCCAAGTGTTTCACAGCACAGTGATATTATACAGTGATGTATAGGGAAGAGTATACAGTGATGTATAGGGAAGAGCAGTACTCTGTAAACAGTATGTGTGATGAAACCAAAGAGGGAAAAAGTAGAGCAAAGGTCACTTTGCTGACATTAAGATAGTTTATATTTCAGTGCCATCAGTCACCGCATCCTGTCTAGAGGGGGTTCAACATCAAACAAACCAAGTGGAACCTGGACCACATCTTGAGAGTCTAGAAAGAGACCTGGATTCCTGGGCTCATCCGATATAAGGAGGAAGCGGAGAGCACTAGCATCAACTGGAAACAGCTAAAACCTCGAGGAAGTTCAAATATGGCTCCAGGTCTTTTATAACTAAGAGTTGATTTAGACCCCATGCTCAAACTACTGCACAATTGCACTCATCTCACATGCTAGCAAAGTAATGCTCAAAATTCTCCAAGCCAGGCTTCAACCGTACATGAACTGAGAACTTCCAGATGTTCAAGCTGAATTTGGAAAAGGCAGAGGAACCAAAGATCAAATTGCCAACATCCACTGGAGCATTGAAAAAGCAATAGAATTCCTGAAAAAACATCTACTTCTGCTTCATTGACTATGCCTTTACTGTGTGGATCACAACAAACTGTGGAAAATCCTTCAAGAGTTGGGAATACCAGACATATCTTACCTGCTTCCTGAGAAATCTGTATGCAGGTCACAAAGCAACAGTTAGAACTGAACATGGAACAATGGACTGGTTCCAAAATGGGAAAGGATTACTCAAGGCTATATATTGTCAAACTGTTTATTTAACTTATATTCAGAGTATATCATGCATAAAATGTAGGGCTGGATGAAGCACAAGCTGGAATCAAGATTGCCAGGAGAAATATCAGTAACCTCAGATATGCAGATAATACCACCCTCATGGCAGAAAGCAAAGAACTAAAGAGACTCTTGATGAAAGTAAAAGAGGAGAGTGAAAAAGCTGGCTTAAAACTCCAAAATCACCGCAGATGGTGACTGGTGACTGTAGCCATGAAATTAAAAGACGCTTGCTCCTTGGAAGAAAAGCTATGACCAACCTAGACAGCATATTAAAAAGCAGAGACATTCCTTTATCAACAAAAGTCCATGTAGTCAAAGCTATGGTTTTTCCAGTAGTCATGTATGGATGTGAAATTTGGACCATAAAGAGAGCTTAGCGCCAAGGAATTGATGCCTTCAAACTGTGGTGCTGGAGAAGACTCTTGAGAGTCCCTTGGCTTGCAAGGAGATCAAACCAGTCAATCCTAAAGGAAATCAATCCTGAATGTTTTCTGAGAAAACTGATGCTGAAGCTCCAATACTTTGGCTGATGGGAAGAACTGACTCCTTAGAAAAGACTCTGATGCTGGGAAAGATTGAAGGCAGGAGGAGAAGGGAACGACAGAGGATGAGATGGTTGGATGGCATCATCGACTCAATGGACAAGAGTTTGAGTAAGCTCTGGGAGTTGGTGATGGACAGGGAGGCTTGGCGTGCTGCATTCCATGGGGTGGCAAAGAGTTGGACACGACTGAGCGACTGAACTGAACTGAACTGAACTGAAGATAATGGGATTACAGAAGTGTTATTGATGTGGAATTGACTCTAAGCATTTACTCCGCAGCACAAACATTGGTGGAGCACCTGCAAGCATTTATCGAGCACCCAATCTCTTCCTGGTATCCTTTTATACGCTAAGGATGCAGGGAGGAAGATGCACAACTCCTGTTGTCCTCTCACAGGGGCTCACTGTCCACTGGGGAGAGTGAGGTGTAAAGAAATAACTACAGAGCAGAGCCAGGGAAGAAAGGTGTATTCGGAAAGGGTGGTAGCACAGATGAAGAACTGCAGACTCAGCCCAGAAAATGGGTGATGTCTACATTTCTCAAGGATGACAAGAAGTACAGTTCTTGGATAAGAAAGTGCTCAGAGAGAAAAGAGATACCAAGGCACAAAGCATCTAAGTCAATTTCATAAGAGTTTATGGAGGACTCTTCAGGAAGAAGGCTGTGCAAAGTGTGGAACAAATGAAGGGAGGTGCTGCCTCTAGGGAACTTTCTATCTCACACTTCAAAGTATCATATATGTGTGTAACTCCTTGAGATTACAAGCATGGGAAATGTACACTAATTATCCTTGCTTTCAACTCACTGCCTTTTATCTCCTATTATGCCTGTAGATGTGGTTACAAATCCTGCCAAATGTGAAAGAAATCTCCCCAAAAAAGATAAAACAGTGATCTCAATAGATACAAAACCAAATGATATGCAGAAGTACAAGATGAAATTCAGTTGATGATCACAGACATGGGGGAAAAAAAGCTCAATCTCGTGAGTAATTAGAATATACACTTAAAGTGAAGTAACCTTCTGTTTATTCTGTTGTCATACATCTTACAAAGTTTTAATGTCTTAACCTGAGGAGATGCTGATGACCTTGTATGCTCACATGTGGCACTTGGACTATATATCTTTAACTTCTTGATTCCCAAATAAAGAAGGGTCAGGGGAACTTAATTCTGAAAGATGTTCACTTCAGCATTATTTACATAATAAATATGGAAGCAAACTGAATTTTCAATATTAGTGGGAGATTAACTTATGCTAACAATATTAACTTATGCTTCATTATTTAAATAGGTTATGCTGCTAAGTCACTTCAGTTGTGTCCAACTCTGTGCGACCCCAGAGATGGCAGCCCACCAGGCTCCACCGTCCCTGGGATTCTCCAGCCAAGAACACTGGAGTGGGTTGCCATTTCCTTCTCCAATGCATGAAGGTGATAAGTGAAAGTGAAGTCGCTCAGTTGTGTCAGACTCTTCGCAACCCCATGGACTGCAGTCTACCAGGCTCCTCCATCTATGGGACTCTCCAGGCAAGAGTACTGGAGTGGGGTGCCATTGCCTTCTCTGATATAGGTTATAGCTTTATAACTAAAGTTAAAATTTGTCATTATAAAATTTCTTGCCATGTGGAAATATTTTCAATATGATTACTAAAACAGATTAGTAATGGTTTGTACTCTATCATTTCTACCATATAAAAGATTTATGTATCTAGAGGAGAATCAGAAGGAATACACAAAAACAACAGCTAATATTATATAAAGGGTTTTTGGTATCTTGAGTCCCCAGACTTTCAGTTAATAATTTTTTTAGCAATATTAGCAAGATGGAGGAATTTGAATCATTTAATAAATCCCACAGTAATGGGAAAATATACAAAAGCACTTTGAAAATCCAGTGTTGGGTATGTGTAGAGCCTCTGTGTATATTCTCAGTCGCTTCAGAGAATCAGTCATGTCTGACTCTGTGAGACCCCGTAGACGGCAGCCCACCAGGCTCCTCGGTCCCAGGGATTCTCCAGGCAAGAATACTGGAGTGGGTTGCCATTTCCTTCACCAATGCATGAAGGTGAAAAGTGAAAGTGAAGTTGCTGAGCCAGGTGGAAAGCCCTTGAAGAGCCTCTGTTAAGGTGAAAAAAATACAAGCATATGATACTAAGAAGCAAACTGTAACAGGGAAGAACAAATCTGACTCCTTATTGGATCTGTTTCTTTTACTTCAATCTTTGTATTCTATTGCTTTTGCTACAGCTGTTGCCTATATCCTGAAATATACAAGATAGCCCATTCTCACAAAGTTCTGACCTTTAAAGGTGTAATGCTTTTTCATTCATATAGAGATAAAAAGTTGCACAACAGTGAAAAGCAATTGTTTTGTTGAAAGTTTATAAGACTATCATGCTGCTGCTGCTGCTCAGTCGCTTCAGTCGTGTCCGACTCTGTGCGACCCCAGAGACGGCAGGCCACCAGGCTCCCCCGTCCCTGGGATTCTCCAGGCAAGAACACTGGAGTGGGTTGCCATTGCCTTCTCCAATGCATGAAAGTGAGAAGTGAAAGTGAAGTCGCCCAGTCGTATCCGACTCCCAGCAACCCCATGGACTGCAGCCCACCAGGGTCCTCCATCCATGGGATTCTGCAGGCAAGAGTACTGGGGTGGGGTGCCATTGCCTTCCCCCTAAGAATATCATGACAGATGCAAAAACCAAAGGATTCTGACACCAAGAACTCTGCAACAACCAAGCCCCGCTTTTAATACAAAAGAAATCTGAATTCTAATTCAGGGAAGATGGTTCTTTGGCACAGTAGTCCACCATCTTCTTGACCTGTTCACTTTATGAATAAAGTTGTTATTCTTACCCTCAACAATGCATTTCTTGATTCATTGGCCTGCTGTGTAGTGAGCAGTATAAGCTTGGATTCAGTAACAAAGTTATCATTTTGTGGGGAAGGCATATTCATTACAAATTCTGTCTTGAGTGGAGTTTCAAATTGTCATTACAGAAGCTTATCTTCCTTATTAGTTTGAGTACAATGACAGAACATGGTTATCTAAATTATCCATTTACCTCATAACTGGAATTAAAACTCTTTTGCAGGGAACCCAAGATGTCAGGAGGCAGAGTCAGGCTGCAGATTGATTCGGTAGCCAGAACATTTCCACCAAAGCATTTGGCCTGTAAGATGTCTAAGTAGATTAATTGAAGTAGAAATGCATTATTTATTATTTAACACTTAGTGAAAGCAATCAGTGAGCTACGTTTAATAATGATTTCTTTTAGACATTCACCGATGAATAAGAATTAGGTAAGCATAACCAAATCATTATCTAGAAGGTTTATCAATTTTCAAAATCAGAACGCTTTTTGTGAAGAGGCAATTATGATCTTCCTTTGAACAGAGAGAAAGATAGGCCTTATGTTACATATGCAAATTCTGAGAATTAGACCTGTAGTCAAGGAATGGGAGGGGATTCTACAATGTCAATGGAGGTCTTTTTCAATCAGGGATATGTTTCTGATTCCTGCAGGTAAATCTAGAAGACAGATCACAGGAGCACATGAACTGACCTCAGAACGCTTGATGGTGACTACTAATTATTTTGGAATTAGTAGTTCAGTTTCAGAATTTTTTTATATTAGAATTATTTGAAGACTTCCCCTCCTATTTCAGATGCACACATTACTGTAAAAGCTAAATTTACAAAATCTGACCTAAATCCAGATAAGAAAGAGCTGATCTTCTGCCTGGACAGAGGCAGTATTATCACTTCCTGGATGCCTACTAGTCCTTCTGCAGGTGCTTCTCTGGCCCATGAGTTGCATCATATTTCTGAAGTTATTTCAGCCAGTATAGACTGATCTAAAAGGCTTCTTTTCCAGTGTAAGACAGCCTGTGACTGGGAAAATGCTAATCTGTGTGTTGTTTCTGGCTTTGAGAGTTTAGGTAGAAGATGCAAATGGTTATCCCCCTACCCTTCCCCTCTGAAGCTGGCTTCATCATGACCTCACCATGACATCATGATGAAGTTTAATGTTTCATGATTTGGGGCAAATCTTTCTGGAATTCACCCTCTTTGTGGTAAGTGACACCTATCACTGTTGTACTTTCTCCACAAGGAGGTATAGAGTGTCCACTCTATACTTTTCTAAAAAAAAAAATATTGTGATAAGAACATTTATCATTGTGACCCTCAAACTTTTTTTTTAATTGGGGTATAATTGCTTTACAATGTTGCATTTGTTTCTGCTGTAAAAGGAAGTGAATTAGCTATATGTACACATATAGCTCCCTCCTGGGCCTCCTATTCTCCCATCCCATTCCTCTTTATTTTTAAAGTCGCTCAGTCAAGTCTGACCCTTTGCAACCCCATGGACTGCAGCGCACCAGGCTTCCCTGTCCATCACCAACTCCTGGAGTTTTCTCAAATTCATGTCCATCGAGTTGGTGATGCCATCCAATCATCTCATCCTCTGTCCTCTCCTTCTCCTCCTGCCTTCAGTCTTTCCCAGGATCAGGGTCTTTTCCAATGAATCAGCTCTTTGCATCAGGTGGACAAAGGATTGGAGCTGCTTGACCTGCACACAGATTTCCCAGGAGGCAGGTATGGTGGTCTAGTATTCCCAGCCCTTTAAGAATTTTCCACAGTTTGTTGTGATCCACACAGTCAAAGACTTTGGCTTTACTTTTTCTATGATCCAGCAGATGCTGGCAATTTGATTTCTGGCTCCTCTACCTTTTCTAAATCCAGCTTGAATATCTGGAAGTTCTCGGTTCATGTACTGTTGAAGCCTAGCTTGGAGAATTTTGAGCAGTACTTTGCTAGCATGTGAGATGAGTGCAATCGTGCGGTAGCTTGAGCATTCTTTGGCACTGCCTTTCTTTGGGATTAGAATGAAAACTGACCTTTTCCAGTCCTGTGGCCACTGCTGAGTTTTCCAAATTTGCTGCCATATTTAGTGCAGCACTTTCACAACATCATCATTTAGGATTTGAAATAGCTCTGCTGGAATTCCATCACATCCACTATCTTTGTTCAGAGTGATGCTTCCTAAGGCCCACTTGACTTTGCATTCCAGGATGTCTGGCTCTAGGTGATCACACCATCATGGTTATCTGGGTCATTAATATCTTTTTTGTATAGTTCTTCTGTGTATTCTTGCCACCTCTTTTAGGTGAATCACATCATTATAGTTATCTGGGTCATTAATACATATATTTTTTGTATAGTTTTGTGTTTTCTTGCCACCTCTTCATGATATCTTCTTCTGTTAGGTGCATACCGTTTCTTTCCTTTATTGTGTCCATCTTTGCATTAAATGTTCCCTTGGTATCTCTAATTTTCTTGAAGAGAGCTCTAGTCTTTCCCATTCTATTGTTTTCCTCTATTTCTTTGCTTTGATTGCTGAGGAAGGCTTATCTCTCCTTGCTATTATTTGGAACTCTGCATTCAAATGGGTATATCTTTCCTTTTCTCTTTTGCCTTTCACTCCTCTTCTTTTCTCATCTATTTGTAAGGCCTCCTCAAACAACCATTTTGCCCTTTTGCATTTCTTTTTCTTTGGAATGATCTTGATCACTGCCTCCTGTACAATGTCACGAACCTCTATCCATAGTTCTTCAGGCAGTCTGTCTATCAGATCTAATCCCTTGAATTTATGTGTCACTTCCACTGTATAATCATAAGGGATTTGATTTAGGTCATACCTGGATGGTCTAGTGATTTTCCATGCTTTCTTCAATTTAATAATCATATATGCATTAATATACAATATTTGTTTTTGTCCTTATGATTTAACTTCATTCTGTATGATCTACTGTATGTCCATCTCTACAAATGAGCCAATTTAATTCACTTTTATGGTTGAGTGATATTCCATCATATATATGTACCACCTCTTCTTTATTCATTAACTGCACAATACAGGACTGTTACCTATAGGCAGGCACTGTGTTGTACAGCAGCTCTTTAGCCCTTATTCATCTAACACAACTGATATTTTATACCCACATTTAAGTGACTCCTTGCTTGCCCTCCCCTCAGCCTTGGCAACCCTTGATTTCTAAGTTTGCTTCTGTGAGCTTGACTACGTTAGATGCCTCATATAAATGGAATCATACATTTGTCCTGTGACTGGCTTAGTTCTCTTAGAATGTCATAAGGCTCATCCATGTTATTGCATATGGCAATATTTCCTTCCCTTTTAAGGTTAAACAATATTCCATTGTATACATATATCACATTTACGCTTTCCATTTACTTGTCAGTGGACGTTGAGGTTGTCTTCACGTACTGGCTATTGTGAGTAGTGCTGCCACGAACATAAAAATACAGATATCTCTTTGATATCCTGATTTCTATTCTTTTGAATTAATACCCAGAAGTGGGATTTTTAATCATTTGACAGTTCTGGTTTTATGTTTTTTATTTTTGTGTACCCCACACAGACTTCCCCCACACTTGCGTCTAACTTCAGATTTCTTTAAGCACACTATAGAGTCCACCATCCACCCGCCCCACTCCTCATTTCCAGCGCCACCCAATTTCTGTTCCTTTCTGACAGTTTCTAAGTATTTCATGAATTAGGGTTTTTTTTGTTGTTGTTGTTCTTTTGGGTTTGTGTGTGTGTGTGTGGCAGGTTTATGAGTGTGTGTATGTTCGAGGAAGGCAATGGCACCCCACCCCAGTACTTTTGCCTGGAAAATCCCATGGACGGAGGATCCTGTTAGGCTACAGTCCATGGGGTCGCTAAGAGTCGGACACAACTGAGTGACTTCACTTTCACTTTTCACTTTCATGCATTGGAGAAGGAAATGGCAACCCACTCCAGTATTCTTGCCTGGAGAATCCCAGGGATGGTGGAGCCTGGTGAGCTTCTGTCTATGGGGTCGCACAGAGTCGGACACGACTGAAGCGACTTAGCAGCAGCAGCAGCATGTTGTTGTTGCTACTGATAGGTGGAATTGAAATTACTATGTAACTGCCAGCAGTGACTTCAGTGGGAGGAATAGTAGTTGAACTCTAAAAGGTTAACACTGAACTTCTGAGTGGTTTAAGAGACCACATTTTATAAACAGCAGATTTCTTAACAGGCTAGAACAGCAAAAGATTCAAGTTTGGGATTCCCATGCTTTCCATGTGTATTTATTTCATTGTTTTGGTTTTATTATTATTAAATAATAAGTAACATAATCTCACTTTACATGCAGAGATTTGAATACTTATTTTTTCACAGGATTCATCCTTTAATAAAATCCTAAGATTTAGCCCAAAGCGGCAAATACATCTAAGTGAGCACATTGAAGGCAACATCAGAAGGAACACAGACTTTTGATTACAATCTGTAGTTTAAACTATTGCAGAGTGCCAAGGATATTAAATTTAAAATACAATTTCATCATACAAATAGTTTGAGTCATGTGAAATTCATTTAGTCATTTCTCAAGCACTTTCTGGTGATGCTGTCTCATAAATGTGCTCTTGAAAGTCTCTTCTCTGCAGTACACATTTTTAATTCCCACTTCCTGATGTTTTTATGCTAAACATTGATCTTGGCATTATTTGCAAATGAGGTAGAGTTCATTCAGATATACAGCTCAGGGGCAATAGAGAACACACATTTCTGCGGAGCAAAATTAGGGGGCAGCAGGTATGGGAAAGCAGACGGTGAGGTCTGATCTCAGCTCCCCAAGGCATGATCTCCATTGACCTCCATCTCTCCTCAACTCCCCAGCTTGCTATATCAGCTTAGCCATCAGTGACATCCCTTAGCTCTTCCTTTGCGATACGGTGTGCTGCTGCTGCTAAGTCACTTCAGTCGTGTCCGACCCTGTGCGACCCCGTAGACGGCAGCCCACCAGGCTCCACCGTCCCTGGGATTCTCCAGGCAAGAACACTGGAGTGGGTTGCCATTTCCTTCTCCAATGCAGGAAAGTGAAAAATGAAAATGAAGTCGCTCAGTCGTGTCCGATTCTTAGCGACCCCATGGACTGCAGCCTACCAGGCTCCTCCGTCCACGGGATTTTCCAGGCAAGAGTACTGGAGTGGGGTGCCATTGCCTTCTCTGGATACGGTGTGCAGCCAGACTGATCTCTGAGCTTACTCTATGTCTTCCTCACATCCCTGGTATTTCTGTGATATGGATTTTGTACTTATCACTACTCTGACAATGGATGCCAGTAAAGGAAATTATACAACCTTTGAGAGTAAGTTCCCTACCTCTTTATCCTGTGCCAAATCACTGAGTTGAGTTTAAAAGAAATGAAGGAGTCCTAAAACATCTGTGGTAGGCTGGTCTTGCCTCCCAGGGTGAATTTATTTGAAAGCAGTACTCTATGTGAAACAGGTTTGCTTAAGAGCCCATGCGACGGAACTCGAGAAGAACCTACTCTCTAATCACTGTGCTTCCTCTAATTGCCATATGTCGTAAATATAAAGAGGTGATGAATTTATGGAACTTTGGTTACACATTTTCCGCATAAACTGCTGGAACTTACACACTGAGGACTGCAAATGCTGTGTTCTCACTCAGATCCACAAAAGCGGACTGACTGTGGGGCCAGGTTGCAGATATGGGATTTGAAAGTCCTTTTATTTTTCTGGAAGAAAATGATAGCAGGGCAGTGGAATAACTGAAGGCAAGGTAAGCAATAAAACCAACAAGGACAAAAAGCCATGCTTCAAAGGTTGATCACTTTTTGTTTTATTTATTATATTTAAGAAATCCCTAGAACTTTTCACAAAAGGCCACCTTTACTTAAAATTAGATTTGTGTGTGTGTGTATGTGTGGGTGTGTGTATATATCAAATTGCCTTTTTCTCTCTTCAAAGAACAAATGAATGAAAACATAAGAATTTCTCTGGCAGTGGGAATCAGTACACGACAGAAGGGCCATGAAAATACAAAGCTGTAACGGGTATGTTGATAGCCAACTTTAGTTAAGGTGCTACCAGGGAAGCTGCCCTTTTACTATTAGCAATCACATTACATGGCAGAGACTTGACACGTAAGGACTCTTGGAAGTCACTGTCCAAAGAGTGGTTATCATAGCAGAAACTCACTCTTATTGGCTATCATGCACGGATGGGAGGAAGAAAGAAGTAGAAAGAGCACATAGGTGAGAATGGATGATGATGACTTAATCACAGTGGCCCAGAAAGAACTCAGAATGCAGACAGAAGCTGCCACAGTGCCCTGGACCCTGTTTATTCTCCTTTACCAAAGTTCCAGGCATAGACTGGAGTCATGGAAAAGACCTGGATCTTACAGACACATTCCCCTTCCCCTGGGGGCAGACATCAGCCCTTCCAGACACAGTGTGACCTCTCCTTTAAGAAAGGGTTGGCTGTTTGTACCATAGGCCTTGTCATTTCCCGTGAGATTTTTTGGTCCCCACAAAAAGGCCAATCTGCAGGGTTGTCTCACTTGGGCATCAGTCTTTTGATGCAAAACTTCTCCCTGATGAAAAACCAATTTGTGATCATTGTGCACTCAGAGTAGATCAGAGTAGATCCAAACTGACCAGCTCTTCACAGTCACTGTGTGATTCCATTCCTGGTGACAACGTATCTAATATCATTCCTTATAGGAGGCCGAATGATGTGACATCACACGCTAGGAAAGTCGTGCTCAAAATTCTCTAAGCCAGGCTTCAGCAGTACGTGAACTGTCAACTTCCAGATGTTCAAGCTGGTTTTAGAAAAAGCAGAGGAGCCAGAGATCAAATTGCAAACATCCACTGGATCATTGAAAAAGCAAGAGAGTTTCAGAAAAACATCTATTTCTGCTTTATTGACTATGCCAAAGCCTTGACTGTGTGGATCACAATTAACTGTGGAAAATTCTGAAAGAGATGGAAATACCAGACCACCTGACCTGCCTCTTGAGAAACTTGTATGCAGGTCAGGAAGCAACAGTTAGAACTGGACATGGAACAACAGACTGGTTCCAAATAGGAAAAGGAGTACGTCAAGGCTGTATATTGTCATCCTGTTTATTTAACTTATATGCAGAGTACATCATGTTAAACGCTAGGCTGAAAGAAGCACAAGCTGGAATCAAGATTGCTGGGAGAAATATCAGTAACCTCAGATATGCAGATGACACCACCCTTATGGCAGAAAGTGAAGAGGAACTAAAAAGCCTCTTGAGGAAGGGAAAGAGGAGAGTGAAAAAGTTGGTTTAAAGCTCAACATTCAGAAAATGAAGATCATGGCATCTGGTCCCATCACTTCATGGGAAATGGATGGGAAAACAGTGGAAACAGTGTCAGACTTTATGTTTTGGGGGCTCCAAAATCACTGCAGATGGTGACTGCAGCCATGAAATTAAAAGATGCTTACTCCTTGGAAGGAAAGTTATGACCAACCTAGATAGCATATTCAAAAGCAGAGACATTACTTTGCCAACAAATGTCCATCTAGTCAAGGCTATGGTTTTTCCAGTGGTCATGTATGGATGTGAGAGTTGGACTGTGAAGAAGGCTGAGTGCCAAAGGATTGATGCTTTTGAACTGTGGTGTTGGAGAAGACTCTTGAGAGTCCCCTGGACTGCAAGGAGATCCAACCAGTCCATTCTGAAGGAGATCAATCCTGGAATTTCTTTGGAAGGAATGATGCTAAAGCTGAAACTCCAGTACTTTGGCCACCTCATGCAAAGCGTTGACTCATTGGAGAAGACTCTGATGCTGGGAGGGATTGAGGGCAGGAGGAGAAGGGGACGACAGAGGATGAGATGGCTGGATGGCATCACTGACTCGATGGATGTGAGTTTGAGTGACCTCCGAGAGCTGGTGATGGATAGGGAGGCCTGGCGTGCTGCAGTCCATAGGGTTTCAAAGAGTTGGAAATGACTGAGCGACTGAATTGAACTGAATGAAGAGAAACAGGAGCAGAGGGGTTAAAAGCCATCCCAAGGTCACACAGCTAGTAAGGGGTGATGTAAGGATTCAAACCCAGGCAGGCTGGCCCATGTTCTGAACCACTAAGCAGTGGTGCCAATCCCCACCCCCACCCCCACCACTTCCACCTGCTGCACAGTTTTGGAAACAGATCAAGAATTCTCTGCAGACACGAGAGAGAAAAGTCAAAGTGAAGTCGTTCAGTCGTGTCCGACTCTTTGCAACCCCATGGACTATAGCCTACCAGGCTCCTCTGTCCATGGAATTTTCCAGGCAAGAATACTGGAGTGGGTTGCCATTTCTTTCTCCAGGAGATCTTCCTGACCCAGGGATTGAACCCCAGTCTCCCACATTGTAGGCAGACACTTTACCATCTGAGTCACCAAGGAAGTCCACGAGAGAAAGCAAGTGACCAATTCAGTATTTCCAAGACTGCTTTAGAAGCATCCTCTCATTTGGATCTTAGAGTGCCTGAATATGGTAGGAAGGGCAGGTATTACGTATTGTTACTGCCATTTTTGTAGATAAGAAGACTAAGAGTAGAGATAAGACACATCATGGGCCCAATGTTAGTGAGTCAGTGATGCTGTGTATCCTAATTGAAACTCATTCTCTTTCCACTTTACCTCTGTTCACTACAGACATTAACATGTAATCTAGAAAATGTTGAAAGCCGTTTTTTTTGCTATAACTTAAAATCTGGATGTTTGAATGCAGGCAGGTCCTTAAATCTGGGATTAAAGGAGAAAGAGGCAGGCTTCTGCTTGGTGGAGGGACATCCCAAGAAAGGGAAAAGACCACTCTCATTTTTCTCACTGATTTGAGGGTGGCTTCAAGGTTATTCCAGAATGGGGAGCCTGAGGATCATTGCAGAGGAAATCCCTAATTGGGAAACTGTGATACCAAGTGCAGTAATGAACAAATTGCTAAGACCATGCCTCTGCCAACTGGAGGTGTTGCACTGCTAGAACTCTGCTCGTTTCTAAGGTGCTGATCAGTAGTGTAAAGGTGATTACACCTGGCTATACCAAAATTTAGAATGCTTGGACACCTCATCTTCCAAAAGTTAGTTGTCTCAACACCAGATTTTATTGCTGGGAAATTGCTGTGGTTTGGTATTAAGTACCAAGCTGATGAGGGATTTAGATCTAAAACAAAAATTAGAGAGCTTGTAAGTAGAAAAAGACATTGGTATTTACAATGTATGTTCTAGAGAAACAGCAGTAATGAGTGACTTTTCAAAGCAGAAGTGGAAATAGGCTGTGAAAATAGCTGGCTTTGTTTAACTTAGAGAGAGTCACTGTCTGTAGAACCCTGAGGAACCGTGGGCGGCCGGGCCAGTCGCTGCTATGATCCTCGGAGATGTCGGTGCAGGCAACAGGCCTGCTAATGAGACCTCAGAAGTGTCTGATCATCTCCTCTAATTGCTCTAAATAATTGGAGGACTGCATGGCCTAGCCTCTCCTTCCCAAAGACGGCCAATTCAAATATGCAAATCTAAAATTATTTGAATATTGCTCTAATTGGAGTCAGGGCTACCCATTATTTGCAGAAGAACACAACAATATGACTAAAAAAAATAAAATAAAACCCACTGACTATCAAATCCTTCATTTTAAGCTTCACTGAACTCCCCAAATTACCCACAGGCAGTCTTGACAGGGACCACTTTACAAGGCAGTTGATGACCTCTAATTAAGACACAAGGAACTTCTAGTTATGTTAATATTTGAAATTGAAATTGGTTTGACCTATGCAATTCCATAACATACCACCAAGTTAATCTCAAATCCAGGCACCTGATAGTTGGCAAAATGTCCAATAAATATATTGCAAAGATACACGTTCCAGCTCCCTCCTCCCTGCATAGATTACACTATGAAATGGCAAATCTAGGATGTCATACCTGATTACATGGTTTTCTGCAGAAACTTTACCCCAAAAAGGATGCTGGACAAGAGTTACTGCTTCTTTTCCCATCAGGAGTTGGGTTCTGCAGTGCAGCACACCTTCCATTCAGCTTCCCTTAACTGAAGTCACTGCTTAATCTCTCTTGGCTCATTCTTCCAATGAATTGTTCCCTTTTGAAATGCATTTCATCTTCTCTTCCCTCCCTATCTAGTCTTCATCCTTCATTGTGCTCAAGACACTTTTCCTTGACTAACCTTCCTGATGGTGACTTTGAGGTTTATATTTGCGTTTTTAACCTGTTGCTGTACCCACTTTAGTTACACCCAGTTTCATTTTACCATAACTTTCTGGATGAAGTTACAAAATCTTGCTTCTCTCTCAATGTGTGTTGAGTCCATCTCTTAACTTATATCCCATATTCCCCAGTCTCAGAAAAAAAAAAAAAAAAAAAAACCCTGAACTCTTCTTCACCATACTTTTGTTATTTTTTTCCTCTTCTCATCTCTGCCAAATTCTTAAAAGTGCAGTTGTCACCTCCTGCCATTACTTCCTCTCTACCCAAATGTTTCTTGACTTTTATAATCTGTTCTTCAGCTAGAGATGAGTTTTCTGTAGAAATTAGATGTTAAGGAACTCATACTTTAGACTCAGATACCAAGAGTTGGAACTCCAACTCTTCCAAAGGCTAATGATGTTGAATTTGTTTATCCTATCTACTTATCTTTCTTCATCTTAAAATACAATTATAATGAATACCGATATTTTATTGGTATTTATTACAATAATACAATAAGTTGTTGCAATGATGCAGTAACATGGTCCTTAATGCCATAGTGGTCTCATCTTGAGTGGTCAGGGATGCTGGATACTGTGCTGAATGTTGTGTGTTTCTATTGTTTTCATGCTCAGGGGCAAAACAACAATTTTCATCTACTTTAACTTCTCCGCACCATCTGTTTCAAAATGGTTTAAATTGTTTCCGTGTTGTTCTTTCTTCTTTCCCATAACTCATCTATTCCTGCTCTTATCTCTGATGATTTCTCTTCTGTCTTGGGTGGATCCAGCTCCTCCCCTAGGATGTAGATGGTCTTCAGGACTCTGCTGTCAGCTGACTCCCACCCTTCCTACACCACTCTCCCTTGTGATTTCCCCATGACCAGGACTCACATCATCGCTGTTATGCCCATGAGTCACTCCCAAATGTGGAGGCCAGTATCAGCCTCTCCCATAAATTATCTGCTGAACAGTTCCTGATACATCAGTGTATATCACAAACACATTAAATCTCACACATTAAAATCCAAGTATCCTTTCCTTCCCATCCCACAAAGCCTATTCCACTCTCTCCTGATTCTGTGAAAACCATTAACAATTCCCAGGCTATGAAGTGGAGGGCCATCTCAGCTCCCTTTCATTTACTCTTAAAGTTAATTTCACCTCTCAGAGAGACACAGGGAACTGTTCCCCTGAATCTAAGCAGACAGTTGGAATATGAAGAAAGGAAATCCCAAAGAAAATGTGATTTTTGAGGTTTTAATGGCTGCAAAAGAATTAAGGAAAACAGAAGTTTCACTTGACATCTACCATGTTTCAAATACTATCCTAGGAGTTTTATATAAAGGAAAAGGTGCTATTTCAGGAAGGAAAAAAATCTTTTATGGTCTGAGCCATCAGGGAAACCCTTCAAGAAGGAAAATGCTCCTAAAAATGAAGTTCTGATGATAAACTTGGGATATCTTTGACTAGGAAAATTGAAGACCAGTGTCTACAAGGGTGACAAGGACTGTCCAGGAGGTCATCTGGTGAGCTGGAGCTACTCCAAGACATGGTCAACAGAAGGAACGAGGCACTCAGAACCAATAGCACCAGCTTGTAACAAGATTATTGAGAATGCTGAAGTCCAAGAAACCAAGTCATTTTAAAAGCCCCAAGGACAAAAAGGGGTGAATTTTACTGCTATACTGCACTGAGAAGCCAGTGTGTGTTGCAGGCAATGGAAGTAAATTGAAACCACCCCAGGTCCTATTTGACGTCCATCATCTATCTCCTCTGTGGAAAATCCACTTTGGCCTGAAAAAAATTTTGTGCTGTGTTAAAACTGATGCCTGATAGTGATGGGAATAGTAGACATTCACTGGGTACTTCCTGTGTGTTGTATGCATTCTTATTTTATCCCCACAACCACTCTCTAAATTAGAAAGATAGGTTTACAGATGCAGTAACTGACACTCTCCAGGAAGCTCAAAGCACTTAGCTAAATAGCTGAGCCCAGATTTGTATACCATGGACTCTGAAAGTCAAGTTCACCATTATGTTATGCCACTTCTTGACTTTGTTATCCTTCCAATTCCAATTTCAGGACTGGGACATTTGGCAAGCATGACCACTGAATCATGACCAATCTCTAAAGAAAATAGGAAATGATGTGTGTGTTTGGGCGAGGGGGAGGAATCTGAGACTGATAAAGGATACAAGTTTTAATTTTTAAAAAGGCAGACAAGGTCAGTTCTGCAAAGTGATAATTCTAATATGATTCAAGAATCAGTCGTTAGGTCAATGGTTGTTAGGGCTTAAAGAGGAGGCAGCATGGGTTCTTCTAAAACAGAGAAAGTCAACAACTACTTTCTCATTTTTCTGCCATAATTTTGTGAGATTGGGAATCAGAAGTCTGGAGCAAATGCAGCATTTCAGATCGGAAAGGAACTTCAGGCTGGTTGGGCAGTATATAAGTTCACATATAACTTCCTCACTAAGGGATCACTTTGCCTTTATTTGTCATCCCTAGTGTGTGGGACTCACTGACTCATAGAGACACATTTCATTTATGAACAGTTGAAACTCTTTTGGAAAGCTTGGATAAGTCAGCAAGTATTTTCTTATAATGAGCTGAAATCTACTGTCATGAAGGCTTCCCCTGCTTGGTACTGCTTCAAGCTCTTGGAGGAATTCAACTCAAATCTGGTGTTCCTTTCCACCTGAGGATGGAGCCCAGGGACAGTAGTTCCCCAGGCTCTTCTGTCCATGGAATTCTCCAGGAAGGAATACTGGAGTGGGTAGCCATTCCCTTCTCCAGGGGATCTTCTCAACCTCGGGACTGGACCTGGATCTCCTGCACTGCAGACAGATTGTTTACATCTGAGCCACCAGGGAAGCCCACTCTCACTTTCCACCTAGGGGTGATTCATTTGTGAACAGAGACATCGGGCTTCTCACTCACTCTTCCTAGCTCTGTTTCTTCAGCGAATCTTCCTTGAAGAGTCTTGTCATTGATGTAAACATTGTCCAACTTGCCACACAGTGCCAGAAACAAGGAAGGCACCTCTTAGGATTTTAAAGACCTTTTGAACGTGTGAAATTATACCATTGATCAGTCAAAATTACAAAATGTTATATCTGACCTTCAACTGTACCAATCTGTATGTGTCTGCAGTTGCTCAGTTGTGTCCAACTCTTGTGACCCCATAGATTGCCGGGTTCCATGGGATTCCCCAGGCAAGAATACTGGAGTGGGTTGCCATTTCCTTTTCCAATCAATTTGTATAGTTCTATCATATTTGCTTCAAATCTTTTTAAAATATTGCAGATACACAAGATCCCACACTTACTGTTGCCAGATGCCTCCCTGTTTTGAGTTGAATTGTGTCCCCTCCAAATTCATTATGTCAAAGTTCTAACCCCCAGACCTCAGAAAGTGATTTTATTTGGAAATAAAGCCATCACAAATATAATTAGTTAAGATGAGGTCATACTAGAGTAAGGACTTCTGGAATTTTGTTAGGGCAGCCCTATCAAACTAACACATTGCTCAAAGATGATCCCTATCATGAATTAAGTATTTACTGCTCATAGATATATATGGCAATACACACCATAAATATTTGAAAATATTGTTTTTTACCTTATACATTTTATATACAAATTGTGAGATATATTTAAAAAGAGAAAATGCACGTTGTTGAAGAATATGTACATGTTGTTTTTCTAGATTCTTGAGTATTCTATATCCTTTCCATTACCATATGAATTTTTAAATCACCTTGAAAGTTCTATAAAAAGGACCAGTGAAATTTTTAATTGGGGTTGTATTGAATCTATAGATCATTTAGGGGAGAATAGACATTGTAACAAATTGAGTCACCTATCTATTTCACTTTCAGTTCAGTTCAGTTCAGTCGCTTGGTTGTGTCCGACTCTTTGCGACCCAGTGAATCGCAGCACCCCAGGCCTCCCTGTCCATCACCAACTCCCAGAGTTCACCCAGACTCACGTCCATCCAGTCAGTGATGCTATCCAGCCATCTCATCCTCTGTCATCCCCTTCTCCTCCTGCCCCCAATCCCTCCCAGCATCACAGTCTTTTCCAATGAGTCAACTCTTCGCATGAGGTGGCCAAAGTACTGGAGTTTCAGCTTTAGCATCATTCCTTCTTTAGGTCTTCTTTAATATCCTTAGCAACTTTTTGAGTATTCAATGTAGGGATATTCCATGGATATTTATGCCATTACAAATGATATAGGTTAATTGTATTTTCAACTTATTGTGGCTACTCTGTAGAAATACAATGAAATTTTTTTGTTAATGTTGACCTCATAACCCATAACCTTACTAAATTATTTTTGGTTTTAGTAGTTGGATTATAGTTTATGTAGTATTTTCTACTACATAATCACATTATCTGTGAATACAGCCTAACATTTTCTTTCCTAGCTCTATGATACAAGCTAGAAAGTTATTTCAGGACAAAGTTTATTTGAAAAAAAAATGGTAAGAGTGAACATAATTTCTTTATTTTCAGTCTTAAGAGGAAAAGTATTTATTCTTTCAGTTCAGTTCAGTTGCTCAGTCGTGTCTGACTCTTTGTGACCCCATGGACTGCAGCACACCAGGCCTCCCTGTCCATCGCCAACTCCTGGAACTTATTCAAAGTCATGCCCATCACATTGGTGATGCCATCCAACCATCGCATCCTCTGTCGTCCCCTTCTCCTCCCACCTTCAATCTTTCCCAGCATCAGGGTCTTTTCAAATGAGTTGGTTCTTCGCATCAGATGGCCAAAGTATTAGAGTTTCAGTTTCAGCATCAGTCCTTCCAATGAATATTCAGGCCTGATCTCCTTTAGGATGGACTGGTTGGATCTCCTTGCAGTCCAAGGGACTCTCAGGAGTCTTCTCCAACACCACAGTTCAAAATCATCAATTCTCTGGCCCTCTTTATCAATAAGTATTATGTGGGTTATAGATTTTTGTAGATGATCTTTTCAGTCTGAGAAAATTTTGTTCTATTCTTATTTGTCAAATGTTTGTCTTCACCTATTGAGATGAAAATGTTTTTATTCTTAGTTAACAAATGTTTTTTCTTCACCTATTGAGATGAAAATTTAAATTTTGTCCTCCATTCTCTGAATTTCTATATTTTCTGAGGTACATTTTGATAATTTATATTTTTAAAGAATTTTTCAACTTTCCCCTATTTGTTTAATGTATTGGTACAAAAATTTTTCCTAATATATCCTTATTTTTATTTCTATTGTCCAAAAAATCTATACTGTTTTCTCTTTTATTTCATACATAGTAATTTCTGTTCTTCATTTTCTTGATACTCCTATTTAAGGGTTTATCAATTTTTTAATCTTTTCAAAGAAACACATTTAAATTATATTTATTTTAGCTATTTTTAAAATAAATTTTCTCTTTAATTTAATTTATATCTATTCTTATCTTTATTACATCTTTCTCCTGCTTCATTTGACTTCAATTTGCTCTTCTATTCCTGGTTTCTTATGATGAAAGCTGATTTCATTAATTTTGTCTTTTTTTCCTTTCCTTATATAAATACTTAAAGGCATAAATATCCCCCTAAGTACTACTATAGCTGTATCCATACACACTGATATGCTGTGTTTTCAATATTATTTAGTTCACAATATATTCCAAATTCCCAAATTTAACTCATGAATGATTTATTAATGTGTTGTCTAATTTCTAAATATGTGAAGATTTCTCAAATATCTTTTTAATTAATGATATCTAATTTAATTCTGAAGTTATCAGAAAGCATACTCTGTAAACTTTCAGTTCTTTGAAATCTACTGAGACTCAGTTTATGACCCAAAATTTGTTTTCTTATTGGTCCTCTTTTTAAAATAGTCCTTTGCCTGGGTGGGCTGTTTATCTGCTTGAGCACCGAAGCTTCTTTTTTCTAGATTTGGTAAAGGAATTATGAACAACAGCATTAATTCTCCTGTAATAAATCGAAAGGAATTGGACCCTAATAGTATTCTTGCCTGGAAAATCCCATGGACAGAGGAGCCTGATAGGCTGCAGTCCGTGGGGTTGCTACGAGTAGGACACAACTGAACGACTTCACTTTCACTTTTCACTTTAATGCGTTGGAGAAGGAAGTGGCAACTCACTCCAGTGTTCTTGCCTGGAGAATCCCAGGGACGGGGAGCCTGGTGGGCTGCCGTCTACGGGGTCGCACAGAGTCGGACACGACTGAAGTGACTTAGCAGCAGCATGTAAGAATACATATAGGTATTGTTGGTTGTTGGTTGGTCATTCTGTAAATGTAAATTGTGTAAATTTGATTGATACTGTTGCTCAAATCGTACAAACTTACTGATTTTCACATAGTTTCATAAATTCCTGAGAGAGTAGTGCTAAGATCTCCAACTATACTTGTGGCTTTATTTCTGCTTTTCTTTCTGAAATTTTGCTTCCTTAATTTTGATATTTTGTCATAAAGCAAATATACATTTAGGATTATTATGTCTTCTCGACAATTTCACCATAGTATAATATTCTCTATACCTCTGGGAATACTAGTTATCTTAAAACTATTTGGTTGATATTAATGTAACCACTTCTGTTTTCTTGTGATTAATATTTGCATGTTTTATCTTGTGAACCCTATTTGTTTTAACCTATCTATGTCTTTGTTTAAAGCACACCTCTTGTAAAAAATATATATATATAGTTGAGTTTCATGTATTTTAATGGAGCAGTCTTACAATCTTTGCTGTTTAATCAGCATGTGGATGGTTGGATAGCAGCACCAGCTCAATGGACATGAGTCTGAGCAAAGTCCCTCTATTGGTATGACTGTGCTACTTGCTTTTCTCCCTCTCATTTCTCATGAGTTTGTAGCTTAGGTACCTTCTCAGGGATATTGGCTAAAATGAGTCTTGATGTTGTACCTTATGTGAAGCAGAACCTGGAGGCCATTCAAGGGAAAACCGCTGTGATGGCAAGGAAATATCCGGCTAGGTAGCAGCGTGAAGGGCTGAACTGGGAGCTAGAAAGAGCAGATTTACTATGAAAACACAGGATGCTATGCTATGCTATGCTAAGTCACTTCAGTCGTGTCTGACTCTGTGTGACCCCATAGACGGTAGCCTACCAAGCTCCCCCGTCCCTGGGATTCTCCAGGCAAGAACACTGGAGTGGGTCGCCATTTCCTTCTCCAATGCATGAAAGTGAAAAGTGAAAGTGAAGTCACTCAGTCATGTCTGACTCTTAGCAACCCCATGGACTGCAGCCTACCAGGCTCCTCTGTCCATGGGATTTTCCAGGCAAGAGTACTGGAGTGGGGTGCCATTGCCTTCTCCAGAAAACACAGGATGGTTATCTTCAAACATTCAAAGAACTACCACATGGATAGTAGCACTATCCCAGAGGGCATCAAACAGAACCCATGGATGGGAGATGAGGAAGATTTTTGGCTTACTCCAAGGAAGATTTAGATTGTCCAAAGATGATGACAGATTCATGAGGAGGAGGTGAGACTGGCATTAGGACATCAAATCTTGGTTCCCCGTCTGCTACCTAGATTCCAGGGAGATTCAGGGGCAGGACGTGGCTGGGCAGTCTGACCTATAAGGTCATTTTTAATGTAGTTCTGTGATCTGGTCAATTCCAAGCCAATTCCAAGTCAATACTACTCTTGTCATAACTCCAGGTTTTACCCCTCTTTCTCTTACTAACAAGGTCAATCCAATATTTCCAGTTGTCCTAAATGTTGCAAAGGTCTCCCTCCAATCTTCCAAACAAAAATGGATCAGGTTAAGTCTCCAGGCTCATATTCGATTCATGACTTTCCTCTTTAGCCAGCATTTCTTAATGATCCTCATTGCTGCTGCTGCTGCTAAGTCGCATCAGTCGTGTCCGACTCTGTGCGACCCCATAGACGGAAGCTCACCAGGCTCCCCTGCCCCTGGGATTCTCCAGGCAAGAACACTGGAGTGGGTTGCCATTTCCCTTTCCAATGCAGGAAAGTGAAAAGTGAAAGTGAAGTCGCTCAGTCGTGTCCGACTCTTAGTGACACCATGGACTGGAGCGTACCAGGCTCCTCCGTCCATGGGATTTTCTAGGCAAAAGTACTGGGGTGGGGTGCCATTGCCTTCCCCGATTATCTATGGATTAAAACCCAGACCTCTTAGCCATACAAAACCGAGCCCCAATCTCTATTCCCTAGCCTCTCCCTGCTCTTCTCTGTATGCCAATTATGCTGTGACAGTTCAGGCTGAACAACAAATTACTATATAGAAGGTGGCCTAGACAACAAGTTATTTCTCATAGATCTGGGGGCTGGGAAGTCCAATATCAAGATGCCAGCAGATCCTGTCTGGTGAGAGCTACTTTCTGGTTTGCAGATAGTTATCTTCTTCTTGTATCCTCACATGGCATAGGGTAAAAAAAGAGTGAGCTGTCTGTTTATTTTCTCATAAAGAGCTAATGGACTAATCCTGTCCATGAGGACTCCTCTCTCATGACCTATTTACCTCTGAAAGACCTCATTCTCCAAAAACCATCACTGAGATTTAGGATTTCAAGATACGAATTTTGCTATTGTTTGGTTACAAAGTCATGTCCAACTCTTTGCCACCCCGTGGGCTGCAGCACACCAGGCTTCCCTGTCCTTCACTGTCTTTCAGAGTTTGCTCAAATTCATGTCCATTGAGTTGGTGATGCCATCCCACCATCTTATCCTCTGTTGCCCTCTTCTCCTCCTGTCCTCAATCTTTCCCAGAATTAGGATCTTTTCCAATGAGTAAGCTCTTGGCATCAAGTGGCCAAAGTATTGGAGGCTGAGCTTTGGCATCAGTCCTTCCAGTGAATATTCAGGGTAGATTTCCTTTAGCATTGACTGGTTGGATCTCCTTGCTGTCCAAAGGACTCTCAAGACTCTTCTCCAACATCACAGTTCAAAGCATCAATTCTTCAGTGCCTAGGCTTCTTTACGGTCCAACTCTCACATCCACATATGACTACTGGAAAAACCATAGCTTTGACTATTCAGACCTTTGTCAGGAAAACGAAGTCTCTGCTTTTTAATATGCTTTCTTGGTTGGTCATAGCTTTTCTTTCAAGGAGCAGACCCATAACACAAAGGATTAGATTAAATACATCATTTACCAAGGAGGGCAGACACTTTACCATCACCCACCACTTCTGTGGTAAAGAATGCAAACTTGAGTGACCCTGGCTGTGCCATCAAAAACTTTGTCATTTATCAGGTGGGATAAGACACAAAAACAGAAAACTAAAACATAAAGTTTTAGTGTCATGATTGCTGAAAAGATCACAGAGTGATTCCTATCTCAGAAATCAAGAAAAACTTTCTTGGAGAACTTGTGGAATTTGAATGGTTAAGATGCAGCCAAGATTCCATCACACATTTTGGCTGGAAAAAAACCTGATATTTTATCCAGTAATTATAAAGGAAAGGAGAACATGGATTCTTCGAGTCATAAGTATTAACAGAACCTTGCAGGGTTGAGTGACCTCAGTTTATTCTTGAGTAGTTCAAGGAACGAACTATTAAAACATGGTTACAAATTGTGATATGCAGTTGACTTTTGAAGAACATAAATTTGAACTAGGTGGATCCACCTACATGAGGATTGTTTTTAATGACTATACTGGAAAAATTTTTGGAGACATGCTAAGTCGAAAAACACACACACACACACACACACACACACACACACACACAAAGAAAAAACTCACAGATAAGCCAGATCACCTAGAGATATCAAAAATTAAGGAAAAATTAGATATGTCATAACCCCACCCCAGTACTCTTGGCTGGAAAATCCCATGGATGGAGGAGCCTGGTGGGCTGCAGTCCATGGGGTCACTAAGAGTCAGACACGACTGAACGACTTCACTTTCACTTTTCACTTTCATGCATTGGAGAAGGAAATGGCAACCCACTCCAGTGTTCTTGCCTGGAGAATCCCAGGGATGGGGGAGCCTGGTGAGCTTCCGTCTATGGGGTCGCACAGAGTCGGACACGACTGAAGCGACTTAGCAGCAGCAGCAGCAGTCTATCTTTGCATGGCATAAAGCAAGTGATATTTAATATGAAATTAACAATGTGCTGGCTTTCTTACTATTTTATAATTTTGCTTTCAAAGAGTTATATTACCATATGCTATGCCTGTTCACTCCTAACTGGAGAAAATACATATCTTCCTTTCATCAAAGGTAGGGGTATTTTGGGGGTTTCGCTTGTGGCTCAGCTGGTAAAGAATCCACCTGCAATGCAGGAGACCTGGGTTCGACCCCTGGGTTGGGAAGACCCCCTGTGCCATTGTTTCCAATGCTGTATTGTGAATATGAATGTAATACGCTGAGCCATAAAATGTTATAACCATTCATTCTTTAGTGTATAGTCTAAGCTACAGTGAAGCAATTGTATGGATTATAGTATGCTACAATAAAACCATCATCTTCATTGTCATGCATGAATGTTTATACCTGTAAATAAATCTGAATTTCTTTTTTACAGCATCTTTTCAATTTTATTATCTAGTGTTAGTAATACATATGACATCTACAGTGTTTTGTATCATATAAGAAAATATTGATGTAAGTACTAACAGGCAATTCATTTTTTAAACAGACAGTGTAAACCTATGGTATCAAAAAATACAATGCAGTACTGTAAATATACTTTCCCTGACTTACAGCTTTCTTAATAACATTTTCTTTTCTCTAGGTAACTTTATTATAAGAATACAGCTTATATATTGCTGTTCAGTAGCTAAGTCGTGTCCAACTCTTTATGGCCCCATGGACTGCACAGTATATACATGAATAACATGAGTTTAAGCAAAATCCAGGAGACAATGATGGACAGGGAAACTAGGCATGCTACAGTTCATGGCATCACAGAGAGTCAGACAGAACTTAATGACTGAACAACAACACCAACAACCATATATACATGTGTTAATCAACTATTTATGTTATCAGTAAGGCTTCTAGTCATCAGTAGGCCATTAGTAGTTAAGACTTCAGTTCAGTTCAGTCACTTAGATGTGTCTGACTCTTTGCGACTCCATGGACTGCAGCATACCAGGCTTTCACCAACTCCCAGAGCTTGCTCAGACTCAAATCCATCAAGGTGGTGATGCCATCCAACCATCTCATCTTCTGTCGTCCTCTCCTCCTGCTTTCAATCTTTCCCAGCATCAGGGTCCAATGAGTCAGTTCTTCTCATCAGGTGGCCAAAGTATTGGAGTTTCAGCTTCAGCATCAGTCTTTTCAATGAATATTCAGGACTGATTTCCTTTAGGATGGACTGGTTTAATCTCCTTGCAGGCCAAGGAACTCTCAAGAATCTTCTCCAACACCACAGTTTAAAAGCAACAGTTCTTCAGTGCTCAGTTTTCTTTATGGTCCAGCTCCTACATATGTACGTGACTACTAGAAAAACCATAGTTTTGATTAGCCAGACCTTTGTTGGTAAAGTAATGTCTCTGCTTTTCAATATGTTCTCAGGGTTTGTCATAGCTTTACTTCCAAGAAGGAAGCATCTTTTTATTTCATGGCCACAATTCCCATCTGCAGTTATTTTGAAGCCCAATAAAATAAAATCTGTCAGTGTTTCCACTGTTTTCCCATCTATTTGCCATGAAGTGATGGAATCGGATTGCCTGATCTTAGTCTTTTGAATGTTGAGTTTTAAGCCAGCTTTTTCACTCTCCTCTTTCACTTTTATCAAGAAGCTCTTTAGTTCTTCTTCACTTTCTGCTATAAGGGTGGTGACATCTGCAATCTTGATTCTAGCTTGTGCATCATCCAGCCTGGCATTTTGCCTGATGTACTCTGCATATGAGTTAAATAAGCAAGGTGACGATATACAGCCTTGACCTACTCCTTTCCCAATTTGGAACCAGTCCATTGTTCCATGCTTGGCTCTAATTGTTGCTTCTTGACCTGCATACAGATTTCTCAGGAGGCGGGTAAGGTGGTCTGGTATTTCCATCTCTTAAATAATTTTACACAATTTGTTCTGATTCATACAGTCAAAGGTTTTGGCATAGTCAATGAAGCAGAAGTAGATGCTTTTCTGGAACTCTCTTGATCCAATGAATTTCAATGATCAGTGGATTTCAATGATCCAATGGATGTTGGCAATTTGATCTCTGGTTCCTCTGCATTTTCTAAATCCAACTTGAACATCTGGAAGTTCTTGGTTCACATACTGTTGAAGCCTAACTTGGAGAATTTCCATCATTACTTGGCTAATGTGTGAGATGAATGCAATTGTGCAGTAGTTTGAATATTCTTTGGGATTGGAATGAACACTGAACTTTTCCAGTCCTGTGGCCACTGTTGAGTTTTCCAAATTTGCTGGCATACTGAGTGCAGCACTTTCATAGCATCGTCTTTTAGGATATGAAATAGCTCAACTGGAATTCCATCACCTGCACTAGCTTTGTTTGTAGTGATGCTTCCTAAGGCCACTTAACTTCACATTTCAGGATGTCTGGCTCTAGGTGAGTGATCACACCCTCATGGCTATCTGGGTCATGAAGATATTTTTTGTATAGTTCTTCTGTGTATTCTTGCAACCTCTTCTTAATCTCTTCTGCTTCTGTTAGGTCCATACTGTTTCTGTCCTTTATTGTGCCCATCTTTGCATGAAATGTTCCCTTGGTATTTCCAATTTTCTCAAAGAGATCTCTAGTCTTTCCCATTCTACTGCTTTCCTCTGTTTCTTTGCACTGATCACTGAGGAAGGCTTTCTTATCTCTCCTTGCTATTCTTTGGAACTCTGCATTCAGATGTGTATATCTTCCCTCTTCTTTGCCTTTACTTGGGGAGAGTCAAAAGTTAGATGTGGATCTTTGACTGCATTATGGGATCAGTACCCCTAACTCCTACGTTGTTCGAGGTTCTACTCTATTTTTAAATTTCATGTTAAGCAAATCAATGTTTTCCATATATGCACACAAACATATTTTCACTTAGGGATACTGTCAAAGTTCTGGTGTTAATAGTTAGTGAATATGAAGTCTCTTCTTCTCCCAGCCTCCCATCAGAAGTATTGGTCAACAAGAAAAACTGAGGACAGCCACTGGATGACAGTATCAGGAAGATCCTAGACTTTCTGGAATACTATGGCATTCATTAATTATCTTATCTTGTACTGAAATCAGAAAAGTTGGTGCCTTGGTTAGGAGAAAGAGCACAAGATGTGGAACTCTGGCAGAACACTGGTACTATGACTCCAGCCAGAAAACAGACAATCTTGGCTTCCAGATCAATTTTTTTGCATTACAAAAAGTGACCAAGATGTTCTTTAAGGTTCATTAAATTCCACCATTCAAAATTGTGTCAACCTTTAAGGTATAACTAAAGACTCAACCCATTATAATAATTAAAGATATATCAATTTGAAATATTTTTAAAATCTTTTTAACCAGTTTTTTCTTCTTTGCAAAACGTCAGAGTGACTAAAAATTATTGAGAATATATAAATATACTTTAGCAGTTTCCCAATTATCTTATAATCATTCACAACCCTTGAAAGCACTCATTTAAAGACCAAATCAATTTGACACAGAAACAATTTATTTGGCATCGTAGAGACTATGAAGCACAGATTTCCATCCAGTGTGATCACATAATTACAAATCACGTCTCAATGAAATCCAGTGAGAAATCTCATTTGGCACATTTTATTTGGTGTCAAGAAGTAGGTCAAAGTTAAAGTATAGACAATTATTAGTATTTCATAATGTATGATTTTTGTCAAAGTTTGTCAACACTTTCTAAAGATATTTTGAGCAGATAGAAAAAAGAAAATGTCATGTAACAAGTCACAGAAGAATTCTGCTCTGATCAGTCAATGCTTATTACCTTTGGAGCTTTGAATTACGTGTTCAAAACTTCTTATTACTTCCACACAATGCCCAGGTGTTTTCTTTCCTTTCTGGCTAGAGAAGTTGGAGTATAGACAGATTCACTTTTGAAATTGAAAAGTAGCTAACTATATTAGTCACAGGGCAGGAAGTTTCAAATAAGCAAGATGAATAAGTTCTTGAGATCTTTGTACATCACAGACACTATAGTTAACACCGTTTTTTATAGTCAATAATTTACTAAGTGAGTAGATCTCATGTTAAGTGTTCTTACTAGAAAAATAATAATGATAATTATAAATAAGATGGTAGGAAACTTTTGGAGGTGATGGATATGTTTATATCTTAGAATGTGGTGATGATTTTACCAGTGTATAACATGAAACTCTTCAAGTTTTATGCATTAAATATGTAAAATTTTTGTATGTCAATGTTTCAATAAAGTAATTTTAAAAAATAAAGCTTGCTAGTGACATCTTCCAATTTACATGATCGTATAATAACTATGATTCAAAATATAAAGGCATACAGAAGATGATCTCGTGTGTATGCTCAGTCCTGTCCAACACTTTGCAACTCCTCTGGACTCCAGCCCACCAGCCATCTCTTTTCATGGGATCTTCCAGGCAAGAATCCTGGAGTGGGTTGCCAATCCCTACTCCAGAAGATCTCCCCAACCAGGGATTGAACCTGTATCTCTTGCATCTCCTGCACTGGTAGGTGGAACCTTTACCACTAACACCACATCTTACTTATCACTCAATACAGAGAACTGTGTGGATCACAACAAACTGGAAAATTCTTCAAGAGATGGGGATACCAGACCACCTGACCTGCCTCCTGAGAATCTGCACACAGATCAAGAAACAACCATTAGAACCAGACATGGAACAATGGACTGATTCCAAACTGGGAAAGGAGTACATCAAGGCTACATATTGTCACCCTGCTTATTTAACTCATATGCAGAGTACATCATGCAAAATGCAGAGGATGAAGCACAAGCTGGAATCAAGATTGCTGGGAGAAACATTAGTAACCTCAGATATGCAGATGACACCATCCTTATAGCAGAAAGTGAAGAGGAACTAAAGAGCCTCTTGATGAAAGTGAAAGAGGAGAGTGAAAAAACTGTATTAAAACTCAACATTCAAGAGACTAAGATCATGCAATTTGATCCCATGACTTCATTGCAAAAAGATGGGAAAACAATGGAAATAGGGACAGACTTTATTTTCTTGGGCTCCAAAATCATTGCAGATGGTGACTGCAGCCATGAAAATCAAAGATGCTTGCTCATTGGAAGGAAAGCTATAACCAACCTAGACAGCATATTGAAAAGCAGAGATGTTACTTTGCAAACAAAGGTCCGCCTAGTCAAAGCTATTGTTTTTCCAGTAGTCATGTATGGATGTGAGAGTTGGACCATACAGAAATCTGAGCACTGAAGAATTGATGCTTTTGAATGTGGTGTTGGAGAAGATTCTTGAGAGTCCCTTGGCCTGCAAGGAGATCCAACCAGTCAATCCTAAAAGAGATCAGTCCTGAATATTCATTGGAAGGACTGATGTTGAAGCTGAAGCTCTGATACTTTGGCCACCTGATGAGAAGAACTGACTCATTGGACCCTGATGCTGGGAAAGATTGAAAGCAGGAGAAGAAGGAGATGACAGAGGATGAGATGGTTGGATGCATCACCAACTTGATGGACATGAGTTTGAGCAAGCTCTGGGAGTTGGTGATGGACAATGAAGTCTGGTGTACTGCACCCCATGGGGTCTCAAAGAGGCAGACAGGACTGAGCGACTGAACTGAACTGAACAGAGAACACTAAACATGAAATAAATATTTAACAAATGCATATAACAAGTGGCCTTTTGCTCTTCTTTTAGTGTTAAAACTCAGTTCCTGGAAAAAGACATAAGCTTAATAAGGAAAATCACAGATTTGTTTTCCTTGTATTTTGCCTGCTGTGCAGAAATTGACCTTCACAATAAGAAAATATTTACCAGATTTAATTCACTTAAGAGCAAAGATCCATGGTTTGTTAAGTGCCCTACCACACTATTTTCAGAATACAGACTGTGAACATACCCTGGAAAAACATCCAAGCATTTAAACATACAGTAATTTATGTTGATTTCTATTGCCAGCTATTACTGCTCAATGTTCAACGTTACATCCTGTGTTGAGGTGGGCAAGGTAATGAAGCATTAAGTCTGGCCTGGGCTGAGAACAGCCCTGTCTCGGCTCCATGCCCATGAATGAACATACATCAGGATACAGCCAAGCCAGTAGAGTGTCTGGCATTTCTTCCTGGCGGTCACCATGGCTGATCTTTTTTCTTTTTTTCTTTTTTAAATACGATGAACGTGTGCATGTTCCAATATCTGTGCTTAAGTTCTGCCTTACAGATACAAGACAGATCTTTGGCTTGTCTATAGCTGAGCTCTCCCTTTAAACTTTCTGGCATGCTTTAGGACAAATGGTTAGACATAATCTGAGACACATCTTTCAACAGGACTTAACTAACTATCAGTTGGTGAGATATCATGAACCTCTCTCTCCCACAGATATTCCAGGGAGCTTCAGCTCCCACTAACACATTTACTGGCCTGATGGGACATGTTTTAATTACACAAGATAAGGGACCTCCATATATCAGAGAACTGTCCTGACGATCTCTACTGACTGCTAAGAACCACAAAATTTACTAAACTCATAGCCTTCTAGCTAAAAGCTAAAGCTAAAATGAAGTCGCTCAATCGTGTCTGTCTCTTTGCAAGCCCATGGACTATAGCCTACCAGGCTCCTCCGTCCATGGAATTTTCTAGGCAAGAATACTGGAGTGGATTGCCATTTCTTTCTCCAGGAGATCTTCCTGACCCAGGGATTGAACCTGGGTCTCCCGCATTGTAGGCAGACACATTACCGTCTGAGCTACCAGGGAAGTCCCAATTAACCACCTTTCTTTTTTCACAGACATTTCACCAAAAATACTAATGTTTAGGTGTGACTTTGTTTTGTTAGGTGAATATCTACGTGTATGCATTTAACTGTAGCAGAAGATCAAGCTCAAGGATAAAGCTGATTAACTTCCAGTATATTTCTGAATGTCTAGGCATTCACAGATTTTGATAAAGAAAACCCTCTTACTGAAAAGCAAAGCTATTGCATCCTGATAGGCAGGAGAACAGAAAAATTCTCTTGGGAATCAAGGGACCAAAAAGCTTTCATTTCTTTTTTTCTCCTCCAGATGTGGCTACCAACAAAATTGCAAAGTAAGTGAAGCTGATATTCAGTGACTTCTTTCTCTTTCTATTCCCTTCCTCATGTTTTGTTCACTTTCCCTATTACTCCTTCTCTCCTCCCTGCAAGCAACCTCTGTATTATCATGCTCCCTTTTCTTTTATTAAAGACAAATCTTGGACAAGAATGCTATAGCAGCCATTCACACCCTAGTATCTGTAAAGTAAATGTTTTAGCTTGATAATTGTGATGTCCTTGGACAGCAAGAAGATCCAATGCATCCATCCTAAAGGAATCAACCCTGAATAGTCATTGGAAGGACGGATGCTGAAGCTGAAGCTCCAATACTTTGGCCACCTGATGTGAAGAACTGACTCATTGGAAAAGACCCTGATGCTGGGAAAGACTGAGGGCAGAAGGAGAAGGGGGTGACAAAGGATGAGATGGTTGGGTGGCATCACTGACTCAATGGACATGAGTTTGTGCAAGCTCCAGGAGATAGTGAAGAACAGGGAATCCTGGTGTGTTGCAGCCCACGTGGTCATAAAGAGTTGGACATGACTGAGCAACTGAACAACAACAGCAACAAAAATCATGATGTACATCATCTTTCTCTGCTAAAAGCAATTTCTGATATCAGAGTAGCAAGAGTTACTTAGATAAAGATGAATTCTCCAGCATCCCTACATACTCTACTAACACGTAAAATCATCTCCAAACCACATCAATCATTTATTCCTATATTCAGTCTTTTGGCCAACAGTTATGATGTAATGGATTCTGGGACAAGGCACTTGTACATGATGGAGATGGTACACGCTACAGGGATTCAGAGGGAAAAGAGATTGTCCCTGGCTGAAAAAAGCCTGGAAGCCTTCATGGAGGAAGTATGATTAGTGCTGAGCCTTGAAATGCATATCCTAGTATCTGTTTCTGCCATGACATATTCATGGTGAAACTTAACTAGAACAATGCACATGGAAGAACATGGCCAAGATACTCCACTGATTGATGAGTGGAGTCTGGAATTCATGGAGAAAAGAGAAAAACAGGTGGTCCTGACCTTAGCCTGGGTCATCTCTGAGGTCACCTCTAAAATATCCAGCTGAGTTCAGACTTTGCCTCCTATGGTCAGATTGTCCACCAATCGTTGTCTCCTTTGGGGACTGCCTCTGGGGAATTGGGACGGACTGTCTAGTCATCTCTCTTTGGTACACATCCCTAGACTAGATCCCATAGCTGATGCACAGAGATGGAAAAAGTAAATGGTCAAGAGGGCAAGCAGATCACAGCAATGTAGAGACAAGGGAATACAGTATATACTCTGCTATTTAATCAATCACATTTTTATTAAGTGCCTCTCCCATGCTGTGTGCTGGGGCTATAGCATCTGTTATGGGCTGAATTCTGTCCACTCAAAATTCATTTGTTAAAGTTTTAGCCCCTAGGACCTCACAATGTGACTTTATTTGCAAGCAGGGCCATTGTAGATATAATTAGTTAAGACAAGTTCTTACAGTGACCCCGATCCAATATGCAGTGTAGTGTTAGTCACTCAATCATGCTCGACTCTTTGTGGCCCCATGGACTGTATCCCACCAGGCTCCTCTGTCCATGGCATTCTCTAGGCAAGAATACTGGACTGGGTTGCCATGCCCTTCTCCAGCGAATCCTCCTGACCCAGGGATAGAACCCAGGTCTCCTGAACTGCAGGTGATTTCTTTACCATCTGAGCTTCAGGGTTTGTGTCTTTATAAAAAGAAGCCATCTAGAGGCAAATATCAGAGAAGGCAATGGCACCCCACTCCAGTCCTCTTGCCTGGAAAATCCCATGGATGGAGGACCCTGGTGGGCTGCAGTCCATGGGGTCACTAAGAGTCGGACACAACTGAGCGATTTCACTTGCACTTTTCACTTTCACGCATTGGAGAAGGAAATGGCAACCCACTCCAGTGTTCTTGCCTGGAGAATCCCAGGGACAGGGGAGCCTGGTGGGCTACAGACCACAGGGTTGCAAAGAATTGGACACGACTGAGGCACTAACACTTTCCCTTTTTCTTCATGCCTGCCCCAGGGGCACTGCCAAAGCTGGGGAGGCTCCAGTGGAAGGGGTGGTTGATGGTTTAGTCACTCAGTCGTGTCTGACTCTTTGCAGCCCCATGGACGGTAGCCCGTCAGTCTCCTCTGTCCATGGGATTTCCCATGCAAGAATACTGTAGTGAGTAGCTATTTCCTTCTCCGGGGACCTTTCTGACCCAGGGATCAAACTCGAGTCTCCTGCATAGGCAGATTCTTTAACATTGAGCCTCCTGGAAAGCAGTTTCCCAAATAACCTCCAAATCCTTTCGAAAGTTCGCAGAGGGCTATATCTCCCTGTGTCTCAGATAGGAACATTTCATTGTGTATTGACATCATTATTTTATTCTGTGTTTGCTTGTGGCTGTACATAAGACTGAAATTCTTCACTCCCTCTGGACATGGGCCACAGAGGTGAAATGCTCTTTCAACAGCCTGCCGCGCATCATCCTCTGCAGTTAGACGTGTTAGAAAGGCTGCTCTCTGTTAATGATTATTTTCAAGAGATGATTTCAGAATCACACCTGGATGGTATTCCTGAAACTTGCTGTATTACTAAGGACCACCTTTGAAAATTACACCTTCCTCCTACCTCATCACCTAGCATTCCTGAACTGCCTTATCTGGTACACTTTTCATACAGAGCATTTATCATAGTCTGGCACATTATATATCTTACATATGTATGTTGCTTACTTTTTCTTTCCCCTAATAATAATATCAGTTCCATGAAGGCAGGACTTTTAGCTTGGATCACTGATACATCTTCAGTGCCTGAAACAATATCTGACATTCTATAGGCATTCAGTGATTTTTTTGATAAATGACTAAAGGGATCTCCTGACAAGACATATAGAGCTGGTAGCATAACCATAGCCCTTGGGCACCCAGCCCAGGGCCTGGCATGTGGAAGATGCTTAGTGGGTATTTGTGGAAGGAATATATAACTGTCCATCAAATCATAGACTCAGCCTTTTACTGAGGGCCACTATGTATAGACATAGGTTAAATGGCCCAGAAAGTGAAAGGACCTGATCAAGTTCACATGAATTAGAAGTAAGGATTTAGAGTCTTTGCCCCAGTATCCAACATACAGAGCCTTAAAAAGTAGAACATGAGAAATAGCTTGGTAGAAATTAAGGAAAGAAAGAACTATTATAGAACACTTGAGTTGAGGGCTCCTGATCCTGCTAGAGCCTGGTAGCAAAATTCTAAGGCAGTCCCAAAATGCCGTCCCTTGGTGTACACATGCCCTATATAATTTCTTCCTCTGCACTGGGGGGCAGAAATGTGATATCAGTCCCAGGACCATGTTCCTTTTTATGGCAAAGGGAAATTTTCTGAGGATGGGCCTGGCCTCATCAGGTGAGGCCTTTAAAAGCAAGTTTCTCTAGCTGGTCCCTGGGGGAGAAGTCAGAGATATGCTCCTGTTAGCCTGGAAGAAGAAGCAACTGTGCTGTGAACCACTGATAAGACCTCATAGTCAGAAATAGCTGAAAGCAGTCCTAAGCCAACAGGTAGCTTGGAAATGGGAACCTCAGTCCTACAACCATAAGAAAATGAGTTCCACTAACAGTGAACTTGGGAGAAGGCCGAGAGCTACAGATGAAGACCATCGAGCACCAGCATCTTCACTATAGCTGTGAAACCCCAAGCAGATAATCTTCTGACACCAAGCCTGGACTTCTTGCCTACAGAAACTGAGATCATAAATTTGTGTTCTGTCACTCAGTTTGTGGTAATTATGTGGCACAAGAAAACTAATGCATATAGTTAGCTAGCTGGGTTCAGTTCTTAATGGTTAAAAAGATGAATAAATAGAGGTTAGTGGAGCTAAGGGGTGGGATGGGGTGGGAGAGCTTGTTGGGTATGATGAAAACGTTCTGAGTAAAGATGGTGATGATGGTTACTCACCATTGTAAATGTTTTTACACTTACAAATGGCTAAAATAGTAAATATTATGTTATATATATATATATATTTATCACAATTTTTAAAAAGGAATAAATAAAATAAACAGAATATGGGATCATTCTATTTCTTTTGTGATGGCCAAAGACATTCTTTTCATATCCTTAACCTCTGTCTTAGTCAAAATTAATTCTAATTAATTCAAAATACTCTTCTATATGAGAATGAATTCTATTTTTTCCAAAAATACTTTTCAATACTCAAAATAAATTCTCTATTAAGTAAATATGGAGTCTTGCTAACTCAAGAAGTAAGGGAAATTCAAGAAATAAGTATAAAACTTATGAAAAATAGCCTGAATTCCATTCATCATATTGAGGTTTGAAAGACAGAAAAGGAAGAATTACAAATGCTTAGATGATGAAAGTGGTTGATAAAAGATCCGGAGAAACTTCCAGCATTTTCTTGAAGCCCTATGGCTCTTGGAACAGACCCAAATAGGACACATAGACCACCATGATAGGTGGCGATCAGGACCCAGATGGATGCAGAGAACACCAGCTTAACCAAGGACAGGAGAGGGGAGCCAGGAAGGGGAGGAAGCTTTGTCCAAGGCCAGTACCTGGACCTGACCCTGCTGGGAAGGCCACGATGAAACCAATGGAGGAAGGTTTGGGACTAAACTAACCTGGGGACATAATAACTAGGGACAGCTGCGATGCTCAAGACCGAGCAGCAAGGATCTTCTCCATTGTTCCTTTGCACAGGGAAAGGGTTTTCAAGAATCCAGCTTTCCAGCTCATTTCTCCTGGGCATCCATAGAGCTTCATGAAACATGGCATCTTTTCATCACCTGCTCTTGCCATCCTGGTTTAGGCCTGAGGTCTGATAAGAAGGTGAACTGAACTTGCTCTTGGAATGTGCACTTCTCACTGGCGTCCCTTGTCACCTCCCAGCCCTACCACCCTCCTCTCCCAAATACGTCTCACCCTGCTTTCTCCTCTCATCTTACGTGTGGCCTTCTTCTCTTCAGAACTCCAAAATTTCATAATAATAGTAACAATGTAGAACCAAAATCCTTTACTGGGGCAACTCCAGCGTGTTGATACCATGTATAAGCACTTTGCACACTTTACTGTATTTAGTGTTCGCAGCAGCTAAATGAGATAAAGGAGGAAAGAGCTCAGAGTGGGTGATAATTTGTCTGCATTCACATAGCCAATGAGTGGGTTATGGAGTTTGCAGCAGGCTCATTTGACTCCAAGGCCCATGCTTTCAATTTAGGACATCCCAACTCTCTATTCCTTATAGTCTTACAAAAATGAACAGCACAGTGGGTGGGCCCAAGTTTTTTCATGGCCTCTCTTTCCAGTAGCCTGAAAACAGTACCCTATGTCAGAGATAGAAGGAAAGCAGACGTCTGTGTGTCAGAAGGGATAATCAGAGGTGGGCACTTGACAACATACAGAAATTTGAAACAAAAGCATATGGGGACATATACATATTCAGATAAAGTGAGAGATGAAAGGCTTTATGCCAAGGTGACATGCAAATTCAAAATCAAGCCCCAACTCACTGGGTTAGTGTGAGGTGCTAAGCTTTATAAAACTCAATAAACATTTGGGAACAGAAATGACATGCTAGACAGTTGTTCACAAAATATATATATATATATATATATATATATATATATATATATTCTGGAAACAGCAGAGCACTGCTTCTCAAGGAATTTGAGCATATTCATTTTTGCCAGGTGCCCTCTTAAAGCTTTAAATCCTCTCCCACTATCGTATCTCTTACTTAAAAAACAAAATAATGAAAGCTGTCTCTAGCTTCCACAACATCCAAATATTTTGAGTACTCACAGTACCGAAATATATATAAAATATATAAACACATTTGTAACCCTAGTTCTGCAAAGGTCCTTTATCTCTCAGATATTTTGCAATGGTTTCCATAACCTGGGATACTGCTTGTAAAATTTATCTTGACAAGCTAACAGATTTTCCCAAAGAGTTGCCAAGAATAATTTTCAAGAAAAAAAATGGCTTAAACCAGTTTTCTTGTGTATTCAGGAAAAGACAGGATATACATTTATATCCTTAAGAAGCAAGTCATCCAACTTTTTTCCCAACATGACTTTAAACATAAACATGATAAATAACTGAAAGATTAAATATGCAATTTTGTTTCACTCTCATTGTCCAGAATCACTTAACGATAGAGAAAAAGAAAAACTAAAAAATATAAATTGTAAAATAAGCATAAAAGTAAAACATTCTGCTATTTTTTTTTAATTAAAAAAACTAATCGAGAATTGATATATTAAGAATGACATATGTTCTGGGTCTACAGTTTTCAGCCAAAGAGTTTTTATAGTTGAGACAATGTTTGAATAAATATAGCCTGTTTTTCTAAGCAGAAAATCTTTTCCTTTAGAGTGTTTCAATGAAAAATTAAAATTTTTATGAAAAAAGTCTGATTCTAATCTCTTTTCTTCGAAGCATTTTAACTTAAATAATTCTAAAATCTGTCTTCTTTTTTAAAATCCACATCCTAAATGTTTATTTTTTTGTAGTCCAATAAACAAACACACGTAAATGTCATGGGCCCCAGTGGGACTTAAATTGTCCATTCACAGAATTTTCCCAAAAGGATTTGTACTTCTTCTAACTGATGTTTATTTGTCTCCTTATTCTGTCTTTCTAAGGACACCAGCCCTCAAACTTGTAATTTTCCAATGTGTAATCATGCCTAACATTTTCCATCCTTTTTCTCTTTATATTTTTTTCTTTAAAAAAAAAATTATTGGAGTACAGTTGATTTAGACTCTTGTGTTGGTTTCAGGTTACCCTTTTATATGGCTTCCCTGGTGGCTCAGATAGTAAAAAAGATATCTACTTGTGATGCAGGAGACCTGGGTTTGATCCCTGGGTCGGGAAGATCCCCTGGATAAGGGAATGGCTACCCACTCCAGTATTCTTGTCTCGAGAATCCCATGGACAGCGGAGCCTGGCGGGCTACAGTCCATGGGGTTGCAAAGAGCCAGACACAATTGAGCAACTAACACGTTCACCTTTCATACATGTGAATCCAATATGACTGATTTCAGATTTGTTTCTTTTATAAGTTATTACAGAATGTTGAGTATAGGTCCCTGTGGTACACAGTAGGTCCTTGCTGATAATCTATTTTATATATAGTACTGTGTAGCTGGAGAAGGAAATGGCAACCCACTCCAGTACTCTTCCCTGGAAAATTCCATGGAGAGAGGAGCCTTGTAGGCTATTCCATGGAGAGAGGAGCAGTTCATGGGGTCGCAAAGAGTCGGACATGACTGAGCGACTTCACTTACTCACTCACTCACTGTGTATCTGTTAATCCCAAATTCCTAATTGATCCCTCCCCACACTTTCACTTTGGTAACCACAGGTTTGGTTTCTATAAACAAGACTTAAAGTCAAGTACCTTTGAAAAGTGGAAAGGGAGGAAAAGGAGTTGAATAGAATAAATAGTTTCACTTTGCTGTTTCAAAGGTGCTCATCTCCATTCGTAGGAAAATGTTTCCTGTGGCAATCTTCAAAGCAAATTCCACAGGAAAGTGTTGAGTTGGTTCATAGCCATCTGAGAACAGACCTAATAATGGCAACAGTAAGAAAGAGAGTGACTGAGTTAGGATGCTTTATGTACTGTGAGGAGACTCTTTCTACAGGTGTTGAGAGCAGAAAATAGAAACAAGGAAATTCCTAGAAGCAAGCTGTTCCTTGTGGCAAAAGGGACCGCTAACAAGCCACATTGTCCCCAGTGCCACTAGGCAATAACCCCAAGTGATCTGTAAGGAGTGCAAAGTGTTAATCGCTCAGTCATGTCCGACTCTCTGTGACCCCACTGACTGTATCCTGCCAGGCTCCTCTCTGTCCATGGAATTCTCCATACAAGAATACTGGAGTGGGTAGCCATTCCCTTCTCCAGGGGATCTTCCCAAGACAGGGATCAAACCCAGGTCCCCTGCATTGCAGGCAGATTTACTGTCTGAGCCAAAGGTTTGGATTCAATTTGACAATTAGTGAGATATTTAGGTGAATTAAAACTAAAAGTCCCAGGTCATGCCAATTTCTTCCATCACAAATCTAGTTGAAGAAGCAGTGACATGGGCTCTGAAGACTTCAGCAAGAGAGTTGCTTTCTGAAATATCTAAGCATCTTCAGATCTAGTTGGAGCTCAGGTTCCCAGGGTGCAGACTAAGGGTGTGTGTGGGTCGCAAGCAAAATTGGGAATTAATAAAAAGAGAGAGATGAGACAAAAGAAATGCCTTAAGAATATAATATATATTTCTTTTTAAAATCGAGGCCACCCTGAGAAACATCAACAATTTGCTGACATCCTTTCTCTCTGCATTTCAGTACTGTTTTTCCTTTGGGTGACAAACAGCCTTAAAGGGGCAATGGGCTTCTTCTTCAGAAGGGCTTCCAGACCTTTGACAAGGAGTAAGCAAACCCCAAGGACAAGCAGCCTCAGATCAGGGTGAGGACAGCAAGGCGCTAGCCTGGAACAGAGTTTAGGGAAGAAACCTCAAAATGTAGGAATCATGATAAGTAATATTTTTATGCAACATTTTAAAAAGGAAAAATCAATGCCCAAACTAACGATGAACAAAGTATCAAAATTTAAAGATAGGCTCAATGTGGATGGTCTTTAGAGACTGCCATACAAAGTGAAGTCAGAAAAAGAAAACAAATATCATATATTCATTCATATATGTAGAATCTAGGAAAAATGGTATAGATCTTATTTGCAAAAGCAGAAATAGAGGCACAGATGTAAAGAACACCAAAGGGGAAAGGGGTGGTGGTGAGATGAACTGGGAGACTGGGATTGACATATATACCCTAGAAATACTTTGTACAAAAGAAATAACTAATGAGAAGCTACTGCAGAACACAGGGAACTCTATATTCATGCTCTGTGGTGACCTAAAGGGGAAGGAAACCCAAAGAAGGGTAGATACATGGAAACTCATCTCACATGCTAGTAAAGTAATGCTCAAAATTCTCCAAGCCAGGCTTCAGCAATATGTGAACCATGAACTTCCTGATGTTCAACCTGGTTTTAGAAATGGCAGAGGAACCAGAGATCAAATTGCCAACATCTGCTGGATCATCGAAAAAGCAAGAGAGTTTCAGAAAAAAATCGATTTCTGCTTTATTGACTATGCCAAAGCCTTTGACTGTGTAGATCACAATAAACTGTGGAAAATCCTGAAAGAGATGGAAATACCAGACCACCTGGTCTGCCTCTTGAGAAATCTGTATGCAAGTCAGGAAGCAACAGTTAGAACTGGTCATGGAACAACAGACTGGTTCCAAATAGGAAAAGGAGTACGTCAAGGCTGTATATTGTCATCCTGTTTATTTAACTTATATGCAGAATACATCATGAGAAACGCTGGACTGGAAGAAACACAAGTTGGAATCAAGATTGCTGGGAGAAATCTCAATAACCTCAGATATGTGGATGACACCACCCTTACGGCAGAAAGTGAAGAGGAACTCAAAAGCCTCTTGATGAAGGTGAAAGTGGAGAGTGAAAAGGTTGGCTTAAAGCTCTCAACATTCAGAAAATGAAGATCATGGCATCTGGTCCCATCACTTCATGGGAAATAGATGGGGAAACAGTGGAAACAGTGTCAGACTTTATTTTTCTGGGCTCCAAAATCACTGCAGATGGTGATTGCAGCCATGAAATTAAAAGACGCTCACTCCTTGGAAGGAAAGTTATGACCAACCTAGATAGCATATTCAAAAGCAGAGACATTACTTTGTCAACAAAGGTTCACCTAGTCAAGGCTATGGTTTTTCCTGTGGTCATGTATGGATGTGAGAGCTGGACTGTGAAGAAGGCTGAGCGCCGAAGAATTGATGCTTTTGAACTGTAGTGTTGGAGAAGACTTTTGAGAGTCCCTTGGACTGCAAGGAGATCCAACCAGTCCATTCTGAAGGAGATCAGCCCTGGGATTTCTTTGGAAGGAATGATGCTAAAGCTGAAACTCCAGTATTTTGGCCACCTCATGCGAAGAGTTGACTCATTGGAGAAGACTCTGATGCTGGGAGGGATTGGGGGCAGGAGGAGAAGGGGACGACAGAGGATGAGATGGCTGGATGGCATCACTGACTCGATGAATGTGAGTCTGAGTGACCTCCGGGAGTTGGTGATGGACAGGGAGGCCTGGCGTGCTGCGATTCATGGGGTCTCGAAGAGTCGGACACGACTGAGCGACTGATCTGATCTGATCCGATCTGATACAGCAGAAACTAACACAACAATGAAAAGCAACTATATGCCAGTAAAAGTTAATTTAAAAAAAAATGCAGGTTCACTCTTGATCCTATTGCTATGCAGTTTCTTGACATCTTAATCATTGGGATTTTTCTATATTTTGATTTTCAAAAACATTGCATTAAAGAAGTTGTTTATCTTGATGATTAAGGTTTTTTGTGTCCCCTTAAATGATGTGGCCCAGGTCATGCCTCACTCACCCCACACTCATCCGAGTCCTGACTTGACCACCAGGGAATAAAATCAAAGATGAGGGGCAGAGGAAACTCCATAAGTGTGTGCCAAGGCAGACAAAACTCCAGAGACCACTATGTATTGGAGATCAGCCACCAGGACATCTGTGTGTGTTGGTTGCTCAGTCATGTCTGACTCTCTGCGACCCCATGGACTGTAGCCCACCAGGCTCCTCTGTCCATGGGATTCTCCAGGAAAGAAGACTTGAGTGGGTTGCCATTTCCTCCTCCAGGGGATCTACCCCACCGAGGAGCAGACCCCACAAACCGGCATCTCTCGCTAGTCCTGTGTTGGCAAGCAGATTCTTTACCACTAGCGCCACCTAGGAAGACCAGGACATCTGTGACTGTTTATAAAATCTCCCTATTTAGATGTTCCTAAATTAGCTCTCAATACTGAGTTTTAATGCAGGAAAAGCAGTTTTAACTGGAGAAGGAAATGGCAACCCACTCCAGTATTCTTGCCTAGAGAATCCTGTGGACAGAGGAGCCTGGTGGGCTGCTGTCCATAGGGTCACACAGAGTAGGACACTACTGAAGCGACTTAGCATGCATGCATGCATTGGACAAGGAAATGGCAACCCGCTCCAGGATTCTTGCCTGGAGAATCCCAGGGATGGAGGAGCCTGGTGGGCTGCCGTCTATGGGGTCGCACAGAGTAAGACACGATTGAAGCAACTTAGCAGCAGCAGCAGCATATGTTAACAAAACATATATTGTTAGAATAATATTGGGGAGGATTCTAAGCCAATATCTTCATTTCAGTCAGTTCAGTCACTCAGCTGTGTCTGATTCTTTGTGACCCCATGGACTGCAGTACGCCACACTTTCCTGTCCATCACCAACTCCCGGAGCCAATATCTTAACTTCCATCTTAAGAACAAAATTTTAAAGTTTCAAATAGACCGATCTTTCCAGCTCTCTAATTCCAAGATTTCAGGGCATCTGTGAATCTGTTATTAGGTGCTTGACTTTTTGAAATTAAGGAGATAAGCCCTCCCTCTATGTTCTGCTTTTCTAATCAGTAGAGAATAGTAGCTTTAAATAGCCTAAAATTAGAATTATTTTCACCTTTGTTTCTGCACACTAAAAAAAGTGGAAATATCCCATAAAATTAGAGAAAAAATTCTAGCCACAGGAAGATAAGATTTAAGTAAACAGTGTCTATAAATACTTTGAGGAATTGTGCTGGGGCTTACAATTGTCATTAGCTTGATGCTTTTTACACAACATTAACATATAATATGCAAAATGTATAAAGATGTGTAACTGCACGGTTATAGAATAGTTCGGGACGCGCATTATCAAAGCTAAGCGATGGAGCTCTGTTAATGGTGATTTCTCTATATGTCCTCACTGTGGCACGTAGCAAAGATTGTTCTGCCACCTATTGGCCTGCTGCATGAAATAGATTTCATCACACCTGGAAGCAAGGCTTTACCTGCTTCAGGATTGGAGACCATGTCACGGCAGCCAGACCTTTGGCCAAGGTTGGGGTTTCCCCTTAGAGAATGGCAAGGGTCCCTCTAATGCCACAGCAGTGCACCCAGCTCTCAGAGATCACTGACCACTTCCCTCAACTACTGTGAGCAGGGCAAGTGATCACAACTCAGGGGGCCATTGAATGCTAAGCAAACTCTCCAATGCCCCACCCCAACACACTGGGAATCCAGGCTTAGCTCATCTCCAGCTCTGTCTCTGCCTATCAGAAGAGAATGACCCCAAGTGTTTCAGATGACAGACACAGCAAAGAAATACCGTAACGTAGCTGACCCCCCTGGACTAGCCCAGGGAGCTCTGTGACCCAAGAGCTCACCTCACTCTATTTTCTTGATCTGACGTGGGTTGAATTCCTTAGAATGAGATTAACAGAGTTGGGGGTGGAAACATCTAGGGGCAAATGATGACCCCTGATTTTCTTAGAGTTTAAACAGCACCAAATTGTATTTTCCTACAAAGAATTGGTCAAGCAGTTAATATTACTTGCGTTTTTAACAGTGAAGTGACTAATGAATGGGTAGTGCTGGATAGTTGACAAAATCTCATGGAGTCCATCTATACTTTCTCCTTGAGCCCCAGGATGCCACCCTGTCTGAGGGCTTCGGAGGCCTTTTGACCAGATCTCTGATTCTAGTCTGATACCCCTACCCCCAGGCCATGAATCCCTTCTCCAAGCTGCTTCCAGAGTGGTTTTTCTGAGATGCAAATCTGATCCTATCATTTCCTTGGTTCATATCCTTCAGCAGCTCCCCACCCTCTGTGAAAAGAATCTCAGATCTTTATCAGGGAATGAATAAGGACCTTCTAGGATACACCCTCCTCTCCAGCACCCTTTCCCACCAATCCCTCAGTCACCCTAATCCTCAATGGGCTGGAAAGTCTATTAGGACCATTAGAACCAGTAAAGTAGGAATGCTACAAGAAAGAACATTTCGCTTGAATATTAACATTTTCAAGGGAGGATGAGGCTTTAAAGAATCTTTTAAAGTCCATTAACAGAGTTAATAAAACAGGAGAAAAGTAAACATATGAAAACTAAGTCTGTGGTGTTGACATTGGAATGGGAGGTAGCAGGCTGGCATGTAATTCAGAATCTTTCAGGAGGTAGTAAAATTATCTTTATCCTTTTGGTAGCTTATATTTAAAGTGCAATTTTAAAACTCTACTATTATGACCCTATCTATTTAACCAGTCTCTAAATCAGTAGAATAGGTTTGCAGGAATCTTGCTGTGGAGAAATACACAGAAAGATCAAAGTACTTCCAAATGTATTATGAAGAATTATTTATGTCTTCTAAAAGATTATATCCCTGTGCAGTTTCATATGATAAGGACCTGGATTAATGTTATGGTACTAAGACGGAAAGCCCGATGTATTATATGCTTAGCTATTGCCTCTGTAAGTGGAGTGAAAAGAACAAAGAATTTTACAGGAGGAATGAAGTGGCGTCTGTCCTCAGTGCTTCCTAGAGATCAAAAGTCTTTTAGCAGTTTTATTGCCAATCTTTTGAGGCCTTCAACTAATATTTCATTTCATAAATGATCACTGCTAACGGGGGAAATCCTGCTGTATACAAATGTGTGCGTGCGTGCGTGCTAAGTTGCTTCAGTCGTATTCGGCTCTTTGCAACACCACGGACTGTAGCCTACCAGACTCCTCTGTCCATGGGATTCTCCAGACTCCTGTGTCCATGGGATTCTCCAGACAAGAATACTGGAGTGGGTTGCCATGCCCTCCTCCAGGGGATCTTCCCGACTCAGGGACTGAACCTGCGTCTCATATCTGCTGCTTTGGCAGACAGGTTCTTTACCACTGACACCACCTGGGAAGTCTGTATACACATGAGCGACTGTCAATCACGATTTTTGAAAAATATTTCTTGACACGAATGAATAAAAATATTTCTGGTTTCTTCTAGTTTGTATAACGGTTTTCAGTTTGTTTAGAAGTGATCTCTCAAACTAATGCTTTCTTATTGCTGCTGTTGAGTTGCTAAGTTGAGCCCAACTCTTTGCGACCCCATGGACTGCAGCACACCAGGCTTCCCTGTCCTTCACTATCTCTCAGAGTTTGCTCAAACTCATGTCCACTGAGTCGGTGATGCTATCTAATTATCTCATCCTCTGTCATCCCCTTCTCCTCCTGCTCTCAATCTTTCCCAGCATCTGGCTCTTTTCCAAAGAGTTAGTTCTTCACATCCTACATAGGAGAATCACACAATTCCTAACACACTGATCTCACTCGCCCTTTCTCTGTGATAAGCCTCCAGTCACTCTTTGGCATGCACAAGAAACAGTCCCAAATCTCCTGGTACCCAAATGCTTTCAAATCTTGGCCTCATCTTCTCTGCTTGGTCTCAGCTATGATGACTCTCAAATATGAACTCTCGGTCCATCCTTGCCATAGTAGGCCTGAGATCTCCCCACCCCTATAGACAAAGTCATATCCACCTCAATGCCAGGCTTGTTTCCATGGACTGTCCACATCCCTCATCTGAACAGCCCGAACCCTTTTACTTCAACTAAAGGTCCACTTCCTCACAAGGTCTCGCCCAACAACTCCATCCCCTTTCACGTTCATCTTCAACCAAGTCCTGTAACATTTTTGCGGATACAGATGGGACCAGTCAATACCCATTCCCATCTGTTTTAGTGTACTCCCATCTTTTCATCTGCAAAGCTAAAAACTACATTCCCCAGACTCCCTAGTTCTTCTTATTGATCAGCTGTGTTCTGCCACAAAGATGCCCCCAGGGGCAACTTGAAAGTGAGCACCAGGAGCTTCTCCAGGTGGGGACATGGATCTCCTTGGTCATCAATGACAGTAATGGTAGCAGCAACGAGGTTTCTGCTAGGACAGCCCCAGATGTGAGTGGGTTTCTCCTGGCACGTGTAGAAGCATTATTGTCTGAACTTCTTAGAATTTTCACCAGCTACCCAGAACCAGGTTGCCTATATAGCTTCACTAAGCTAGACTGAATTCTGTTGCCTGTAACTAACAACTCTGGGGCATACTCTACAATGAAGCCCTCATGTTGGAGCCCAATCAAATACCATATTATGTCACAACTCTTTCACATAAATACTTTGTTGGCCAGGCAGCCTTGCTTCCAGAGGATGACTGTAGCTCCTTCTACCTTTATATCCACAAGGAGAAATGCCAGAATCATCCCATGCCAAGGGATGCTGGACTGTGATGCTGGGGCAGAGATTTTGGAAAAGGAAAGAGCAAACCCTAAGACATCAACCTGAAATACTCTCCTAAGAATCTGCCTTTTAGTTCCTCTCTTGAATTTCTTTCTAAATTGTCTCCTTTGGCAATCCTTGTGGCTCGGGAGTGAGAGATACCTGGAGAAGACTTCTTTTTGCTAGAGGATTCCAGAATAAGGAAAAAGCCAAATAGGAAATGAGGCAAGACCCAAGTGAAAGGCTACCTAAGGGAGGTCACATGACGGACTTCTGTCCACAGAAAAGATGACCCCTCTCCTGGGTCACTCTGGTCCAATTTAACTCATCAAGGGTAGAACTTCCTTAGAGAGGTTTATCTCCAAAGCCCTGGACAACACACCCCATGATGTCATCTGCTTCTCTTTTTAGTGACTGTCTTTCTGGGGACCTCGCAGGGTGATAGAAAGTGGAGAAAGGAGGCAAGGATTCCGCTCCTGGTCACCCTCAGTCATAATGGTCCCTAACATAACCTTAGTTGCCTCTCCAAATAAAGTATAAACCACCAACAAGCAGGAAATGTGTCCTGGGCATCCATCATAACACCTTCTATTTCCCACTAATTGTATAAATACTCACTGGATAAAATTAGGAGGAGTTTACATCTTGATAACTTCTCTGGGAGTCAGTTTTTATTTCTCACCTACTGAGAAGAACGCTCCTGGACTTAGGTACTTCAGAAACTGGAAAATGCAACGCATTCCCTCTTCGCTCCATCCCATGGCCTATAAGAACCATGTCACAAAATCTGTGACATCCCAAGTTTTGCATATAGCTTGTGGTACGCATGCACTGAGATTCCAACGTAAGAAGAAAAACTAAAACTGGAATTCTTCTCTGGTTACGGAAACCACAAGACATCCAAACCCTATATAAATAAATAGTGGGAAAACAGCCTTTCTGGTTGATCTCTATCAGAGCCATAAACATAGTCTTTGCATAAAGTCCAGTATTACTGTACTATTTTTAAATTATGATTATTTAATTAATATACATTCCACGAATGTGGAGTAACTCATTGATTACTGGAAATCAAAATGCAGGAAATGCTTTTTTTCTCACATAAGTCCATTGACCGATAGCCTCCGTTGAATATTTAACAACACACAGAATGTTTTAAAAGAAAAAAAGAGTTAAGAACAAAGAACACATGTTCCCGAAGGTTGATTTCACTTGTAGCTCTCCATACTGATGGAAAACCTGCTCCGTGTCATAGAAAACTACTTCTCTAAGAACCTACACTGCACTAATTGATCTTTTAATTGGTTCAGTCAACACCCGAGTCTTTGCACACAACACATTCTAATTGCTACAAGCAGCTGTAGCGGTGCTCAGATCGTTGAGGAGAAGACAGCAGCGCTCAATCAACCTCTGCTTGGACCGGTCCCCGGCAGGACGCACGCAGGTCTACAGCAGTGTGTTGAGAAGCTGGCAGAAGTGGCAACAACAGCACTGCATTCTCCCATTGCAGCAAGAATGTATACAGAAATGGATCACAGGACTCATTCCACAGTGTACATGTATGTCCAGTCGCCACATTGTATGCCTTAAATGTATACCATTTTCATTTACAAATAAACAAGGAAAAACCTCAATGTCTAGGAAGAGAGAAATGGTACAAATCGGTCTGGGAGAAATGTACATCATCTGAACTAATTTACAGCTATTTTTTCTGAAATTAAAAAAGTGTATATGCCCTTCCTCCCATTGTCCCTCAATGCTTGTACCCATAAGACTTTAGTCCATTTACTTGTTGCCAGGTTACAAGCAATTGCAAGTTGGCAAGTTTTTCTTTGTTGTACTGTAACTCAAGGCTTGGGACATGTTACTCATCTGTATTGTGGGTGAGTTTAGTTCTGTAAGTCACCCCTATCTGATGAAAGTCTTTCAAATTAAATAATAGGACACAACCAGCATGATATTAGAACAGAGCAAGATTTCTCAACTTGGCACTGTGGATGTTTTAGGCCAGGTGAGTCTTTGCTGTGGGGGCTCTCCCTGTGCATTGCAGAATGACTGACAGCATCCCTGGCCTCTACCACTGGAAATACCACTAGTATAGGAGGGCCTGCTAGCCGCCAGTCAAAAAAAAAAAAAAAAGGCGTCTTTAGACTTTGCTAAATATCTGGAGGAAAATTGCTTCCACTGGGAACTACTGGAATCAAGATGCTGTGTGTAAACAGGTCAGTTACTTCCCTACAAATCCACACAACTGAGGCTTATTGAAACTGAAAAGGATCTATTCAGCAAGCCTACGCTTTCTGGATGCTTCATCAGAAACCAAACAGAAAAGAAAACAAACAAGTTGATCTAAAGTGGTCATGAGGGCAGTGGTGACAAAATACTTACTCTCAACTCACGTGACTCTGAAGGGATCCTCAGAGACTGTTTCACCAAGCTTTGCACATGTCATTCACCATCCATCATTGAAAGCATTCAGTTCAGTTCAGTTCAGTTCAGTCGCTCAGTCATGTCTGACTCTTTGCCACCCCATAAACCGCAGCACACCAGGCCTCCCTGTCCATCACCAACTCCCGGAGTTCACCCAAACCCACGTCCATTAAGTCGGTGATGCCATCCAACCATCTCATCCTCTGTTGTCCCCTTCTCCTCCTGCCCTCAATCTTTCCCAGCATCAGGGTCTTTTCAAATGAGTCAGCTCTTCACATCAGGTAGTCCAAGTATTGGAGTTCCAGCTTCAACATCTGTCCTATCAATGAACACCCAGGACTGATCTCCTTTAGGATGCACTGGTTGGATCTCCTTGAAGGCTACTTATTCTGCTAAAAAACTTGAACTTGTAGTTTGATGAATGTAACCTATGAGGTTTTGTAGGAGTCAGTCTCTCACCCACAACAGATTATGTAAGTATGAAACATCTCTCCAACTTACAAACAAAAGTCACTGTGAGAAGTTTCCAAATTTCCTTCCTTCTTTCTTTCTAGATTCTTTCATTCCTTGGAACAAACATCAGTTTCCTATCTACATGCTGAATTTAAGAATTGTTTGAAAACGTGTGTTGAACAATTGATCATGGATTTTTTTTTTTTCATTTGATATAGTCAAACCAGAAATCTTAAAAGTCTATAGTTAAATCTCTTTAACCAATAAAATCTCTTTATTTTGTTTATAAGAATGCAGCATTTAATAAAAAAGACTTTCACTGCTGGCTCTTTAAATAGCGAGAGAAATTCACACACATACACACACTCACACACACGTGAAAAGAATTCCGGGCTATCCCAGTACCTATGACTACTTTAAAATATTTTAAACTCATGCACCAAACACCCCAAAATCAAAATCATTGTTCTGAACTTCACACATAATGTGGAGTACCTCTTCATTAAGTTGGAAACCATCCCGTTAGAGTTCCCCATGAATCGACCCCGTTGTGCCCCCACCGGTGTAAGCTGCCTGACAGGTGTTCAACTGCACCCCTTCCAAGGCCATCTCGAAGAATCACCTAAATCCATCCGGTTGACCTTGTTTCGTTAGAACCCAGTTTTACCTGTGCAACCCTCCTGGGCCCCATTCCCTAGCCTGTAACATGTGAATTCACTCTAAGAAGTTCAGCCCAAAGGGTACCAGGGAGAATTAAGGTGATGATGCCCATAAATGCTCAGCATGGGGCTGGGCACTCAGCTGGGGCTCAGAAAATGTTAGCTGCTGTTGAACATTAGTTTACTGTTGAAGAGTAGGCTGCAGCCTGCTCTTCATGGATAGTTATCAGAACCATCAGTACCGCTGCCTTCCTAGGACTCCCACAGCCACCGTCTTTGTGACACTAACCTCCACCACCTTACCTCATCTTTTGTATTTATAGAACTTCAAACGGCGGCAGGATGGGATGGGACTCACACCTGGTGGATGTCGAGTGAACCCTACAGTCAGTGCACGGTGCATAAAGACTCCCCCAAATATGATTGTTTGGGTCTCTGCAAAAAAGCAAAGAAACTTTGCTTACCTCGACTTCTCCAACAAACAGGAGCTCACCCAGTACATAGTGTATGCAGGAGATTTCATGCTTGATCTCATGTGTAATCCTGGCAGTCAATCTTTCCTCCTCATTTTACAAACAGGGTGGGGGTGACTGAAGAAAAGGGCCCATGAATCAGAGTAAATGATGGAAGTGGGGATTGAAGCTGCTTAGTCTGGTTCACACCTTATCTTATGCCAGGAACTGTTCTAGAAAATCTATATTTCACTTCACAACTGCTCTGTGAAGGACTGCTTTTGTCCATTTTGCAGATGAGGAAACTGAGGCCAGGAGGTTAAGGCTCTCCACCCTGCTCCCCGCGTGCTGCCTTTATCCCTCCCAGGACCTGTTTTTTTTTTTCCCATTTGGTACCTAAAGTCCTCCCCTTGAATCTAGCGCATAGCATGGAGGCTGCAGGGCCTCAGCTGTGCTTTGTAATGACAAAAACATCAAAAATGGAACTAGAGCTTTTGGTCCCCCACCCTATAAAGGGTAAAACAAGCAGATTGTCATTTATCTTTCTGTCACAGTTGGGCTTTTTGTTTCCAGTATCCGTGAGTTCTCCTGTTGGAAACGGTAAGAAAGGATGATGGAAACAGATAAAGAAGTAACATGGATATAAGGACCAGAGGGAGGCTTAGTCATGAAGCATCCTCCTGGAAAAAAAAATGGAAGCTGAGGGAAGAGGCATCCCAGGTGAGATTTGAATCCTGCCTCATCCAGTAACCTGTAGTGGGCAAGGCTGGTAAGCAAGGCAATGCCACTGACATTAGCCAGGATGGGCAACAGCAGGTGCCTGGGGGAGTGAAGGAGCTTAAGAAATGACTACACTATACCATGTTGGTAAAGGTAATATGAATTCACGTCTTTCCCCACCCCTCCTTGATTAGTAGGGGAAATCAATATTGAATATTCATTGGAAAGACTGATGCTGAAGCTAACTAAAGCTCCAATACTTATGCCACCTGATGAGAAAAGCTGACTCATTGGGAAAGACCCTGATTCTGAGAAGGACTGAGAGTTAAAGGAGAAGAGGGTGGCAGAGGATGAGATGGTTAGAGAGCATCACTGACTCAGTGGACATGCTGCTGCTGCTAAGTCACTTCAGTCGTGTCTGACTCTGTGCGATCCCATAGATGGCAGCCACCAGGCTCCCCCGTCCCTAGGATTCTCCAGGCAAGAACACTGGAGTGGGTTGCCATTTCCTTCTCCAATGCATAAAAGTGAAAAGTGAAAGTGAAGTCGCTCAGTCGTGTCTGACTCTTAGCAACCCCATGGACTGCAGCCCACCAGGTTCCTCCGTCCATGGGGTTTTCAGGCAAGGGTACCGGAGTGGGGTGCCATTGCCTTTTCCACAGTGGACATGAGTTTGAGCAAACTCCACGACAGAGTGAAAGACAAGGAAACCTGGTGTGCTGGAGTTCAAAGAGTCGGACACCAGAAACGACTTAGCAACTGAACAACAGCAACAGAATATATGCATGGTCTTCAAGTGTCATCTGTTTATTAGTTGCAAGGGAGAAAAAAATAGTAATTAAACAGGGCAGATATCAACCAAGTGACTAATATTAACATCACCAATGAGGCTAGATGACCATTGCATGTCTGCAGATATGGTACCCTGAGAAGGACTACGTCCCCTACGTAGTCCATCAGCATGGAATGCATTGTCAACTGCATCCAATCTCAGTGAAACATCACTGAAGCCCTGAATGAGAAGCTTTCACAAAAAGAAGTAGGGCTGTGGGGTGGCTGTATTCTTCAAAATGTTCCTAAAACACAAAGAAAGCCTGTGGAAATACCCAGACTCAATAGCAAGAATAAAGAGACAGGACAATGAAATGCAATTCCTGACCCTACAGGGATCTGATCCTGGAAGGAAAACGCTCTAAAAAACATTGCTAAGGTCAACTGACAAAACTGAAACACAAATGGCAAGAGAGGTAAAATATTTTATCAATGTTAAAATCTCCAAAATGGATAACTGTAAGGTGTGGATGTAAGAGAATGTCCCTATTCTGAGGAAATACACAGTGAAGAGTTTAGGAAGAAGTAAAAAACTTCTTGGAAGGAAAGTTATGGCCAACCTAGATAGCATATTCAAAAACAGAGACATAACTTTGCCAACAAAGGTCCATCTAGTCAAGGCTCTGGTTTTTTCAGTGGTCATGTATGGATGTGAGAGTTGGACTGTGAAGAAAGCTGAGCATCGAAGAATTGATACTTTTGAACTGTGGTGTTGGAGAAGACTCTTGAGAGTCCCTTGGACTGCAAGGAGATCCAACCAGTCCATTCTGAAGGAGATCAGCCCTGGATGTTATTTGGAAGGACTAATGGTGAAGCTGAAACTCCAATACTTTGGCCACCTCATGCAAAGAGTTGACTCATTGGAAAAGACTCTGATGCTGGGAGGGATTAGGGGCATGAGGAGAAGGGGACGACAGAGGACGAGATGGCTGGATGGCATCACTGACTTGATGGACATGAGTTTGAGTGAATTCCAGGAGTTGGTGATGGACAGGGAGGCCTGGCGTGCTGCAATTCATGGGGTTGCAAAGAGTCAGACAGGACTGAGCGACTGAACTGAACTGAAAAGGCTGTGATGTTCACAGCATCACTGTTGTTCATCTGCCCAGTCATGCCCGACCCCTGGGAACCCATGGACTGCAGCACACTAGGTTTCCCTGTCCCTCACTATCTCCCGGAGTTTCCTCAAGTTCATAACTTAGCCTCAAATAACTCAGAAGAAAAGATGTGTGTCTGTGAGTGTTTGCATGCAGAAAGAGAGAGCACAAAAAGTAAAACAAAGGAAACTAAAAGGAGCGTGGTAAATAAAGAGTATCTGTAGTATTTTTATTTTTGTAATTTGTTTAAGTATGAAATTATTGTTTCTTATGCCAGTGAGTGCATCTAGAAACGGCTGTAATGAAAGAGCATAGCAAGTGTGGCTAAGGACCTTCATCCATAAGTTATGTGATTATCAACATGTCATTTTTGATGTTTTAGGCAAAACACTAGAACTCCGATCTCCAAACCTTGCCTCCTGATGGGCTTCATCAGAATCTCCTGGCATGTGAGTAAATAATGCAAGTCCCAGCCCCCAAAGCCTGATATAGAATTTCTGAGGTGGACGCAGGAGTTTCCATTTTTAAAACACTAAAAACAGAAACATCCATGTATGCATGTATTATAAGCAATATTTTCTTTAAATTGTAACTTTTTTATGTGTGTTTGTGAAACAGTATCTAAGTGGAGTCAGTCCCTCACACTCACGCCCTGTACTTGTTGCTTATGCAGACAATCACCTCATCAGGGGCTTCGAAAGCCTCATGCACATGGCCACTATGGTTGGGGGAAACCTGGGTCTAGCCATATTGTGACCAGCATCTCTCCTCCCGGCTTCCTGCTCTAATTGTCCTACAGACTGCTATTCCACCTGGGCTCTTAATCACCCTGGGCATCACATCTGAGCTATAATCCTAATATTCAAGCTTCACAAGTAAATAAACTAGCCTAACCCAGGAGCTCATGTCATCCTTGTAGATGTCCCAGTGATTCTGAGCATGCAGTTTGCCTTTCCTGTTTGTTCTTTCTCTTTTATCAAAGCATCTTGATGTGTTGAAGAGAGATGCTACCTCAGTTTCATTTTAGCAATTTGTTCATCTCATCCAGCTATCTGAAACATTTATCAAGCATGAGGCAAAGATGGTTTCACAAGGGCGACTGTCATCTCTTCTTGTAATCTTACTTCTAACTGTCCCCCTTGACTTGCTTGATAAATACTGTTGTTCTGAGATGCAAAATCACCTTGATGTGTTTATTTTTTTAATCCACCAAATAGTTCATAGCCATTCTTAAAAAAAATAAAATAAAAAAGAAAAGGATATTTTATTTATTTGAAGCCTTTATTAATTGACTAAATCCTAGGCTCATGGGATTTCAATGTTGCTATCTCTAAATTCAATCCTTAAAGGGACAAAGAAACATCCAAGTAATTACTAAAGCATCAACTCAAACAGGATTGCCGTTAAGTTGCTTTAATGGCTGTGACTCAGGTGTGTCAGGCTGCTTGGCCTCGTAGTCATGGAATCTTCTGTCTTGCGGTGCAGAAGTTTTCAGCTAAACAAATTAAAAAGTCAATTGGCTGGCCTTAGAAGGATCTAAACTAAAAGGAAGTTTTCTGATTTGTGCATACATTTGTTACCTAATACCTGTTTAACAAAATTTCATTTCTTACCTGCAGCATCAAAGTCCCCCAGAATCAGAAAATATTCCCATGTTCCATGGTGAACACCCAACTGCTTCTACCCGTGTGTGCTAAATCACTTCAGTCATGTCTGACTCTTTGCGACCCCATGGACTGTACCCTGCCAGGATCTTCTGTCCATGAGATTATCCAGGAAAGATTATTGGAGTGGGTTGTCATTCCCTCTTCCAGGGGGATCTTTCCGACCCAGAGATCCAACCCATGTCCTCTTATATCTTTTGCTTTGGCAAGCAGGTTCTTTACCAATAACACCACCTAGGAAGCTCCACTCCTCTCCCAGGAGTCCCCAAAGTGTGAGAACCACTAACTATAAGTACATCACTGCCCAAATATTGGAAACTGGGAGGTTGATACTTGTTTCAGAAATCCTTTCACTCAAAGGTAACTCAGAATGAGGAAGGGAGCTTATCTAAGGAGGTGGAACTGACCCCTCACCTACGTCCTAATCGGAAGCTTGTATGCCAGGCATTGTTCTAAACAATGTGCATTAACCCACTTGCTCTTACGTAACAACACTGTTGAGAATAAAGTTTCCCCCACTTTAGGGAATAGGAAACTGATGTACTGGTAAACTGACCTTACTTACACAGCAGGTAAATTAAGAAGTCAGATGGTTAGACTCAGGGTCCCACGTTTGACTGTCCACTCATATCTGGAGAAAGAATTCAGTGATCAAAACTATACAAAAACTACTATACTAAGTATGTGCTTCCCTTCTGGCTCAGCAGTAAGGAATCTGACTGCAATGCAGGATATATAGCTTCGATCCCTGGGTCAGGAAGATCCCCTGGAGAAGGAAATGGCAACCTACTTCAGTAATCTTGCCTGGGAAATCCCAAGGACAGAGGAGCCTGGCAGGCTCCAGTCCCTGGAATCACAGGAGTCGGACATGACTTAGCAACTAAACCACCACCACTATAATAAATGAGGGTAGAAGTGAAACCCTCAGGCTAGAAATTTAAGAGAAAGCCCCAAGATGACATGTAGTATGCACATGCCCTTGCAAACATACACACATGTTAAGGTGGAAGGGAGGTTGCTAAGTGGGAAATAAAAAAACTCCAGGAAGACCTAAAGATAAATATCAGCACTTTACATAATATTCAGCACTGCCTGAGGATGTCTAGTACAATGGTGGGGTTTGGGATGCCTAAAGGGAAGGGATTTGCATGCGGGACATAAACACTTTCTGGAAAAGAGCTCATGCTGATGGAACACAAAGGCAAGAAGGCAGGGCTGGCTTGATCCCTGGGCCTGAGACATCAGTGGACTCAAGTCAGTCCAGTGTAGCATGGTATCTGTTTTCACTAAAAGCTCTGTGACAATCAGCCAGCATGTAGGCTATCCTGCTTCAATGACCCTCTGATGGCATGTACCACGTAAGGACCATGGGGGAAAGAAGCTTCTCAGCACTTCACAAAGCCCTTTGCATGAAGACGACTGCAAAGTTGTAGAAGTACTAGTGTGCCAAGGGTCTGTGGACTGAAGGACCCATGGCACAGATGTTGGTACCCAGGAGAGTCACCTGTGCCCAAGGGAAGAAGCAGACTGTTGGTGACAGCAGAGAGCAAGCAGTATCTGACAGGTATTTCTGAGAACATCACCATTCACTCAGAAATACCTGGAGGACATTCAGCCGGGGACTAGGAGACAGGGACATTGAGCAGGGGACTCAGATGGTAAAAAATCCACCTGCAACGCAGAAAACCCTGCTTTGATTCCTGGGTTGGGAAGATGCCCTAGAAAAGGGCTAGGCTACCTATTCCAGTATTCTTGGGCTTCCCTGGTGGCTCAGATGGTAAAGAATCTGCCTACAACGCAGGAGACCTGGGTTTGATTCCGGGGTTGGGAAAATCCCCTGGAGGAGGGCACTCCAGTATTCTTGTCTGGAGAATCCACATGCACAGAGGAGCCTGGAGGGCTACAGTCCATGGGGTTGCAAAGAGTCGGACATGACTGAGCAACTGAGCACATCACGCACAGGAGACAAGAACACTAGGAAACCTCATCTGTGGCAGGAGGGGGTGTTGATAGCAAAATATGGGGTTTTACTATTGTAATGGGTTGAATCCTCTGTTTTCCCCTACATTTGTATGTTGACGTCCTAACACCCCAGGGCCTCAGAATGTGATCTTATCTGGGAAGTAGGGCAGATGCAGACATAATTAGTTACGTTGACATTATACCAGAGTAAGGTGGGCCCTAATCGAAAATGAGTGCTGTCCTCATAAAAGGGGTAAATTTGGACACAGACGTACACACCGGGAGAACTCCGAAGACACCGAAGTGTCATGTCTACAAACCAAAGAATGCCAAAGATTGCAATTACTAGGGGAGAGGCACTCTTCCTCACAGTCACAGAAGGAATCAATCTAGCCAACATCTGATCTTGGGCTTACAAACTCCAGAAATGTGAGATAATACACTTCTGTTGGGTAAGCTGCTCAGTCTTGGGGACCATGTTATAGCAATGCCGGGAAATTAACACAGCTATAGCCTCATGTCAACCCCCAGGTTGCTGTGACCTAGGTCCTCCAACAGCTGCGATTACAAGCCCATTTTGAAAATCAAAGCTCCTTAAACTCATCAGCAGGGCCTGATTGTAAGCAAGTGGCAAGGAGTCAACCAAGTAATTCCTGCCAGGAATAGGAATACAAGTTTCCTGTTTTCGCCAGAGTGAGAAGGTCCTGTTGTTTCTTCAGGAGTAATGCCATAATCCAGTTTTAAAGGGCTAGGTCTTTCCTGTCAAGCTGAGGCTTTCCTCTGGGGACGCACATGTTTTTCACAACCAAGGAAGTCTCATTCTTCATGTTCTTGGGACACTGTCAGTGCCCTTTTGTTTGTCCTTCAGTTCAGTTCAGTTCAGTCGTGTCTGACTCTTTGCCACCCCATGGATTACAGCACGCCAAGCTTCCCTGTCCATCACCAATTCCCGGAGCCTACTCAAACTCATGTCCATCACATTGGTGATGCCATCCAACCATCTCATCCTTTGCCATCCCCTTCTCCTCCTGCCTTCAATCTTTCCCAGCATCAGGGTATTTTCCAATGAGTCAATTCTTCATATCAGGTGGCCAAAGTATTGGAGTTTCAGCTTCAACATCAGTCCTTCCAATGAGTATTCAGGACTGATTTCCTTTAGGACTGACTGGTTGAATCTCAAGAGTCTTCTCCATTACGAGAGTTCAAAAGCATCAATTCTTTGGTGCTCAGCTTTCTTTATAGTCCAACTCTCACATCCATACATGACCACTGGAAAAACCATTAGCCTTAACTAGATGGACCTTTGTTGACAAAGTAATGTCTCTGCTTCTTAATATGCTATTTACGCTGGTCATAGCTTTTCTTCCAAGAGAGAAGCATCTTTTCATTTCATGGCTGCAGCCGCCATCTGCAGTGATTTTGGAGCCCAAAAAGATAAAGTCTCTCACTATTTCCATTGTATCCCCATCTCTTTGCTATGAAATGATGGGACTGGATGCCATGATCTTAGTTTTCTGAATGTTAAGTTTTAAGCCAACTTTTTCACTCTCCTCTTTAACTTTCATTTAGTTCCTCTTCCCTCTCTGCCTCTGGGTGGTGTCATCTGCATATCTGAAGTCATTGATATTTCTCCTGGCAATCTTGATTCCAGCTTGTGCTTCATTCAGCCCAGCATTTCACATGATGTACTCTGCTTATAAGTTAAATAAGCCAGGTGACAATATACAGCCTTGACATACTCCTTTCCTGATTTGGAACTGGTCTGTTATTCCATGTCCAGTTCTAACTGTTGCTTCTTGACCTGCATACAGATTTCTCAGGAGTCAGGTAAGGTGGTCTGGTATTCCCAGCTCTTGAAGAATTTACCAGTTTATTGTGATCCACAAAGTCAAAGGCTTTGGCATAGTCAATAAAGCAGAAATAGATGTTTTTCTGTATCTCTTGCTTTTTTGATGATCCAGTATATGTTGGCAATTTGATTTCTGGTTCCTCTGCATTTTCTAAATCCAGCTTGACTATCTGGAAAGTTCACTGTTCACATACTGTTGAAGCCTGGCTTGGAGAATTTTGAGAATTATTTTGCTAGTGTGTGAAATGAGTGCTTTGTGCGGTAGTTTGAATATTCTTTGGCATTGTCTTTCTTTGGGATTGGAATAAAAACTGACCTTTTCCAGTCCTGTGGCCACTGCTGAGTTTTCCAAATTTGCTGATATGCTGAGTGCAGCACTTTCACAGCATCATATTTTAGGATTTGAAATAGCTCAACTGGAATTCCATCACCTCCACTAGCTTTGTTCATAGTGATGCTTCCTAAGGACTATTTGACTTCACACTCCAGTACATCTACCTCTAGGTGAGTAATCACACCATTGTGGTTATCTGGGTCATGAACATCTTTTTTGTATAGCTCTGTGTATTCTTGCCACCTCTTCTTATTATCCTCTGCTTCTGTTAGGTCCATATCATTTCTGTCCTTTATTAGGCCCATCTTTGCATGAAATGTTCCCTTGGTATCTCTAATTTTCTTGAACATATCTCTAGTCTTTCCCATTCTATGGTTTTCCTCTATTTCTTTACATTGATCACTGAGGAAGGCTTTCTTATCTCTCCTTGCTGTTCTTTGGAACTCTGCATTTAAATGGGTATATCTTTCCTTTTCTCCTTTGCTTTTAGCTTCTCTTCTTTTCTCAGCTATTTGTAAGGCCCCTTCAAACAACCATTTTGCCTTTTTGCATTTCTTTTTCTTGGGAATGGTCTTGATTCCTGTCTCCTGTACAGTGTCACAAACCTCTATCCATAGTTCTTCAGGCACTCTGTCTATCAGATCTAATCCTTTGAATCTATTTGTCACTGCCAGTGTATAATTGTAAGGGATTTATTTGTCCTTCTTCCCACTTAAATAGTAAACTTCTCAGTCACATATTTTTTATAAGCTCATTATATGAATGGCACTCAAAAGTATGTATTATTGAGGATGTTGATGAGATGATGGGAGTAGTTATGATAATGACAGAAATCAACCACTTCTTCAATTATCTACACTTTGCTGTAGGGTTGGATAGAACACTGACGCCTCCCCTAGAAAGTTCTTCTGTCTCCTTTTCCAACTCTTAAATTTATTCATAAAACTTATACTCAGAGATTGGCATGGTATTGACATTTAAAATACCTGGTATCAAATAAAAATATAAACATCTTTAAATTAATCCCTGGAAGACTTGCTGGCCCTAAAACATTAGTTTGAACTAACTTTTTGATATACAAGAAAATCGAGCAATCCTATCTCTTACAACATAACTTTTACTTTACTATCTTAGGAAATGTTATTCCAATTTTCAAAAATTATATAACCAAGAATTTATTTGGTGTCTTTTGTATGCCAAGCAGTGTGTAATGGAGAATAAAGAAACTCAATACATGGTTTCCGCTCAAAAGAAGCTGTCTTGGTAAGCAGGGCAAGAGCTCAATAAGAGAAGCAATAACGATGGCAGAAGGTGAGGTGTTGAATTTTTCAGGACTAAGAGCTCAAAGGAAGCTTGCAGTCCTCGGAGACAGAGAACCCAAAGCAACCTTACAAAGTCAGTCTTGCCTTGGCTGGGGATACAGCTTGGCTCAGACAATTCCTTTCACCTCTGGGTTTCTAGTTCTGAAAAGGAAAATGTCATTGATACACCAAAGCACACTCATGAGAAGTGCACACAGAAAAATCTTTAAAACATGTGCATTTATTGATGGTCAGCAAATGTTAAGTAAATTGGGACCAAACTTTTACCGACCAAATGATCATCTGTTGGTCATCTATTGATCATTGTTTGCCTACATCTGCTCGGGCTGCTGTAACAAATACCAAACACTGGGGGCGCTTAGACAACCTGCATTTCTCACATTTCTGGAGGCCAAAAAGTCCATCGAAGTGCTGGCAGATCCAGTGTCTGGTGGGATCCTATTCTTGCTTTGCAAATGGCCATCTTCTTACTGTATCCTCACTTGGTGGAGAGAGAAAGATCATCTCTCTTATATGTCTTCTTATAAGACACTAATCCCATTTATGAGGGCACCACCCTCATGATCTCATCACCTCCCAAAAGTACCACCTCTTAATATCATCACGTCAGAAGTCAGGGTTTCAACATAATGAATTTTAGAGAGACACATATTTTCAATCCATAGCAGTATTTATTTCCCTGGTGTTGTTACAATGCACACACTCTTTCAGAAACCAACTCTTGTCCACTCTTGGACTAAGAACATTGGCTGAGATGGACCCCATTCATTGTGGCTTCTGTGAGTGTGCCTGGCAGTATTCTCTCTAGGGTCTTCCAGGCCTTGGGCACAAGTTTGTCTGTTTAGAACCAAAACTTTCTTTTGGAAAATGCAGTGCCATACAGCAGGTATTTACATGCTCTCTTCATCTGCAGGTCAATTTATAATACAGTATTAAACTCCTGGTAAAGTATGAATAAAGGAAATGATAGTAAAAGTGAGATTAATTTAGTGATATCAAAATTATTATACTGATGACTTGGGAGGGTTTAAAGGGTCTCCCTGGTGGCTTAGATGGTGAAGAATCCACCTGCAATGCAGGAGACCTGGGTTTGATCCCTGGGTCAGGAAGATCCCCTGGAGGAGGAAAGGGCAACCCACTCCAGTATTCTTGACTGGAGAATTCCATGGACAGAGGAACCTGGCGTGCTGTAGTCCTTGGGGCTGCAAAGAGTCAGACACTTTGAAGAAGCATTTTCGAAATACTTTGAAAGTGCACTTTACAGACAGATTTGTAAAGATTTTAGGTCCAACAATGGTAAGTCACGGGGTTATTTCAGCTCATTTAGAAGCTGAAAACTTTCAGTAGATGTGATCGGTAACAACTGTATTCATATTCTACCTATTGAAATCTCTGGAAGCTCTCTATACAAATTAATGAAATATTCTGAAGAATGTGTCATCTCATTATATCTTATAACGCTGTTAAATATAATTAAAATCTGTCCAAGCTGTATTAAAAACTGCAGGTGTCAATATTTCAGTAAAATATTGTACAATTTTCTCAAATCCCAGGAATCCATCCCATCTAAATCGTCCTTGGCTATATGGTATATTTCCTATACGTAAGCAAATAGAAACGGTATCAACAATACTATGATGATGCCTATGTCAATATGTTATTAGAGGACACCAGCCATCATTCTACCCTTCAAGGCTTATTAAATTCAATCAATTAAAGGAAGCAGATGAAAAAATGTTTTCTTTTCAAAACTTAAATTATATATTTTACAATCAGGGCTAAAAAATTATATTGTGTATCTGAGTACTGTTGCTATGTAGAAAGCATTGCTATTTCTCGATAATAAAGAAAGAAGGCCAGTGTTATGTCCAGGTTTGGGAAAAAAAACAGATTCTGATCGCGATGTCAACTTAAAGTAGATAATCATAAGGAGGCACACATTTCTAGCACATGAATTGCTAGACTCCCCCCCGCCCCCCCCCCCCCCCCCCCCCCCCCACACACACACACACTGTGAAAGCCCTTGGGACTGGGGCCATTTTTAAAGGCTCTGGAGTGACCAGAACATTAGCTAATTTCAGAGAGTACGAAATGAAACACTATCTATGAATTCCAATAAGCACTGTCTCCGAAGATGACTTCTCAGAACTGCGGAACTCTTTATGGAGATTTTAGCTGGGACGATGGTGCTTGTAAGTAATCTCGCCCCAAAGCAGTTCATTTTCAAGAATACACTTACATCACTAATTGTTCTCACTCAGAAAGCTACTTAGAGCTCCCAGACCCTCCAGCCCCTCCCCTCTCCTCCCCTGCCTCCCAATGTCCATCTTGTCTTTTAATGAAAACGCTCGGAGGAGGCAGCGCTAAAAGGCAGCCCTGCCCGCCCATCTTCTGAAAGGGGATATGGAACTGCAGATGGGGCTCTCTCTTAGTGAGAAAGAAACAAGGTTGACTTAAGACTTTGCGGTGAATCTCTGCGGGTGTAGACAGAGCATCTTAAAATACAGTGACCACCCGTAATTCAATACAGATATCGTGACAGCAATCCTTCAGTTCTGAAGCAGAATTATGAACCATTTTTCTTTTCTTACTGATTTTTCTCTGATTCTTTTTTAAATTTATTTATTTAGTTTTGGCTGTACTGGGTCTTCATTGCTGCTCAGGCTTTTCTCTAGTTGCAGTGAGCAGGGGGCTATTCTCTAGTTGCGGTGGGAGGACTGCTCTTCGACGTGATGTCTCTTATTGTGGAGCACAGGCTCTAGGAAGTGTGGGCTGCAGTAGCTGTGGCACGTGGGCCAGGAGTTGCATTTCCCAGACTCTAGAGCACAGGCCGGGTAGTTATGGGGCATGGGCTTAGTTGCTTTGTGGCACGTGGGTTCTTCTCAGACCAGAGATCACACTGTGACTCCTGCACTGGCCAGTGGATTCTTTATCACTGAGCCACCCGAGGGCCCATGAACCACTATTTAAAAAAAAAAAAAAAAGTTCTACAGGGAAAAATTGAATTGTCTGAATAGACTCTCCAGGAAGAAAAAAACAAAACTTTAAACCAAATTAAAATGTCTTACCCCAAAGAAAGAACAAAGAACAGCCTCTAATATTGGAGAATTTTTATGCTCTTAGAGATCTCTAAAGTTAAAAATTCCCAAAGATGATTGATTTTGGCCACGTTAATTTTGATGAGAAAGTGAAGAAAAACTGCTTGGCGTGCCCAAGAAAATGTGTTTGGGGAGTAGGCTCCCTTCAAAGGCTGTCTTAAGTGCTTATTAATAATATTACAGACTTTAGATACTTTGAGCTTCTTTGTATTTAAAGGGGGAAATGGTAGATTGAGTGGAAACTAAAACTGAATTTTTTTTTAATTTTCTTACTGAGAAAAGTGGGGGGAAGTATCATGGAAAGACATCGAACTGGTGAAAACTGAGTGTTAATTCCTTGTTTTGAGTTGAATACCGATGTGTTACTCATCCTCTTGTGGTTCAGAGCTCAGTCTGGGAAATTAAACTGCTTTAAAGACGCTGTGTTCACCATGCAGGAAATACATACATTCTGGCAGTGAGCCTCCACAAAGAGATGTGTGAATGAACCGTACCCTGAAACGGAGGGCACCGGCCTGGAACACACTGATGTGAACACACACAGACATCCACACAGACACACAGACACACAGATACACACACACACACACACACAAATGAATTTAGATAATGCTATTAGCTATATCTTCCTTAGAAATGTCCACTCTCCATCAGCCAATCACAACCGCAAGAAAGATTGGTCAAGAATCCTCAGAAAAATGAATGTTTATTGATTAAAGCAGTCTATGTTCAGTTCTGAGACTCCAAGAGACAGTCCCTGTCCCCAGGCCTTACCAGTCAGCAGGGGAAAATGATGCGGAGCCTCAGGGACGTCTCCAAGGACACTCCTGCCCATCACTAACTGCAAGGCAAGTACCTTCTCTGGGAAATCGAAGGAGAAGGCAGTGCAAGTGGCTGGGTTAGGCAGCATTATTCTAAGGAGGTATTCTTAGTAAAACTTTTCATTTTGATGTAATCGCAAATTTACAGCAAAATGACAAAAACAGTGCAAAAGACTCCTGTGTGCCGTCCCTAGATTTCCCAACTCTCAATGTTTTATCATTTTTGTTCTATCATTTTCTATCTTGAGAATCACATAAATTGCAGATGAGATGCCTCTTTGTCAAATATTTCAGTGTGCATTTCCTAAGAAGAGAGATATTCTCTTACATAAGTTCGATGCAATTAGCCAAGTCAGGAAACGATCATTGATATGATGCTAGTATCTAATTTTGGAGAGGAATTTTTAACTGCCCCCTTTTGCACATTTTTGCCTGTTGCATGAGTTTCTGTGCCTTGAAAAGAGTGCAAGGAAGACTCATTCTCAGACAGGTCTTGAGGGGCTTCCCAAAAGGCAGAAAGCAGACTCTAAGGAGTCTCAAAAGAGATGGCATTCAACTTTCTGTTTCTTTCTCAAAGAAAGAACGATTCTCTTCAACTCATTCTTTAAGCAGACTCTATTTCTTAAAATTCCCTCTGACGGCAAAAGTTTAAGCTGCTGCCAGAGAAGTTGTCTAGCAGTTTTTTCCCGTCCCCCTGCCCCTCCCAGCCAGCTTCCTCCCCCTCCCTGTCTGCCCCCTGTCTGACACAGAAGCCACATCACACACCAGGAGAAGAAGCAGACTCATAGCCTGTCAACACATCCCTGGCTGCCTGACTCTCAGCAGGGGAGTTGCAGGGGGTCAAGAGCAGACAGGACACTTCCAACAGGGGAAAATCCACCACTGTTTGCAGCCGGGGAGGGCACACCGCCTTCCTCTTGGTGGCCAGGTGAGGGGAATTAGACCTGAGCCCCCGGTAAGAATAATAAGTGCCCTCCTGATTGACAAGCATCACCCCCCTCCTTAATTTGGGTTTTGCCACTGGAAGGCTCAAAATACCTGGCAACATAGATCTTCAGCTGTTAATCTGGGATTTTCATTTTCAAAGGACTTTTAAGCCTTTATATGCAGATGTTGAAATCATTTCAACATGCTTTCCCCTAACAGAGCAGAGTTCAGTGTTATTAAAAAAAAAAAAAAAACAACACATCACTTCCAGCAGGTTTTTCATGCTTAGGAACAGACACATTTTGGAACTTGGCTCCAGGGGATGGCCTGTTTAACCAAGTACAATCATGTGATTTTTCTATGACACTTCTGGTTCTTCCAGAAATATGAACAGATGAACAATATAATGACCAATTCCTGGAACATGTGCTTTTCCAGAACTTTCCCACTGCCTAATAAAGTTTACTTCCATTAACAAAAGGCATAACATTTAGCATTTTCCGGCTTTAAAAAAAGAGAGAGAGAGAGAAAACAGAGTAAAGAATCCACAAAATGGAGGAAGCAAGAGACATTAAGACATTTTAATGATGGTTTTGCTCATGTTTAGTTGAAAATGAGAACTGACGGCTAGCTACTTCACTGAAGCCTGTGCTGCAGACCAACAGACCCACAACTGTTAAAATGCGAGATCGTGGGCCCCACCCCAGACTTGCTGCCCAACCAGAATTTGGATTTCAGCATGGTGCCTGAGTGATGTACAGGTGTCACAGTTTAAAAAGCAGCACAATACACAGGGGTGCCACCCCCAACAAGGATGGATAGTAGGTTAAAAAAACAATTCTTGCAGAGGGATCAAATCACAAACTGGGTTAGGAGAAGAGGCAGGAGCAGGCGCTCTCCGAAGGGCTCAACAGCTAATATCTCACTTGCTTTTTCCAAAGTAGAGTGGCTAAAATTAGCAAATAAAAATTCAGGACACATTTAAATTTTAGACCAATATTACATAATTATTGTGTGTCTTGTATTTGGACATGCTTATAATAACAAACAGTTTATTTAACTGAACTCCAAATTTTACTGAACATCCTATACTTTGTCTGGCAACCCTATTGCAGAGTCTTTTGATTTTTTAAAAAAAGCATATATATTTCTATATGGCTTATTTGTAAACCGGGTGAATTGTGCTAAAGCTCCATAAGGAGATGGATTTGTCAATAAAAGTGAAAGTTGCTCAGTCATGTCCGACTCTTTGCAACCCCATGGAATAGTCCATGGAATTCTCCAGGCCAGAATACTGGAGTGGGTAGCCTTTCCCTTCTCCAGGGGATCTTCCCAACCCAGGGATTGAACCCAGGTCTCCTGCATTGCAGGCAGATTCTTTACCAGTTGAGCCACCGAATCCTGGCAATTTCCAAAAATCCTTCAAAGTATTTTTATTTACCTAAATACGATCAAAAATTTTGAAAGAAATAACATCTAAAATCATAATGACCTAAATAATAGCTTTTTTCCAAGAATATGGAAATTGCTGATTCTAACATTGTTGCTTTTGAACTAATTATTCTCATTGGAACCAAAGAGGATAGACTAATCCAATCTTCTTGTCAAAGTCTGGCATCCTCACTCCCTCATTCTGGTTTAAAGACGGCCACCAAGTCGGCCTCAAGAGTTGACATCTCTTCTTAGTCTGGCATAGTTTATAGTTTGTTTGCCGGTTCAGAACTGCAGGTTCTAATCCTGGAAACGAGCACGGTTGGAGGTTCTCTGGCCTGCACACTGTACAGGAGGTGAACCAGCATTTATGCCTGTCTGACTCACTCCTAACTGCTTATCAGAAACAAGGTCCACACAGAATTGCCTCAAGTAATTCCTTCTGCTGTTTTTCCACAGTTAATTCTTCACATCAGCTGGAAATAAAAAGAAGAAACATCTTAACCCAAGTAGAGCCAAGGGTGATTCTCCGTTGCCTCCATTTTTTGAAAAATAATTTTTAAAGGCAAAAGATTCCTTCCGAATGAAGATATCCCTAGTAGACTTTAATGAATCTCACTAATAAAACAATAAACTTTCCCCTCTTAGTGATGTGTATTTCGTTCTTTCTCTCCTTGTCTTTCTCTTTTCCTTCCTTTCTTCCTGTGTTCCTTCCTTTTCTTGCTTCCATGCTTTCTCTTTATCTTTCTATTTTTTAAACCTTCTCTCCTTCCTTGCTTTCTCTGTATCTAAAATTCATCCATTTCTCCCACATGCCAGAGCTCATCTATTTGATCTCACTGGAACCCAGGCTGTTCGGTGCTAGTTTGGAAGAATCCTACTTCCTGTGACATGAAGCCTGCTTACAACCAGAGGAAACATTTGTAAATTTGCTGGGGCCAGAGGGAGGCACCTCTCAGCTACAATGGTAACCCACCCACCCTCTCACACCCAGGATCCCATGCCCGGTTCTACTCTCACTCCAGGTTTCCCTAAGCAGAAGTCGAATGGTTTGTAAAATGTATTCAATCTGACATTCTCATAACCTAACAGTTTTGGTTAGATTCTTCCTAGACAAGAAGACGATTCTTCAGTTTGTTTGTTTTGTGTGCTGAACACAAAGCAATTAACTCCGTGTTTGTATTTACGGTCATCTAGGCATTCCATTTCCAAAACATAATACCTTATTTTAATGTATTCACCAAACACTTAGATGGCACTCACTGTGTTCCAGGCACAGGCGAATGACTGACTGTGGATTCATTTAATAGCATAATAACCCCATCAGGCGGATACTATTATTATTCCATTTTACTGATGAAGAAACTGGGGTCTAGAGGGACAAAGCAGCGTGCCCAAGGCCATCAATCCAGCAAATGACGGACACGGATTGAACCCTATTTTCACGAAGCTCTGCTCCCTTTCCCCACGTGACAACAGACAAACTCATTTCAAGCCACCATCAGGTTTTCAGGATCCTTCTATTTTTAACCATTCTAAATTCTCTCAGATAACCCTGTACCCTATAGCATACCATTACAGCTTCTGATGAGACTTTTGCACAAAACATTTTATAGTTCATATCATCGTGTGAACATATCTGTAACAAGGCAACCTCTTTCCCCCATCACCAAAAATGAACAATAGGAGACTATAACACCCAAATAGCCATCTTCCAATATCCTAAAGTGCTTTAATTGTTAAGAACAGTACAAGTAAGACACACTAAATTAATAAAGTGTAGAAGAGTCTGAATGACCTCCGAGAGCTGGTGATGGATAGGGAGGCCTGGCGTGCTGCAGTTCATGGGGTCGCAAAGAGTCGGAAACGACTGAGCGACTGATCTGATCTGAGAAACTATTATATAGTTCAAAAATGAGCTTTTACCTTTTAGGGACAGAGGAAAACAAACAAACAAAATCTCTAACGATTTCTCTCAAATGGGAAACACAGATTATAAATGACCAGGGCCAATGACGGGAGTAAAATGCACATAACATTCGTAGAAAAGGAAAGAATTCAAGCATGTGTTCAAAGAGCAATAAAATAAAATTGAGAAAAAAATGTAAAAGAAGAGAAAACCACAAAAATGTCTTTCTTTCGATGTTTATTTTTGTGTTAAGTGACACGATGATAATACCATCAACGGATTGTGATTTGCAGAACATAACAGAGTATTTTAAAGCAGAAAAAGAAAACCTTGAAAGACCCAGCTTTTAGTTCCCATGCAATGTTCTAAAATCACTGGAACAAGTGGACTGCTGGTTTTCTGTCTATTGCAACAACAGAAATAAAACCTGGCAGGGAACAAAATGGTTCCCCACTTCCAGCATCTACTCATCTTTTTCTCCCCACAGCTGTCATTGAGATCAAGTTTAAGAAGACACCCTTTTAAGTCTCCTGGAAGTCTCTGAAAAATAAAAAGAGGCAGAAAAGGATGATTATGGAGGATTGTGGGTGGGAAAATCATGTACCCAATTTGTTCCTGAAGTTTTGAGAGAAAGCAAGATGGTTATAATAACATATTTTGGCTGATTCATCTAAAAAGAGCGTGCCCAGCATCAAGTGCTGAGAGGCTGAGCTGGTAGTGACAGCCGAGTTAGCATTCTTGAAGCCAGATGTTCTGGGTCAGTGTCAGCTCTGAGCTCACTGATGCACTGTGTGCTCTTAGGATGATGGTTTAGAAGGTTGTTTTTTTGTTTTTGTGTGTTTTGCAGAGTGGCAGAAAAGGGAGAAAGTTGCAGGGAATAGTGTGGAAAACTCCAGACTGTCTTAACAGTTTGGTCAATTGCATCATCAAAAGAATTGAGTTTTTCAGAGAAAAGAGATTTTTCCTACATTACTGAGCAAACCTTGTCTGTTTCTGATCTCCAGATGAGTGGCACAAGGTTACAAAAAGCTCCAAGTTAATTTCATCTATGCTAAGATTTAATAAGAATGGTTTTATTTTAGACCACTATCAGCCGTGGAACGCTTTCTTCTCAATGCAGCTATGTGATACCTAAAAAGACATCCACAAATTAGGACCTCATCAGTCAATCCTAAAGGAAATCAACCCTGAACATTCACTGGAAGGACTGATGCTTAAGGTGAAGCTCCAATACTTTGGCCACCTGATGCAAAGAGCTGGAAAAGACCCTAACGCTGGGAAAGATTGAGAGAAGGAGAATAAGACGGTGGCAGAGGATAAGACTATTAAATTGCATCACCAACTCAATGGGCAATAATTTGAGCAAACTGTGAAAACAGGAGACGGAGGAGCCTGGCAAGCTGCAGTCCATGGTGTTGCAAAGAGTCAGACACGACTTAGTGACTGAACAACAATGACAACATAGGAATAAAAGCTAGACAACCACTCACAACAGCTGCCTTCCCAGAAGCCAGAGATGCAGTGTAGAATTTCCACAGCTCTGACATGGCCTGAGCTGCAGCCCCAGGGATAGTTGCCGTCGGTAGACTGACGCAATGGGTAGGTCTCCCAGCCCCAAGCCTACTGCTTCCTCTAGTTCTCTGTAATTTCCATAATAGAAGACAACAGCTTTTCGTTTCACAATTATTGGTAGCAATCACAAAATTAACACCCATGAGAAAGGTTACAATACTACCAGCAATCCCACACTGGTTTCAGAGATCCATTATTTCATTAGAAGTTGCAAAGTGGTGGTATGCTAACTCCTAATTGTTTCTTCATTTATTAACTGGAATTCTTCTAAGGAAAGAAGAACTTGGCCTCCTCAGCTATTTCATTATTTCGAGGTACAGCCCTGTATGGAAAGGGAAGTTAAATACTTGAATGAGTTCCTTTATTTGTTAGTTTTCTAAATAATGAGTTGGTTCCCTAGTATCCTACAAAGGGAGCACATACACTTTTTAAATATTGTTATGAATGCAAGGGTTTTAACAGATCCTTGTGTTTCAATACTTTGCAATACTGTTATTTTTCTATCCATCTTTGGACATGGTTGTTTTATCTTTGGGTAGTAGGAGCCTTTGACTGTTGGCTTCTGTATATTTTGAATCTTTCTTCCCAGCCCAGTGGTCTTTAGCAGCTTCCTTGCTTCCGGGTATGGCAAGATGTCACAGACTCATCTTGAACATTTCCCACCTCAACCTGGATGCAACCAGTATTTCCAAGGCACCCTGGTTCCTCTCAGTGAGAAAGGTATTTGGAGACTACAGTATGGATACTAAGAGCTCTTTGCTTCTGTATCAGCTATTGGTTCTAAACCCTTCAGTGGGCACAATCAGGAAATAATTTTAGGAGAAATAGTTCAGAATTCATACCAATATTTCCAACTCAAGTTTTGTGTTATAGGTTTTTATGTAATTTTCCTGGATTTTTCTATCTGTCTTTTTCTCTTATGTTAACAAAATCTTCCTGCAATGCAAGAAATGGAGGAGACTCAAGGATTCGATCCCTAGGTAGGGAAGATCCTCTGGAGTAGGAAATGGTGACTCTTTTCAGTATTCCTGCCTGGAAAAATCCCATGGATAGAGGAACCTGGCAGGCTAAGTCCATGGGGTTGCAAAGAGTCAGACAAGATTGAGCAACTGAACACTGAGCACTCATGTAAAAAAAAAAAAAAAAACTTGGTTTTTTATGGCATTAGTATAATATTATGTGTTTTGTCCTAATTTAGGGCTTCTCTTGTGGCTCAGCTGGTAAAGAATCCACCCGCAATGCAGGAGACCTCAGTTCGATCCCCGGGATGGGGCGATCCCCTAGAGGAGGGAAAGGCTACCCACTCCAATATTCTGGCCTGGAGAATTCCATGGACTCTCCAGGGGGTCCATGGGGTCACAAAGAGTCAGACACAACTGAGTGACTTTCACTTTCAACTTCCACGTGAAAGTTTCAGAAAAAAGTTCAGAATAACTCTATCAAAATATTACTAACAATACAGTAATTTAATTAATGAAAGGAATTTAAGATGTCTTTGTAGTTCTTTTGCTTTAGGATATATCCTACTGCAGATATGCAGCCAAATAAATGAAGGTTAAAATTAGTTGATATAATTCCTTTCTATAGGGTTAATACCCAGGTTGGTGTACTTAGTTTTGCTTTTGAATTCAGGGATTGCTTTCTTTACATTTTGTTTTATGATTTTGTAAAATATGTTTGTGTTTTGAAATGTACTAAACAAGGAACATTAAGAAAAATCTGCTTCTGAAGCTGTTGTTTCCAGTCTGTTTCCCCTTCTCCTGTAATTAACCATTTTAAAAAATTATTGTTTCTTGTCCTATGGTTTTTTATGTGTGAACTAGTAAATCCTCTTTTATCTTAGAGAAAAGGTAGCATATCATATATTCTGATCTTCACCTTGCTTTTTGACTGAGCACTATTTCCTAGAGATCACTCCACAGGAATGTATAAATTCGGCTTTTCTTTCTGTTGTTGTTGTTTAATGGCTAAGTTCTGTCCGACTCTTTTGTGACCTCATCAACTGTAGCCTGCCAGACTCCTCTGTCCATGATATTCCCCAGGCAAGAATACTGGGAAAGAATACCATTTCCTTCTCCAGGGCTTATCTCTGTTAGCAGCTATATAATACTTTACTGTATGGCAATTGCGTTGTTTATTCAACTTGTGCCCTCCTGATGAACATTTAAGTTATTGCCAGTCTTTTACTGTGATTCACGTCACATGAATAGACTTTTGTGCTCTTTTTTTTTTTTCTTTTTACTTTACTAGCTTCTCACTGGGACAGATTCCTAGAGGATGGGTTGTTTGTTAAAAGATAGAGACAGATAATATTGCTAAGTTCCCCCCACAGGGGCCAAGCCATTAGCATTTCCACCAACAGTGCATAAGAAGATCTGTTTCTTCACATCCTGTACAACATAGAGTATTTCAAACTTCAAAAACAATTGGAATATCTACCAAGAAAGAGTTTTATCAGTACTTGAGGGTCGCCTCAGTGAAAATCTGTAAGACATTTGATTGATATGTCTCAGGCATTTAGATCTACATTTGTCTTGAAAAAAAAATAGAGAAGCAAAAGAAATGGAAAGACAACTTGACAGAGGAGAATCTCTTTCATTTATTGAACAACAGAACTGATGATGGAAGTAGCTATGCCTGACCCTCATTCTCTTGTAACTCAACTCTTCAAAGTCAAGCGCCATGCCCATTTTAAGATAAAGAAACTAACACAGGGAAGAAGTGGTGTCTTGCTCAAGACAGGGCCATCCAGCTACTTGGTCTCAAAAGAAGGTTCTTTTTCCACTTCCTCTAAGGCCTAGGGCAAACTCCAGGAGATAGTGAAGGACAGGGAGGCCTGGAGCGCTGCAGTCCATGGGGTGGCAAAGAGCTGGACCTGACTTAGCAACTGAGGAACATCAATGAAGCCCAGTGGAAGAGTGGGAAAGCGGAGACTCCGGCTTGAAGAATCAGAGAGATGTATTCCTAGCTCAGTCCTGTTGTTGAGCCAGGCATGCAGTCTACATGTACCTCTTGACTCTGGGTTTCAGTTCACTCAGTCACAAAATCAAGAGATTAGGAAAGAGGTTGCCAGCTGCCTTCCCAAGCCCTGATCTACATTCATGAGGTTCAGGGAACTCTGCAACTGGAGCTGGCAGACATGGATGGGAAAAGCTGGGGAAACCCCACTTCCCGCTTCCATCAGCCCAAACCCAGATCAGAAGAGCCCAAGACACTCCCATTCTGGGTGTTGCCTCCAAAGGCATTCCTGTTGATGGGACTTGGTACCAAGATTAGGAAGAGGGAGGAGTCTTTGATATTTGCCAATTCCTGTCACATACGAGGTATTTTGTAGGTGTTTTTTATTTACCATGGCAATTTATCCTCACTGCACATTGGCTCTTCAGAGAAGAAACAGAGAGATGAAGTCATTTATCCCAAATGGTATAGCCAGAAGCAGAGCAGGGATTATAGTCCTGTTACTTCTCTGTATCTATGGGCTCTACCTTGCAGCAGAAAATAACATTATGCATTTCACAGAAGACACAGAATGTACATTGAAGGTTATTAACTAAATTCTGCCCCAAACTGGAACCTCTGGGTATGATAGAGAATCTTCCAGTTTTCTTTGAATTCTCTACCAGGAAATCTGTCACAGGACTGCCCTTCAAGGAAATCAGAAAGCCTCAACAACAGTCCCATCCATCTAGTCACCAAAGATGGAAGAAGTTCATTTGTCACAAAGCAGAAGAGGTGTGCCAAGGGGAAATTGACACAATTGATCAATAACAATGCAGTGAGCACTGTATTAAGTGATTGACACACTACCTAATTTAAGATGCTCTGCCTGTGTGCTCATTCGCCAAGTTGAGTCTGACTCTTTGTGACCCCATGGAATACAGCCCACTAGGCTCCTCTGTCCATGGGATTTCCCAGGCAAGAATACTGGAGTGGGTTGCCATTTCCTTCTCCAGGGGATCTTCCTGAACAGGGATAGAACCCGCGTCTCCTGCCTCTCCTGCATTGACAGGCTGATTCTTCACCACGGAGCCACCTGGGGAGATAAGATTCCTCTTCCCATTTACAGATGAAACAACGGAGACTCAGCGATGTAGAATAAGTTTCCCCCAATCCTCGTTAGTTGTGGTAGGGCCACGATTCTATCGAGCTTCTTTGGTATTCCAAAGCCCACTCTAGTTGCTCCAGTTGTAAGTCAATGTTACACACTAAGGGAATCCTTGAGTGTCCCTGTACAGAGGGCAGGACCAAAGGAACTGCTGAGTGGCTCTTCACCGGGTGTGATGTCTCAGACACATCACTTAATGACTTTGGAATTCAGTTTATTCCTCTACAAAACAAGGGCGTTGAAGTAGCTGCTTTCTAAAACCATTCAGTGCCTTCGCATTGCTCTGAGGGCAAGTCCACCGCATCCTACTTGCCTTGCCTCTGCCTTCCTGACATGTCACTCCCGCCCATCACACTCTAGCTCTCAGGGACCTCCCTCCCTAGGTACCTCCAGAAGATGACGTCATCCCCCCTGAGCGTCCCAGGGCACACGCTCCTGGGCCTGGAGTTCCGTCCTTCTCTCAGAGCCATCTCACTGCCTGGATAAATCCTGTCTGTCCCCAGGCATCAGTCTCTCCATCTCTTCCTCGGAGAATTCTGCCCTGACCATGAGACTGAGAAAGATGATTCTCCTCTTCACCCTGCTCAAGTCCTAGCCTCCTGTTCTCAAGACCACCAGCCAGCCCAGCCCACCTGCTTTCAAAACTCTATTCTCATCAGGGACGATCTAGTCAATGGAAACTGTCAGCTTTTAGGAGAAGTGCACCCTTGTACTCCTCCACTGCCACCCAATGTGCCAATATGTAAAAATACTATGGATCAAATACTGGAATCTAGCAAAATGTCCATCCAAAGGCAATTTTTTAAATCAATGATTTGGTCTTTGAAAAGAACAAAGCAGGTCTGAATGTGCTGATGTGGAAAGACATCTATGAAATAGGGTTGTGTTTTAAAATACATGTTGTGGAAGAATATGTGTGATGTGATCCTATGTTTTTTAAAATGAAAAATATTTATGTATCTATATGGACAGAAAACACTCCTAGAATGGAAGTGGGACTAGGCAGTGAGGATTTTTTTTAAGTACACCTTCTTATACTGTTTGTTTTTTTTTTTTTTAACTATGAGTATAAATTTTATCATTAAGTTTTAAATAAAAGGGAAAATCACTCAAGAGTAGCAAGAATCTCCCAAGTACTGGAGAGGGTACACATGCTAGTTTCCTGCATGGCAGGCCTAGATGCCTTTCCTAAAGTGTCCACCCAAAAGGTCCCTTATGTCCTAGACATCTCTTCATCTTTCCCCCCACTTCCTGTATGACTTGTCAACCCTCAAGAATCCAGTTCTTACTTTCAATTACAGTGCAAACATTTTCCATTCAACTTAAATAAATACAGCAAGAAGTTACAGATCGCCTCCTGTGCAAAGCCTCAGACTAAGCATGTTGGGGAGGAAAAGTGATGATGACAATGACCTTGACTTCCATCCATCCATCCATCCATTCATTCATTCAGTGTATACAACAGGTCTTGGGTGAGCAACGCATATAAGACAGACATGCCCTGTACTGTCTCACATTTTCCAAGCCAGTGGTTTTAGCCATCCTCCCTAGCCCCCACTCCAGAGTGAAGAAGGTCACTCTAGGGCTAACCTAAGGGATGGCAGCCAGGATACCATGGTGGCTAGGAGGTATTTGAGGAACTTCTTCTTCTTCCGGGCACTCTCCCAACCCCTCAGAGTGGAGAATAGCCTTCTCCTGGCTCCTCTGATGTGAATCCTGGTTCCCCGCTGCAATTCCAGAAAGTTCTCCACAAATGGGGAAACCATCCAGACTAGCAGGTGAAATGAAAATTATCATAGTGTTGTCAACAATAATAACAAGGAAAAATAATAACCACCTTTTAGTGAGGATATTTTATGTGCTATACATTTTAACTGATTATTCTCACCTTAGGTATCATCACCCCATTTTCCAGATCAAAAAATAAAGCCTCTGAAACACTAGCTTGAGGTCTTGCAAGTGGTAAATGGGGGTTTCAATCCAGGTGACTGACGTCAGTGGCTGCTTCCCATCTTGTGGAGACAGCGACAGCATCGAAGCTGTTCACACAAAAGGCAAACATCTCTGACCCCACCTACTGTGTGTCCCCGTCAGCACACAAGCAGAACAAGACCGTAAGGACAGAGGTGTTAGCACAGACATCCAAGGTGAGTAGATGGAATTACAGTGTGATTCTATGTCTCTTATTATTTGAAACAAAACCATAACTTAGAGAAAAATAAGCTTTGCCAATAAGAGATACCTTTAGCTTTCCAAACCAGGAATTACCCGCTTCTATAACAGACTGCTTAGTTTAATGAGGCACACACATCCGTGAGGCTGGTTAAGCAGTGGGTAGCGAGGTAGTGAGGCTTGATTTAATTTCTCCATGATTCAGACTTGTCCAGACATGTGTCCTCAAACTGTATTTGAGGGCAGTGAGGTAAATAGTCCCCAGACCAGAAGATGTTCCCTCGGTCACCTCCCACTCGCCCTGTCTGCTGACCTCCGAAGGAAATTCAGCCCTGCAGTTAACATCTGTGGTCCCAGCAGCTGGGCTGGAGTAAAAGGTACTTAACCGCCCAGCTCGTTTTGCAAGGTTAGAAAGAATCAATAGGAGATGTGTTTAATGCGGTATCATATCAGGCCTCATCGCACTTTTAAAACTGAAATATCCACAGTGGTGTATATCACCCTAGTCTCACAGTAGAGAATGGGCTTAGTGTGGTCTAAGATAGATATCACGGCTTTATTACATACATGAAAAAAAAAAAAAAAACTCGGGAGAGTCCCCTGGAATTTCACTCTTGGATATTTTTCTCTCTCTGATACCCCCTCCTCTTTCTCTCCCTTTCAAATGTTCATCCTTTCTCTCTCCTCCCCTCCCTTCCTCTCCTTCTCTCCCTTCTTCTTTCTTTGTTCCTTCTTTCATCCTTCCCTTTAATTTCAGCTGTCTGATTATCTCCCGTGGAAGATCGCCAGGGCCTCAGCAAACCACCAAACAAGCTGGGTGATTTCCCCTCCAGTTCCCGTGGGCACACATGTCGACTGCGAAATCCAGACTCGGAAACTCTCTCAAGGTGGGCGGCGCTGGTTGGAACCCATCCGCTTAGCAAAGCAGACATTTCCATAAGCTTCAATGCAGTTATTTTGAAAGAGAAACCTGTCTAGACAGAACATAATTAAACATAGCATCTTGCTCTTTTGTTAAGCAGACCACAGGTAAAATTCTTTGTTGAGTCTAATACATAATATAGAATACCATTGGAAAATCAGAGATTGGAAGGTCAAAGTTATAACGTGGTTTTGTGGGGCGGTGGTGGTACTGGTTAATTTCGTAATGAAGCCTGTAGGGGAAACCATCGTCTATCACAGAATGGAGTGTCAATAAAGATGAAAGAAACCAAATCTCAGTTAAAGGCTCTATCAGCATTTGCACAAGCAGCCTTAAGGACATTCACCTCTGTAAGAAGTTGCCTGTAGAATTCTTAGTATTTTGGTTTAGAAGTAATTCTACAACATCATCTGGCCTTCTCTCCCACAGAGTGACTGCTGACACAGAGCCTGAATCGTCTAGCTTGGAAACTTACTGATTATTGCCATTGTTGAAATTTTCAAACCAAGTGGTTGAACTGGGAATGAAACAACTGTATTGGTTTGCTGAAGGCTGCTGTAACAAGTACTGCTCAGCGGGGAGCTCAAATAACAGAAATGTACTGTCTCGAAGTTCTGGAGGCCAGAAATCTGAGGTCAAGGCATCATCTGAGGGCTAGGAAGGAGAATCTCTCCCAGTTTCTGGCAGTTTGGAGCTTTCCTTGCCTCGCAGATGACAAGCCTCCTGTCTCTTCACATTGTATTCTCTCTGGGTTTTCTATGTGTCCAAATGTCTATCTTTTTTAAAAAGTTCACTAGTATCGAAGCAGGGGCTGCCCTAATGACCTCATCCTAACTTGATCATGTGCCAAGTAAGGTCTAGTAAGTCCTAGAAAGCAAGGACCAGGACTTCCGTGTCTTCTGTAGGGGAGGGGAGAGGACAGTGCAGCCTGTAACAGTAGCCACGTGTTTGCACACCCACGTGTTCACCACCTGTTATCCTACTTTGAGCTGAAAATGCTGCGTGCCTTCTTGGATATTCTCACTGCTGCTGCTGCTGCTGCTGCTAAGTCGCTTCGGTCGTGTCTGACTCTGTGCGACCCCATAGACGGCAGCCCACCAGGCTCCCCCGTCCCTGGGATTCTCCAGGCAAGAACACTGGAGTGGGTTGCCATTTCCTTCTCCAATGCATGAAAGTGAAAAGTGAAAGAGAAGTCGCTCAGTCGTGTCTGACTATGAGTCACCCCATAGACGGCAGCCTCCCAGGCTCCTCCATCCATGGGATTTTCCAGGCAAGAGTACTGGAGTGGGGTGCCATTGCCTTCTCCGGATATTCTCACTAAGTTCTATTTAATAGTGCCTTAACTACCCTGGAACTGGGGAGCTTACGTGCCAAAAAGGAATACAATTCCTTCCTTTGACCACCTGGAGAATGAACCTTCTCCAGGGCACAGGACAAAGGTGAGACCCAGTCCACATGGAAAAAAAGGAGATCCCAGCCCATTCAAAACAGATGTGTCCCATCGTGGAACAAGGGTGTGGGTTGTGGCCTAGCCAGTGTCCTTCCTTTGGAAATGTACCAAAAGCTGGGGGTGAAACATGACCCGCCTGAACTCTTGCAGTAAAGCGGTGCTTTGTCTTTTACATAAGTGGTAGAGTAGCTCACTACACCATGAAAGGGATAATCTAGCAGTCAAATTGAATCTACTGTAATTTATGACAACATTATGTAAAATCCAACATGACATATCCTGGCACTGGTAATCCTACTAATACCAACGTCAGTGAAGGCTTCTTTCTCTAATTTTCATCCACAGGTTTGTAACATTAAATATGCAAAAAAATTGTATTTTTTTATTGTCTTGAACCTAAGGTCCTCATTATTTAAATATAAATCCCAGTGTCCATGTCAAAAATGTAGTGAACATATAAATGTAAAAATGTCAAATAAAAGGGGAAAATCCTATGACCATGGTACCAAAAAGTAACAGTACGTTTCCCTTCATCATTCTGCCATCCTGACCACCACTTGGAAAATTGTGCTTCTAAAATAATTCATGGCAGTTCTATTTTCAGTTTTTTAAGGTATCTCCACACTGTTCTCCATAGTGGCTGTACTAGTTTGCATTCCCACCAACAGTGCAAGAGGGTTCCTTTTTCTCCACACCCTCTCCAGCATTTATTGCTTGTAGACTTTTGGATCGCAGCCATTCTGACTGGCATGGTTTTGATTTGCATTTATCTGATAATGAGTGATGTTGAGCATCTTTTCATGTGTTTGTTAGCCATCTGTATGTCTTCTTTGGAGAAATGTCTGTTTAGTTCTGCCATATGACCCAGCAATCCCACTGCTAGGCATACACACTGAGGAAACCAGAATTGAAAGAGATACAAGTACCCCAATGTTCATCACAGCACTGTTTATAATAGCCAGGACATGGAAGCAACCTAGATGTCCATCAGCAGATAAATGGATAAGAAAGCCGTGGAGTATTACTCACAATGGAGTAATACTCACAATGGAGTATTACTCAGCCATTAAAAAGAATATATTTGAATCACTTCTAATGAGGTGGATGAAACTGGAGCCTATTATACAGAGTGAAGTAAGCCAGAAAGAAAAACACCAATACAGTATACTAATGCATATATATGGAATTTAGAAAGATGGTAATGATAACCCTGTATGCGAGATAGCAAAAGAGACACAGATGTACAGAACAGTCTTTTGGACTCTGTGGGAGAGGGAGAGGGTGGGATGATTTGGGAGAATGGCATTGAAACATGTATAATATCATATGTGAAATGAATCACCAGTCCAGGTTCAATGCATGATACAGGGTGCTTGGGGCTGGTGTACTGGGATGACCCAGAGGGATGGGATGGGGAGGGAGGTAGGAGGGGGGTTCAGGATGGGGAACACATGTACACCCATGGTGGATTCATATTGATGTATGACAAAACCAATACAATATTGTAAAGTAATTAGCCTCCAATTAAAATCAATAAATTTATATTAAAAAATAAAATAATTCATGTTGATGTGTGGCAGAAACCAGCACAACACTGTAAAGCAACTATCCTTCAATAAAAAAAAAAATAAAAATGTATAAAGCCACGAAAGGTTGGAGCTTCCTTGGTTTGATTAACCTAATTAAGGAGGCTATAAAGTCCTAATTAAGAAGGCCTAATTAAGGCCAGTGCTGATGACACTCAATCTTATTACTTTATTTTAAAATGAGGAATGCATATAAATGTTCCCTATTTAATAACTGGATGAACCCACCAGAGTGTCTTAGAGCTGAGAGACAAGAACTTTTTACAAAAGAAAATTCTAAACTAAAGCATGAGTGGAGAGTTGCAAGAAGGGAACTATATGCCTGTACAAGGCCTCTCTTGCCTTTCCCGTGAATTCCTTTTTTAATAAAGGACAGAGAATTTAACATTTAATTTAAGATTATTTGTCAGTAGAGAACTTAACAGCCTTTGAAATTACAAAGGAGATTCTGACTCGGCCTATAACATCCACTCTAGTTGCCTGCGGTGGGCACTCTGAGGATGTGAGTATAAGTGATTATTATCCATCTCCTATCATGCTATGCTATGCTATGCTAAGTCACTTCAGTCGTGTCCGACTCTGTGCGACCCCATAGACGGCAGCCCACCAGGCTCCCCCATCCCTGGGATTCTCCAGGCAAGAATACTGGAGTGGGTTGCCATTTCCTTCTCCAATGCATGAAAGTGAAAAGTGAAAGTGAAGTCGCTCAGTCGTGTCCGACTCTTAGCGATCCCATGGACTGCAGCCTACCAGGCTCCTCCATCCATAGGATTTTCCAGGCAAGAGTACTGGAGTGGGGTGCCATCATAGACACATAAAAAAGTACCAAATCCCAATGAAACACTTGCACACAATTCATTCTCTGTAGTATGGCCATTGTGAAAACCTTGGTAAAATTCTAAATTTTGTTCAAGCTCAAATAATCCACGTATATCAGTATGCATATAGCAGGGACTTGGTGTCACATTGATGAAAAATATCAGCAGGGACATCTGTCTTTCTGTCTCCAGTCCCACCCCACCCTAAATTGTCCTTTAACTTAGACTCACCCTATAATTCAGGGCCTTCCTTCTCTGAGGATTCATCCTGGTTTGCTCTCAAACATGCTCATATCTACTGTTGATTTCTGTCCTAGGAACCTAGTCATCCATGCCGTCCACCCTGAATTGCTTGTACTCACTGAGGACAGCAAAGAAGAGGAATCGAACAAGCTGATGTCTGGCCCTAAAGGCTGCAGTGTGAAACAGGCTCCGCCATAAGCTCATTATAAGATTTGTATAAACACCTGCCTCTCAAGTCTTAGTCTCCTCATCTGTAAGACAGAAAAATTATGACCATCATCACAGTATGGTTGTGAGAATTCAAGGATCTAGTGAGCCTGGCACATGTCAAATGCTTGGGAAATGTTAGTTATTATCACCATCACTAGTACTAATTGCTATCAATAGTTTATCATTTAGATGTCCACTATCCATTGTTCCTTTACAATCATATCACAAATGTATCTCTTTGTCTGCCACGAATGAGGCATTAGAGTTCATTTAGTTTACCATTCTCATCACTCATGTGTCTCATCAGTCTAACCTCTTCTGTCTCTTGTTTCCACTTTTAAGGCCCCTTCTGATTACACTGGACCCTCCAGGATAACCCAGGATACTCTTCCCATCAAGTTCAGCTGATCAGAACCTTGAATTCCACCTGCAGCTTTCATCCTCCATTGCCACATAAGGTAACACACTCACAGGTTCTGGGGATAGGATGTGGACATCTCTGGGGAGCCATTACTCTTCCTGCCACAAACGTACAGGAACTGTAAGTATTTCTACAACTTTTCTGCCAAAAAGCTTTTATTTTTTTACTCAAAATAGAGAATGCTCAATTTTAAAAGGATGTCAATGCTTATACAGCAAGTGAATTTACCTGTTTGCACTGAATGCCTTCATCAGCTCTGGGATGTGGGGAATGTCTACAGCACTCCCATTTCACAGATGAACACCTGGGGCTGGAAGTGGATTTGATGTCCTGCACCCAGTGAACTGGTTTCTCTTTAATTACTGCTCCTAATTCTACAGAGTGGGCCAATCTGCAGCATGGCCTGGGATGGCAAAACATGTACATTTCAGGCAAAAATAAACAAAAAAGACCAATACTTTTTAAAAAATCAGGGTAGAAAAAGAGTTTGATCAGAATTCAGAATATTTAATAAAAATTCTGTCATGTATACAAAAGTTCTTTGGATTTCTCCCCATATCTTATTCTGAAAAGTGTGAAAACTGAGTAATTGAGATGATTTTTCAATAAAATGTGAAGGATATAGAAAAGCTGAATGAAGGAATAACTAGGGAAAAAAATGTCATCAGATCAGATCAGTCGTTCAGTCGTGTCCGACTCTTTGCGACCCCATGAACCGCAGCACGCCAGGTCTCCCTGTCCATCACCAGCTCTCGGAGGTCACTCAGACTCACGTCCATCAAGTCAGTGATGCCATCCAGCCATCTCATCCTCTGTCGTCCCCTTCTCCTCCTGCCCTCAATCCCTCCCAGCATCAGAGTCTTCTCCAATGAGTCAACTCTTCGCATGAGGTGGCCAAAATACTGGAGTTTCAGCTTTAGCATCATTCCTTCCAAAGAAATCCCAGGGCTGATCTCCTTCAGAATGGACTGGTTGGATCTCCTTGCAGTCCAAGGGACTCTCAAGAGTCTTCTCCAACACCACAGTTCAAAAGCATCAATTCTTCGGCACTCAGCCTTCCTCACAGTCCAGCTCTCACATCCATACATGACCACAGGAAAGACCATAGCCTTGACTAGGCGAACCTTTGTTGGCAAAGTGATGTCTCTTCTTTTGAATATGCTATCTAGGTTGGTCATAACTTTCCTTCCAAGGAGTAAGCGTCTTTTAATTTCATAGTTGCCTACAATTTCCTGAGAAGAAGGATGGAAGACTTTTCCTTTTCTTCTCCAAGTTCTTATATTGATATTGAAATGGTGGGGTGGGGGGGGGAACAGAAAAATAAGCCTACAGACCAATCTCCCTTATGATTATCGATGACAAATTCTGAATGAAATATTAGCAATTTAATTTGGAAATGTATTCTAAAATTATTACACTGTGATCAAGAAGAATTTATTCTAAGTATGCAAGAATGATTTACTTCAGAAATCCCAAATGACTCACTGCATTCAATCAAAAGAGAAGTCACAGACTATTAACTCTTTAAAATTCAAAGTGTATTTGATAATCTGTTGTTGTTTAGTTGCTTAGTTGTGTCCAAAGCTTTTGTGATCCCATAGACTGTGGCCTGCCAGACTCCTCTATCCATGGGAGTTTGCAGGCAAGAACACTGGAGTGGGTGGCATTTCCTTCTCCAGGGGATCTTCCTGACCCAGGGATCAAACCTATGCCTCCTGTATTGAGGGCAGGGTCTTTACCACTGAGCAAGCTGGGAAGCCATATTTGATAATATTCAACATCTAATATTGATTTTATCAGCCTTTAGTAAACCAGAAGTAGATACCAATATTCCTTATCATGATAAAGACCACTGGTCCTCACTTTAAGCCAGCCATCATTAATGCTGAGATACCCACATTAATTTTTGGAAAAGACGTGACACCTACTACTGCCACTGGCTTTTCCAAATTGTTCTGAAAGTTCCAGCCTTGCAAAAAGTCTTTAAAAGACAAATGACAGTCTATAAAGATTGGAAAGGAAGAGGCATGTTATTAGAAGGAGCTGCTGCTGCTGCTGCTAAGTCGCTTCAGTCGTGTCCGACTCTGTGCGACCCCATAGATGGAAGCCCACCAGGTTAGAAGGAGCAGTAAAGAAAATCACAAAATTTAACTGAAAGGTATAAAAAGAACTGAACAAAAGAAAGGGCAGGCCATATTCTGGGCTAAAAGCATAAAGAGGAAAACTCTCCTTCCCCTATCCCCAACAATTAATAGATATAACTAATGTTTAGGACACCACTGAGCGACTGAACTGAACTGAACTGAAGATTTTTGAAAACCCAGTAGTGAAAAGTTAAAGTACAACTGGGAGAATTAAATACTTTATAATTGAACACCTAATTTAATAATAAGAAACATAAGACTGACTTTAGAAAATACATAAAATTCATGAATATAGCGTATAATCACATGTAGAAGCATAAATATTATATTATAAAATAGTAAAAGTGACAGAAATACAAACAATCTGAAAGGATAGAGTATTAGGTATAGAAATTATAAAGTAATAAACAGACTTCTGCTGCTGCTGCTGCTGCTAAGTCTCTTCAGTCGTGTCCGATTCTGTGCGACCCCATAGACGGCAGCCCACCAGGCTCCCCCGTCCCTGGGATTCTCCAGGCAAGAACACTGGAGTGGGTTGCCATTTCCTTCTTCGATAATGAGACTTCTAGTCAGGCATTAAATAGCACATAAAAAAATATTATACCACTAGATCATGTTCACATATTTAGAATGATCCCAAACCTGTAAACATATATTCCAAACATGTACAAATAAACTATATATATTTTTATGCTGCCCCCCAAATTTTTAAAAACTGGAAGATAATGTCTAATAAAAATGTAACATGTGTATATGCATTCTCTCTAGATGATATGCTTTTCTTCTCTCTTTTTCTTCTAATATATTTGTATTTTTAAACTTTTAACTTTATATTGGAGTATATGCAGGTCAGGAAGAAACAGTTAGAACTGGTCATGGAACAACAGACTGGTTCCAAATAGGAAAAGGAGTACATCAAGGCTGCATATTGTCACCATGTTTATTTAACTTATATGCAGAGTACATCATGAGAAATGCTGGACTGGAAGAAACACAAGTTGGAATCAAGATTGCTGGGAGAAATATCAATAACCTCAGATATGCAGATGACACCACTCTTATGGCAGAAAGTGAAGAGGGGCTAAAAAGCCTCTTGATGAGAGTGAAAGTGGAGAGTGAAAAGGTTGGCTTAAAGCTCAACATTCAGAAAACGAAGATCATGGCATCTGGTCCCATCACTACATGGGAAATAGATGGGGAAACAGTGGAAACAGTGTCAGACTTTATTTTTCTGGGCTCCAAAATCACTGCAGATGGTGACTGCAGCCATGAAATTAAAAGACGCTTACTCCTTGGAAGGAAAGTTATGACCAACCTAGATAGCATATTCAAAAGCAGAGACTACTTTACCAACAAAGGTTCGCCTAGTCAAGGCTATGGTCTTTCCTGTGGTCATGTATGGATGTGAGAGCTGGACTGTGAAGAAGGCTGAGTGCCGAAGAATTGATGCTTTTGAACTGTGGTGTTGGAGAAGACTCTTGAGAGTCCCTTGGACTGCAAGAAGATCCAACCAGTCCATTCTGAAGGAGATCAATCCTGGAATTTCTTTGGAAGGAATGATGCTGAAGCTGAAACTCCAGTATTTTGGCCACCTCATGCGAAGAGTTGACTCATTGGAGAAGACTCTGATGCTGGGAGGGATTGAGGGCAGGAGGAGAAGGGGACGACAGAGGATGAGATGGCTGGATGGCATCACTGACTTGATGGATGCGAGTCTGAGTGACCTCCGGGAGCTGGTGATGGACAGGGAGACCTGGTGTGCTGCGGTTCATGGGGTCGCAAAGAGTCGGACACGACTGAGCGACTGATCTGATCTGATAGCTGATCAACAATGTTTTGACAGTCTCAGGTGGACAGCAAAGGGATTCGGTCAGAAGTATACATGTAAATATTATTTCCTTCTTCATGCTTTACTTTCCAACATTTTCTGGAAGAAATACACTATAAAATCAGAAAAGACATAACATACCCAAATCATTTTGCATAATGTTTTGTGGCAATACTTAAATTTTTAACCACAGAAATCTCTGAAAATCTTATATTTTCAGTACTAACCCCGCAAACTGCATTATAAGTAAACACCAACTTTTGCATAAAGGCAATGGCACCCCACTCCAGTACTCTTGCCCAGAAAATCCCATGGATGGAGGAGCCTGGTGGGCTGCAGTCCGTGGGGTCGCTAAGAGTCAGACATGACTGAACAACTTCACTTTCACTTTTCACTTTCATGCATTGGAGAAGGAAATGACAACCCACTCCAGTGTTCTTGCCTGGAGAATCCCACGGATGGTGGAGCCTGATGGCTGCCGTCTCTGGGGTCGCACAGAGTCGGACGTGACTGAAGCGACTTAGCAGCAGCAGGCAAAGAACAAACTGTGCACAAATTTCAAACCAATTCTTCATGCATTATCTCCATTTGCTGTTGTTCATTGGACAAGTCATGTCCAACTCTTTCCAACCCCATGGACTACAGTATGTCCCTCACCATCTCCTGGAGTTTGCCTAGTTCATGTCTACTGAATCAGTGATGCAGCCAACCATCTCATCCTCTGTCGCCCTCTTCTCCTTCTTCCTTCAATCATTTCCAGCGTCAGGGTCTTTTCCAATGAGTCAGCTGTTCACATCAGGTGGCCGAAATATTGGAGCTTCAGTATCAGCATCAGTCCTTCCAAGGAGTATGCAGTGTTGATTTCCTTTAAGATTGACTGATTTTATCTCCTTGCCTTTCAAGGAAGCTCAAGAATCTTCTCCAGCACCACAGTTCGAAAGCATCAATCCTTCGGCTCTTGGCCATCTTTATAGTCCAGCTCTCACATCAGTACATAACTACTGGAAAGACCATAACCTTGACTATATGGACCTTTGTCAGCAAAGTGATGACTTTGCTTTTTAACAAACTGTCTAGGTTTGTCATAGCTTTCCTGACAAGATGCAAGCATCTTCTAATTTCATGACTACAGTCACCATCGCAGTGATTTTAGAGCCCAAGAGGAAGAAATCTGTCACTGCTTCCACCTTTTCCCCTTCTTTTTGCCATGAAGTCATGGGACCAAATATCATGATCTTAGTTTTTGGGTTTTTTTTTTTAATATTGAGTTTTAAGCCAGCTTTTTCACTCTCTTCCTTCACCCTCGCGAAGCGACTCTTTAGCTCCTCTTTGCTTTCTGCCACTATAGAGCCTTACCAAAACTTCATAATATTACAGATGCTACTTTGGTCATTTTGAAGATGAATAAATTGAGTAACAGGGCTTCCCAGGTGGGTGCACAGTAATGAATCTGTCTGCAGTTCAGAAGACACAAGTTTAATCCCGGGGATGGAAAGATCCCTGGGAGAAGGAAATGGTAATCCACTCCAGTATTCTTACCTGGAAAATCCTAGGGACAGAGGAGCCTGGTGGGCTACAGTCCATGGAGTCACAGAGAGTCAGACACAACTCATCAACTAAACAACAACAACAAACTGAATAACCGCAAGTTAAGAATGCACAGCTAACAGGGACAACACAAGGAGCTGAGTCTTCACGCCCCAGCACTGTTCTGTGTTACAGCACAGCTTGATTTCTTAAGTGCAGAACAGGATATTGTCAAATAAACAAAACCTGAGCTTGAGTCCTGATAGACCCCTGAAACTTTGGAAAATCCCCCAACCTCACCATGACTTGGTTTGCTCATCATTAAAGCAGAGACAATAAATAATACTTGCTCTGCATATGCCCCTGAGTTGCTATGGAGATGAAATGTCGAGGAAGGCACTTGCAAACAGAATTTATCTTTATTATTATTAATACACAGACATTTCTATTACAATAGATTCTATTACAATTAGAATTTATTAAAACTCGAGCTGACTCTGGGATAAGTGCTGATGGAATGTAGGTGGTGCCGGGGGCCATGGGAGACAAAGCTTGTGTTACTTAAAGGCAATTAAAATGCACCATTCTTTGTTGAAAAAGTGTGTCTCTCTGAGTAATTAACAGTCTGTTGTGCACTGGACAATGGTTTGCTGGCAGAATTCTCTCACATCAGTTGTAGGTGCCATCCTGTAAAATGAGTCAACAAAATGGGGAGTTCCCTGCTTTAATTTTTTTTTTTTCATTTTCACAAGTATCTGTCTCATTTGGTGCTGTGACAATATTAATGATTAAAATGTTAAGCAATTTTCAAAGCCTTTCCACTGAATTCTTCACAGACTTGCTGAAGACTAAAGAACAATCAAGAAATGGTAAGAGATTCCTGCAACCATTTTTACGGTCAGAGGCCACTAGCTTGCCTTGAAACACAGCACTGTGACTTACTTAGGGCCGGTCCTCCATAAACAGGAGCTGAGCCTAAGCGTGTAAGTGAGATGCTGAGCTGGTGCTGAATATAGGCTCTGACAGTAAAAATCCGGATACCATTTCATCTCGATGAGACTCAGTTTCCTCATCTGTAATCTGGATAACATGATACCTGTTTCAATGTGGGAAATCCTTTAAACTGCAATGGACTGTGAAGAACACGGAAGGAAACCTTTAGAGAATTTGGGACTTGCCTGAGTCAGTTCCTTCTGGCATCTTCTTTAACTTAGAACATGGGTGACATCACCTGATGTACTTAACAGTTGGTCCCCAAAACTGAACTGAAACTCATTACTGACACTTTTATTTGGTTTTCCCTGATGATTGCATTTGCCTCCTTAGCTACTCCTTGTTCACGATTCGCCAGGGGATGGCTCATTTGGATTGATCATTTATTTTATTTCTTATGCACCCAGCTGAACGGTAGTTAAAGTTCAAAACTTACGTGATGGTTCTTTCATCCTTAGTCATAACCCTTCTACCGTTGCTCAAGATTGATAGTTTATAGAGCCCATAAGTGTAAGATCACTCCAGGCTGCTCTTCTAACCTCTAAATGGAGTCAGTCCTGAGGGATGGATAGAATTTCACTGCGTTTTCCCATTTCATTTGTATAATGAAATCATTGTTTGGCCTTTGTTCTGTACTTTTGCCCTTTCTGGTCTTGAGATGGCCCATTCGGTAACCCCCTCCAATGTTTCTAGGAAAACTAGGAATTTTCAGTGGACTCTCATCAAATCTTCAGAACTTGGTTTTTCCCCTAAATACAACATACGAAAAAATCCTTCCCCACCACAGCATTATGCGTTTGCTGTCTGTTTGCTTGTATTTATATGCATGTAGAAGTAAGTGGATGTATAAATCTGTAACATGTGAAGTTGTATGCGTGTTCTTAGTCACTCAGTCATGTCCAACTCTTTGTTAAGCCATGGACTGTAGCCCACCAGGCCTCATATTGGAGTGGGCTGCCATTTCCTTCTCCAGGGGTTCTTCCCAACCCAGGGATTGAACCTGTGTCTCTTATATCTCCTGCATTAGCAGGTGGGTTCTTTACTGTCTGAGCCACAAGGCAACATTCAAATCATCACCTGAAAATGAATCACTTATTGTCACTAACCGGGTCATATTACTGTAGTGTGATCACACTTACGTTAAAGAACACCAGAACTTCAACCTTACCTGGAATCTACTGAAACCCCAAACCTCTCCCCAGAATTATTGAGTCAGACTCTAGAGATGAAGCTCAGAATTGGCGTTCTTCAGAAACACTGAGAAAGCATTGCGGTGAAATGGTTCAGCCTGGTTCCTGAATGACACCTCTATTTCTGACTCTCCCATGAGAATCTAACATTTCTCCTGGAGAGTCCTTAAAGAGGACAAGCTCCCAAACAAATTTTGTTAACATAGTTCCAGGTGGCAGGTGGCAAACTCAACCTGACTTGGTATCCCACCCTCAGAAGTTGGAACCTACAAGATCTCAGGCAAGCTGGGATCTTCTTTATGATGGAACAAATTGGTAGGTTTTTTAGGCAGCTCTGTTTACCATCTGCTTTGTACCCTCCTCTCTCCCTAAGAAGCCTTATCTGACCACTTTTACTGACACCACATTTCATGAAATTTAATGAGGTTCTTCCATTTGAGATGTCACTGACAATCCTAGAAATGACGGTCTAATATCACAAAGATGCTGAGATGACTAGAAAACTCCCACATAGTCTACAAGGATTTTCTGGCTCTCCACTTTCCTCTATTGCTCTCCTTCATCTATCAACCCTTTGGAAGAAGAATATAGACATTCACAGGCGTGAAAAAAGCAATGCACTTTTTTTTTCTGTATTTACCCAGAAAAAAAATGAGAGCTCTCCATCTAACCAGTCATTCATTATTCTTTATTCACCTCTTTTTAAAAATTTTAGCATGAGAAGTAATTTAAGCAATCATATACAATTGTACTCTCTGCAGTCCACTGAGTTCATGCTGTAATTCATAACCGTTACCTCACCAACCCAAGATTTTTCATTAGAATTGTGACATTATCTTACTGACCCATCACTTCTTTTCCTCACCAGTGACTTTCCATATGACCTTGGGTGAGTAACTTTGACCATCTGTGGCCAGGAGCTCCTATCTACCCCAGTGTAAGGAGATTAATGACTTACTGCCAATGAGGATCTGGGGGCTCATAAAAGGAACACACATTTCACTTAAGTAACAAATAATCCCTGATAAAAGTGATGACTGCTGTGTTTTAAAATAAAATTGAGACACCATTTAATGCCTGTAGAGGAAGTTTTTCTCTAAGATATGTATAGATAAAGACGAAGTCATCAAACTGCCTGACTTCAAACGGATCCAACCCTAACCAGTGAGGCAAACTTAAGTCCAGGAAAAAAGGAATTTGTGTCTGAGTTTGAACTTCATTTCAGTGGGCATGGAAAGGAAGAGCTAATAACACTCTTTTCTCCCTTAGAATAAATCAGTAGAATCTCTTGTATAGGGAATAAAAATTAGAAAAGCTCTAGGAAGCACACACAAGTCGGTGTTATTCTCTGGGGAATACAACACATATATACTCACACCCCGCATATTTTTACACACATCTGCACACTTACAAATTTGGCACCACGATGGCTCAGCCAATGTTTCTGAATCATCCACAAAAATTTTTGCTTTTGGTACAAGCACATTCATAAGAAAATGAAATCATATAGCCAGCTATTTTCAACTAGCACTTGGAACTGAGTATAACATTTCTCTTTAAGTTCTGCTGCTGCTGCTGCTAAGTCGCTTCAGTCGTGTCCGACTCTGTGAGACCCCATGGACTGCAGCCCACCAGGGTCCTCCATCCATGGGATTTTCCAGGCAAGAGTACAGGAGTGGGGTGCCATTGCCTTCTCCTCTTTAAGTTCTAGATGTTCTAAATTCATAAGAAAAGTTTAAAGATCCAATAGATTTTTCTTTTCCATTTTATGACAGATATTTGGTTACTGAAGGATTTTTTTTCGCTTTTTTCTTTTTTTACCAACACAGAGATCTAATTCATGCTTCAGTTAGAAAATCTACACCTATGATCTGCAGATGTAAGTAGTGGTCAGATAAAGCAGGTCAAGAGAGCAGCCTTCACAACTGGTTATTTATGAAATAAATAGAGGTAAAGTTTTGGAAATCAATTTGTTGATTTGTAACCAAAATCCTGCAAATGTTAAATATTGGGGAAGAAGAAGGAGATTGTTGAATAAATTATAGAATGTTCGCTTGATAGAAATACCACTGTGATAAGCAAGAAGCCTGGTTACCAATTACAAAGATGTTCACAGTGTCATGTTAAATGAAAAAGTCAACAGATAAGTCAATAGGTCAGAAGAGAAAATTTTGAAGTAAATTTCCACACTTATGGAAAAATGCTAAGTCGCTTCAGTCGTGTCCGACTCTGTGTGACCCCGTAGACGGCAGCCCACCAGGCTCCCCCGTCACTGGGATTCTCCAGGCAAGAACACTGGAGTGGGTTGCCATTTCCTTCTCCAATGCATGAAAGTGAAAAGGGAAAATGAAATCACTCAGTCATGTCTGACTCTTCGTGACCCCATGGACTGCAGCCTACTAGGCTCCTCTGTCCATGGGATTTTCCAGGCAAGAGAACTGGAGTGGGGTGCCATTGCCTTCTCCTATGGAAAAATAGTTTGAGGCAAATAATTTGATGACATTTCTGATTAATGAAGAAATAGGTATTTTCTAATAGTGTTGAGACAACTAAGTTGCTACCTAAAAATGTGTAATCCTCCTTAATATGTATTTCAAAATAAAAGCCCAGAAGAATGGTAGAAAGTGACAGCATAAAAGCAGTAGGACAAAGCATAGAAAAATATTATATTCTTAAAATTCAAAAGTCTTTCCAACTATACCATTAAACCTGAAAGACAATAAAAAATTGATCAACCCAACTGTGTAAAAGCAGTCTTTTATACGCTCCTCTCTCCTGAATAAACGTCATAAACAAAGTCAAAAGACAATATATAGAGAAAATATTTACATCTCTTAATGTAAAGGTCTAATTAATATATAAAGAGCCCTTTAAAATCAACATTAAAAACCCTATTGAAAATGGGCAGATGTTAGCAAAAATTTTTAGAAAATAAATATGATGGCTTTTAATCATGGACAAAGTTTCTCAGGTTCATTTATACTAAGAAACAGAGAAGCTAAAACTTCAAGAAGGTACTGTATTTTACCTGTCAGGTTAACAAAGACCGAAAACCCGATGACGCACCACATTATGGGATAATGAGCACTGTCATTCATTGCTAGTCGGTGTGTACGTTGGTAAACCTCTTGGAAGCCAGTCAAAATACAGAAAGCACATACTGTTTGACCCAGCAATTCCATCCCCATGAATTTCTCATGAAGATGACATTTTAAAGTTTCTATACTCTAAATTCAAGAAAGGAAAAGATGACTGTTCTTTGGCCATAGTCCCAAGACATAAACAATTCACTACAACTTTTTTTCAAAGTCATTCCAGTCCATCAGTGAACATGAGATTTACTTAACTGCACTTCTTAAAGGCACATGCTATTGCCAAGGTTCTGAAACTGAAGGTCAACCCATCTTTAAACACTCTTGCTTCTGGAATTCTGTCAATCCCTGGACTCAATGCTTCCCAAACCCTATATAAGATCAGCTTCTGCATTATTTTGATACAACCATATCCCACAGCTACTTTTTCCCATTGTATAGCAAGAAAAAGAGTCAGTTTTTGCTGTAGGTACTGAGTGGTGGCCTTTAGTTTCAACCAAATACACATATGAGAAACAACATGTGTGTTGCTATATGCTAAGTCACTTCAGTCGTGTCCGACTCTGTGCGACCCCATAGACAGCAGCCCACCAGGCTCCCCCGTCCCTGGGATTCTCCAGGCAAGAACACTGGAGTGAGTTGCCATTTCCTTCTCCAATGCACGAAAGTGAAAAGTGAAAGTGAAGTCTCTAAGTCGTGTCCAACTCTTAGCGACCCCATGGATTGCAGCCTAACAGGCTCCTCCATCCATGGGACTTTCCAAGCAAGAGTACTGGAGTGGGGTGCCATTGCCTTCTCCAAACATGTGTGTAAGGGCGTTCATTAAAGTATTCATCAAATATTGCTTAATAGAGAAAAATTATAAGCAATAAAAATAATCTGAAAGGTCCAGTAAATTAGAAAACCAGAGATGATATCAGATGTCTCCTTGAAAAGAAATTAGTTGTCACGGGGCAAAGGAGGGAAGAAGAGATGCATATATTTCATTTACTCACTTTTAATGTTTTATTTCTTAAATATTGCTCAGCATTTCAAACAGTATGTGCCATATGAAAAAAAGCATATGAATTGGTAGCAAAATAATAATAGCTGCCATTTCTAAATAGCCAGGCGATAGTTTTTGAAGGGTCCTTTCCCAAAAGTATTTTAATAATTTTGTGACATAACATTTTAAGTTAAAATATTTTTAAATGTTATGCCAGAGATAATACAAAAATACAACAAACACAATTACTCCCTTGCAGGTTGGCATATAACAAAATGTGGAGTGACATAAAGAGAATCTTGCTTATTAAGAGCAAAAATCCAAAAGAAAGGAAGCGTCCAAGAAGCCCAAGTACATCACAAAAGCACAGCTGACAGAACAAGACCTTCCTATGATATCAAGAGGCTTCACGCAAAAGCCCAGAGCTCAGCAGAGACTTGGACCTCTAGAGCTCAGACCAGGAGCTTCTCCCAAAAGCTCCCGCTGCCTCACTAGTGATGCGCTGTAACCAAGAAGCAACATAGATGCCGGTATTGTCTATAGTCTAAAGTAGACCTAAAAAGAAGCAAGAAATAGTTCAAATTTTATACTTCCCCTCGATGCACTAACTAATTCAAGGAAGGACTCAGCAGTATCAACTTACAGAAGATATTTGCTTTGCTTACACCACAGCATCCATCAGAAATACTTCTCCGTCTCTAATGTCAGATGGCTGAACCATCAAGTTCACCAAAAAAAACAACTTCTAATTTCCTTACCTTTAGACAGCATGATCTTGGAATTCAGAGGGTTTTTCTTTCACCAGATCACTCTCTAAAGGGAGAAAAAAGTGGAATGAATTAAATAATGTAATGAAAAAATATAAAATAAATTCAGTTTAGTAGAAAAACTCAACTTAAGGTCATTGAGGCTAGGAAAATGATAACTTCATCAGCCTGGTCTTGACAAATCACACTGAAGTATTGCTTGGATTCTCATCAGTGATCATGTTGGTCTCAATTAATTTGAATTAACTCCATCCTCTCCCACTCCTCATGTCTGTAGTTTGGTATTTTCCTTACACTCTACACTCTAGGGCTTCCCTGGTGGCTCAGACTGCAAAGCATCTGCCTGCAGTGCGGGAGACCTGGGTTCGGTCCCTGGGTTGGGAGGATCCCCTGAAGAAGAGAATGGCTACCCACTCCAGAATTCTTGCCTGAAGAATTCCAGAGAAGCCTGGCTGGCTATAGTACTTAGCACCCATCTGTCTAAAATGAACCGCTGATCGTCAGGTATTCTGTGCAGATTCTGGCAAACACAGTGATGTACTCTAGGTAAGCCCCTCTCTAATGGAAGCCCTTCTGCCCCCAGGTTACTGTATCCTGACTGCCTCCAGGTTACTGTCCTGGAAGGGGCAGGCCCAGAACACACCTTGAAATTAAGGCTACTGCAGCACGTATTGCAAATACCAGGGAAAGTACCCATTCCTGCCACATGTCACAGGCCAGGCCACTGTGTACACACAGGGGATCACGCAGAAGGGCAAACTGATCCTCAGTATGCATCTGAAAATCCTTTCTTTTTTTGTAATCCTGCTACTAACTCTTCCCAGACTCTAGATCACATCCTCAATTCCATTTCACACTGCTCCTCCTCTGAAGTCTTTGGTCAGTGGGGCTCTGCTTTGTTCCCACTGCTCCACGAGGGGAACTAAATGCTCTTTCCACACGCCTGCGCGTGCTGAGTTATTTCTTTTGTGTCTGACTCTCTGTGACTCTACGGACTGTAGCCCGCCAGGCTCCTCTGTCCATGGGATTCTCCAGGCAAGAATACTGGAGTGGGTTGCCATGCCCTGCTCCAGGGGATCTTCCCGACCCAGGGACTGAACCCGCATCTGCTGCGGCTCCTGCTTTGCAGGCAGATTCTTTACCGCTGAGCCCAGGCTGTCCCCAGTCCTCTCACACTCAGCATCTGTGCCCACACAGGTGTACTGCTTGTTTCCCAATGCCCCATGAAAATCGCCCTTCTGACCAGGTTTCACTCGGCTCCTTTGACACCCACTCTGTTTTGATTTGCAAAGCCCATTTTAACTTTCTTGTCAATGTTACAAAACAGGGATTTTCTGGAGCATCCGAGTAGGCCCGGAGCACTGGACCGTGGAGCCAGCTGGGTCCGCCTCCCCTTTGATGCGATCCCTGGGTTGATCTGACGGGGCTGGCATCAGTGCAGGCGTGCTAGGGCATCTGTTTATCCACCCAACACTAGTCACAGGGACTTAGAGTGGGGGGAACCCTGGGGCACTTGTGTCTGTTCCCTATTCCTGATGTGTAGGTAAGAATGTGGACACATGCATATCTGAGGGAGGAAAGGAACAGGCCGAGCTGACTCCATCTTGAAGAAGAAGGAAACTTCATCTTGCACTCTCAGTGAGCTTTGGGCTGTGTGCCTGGTAACCATGGGGATAACATACCTATGGCGGAACTGGCCTTCAGACTGAGAGACACCAGATTCCATACCAAGATTTCCCGTTGCCAAAAAGAATATACTAATTCCCTATGTAGTCAATCACCTTTGTAATCTGTATGGCACCGATTGCTGTAGGCTACTATGTGTAACCAGCTGACTCTTCTGATTGTGAATGACGGCTATAAGCTGATTGTATCTCCCTCTAACACTTTTCAGGCTAGGTTTAAGGAATTTGGGGAGATGGGCTTGAGCAGTACATTTAAGGTATATAAGGTTGTCACAAAAGTCGGTCGGGGTCCTTGGCTAAGAGGAGACTCTGCCTTGGGCCCGCCAGTGTAATAAACTGCACTCCACTGGCTGCATTGTCCTTCTGAGTGAGTTTGCTTTCCAGAATGCGTGGCTACCACATATCAAGGACGTAAATGTGGAATCTAGAGAAACGGCAGAGATGGACCTATTTGCACGGTGACAGCAGAGATGTAGACACAGAACATGTGCACAGACGTGGAGGAGGGAGGATGACAACAGAGACGGAGACACAGAGCATGTGCATAGACGTGGAGGGAGGGAGGGTGACAACAGAGGCGGAGACACAGAGCGTGTGCATAGACGTGGAGGGAGGGAGGGTGACAACAGAGGCGGAGACACAGAGCGTGTGCATAGACGTGGAGGGAGGGAGGGTGACAACAGAGATGTAGACACAGAGCGTGTGCATAGACATGGAGGACGGAGGGTGACAACAGAGATGGAGACGCAGAGCATGTGCATAGACGTGGAGGGAGGGAGGGTGACAACAGAGACGGAGACGCAGAGCGTGTGCCTAGAGGTGGAGGACGGAGGGTGACAACAGAGACGGAGACGCAGAGCGTGTGCATAGACGTGGAGGGAGGGAGGGGTGACAACAGAGACGGAGACACAGAGCATGTGCATAGACGTGGAGGGAGGGAGGGTGACAACAGAAACGGAGACGCAGAGTGTGTGCATAGACGTGGAGGACGGAGGGTGACAACAGAGACGGAGACGCAGAGCGTGTGCATAGACGTGGAGGAGGGAGGGTGACAACAGAGACGGAGACGCAGAGCATGTGCATAGACGTGGAGGACGGAGGGTGACAACAGAGACGGAGACGCAGAGCGTGTGCATAGACGTGGAGGGAGGGAGGGTGACAACAGAGGCGGAGACACAGAGCGTGTGCATAGACGTGGAGGGAGGGAGGGCGACAACAGAGACGTAGACGCAGAGCGTGTGCATAGACGTGGAGGGAGGGAGGGTGACAACAGAGATGGAGACGCAGAGCGTGTGCATAGACGTGGAGGAGGGAGGGCGACAACAGAGACGTAGACGCAGAGCATGTGCATAGACGTGGAGGGAGGGAGGGTGACAACAGAGACGGAGACACAGAGCGTGTGCATAGACGTGGAGGAGGGAGGGTGACAACAGAGATGTAGACGCAGAGCGTGTGCCTAGACGTGGAGGACGGAGGGTGACAACAGAGATGGAGACGCAGAGCGTGTGCATAGACGTGGAGGGAGGGAGGGTGACAACAGAGACGGAGACGCAGAGCGTGTGCATAGACGTGGAGGGAGGGTGACAACAGAGACGTAGACGCAGAGCGTGTGCATAGACGTGGAGGACGGAGGGTGACAACAGAGACGTAGACACAGAGCGTGTGCATAGACGTGGAGGAGGGAGGCAAGGGGGGTGAACTTGGATTTGGGGGTTGACATTTATACGCGACCATGTGTAAAACAGAGAGCTAGTGGGAATCTCTGTACAGCACAAGGGGCTGAGCTTGGTGCTTGGGATAACCTAGAGGGGTGGGACGGGTGACCCAAGAGAGAAGGCTGATTCACTTCATTTTACAGCAGAAACTAGCCCAACACGGTAAAGCAACTATACCCCAATAAATACATAAATATTTTTAAAAGAATGTGGAGATATACTGAACTGTAGGTTTGTTTGTTTTTTTTTTTCAATTTTTTTTGTTTGTCGTTACCAAGTCCAAGTTCGCTCTGCCTACCACACACAACAGGCCACTGATTGCGAGAGACGAGGGGTTGAGACAAGGAAGAGACTTGAATCATGGAGCCAGCTGACCAAGGAGATGGCAGGGGAGTGCCTCAAAATAGCCATCTTGTCAGGGCCTGGTTGCCAGACTCTTTTATGGACCAGAGATGAAGGTTGAGGGGGTTGGGGGCGGTGAGAAGCAAAATAAAAAGACTGTTGAACCCCGCAAATTTCCCCTAGAGTGGCAAGCCTCAGGCAGAGGGATGTGTTAGTTTCACTTCCTTGCAGTCCTTCACAGGAGGGCTGATCAGGTTATCTCCCTGAGGCAGGCCATTATGGACGTTTATAATAACAAAAAAGAGTTTAAGTCACAGAGGCAGATCCAGTGTAAATTTAAAATTAACCAAAAAAGAAATAGAAAAAAAAATGACCCCTTCCCAGTTACATAATGATGTCCTGACATTCTAAAACAAAGCTTTCTGGTTGCCTTCCTTAGGAATAGCCAAGGGCCTAGTCAGGAGTACGTCTCTGACAGATGAACTAGCCTGTCCAAAAGCACAACTCCTCTCCCTGGCCCTTACACCCCAGGGGTGGATACCACTTTCCCTTCAGCACTAGAACCAACTCCAGAGCCCAAAGCCCATGGGAATCATTCCAACTAGAGTATCCTAAGCTGTGCATCCACCTGCTCTGTCTTCCCTGTGTGTGTGAGTCGCTCACTCATGTCTGACTGTTTGCAACCCCATGGACTGTAGCCCACCAGGCCCCTCTGTTCATGGAATCTTCCAGGCAAGAATATGGAGTAAGTTGCCATTCCCTGCTTCACAGGATGTTCCTGACCCAAGGATGTAACTGGCGTCTCCTGCACTGTAGGCAGATTCTTTACCATCTGAGCCACCAGGGAAGCCTTGCCTTTCCTGGGGAAACCTCAGTAAAGACCAAGGCCTCAGGGCTGCCCCTCCACCCCCAACTTCTGCCTCCACTCTGGGGTCTTTCCCATAAGGTCCTGCCTCAAGTCACCATAATATAATAAACTTTGTTTTGTTTTTTTCCTGAGCCTCTCCTTGATCTCATCTTGTGGCCATATCTGAATGATTAGTCATAAAAGGATACATCACACACACACACACAATGTGGAGGATATAGAAAGTGTATGTAAGTTGAAGACAAGATCCCAGTAAAGGCATCTTCTTACAGCTTCACATTTGCTAACAAAATCCAAATTCCTTGCTGCCTTGACTTCCTTCCCTAGCATTCTGTGAAGGCAACTTCCAAAAGAGCCACTTGTAACATGCTTCACGCCAGGTTCTGTAACCATACACAAATATGAGCCCAAATGCCACCTCCTCAGAGAAGCCTTCTATGATATGCCCAGTCCTTCTTCCTGGCCATCCCCTTCATGCTCTCTTCTGCTGCCTGGCATTATTTCTTCATGGCATGTGGACCACCTGATGCAACACCACCCATGTGTATCAGTTGAAGAGACTCCTGTCCCCACACTCACCCCTCCATCCCCACTTGTGATGGGGAAGCCTTGGCTATCCATGGACGGGTGCCCAGCACAGGGCAAGGTGTGAACCAGATGCTCCACACTGCTGCTGCTGCTGCTAAGTCACTTCAGTCGTGTCTATGCTCCACACAGGTCCATGGAATTCCTTAAGTTAATCTGTTTCCTGTTCAGATGAGCCAGAAAGGCCGAGAGAGTTGGCCCAGCCCAGCCTAGATTACTCAGAGAATTATAATAACATTTTGTTCAAGTCCAGAAATATTTGCTGTAAGTATTGGCTCAGATTTTTTTGTTTTGCTTTGTTTTTCAGGAAATAAATAAAAGTAATAGACTGGGGCTGCTTTTTCCCTCAAGGGAAGCCCAGAAAAGCAACTGTATATTCTACAAAGAACATAAATATTTCTTAGTCATGAACGAGAGATTTTTAAGGAATTCTCAGGAATTCTGAGCCTTAACCTTCCTCTTCCCATGGTGAATTAAAAGCCATAGAGGCTGCTGTACTCACAGATTCTACATATGAATCTGAGGGTCATGCTTGTCCCCTCAAAGCCATCACTGCTCCTTATGCAAAGCTTTCAAAAACCTCACATTGAAAAGTCAGGCTTGGGTTTAACAGACTCTCATCCCAGATCCCTGACACAATTAACCTTCTTCCCCCTTTCATGTTCTCCTATGATTTTTCTGTTCTCCCTTTTGGCTCTTTATTCATTTTATCATCCCAGTAAACTTACGCAGGCAGTGTTTGTATTCCAGTTTTAAAGACTAGGAAAACTGAGTCTCAGAGAGATTCAACAACTTGCCCCAAATAGGAAAGTTCACCGAGACAGCCTGACCCAAAACACAGGACATCTCTTCATTTTGTATTAAGTTCTTACCATCTCTTTTTGATTTACATGAGATATAGAATAGAGAGGGCATGTAGGAAGAGTGGAAGAAAGTGATGGTATACAAAGAGATGGTAAGAGCTTGGACTTTGGAAGAGGTGTTTCATGTGAATTTTTATGAACTATGGACAGATTACTTAATCATTCTAAGTCTTGACTGTCTGATTCGAAATACATAGAGAAAATACTATTGTCCTCATAAGACTAATGGAGGATTAAATGAGGTAATATATGAAAAGTGCTTCCCTGATAGCTCCGTTGGTAAAGAATCTGCCTGCAATGCAGGAAACCCCGGTTCAATTCCTGGGTCAGGAAGATCCACTGGCGAAGGGATTAACTACCCACTCCAGTATTCTAGGGCTGTCCTTGTGGCTCAGCTGGTAAAGAGCCCACCTGCATGTGGGAGACCTGGGTTCGATCCCTGGGTTGGGAAGATCCCCTGGAGAAGGGAAGGGCTGCCGACTCCAGTATTCTGGCCTGGAGAATTTTATTGACTATATAGTCCATGGGGTCACAAGGAGTCAGACACAACTGAGCAACTTTCACTTCCATGAAAAGTAATGTAGCGGCACTATTCACAATAGCCAAGACATGGAAAAAATCTAAATGTCCTTCAACAGATGAACATATATATATGTATACACACACACACACACACACACAATGGAATATTACTCAACTTCAAAACACAATGAAACAATGTGAATTGCAGCAACATGGATGGACAGACCTAAAAGTTATCATACTAGGTGAAATAATTGAGACAGAGAAAGACAAATCTTATATGAGATCATTTATTTGTGGAATTTGAAAACTAGTACAAATGAACTTATTTACAAAACAGAAACAGATTCACTGACATAGAAAGCAAACTTATGGTTACCAAAGTGGAGGGGTAGAATAAACTGGGAGTAAGGAATTAACAGATATGCCCTACTAGATATGAAATAGATAAGCTACAAAGATTCATTATATAGCATAGGGAACTATATTCAACATCTTGTAATAAACTATCAGTTCAGTTCAGTCACTCAGTCGTGTCCAACTCTTTGCAAACCCATGAACCACAGCACGCCAGGCCTCCTTGTCTGTCACCAGTTCCTATAGTCTATCCAATCTCATGTCCATTGAGTTGGTGATGCCATCCAACTATCTCATCCTCTGTTGTCCCCTTCTCCTCCTGCCCTCAATCTTTCCCAATATCAGTGTCTTTTCAAATGAGTCAGCTCTCCGCATCAGGTGGCCCAAATACTGGAGTTTTAGCTTCAACATCAGTCCTTCCAATGAGTACCCAGGACTGATTTCCTTTAGGATGGACTGGTTGGATCTCCTTGAAGTCCAAGAGACTTTCAAGAGTCTTCTCCAACACCACAGTTCAAAAGCATCAATTCTTTGGTGCTCAGCTTTCTTCACAGTCCAGCTCTCACATCCATACATGACCATTGGAAAAACCATAGCCTTGACTAGATGGACCTTTGTTGGCAAAGTAATGTCTGTGCTTTTGAATATGCTATCTAGGTTGGTCATGACTTTCCTTCCAAGGAGTAAGCGTCTTTTAATTTCATGACTGCAGTCACCATCTGCAGTGATTTTGGAGCCCAGAAAAATAAAGTCTGACACTGTTTCCACTGTTTCCCCATCTATTTCCCATGAAGTGATGGGACTAGATGCCATAATCTTCGTTTTCTGAATGTTGAGTTTTAAGCCAACTTTTCCATTCTCTTTCACTTTTATTAAGAGGCTTTTTAGTTCTTTTTCACTTTCTGCCATAAGGGTGGTGTCATCTGCATATCTGAGGTTACTGATATTTCTCCCGGCACTCTTGATTCCAGCTTGTGCTTCCTCCAGACCAGCATTTCTCATGATGTACTCTGCATATAAGTTAAATAAGCAAGGTGACAATATACAGCCTTGACGTACTCTTTTTCTTGTTTGGAACCAGTCTGTTGTTCCATGTCCAGTTCTAACTGTTGCTTCCTGACCTGCATACAGATTTCTCAAGAGGCAGGTCAGGTGGTTTGGTATTCCCATCTCTTAAAGAATTTTCCACAGTTTACTGTGATCCACACAGTCAAAGGCTTTGGCATAGTCAATAAAGCAGAAATAGATGTTTTTCTGGAACTCTCTTGCTTTTTCCATGATCCAGCGGATGTTGGCAATTTGATCTCTGGTTCCTCTGCCTTTTCTAAAACCAGCTTGAACATCTGGAAGTTCACGGTTCACATATTGCTGAAGCCTGGCTTGGAGAATTTTGAGCATTACTTTACTAGCGTGTGAGATGAGTGCAATTGTACGGTAGTTTGAGCATAATGAAATATAATTGAATATATACATATATATTTGCATGACTGAATCACTGCTGTATACCTGAAACTAACATAATATTGTGATCAACTACACTTCAATTTTTAAAAAGCGTATTACCCCTGTGTGGAATCAGTAAGTTGTAAGTAAATACACCAGGTATGAAACGAGGCAGAGAGGAGTGTGCATGCATCTTCAGGTGTGTGTAAGTACACACAGCCTTGGGTCAGCCTATGAGCCTCTGTGTGGAGAGACTCTTAAGGTTTAAAGAGGAGGGAACCCTGAGCTGACTTGACCCTGGAGATACAGGCTCCCCTGCAAGTGCCGCAACCCTGAATCCTCCCCAAAAGACCAATCCTTATTCACTGAAAGCCTAAAAAATCCCACACTCCCTGCATCAACTGGCAGGGGTTGGGTGCTGGGGTGGGACGCAGCCTCTGATGGGCAAGGGTGGCTACCTAGGGTACTTCATGAGACAGTGAAGGTGACTCTGGCAGTAATAATGAGAAACAAAAGTTCTCAACATCTTGGTTTTCTTAAAAATGCTTCTATTTTTTTTTTTCTTTCCAGAGATTAGCGTTAAAACAGATTGAGCAAGTAAACAAACAAAACTAAAAAGCATGGCTAGTTCAGTGTGAATTGGGATAAACAGTTGTATTTTTCCTGTAAATTTGTTTCAGGCAGTATTTGGTAATCTTTGCTGTGAGCAATACTGATTTCTCTACACCCCATCTCCAGTTTAGCCATCATATATGTGACTGTGTCTGAAACCGCTGGTCCTTGGATATTGTAGGAACAATCATTAATTCAAAGAAAGATTCATGAGCCCTATCAGGAAATCCAAAGAGCACTGCTATTACTAGTCTTAATGTACCCTGAAGTGACAATGAAAATCTCTTGCTCTGCACATGTGAAATAACTCAAACATGATGCTACATCTCACAGCATTCAAGATTTTAGTTTCCCAACCAGGGCTTGAACCAACCTGCATCCCTGCTGTGGAAGCAGTCTTCCATTGGGCACCAGGGAAGCCCTAAACATAAGTTTTTAGTTTTTTTTTTTTTTTTTAATTCTCAGAATACATGTTCTTCCTGTGAATTACGAGACATTTACAGAGATTATATTTTTTTATTCTAAATAAATAAAATAATTAACACTTATTTATGCTTTTAATAAGTCCATCTCCATCAGAGAGAACTATTAATCTTGGTGGAAATTTCCCACAATGTCAGTGGTATTTTAGGGTATGCTATCAAAAGTCACCCATATGATTTGCAAAGATTTACAAATATTTAAGGTTTTGTAAGCACTGTGATTTCTTTAAAAGCTTGGAAACCTCAGATTTGTATTAAAGAATGTTTCGAAAGATTTTAAGTAAGTTTCCATGAGTCAAATTCTGTGAAAGGGGGAAAGAATGACTTATTCAAATAGGGAAACACTAGTTCAAAAATCCATTCTCCAATGATGGTAGGATACAGTTAGAAAAGGCTGATGAGAGAATCTGCCCTGTTTTTGAATCTCATTCACCTCTTTATTTCAGGCCTACATGAATTTTATTTGATGAACTTGGACCCTACTCATGGCGGGAGTAATTAGTCATTCATCAATCCACATAGCCCTGGTATTGCACATTTACAACAGTCCTGAAACAGAAACTCATTTAATAATTATTAGCTGAGTAATATTCCAGTACTCAGCCATAAAAAAAAAAATGAATTTGAGTCAGTTGTAGTGAGGTGGATGAATCTAGAACTTGTTATACAGAGTGATGGAACTCAGAGAAAAATGAATATCATGTATTAATACATGTATATGGAATCTAGCAAAACAGTACTAAGGAACCCGATTACAGGAAAGGAATGGAGATGCAGATGTAGCAGATTTATAGAGGTCAGGAAAAATTGAGAAAGTAGCTTTGACATATGTCCATTGCTGCTGCTGCTGCTGCTAAGTCGCTTCAGTCGTGTCCGACTCTGTGTGACCCCATAGATGGCAGCCCACCAGACTCCTCTGTCCCTGGGATTCTCCAAGCAAGAATACTGGAGTGGGTTGCCATTTCCTTCTTCAATGCATGAAAGTGAAAATTGAAAGTGAAGTCCCTCAGTCGTGTCCGACTCCTAGCGAACCCATGGACTGAAGCCTACCAGGCTCCTCCCTCCATGGGATTTTCCAGGCAAGGGTACCGGAGTGGGGGGGCCATTGCCTTCTCCATATGTCCATTACAGTGTGTAAAACAGATAGCCTCTGGGAAGGTGCTGTATCACACAGGGAAGCCACCCTGGTGCTCTATGACGACCTAGAGTGCTTGATGGGAAGCAGGGAAGGCTCTAGAGAGAGTGGCTGATTTCTGTTGTGCAGCAGAGACCAATACAGCATTGTAAAGCAATTATCCACCAATTAAAGAAAAAGATATGATTGTTAGTGAAGAAGTGTTTCTCTATGAACCAGCAAGCCCATCAAGTGATGATCTGCAAGCCTCCTTGTACAAAAATCCTCTGAGATGCATCATTTAGAGCAGACACCCTCCCTGCGTCTTCCCACTCAGTGCTGATTCAGTGAGTGGGGCAAGGGCCCCAGGACCTGCCTTTTAACCACTAACCTATCTTCCCCAATGGCTGCTGTTGCAATGGACACATTTCATACACTCTACAGAACAGTGTTCTGCCCTCTGTAAACTCCTCACTGATCTATAAAGATGTGAACAAAACTTCAGGGACAATGTCAGAGAAGACTTCCAGGTCTCAGGTCTCAAGAGAACTTCTATTCAGGGTTTGCAAGAAAAGTGAAACTAAATCAGACGTCAGAAGGATGACTCAGGTCCAGCAAGTTTTCAGAAGTTCCTTCTCATTTCTCTGCAATTCCTGGGCTCGGTATTAAATGGGGAAAGATCCAGCTAGAGAATTAAATGCAGAACCTTTCAGAAAGGCTGCCTGGAGGAAGGCACGGGGGGAGGACCTGGGGACCTTGAGGGTTCCCACACCTGACCCTGTAGCCCCAGTTTGCCAGATGTAGAGTGTTGTTCAGTCGCTCAATCATGTCTGACTCTTTGCAACCCCAGGGACTGCAGCACGCCAGGCTTCCCTGTCCTTCACCATCTCCTGGAGCTTGCTCAAACTCACATCTGTTGAGTCAGTGATGCCATCCATCCATCTCGTCCTCTGTTGTCCCCTTCTCCAAAGTAGACTCTGGAACATCATTTAATACTATACAGTCCTCCTTTACTTTCAGTCTTTCCATCTCAGACACCTCCCACGATAACAGTTTTTTCTACTCCTCCTCTCTTCTGGCTTAGAGAAGTGACCTAAAATAGCAAACACAATTTTCCATTTGTTACTCACTAAAGACATGGGCTGCTTCTATCTTTAAACAGCCGTGATGTCTTGACGCGTTACCCGGGGTCCTCCCAATATGACTTCTTCTAAGACACAGGTCATTGTTATGATGCAAATAAAAACCTGTTGCCAAGGACAATAAAAGAGATTAGAAATGCACAACTTGCCTGGGACAGGAGCTCAGCCTGGGAGTTCGACTGCTTGGGTCTGAATCCCAGTTCAGCCCCACTAGCTGAAGATTGTTGGGTTTCTGCTTCTTCATCTTTAAATCAAAGATTCCAGTACAAGAATTAGGGTGGAATCAGAAGAAAACTGTGAGGGATGCTATGAAGGTTAAATGAGTCAATTGATATCAAGTGTTGTGAGCATGCGTGTTAAGTCACTTAGTCGTATCTGACTCTCTGCAACCCTATGGACCATAGCCCACCAGGATCCTCTGTCCATGGGATTCTCAGGGCAAGAAAACTGGAGTGCGTTGCTACCTTCTTCACCAGGGGATCTTCCCGACCCAGAGACTGAACCCACATCTCTTATGTCTCCTACATTGGCAGGCAGGCTCTTTACCACTAAAGCCATGAGGAAAGCCCCATCAAGCGCTTACTATGGGTATATATGAGGTGCTCCATAATTATTCATCATCATGACCTTCAGAAGAAGAGAATATCCACAGAATAGCGATGCTCCCCATCAGTTCCATGGACTATCGTAACTGTCTTCTTGCATCCCACTAAATAAGAAGGGCTCCTGGCAATTGCTAGTTCCATCCATCCACCCACCCTCCTGAGTGACTTCCAGCCCCCTTCTGCCTAGAACATGAGCATATATCCAGTGTCTGAACTATCACCCTGTTTGTCTCACAACTTTTAAAATGTGTCTATTAGTCAGTCATAGTTTTTGCTGCAACTTTGAAAGCAGTTTTTTCCCCAGAAAATGAAACAAGTATATATATGTATTTTCTCTCTTTCTCTGTCTTCCTCTATGAAGAGACCACCTTCGGTCTTCTTTCTCACTCTCTCTCCCCTTCTTCTGACCCTCTCAGTCTGTCTGTCTGCCTGTATCTTTCTCTCTCTCACACACACATCATCATCATCCTCATCCTAAAACAAAGCTAGAGTATCAAGTAGAAATACCTAGGTGCCTAGCTTCCTAATATAAACATTTTAATTTTATTTCCCATGGTTTCTCCAAGCACTCATGTGAACAGAATTGAGAAATCATACAACCCTAGTAACTTAAATGATTAGAAATGCGCTGTCAAAAACAGCCAGTCTTGGACATTCTCTTTTTCCTCCCTTCCTCTTTCTCTCCCCTAACTGTGTAACAGACACTGATCCTGGAAAATAAATGACCCAACTTTGCCCACATCGAAGCCATGTGTACCTTGCATTTCAATTGTTATTAAGTACTTTGGGTCAAGGTTCATCAAGATGAACTAAAAATCACCCTGGGGCATAGCTCCTTCAGCTTGGTACCCTTTGAGGACACAGGAGGAAGGCCTAAAGTCCCAAATCCTCTCACTGGGGCTGCATCTGTAAGTATCAGATATCTAAGAAACATTGTAACCATATGATGGAATAAAGGGGAATGACACAGAAGTCATTCATTTTTTCCAGCTTTATTGAGCTATTATTGATATGTGACATATGTGTATATTGCAAAGTGTTAACCACAATAAGCTTAGTTAACACCACCATTGTTTCTCATGAGTACCATTTTTTGTGTGTGTGATGATAACATTTAACATCCACTCAACAATGTTCTGGAGAAACCAATGGCACCCCACTCCAGTACTCCTGCCTGGAAAATGCCATGGATGGAGGAGCCCGGTAGGCTGCAGTCCGTGGGGTCACTGAGGGTCGGACACGACTGAGCAACTTCACTTTCACTTTTCACTTTCATGCATTGGAGAAGGAAATGGCAACGCACTCCAGTGTTCTTGCCTGGAGAATCCCAGGGATGGGGGAGCCTGGTGGGCTGCCATCTATGGGGTCGCACAGAGTCAGACACGACTGAAGTGACTTAGCAGCAGTAGCAGCAGCAAACAGTGTTCAAGTCATTTAAAGACCTTGTGAGCAGAGTTGTGCAGCATTAGGACCACGTGGCACCTTTTAGGGGAAGAAGGCAGTTGGCAAAAGAGAAAGTAGAAAAGAGATGGGCTGAAGTCACCAAGTCTTATTTTGATAAGAAAAAAAAAACATTTCCTAGAAATCAGGATGGGAAGTCAGTTTTTACACGTTCTAGCGTTTCACAGCTTCTGAGGATGTGCAGGGGTTTAAAACGGATTTTTTATTTCTCCAACCTCTCTGACCTCTGGATTCACAAGAAGACCTGGGCCTGCTTTCTAGGTCACGAGAGTTAATGACCCCAGCAGTTCACAGCTCTGTTTGCCCATGAGAATTACATGATGGCCAGGCACTCTGAAAATTTAAAAGATCTTAGAATTCAGGATAATCTTTGTTTAGCCATCAAAATGGCTGTAAAATCTGTTGTTTTACAATGTTAATTCCTAGAAGGACAGAAAAAAAGGAAGCTTGAAATTTTAAGTTCGTGCAGAAGACATTAACCACAGTTCTTCGTAGTTTCCAATGTTGTATTCCATGACTCTGATGCAAGAATCTCAGCATACATAAATTTATTTATTTATTTTTACTTCTCTACCATTAGGACTGTAGAAAGAACCACCCAAATATAATGGCTTTCCTAGGAAAGCACAGGTGTATTCATATTGACAAATTCAAGTTAGTTGTTCTTCAGTCCCTAGACCTCAAGGACTGTCGCACTCCAGGCTCCTCTGTCCTCCACCATCTACAGAGTTAGCTATCCCATGCAAATTAGGATTTGTTTCCTCTGAATGTTAACACCCATAAAGAATGATGCACAAGGAAAGCTTGACACAATATATTTATTTTAGTAAAAATCTGAGTTTAAAGTGAAGCACATAACTGAACGAAATAAAATGCAACATAAGGTTTATTTTTATATTGTTTTCCTGAAACAGCTTCCTATTAAAAACTTACAGAAATATAACAACTTTATTAACGCATTTATTAATTTAATGACTTATTAACTTCCATTGCCAGAATACACTGCACTGAAAATGCTAAAGTAGAATGACAATGCTGCTTTACTTAGTTACGCTCAATTTGAATGGCTGGTTATCAAAAGTCTTCTCAAAATCCTTCACTACATATTTCAAAGCCCTAAGATAATTTAGGGGCTTCCCAGGTGGCTCAGTGGGGAAGAATCCACCTGCAATGCAGGAGACACAGGAGATCTGGGTTCAATCCCTGGAGGAGGAAAGATCCCCTGGAGGAGGGCATGGCAACCCACTCCAGTGTTCTTACCTGGAGAATCTCATGGACAGAGGAGCCTGCCAGGCTATAGTTCACAGGACTGCAAAGAGTCAGACACAACTGAAGTGACTAAACACTCATGCACACAAGATATTAATAATTTAGAGACACTAGGGGGTCAGTGAGGATGCAATGAGTTGGACTTCAAATCCAGGCGGGGCCAATTTTCAATTGTTTTTCATTTCTAAAATGAAAAACATTTCCCAAGCTCTCTGAGGAAGTTGGGCTGCTCAATGATTTAAGTGACATGTGATGAGTTCCCCATCTTAGTCATCACATTAGCAGTGGGGATATGACAATAGCCATACTGTCCAAATGCATACTTTCCAAAGCACTGATCTTGTGTGTTGCTTCGGAAAAGGAAATGTCGGGTGCAGGTTTTTCTCTTTCGATGTGGGTGCTTCTGTTACAGGATCGCCCATAGCTTCAGTAAACATGTTTCTTTGGCTTGATTTCCCACTATTCCGATGATTGATTATTATACTTTTCAGGCTCTTAAAAATAAAATCTAACTGCATTACTCTTTCATTTTCTTTTCTACTTTAAACAGGAAATCAATGTTACCAGAATCAGCAGAACTATAGAATAAAGAGAACCGGCAACTGTACCCTCCCCCAAAATTAATAATTAAAGAATATCAAACCAATTAGTCAGACACCAAAGCTAGAATTGTCGTGTGATTTGTAGATAGTTTATGACCCCATAAAGACCAAGAGGAATTTGTGCAATGCCAAGAAGATTTTAGATAAATTCTTTCATTTTAAGAGTAAATGGATTATATTTTCCCCCTACAAAATTAAGAAGTGACATTTGGAGAAAGTGAGAAAATGTTGCAGAAATCACAGACAAGTTTGGATTCTTCTGTTTCAGAATTTACCCAAGAGAAAAAGACTGGAGAGTTGCTCAATCTTGGTATCATGGTTCCGGCTATGACAGGAAACGATAGATCATCATAGATAAAAATGGAAAATGTTGTGAAAAAAATTAAATACTTCGAAGAGAGAAAAAAATGCAAATGCTGTTGTGGTGAATGTTAAAGGAAATGAGTATTGCAATTAGATGAAGCTCAAGATACATCCTGCAACATAGTCTAGTGATGGAACAGTGGAAACTAAGAAAAGTAGCCTAAGAGAGTCAAAGAACCCAGCACTTGGGAGCTCAGTCCTTACCCTTAGCAACACCTCATCTTCAAATCCCATCATGTAACCCAAAGTGGGGTTCAACTGCTCACTGCTCAAAAGCCAATAAAGAGGCCAGGTGGGTAGAAAGGAAAGCTTGTTTTATTTTGGATGCTAGAAACTGGGGGTGAGGGAGAGAAGAGGAAATGCCTTTCCAAAGGCTGACTGCCCTCCAAACCAACCCAGTCGGCAAAAACTTTTAAAGGCTGAGAGAGGGGACCACGTGCAGAAACAATACAGTCAGTCCTTCAGTTCATCGCTCAGTCGTCTCGACTCTGTGCAACCCCGTGAACTGCAGCACACCCAGCCTCCCTGTCCATCCCCAACTCCCAGAGTCCACCCAAACGCATGTCCACTGTGTCAGTGATGCCATCCAACCATCTCATCCTCTGTCGTCCCCTTCTCCTCCTGCCCTCAATCTTTCCCCGCATCAGGGTCTTTTCATATGAGTCAGCTCTTCACATCAGGTGCCCAAAGTATTGGCGTTTCAGCTTCCGCATCAGTCCTTCCAATAAATATTCAGGACTGATTTCCTTTAGGATGGACTGGTTTGATCTCCTTGCAGTCCAAGGGACTCTCAAGAGTCTTCTCCAACACCACAGTTCAAAAGCATCAATTTTTCTGCACTCAGCTTTCTTTATAGTCCAGCTTTCACATCCATACATGACCAATGGAAAAACCATAGCCTTGACTAGATGGATCTTTGTTGACAAAGTAATGGCTCTGCTTTTTAATATGCTATCTAGGTTGGATTCCCTGGTGGCTCAGACGATAAAGCATCTGTCTACAATGCGGGAGACCCAGGTTCGAGACCTGGGTTGGGAAGATCCCCTGGAGAAGGAAATGGCAATCCACTCCATGACTATTGTCTGGAGAATCCCATGGACAGAGGAGCCTGGTAGACTACAGTCCATGGGGTCACAAAGAGTCAGACACGACTGAGCAACTTCACTCACTCACTCACTAGGTTGGTCAACCCTTAGGGTTACTGAAAATGGTCATCAGTGCTCTGATCAGCACCATCTTGATTGTTTTAGGTACAGTCTTCAGTTCCAAGGTCAGTTTGTTCTCATTTCCTTGAGGCTAATTCTTGGAATTGTGGCAGCTTATGTCATAGCTACAGTGTGGTCATTGTGTAGTTAACTTCTCCACCTGGTGGGAGTTTCTATAACACAGCTCTAGAATATTATCTATAGCCTTTGAGAAGGAACTAAAGATTCTTGATTATGCTTAATCACTAATCATTATTGCTTGGTTTTTCTTGACTGTTTTTGTTTCTGCATTTTCTCTCTTCTCTGATTAAACTTATTCTTTGGCTAAAGTCTTTCCACAGACAAAAGGCAGGCAGAGGACATGGGGGGCAAGGACCACAGGGGTCCTGCTCTGTCTCAGTTACTCATCTTTGCACTATTGTGCCCACCCCTCCTTGGATGAGGTCCAAAATTTCTCATCATTTGTGATATTTCTTCCCAAGGTCTAAGCTCAATCCTCTCTGAAATTTAAACTTAAGTATTTCGCATCCGACACTCAACAGAAAAATACAGATGCTTGACACTTTGAATTCTCTTCCCTAAACTCAAACACAGTTTCACTTACTTACTCTGCTCCCCATGAAATAGCTACAAGTCTTTCAGCCTCGAGCAATAGCGGCTCTCCAAATAGTAAAGGATCCTTTGTTTTGCACACTAACTCCCTTAATAAGACCTCCAGCACGTGCTCAGTTACATTCTTCATTTCTTATCAAGGAGTTACAAGTATCTGATACTGCAATTGGCTTAAGAAATTTTCCTAATGAAGGAAGAAATGATCCAAGTGATTGTCTGTTTCACTCTTCCTTTCCGCTGGAATGAAAGGTCAATAAAAACAGAGACCCTGCCTGTCTCCTTCACAGTAGACCCATAGTTAAGCACTGAATACGTATTTGTTGAATGGTTGGATCACTGAGTTGAATGAATGAATAGACAACTACTATTCAGGGCAGTATGTGTCTTTTCTCGTAATTCCAGATTTTCCCACATATTTTGTTAACATGGGACATAATACTTCCCAGCAAAGTGGACAAGTTAATACTGGGATCTGAGGGACCTTCAGAGAGGGAGCCAGCGTTCTTGCAAAAACATGATAGTGATAAGAGGAAGAGGAAACGCATTTGTTCCAAGGGAACTAAGCCTAAATCAGACATGTCTGACCACTCAGATGGACTTCAAAAACAAATACAGAAATATTTATTACCCGAGTTGTTGGGCAGATTTAGGACTTGTTTGGGTCTGCTTTTATAAATAGAATTAAATACAACATACGTCTTTAAAATTTCTGTTTTTAATTGTTAAGAATCTTGAGATTGTTTGGTGGGGAGAAAACTAAAAAAAAATATGTAACATTCCTTGAAAATTAACCTTTCCATTGACAAAGGACACGCACATTCTCATCAGAACATTTTGGAGTAAAAGAGGTTAGTATTTACTTTAAAAGTATGACCAGCAAATCCAGGCTAGAGCTGGATTTAGGCTGAAGAAAGCTCCCAATTCTGGTCTTCAGACCAAAACACAGATGGAAAGTTCTTTCACCATCACTGACCCCCTGAAGCATCTGACAGTCAGCAGGTCTATAAACCAGACTCACTAGGCTGCCCAGTCTTTTGCCAGGATCTTGACCTTCATCTGGATTCACATAAAAAGTAAAAAGAAAGCAAAACTGTACCTCATTAACAATGATAGTGGCTTATATGTTGCACAGCACTTTACAAAAAACTTCTGTATGTATTTTACTTAATCACTCTGACAACCCTAAGAAGTAGACATCCCCAGTATTATAACTCCTTTTTTAAAAAAACCTTTTTACTTTATATTAGGTTTTAGCCAATTGACAGTGTTGAAACAGTTTCAGGTGAACAGCGAGAGGATTCAGCCATACATATACATGTATCCATTCTCCCCCAGACTCCCCTCCCATCCAGGCTGCCACATAACATTGAGCAGAGTTTCAATAAATCCTTTTTAACAGAAAAAAATAGATCTAAGAAGGTGAAGTTTTGCCCACTTTCACATGGCAGCCAGAAGTCCAGATCTAAGATTCTAAACTTCAGAAGGGTGGGTATCCTACTAACTCACCCTGCTTATATGACAGCTTCCATCTTGCTTCCTAATTAAGGCAGATGCCAAAAATGTCTTAAATTCAGAGCCTCAAAGTTAGCATTTACCTTATCAAAACTTGGTTAATATAATGAAAATTCAGTTGAAATGAATCAGTAGAGAAGGAGATGGCATGTGGTTTCTGTGGTGTCTCAGTTTTCTCATCTGTAAAACGGAACCAACTACAGAACCGGCTTCACAGTCCTGTTGTGAGGCTTACATGCCCTATAGAATGCTGGACACTGCTTCTGGAAGGCAGTCAGTGTTCAATATACATTAGCTATAATTATAAAAGAGAGTCACAACAATCACAATAGAAAACATTTATTTTACCCTCTCACAGGACATGTGGCCTGAGATGAATTCAAAATTTAAAAGGTAGATTGTCTATGTCAATAAGTCACTATCATGGAAATCATAGGAAGTTTTCCTTACATTGTAAGAAAATGTATCTATCAACTAAATAGAGTCCCTGCAAAATGAACAGGCACATGCTTGAAATGAAACCAATGAGACAGGCCTAAACAGTCAATCTCTTCTCCTTTCTGGATTGGACTCAGAGATGCTCTGACCTTCTGACTCTCGTCCCAAATCCTAATCCACTGCTCATGTTTAGACATGATCTTTTCCTACTTGCGTTTATATTCAGGAATGATGCTAAGGGCAGCTGCTTCCCTCTTCTGAGAAATGACACAATATAGAAACTTGGTTTAAATTAGTTTAACCCATCATTTCCAAAACTTATGTAAACATGAAAAATTTTTAAACAGTATTAATTTCCTGCAAACACATTCCCAGGAACACTCTCCTAGAGAATGTCAGTGAAAGTCAGAACCCTCTTGGAAACCATCTAAAACTGGTTTTATTAGAAGATGATTTATTACCTATAAATGATCCTGTGAACTGAATCTAGAGAATAATCTTTTAGTTGACTAGGTTAACTCCCAAGAACATTGGAAAACTCCACTCCCAAGCTTCACCCAAGATGTAGTCAATCCTTCCAGATACTTAGAGTTCTAAAAGCAGAGTAGACCAAGCTACACTATAAATCAATAGAAACTGTAAGTTAATAGCAATGATGAGCTAAATTTATAACTGTACAAATATATAACTGTACATGAAAGAAAGAAAAGAAGAACAAATGAAAGAAGAATCAAAATTTCCAGAAATGAAGAGGGAACTGAAAGCAATGTCTGTGAGTACTGGAACTGAAACTATATCTGGCCTGGTGACATAAAGAGAGAACAGGGTTTTACAGGAGGGAGATCCTAATTACTTAGTGATTGTGCTCCCCCAGAGCTTAGGAACCAGGTTTTTTGGCCCACCCAAGGTGGGAGCACCAAAGAATTGATGCTTTTGAACTGTGGTGTTGGAGAAGACTCTTGAGAGTCCCTTGGACTGCAAGGAGATCCAACCAGTTCATCCTAAAGGAAATCAATCCTGAATATTCATTGGAAGGACTGATGCTAAAGCTGAAACTCCAATCCTTTGGCCACCTGATGCGAAGAACTGACTCATTTGAAAAGACCCTGATGCTGGGAAGGTTGAAGATGGGAGAAGGGGACAACAGAGGATGAGATGGTTGGATGGCACCACCAACTCAATGGGCATGAGTTTGAGTAATCTCCAGGAGTTGGTGATGGACAGGAAGGCCTGATGTGCTCCAGTCCATGGGGTCACAAAGAGTCAGACACAACTGAACAACTGAACTGAACTGAACTGAAGATGGGATGCTGACACTGAGACATTTTACATAAAGTCAGAATTCTCAAATGACTCCACCTTCATCTCCTGTATCTGGTTAGTGAAGAATTTAAGGAAGATTATTTATTCAGTTCAGTTCAGTTCAGTCGCTCAGTCCTGTCCAACTCTTTGTGATCTCATGAATTGCAGCACGCCAGGCCTCCCTGTCCATCACCAACTCCCGGAGGTCACTCAGATTCACGTCCATTGAGTCAGTGATGCCATTCAGCCATCTCATCCTCTGTCGTCCCCTTCTCCTCTTGCCCCCAATCCCTCCCAGCATGAGAGTCTTCTCCAGTGAGTCAACTCTTCGCATGAGGTGGCCAAAATACTGGAGTTTCAGCTTTAGCATCATTCCTTCCAAAGAAATCCCAGGGCTGATCTCCTTCAGAATGGACTGGTTGGATCCCCTTGCAGTCCAAGGGACTCTCAAGAGTCTTCTCCAACACCACAGTTCAAAAGCATCAATTCTTCACTGCTCAGCTTTCTTCACAGTCCAACTTTCACATCTGTACATGACTACTGGAAAAACCATAGCCTTGACTAGACAAACTTTTGTTGGCAAAGTAATGTCTCTGCTGTTTAATATGCCATCTAGTTTGGTCATAATTTCCCTTCCAAGGAGTAAGTGTCTTTTAATTTCATGGCTGCAGTCACCATCTGCAGTGATTTTGGAGTCCTAAATAATAAAGTTTGACACTATTTCCACTGTTTCCCCATCTATTTCCCATGAAGTGACGGGACCGGATGCCATGATCTTACTTTTCTGAATGTTGAGCTTTAAGCCAACTTTTTCACTCTCCTCTTTCACTTTCATCAAGAGGCTTTTAGTTCCTCTTCACTTTCTGCCATAAGGGTGGTGTCATCTGCATATCTGAAGTTAGTGATATTTCTCCCAGCAATCTTGATTCCAACTTGTGTTTCTTCCAGTCCAGCGTTTCTCATGATGTACTCTGCATATAAGTTAAATAAGCAGGGTGACAATATACAGCCTTGATGTACTCCTTTTCCTATTTGGAACCAGTCTCTTGTTTCATGTCCAGATCTAACTGTTGCTTCCTGATCTGCATATAGGTTTCTCAAGAGGCAGGTCAGATGGTCTGGTATTCCCATCTCTTTCAGAATTTTCCACAGTTGATTGTGATCCACACAGTCAAAGGCTTTGGCATAGTCAAGAAAGCAGAAATAGATGTTTTTCTGGAACTCTCTTGCTTTTTCCATGATCCAGTGGATGTTGGCAATTTGATCTCTGGTTCCTCTGCCTTTTCTAAAACCAGCTTGAGCATCAGGAAGTTCACGGTTCACATATTGCTGAAGCCTGGCTTGGAGAATTTTGAGCATTACTTTACTAGCGTGTGAGATGAGTGCAATTGTGTGGTAGTTTGAGCATTCTTTGGCATTGCCTTTCTTTGGGATTGGAATGAAAACTGACCTTTTCCAGTCCTGTGGCCACTGCTGAGTTTTCCAAATTTGCTGGCATATTGAGTGCAGCACTTCCACAGCAACATCTTTCAGGATTTGAAATAGCTCAACTGGAATTCCATCACCTCCACTACTCAGAGACTTTAGAGGGGAAAAATAATCCCCATGAAAAACTGGAAGCCTACAGCATCATATATAAGTTGAGAGACCACATTCCACCACCTCTGTGGGTTACAAATCCTCAAAACGAAATTTTAACATAAAATTTTCCCCAATGTGGCAAGATGCTGGGGTACCCACCATAACCAAATGGAACATTACTCCAGAGGAAAATCCTTAATCCAAGACACAAGTGATATTATTCTCACTGAAAATGAATGCACAGTAAGGAATTTTAAAACACACCATTTCTCCATTCTAAACAATGTAGAAGACTCCAACAGAAATATTGGACACTTAAAAACATCAAAAAATGTCTGAATTCAAGATTCTAAAATAAATCAATTCTAAAAATAAATCAGAGAAAGATATGAGAGGATAAAACTCAATAAATAAAAGGTTTCATAGACAAAAATGAAATTATAATAATAACCAAATCAAACTTCTAAAAATTAAATGCCTGATAGAATAAGATATAAAAATTAAAGCTCAATGAATGGATGAATCAACAAATTTGACAAAGCTGAAGAAAGAATTAGTGAACTGGAAGTCAATGTGGAGGAAATTACACAGAATGAATCACAGAAAGATAAAGGCATGGAAATGGATAAGTTAAGAGGTATGGTAGATAAAATGAGAACAGCTACGGACATGACTGAAGTGACTTAGCAGCAGCAGCAGCGTGAATCTAATAGGAATTCAAGAAGGAGGGAATGGAATAAGGAAGAACAAATATGTGAAGAGAAATGGTGAAGAATTTTTCAGAATTGATGAGTTGTTAGAGTAAGTGATTCCAAGTCAAAGGAAAAGGATATGTATATCTAGACTAAACAGAGTAAAACTGGAGACTATCAAGTACAAAGAGAATATTTTTAAACAACAACAACAAAAAATGCCTACAAACTAACCGCAATTAGATTGTGAAGGACTCTAATCAGGATTGAGAATGCAATACTGTGCATCATAAACTAACACAATATTGTACATCAACTATATTTCAATTGTTTTAAAAAGAAGAGGTGGAATGATGTCTTCAAATAACAGAGCTATTTTCAGACAAGAATATTGAGTTTTTACACCTAGATCTTCACTGAAAGAACTATTAAAACATGTTCTGCATGAAGAAGGAAATTGAACCCAGACAGATGTGGTGAGATAAAAAAAGTAGCAAACAAAGATATATGCAAGCATACAGATATCTCTAATAAACATGGGCTACTGATATAATAACAATAGCAACTAATTTTTATCTATGTAAAAACAAGAAAAAATAAAATATTACATAAAAGCAACACAAGCTACTGAGGGTTGTTGCAGCTAAAACTTTCTAAGGTCCTTATATTTGGGGAGATAGGGGCAGAGATGCAGATAAAATTTAGACTTTGTTAAGTTTACTTGTTAAAATTATAAATGTGACCACTAAAAATGAAACTAAAACACACATTTTCCTAAGCAAGAAATGGAGCAAAAGGGTGAAGGAAGGATGTCAGGAAACTCTAAACTCAGCCCAGTCCAAAAAAAAGTAGACAAAATAAATATTTATTTTTAAAGAAATAAGAATTATAGTAAATACCACAAGTTCCAACAACTAACTATCCACATGGAAAGAAAAAAAAATAGACCCTATCTTACACTATGTAGAGAAATATGTCTCTTATAAATTAAAGTCCTAACTATAAGAATATATCTATATTCTTCTTATATTTAATATATGGGGTCAAATAATGATGTCCTAGAAAAGAAACAAAAAATTGCAAACCAAAAGGGGAAAGATTGAGAAAATTGACTCTACTATATTTAAAACTATGTCAAAAGATGCTATTAAAAACGTGAAAAAGCAAGCAAAGACTTGGTGGAATCATTGTTGCTCTCTGTGGGTGAGAAAGTTTTCCAAAGATAACAGCCATGATACATCCCATCGCAAACATCTCACAGTGACACTGACTCTTATTGCATAGCTTGGCAGAGCTTGTGACCCCTCCCTTGGAACCTTGGTGACACTTTGTGTTTGCCTTCAGCAGTAGAGTAGACTGGATATAAGGCTATTGTTCTTTGAACCTGCCGCTGTGTGCTATTTTAAGATACCAAGGTTTGGGTGATTCAAAATGGCGTACTTACTGACACACTGTCCAGAATCAAAAAGAAAAAGACAACCCAATAGGAAAATTGGCAAAGACTAGGAATGAGCAACGCATGGAAGAAGAAACCTGGGTAGACAATAAATATACAAAAAGATGTTCACCTTCAATTATATATGCCAGAAATCAGGTGTATACAAATGAAAACAACAATGAAAGAATATTTTACAGTCATCATTTTGTCAAATGTTTAAAGAACCTTGAATACTACATGTTGAGAGAAATAACCTATAATGATGGCTAAGAGGGCCGGCTCAGGAGCCAGACTACTAGGCCTTTAATTCCAACTCTACTCATAAAGCGCATGGCCTTGGACAGGTAATCTAAACTCTGTGTGCCTCAGTCTCTGCACTGCAAAATGATATTTTTTACGTAGGATTATGAGAATTGAGTGAGTTGGCACATGTAACACCCTTAGAATAGTGCACACCAGAGGAAGCCGTGAGCGAGTATTTATGATTACAGTGAGGACGACGACAACGGTGGAAAACCAGACGTCTTGGGCAGTTCTATTACATTGTTGTAACCAAGACTTAGAGAACCATTTGTCAATTCGCTTGTTAACTTGCAGATGTCGATACCATTCAACTGATCCACTCCACTTCTAGGTACATAACATGGAAAAGTGCCAGTACATAAGCACCAGAAGACATCTGGCTTAGATGTTGGACTAGCGTTTATTTTTGCTCTATTTTCTGAACCACTCTGAGAACTCCCGGATGGAGTCCAGTTTTCACTTTATTAATGTGTTTATCAATTTAATGGTTTATAAACGCCTTTTGCCAGGATGTACAACACTGAAAATGCTAAAGTAGAATGAGATCTCTACTTCAGTTCAGTTCAGTTCAGTTCAGTTCAGTTCAGTCACTCAGTCATGTCCGACTCTTTGCGACCCCATGAATCACAGCACGCCAAGCCTCCCTGTCCAACACCAACTGCTGGAGTTCATCCAGACTCACGTCCATCGAGTCAGTGATGCCATCCAGCCATCTCATCCTCTGTCGTCCCCTTCTCCTCATGCCACCAATCTCTCCCAGCATCAGAGTATTTTCCAATGAGTCAACTCTTCGCATGAGGTGATCAAAGTACTGGAGTTTCAACTTTAGCATCATTCCTTCCAAAGAAATCCCAGGGCTGATCTCCTTCAGAATGAACGGCTTGGATCTCCTTGCAGTCCAAGGGACTCTCAAGAGTCTTCTTCAACACTACAGTTCAAAAGCATCAATTCTTCGGTGCTCAGCCTTCTTCACAGTCCAGCTCTCACATCCATACATGACCACAGGAAAAACCATAGCCTTGACTAGATGGACCTTTGTTGGCAAAGTAATGTCTCTGCTTTTCAATATGCTATCTAGGTTGTTCATAACTTTTCTTCCAAGGAGTAGGCAACTGAATGGCTGGTTATCAGGTCTTCTCAAAATCCTTTTCTACATATTGCAAAGTCCTAAGACAATTTAGAGACGCTAGGAGGTCAAGGACAGATAAACTACCATGCGCTGGCTGTTGGAATGTCCAACTTTAAACCTATCCTCTACTCCAAGGGACATAGAGTGAAACCCAGACAGAGTCACGGCTCCCAATTTAGTTACTGGCAGTACAGTCACTTAGCTCCTCTGAATCTCAGTTTCCTTTCAGAAATAAAAAATAAAGAAAGAAGGAAGGAAAGGAAGAGAGAAAGAACAAGAGAGAAATAAAGAACAGAAATTGGAAAAAAAAATTCAAACAAGCGCTCAGTGCCTTGGGGCATAGCAGAAGAGAACTGGACTTATACCCTTGAATTGGGTGTCCTTGGACAGGAAGCAAAATCTTAATGAACCAGTATCTATAAATTTGGACTAGTTCTATCTCTTTTCATGGATGTTGTGAGACTCAAATTTCACAATTTTTGTTAAAACACATATAGACGCTAAGCTCAGTGGCAAGATTTGCCATTCTACTTCTGAAAGAATCCTTGGATCTCTGTGAGCCAGTAATTCTATAGAGTATAGCTTGGATACCAGAAATATCAACAAAAAAATCAACAAAACTGGAGATGATTTAATATGACCCTAGAACTCCCATTATAAAATTTACATAGTCAATGTTTCATTGTTCACACAATAAATCCTGGTATTAGTCATTGGTCTTTGAAGACAAGCTATTAAAGCAATAGAATTCTTAATTAATTTAGTGCAGAGTTTATCAGTTTTGTGTACACAGCTTACTCAGAGCCCACTATATCACTCGAGTGTGGGGTTGGATAAAGTCAGCTCCCATGGAATAAACCTTATCTGGTGCTCTGCAGTTTCCAGAAGCAATTCTTCCTAAGTTAGAGATTTGTTATCTGCTGGCTCCTTCCTAATGCATTTCCTGGAATGGGTCATGAGTAGTTGAGTCAAAAGCTTCTGTAGAATTAGCTCAGTTCAGATAGAAGAGGATCACTCTGGTACCAGAAGATTCACAAGTATCTCTTAGCATAAGTCAAAATTAAACCTCAAATGTTCAGAAAGAGACAGTAAATGGTACTATTTTAAGCTATCTTTATGTTTAAAAAATTATTGAGCCAATGGCATTAACAAAATGCACAAAAGCTTTTACACATCCTCATCACATTCCATTTTACAGAGCAAAGTGACATTTTATTATACTTTATTATTGTGAAGGATTTGAGGTAAGGAAGACCCTCAATCTGTTGTAAAGACAATTTGTTGAATTGTGTGAAAACGCCTGTGTCCAGTCCTTTATTCCTTTCTCCTCTGCCTTTTTAACCCTCTGCAGCAGAAAGTTCTTTATAGAAAAATCAAGCTAGGATGCTTAGGGAAAGAGCGTTTCTCACGGCTGGTTTTGCCAAGAATAAACTAAAGGCAGAGTATGATTCATTCATTCTGACAGCTGCCCCTCAATACCACCCTCCAGCCCCCATCCACCCTCTCCCTGGCCCCCATGCTCCTCAGATGACCTCAGCTCCCTCTTTACCAAAAACTGGAGGACAGTAAGGGCAATTCCCTCCTTTTCAAGGGCTTGTCCCTCCACCTTTAACAAATCTTAATCACCCTTCCTTCCCTTCTCTTCCTCCAGCAGACATATCGTTTTAGCAGATAACCCTTTCATCGGGATCCTTGATTCTACCTCTCCCATCTCCTTTGGGCCTTTTTCCAGCAATTACTGTCTCTTTACCCTGTGTCTTCATTCTATGCTGATGCTACTACTGGTTCCTTGTCTTCAGCTTCCCAGCACAATTGTGGAGTTGGTGATGGACAGGGAAGCCTGGCGTGCTGCAGTCCATGGGGTTACAAAGAGTTGGACACAACTGAGCGACTGAACTGAACTGAACTATAAAAAAATGTGGAGTACCCTATGTATATATTTCAGATGTGTTATGTGTTTATGTTTGTATTTGCGTGTGTATATATATATTCATACCCTCAACTTATCTTCTTCTTTTCTTATTGCTTACACATTTTTCAACAAGGTCCAAATCCTTTCCAATGTTGACCTCCCTTTCCTAGCATTCTATCAAGGGGATTTTCTAAAGAACCATCTGAAACATGACTCTTGCCAAGTCCCAAGGCCCATTTTCAGTCATCATTTGCCTGGGACCCAATTCCTCTGGGATATTTTCTAACTCATGTTGCAAAACCATTGTCTTCCCATTATTCATCAACTCCTGCTCTTGAAAAGTTCTTCTTTGGTCTCCAAAGCCCAGCATACTCTGTCCTGTCCTTTTATTGAAACAGGAGGGGAAGGGTAGGGAAGAATGACGTAACCCAAGGATATGACATGAACTGATTAGAACCAAATAGGTCCAAGATTGAGGATGAGTCAACTTCCACTAAACCTTGAGCCTCAGTACATGCTCACTGTAACACATCAGCAAGCTAGATGACATGCCAACCAGCATCATGACAGTCCCACAGTCAACCATAAAGATCAAAAAGTGAGCAGTGACCCAATTCCTGGAAATCTCCACCCCTTCCCCAAAATAGATGGAATAACTCCTCCCACTCATGAACCTGTGAAGTTACCCATGCCTACAAAAAATAACAACTCCATACACTGGTGCTTCCCTCTCCTGAGATGGCCCACACTCTGTAAAGCGTCTTTCTCTCTAAATAAATCCACTTCTTCTCTATCCTTTTGTCTCTTACTGAATTCTTTCTGCCATGAGACATCAAGAACCTGAGCTTTGTTAAGTCCTGAGACCAGGTGTGTGACCTAATGTTCATGTCCCAATCTGAGTTACATGGTTTCAGTATCTGTCAGATCACTGCTCTTCACTTTCTTTGGCTCATTTATATTCTTGTTTTCATTTTCAAAGTGTTCAAGGGCTTCATATGGCTTCCTCTCTTCTATTTCTCCCTCAGATGTGATACACAAGGTTTTTACTTCAGCTAAGACTTCCCAGGTGGCTCAGAGGTAAAAGAATCTGCCTGCCAATGCAGGAGATACAGGTTTGATCCCTGGGTGAGAACCCCTAGACAAGATAATGGCTCTCACTAAAGTATTCTTGTCTGGGAAATTCAATGGACAGAGAAGCCTGGTGGGCTATATAGTCCACAAAAGAGCCAGACAAGACTTATCAACTAAACAACAATATTGCCTCTCTACGTATAGGTCTCACATTTACTTCTAGAGTCTTGAACTCTCCCTCAAGGTCAAGGGCAGATCTCCAGCATTCACTAGCACTTCAGGCTCTATCAGTTCCAAACTTCATTTTATCCTCTCCATTACCAGCTTCTGTTCCTAATGTCCATCCTACTTTTGATAATGGCATCTTGGCCTCCACTTGACCCAAGGCCAAAACCTGGAGAAACCTCTTATTCTTCATTTTCCATCCTTCCATGCAATTAAATACAAGACCGATGCACTGGGATGACTCTGAAGGTTGGGATGGGGAGGGCGGTGGGAGGGGGATTCAGGATGGGGGACACATGTACACCTATGGCTGATTCATGTCAATGTATGGCAAAAACCACTACAATATTGCAGAGTAATTAGCCTTCAATTGAAATAAGTTAATTAATTAAAAACAAATTTTTAAAAGAACTATATCACTATTTGTTGGATGGTCAGATTACACCCCAGGCTGGCATATAAAGGAAAGCCACTCAAGAAAAAAAAAAAGAAAGAAAGAATACAATATGTTAGATGTTCTACTTTCTTAAAATTATCAGAGCAATGTAAATTAATGTAAACTTAACAAAAACAAACTATTCTGACAGAATGTTTGTGTCTGATGATGATTATAGAGATGTACTTGAAAAGAAAAAAATATATATCAAATCTTGATTCAACCTAAACATTATACATCCTCTTTTTGACACTTTTGACTTTTACTTGTTTCCATCTCTAGTTTTGTTTTTTTTTTTCTTGTTAAATCATGTTTCAAATAACTCTCAAACTAATCTTTGGCATAAAGCTGTCCAACAACACTCCCATTGTTTATAGGATCAAATCAAATCTCCTGAATCCTGAAAAGACCTCCATAATTTACCTTCCAACTATATCTTTCCATCTACTACCCATCACTTGCTTCATGACCATCAAGATTTTTTTTATGGACCACCTTGCTTTCCCCCCATTCCCATGAATTTAAAATAGTCCTACTGGAATTTTAATTCTGTCTCCACATAGGTAATCCTCTGTGTCTTTAAAGTTCAGCTCAAATAATCCCTTTTCTCTTCAAACTTTCTGGTATATTCTTCCTAGCTGGTTGTAACCCCCTTTCCTTTGCATTCCACATTACTTTACTGCTGCCATTATTACATAACTTGGTCCAGCTATATTTTGTATTATATTCACAACTATATCTCTTTTCTTCCCCTCCTGTGTTGGAGAGCATTTTTTATTTACCTTTATAGGTGCCCTCACAGTGCTCCAACACAGTGCCTGAACTTAGTAGGTGCTCAATAAATTAAATGTCAATGCACCATATGTCCATGTATGCAATGTCTGACAGTCAGGCTTTGGACTCAAAGCCAAAGTCATGGGATGCTGGTCAAATGACCTTCAGCTCTCTAAGCTTCATCCTATACATTGGGGGCAGGGGGGAAATAACAGCTGTGCTACCTCAGAGGATAGAATGAGAACCAAGTAGGGAAAAATGTATTTTAAACCCTTAACATAGTGCTTGGCACCTTTAACATTGTTCTATTAATGTTCATCATGAGAGTATAGAAATAGGTACCTCACTTGTTTATGTGAGTGAAATAGTACCATTTTCTCTGGGCAACTAAGCCATACATATTAACAGCTTGAAAGACTGTGCATAACATTTGACTCTGCAGTTTCATTTCTAGAAATTTATCTTCAAGAAATCATTTGATATTCAGTGCAAGGATTATCATGGGATAGAAATGTATATAATGCCTAATGAAGGGAAATAATTTCCAACAGGAAGACACTGGTGGAGCAAATGATGATACGTGTCCATGAGAAGAGACATAAGGCAGCTAATGGCACCCCATCCCAGTACTCTTGCCTGGAAAATCCCATGGATAGAGGAGCCTGGAAGGCTGCAGTTCATGGGGTCACTAAGAGTCAGACACGACTGAGGGAATTCACTTTCACTTTTCACTTTCATGCACTGGAGAAGGAAATGGCAACCCACTCCAGTGTTCTTGCCTGGAGAATTCCAGGGACGGGGGAGCCTGGTGGGCTGCCGTCTATGGGGTCGCACAGAGTCGGACACGACTGAAGCGACTTAGCAGCAGTAGCAGCAGCATACTTGCTTCAGGAAAAAATATTCCCAATTTACTGTAAAATACAAAACACAGGGACAAAAAAGCATTTGCATAGTAAACTCCTCTTCTGGAAGACCATACACATGTGACTACAATGCAAAAAAGCAAAATGGCTGTCTGGGGAGGCCTTACAAGTAGCTGTGAAAAGAAGAGAAGCGAAAAGCAAAGGAGAAAAGGAAAGATATAAGCACCTGAATGCAGAGTTCCAAAGAATAGCAAGAAGAGATAAGAAAGCCTTCCTTAATGATCAATGCAAAGAAATAGAGGAAAACAACAGAATGGGAAAGACTAGAGATCTCTTCAAGAAAATTAGAGATACCAAGGGAACATCTCATGCAAAGATGGGCTCAATAAAGGACAGAAACGGTATGGACCTAACAGGAGCAGAAGATATTAAGAAGAGGTGGCAAGAATACACAGAAGAACTGTACAAAAAAGATCTTCACGACCCAGATAATCATGATGGTGTGATCACTGACCCAGAACCAGACATCCTGGAATGTGAAGTCAAGTGGGCCTTAGAAAGCATCACTGTGAACAAAGCTGGTGGAGGTGATGGAAATCCAGTTGAGCTGTTTCAAATCCTGAAAGATGATGCTGTGAAAGTGCTGCACTCAATATGCCAGCAAATTTGGAAAACTCAGCAGTGGCCACAGGACTGGAAAAGGTCCGTTTTCATTCTAATACCAAAGAAAGACAATGCCAAAGAATGCTCAAACTACCACACAATTGCACTCATCTCACACGCTAGTAAAGTAATGCTCAAAATTCTCCAAGCCAGGCTTCAGCAATATGTGAACTGTGAACTTCCTGATGTTCAAGCTGGTTTTAGAAAAGGCAGAGGAACCAGAGATCAAATTGCCAACATCTGCTGGAACATGGAAAAAGCAAGAGAGTTCCAGAAAAACATCTATTTCTGTTTTATTGACTATGCCAAAGCCTTTGACTGTGTGGATCACAATCAACTGTGGAAAATTCTGAAAGAGATGGGAATAACAGACCACTTGATCTGCCTCTTGAGAAATCTGTATGCAGGTCAGGAAGCAACAGTTAGAACTGGACATGGATCAACAGACTGGTTCCAAATAGGAAAAGAAGTACGTCAAGGCTGTATATTGTCACCTGGCTTATTTAACTTATATGCAGAGTAGATCATGAGAAACACTGGACCGGAAGAAGCACAAGCTGGAATCAAGATTGCCGGGAGAAATATCAATAACCTCAGATATGCAGATGACACCACCCTTATGGCAGAAAGTGAAGAGGAACTAAAAAGTCTCTTGATGAAAGTGAAAGTGGAGAGTGAAAAAGTTGACTTAAAGCTCAACTTTCAGAAAACTAAGATCATGGCACCCAGTCCCATCACTTCATGGGAAATGGATGGGGAAACAGTGGAAACAGTGTCAGACTTTCTTTTTCTGGGCTCCAAAATCACTGCAGATGGTGACTGCAGCCATGAAATTAAAAGACACTTACTCCTTGGAAGGAAAGTTATGACCAACCTAGATAGCATATTCAAAAGCAGAGACATTACTTTGCCAACAAAGGTTTGTCTAGTCAAGGCTATGGTTTTTCCTGTGGTCACGTATAGATGTGAGAGTTGGACTCTGAAGAAGGCTGAGGGCCGAAGAATTGATGCTTTTGAACTGTGGTGTTGGAGCAGACTCTTGAGAGTCCCTTGGACTGCAAGGAGATTCAACCAGTCCATTCTGAAGGAGATCAGCCCTGGGATTACTTTGGAAGGACTGATGCTAAAGCTGAAACTCCAGTATTTTGGCCACCTCATGCGAAGAGTTGACTCATTGGAAAAGACTCTGATGCTGGGAGGGATTGGTGGCATGAGGAGAAGAGGACGTCAGAGGATGAGATGGCTGGATGGCATCACTGACTCGATGGACGTGAGTCTGGATGAACTCCAGGAGTTGGTGATGGACAGGGAGGCCTGGTGTGCTGCGATTCATGGGGTCGCAAAGAGTCGGACATGACTGAGCGACTGAACGGAACTGAACTGATGAATATATGTGAATGTAGAAGGAGTTAAGGCTTCACTGGTGGTCCAGTGGTTAAGAATTTGGCTTGCAGTGCAAGGAACACTGTTTCTATCCTTGGTCCAGGAAGATTCCACATGCCTCGGAGTGACTACGTCCGCATGCCACAGCTACTGATCCAGTGCTCTAGAGCCCAGAGCCACAGCTACTGAGCCCACGTCCTGCAAGTACTGAAGTCTGCGCACCCTATGGCCCCTACTCCACAGTAAGAGAAGCCTCTGCAATGAGAAACCTACTCACTGCAGCAAAGGGTGGCCTTTGCTCACCACAGCTAGAGAAGGCCCGTGAGCGGCAACAAAGATCCACCACAATCAAATCACAAATAAATAAATCTTCTTAAAACTTTTTTTTAAGATGGAAACAAAAGCATTGATAAGCCATTATCTGGCTTCAAGTGATGTTACGTTTTTCCTAATTTTTAAAAAATCTTCTGTTTAATACTTTGGACATACATGTTTCTGGAATTCAGAAATAACTATTATTGCCTCCTCATATCTCTATCATTTTCCCTTGTCTTTTTGAGCACCGTCTAAAAATAAATGTAAAGCACTCTTTTGAAAAGAAGAGCTCATCTTTCTGGCCAAAAAAAAAATAAAATAACTTCTTTCTTCTTCAAGGTTAATGTTCTTCATTTCGATTGAGAGCAAAAAAGTATTTAGGGTGACTAACCCAATCCAAGGGATATTCAGACAAAAGTCGTGTGAAGAAGCACTTCAGCACACTTTTCAAGCTCCGGTTTAAAAAGTTAGGATGTTTTGTGTCCAAACCAGGATTTTGGAGTTTGGTGAAGGAGAGGGTTACTGGTTGTCCTGGGTGGGGCTATCAAAGATGCAACAATGCTTTTATGTTTTTTCATTTATAGAGGCAACCTTTAATGTCTTTCCTGTTAACATCCATTTTTAAAAAATTTTATTTTATATTGTAGTATACCCTAACATTACTGTGATAGTTTCAGGTGGACAGCAATGCTTTTGATAGAAAGCACCTCAAGCGTCATGATGGTGGACTTAAACACACCAGAAGCATTTGAAGCATTTGTCCAGAAAAGGAGAACTCTGAGCTTCCATTGACTTTACAAAGGCAGGGTAAGAGGGGAATGGGGGTGCAGGGGAAGCAAGGTGATACTTTTATAAAACATTTATTAATATCAGTTATCAGATCAAATTGATTATTAGAACTTGAGTTTAAAAATATAAAGACCTGAAAGTAAGTCAGGTCTTTATATTTATTAGAGTCACTTGCTATACATGTAAAAAATATACTAATTTTGAAATCTGAGACATTTTAAAATCCTGAAGTGAGAGGCAGTTTGTATCAAAGAATTGCAGTCCACTTTGAAATAAAAATAAATTAACTGGCAAGTGGCCTGGGAATCACATTTTGTGATCTCTCCCTGACACCGAACAAAAGATATGTGCTCCTCTTCTTTCAAAATCTCTTCAGGAAAAAAAAAAAAGCTTAATCTAAAGCAACAAGTTGAATAAGTAGCTGTAAAAATGCAAGCAAAACTATTATACTGAATGCAATTCAAGGACCTGCACAGTAATGGATAATCACTGCATCCCGTATCCTGTTTCTAGTGATGGTTAATGCACAAAAACTCTGAGGGGAGAAAACCCCAACCATACCACTTGCAGTAATGTAATTCTGATGTGAGAACTGATATGCTTTTCTGACCTCAGTGATGAGCGTGTGTCATTTGTCAAGCATTAGATTTAATTACCCTTATTTATTTACTGGTCCAGGCTTCCTGGCAGTGATAGCCCCTTCTCAACATACAGTCAAAGACCACAGATGACCAGCCATTGGAAAAAAAGCAATTCAAAGCCCCAGCTAGAGATGCCTCCTACTGAAAACCACCACTGTCGGCTGATGCCCTGCAGCTGCCATGGTAATAAATGGCAGGGTAGCCCTTCTTTTCAAAATGCACCCCGCTGCTTGACTTCCTCTGTGAAAATCAGGAAGAAGGAAGTGGCTGGGCCGCAGTAGACAGGTGGCCACCTGTGGTCCTCATCCGTTAGCTGGGGGAGCAGGAACCCCACTTTCCTTTCTCAAAGGAAAAAGGAGTAGGGAGCGCCAACATCATACTTCATGCAAGTGTTTCTTGTTCCTCTGAACATTAGAAAACAAGCAAGAGGCATGTGGATTGAATGACTTTTAAGTGATTCTGCCCCCCCCGCCCCCGCCCCGCCCGAGGATGTGACAAGCAGAGAAAGAGGGAAGTGTACTTGTGTTGGGGACAGGGACAGGGTGGTGAGCTTCCAGGAGCCACTTTAAAAAAATGATTGTTTGTCCCTGAGTATCTGAGTGACTTAGGGAAACAAGAAAAAAAAAAAGCTAAAGGGCAAACTGAACAGTCAACCCCAAACCAGACCTGTGTAGGGGAATTTCCCAAACGTGGGAGGAAGGCTTCAGGGACAGTTATTAAAGAATCAAACCAGGATTCTCAATTGCTTTTCCACCTCCACTCTATTCTGTTGAGTTTTTTTTCCTTTCTTAACAATAAAATACACATTTTAATTACACTAAAATTAGTAGAGAACATTTCTACTTCCAAAAGCTTAAGTTATTTTTTAGTTTTAATTATTTTACCTCCATACACAGTAAAATGACTTCTTAAGTTTCAAGTGACTTTTAAAAAAGGTGCTTATGGTTGAACTGGAGACTGACTTTTCATTTGGGGAAATATCAATAATCTTTGTTTTTTGTTGAACTTAACAGCTCCCCACACATACTCAATGCATATTTTTAGAAAAAAATCCATCAAAGATGGTCATGAAGAACAATGATTATCAAGGATGAAGGTGGTAAACTGACCCTTTTTCAAGGCATGAAAATGCTGGACATTGCATGCTAGTCACTCCTCATGCAAAATTGCCCAGGGAATGTTCATGCAGCTTTTCTGGCTTCCTTGATAATGACAAAATTAGCTGTCTTGGTGCTTTCACTTCTTTCTACGAGATAAGAGAAGAAGAAAACCAAATGGAAGAGATGCATGGAAATCAAAGTACGTCAATGAAGTTTAGCTGATTGGTGAAGGATGTTTTTAGTTTCTTAATACATGATGTTGCATTGTTGATTAAGACAGGATATATATGCCTTATATCTGCTGCACTTTTGATAGCCTTGGTATCCTAAGAGGACGTCGCATCCTGGGAAGGTGAGGAGACTGATTGTAGCAGCAGACAGCCCCTCCCATTAGAGGCAACACTCTGTAGCAGTGGCCTTTGCAGCAGCTGGCGTCGTTATGGGATGAAGTGGTTCCTAATTGTGCTATTGATTTTTCCCCTCTTTAATGGATTCTTCTCCCAACACACTCCGAGTTGAGCCACTACCACATCCCACAGACCTGTTGCCAGGGATGTGCATCAAGCTGTGCATTAGAGGCGAGAGGATGCTTTGCTTGGTGGGTTACTTAACAGTAACCCAGGTAGAGTAACCCGGAAGGAGGGATTCCAACAGCCTTGCAGTAAACATGTGCTGACTTCAAGTGTGGGCACTGGGTGGGCGCTTCACAAGTCATTTCATTTAATTCAGCCTTGGCAACACCCTTGTTATTACTACTATAACCATTTTTGTAGAGAAACAACTGAAGCTCAGAAAGGTGAAGAAACACGTCCAGGGTCACACAGCCAGTAAGACATAGAACCAAGATTTCACCCAGGAGAGTCCAAATCCCAAAAGCAGGTGTGCCAACCAAAGGACTAACTGGACTGTCTGCCCAAGAGCCCGGCGCTTGGTTTTATGCTCTGCAGTCTCTGTCTTGTAATGCTTTGTTGTTCAGTTGCTCAGTCGCGTCCAGCTATTTGTAACCGCACAGACTGCAGCACAACAGGCTTCCCTGCCCTTCACCATCTCCTGGAGTTTGCTCAAACTCACATCCATTAAGTCGGTGATTCTGCCCAACTATCTCATCCTATTTTCCCCTTCTCCTCCTGCCTTTTCAATCTTTCCCAGCATCAGGGTCTTTTTCAGTGAGTCAGCTTTTCGAATCAGGTGACCAAAGTGTTGGAGCTTCAGCATCAGTCCTTCCAGTGAATATTCAAGGTTGATTTTCTTTAGGATTGACTGGTTTGATCTTTATTCTGTCCAAGGGACTCTCAAGAGTCTTCTCCAGCATTGCAGTTCAAAAACATCAGTTCTTCAGTGCTCAGGCTTCTTTATGGTCCAACTCTCACATCCACACATGACTACTGGAAAAACCATAGCTTTGACTAAATGGACTTTTTTATTTTTTACGTGGCCCCAATCATGGACTGAAGGTACGTGTTCCCCTCAAATTCATACATTAAAGCCCTAACTGCAAGTATGTATGAGTAAAGAAGTAATTAAGATTAAATAAGGTCTTAAGACTGGGGCCTTGCTCCAATGTAATTCATGTCCTTATAAAAAGAAAGACTAGTGAGCTTTCTATCTCTGTCTATTTCTCTGTCTCTCTCTCTCTAGCTTTCTCTGTCTCTATGAGGACATAGTGAGAAGCCTCTGTCTGCAAACCACGAAGGGATCTCTCACCAGGAACTAAATCAGCCAACACCTTGAGCTTTGACTTTTAACCTCCAGAACTGTTAGAAATAAATTTCTGTTGTTTAAGTCACTCAGGTTATAGTACTTGATTATAGCATCCCAAAATGATTAACAGAACTCTTAAAAATTAGGTAGTTGATCTTACTAGGAAGTTGAGTGGAAACAGAGCTTGTCTGTGAGCCAGCCTTGGAGGGGGGTGTCCCCAGATGTGACTGTCCTTTGGTATCTCCAGGAGGCCCAGGAGAGAGGAGGAATGAACTCAGATAAAGGCAAATGTTCAGAACCCTGGTAGTGTTGCCAAAGTCTTTGCTGAATGGAGCTGTGAAACTGAGGGTGGATGTTGACCCCAGTGTGTTATAACTGCTCCTGCTTCTCTCTGAAGTCCCTGGCTGGGAGCAGGCTGCCTTCTCACCTATGTGTCCCAATTCACGATGCCCTGGACCGCAGAGCAGAGGTCAGGGTCAGCTTTCTGACCTCTCTCTGACCTGGAAGTTAACTTTTTTCCTTTTGTTCTCCTTCACATATTTGGAGATAAATTGCCAGCAAGAATGTGAAATTCCATGGGTCTGATCCTTTCTCTCCTAACCCCCACCCCCGATCCCCATGGCTCTTGGAAGAAGAATTAATTTGGAACTTGAGTTCATTCCAGGATGGAAGCACCTTGTGAAGAAAGGTGGCTACTGTGGATGGAATCAGATTGGGTGGGGTTCAGATCTAGGCTCCCCCATTGATATGCTATGAATCTACTCTATTTCTTTAATGTCTCTTTACTTCAATCTCCTTATCTGCAAAATGGAATTGATAACTGATTATAAAACTGGCATGAAGAATAAATTGACTGATTCATTTATCTAGAAAAAATGGTATAGATGATCTTATTGGCACAGCAGAGATAGATACACAGACATAGAGATCAAACATGTGGGTACCAAGGGGGAAGGAGTGTGGGATGAACTGGGAGATTGGGATTGACATATATACACTATGGATACTATCTATAGAAAGATAACTAATGAGAACCTGCTGTAGAGTACCGGGGACTCTACCCAGTGCTCCGTGGTGACCTAAATGGGAAGGAAATCCAAAAAAGCGGGGATATGTGTGTACATGTGGCTGATTCATTTTGTTGTATGGTAGAAACATTGTGAAGCTTAATTTTTTTTAATAAAACTAATTTAAAAAATTAATTTTAAATTAACTAATTTTAAAAAAGAAACTACAGAAAAAAATTAAGTGCTTAATGCTATGCTATGCTAAGTCACTTCAGTCATGTCCGACTCTGTGCGACCCCATAGACGGCAGCCTGCCAGGCTTCCGCATCCCTGGGATTCTCCAGGCAAGAACACTGGAGCGGGTTGCCACTTCCTTCTCCAATCCATGAAAGTGAAAAGAGAAAGTGAAGTCGCTCAGTCATGTCCGACTCTCAGCGACCCCACGGACTGCAGCCCACCAGGCTCCTCCATCCGTGGGACTTTCCAGGCAAGAGTACTGGAGTAGGGTGCCATTGAAAGTGCCTGTAAAAGCCATGGAGGCTCAACAGACATTGCTATTGGTATTATTGTCAGATCTTCTGTCTGGAAAGGAGCACTAGATGGAGATGGAAGGACCTTTTGAAAATAGGGTAGGGGGCAATAGCTGAGCAATTTTGTAGCTTTTAAATTTAAGCCTCCAGCATTTGCTCCCTCCATCTTAGTTTGGTTCTCCCAAAAGCAGAGCCTGAGATGAGTCTGTGAGTACAGGTAGCTTATTTGGAGGTGATCTCAGGAAGCAAGAGTGAGGGAGTGGGAGAACGAGACAGGAAAAGAGGAAGTCTCCGCACCGATCCAGTCTGGATGTGGATACTGATGCAGGCTGCTGGGATTCCATCCTACTGGAGACCCTCTGAAGGACCTTTCAGAATCCTCATGACTAATCCCTCTGAAGAACAAGAGACTGAGACATTTATCTCCTGACTCCCAACCCTCCAGTAGATGCAGTGACCCCCAGAGAGTTTAACTCCCCCGTATTTGTGGGCAGCTCTGTGAAGTGTCATGACCCTTCTGGTTTAGGAGAAAGCCCTGAAGGAGCGCAGAGAGAGAGTGAAGGTTGCCCTTGAGGTGGGACTTGTCCATATGCCTGGGAGCTGTCCATCCCAGCTACTGCTGAAATCAGAGGTGGACCAACAGTCTGTGCACCTGGCAGGGCATCAGCAGCTTTGGTCCATACTCTGATCTATTGACACCAGGTTAATCCTGTCAGTGTAACAGTTTTCAGCATGATTACTTTCCTCAAAAGCCTACAGTATCTCTGTGCTGTCTCCTCAGTTCAGTTCAGTTGTTCAGTCGCTCAGTCATGTCCGACTCTTTGTGACCCCATAAACCGCAGCACGCCAGGCCTCCCTGTCCATCAGCAATTCCCAGAGTCCACCCAAGCCCATGTCCATTGTGTCGGTGATACCATCCAACCATCTCATCCTCTGTCGTCCCCTTCTCTTCCCGGCTTCAATCTTTCCCAGCATTGGTATCTTTTCCAATGAGTCAGTTCTTCCCATCAAATGGCCAAAGTATCAGAGCTTCAGCTTTAGTATACACAACATACAGCCTTGACGTACTCCTTTTCCTATTTGGAACCAGTCTGTTGTTCCATGTCCAGTTCTAACTGTTGCTTCTTGACCTGCATACAGGTTTCTCAAGAGGCAGATCTCTTTCAGGATTTTCCACAGTTAATTGTGATCCACACAGTCAAAGGCTTTGACATAGTCAATAAAGCAGAAATAGATGTTTTTTTGGAACTCTCTTGCTTTTTCCATGATCCAGTGGATGTTGGCAATTTGATCTCTGGTTCCTCTGCCTTTTCTAAAACCAGCTTGAACATTTGGAAGTTCACCATTCACATATTGCTGAAGCCTGACTTGGAGAATTTTGAGCACTACTTTACTAGCGTGTGAGATGAGTGCAATTGTGCGATAGTTTGACCACTGTCTCCTACTAAAGCCCAAATTCCTTAACCAAAATGTCATTCCAGATGAATTTTTACCCAAATGACCTAAGCTATCTTGTTTACACACATGAACTCTGTACTCTAAACAGGATTGTCTCACTCCCCCAAGATCACTTTCTTTATGCCTTTATCCAATTCATCTTGCTTGAAAGAAACCCTGAATCTCACCTGTCCTTCCAGGACTGGCTCGAACCCTACTTAGGTGCAAAGCCTTCACCCAACACTGCTATATGAATCTTTCTGCTCCCTGGGAACTTAACCATATTTCATCATATGTGCATTATTATCTGCTCACCAAGAAAATTTATATCCTCTCTCAAGAGAATGAATCTATTACTTACTACATTTTATCCCCTATAATATCTATGATAGTGCATAGGTATATATTATATTACATTAAGTATTGTTGAAATATTTAAGTAAGCAGAAAGATGCATTCCCCAGTATTTATGATTCTCTGGTTAATTTCTGGCTCGATTTTAGAGGGTGAAGGTTTTGGGTGTACAAAATGGGTTATTATAAGGATATGAAAGTGATCTCAGAGAGAGAGAGAGAGGAACAAAAAATATGGCTGTCCATAAACTGGGCAACTCTAAGAAAACAAGACTCTCACTTCTCAGCAGCCTCATGGTCTTCCTTTTTTCTCTGTTTCTCACTGTGTCTAGTCTTTATTTCTCTCTGCCCCCATTGTTTCTTCACTGGAATGTAACAACCAGTCCTGAGTCTATTAGGAGGGATACAGTTGGCTAGAGTCTCTGCATTTCTGTTTAGATTTTTGAGCAAGAAGTTTATTGATCACTGGCCAGTAAGTTAATTGATTGGCATTTGGGTCAGGTGTCCACTTCAATTCCAGTCACCTATGGCAAACATGAAAACATAAGAGAGCCAACCTGCCCCTTCAACAGGGATTATGGATAGAAGTCCTTAGAAAACAGTTCTGTAAGCAGAGCAGACAGCCCAAAACATGCCACAAGGTACAAATAAAAATGAATTTGTTAGCACATGCATGCGAACTGAATAATGCTCACAAAATACCTACCAAAGATACAAAAAGGATTTGCAAAATTCTGGTCCCAGGAGACCAGAATGTATAGGAACATTTGTATTCATCACAGGATCATCTTGTCTGCCCTTTTGTAACTGTGAAATGCCCTTCATACACCATCTGCCATCTAAGGCCAACTCTTCCATCGAAAAATGAGACCAGCTGGAAACTTGTTTTTTCCCCAAGGCAGAAATATTGAATCCTGCAGCAATATATCTTCCTTCATTCGTTCATCCACTCATTTCTGTCATTTACCTAATTATTTCTTGAGTTCCTTATTTGTGCCAAGCCTTGTTCTAGTATTAAGGATACAATGGTGAACAAAACAAAAGCCCTGCCCACACGTAGTTTCTGTTCTGTCTGGGAAAGTCCATTGAGAAATGCTAATCATGTAGTGAAGTGAAAGTCAGTTGTGTCCAACTCTTTGTAACCCCATGGACTATACAGTCCATGGAACTCTCCAGGCCAGAATACTGGAGTGGGTAGCCGTTCCCTTCTCCAAAGGATCTTCCCAACCCCGGAATCAAACCCAGGTCTCCTGCCTTGCAGGCAAATTCTTTACCAGCTGAGCTACTGGGGAAGCCCAGTCACATAGACATCTGGTAAACTAGGCAGAAAGTTATTAAGACAAATAAAACAGGATAAGAAGCCTGAGATAAGAAGTGGCTATTTAGATAAGGTTGTCAGGAAAGGTTTTTCTGAAGAAATGATATCTGAGTAAAGGCTTATGGTGCAAGAGTGTGAGCTAGGCAAAGATCCAGCTGAACATGTTCCAGGCAGAGGAAACAGTAAAAACAAAAGCCTTAAGTTGTCATGCTTTGCATCTTAAATGTACAGAAAGTCAGTGATGAAGAGAAGCAATGGCTGAAAATTAGACTGTAGAGGTATTAAACTGTAGAGCCCCACTCCATCTCCCACTTCGGTATCTAGCTCATATCATAATTAGCGCCAGCTTCATGGATGTGATCTGTGAAGTCACATAGGGGTCCCCTATTCAGGATGGTTCTCCACTTGGCTTAATGCTATGTGGTCACCATATCGAAATACATAATTTTTGAACAAGAAGCCCAACATTTTCATTTTGCCCGGGGTCCTGCAAATTATGTAACCATTTGCTAAGGTCTGAATTTTTATGTTCCCTCAAAATTCATCCATTGAAATCTTAACGACTAGTGTGATGGTATGAGGAGGTGGAGGCTTTGGGGGTCTGCCACCTGGAAGAGATCAAGTCATTTGACCGCACTGGTACCTTCATCTCAGAATTTCAGCCCCCAGAACTATTAGAAATGTATTTCTACCCAGTCTGTGGTATTTTGTTACAGGAGAAACAATAGATACAGATATTAACCCTGACTGTAATTATTTGTAAATGAGTCAGACTCCTGTTTTGTTTTTTTTTTAAACTTCTTAAAAAAGGAAACTGTGTCTAATTTATGTTTACAAATTTTCATTTATAAACATTAATTTTGATTAGATAGAAAGTTGAGTACCATTCTTAGCCCAAAGGCTGGAAGAAACACAACTTTTTTCAAATGTTAACATTTAGAATAAATAATATTTTCAAAGAGAAAGCTCACCTTCTACTCCACATGAGTGCAAAAGTGTTTGAAAAATGAACATAGAGCCTCCATTAATATTTTTATAAAACTTTAGAAATTTACAACCTAGCTCAGTCTTTAGGATAATGAAGAATAAGTAACAAGCCTAATCATGAATACAAATAGAATATTTTGGAAGTCATTTTTTCAAATGCATTTTTCCTCAAAGTTTATCATCATAGTTATTGTGCCCACTATCAGTTCAGTTCAGTCGCTCAGTCATGTCAAACTCTTTGTGACCCCATGGACTGCAGCACACCAGGCTTCCCTGTCCATCACCAACTCCTGGAGCTTGCTCAAACTCATGTCCATTGAGTCAGTGATGCCATCCAACCATCTCATCCTCTGTCATCCCCTTCTCTTCCCGCCTTCAATCTTTCCCAGCATTGGTATCTTTTCCAATGAGTCAGTTCTTCCCATCAAATGGCCAAAGTATCAGAGCTTCACCTTTAGCATCAGTCCTTCCAGTGAATACTCAGAATTTATTTCCTTCAGGATGTACTGGTTGGGTCTCCTTGCAGTCCAAGGGACTCTCCAGAGTCTTCTCCAACACCACAGTTCAAAAGCATCAATTCTTCTGGCCTCAGTTTTCTTTGTGGTCCAACTCTCACATCCATACATGACTGCTGGAAAAACCATAGCTTTGACTATATGGACCTTTGTCAGCAAAGTAATGTCTCTGCATTTTAATTTTCTGTCTAGGTTAGTCATAGCTTTTCTTCCAAGGAGTAAACATCTTTTAATTTCATGGCTGCTGTCACCATCCACAATGATTTTGGAGCCCAAGAAAATAAAGTCTGTCATTGTTTCCATTGTTTCCCTATCTATTTGCCATGAAGTGATGGGACCGGATGCCATGATCTTCATTTTCTGAATGTTGTTTTAAGCCAGCTTTTTCACTCTCCTCTTTCACTTTCATCAAGAGGGTCTTTAATTCTTCTTCACTTTCTGGTATAAGGGTGGTGTCATCTGCATATCTGAGGTTATTGATACTTCTCCCAACAATGTTGATTCCAGCTTGTGCTTCATCCAGCCCCTGCATTTTGCATAATGTACTCTGCATATAAGTTAAATAAGCAAGGTGACAACGTACAGCCTTGATGTACTCCTTTCCCAATTTGGAATCAGTTTGTTGTTCCATGTCCGGTTCTAACTGTTGCTTCTTGACCTGCATACAGATTTCTCAGAAGACAGGTAAGGTGGCCTGGTATTCCCATCTCTTGAAGAATTTTCCACAGTTTGTTGTGACCCACACAGTCAAAAGCTTTAGCATAGTCAATGAAGCAGAGTAGATGTGGATGTTGGCAATTTGATCTCTGATTCCTCTGCCTTTTCTAAATCCATCTTGAACATCTGCAAGTTCTCAGTTCATGTACTGTTGAAGCCTATATAGGCCCCACTATAGAAACGCTAAATGCTCTCCTTTAGAATTAATTTCACAATAAATTCAAGCGTGGCTTGTCTCCACATGAGTCAGATGGACAGGGTGGAAGTAGAGGGAAGAAGCATGCGTGCCTGCATCCTCCTGTCAGCCATTAGTGCCCATGATAGTGATGCTTTCACCCCTAGGCTTCCGACGTTTCCAGAAATAATACCCAAAAGATTCCATGGCTGCCCCCCAAATACATTGAATTCATTTGTCTCAAAGTGTAGATCAATACCAGTGAAAGGTGCTCCAATTAAAATTTTTCTAATTAAAAAAATATATACAGAAAAAGTCCCTCTCTGTCTATCTCTGTCTATTTGTCTGCCTCTCTGTCTTTTTCTCTCTCTTTTTTCACTGACTCGATGGGTATGAGTCTGGGTGACCTCCGGGAGCTGGTGATGGACAGGGAGGCCTGGCGTGCTGCGGTTCATGGGGTCGAAAAGAGTCAGACACGACTGAGCGACTGATTTGATCTGATCTGATTTGACTTGGTCCTGTTCAGTTAACCAGGATTGCTGACTCTCCTTAACACCAAAGAAAAACAGCAGTGCATGAACTCAGGATGGAATTAGGATCTCCCTTTTGTGTGACTGTACTGATTCCTCGGGAAATATTTCAACAGAATTCTTACTGCTAAGAGTTTCATGGATTGGAGTTTTCTATTCTCTAGGTTTTTAAAAGGAATAGAAGTGTTTTAAAAGTGATAGGAAGCCTCCTCAAGCCCTACTTTGCCTCCACCATTCCATCCAAAATAAAACTAGGAAATAGTAAGCCTAGAGCAATCCATAATGTTCCTTTTCTTTGATATAAACAATCTTACAATATATGTTTTCTGCTCAAATTCTATATGCACATATCCAACTTTCTATTGAATCTATCTTTATTGATTAGCTTTTAGTACCTGAGTCCAAACATTCAGTTCCAGTTCAGTCGCTCAGTCGCGACCAACTGCAATCCCACAGACTGCAGCACACCAGGTTTCCCTGTCCATCACCAACTTCCAGAGCCTACTCAAACTCATGTCCATCATGTTGGTGATGGCATCCAACCATCTCATCATCTGTTGTCCCCTTCTCCTCCTGCCTTTAATCTTTCCCAGCATCAGGGTCTTATCCAATGAGTTGGTTCTTCGCATCAGCTGGCCAAAGCATTGGAGTTTCAACATCAGTCCTTCCAATGAATATTCAGGGTTGATTCCCTTTAGGATGGACAGGTTGGATCTCCTTGCAGTCCAAGGGACTCTCAAGAGTCTTCTCAAACACCACAGTTCAAAAGCATTAGTTCTTCAGGGCCCAGTTTTATTTGTAGTTCAACTCTCATATCCATACATGACTACTGGAAAAAACATAGTTTTGACTAGATGGACCTTTGTTGACAGAGTAATGTTGCTGCTTTTTAATATGCTTTTTAATAATCTGCTTTTTAAAAAGTATATTTTAATATGCTTTTTAATTTGGTCATAGCTTTGCTAACTTTTCTTTTCTCTCTTATCTCTGTTATTGAATTGCACAAACAGCTTCTATGTGTTTCTTTTCTTTGCTTTTTTCTCCCTCTTCTTCTTCTTCATCCCTATCTTCTCCCCAACATTCCACTGATGGTCAAGTGGTTGATTCCACCCACATATACCCATATCATTTTCATTCCCGCTGGCAGGCCATGTGCCTATCTACTCAACTAATGAAGTAACATCCCAATAGCTAAGCAACCTGTAGCCTTCTAAATCCCTCTATCCTATATTCTGTTGCCAGGGTTAGGATCTTAAGAAAGGAGTAGTCAAACTTTTCCATGGACTCTTCCTTGCTTCCCATATCTATTGCATACAAAGCAAAATCCCAGCTCATTGGCAAGCATTAAAATATCCTTAAATTCTCTCTTACCTCCCCTTCCATTCTTGCTTTACATCTTGTAATGGGTTGGATTGTGTCCCCCCAAAATTTCTATTCCACAGTACCTATAAATGTGACCTTATTTGAAAATAATACGTTTACAGATGTAATCAAGTTAAGAGGAAGTCATACCTGAGGAGGATGAGCCCTAAACCTGATGACTGGTATCTTTGGAAGAGAAAGAAGAGGAAGATTTGGATCATAGAGGCCTGGAGAAGACCAAGATAAAGGTCATGTGATGACAGGCAGAGGTTCAACTGATGCAGCTACAACAAAAGAAGAGGTGGAAAGAGCCCTCCCCCAGGGCTTCCAGGGAAACACAGCCCAGCAGACTACTTGTATTCAAATTCAGTTCAGTTCAGTTCAGTCACTCAGTGTGTCCGACTCTTTGCGACCCCATGAATCACAGCACGCCAGGCCTCCCTGTCCATCACTAACTTTCGGAGTTCACTCAGACTCACGTCCATCAAGTCAGTGATGCCATCCAGCCATCTCATCCTCTGTCATCCCCTTTTCCTCCTGCCGTCAATCCCTCCCAGCATCAGAGTTTTTTCCAATGAGTCAACTCTTCACATCAGGTGGCCAAAGTACTGGAGTTTCAGCTTTAGCATCATTCCTTCCAAAGAAATCCCAGGGCTGATCTTCAGAATGGACTGGCTGGATCTCCTTGCAGTCCAAGGGACTCTCAAGAGTCTTGTCCAACACCACAGTTCAAAAGTATCAATTCTTTGGCACTCAGCCTTCTTCACAGTCCAGCTCTCACATCCATACATGACCACTGGAAAAACCAAAGCCTTAACTAGACGAACTTTTGTTGACAAAGTAATGTCTCTGCTTTTGAATATTTTATCTAGGTTGGTCATAACTTTCTTTCCAAGGAGTAAGTGCCTTTTAATTTCATGGCTGCAGTCATTACTAGCCTCCAAACTCAGAGAATTTCTACTGTTCTAGGCCACTCAGTCTGTAGTCATATGTTACAGCAGCTCCGAGACCCTGATACATATGTACACAGCACAATAACTCCCCACCTCTGCCTGACAGTGCTGTCTGACCTTGGAAGTCTGGCCAAGAAACTCCCAGCAAGGTGCCCCCTACCTAGGCAGCCCAGGAGTTTCTAGGGTTGGCCCTTTACCCTGTAATCTCCAAGAGAGTTCATTTTCCCATAGGCGCTGCCAGTGAAATGTATCCTGTAAGCCCAGTCCTTCCCTCTCTCTGGTGGGGGGAACTTACACAGTCGCAGTGGGAACCTCTAAATTATGGCTAGTTCAGGACAGGACCTCAAGCCCAGCATGCAAGACTCATTAAGCAGTTTTCTTTCTGGGAGCATGATTTGGCTCTGGCTAGGCTGCCTGATGGTTTGGATGGTAAAGAATCTGCCTGCAGTGCAGGAGATCCCCTGGAGAAGGAAATGGCAACCCACTGCAGTATTCTTGCCCAGAGGATTTCATGGACAGAGGAGCCTGGTGGACTATAGTCCATGGGAACGCAAAGAGTCGGACACAACAGAGCAACTAACACTTTGACTTTGTTTTAGGCTGCCTACAGGGTCATGGATTTCTTCTATTTTGACTGTCTGAGGCCACATGTCTCTCAGGAACTGTTAAGCATACAACAGGCTGGTTTCATCTGGCCTCCCCTTGCCCTCGTGAAGTGAGAACAGGCAAGTGTGGGCAAGGGGCTTGCTCCCCAGGAAGAAAACAGGCTTGGCAAGGTCTGAGGTCACAGGGAGCCTGTGTCAGGACGATAACAAGCGAGCTAATGACCGCACAGAATGATCAACACAGATCATCCCAAGTGTCCAGGGAGAGCAGTCTTTAGACTGAAACCTGCTGCCCTGCCTGTGGAACAGCACAGGCTCCCTATGGTCAAGTGCCTGCAAGTCCTCATCCTGCTCCATTAACAGCTGGTTGTTACTGTTCAGTCACTCAGTCATGTCGGACTCTTTGCGACCCCATGGACTGCAGCACGCCAGGCTTCTCTGTCTTTCACCATCTACCGGAGCTTGCTCAAACTCATGTCCATTGAGTCGGTAATACTATCCAACTATCTCATCTTGTTGCCCTCTTTTCCTACCATGAATCTTTTCTAGCCTCAGGGTCTTTTCCAATGAGTCAACACTTGGGGTCACAGGTGAAAACAACATCAGGGAAAAGAGAGCCACTGGATCTTCCAAAGCCCACCCAACCCTAGGTCCTTGTGGGCAAGTTCCGTTTATAACTGGGGACCAGCCTAAAACTAGACTGTTGAACTCTGGCTACAGAGTGAATTAACTTGAATGGCTTGTGGGGATGTGGGTTCTGTGTTACCTTTCCTTGCAGGTGACACAGAAAAAGTGTCATCAGGTCAAAAAATCCATGAGCTATAGATGCAGATCCTTCTTTACAATTTTAAAATTTGTAGGAGCCATATATCATGCGATGAGTTGTATCTCCCCCAAATTTATACACTGAAGCCCTAACCCCCAAAATCTCTGAAGAAGACGGCATTTGGAGAGAGGGCCTTTAAAGAGGTGACCATGCACAAATGAGACTAATTCTTAATCCTGCTTGGCTGGCACCCTCATAGAAAGCAGAAATCTGAGCACGCAGAGACATCAGGGAGGCGTTAGCACAGAGATATTGTGTGGGGACTCAGAGAGAAGGCGGCCATCAGCAAGCCAAGGAGAGGGGCCCCGGGGAAAATCAAATCTGCCAACACCTCCATCTTGTGAGAAAATAAACTTCTGCTGTCCGAGCCACTTCATCTGTGGTGTTTCGTGTGGCAGCCCCTAGCAAGCTAGTACTAATTTTGATACTTGGACGTGGGATGCTGCTGGAACAAATAACTTAAAAAGTGAAAGTGGCTTTAGGACTGGCTAATGGGGAGAGGTTGCAAGAGTTTCAAGTTGTGGGACTTTCTTGGTGATCCAGCGGTTAAGACTGCTTCCAGTGCAAGGGATGTGGGTTCATTGGTCAGGGAACTAAGATCCCACATGCTACACTGCACAGCCAAAAATAAAAAAAATCTTTAGAGGTGCATGTTGGGAAAAGTGTAGGTAACCTTGGAGAAACTGATAAAGACGTGGAAGATGCTTCTGTAGACTCCTCTGATGGAAATGACAACAATGATGCTAGATGTTAGAAGAAAGGCAATCCTGTTACAAAATGCAAAGAACTGGGTTGAACTGTGCTCTAGTGCTGTGAGAAAGGGAAGACCTGTGAGTGATGAACTTGGATTTTTAACCTAGGAGATTTTTAAATAATGTATGGAAGATGGGACTTGGTTTCCCTTACTTTGTTGTTGTTAAGTCCTGTCCAACTCTTTGCAACTCCCAAGGACTGCAGCATACCAGGCTTCCCTGTCCTTCACTATATATATGGACTTCCCCAGTGGCTAAGTGGTAAAGAATCTGCCTACCAATGCAGGAGCCAAGGATTAGATCCACACATCGGGAAGTCCCCTTGGAAAAGGAAAGGCAACCCATTCTAGTGTTCTTGCCTGTATAATCCCATGGATAGAAGGGCCTGTGAAAGAAGAGATAAATTGAAGAAGGACTTGTTAAGCAAAACAAAACACAAGCACACACCCACACACACAAAACCCAGAACTTGAAAATTTGGAAAATTTTCTCCTATTCATATTGCAAAATAAGAGAAAGCATGTTCTGGAGAAAATAGCAAGGATGTGTGAGTGGGCAATAAATTGATAAAGAAATGACAGATGGGCATCGCAGGCACAATCAGCCATATCAGCCATCTCCTCGGAAGTCAGGGCTAGCGAATGAGACTATACCAGAAGAAGTTCTGCCAACTTGGATCAAAGGGGACAGAGATGGGAGAAAACAAAAGAGGGACGTTCAGACCTCTGTGATTTTACAGGAACGACAGAGCGATCCAGCTGTGAACACATGTTGCTTGTTGTTGTTTAATTGCTAAGTCATGTCCGACTCTTCTGTGATCCCACAGAGCGTAGCCTTCTAGGCTCTATGTCCATGGGATTTCCCAGGCAAGAATACTGGACTGGGTTGCCATTTCCTTCTCCAGGGGAATCTTCTCCACCCAGAGATTGAACCTGTGCTCCTGCATTCCAGGTGGATTCTTTACCATTCTTTGTTATCCTTCCACAAAAGGGAAGATTGATCCACAAGACAAGTCAGAGATTCTCAGGACTGTCGCCATCGCCACAGAGCCATAGGGTACAGGCTCCAGAGAGGGAGGCTGCCTTCTCCTCGTTTTGAGAAAGCCAAGCTGCAGCTCCTCAGGGCCTCCCCCTCCGAGCTGCTGATACCTTGCCCTCAGACTTCCAGCCTCCAAAACTGTGAGAAAATAAATGGACACTGGACACGACTGAGCGACTTCACTTTCACTTTTCACTTTCATGCATTGGAGAAGGAAATGGCAACCCATTCCAGTGTTCTTGCCTGGAGAATCCCAGGGACAGGGGAGCCTGGTGAGCTTCTGTCTATGGGGTCGCACAGAGTCGGACACGACTGAAGCGACTTAGCAGCAGCAGCAGCAGTTGGTATTCTGTTTGGTTGTGGTATTTTGCTAGGGTGGCCCTGGCAAACTCATGGACCATACTGAAAAAGAAGAAATAGTTGGAATTGATTTTAATAACATCTTGATCCAATAGATCTCAGAATAATATCATTTTAACATGGAATCAATATAAAAATCATTGACTAGATATTTCACCTTCTTTTGATGGTACAATATCTCCCAAACGCTTAATAGCATATCTCAATTTGAACCCATCACTTTTCGTGTTCAGCAACCACTGTGGTCACACACTATTCAGTGTGTGAATAGTGAGAAACAAGCCGTCACTAATTATGCTTTTTGTACATATTTCTGGAAAGAAATTTTTAAAAAAAAGATAATTGATGCCTATAAGTAGACACCAAGTTTCTTTCTAAACTTCTGCTTTATGCATTGAGGGGAGAAAAAGTTGCTAAAGATAAAGAGCTTCTACCCAAATATGGAAGCTAGAAAGCAATCAGGGAACTTCTCTGGTGGTGCAATGGCTAAGACTCCATGTTCCTAATTCAGGGGGCCTGGGTTCAATCCCTGGTCAGGCAACTGGATCTCACATGCTGCAACTAAAGCCTGGCATAGCTAAATAAATTTCTATAAAAGGAATAAGTCTTTGTTTTTTAAAAAGAAAGAAAGAAAGAAAGAAAACAATCAGAAAAGCTGTAAAAAGCAATGATCCGGACAAATTTTGCATCCTAAAGGATATGTCCAACAAAGACCACCTGAGTTTTGTGGTTTTTTTTTTTAATTTAAATTTATTTATTTTAATTGGAGGCTAATTACTTTACAATATTGTATTGGTTTTGACATACATCAACATGAATCTGCCACGGGTGTACACGTGTTCCCCATCCTTCTGGGTCATCCCCGTGCACCAGCCCCAAGCATCCTGTACCCTGCATCGAACCTGGACTGGCGATTTCTTATATGATATTATACATGTTTCAATGCCATTCTCCAAAATCATCCCACCCTCTCCCTCTCCCACAGAGTCCAAAAGACTGTTCTATACATCTGTGTCTCTTGAGTTTTGGATGACAGAAACACAAGTTCTGATGTGTTGAAACTGCCCGCAGTGAGTTCCCCAAGAATCTACACTCTTTCCTGGCCCAAATTCCTGCTGTTTCCCCAAGACTGGACTCTTGTTTCCCTCTATTTCCTGGACTTCTTGAATCCATCCACTCCAACTCAGATCTGGTATCCTGTATCCTCAGTCACCCCCACCACTCCCAGTCTGGTCTGTACAGCACACAATCCACAGTCTGCAGATGCCCTGCTTTCAACTTTAGGATAAAACTGAGGGTCTTTATTCCATGATGTCCAGGCTCCTGCATGCTCAGTCTCCTACCTGCTGCTCCAGAGTCATTGAGCGTCTCTCATCTTCACCCTCTTGTGGTTTCAAGTTCTTGCCACACACACTCCACCCCTCCCACTACTGCTTAAATGATATCTCCTCCTAGAAGTCTTCTGGTTTCAGAGCCCTTTGCCACCATCCTATCCAGCAAAAGACCTGCTGTATTGACTACCTGCCACCTCTTGAAATGTTCCTTTTAGTTGATAACTATTTTTTTACAGCAGTTTTGTATTTAAAAAGAAAATTGAGCAAAAAGTACAGATAGTCCCCATGGACTCCCTCCCCCACCTCAACTTTCTCATATTATTCCACCTTTTATTAATGTGGTATGTTGGTTGTATGGAGAAGGAAATGACAACCACTATTCTTGCCTGGAGAATCCCATGGACAGAGGAGCCTGGAGGGCCACAGTCCACAGGGTCACAAACATCCCACATGACTTAGCAACTAAATTACCACCACCACATGTTGGCTGTAATTAAACAATATCACATTGTTTTTACCTAAAGTCCATGGCTGGATGGTATCACTGACTCAGTTGACATGAGTTTGAGCAAGCTCTGGGAGTTGGTGATGGACAGGGAAGCCTGGTGTGCTGCAGTTCATGGGGTCACAAAGAATTGGACATGACTGAGAGACTGAACTGAACTGAACTGAAAAGTCCATAGTTAACATTCAAAGACGCTTGCTCCTTGGAAGAAAAGTTATGACCAAACTAGACAGCATATTAAAAAACAGAGGCATTACTTTGCCAACAAAGGTCTGTCTAATCAAAGCTGTAGTTTTTCTGGTAGTCATGTATGGATGTGAGAGTTGGACTATAAAGAAAGCTGATCACCAAAGAATTGATGCTTTTGAACTGTGGTATTGGAGAAGACTCTGGAGAGTCCCTTGGACTGCAAGGAGACCCAACCAGTACATCTTAAAGGAAATCAGTCCTGAATATTCATTGGAAGGACTGATGCTGAAGCTGAAACTCCAATCCTTTGGCCACCTGATGTGAAGAACTGACTCATTTGAAAAGACCCTGATGCTGGAAAAGATTGAAGGCGAGAGGAGAAGGGGATGACAGCAAATTATATGGTTGGATGGCATCACCGACTCGATGGACACGAGTATGAGTAAACTCCAGGAGTTGGTGATGGACAGGGAAGCTTGGTATGCTGAGTCCATGGGGTTGCAAAGAGTTGGACACGACTGAGCAACTGAACTGAACTGACTGAACATTCATGTTGATTCTTTGTGTTGTACATTCTATGGGTTTTGATAAATGCATGATGTCATGTCTCCCATGACAGTATCACACAAAATTAGCTTCACTGCCCTAAAAACTCCCTGTGTTCCATTTACTCACCCTTCCCCTCCCCTCCGTCCCCGCAAACCCTTGGCAGCCACTGATCTTTTTACTGTTTATTTTCTTTTAAAGCTTTGCCTTTTCCAGAATGTCACAGAGTTGGAATCATACAGGATCAGCCTTTTCAGATTTGCATCTTTCACTTGGTACTACACATTTAGGGTTCACCAATGGCTCAGTGGTAAAGAATCCACCTGCAATACAGCAGATGAGGGTTTGATCCCTGGGTCAGGAAGATCCCCTGGAGAAGGACATGGCAACCCAATCCAGTATTCTTGCCTGGAGAATCCTATGGACAGAGGAGCCTGGTGGGCTACAGTCCATGGGGTCACAGAGTTCGGCATGACTGAGCAACTAAGCATGTACCTACCATGTCTTTTTGCAACTTAAAGCTCATTTCTTTGTATTGCTGGGGCTTCCCTGGTGGCTCAGAGATTAAAGCGTCTGCCTGGAATGTGGGAAACCTGGGTTCGATCCCTGGGTCAGGAAGATCCCCTGGAGAAGGAAATGGCAACCCACTCCAGTACTCTTACCTGGAGAATCCCACGGAAGGAAGAGCCTGGTAGGCTACAGTCCATGGGGTCACAAAGAGTCAGATATGACTGAGTGACTTTCCTTTCCTTTCCTTTCTTTGTATTGCTGAATACTGTTCTATTGTATGACTACAGCACAATTTGCTGATTTATTCACTTACTGAAGGACATGCTTTCAAGTTTTGGCAACTATGAGCAAAGCTGCTCTAAATATCTGTGTGAACATAGGTTTGCAGCTCCTTTGGGTAAATACCTAAGAACACGGTTGCTAGATTCCACAATCAGGCTATGTTTCACTTTACATGAGGCAGCCAAACTGCAAAATATTTTTCTATGGCTATTATCAATTGACTCTTTTTGAATAGTAATGTTTGAGAGTTAATCTAACCATGCCAGTCTTGTTATAGTCACAAAAATGAAGCTTTAGAGGTGAAGGAGGGACCGCTGGATGAGAAAGAAAGAAAGAAAGAAAGAAAATGCTTAGGAGAGCTTAGATCGCCTGGTAAGAAAAGAGTTTCCTGTTTTGTAGTGTTACAGACCACATGTTGCTGGTCTCAGTCATCACACACAAATAGCAGCATCTGCCCACACTGCTGGGCAGTCACAAACACAGCAAGGAGCTTCTGAGCTACAGAGATGCCTCTAGATAAACTCCACTCCTCCAGGACCAGAGAGTTATGTTACCTGTGCAGCCCTTTGGAACACAAACGGAGCACCCATTGTAGCAGGGAAGAATTAACGAATTTATGCTGGATCTGCTTCTGTGACTTTAACCCTCATTTTGCTGCTTTTGTTATTGTCAGTTCAGTTTAGTTCAGTTCAGTTGCTCAATCGTGTCTGACTTTTTGTGACCCCATGGACTGCAGCATGCCAGGCTTCCCCGTCCATCACCATCTCCCAGAGTTTGCTCAAACTCATGTCCATCGAGTCAGTGATGCCATTCAACCATCCCATCCTCTGTCACCCCCTTCTCTTCCTGCCTTCAATCTTTCCCAGCATCAGGGTCTTTTTCCAATGAGTAGGTTCTTCACTTGAGGTGGTCAAAGTATTGGAGTTTCAACTTCAGCATCAGTCCTTTCAATGAATATTCAGGACTGATTTGTTATGGCCTGCCTCAGGGAGATAACCTGAGCCTCCCAGGACTCGAAGGAAGTGAAACTAACACATTCCCTTGCCTGAGGCTTGCCATTCTAGGGGACATTTGCAAGGATTGAATAGTCTTTTTACTTTGTTTTCCCCCAACCTCTGATCCATGAAAGAACCTGGTAACCAGGCCCCAACAAGACGATTATTCTTAGGTGCTATCCTGCCAACTTCTTGGCCCGCCAGCTCCTGAATAAAGTCCCTTCCTTGTTTCAACACGTCGTCTCAGATTCATTGGCCTATGGACTCAGTATCACAATCGGAAGAGTCCTCCCACTGTATCTTGGTTGACCACACATGTAGCAAGAGAGCCTGAGCCCATGTCTGTTAAAGATCACTGTCCAGGGAACAGGGTATCTGTATCTATACCCACATACCAGTACCAATAGCAAATTCACCCAAAGAAGCCACTCCTGAAATTCCTTCCCTGAAACAGTCTGGAACTAAACCCAGACAGAGCATGTGTCATTTCGTGAGTGAAGAGGGCCAGTCTGCACCCAGATCAGGGCCACTTGCCTTATAATCTTAGAAACGGCGCTGGTTTCTTTGCCTCCCACCTCTTCTGTCAGCAACCAACCTTAAACGGGAATAACAGCAAGAACCATGTGAGCCATTCAGACAAAACACAATTTATAATCTTTTAATCACTACCGGGCTAGACAAGCTTCTTCCAACACAAACTCCCCACACATCCTCCATGCCTTTTATTTCCCTCCCACGAATCCACAGAGCCCCTCCACAGAGGAGATATTGCAAAACCCTCTGCAACAAACGGGCTGTAGCTTCCAGCTACACCTCTTTTGGGGAACGGGTACAAAAATGTGGTTTTAGGTCTCAGGAAGGCTCCGTCCAAAGCAGATGGGTGACACTGTGTGATTAAGACAACCGGCACTGGTCTGTCTACCCAGGACCAGAAAACTGGGTACCGGGATGGGATCTGCAACTGGCTTCTGCTCAGTTGTGTCCGACTCTGTGTGACCCCATAGACGGTAGCCCCCCACGCTTCTCCACCCATGCGATTTTCCAGACAAGAACAGTGGAGTGGGTTGCCATTTCCTTCTCCAGAGGATCTTCCCAAGCCAGGGATCAAACTGGGGTCTCCTGCATTGTGGGCAGACTCTTCACTGTCTGAGCCACCAGGGAAGCCCTCTGCTCAAGCAAAATGCATTCCAATGCGGAGACAAACTCCAAGACTCGGCCTTTCACGGGCTGGTTTGGTTTGGTTTTTCATTGTTACAAAGGAATTGCTCTAAGGGTTCCCCTTAAGCTTATGATAAACTGAAAAGTTAGTTTTGTTTTTTAGGTCATATATCAGAAGAAGCCTATCCTTTATATCAGACATAGTTAAATTATGCTTCTCCTTTTTTTTTTAACCTGGAAAATTTCCCCTGAATTGAGAAATAGGACTCGACTCTTTTTTTTTTAATAAGTCACAATAGAGCTTCTTTGGTGGCAAGCCACTGTCTGCTGTTCTCAGACAGAATCTTTGCAACCAGCCTGGCAGCTCCACACAGCCACACCAAGCACCAAGTCTTCTCCTAAATTATTATTATTATTATTATTACTATTGCCTAGAGTAACTATCAAAGCATAGAGCCTTCAGACATGCTCTGGATTCCATTACAAAGAAAATCAGGAGTATTGTATCACTGTGGCCACTGCTGCTAACTTGCTCGGTCATGTCTGACTCTTTGAGACCCCATGGACTGTAGCCTGCCAGGCTCCTCTGTCCATGGGATTTTCCAGGGAAGAAACCTGGAGTGGGTTGCTATTTTCCTCCTCCAGGGGAATCTTCCCTACACAGGGATTGAACCTGTGTCTCCTGCGGCTCCTGCACAGCAGGTGTATTCCTAACTGCTGAGCCACGAGGAAGCCCCTTGTATCACTACCTTCTGCTTTTATTTTATGTCTATCAGTAGGAGATAGACGTGCAGTTACTGTGTCCAGATATCTTCCTGGCTTTGGAGGCTGGGACCACAGGGCTGAGGGACCACAAGACCCACAGGCAATGTGCCCTGCAGGATCCTTTATCCAGCAGTCCAGCTCAAAGCTTCAGACACTGGGTCTGGCTCACTACAGACTCTTCCATGACTAGCGGGGCGGTAAAACCCATTCTGGAGCTGACACAGCGCATACATCCAAGCTTTACATCTGTGTTTCTCCGTTTTTCTTAAAGCCATGTCATCCTCAAAGAAAACAAACAGCCTATTCCACCAAATAAAAGATGATAAAATGTCTGACTGGTCTATGAAGATGGATGGGTTCCATGTCCCATAAGTAAAGACCTCTTGTACTTAATCACACTGAACAGAACATGCAGGCAAATTACTGTCTACCAAGAGTAAACCATGATGACGGAGAGCTTAAATATAAGACCCTGCTCGGCTTTTTCATTTCTTGGGGACATCTTATGTGTCTATGCTACAAATATTATGATAAACAGTGTGTGAATATTGGGATGTAAAACAGTAAAATTGCCATGAAGAAAAGTTTTCATACATGTATATACACATATATCTTCATAGCTTAATTAGCATAGGTACAAAGTATAGAAAAGCAAACTCCTCTTACTAAATATTTGTTTAGTAAATCCATAAGTCCATATGTATGGAACCAGAAGTTTTAGATAAAATAAGACATTGAAAATAATCAGGAATTTAAATTTAGGGACTTATGTCTCAAGAAGGCTCTTTCCAAAGCAGATGGGTGGCTGGCTTTGGGATGTACGACATCTTTCTCACGGTGCCTATTTTTCTCATCAGATGGCGTTAGTGCTTGCAGCTACTCGTGAACCCGCATGCACTGATTTTCTGCTCGATTAGAATCTGGTTCTCTATATTTTGATCACCAACTGAAGCATGTGACTCTTCACAGACCCAAATAAAGGCTTAGTACTTTGAGAGATGTTTTAGTTTTACAACCTTGGCAAAGCCAGTATCATTGATTAAATGTCTGAATTCCAGGAGAGAGAGAAACTTGGCAGAATCTGGGTTCCCAAGGAAGCTGGATTGGTCCCAACCAGAGGAGAGAGTCCAAGTGATGCTTTTTATTTTAATTCATGCTAATAGATGTCCTGTGGCTTGTCACTGGGTCTCCAGAGGGCTGAAAAGTGTGTGTGGGGTGGGGAGGGGGTGGTGTGAAGTGGATAAGGGTAAGGGTAACATTTATGGGTGTGGATTAACTAGCAGGAGGGAGAGAGCATCTTAAAGACAAAAATGCTAGCAACTACCCTGATTATTATCTCTCATGGTGAGCAACATTTGCCCACATTGGTGCTTAAGAACTGTCCTTCTAAGGAGAGATGGGATGAACTGAGAGAGTAGCATTGATGCACATACACCGCCATGTGTAAAACAGTCAGTGGGAATTTGCTGTATAACACAGGGACCTCAGCTCAGGGCTCTGTGAAGACCTAGAGGGCTTGGATGGGAGAGTGGTTGGATGGGAGGCTGGGAGGGAGCCCAAGAGGGAGGGGATATATGTATACATAGAGCTGATTTACGTTGTTGTACAGCAGAAACCAGCACAACATTGTAAAGCAATTATATTCTGATTAAAAAGAAAAAAAAAAATTTTTTTTTTTCAAAGCGCTATTGTCCTACACTGCCTCAGAGTTGCAACTCACTTGCTTCATTGGCTTTGTTTAGGATTCATGGACCCAAGTTTCATTTTAGCCCTAAATGACTTTTGGATGTTTTTGCTGTTTTGACATTGGTATGCGCAGCTGGATCCAAAGAGATTTCGGTTCTCTACAGTTTTCCATGGCAGTCCACACTTGCTTTTGATTAATTTATTAACCCACGAACTCCTTTGGGGGTGGAGGGGGAATCCAGCGGGGAAGCACCTTGAATCCTTTTAACATTTCCGCCTTGCTCTTTATAAAAACTGCTGAGCCCTTCCACAGCCTATCTTTTCTTACCAGCAGAGTGAAATGTGTTTTTAAATTTTAAGTGTTTGGAAAGAATGGAGAATTTAAATGAATTGCATGTGGACACACACGCATGTGCGTACTTGCTCATTTTGTTCCCTGCCATCGCCCGTGTCCACCGGCTCTAGGACCCCATCACTCACCAGTGGTGAAATCTGCTTTTAAGCAAGACACACAGCTGGGAGACTGGGGAGCTTCCCCTTGCTCTTTGAGCCCCCCACCCCTACTCCCGCATCTTTCGTCAAAGTGTCAGAGTGTCAATTTCATCAGACGCCGAAAACGTCCCAGTACTAATCTGCCCACGTCACTTTTTTTCAGGGTGGTTTTTGCAAACTTTTAAGAGTAAAAGTGAAGTGAGATGACCCTTCATTTAAAAAGACCTCATCTTGAGCATCAAACCAGAGCTATCTTTCTATCCAGGCTTATCTGTCCATCACCACAGTGCCCAAGTGCTTGATTTAAACTGACATTATGCCAAAAAAGCAACCAGACAGAAAAAGAACTGTTTACTACAACCACCAAAGAGCCAAATTATTATACTTCTAGCATCAATCACCTTATTCAAGAGTCCATAATTTTCAGCTTATGGTAAATCTGCAATAATTTGAATTTCCCAGGTTGGGGGGAGTCAATATTAAATTAGAGGGTAATTATATAGCATTTTATGTAAAGGCTGCATTGTGATTGTTATATAAGTGCATTCTTTACTTCGAAAAATGTTAACCGTGTGTGTATCAATTTAGTTCCTAACAAATTTCCTTCCATATGAAAAATGAGAACTTATAATGGCCACATGATATTAATATATCAGATTCTTTTAAGAGGTTGGAAGTTCAGTAAGTTGAAAATTTCCTGGAAATGTACTTGATTTTGTTTTCCAAGCTTTATTCATTGACCAGGTGATATAACTATGTATTGGTGGCTTAGGAGCTAATGGTACTTATATTATTAAGTTAAAAATTGATCAGAAAACAAGCATTTACTATTTATTATTTTTCTTTCAAAATGTTCCTTAATTCTTAAAAAGAAATAAAATTACATTTTTATAACTAATGCTACAGAATTGATGTGTAAAAACTCTCAAAGAACATAGTCATATTTTGAAACAAAATGGAGTCTCAAAGAAAAAAATCAATCAGAGCATCACACCATCTCCTCTCCATTCAGCAGACGATGTGCTGCTTTCTGGGTAAAAATTTAACTTACACGTTTGAACTTGAATGAAATTAAGTTTCATAGTGTATAAATAGTAAAGGATGGAAGCTTTGATGACAAGGGTAGTGGGGATTCAGGAAGGGACTTCTCGAAAGCTCTTTATTACTAACTGAACTGCTCTGCAGACTAGATCTCCATCTGGAGGCGGACACCGAAGTTGAGAGTCATAATGAAACACAAAGGTTGTCATGGCAAACCAAGGACACAGCTTTGCACAATTTCCAGCCACTGCCAGTCTCTGTCATCAGAGTCCACATGAACGGCGCCCTCAGAGAGGTATAGTGCACAACCTGTACAGCTGGACAGTCCCTTCTGAGCCAGCTGACTCATTTTGTAAGTTATGTGTGTGGTGAGAGATAGACTTCGACTCAAACATAAGGAAAATATTTTTGCAAGAGTATCATCAAAGATGAAACTGGTTGATTCAGGAGGTGGGGAGGGCTTGTTATAAGACACGTCCAAGCACAAAGTGCTTTACCACCTGCCATGGGCTCTCAGAGGAGGTTTGCAACTCGAGTGACAGTAAGCTCAGAGGAGGTTTGCAACTCGAGTGACAGTAAGGGCTTGCCTCTGTGGTTGTTAAGGGTTTGTTTCCAACCCCAAAAGTCAGGAACCCATCAGTCAAACACGAGTCTTCAGGCTTCAGAACTTGAACCAACATATGGAGACCTTGAACAGTTACGGAAATCAAAACAGCTATTTGAGAGGGCTGTGACTTAAATAGGGCCTTCCCAGGTGGTGCTAGTGGTAAAAAAATAAATAAATAAAAAGCCCACCTTCCAATGCAGGAGATATAAGAGATGTGAGTTCGACCCCTGGGTTGGGAAGATCCCCTGGAGGAGGGCATGGCAACCCACTCCAGTAGTCTTGCCTGGAGAATCTCATGGACAGGGGAGTCTGGTGGGCTACAGTCCATAGGGTCGCAAAGAGTTGGACACAACTGAAGTGACTTAGCATGCATGTCAAAATACAGGGGGAGCAGGGTTCCTGAGTCCTCTCTTAGCTGCTGCAAAAATAAATCATCGTCACAGATGTCATTTTCCCGTATTCTTCCCCTTGTGCTTGCATCACATTCAGCTTCCTCTTCAAGCTAATATTTCAGAAAGTACTGGTGACCACACCACCTCTGCCCATCAAGAGGGCAGTAGTTCAAGAGGTCCCAGCCAAAACCTAACAGGAAGTAGGAATGGTCTGTGAGGTATGTGTGTGTGTGTGTGTGTGTGTGTGTGTGTGTGTGTGTACGGTGTCCAAAAATGGATATATTCACTTCAAGGTCAGCAAGTACTCCTAACAGATACACACATTGCCCTCTGTGTGCAGAGTCTACAAGGCTCAGAGAGTAGCAAGTGCAGGGCCAGGCAGTGAAGGAGGGGGGAGGCATTTGTAAAGGCTGCAGTCTAGTGTTCCCCTCTTGACCTTCTCTCTTGGTCCAGAAGCGAAGAACAGGAAGTACGTGATCCCAGAGTAGTATTTCAGTAGATAACAAGACTGGAAGATCCATTTCATGGCAGCCAGGGAACTCAAAAGACAATCTAGCAATTTAGAAAGATCACAGTTTTGAGACATAATTGGTCTTGAGGCCAAAGGCAGACTTGGCCACTCCAGTAGCTGCAAAACCCTGCCAAGTCTAACCAGTGTTCCTTGGCATCTTCTCACATCTTCCTTGGGGTTCCTGGTGGTGCTAGGGGTAAAGAACCCACCTGCCAATTCAGAAGGTACATTGTGTCAGTGTGGTGCCAGGGTGCCCAACGGTGATCACAGGTTACATCACTAATTCTCATCTCGATCCCTGGGTCGGGAAGATCCCCTGGAGAAGGAAATGGCAACCCACTCCAGTACTCTTGCCTGGAGAATCCCATGGACAGAAGAGCCTGGTAGACTACCATCCATAGGGTTGCACAGAGTCAGACAGGACTGACATGACTTAGCACTCACACTAAACTCAAAAGCCTGACGAAGCAGCCTTCCAAAGCTTCCAAAATTTCCTGTAATCTTTTTTTTTTTTTTTGGCTGAGTCTTCATTGCAGCACATGGGCTTTCCCTAGCTGCAGTGCAGCTCTGCAGCATGTGGGATCTTAGTTCCCTGTCCAGGGATCAAATCTGAGTCACCTGCATTGGAAGGCAGATTCGTAACCACTGGACCACCAGGGAAAGCCCCCTATAATATATTTTGAAGACCAAGGAGTTATGTTCTCCAGAAGGACACATGTTGTTGGGGTCTGCAGAATGTGGCACCCAGCAGTCCTGCCCAAGGGGCGCTGGGATGCTGCGCACAGTGGAACTGCCAGGCAAAGTTCTGCCTCCTCCTGGGAAACATGGCTTTCGGAATAGTATTCTTCATCTAGATACTGGAGGTAGTCCCTGCCACTGGATAGCATCGTTATAAGAATCAGTGACGTAACCTTTGATCACTGGTAGGCACCCTCGCAGCTCACTGACACAGGCAGCTCTATTTCAAATTGTTACCGAAACCCTCCCTCTGGATGTCCGAGCAAACGTGGATAGACACGTGTGCACCTGAGAGGGGGTCTCTGCCTCCTCGACAAACTCAGTGACCTATCACTGGCCTCTCCCAGACTGGCAGAAGTCCAAGATCATTCCCAGAACATGTCCTTGAACTAGCCTCACTCAGGTTTTCCATGTTTAGGCTGCCTTTTGGGGACGAAGCAGTCAGCTTGGTTCTATTAATAATTAAGATACCTGCACTTTCTTCCTAATCTCAGGTCGCGTGATTCATCCAAGATGCTTTCCTCATGCAAACTTAGGAAATGAAGCCATTTCCTAGATAATTCAAGCAGGGATTGAATGGGAAACCTCAAAGTACCTCTGCTCTCAATTACCTGCTCGTTTTGGTCAAAAGGAACGCGTTAGCACGAATCACATAAATAAAGGATAACTCTTGCTTCACCTTGCCTGTGAGGTGGACAGGCTCCCAGCATCTTACGCCACCTAAGTGAAGCAGTAAGTGCAAAAGAGGGGGAAAGGCACAGCCCCAGAGAAGCGATTCATTCTCAGCACAATGCTAAACTCAAAAGCCAAGTAAGTTCTCCGCGTCACAAGATTTCCTATCTGCCTTCAGATTCTTTTGAGTTCCAACCTGCGACATTATCCAGAAGAACAAAGGAGGCTGAGGTCTGCAGAATGTGGCGGCCAGCAGCCCTGTCTGAGGGGCACTGGGATGCCACCCACAATGGGGCCGCTGATAGAGTTCTGCTTCCCTCTGGGAAACAGGGCTTTGGGGAAGCATGTCTTAATGTTGTCAATATCAACCGAGCCACGTTACCTCCTTCCCTCTGCTCCTGTCTCCACATCCCAGCATGTGGAGAACAGAAAAGAGCCAGTTGGATGTGAAGGGAGGGTATCTGACAATGGGAGGCAAGAAAGGAAAAACCCACACTCCAACTGATTTTATGATTGTGTGTGTAAAAAAAAAAAAAAAGACAAAATGAACCCCTTGAGAATGTTTTGACTTCCATGGTAGGTTCCATCCATTTTCCAGGGCAAGAAAAAAAGAAGGTCCCTGTGGTTCACGGAAGTGGTGATTCTGAATTGAACCCTGGAGAAATATCCTGCAAGTACCCCGCATCCACTGTTTCTCCATCAACTAGGTACGCCAGTGGGGGTCTGTTCACCTCCTCCAGGGGTGGAATGAAGAACAGATAAAAGTCATGTCTCCACTCCAGATGTGTGGCTGCAGGAACCCTGTAGGATCCCCCTAAGTCTCAGTTTTCACTTTTGCAGAGTAAGGCTGATAAACCCGACTTCAGGGGCACAGTTGCTGTGGGTGGGCTACACAGAGGAGTTAATGTACAAGCCAGTCTTCATTTAGGGGAGTTTTTTTTTTTCCAAGATCAACTTTACTCTGTAATTGTCTTTGCTGTTGTTCTCCAACCCCGCCCATCCCATCCCATTATGAAAATAATAGGCTTCCTTTTTCTGACTCATGATAGAGAACTTGAGACACACAGAAGTACGAAGAAGAAAACAAAAATCTACGCTCCCCACAATCCAAAGAAATGCCAGTAAAATTTTCTTAGACATACTTCAGTCTTTTTTTTAAACCTTATTTAAACAGTCTCATTATTTTCATCACTTCTAAATTATTTTATTTGCATATCATCTTATTATGACAATTTTTGCTTATCTTTAGAAAATTTGTTTGCAATGATATTTGTGGTTTGTGTGTTTATATGTGATTGTAAAAATAACACATACAGTCTGGAATCTAGCCAATAATCTGTTTCTTGTTTTATGACAAATAAAAGAGCATCTATAAGGACACAAAACAGCCCGTGGCCACAGGAAAGGACCAGTTCCCGGAATGGGAGCAATTATAAAATTGGACTTGTGAAACCGTCTCTTGATGAAATGTGTATTAAGGGTTACATCAACGCCAGCTAGCAGAGATCCAGGACCTGATTCTCCTTCTGGTCTGTGTTCTTGTTGTAGCCACGCGTTCTGGGAAACAAGCTCACTCAGAATGCAGATAGTGAAGTGCAGTCTATTATACCAGTGGGCTCAAGGCAGAGTCTCCTCTTAGCCAAGGACCTGGACCAGTTTTTGTGAAAATCTTATATACCCTAAGTGTACATGCCCAGACCCACCTCCCCAAATTCTCTGAAACCAGTCTGAACAAAGGAAAATAAAGATACAAAGTTAACCCGTGATTCCTATGTCTTAAACCCATGGTTCGGATGCCTTAAGCCTACGTAGTTCAGAGGGGACAATTATCAACAGGCCTGTGGTCATACCCCAATAAGCATAATAAAATTTATGATTCTATTTGGTTACACAGATAATTAGTGTATTCATTTAGGCCATGGAGAGTCTAGATACGGTTCCTGGGGCTCTTCCATTGGGGGGCAAGTGGGGTGGGGGTCTGGTTTTCCAGTTGGCGTGTCGTTTCCATAGATACTGAGCATATGGCTCAAAGTCCACAGTCCGGCCCAAGATAGAGTCCTGCTTTCAAGACGGAGCCTGTTCTGTCTGTTTCCTCCTTCATTTCCCCCTCCTGATGCTCTTAACTCACAGTATGAGCATCATCCATAGGGATTATATTGCACCCTGGCTCTCTGACCGCCAATTTGGGAGAACGACACAGACCTTTGGGTTACAACGTTCATAATACATTGTAAAATGCAGGGTCCACAAAGCAGAACTATCAAGGCAACTGTAACAATGGTAAATACAATTTTCCACCAATCACCCTTCACCCAAGATAGGACTGAAGTCCAGAAAGGAATGTTTTCATTTGACATTACTTTTACCTGGTTTTTCATGTCATCTAAAGCAGCTGATACATTGCTAGATGAATCAGGAATAATATACATAACATCCAACCTTAATTATAGCACTGGTCCCTTATTGAGCTGCTAAAGCTGAAACTCCAGTACTTTGGCCACCTCACACAAAGAGTTGACTCACTGGAAAAGACTTTGATGCTGGGAGGGACTGGGGGCAGGAGGAAAAAGGGACAACAGAGGATGAGATGGCTGGATGGCATCACTGACTTGATGGACGTGAGTTTGAGGGAACTCTGTGAGACAGTGATGGACAGGGAGGCCTTGCGTGCTGCAATTCATGGGGTCACAAAGAGTCGGACACGACTGAGCGGCTGAACTGAGCTGAACTGAACTGAGCATGTCCAAAGCCATTCTATTTTGAATTACCACTTTTCTCACTTGGATTTGTTCTTCATTTAAGGTTTCGATGGCTTTAGCACTATCTAGGAGGGCCTGTTTTGTGAAATTAGTCAAGGCTTCTAATTTAATCATAGTATCTGTTGTCCCTATAGAAGGTATGAATAAGGCAGCAATATACTCATACCACTGAAACACAGAAACTTGTCCACCTAGCATAAATAAGGTAGACTTACCGGGGTTTGTTGTAGGTTAGGCTTTTGTTACTTCTATGAAACTGGTGTTTACATCAAATGTAACCCCATGACCCAAATCTATTGACTATAAGTCTGGCTTACCAATACAGGGAGATATTATGATTGACAAGAGAAAGGAAAGTCTCTTTTTGTTGTTCCAGAAATGAACAGAGCGGTTTAAAATCTCCTTGGCAGAGCAGTGACACCCACCAAGGAAGTCCATCCATCACAGACAGAGACATAGCCCCACATATCCAGCAGCCGGAGGGGCTGTGGAAGTCCGCATAGAAATATGCCCATGAGATGAAAACATTGCCCTCAGTTGAAATGGAAGTTAAATTCAAAATCATGTTGATGAGGCCAGGCAGCAGGATTTGATTATGCAGCTTCATCCTAAAGGGGCTGGTCCAGGATCTTCTTTTCCTTCTTCTTCTTGGATGATCTTAGTCTCTCGAGGGTCAGTGGGGTCCCTCTGCACAGTCCACTTAGAGTTTTCTGGGTCTGCGTGATATGTTCTCTTCATCCTCATGCGGTGGATCCAGGGAATGACACCTGCAATTTTAACTGCTGTAGGGGTGGTTAGAACAGTAAATGGACCCTTCCAATGTGGGGCCAAGGAGTCATGTTTCCAGTCCTTGACCCACACCTGATCCCCGGGCACAAATTCATGAATCTGTTCCCCAAGGGGGAGCAGCACCCTTTCTTGTACAAACTTAGTTACCTGATTTATCACCTTACCCAGTTGTTCCATCTGCTGGGAAATCTCATCTCCCCTTCAGATCAGATCAGATCAGTCGCTCAGTCGTGTCCGACTCTTTGCGACCCCATGAACCGCAGCACACCAGGCCTCCCTGTCCATCACCAGCTCCCGGAGGTCACTCAGACTCACATCCATCGAGTCAGTGATGCCATCCAGCCATCTCATCCTCTGTCGTCCCCTTCTCCTCCTGCCCTCAATCCCTCCCAGCATCAGAGTCTTCTCCAATGAGTCAACTCTTCGCATGAGGTGGCCAAAATACTGGAGTTTCAGCTTCAGCATCATTCCTTCTAAAGAAATTCCAGGATTGATCTCCTTCAGAATGGACTGGTTGGATCTCCTTGCAGTCCAAGGGACTCTCAAGAGTCTTCTCCAACACCACAGTTCCAAAGCATCAATTCTTCGGCGCTCAGCCTTCTTCACAGTCCAACTGTCACATCCATACATGACCACAGGAAAGACCATAGCCTTGACTAGGCGAACCTTTGTTGGTAAAGTAATGTCTCTGCTTTTGAATATGCTATCTCGGTTGGTCATAACTTTCCTTCCAAGGAGTAAGCGTCTTTTAATTTCATGGCTGCAGTCACCATCTGCAGTGATTTTGGAGCCCAGAAAAACAAAGTCTGACACTGTTTCCACTGTTTCCCCATCTATTTCCCATGCAGTGATGGGACCAGATGCCATGATCTTCGTTTTCTGAATGTTGAGCTTTAAGCCAACCTTTTCACTCTCCACTTTCACTTTCATCAAGAGGCTTTTTAGCCCCTCTTCACTTTCTGCCATAAGAGTGGTATCATCTGCATATCTGAGGTTATTGATATTTCTCCCGGCAATCTTGATTCCAACTTGTGTTTCTTCCAGTCCAGCATTTCTCATGATGTACTCTGCATATAAGTTAAATAAACATGGTGACAATATGCAGCCTTGACGTACTCCTTTACCTATTTGGAACCAGTCTGTTGTTCCATGACCAGTTCTAACTGTTGCTTCCTGACCTGCATACAGATTTCTTAAGAGGCAGATCAGGTGGTCTGGTATTCCCATCTCTTTCAGAATTTTCCATAGTTTATTGTGATCCACACAGTCAAAGGCTTTGGCATAGTCAAGAAAGCAGAAATAGATGTTTTTCTGGAACTCTCTTGCTTTTTCCATGATCCAGCGGATGTTGGCAATTTGATCTCTGGTTCCTCTGCCTTTTCTAAATCCAGCTTGAACATCAGGAAGTTCACGGTTCACATATTGCTGAAGCCTGGCTTGGAGAATTTTGAGCATTACTTTGAGCATTACTTTACTCTCCCCTTACCTGAGCCAAATTTGTTGACACCTGTTCTGTTATGGGAGGGGCCTCCCATACACAATTTCGTATGGAGAATAGCCATGGGAGGTTCTTCTCCCACAGGAAGGAGAGTGGCCAGATTCAGGGCCTGACAAGGCTCAATAGTAACATGAGGGTTTTCACATAACAGTCTCTGGTATTGAGTAATCTGGGATGTTGACAGCCATTTATGGGGGTCCCCTCGCAGGAGAGTGTTGACCTCATGTGGGACTTTTATGATCAAATCTTGGCCCAAAGTCAGCTTGGTTGCCTCTCAGACCAGTAAGGCAACTGCAGCAACTGCCCGTAAGCATTCCAGCCACCCAGTGGCAATATTGTCCAGCAGTTTCGGGAGATAAGTCACAGGTCTGTCCGATGTCCCCATAGTCTGGGACAACACTCCCATAGCCACCTTGGGATGGTGCCTGAATCTGGACTCATGAGTCACTGAGACAGGGCTACAAAAAAAAAAAAAAAAAAGGGAGAATTCTGGAAAAGCCATGCAGCCCACCAGGAAGCTGGGATGCAGCTAAAATGCAGTATGTACTCCTGGTACATTCATGACAGATGTGTTTTAGTGAAAGGTATAATTATGTTTAAGAAAAAAAAAAAGAAAAGAAGGGACATTATCTGAAAGAGGCTAGAAATTTTGTGGATAGAGACTTAATAAACAGCCAGTGATAAAATATGATCAAAATTTAGAAAATAATAATCACCTATAATCAAATTATTTAAAGATAATTGCCGGGGAACATATGGATGTATTTTCCATTGGATTTTTCTACACACATTTTAATAACATTTGAATTATAAACACATATTTTAACAAAACTTAAATCTTACAGCTTATACAATTTTATGTCCTGTTTTTTAATTTGCTATAGCAGAAGCATTTCCACATGTGAATAGAAATGTCCTGTAGCCTTCCCTGGTGGTCCAGTGGTTAAGAATCTGCCTGCCAGTGCAGGGGACTGCACAGATTCAATTCCTGATTGACAGGTTCAGTCCCTGATTCTGGAAGATGCCACATGCAGCAGAGCATCTGAGCCCATGCGTCACAACTTCCGAGCCCAGGGACATAGAGCCTGTGCTCCGCAATAAGAGAAGCCACCGCGATGAGAAGCCTGCACACTGCCACAAAGACCCAGCACAGCCGAAAAATCTAAAATACAAACATAAACAAGAACTTCTTGCAAACTCCATGGTAATGACTGCAAAATACTCCATCATGTGGATTTACCAAAATTTAAGGCATCATGTTCACGGTTGTTGGATGTCTTTGGAAACGTTGCACAATTAAAAACACGTCAGAGGTGCCGTCTGCTCTGAAAATTTGGTTTGAGCTTCTTGTTACTTCCAAAGGATAGATACCTGGAAGGGGGATTCTGGGGAAAGGGGATAAACTTTGCTTTAAGTCTCCTTCTGTGTGATGAAACCTTCAGAAAGATCATTCCAACTTCTCCCTCCCTTGGCTGAGTGTGTCCACATGATCACACTCTTGGATCACACTGGCATCGCCACAACTGATCCCTGCTAATTTGATGTACAGAATGCCAGTAGGATTTTAATGTGCCTTTTTCATATGATTTCCTTTATTTTGACTTACAAGTGCTGGGCATTATCTTTTGCATTTCCTCTGTTAATTGTCATCTCTTTTGCCTATTTTGCTATTGGGGTTTGACATCTTTCTTCCTGAGTGATATAAGTTCCTTAAATAGGATGGTTGCTAATCACAACTGGATTTCTCTCCCACATTTGATGAGAAATATTTTTCTACATTGTCTGGCTAACAATGTTGTTTAGAGCATTGTGCTAATGCGTGCTAAGTCCCTTCTGTTGTGTCTGACTCTTTGCAACCCTATGCACCATAGCCCACCAGGTTCCTCTATTCATGGGATCTCCAGGCAAGAATATTGCTTATATTATTGGTGAAACTCAAATACCTTTAATTTTTTATTATTATCTTTTTTTTCTAATTTTTAAAGTTAATTGATGTTTAGAAAGTCTTTCCTAGTCTGTCTGCCAAGTATTCACTTCTGTTTTCTTATACCATTTTTGAAATGGTTTTATAGAGGGTTTCAAGAAATATGGAATTCAGGAATTATTGGAATTTCAGAAACCAGAATCTAGAGACTTGCTTAACCAAAAGCCTTGGAAACAGAGTTAAGGGGTGTGGCTCTTGCTGATTGAATTTCAGAAGAATGAAATTGTCACCAATTTTCAGGCCTTCAGAAACAGGTGAATTCCAGCAGTCTCATCCAAGATTGACTGGAGGGTTTAAAACTGGTTCTGCTGATTACATCATTCTGTGACCAAGGAACAAGCAGTCTTCTCCCCACTTGGATTTGGAATATAGAAAAATTTTATTCTCAGTGTCTATCCATCTCCTTCTCTTCTACAACTGCCTCCCTCTCTCTCCTATTTCTATTTATGCCTCTTTTTTTTATTAACATAGCATTCTTTGGCATTGCCTTTCTTTGGGATTGGGATGAAAACTGACCTTTTCCAATCTTGTGGCCACTGCTGAGTTTTCCAAATTTGCTGGCATATTGAGTGTAGCACTTTCACAGCATCATCTTTCAGGATTTGGAATAGCTCCACTGGAATTCCATCACCTCCACTAGCTTTGTTCGTAGTGATGCTTTCTAAGGCCCACTTGATTTCACATTCCAGGATGTCTGGCTCTAGGTCAGTGATCACACCATCATGATTATCTGGGTCGTGAAGCTCTTTTTTGTACAGTTCTTCTGTGTATTCTTGCCACCGCTTCTTAATATCTTCTGCTTTCGTTAGGTCCATACCATTTCTGTCCTTTATCGAGCCCATCTTTGCATGAAATGTTCCTTTGGTGTCTCTGATTTTCTTGAAGAGATCCCTAGTCTTTCCCATGCTGTTGTTTTCCTCTATTTCTTTGCACTGATCACTGAAGAAAGCTTTCTTATCTCTTCTTGCTATTCTTTGGAACTCTGCATTTAGATGTTTATATCTTTCCTTTTCTCCTTTGCTTTTCGCTTCTCTTCTTTTCACAGCTATTTGTAAGGCCTCCCCAGACAGCCATTTTGCTTTTTTGCATTTCTTTTCCATGGGGATGGTCTTGATCCCTGTCTCCTGTACAATGTCACGAACCTCATTCCATAGTTCATCAGGCACTCTATCTATCAGATCTAGGCCCTTAAATCTATTTCTCACTTCCACTGTATAAAAGGCAATGCCAAAGAATGCTCAAACTACCGAACAATTGCACTCATCTCACACGCTAGTAAAGTAATGCTCAAAATTCTCCAAGCCAGGCTTCAGCAATATGTGAACCGTGAACTTCCTGATGTTCAAGCTGGTTTTAGAAAAGGCAGAGGAACCAGAGATCAAATTGCCAACATCCGCTGGATCATCGAAAAAGCAAGAGAATTCCAGAAAAACATCTATTTCTGCTTTATTGACTATGCCAAAGCCTTTGACTGTGTAGATCACAATAAACTATGGAAAATTCTGAAAGAGATGGGAATACCAGACCACCTGATCTGCCTCTTGAGAAATCTGTATGCAGGTCAGGAAGCAACAGTTAGAATTGGTCATGGAACAACAGACTGGTTCCAAATAGGAAAAGGAGTATGTCAAGGCTGCATATTGTCACCGTGTTTATTTAACTTGTATGCAGAGTACATCATGAGAAATGCTGGACTGGAAGAAACACAAGTTGGAATCAAGATTGCCGGGAGAAATATCAATAACCTCAGATATGCAGATGACACCACTCTTATGGCACAAAGTGAAGAGGGGCTAAAAAGCCTCTTGATGAAAGTGAAAGTGGAGAGTGAAAAGGTTGGCTTAAAGCTCAACATTCAGAAAACGAAGATCATAGCATCTGGTCCCATCGCTACATGGGAAATAGATGGAGAAACAGTGGAAACAGTGTCAGACTTTATTTTTCTGTGCTCCAAAATCACTGCAGATGGTGACTGCAGCCATGAAATTAAAAGACGCTTACTCCTTGGAAGGAAAGTTATGACCAACCTAGATAGCATATTCAAAAGCAGAGACATTACTTTACCAACTAAGGTTCGCCTAGTCAAGGGTATGGTCTTTCCTGTGGTCATGTATGGATGTGAGAGCTGGACTGTGAAGAAGGCTGAGTGCCGAAGAATTGATGCTTTGGAACTGTGGTGTTGGAGAAGACTCTTGAGAGTCCCTTGGACTGCAAGGAGATCCAACGGGTCCATTCTGAAGGAGATCAGCCCTGGGATTTCTTTGGAAGGAATGATGCTAAAGCTGAAACTCCAGTATTTTGGCCACCTCATGCGAAGAGTTGACTCATTGGACAAGACATTGATGCTGGGAGGGATTGAGGGCAGGAGGAGAAGGGGACGACAGAGGATGAGATGGCTGGATGGCATCACTGACTCGATGGATGTGAGTCTGAGTGACCTCCGGGAGCTGGTGATGGACAGGGAGGCCTGGTGTGCTGCGGTTCATGGGGTCGCGAAGAGTCGGACACGACTGAGCGACTGATCCGATCTGATCTGATGTATATACATATATAAAATCTTCCATATCTACCCAACTTTATAACTTCTTTCTCCATCTTCTGATCAATGGAGTTTATCTATTTATCTACCTATCGTCTTCCATTGATATCCATCTCTTTAGTATCTATGAATCTATCTTCTGCATTTATCTATTCATACACCTGTTGTTGTTTAGTTGCTGGGTTGTGTCCTACTCTTTTGCAGTCCCATGGACTGTAAGCCCATCAGGCTCCTCTGTCCATGGAGTTCCCCAGGCAAAAATACTGTAATGGGTTGCCATTTCCTTCCCCAGGGAATCTTCTCGATCCAAGGATCAAACTTGTGTCTCCTGCATTGGCAGGCAGATTTTTTACCACAAAGCCACCAGGGAAGCCCATCCATACATCTACATCTATTTTATTACTTCATTTCTTTGTGTTTTCCCAAAAGTCTGAAAAGAAAAGGGTCTCAAATTTTATATCATCAATTCAGGTTCCTACAGGGTTGATTCCTTATCTCACTATTCCTAACATGGGTTTTCACTGACCTGCAATTTTCAGCTTTCGTGTGAATCTTTTCCATTTTTCCCTTGCAGGTCTGCTGCATCTCAATCAGCATCCTTTCATCTCAATCTGCTATGTTCTCATTCCACTGTTCAATTTTATATCATGAAATTCATAGCATCTTGTGTTATACTGAGAATACAAAACAGATGCTTTCTAAAGTCTTCTTTTTCTGGAATTAAAAATGTTTTATTTTAATATGCATTAACTCTGTGTTATTTACTGAATGGTGTCCTCTTTAAACTCATGTGCTGTCGTGCTCACCTCCAATACCTTAGAATGTGGCCTATTTGTGAACAGAGTCGTTGCAGATGTAATTAGGTGAGATGAAGCCGTGCTAGAGCAGGACTGGTGTCATCATAAAAAGAGGAAATGTGGACGCAGACACACGCACAAGGAGAAGACCATGTGAAGATGGCAGGCATGCTGGTATAAGCCAAGGAACTTCTAGAAGCTACAAGAAAGGTCTGGAACCCTCCTTTCCTAGCATCTTCAGAGGAAGCCTGGCCCTGTAGACATCTTGATCTTGGACTGCTAGCCTCCAAAGCTATGAGACAATACATTTCTGCTGTTTGGGCAGCCCTAGAGGCGAATACACTCTCCATCATCTTTTATGTTTCAGAACGTCTTTAAATATCTGGTGCTTTCTTTTCTTCATACTGACCGTTGACCCTCACGGTTCTGCCAGAGTGGTGGTGATGGGTCAGTAGATCAGACTAGATTGTGTGGCGGCTGCTGCTGTTCTTACTCTTCACCCCGCTGTGATCTTGCCGATCCTCTTCTCTGATGTGTTGATGTTTGAGTCCCCTTCCCCACAGACTTCTGTTCCAGCAACCCTTTCTTTCTCTGGCTATGCTTTATTGAGGATGTTCTTTACCAACTCAGGGCCTGATCTTAGGAAAATGCTGATATTCCTGAATATTCCAGTTCAGTGTATTCACCTTCTAACATAATACATGAAAATTACAACCTGCATAAGTGGCAGCTTCTGAGATGTTTTCAGTTCCCATTCCTTTTTATTTCCAATGTCACACACACCACTTTTCACATCTGCCCCAATTCTTGCTATTAATACATTACCAGGAACTGCATTCCTAAAATATTTAAAACTTAGAGACAATTGAAAGAATGTGTCTCTCTGTAGGGGACATAAGTGTCCAGGGCATGCCAGAAATCAATTCCCAATTAGGACACCCTGGCTTCTCCATTTCTGTCTCACCTCCTCCTGGGTCCTGGGACCCAGAACGAGTGTTGGCCATGACTACCGAAGAAGCTCTCACCTTGATGATCTGATGTTCTTTACGGGTATGAAGGTGAAAATTTATCCATAGATCTGGCATACACACACTCCTAGTTTTTAACCTGTTGAAATCTTCTTTGCACATCTTTTTGTGTGCTGATAAATAACCTAATGTCCCAGGAAAAAGATATATAAGGCACTGTCCTTCATCCTCGAAGCAAATGTCATTTGTAAAAGCTGGATACTGTATCATATGGACATATGCTGTTATTTTATTCATTTCCCTATAGCTAAACTTTAGCTTCTTTACGTATTTTCTCTACAGAGAACATCCTTATACACAAATCTGTGCCCACATTGTAGATTGCGTCCTGAGAACAGACTTGTAAATTTCTAGGCAGTAAGGCAAAGAAATGAATATAATACCAGGTAGTAGAAAATGCTCTGATGGAAAGCAAGATAAGCAGAGACAATGGGGACAATCAGGGCCCGCTGTTGTAGACAGCATGGTCTCTGAGGAGAGGATCTCTGAACAGAAACAATAGGTAAATAAATGAAGACAATATATCTGGGTGGGGGGAGGAGTTCATTGCAGACAGTGGACGCAGCCCGTCCAGAAGCCCCGAGGCAGGAACATGCAGTCTTCTTCCTGGGGATGGGCAGTGAATTGCAGTTAAAAGAGTTGGGGAGTCGGAGTCATAGTTAAGTTTTTAGTGTCAACACTTCAATTAGCCAACTGCTTCAGGAGGAACAACTCCCTTGTCTTCTTTCAGTATCAGTTTCTTAATCGAAGCTACAGTGAGAGTGGATGAGGAGTTCTTTTGGGCCCTGGCCATCCTCCCTAGCGGTTCACTGGTAAAGAATCTGTCTGCTAGTACAGGAGACTCAGGAGACGTGATTTCAATCCCGAGGTCAGGAAGATCTGGAGGAGAAAATGGCAATCCATTCCAGTATACCTTCCTTGAAAATTTCATAGACAAGAGAGCCTGGTGGGCTACTGTCCAGGGGTCTCAAAGAGTCAGCCACAACTGAGCATACCCGCCACGCAGGCGTCTGTCATCCTTTATAATCCTAAAGGTGAAAGAACATTGCCATTACCATTTTTTCTCTCAATGTTTTGTTTTCAATGATCACAGTTTTATATCTTAGTCTATCTTTGTCCCTCACGACTTCACTTCCTAACATAGAGAAATATTTTGTTGAGAGAGTGAACGTTGGGAAAACAACTTTGTGTGATGCAGAGTGCTTTGTCCGAGATGAATGGAAAAGCTGAATGCCCTCTGGTCATGCTGAAGTTTACCATGTGTTTTTACGCACGCTGTGAAGGGCAAGTCCCAGCAGGACACTGCTTTCCCCAGAGAAATGATTAGACTACAAGAAGAAAAAAACCGGAGCCATGTAATTTATGGCACTGTGTTCACAGTAAGCAGAGTCAACAAGCAATGCCATCTCCGCCAGATAAGAAGTTGCTTTGGAAACAGACCCTGCACAAATCATAGACATAACAGCGCATAAATGGAGTCGGCATCCTCCTTTGTCATTAGACAATTAAGAGCTCACGGAGAAAAAGCAAATGTCTGTGCTCTTTTTAATGACTGCTACTCAAAATAAAGGAAAACTTTTGCTTCAGTCTATTGCAGAATTTGCCAAAAGACAGAGCTTTTTTTTTTTTAATTTCACACTGCCTGAGAAATAATGATCACTGGCACCAAATGAAGGCGTCACACAAGCTCTTAAAAGTACTCCCCCTGCCCCAGGACAAAGAAATTTGAGTATTGAGAACAATAGGTAAATTATAAGTGAAAAAGTTCCTTCACATTATGGACACGGGCAGAAAGGACAGAAGTTTAAGCGTTGGCTTCCTCGGAGCTAAAAGATGGAGCTGCTGCTAAGTCGCTTCAGTCGTGTCCGACTCTTTGCGACCCCGTAGACAGAAGCTCACCAGGCTCTCCTGCCCCTGGGATTCTCCAGGCAAGAAAACTGGAGTGGGTTGCCATTTCCTTCTCCAATGCATGAAAGCGAAAAAGTGAAAGTGAAGTCGCTCAGTCGTGTCCGACTCTTAGCGACCCCATGGACTGCAGCCCACCAGGCTCCTCCATCCATGGGATTTTCCAGGCAAGAGTACTGGAGTGGGGTGCCATTGCCTTCTCCAAAAGATGGAGAAAACCCCCCAAATTATCTCACACTAAAACCTGGATATTATGGCTAGGGGGAAGGAAATGACCTTTCCGGGTTCCCTCCAGTCTGTATACAGGCCTAAAATCAAGGCCGGATGGGCTGGTGGATTCTCAGTATCACCCCCCTAAAGTGTGGGAAGGTGATTAAAGGATTAAAATTTGCATGCAAAGCAATAGATAGTCAAACCCTTCCCACTCCCCTCCGTGTAACAGAGAAGATAAAAGCTGTTTCCTTTCAAAGCTTCAGGTTAAAGATGGAAGAATTAGCCAATGTGTAATTGTATCGCGGGGCACTCAGAGAGGCCTGAAGGGAGAGAAGACATGATACCCAAATATCAATCTATGCTTGGGGAAAAAAAAAAATTAACCCCTAAAAAACCACATCAAAAAACCCAAGAAATGTTATTGCCTCAATTGCAGTGGTTCTTAAAGGATGGGGCTGGATTTTGACTGCTCCCCACCTCCACCCCAGGGGACATTTGAAAGCCTCTGGAAACAGATTTGGTGGTCAGGATCAGGAGAAGGAGGGATGATGCGGGTGTCCAGTGGCTAGAGGGTACCAGGGATGCTGCCCACATCCCACAAGGCACAGGACTGCCCCACAACAAAGAAGATCTAGCCCCACATGCCACAGGGCCAAGGCTGAGAATTCCTGGTCTCAGGATTCTATTCTGGGGCTTCACCCAGTTTATCTACTCAGGACATCTCACCAGTTCATCCCAAGCACTTCTCAGAGCCTCCTACCCCCAACCCTCAAAGTGAAGCCCCAGGGCTTTCCCTCAGCTTTGTCAGCTTAGTGCTGGCACAGGCTTGGCCCAGTCTGGTAATTATGAAAGCCGTACACCAAAGGAAGCCCCATCCGAGGAAATAATCCTTGTCCAGGGCTAATTGATTCTCCCAGGAACCGGCTATCTGCTGTCTTTGCGGTCAAGGAGAGCCGATTTATGAGGTAGTTAAAACCTATCTGTGTCTTTCTTTGTAAATAAATTGTTTAGAGTTCTCAGATTTCGATCTAAATAGTTACAAACTTTATCAGGCTCTGCTGTAGTGTTGTTCAAAATAGGATCCTGCAATTATCACTCAATTGCCGCCTTGGAAATGAGACAGCCAGGCGCCACTGGCATGGCCCCAGGACGGCATTCTGCGCAGAGATACCTATCAAGAAGATTCTTTGACTTAATGTTTCCAACAGGGCACATGACATTCTTTTTAATACACTTCTCTGGGTCCCAGGAGGGTTGATGAGATGAACTGACTGCTTCATAAGTTAAGAGCCTTCTGAAATGCCAGAGCTAGGGGTTTGAAGCCCTGGTAAGACATCAGCTGTAGGTAAGATCACAGATTGCACACAGCTTGGCGTTCTCTGTCCTGGGAGATCACTTCCAGAAACAGAGGATGACATGCTACTTGGGTCAGCTTGGGACACTTAGTCCAGGGGAGCTGTTTAAAAAAAAAAAAATCACTTACTTGGCATTTCAATTGCTTTAGTCTTAAGAAGTTACTTAAGGAAAGGAAAACAAAACAAAACAAAACAGCTATACCTCAACGTACCAACCATGGTCTCAAAAATATTAGGCAATGCTCAGCCAATGTTTCTCAATCATTTTTCAATCATTATTTCCCCAAAAGGAGCCTTTTAGACTTTTTTTTTCTTTTCCTTTCTGATCTCCTCTCCTCTTCCTTGAAATTTTGGTAGGACAGATATATCTGGCCATGTACAGTGATACCTTGGAAGGTCACAAACCATTGTAGTAGCTTAGATTTCTTTGCTCCCTGGGAAGAAATTGTCTCTCCACGGGGGAAATAACAGCCCTGTTGAGAAGGCAGGGGCTACACTTAGTCACCACATACGATTCATTTGTCATCAACAGCAGCCACCATCAAAAAACATTTGAAACTTTTATATCACTTATTTTTTACATTTTTATGGTGTTTTTAGGATTAGCAAGAAAGTTAAAATAATCTACTGATAGATAAATCACTCAAAATTTGTATACATCTAGGCTTTTCTGTGAAGGTGTTTATAATATAAATTTATACAACATGTACTTTTTAAACTTATTGGTTTTACTTATATGTGGAACAAATTTTCATATAATCACTAATTTTTATGGTATCCTTTTTATGGATGAATAATATTCCATTACAAATATGTAGTAATCAAATTTACTGAATCTGTTTTATTGGCTAGGTAGGCTAAATTTTGGAGAAGGCAATGGCACCCCACTCCAGTACTCTAGCCTGGAAAATCCCATGGATGGAGGAGCCTGGTAGGCTGCAGTCCATGAGGTCGCTACAAGTTGGACATGACGGAGCAACTTCACTTTCACTTTTCACTTTCATGCATTGGAGAAGGAAATGGCAACCCACTCCAGTGTTCTTGCCTGGAGAATCCCAGGGACAGAGAAGCCTGGTAGGTTGCCGTCTATGGGGTTGCACAGAGTCAGACATGACTGAAGTGACTTAGCAGCAGCAGTAGCAGGCTAAATTTAATGTATCTGTATTAGAAAATGCTGCAGAGAACAGAGGCAGCTAAACCTCCATCATTTCTCTGAATGCATTCACATTGTGAAATATTAGGAAATTTTGTCTTTTTTGTCAAAATGTACTGCTGCTGCTAAGTCGCTTCAGTCGTGTCCGACTCTGTGCGAACCCATAGGCAGAAGCTCATCAGGCTCCCCTGTCCCTGGGATTCTCCAGGCAAGAACACTGGAGTGGGTTGCCATTTCCTGCTCCAATGCGTGAAAGTGAAAAGTGAAAGTGAAGTCGCTCAGTCGTGTCCGACTCTTAGCGACCCCATGGACTGCAGCCTACCAGGGTCTTCCGTCCATGGGATTTTCCAGGCAAAAGTACTGGGGTGGGGTGCCATTGCCTTCCCCTACCACCCTGATTAAAAAAAATAGTTATTAAGTGAAAAACAGTAATCCTTCTATACATTAATTAAACCAAATAGTTTTTGTGTTTTTTTGCAACATAGACTTTGCTATTTATCTCAAAGCATTGTATTCCTAAATACTACCCTGAGAACTTGTACTTACTAACCTTCCCCCTCACTTCATAGAGAAACTTCTCAGAGGAGTCCCACCCTTTCTCTTTGTGCCTGACATTAACTCTGCTGCCCTGGGTAGATAAGAAGTCCCCCAGGACATGTCTGTACTAGTCTTGGGGGGACCACATAGAACACCGTTCACGGAGTGTCCTCGAGCGTTTCATTAAATTTATCAACGCTTGCTCTTAGAGTCTTTTCTCCCCTGAGATGCCCCAGTTTCCTTGTTGCTGGCGCATAACCAGGTACAATGTCTTCCCTCAAAGTATGAATTGATCATTGGCTTTCCTAATGGGAGTCTCCTTTAGAAGCTGCCCTTTCCTTTCTCAGCTTTCTTTTCGCAACTCCATGCCCTGCCACACTTTTCAGGAAAATAACTCTTGAAGGTTTGCTCCCAGAGGACTCAAGTCCAATCCAAACTCCCAGGACACTATATCCCAGCTTGTTTGGTTTGAAAATAATTTAGAACATCACAACTGCCAGCATACAGATGCTTGATTATTGCTCGTATTCATTTTATTTATAGATATTCATCGAAATTTCATTCAAATATGAATATTAGCAAGGTTACAACTAGATGGCTACAATTTTTCCACTGATGAGAAAGAAAGGCACTCCGGGTGATGGGCTTATATGTTGTTCCACTATCATCTTGTTAACTGTGTGCCCTAGTGAAATAAATTTAACTAGCTATTAAAATCTACCTGGGTTGGGGTTTCATCCATAGCAGAACAGCTCCCTTGCTGTGATCTATTGAAAGTCAGCCCTCAAGAAAATGGTTTTTTAAAAAAAAAGAAAGAAAGAGTTTAAAAAAAAAAAAAGCTAAAAATCTGCCTGGATATTGCAACCAGTGACTATGGCAAGCAGGAGTCAAAGCCATTTTGGATTTTAAATCTTATTGGATACATTGTGAACATAGTCGTCTATCTTGCAATTTATAATCATATCTTCTGACAAGCTATGATTTTTCAGTACACATATTTGTGTGTTTTTATTGTAAGAGTCACATAGAAAGGGAGCAGCTCTGTGCTCTGGCATGGCCTAGAGAGGGGGGATGTGGAGGTGGGATGTGGAGGTGGGATGTGGAGGTGGGGGAGGCTCAAGAGGGCGGGCATATCTGTTTACTCATAGCTAATTCACGTTGTTGTACAGCAGAAACCAGCACAACACTGTAAAGGAATTATCCTCCAGTTAAAAATTTTAAAGTATGTCTACCCTAAAATATGATAAAAATAAAATATTTCCCCAATCCAAGTGTGAGCCAGCTCCAAGTGTTGGTAGTGGACAGGGAAGCCTGGTGTGCTGCAGTCCATGAGGTCACAGTCGGACACAACTGATGACTGAACTTCCCTATATTAAGGAAAATATAAATTGGGGGCCAATCCTTAGAAGCTAAGCCTTTTTCCATTACAATATACATATCTGATCTTAGGCAGTGAATGGGCTGAATCATGTGCTCCCAGCATCCATATGCTGAAGCCCTGACCCCCTAGGCCCTCAGAAGGCGACAGTATTTGCATACAGGGCCTGTAAAGGGTAATTAAGTTAAACTGGGGATATTGAGGTAATTCTAATCCAGAAGGACTGGTGTCCAAAGAGGAGGGTAGGACATAGAGTCACACGAAGGGAAGCTCATATGAAGACAGTGGGAGAAGGCCACTTCCAAAGAAAGAGGCCTCAAGAAGGAAACCAACCCTGCTGATCCCTTGACCTTGGACTTGTAACCTCCAAAACTGAGAAAACAAATGTTTTAAGACATTTAATAAAACAAACGTCTTATTCATGCCCTCCAGTCTGTGATGCTTTGTTATGGCAGCAAACTTATACAAGTACTCTTCCAAGAAAAGATAATGGTAAATCTTCAGCGCAGAGGCCTTCAAGGTAGAGAGAAAAAAAATCTTCTAAATTTCAGAGTTTGGACCCATACAGGCATATCGGTAATATGGGTAGGGGAGGGGACAGGATCTTCCTTCAGGTGGCAGGGCATGGTACAATTTGTAGTGATGTTAATATTAAGGGATGCTTATAATTCTAAGTAGCTGAAGGGAGTTAATGAGAAAACAGGAAGAACAAGTGTCTAGGTTTGAGGGCACAATTTTCTCAATGATCTTAAAGACCCCAGACTTTGAGTCTTAAGTCGCAGACTCTGAATTCAAAGGCTAGGTCCTATGGGACCGAGGACGTGAGAGAGAAAGTGGGACTTTTGAGAATAGAGCCTGGGCTGCTGAGTCAGGAGGCTGGAGGGAATAGAAGACTTATTCAGACGTCACTAAACAGCAAGCGGAGGGGCCTTTCTGTCCCCCAGAACAAAAGGGTCATGTGGTGATCAGATCTGTAAACAAATCAGAGGAGGCTGCCTGCCGGAAACCAGGAACCACTGTGAAGATTTAAGCCCTTCAAATCTGAGCTGAGACAAGATCCTCAGGCCTCCCGTAGTGGGCTCTGCGGTTCCCCTGAGACTTCATCCACAGAAACCTCTCTGTGCCCTGGACTATGTATAGGCCAGAGAATATTCTTTTGAAGTGACATTGCTGGTCAGTTAATTCAATCTTTTGAATTTCTCTGAATTATCCCCTTCTGCCCCACGCTAAGGTCCCTGCCCTGAAAATCAGGTCAAAATTTCCTTAAGGGCAGTGACTCTGACTCCTTGAATATATTTGGTCAGTTTCTCTCTGCTTCCAGCTGTTTCCTCCATAACTTTCACATGATAATCGCTTAGCAAATATTTGGGAGATTATGTGTAAATGTGCACGTGTGTATGCTTTCATGAACAGGACTACACAAATTCACATTCAGCAGACGCAAATTCTTGCTCTCTCTTCATGCCAGGGAAGAGAACCCTCCCCAAAACACGTGCAACCACACACATGCTCATCTCCATTTTCTAACAGCAGAGCATAAAACAACTAGCTTAGAGAAAAGTTTGGGGGAGAAAGAAGGAAACAAGTGTTCTCTAATAAACTGGCATGCATGCTTAGTCGCTCAGTCATGTCCAGCTCTTTGCACCCCCATGAACTGTAGCCCACCAGGCTGCCCTGTCCATAGGATTTTCCAAACCAGAATACTGGAGTGGGTTGCCGTTTCCTACTCCAGGGGACCTTCCTGATCCAGGGGTTGAACCCCATCTCCTGTGTCTCCTGTATTAGCAGGTGGGTTCTTTACCACTAGCGCCATCTGGGAAGTCCCAGAAGGATAAGACACCACCAGTTGGTAAAGTTGTACTAGGGTGACCAACTATTCCAGTTTGCCTAGAACTGGAGTTTCTTGGAGTGCAGGAGTTTCGTTCCAGAACAACCCTAGACAAAATGCAACAGTTACCCTAACCTTCAATTAATTTTTAAATAGTATTTGTACATAGTCATTAACTATAAAGATTAAATTAGATTAAACACTGGAAGGAGATCCAACCAGTCAATCCGAAAGGAAATCAACCCTGAAAGTTCATTGGAAAGACTGGTACTGAAGCTGACATGCCAACACTTTGGCTACCTGATGCAACAATCTGAGTCACTGGAAAAGACCCTGATGATGGGCAAGATTGAGGGCAAGAGGAAAAGAGGGTGACCGATGATGAGATGGTTGGACAGCAACACTGACTCAATGGACACGAGTCTGAGCAAACTCTGGGGTATAGTGAAGGACAGGGAAGCCTGGCATGCTGCAGTCCATGAGATCACAAACAGCCGGACACAACGTGACTTAACAACAACCAAACAACAAAAATCAGATTCAAGTTGAACACTTTTGAAAAGAATACTTTAGAAGTGATGCTAGGTACTCCATATGCATTCCATTAAGTATACATGATGTTTAGCTGTCCTCCAAAAAAAAAAAAAAAGGAAATATATCTACATTTCAGTTCAGAGCCGGGCACATAAGCTCTAATTTGCTCAAGGGCCAGCAATGCCGCTGAAGCTGTGGTTCAGGTTGAGCGCCTCCTGTCAGGATGTGAAGGCTGCTACCCACGAGAGGGCAGGCACCGCTCAGGGCCCAGCATCATCTCCTTCTCCCACTTGGGCTCATTTACTGAGAGCATCTGCAAGAATCAGTCATGGGGAAAAGGGGAAGTGCACAGTGACAACCCCAACATGCAGAAAGTTCTCTGCTGCCGGGAGCTTGTCAACTTCTTCACAAACAAAGGAAAAAAAAAAAAAATTCTTTCTCCCAGCTGAGGTGGGCTGCAGGCCCGGCAGCCCCCCAGCCTATGTGTTTTGATTGTGATGTGACGCTGTCTGGTTAGGTATATGGGTGATTTAGGGTAAATGGGTCTCCAGTGGTCCAGTGCTCCCAGCAAAGGCCAGACCACAACAATCAGTGGCTAGTTATTTACCATAACCATATACAAAACCACAAGCATCAGAGTTCCCTCAAATACATCCGAGACATTGTATATCTCTTTATTAAAGGCTGACGGGTTTTGCTATTACACAGCTTTCGCCTTTGAATCCCGACTAAACCAGGCTTTGCTCAAGCAAAGCACCAGACTAGGCTCATGCACAAAACAAAATCACATCACCCAGAAACCCAACCCAGACACAGGGGAGAAAGCGTTTTTTTCCCCTCCCAGCCAGCTCTCCACTCACTGTCACTTCGAATTGATTTTTAACTACATTTGAGTGTTGGTGCTTATGGTGATAGATGGCTATGAAATATTTTAGTCATTCCTAATTGAAATATTCACGGCGGTGACTTATCCGGTCTCCTCCACTTTAATGAACAAGGCATACATCATGGTCATCCGTCCCTATGCATCACAGGTTTCCAGTCAGGCAGTGTGAGAATTTAGAAGCTCTGCATCTTCCTCCCTACGCTGCTTAACTAAGATCACGCATCATTGCTGTTCCTATTTTTTGCTCTTTTCCTTTGTCTTTTCTCCCTTCAAAGCCATTATATCGTCTCTCAGGCTGATGTTATTTCAGAATTTTTTTTTTTTTTATTTTTTTTTGATCAAGAATCTCTTTTATTGATTATCAGAAACATTACAAACATCTAGTATGAACAAATTGTAACATGATAGTGTTTAGTTTGAACAATTAATACATTTCAGATATAATATTATACATATTTCAATGCTATTCTCCCCAATCATCTCACCCTCTCCCGGTCCCAGAGTCCAAAAGTCTGGTCTATACATCAGTGTCTCTTTTGTTGTCTTGTAAATAGGGTTATTTTTTACCATCTTTCTAAATCCCATATATATGCGTTAGTATACTGTATTTGTGTTTTTGTTTCTGGCTTACTTCACTCTGTATAATAGGCTCCAGTTCCATCCACCTCCTTAGAACTGATTCAAATGTATTCTTTTTAATGGCTGAGTAATACTCCATTGTGTATATGTACCACAGCTTGTTTATCCATTCATCTGTGGATGGACATCTAGGTTGCTTCCACGTTCTGGCTATTGCAAACAGTGCTGCTATGAACATTGGGGTACAGGTGTCTCTTTCAATTCTGTCAGAATTTTTTTTAATATAACTGTATTTATTTATTCTTGGCTGTGCGAGTCTTTGTCGCTGTGTGGGCTTTTCTCTAGTTGTGACTAGCAGGGACTACTCTCTAGCGGAGGTGCACGGGCTTCTCTGTGTGGTAGCTTCTCTTGTTGGCAAGCACAGGCTCTAGGCCATGAAGGCTTCAGGAGTTGCCTCCTGTGGGCTCCTAGTTTTGACTTCCAGGCTCCAGAGCACTGGCTCAGTAGTTACTGCGCCAGGGCTTAACTGCTCCGAGGCATGTGGGATCTTCTCAATCAGGGATCGAACTCGTGCCTCCTGAGTTGGCAGGCAGATTCTTTACCACGGAGTCACCAGGGAAGCGCTCATTTGATGTCCACTTAACCTGATGTCCACTGGTTAAGAATACAACCTCAGGCATGGACTTTCAAGCTTTCAGAGAGGTCTCTGTTACAAGATGACTCAGGTGGAGAATTTAGCAGTTGGTAACCAAGGTGCCACAGTAGTGATTGATATGATTGACAGTGCTTGCTTTCTACTCTGAATAACTCTCCCAACCGGAAATTTGACTATGGGCTGATCACTTGTCCAGGTATGTTCAGGACTTTCCTGATTTTAGCCCTGAAATTCTCACGCGGCCGCAAACACTCTTCAGGCAAGCTGGCATGACTGGTCACCCTACTATGCCAGCTTCAGTCTTCCACTTAAGTAACAGACTTTTTAAAAAAATACTTTTTTAAATTTTATTTATTTTTACTTAATGTAATCATTTGGCTGTGCCAGGTCTTAGTCCTGGCACACAGGATCTTCAATCCTCATTGCAGCATGCAAGATCTTTGGTTGCAGCACGTGGGTTCTCATTCCCTGACAGGGGATCAAACTGGGGCCCCCTGCATTGGGAGCATGGAGCCTTAGCTGCTGGACTACCAAGGAAGTCCCTTAAGTACTTGCTTTGAAGACATCAAGAGTAAGACATAAAAAGACAGTCAACCATGAATCAGTGTTGTCAATTAGACAAAGTTGCTCCCCACTGGTGGACGACCAGAGAACCCACACCAAGGGCAAACTTGTCCCATGGGATATCTCCTACCTGTCTCCACTTTCTCTGGCTTTCAAGTGGTTGGAAGATGTCTCTAGGGCTGCTGCTGAAGCTACAGGAATTTCTAGACCATGGCTACCTTCTTTGGGGCTTTATCCTCTGCCTCCTGGAGCACTCACAGGCTAGCTCAAGAAGGGGATCTTCTCTCTAAAGGACTGGCTGGATGAAAGTGGTAAGTCATCCTACACAAAGACGCAAACCATCCACCAAAGGGGACACTTATGTTCTATTACCACCCCTGTTGCCCTGCTTTGGCTGCACTGGGGATGGTTGGGGACAGAAGGCTTCCTGGCCTGTGGGCCTAGAACACCTCTGGGACCCTTCTTCTCCCTCTCCTGCCTTGGAGTTCACTGGGATACCAGCTCTTGAGTGTCCTTTTAATGAGAAAGATGGGAATTGGTAGCACCTAGATCATGTGATGTGGACCATACATACAGCTCCTGGACAGAACGACCTTTGAATGCCCTTTAACCCCCCAGGTCATGACTCTTTAGTTTTTTGCATAAGGAACAGAAGGTGTATTCTATAAAGATTTGCTTTCAACTCTTTGGCATCTTTCAGATAAAGATAGAAAAACTAAAAGGAAAAATGTGAGAGAAGAGGTGAGAGAAGGCTTATCGATATATTAACACAAGACTTGTTTGAGAAACACTTTCTCCTTATTTCTAACTGTACTTTGAAGTTTTTTGTCCTTGTCCAGTTGCTCAGTCAGGTCTGACTCTTTGTAATCCCATGGACTGCAGCACGCCAGGCTTCCCTGTCCTTCACCAACTCCCAGAGTTTACTCAAACTCATGTCCATTGAGTCAGTGATGCCATCCAAACATCTCATCCTCTGTCGTCCCTTTCTCTTCCTGCCTGCAATCTTTCCCAGCATCAGAGTCTTTTCCAATGAGTCAGTTCTTCACTGACTCAATGGACATGAGTTTGAGCAAGCTCTGGGAGATGGTGAAGGACAGGGAAGCTTGGTGTGCTGCAGTACATGGGGTCACAAAGAGACTGAGCAACTGAACAACAGCTCTTTGCATCAAGTGGCCAAAGTATAGAAGCTTCAGCTTCAGCATCAGTCCTTCCAATGAATACTCAGGATTGGTTTCCTTTAGGATTGACAGGTTGGATCTCCTTGCAATCCAAGGGACTCTCAAGAGTCTTCTCCAAAACCACAGTTCAAAAGCATCAATTCTTTGACACTCAGCCTTCTTTATGGTCCAACTCTCACATCCATACCTGACTACTGGAAAAACCATAGCTTTGACTAGACGGATCTCTGCTTTTCATTATGCTGTCTAGGTTGGTCATAGCTTTTCTTCCAGGGAGCAATTGTCTTTTAATTTCATGGGTATAGTCACCATCTGCAGTGATTTTGGAGCCCAAGAAGAAGTCTGTCATTATTTTCATTGTTTCCCCATCTTTTTGTCACGAAGCAATGGGACAGGACACAATGATCTTAGTTTTTTGAATGTTGAGATACAATTTGTTAATTGCCCTTGGCATCTAAGTTGTTCAAGTAGGTGAGCAAGGAAGCACACGCAGCCTCAATATCAGGTGGCATTTGTATGTGGACATCCTAACCTTTTGCCAAATGAATTTTATTGTTCCTCTCTTAATATACCCCAAATTAGGAAGCAGTCAGTGAGGTGCTTGTAAATGCTTCAGTTCAGTTCAGTTCAGTTCAGTTCATTCGCTCAGTCATGTCCGATTCTTTGAAACCCCATGAACTGCAGCATGCCAGGCCTCGCTGTCCATCACCAACTCCCAGAGTTTACTCAAACTCATGTCCATTGAGTCAGTGACACCATCCAACCATCTCATCCTCTGTTGTCCCCTTCTCCTCCTGCCCTCAATCTTTCCTATCATCAGGGTCTTTTCCAGTGAGTCAGTTCTTCACATTAGGTGGCCAAAATATTGGAGTTTCAGCTTCAACATTAGTCCTTCCAATGAACACCCAGGACTGATCTCCTTTAGGATGGACTGGTTGGATCTCCTTGCAGTCCAAGGGACTCTCAAGAGTCTTCTCCAACACCACAGTTCAAAAGCATCAATTCTTTGGTGCTCAGCTTTCTTTATAGTCCAACTCTCACATCCATACATGACTACTGGAAAAACCATAGCCTTGACTAGATGGAAATTTGTTGACAAAGTAAAGTCTCTGCTTTTTAATATACTGTCTAGCTTGGTCATAACTTTCTTCCCAAGGAGTAAGTGTCTTTAAATTTCATGGCTGCAATCACCCTTTGCAGTGATTTTGGAGCCCCACAAAAATAAAGTCTGACACTGTTTCCACTGTTTTCCCATCTATTTGCCATGACGTGGTGGGACAGGATGTCATGATCTTAGTTTTCTGAATGTTGAGCTTTAAGCCAACTTTTTCACTCTCCTCTTTCACTTTCATCAAGACGTTCATCAGATCTTCTTCATTTTCTGCCATAAGAGTGGGTCTAAGGTTATTGATATTTCTCCTGGCAGTCTTGATTCCAGCTTGTGCTTCTTCCAGATCGGCATTTCTCATGATGTACTCTGAATATAAGTTAAATAAACAGGGTGACAATATACAGCCTTGATGCACTTCTTTTCCTATTTGGAACCAGTCCGTTGTTCCATGTCCAGTTCTAACTGTTGCTTCTTGACCTGTATACAGGTTTCTCAAGAGGCAGGTCAGGTGGTCTGGTATTCCCATCTCTTCCAGAATTTTCCACAGTTAATTGTGATCTACACACTCAAAGGCTTTGGCATAGTCAATAAAGCAGAAGTAGATGTTTTTTCTGGAACTCTCTTGCTTTTTTGATGATCCACCGAATGTTGGCAATGTGATCTCTAGTTCCTCTGCCTTTTCTAAAACTAGTTTGAACATCTGGAACTTTACAGTTCACATATTGCTGAAGCCTGGCTTGGAGAATTTTGAACATTACTAGCATGCATGTGAGATGTGGAGAAGGAAATGGCAACCCACTCCATTGTTCTTGCCTGGAGAATCCTAGGGACAGAGGAGCCTGGTGGGCTGCCATCTAAGGGGTTGCACAGAGTCAGACACGACTAAAGTGACTTAACAGCAGCAGCAGCAGCATGTGAGATGAGTGCAACAACCAGTTTTAGGATGAGGGGAGTAGGGTGGGGGGAGCTCTGATGTGTGGAGTTTGTGAATTTCCACTGTGTAACTATCCCCCACAATCTCAGGCTACCCACTCCACATTCCTGAACCAAGTTGGGAAGAGACATGCCACAAAAGTATCCAGAGTGAGATGAGCGGGATGGAGGTTGGGCTTCAGCACAGCACAGGGGGAGGAGGAAAAACACCGGTGAAAGCCATGGGTCTCAGCCCTGGCTGCACAGGAGCATCATCTGGGAACTTTTTAAAAATCTGGATGACTGGGTCATCCAGGGGGACTCAGAGGCAGCTGCAACAGACAGGCTCAGTAGAGGCTCCTTCATGCAGATTTCCCACAAACACTCTTCAGACATCGTCCATTTCTTCATTAGAGTCTATCAGACTTGCAGTTTAGAAATTGCACAAGCATGAGTAGGGAGGCAGTCATTCTTGAGTGTCGGCTTTTGACTTTCCGTGTTTGCACACGCATGGGAAACGAGAACCCAAGACAAACACAGTGATAACGTCAACATACAGGAAGTTTTGTGTAGCCTCCCTCCAAAGAGATCAAACATAACCGAGCAGAGATGTGGACTACGGATCTGACAGCATCCTCTCAGCCACTTGCCTTGACTGCAATGCAAGGCTCCCTGTAGGTGCCAGTAATTTAAGTAAATGGGTCTGTGGTTCTGCAGCTGGACATTCGACAACACCAAGTGAGGCAATTTGCTTCTTTCATCTTGTCAGCTTCTCTGTATCTTTTTATATCTCTATTTCTTTTTATGTGAAAGATTTTATTTTTTTATTGAAGTGCAGCTGCTGTCCATTGCATGTTACAGGCCTATAATATAGCGATTCACAATTTTTTAAGGCTATACTCCATTTATAGTTATTATAAAACACGGAGTATATTCCCTGTGTTGTATCCTTCAATTGATAGCTTATTTATATCTAAGAGTTTGTACATTTCACATCCCTACCCCTGTGCTGACCCTACTCTTTCCTTCTCTCCATGGTTCCCACTGGTTTGTTCTCTGTATCTGTGAATGTGCTTTTATTTGTTTTATTCACTCACTTTTTGTATTTTTTAGATTCCACATATAAGGGGTATCATACGGTATTTGTCTTTCTCTGTCTGACATATTTCACTAAAGCATATTGCTATCCAAGACCATCCATGTTGCTGCAAATGGATAAACATTTATTCTTTTTTTGGGGTTGAGTAATATTCCATCACACTTCTTTAGCTTGGCAATTGTAAATAATGCTGGAATGAACACTGGGGTGCATGCATCTTTTCAAATTAGCAATTTTGTTCAGATAAATACTCAGGAGTGGAATAACTGGGCCATGTGGTAGTTCTATTTTCAGTTTTTTGAGAACCTGTATACTGTTTTTTACAGTGACTACATCAGTTTACAATCCTACCAATCATGTATGAGGGTTGCCTTTTCTCCATATCCTTGCCAACATTTTTTTAATATCTATATTTTAAGTACATTTGCTATTTCTATATGCATAGTCTAAGTACATTTTGTATTTTATCTTTCATAAAGGTGGCTTTGATATGAAACTCAATATATTTGAAGTGAGTGAAGACATTCTTGTATATTATGAATGTAGAAAAGTTGACAACTGGTGAAAATTGCACAAAATCCAAAAAATAACACGATATTTTATTAAAGATATGTTTCCTGTACCTCTTCAGTGTATTTATAACTGGGTTCTGCAGTGTCGAGTCCATTTCCAGTGAGACAACCCTGTCTTTATAGTCATTTGTGAGAACTAAATCTTCAACTTCCAGTTTTCAAAGAAAATGTTTTTATTGAAGCAAATTCACAGAAGAGTACAAAATCATAGCTTATAGCTCGATGAACGTTCTCCAAGTGAACCTACTCATATAACCTCCACCTGGATCCTGAGAGGGTATGGCCCCAGCACCCTGGGGCACTGCTTGAGCCCCTCCCAGGCCTACTGCTCACCCCTAAATGGGACTACCATCCTGACTGCTCACCACCTGCGACCTCACCCTGTTTTTGAACTTCATACAAATGGAATCATGCAGAATACACCTTTCGGTGTGGACTTCTTTTGCTCAATGTTATTTGTGGCTTTCATTAATGATGTTGCTTGTGAAAGTCATTCATTTTAGTACATTTTTGTATCGTATTCCCTTCTGTGCATATGCTACAGTTGATTTATACATTTCATTACTGATCTAGCTTTTGACACTTAGGTGTCTTTGTTTCCAATTTTTGTCAAATGAAACTCTGTCCTATGTCTAGTGAAGATGACGTTCAGTTTGGGTAAGACTCAAACTGCCATTCATGCCCTGTTTTTCTAATATTCTCACCAGGTCAGGTTGTTATGTTTTTAAAGTTTAGAAGTTGAAAAAGTGCCCCAAATACCCAGCCCCTGGCATGGGATAAAAAGTGTCTGGAAGGAAATCAGAAAGTCTGTAATGTGAGAAGGTGTGAAAAGAGACCACATAATCCATCTGAAGATTTTATGTTTGAAATGGACCCTGGAAAGGAACCATCCTCCTTTTACTAGATAAGGAAACTGAAGCCTTGGGAGAGAGGAAGCAACTTGCCCAAGATCAAGCAAGTAAAAAAGAGCTCAACAGGGTCAAGAACCTTAGTAATGTCCAGTCAGCTTCTTTGACAACATTGCATTGTCTATATTTTTAGACCTTAAATTATAAATTCCAGAATGTGTCAACCCAAGCCAAATGTGAATGAGGAGAACCCATTTTTAACAACTTATTGAATTACATTCCAATAAAGAATTCATAAACACCTCTTACATTCATCAACTTTCCTCTGCACCAGCCCAAGCTGCCACCACCTCCTGCCCAACTCCTCCTTAAGGTTCTTGATGTCATTCAACATCCACCTTGGCCTCCTTCCAATAACTTCTCCAGGTAGACAGCACGATCTTTGTTTATACAAATCTGAACTCTTCATAACAACCTTTTTTTAAAACACTGGCTTGTTTCTCTTGGTCCTTAGACTAAAGACTCAAACTGTTCTGGTGCCTTCAAAGGGCCTGAAAAGCCTGGACCCACCTCAGTTCTTTATCCTCTTCTTGCACGATCAAGTGCTATTCTGCCTTCAACTGTGACTCCAACAGTCCCCCTTATGAAGCCTTCCCTCCCCTTAGAATCAGTCTAATTATCACTTCTTTGGAGGGTCTGCCCTGAGCTCCTGTTCTCAGTCCCCTCTATACCAGGTCCCACCCATTGGCAACACTCATACGGTTCTGATTGTGCATTTACTTGTGTGGTCTGTCCTTTGATGCAGACTTGTCCCCCTTGCCAGCTTCCATGAAGGGAGGGTGACATCTGTTTATGCTCACAGTACCTGGAATATATTAAGTCCCCAATAAACATCTGGTGGGTGAACAAAAGTATGAATGGTTGCTGTCTAGTAATTTCTATTTCATTATTTGCATTTTGTAGCCTTTGAAGGATAACCCTGTTGCATTTATTGAAATTTTACAAATGTGTAACACTCACTAATTATTTAGGTCTTGACTATCATCAACTTGGATGGAAACACAAAAGACATACTAATTACATTTTCAAAAAAAGTTGGGAGGGCAGCTGGGTAGAAGAGTCAAGATTGAAAAGCTTGGCAAGTCCTTGGCCATCCAGTGGTTAGAACTCTATGCTTTCACTACAGAGGGCTCTAGTCCAGTCCCTAGTTCAATCTAGTTCAACTAGTTCAATCTAGGTCAGGAAACTAAGATCCCACAAGCCATGCAAAAAAAAAAAAGAAAACTATGAAAGTTCACAGTGACGGATATATAAATATAAGGTCTTGTACAGGAAACCAAGCAGTCAATTCCAAAGTATCTATTGGATACAACAGTTTGTCCAGTTCTGAAATCCAAAACTGCATAAGCACGGTCCCTTAATTAAAGAGTTCAGAGCCAGTAGAAATATAAAATGTGGGTATAACCTTACCATATGCTCACATCTGGTGTGAAATTATAGTATCCAAATCAGTACCCTCTCCCTAGGAAAAGACCTGATCACTAAGAAGCTATCAGACTTAAAACAACAAATGATGAGCTTAGCCTGGTTCTTGTTATTGAACAAAAAAAAAAAATTTTTTTTATTGCTATGAGTTTTTTCAGGAACTTCTAAATATGATTTGGTGAAACATTTTATCTCCCCAGAAGATGGTCTAGGCATTTTTTTTTTCCAGTGTATTATGACTTCACCAAGAATGGTGCCATATACATTCATTTAAAATATTATCAAACTCCCTTCTTAGCACACCTATCCCCCCCACAACCTCCCTAGAAGTCTCAAGGATCTGTACTTACCCTAACGAGACAGCCCTCCTACCTGACAGTCACCAAGATACCACCTAGTCATCTCCTGGAGGCCTTCTCCAAAACTGATGTCAGCCACCAACTTATATACATCCTACTCCATCGGCCTCCAAGCCATCATTGTCATCTTTATTGATGTAATACAACTCCTCCAAAAAAGCAATTTTTAAAAGATATTATGAATGCTTGCTGCTGCTGCTGCTGCTGCTAAGTCGCTTCAGTCGTGTCCGACTCTGTGCGACCCCATAGACGGCAGCCCACCAGGCTCCCCCGTCCCTGGGATTCTCCAGGCAAGACCACTGGAGTGGGTTGCCATTTCCTTCTCCAATGCACGAAAGTGAAAAGTGAAAGTGAAGTCGCTCAGTCGTGTCCGACTCTCAGCGACCCCATGGACTGCAGCCCACCAGGCTCCTCCATCCATGGGATTTTCCAGGCAAGAGTACTGGAGTGGGGTGTCATTGCCTTCTCCAATTGAATGCTTAATATCTCATATAAGCAGTAATATAATGCCTGCCTGAAAGGCCCCTTTTGTTCCGTGTATGGATTTATTAATATCTCCACTTGACTGGAACAGACAGGAATTTTTGAAACTGTGCTGTGACTTATGTTGCAAAGGTTGTTGTGGCTTCAGTTTGGTTACCCAACCCCGCCTCAGAAATACCAAGTCTGTTTAATAGAGGGACTTTCATACTTAACCCTGTGCAGGCTCTAAGGAGAGAGAATTTTGTTCACATTGTTCTTTCCCGGTTTTAAACAGTTCTCATTGAACTTGGACATAGCTCATTTCCTTTCCACAATTTGGATAAAACAGGCAAATCCAAACTTGAGAAAAATTGACACTAGAAATAGAATAGGAATTTCTGTGATTAATTTATTTAACACAAAAATTATGTTCTAATTTTTAGCACATGTTCTAACTAGGTAGAATTAAGGGGATTCAATTGAGTGCCATTAGACTAGTAAAAAGGAAATTATATTTTGCCATTGTTTTAAGAGGAGAAGATAACTTCTTAAAAAGGCTCTGTAAACAGCAAAAAGGACAAGGAAAACTAAATGAAAAGCCGCACTGCAGACATATCTTGAGATTCTTACGGTTCAAAATATCTATATAAACATACAATGCAGTCATTATTCAGAATTGTGTCTGTTCTATGCCAGTGCCATCCAATTAGATTTCCTTCCTGACAGGAGTTGGTCCCATCTAATAAATGCATTAAATTCTGTCAACACGTACACAACAAGACTTGCAAAATCTTGCCTCATGCTCCCATCACACCCTCAAGCAGAAACATCAACGAAAATGCAAAGCCAAAAATCCTCATCATGAGAAAAAGGTTTGAAGAGTGAGAAAGATGAATATTTCCTGCTTTTTTTGTGGATCCGCTCACACCCTTGGGGCCTCATTTTCAAACTGGCTAAAAATGAAAGGATGAAAGAATCCAGAAACGTGCAGGATAATTAGTCCGGATACACTGCAGTGAGACATTGAAGGTCAATAATTACTGTTGGGTGGAGCATCCCTTGCTAAACATCAAAGCATGAAAGCCATGTCCATGGCCCCGTGTACATCATAGCATGGACAGGTACAGAGTGTAGCAAAGAGATACGTAAGCACCTTGGCTGGTTGTTTTCTGCTGGGGTACTTTAACGTTTCATTGAAGATGAACATTTTGTTATTAGTGAAGGGATTTCTTCTGATTGACTGATATTTCTCAGTGAGCTCTAGATTTGAACTTTGAACTCAATTCCGAAAGTTTGAACTTGACCGAGTAACTTTGCTTCTTTCCCTCCTCCACGGATCCATTCCCATGATATTCCCATGATATTCACCACCAGGCATCTCTTGACCTCTGTCAAGTGTGCCCTGGTCTCAGATGCTCCAGGTCTGCTTTCCAGACTCTCAAGGGGGTGAAAAACGGTTCTTAGGAAGAGGGATCAAAGATATCATCCTCTTCTTTGTGTCTGAAGCACAAATGTACATGCAGTACATAAATTCATATGCAGTACATCTGTAATATTAAAATTGCATGGAGGGGTGCTATGTTTGGGCAGAGGGTTTGTATCCACCCAGAATTCATATGTTGAAATCCAAACCTCCAAAAGCAATGACACTCGAAGGTGGGACCTTTGGGAGGTGAATAGGTCATGAGGGTGGAATCCTTGGAAATGAGATTAGGGCCCATATGAAAGAGACGAGAGTTCCCTCAGCCCTGCCACATTGTGAGCCCATTATAAGGAGACAGCATCTATGAATCAGATCAGTAGTCCCTCACACCCCATGCTAGCACCCTGATCTGGGACTTCCAGGCTCTGGAGTGTGAGCAGTTACCATCTGCTCTTTCTGGGGCATTTTGTTAAAGCACCCAAATGACCTAAAACAAGGTGTGAGATTAGTTTAATAAAAATGCCTAAAAAGATTCCTTAGAGGGACAATAATAATAATAACAACTTCAAAAACTATGAAAACAATGGCCTGGACTGAAAGCTGGTTGAGGAAGGGAAGCTTGCTTCCTCTTTCATATTTAAGAAAAATCATATAATTTCATTAAATAAAATTTTGAAAAGCAAGGAAAGGGGACCTTTCCTTGTCCATGTAAAAAATGACTATTTTCCTTTCAATGTCACTTAATATCATGTCTTTAAAATGCTTAAAATCTAACATATTGTTTTAGTTTTGAAATGTTAGAAACTTAAAAATGCTATGAGGATTTTTATCATTACATTGAATTGAATTCTGTTTTCATGTGGTCAACAGGCTTTAGAAGGAAACTACAAAATACAAGTGACAGAGAAAGTGCAAAAAGAATTGAATTTTATTTTAATATTTTATTTATTTATGTGCTTATTTATTTATTTTGCTGCACCTGGTCTTAGCTGTAGCATGCAGAATCTTTTAGCTGCAGCCTGTGGGACCCAGTTCCCCAACCAGGGATCTAACCCAGGTCCCCTGTATTGGGAGGGTGGAGTCTTAGCCACTGGACCACAACGGAAGCTCCAGTAATTGAAGTGTAAAGCAGGAATAGAAAGTTACAACAGGAAGGTTCTCAGGGTCAGATGGTTCCATCTCCACATGAGCAGGTGAACATCAGAGGTGAGATGACTTGTGAGGTCACACAGAGGTGAAGGTGAATCTCAAGCGTTGTCCCCCAGGCCCAGAGCTTCATATACAGCAAATGTCCTCAGGCCCAATCCCCTTACTGAGGGGCATCTGTAGACACTCTTCCCTCACTTTTGGATATCCTTGCTATGTGATGTTTCCAATCCTACATCTTTTCCTTGATATTTCTCTAATTCTCTTCTTGATGTAATTCTACCCTTCACCTCAATAAAGGTCACACTTTCCCATGCTCACCCTCCTTGGTCCTTCATGTCTCTTGAGTTCTTTTCTTTCTAATACACTCTCTTTTCACACTGGACGGTCAGGGGAGTGCAATGGTTGTAGATAACAGTCCCAATTCTAGCAATGAAGAGCAGCATGACTTGGAGTGAATTTCTTAGCCTCCCTGTGCCTCAGTTCCATCATCTGTAAAATGGGGGTAAGGATAGTATTCACCTCATTAGACAGTGGTGAGGATAATGCAGCAGAATTCAGGTGAAAGGCTCAGTGCAGCGCCCAGTAAACAGAAATCACCAAGGCTGTATTAGCCATCATCCACAGCTTACATCCTGCACCTTTGCTATTTTTTCCACTTTCCACTATTTCCATGCTCCAGAACATTCTCATACCTACTGCCATTTATACTGACCCTTACTATAAAACTTTTTTCTGAATTGTTCTGAACCTTGCCTTACCATTAAAATGTGCCTACATGTGATCCATTCTTAAGGAACCTGCAATATAGTTAATACTGTTAATATGAGGGGAACAGTGTGACCTAAACTACTGTCAGATAGATTAATTTCACGTTAAAATCTTGACCTACAACTGAGCCACGTGAACTACACAGGCGGAGGCACTATGAAGACATTCACAGGTCACATCTCTTTGTAGGTAAAAGTCCCCCACTTATGAGTCACCTGTTTCTATGGCAACACCTGTGTCATAGCCTTGCCTCTTTAAAATGAGCTTAAGTTTAAGGGTAAATATAGTGGTTAAACCAAGTGTTGCTCCATCCTTAGAGATGATGAAACAACCACCACCATCATCCTGGACTCAAGTGTGTCAATCTGCTAAAAAAATACACCATAGACTGGGTGACTTACAGAATAAACATTTATTTCTCACAGTTCTGAGAGCTGAGTATTGTAAGATCAAGATACTGGCAGATGCCATATCTGGGGCTAGCCCTCTTCCTGGTCTTCCCATTGTGTCTGTACATAGTAGAAGCGGTGAAGGGGCCCTCTAAAGGCCCCTATATAAGGGCACTCAAAGCATTCTTGAGGTCCCCACCTTCGTGACCTAATCACCTCCCCAAATGCCCCATTTCCAAATACCATCACATTAGTAGTTAGCTGCAAAGTCACGTCTGACTCTTAACAATGCCATGGACTACAGCTCGCCAGGCTCCCCTGCCCATGGGGTTTTCCAGGCAAGAATACTGGAGTGGATTGCTATTTCCCTCTCCAGAATATCTTACCAACCCAGGGACTGAATCCAGGTCTCCCGCATTGCAAGCAGATTCTTTATCATTTGAACTACAGGGAAGTCCTTCATTAGGGACTAAGTTTTCATATATGAATCTGGGGGACATACAAACATCCAGTCTATGGCACTCGGTGATAACAGGTGCCCACACTTCTCAAAAATTAGGTGATTCCCATAGGAACTTTGCAAAACAAGATTGTGAAGTAATTCTGAAACAAACAGTTCTGAAACACAGTACGCTTTCTGTGTGAAACAGAAGAAAATACTCTGACCTCTGCTAAGCCTTAGAAAAGCCTAGATTGTCAAGCCAGTCTTGCTCATCTCTGGTTTTATGACACCATGAAGTAGGAAGCCCCAAAACCACGTGATGACAAGTAGCAATTCCAGGCCTTATTTGCAGTGACATTAACATCAGTCAGCCTTCCATCCGAGTCTTTAACCTGTGGAAGTGCATTAACACTAGCCAACTGCCATCCACAGCCTTGTGAACAGTAGCTTCAGTCGCCAAGCTGTGGGTGTTTCATTCATGAAAAATATTGGCCTGTTGACAGGTATGATTACTGAGCTTACTTGACTCAGAGGGTCAGTTAGATCCTCCCACTGAATTCTGGAATGACAGTTTGGCTGTGCATCAGCCCCCAGAAGGAACGGAGTCCACACATGGCCTGATGATAGGGGGTGGGGAAGGAAGTTTGCATCACCTGAGGTCTAATTCAAGAGGCCTCATAGATTGTATTGGCTCCGATTTTTAAACTAGGGCTTCATAGTTTTTTCACAGAGGAAAAGACACAAGCAACTCATTAGATCAAAACATTATTCTAGAGAATTCACCAAACTCTACCTAAAGTTCATCTTGCCCAGCAAATTAGACATACATGCCACACACTTAGTATAGCAGGTGGCGCAAAGTCAGGGCTCAGTGAGTGTCTGATGTGAGCATCACTTCTTTTCCTCCTCTATCCACAGGGGAAATGCCTTCTGGTATATGATAGCATTTCCCAAAGCAAAATACTCATATGTGTGTATAACCAGTGGTATGCTTACTTGATTTTTTTACATCACATTTTCATCATGATATGCACAAAGGCAGCACCACGGACTGACAACATTCTTAGCTGGAGGGGGCAGCTCTGTTGTCAAACCCAAGTTCTTTGTGCTTGATGCACAGTGAGGACACACAGAGCAAAACCTGGAGTTTGCTGCAAGAGCCAAGCAAGGAGTAGGGGCAGTTCATGCTCCAAAGACCCAAACTCCCCCACAGTTTTCAGGGAAGAGTTTTTAAAGGCAAATTTTCTGGGAAGGGCCAAAAGACGCTTGTCTTTCTTCTGAAGGCTAGTGGTGTGGTAACAGGGCGATGTTTAGGGAACTTTGTGCTCAGCCTGAAGTTGTCATCCTCTGCCTGGGTGAGGGCCTTAGTTCCTATAGAAGAATTCAAAGATTTGTATCCGACTGTCATGCATATTCACTGGGGAAGAACTAGGACTCTGCTCTGCTGCTACTGCTGCTAAGTCGCTTCAGTCGTGTCCGACTCTGTGCGACCCCACAGACGGCAGCCCACCAGGCTCCCCTGTCCCTGGGATTCTCCAGGCAAGAACACTGGAGTGGGCTGCCATTTCCTTCTCCAATGCATGAAAGTGAAAAGTGAAAGTGAAGTCGCTCAGTCGGGTCTGACTCTTAGCGACCCCATGGACAGAGGGCCCACCAGGGACCTCTGTCCATGGGATTTTCCAAGCAAGAGTACTGGGGTGGGGTGCCATTTGACTCTGCTCTATACCTGCACTATTGTTTCTTGAATGCTCTTCCTTTGTTTCTGCATTCCCTCACTTCCTAATAAGTAACCTTTTGAATCTGCCCTTTGGAACTCAGGAAGGGCATTTGTACCCAGGAGGGTCCTGCAGGTTCCTGGTCGTTTTCAACTCCAGTTAAAATTGGTTCATTCCACCCTTCTTATGTGCCAAGCTCCATGATGTTGCTCTTGTTTGGTCACTAAGTCGTGTCCAGCTCCTTGTGATTCCATGGACTGCAGTATGCCAGGCTCCTCTGTCGTCCACTATCTTCTGAAGTTTGCTCAAACTCATGTTGATTGGGTCAGTGATGCCATCCAACCATCTCAGCCTCTGTTGCCCCCTTCTCCTCCTGCTTCAAACATTCCCAGCATCAGGGTCTTTTCTAATGAATTGGCTCTTTGCATTAAGTGGCCAAAGTATTGGAGCTTCAGCTTCAGCATTAGTCCTTCCAATGAACATTCAGGACTAATATCCTTTAGGATGGACTGGTTTGATCTTGCCATTCAAGGGATGCTCAAGAGTCTTCTCCAACCCACAATTCAAAAGCATCAATTCTCAGGTGTTCAGTCTTCTTTATGGTTCAACTCTAACGTCTGTACATGACGGGAAAAATCATAGCTTCGACTATGTGGACCTTGGTCAGCAAAGTGATGTCGCTGATTTGTCATGGTTTTCCTCTCAAAGAGCAAGCATCTTTTAATTTCATGGCTGCGGTCATCATCCACAGTGATTTTGGAGCCCAAGAAAATAAAATCTGTCACTGCTTCCACTTATTAGCTTTCAAACATTAAAAAAGCTAAGATCATGGCACCCAGTCCCATCACTTTGTGACAAATATAAAGGGAAAAAAAGTCTCTATGATAGGCCCATTTAAAGCAGTAATCACCTAAATCAGTTTATGGCTTCTAACTGCATAAGAGAAGAGAACTTGAGACTAAAATTGTGCCTGAGACTAAATCAGACAGCACCTGTACTGGCCTACTTGTGAAATAAAGTTCATATTTCATAATAAGACAAGAAGAATTTAAACACAAAAATCCATCTCTCTCCTCTGGCGTCCCCATCACCACACTGTGCATTGTGTATCTGCATTATGCTTCGACCCGAGGCAGGAGATAGATGGGCCCCAGGCTGAAGAACTGGGGTTTGTCCCCTGCACACAGATACTCCAAGATGAAAAGAACAGGAAGATAATAGGAGAGGCTGAGCCCTGCATGCCCAGATAAAAGATAGAGACCACAGATTTCTCATTCTTGAGGTCAAAGAGACCTTCTCGATTACCCATGCACAGAAACGTTTCTTGGAGATTAAAAGGGGAGTGATGTCAACCCACCCATAAGCCTCTTTGTAGGAACCTATCTTGGCTAAGAGATGTGCATGCACACACATGGGAGGACCCTGAGATGTATCAAATATGGACTCAGAACCAGACAAAACAAGATGATTGGTCAAAGGAAACCCAGAAGAAATGCCCCATAAAGATGATTCAAACTACCATGAGGACGCGACTCTCTCTGATCGCCTCCCTGCTGCCGACCCAGGTTTGTGTCCACATGGACTCTTCTTTCCTCCTAATAAACACTTTACTTGTTTCACTACTTTCTGCATTTGTGGGAACTCATTTCTGCAAAGCCTAAGGGTCAGGGACCCATCATCGACCACTGGTCTAGTGGCTATGATCTGGTGCTCTTAATGCCATGACCCAACCTTAATCTCCGGCCAAGAACTAAAATCCTGTCCCAGGCCCCTGCAAAGCGAGACCACTCTAGATCAGGCCAACCGTCCCCCATGGGCAGAATACCTGCTCAGCCACAAAGAGCAGCATTCTCCCAGTAACAATAAGACGACTCCTTAAAAGATAGCCTTTCTTCTTGACCTTGTAAGGGGTCACATGACCCACCATTAGGGCACTTAGATCTGGATTGTATAAACTGTCAATAATACGTCATTTAATGCACAGCTCTCTGTCTCAAAATTCCATGGACAGAGTGCCGGGAGCCAGCGTGAGGACCTCCACCTGTAGCAAAAGTCATGAGGAAGGAGGCTTGATATACGCAAATGTGGGATCGAGCCTCAGGGGTCCCCCTGGAAATTCTCGAGCATCTACCCTCAAAACCAGAGTTTGCTTACTTTACTACTTTGTGCTCTCACCTACACCTCTGACTTTATGGGGGGCTGTCCCTGACCACCTCTCTCTGAAAAAAGAGTTAACTTACAGCTCCAGTTAATAATAATTCCTGGGCGTGACAGGAGTGTTCCAACTTACAAACTCCTCTGAAGGTTCTCTAGCCTGCCTGACAGGCTTGACTGGCCACATGTGATTGTTCACAGCCTCCTAACCTTGAGTGCCACAAGATGCTTTGCTGCTGCTAAGTCACTTCAGTCGTGTCCGACTCTGTGCAACCCCATAGACGGCAGCCCGCCAGGCGCCCCATCCCTGGGATTCTCCAGGCAAGAACACTGGAGTGGATTGCCATTTCCTTCTCCAGTGCATGAAAGTGAAAAGTGAATGTGAAGTCGCTCAGTCGTGTCCGACCCTCAGCAACCCCATGGACTGCAGCCTTCCAGGTTCCTCCGTCCATGGGATTTTCCAGGCAAGAGTACTGGAGTGGGGTGCCATTGCCTTCTCCACAAGATGCTTTAAACCTTCTAAAAACAGGTTCTTTAGAGAAGTTAGAAAACTATTAGTATAGTATAGTGGGCTGATTAGAAATTGTATTGGTGAAGGGTTTTTCATTTGTTGAGCCAATGTTTGCTGCTAAGTCTCCACATCCCCTGCCCTTATACACATTAGTGAATATATAGAAGAAATAAGTATTAATCTTTGATATTAATCATTAGACCTTGCTGCTGCTGCTGCTAAGTCGCTTCAGTCGTGTCCAACTCTGTGCGACCCCAAAGACGGAAGCTCACCAGGCTCCCCTGTCCCTGGGATTCTCCAGGCAAGAACACTGGAGTGGGTTGCCATTTCCTTCTCCAATGCATGAAAGTGAAAAGTCAAAGTGAAGTCGCTCAGTTGTATCCGACTCTTAGCGACCCCACGGACTGGAGCCCACCAGGCTCCTCCGTCCACGGGATTTTCCAGGCAAAAGTACTGGGGTGGGGTGCCATTGCCTTCCCCGTGTTAGACCTTAGGCTAAGCAAATTCTTTTCTTAATTAAAACCCACTACACCCTCACCCTATAGGAATGTAATTTTATCTGGTACCTTTGGAAGGTGGCATCTGTTTTAAGAATAATCACCCCTGGAGAAATAAGTGTTCTGGTTGACTGACTGCTGTCACAAGGAGAGGGTCATAAATTGTCAGCAGGCCCCCTGGCCAGAAGATGATGTAACACCCCTAAGACCTCTGTATACATCTGTATGAAGCACTTGACTTTAATAAAAGTCAGGACTGCTGACCGCACGTGACTTTTGTATAACATCTCAGTGTATAAAAACAGACCCTGGAAAAATAAAAAATGGGATCAGTTCCTCGAAAGACAGGTCTCCCCATGTCATTCTTTCTCTCACCTTCTGGCTGAACCCCCATCTGGAACGTGGAGGCTCGTCAAGCCTACTAATTATGCCTGGGCTTCTAAGATCTGACCAGGGAGGCCTTAGTGTCTCCTCTCCCTCTGGAGAATGGGAGGATGCCTGCGGCCTACGTAGGTGACGTAAATTCCTTGCCTTGAAATTTTATTAGCTTTCCACATAAACCAAGTTATTCAGCTTCTTTTCTCCACTGAATTTTCCTACTGAGCTATCCTTAGTCTATTACTCTTTATATCTCTAATTAATATTTAATTAAAGCTATTGTATCCAATTCGCCAAAGCCGTCTCTCCTTCAAATTTCCCTGGATCCACCGGGGCTGGACCCTGGCAACAGAGGAGCCTGATGGGCTACAGTCCATGGGGTTGCAAAGAGTCTGATACAACTGAGCAACTGAGAGTGCATCTTTGTCTCAAAAAAACTTATATAAAACTTACGTAAAACTTATGCCTTGACTTCTAACTAGTGGAACAACTCTTAGGGCATTTTGAGATGTTCTTCTTGGGTTATAATTCTCAAATTTGGCTCGAATAAAATTCTCCAGTTCTTTCTTAGATCTTTCTTAATTTCTTGTTGACACCCTCTAAAAGGAGGACCACACAAACAGATGCTCAGTGCAGATCAGCCAGAACTCTGCAAGCTCTGCAGAATCTCTCCTTTTCATCAGAGCTGCAGAAGGAGAAATGCACACAGGAAGCATATGTTTGACTCAGACACAGGCCCCAGTGCAAGGCCACTCATGAGCATTTAACTCGTCTGAAGGCTCCCCAATTACACAAAATTATCATCCCTGCTAAATTCCTGCCACTGCCATTAAGTATCATTAGGGCTAAATCGGGTCTCTGATCACATCCTGAAGGAGTGGATTTTCCAAATAAGCACTTCCCAATTAAGACAGGAGTCCTAGATCTTAAAGCCTAAATGATAGGCCCTCAATAGTCACTTAATGACCATATTTGTAAAGCCTCCACTGGGCTGATCACAAATAGTCTGCAAAGCAATGGAATGAATCCAGCAGAAAGGCAGATTAGGGGATGATGAGGGGGTGTGCCCAGGGATGGGTCTGGATAAGGAGCTCTTTAACAAACAACCTGAGCTCACAGAGCTGTTCTCTTTGTTCTAAATCCTCTTTACAGAATCTTCTCCCTTACATAGGTAACACTTAATCCCAAGGCATCTTCACATGCCACTTTCTGAATCAGTGTGTTTGTGTGTGTGTGTTAGTCACTCAGTCATCTTCGACTTTTCTACCCCACAGACTGCAGCCCTCCAGGCTCCTCAGTTCATGGGGATTCTCCAAGCAAGGATACTGGACTGGGTTGCCATTCCCTTCTCTGGGGATCTTCCCAACCCAGGCATCAAACCCAGGTCTCTGGCACTGCAGGCAGATTCTTTACCGTTTGAGCCACAAGGGAAGTCCAAAATACCAACTCAGCTCCTAGCTTTCCTATCAGTCTCAATCCTTGACATATACCCTGTACTGCTTTCTCCAGGCAGAGGGTTTCTTGGCTGCCTATTACTAATTTCTAAACAAAGACACAGTTCTTATATATCTCTGCATTGCTTATAACACTCAGCATAGTATGTTGCATACAGGAAGCACACAATACTTTTTAGGAGTGATTAAATTATATATTTAATATAATTTATATATTTAATAATATTTATATTATTAAATCATATAATTTATGATTAAATTATAAATTGGGATTCTAAACCTACAGATTTAAAAAGTGTAAAAGCTAAGTCTCTTTCTGGAGTGGTACTACACCAAGATGATCCCTGGAATACCTGTAAAAGGAACTTTCTGGCAAACATACAGAAGTCTGTTATGACACAGGTTATTATAATACAGACTTGGATTTAGAGGAGTCTAAAGAAATAGAGGAAAACAACAGAATGGGAAAGACTAAGGATTTATTCAAGAAAATCAGAGATACCAAAGGAACATTTCATGCAAAAATGGGCTCGATAAAGGACAGAAATGGTATGGACCTAACAGAAGCAGAAGATATTAAGAAGAGGTGGCAAGAATACACAGAAGAACTGTACAAAAAAGAGCTTCACGACCCAGATAATCATGATGGTGTGATCACTGACCTAGAGCCAGACATCCTGGAATGTGAAGTCAAGTGGGCCTTAGAAAGCATCACTACGAACAAAGCTAGTGGAGGTGATGGAATTCCAGTGGAGCTATTCCAAATCCTGAAAGAGGATGCTGTGAAAGTGCTGCACTCAATATGCCAGCAAATTTGGAAAACTCAGCAGTGGCCACAAGATTGGAAAAGGTCAGTTTTCATCCCAATCCCAAAGAAAGGCAATACCAAAGAGTGCTCAAACTACCGCATAATTGCACTCATCTCACACGCTAGTAAAGTAATGCTGAAAATTCTCCAAGCCAGGCTTCAGCAATATGTGAACCATGAACTTCCTGATGTTCAAGCTGGATTTAGAAAAGGCAGAGGAACCAGAGATCAAATTGCCAACATCCGCTGGATCATCGAAAAAGCAAGAGAGTTCCAGAAAAACATCTATTTCTGCTTTATTGACTATGCCAAAGCCTTTGACTGTGTAGATCACAATAAACTGTGGAAAATTCTGAGAGAGATGGGAATACCAGACCACCTGATCTGCCTCTTGAGAAATCTGTATGCAGGTCAGGAAGCAACAGTTAGAACTGGTCATGGAACAACAGACTGGTTCCAAATAGGAAAAGGAGTACGTCAAGGCTGTATATTGTCACCATGTTTATTTAACTTATATGCAGAGTACATCATGAGAAATGCTGGACTGGAAGAAACACAAGCTGGAATCAAGATTGCTGGGAGAAATATCAATAACCTCAGATATGCAGATGATACCACCCTTATGACAGAAAGTGAAGAGGAACTAAAAAGCCTCTTGATGAAAGTGAAAGTGGAGAGTGAAAAGGTTGGCTTAAAGCTCAACATTCAGAAAACAAAGATCATGGCATCTGGTCCCATCACTACATGGGAAATAGATGGAGAAACAGTGGAAACAGTGTCAGACTTTATTTTTCTGGGCTCCAAGATCACTGCAGATGGTGACTGCAGCCATGAAATTAAAAGACGCTTGCTCCTTGGAAGGAAAGTTATGACCAACCGAGATAGCATATTCAAAAGCAGAGACATCACTTTGCCAACAAAGGTTCGCCTAGTCAAGGCTATGGTCTTTCCTGTGGTCATGTATGGATGTGAGAGCTGGACTGTGAAGAAGGCTGAGCGCGGAAGAATTGATGCTTTTGAACTGTGGTGTTGGAGAAGACTCTTGAGAGTCCCTTGGACTGCAAGAAGATCCAACCAGTCCATTCTGAAGGAGATCGGCCCTGGGATTTCTTTGGAAGGAATGATGCTAAAGCTGAAATTCCAGTATTTTGGCCACCTCATGTGAAGAGTTGACTCATTGGAGAAGACTCTGATGCTGGGAGGGATTGAGGGCAGGAGGAGAAGGGGACGACAGAGGATGAGATGGCTGGATGGCATCACTGACTCGATGAATGTGAGTCTGAGTGACCTCCGAGGGCTGGTGATGGATAGGGAGGCCTGGCGTGCTGCAGTTCATGGGGTCGCAAGGAGTCGGACACGACTGAGCGACTGATCTGATCTGATCTGAAAGAGGAGAGTGAAAAGGTTGGCTTAAAGCTCAACATTCAGAAAACTAAGATCATGGCATCTGGTCCCATCACTTCATGGGAAATAGATGGGGAAACAGTGGAAACAGTGTCAGACTTTATTTTGGGGGGCTCCAAAATCACTGCAGATAGTGATTGAAGCCATGAAATTAAAAGACACATACTCCTTGGAAGGAAAGTTATGACCAACCTAGATAGCATATTCAAAAGCAGAGACATTACTTTGCCAACAAAGGTCCATCTAGTCAAGGCTATGGTTTTTCCAGTGGTCATGTATGGATGTGAGAGTTGGACTGTGAAGAAGGCTGAGTGCCGAAGAATTGATGGTTTTGAACTGTGGTGTTGGAGAAGACTCTTGAGAGTCCCTTGGACTGCAAGGAGATCCAACCAGTCCATCCTAAAGGAGATCAGTCCTGGGTGTTCATTGGAAGGACTGATGCTGAGGCTGAAACTCCAATACTTTGGCCACCTCATGCAAAGGGTTGACTCATTGGAAAGGACCTTGATGCTGGGAGGGATTGGGAGCAGGAGGAGAAGGGGACGTCAGAGGATGAGATGGCTGGATGGCATCACTGACTCGATGGATGCGAGTCTGAGTGACCTCCGGGAGCTGGTGATAGACAGGGAGGCCTGGCGTGCTGCGGTTCATGGGGTCGCAAAGAGTCGGACACGACTGAGCGACTGATCTGATCTGAATATCAAAAAACTCCTGAATGCCCCACAAGTAAATCAAACTCAAGTTTCAGTATCAGGCCCCATTATTTTTTCTTTCAAGCCTGAGTTTCCTCTGTGTTTCCAGCCTCTGTGGAGTGGATCACTATTTACCCAATGTTTCAATGCAGAAACCTTAATCCCTATCATTTTTTCACTTACCCCTTTCATGGTTCCTCCTACCTCCCCCGATCTCCCAGTTTATCTCTTCCCACACATGGACATGGACGTGTTGGCTAATATGTTGTTGTCTAGTCACTAAGTTGTGTCTGACTCTTTAATGACCCCCCTATGGTCTATAGCCCTTCAGGCTCTTATGTCCTTGGAATTTCCCACCCAAGAATACTGGAGTGGATTGCCATTTCCTCCTCCAGGGGATCTTCCCAACCCAGGGACTGAACTCAAGTCTCCTGCATTACAGGCAGGCAGATTCTTCACTGCTGAGCCACCAGGGAAGACCATGTTGGCCAGTAGCTGCTCTTAACAACACTTCAGAAACTTCCCTCAAGTGCAGCTCATCTTTTCCATTCCCACCACCACTGTCTCCCCTTAGAACAGAGCTTTCACCCAGACAACTCCCAACAGCCCAGCTTGCTTCCATCTTCCCCCTGACATCCTTTCCACTACTGAGAATAATCTTCCTCAATTAAAAACAAGCTAAGCTGAAACAGCCTGATCACACTACTCTCTGGGGCTAAAACCAATTAATCAATCAATCCCATGCCTGCAAAAAAAAAAAAAAAAAGAAAGAAAGAAAGAAATTCCACCCCTTTTAAACCGTCCTCAAAGCTCTTGGCAATCCTTCCCAGACAAGTTCTGACACGTGTTTCCTCCTGCCATGGCTGGGCAGCCCCTTCTGCTCAAGGTTGGAGTCCTGATCCTGTTTAGGGAGGCCTGTTTCCCAATCACCCTGTGCAGTAAACAGATGCTTTTCTCACAACTTTTAATTCCATCAGGAAACCCTTTTCTGAGATAATTGTAACATTACATACTGTCTCCCTTATTTATGCATATTTTAATGGACTTTTGTTGCTCTTTGTGGCCTTTTCCCTGATGCCTTACTCTTAAGCAGTTGAGAACGCTCCAGGCCTGACCTTTGACGGCAGACAGGGCGTGCGTGTTACTCTTGGCCCCATGTCCTGCTCACTTGCCCACTTGTGTCCTGGACAAATTCCCTTCTTGGATGTGCAGCAAGAGCCCAGGACTGGCAGACACAGTTCCGAGCCCAATCCCCAGTCCCTCAGATTTTCCTGTCTTCTCTGTTGAAGTCAAATGTACAGAAGTTGGGGGCTCCCCAGGTGGCACAGTGGTGAAGAATCTGTCTGCTGATGCAGGAGACTCAAGAGATGTGGGTTTGATCCCTGGGTTGGAAAGATTCCCTGGAGTAGGAAATGGAAGTAGTATCCTTAATCTGGAGCAACCCATGGACAGAGGAGCCTGGGAGGCTACAGTCCTTAGGGTTGCAAAGAGACAGATACAGTTGAGCGAATGAGCACACACACACACATTTTAAGTGTTACATTTGATGAGTTCAAGCAAATGTATACCCTCATTAAACCCATATCCTTATTAAAATGTATTGACTAGACCAGCTTCAGTCCCAGAATCTTCCCTTGTGCCTATCTGCCCTCAACCCTTCCCATCCCCCTCCCCATGGAACCACATATCCGCCTTCTATCAGAGTTTTGCCTCTTCCAGAACATCGTATGAATGGAGCCATCCAGAATGCAGTCTTTTGTGCCTAGCTTTCTTCATTCAATGTGTTTTTGAAATTTACCTATATGACTAGGTATATAGCTTACTATATACCTGTCACTTTACTCCTTTTGTTTTAGAGAAGTATTTCAATCTACAGATTATTTATCTATAACCTGTTGATAGACATTAGGATGCTTCCAGTTAGAAGGCACTAAGAAATATGTATTTCCTAAAAAAAGAAAAATAGAGTGTGGGTTCATATGTTATTTTGAGTTTAAATGAAAATGCACAGGATTTTTACTTGATTTATTGATTTTATTTTGTATCTCTGTCCCGAAAAATCTGGTCTCCTAATATCATTACCAACATGATTTCCTTGCCCTAAAATGTTTCTATGTGTATTAATATTAATATACATATATTATTAATAATTGTTTAAAAATTACAATACTGGTGCTATTATTAAAAATAAAACTGCAGAATGTATTTAAACATTTTTAATGCTCACTCCATAGGATATTTCCCATGTATAATATGTGTGCAGTTAAATGCTGTCATGTAAAATCACTTTTTTTCTATGTGATTTATTTCAGCCACTTGATACAGAATTAGGATCATCTGTATCTTTAATTTTTTAAATTTTATTTTATTTTTACTGTGTAATGTTTAGCACATAAAACATTCACTTGGTTCCAAAGTCAGATCTATATTATTATTCAAGGCCTCTTCAGAAAAGTTTACTGTCTGTCTTCATCCCTACTTCTCTCCCCATGTCCTTCTATCAGTTCTTTCAAATAAATGCATGTGAACCTCTCTTGGTACTTGTTTCTTTCCTTATGCAAAATAGTAACTGCATCCTTCATTTTAACACTCCCTCCAGAAGCAGCATGTCTTTCTCATTTTTTTTTTTTTTTACAGTTGCTTCATTTACAGATAAACTACAGTTTGTTCAACCAGCCAGCCCACTGGCAGGCAGACAACTGGGTTGTTTCCAGACTTCTACCATTATAAACCATGCTTCAGTAAAAAACCTAGTGCAAGTATCACTTCAGATTGTGCCAGTATCTTTGGGGTTGTCTTCCTCACATGGTATTGCCGGCTCCAAGGGTAAATCCACAAGTCCTTTTTCTAGCTATTGCCAAATTTCCCTCTACGAGTGTTGTGCTATATTCCTACCAATGGTGAACGAAGTGACACTTGCCACCGTAAGCTCGTCATCAGAGTGTGTTGTCATATTTTCCAATGCTTACCAATCCCATGGTCATTAAATGGTACCTCAGTCTAGTTGAAATTTGCATTTCAGACCTGTTGCCCTTTTAATTTGCAACCAAATCATTGCTTCCCTTTGATTTCTCTATCCACATCGATGGATTATTTCTCATTACCTCTTAGCCCCAACTGTCCTTTATTAACTTCAGTCCCACTCCAGAATTCTCTGCTGCCTCCATTAAGGCTGCACGCTGGGTGAAACTTCACCATGCACTCACGATATCTCTCCCTTTTGCTCTAGCACCAAGCCTGCCCCCAAACCACTTATCATATATAGAGAACAAACCAATGGTTGCCAGTGGTGCTGGGAGGGCGAATATAGGGGTAGGAAAGTGAGAGGTACAAACCACTGGTTATAAGATAGGTTCAGGGATGTATTATACAACATGGGAAACAGGGCCAATGACTTATAAGAACTGTAAATGGAAAGTAACCTTTAAACACTGGATTAAAAGCATATTAAAAATTATTATTAAAACACACACACACACACACACAAAGAGCTATCCTGGAGTGACAATATCCTGGGGTAGAGGTAATTTAAAAGGCAATAGATACAGCTCTTCAAAACTTTTCCAAAAATGTATTTTCTGATACTTTAATACATGTCATCACCTTCACACTGTATCTTGGATTTTCCCTTCCTTGCTCAGAAGATGCAATTAAAATGGACTTAGTTTCCAAATGTTATTATGTTTCCAAATGCTATTATGAAGACAAGTTGTTAAAATAGAAAGTGCGAAAGTGTTAGTTCAGTTCAGTTCAGTCGCTCAGTCATGTCCAACTCTTTGCGACCCCATGAACCACAGTACGCCAGGCCTCCCTGTCCATCATCAACTCCCAGAGTCCACCCAAACCCAAGTCCATTGAGTCAGTGATGCCATTCAACCATCTTATCCTGTCATCCCCTTCTCCTCCTGCCCTCATTCTTTTCCAGCATCAGGGTCGTTTCCAGTGAGTCAGCTCCTCGCATCAGGTGGCCAAAGTATTGGAGTTTCAGCTTCAACATCAGGCCTTCCAATGAACACCCAGGACTGATCTCCTTTAGGATGGACTGGTTGGATCTCCTTGCAGTCCAAGGGACTCTCAAGAGTCTTCTCCAACACCACAGTTCAAAACCATCAATTCTTCAGCACTCAGCTTTCTTTATAGTCCAACTCTCATATCCATACATGATCACTGGAAAAACCAGAACCTTGACTAGACAGACCTTTGTTGACAAAGTAATGTCTCTGCTTTTTAATATGCTGTCTAGGCTGGTCATAACTTTCCTTCCAAGGAGTAAGCATCTTTTAATTTCATGGCTGCAGTCACCATCTGCAGTGACTTTGGAGCCCAGAAAAAGAAAGTCAGCCATTGTTTCCACTGTTTCCCCATCTATTTGCCATGACACCACCCTTATGGCAGAAAGTGAAGAGGAACTAAAAAGCCTCTTGATGAAAGTGAAAGTGGAGAGTGAAAAAGTTGGCTTAAAGCTCAACATTCAGAAAATGAAGATCATGGCATCTGGTCCCATCACTTCATGGGAAATAGATGGGGAAACAGTGGAAACAGTGTCAGACTTTATTTTGGGGGCTCCAAAATCACTGCAGATGGTGACTGCAGCCATGAAATTAAAAGACGTTTACTCCTTGGAAGGAAAGTTATGACCAACCTAGATAGCATTTTCAAAAGCAGAGACATTACTTTGCCAACAAAGATTCGTCTACTCAAGGCTACGGTTTTTCCCGTGGTCATGTATGGATGTGAGAGTTGGACTGTGAAGAAGGCTGAGCACCGAAGAGTTGATGCTTTTGAACTGTGGTGTTGGAGAAGACTCTTGTGAGTCCCTTGGACTGCAAGGAGATCCAACCAATCCATTCTGAAGGAGATGAGCCCTGGGATTTCTTTGGAAGGAATGATGCTAAACCTGAAACTCCAGTACTTCAGCCACCTCATGCAAAGGGTTGACTCATTGGAAAAGACTCTGATGCTGGGAGGGATTGGGGGCAGGAGGAGAAGGGGACGACAGAGGATGAGATGGCTGGATGGCATCACTGACTCGATGGACGTGAGTCTGAGTGAACTCCTGGAGTTGGTGATGGACAGAGAGGCCTGGCGTGCTGCGGTTCATGGGGTCGCAAAGAGTCGGACACGACTGAGTGACTGAGCTGAACTGATGGGACCAGATGCCATGATCTTAGTTTTCTGGATGTTGAGCTTTAAGCCAACTTTTGCACTCTCTTCTTTCACTTTCATCAAGAGGCTCTTTAGCTCTTCTTGAAAGTGTTAGTTGCTCAGTCATGTCTGACTCTTCGTGACCCCGTAAACTGTGGCCCACCAGGCTCCTCTGTCCAAGGGATTCTCCAGACAATAATAACAATGGAATGGGTTGCCGTTTTCTCCTCCAGGGGATCTCCCTGCATCTAGGAATCAAACCTGCATCTCCTGTGTCTCCTGAATTGCAAGCCAATTCTTTAGCCACTGAGTCATCAGGGAAGCTTAAAATTAGAACAGGTTATCATATTCATATTATATTCAAATATCATAATCATATCATATTCAAGTATCCCAACACTTAGGCCTAGGCCCTGGGTTAGTAAGCGCTGAAGAATGTAAGCCAGGCTCATCATCTGTGTTAATTCTTTTTGCAAGGACATCTCCCAGCTATATTCTTCTTCCAGCCATAGATTCAGCTTTGGAGGGGGAAAATAAAAGATTTTTTTTTAATGATAAAACTTGGTTGTACCTACAGAATGAAAGTCACTGTGAACACAATTTTCCCAAAGCATCACTTTGAAATAAAAGTCAACCTCTCCCAAATTCTCCTGCCATCTCTTTCTGGGAAGCTCTGTCCACGTGGCATGGATCTCCATGGGAGGAGGTCCCAAGTCCTGGAAACCCCATGGAGCGGTCCAGGCACTGACAGGAATTGACCAGGCTGACCCGATCTCCAAGGACCTTCCCCAAATCCCTCCACCAGTCCAGTGCTTTTGTTCTCTGCTGTTCCACACTGTCCTCTCAAGAGGTTTGGGCTGTGGAGCCAAAACCCTCACCCTTTCCACAAACACGCTTTGTAATATTTCAGTGTAATTGCACCAAGCATGTTGGGAAATGAAACAGCAGCCCACACCCAGTGGTCTACTTAAAATGTCAGCAAAGAAAGGCAAAAATTCACTCCCAGGGTGGCAGAGAGCCATTCCAGTTCTCTGAGACCAGGCTCAGACGTCTTCTAAGAATAAACAGAAACATCCCCAGAGGACAGCAGGGTTGATGGAGGTTTTTCAGTCAAAATGGACACTCTGGTTTCCAGAGCTTGGAGGTCTAACCTCATAAGAGCTTTGGTTGCGAGGAGTGAAAAAAGCAGAGGAGGAAAACGGAAACGGGGTCGACATTTAGCCCCGGATTACCGTGCAGAGAAGGGCAGTCATGTAAACTCAGAATCAGACAGCGGGTTGGCAGAGAATGACTTTTTCCCCCCATTAAGTAGTTTGTGGGCAGAGGCAGATCTCCAAATACTTTGTGGCACTGCCACTGAGCAAAGAATGGTTTGTACCTCGATTGGTTAAGATCAACAACAATGACACATCCCCACCCTCCTTCCATGCAGAAATACTTGCACTGTAATGATGTCGGGGTAGATGAGCCCAGACCTTTTTTGGTAGAATTGTTGAGCGTGACAGGTTAGGCTAAAAAGCACCCACAGATGTGGTAATACTGAGCAGTGTGTTCCCATTTGAGGTCTGGTCCAAAGCAGCAGGACGTTTATGATCCCAAGAGGCCATCACCAAACCCCAAAGGCTGCTATCGGTACCAATTATTTGCCTTAACTAGGACATTCTGAGAGTGGTTTTTCTTAGTGGTCAAGTGGGAACCCCTGTGGTCAGCTCTATTTGGTGTAACAAGACATGCAAAATAAATACCAGACGAGCTGGTTAATACTTAGGTTGATGATAAATGTGCCAACGAATCACATTGTTGTTAGCATATACAATTAAGAATTGGATCACATTGTAATGATGGCAGTGACCTCAAACAGGTAAGAATAGGAGCTTAATATGGCATGATACTCATGTGGAGAGACTGTGATAAGAGTGCCGTTCAAACCTTAATATGCACGCAAATCACCTAGCGATCTTGTTAATGCAAATTCTAATGGAGCAGGTCTGGAGTTGAACCTAAGAATCTGCATGTCTAACAAGCTCCCGGGGCATGCCAATATGTAAGGCTATAGCTGGTCCATTGGGACACCCTTTGAGTAAGAAGTCTGCAAAAAAGATGAAATACAGAACTTAAGGATGATAATAATTGTTTTACCTTCAAAGTGGTCATGGAAATATGTATTCCAAAATTGTAATCATTGCTCAAAATAGTTTTTAAAATTTCTCTTTTAAAGTTGCTTTAGAGACAATTTTGCAATGTATTCTAAAATCACTTCTACTACTTAAGTTAGTCCTTGGTTTTGATTTAGGAAAACAATGCCTTCTTGGTTCATTCAACTCATCCATATGTCTCGGCATCAAATCCATGAATTCAAGACTTGGGCCCTTGGGTTTACAGTCAAATCAACAGGTTTCAAAGCTGTTTGGTGCAATGGAAGATTTTCTAAAAGGTCTTATAATTATTTGAAAACTAAAGTCAGATTTGTCAGTTAAAAATTAGCCTGGGTCATTATCTCTTCTATGTAAAACACCAATAGTAACAACAACAAGCTTTTTTCACCAGGCTTTTCTGTCCGTGAAATCCCCCAGGCAAGCATACTGGAGTGGGTTACCATTTCCTCCTCCAGGGCATCTTCTTGACCCCAGGGATCTAGCCCTCCTCTTTTGCATCTCGGGCACTGGCAGGTGGGTTCTTTACTCACTAGCGCCACCTGCACAGCACTACAATGAATGTAATGACAACCTGGGAGAAATCAGATCAGATCAGATCAGTTGCTCAGTCGTGTCCGACTCTTTGCGACCCTATGAATTGCAGCACGCCAGGCCTCCCTGTCCATCACCAACTCCCGGAGGTCACTCAGACTCATATTTATCGAGTCAGTGATGCCATCCAGCCATCTCATCCTCTGTCATCCCCTTCTACTCCTGCCCCCAATCCCTCCCAGCATCAGAGTCTTCTCCAATGAGTCAACTCTTTGCATGAGGTGGCCAAAATACTGGAGTTTCAGCTTTAGCATCATTCCTTCCAAAGAAATCCCAGGGCTGATCTCCTTCAGAATGGACTGGTTGGATCTCCTTGCAGTCCAGGGGACTCTCAAGAGTCTTCTCCAACACCACAGTTCAAAAGCATCAGTTCTTCGGCGCTCAGCCTTCTTCACAGTCCAGCTCTCACATCCATACATGACCACAGGAAAGACCATAGCCTTGACTAGACGAACCTTTGTTGGCAAAGTGATGTCTCTGCTTTTGAATATGCTATCTAGGTTGGTCATAACTTTCCTTCCAAGGAGTAAGCGTCTAGTTCAGTTTTATAGAGACACCCTCAGTTTGGATAAAGCACGTGGTAAACACCTATTTTTTAAGACTATGTTTTTAGGGCAGTTTCAGTTTTACAACAAAATTGAGAGGAAGGTACAGAGGTTTCCCATAGAGCCCCTGGCCCCCACACAAGCGTAGGCTCCTCCATTCTCAATATCATCACCAAAACAGCACTTTTTTTTTTTTTTTTTTTTTTTTGCTGAGAATGAACCCACATTGACACATCATAGTCATCCAAAAACCATAGTACACCTTAGGGCTTACTCTCAGTGTTACACAGTCTATGTGTGCATATTTAGGACAATGACACCTAACGTATATATATATACATCATTAAACATCCCACACAGTAATGCCACTGCCCTAAAAATTCTCTGGGTTCAGCCTTCTCAACTTTCCTGCCCCTCACACTCTTTGCACTCACTTATATTTTTATTGTCTCCATAGTGTTGCTTTTTCCTAAACATCATACAGTTGGAATCATACCACTGAGGGTTTTTTTTTTATGTTTTGGTTTTTTTTTTACTTGCTGCTTCAGGTAAATAAAGTGACAATATATGAATTTTTGTTTTTCCCTTGGGCCCCAAAATCTCTGTGGATGGTGACTGAAGCCATGAAATTAAAAGATGACTGCTCCTTGGAAGAAAAGCTGTGACCAACCTAGACAGAGTATCAAAATGCAGACACATCACTTTGCCGACAAAGGTCCATCTAGTCAAAGCTATGGATTTTCCAGTAGTCATATATGGATGTGAGAGTTGGACCATAAAGAAGGCTGAGTGTTGAAGAATGGATGCTTTTGAATTGTGGTGTTGGAGAAGATTTTTGGGAGTCCCTTGGATGGCAAGATCAAACCAGTCCATCCTAAAGAAAATCAACCCTGAATATTCATTGGACGGACAGATGTTGAAGCTGAAGCTGCAATACTTTGGCCACTTGATGTGAAGAACTGACTCACTGGAAAAGACCCTGGTGCTGGGAAAGATTGAAGGCAGGAGAAGGGGGCGACAGAGGATGACATGATTGGATGGCATCACTGAGTCAATAGACATGAGTTTGAGTAAACTCCAGGAGATGGTGATGGACAGAGAAGACTGATGTGCTCAGATGCAACTAAACTACAACAGCAGCAATGCAGAATAAGCAAGTGGTTCTTTATGGACGTGTATTTCCCCATTGAAGATCTTGATGTGGCAAGGAAAGGGGTCTAGCATCAATGACTTTTAACCTTGGTAATTCTGACAATGAGGATGTGATAAAAAGATGATGTCAAGTAAAATAAGAACAGAAAGCTTGAGAATCTTTGAGCTGTTCAATCAACATCATTTCCAGAAGAGGTTAATCTATTCTGAAGTTTCCTGTGACTGTTACCATGAATTTGTAGAAGGTAGAATTTTCATCATTTTCATTCATTCAAAGAAAGTTTTAAATTTCTTAAATGCAAATTACAGATGTTTGGCCACTTTTTGCATTCTAATTTCACTGAACCAAAGCTATGGTTCAGTGAAAAAAGAATTACTAGTTGCTAAGTTTTTTAATGAATATTTTAGTCTTAATATTAGGTAAAGTTAGAATAAGCTAATCATAGATTTTATTTGATAGTTATGACATCATAAGTCGGAAAGACTCATCTACTTCAATAATTTGGGGCAAAAGATGTAAGAAATTTTTTTGAGAGTATTAGAGAAGCAAAGCATAGTATGTGGTTACATGCTTCACATACACCCCTTCAAAGCTCTTATTTCCTAACCTCCTTTTTTAAAATCCAAACTTAAGGTGTAAAAGACAAATGCACTTATCAATCAGACCTTTTTTTTTTCCAAAAATTTTCTTAAGGTGAAAAAATCAATAATACATACCCACTTTATCTGCTCATAACTCCCTCTTCTCTTCTAATATCTTTTCAGCCTTCTACAACTTGATCAACACTTGCCATTAATAAGTTTTGAAAGTAAGAAAAGTTAATGATGACCAATTCAAATAAGAATCCTAATGGGAAAACCATTGTGATTCTTTATCAGAAAACTCTGTCATCTGAACTGACTTTAATATTTTAAACTAAATAACAGTACAGTTTCTCATGAGATGACATTTTAAAACAAGAATAAATGAAAATAAATTTACTCTGAAATATGAGAAGTTGCTTCTTATTTTGTATTGGGGGAATTTGTGATGCTATTGAGGGGTATGAAACCCCTGTCTGAAAAATAACTTGAACTAGTATCCATATAAATCACTGCTTTGAGAATTTGATAATTTTATTTATTTATTTTTTAATTAAATTTTATTTTGCTTAACTTTACAATATTGTATTGCTTTTGCCATACATCGAGATGGATCCGCCACCAGTATACACGTGCTCCCTATCCTGAACCCTCCTCCCTCCTCCCTCCCCATACCATCCCTCTGGGTTGTCCCAGTGTACCAGCCCCAGGCATCCGTTATCAAGCATCGTACCTGGACTGGCGACTCGTTTCAGATATGATATTATACATATTTCAATGCTATTCTCCCAAAGAATTTGATAATTTTAATTTAAAACAAGCTCAGAGCTTAATCTATGTACAAACATACACCTTTCCTTGAATTGCCATTTTTCTAAAGCTCTTGATTGAAGATGAGTCCCTGTTAAGAAATTCAACCTCCCTCTCAATCCACAGGGGATATGCAATAACTATGATGCATGGGCCTTTGTTTAAGACAGCTTTGCCATGACCTACCTGGCATATCCCTTAACCTCTCTGAACTCAGCCTCCTCATCTGTGAGATGTCTGTAAAAATAATGATTTCACTGAGTTGTCATGAGGATTAAATGAGATATATACAAAGTGGCCATTGTATAGAAGGTACTCAGTATATGTTAGCTTCTCCCCTGCATTTACATGTATGTGTTAGCAAGGTTATGTAATAACAGATGTGTGAACAAGACTGGAATTTCCAGTTCTTCTTTACAGATCTCAATTCATGTTTAATAATTAACATTAATACACACAAGTTCAAGGAGAATAAAATAACTTATGAACACAGCCAGACATCTTACACCCTTATGCTTTCAATGTGTTGTAAAATGTCCTTGAACTTTTTCAATGTCTTCAAATGCTGTGTTCTTTGATCTCACTTTTCCTCAAGGCACCATTGAGGATCTCACCTGCCAGTCTCCCCATGAGCCCCTCTAGTCAGCTCCACAGAGTCTCCAGGAATGCCAGGGAATTTCACTCAATCAGAGCGTCTTCATCAGCACACTACTCGAGAGCTCCTGGCACAAGTGCAAATGGATAAATGTTTATAACTGTCATCTGTTCTCTACTAGACATATAGGATACAGTCCTTGAGCATCTTATTACATCAAGACTGTAACATAATGTGTTGTAGGTAAGGAAGATATTCATCATTTGGCGATTGCCCTGCATGTGATATTCAGATTCTCAAAGCCTTGAATGACAGCAAATGTCTATGAACCCCCAGTGAGAGGTGATGAGAGATATTACCTATATCAGTTCAGTTCAGTAGCTCAGTCGTGTCTGACTCTTTGTGACCCCTATGAATTGCAGCACGCCAGGCTTCCCTGTCCATCACCAACTCCTGGAGTTCACCCAGACTCACGTCCATTGAGTTGGTGATGCCATCCAGCCATCTCATCCTCTGTCGTCCCCTTCTCCTCCTGCCCCCAATCCCTCCCAGCATCAGGGTCTTTTTCAGTGAGTCAACTCTTTGCATGAGGTGGCCAAAGTATGGAATTTCAGCTTCAGCATCAGTCCTTCCAAAGAACACCCAGGACTGATCTCCTTTAGAATGGACTGGTTGGATCTCCTTGCAGTCCAAGGGACTCTCAAGAGTCTTCTCCAACATCACAGTTCAAAAGCATTAATTCTTCGGCACTCAGCTTTCTTCACAGTCCAAGTCTCACATCCATACATGACTACTGGAAAAACCATAGCCTTGACTAGACGGACCTTCGTTGCAGATGCCAAAATCACTTTTCTTGGCATCCAATGGTACCTACAGCAGCTTAGAGCAAAGAGCACTAGGTTAGGAGTTCAATCTGGTATGTTTCAGAACCTCAGATGTGTGTCCTACAAGAGGAATAGTAAAGACTTCCAGCACTATTGTTCAAGAATCAAACTTGTGGTTCAGTCGCTAAGTCGTGTGAAACTCTTTATGACCCCCGTTGACTACAGCACACCAGGTTTCACTGTCCATCACCATTTCTCAGAGTTTGCTCAAACTCACGTTCATTGAGTTGGTGATGCCATCCAACCATCTCATCCTCTGTCATCCCCTTCTCCTCTTGCCTTCAATCTTTCCCAACATCAGGGTCTTTTCCAATGAGGCAGCTCTTCACATCAGGTGGCCAAAGTATTGGACTTTCAGCTTCAGCATCAGTCCTTCTGATGAATATTCAGGGTTGATTTCCTTTAGGATTGACTGGTTGGATCTCCTTGCTGTCCAATGGACTCTCAAGAGTCTTCTCCAACACCACAGTTCCAAAGCATCAATCCTTCTGCACTCAGCCTTCTTTGCAGTCCAAATCTCACATCCATACATGACTAAAGGGACTTTTGTTGGCTAAGTGATGTCTCTACTTTTTAATACGCTGTCTAGGTTTACCGTAGCTTTTCTTCTAAGGAGTAAGCGTCTTCTAATATGAATACAGTCACTATCCACAGTGATTTTGGGACCTAATAGTCTGTCACTGTTTCCATTTTTTCCCCATCTATTCATGTTCCCATCATGAAGTGATGGGAACAGATGCTATAATCTTCATTTTTTGAATGTTGAATTTTAACCCAGATCTTTCACTCTTCTCTTTCACCTTCATCTAGAGGCGCTTTAGTTCCTCTTCGCTTTCTGCTATAAGGGTAGTGTTATCTGCATATCTGAGGTTATTGATATATCTCCTGGCAACCTTGATGCTACCTTGTGAGTTATCCAGCCTGGCATGTCACATGATGTACTCTGAATAGAAATTAAATAAGCAGGGTGACAATATACAGCCTTGACGTACTCTTTTTCCCAATTTTGAACCAGTCCATTTTTCCATACCTGGTTCTAACTGTTGCTTCTTGACCTGCATACCGGTTCCTCAGAAGGCAGGTAATGTGGTCTGGTATTCCCATCTCTTTAAGAATTTTCCACAGTTTTTTGCGATCTACACAGTCAAAGGCTTTAGTGTAGTTAATGAAGGATATGTTTTTTCTGGAATTCTCTTGCTTTTTCTATGATCCAGTGGATGTTGGCAATGTATTCTGGTTCCTCTGCCTTTTCTAAATCTAGCTTGTACATCTGGAAGTTCTCGGCTCATGTACTGTTAAAGTCTAGCTTGAAGGATTTTGAGCCTTACCTTGCTAGCATGTGAAATGAGTGCACAAATAAGGCAAATAAATTGTTGAGTCTATAAAGCACTACACACCTGAGTTATTGGGGTCATTTTTGTTTAGCTTATTAGAAGTGGACTTAAATCCTTTCCAGAAATTCTCAATTTTTCCATTTTCAATTCAATGACAATCCCTTTTTTCCCTGTTACCTTCCTCCATTTGGTGCAAATTCTAAAAAATTACCCTTTTTCACCCTCCTCATTAGAATTGATTCAAATGTATTCTTTTTAATGGTTGAATATGAAACTGGAGCCTATTATACAGAGTGAAGTAAGCCAGACCAATACAGTATACTGATGCATATATGTGGAATTTAGAATGATGGTAACGATAATGATGGTATGCGAGACAGCAAAAGAGACAAAGATGTATAGAACAGTCTTTTGGACTCTGGGAGAGGGAGAGGGTGTGATGATTTGGGAGAAGGGCGTTGAAACATGTATAATATCATATATGAAACGAATCACCAGTCCAGGTTCGATGCAGGATACAGGAAGCTTGGGGCTGGTGCACTGGGATGACCCAGAGGGATGGTACAGAGAGGGATGTGGGAGAGGGATTCAGGATGGGGAGCACGTGTGCACCCGTGGCAGATTCATGTTGATGTATGGCAAAACCAATACAATATTGTAAAGTAATTAACTTCCAATTAAAATAAATAAATTTATATTAAAATAATAAAAAAATAATAAATCATCCTTGACACCACAACACTATTTAAGGAGATTTTTCAGATCAGTGCGCCAAGACCCACAGAAATCAAAGTCCTGTGCACTGATTCACAGACTAATAAATCCTATCATTTTACACTCTTCACTTATAAATTTCAGTTAGGAATTTTGCTATTCTATCTTTATTTTCCACAGGAAATGTGCTGTTGCTGTTGAATGGTGTTATTGGGTTTTACTCCATAAAGAGATTCTAGACTTTGTAACTAAACATATTTGTCATCAATCATGAAACTGAGAACTTAGCTGTCGAATCCTCCATGCTCTTCACTTATAAAATAAAATTCAAACAACCATCAAGCCTATTTACTGGCATCCTTACCTGATGAATTAAAGAACCATTAGTGGTTTGAAGGGCAGAAGTGTAGGTGGTGCTAAAGCTGACATGTATGATGTATTTGACATTTAAGCAACTCTCACTGCTGCCTGTCAATTACTTCAGCTCAGGCATCACTCACATCCATGTGGGCACCAAGACACAGGGGGATGGTCTCAGGAAATGGCATCTCCATGGTCAAAGGATGGATTGGAACATGAAAGCAGAACCTTAAACAAGTGACTATTAGGAGAATTCTCTCTCAACTTTAGAAATAATTTTAAAATTGGATGCCAATTTTATAGAAAACAAAATATGACCCCAAGACAGTTCCAGTACTCTGAGATGTCCAAATTAGTCAAACCCATGAAATATGCACATTTGTGTACCAGAGAGAGAATATGATTATGTGTCCATGTACTTGGCTTGATTATACATGAAACAGATGTATGTTTGTGTATTATATAGATCCCCATTTAGGCACATATAAATATTCCAGTAACAACTAAACCAAATATTTTTAAAAATTAGCTCCAGACTAATTTAATGATCAGTAAGAAAGGAAATATAGCCAACTCTCCATAATTTATGTTAATAGTTTTAAAACACAAAATGGATACTTCTATCAAATTCCAATTTTGCTTCATAATGCAAAATGTGATGATTTTGGAATGTATTTGTTTGTGCTAAAACTTTCCACTCTGGATAGACAGAGAGCAGCTAATTCAGAAGCTACAAGAAGTAGCCTGAGAATGAGTCAAATAATATTATTTACCAAGTGCCTGGAATTTCAAAAACTTGAAAATCAAGTTCCCCATTTTCCTGATGAGACCCAAGGCATGGTGGTCACAACTAGAATCCCAATCTGGACTATCCTAAAACCCAAACTTCCTAAAATTATCACATTTTTTTATATATATATATTTTACTTTACAATATTGTATTGGTTTTGTCATACATCAACATGAATCCACCACGAGTGTACACATGTTCCCCATCCTGAACCCCCCTCCCACCTCCCTCCCCATACCATCCCTCTGGGTTATCCCAGTGCACCAGCCCCAAGCATCCTGTATCCTGCATCGAACCTGGACTGGCAATTTGCTTCTTATGTGATATTATACACGTTTCAGTGCCATTCTCCCAAATCATCCCACCCTCTCCCTCTCCCACAGAGTCCAAAAGACTGTTCTATACATCTATGTCTCTTTTGCTGTCTCTCATACAGGGTTGGAAATGGCAACCCACTCCAGTATTCTTGCCTGGAAAATTCCATGGACGGAGGAGCCTGGTGGGCTGCAGTCCATGGGGTCACAGAGTGTCAGACACAACTGAGCAACTTCACTCACTCACTCATACGGGGTTATTGTTACCATCTTTCTAAATTCCATATATATGCATCAGTATACTGTATTGGTGTTTCTCCTTCTGGCTTACTTCACTCTGTATAGTAGTCTCCACTTTCATCCACCTCATTAGAACTGATTCAAATGTATTCTTTTTAACAGCTGAGTAATACTCCATTCTGTATATGTACCACAGCTTTCTTATCCATTCGTCTGCTGATGGACATCTAGGATGCTTCCATGTCCTGACTTTTATAAACAGTGTTGTGATGAACATTGGGGTACACATGTCTCTTTCAATTCTGGTTTCCTCGGTATGTATGCCCAGCAGTGGGATTGCTGGGTCATAAGGCAGTTCTATTTCCAGTTTTTTAAGGAATCTCTACACTGTTCTCCATAGTGGCTGTCAGTTCAGTCAGTCAGTTCAGTCCCACTCTTTATGACCCCATGAATCGCAGCACACCAGGCCTCCCTGTCCATCACAAACTCCCAGAGGTCACTCAGACTCACATCCATCGAGTCAGTGATGCCATCTCATCCTCTGGCGTCCCCTTCTCCTCCTGCCCCCAATCCCTCCCAGCATCAGAGTCTTTTCCAATGAGTCAATTCTCTGCATGAGGTGGCCAAAGTACTGGAGTTTCAGCTTTAGCATCATTCCTTCCAAAGAAATCCCAGGGCTGATCTCCTTCAGAATGGACTGGTTGGATCTCCTTGCAGTCCAAGGGACTCACAAGAGTCTTCTCCAACACCACAGTTCAAAAGCATCAATTCTTCGGCGCTCAGCCTTCTTCACAGTCCAGCTCTCACATCCGTACATGACCACAGGAAAGACCATAGCCTTGACTAGGCGAACCTTTGTTGGCAAAGTGATGTCTCTGCTTTTGAATATGCTATCTAGGTTGGTCATAACTTTCCTTCCAAGGAGTAAGCGTCTTTTAATTTCATGACTGCAGTCACCATCTGCAGTGATTTTGGAGCCCCAAAAATAAAGTCTGACACTGTTTCCACTGTTTCCCCATCTATTTCCCATGCAGTGATGGGACCAGATGCCATGATCTTCGTTTTCTGAATGTTGAGCTTTAAGCCAACTTTTTCACTCTCCACTTTCACTTTCATCAAGAGGCTTTTGAGTTCCTGCATATCTGAGGTTATTGATATTTCTCCCAGCAATCTTGATTCCAGCTTGTGCTTCCTCCAGCCCTGTGCTTCTCATGATCTACTCTGCATAGAAATAAGAAATAAGCAGGGTGACAATATACAGCCTTGATGTACTCTTTTTCCTGTTTGGAACCAATCTGTTGTTCCATGTCCAGTTCTAACTGTTGCTTCCTGACCTGCATATAGGTTTCTCAAGAGGCAGGTCAGGTGGTCTGGTATTCCCATCTCTTTCAGAATTTTCCATAGTTTATTGTGATCCACATAGTCAAAGACTTTGGCATAGTCAATAAAGCAGAAATAGATGTTTTTCTGGAACTCTCTTGCTTTCTCCATGATCCAGTGGATGTTGGCAATTTGATCTCTGGTTCCTCTGCCTTTTCTAAAACGAGCTTGAACATCTGGAAGTTCATGGTTCACATATTGCTGAAGACTGGCTTGGAGAATTTTGAGCATGACTTTACTAGCATGTGAGATGAGTGCAATTGTGCGATAGTTTGAGCATTCTTTGGCATTGCCTTTCTTTGGGATTGGAATAGTGGCTGTACTAGTTTGCATTCCCACCAACAGTGTAAGAGGTTTCCCTTTTCTCCACACCCTCTCCAGCATTTATTGCTTGTAGACTTTTGGATAGCAGCCATTCTGACTGGCGGGAAATGGTACCTCATTGTGGTTTTGATTTGCATTTCTCTGATAATGAGTGATGTTGAACATTTTTTCATGTGTTTGTTAGCCATCTGTATGTCTTCTTTGGAGAAATGTCTGTTTAGTTCTTTGGCCCATTTTTGATTGGATCATTTATTTTTCTGGAATTGAGCTGCAGGAGTTGCTTATATATTTTTGAGATTAGTTCTTTGTCAGTTGCTTCATTTGCTATTATTTTGTCCCATTCTGAAGGCTATCTTTTCACCTTGCTTATAGTTTCCTTTGTTGTGCAGAAGCTTTTAAGTTTAATTAGGTCCCATTTGTTTATTTTTGCTTTTATTTCCAATATTCTCAGTCATAGAGAATCCTGCTGTGATTTATGTTAGAGAGTGTTTTGCCTATGTTCTCCTCTAAGAGTTTTATAGTTTCTGGTCTTACATTTAGATTTTTACTCCATTTTGAATTTATTTTTGTGTATGATGTTAGAAAGTATTCTAGTTTCATTCTTTTACAAGTGGTTGACCAGTTTTCCCAGCACCACTCGTTAAAGAGATTATCTTTTCTCCAGTGTATATTCTTGCCTCCTTTGTCAAAGATAAGGTGTCCATAGGTACATGGGTTTATCTCTGGGCTTTCTATTTTGTTCCATTGATCTATATTTCTGTCTTTGTGCCACTACCATACTGTCTTGATGACTGGCTTTGTAGTAGAGCCTGAAGTCAGGCAGGTTTTAAAAGTTTTTATTTAACAAACTCTTAACATCACAGTGGCCTTCCCTGGTGGCTCAGATGGTAAAGAATCCACCTGCAAACCCAGAAGACCTGGTTTTAATCCCTGGGTTGGAAAGATCTCCTGGAGGAGGAAATGGCAACCTACTCCAGTGTTCTTGCTTGGAGAATCCCATGAACAGAGGAGCCTTGTGGACTAGAGTCTGTGGGGTCACAAAGAGTTGGACGTGACTGAATGTCTTCACTTCTCTAGCATAACCATTTACCTGGCCTTCTGTAAATGGTTTTGTACTTATTAGCTCATTTAATTAGGTCCCCTAAAGTAGTAGAGTAAAGCGTCTGCCTGCAATGCGGGAGACCCAGGTTCAACTCCTGAGTCGGGAAGATCTCCTGGAGAAGGAAATGGCAACCCACTCCAGTACTCTTGCCTGGAAAATCCCATGGACGGAGGAGCCCAGGAGGCTGCAGTCCATGGGGTTGCAAAGAGTCAGACACGACTGAGCGACTTCACTTTGACTTTTGACTTTGAAAGTAGTAAGAACAGGTACAACTATTAGCTTCACTGTGCTGATGAGGAAACTTAGACCAGAGAACTGAACAACTCACTGAAAGTTGATAGCTAGACAGAGGTGGAAGAAGATGGGGTGAATCTGGCTCTGGGATGCCTTTAGCTTATACAATCTGGGGGACTCTCTTTAAGAAAAATAATACAAAATTGGGCATGAGTGGAAGAAAAATTGCAACAAATTATCAGAGATTGGAGATTGGGGGCTTTTCTGAGGAGACACCAAAGTCAGTGTACTAGAAATGCTTCCTGATCACGTCTGTCTCCTGCCCCAAGGAGAACATTCTAGCTTCCTGCACTCAGAGCTCACAGGGCTATGTGAACAGTAGGCTTGAGCACTGAGCTTCTTAATCTTCCTCTTGACTCCAGATTTGCTGACAGTCAATTCTGAGCTGGGGGCGGGGTGGCATCTGGCAGTTGTGCTATGCACGGCCCCCTCAGTGTTCTACCTGAATTTTAACTTGGTCACTGTGTCTATTATCACAATACATCACAGTACATGAACCATGAACTTTAGATGTTCAAGCTGGATTTGAAAAAGGCAGAAGAACCAGAGATCAAATTGTCAACATCTGTTGGATCATCGAAAAAAGCAAAAGAGTTCCAGAAAAACAGCTACTTCTACTTTATTGACTACACCAAAGCCTTTGTGTGGATCACAACAAGCTGTGGAAAATTCTTCAAGAGATGGGAATACCAGACCACCTGACCTGCCTCCTGAAAAATCTCTATGCTGGTCTAGAAGCAACAGTTAAAACTGGACATGGAACAACAGACTGGGTCCAAATTGGGAAAGGAGTACGTCAGGGCTGTATATTGTCACCCTGTTTATTTAACTTATATGCAAAGTATATCATGTGAAAAGGTGGACTGGATGAAGCACAAGCTAGAATCAAAATTGCATGGAGAAATATCAATAACCTCAGATACAAAGATGACACCACCCATATGGCAGTAAGAGAAGAAGAACTAAAGAGCCTCTTGATGAAAGTGAAAGAGGAGAGTGAAAAAGTTGGCTTAAAACAGCATTCAGAAAACTAAGATCATGGCATTTGGTCCCATCAATTCATGGCAAATAGATGGGGAAACAATGGAAACAGTGACAGACTTTATTTTTTGGGACTCCAAAATCACTGTAGATGGTGACTGGTGACTGCAGCCATGAAATTAAAAGACACATGTTCCTTGGAAGAAAAGCTATGACCAACCTAGACAGCATATTGAAAAGCAGAGACATTACTTTGTCAACAAAGGTCTGTTTAGTCAAAGCTTTGTTTTTTCCAGTAGTCATGTATGGATGTGATAGTTGGACTATAAAGAAAGCTGAGCACCAAAAAATTGATTCTTTTGAATTATGGTGTTGGAGAAGACTCTTGAGAGTCCCTTGGACTGCAAGGAGATCCAATCAGTCCATCCTAAAGGAAATAAGTCCTGAATATTCATTGGAAGGACTGATGCTGAAGCTGAAACTCCAATATTTGAGTACCTGATGAGAAGAAGTGACTAACTGGAAAAGACCCTGATGCTGGGAAATATTGAAGGTGGGAGAAGAAGGGGATGACAGAGGATGAGATGGCTGGATGGCATCACTGACTCAATGGACATGAGTTTGAGCAAGCTCCAGGAGTTGGTGATGGACAGGGAAGCCTGGTGTGCTGCAGTCCATGAGGTTGCAAAGAGTCGAACATGACTGAGTGACTGAACTGAATTGTGCATATTATGTTCTTGAACTCCACTTAGACTTTGCTTGAACTTGGACTTCCCCATAATCTTTCTCAGACTCTCTGGCCATGATCAAGTCCTATGGTCATTTCTCTCTCCTGGTGTCCCAGATTAGTGTTGTCCAAATGCCAGGTTGTCATTCATCAGTAAAATCTGATAGAATTAAGGGGAACGAGAAAGAGATAAATCCATTATCCTAGGTGGAGATTTAATACCCCTCTCTCAGTAGGTAGAATCCACCTGCAAAGCAGGAGACACAGGAGATGCAAGTTTGATCCCTGCATCAGGAGGGAATATCTCCTGGAGACGGAAATAGCAACCCACTCCAGTATTCTTGCCTGGAAAACCTCATGGACAGAGGAGCCTGGTGGGCTTCAGTCCAAAGGGTTGTGAAGAGCTGGATACAACTGACCAACTAAGCCAACACAGTATTACCTACTAGAAATAGGCAAAAATAAAGGTCAGCAAAAGTAAAAATAAATACACTGCCAAACAATTTGATTTAGCCAACCACAATAATAACTACAAAACTTCTGAACAAACATTGTTTCAGTGCACATGAGTCACCAAGAGATATCAGCAAATTGCTGAGAATAATTTCTGATGACAATGGAATTGAATCATAACCAATAGCACTAAGATAACTAGAAAGCCTTCAAATACTTGGAAATTTAGCACACTGCTAAATAATCTATAGATCAAAAGAAGTCAGATATTAGGAAATCTTCAGGGGACATAGCACACCCTCCATTACCGCAAAATAAATGTATTTCCCACCACATGTATAAATGTGGAGAGAAAATATATTTTTTAAGCTTTTCCTCATTCATGTCACATTCCATGAGCAATTAACTCTCAAGCTACTGTGATAGTAACTCCCAGCTAGTGTATACCTCTTGTGATTTTAAAAGACTAGAAGAAAACTTTGTATTTAGAAAAATATAGAACTTGTAAAATATAAAAATAGTAAGCAGGGAGTAAGGCACTTCTCATGCAGTGGCTTTTCTGTCAACTCTATCTGAATTTAGCTGCATTCACTGTAGAGAATTTAAAATCTGCATGCACTCATACAGCTGGGAATCCCCAATGGCTCAGTGGTAAAGAATCCACCTGCAATGCAGGAGACATGGGTTCGATCCCTGGGTCAGGAATATCCCTTGGAGTAGGAAATGGCAACCCACTCCAGTATTCTAGCCTGAAAAATCCCAAGGATACAGCAGCTTGGTGGACTCCAGTCCTTGGGTTCACTAGAGTTAGACACAACTGAGCGACTCAAGACAATAACTCATACAACTAACTCAGTATCAGAAAACAAAAAATACAGGCAGAAGACCAGAAGAGACATTTTTCCAAAGGAGACATACAGATGGCTAACAGGCACGTGAAAAGATGCTCAACACTGCTATTGGAGAAATGCAAGTCAGACAAGCAATGAGATATCATGTCACACCTGTCAGAATAGCTCTCATTAAAAAGATAAGAAATAAATACTGATGAGGATGTGGAGAAAAGGGAACACTTCTACACTGTCGGTGGGAATGGAAGTTGGAGCAGTCGCTAAGAAAAACAGTACGGAACTTTCTCAAAAGACTAAAAATAAAAAATATGATTCAGCAGTTCCATTCCTGGGCATATATCCAGAAAAACAAAGGCACAAATTCAAAAAGATACATGCATCTTAATATTCATAGTAGCGCTACTTACAATAGCAAAGATGTGGAGAAGCTACCAGAGTGCCTATCAATAGGTGACGGGATAAAGAAAGATTTATATATATGTATGTGTATATATATATATGGCAAATTAGAAATATGGGATTAAGAGACATTAATTACTATGTATAAAATAGATAAGCAACAAGAATATATTGTAAAGCACAGGGAATTAGAGCCATTATCCTGTAGTAACTTTTAATGGAGTATAATCTGTAAAAACACTGACTCAATATGCTGGACACCTGAACCTAAAATGGTCTGATAAATCAGACTATGCTTTAATATTTTAAATAGTTAAATAAATAAAATAAAATCTCCATATGCAAGTTACCATTGTCATTATCTCTTGTAGAAGCCAGGACTTCATCCACATGACTGTTGTGTTGTCCCTCACAGGGTACCTTGCACAGGTGGGTACCAAGGAGAGGTGGGCGGAAGGGTCTTGTGGATGACTGCGGTGTCGCTCTGGGTGATCTGGAAATGCCCTGGCTGGGCTAGCAGCTTCTCTTGCCCAGCCTCAGCCTCTCCCTGGCCTTCAGCAGCACAGGTTTGCAACCCTTTCGAGTAAACGGCACTTAAGCTCAGTCTGCCTTCCTTCCAACACTTGTGAGTGCCTTTTTAGAGAAATCTATAGGGAAAAAAGAACAGCAGGAAGAGAAAGAAGAAGGAGGGAAGGAAGGAAAGATAAAGAAAGAGAAAGAGGAAGGGAAAGGAAGGAAGAGGAGAGGAAGGAAAGGAGAGAGAAGGGCAGAGAAAAGAAAAAGAAGAAGGAAAGAAAGTCTTGTGTGTTTTTATAGTTGGGCCTATTTTCTATAAACAGAACATGCTCAGTCTTCATTGCAGGGACTGCCACGTACAACATATTTTGTCAGATTTCTTTTTCTAGTCAACAAATGGGATGTAGTAAATTGGTATTTTCATTGTCTTCTCATTTACATAAACAGCAGTTACTATAGATGTGTGTGATCGGCCCATCATCTCCAGTTCAGTTCAGTTCAGTCGCTCAGCCGTATCCGACTCTTTGCAACCCCATGGACTTCAGCACGCCAGGCCTCCCTGTCCATCACCAACTCCCAGAGCTTACTCAAACTCATGTCCATCAAGTCAGTGATGCTATCCAATAATCTCATCCTCTGTCGTCCTCTTCTCCTCCCACCTTCAATCTTTCCCAGCACCAGGGTCTTTTCCAAGGTGTCAGCTCTTTGCATCAGGTGGCCAAAGTATTGGAGTTTCAGCTTCAGGGTCAGTCCTTCCAATGAATATTCAGGATTGATTTCTTTTAAGATGGACTAGTTGGATCTCCTTGCAGTCCAGGGGACTCTCAAGAGTCTTCTCCAACACCGCAGTTCAAAAGCATCAATTCTTTAGTGCTCAGTTTTCTTCATAGTCTAGCTCTCACATCAATACATTTATAAGACAAAGGAGGGCAGTTGATATCCATGGTATGACCTAAGACCCAGATTTCCCTCCATAGCTAATTCCAGTAATTTAGGCAACTATCATGAGAAATACCTATCTTTGGAACAGATAGATTTTGCAGAAATATTTGGGTTGAAGACAGATTGGCCCTCCAGTGGCTCTGTCACTCACCTTGGAATAAGAAGTCACGTATGGCGAGTGGTTCCAGATCCTTTAAAAGATGTAGTCCCAAAACCATGAGCCCCATTATCCATTATTATTTAGAATTTGACTTCTAATGATGATCATCTCCAGTTACCATGTTATTTCCCTGCACCAGGAAGCTTTCTATCTGGTACTGCTAAATTTCACAAGAGCCCTACAAGGTTGATCCCTGAGGTTGAGAGAATGAATTGACTTGAGGAATTCCTGAATTCTCCAGGAAGCCTAGATGGTTCCAAATCTCGCACTTGCTGTGAAGCTCCTGCTGATGTCTCTCCTAGGAGCTGGCTTTTATAGGACTAGAGACTCCCTTCCTCTTTTAGGTGATTCCCTTGCTTCCTCTAGAGGACTGTGCTTTGTGCTCAGTTGATAAGGCGTGTCCAACTTTTAGGACTTCATGGACTGTAGCCCGCCAGGCTTCTCTGTTCATGGGATTTTTAAGGCAAGAATGCTGGAGTGGGTTGCCATTTTCTCCTCCAGAGGACTGTGCATATCCTTCCTCTATAATCCCTGCTGCTAACATGAAATGCTGGGAGCAGCAGATCATGTTATTAATAGAAAAATAAGATTGTAGCTTTTTTAGCATTTTACTCAAAACCCACTAAAGATTCTAGTGCATTCTAACCTATATAAGGGTCAGAGGGTTATAAGATGTGCTGATATCCGTAGTTTAAAAATGAGTATGTCCATATTATAACATATCATATCTTATATGTTAGTTTTTGTTCTACCAAACAATTGCGTTGTATTTTTTCTAGTCAGGTGCTAGGATCTCTATGTTCAAGACAGAAATAGAAATGTTCACAACATAACGCAGGGAGGATATTCGAGTAGAGAGTTCAAAAGCCAGATGACAGACTAAACTTAACCATACTTGTACCGTATTTGTAAATGCACCAATCACCAAGGCAAGCCTTCATGACATCAAAGAGCAGAATCCTGCCATTTCCTACCTTGCTGTTTAATATAAACCTCTAACCAATCGTAGTCTGGTCTCTCTTTGTCCCTGTCTGTCTCTTGCCAGCCTCATCATGTGCCCAGAGGAAATCACCTTATGTGGTTCCATGGAATGCCACACCCAGGACCATCATGGCCATAGATGCAGCCAGCTCCTGCAACCCAGACCCAGAGAATGGTCCTGCAGTGGCCATGGAGAGAGAATTCAGCAGAATTACAAAGGAGGTCCTCATGGAGGCCTTGGTCTCTGGAGCTAGACCAGAGAATAGGACTCAACAGCTTTTCCTTTCTCCATGCAAATCTCATAGGTCTCCACATCTAGGGACTACAGGGCCATCGGTAGCAAGTCTTAATTACAAGGAGGCCTAGCCTTGACCTCCTATGGGAGAGACACCGAGTTAGCCTGAGTATAACGATCCATCCCTTTAAGACAGCAACGGAGTCCAGAGACTAAAGTGCAAAGAGAAGAACGGGTCCAAAGATGAGCACATCAACACTTGCACGGCCAACAGCAATTGCTTGCACCAAAAAACAGTTCTATTTTTAAGGAGAGCTGTTTCAAATGACTCTTTAAAAAAAAGAATAAGTCCACATCACCAAACTTTACACATTCCTATCTCTCAGGAAGAAATTTCTACATGCAAACATTCACTAAATAAAACATTCTGACCCCTCAGTTTATGCCTAAAACAAATTCCTTGACTCCACACAATCACAAATTTGCTAACCACGCAGCTGTGGTTAGTCATATGGTTCCTTCGTTAAGTAACTGTGGTTTTGTTCTGAGCCTTTAAAAAAAATACGTTTTTAGCATATCTTCCATTTTTAAAATACATTTTCTCATTCTTGCCATTCAAGTCATTTGAAATGCTTCCCTAAAGATCTCTATCAATAGCGTTGAAAAAAATGAATGCTTGGGAACTGAAATGAACCTTGATGGAACAGACTTCCGTCGCTAAAGATTCTATGAATCTGGGCTTCATTTAAAAAAATTTAACCCCAGATCTGCCAGTGGAGCACAGTAGAGATCAGTTGGATAGGATAGCATCGCCAGTTCAATGGATATGAACTTGGGCAAACTCCAGGAGGAGGTGAGGGACAGGGAAGCCTGGTGTGCTGCAGCCCATGGGGTCACAAAGAGTAGGACAGGACTTACTGACGGAACAACAGCAACAACTGCCAGTGGAGCACAGATAGGTGTTGAATAATCCCACATTCCAAGCTGTCTGTAAGAATTCAAGTCTTTTTATCTTCCTCAGCAGCTGCATCTGTAAGTCTACAATATTATCGTTGATTATTTGTGACATTTTTACTTATCCTTCTAAGGATCGCTAGCTTTTATAGCAGGCAAACTCAAATGCCTCTCAAGTAAACTACTTTTCTGCACTGCACAGCCATGTGAAGAAATTCTTGGTTTGTTTATATTCTGATTTTCCAAAATTTAGATTTGTAAATAAATGTACTTGCTGCCTTTAGAATAGTATAAATATTTTGCTTGCAAAACTCAGCATAAACTTTCATCCATCCTTTGGAGGCCTCAGTTCACTTCTCTGTCTCTGAGGATGTAGCTATGGGGGTGTTAATCAGCTCTTGACATTGAATTACTGTTTGAACGCCATGCATCACCTTTGGACTTGTTCCTCACAAAGCTGGAACCAGAGTCTTTAAAACCATGCACAAATATCAGATTAGCGGCCGTGAAAGACTTTTCAACAGCATCAATAAAATCTCAGCAGCACGCACAGGGAGTCAATGGGCAGAGTCCCAGGGGGCCTTCCACACAGGATGCACGTCTTGTTACAGAATTCCTCAATGCCTTTTTGCTGTCTCCCTAATGACCAGTTAAATAGGCTCCCTCGAGGATACTTGAGTCAGCGCCAGCCTGAAAACTGCTGAGGAAACATCCTCTTTTACTGGAAATGATTTCCATCAAACTGCCATGTGCCATATTTAGACTGAGGGCTTAGTAACACCCAGCCGAAAGGGCTAAGTTTGCAGGGCAGGAGGCCCTGCACTGTGAGAAAAGAACTTGCTTTTGTCTGGCCCAAGTGACCGCAGGGCAGTGAGCTGGTGAGCCTGTGGTGGGCTGAGGGACAGAATCGCTTCTTTCTCTCTGGAGAGACAAGCTCCCTTCTGCAAATGCAGCTGCTTCCTCTCATCGATTCAGAGACGTGAATGGGGAGGTGGTGATTCAAGGCTACAAACATCTGCCCGCCAGGGAGGCATAGCAACCCAGCAATTCTGCTCACCTGAGCTCAGCAGCTAAATGTCCCGCAAATATCTCATCTCCCTCATTGAAACTTGAATCACAGAAAAAGAATATTAAAATGTCTTGAGCTGTAGAACAAATTTGTTAAAAAGCTGAGTCACAAAATTATAGAATGTTAAACTTTTTACTTATACTGTTCATGGGGTTCTTGCAGCAAGAAGGCTAGAGTGGTTTGCCATTCCCTCCTCCAGTGGAGCATGTTTTGTCAGAACTCTCCACTGTGACCCGTCGTGCATTTTGGGTGGCCCTGCATGGCATGGTTTACAGATGGACATGAATTTGAGCAAACTCTGGGACATCGTGAAGGACAGGGAAGCCTGGCACATCGCAGTCCATGGGGTTTCAAAGAGTCAGACATGACATAGGAACTGAACAGCAACATACATATAACTTGATATCACTGTATAAGCATAATTATGTAGACATGGGATTTTAAGTGCCATCTTTTCCCCCAGCCCAATTCTGTCCTTGGCCTCTCTCTTCTCCCTCTTCCTTCCCATCCCATCTTCCCAGATTAATCTATATCAACAACATATCTTGCATCATTTCAGTTTCTTCCTTATGCTTATATAATTGTGCAGTAACATACAGACACATATGCATATAGACAGATCATTTCTGTCACAGTTTGATATCTACAAAAAAAGAAGATTGTACTGCAAACACTTTGGCATTTTGCTTTTCTCTCAATAAAAAATCTGGAAAATTCCTCCAAGTCAATTCCTATCATTCTGATTCAGTCTCCAACAGTGTGTAGTATTCCAGGATATGGAAGGTTTATTGTTGTTTCAGTTATTCCTGTTTGAATGGGCAACACTTCATGAAACCTTCTGCTCTTGTGTTTATGTACATTTCCACTGGAAATCACAGCAAAGAATTCTCACCCAAGTCCTAAATATATTTTCTTTAACAGAGAACAAGAAAAGTTCTCCCTCGTGCCCTAACACAAGCTTATCTTCTATTCAGTGCAAATGGCAATACTATTTCAAAGTTTAGGTTTTGTTATTATTCAGATATCATAAGGGAGCAAATCAGGAGATGACTGCTATGGAAAAGATGGTTTGTTACTCATAGTTCTGAAGAGGAGAGAGCCTGCCATGCCATGTAGGGCCACACTGGAAAGCACCAGGTTGGTCTGGAGAAAGAATATCTAAAATATACAAAGAACTCATATAATTCAACATCAAAAAAAAAAATTTTTTTAATATGCAAAGAATCTAAATAGACATTTTCCCAAAGAAGACATACAGATTGTGAACAGGCACATGGAGAGATGCTCATGAAAAAAATATCATGAATTATCAGGGAAAGGCAAATCAAAACCACAATGAGCTGTAAGAACAGCTATCGTTAAAGAGACAACAAGTAACAAACGTGGTCAAAGATGTGGAGAGAAGGGAAAGCTTGTACATCATTTGGTGGGAATGTAAATTGGTGTAGCCAAAAAGGAAAACAGTGTGGAGATTCTTAAATAAATAAAACTATCCTAGGATCCAGCACACCACTCCTGGTATTTATCCAAAGAAAACAAAAGCACAGACAAGGGCACCTCATGACCTTAGAACCTCTGCTCTAGTCACTCTTTAGGTCCCAGAAAAGTGTTTTGCCATCTCTCATCTTTTTGTGCAATAACTGTATCCAACTGCAACGAAGAAGCGTGGGGCTGTAGTTGGCAAAAAAATATACAGGGCACCCAGTTACATTTGAATTTCAGGTAAGCAAAAAATACTTGTTAGTGTTCAGTCAGTTCAGTTCAGTCGCTCAGTCATGTCTGACTTGTTGCAACCTCATGACTCACAGCACACCAGGCCTCCCTGTCCATCACCAACTCCCAAAGTTCACTCAAATGCACATCCATCAAGTCGGTGATCCCATCCAGCCATCTCATCCTCTATCGTGCCCTTCTCCTCCTGCCCCCAATCCCTCCCAGCATCACAGTCTTTTCCAATGAGTCAACTCTCTGCATGAGGTGGCCAAAGTACTGGAGTTTCAGCTTTAGCATCATTCCTTCCAAAGAAATCCCAGGGCTGATCTCCTTTAGAACGGACTGGTTGGATCTCCTTGTAGTCCAAGGGACTTTCAAGAGTCTTCTCCAACACCACAGTTCAAAAGCATCAATTCTTCGGTGCTCAGCTTTCTTCACAGTCCAACTCTCATATCCATACATGACTACTGGAAAAAACATAGCCTTGACTAGATGGACCTTTGTTGGCCAAGGAATGTTTCTGCTTTTGAATATGCTATCTAGGTTGGTCATAACTTTCCTTCCAAGGAGTAAGTGTCTTTTAATTTCATGGCTGCAATCACAATCTGCAGTGATTTTGGAGCCCCAAAAAATAAACTCTGACACTATTTCCACTGTTTCTCCATCTATTTGCCATGAAGTGATAGGACCAGATGCCATGATCTTTGTTTCCTGAATGTTGAGCTTTAAGCCAACTTTTTCACTCTCCTCTTTCACCTTCATCAAGAGGCTTTTTGAGTTTCTCTTCACTTTCTACCATAAGGGTGGTGTCATGTGACTATCTGAGGTTATTGATATTTCTCCTCACAGTCTTGATTCCAGCTTGTGCTTCTTCCAGCCCAGCGTTTCTCATGATGTATTCTGCATAAAACTTAAATAAGCAGGGTGACAATATACAGCCTTGATGTACACCTTTTCCTATTTGGAACCAGTCTGTTGTTCCATGACCAGTTCTAACTGTTGCTTCCTGACCTGCATACAAATTTTTCAAAACGCAGATCAGATGGTCTGGTATTCCCATCTCTTTCAGAATTTCCCACAGTTTATTGTGATCCACACAGTCAAAGGCGTTGGCATAGTCAATAAAGCAGAAATAGATGCTTTTCTGGAACTCTATTGCTTTTTTGATCATCCAGCGGATGATGGCAATTCAATCTCTGGTTCCTCTGCCTTTTCTAAAACCAGCTTTAACATCTGGAAGTCCACGGTTCACATACTACTGAAGCCTGGCTTGGAGAATTTTGAGCATTACTTTACTAACATGTGAGATGAGTGCAATTTGAGCATTCTCAAAATTGCTGGCATATTGAGTGCAGCAATATGAGTGCAGCAGTTTGAGCATTTATTGGCATTGCCTTTCTCTGAGACTGGAATGAAAACTGACCTTTTCCAGTCCTGTGGCCACTGCTGAGTTTTCCAAATTTGCTGACATATTGAGTGCAGCACTTTCACAGCATCATCTTTCATGATTTGAAATAGATCAGATCAGGTCAGTCGCTCAGTCATGTCCGACTCTTTGCGACCCCATGAACTGCAGCACGCCAGGCCTCCCTATCCATTACCAGATCTCGGAGGTCACTCAGACTCACATCCATCGAGTCAGTGATACCATCCAGCCATCTCATCCTCTGTCGTCCCCTTCTCCTCATGCCACCAATCCCTCCCAGCATCAGAGTCTTCTCCAATGAGTCAACTCTTCGCATGAGGTGGCAAAATACTGGAGTTTCAGCTTTAGCATCATTCCTTCCAAAGAAATCCCAGGGCTGATCTCCTTCAGAATGGATGGCTTGGATCTCCTTGCAGTCCAAGGCACTCTCAAGAGTCTTCTCCAACACCACAGTTCAAAAGCATCAATTCTTCAGTGCTCAGCCTTCTTCACAGTCCAGCTCTCACATCCATACATGACCACAGGAAAGACCATAGCCTTGACTAGGCGAACCTTTGTTGGCAAAGTGATGTCTCTGCTTTTGAATATGCTATCTAGGTTGGTCATAACTTTCCTTCCAAGGAGTAAGCGTCTTTTAATTTCATGGCTGCAGTCACCATCTGCAGTGATTTTGGAGCCCAGAAAAATAAAGTCTGACACTGTTTCCACTGTTTCCCCATCTATTTCCCATGAAGTGATGGGACCAGATGCCATGATCTTCGTTTTCTGAATGTTGAGCTTTAAGCCAACCTTTTCACTCTCCACTTTCACTTTCATCAAGAGGCTTTTGAGTTCCTCTTCACTTTCTGTCATAAGGGTGGTATCATCTGCATATCTGAGGTTATTGATATTTCTCCCGGCAATCTTGATTCCCGCTTGTGTTTCTTCCAGTCCAGCATTTCTCATGATGTACTCTGCATATAAGTTAAATAAACACGGTGACAATATACAGCCTTAACGTACTCCTTTTCCTATTTGGAACCAGTCTGTTGTTCCATGACCAGTTCTAACTGTTGCTTCCTGACCTGCATACAGATTTCTCAAGAGGCAGATCAGGTGGTCTGGTATTCCCATCTCTCTCAGAATTTTCCACAGTTTATTGTGATCTACACAGTCAAAGGCTTTGGCATAGTCAATAAAGCAGAAATAAATGTTTTTCTGGAACTCTCTTGCTTTTTTGATGATCCAGTGGATGTTGGCAATTTGCTCTCTGGTTCCTCTGCCTTTTCTAAATCCAGCTTGAACATCAGGAAGTTCACGGTTCACATATTGCTGAAGCCTGGCTTGGAGAATTTTCAGCATTACTTTACTAGTGTGTGAGATGAGTGGAATTGTGCGGTAGTTTGAGCACTCCTTGGCATTGCCTTTCTTTGGGATTGGGATGAAAACTGACCTTTTCCAGTCCTGTGGCCACTGCTGAGTTTTCCAAATTTGCTGGCATATTGGGTGCAGCACTTTCACAGCATCCTCTTTCAGGATTTGGAATAGCTCCACTGGAATTCCATCACCTCCACTAGCTTTGTTCGTAGTGATGCTTTCTAAGGCCCACTTGACTTCACATTCCAGGATGTCTGGCTCTAGGTCAGTGATCACACCATTATGATTATCTGGGTCGTGAAGCTCTTTTTTGTACAGTTCTTCTGTGTATTCTTGCCACCTCTTCTTAATATCTTCTGTTTCTGTTAGGTCCATACCATTTCTGTCCTTTATCGAGCCCATTTTTGCATGAAATGTTCCTTTGGTATCTCTGATTTTCTTGAATAGATCCTTAGTCTTTCCCATTCTGTTGTTTTCCTCTATTTCTTTGCATTGATCGCTGAAGAAGGCTTTCTTATCTCTTCTTGCTATTCTTTGGAACTCTGCATTCAAATGTTTATATCTTTCCTTTTCTCTGTTGCTTTTTGCTTCTCTTCTTTTCGCAGCTATTTGTAAGGCCTCCCCAGACAGCCATTTTGCTTTTTTGCATTTCTTTTCCATGGGGATGGTCTTGATCCCTGTCTCCTGTACAATGTCACGAACCTCATTCCATAGTTCATCAGGCACTCTATCTATCAGATCTAGGCCCTTAAATCTATTTCTCACTTCCACTGTATAATCATAAGGGATTTGATTTAGGTCATACCTGAATGGTCTAGTGGTTTTCCCTACTTTCTTCAATTTAAGTCTGAATTTGGCAATAAGGAGTTCATGGTCCGAGCCACAGTCAGCTCCTGGTCTTGTTTTTGCTGATTGTATAGAGCTTCTCCATCTTTGGCTACAAAGAATATAATCGATCTGATTTCGGTGTTGACCATCCGGTGATGTCCATGTATAGAGTCTTCTCTTGTGTTGTTGGAAGAGGGTATTTGCTATGACCAGTGCATTTTCTTGGCAAAACTCTGTTAGTCTTTGCCCTGCTTCATTCTGTATTCCAAGACCAAATTTGCCTGTTACTCCAGGTGTTTCTTGACTTCCTACTTTTGCATTCCAGTCCCCTATAATGAAAAGGACATCTTTTTTGGGTGTTAGTTCTAAAAGGTCTTGTAGGTCTTCATAGAACCATTCAACTTCAGCTTCTTCAGCGTTACTGGTTGGGGCATAGACTTGGATTACTGTGACACTGAATGGTTTGCCTTGGAAACGAACAGAGATCATTCTGTCTTTTTTGAGATTGCATCCAAGTACTGCATTTTGGACTCTTTTGTTGACCATGATGGCCACTCCATTTCTTCTGAGGGATTCCTGTCCACAGTAGTAGATATAATGGTCCTCTGAGTTAAATTCACCCATTCCAGTCCATTTTAGTTCGCTAATTCCTAGAATGTCAACATTCACTCTTGCCATCTCTTGTTTGACCACTTCCAATTTGCCTTGATTCATGGACCTGACATTCCAGGTTCCTACGCAATATTGCTCTTTACAGCATTGGACTTTGCTTCTATCACCAGACACATCCACAGCTGGGTATTCTTTCTGCTTTGGTTCCATCCCTTCATTCTTTCTGGAGTTATTTCTCCACTGATCTCCAGTAGCATGTTGGGCCCCTACTGACCTGGGGAGTTTCTCTTTCAGTATCCTATCATTTTGCCTTTTCATACAGTTCATGGGGTTCTCAAGGCAAGAATACTGAAGTGGTTTGCCATTCCCTTCTCCAGCAGACCACACCCTGTCAGATCTCTCCACCATGACCCGCCCATCCTGGGTTGCCCCACGGTCATGGCTTAATTTCATTGAGTTAGACAAGGCCGTGGTCCTGGTGTGATTAGATTGACTAGTTTTCTGTGAGTATGGTTTCAGTGTATTTGCCCTCTGATGCCCTCTTGCAAGACCTACCGTCTTATCTTACCTTGGGCGTGGGGTATCTCTTCCCGGCTGCTCCAGCAAAGCACAGCCATCGCACCTTACCTTGGATGAGGGGTCTCTCCTCACCGCCGCCCTTCCTGAGCTTCGGGGAGGGGTATCTCCTCACCGCTGCCCTTCCTGACCTCGGTCGTGGGATAGCTCCTCTCGGCCGTGCTTAGTGCGCTGGTCCTCACCGCCGTCCTTCCTCGGTCGTTGGGTAGCTCCTCTCAGTGCGCCGCGCAGCCGGCGAGGGGCTCTCAGTGCGCTGCTCGCGGGCAGGCTGGGCACTCTCAGTGCACCGCTCGCAGGCAGGCCGGGCGCTCTCAGTGCGCTGGGCACTCATCTTTGAAATAGCTCAACTGTAATTCCATCACCTGCATTAGCTTTGTTCATAGTGATGCTTTCTAAGGCCCACTTGACTTCACATCCAGGATGTCTGGCTCTAGGTGAATGATCACACCATCGTCATTATCTTGGTCATGAAGATCTTTTTTTGTACAGTTCTTCAGTGTATTCTTGCCACCTCTTATATCTTCCGCTTCTGTTAGGTTAACACTCCCCAATACTCTGTGATTTATGTTAACCTTATGTTGGAAATGGATACAGCTTTGGAGACACCCCTGGAGAATGAATAAATCAAAGAACTTATTCATCAATGAAGACAGAGCTGTTGAAGACAGAGGCACTGATTTGGTCTTTAATGCAGTTCTCCTTCTGCCACCATAGGGAACTCTATCATGTACATAGATCAGATCAGAGATCAGATTAGTCGCTCAGTCGTGTCCGACTCTTTGCAATCCCATGAATCGCAGCACACCAGGCCTCCCTGTCCATCACCAACTCCCAGAGGTCACTCACACTCACGTCCATCGAGTCAGTGATGCCATCCAGCCATCTCATCCTCTGACGTCCCCTTCTCCTCATGCCACCAATCCCTCCCAGCATCAGAGTCTTCTCCAATGAGTCAACTCTTTGCATGAGGTGGCCAAAGTACTGGAGTTTCAGCTTTAGCATCATTCCTTCCAAAGAAATCCCAGGGCTGATCTCCTTCAGAATGGATGGCTTGGATCTCCTTGCAGTCCAAGGGACTCTCAAGAGTCTTCTCCAACACCACAGTTCAAAAGCATCAATTCTTCGGCGCTCAGCCTTCTTCACAGTCCAGCTCTCACATCCATACATGACCACTGGAAAAACCATAGCCTTGAGTAGACGAACCTTTGTTGGTAAAGTAATGTCTCTGCTTTTGAATATGCTATCTAGGTTGGTCATAACTTTCCTTCCAAGGAGTAAGCATCTTTTAATTTCATGGCTGCAGTCACCATCTGCAGTGATTTTGGAGCCCAGAAAAATAAAGTCTGACACTGTTTCCACTGTTTCCCCATCTATTTCCCATGAAGTGATGGGACTGGATGCCATGATCTTCATTTTCTGAATGTTGAGCTTTAAGCCAACCTTTTCACTCTCCACTTTCACTTTCATCAAGAGGCTTTTGAGTTCCTCTTCACTTTCTGCCATAAGGGTGGTGTCATCTGCATATCTGAGGTTATTGAGATTTCTCCCAGCAATCTTGATTCCAACTTGTGTTTCTTCCAGTCCAGCATTTCTCATGATGTACTCTGCATATAAGTTAAATAAGCAGGGTGACAATATACAGCCTTGACGTACTCCTTTTCCTATTTGGAACCAGTCTGCTGTTCCATGTCCAGTTCTAACTGTTGCTTCCTGACCTGCATACAAATTTCTCAAGAGGCAGATCAGGTGGTCTGGTATTCCCATCTCTTTCAGAATTTTCCACAGTTGATTGTGATCCACATAGTCAAAGGCTTTGGCTTTTGTACACACTTCTTGCCAACTCTTAGCAAAACACTATTCTTTCATTTATTATTTCCTTCATATATATCTATTGTGTGCACACCAGGGGCCAAGACTGCCTTTAGGCGCAAGAGAGGTGAGGAAGAAGAGGACAAAACACTATAAAAAATGAATAAGAAAGGAGCTTATCACTTGGTTGCCTATAGTCCATCAGGAGAGACAAGGCATATTCCCTAACAGCCAGAGCATGAGCGAAAGATGCTACCTGTGGAAGTCATGAGGCATTTCAAAACAAATCCGCCTAGGGCTTCCCTGGTGGCTCCATGGTAAAGCATCCACCTGCCAATGCAGGAGACACAGGTTCGATTCCTGGTCCAGGAAGATCCCACATGCTGTGGAGCAAGCAAGCCCCTGCACCACAACTGCTCTAGAGCCTGAGGTCCACAGCAACAGAAGTCATTGTAATGAGAAGCTGGTGCTCCGCAACTAGGGAGCAGCCCTCTCTCGGCTCAAGTAGAGAAAGCTCACGCACAGCAACTAAGACTCAGCACAGCCAAAAATAGATGAATACATAAAATTATATTACAAAGCAGCCTTTAAATCACCTTAGATGTAGGTAGGTTTAATAGTCAAGAAGAAAACAAAGGAGATTGAATGTCCCATGTGAAGACATGCTAGGGAACAGGAGGCAAATTTCATATGTCTTAGAGGTAAAACTTAGAGATAAATCCTAATGGAAGTTACTATTTTTTTTCTCTTGAATAATAGAAAAGTCCATCACTTTTCCTTTGCCGAAACTGGCCATAATTGTCCCATAAAGAAACTCACAGATACCCGCCAGGGAGCAGGTTAGTCCCTGTCACGGAGAGTTCAGACAGCAATATTTTTCTGCACAAGACCTGCTACTCAACCCTTTCAGTTCAGAATGCATGGCAGAGTTCTCTCCACCATGCCACAGACGGCATATTGTGCTTCTGGCTATTAAGCTGGAAATGCAAACCACTTTTTGTGGTTTAAATAATCTCCAGGAGATAGTTTCCTGGAAATCTGAAGTCCTATTTCTCATATCACCTCACTCTAAATTGATGATATCTATGACCTTTTCATCTAATTACACCAGTAGTTTGTACCTATTTTTATTAAATGGTTCCATTACATACCCATTATGTGATAGCTGCTTTCTGTTAATAATCTAACGAGCCCACTCCAAGATTTCTCTTTCTTTTCACAATTAGGTAAACATGCTTAAATACATGAGTTTCTCATGTTATTTAAGATTTTCACAGAAATCCTTGTTTGACAAACGATTTTCACTAACACTTAAGTAGAACACACAGACAACCAAAACTCCACCAAAATCATGTGTACCTCCACTTGGAGAAGTACCTAGATTGGGTCACAAGAGAAGGAAAAAGTGGAGAGGAATAAAAAGCAGGAGGTAAAGAAACAGCATTGCAGATAAGTCAGGGGAATGCATAAAACAAGCAAAAAAATGGGGAAAAGGTGGGAAGAGCCTGAAGAATTCCGCATCATGTCATCGGCCTTTCCAACATGCACTGTCTAGCTCCCAGGGTCAGCAAGGATCATACCTCTACCAACTTTTGAATCAGAAAAGTTCACAATGTAAAGCAATGTTCCCCTAATATGTTGCAAAAATCCTACTGGGTCCTAGGTAAAGGCAGAAATTAAATAAATGGAAAGATATTTATGAGAACACAATTAGGAAGACCTGTACTTCCTTACATTGGAGTCTTATCAGTAAATCATCTAGTATAGTGACTAACATATTAACATTGCATGGATTTCCATTTGCTCTTATCCCACAGTATATGCTATATTTGAGTTCTAAACCACTATTTTTACTTTATTTCCTCCTGTCCAATATTTGGCATGCATTCAGTCCATTGGGAACATTTGCTGTATTTGCAATAATTATTCAGAAGTTATAAAATATAATTATATAGCAGCAAGTAGCCATTATGTATGATTAGACATTACTAAATTCAAAGCAGGGAATCCAGTAGAAAAGTTAACTCACTGCATTACCTAGTATCATGAAAGGAGCCTGATTTTAGCAAATCCTTTTTCACTGAGGGCAGTAAGCCAGTAATGATATGCCTAAAACCATATTAATAGCAATTGCATTGCTAATTTCATTAGCATTTGCATTATCGCTATGTATTAATTACTACAGTCAGGCCACCAAAGACTAATATCTAAATCCGACAGCACCAATTCCCCAGATGCATTTTGTGGTCGCTGAATGATTATCATTCAACAATTTGCTGCTTTTGACAATTACAAAGCAATTCAAGCTCCCCAGCCTTGACAGGGCCAATTGCACAGAGATCATTGAAACTAAACCAAAAATTCCTTCAGAGACTTTAAGAGAAAACTCTGCATGAAAGGATGAAGGAATGGATAAAAAATACCAAGCACATACTGTTACAGAGGTCCACCTTGACTCCAGGCGGTTTGTTCAAATGCAAATTCCTTCAAGTGGAATAACATTTTCAGGGATTTCTCTGATGATTCATGCTATATGAAAAAAAAGTCAGTAGTAAACTAAGTGTAGGAAACACTGGTTTAAACAGAAACATGGGTCCTACTGCAGACCTTCTCAGAGCCTTTAATATGTTATTATCTCTTGTGACTCTATGAAAGGAGGATAGAGTTGGCAGAGTTTCCTAAAATTTATTTGACCATCTAATCTTTCTTCTCATTGCCAATCTCCTAGAGTTATCAATACCAGGAACATACTTTTCAAGGAAGTGAATTAGCAGAATATAACTTTAGCCAAGATAGTGAGCATTCCATAAAACTACACACCAAAATATATAATCAAAGATTACATTATATATAAGATAAATTCACTAACATTAGAGGCTTCATAATTTCCAGATAAATGTCTAGTCTATATTGTGAGCAGAATCTAATGCCACTGCCATTATCTCTGAGAATTATTCTCCTGAATACTTCTGTTCCTCAGCCCTGGTTCTACTGAGCTAGGAATCTATGGATCATCTCTGCTCCAGTGCAGTGTCTCCTTCCAGCTCGAATTAACCCAAATATGGAATGTCAGTCCTCTCCTAGATTTCCAGGAAAACCGAACAAATAAACAAACAAACCAAAGAAACCTTTCACACAGTCTGTTTGTTTTTCATAGGCTTTGCTAAATCCTGGGGAAGAACTTGGAGCTTACACTGCAGCAATGTAGTTGCAAACAACTCAACATTGAGCACTAGACATATCTTTGCTTTCTTTTCTCAAAGCTTTATTGAGATGTAATTCACATACCATAAAATTAACCTGTTTGACGTAACAGAAGCAGAAGATATTAAGAAGAGGTGGCAAGAATACACAGAAGAACTATACAAAGAAGATCTTCATGACCCAGATAAACATGATGGTGTGATCACTTACCTAGAGCCAGATATCCTGGAATGTGAAGTCAAGTGGGCCTTAGGAAGCATCACTACAAACAAAGCTAGTGGAGGTGCTGGAATTCCAGTTGAGCTATTTCAAATTCTAAAAGATGATGCTATGAAAGTGCTGCACTATATATGCCAGCAATTTTGGAAAACTCAGCACTGGTGACAGGACTGGAAAAAGTCAGTTTTCATTCCAATCCCAAAGAAAGGCAATGCCAAAGAATTACCAAAGAATTGCACAATTGCACTCATCTCACATGCTAGCAAAATAATGCTCAAAATTCTCCAAGCCAGGCTTCAACAGTATGCAAACCAAGAACATCTAGATGTTCAAGTTGGATTTAGAAAGGGCAGAGGAAGACATCAAATTGCCAACACCTATTGGATCATCGCAAAACCAAGTGAATTCCAGGAAAACATCTACTTCTGCTTTATTGACTACACCAAAGTCTTTGACTGTGTGGATCACAACAAAGTGCAGAAAATTCTTCAAGAGATGGGAATACCAGACCACTTGACCTGCCTCCAGAGAAATCTGTATGCAGGGCAAGGAGCAACAGTTAGAAATAGACATGAAACAACAGATTGAATCCATATCAGGGAAGAAGTACATCAAGGCTGTATATTGTCACCCTTCTTATTTAACTTATGTGAAGAGTACATCATGTGAAATGCTGGGTTAGATGAAGCACAAGCTGGAATCAAGATTGTAAGGAGAAATATCAGTAACCTCAGATATGCAGACAACACCACCCTTATGGCATACAGTGAAGAACTAAAGAGCCTCTTGATGAAAGTGAAAGAAGAGAGTGAAAAAGTTGGCTTAAGCTCAACATTCAGAAAACTAAGATCATAGCATCCGGTCTCATCACTTCATGGCAAATAGACGGGGAAACAATGGAAACCATGACAGATTTTATTTTTTCAGCTCCAAAATCATTGCAGATGGTGACTGCAGCCATGAAATTAAAAGATGTCTGCTCCTTGGAAGAAAAGCTATGACCAACCTAGACAGCATATTAAAAAGCAGGGACATTGCTTTGCCAACAAAGGTCCATCTAGTCAAAGCTTTGGTTTTTCCAGTAGTCATGTATGGATATGAGAGTTGAACTATAGAGAAAGCTGAGCACCAAAGAATTAATGCTTTTGAACTGTGGTGTTGGAGAAGATTCTTGAGAGTCCCTTGGACTGCAAGGCGATCCAACCAGTCCATCCTAAAGGAAATCAGTTCTAAGTATTCATTGGAAGGACTGATGCTGAAGCTGACACTCCAATACTTTGGCCACCTGATGCAAAGAACTGACTCATTTGAAAAGACCTTGATGCAGGGAATGATTGAAGGCAGGAGGAGAAGGGGACAGCAGAGGATGAGATGGTTCGATGGTATCACCAACTCAATGGACATGAGTTTGAGCAAGCTCTGGAGTTGGTGATGGACACGCTAGGGAGGCCTGGTGTGCTGCAGTCCATGGGATCACAAGGAATCAGACACAACTAAACGACTGAACTGAACTGAATTTATATACCATACCTCACTTGTTTGAAGTATGACTGAATGGTTTTTAATAGATTACAAGGTTGAGACACACCTCTGCTTAACCTCCTCAATTAATTCACCAAGGGTAATCATCCCACTCCTCTTACCTTCTCCTTATCTCTCAAACTGTCAATGTCTTTTTCTTAAACATTTTGTTTTATATTAGAGTATAGCCAATTAACAATCTTGTTATAGTTTCAGAGGGACAGCAATGGGACTTAGTTATATATATACATGTATTCATTCTTCTGCAGATCTTTGGTGTTCTTGCCTGGAGCCAGTCCCTTTTAATTCCATCTCTTAAATCCAGATAACACAGTAGGGTAACTTCTTAAGTAAAAATAAAGCACCACTATTTGTAATAGCCAAGACATAGAAGCAACCTGTGTCCATCAACAGAGGAATGGATAAAGATGTGGCATTACAATGGAATATCACTCAATAAAAAAGAATGAAATAATGCCATTTCCAGCAACATGGATGGACTTAGAGATTATCATTCTAAGTGAATTAAGTCAGAAAGACAAAGACAAATATCATATGACATTACTTATTTGTGGACTCTCAAAAACAGATACAAAACCAACACAATATTGTAAAGTTAAAAAATGAAATAAAATTTTTTTAAAAAAATAAATAAATAATATAAACAGACTCGCAAATACAGAAAACAAACCTGTGGTTACCAAAGGGGAAGGGATAAATTAGGAGTTTGAGAATAGCAGATACAAATTACTATATATAAAATGTGTAAATAACAAGGATCTACTGTATAGCATAGGGAACTATACTCAATATCTTGTAATGACCTCTAATGGAAAAGAATCTGACGAATACGTATCAGTTCAGTTCAGTTCAGTCACTCAGTCATGTCCAGCTCTTTGCAACCCCATGAACTGCAGCAGGCCAGACCTCTCTGTCCATCACCAACTCCCAGAGTTTACCCAAACTCATGTCCATTGAGTTGGTGATGTCATTCAACCATCTCATCCTTTGTTGTCCCCTTCTCCTCCCACCTTCAATCTTTCCCAGCATCAGGGTCATTTCAAAAGAGTCAGTTCTTCGCATCAGGTGGCCAAAATATTGGAGCTTCAGCTTCAACATCAGTTCTCCAATGAACACCCAGAACTGACTTCCTTTAGGATGGACTAGTTGGATCTCCTTACAGTCCAAGGGACTCTCAACAGTCTTCTCCAACACCACAGTTCAAAAGTATCAATTCTCTGGTGTTCAGTTTTCTTTATAGTCCAACTCTCACATCCATACATGACTACTGGAAAATCCACAGCCCTGACTAGACAGACCTTTGTTGACAAAGTAATGTCTCTACTTTTTAATATGCTGTCTAGGTTGATCATAACTTTCCTTACAAGGAGCAAGTGTCTTTTAATTTCATGGCTACAGTCACCATCTGCAGTGATTTTGGAGCGCAAAAAGATAAAGTCAGCCACTGTTTCCATTGTTTCCCCATCTATTTGCCATGAAGTGATGGGATCAGATGCCATGATCTTAGTTTTCTGAATGTTAAGCTTTAAGCCAACTTTTTCACTCTCCTCTTTCACTTTCAGAAGAATACATATACATGTATATATATATGGATATCCATATATATGCATGAAAGTGTTAATCACTTAGTCATGACTGACTCTTTGCAACCCCAGGACTGTAGCCCAACAGGCTTCTCCATCTGTGGAATTCTCTAGGCAAGAATACTGGGGTGGGTAGCCATTCCCTTCTCCAGGGGAATCTTCCCGACCCAGGCGTTGAATCTGGGTCTCCTGCTTTGAAGGCAGATTCTTTACTGTCTGAGCCACCAGGGAAGGTCGTGTATATATATATATATATATGTGTGTGTGTGTGTGTGTGTGTGTGTATGTATATAAACTGAATAATTTTGCTGAACACCTAAAATTAACACAATTTTGTAAATAAAGCATACTTCAATTTAAGAAAGCTTTTCAAAGATCTCTTCCTGACAGTCAGATGTCAGAGTTTAAAATTTGAAATAAATAAATAATGACGACTTTATTGCACAAAGCCAACGTAGATCTCCCCTACAGAAGTCTCATCAGGAATTCTCTCAAATTGCTTCTGGAAGGCCGTAACTCTTCCTTTAGTATAGTATCATCCTTCCCAGAAACAGCCATAGGTGTTTCTCACTTCCCTCAATCCTTCCTTCTACCTAGTTATATCCCTCAGATAAACTTTCAGAGTTTATCTAGGCAGAGAACCAGGTTCAGACTCCCTTGTGACATTACCCTCAGCTCTATCCCAACAAGCTGAGAAAATGCCAACTATTATTCAGTCACAGGCAAATAATTCAATACAGAAGTGAGCACAGTGTTGTTTCTGGTTGAAGGTCTAGCCTCCCAACAACCATGGCCAAAAACAAAACAAACAGAAAAAGAACCCCCAAACAATAATGGCCCAGATTTTCTTAAGCAAAGAAGAGATGGAGGGGAAGAAAATGGAGGAGAAATGGTGGAGGGTTTCAGAGTGCTGAAACCATAGGTTTCCGATGGCTGTGTCAAATGTGGGCTGGGGATGAGAGAAGGTCTCAAACCCCAGAAAGAGTTGTGGGGACCGCAGGAAGCACAGGAAGGCCATACCCCCATCCTCAGGGTATTTCCACCGGTGAAGAGTCAATAGCTCAATTGCAAGCTTGTGAGTTTTTGTTCAGGGCACACCTAGACTTTTCTTTCCAAAAACCAGTCTCTACCCAATTTTTTAACTTTGAGTAATTATTGCAATAAAACAAAGCTGTACACATTTGCCTTTAACCCATGTGTTCCTTATATTTTCTGTCTGTATATTCCCTGTGTGTTCTGCCCAGGCTACACACCTTTTCTCCACTCTACCTTGAAGCACTTGGTTTAAGGAATTTCAGCTTTCTGTTGTGCTTCATCAGCATACCTTAAACATTTCAAATCTTGAATAAATCTTTCAACACTTAGATCAAGTGGCTGGATGACTCTTGGCAACCTCATGGACTGTATAGCCTGGCAGTGTTCTCAGTCCATGGAATTCTCCAGGCAAGAATACTGGAGTGGGTTGCCATGCTCTTCTCCGGGGGATCTTCCCGACCCAGGGATAGAACCCAGGTCTCTGCATTGCAGGCCAATTTACTGAGAACACTGTGAGGCTACAGTCCATGAGGTTGCAAAGAGTGGACACGACTGAGTGATGAACACTTTCGCTTTCATATATATACAGAGACATATATATATAACTGACTCATTTTGCTATATATCTGAAACTAACACAACACTGTAACTCAACTATATGCATGCACGTGCATGTGTGCTCAGTCATGTACAGCTCTTTGCAACCTCATGGACTGTAGCCCACCAGGTTCATCTGTCTGTGGAATATTCCAGGCAAGAATACTTGAGTGGAATGCCACTTCCTCCTCCAGGGAATCTTCCTGACCCAGGGATCAAACACCTCCTGCACTGGCAGATGGATTCTCTATCACTAATACTACCTGGAAAGACTTCAGAAAAAGGCTTGGGAAAAATACATCAAGGTCTAACTTGACTCCATGTCTAAATACTTGCGTAACTCACTTTTGAAATTCGTATTGGTTTGTTCCCTTAACAAAGCACAGACAAAATTTGCCTTCTTCTCCTCCATGTGAGGAGAATCCACTGTCTGCTCTGAGGCTCACCAGCCTCTGCACAAAGATACACCTTGGTCATAAAAAGCAATATTTGATTATACGTATCCTAAAAAATATCATTCAGCAATGAAATATTATAAAGGAACGTGTGGTTTTCCAGGGGGCTGAAGGAATTCAATCACGCTTTGGTAGTAGATGCTGAAGCAAGTTGACAGAAAGCAGACCATCTGCCAAGGTCCCACACATCTGCACATTGACCACTGACAATTCAAAAGGTGTCAGATTAGGATGGATAAATAATATAGTCAGCTTAAAAGCACTTTACCTGTGCTCCTGAACAATGAGCTATTAAAACAAACTGTCTTTAAAAAGACTTTATTAAGCTGATTGGGTTTCCCTGGTGGCTCAGCGGTAAAGAATCTGCCTGCCAATGCAGGATTCCTGTGTCGGGAAGATCCCCTGGAGAAGGAAATGTCTACCCACTCCAGTATTCTTGCCTGGAGTATCCAATGGACAGATGAACCTTGTGAACTCTAGTCCATGGGGTCACAAAAGAGTCAGACACAACTTAGCAACTAAAAAACATTAAGTTGATAATTTAAGAATCTTATTAATTTGGGACTGCTTGCTTTTTATCCTAGTGTGTGTCTGTGTGTATTTCATGGTCTCTCATCTATTTTAAGCCTGGAGTAGAGCTTTCTGAACTGTCCAGGTTGGAGCTCCTGAGAGTGAGTTCTGTGATCAGCGTGGTCTGGGAATTATTCGTAATTGCTCTGTGCCTAGATAAGCACAGAGACTGGAGTCAAGTACTTAAAGACACTCATGGCAACATGACATTGTTGTGAGACCCAAAGGCATATTCCACTTTCTAATAACTAATTTTTATTATGAATTATTGATACAAAGACCCCAATGCTGGGAAAGATTGAGGGCAAAAGGAGAAGGGGGCAGAAGAGGATGAGATCATTAGATGGCATCACCGACTCAATGGACATGAGTTTGAGCAAACTCCGGGAGATAGTGAAGGACAGGGAAGCCTGGCGTACTGCAGTCTATGGGGTCACAAAGAGTTGGACATAACTTAGTGACTGAACAACAAACAACAAATTGATACAAAAGCACCAGTTCTGAAGAGACTTGACCTTTTTTTTTTTTTTAAATGGCCCTTTATCCCAGATAGCAATTGGTTTAGTAACCAATTTGTAGATATAAAGGCCCATTTGCAAATTAGCCCTCAGTTTTATATATGCCTTAACCCACACACGGCCAACATAAAAACTTCTTGAGCACAGAGGTACAGAAGTGAGCACCTATGCTCACTTGTAAAAACCAAAACTTAATTATTGACATAGTCTTGCCACTTGGCAACAAAGACGATTATAATTGATATTGATTATTATCAGTGGACAAATTTGCAAAGTACAGTTTTATAAGAACTTAAATATTACAAAATAATTTCTAAGATATAACATTTGTATTCATGTATTTGCATCACAATGATAGAAACAATAACTGTCCCTACGCTTCTCAACTCTGTCTTCAATTCTAAAACCAGTTCTTAGAATTTTCTCAGGTGTTGGTAGCCACACCTCTGGAAAGAGTCTTTTGTTAACACCAAATGCATTTGACTTATTTCTTTGGAAAGCTTTATTTTGTCCCTGGAGGAATGCAGCCTGGTTAAATGTTTGAACAAATTGTTATTATTATTTTATTGAGCAATAAACGAAAGTGTGATTGAGTCACCAGTGACTCGGAGATATTGTTAAGTCTGGAATCACATGGTTGAATGACTAGCTGGCCCAGAACCTGGGTGATTCAAATGATCCAGAAGACAAATGAGCTAGGAGTGAGAATGTCACACCAATGCAAACCCAATTAATGTCAACAAAATCCTGTTAAATTTGTCGGTTGCCTGGCTTCTGAAAATGGTGGAACCAACCCTTTTCCTGTGCCTGCAGGGCAAATATATTAGATGGAAAACAGCATCATTTAACCATGGAGTTCAGCCAGGTAAACGTGGGGTTCAGTGCCAAGTCCTTGAGATGTTTATATTGAGGGTCAGCATAGAAGGAAGGACCACAGAGAGAAGATGCTGGCCTGCCTTTAGGACAAACAGTAGGTTCTTCCTAAGTAGTATCTTCTTAGAGTCACTTTACAGGATGGAAACAATTGTCATTCAGTTCTTAAAATAATGATTACATATGGGGAAGAGGGACAAAGAGAGAAAAATTGGGATTTTTGCCTACAAGTTCACAAGACTCCCACTTTTTTGTTCTTTGTCTTAGCTTTTAAGTAAGGATGACTCATTTGTGCTGATTCAACTTGAACCATATTCACATCAGATGCTCTGATGCCCACAGTTTGCAACTCTATGGAACAAAACAGATCTCACTGGCCCCAAAAGTCATCAAACCTACAATTTTGACTTGTTATGTGTGCTCACACCAACTGGATGAAGACTGCTAAACTCACCCAATGCTAACCACTCTTAATGACCCATCATTGTGCTGTTTGGCAATGGGATGGTGCCACTTCTGAGATAACTCATGCCACAAAGCTCAACAACACTCCCCTTGTTAAAGATGATGAACAGGACCACGTCACAGAGGGCTTTTGTGTGAACAGACTTATGCCCCTGGAGTAACAGAAGTGTAGCCTGGAGAATGGTTTGGCTGGATAAGGCCATTAAAAAAAAAAAAAAAAAAAAAAGTCAAGCAATCAAAAAGCATGGATATGGATTTTCAAAGAGGTCATTTTCCCAGTCATGTATGATTCTGAATTCAAACCCTGAATGGCAGGGATTTCACAGTGTTCTATCAAAAATCCACTGAAATCAATATGAAACACAACAAAACATTGAGGTGAAATGCTACCAGCCTCAGAAAAAGTGTCTCAAATATGTTTTTTCTTATAAAGCAAATGTTATTTGTTGGTTAAGTTGCTAATACAAGATGTAGCACAGTATGGCGGTGGGAAATATAAAAAACAATTATTACTAATTCATTGAGTCAATGCTTATGATGTGTCTGGCATTGCTCAAGGCTTCTGGGATAATATTTCTTTGTGTTCTTGCTTATTTCTGGTTTCCATTTTTAATAGTGACTAGTGCATGAAAAAAATCTGAGAGGGTAATGAGACAGAATTACAGAAAGGAATGATGGAGCAGTCCATGTAAGAGAGGGCAAGCCCAGGAAAACTAAGAGATCTGAGTTACGGTAACTCCCAGCGTCTTTTTAGTTTTATATTTTTACTTAGTCCATGGGAAGAATCAAAATTCTGAAAGATTGCTAATCATGGATCTTCAGTGATAACAAAACCTGACATGTGATTAATATTCTGAAGAAAACTAGGTTCTGGCCATTCTTAATATGCCTTGACAAAGGACTTCTGAAATGCAGAGCAGAGATTGTTGAGGAGTAGGGGAAAAGCAGGAATGGGCCTGAAAACATCAGTAGAACCAAGAAGCAGTGAGCACAGGGCAAGGGAGAAGGAGGGACGGAGAACATCCGGCATGGCCTCCTAGAAGTTCAGGCGTGGAATCAAAGAAGTAGAGGGAATATCTATACATTAAACTGCCTAGAGAGTTCCCCATATTCTCCTAATCTCTAGGGCCTTTCTTTTATAGAATTTTTTCTTTGCTGATTTAGATGTTTCCAAAAAAAAAGGAAAAAATGTCGAGTTTCAGTGCTGATTTTTCTCCAGACCATTTGCTCATTCTTGCTCCGGGCACCCTAATCCATAATGATTGTCAGCTGAGACAAAACTAGCTGCTTCACGACTTACCAATGTATGCAGTCTCCACGGCATCGATTCCAGCTGAATTGCAGATCAGCTTTTCCAGGGAGAGCCTCCTTCCCGAAGAAATGACTCTAGGCCGGTGCCCACCAATCAGAGAAACCCCGAAGAGCTCACCTGGGCGGGCGGGCAGGAGTCGAGAAGGAATGGAGATCTCACAGCCCACGTGACACAGCGTAGGCAGGAGCTCATACCTGCTGCTCCCAGCTGGGAGACAGTCATTCTTCTCTGAACTAGGACTCACTTGGATCCTAGAAAATGGAGAAGAGGGATCGGAAATCAGTTTTCTGCCTTTTGCCTGCTCTCAACCACCGCCATTTTGGCAGAGCCGGGCCCTACTGGCAGTGCTGGGAGACAAGGTCTATTTCAGCCCTTTTATCAGACTTTCCAGCAGCCAGTGGACAGGGGAGCGCAGGGTAAACTAGGGGAGAGAGGTCAGGGGAGAGGGGTGCAGGGCTGTATCCAAAAGCTACAGGCATTGAAGGGATCAGAGCCCAGCTAAATAACATGAAGCTTGCCTTCTACCGTTCATTTCTCCTTGGATCAGCCTTGGCAATTGCCCCCCAAGATAAGAGGGAGCCTAACTGGGGCCATTCTGCAAATTCATGAGACAGGGGAGACACACAGCTGGGCATATGCATGATTATTACAGGAAGAGGAAAACATTGGAACTATTTAGCATCTCATGGTTGGCTGGGGCTATTGCTAAGACAGTGGTGGGGAAGAGACAAATGGGGTGGGGGAAATTTTCTAATCTTAATAAAATCCGTTTGCCTTTTCCAGTAAGTACAAGATTGAGTGATTACACGTCTGGCCCTGTAATATCATCAACTGGAATGAGAGGGATCTAAAAGAAAATATTTAGAAAAAGAGAGTCTATATTATGCCTTGCCAGGGTTATGCCTTAATAGATTATCTCCTTAGCAATAAGCCAATTCTATATATATAAACAGTGTTTTCTCAGCAGGCAATAGCAAGTTAATAAGGTACCCTCAACGCTCCTTAGAGCTCCAGGCTTTAAGAACCTACTTAAAGAGATACTGTGGCTTTCCTGGTGCTCAGCACACATTTCAGTGGGGAGAATAAGTGGGTGTGTGCGATGCAGTAAAGAGAAACTTCCCTTAACAAGTTTCCTCTTTTCTTTCCACTGTCCACTGACACGGGGAAACATGAGCAAAGCAATTATTCAGGCTTTACTGGCAAAAGGGAAAAGACCATACAAACCATCAGAATACATACTACAAAGGTTAATTCATTTTTTCCTTTCTAAATGACTTTTTTTCTCAATTTGGGGAGAAGTTTTAAGTTCTTTTTTAGAAAGATGTGACTTCTGAGGCCAGCAGATAAGTCATCTGAGTTTTAAAAACGGAAGTCATTATTAATTGACTTTAGTTATCACATTATTAAGTTTCTTCAAAGATCTGCTGACTTATTAAATTCCAGATTGGACTCAACAACTGTCCTCTATCTTTCTGCTTCTCCATCAGCTACAAAACCTGATACTTGAGAGATTGATTCTATTTGGCTCTGTCTAAAGCTTCTGTGGCTCAGTGGTAAAGAGTTTGCCTGCAATGCAGGAGACACTGGTTCGATCCCTGGACTGGGGAGATCCCCTGGAGAAGGGCCTGACAACCCACTCCAGTATTCTTGCCTGGAGAATCCCATGGACAGAGGAGCCTGGCGGGCTCCAGTCCATGGGATCGCCTACCACTGAAGTGACTGAGCACGCATGCACACACAGAGCTTCTTAGACCAAAACTGGCCACTTATTTCTCTTTCTTCATCCTATTTAGTTTTAGTACTTCCTTGGGAAAATGTAAAAAGTATTTGCAAAACAGTGTAAGGAAAACCCAATCATTTTCCTGGCTTTGTTAACTTGATATTTATACCAGCAACTCTGTACTTACACACAAATTAATAAAGTTGACAACTTGCTTTTTTCATGTATTGGCTGACATTGTCAGGGTGAAATTTAATGCCTTAAGGTCAGTATTTTGGAGTCAAAAAACTATTATTTTGGACATTCTTTGTAATATTATATATAGTTCAAAGTCCAACACCTAAAAATCTATTTCTCTTTGAGAAATGTCATAATTATTATCTTCAATTATAAATTTAAACACATAAATCAGTATTACAATTGGTAAACTTTAAATCAATCTCACTTGGATCTTTCAAGAATATTTTTAAAACCAATATAGTATAGGAATACTTCCTATTGATCAAAAATGAGCGATTCCACAATAGGTGTTAACTTACACCTTAACACCATGTTTATTTAACTTATATGCAGAGTACATCATGAGAAATGCTGGACTGGAAGAAACACAAGTTGGAATCAAGATTGCTGGGAGAAATATCAATAACCTCAGATATGCAGATGACACCACTCTTATAGCAGAAAGTGAAGAGGGGCTAAAAAGCCTCTTGATGAAAGTGAAAGTGGAGAGTGAAAAGGTTGGCTTAAAGCTCAACATTCAGAAAACGAACATCATGGCATCTGGTCCCATCACTGCATGGGAAATAGATGGGGAAACAGTGGAAACAGTGTCAGACTTTGTTTTTCTGGGTTCCAAAATCACTGCAGATGGTGACTGCAGCCATGAAATTAAAAGACGCTTGCTCCTTGGAAGGAAAGTTATGACCAACCTAGATAGCATATTCAAAAGCAGAGACATTACTTTACCAACAAAGGTTCGCCTAGTCAAGGCTATGGTCTTTCCTGTGGTCATGTATGGATGTGAGAGCTGGACTGTGAGGAAGGCTGAGCGCCGAAGAATTGATGCTTTTGAACTGTGGTGTTGGAGAAGACTCTTGAGAGTCCCTTGGACTGCAAGAAGATCCAACCAATCCATTCTGAAGGAGATCAATCCTGGAATTTCTTTGGAAGGAATGATGCTAAAGCTGAAACTCCAGTATTTTGGCCACCTCATGTGAAGAGTTGACTCATTGGAGAAGACTCTGATGCTGGGAGGGATTGAGGGCAGGAGGAGAAGGGGATGACAGAGGATGAGATGGCTGGATGGCATCACTGACTCGATGGATGCGAGTCTGAGTGACCTCCGGGAGCTGGTGATGGACAGGGAGGCCTGGCGTGCTGCGGTTCATGGGGTCGCAAAGAGTCGGACACGACTGAGCGACTGATCTGATCTGATACACCTTAACTTACCTTTCTTTATCTCATGAAACAAAAGTATTTTGCAAAATAAGATTACTATTTCCAAGCCCTCATAGATAAGCCATTAAAATCAAAATGACAATCTTATCAGCTTTAACTTTAATTGTCTTTATATAATCAGTGCTTTAAATTGCTATGTAAATTCACTTTTCAATATATTTTAAGTATTAAAAGATTGCTTTGATGTCTAATAAATATAAAATAGTTGTATTAGCTTTAATTTAATTGTTTTTTCTCTTTATAAGCAGTACTTTCTCTTTGTTTTCATTTTATGTTATATGCACTGCCAATATTCCCAATATTTTTAGAGTCTCAATCAGATCAGATCAGATCAGTCGCTCAGTCGTGTCCGACTCTTTGCGACCCCATGAACTGCAGCACGCCAGGCCTCCCTGTCCATCACCAGCTCCCGGAGGTCACTCAGACTCGCATCCATCGAGTCAGTGATGCCATCCAGCCATCTCATCCTCTGTCGTCCCCTTCTCCTCCTGCCCTCAATCCCTCCCAGCATCAGAGTCTTCTCCAATGAGTCAACTCTTCGCATGAGGTGGCCAAAATACTGGAGTTTCAGCTTTAGCATCATTCCTTCTAAAGAAATTCCAGGATTGATCTCCTTCAGAATGGACTGGTTGGATCTTCTTGCAGTCCAAGGGACTCTCAAGAGTCTTCTCCAACACCACAGTCTCAATACCCTACTATTAACATTTTGTTTGTTTGAAGAGAATTGAAACATATTTTAAAAATTGAGAGTTTGCATAGTTTCTTCAGAAAACTCAGTACACATCAATGTATCACAGTTTCAGGATTGATTATTGCCTATTTAGGGGCTGGATTACTCATATCCTAGTTAGAATTTTTCATCTTTCTTTCAGATAACGTTAAACAAATGTAAATCAGTTTTAATATCCTATAGATTTTAATACAAAAATCATACTTGTATGATTATACTTCTAATAATTTGATTATTTTAAAGCCAGAGGGATTCTTTACCTCAAACATTATTTTGAAGACAAGAAAATCGATCTCCAGTATTTATAATTTATTATGTAGCAAACAAACAAAATCCAATATTGAATTAATTCACTGACACTATCTCTTGAGTAACAAAAACAACAACAAAACTGAAATACAGTTTCAATGTTTGTTATACTGTTATTTGTAAAGCCAGAAAAGTAAGCACAACTCAAAAAAAGACAAACAAACCCCCTCGCCTTAAATTTTACTTTCTACTCAAAGATACAGGTGCTCTGATTCTGAACCAAATCTGATCTCACTGATACCCAAAGCTGGTAACATCAGTTTTATTTTTTATTACATTACATTTGATTGACACTTAAGGTATTATCAACCAGTTACAGGGACTAAAAGCAGATTCCCCCTTACCACTCAAAAGATAACAGAGTGTTAATGTGCCAAGCAACCGTACTCAAATCATTCTGATTTTGATTCACTTCCTGACTTTACAATTTCCATTTTGACCTTTTTCAGATGTACAAGGAAACTGAGTGAGCAGTGTAATTTTTATTCATGTATCCATTTGGCCATTCTAAACCTTTCACTGAGTGTCCAACATACACGAAGCATCATGAAATGACACGAAAGCAAACATTGCTATAGGCTGGATTAAAAGAAATAACATGTCTGGAAGGAGGTATCCGGCTCAGGTACCACCAGAGCATCCTTTTCAGCCACCCTCTAATAAGGATGCACCTGGGCTGTACTAAGAGGCAAGTAACCAGAACTCGTGGGCCTGCAACATCTGGATAAACTAGGAATGTGTAATCCAGAGAGGAGGTGCTTTGGTTGTGATAAACTTTGTCTTGGAATTCCTCACTGCATCATTTAATCATTTAACACTTCCCTTATTTTTCTGTAGTATTTTTTCTCAGACTTATTCATGCTTTCTTGTCAAGCCTATATCAGTTCAGTTCAGTCGCTCAGTCGTGTCCGACTCTTTGCGACCCCATGAATAGCAGCACACCAGGCCTCCTGTCCATCACCGACTCCCGGAGTTCACTCACGTCCATTGAGTTAGTAATGCCATCCAGCCATCTCATCCTCTGACGTCCCCTTCACCTCTTGCCCCTAATCCCTCCCAGCATCAGAGTCTTTTCCAATGAGTCAACTCTTCCCATGAGGTGGCCAAAATACTGGAGTTTGAACTTTAGCATCATTCCTTCCAAAGAAATCCCAGGGCTGATCTCCTTCAGAATGGACTGGTTGGATCTCCTTGCAGTCCAAGGGACCCTCAAGAGTCTTCTCCAACACCATAGTTCAAAAGCATCAATTCTTCGGCACTCAGCCTTCTTCACAGTCCAACTCTCACATCCATACATGACCACGGGAAAAACCATAGCCTCGACTAGCTGGACCTTGTTGGCAAAGTAATGTCTCTGCTTTGAATGTGCTATCTAGGTTGGTCATAACTTTCCTTCCAAGGAGTAAGCATCTTTAATTTATAGCTATGTTTATTTTATTACCCCCAATGGGTACACAAAACGGCAGTATCTACTAACAAGTCCTCCATGTTGAACCCTTTCAAGGCTTTATTTACCAATGGGAAGAAGTACTTTCTGCTCATTTGCCCTTTAACATTTATCTTTCCTTCTTAACTACCTATCAAGCAAGAACATTTGAATTGTCCCAAGCCCTGGAACTGGGTAAGAATTCCTCTGTTTATTTAAAATATTTGCTTAAGTTTGGCTTCATTCATTTAAATACCCAAGAAACCAATAGCAATTTCTTACTGCTTGTTATACACGTGTGTGCATGCTCAGTCACTCAGTCGAGTCTGACTCTTTGCAATCCCCTGGACTGGAGCTCGCCAGGCTTCCCTGCCCATGGAATTTTCCAGGCAAGAATACTGGAGTGGGTTGCCGTTCACTTCTCCAGGGGATCTTCCAGACCCAGGGATTGAACCTGCGTCTCCTGGATTGCAGGCAGATTCTCTATTACTGAGCCATCTAGTGATTATTTAACCAAAAAGAAAAAATATATATATGATCATATTCTGATGTTTATATAGTAGAGAATAAACTGGACTTTAAATTTATCACTGAGGTGGATTGTCTCCATGGTTAAGCTCTTTAACTGCTCATAAAATTTGCCAAGCTTTCCTCACAGCATTAGGATAAGGTTCAAATTCTAATTCCCCCCAAGTAGCTTGGTTTTACCTTAGTAATTTTGCCTTGACTTTAATTAGTAAGCATGTGAATGTCTTTCAATTCCTAAGTCTCTCCAAGACCAAACCAAAAAGGAAGAGAGAGAAAATAAAAATTCATTTCTTTGCCTTCTCCTAACCAGAAATAGCTTATGAAGTTCATAATCTATGAGAGACAGAAAAGGCAGATTCACAGCGATAACATATCACAGACTGACTTTGTAATGTGCTTCATTTAGCAGCTCCCAGGCCCAGGTGAAAATTCTCTACCATCTTCTTAATAAAGTTCCATATTGGTAAAGTTTCATGTAACAAGTCATGTTTATTATGTCAGCAGATTTTTTTAAAGCTAAGCTAAATCCATAGCATCATGCATGATTTACAATAAAACCTTAATGAAACTCTCAGAACTGTTTAAAAAGCTGCAGTAGGTTTTTAAGGAAATTGGTTGTCTGTATTTACTCTTTGAATTAAGTGTTAAAGGAAAACAGAATAATAATGTATAAAACCCGGGTTTCCTGTAACAACAATAATTATGATAACTAACATCTGTATATGGCTTTACAGTTGTAAAGTGCTTTCTCATACATTACCTCATTTAGTAGAGTGGAAATGTTTAATGATCCAAGTCTTAAACTGCATTTCATTAATAGCATATGTATAATATTAATAAGTGTGTATATAATATTAATAAGTATATATAATATGATATTAATAAGCATATATATAATATGATATTAATACACCCACACAGAAGAAACTATCTTCAGAATCACTCTGCACTAAAGCCTAAACAAAAGGGTGATAGGGAGCTGTTGAAATCCAATATCAACCCCATAAATCAAATAAATGTCAAATAAAATCTGTCAAACACTTCATAATGTTCTGGGCATGTCATCAAACTCAAGGAGAATCCTGCTGTGTAGCCTCAGAATGATAAAGAGATCTAAGGTGTGAAAGCACGCTGTTAGAAGTTTCATTAAAGCCTTATTTACTAGTTCCGAACGAATTTACATTGATCTTTTAAACTATTGCTAACCACAAATGCATTAAACCTAAACAGTCTTCATTTACTGAGAAATAAATGTGTCAGCAGAATCATGACTTTTGTCCAATGCTGTTCCGGCATTTAATTCACAAAGGCTCAGTGTTAAGCTTTTTATTGCTTGTTGTGCTAAAGCCTGTTGGTTTAATTGCAAATATATTTCCTTCCTGCATCATTATCAAAATTGTTATCTTAAGGAAATATTGTTTTTAAATAATCTGCTGGAAAACCAGAGCCGTACACGGGCTTATTCAGAATAATTGTTTCCTGCTACAGATGAGTTAGCAATTAAGTGGTAACGTTGCTTAAACAATTTTAAAAGGAGGGGAGGATAAAAGGAATCAGACTGTGCTGATCCAAGTTAGAAGAAGCTTCTGGAGTTTTTGTGGAGTCAACATGCGGCTCGTGGCTGATTTAATCAATACCTCCCTATTTACATTTTTAAAGAAGTTGGTTAATGGTACCAGGGCCTAATCTAATAAATAAATAATTGCAATGTAGGTTGCAATTTTGTGAGATATGAATTAATTCAAAAATGACCTTAGTCTTTCCATCCTTGAAATGGAGACAAACATTCTGGATTTGTCTTTGACCTTTCATTATATTAATCTGCGGAAAGGACGTGCATCCAGATTTTAAATTAAAGGATGCCAATAACACTATTATGGGCACATACATACTAAAGAAGGGCTTCCCTGGTGGCTCAGATGGTAAAGAATCTGCCTGCAATGCAGAAGACTGGGTTCAATCTTGAGTCAGGAAGATCCCTTGGAGAAGGAAATGGCTACCCACACCAGTATTCTTGGCTGGAGAATTCCATGGACAGAGGAGCCTGGCAGGTGACAGTCCACAGGGTCTCAAAGAGTCAGACACGACCGACTAACACACACGCACTAAAGAAAAGTATAGAGATAGAGACATTATAATAAATAAGCAAAGAAGTGACTCCAGACCCTCCAGGATTTACATGCATTTTTTAAAAACTGCTTTTCTATAGTTAAATGCAACAGGCACGGCATGAGCATTTCGGCAGGTGAAACTGTATTGACAGCATTCCAATTCTTCATCAGTTAAACCCACACCATATAGATTGCATGCTATTGTCCATTAAAGGAGACTTACAAAAAAAAAATGCTCTCTGGAAGATGAATCCTTCATTTTAGTAGTATTTACATTAAAAAAACAAGAGCAGTTGTTTACTGAGGAGGTGATTATGGAAAATACTTTAAGGAGTGTTCATTATTTCTGAGATTAGTTCTATTTCTCACAATAGAGAAAGACACAATTCCTAGAAACTAAACCACTATAAATCAAGCTTCCAATGGGAAGCAACCAAAATAACTCAAATTTGCAGTTAAAAAAATTGCCAGTAACTGACTAGTGGTTACTGTTCTGTTTCAAAGAAGTGGACAACCTTCCATGTACCTGTTACAACACGGAATTAACCAGTTTATTTTAGAAGGAAACAGTAAGAAAATGATTGACAGGCGGGACCAGAAATGGGTGGATCCCGGAAGTGGACCAATGAGCAATTATCCATGTCCTGTGTGGCTAGGACTGGGAAATGACAGGAAGACATTAGTGATAAGAGTCTGCAACAGTGAACACTCACAACCTACCTTAATTCAACCCGTCCTCTGCCCACCATGGGGTATCGGGAACATGGGCAAGGGATAGCGTTCCCTAGGTACAGATGGTACCCACACCCAACTTCAATAATTTGTCTACATCCCAGCAGCCAGAGACCAACGGACTTGTCTGGGTATTTTCTAGTTTCTCCTGCGAAACCCAAAGAGTAAAAGGGCTCCAGTAGGGTGATGGAATGGGTAGCAGCTATTAAGTAGTTAGAAAATGGGTAATACGGGAAACAGATTTCCATTTTCTAAAGTCAGCTGAGCCTCTGAAACCTGGCTTCCGAAGAACGGAGGTGGTTACCTTGACAACGCTGTGGATGGCCATCCTCCAACGTCTCTGCCAGCATGTATCTTTCAAAGTGCTCTGTCATCGCCACAACCTTCCGCTGCTGTCACCCTCCTCCTCTCCCGGGTCTCACATGATTATAAATATTGCAGTTCTTGTATGCCCTTCCACCGGCTTCAGAACGCCTCTCCTTGTCTCCTCACCTCCCCACACCTCCCATCACTTTGTTTTTGACCTAACACTACCTGTGGTTTTCCCGTAGCTTCCACCATCCATTTAGGTACTCCAAAGGGTTGGATTATTGCCTTAAATGCCTTCTTGAAATCAAGACCCAATTCCTTTCTGAGGTCAAAGCTTAGCTTTTCTCTTGCCCACAGTCACCTGCAGTTCAGCAATCTTCTGTCATCCATAAAACATCCTGCGTGCACTAAAGTGTACTTCAAGGTAATAATCCTACGCTGCTCCCAAGCCAAAGAGATGCTCAGTAAGGATTTACCTTCAACTCATCTGGTCTTATCTTAGCCTTCACTGGGTGCCAAGTATATGCACTTCTTAAGTTTTCATTTTCTGAAAATCTAGATGAACAATGTCAGTATCATCAGCTACCTAATTCTCCCTTAAGAAAAACCATTTAATAAAAATGTAGGAACTTCTGGGGATGACAGGTGAGGAAATGCATCTGGGTACTTTCAAAGGATTAATTCCAGAAAACCTGAGACACACTGTACATTCTTCTTATGAATGCCAGTGTGGACATTTACATTCAAGTTCCCGCCTGGTTGTGGACATGGATGTCTCAAACTGATAATGGGCAGAGAAAATCAGACTGGAAAGTATTTTTGCCCACATAAGCTAGTTTGTGTTTTAAACTGATCTGGATCCAATACATAAAAATCCGATGACCTGCCTACAGAGATGAGGTTGCAGTAGCTTGTGGAGCAGCTGGTGAGTCAGGATAACTCTTTCCATGCAACATACGTTTTCCCAAGACTTGAGGCCCCCAGCCTGCTTCTCTCAAACATATAACCTGTGCAACACCCAAGGAGATTTGAATAGTCCACCTTCAATCGATAAACTTTTTGAAAGTGAAGAAAAGTTTGATAAAAAATCAATCAATTTCTGTCATAGTGTTTCAGTTTTTCAACACGCTTTTGTGAATCCTCTTCATGTCTTTATTCCAATCACATCCCTACCCACATCCAGTGACTATATCTCTTTACTTTTCCTAGTGATGAGACAGGGTTGGTCCCTTTGCATAGCTAGCATCTGAAAGATACCTGGGATCTGATGAGCATCCATCGGGGCATTAAATATTAACTTCACTCTCACTTATGAGTCACGGGCCATAAGCTTGTGAACCAAACCAACTGTTGATCCATAAATGGTGTCCTCATCCTGAAGATTCTGCAGTGACGGCAAGCACAAGAAACCAGCAAAATAATCACCTTCCAATATTTACAAGTCTGTAACATAAAACACATAATGTTTTATGTCTTGGTCAAAATGTCTAATATGTATAATCAGTAGAAGTTCCATTTTTATGAGCTCAAGACGCTTCAACTCATGGGCTTTTTATTCATATCTAGAATATAGGTATTATATATTTCCAGATATAATGTTATCCAGCCTCTTCAGCTATTACTACTAATGATTTCAAAACTATTCAGGCAATAGGGTGGAACAGATTCCTCTAGAATGAAACAAACAAAAAAAAAAAATTAGTAAAAGTGATCATAAGACCAAAATGATACATTATCAGAGCTTCATCTGAGGAACTTATATAAAGAATAAGCCATTTATTAATGAGTATAATAATACTCATTATTTATGCAATCATTCCCATCTCCAACTCATTGTTCTACTTTTTCCTTCAATATTTAATTTCTATATAATGCCCTTTGACCCCTCAGTAGGTTGCATTGGGAAGGCATGCTTTTTGATAAAACAAGGTCAATAAAGGTATCATTTTCAACTGTGCTATCCTTTTCACAGTTTTCATTCCAATCCCAAAGAAAGGCGATGCCAAAGAATGCTCAAACTACAGCACAATTGCACTCATCTCACACGCTAGTAAAGTAATGCTCAAAATTCTCCAAGCCAGGCTTCAGCAGTATGTGAACTGTGAACTTCCTGATGTTCAAGCTGGTTTTAGAAAAGGAAGAGGAACCAGAGATCAAATTGCCAAATCCACTGGATCATGGACAAAGCAAGAGAGTTCCAGAAAAACATCTATTTCTGCTTTATTGACTATGCCAAAGCCTTTGACTGTGTGGATCACAATAAACTGTGGCAAATTCTGAAAGAGATGGGAATACCAGACCACCTGACCTGCCTCTTGAGAAATTTGTATGCAGGTCAGGAAGCAACAGTTAGAACTGGACATGGAACAACAGACTGGTTCCAAATAGGAAAAGGAGTTCGTCAAGGCTGTATATTGTCACCCTGTTTATTTAACTTATATGCAGAGTCCAACATGATAAATGCTCAGCTGGAGGAAGCACAAGCTGGAATCAAGATTGCCAGGAGAAATCTCAGTAACCTCAGATATGAAGATGACACCACCCTTATGGCAGAAAGTGAAAAGGAACTAAAAAGCCTCTTGATGAAAGTGAAAGAGGAGAGTGAAAAAGTTGGCTTAAAGCTCAACAATCAGAAAATGAAGATCATGGCATCCGGCCCCATCACTTCATGGGAAATAGATGGGGAAACAGTGGAAACAGTGTCAGACTTTATTTTTCTGGGCTCCAAAATCACTGCAGATGGTGACTGCAGCCATGAAATTAAAAGATGCTTACTTCTTGGAAGGAAAGTTATGACCAACCTAGATAGCATATTCAAAAGCAGAGACATTACTTTGCCAACAAGGTCCATCTAGTCAAGGCTATGGTTTTTCCTGTGTTCGTGTATGGTTGTGAGAGTTGGACTGTGAAGAAGGCTGAGCACCGAAGAATTGATGCTTTTGAACTGTGGTGTTGGAGAAGACTCTTGAGAGTCTCTTGGACTGCAAGGAGATCCAACCAGTCTATTCTAAAGGAGATCAGCCCTCAGATTTATTTGGAAGGAATGATGCTAAAACTGAAACTCCAGTACTGTGGCCACCTCATGTGAAAAGTTGACTCATTGGAAAGGACTCTGATGCTGGGAGGGATTGGGGACAAGAGGTGAAGGGGACACCAGAGGATAAGATGGCTGAATGGCATCACTGACTCGATGGACGTGAGTCTGAGTGAACTCCGGGAGTTTGTGATGGACAGGGAGGCCTGGCGTGCTGTGATTCATGGGGTCGCAAAGAGTCGGACAAGACTGAGCAATTGATCTAATCTGATCCTTTTCACAGATCCAAGTTGAAATGAAATCAATTATGAGAACAAATAGCACTGTTTTATTACTAATGAATGAATTTAGCATTGTTTCCCATATTCCCACCACTTAAAATGGAAGAAATATAGTAAATGTGGTCCAGAGAAAGCTCAAATAGTCCAGGCTAATGGTGGAAATACTTAAGCATCACCCGTATACAGCTAATATAAACCAAAGTGGTTTATTACCACTGTTTTGTGATTTATGACTCACATTATGACTTTATTTTGAAATGGTGGCATGAAATATTAATGTGTGGTGAAAGAACACACAACAAGGAGCAGAGATCATGTTCTATCAGATGTAAGGCTGTTCGGTGATTTATTCCTTGTAATACCCTGAACTCAAGTCTTAGTATCCTCTTTGCTCTCTTATTGTAATCAGTCCCTCACATTCAAACTTTTCAAGGTGAGGTAGCCCCACTTTTGTTCTTAGATTAGAGGTTACGTACTGTTAATTTTTAAAAGGATGGAGTAGTTTATAACAAACATGAATAATTTATAGCAAATGTTCTCAGCATTGATTAGTGTTCTTTTGAAATAGACTATCTTCTTGATATGCATCACTCTTTTAATGCCTTATGAAAAGTCAGAAGACCTGTTACTGCACTGCTTAATGGACAAATCAACTTTAATTTTAGTCATATATCATATGAAAGATAAGTACCTATGTTTTTCCCTGTTTGGGATTTGCCAGGCATTAACACTGAATTAGCTCAAAGCAGTCCACAGAGGAGTTAACAATGGGACACAATTGCTCTCCCTTGGAATTTGCATCATTGGATCTGGCCTCTACAAATTTGGGGGCTAATGGTTTCTGAAATCTTTCACTTTGCTGCATTTTAGGTCATTCTGCACATCACTTTGCAAAGCTCCAACCTGGGGACTTAAATAACAGATTCCACAACATATTTTATGCACTGTAAATTTATTTATATGGTTTCATTTTAATTTGATCAACTGTATCTGATGCACAAAAAACAGTATCTTTTTGAATCAGCATGATTTTTCTCATATTGAATTCACCAACTATGATTTTATCCTGCTGTTATATAATATATATTTAAATGTCAATTGATGCAAGTAAAGGAGGAGAAGGGGAGAACAGAGGATGAGATGCTTGGATGGCATCTCCAACTCAATGACATGATTTTGAGCAAACTCCAAGAAAGAGTGAAGGACAGGGAAGCCTGGCAAGCTGCAGTCCATGGCGTCAAAAGAGTTGGACACAACTTAGTGAATGAACAACAAAAAAGGAGATAACATAAAATGATAATAGCTAACACTGTTCTTTCTATGCAAATGACTGTCCAAGAATTATATATATATAATAACTGACTTTATTCTCTCAGTAACCTGTAAAATTGTAAAACTGGGGCTTCCCAGGTGGCTCAGTGGTAAAGAATCCACCTACCAATGCTGGAGACACAGTTTGATTCCTGGCTCAGGAATATTCCCTGGAGAAGGAAATGGCAACCCACTCCAGAATTCTTGCCTGGAGAATCGCATGGACAGAGGAGCCTGGAGGGCTGCTGTCCATGGGGTCACAAAGAGTCGGACACAACTGAGCGACTTTCACTTAAGCTCTTTAATCATCCCTCCCCCTGTTCATGCCATTCAAATTTATACTGAAACTCATTCTGTTAAATTCTCATGCATTCATAGCTTCAACAGCCATTGAGAAAACCATATAAGAGACACTGAGACTTCAGAGAGAACCTGTGATGTCTTATAGGAACACATCTCCACTCAGGAAAAATCCTTTCTGGGAAGATGTCTTGGCCTCATCTCTATGGCTCAATTGGTAAATGTGTGACCATTCGTATTCCTTGTTTGTAAATTCCTAGTCCTTTCTCAGCAAGATAAAGGCTTGAGAGCAGAACAAATAGGATAAAAAGCAAAGAGAGAAGAATTCATATGATTTCAGTAGATAAGACAGATGGAACCCAAGAGAGAGAAGAAATGAAGAAAAGAGATTCAGAGCGAATGTTTCTTCCAGTGACAAAGTAAATCAACAGTAGACATTTCTGCAGGGAATAACTGCAGTAGAAATGGGATTCAAATTGAGTCAGGCTAGTTTATTGTTTTGCACATCCAATTATAGAAGGTAGAATGAATAGCAAAGTGTTGTGCCACAAACACTGAATCCCTCCAAATACAAAAGGGCAATTCTACAGAACTGAAGCATCACTGTAGCCTTATTATACCGTTATTATTGTTATTATGAAATAGCACATCACATGCCGAGGGCTGTTCAAGTTTGTAACTTACTTGCCCTAAGACAAGGGTGAGAATTTCTCCCCCTGACTCCCCTAGTAGTGGATGGAAATATAACCCTTTTGCCATCTGAGACATTATTCTCTAAGGTATGATTTTTAAAATTGCCTCTATCTCTTCAGATGGATGCATGAGGTGAGAAATGTCCTGCTTAGAGCATTTTTTTAAGTGCTGCTGAATTTTTTAATTTATATTTACCATCTTTTTCTTTGGGCCCTTTTGTGTCATAAGAATCATGGCCACTTTTTTACATCTGCTACTTATTTCTTTCATCTTTCTCTCCTAGTTTTAATTCTTCCCTGAGAGCAGATCACATCATGTATGGATGTGAGAGCTGGACTATAAAGAAACCTGAGTGCCGAAGAATTGATGCTTTTGAACTGTGGTGTTGGAGAAGACTCTTGAGAGTCCCTTGGACTGCAAGGAGATCCAACCAGTCCATCTTAAAGGAAATCAGTCCTGAATACTCATTGGAAGGACTGATGTTGAAGCTGAAACTCCAATACGTTGGCCACCTGATGTGAAGAACTGACTTGCTTGAAAACACCCTAATGCTGGGAAAGATTGAAGGCGGGAAGAGAATGGGACAACAGAGGATGAGATGGTTGGATGGCATCACTGACTCAGTGGACATAAGTTTGAGTAAACTCCGGGAGCTGGTAATGGACAGGGAGGCCTGGCATGCTGCCATCCATGGGGTTGCAAAGAGTCGGACACGACTGAGCGACTGAACTGAACTGAGAGCAAATCAAAACCCCAGTCTTCAGTCTAGACTTCCCACAGCTCCCTCCCACACCACACCACCCCACACCTTGCACCCCCAGAATGACCCAATGGCCTGAATGAGAAAAAGTGTCATGGAAATGAGATTTATGTAAATAACTACTAACCTGTGTTCCATAAAGGGCTTCCCAGGTAGCGTTAGTGGTAAAGAATCTGCCTACCAATGAGGAGACTCAATAGACACTCAGAGACTCAGGATTCGATCCATGGATTGGGAAGATCCCCTGGAGAAGGAAATGGCAACCCACTCCAGTACTCATTGCCTGGAAAATTCCATAGACAGAGGAGCCTGGTGGACTACAGTCCATGAAGTCACAAACAGTCGGACATGACTAAGCCACTGAACACACAGGCTCTGTGAGGGAACGTTCTAAAGCCAAAAAGACCACCTCGTACGGACCACCACAGCAATTAAGAGGAACATTCATTTTAAACACAATCACTCATGTATCATCTCAAACATCAATCCCCAGAGATGTTTCAGAGTGTCTAGGTCTAGTTTTATTGACCAGTTGGTCAGTAGACTATTAGGTAAAACATGTTGTCCGTGAATTACCTCCACATATTAAAGGGAAGAAGTTGGTAAATACATACAATATACTTGGCTTATTAAGGGTATTTTTAGACTATCATTTTGGGGGTTATTAAAAATAAAAATGGACTTGTGCAGAAGGGAAAAGTTCTCTAGGGTACTTGGAATATCAGGCATTCTAGACACAGGGGGAAAAAAATGTAATTTCCAGTTTCAACAAAAATTCTCTTACCTATATAGTAAGCTGGAGAAAAAAAAGTAAAGAAGTTTACGTCATAACTCAGATCATTTTCCTCACTCAGTGATAAAATAAGACCAAAAACAAAAACCCATCAGTTGTTAAACTTCATAGGAAGATAAAGAAATGTCATCCTCACTTTTACATTTCTTTAAGAAGGAGCTGGGTCTTATCTTCCCTCTAGATTTTTCATTAAAAGAAAATTTTCAAAGACTTTTCATTCTGTGAGTAACAAGTACATTTCCATTTATTCTGTGGCTTATTCAACAGATATTTTTGGAAGTCCTTCTGTGGACCAGACACTGAGTCAAGCCCCAAAGATCCAGCAGGAAACAGGAGACAGTCCCTGAGCTCATGCAATTTACACACTAATAAGGGAGGAAGAACATTTTAAAAATTAGTTGCCATATATTTAAGTTTTATGCATTCTTGTATGTGTGCTTTAGTTCTTATTTTTAAATGAATAAAATAAGTAAGCCACAAAGTAAATAAAATTTTCTAAAAATTGCCATAAGGAGAACAGAAATTCAGAAGGCTACAGGAGGGATTTCCCTGGTGGCCCGGTGTCTTAGACTCCATGCTCCCAATGCAGAGGGCCCAGTTTCCATCCCTAGTCAAGGAACTATTAGGTTGATGTAAAAGTAATTGCAGTTTTGCTTTATTGAGCGTTACCTTTTGATATTGAAATGCGTTTTTAAATAAATGTGGTTTTATTATACATCATTTTAATGCACCTTTCTCGCTTTATTTTTTTTAATTTTTACTTTTTTTTTTGCTAAAGACTTATTACTTGCTGTGCATTTAATGTTTATTTTAGACTAGGGACAAAATATTGCCTGTGTTAGACAAAAAGCAAATTCGAGCAATTTTCTTATTTGAGTTTAAAGCTGGTCATAAAGCGGAGGAGACAACTCCAACATCAACAACACATTTGGCCCAGGAACTGCCATGGCACGTACAGTGCATGGGGCTTCAGGAAGTTTTGCAAAGATGGGAGCCTTGAAGATGAGGAGCTCAGTGGCTAGCCATCAGAAGTTGACAATGACCGACGGAGAGCCATCCTCGAAACCGATCCTCTTACAACTACACCAGAAGTTGCCGAAGAACTCAACTCTGGACCATTGTACGGTCATTTGTCAGTTGAAGCAAGTTGGGAAGGTAAAAGAGCTCGTAAGTGGGTGCCTCGTGAGCTGATGGGAAAATCCAAACAGTCATCATTTTGAAGCGTTGTCTTCTCTCATTCTGTAAAGCGACAACAAACCATTTCTCGATCAGATGTGTGATGAAAAGTGGGTTTTGTACCACAGCCAGTGACAACTAGACCAGTGGTTGGACCGAGAAGAAGCTCCAAGGCACTTCCCAAAGCCAAACTTGTACCAACAAAAAGGTCATGCACACTGTTTGGCAGCCTGCTGCCAGTTTGATCCACTACAGCTTTCTAAATTCTGGGAAAGCCATTGTATCTGAAAAGTATGCTCAGCAAATCGATGAGAAGCATCGAAAACTGCAACACCTACAGCTGGCTTTCGTCAACAGAAAGGGCCAAATTGTTTTTGTTTTTTTTTTTTTTCCTTTATCAGGTTTAGCTCTGATGCTTTTATTTTTTTTTAATTTAATTTTATTTTATTTAACTTCACAATATTGTATTGGTTTTGCCATATATCAAAATGAATCTGCCACAGGTATACATGTGTTCCCCATCCTGAACCCTCCTCCCTCCTCCCTCCCCATACCATCCCTCTGGGTTGTCCCAGTGCACCAGCCCCTGGCATCTGGTATCAGGCATCGAACCTGGACTGGCGACTCGTTTCATATATGATATTATACATATTTCAATGCCATTCTCCCAAATCATCCCACCTTATCCCTCTCCCAGAGTCCAAAAGACTGTTCTATACATCAGTGTCTCTTTTGCTGTCTCGTATACAGGGTTATTGTTACCATCTTTCTAAATTCCATATATATGCGTTAGTATACTGTATTTGTGTTTTTCTTTCCAAATTCTTCTCCACATCGATGCCCAACCCTTCACACAACCAACACTTCAAAAGTTGATTGAATTAGACTGTGAAGTTTTGCCTCATCTGCCATATTCACCTTTCACCGACTACCACTTCTTCAAGTAACTCAGTAACTTTTGGCAGGGGAAATGCTTCCACAACCAGCAGGAAGCAGAAAACGCTTTCCAAGAGTTCATCAAATCCCAAGGCATGTATTTTTACACTTCAGGAATAAACAAGCTTATTTCTCATTGGCAAAAAAAAAAAAAAAAAAAAATGTGTTGATTGTAATGGCTCCTATTTTGATTAATAAAGATGGCTTTGAGCCTAGTTATAATGATTTAAAATTCAGAATCCAAAATGGCAATTACGTTTGCACCAATCTAATAGATCTCACATGTTGCAACTAAGACCAAGTGCAGCCAAATAAATAAATAAATATAAAAAGAAGGAGAGAGAGAAAGAAGACTACAGGAGCTACACTACATAATTAGGCCACACAAATAAGCTCAGAGAACAGTGTGGGCACGCACCTGCTTCTCCCAGGCGACCTGTGTAGACATCTTTTCTGGTTGCTCAGTTGCTCCTTCACCATCTCCCGGAGTTTGCTCAAACTCAAGTCCATTGAGTCCATGATGCCATCCACCCATCTCATCCTCTGTGTCCCCTTTTCCTCCTGCCCTCAATCTTTCCAAGCATCAGGGTCTTTTCCAACATGTAGGCTCTTTGCATCAGGTGGCCAAAGTATTGGAGCTTCAGTTTCAGCATCAGTCCTTCCAATGAATAATCAGGGTTGATTTCCTTTAGGACTGACTGGTTTGATCTCCTTGCAGTCCAAGGGACTCTCAAGAGTCTTCTCCCACACCACGGTTCAAAAGCAAAAGTTCTTCAGTGCTCAGCCTTCTTTATGGTCCAGCTCTAACACCCGTACGTGACTACTAGACTATAGGCATTTTAATACATAACAATAACTCTCCTATTTTGTCTAACCTAAGGAGTGATTTTATGGTAGAAATCTCAGACCCAGAAGAGGAACAGTGGCAAAACCACAGGGGACATTGAAAGGCAGAGTTTTCAGAATTGATGCTCCTTTGTAAATAAGCAGATATTTTCCCCAATATAATAATCCAATGCCTCAATCTACCTCCTGCTAAACCACCATCATCACCACCAAAGCTTGAGTATATGAAAAAAATTTAGGACTTACTTTCAAAATCTTTTCCCACTATAGAAGAATTCAAAAAGAATGCATAAAATGCCACACAAGCCAAAGAAATCTCAGGGAACGGGCACTAAAGTTTTCAAAAGCATGGGGAACTGAGTTTTTTAAATGTCAGCCAAAGCAAAGTAGCTCATCAGGAATTCAAGGAAACAGAAAGACAAAATCATCATCATTGACATCTCACATGACTATTGGGAGGAAAAAAGCAAGAAAGTTCTATTTATGGCCTTTAAAATGCCATTATTTGGACAAGAGCATTAACAGAAAAACACTGCCTATTCCAGTGAACTGTAAATATCAAACCTAAAGCCCAAGATCTTCTTAGAATTCAGGGATGTTCACCATTGACTGGTGTTGCCTGGTTAAGGGGGCTTCTGTGGCTGTGAAAGACTCTCAGATATATGTTGCTTCTTTCCTTTTCTACCCCTGGCTATTCTGCATCTTTGTAAATTCTTTCTAACACTCTCTTCTCACTACTATTCAATTAGCTTTCAAATGAGTGAAGAGAACCCATGCACCACTTTACCAAGTATCATCGCAAGAATTCACAACCAGCTGCTTTAAAGTAATTGGCATCATAATGTGCAGAAAAATTACTTTTCTAATGGTTGCCTAAAAGATTTATATCCCTAAAATGTAATTAAAAAGTAGATTTAGAAATATGCTCAGCGACCAAAAAGATTAAATATTAATGTGTAGTGTAATTAATAAATTATACATCTCTTGATTACTAATGGCTTATTGACTGTAAAAGCATAACATTATGGAATATTAGGGCAAACAAAGGCTTTTGGGGAATATTGTTTAGCTTCAAAGATGAAGCTGTTGCTCTTGAATTTTCAAAAGAAATCCTAATTTTGCAGATAAGATCAAAACTTGTCCAACTGTTCCCATTTTCAGTCTTCTTTCATTCTATATGTTACAAAGTCTGCTGTTCTCTATAAAATGAAAATTTTATAGCTTCTTGAATCATTTTTCATTGCATGAAAGCAATTTCTATTGCTTATCCTCTGGGCTTCCCAGTTGAAATTTCAAATCTAGGAGGATTTCAGATCTCTCGTATGAAAATAAAAGGTCTAATGTCATTGCAAATGGCACTGGGGAGAGAAACATCTGAACCGAGGCGAGCATGGGATGGACAGCACTTACAGGGCATTTCAAACTGAAGAGCAAGATGAAACTATGAACAGAAATAGTGGGCTTTCTAATGACTTCAACAGACAACTCTGAGCTCCAACAGAAAGTTCCAGAAAAACCTCCCAGCTGGCTCTCGGCTTGGCCTTGGCATTATAAACACTGTTCTTTTATTTCAACTTTGGAGTCTTTAATTTCACTGTGTCCAAAACGTTAGGGGGAAGGAGGAGGGCCTCCATCACTAGGAGGGTGGCCACCATCAATATGGAAAACAGTGAGGATGAGTGGTGACAACAGGCTCCAGAGCAGACCTTCCTCTCAAGTCCAAGTGGATTAAGTTGCAAAGCATCTCACACTAGAGGCAATCAACGTCACTTCTAGATGGAGCAGATGGTTCTCCTCCAGGGACAACTCGGAGAAGACAACTAAACCACAGCTCTGAAGAAGAAATAAAATCAAAGAGGAAAAAGTAAATACGCACTACTTTCCCAAGTTCTGTTCGAAATTCAGGCGTTTAACAGAACCATCACTCTAGTCATTTCACATGAATTTAGTTAATAAATTCCAGTTTGTAGAATCCTCCTTGCCTGCTTATGAAAGCTGTCACTTATATATATAAGTCACTTCTATATTCCTACAGAGTGAATTTTACATGTCACTCTGTAAAACTCCTTGGTTGAATTTTTTAAATTTCTATGTAAGTCCAAAGATGTTTCATTTGTTGACCAAAAAAAAGAGAGAGAGAGAGAGTGACATTTTGAGAGTGTGATATTACTTCCCTTGTTGAATAGAGTTAATCTCAGTTTACATAGCATTTTGTTATGTCTCTTCTGTCAGTTCAGTAGCTGACAATAGCAAAATGCTCAGAAAATATTCGGACAAATTAACATGGGCTCAAAACTCCAAAATACAAATTTACCAGCTTAGCTCTAATAGAAATTCAATAGCTGGGAATTATTTTTTTTAATTACAAATAATAAGACAATAAAAAAAAGCCTAATGAGACTACATTTCTTCAAGCTGACAATGTTAATTGTCATCAGAACACTATATATATAGCAAAAAATTTTCTTCATTGTTTAATGGTGATCAGTGGCTTTGAAACTTAATAAAATATCTGATTTTATAGAGGTGGAAATCAAGCTCTTGTGGGATTAAGTGACTTAGTTTAGGTTCCACAGTCATTGGCTAAAACAAACATATAACCTAAATGGTATTTCTTTTAATGCTATTATTTTATTTTATACAACTGTACTTGTCTTGGGCAGAAGACCACTTGATCAAGATCTTGACAATTGTTTCCCCTACTACTAACAACATGCTTAACCCACGTGGTAGGGTAACTAGATTCTGTCATGTTGCCTGTATTTTGGGGATAATTGTATTATCCCAGGATAGCAGAGGAATACTGTGTTCAATTTTGCTTCAGAAACTATTCTTCAAAAATGACAGCTGTAAAGAAAGTAAAATAAATAGAGAAGCACATGTTATAATTTTAAATAAAAAAAGACAAAGCCTAGTGTCCACATTCAGTAAATTACATGCACATGTAAAGATCTGGAGAAAAACATGACCAGATTTCCTCAGAATATAGGTTTTACAAAATTCCTGCCAGTATATTACTTATTCAAATAAAAATTAAAATTTAACATCATTAAGTACACCTTCTAAAACAGCAAATGAAGGTTGATCGTTTCTTTTGGATGGAGATTCCAAATATTTCAGTGAAGTGAAAGTGAAGTCACTCAGTCGTGTCCAACTCTTTGGACCCCATGGACTGTAGCCTACCATGCTCCTCCATCCATGGGATTTTCCAGGCAAGAGTCCTGGACTGGGTTGCCATTTCCTTCTCCAGAGGGTCTTCCCAATCCAGGGATCAAACCTGGGTCTCCCGCATTGTAGGCAGACGCTTTACCATCTAAACCACCAGGGAAGTCAGTGGCATCTAAAAATACAGTCCTTCCCAGGACAGAATTGTGTGGCATTTTATCAAAGATGCTGTGGTTATTTGATTTGATGCTCCTTTATAGTTTCTGCTGCCAACATGAACATTTTAGACCTTAATTAGCTCATCCACAATCCCTCATGACAATTTCAAGGTCCAAAAATTCCTGGAAACTGAAATTTTGTGCTAACTCATTTGGGGCGAAACCTGTCCTTAAGTGATGGGTCTCTACAACTAGTCCTTCTCCCATTGATGAGAATATGAGTATATTTGATTAAAGACATATTATCAACAGTTTAGATTATGGAATTACGCTACAAACCTTGCTAGGGCTCTCATATGATGTGTGACATGCCTGTTATATTATGGTCCAAATTCTGAAACTTTCCAAGTTTCAAGACACGTCTGATTCACGGGCTCAAGAGATTGATAGTGAATCTGTGTTCTGTCTTATTTTACTATCTAATGTAAAGGTACTCTAACAACAAAATCAAAACCCCTTCCCGGTCCCATACTGCATGATCACAAACCAAACACTGCCCAAAGCTGACCAGCTTTCAGTGTTAATCAGTTGACAACTTATTAACAAAACCAGTGAAGGAAAATCATCCTTCGTGGTTGTTGATGGTTTGTCAGAAATCCACAGAGAAACTCCCAACCTTAATCAACATAAGTGATGACAAGAGAAATCTTATTTATACCACTTTAAATACTCATCTGCCTAATATATTCTGGGATCTCCCAACAGTACATGACACTAATAACTCATAAATGTTTCCTATTTTAAAATAAAAAGGTTTCTTTGATTCTGGTTGGAAATAAAAGTATTTCCCAACAGCTTGAACACCAAAAATGTCAAACAGCCTAATTTTTTAGGTTAAAGCTTAGGTGCTCTAGAAGTGAGGAGAGGAAAAACAATTAAGCTTGTCATATTTTTAACTGTTAACAATGTTTTTATGACATACAACATCAGCACAAAGATGTAATTAAATTTTCCAGCCCACATGGATTCACATGTGCCTCTCATGAACAGGCAACTTAGGATTCAAGACGACTTTGAGCTGAAGTCAGGCGTATTTTTGAATATTTTATCACCAAATCTTATTCCACTCCTTCAGTTGCGAACTCATCAAATTTACAAAATGAATAGGCTTTGCAGAGACATTGAATTCTCAGTGAATAAAAAGTGAGGTGCTCCCTGGATAAGTCATGTATTTTGGGTAACATGTTAACTCTTTGGAAGCTTCTCAGGGGCTATTTAGCGTATTTAAATAATAAGCAAGGAAATCAACATCAATTAATATTTTCTCTGTGCCCACAGGGTACTTGGCACCGGTCTGTTGGACTCAGTGGGAAACAGTCATTAACTGTCCCTGTTCTCAAAGGGCATTTTCCAAACAGACCATAATGCCAACCTCATTCTTCCACAAACCGCAGGGAACAAACAGAAGAATGTAATTTTAGCCAATTAAGAGACTTTGTTTTTAATGGATGCTTCGCTTCAGCTGGCTTACATCTTTGAGGTGATGGAGGAAGAATTGGGAAAATAGAGGGATAAGACCAAGAAGTGATGATGAGAAGGAAGAAAGTAGAAGGTGCTGAGTAGACGTGATGTATTTCTTCACTCTAAACCGCCAGTAAACCCAACTCCCTCCTTCTGAATCTCTCAGCTCGGCCTCCTGACAGCCTCTCTATGCAACCTTGTCCAGGACAAGGAGACAAAAGAGTGAATCATGGAGCCCTTGCCTCCAGCTGTTTAATGGGGACTACAGTGATCCCTATCTCATGGGGTTATCTATCGTGAAGACTGTTGTTTGTTGTTGCTCTTTAGTCCCTCAGTCATGTCCAACTCTGCGACCCCACGGACTGCAGCCTTCTGGGCTTCTCTGTCCGTGGGATTTCCCAGGCAAGACTACTAGAATGCTTTGCCATTACCTTCTCCAGGGGATCTTCTCGACCCAGAGATCATCCTGCATCTCCTGCTTGGCAGGTGGTTTTTTTTACCACTGAGCTGCAGGGAAGCCCATGATGAGGATTAAGTGAGCTAATAGGTGTGACCCAGCTCAAATAATGCCTGACACAGCCGATCTATGGCCCAAACGCTCTAACATTTTGGGGAACAGGTGCACAGACAGACATTTTCAGTAGCAGCATGGTCAGGGAGAGTAAAGGATGCTGTGGAAGGCTCTAAGAGTCAGGGGTGGGAGTCAGGGAGATTAGATGAGGGCTCCAGAGTCCTGTCTAGGTAACAATGCATTATCCAGAGGCTGCACCCTTGCAGCCGGGTAGGCAGAAACTCTGCCTGAGCATCTGCCCTACACCAGTTTCCCTGGCCTAAGCTTGTCCACACCAGAATTAAAAGGCATCCTCTCTCTCAGCAAGCACTGTGTCCTCCAGGAGGGAAACTTCTCAGTCTTTAAGTAACGGGTAGAACTCATCAGATCTGTTTTTCCAAACAGTCACTCAGGACAGCTCATCTCTGTTTATTTGGAGGATCGGCTGCTCTGTTGAGGGTAGGTACTGTGTCAGGGCTCTGCCCGTGGCATGCTTTTATCCCTTTACAGCATTGCCTCATGGACTAAGAGATAGACCCAACCTGCAGTAAACCCTGACTCTGCCTAGAAAGCCCCCTGGACAGGGCCCTTCAGGGGGAATCTGTGACTTCCTGAGTCCCAGGTATCCAGGTGTGAGCCACCTGGTGGCCAGGTGTCTTCAAAAAAGAGGGAGAAACAAGAATGTAGACTTTTTATTGGGTTTCCCTGGTGGATCAGATGGTAATGAATCTGCTTGCAATGCAGGAGACCCAAGGGTCAAGAAGGGTCAATCCCTGGTTCAGGAAAATCCCCTGAGAAGGGCATGGCAACCCACTCCAATATGCTTGCCTGGAGAATTCCCTGGACAGAGGAACCTGGCCATCTATAGCCCATGGGGTTGCAAAGATTCGGACATGACCAAGCGACTAACACCCAGACTCTTACTACAGTGCTGAATTTCTTTCAAATTCTATTCATTCAAGTCTGGAGAGGAGAAGGGGGAGACGGGCAATCCAAAATGACTCACCTGGGGTTTGCCTGTTGGGTGAGACATCAGCCATGTGGTGAGTTGTGGACCTCACTCCACAGTGGCTTCTGCATCTTTTCGGTGAGTGCTGAGAGCCTGCGGGGTGTCAACCCCTGAGCCAGGGCACTGAGACTCCACAATGAACAGAACACACATCCAGCCCTCCAGGGTGCATGTTCAGCTGTGCCAGAGAGCTGCTCAAGGACGCACAGCCAACAGCCGTGGGGACGGTGCCATCAGCATGAAAGAGCCCACGCAGGCCACAGAGAAGCGACCATAGTTGGCCTTAGCTCAGACATTGCAGGTCTAGGAGGCTGGAGGCAGATGGCTAAGAGAGGTGCTGGGTGAGGACCTAGGATCCGAGCAGGACGGGGAAGCAGGCTGTCACAGGAGCATGACTGTAGGGCAGGCCACTTCTTGGTAGAGTAGGACCCTCTAAACCATTTGGGAGGACAGTGGGCATTGTATGCCGACTACCAACACCACTTAAAAAGATTGACTGAGGTAGACTTCCCTGGTGGGCCAGTGGCTAAGAATCCACCTGTTGATGCAGCAGATACAGATTTGATCCAGTCCAGGAACATTCCACATGCCTTGGGGCTACTAAGCCTCTGCCACAGCTGCTGAGCCTGCGCTCTAGAGCCGGTGCTCAGCAATGAGCAAACCCACTGCAATGAGAAGCCCGCACACAGCAACTAAAGACCTGAGTTTCAGAAGCCTTCTCTAATTGGACTCTTGAGAAGCAGGAGGTGTGTGTTCCCCCAGGTTCCCAAGAGCCTGCCCTGAAATTATACTTAGAAGATTTTAGAGGAAGGCAACGCAAAACAAACCAGGGCTTAGTTCCTCTTCCATTTATTAATTGTAAAAATAAACATTCACTTGATTCACAAAGATAGTGTAAATTAACCTTTGGTTTTTAACTTTCAGGCTGCAGAAGTCTCCTACATTGGGGAGATCATCCCAACGGTGGTTATCCTCAAGTTGAAAGTCTTGTGGGTAATCTTTTGCCCTATAAACTGGGAGCCCATACAAAAAGTATGGGGCTTGTTCCTCCCTTTCTGTAAATGAGCAAAATGCAGCCTCACAGAGGCTAAGTGATTTAGCCAAATTTAACTATTTAGTGGGCTTCCTGGATAGCTCAGCTAGTAAAGAATCCACCTGCAATGCAGGAGACCCTGGTTTGATTCCTGGGTCAGAAAGTTCTGCTGGAGAAGGGATAGGCTACCCACTCCAGTAATCTTGGGCTTCCCTGGAGGCTCAGATGGTAAAGAAGTCTCCTACAATGTGGGAGATCTGGGTTTGATCCTTGGGTTGGGAAGATCCCCTGGAGGAGGGCATGGCAATCCACTCCAGTATTCTTGCCTGGACATGAGGACATGTATTCTTGCCTGGACATGAGGACAGTATTCTTGCCTGGACATGGACATGAGGCTCCCCATGGACAGCGGAGCCTGGTGGGCTACAATCCATGGGGTCACAAAGAGTCAGACACAACTGAGCAACTCAGCACAGCACAGCACCTATTTAGTGGGCTTCCCTGGTGGCTCAGTGGTAAAGAATCCGCCTGCCAATGCTGGAGACTCAGGTTCAGTCCCTGGATCGGGAAAATTCCCTGGAGAAGGAAATGGCAACCTACCCCAGTGTTCTTGCCTGGGAAACCCCATGGACAGAGAAGCCTGGTGGGCTACAGTCCATGGGATTGCAAAAGAGTGGAGCACGACTCAGCAACTAAAACAACAAACAATGTCTATTTAGTACTTTGAGTTTGAATTAGAAATCTGACCTGTGGGCCCCTAATATCCTCAGGAGACAGTGGCTTAATTATTATAAACCAGGGATGTCTTTATTTTTCTTTCATGTTTCTATAAACTCATAATTTTTCTCTCCTTTATTATGTAGAACCAGAGAATGAAAATGAACTCCACCTCCATTACAGCACTACCCAGGCTCCCAATCTATAAGGCACAAGATTATCCAGAATTAAGGCTCAAAAGCTTGTGAAGACAGCATCCTAGGGCTTGGGAAGATTCCAGCGTTAATCCCTTGCCTGCAGTTTACTCCCGTGGTTTACTTTTCCCTTCAGAGATCCCAGCTTTCAAGGCCAGACTATCACCACTTTTATGGAAACATTCACAGAGCAGCACAGACCCAGCAGATAAGGGTGGACCCATCTGGGTTCATCAGGGATGGGAAGGGAGGAGTGCCCCTTCCCCACATGACCTCCACCAACTTCACATAACTGTCAGGAAATGAATCTGATGCCCAACAGGGCTCCACGTAAAATTCAACAAATACCAAATATGGACTTGCCTGAACTCCATTTATGGCTCACAGCAACCCTATGAGGACTTCAAATGCATATTCTCTAGCTCTCTACAGGGAATGACTACAGAAATGTGCAAACTGACTTACTGATAGGGCCATGGCTTCAGTCCAATCTTCTCTTTCTGAGAGTCATGATACCTATTATTTATTAAGCAAAGATCATGTGTGCCAGATACCATGCCAAGTGCTCTCCACATACCATTTTCTGGTATTCTTCACCAACTCCTATATGTCAGAGATCATTATTATTCCCATTTTACAGATAAGAAAACTGACTCTCAGGAAAGTAGGCCCTTCCTTGCTCAAAGACACAGAGTGTGAGTAATTTAAGCCAGAACTCGCCTTTTTCTCTGATCTACCATTTCTCAGAATAAAAGGTCTGTACTCTAAGTATTGATGGGGCAGGATTTTATTGAAAGAACCTATAGTTAATCTTCCTAGACACTGGAAATGCCCCAGGGAGCCACTTCCTAGCCTACAGACCCTGATTTTATTCAGGCAGCAATATGTCACTCTGGTTGATTTAGTTGGTATAACTAAATGGTGACAATTCCAATCCATTTAACTGGTGGTTGGTGGTTGCCACTTGACTTTGTTTTGACCAAAGAGATATCAGAAATCTCTTCTGGATTTCCAAAAAAGATTTTTCTTTCCTCCCTGACAAATAAGACATGCAAAGGAGAAAGCCCTCTTGCGCCAGCTCCTCCTGCTGGCTGAACACTGTTGATGTGTGAGGACCCAATGGTTGGAGCAGGGGCAGCTGTCTTGTGAGCAAGAGTGAAAGGTGGGGGCTTTGCTCACACTCTAATGGTGTCAGAATGAAAAAGAAAAAAGTTTAGAATTTGGAGTTGTCGTTTTGCCAGAAAACCTACCCTGCCACCTCCTACTCCTGGAGTTTTTGTAATGTGTTCTTATGAGAAATTCTGTTAGTAAATTTCCTATTGTTTCAAATGCATCCCAGGTAATACTGTTATGAGGTCAAATCAAGATGTAATTTGTATTTATTCTGAAAATGAAATGTGAACATGTTCAGGGACCAAATGAGTGGCCTATTCTATATACGGCCCCAATTCTCAAAGTACCTAGAAGAACAATTAGTGGCTTGAAATTCTTTCTTTGCTTTTGTAGGGGAGGAAAAACTTTTCCTCTACCCACTTAAGTTTTCTGACTGGACATGCACATTAAACTAACAGCAGACAGATTCACAAAAGAAAAGCATACAAAGTGTATATGATATTAACATCTTTCTATGATCTGATCTGATGTGACATGGGTCATCATAGACAAGAAGAAAAAACTCTGAAGAACTGTTTAGACTCAGGAGCTTATGAACAACCTAAACAAAGATGGTAAATTTGGGGAGTGACAAGGCAAAGGAAAGGAAGTGGGTTTTTACAAGTGATACACCATGGGAACATGATCAGGAAATACATGAGGGGAAGTAATGGACGATGAGGGTTGAGTACAGTTTGTACTTTGATGAGCCAACTCATCTTGGCCTCAATGTCTTATCTCCCATGATAAGAACATTCTCTTCTTCCTGGTACCAGGAGGGTACTTTTCTTATGGGAAATTTCTGTCCTGCTTTTAGGCAGAAAAGGTGAGGGTGGAGAGCAGTTTCTCAGTTGCTTACAGCTCAAAAAAATCAATATGCCAATGCAACATAATTTGGGGTGCCATGTTTTGATCCCCTCTACTTCCAAATAAATAATATGTCTATTATTTTACTTTCATATTTAAAATATAAATAACTTATATTTTACATATAAATTTATAAATATAAAATAATTAAAATGTTTAATTTTATAATATAACATTACAACAAAGCTACTAACTTCAATCCCAAGGCTTGCTGCATTTTATATTTAAATTTTTAACATTAATCTGGAACTATAAAATTCACTATAGAAATGCAGAAAGCAAAAGTGAAACTTATCCTAGCCTTAAAATGTACTGAAACTTCTTTCAATAATTAGAAAATTGATTGATGTTTGAGCTTCATCCATGTTATATGCAGCAATGGTTCTTTCATTTTTATTAATGAATAGTATTTTGTTGTACAAATATACCATAGTTTGATTATTTATTTTCCTGTTGAGGGACATTTAGAACGCTTCCAGTTTGGGTTGTTATGAATAATATGGCTAACAGCATTCGTGGACAGCTTCTTTTAGAGAACAAGCAAGATTAATTAACTGGTGTGGAAATCAGAGCAGTACTCAGGGGTGGCACAAAGAAACTTTCTGAAGTCATGGATACATTCTGTATTATGACTGGTATGATAACTATGCAACTATATACATTTACTTTAATGTATATAAATTATGCTATGCTATGCAACTTAGCAGCAGCAGCAGCATGCTATGCTAAGTCACCTCAGTTGTGTCCGACTCTGTGCGACCCCATAGATTGGCAGCCCACCAGGCTCCACCGTCCCTGGGATTCTCCAGGCAAGAACACTGGAGTGGATTGCCATGTCCTTCTCCAATGCATGAAAGTGAAAAGTGAAAGTGAAGTCGCTCAGCCATGTCTGACTCTTAGCGACCCCATGGACTGCAGCCTACCAGGCTCCTCCGTCCATGGGATTTTCCAGGCAAGAGTACTGGAGTGGGGTGCCATTGCCTTCTCCTATATGAATTATACATCATTTATAAAAGTCATAAAAAAGAGAATCCAATATAGTATGAAATTGCAATGAATAGAGAGAATACATTACATCAGCATTCTTTACAGCCACTTTCTTTTTTATGCTTTGTAATATCTTTATTTTATGAGCAAGTACTTAATATGCACATATAGATACATATCTTCTAAAGTATATATATATATATATTTTTTTTTTTTAATTTTTATTGAAGCATAGTTGGATTCTTTTCCCGTTTAGGTCATTAGAAAGTGAAAGTGAACAGCAAAGTCGCTAAGTCATGCCCGACTCTTGGCCACCACATGGACTGTAGCCTACCAGGCTCCTCTGTCTGTGTACTTTTCCAGGCAAGAGTACTGGAGTGGGTTGCCATTTCTTTCTCCAGGGGATCTTTCTGACCCAGAGATCGAACCAAGGTCTCTCACATTGCAGGCAGACACTTTTCCAACTGAGCCACCTGGGAAGCCTTATTATATAGGCCTCATATAGGCCATTATAAAGTATCAAGCAGAGTTCCCTGTGCTATATAGCAGGTCCTTATCAGTTATCTGTTATATAGTAGTGTGTATATCTCAGGGCCAATCTCTCAATGTATCCCTGCTCCCCTTTTCCCTTCAGATAATCACAAATTTGTTTTCTACATCTGTGACTCTATTTGCATTTTGTAGATAAGTTCATTTGTGCCATTTTTTTTTCACATTCCACATATAAGCGATGTCATATAATTGTCTTTCTCTGTCCCACTTAACTTCACTCAGTATGATTTCCTTCTGTGCAACCCTAAACTGCAGACACTAAGGAAGCTAATAACCGTGATTCTCAGATTTGCTTCAATTAAGGACTCAAACTAATCTTCTTCAAATTAAAACACACTTGCAAGATTTGCAGAAAGGAGGGCAAGCAAGAGTGAGGCAGGGGCCATCTTCCTGCTACTTGGGACATTGCTGATGGCAGATGCAGTGATGGCAGGTAAGAAAGGTGATTTCCCACAGCTCCAGCTCCAGCAGCTCCAGCTCCACGGCCAGGGCAGGTGTGTCTGTGCAGGTGCCAGACTCACCCTTCCAGTGTCCAGTCACCAGCCTTAGCCATCTAAAGGGCCAGTCAGAGTCATAATAGCTATAGACAGATGCTACAAGTCTGAGGGTTTTTTTGTTCATTTGTTTCATTTTGTTTTATTATGAATTAAATCAAATTATAAATTTAATTTATAGTTTATAAATTTTAAATTTATAAATTATAAATTTTATTTTGTTTAATTTGTTTAATTATTTATTTTGTTTAATTAATTTAATCCTTTTCAAGGATACATAAGAGTTGGAAGTATTGTAGAGTAAATATCCACATAGACACCACCCAGATCTTCCCATTGCTAACATGTTACTTTTGGTTTATCACATGTCCACCATACAGACAGGCATTACTCCCTATTTTTCTGATGCCCTGACAGTGCATATTTTAACTCAGCAGTTCCGCTGGTAGCCTCCTAGTCCCCTCCAGTCCCAAGTAGTGGCTTCCCCAGAGGGCCAGTGCCCCAGTTTGCCCTTAGAGTCCTCCAGATGACCGCTCCTAGAGTGCCCTCCTCCAGCTCTCCAGCAATTCTATAGGCCCTTCACCCCAGGTACAGTCTGTCCTACCAGGAGGCATCTTTCTAAGGCTTCAAAATAGCTCACGTAGGATTGGGAGTCAGAGGATGATGTCACTGTAGCACAATTGTCTTGATTCTTATAGTCTTTTCTGAGCAAAAGGAGCAGGAAAAGAAAAATCTTGATTCCATAATACAATGCTTCTCAGCTCTACCTTAAGAAAATTAAAGAATTGCCTACCCTGGGCTCCCTCCTCAAGAAGAAATGCGCCCCACCCTTGCAAAGTTTTGCACAGAATAGTTTGCTCCTCCTTCCAGGTTTGGCAATTCCATTTGCATTTTCTCAGCCCAAAGCCAGGACTTCCCTGGTAGCTCAGCAGGTTAAAAAAAAAAAAAAAAAAGAATCCACCTGCAATGAGGGAGACCTGGCTTCAATTCCTGGGTTGGAAAGATCCCCTGGAGAAGGGAAAGGCTGCTGCTGCTGCTGCTAAGTCGCTTCAGTTGTGTCCGACTCTGTGCGACCCCACAGACGGAAGCTCACTAGGCTCCCCTGTCCCTGGGATTCTCCAGGCAAGAACACTGGAGTGGGTTGCCATTTCCTTCTCCAATGCATGAAAGTGAAAAGTCAAAGTGAAGTCGCTCAGTCTTGTCTGACTCTTAGCGACTCCATGGACTGTAGCCCACCAGGATCTTCCGTCCATGGGATTTTCCAGGCAAAAGTACTGGGGTGGGTGCCATTGCCTTCCCCGAGGGAAAGGCTACCCACCCAGTATTCTGACCTGGAGAATTCCATGGATTGGATAGTTCATGGGGTCGCAAAGACTCAGACACGATTGAGCGACTTTCACTTTCAATCTAAAGCCAGCATTTTCTTTCATTTGTCTTTACTCATTTCAAACATCTCCAAGGCTAATTCCTGCCGTGTTCAGTCACCTGTTTAAGTGACCCCTGAAGTTCTAATCATTTATTTGCTGGTGCCCTGGATGCAAAATTATGTAAGTTTAGAGTGATCTGCTCTGAACCTATATACTCTGTAATTACAAACTTTGAAGAACACAAAGTTGTGTGTGTTTTTTTTTTGAACATGAAGTTTTTTAAGGACCACACATACTGGGTTATAGAAGAAATAACTATTTTTTTAACTTTCTATTTTTTAATCAAAATACAGTTGATTTACAATGTTGTGTTAGTTTCTGGTGTGTAGCAGAGAGATTTATTCTTTTTTATATTCTTTTCCATTGTATTTGTTACAGGATACTGAATATAGTTCCCTCTGCTATATAGAGAACCTTGCTGTCTATCTGTTTTATATATACTAGTGTGTATCTGCTAATCCCAAACTCTTAATTTATTCCTCCCCTTCCCTCTTTCCCCTTTGGTAACCATAAGTTTGTTCTCTATATCTTTGTGTTTCTATTTTGTAAAGAGGTTCATTTGTATCATATTTTAGACTTCACATATAATTGATATCATATGGCTTTTGTCTTTCTCTGTTTGGCTTATTTCACTTAGTAAAATAATCTCTAGGCCCATCCATGTTACTGCAGATAGCATTATTTCATTCTTTCTAATGACCGAGTAATATTCCATTATATATAAGTACCATATCTTCTTTATCTAGTCCTCTGTTGATGGATATTTAGGTTGCTTCCATATCTTGGCTACTGTAAACAATGCTGCAATGACCTTTGGAGTGCATGTATTTTTTCAGATCGTGTTTTTCTCGATATATGCCCAGGAGTGGGATGGCAGGGTCATATGGTAATTCTGTTTTTCATTTTATATGGAACCTCAATACTGTTCTCCATAGTGTTTGTATCAATTTACATTCCCACCAACAGTGTAGAAAGGTTCCCTTCTGTCTTAATTTTATGTGTCAACTTGACTGGGCTAAAGGATGCCCACATAGTTGACAGAAGATTATTTCTGGGTGTATCTGTGAGGGTGTTTCTGGAAGACTTTAGCACTTGAACTGGTAGCCTGAGTAAAGATCACTGGTTGTCTTCTGATGGGCATCATCTAATCCACTAAGGGCTTGAACAGAACGAGAAACAGAGGAAGGGTGGATTTTTTCTTCGCTTGAACTGAGACATTTATCTTCTCTTTCCCTGGGCAGAACTTCTGGTTCTCAGGCCTCTAGTCCCTGAGACTTATACCATTGGATTTCCTGGTTCTCAGGAAAGAGAACTGCTTTAAGTTTGGAACCACACAACCAGCTTTCCTGGGCCTCCAGCTTACAGACAGCAGATAGGGGGACTTCCCAGCCTCTATAACCATTTGACTGAATCTTTCACAATAAAAGTCTTTGTATATATCTATATATATATATGTGTTTGTGTGTATATGTATGTATATATAGATACATGCATACACACATATATAAATGAAAGTGAAGGTGTTAGTTGTTCAATTGTATCCAACTCTTTGAGACCCCATGGAGGGCTCCTCTTTCAGTGGAATTTTCCAGATAAGAATACTGGAGTGGGTAGCCATTGCCTTCTCTAGATCTTCCTGATCTAGGGATCAAACCCGGGTCTCCTGCATTGCAGGCAGATTCTCCAGAATATGTATAGAATATGTATATATGTATATTATTTGTTCTGTTTCTCAGAACCTTGACTCATACAACATGCCATTTGGTTTTGGAATCAGTACCTGGCTATTTACTTAAAACATAGATAAGAGAGAAAAAAATTTGCCTAATAGCTTCATATGTTAGAAAAATTCCATCAACCAGTTTAAGGGTAAATTAATATTTATTTTTGCAAGAGTAACTACTATAGAGATTAGTTATGATATTAAAAATGCATATTCTGTGTTAAAATAATTATTAAGAATATATTAATAGTTAATTGGGTTTCCCTGGTGGTTCAGATAGTGAAGAATCCACCTGCAATGTGGGCGACACGGGTTCAATCCGTGGGTTGGGAAGATCCCCTGGAGGAAGGCATGGCAACCCACTCCAGTATTCTTGCCTGAAGAATCCCCATGGACAGAGGAGCCTGACAGGCTACAGTCCATGAGGTCACAAAGAGTCGGACACAACCGAATGAGTAAGCACAGCAAAACAATAGTTAATTAATGTGAAGAAGGCAAGATTTCATGCTACAACCAATAAGAGGATATGTTAGATAACACTTAAAAACCAAGAAACATTTCTAGAAATTCAATTCATCATATGAATTCAGTATAAAAATTAGATTCATTACAATTATAAACTGGGTACAATTGTTTGGTATGCTAGCCTTCATAGCATTAAGTAAAATATCTATTAACGACTGTATTGAATTCTTTATTATTGAACTCTATTTAGCCCATGAATCTTTCACTGTCAATTTAGAAATTTTTAGTATCTAGTCAGAATGAAATGTATAATGTCCATCTTGCTGCCTCAGAATTCCATGATTAGAGAAAAGAAGCATGCACAGAATATTCACGAATAATTATCTGTGACTTAAAAATGATTTTACGAATGTTTCTTAGAAAGAAAAAATATCACAAGAGAAAAATCTTGCTCCTCTCTGAACCTTAATTAAAAGTTAACATCTGCTTTATTTGACAAATATGCCTTCCACTGACAACGGGAACACCCATCAGCTGACAGGGCCATGGACTTACTGTTTCTGCACTATGTTAGACTTTTAAAATATGACTAAGACTTTTACATTTTTAAACTTCTTCATTTTGAAGAAATTTTCAGACCTAGATAAAAGTTTCAAGAATAGTACAGTAAATACTGATACGACCTTCACCCAGCTCCTCATTCTCTCTCTCTCTCTCTCTCTCTCTCGGCCTCTCCCTCTGTCCCCCGATCCCATCCTCTTTTTTGCAGGGAATGGACCCAACAGGGAAAAAGCACTAGACAAAGGGTAAGGAATTTAAGTATTCTTGTTCTGGATCTGCCTGAAAAAAGTAGAAAACCTTGGATGACTCTCTTTACCACTACAGACCTCTATTTCTTCATCTTGACCATCAAGAGTTTGTACTGAAATGTCAAGTGCCACTTATCAACATTTGCTATGACCTGTAACGATTGTATAAATACAGTCATCCCTCAGTATTCACAGGGAATTGGTTCTGGGACCCCCAAGGATACCAAAATTCACAGATGTTTAATTCCTTTATATTAATTGGTGTAGTGCTTGCATATAACCTACGCATATCCTACCCAAACTCTTTAAATCATTTCTGCTGCCCCCAATACAAGGTAAATGCAATGTCAATGTAAATACCGTATAATTGCTAATTATAATAATAATAAAATAGTTGCCAACAGGCAGAAAATTCAGATTTTGCTCTTGGAAATTTCCTGCAATTTTTTTGGTAATATTTTTGATCTGTGGTTGATAAATTCATGGGTGTGGAATCCATGGGTATGGAGGGAAGTTCAGTTGTATTGGGAGAGAATAAGTGATTGAGTGGAAGACTTGGGGCCCATCAGGAAAGTATGAAAAAAGGAGGCTGAAATTGGAAGGTGGTGGATGCCTAGCCTAATAAGAAGCGATCTTTCTAGAATAGTGTTTTCTTAATCTTGGTGAAAGTTTAGAAAATAACTCTCTGCTTTCAAACACTAGCTTGGGAGGAACAAAGCCCTGACTGTCTGCTGGTGACTAAATATCAACACAAAGTGCAATAAACCTCATTAATTTTCCCTAATTGGATGGAAAGTTTTGAAAAAGTCTGAAGTAGAGAAACATTTTCACACAGTTCAGCTTAATTTCACATTCATATGGCAACAAGGATGACAAGACCTCAAGGAAAGACAAGAGCAGAATATGTTAGAGAATGTTTAAGTCTTAATAATAGATTTTTTAAAAGACATATCAGGGATTAGAACATCCATTGATTCACAGAAGCATTTAAATACAAAGAAGGTTTACAAGTGTTTAGAAACTTCATTTGTTGGCCCTCAACCTTATGAAGACTATACATTTCCCTTGTTTATACTTTAATTTACTTGGCAAACTTCCTCCACTTCCAGCCCTAATATATCAATGCTTTTCACCAGCATTTTAAATTTATCCCAGATTCTGAGTTAGTATATTTCTCATTGGCCAGGGTCATCCAGTTCTTTTTCAAAAATCCTCAATACTTTTAAGCTCCCAGGAAACGCACCTGTCAACATGGCATGTGCATTCTCTCATTTTCTTAAAAGCAGGAAGTAGGTTTCATTTTTCACCCTTGATTCTAAAGCGGCTGGAGAGTGAAAGAGAAGGGGGCCGTCAACAGGGGAGCAAATAAATCTAATCGTGGTGAAAAGGTGATGAAAGACTTGTGCTTACATTTCCTCAATTTGTTCTTAAAATAATCCTTGACACACTCTTTGATTGAGGACCAACTCCTGCTTTTCCAAGGCTGGGGTCACATAGATCAGAAACAAAAGACATAGTTATTTTAAAACACAAATTTGAGCAATTAGTTCCCACCTTTCCTCTCAATATTTCCAAAGACGTTAATAAGTAGCTAAATTGACCTCTTTGAATTCAGCCTCTGTCCCTTTCCCCAGCCTACTCTTTAAGAGGTATGCTGTTGAGTAGTAAGCTGGTTAAGAGGAGTGGCTTGGGGAAAATCTAACTTAAAATATCACCATCAGTCACTTAAGGCCAATGAGTATTTCTGGTAGACCAAGAAACTGAGACCCAAGCTCAGCCATGGTTTGAAAGAGAAAATAATATATATGAGTAATATTTAGAGGAGGCAGGACTAAATCTGGGGAGTGTAAACAGATGCTATCGATATCACATCAGAGTCCGCAGGCACCCTCTGTTTCTGACCTAGTCCATACCTGCAACTCACACTCCTCCACCGTGGATGTCTCTCTAGCAGTGTAAGGGAGACCAGAAGTGTTAGAGTTAACATACCCCAGATCAGCTCTCAGCCCGTAACAAATGGGAATTAGAGGGTAAAACAGTCAACTTTCTCCCCTATAGGGTGGGACAGCTCTGAAAGCACATTATTCTAGTCTGTCTCCCAAAGACAAATTTTGCAAACAAGCACTGATCACTCTTTATTCTGGATGTTCTGCCTTGTCACAAATGTTTGTAGAGCAAAGAGTCTTGGAAGATACACGTAATATCTTCTTCTGGGGCAAAGGGCAAGAATACTTACTGCTCATTATGTAAGATTTGGGTTCCCCAAGTACAAGGTTTCAACTCACTGATTACATAGGCAAAATCTAGGCCCATCTGCACCATACCAGTGGGACTAGGGGACAAGAAGAACCAACACAGTGGTGCTCACACTGCTGTGCCATATGTAATGAAATCCTTTGTCTCTGATGTAAGGGTCTCATATTTCTTCAAGCATCCATGAACTTGCGTCAGGATGAAATGCTAGCTTGAAAATATGGTTGAGATCTCAAGCATCATTCTCACATCGCAGAACATGACCAACTGCACGGCTGAATTTGAACTAAATTAGACTAATCATTTTCTGATAAAATGTAATTTAAAAAAATTTTTGCTATATTGTTCAGATAGGAGCCTAATAAAAATGGAATAAAATAGATCTCCAGGGTTTCTCTAGCCACAAAACTTGAAGGTCAAGTCACCCTAGCTCCTACCTATTGACAGATATACTAGGGGCTAGAGTCGGTACACTCATTCTCTCAAATGGTTAAGTTGTTCAAGGATCCAGGAGACAAGTGCGGCTCCTTGTCCTGAGACTGAAGGCAGCTTAAAGGACAGGATATTGGGAATTCCAAGTGTAACAACCAAACACAATGAATTCATCACTTCCAGGTCAAGATATATTTTGTTTTTGTTTGTTTACTTATTTGTTACACCATACAAAAGTCAAACTCATTAAGGGTATGCGTTAAAAAGACAATGGACAAAAAAGTATAATTAATGGTGAAAAAAGAAAACATATTGAGACATTCACAAGTTGAGAGGGAAAGAAAAGCATTTGGCTAACACTGGGATTAGCAAAAAGTTTAAAGTCCGAAGGTTTTTCATGTTGACGCATAGGTGGACAAAAGGTATGAGCATCCCCGTGTACAAAAGGAACTGTTGCAAAATTCATCAACTCTCTGCAGCTCCATTGAGGGCAGTAGCTTTATTTTACAGATCATTGAAAATGAATCAGACCCTGTCATGGCTTAAGAAGCCTGGTTTGCTTTAACTAAATACATATATATTGTATTATTATATATATATATAGTAGCATTTATTGTTACCTTATTGTATGATGATATACATTAGCATTATGTTAGAGTGGTTCAGACAGTAAAGGACCTGCTTGCAATGCAGGAGACAAGGGTTTGATCCCTGGATTGGGAAGATCTCCTGGAGAAGGGAATGGCTACCCACTTGAGTATTCTTGCTTAGGACATCCCATAGACAGAGGGGCCTGGCAGGCTGCAGTCCATGGATCCTCAGAGTTGGACACATCTGAGTAACTAACACTTTCACTTCACTTTCACATATATTAATAACATATGAAGTCAACCTCAGTATGGTAATTTCAGAAAAAGTTCTTTCTAGACTAGACATAAAAATAAAGACTTACTTTACTATTATTGGTTCTCTGTACTGTATTTAAACTTCTATGGCGTGTATCAGCTATAAAACACAGTTAAGATAACATTGAAAAGATTATATTAGTAAACTGTACTATAAGCATGATAATCTTCTGTTCAAATCAGAGATCAAAAAGATCCAAAGCCAAGGAAATAATTTCACCCCTCCTTGATATGCCTATCAGATTAATCTAAGAATGACACCAAAAGGCCAAGATAAGAAATGCAGGCAGTGAATACCAGCAAAATCCTTATTTTAGGAAGAATTTTAGTATCGGAAGCCAAAGTAACCATGTAAGTGATAAAATAGTAGGAATTAACAATATCCTAAAAAACTTATTTCCCATCATCTTTTTAGTTTGAGAGATTTTAATTTCAAGAAAAAATAAAATGAGACCTCTTTCCTGAAAATACGATACTCATTGTCTGGCTTGATGTGGACACTGATTGTCTAAGTTATTTGGACAAAAACAAACATCTTCAAACATACAGTTCCTTACTCAGCACCTGTGACACACCAGCTTTGTGCTCATGGGTGGATTCAAAGAATAAAAATGTCTTTGAAAAGCTCAAATTCAGGGACAGATTTTTTTTTTAAGATAAAAAATAAACATGTGACTTAGTTTTTTTCTAAAGGGCCTTCAAATTGGAATTTGTCCAAATTCCCTGCAAAATGGGAACCCAGGGAGAAATTAAGATTAGGTTTTATCTGGTGTGTTATCTGCACATTCTGATTATGGTAGGAGCCTCTGTTTTCCCCACTAGCAGGGAACAGCAAAGATACTACAAGTTTTTACTTCCTCATACTTCTCTTTGGGGTCTCTCCCCCTAATTCAGTTGCTTTATTTCTTGAAATTCCTGCTACTTTTTTAGTCCTGTGTGAAGAAAATGAAGGTCAAAGCCAAGAGTGCCTCCAGATAAGGTCAAAGGAAGGATTTGGACTCCACATGGCCCAGTCCAGAGCTTGAAGACAGAAAGCCATCTACAGACTGAGGATAAAGGCTCAGCTAACAGTGAAGTGGACCCTTTAGCCTGGAGGGTCCTTAATGATAAAAACAGACTGTGAAGAACTAGATGATTTTGCAGGTATATTCCACAAACCCTTTTATACAAATGATTCCAGGAAGGCTCCCACTTAAATTTGTGAGGCTGGTATAACCTAAAACCGGCACCAAAACCGGACGGGATACTAAAAGAGAAAAAGGGCCATAGGCCCTGTCCATCTAATGATCACAAACGCAAGAAACCTAAATCAAATATTGGTAATGCAAATCCATGCAGTTATTAAATAAATACACCCTGGCCATGTATGGCTTGTCACTGGAATATATATTAGATTAACATTAGAAAATCTACAAATATAATGTACAATTTATTAACAGGATAGAAGCTATGTGATTATTTCAGTGAGCAGAAAGACCCTAAAGTAAAATTCAATACCTTTCTGGATAGCACAACAAATACCCTAAACAAGTTTTGGATGGAAGGAACTCCCTCAACCTGATCAACGGAATCAACCTAAATCATACATAATGGTAAAGAACTAACGGCAGTCCCTTAAAAGGAACAAAACTAATCAGGAACAATAAAAATATCTACTGATACTCCTTTTATTTAAAATTGTACCAATGATCCTGCTGCTGCTAAGTCGCTTCAGTCATGTCCGACTCTGTGTGACCCCATAGACAGCAGCCCACCAGGCTCCCCTGTCCCTGAGATTCTCCAGGCAAGAACAATGGAGTGGGTTGCCATTGCTCTCTCCAACCAATGATCCTAGCCAGCACAATAAGGCATAAAAAAGAAATAATTGATAAAAGCGATTGAAAAGGAGAATAAAAGTCATTATTTGTAGACTAAAGAATTATTTGCGTAAACAAATCAAGAGAACTTATAACTGTTCAAACAGTCGTAGAAAAATACACCAAATGAACAGATTAGGGGAATTTACAACAGACCAACATATCCATGTGTACTTCATATATGAGAGAGGTGTTAATATAAACCAGAAAGAAAGAAAAAACTATTCAAAAAATGTTCCAGGCTAACTGATTATCCATTTGTAAAAACATCTTTGCTTCATGTCAGATACAAAAATAAATTCCAGATGGATTTAAAATCTAAAGGTTTTCTTTTACCTAACATTTATGAAATAAAAAATAAAGAATACTTTTAGAATCTCAAGATAGAGAATCATTTTAAACCAAGGCAAAAAATGATAAGAAAGGAAAAGATGATACATTTTTTGCTACATTAAAATTTAAAATCTCTGCATGATACCATGAAGAAAGTGAAATCTATAAGTAAAATACTAGAAAAAAACAGCACAAACACCTGCAAACAACATTTTCCTTTAGGTCTTATTGGTCAAAAACATGTCAGATGACCAGTCCTTGCTTATCTGTAGGAGTGTAAGGAGGACCTGCCCTCCTTTCTTGGGACCTTACCACCTCACATCTCAACCAAATCAGGACAGTTTTAACAAGAAAGAAAGGAGGGAAATATTGGGTGGGTATGGCAACCCACTCCAGTGTTCTTGCCTGGAGAATCCCAGGGACGGGGGGAGCCTGGTGGGCTGCTGTCTATGGGGTCGCACAGAGTCGGACACGACTGACGTGACTTAGCAGCAGCGGCAGCAGCAAGCAACCTATGGCATCTGTCAAAGAGAGTTCACAAACAAGCAATTGACAGAAGAGTAAGCCAGAAGCATTAACAAACCAATGAAAAGTTCTGGGCTTCACCAGTAATCACAGCAGTACAATTTAATCATGGGGAGAGAAAGAGAGACAATATCATACAACCATCAGATTTGAAAAAATTCTAAAACATGTATTAACCTTATTGGACTTTGAAGAGGCCCGTCTACAATGCAGGAGACCCCAGTTTGGTTCTGGGTCGGGAAGATGTCCTGAAGAAGGGATAGGCTACCCACTCCAGTATTCTCAGGCTTCCCTGGTGGCTCAGACCATAAAGAATCCACATGCAATGTGGGAAGCTTGGGTTCAATCCCTGGGTTGGGAAGATCCCCTGCATGGCAACCCACTCCAGTATTCTTGCCTGGAGAGTCCCCATGGCCTGAGGAGCCTGGCAGGCTACAGTGCATGGGGTCTTAAAGACTTGGACACAACTGAGTGACTAAGCACACAACACAGCTCCATTTAGACGCCTTGTAAGCCTCTCAATTCAATGTATTCAAACCCAGACTGCTTCCTACAAACCCTGCTTTCCAATCCAGTCAATGACACCAACATCAGCCTAAGGGAAAGACTCGAGTCACCCCTAATCATTGTCATAGCGTCACCACTCATATACAGTCACCCTGACATACCCGTAGGTCCTTCATTTGTTTCCACAGCTCTAGGACCCATATCCACTGCCTTGGGATGTGCTCATCATTTCCTGCGTGAACAGCCTTTGCGTCCTCTTCACCCATCCTTTTGCTTCCTATCTTACTGCCTTCCAATTTCTATTCAGCAGATAGTGGAGCTATCTCTCCATGCTTAAATTCTTCCAATAGCCATTATTATAAAGATCAAGTTGAAATCCCAAATGAAATGTCCTTTAAAGATCTGTCTATACCTCTCCCAACCTCATCCAAAGGTCTCTCTAGGATTCCACATCTTCCTATTGAGTTTGATTTTCTTCTCCCCAGGTATACGCTTTAAGAGTTCTTTTTAATGATGATAACAGTGGAAACAGTGTCAGACTTTAATTTTGGGGACTCCAAAATCACTGCAGATGGTGACTGAAGCCATGAAATTAAAAGATGCTTACTCCTTGGAAGGAAAGTTATGACCAACCTAGATAGCATATTCAAAGCAGAGACATTACTTTGCCAACAAAGGTTCACCTAGTCAAGGCTATGGTCTTTCCTGTGGTCATGTATGGATGTGAGAGTTGGACTGTGAAGAAGGCTGAGCACCGAAGAATTGATGCTTTTGAAGTGTGGTGTTGGAGAAGACCCTTGAGAGTCCCTTGGACTGCAAGGAGATCCAACCAGTCCATTCTGAAAGAGATCAGCCCTGGGATTTCTTTGGAAGGCATGATGCTAAAGCTGAAACTCCAGTATTTTGGCCACCTCATGCGAAGAGTTGACTCATTGGAAAAGACTCTGATGCTGGGAGAGACTGGGGGCAGGAGGAGAAGGGGACACCAGAGGATGAGATGGCTGGATGGCATCACTGACTCGATGGATGTGAGTCTGAGTGAACTCCAGGAGTTGGTGACGGACAGGGAGGCCTGGCGTGCTGCAGTTCATGGGGTCGCAAAGAGTCGGACACGACTGAGCGACTGAACTGAACTGATGAGCAGTTAATTCATCTAGCATTTATATGGAACTATTTGTCTTTTCTTTCATCCTTCCATGTTTACAGTTATTATTCTTCAGCACTTTGAGAGCCAAAGAAAGCCTCTAACGATAGCACCCAGAGCATAAGACACAGACCAACGGTGTGGAGTTCACACGAAAAAGGCTTGCCTGCCTTCTAACTTCTATCTGACCAGCCTTATTTACAAGACAGAATATACTTCATAAGGAGATCGCCATAAACTCGAACAGACATCTTTGCTTTGCTTATCTCTGACTACCTGATGTTCTTCAAAAAAAAAAAAAAACAAGCAAAAACAAACAAAAAACATAGCAAGAGGAACACCTTTCTGTCTATTTCTGTAAGATAAGTTCAGAAATATTCTTGCACTTTGCCACACTCTGATGCTGGGAGGAATTGAGGGCAGGAGGAGAAGGGGACGACAGAGGATGAGATGGCTGGATGGCATCACTGACTCGATGGATGCGAGTCTGGGTGACCTCCGGGAGCTGGTGATGGACAGGGAGGCCTGGCGTGCTGCGGTTCATGGGGTCGCAAAGAGTCGGACACGACTGAGCGACTGATCTGATCTGATCTGCCACACTTTAAAGGCTATGATGCCTAGCTTTCTAAGTGAAAGTCACTCAGTCATGTTCAACTCGTTGCGACCCCATGGACTATACAGTTCATGGAATTCTCCTGGCCAGAATACTGGAGTGGGTAGCCTTTCCCTTCTCCAGGGGATCTTCCCAACCCAGGGATCAAACCGAGGTCTCCCACATTGCAGGCAGATTCTTTACCAGGTGAGCCACAAGGGAAACCCAGAAAAAAGGAAGTAATTTACATTGCAGAAATAAGTTAGCCTTAGTATCCAGAGCTTCCAGAGTCACATTATATATATATTATATTATATAATACCTATATACATATATATTATATATATACATATATATATAATGTGACTATAGTATATTATATATATACATGTTAAATAAATGTGTTAAGCTTTCTATTTTAATCCTGCATGTGATGTCTAGACATGAAACTCAATGCTCTAGACACAGTGGTGTGTGTGTGTGTGTGTGTGTGTGCAAGTTCAGTCATGTCCGACTCTTTGCAACCCCATGGACTGTAGCCCACCAGGCTCCTCTGTCCGTGGAATTTTCCTGGTAGAATATTGGAGTGGGTTGCCATTTCCTCCTCCAGGGAATCTTTTCAACCCATGTTTCCTGTGTCTCCTGCATTGGCACACAGATTCTTTACCACTTGTGCCACCTGGGAAGCTCTGGATACTAAGACTAACTTATTTCTGCAATGTAAATTACTTCCTTTCAGCTGGTAAGCTTAGAGAAACATATGTTATTCATTAGATTACCAGTACTCTCACATGAGAACTATTGGGTAATTCGTCTTCATCTCTAAAACACCAATATTGGTGGCTAATTTAATTCATTTATGCCACAGATGCAGGTAAAAATTGTTTTGCATTTTACTACATTACAAGACTATTAGTGTTTTAGAGAGAAAGAAAAAATGTTTTGAAAAAACAAAAAGAGATACATGGACCTATTGGCCAAAAGAAAACATGGCAAGGAGAAGCAAACACATACAGGCTTCTGGGTGCAAATTTAAACCAAATTTCCTCCAGAGAGGCAAACATCGCTTACATTTTACATAGGGTGTATTTGAAATAAACATGCATAGAACATAGATGATCTAACAAACTGAAAATATTAATTCATTTCCCCCTTAATTGTTGTTTCATTTGGCACATTTGTATGCAACCTGAAATCCACTGTAAAGCACTTGATGTACATACATACAGTCATATTTGCCATGTTGAAATGTGCGTATATATAAGCTTTGTCTCAATGGAAATTGCCTATAAATTCTTTGCAGGTAAGGATCATGGTTTCTATTGTTATTCTTTCCTAAGTATTAAAAATACCACAGAATACTCACTTTGGTATTGTGTTTGAAAGCGAAAATGCAAGTCATTCAGTTGTGTCCCAACTCTTTGCGACCCCATGGACAATGCAATCCATGGAATTCTCCAGGCCAGAATACTGGAGTGGGTTGCCATGCCCTTATCCAGGGGATCTTCCCAACCCAGGAATCAAACCCAGGTCTCCCACATTGCAGCCAGATTCCTTACCAGTTGAGCCACCAGGGAAGCCCAAGAATACTGGACTGGGTATACAATAGATTTGCTTTCCGCAAATGCTGTACTTCTTCTATTACTAGGAGTTTACATGTGGTTTATTTGGAACATTCATCTCATCCTTCAAGAAAAAGACATGAAAAATATGTAAAAAGGGTCTATGAGAAACTTTATGACAGTAAACTTAACAATTTATATGAAACGGACATAGTCCTTGACAATCACATCTTACCAAAACCGACAGGAGAAGAAAGAGAAAATATAAATAGTTCTATATTATCATAGACATTGAATCTGTGAATAGAAGTCTTTCTACAAAGAAAGATCTAGGTCCAGATGGCTTCACCTGTGAGATTTTAAACATGTAAAGAAGAAATAACACCCATCATACACAAAACCCTTCAGAGAATAGAAAAAAGTCCAGCTTAACCATGGTATCAAAATCTGCAAGGGATTATAAAATAAGGAATTTATAGACCAAACTCTCTTATCAGGTACAAAATTCTGAACAAACTATTTACAAACTAAATCTAGTAACATGTAGAAAAGAAAAGTACATTATGATAAATTGTGGTTTATCCTAGGAAGGCAAACTTGGATTAATGTTAGAAAATCAATTCATATAATTAACTGCAATAACAAATTACACGTGAAATCATCATATGATCCTTCTAATAGATGCAGAAAAAATGATTAGACAAATTTCAGTGTTCATTTATGTGAAAAGAACTTTTAGTAAACTAGGAATATGAAGAGATTTTTATAATCCAAGGAGGGTATTTATAGCAAATATCACACTGTGTGGGCTTCCCAAGTGACTCAGTAGTAAAGAATCTGTCTGCCAATGCAGGAGCTGCAGTACATGGACATGCAGGTTCAATCCTGGGTCTAGAAGTTCCCCTGAAGGAGAAAAAGGCAACCTACTCAAGTATTCTTGCCAGGATAATCTTATGGACAGAGAAACTTGGTGGGCTACAGTCCTAGAGGTTGCAAAGAGTCAGACATGACTGAAGTGACTGAGCACAGATGCACACATACTTTATGATGAAATGCTGAAATCTCTCTTTGGAATTCAGGAACAAGACTCAGATGCATGTTATAATTTCTATTGTCATTTCATTGAAAATTCTAGCAAGTGTAAGGAAACAAACTAATGCATAGAGATTATTTTGAAAGAAACAAAACTTTCATAATTCAAAAATGATATTTTATGATTTTAGTATCAATGTCCATGAGTACATTTGCACTGTCATTTTTCTTTCTCATTTCTGTGACATTTAGTCAAGCTTATCCTAGTTTCATAAACTTTTTCAATATTCTAGTATACTTTTTGCATACATTAGCCATGTCATTTATTTTCTGATGCTTCAACATTAGGGGGTCTTGCTGCCTCTAGAGGGACAGGGATGGACCTCTCAAGGTTAGTTAATTCCCATAGAGAGTAAACAACTCAACCCTGAGGGTGTCTATCACATGTAAATCAATCCAGAGCTCACAAGCCTCAGTTCAGTCGCTCAGTCAGGTCCAACTCCATGCGACCCCAGGGACTACAGCATGTCAGGCTTCCCTGTCCATCACCAACTCCCGGAGCTTGCTCAAACTCAAGTCCATCCAGTCGGTGATGACATCCAACCATCTCAACCTCTGTCATTCCCTTCTCCTCCCGCCTTCAATCTTTCCTAGCATCAGGGTCTTTTCCAATGAGTCAGTTCTTCCCATCATGTGGCCAAAGTATTGGAGTATTCAACTTCAGCATCAGTCTCTCCAATGAATATTCAGGACTGATTTCCTTTAAGATTGACTGGTTGGATCTCCTTGCAGTCCAAAGGACTCTCAAGAGTCTTCTTTACACCACAGTTCAAAAGTATCAATTCTTCAGCGCTCGGCTTTCTTTATAGTCCAGCTCTCACATCCATACATGACTACTGGAAAAGCCATAGCTTTGAATATACAGAACTTTAACAGTATGGTAATGTCTCTGCTTTTTATTATGCTGTCTAGGATGGTCATAACTTCTCTGTCAAGAAGCCAAGCGTCTTTTAATTTCATGGCTGCAGTCACCATTTGCAGTGATTTTGGAGCCCAAAAAGATAAAGTCTGTCACTGTTTCCGTTGTTTCCCCATCTATTTGCCATGAAGTAATGGGACTTGATGCCATGATCTTAGTTTTCTGAATGTTGAGTTTTAACATAACTTTTTCACTCTCACTTTCATCAAAAGGCTCTTTAATCCCTTTTTGTCTTCTTCCATAAGAGTGGTGTCATCTGCATATCTGAGGTTATTGATATTTCTGCCAGCAATTTTGATTCCAACTTGTACTTCATCCAGCCCGGCATTTCGCATGATGTACTCTGTATATAAGTTAAACAAGCAGGTTGACAATATGTAGCCTTGACGTACTGCTTTCCCAATTTGGAACCAGTCTGTTGTTCCATGTCCAGTTCTAACTGTTGCCTCTTGACCTGCATACAGATTTCTCAGGAGACAGGTCAGGTGGTCTGGTATTCCCATCTCTTGAAGAATTTCCCACAGTTTGTTCTGACCCACACAGCCAAAGGCTTTAGGGTGCCTTCTTTGTCAGGCTTTCACACATCAGGACACTGTTCACCTGCCTCAATCACTTCAGGGTCAGATACCACACACCCAAGGACACTCCTGGCCTTCCCTCATAGCTCAGCTGGTAAAGAATCTGCCTGCAATACTGGAGACCCTGGTTAGATTCCTGGGTTGGGACGATCTCCTAGAGAAGGGAAAGGTTGCCCACTCCAGTATTCTGGCATGGAGAATTCCATGAACTTATGGTCCATGGGGTCGCAGAGTCAGACAAGACTAAACTACTTTCACTCTCATTCAAGGACACTCCTATGCCCCAGAGCCTCCCGAAATTACTCACACTAATCAATCTTAAACCTGTTTACCCTTCCTCACCCAATCTGGTCCACTGTGGCAAGAAGCCATAGAAAAGGTTCTTGCCATGGTTTTTCCCTCTCCTCTGCCTGCTGACCAACTCCGGTGCTTCCTTGGGTATATGCTTTGTCTCTTCTATTTGCAATCCATGAACACAACAAACTGTCTTTTCAGTGGCCATCATCTCCTGATCGACTGACTTTGCCATAACTAAGTGATAATAAAACCCATGTTTTGAAACATATGAAATTAGAATTACTTGTAAAACTTGCTAGTAAACTCTACAAACAGACTGAATATTCTCTTTGTGGAAAGATTTTTAGCAATAACTTCTTTAATATTTAAGTTAATCAGGTTTTCTATTTCTCCTTGAGTCAATATTAAGTAATATCATTTCAGTAGTGTTCTGCCTTAGCTGCATTCCCCAGGCTTTATTATGGCATACTCTTATTTTCTAAATACTTTGTTTTTCTAATGTTTTGGTTTCTTAAAAAATTTTCTTCTATCATTGTTTTCCCTAAATATTTGCTTATTTCCATAATTACTTCGTCTACCCTGTTGCCCTAGGAAGTTTCATCTAATACTTTGATTTTTAACATCTCTTCTATGTTAATAATTTTAGTTATGTATCCTAAGATATAAAGCTGTAAATAGAACATCCTACTGAATTCCAAGCAACAATCATAATTTCTACTCATGGCACGCTTTCCCTCAGACTCCTTACTTCCAATCACCCAGTTGTAAGAAATGCGGAGGTCTCACTGGTTCCTCCTTCCCTCCATTCTCACAACTAACCACCTACAAGGCCCGTCAACCCTAATCTTACCAGATCAATTTCCTTCCCTCTTCTCAGCTACACCTGCACCCTTCCTCACCAGGACACCCGCCATGCCTCCCAACTGGTTTCCCTGCTTCTCCTCCTTCTACCTCAAGTCATTCTCCACAGAGCAACCAGAATCCTGGACCGGGTCCTATTCCTCTGCTGTTTACAACCTCCGAGTGTCACCCATCACCCCCAGAATGAAATCCATGCTCCTCTTTACTGAGGCCGAAAGCTCCACCTCTCTGTGCACCAGTGACAAATCAAATCTCAGAGAGACAGTTTTGGGTGACGTAGAAAAGGACAGCTTTATTGCTTTGCCAGACAAAGGGAGTCACAGCAGGCTAATACCCTCAAAACCATGTGTCCCAACTTGGGGAAAAGAGTGAGAAATTTTATGGCAATTGTCCAAAGAGGCATGAACATTGTGGACATTCTGCTGATGTATTGTGGTGAGTTAAGTAGGACTCAGCATCATTAAGCTTCAGGTCCAACTGGTCCGGGGTCTACACAATTGCCAGCCACTTATTATCACTAAATAAATTAACTTCTCCTACCTGGAACCAGTAACGCTGAAGAAGCTAAAGTTGAACGGTTCTATGAAGACCTACAAGACCTTTTAGAACTAACATCCAAAAAAGATGTCTTTTTCATTATAGGGGACTGGAATGCAAAAGTAGGAAGTCAAGAAACACCTGGGGTAACAGGCAAATTTGGCCTTGGAATACGGAATGAAGCAGGGCAAAGGCTAATAGAGTTTTGCCAAGAGACTGTACTGGTCATAGCAAACACTCTCTTCCAACAACACAAGAGAAGACTTTATACATGGACATCACCAGATGGTCAACACCAAAATCAGATTGATTATATTCTTTGCAGCCAAAGATGGAGAAGCTCTATACAGTCAGCAAAAACAAGACCGGGAGCTGACTGTGGCTCAGATCAAGAACTCCTTATTGCCAAAATCAGACTTAAATGGAAGAAAGTAGGGGAAACCACTAAACCATTCAGGTATGACCTAAATCAAATCCTTTATGAGAAATAGATTTAAGGGACTAGATCTGATAGACAGAGTGCCTGATGAACCATGGACAGAGGTTCATGACATTGTACAGAAGACAGGGATCAAGACCATCCCCATGGAAAAGAAACGCAAAAAAAGCAAAATGGCTGTCTGGGGAGGCCTTACAAATAGCTATGAAAAGAAGAAAAACAAAAAGCAAAGGAGAAAAGGAAAGATATAAGCATCTGAATGCAGAGTTCCAAAGAATAGCAAGGAGAGGTAAGAAAGCCTTCCTCAGTGATCAATGCAAAGACACAGATCACTAAGCATCAATTTGGGCATTGTCTGAATTCTGACATCACAAGCGAAAACAATTTCAACTCCACTTAAAAAGATGTCAAATTCAGGCAGTTTTACAACAGGAAATGGGGAAAGGTTAAGGCCTTAACATGATTCAGGTGTCATTTGATATATATACATAGGAAATTAGGTCAGTTAAAATAATTTTTTTAATCAAGAAATTTACAGCTCAGAATAAAATAATGTTTCAATCCATTTTTAACCAGGGTTTTGACTCATTCTTGTTTCTTAACATTTCTTACCCTATACTGACCACTGCAAAGCTACAAACAATGAAAAGTTCAAAGAAGACTTCTGTGCTTATTTCACTAACATTTTAATGCTAGTAAAATTTAAACTATTGAAAGCATCTATCTTCATGAAAAAAAAATAGAATCTGCCATTAAAATGTGGGCACTGTAATAACACAGGAAAGATTCATTAGCATCAAATTTCCTTGGTTCATGAAACAAATATGGTCAAGGGAAGAAGCCAAAATAGTATAAACCTCAACTCTTTTGCTATTTACTTATAAATATCTATGCAAGTATTCCAGATCCAGCTCAAAAATCACTTCTAGTTGATTACTTACCTTTCCAGTTGATTACTTACCTTTATATCCAGTGTATGAATCTCTATTTTTACACAATATCCTTAGATAATAGATGTCCCCTCCACTCAACTTTTGGCTTCATAAAAATATAAGTCCTCTTTGTCAATTTTGAAACCCCAGGCCCTGACACAGTGTCAAGCTTTCAAGAAAGATTTTTTGACAGAATAAAAGAGTATTTTAATCAAGGACTTGCCGTGTACATACCAAGTGCTGGTCATTATCACTTTAATAGTGGTTTTTAATACTTATTTGCATTTATTTGGCTGCGTTGGGTCTTAGTTGCAGCGCTGTGGCTCAGCAACTGTGGCTCGTGGGCTTGTTTGCCCTTTAGTATGTGGGATCTTAGTTCCCAGAGCAGGAATCGAAACTCTGTCCCCTACATTGCAAGGCAGTTTCTTAACCACTGGACCACCAGGGAAGTTCCTAATAGTAACTTTTTTAAAAAAAAAATTTGATCTGCCCTCAAGTAATATGTTCTGATTGTGAGGTTTGAAAAGGCAGTGGGTTTGTTGACTAGTTTCCAATCTGTCTTCATCCACCTGGTTTTTCAGGAGCTTAAGGAGCTTAATAGCAACCTGTCTGTATTATTTTGTTCTGACACAAAGAGCTTATATTCCAAATATAACCATCATAACAAAAAATCAAGGAATTGGGTCCCATCATCTTAACACTATTCTTAATGTTCTCTTCAAAATTAAGGTGAAAGATCCATAACATTGCAAACTTTTTTTTAAAGCAAAGCCCAATGGAAGAAGTGTTTCAGACCATGCTTGCCATTTTTTTAAAGAAGGGAAAATTTTAAATATAACATGTGCAAGTCACTATACCAATGCACTTATAAAATATATCCAGTAAAGAGCTGCTTCTAGGCATAACTTATACATTTAATATGTCCAGTGATAAATCAAAAGCACTCACTATAGGGTGTTTCTAGTGAAATTGTCCCCCTCCTCATTAATTTTGCTGACTGGAATTTCAGTTGAAGATTAAGCAGTTAATTTTTCAAGTAGTAACACAAATTCTCTTTTCTTTTAATGGAATATGGCGAAAAAGGGTGTTTGCCACATGTCTGGCCTGTGAGTAGGGACCAAGCAGTTTTATTTTACTGGATTGCAAAGACAATGCTCCTATTTATGTAGGCTGGTTTTTTGTTTTGCTTTATTTTTTAAGTCACCTATACACATAGTGTAGAAGTTTGAGAATTTTCCTTTTAAGAGAATTATGTAGATTTTTTTTAAATGAGGAAAATCTGCTATTCTAGAGATATAAAAGTTACATCATCCCAGTGTGTGAAATCTATGTAATTTGAAATATTAGGGTTCATTATCCCATAAGAGGATGCACACCCACCACAGGTTGCATTTTGGTTTTTGATTTGAATAATATGGACCCTGTAATGGTCCATCACACTCTGTCCCCCAGAATATCACACAATAAATGTGTACAGCAACTCAATACTTCCCATGGGAATTAGCCCTTTCTCCAACTCTGATTTTATAAGCAGGACACAGTGCTTTTTTGAAGAGCCACCTACTTCCCACTAGATGATCTTAAAATTTATTGTAAGTTTCTACACCATGTGAAGTTTCAGGGTAATACTGATAGATCTTTCCTAACCTCAGTAATCATCAACACTGTTGTAAATACTGTTTACCAAGCTATCAATCTCCTTTTTTTAACTTTTTATTTGATGTTGAAGTATAGCCGATTGACAGGGTTGTGAGAGTTTCAGGTGGGCAGCAAAAGGACTCAACTACATGTAAACATGGATCCCTTCTCCCCCAGACTCCCTTCCTATTCTGGCTGCCGCATAACACTGAGCAGAGTTCCTTTACTATCTCCTATTTGTAACAACAATTTTTCTAAATTGTTTTCCTAAATCTTGGGAAAAGCACTCCAAGATGATTTCTTGTGGAAAGAGAGCACAAAACCACAGCACGCACAAAAAGCAAGTATTTGTATTCTACTTTCAGTTTATTCAAAATATACTGTTCTCTCTCAGTTAAAGGAGAAAGTGATTACATATTCAGTTATCCTGAAATAATTAAAAGGTCATCAATTTCCTGTCATGGAAGTGATATGGTTTAATTACATTCTATAAATGTATTGACCAGGTCATGGGGGAGATAATCCCACTGAGAGGTTATTATCTTAACAACAAACTGACATCCACTGAGCGTGATATAAGTGTGCATGTGGAAGTTTGTATATATGTGTGCATTTTAAAATGACTGTAGATTTGGGGTTAGTAGGTACAAACTACTATGTATATAGTAGGTAAACAGCAAGTTCCTATAGGGAACCATATTCAGGATCCTGTAATAATCTGTAATGGAAAAGAATATGAAAAAAGAATATTAATATAGGTATAACCAAATCACTCTTTTTAGTACCTGAAACTAACACAATATTGTAAATCAACTATACTTCAGTTTAAAAAAGAAATAAATATAGCAGGATTTCATCTGAAGCTACAATAAAAATAAAATTGCATTTAGGGGAACTGTATTGAGATTAATTAAGGTTTGGTTTACTACCCAGAGTCCATAAATCAAATATCGCCCGGGCTGACAATTTAGGGTGAAAAGTAAAGATTCAAGAGTTCAAAATATGGGGAGGACTTCCCTGGTAGTCAAGTGGTTGGGAGTCCACCTGCCAATGTAGGGGACACAGGATCAATCCCGGATCTAGGAAGATCCCACGTGTCTCAGAGCATCTAAGCCCGTGTGCCACAACTACTGAGCCCGTTGCTTTAGTGCCTGTGCTCTGCAGCAAGAGAAGCCACAGCCACAAGAAGCCCATGCACCACAACTAGAGAAAAACCACGCAGCAAAAGAGACCTAGCACAGCCAAAAATAAACAAATAAAATTTATATCTATGTATATAGGGAAGTCGGTTGAAAAAAGCAAGGAATTTAAATTAAAAATAAGATTACTCAACTGTAGAGTATCTGAATAGCAATGCTAGTTGGAACAAGATTTGCCTTTACTTTTCTAGGAGAAAAAAAATACATATCCATATAAATATAGTATCCACTTATATGTTGATATATACAAACTTTCCCCTTGTAAGAACTTTCATCCCATCAGACTAACTATTGAAATTTAGCAATAAAAAAGGCAACTAAATAGAACATCCCTCAAAGCAGTGATACTTTAATTTCCCCTAATCTATCTTAAAACAGTTAAAAGGAACAAGTCTCTCTGAGTGTATGGAAAGCTGAAGGAGTCATTCTGATATCACCCAGTCATGTGTCAACACCAGCTAGGAAAACTCTACATAATAAATAGTATGGAAACACGCCACTGACTAGCTAGAATGTTTAAATGTATTATTTCTACCCAAAAGTTTTGTTACAAGTGATAGCATACAACAGTTTCCTACATAGAGATTTCTTGAAAATGAGGTCAGTTAGAGTCTTAACACATTGTTATTAACACATGGGGGCTTCCCAGATGGTGGTAGTGGTAAAAATAAATAAATAATAAAAAACCTGTCTGCCAATGCAGGAAACAAGAGAGGCAGGTTAATTGCTTGGGTCGGGAAGATGCCCTGGAGAAGGAAATGGCAATCTACTCCAAAATTTTTGCCTGGAGAATCCCATGGACAGACGAACCTGGTTGGCTACAGCCCATAGGGTTGCAAAGAGTCAGAAAGGACTGAAGTGACGGAGCATGCATTAACACATGAATTAGTAACTTATAAAACAGATTTTTCTCCTTTCTCTCCTCCACATCAATCCATGCTTGAAATTTACCAGATTGCACAATTCCTTTACAAAGGTCATTCCTGCTTCATTCGTCTGAGCTTGTGCACTGGTTAACTGTTTCCTGAATGTTAGGCTATGGTTTTTCCTGTGGTCATGTATGGATGTGAGAGTTGGACTATAAAGAAAGCTGAGCGCCAAAGAATTGATGCTTTTGAACTGTGGTGTTGGAGAAGACTCTTGAGAGTCCCTTGGACTGCAGGGAGATCCAACCAGTCCATTCTAAAGGAGATCAGTGCTGAGTGTTCCTTGGAAGGACTGATGTTGAAGCTGAAACTCCAATACTTTGGCCACCTGATGTGAAGAGCTGACTCATTTGAAAAGGCCCTGATGCTGGGAAAGATTGAGGGCAGGACGAGAAAGGGACAACAGAGGATGAGATGGTTGGATGGCATCACCGACTCAGTGGACATGATTTTGGGTAAACTCCAGGAGATGGTGATGGACAGGGAGGCCTGGTGTGCTGCAGTCAATGGGGTTGCAAAGAGTCAGACACGATTGAGCGACTAAACTGAACTGAACCCTTCTTCTCTCCTATCTCCACCTGAAAAACAGACTCAACTCAAAGATCAAAGTAAAACCTTCACATCTGGGCATTTCTCCCAGTATTTATGGTATTTACATCTAGCCTTGCCTCAGTTATATAAGGCAGCCCAGTAAATGCTGAAGCTGACACTCCAATACTTTGATCATGTGATGTAAATGAACCAACTCACTGGAAAAGACCCTGATGTTGGGAAAGATGGAGGGCCGGAGGAGAAGGAGGTGACAGACAATGAGATGTTTGGATGACATCACCAACTCGATAGACATGAGTTTGAGCAAACTCTGGGAGATAGTGAAAGACTGAGAAGCCTGGTGTGCTGCAGTCCATGGGGTTACGAAGAGTCAGACACGTCTTAGCAATTGGACAACAACAAAGCCCAGTAAATGGAAACAACACTGGATCAGGAGGCAGCTCCCTATTCTGCCCCTTGATGGCTTTGTGATCCCAAGGAAAGTTCCCAACCACCCAATCACTGGGCTCCTTATGCATAAAATTGGAATCAGATCAGATCAGATCAGATCAGTTGCTCAGTCGTGTCCGACTCTTTGCGACCCCATGAATCACAGCATGCCAGGCCTCCCTGTCCATCACCAACTCCCGGAGTTCACTCAAACTCACGCCCATCGAGTCAGTGATGCCATCCAGCCATCTCATCCTCTGTCGTCCCCTTCTCCTCCTGCCCCCAATCCCTCCCAGCATTAGAATCTTTTCCAATGAGTCAACTCTTCGCATGAAGTGGCCAAAGTACTAGAGTTTCAGCTTTAGCATTATTCCTTCCAAAGAAATCCCAGGGCCGATCTCCTTCAGAATGGACTGGTTGGATTTCCTTGCAGTCCAGGGGACTCTCAAAAGTCTTCTCCAACACCACAGTTCAAAAGCATCAATTCTTTGGCGCTCAGCCTTCTTCACCGTCCAACTCTCACAACCATACGTCACCACAGGAAAAACCATAGCCTTGACTAGACGGACCTGCAGTCCGGCTGCAGTCACCATCTGCAGTGATTTTGGAGCCCAGAAAAATAAAGTCTGACACTGTTTCCACTGTTTCCCCATCTATTTCCCATGAAGTGATGGGACCAGATGCCATGATCTTCGTTTTCTGAATGTTGAGCTTTAAGCCAACTTTTTCACTCTCCACTTTCACTTTCATCAAGAGGCTTTTAAATTCCTCTTCACTTTCTGCCATAAGGGTGATGTCATCTGCATATCTGAGGTTATTGATATTTCTCCCAGCAATCTTGATTCCAACTTGTGTTTCTTCCAGTCCAGCATTTCTCATGATGTACTCTGCATATAAGTTAAATAAACAGGGTGACAATATACAGCCTTGCTGAACTCCTTTTCCTATTTGGAACCAGTCTGTTGTTACATGTCCAGTCCTAACTGTTGCTTCCTGACCTGCATACAAATTTCTCAAGAGACAGATGAGGTGGTCTGATATTCCCATCTCTTAGAATTTTCCACACACCCCCATGCCCAAGGCCAGGGGCGGCGGCTGGGAGGAGCAACCCCACATCCAAGGAGCCATGACTGCACGGGCGCAGGAGGGCCTAGAGGAGCTATCCCATATTGAAGGTCAGGAAGGGCAGCAGTGAGGAGATACCCCTCATCCAAGGTAAGGAGCAAAGGCTGCCCTTTGCTGGAGCAGCCCTGCAGAGATACCCCACATCCAAGGTAAGAGAAACCCAAGTAAGATGATAGGTGTTGCAAGAGGGCATCAGAGGGCAAACACACTGAAACCATACTCACAGAAAACTAGTCAATCTAATCACACTAGGACCACAGCCTTGTCTAACTCAATGAAACTAAGCCATGCCCGTGGGGCAACCCAAGATGGGCGGGTCATGGTGGAGATATCTGACAGGATGCGGTCCACTGGAGAAGGGAATGGCAAACCACTTCAGTATTCTTGCCTTGAGAACCCCATGAACAGTATGAAAAATTGGAATAATGACACATAACTAAAAAGTCTTAGAACAGCAAAGAGAGAAGTTGTGAAAAGCCCAGCACAATGTGTGGCACACAGAGTGAGTGAAAGTCATTCAGTCATGTCCGACTGTTTGCGACCCCATAGATCATACAGTCCATGGAATTCTCCAGTCCAGAATATTGGAGTGAGTAGCCTTTCCCTTCTCCAGGGGATCTTCCCAACCCAGGGATCAAACCCAGGTCTCCCACGTTGCAAGTGGATTCTTTACCAGCTGAGTCACAAAGGAAAACCAAGAATACTGGAGTGGGTAGCCTATCCCTTCTCCAACAGAGTTTCCTGACCCAGGAATCAAACTGAGGTCTCCTGCATTGCAAGCACGTGCACACACACACACAGAAGCACTCAGTAAATGGTGCCCCCTCCCCATGCCTGTCCTGCTCCAGGGTTCCCACCAATAACCCTGCAGCCCCCACGGTGGCATCCCCAGGATGAGGCCACCTATGTTTGGTCAGTGCCCTGCTTGCTGCTGCTTGAAGCCCTGTGTATATATGAAGCTTCTCCTGTTACAGCCTTCTCCACCTCTTTTGTCTCCCTGGCTGATCCCAGGTTCTAACACAGAGATTGTGATTCACCTCACCTGGGGTGGCATCTGCAGTTGAGTATTTTTTAAATGTTTTACTCTTAAAAATTTTTTTTTATTTTGTATTGGAGTATAGTTAATTTACAGTGTTGTGTTAGTTTCAAGTGGACAGCAAAATGATTCAGTTATATATATATGCATATATATCTATTCCTTTTCAGATTCTTTTCCCATATAGGTTCTTATAGAATACTGAGTAGAATTCACTGTGCTATACAATAGATCCCTGTTGATAATCTATTTTAAATATAATAGTGGTATCTGCTCATCCCAGTATCCTCATTTATTCCTCCCTTACACTTCTCCCCCTTGGGTAACCATAAATTTGTTTTCTATGTCTGTGAGTCTCCTTCTGTTTTGTGTCTTAATTTTTTGGGGTGGGGGATATTAATTCTTTTTTTAAAAAAATTTTATTTTATACTGTAATATCGGAGAAGGCAATGGCACCCCACTCCAGTACTTCTGCCTGGAAAGTCCCATGGGTGGAGGAGCCTGGAAGGCTGCAGTCCAAGGGGTCGCTGAGGGTCAGACACGACTGAGCGACTTCACTTTCACTTTTCACTTTCATGCATTGGAGAAGGAAATGGCAACCCACTCCAGTGTTCTTGCCTGGAGAGTCCCAGGGATGGGTGAGCCTGATGGGCTGCCATCTATGCGGTAGCACAGAGTCGGACACGACTGATGTGACTTGGCATAGTTGATTTGCAATGTTGTATTAGTTTCAAATGTACAGCAAAGAAATTCAGTTATAGATATATCTATTCTTCTTCAGATTCTTTGCCCATATGAGTTATTACAGAATATTGAGTAGAGTTCCCTGTGCTATACAGTAGGAGTCTGTTAATTATCTATTTTATATATAGTAGCATGCATATGTTAATCCCAACCTCCAAAGTCCTATGTATACAGGAAGTTTCCTCTGTATGACAGACTTCTCCTTGTCTTTCTTCCCAACTGATTCCACTTTTTGACACAGAGGTTGTGATTCACATCATCCACCCTAGGTGGGATCTGCAGTTCAATATTTTTTAAACTTCTAGGGATTACTGTGGTGTGCAAACAGAATCAAAACCCTCCACATGCCTCCAAGATCTCTCCAGCTAATGGAGTCCCTTTCCAAATGTCTTGTAATTGTTTGCTAAGTGGAGACATCCTTCAGGGCCAGCACTGTGCTTCACTCATCCTCAAGCCACTAGAAACTAAACACAGTCAAGCATTTTGCCAATTCACAAAATGCTAATAAATAAACAAGTAAAATGTTGGATTAAAGAGGACTTGCTAGTCCTCTTCTTTTTCTGGAGAATGTGTATAATACTTCTACTCAAAAAGATATTGGAAAAGTAAATCAAAATTTTTAAAAGGCATATGTTTAAATAAATATGTACTGTACAAAGCAATAGCATTGCTAAATTCCAATTATATATGTTTACATATATCTTTACACATATGTATTTACATACATAAATGATATATGTTTACATATATAGAAAGTTGAAGTTTGTATGAAAAAGAAAGCTGAAGCTAGGAATGTTTCGTAAAAATTGATCAATTTAGTCATTCAAACTTCTCTTTTGAACTTATTTCTTTTTAATTTGTGACTTTCAGTAGTTATCCTGGAAATAACTTCTATAATGTAGAATTCATGGTGGCAGTGACTTTGAACCCAGCTCACAGAGATCACTGATGCTGAGGTCAATGACATCTCACTTGTGTGGAGCTGTGGCCCCAGGAGAAGGATCACATGTGCAGTATGGACTCGGAATTAGATCAAATTCAAAAAAGCAGAACAAGACCAGAATCCATTCTCAAAGTGTTATTCCTCAAGCAAGACTTGGACAACCCCAACTCTGTTCCCCTCTAAAGGGGTAATTCTTTGTACTTGGATGGTGCTCTGAGTGAGTCTACTATTACCTTTAGGATGTGGGGAATAGCAGTGATTGTTTCCAACTAGGTTCTTTACAAATTACCACAAACTTAGAGGCTTGACAACCAGAAGTAAAAACACTCCACAGATTTATTCTCTAACAGTTCTGGAGGCTGGATGTCCAGATAAGTCTTGAGGAGCTGAAGTCAAGGTGTCAGCAGGGTTTATTCCTTCTGGAGGCTCCAGGAGGTAAGCTGATCCTCACCTCTTACAGCTTCTGGTGGCTCATCTCTGCATTTCTCCCATCCCTGCCTCTGGTCTCATCAGGTCCTCCTCCACTGCAGCCAAGTCTTCCTCTCCCTCTGCCTCCCTTTAGGTTTGTATCTGGGGCCACCTGGGTGAGCCAGGATAACCTCTTGCACCTCCAGATCCTAAACTTAATCATATCTGCTAAGTCCATCTTGCCAAGGAAGATGTTCACCGGTTCTGGTGATGAGGACGTGGACATCTTTGGGGACCATTATTCAGCCTGTACAGATACAGAACTAGATGAAAATGAGATCTGTCCACAAATAATTATAACTCGAGGCAGCAGGTAATGACGCTCTGAGAGTACTGCAGATGAAGCCGTGCAGGAGTGAGAGAGGGGATACGCTGTCTCCATTAAGGAAGGTCAGGAGAGGCTCTGTGGGCTGAAGGATCTGATCTGGTCTAGAAAGATGGGAAGACTCTGGAAAAACAAAAACACTAAATACGTCATAAAAAGGTCAGTAATCAACACTCACTCTTTTTGTGGTATGTGTATACACTTAAACACACTCAGTAAAATAAGCCAAAATACCTTTTCAGAAAAGAATGATATTGGGAGTATTCTGGACCTGTCAACCAATGGTATAAATTGATAGCAATGGTTTCAGTTGTAACCATGGTATAAATTGATATTACATAAAATACTGAAATTCTAGAATGAGGTTAAACTGAAACATAACAGTCAAGGAACTGGCTATCATATATATATATAGTAAAAGAAATGTCTTATTTTATATATATGAGATGGCTGGATGGCATCACCGACTCAATGGGCGTGAGTTTGAGTGAACTCTGGGAGTTGGTGATGGACAGGGAGGCCTGGCATGCTGCGATTCATGGGGTTGCAAAGAGTTGGACATGACTGAGCAACTGAACTGAACGGAACTGAATATATGGTAAAAAATATTTTAAGTAAATGAAAACGAAGTAACTAATCTTATAAATAAATTCCCCTGGAAGAACTGATTATTTGATGAAAAAAAATCTGCTTAGATTCTCACCTAAAATCATTCACCAAAATAAATTCCAAAGGAATTTTAAAATTAAATATAAAATATCAGTACATAAGAAATCAAGAACTTTTTTTAACTTACCATCATTGGTAAAGGTACGATTTATTAAAATAGGATGAAAACACTATTATATGTTAAGTTTAAATATTAAGCCTCTCTTCAATCAAAATAAATAAGTAGAAAAAAATTAGAAGGCAAACATCAAATTTGAGAAAAAAATAGTCACAGGAAATACTATATGGAAAGAATACTGATATCTTTATATATAGAAAGGTTAATAAACTTGAATTTTAAAATACTGAAGCTTCAGTGGATAAATTGACAGAGGATGTGAATAGGCAATTTCCAAAAATGAAATATAACTAATCAACAAATGTGTGGAAAATGCTTTCCTTCACTAGTAATCAAGGAATGGTACATTAAAATAACAATGAAGTAACCTTTGACCCCTATCAAATTAGCAAAGATTTTTTAAAAATAATAATTTCCACTGCTGATAAGGGGACTGTGAAAAAGGTACTCTTGAATATTGCTGATATTTTAGTATAATCCTTTAGGAAAGCAATTTGGCAAAGAGCCTCATAATGTTTCTACTCTCTGACTCAGTAAGTCCACTTTTGAGAATGGAGCCTGAGAAAATAATTCTGAATATTGAGAAGCACTATTTATAAAAGCAAAAGGAAAACATCAGAAATAATCAAAATACAGATGCAAACATAATTGTTACATAAATTATGTATATTCACTTCATGAATTATAACATAAGTTTTAAAAATATATTTCTAAAGAATATGTGATATATGGAAAACATAAGAATTATAATGTTAAATGAAAAGAAAGTAGGATAGAAATAGTATAAACATGATCTTTCCATTAAAAAGAATAGAATAAAGATTAGTTATAAATACAAAAAGTATTAACAATGCCTATTTTTGGATACTAAAACCATGGATGAAATAGAAATATAGATAATCTGTTTTAATTCAAAGATCTTATTATAAGAAATCCTTTTGTGGTCAAATTCTTACAGTTTGTCACATAAATCTTTATTAAAAACTAATTTTTAAGTGTCCCAAATTAAACTTTTTTTCCTACTGAAGATTTTCAAGAAGTAAATTTTTTCCATTTTATAAAAAATAAAAACTGGCTTTTGTTTTTAGTTTTTTTGTTGTTGGTATATAAATAACACAAGAATTACAGATTGAGAATTTCCCTCAAGGGAATACCCAGACCACTTTCCTTCTAAGACAATAGTTATCTGGTACAGCATTTTAAATCTCCATCGATTATACCATAACCCTCATAAAGTGTTTCTACTTGCTCATAATTTCCCCCATAAACTCTGAAATTCAAATAAGTGACGCAGTTTTCTAAAAAATTCTAATCTAGCTTTTGACATACATCTATCCAGAGGTAAGAGCTAAGTAGATTTCATGTTTAAAAAAACTCAAATATCATATGTGCTTATAATCTTATTAGCAATTAGTTTTCAGCTCTCTGCCTATTGAAAGTAACATGTGCAAATCATTTTAAGAAATAATTTTTCAAATTATTTTAAGAAATTCATCAAATGACTCCTCATTGTTGGACTTGGCAAAAATGGAGTTTGAGGCTGAGAGAAGGAAGGGATGTAGGTTCAAGAACCCAGACAATTTGGGAGCCAGAAACCAGGGGCCCAGCAAGATGTCTGGTCATGTCCAGAACCCAGAAGCCACTTGGCACTCGGGACCAAAGGCAGCCTTCTGTCTTGGAAACCAGAGCAGGGATGCAGCCAAGAATGGGGCTTTTTTGGGGGACTTTTAGGAAAAGGAGCCTTCCTGCACCAGTCCTGAACCCTTGCTTGCTGGAGTCCTCTCGTCCGCTGAGCAGAAGTCAGCCCTGCAGACCAGCAGCCAGGTCCCCCCGGCCTGTTAAGGAGCCCTGCTCCCATGGACCGGGAAGAGAACCCTGGTCAAACACAACATTGCCTTTAGGACATGAGGAAGGCTTGAATATCTCCCTGAACTTCTCTTGCCTGGTTTGTAGCCATGTTGGATCAGGTCGGAGACTGACCTCCTGATACCCAGTGTCTAGACAGTATGACATTCCAAACCACATCGACAGGCCCCTCATCTCATCACCAAAAATGTCAGCATTCTAGAATTGCACCATCCAGTATTGTAGCCATGAGCCGCATACAACCATTTAACTTTATTAAAATTAAATGCATTTGCAAAAATGATTTCTCTGTTGCACAAACCATAGTTCAAGGTCAGCCACAGGTGGCTGGTGGCTCCCACCTTGGACAACACAGGTTTAAACCATTCCCACCGTCACAGAAAGGCCCACAGGGCAGTGCAGTTCCAGAATATACTGGTTCTAGTAGGGAGTCAGTGGACTTACTTCCCCCATTTCTAAGCTAGTAAAACTTAGATCTGACTTTTAAAAAAAAAAAAAAAAGGGGGAAGAGGTTTGAATGCTATTAACATTTAATTAATTAATTAAAATTTACCTTCACCTCCATCCATATAAAATAAACCCCTGACTGTGGTCAGCGGTTACATGCAGACTTTGTCATTTTGCTTACTGACCACACATTTTCATTGATCAATTCTAAATTGGATTATTGTTAGTTTTAAAAGCGCCTGAGCAGCAGAAAGTGGCTGTGGTGGCAGGCAAAGGAGAGATTGATAGCAGAATAAACAGGGAAAGTGACAAGATTCGAGGCTGAATTGATCACTGTCAGCGGGTCCGTGGTCAGCTGTCTGCCCTTTAGTGCCCAAAGTAAACATCAGAATAATGTTTAGACAAACACATTTGATTTTTGAGGTAATGGGTATGTCAACTAAATGACAAACCTTAGAAAGGTCAAAGGGATAGCCATTTTTCAGACTCGTTCAACCATTAATCGTTGATTTTGGTAACAGTGCAATTGTAGGCAGAATAGGGTGAGAATGCCAGCTTGTGTGTGCTGTGTGATGCTCCGGACAGACCTCCCCAGGATCCACCTGGTCATCAAAATAACATGTCCTTGTAAGCAAAGAGTCCATCCTTTAAAAATGGCACTTGGAATCTCAGTTGTCTAAAGACCATCCAAAATGCAGCAATCTTTTAATCCTTTGAAGGGACTCAGTCCATTAGTATCTACTACAATCATATTTATGTGACCTGTTATCTATAAGAAAACAAAGCACCAGCAAATCCATTCCTAATCACCCATTAACCTTGGGGAAATTTATAACGTTGTTCCAAACACAGGAGATCACTGGCGAATCACAAGTATCTGAAACTACAGCTTGGTACAACTCACCATTTGCTGGGTCTTTTTTTTTTTTTTTAACTGGGGCATGGTTGCCTTACACTTCCCTGTATCGCTCAGATGGTAAAGCATCTGCCTGCAATGCAGAAGACCTGGGTTCGATCCCAGGGTTGGTAAAATCCTCTGGAGCAGGAACTGGCAACCCACTCCAGGATTCTTGCCTGGAGAATTTCATGGACAGAGGAACCTGGTGGGTGACAGTTCATGGGGTCCCTAAGAGTCAGACATGACTGAGCGACTGACACACACACAGTTGCCTTACAATGTTGTGCTAGTTTCTGCTCTACAATGAAGCAAGTCAGCCATGTGTATACATGCATTTCCTCCCTCTTGGTCCTCCCTCCCACCCCACGTTCATCACACCCCTCTAGGTGCTGAGCTGGGCTCCCTCTGCTATACAGTAGGCTCCCATTAGCTACCTGTCTTACACATGATGGTGCATATATGTTAATCCCAACCTCCCAACTCACAGCACCTGCCCCCCACCACATCCACAGGTCCAGTCTCTGTGTCTGCCTCTCTATTTCTGCCCTGCAAATAGGTTCATCTGTACCATTGTTTCTAGATTCCACATATATGTGTTAATACAGGACTCTTGGAATAGTCTCTATCAATGAATGGTGGGTCATTTTTAATGTGAATTTTTTTTTCCTTTGAAGTATCATACATGAATTATGACTTATGAGGCCAATCAGTGTTGATAGTGACTATTCTGAGACACCCAAATTCACCTGGTTTATCTGATCACACAAGAAATGTTTCTTTTGCCTGGAGAGAGGTGACAAATGAAACAAGATGGGAATGAAATATACATAGAAACATTCCTGCCTCCAGAAGGAGCTGAGCATGACTCTTCTTTTCACAGAAGAACATCATGGTGTGCTGGTGTGCTGGCTATTGCTGCTTGTGTATCATAATTTATCAATCTACTGAAATTATGTCACTTGCCAAAATGTTAGGGCTCTCTAAACTCACCAAGCACAGCAATGTACATAAGAAGTCAGAGACACGTGACATGTATATTTGAGTTCTACCTATAAACACACATACCATGGAAAGGAATGTATATCAGTCAGATTAAAGAGTGTAAGGAGTTCAGTTAAGTTCAGTTGCTCAGTCATATCTAACTCATTGCGATCCCATGGACCACAGCACGCCAGGCCTCCCTGTCCATCACCAACTCTTGGAGTTTACTCAAACTCGTGTCCCTCAAGTCCATGATGCCATGCAACCATTTCATCCTCTGTCGTCCCCTTCTCCTCCCACTTTCAATCTTTCCCAGCATCAGGGTCTTTTCCAATGAGTCAGTTCTTTGCATGAAGTGGCCAAAGTAATGGCATTTCAGCTTCAGCATCAATCCTTCCAATGAATATTCAGGACTGATTTCCTTTAGGATGGACTGATTGGATCTCCTTACAGTCCAAGGGACTCTCAAGAGTCTTCTCCAACACCACAGTTTAAAAGCACCCATTCTTCAGTGCTCAGCTTTCTGTATGGTTCAACTCTCACATCCATATATGAGTACTGGAAAAACCATAGCTTTGACTAGACAGACCTTTGTTGGCAAAGTAATGTTTGCTTTTTAATAGTGTAATGAGAAGGAAGCATAAAATATATGGGTGTCTATTTGCTTTGCTGTGGAAAATTCCAGCAAACTCACTGTGAAGGTTGGGTACATAGGAAGTAAGTTTTCAAATACATCTGCAGTGTGGGAGGTTTCTTAGCTTCAGCGCCATAACAAAATACCCAGACTCAGTAGCTTGAACAACAACAATTTATTTTCTCACAACTCTTGAGTCTGAAAGTTCAAGATCAAGGAGCCAGCATGGTCCAGTGGGAGCTCTCTTCCTTGCTTGTAGGAAGCTACCTTCTTGCTGTGTCCTCACACAGCAGGGAGAGAGAGAGAGAAAGCTCTCTAGAATCTCTTTATAGGAGAACAAATCCCATCATGAAGACCCCATCCTCATGACCTCATCTAAATTTGATGACTTCCCAAAGGTCCCACCTCCAAATACCATCATGTTGGAGGTCAGGTCTTCAACATATGAATGTGAGGGGCACTGAATCAGTCCATAGCAGGAGGCATGAGATTGTCAGCTTTCAGAGGCAGATGTTACTGACATTCAGTTCAGTTCAGTCGCTCAATCGTATCCAACTCTTTGCAACCCCATGGACTGCAGCATGCCAGGCTTCCCTGTCCATCACCAACTCCTGGAGTTTGCTTAAACTCATGTCCATTGAGTCCACAATGCCATCCAACCATCTCATCCTCTGTCATCCCCTTCTCCTCCCACCTTCAACCTTTCCCAGCATCAGGGTCTTTTCCAATGAGTCAGTTCTTAGCATCAGGTGGCCAAAGTATTGGAGTTTCAGCCTCAGCATCAGTCCTTCCGGTGAATATTCAGGACTGATTTCCTTTAGGATGGATTGATTGGATCTCCTTGCAGTCCAAGGGTGAAGTGACATTCACCAGTTTCTAATTCTTGTCAATTTCTAGTGATGTCCTCATTACAAAACCCCACATCTTTGAAATTAAGCTTGGACATGTGATTAGTCATGGCTAATGAAATATAAAGCATGTCACTTCCAGGCCAAAGCATGACCATGCTGTTTCTCAGCTCTCCTGTCATCTCTTATCCTATCAAGTGAAGCCCTGAGCTTCTTGTGATGGTGTTATAGGTGGTATTCTCGTTATCATTTCTGCAGAAAAATCAATGCTTAAAACAAAACTGACTGATGCTCATAGATGCTGTGGGTTAAGAATTTGCACAGGGTAGAAAGAGGATGATTTGTCAATGCTTCATAATATCTGAGGCTGGGAAGTCAATGGCTAAGGTCTAGAATCATCTGAAGGTTTGTTTACCCATATATCTGATGTTCAGGGCAAGATGACCCAAAGGCTAAGACAGCCACCTGGATTGCCCACAGTAGCCTCTCCAGAACATGAGGACTTGCTCACAAATAGTCACATCAAAGCAGTCAGATTTCATAAATGGCAGCCCAGGGATCCAGCAAAGAAAGCAGAAACTACATAGTCTTGTGGAGCCAGTTTGGAAGCCATACATATTACATCAATCATATGCTATTAGTTGAAGTATCAATAAGCTGACTCAGATTCAAGGATAGGAGACACAGATACCATTTCTTTATCAGACGAATATCAAAACATGTGTGTGCTTGGCTAGAGTCTGTGGGGAGGGAACTTTTTAAAGCTACCATTTAGGGTGCAGAATACCTGTTTGGAGCAGAGCCCCACTGCCCTTCCACAAAACCATGTGGAATAATAATAAACTCTTACTGTGTTAAACCACTGAAGTTTGGCAACATCCATGCCCAACCCAAATAGAATGTCTCCTTAATACCTCAAAGAGTTGATGAGCTTCCTCCATAAATATCAAATTAACCAAAACAGGAAAGACTTTTACTTTCAGCGAGTATAGCTCCAGTACTAAATTCATGCTTCAAAAGTAACCAAGTTATGCAACTTTAAACCAACTTTAAACCAACATTTAGCCACCTGTGTTTAGAGGAACACAATATATACGGCCAATTTTTTATCAAGAGATTAGAGGTTCCTACTAAAGCCATGATGGCACACACCTGCCCCAGGTGCCCCCAACTACCTGCCAAGGGGTCATTTCAAACATCACCAATCAGTCTCAACACTAACAGTCAAACAGTCCCCTCCTGAGCCTCCAAAACTACTTTCTGTAAGATTCATTCTAGTACAGTTCCTCTCTAAACCCACTTTATGTTTGTGTCTTTTTTAGATTTCTGACTTTGGTCAAAATCAATGCAGGGGAGAGAGTATGGAGTTGAAGTCCACTCTTCTACCAGTTATTTCACATGTGTGCTGTGCTTAGGTGCTCAGTTGTGTCTGACTTTTAGGGACCTCATGGACTGCAGCTCACCAGGCTCCTCTGTCCAGGGGGATTCTCCAGCCAAGAATACTGGAGCAGGTTGCCATGCCCTCCTCCAGGGGATCTTCCCACCCAGATATCAAACCCAGGTTTCCACAGTGCAGGCAGATAGCTTCTGAGCCATGAGCGAAGCCCATATTTCACATAAATATGCCAAAGTATAATTCTATGTGTGAAGTTGAACTAAAAACTGGATGTGGAAGTGGGGGATCTACTGAAGACTTACTAGCAAAGATGGAGATCTGAAGTAACATTTCATCTCCCTGAGGAGGCAAGACGGATACACAAAACTGTAATTAGTAGTATGATCATGGATGATAAGGACCTACAGGTAAAGCACAGAAAAACACATTATCAGTCAAGAGAAAGGAGATGAGACTTGGTCGAAATAGAAGGAGATAGCTTTAGAGAGGGAACTGGGTTCAATTTGTCTTTGAAAAGAAGAAAGATGTGTACTGTAAGGAAGAACGCACAGAATACTTAGAGGTGAGAATGCTCAGGGGAGGATCTGGCATCAGGAAGAAACTAGACAGGCTGGACCCTGTGAAGTGTTCTCATAAAGCATCAAATTATCAAAGTTAGTTCCAAAGCCATCATGATCCCATGAAGAATCTGATTCAGTCCAGCTCCTGTCTTCAGATCAGGAAAACTAGGTTACTTGTCTCTTATTCTATGACCTGGAACAACTTGAAAGAATCAGGGAAAGTAAGGGGCCTGGGAAAGACTGAGCAGTGAAGCAGAGGGTCCTGGCCACAAATCCAACTCTGCTTCTCACTCACAGATGAGAATTTAACTCATCTGCCCCTCAGTTCCCCCTTTTGTCAAGTGAGTATGAGATTCCAACTAGCACAGTTTCTTGGAGAATTAGTTTGACCAGTGAATCAGTGAAGTTGCTCAGTCATGTCCAACTCTTAGCGATTCCATGGACTGTAGCCTACCAGTCTCCTCCATCCATGGAATTTTCCAGGCAAGAGTACTGGAGTGGATTGCCATTTCCTACTCCAGGGGCTCTTCCCAACCCAGAGATGAAACCCAGGTCTCCCGCATTGCAGGCAGACGCTTTACCATCTGAGCTACCAGGGAAACAAGTTTCCAGCACTTTTTATGGTTACATGGTAGATATTTAAACGAAGGTGTGTATTATTATCACTACCATCATCATTATTAGAAGCAGCAGCATCATCATTTGCATCATCTCTTTAACAAAATGAAATATCCCAGGGATAAATTCCCAAACTATGCTTTGGAAAGAAATAAACTAGGAACATAGACATCTGTAGAGAACACAGGGCTCACGAGTCTTGAGTCAGCAATAGAACAAACTTCAATTAAAAGATTAGTTTAAGAATATTTTCTATCCTTGGTTGAATGAATCTGCAGAATTGGAACTCATGGATATGGAGGACTGACTGTACTAATGAAATAAGGAAAGAGCAGCATTATGAAATCCCAGCACAAGTTAGACTTCTCCGGAGGAAGGCAGTGCACAAATGTTAATTAACATTATTGTCAATAGTCTAGTCATTGGATTGTGCTGAGACTTTATGCCTGATATGCTAATAATATTAATAAATGAATAAGTAAAATGGGAGAAGGAGAAGGCAATGGCACCCCACTCCAGTACTCTTGCCTGGAAAATCCCATGGACAGAGGAGCCTGGTAGGCTGCAGTCCATGGGGTCGCTAAGAGTTGGACATGACTGAACAACTTCACTTTCACTTTTCACTTTCATGCATTGAAGAAGGAAATGGCAACCCACTCCAGTGTTCTTGCCTGGAGAATCCCAGGGATGGGGGAGCCTGGTGGGCTGCTGTCTATGGGGTTGCACAGAGTCAGACAAGACTGAAGCAACTTAGCAGCAGAAGCAGCAAAATGGGAGAAAGCCATGCATGAACCGATGAAGGTAGCCCAAATATCAAGTAAAATCAGATATTGCCCAGTTCCTGTACTTGGTTATGTGAATGATGAGAAAATGTCCTCATGTAGGAGTCTTTCATCTTCTGAACACTGACGCAAAATAATAATATTCATTCAAGGAAAAAAAGTTAATTTAAGAATATCATTCAGCCAAAAAGAGAGAGTACTAATGTCTGCCTACTACCTGCAGCATATGTGAACATTGCTGGAAATACTATGCCAAGTCAAAGAAGCCAGATGCAAGAGACCATATGTAAACTAGAGATTACCACACTAAGCGAAGCAAATCGGAAAGAGAAAGACAAATATCATATGGTATCACTTATATGTTGTTGTTTAGTCGCTAAGTCATGTCCAACTCTTTTGTGAGCCCATAGCCTGTAGCCCTCCAGGTTCTTCTGTCCATGGGATTTCCCAGGAAGGGATACTGGAGTGGGTTGCCATTTCCTTCTGCAGGGGATCTTCCCAACCCAGGGATCAAACCCAAGTCTCCTGCATTGGCAGGAGGGTTCTTTACCACTGAGCCACCAAAGTGACTCTACACAGTATGGATGAATCACATTAAAAGTGAGGAACACAGACAGGGTGGGCATGAACAACGTTTAAAGATAGGACAGGTTATCTGAGATCACACGATCTGTTCACATACACTCTATTAGAACAATAACAAAAAGAGTGTTTTTGGTAATTCCCCATTGTAATTCATTTCAGCAAAAGTCCATCCCAGGAACACTAGGATATTGAACACGGACTATAAATAAATAAATCACATATGGTGAAATAATATCTATACTGAAATCAATTTTCTTTATTTTCCTACATTTCAATGCATAGAGAAACTTGAAGTAATATTTTCCCCATGAACAGGAAAAGCTGTTACATTCTTCATTTGGAAGACAGAGAGTGAAGGATGCTTTCTGGAGAAGGGAGTTAAAAGATGCCAATCTGAGTAGAAGGTGGACCATTGTGAACAGCTCTTCCCTCACTGGAGAAGGAAATGGCAACCCACTCCAGTATTCTTGCCTGGAAAATCCCACAGAGGAGCCTGGCGGGCTACAGTCCATGGGGTCACAAAGAGTTGGACGCAACTGAGTGACTGAGCACACACCCCCCTGTCATTAGAGCTGGTCATCTTGCCAGAACCAGTGAGCAGAGTGGCATTTAAAGTCTGAGAGGGAAGCGTCTGAATTAGGAAAGCCCTTTGTTTGGGAGGAAAGCTTTGTTATCAAGGACAGGTAATGAGCTGAGGCCAGGATGCCCAGCTGAAGCTGTACCCGGAATTCTATAAGGAAAAAGCCCGAACTCGTGCTTTCCAGCTCAGATTCGAGTCAGCAAACAAACATATAATTCTTGAGTTAAAGTTGGCATGTAGCACTGTAATAATTAATCTTGTGTCGATGTGTAGAAGGTCATCATTTTGGAGTTTGTACACTAATAGACAGTAATAACTGCACGGACCGGGCTGCCTGAATCGAATTACAAATGTCTCATCAATAGTGGCAGCAACTTGGAGGGAGGTGAAACTTGAAAAAAAGGCTGGAAAAGTTTCATCCAGATCACTAATCTTAAAATAAAAAAATGCTGATATACATGAAACTTAACCAATGATTCTGAGATTCCTTTCCCAAATTGAAACACATTACAGGATGAGCTTTTGGAGGAATCTTTTTCAGAAAAGCCTTACTGCACACCAGGGGTTGGAAACACAAATCACCATCTACAGCAGAAGAAAGGGATACATTTAAAAAGCAGACTTTCAGAGAAGGACACAGAGGAAGAGAAACAAATGGACAAATGGGGTGGGAGGCAAAATAAAGTGACAGAAGGAGATGGGGAAGGACAGAGATGAAAAACAAAGACCCCCAAAAGGAGAGTCACTTTATCTCTTCAAAATTTCTCCCGTCTTGATGCAGCAATGGAGAGTCCAACACAGATGGGAGGATATGAGGACAGAATCAGGGGACACCAGCTGACTTCTTCTTTGCTCCCAGACCCAAGCATGGGCCACTTCTCAGCTCCGTTTAAGCTGGGTTTGTTTCCTTGTTGGCTAACACGCCAATGCATCATGACAAGAAGTTGGCATGGCCGAAGACTTAGAGCATGCAGAGTGCTCCTAGAAAGAGTTACATGTCTTATCTGCCCCAGTGATATGAACTGCACAACAGGGCACTTTGTGATCATAAAAGAGCTGATGGATGAGCCTGACTCATACACCCAGGGCTTGGAGGACCCGGAGGCCAACCAAGGCCCCTGACACCTGACTCCAACCAGGGTGCAGGGTGACACTCCTATCCACTCACTCAGCTATGAATGTTTCACAATCCTTCCCAAACATTAGAACTTTGAGGGTTGCAGGGTACCATCTCAAGAAGAAAGGAAGTACCTTGTTTTCGGATTTGGTTTGGTGTGATGTTTGTTTTGCTCTCTTGCTCTCATGTCTGTTACCCACTCTTCAGAGTGGAAGCAGACTTCCTCTGCACTATGAACAGAACCCTTGTTTAGTCCCAGGCATCCTGCAGAACTTCTAGCACCTTCCTCACACAGGTTTCAGGTAGGAGATTAGAAGAACACAGCTCTGGAATTGTAAGGATGGAAAAGAAGAGGTAGAGAAAAGTCCGCCTTTCAGTCTCCTGGGTGCCGGCGTGTGTGCTCAGTCACTGTCATGTCTGCCTCTTATCGACCCTCCAGACTGTAGCCTGTCAGCCTTCTCTTTCCATGGGATTCTCCAGGCAAGAATACTGGAGTGGGTGGCCATTTCCTCCTCCAGGGGATCTTCCCGACCCAGGGACTGAGTCTGCGTCTCCTGCATTGGCGGGCAGGTTCTTTACCAGTGAGCCACCTGGGAAGTTCCCAGTCTTCTGGGGTTCCAGCTCAAATGTAAGTGCTCAGAACAGCGACTCTCTCCTAGAAAATGGGGCTGCTGTTCATCCACAGGGCAACTGTGTTTCCTGGCTGGTGCAGACCGTCCCTAGGCTAAAGTCAGAGTGCCCACTGCATGAGCTGTGAGCACATGTGGTCCAGAAGAACCTGCTTTGCTTGCCACGACTGTCCCTTTAAAATGTGGGGGAGGGTCTGCTCTGTCCCTGCGTTCCATCTGCTTCCCTGGCATCCTAGGTTTCTGTGAGCACGAAACCCTCAATGTAAAATAATGTGATATCAGTATCACATTAACATCTCCAGAGCTTTCTTTCAAGTCAACCTCTTAAGAGACAAATGAAAGTGAAGTCACTCAGTCATGTCCTACTCTGCGACCCCATGTACGGTAACCTACCAGGTTCCGCAGTCCATGGGATTTTCCAGGCAAGAATACTGGAGTGGGCTGCCATTTCCTTCTCCAGGGGATCGTCCCAACCCAGGGATCGAACCCAGGTCTCCTGCATTGCAGACAGACGCTTTTACCATCTGAGCCACTAGGGAAGCCCCTTAAGGGACAAAAAGCACTAATAATCAACACTCAAAAACTAATGTGCTCTACCCTCTCTCAAAATTTGAGGTTTGGGTATTTTGTACTATTTTTGAGTATTTTCCGTAGATAAAATTTAAAATGTCATCTTCAGTTCAGTTCAGTGGCTCAGTCGTATCTGACTCTTTGCAACCCCATGAACTGCAGCACGCCAGGCCTCCCTGTCCATCACCAACTCCCAGAGTTCACTCAGACTCACGTCCATCGAGTCAGTGATGCCATCCAGCCATCTCATCCTCTGTCGTCCCCTTCTCCTCCTGCCCCCAATTCCTCCCAGCATCAGAGTCTTTTCCAGTGAGTCAACTCTTTGCATGCGGTGGCCAAAGTACTGGAGTTTCAGCTTTAGCATCATTCCTTCCAAAGAAATCCCAGGGCTGATCTTCAGAATGGACTGGTTGGATCTCCTTGCAGTCCAAGGGACTCTCAAGAGTCTTCTCCAACACCACAGTTCAAAAGCATCAATTCTTCGGCGCTCAGCCTTCTTCAGTCTTACTCTCATGCTGTAAATAATTTTCGGTGATTCTATCAAGAGTTATTTTTTATCAGCTAAGAAATACCCATTTGACGAAACACCCCAAGACACATATTAATCAAATTAACAAAGATTAAATATAAAGAACAAATATTAAAAGCAGCAAGGGAAAAACATCAAATAACTCACAAGGGAATTCCCATAAGGATAACAGCTGATCTTTCAATAGAAACTCTCCAAGCCAGGAGGGAATGGCAAGATGTAATTAAAGTGATGAAGGAAAATAACTTACAGCCTAGATTATTGTATCCAGCAAGGATCTCATTCAAATATGAAGGAGAAATCAAAAGCTTCACAGATAAGCAGAAGTTGAGAGAATTTTGCACCACTAAACCATTTCTCCAACAAAAACTAAAGGACATTCTCTAGAGCAATACAATAATAGTGGGAGACTTTAATACCCCACTCATATAATCTGGCTGTAATAGACAAAGTAAAGAGGAAAACATATTTACTTATGAGCCTCTAAAAATTCAGTTCACTCAGGAGAGTTTAAAAAAAAAAAAAAGACTTATTTGTTCACTCTGTGGAGGTTTATTGACTATTTTCTGGGTTTGGTACTACTTTGGGTAGTAGGGAGGAAGAGGTGACAAATGTGATCCTGTCCTAAATAATATATTGTGGTAAAGATAGACTTACCAATACAAAATACCAAGATGTGCCTAAAGATGAGGACACCCAAACTGGACTTTTTGTTTCCTGAACTTTTCATTTCGAGAACAAACCTCCTAATATAAGATGAATTCACCATGATTTTTTTAAAGTGTTCTTTGTGATTAAAAACAGAAAGCCGTTGGTTAAGAAATTACATATACTCCTCCCCACCATCACTCCCCTTCTTTCTTCCCATTTCCCTCCCACCCTCATTGATCCTTTTCTTTGTCCATTTTCCCCTGCAAAAAAAAAAAAAAAGAAATACCCATTTGAATTTGTGAAATAAAGAAAAATAAAATAAAGCTAAGTAGAAAGGGGTTTCAGCATCAGAGTCTGAGTTAACACAGACTGGATCTGGTATAATTTTAAAGCCACTCAAGTTAAACTTAACACATCATAAACAGTACTCACCAAGTAATGCTTGGAGTGTTTGAAGATATTTTTAGAGTGCTCCCCACAAAGTCCTGGATTTATCATTTTGTAAAGCAGTCCTGGAGGAAGCCACAGACACTGGAGTTTGTGAACCAGTCTGGACCTGGTACCTCTTTGCCCTGAGCCTCATGGGTCCCACGGGCCCCAGAACAATCTGTATTCCCCTGGTTGAAGATGACAGCATAATGTCAGTGTACTTAAAATTCAATTTCATTCTTCCTCATCTGTGCTCCATTATGCAAGCCTTTGAGACAGTCTCCAAAGAAGGTAAGCCTTCTATTGATTCCCATTCTCCTACACAGCAACTGGTGGGTAGCAAGCCATGGTATAATATGAGGGGGTGAAAATATTGATTCTAGGAAACTTAATATTATTAAAAGACAGTTGTATTAAATCTCTTTCCTGGACTTAGCCAAGCACTTTTTTTTTTCCCTTTCCCATTTTCAGAAAATCAATGAAGCTAATACCCTTGTTAGTTTTAGAGTTTCCACGACAGCAGTTTCATGTCATCATAGAACCATCAGAAGGTTTGTAGGCTCAGCGCTCGAAGCTTGCAGCCCTTGACTGACTGAAGATAACAACATTCCTCTCTTTAGTTATCCTGCGCTCAGAGAGGGCAAGTTATATTCGGATTACATTTTCCATGTATCCGTTTTCTCCAGTGTGTAAAAGTCTCCAGATAATGCTCAGACTTCACCATAAAATGCCTAAGTGCTTGTGATCAAGTTCGTTACACAAATGCAATTTGCAGTTTGGGAGAAGTCTAAAGAAATAAAACCAAGAGGAATCAGCAAGGGGAGGGGGCTGCTTGACGGAGAACACCTGCCAACCAAAAACCCCCAAATCTGCTATTTAAGACTATAAGTCACACTGGCTTTCTGTGCACCATCCAAACATGAGCTTTCCTTTTTATAAGAAGCAGCTGCCTCTGATTTGCGACAAGATTAAAGCATTTTGGAATCTCTCTCCAGATATCCAAGTTCTGATAGAATGTCTGCTATGTCATTATCGAATATAACAAGACTGTAATATGGCTCCAGAGTCAATGAACCAAAGACTGGAATCTTCTTCTAATTATATAATATGAAACTTCTTGTAATTCTGATGCCATGAATTTGGAATTTGTGATTAATATGGGTTAGACTGCTAAGCAAGCGTTTTCGGTGTAGATACTGCAAACAGTATTTTAAAAATAAGATGGCAAGAATAATGCTGAAACTATGTGAAAAACAAACTGTTTTCAAGCCCCCCTCAAAGACTTTAGAAGCCACAATTAGCGTGCAAATATTTGTGGTGCTTTTTATAGTTATTTTATAGCCTTTTTTCTGGCTTCTCTTGAGAGTGGCATTCTCAGCTTCTAATTGACCAAATCCACCTGGATATTCCAGACAGTATGAACTGATTTGCCCCAAACAAGATTGGATGTTTCTCTTTGCTTCTCATTGTCTCTTCCTGTTTTCCCTCTTTCCATGAAAGGACTCATCTTTGACATCTAAAAGAGAAATCTGAAAAGCAATCAAGGACCATTGGTTAATGTTGAAACTGTTTCGAAATATCTGTCTAACTTGACTCCTCTCCTCTAGAATTCAGCTTGTCACTGCTTCCTCCCCACTCACTGGACCCCTGAAAGGCCTCCCACCCCACCTACCAGGATCTCTGGTCCAGAGACACCCTCCTGAATAAAACAAAGCATCAGATCATATTGGAAACTGTCCTTGGCTTCACATCACCCATCAGTTAATATGCTGAGTCATCAGCATCGTGGGCTGAGAAGGCTCTGGACACAAAGATGATGCAGACAAGTCTGAACAGACATCAAAGCAGAAATGCCTGTGTCCTATTTGAGTGACGGTAGAGGACCAAGCAGGCTCAAAAATGAGTTTTTATTAGTGATATTTATTCAAAATGGGTCATAGACGTGAAGAGGGTCCAGACTACTGGAGACTTGAAAATCAGCCTGAGACTTTTTGACTTTATCCCTCCATCCACGGGGAGCCATGGCATGTCATGAGCAGAAAAGGCAGATGGAAGCAACATCCAATTGTTAACACCAAACCCCTCCCCTTCGTGTATGTGTGCACTCTCAGTCGTTCAGTTGTGACTGACTCTGTGTGACCCCATGGACTGTAGCCCGCAAGGCTTCTCTGTTTATGGAATTTTCTTTACCCCTGCGCCACCTGGGAAGCCCAGTCCTCTCCCCTACCACCACACAAACAACTGAATAATGTCATCAGGCTACTGGTTATTTTCGCTAGTGACTACTTTGTATTTCATAGGAAAAAAAAAGAGAGAGAGAGAAAGATTGACAAGTAACTATTTGTTTCCCTTTAATACACTTTGAATTTTCTTAAATTTTATTTTATTTAACTTTACAATATTGTATTGGTTTTGCCATATATCAAAATGAATCTGCCACAGGTATACATGTTAAGTAACACTTTATACTGGCTCTACAAACATAAGCTCCATTCCAGGGATTCACAATATGTTAGTAGTAGGCTATAATTTAACTGGGATGGTTCTTTTTCCAGAGGCTACAAAAATAGAAACCTAGTACATCACCAGATAAAATACTAAAATATTAATGAGGGGATATCATTTCTTTGAACCAAAAATATGATAAAGAATGCATTAATGAGGGTTTCAAACTTACATGTCAGAAAGTCTAAAGGCGTTTTCCAAAATGCTAATTGTTTAAAATTAGAATAAGATGTGTTTAATACCTATAAACCGTCAGGATTGGTCCATAGACCGTCAGAGTTAGTCCATAGGTATTATCCTAAACACCGATGCACAATCTCAACATATAATTCCCAAGAAGCTCAGAATGACCACAGCCAAACTGATTCCTCTCCAAAACTCTACCTCCATTAAGGGTATTAGTATTCGCTTGTTCACCTAAACTGGAGACGAGGTCATCATCCTTGTCTCCTGCCTCTCTCTCTAACTAAACTCTTGCATCTTGGCTTTCCCAATGGCCATCACTTATTTTCAACATGTCTGCCTGAATCAGCCCTGCTCAACACTCCCCACCATCATTGCCTTATCATCAATCTCCCAAAATATTTCAGTAGCCTTTTCAATGGCTCTAACAGTCTAACAGCCAGCTGCTATCTGCTAGTATGACCACTCCAGAAATTCACCACCCTGCCTTCTTTCTCCACTTGCTGATGTGTTCCATCGTGGCCAACTCTTTGCGACCCCATGGACTGTACCCCACCGCCTTCCTCTGTCCATGGAATTTTCCAGGCAAGAATACTAGAGTGGGTTGCCATTTCCTTCTCCACCTGACAAACCCCCTTCCCCTTCAACTTACCCCAAAGGTCCCTTCCTTGCACCCTCATCATTTCCCACCTTCTTCTCCAAGAATGAATGGTTTCCTCCTCTAGATTCCTATGTCACTTTTTCCTTTCTTATCAGAACACTTAGCCCATTTTGACTATGACTTAATGTTTAACGCTCATTCTTCCCCAGTATGTCTGAGTATTCCTTGAGGTTCAGATCCATGTTTTATTCTTCTCCAAGTCTCTGGGGGAGTACAGCACATCTCCCAAGACATGGTACACCCTCTCAAATATTCGCTGAACTCAGATTGGTTTTCTTGCCAATGAAGTGAGGTATCTGATCATTTCCAATTTAAGCTTTTTAGATTTTGATGACTGCACATCTTACGTCACTTAAATTCCCTTTGTCCATCCTCTCCTTGTAGCTGTTTCTATTTGGCCTTTCTAAGAGCAAACCTCTGACAAGCAGCATTTGGTAAAATATTTTGCCACTGGCTGGATGCTTACAGGAAGCACAAAGGAAAAAGTAAGTAGAGTAAAAGATCTGTGTGTATTTCAGCACCTACTTTAGAAAAGCCCTATATATATACCCCTATAGAGACAACCCACACCCCAACTCTGGCATTGACTTCTATAGAAAACAGCTGTACTTAGGGACCCAGTTGTGTGCTCCATTACTTGGCCAACAAAGGTCCATCTGGTCAAAGCTATGGTTTTTCCAGTAGTCATGTATGGATGTGAGACTTGGACTATAAAGAAAGCTGAGCACTGAAGAATTGATGCTTTTGAACTATGGTGTTGGAGAAGACTCTTGAGAGTCCCTTGGACTGCAAGGAGATCCAACCAGTCCATCCTAAAGGAGATCAGTCCTGGGTGTTCACTGGAAGGACGGATGTTGAAGCTGAAACTCCAATACTTTGGCCACCTGATGCGAAGAGCTGACTCATTGGAAAAGACCCTGATGCTGAGAAAGATTGAGGGCAGGAGGAGAAGGGGATGACAGAGGATGAGATGGTTGGATGGCATCACCGACTTGTTGGACATAAGTTTAAGTAAGCTCCGGGAGTTGGTGATGGACAGGGAAGCCTGGCATGCTCCAATCCATGGGGTCACAGAGAGTTGGACACGACTGAGTGAGTGAATTGAACTGAAATGTGTGCTCCAATGCAGATATTACAGTGTTACATGGCTGATAATTACCTGTGGGAAAAAATAGCAGCATGATCCCTCTTCGTGCCAGCTAAACGGCTTTCTCAAACCCACACCTACCTGACATAGCCAATTACTAATGTCAAGAGAGCAGGAAATGAATGGCTCATGGTTTGAAGCATCAGTAATTTAAATTAAAATGTTATAAAGATTCATCATTCTTCTTGGAGTGTAAATGAATGAAACTCTAAGTGTATGGTAAAGACATGATAATTGCCAGCAAATTAAGTTCCAATAAAGATGAAGAGGGAAATCGGTCTTCTTGGCTCTTGGACTATTTCCTTCCAAAAGTATTTGATTGTTTCACATTAGGAAGGCAAACAACTCAACTCTGTAAAGATCATGCTTCTGAGGTAAGCATCACCAGGAGTCACATGGGAGAAGTTTCCATCAGCAGCATCCCTTGTACCCACCTGGAGTTGATGAGGTCGTGTGCTCTTCAACTGTGGTACTCCTCCAGTGAAGACTTGGTCCGGAGGTGTGCTGAATAAAGAAAGGGCAGATTTTATTTCATCCAGAACTTCTGGAGCCCATCCATCTGTGAGAACAAGCGCTGCATGAGTCTTGATTCTACATTCAGCAAAGCAACATTGCATTTAGTCAGAGAGACCCTGTAGGAATAATTTCCTAGAACTCACACCACAGCTAGACCTCCTCTACAACATAGTTGGCTCTTCCACCTTCATTCCTCTGCCTCCTCCGCTCTATAATTTCCCGTGGTCCTTTTAGTCCAAAGTCATTTTATCAGATAATCTCATTCAAAGTAAGATATTGTGGCTATGGTCCTATGTGTCATGTCCTCCATTTGAGATCATTTAAAAGTCCTGTATGCAGGTCAAGAAGCAACAGTTAGAACTGGACTTGGAACAACAGACTGGTTCCAAATAGGAAAATGAGTTCGTCAAGGCTGTATATTGACACCCTGCATATTTAACTTATATGCAGAGTACATCATGGGAAACACTGGGCTGGAAGAAGCACAAGCTGGAATGAAGATTGCCAGGAGAAATATCAATAACCTCAGATATGCAGATGACACCACCCTTATGGCAGAAAGCGAAGAAGAACCAAAGAGCCCCTTGATAAAAGTGAAAATGGAGAGTGAAAAAGTTGACTTAAAACTCAACATTCAGAAAACTAAGATCATGGCATCCTGTCCCATCACTTCATGAGAAATAGATGGGGAAACAGTGAAAACAGTAGCTGACTTTATTTTTCTGGGCTCCAAAATTACTGCATATGGTGATTGTAGCCATGAAATTAAAAGACACTTGCTCCTTGGAAGGAAAGTTATGACCAATCTAGACAGCATATTAAAAAGCAGAGACATTACTTGGCCAACAAAGGTCCATCTAGTCAAGGCTATGGTTTTTCCTGTGGTCATGTATGGATGTGAGAGTTGGACTGTGAAGAAAGCTGAGCGCTGAAGAATTGATGCTTTTGAACTGTGGTGTTGGAGAAGACTCTTGAGAGTCCCTTGGACTGCAAGGAGATCCAACCAGTCCATCCTAAAGGAGATCAGTCCTGGGTGTTCATTGGAAGGACTGATGTTGAAGCTGAAACTCCAATACTTTGGCCACCTGATGTGAAGAACTGACTCATTGGAAAAGACCCTGATGCTGGGAAAGATTGAGGGCAGGAGGAGAAGGGGATGACAGAGGATGAGATGGTTGGATGGCATCACCGACTTGATGGACATGAGTTTGAGTAAGCTCCGGGAGTTGGTAATGGACAGGGAGGCCTGGTGTGCTGTGGTTTATGGGGTCGCAAAGACATGACTGAGCAACTGAATTGATTGAAAAGTTATTTAAAAGAGAGTTGGCATATACCCACCACCACGTGTTATCCAGGCTTCCCATGTGGAGCAAGTGGTAAAGAACCCACCTGTTAATGCAGGAGATGTAAGACACAGGTTCGATCCCCGGGTCTGGAAGATCCCCTGGAGGAGGGCATGACAACTGCCTGCAGTGTTCTTGCCTGGAGAACTCCATGGACAGAGGAGCCTGGCGGTTGACAGTTCATAGAGTACAAAGAGGTGGACACGACTACAGTGACTTAGCATGTACGCAGGTGTTATCCAACCAACCACAGATGAAATTTGGGTTCAGTCACTTAAAACAAATGTATGAAGTACTGACACACACTACAATGTTGATGAACCTTGAAACATTATGCTAAGTGAAAGAAGCCAGACACAAAAGACCACATGCTGTATGATTTTATATATGAAATGACCAGAACATGTGAACCCATAGACACAGAAAGTGGATTTGTGGTTGCCAGGGGCTGGAGACAAGGAGTGTGAGAAAGGACTGCTTAGTGGGGACAGATGTCCTTTTGGGGTGATGAAAATATTTTGGAACTAGAGATGGGTAGTTATACTGTGTTGTGGGTGTATCTAATGCCACTGAAGTCTTCACTTTAATAAAACAGCTAATTTTGTGTCCCATGAATTTCACTGCAATTTTTAAAGAGGAGGGAGATTTGTAGATAGTCAACCGGGAGGCTTTTATGATGAGATTTTTTTCAGACATAGTGAAATAGGGTAGAGGTTCCTATTTTGGAAACTTCTCAGGTTCCTTTCCTAAATCCCAGGAATGAGTTTGCCTTTGCTGAGGACTGCACTTGCCTCAGATAAAACATCCTAGCAGTGGCTTGCCTGGGAAGCCAAGGTTAGGTCCAAGAAAGGCATAAGGGCTGGCTTCAGCCTTCCACTGGCAGGGATCCATCCTCTGTGGAGAAAAAGAAAACATAAGTAGCTAATGTTGACTGGAATTATTATTATTATTATCTTTATGCTATGCTGACCTTTTCTTTTCCATGGCCTAAAATCAAATTGTGTGCTGTTTATTCAACTTTTGCCTGGGATTCTTTTTTAGGTTCTATTGATTCTCTACTGCTGCCGTAGCAGAACCAGGCCAAGGCAAGACCTGGTGGTTACCCACAGCTCACTTCATGGTTTCACCCGCAGACACAGGAGGAGGTAGCGACACGGGTTTCTGGTTACCGATAACACACAGGTTCTCTCTTTCTTGCTCATGCCCCGGGCTCACCTGGGAAGCCTACCCAGAGCCTTACCCAAGGGAACCCAACTCTGGGTTGCTGAGATTCCAGCCTCTAGAGTCTGAGACTTGAAGACCCGCTCGAACGATTCCCATTGGAGCTTTGCTAAGAATGCCAGCCATTCCCGGGGCAGGAAATCAGTGTCAGGAGAGGAAAGGATAAAAAGAAGGGGGAACTAGCTGGGAATGAGCTTTGAATACATAACGCTTTGCTGTCCCGCATTTTGATTTGAGTGAATGTACATTCAAAATTGCCTTTCTGTGACAAAGTTCATCAGAAGGAGGTCCTATCTATCAGTGCCCAGTCAAAAGACAGAAATCACTCTAGTTACTTTAACAAGGAAGATGGGATACAAAGAAATGTTAATGATAAGAGATGCTTAACTATTTTATTGTTTTCAAAGGCTGAAAGGGACCCTCGAGAAGTAGCATCACCTGGGGGAGAGAGATAAAAAGAGCAAGAACTAGGAGAGAAGCCCCCTCTTCCCATCCCCAAGGCTGAGACTCAGAGCTCCTCAGAAAGGGGCTTAGCTACCACAGGGACTTGCAAAGTGCTGGTGGTCAAGAAACTTTCTGGAAGGCAAAGTCCAGAGACAGCCTGGAGAAGCAAGTCATCCTCGGGGTATGAGTGGGAAGAGCTCTGGGAAGGGACCATTGCGGAGATGACATGGCCGGAGGGACAGCGGGAGCTTGGTTGCATCAGCCACTGGACCACTGCAGAGAATGATAACCACCGAAGGCTCAGAACTCAGAAGCAGAGTCTTTGCCTTGCACTGCCCTTCTAGAACCCTCCAGTGATGAAGGCCAAGTTTGGCCAGTGGGCAAAGAGGAACTGTGGACAGGCTCCAGCACTAGTATCAAAAATCAGGACAAAGAAGAGTGGATCTGCACGTGAGGTATAATACATTCAAACTAGATTGACGGGCACCCCGTTCTAGATCTAGGCTCACTTTCAGGGGTTCCCTGTTCTAGGTCTGGCCTCACCTCCATGGGATCCCCATTCTAGACCCAGTCTCATCTCTGGGGGACCCCATTCTCGGTGTGGCCTCACCCTCCGGGGGACCCCATTTTAAGTGTGGCCTTACCTCCTGGGGACCCTCATTCTAGGTCTAATCTCATCCCTTCACCTCAGTTCCCTTGAGTGAACTGCTACCACAGAGTCTCCATCCCTGTTGGGAGCACAGACAACATCCTACACCAACTCCATTTCCCAGTGAGTGAGTGAGTGAGTGAAAGTCGTTCAGTCATGTCCAGCTCTTTGCGACCCCATGAGCTATACAGTCCATGGAATTCTCCAGGCCAGAATACTGGAGTGGGTAGCCTTTCCCTTCTCCAGGGGATCTTCCCAACTCAGGGATCAAACCCAGGTCTCCCGCATTGCAGGCAGATTCTTTACCAGCTGAGCTACAAGCGAAGCCCAAGAATACTGGAATGGGTAACCTATCCCTTCTTCAGGGGATTTTCTCGACCCAGGAATTGAACCGGGATCTCCTGCATTGCAGGCAGATTCTTTACCAGCTGAGCCACAAAGGAAGCCCACATTTCCCAGTATTCAACAATATATCCAGGTGGGTCAAAGAACATCAATTAACTTTCCAAATCAACAGTCGATCAATGTTTTCACAGTGTCTCAGGAGGAGAAGAAAGGTAAAGAGGAGGACTTTCATAAACTTAGATAACTTAGATGTGGCCCAGAGTGGCTATATTTTCACCAAAGTCAGTTTCCTTTTCCTGACATACTCTTTTCCCAGTTTCCTGTTACAGTTAAACTGATTCTAGACAGTGGGATGTAAGCAAAAATAATATATCCCACTTGCAGGCCTGGCCCCTAGAACAGCCCCGGCCCCTGTGTCCCCTCCTTGCCATGACCCACTAGCTAACTGCAGAAGAGAGCTTCTAGGGAAGGAGGTTAAGGCCCTGAGTCATCCTTTGGAGGAGAGCATCCCTGGAGAGTTGCCCAGCCAGGTATCTCCACCTTGGGCTGTGATGAGAGGAGGGAATAAGCCCTTAATGCACTGGTGTCCAGAGAAGCAGCATCTGAATGACTTGGAGATGTGCTAAAAATGCAATATTCTTGCTAAAAAAATGTTCTCAGGTCTCAGCCTGCACATACACATTAGAAACCCTGGGAGAGAGTTTCTATAAGCCCTGTATTTTAATAGAGCTTCCTCTATGGCTCAGATGGTAAAGAATCCACCTGTAAGGCTGGAGACCCAGGATCCTGGGTTAGGAGTATCCCCTGGAGAAGGAAATGGCAATCCACTCCAGTATCCTTGGAAATTCCATGGACAGAGGAGCCTTGCCATCTACAGTCCATAGGGTTGCAAAGAGTTGGACATGACTGAGCAACTAAGCATGCAAGCGTGTATTTTAATGAGGAGATTTGGACACTCTAAAGTTTGAGAACATCTGCCTTATTGTATAAGAACACTAAGATTTGGAGGGTTTTGTTAAGTCCACAGGAAGTCACAACATAAAAATCACAAACTGAGTCTTCAGTAACCAGTTAAAATTTGACCACTGTCTCACCAGGGACCTCTGTCACGACTCATTAATTCCAAGCCTGGACCAAGCTGATTAGGTCTTCATACAGTTGAAGACTTACTTACTAACCTCAGATATCACCTATGACATTTGACCGGGAACCAGGACTGTGTTCATTACATTGAGTTATTTTGGACAAGCTGGGTAACCTGATCGTTTTATTGCCTCTGCAAAAAAAGCAGATCAACCCCCCCACCCATGTACTAATCACTCGGAGGAAATTCTCAGAGAAGGATGAGCTACTAGATTGCATGTCCATGTTTAGAGAAATTCTATGACTGTTTTTATACCCATCAAATTTTAGGAAACGAAAAGCAGCCACTCTTCAGCTCCATATACCAGCTGCAAACAAGGGACTATGCAGATGCAAATAGTCTAGGCTAGCTCATTTTCAATTTAGAACTTTCCTAATGCTAAGTTTTCTGTTTCAACTGTTGGCCAAAATGGAATGCCATCTCTACAAAAAATTTGGGCTGTTTAAGTTCCCAAATATAAAGTCCAAATTTTAGGGGTTTTGAAATCACATACTTTTCCCAGGAGGAAAAGTATCATCATTCCAGGGAAATGGAAGCTTGGAAAGAGCATCTAATATCAAAGCGATGTGTTTAATTAGCCACGTGGGTAAACAAGAGCTGCCAGGAATGCGGTGGCTCAGAGGAGAATCGTGGCATTTAGTTCCAGCTCTGTGCAAAGCCACATCTTCAGCACTTAGTTCAGAAGTAATTACCATCTTGCTGGCCCTCGGGTAGAGGGAGAAAAGAAATAACTATATTCATCTTGTGATTAAATGGCAATTAGCAGCTAAGTGCCCTGCAATAACATGGCAGTTACCACCTCATCACAGCGTCAGCAGCTTCCCTGGCCAATCCCACCAGCCTGCTGGGTATCAGAGCCCAGTGCTGCAGGTCTAGGACCGTGGGGAGGACTCAGGCACCAGCCAGAGTGAGGCACAAATTAGTGGTTAAAAGTGTGCACTCTACAGCCAAGCGGCTTGGGTTCCAAACACAACCTCACCACTTATCAACTTGCCAACTTGGCCAAATTGCTAAAAGTTTTTAGTGTCAGTGTCCTCATCTGAAAACTGAAGGAAAAGAGTTATTTCTAACACATAGTGTGGTGAGCATGAGGCTTAAGTGAGTTACTAGTGTTTATAAGTGTTTTCTAGAGCTCCTAGAACACAAAATATCCCCAGAGATGGCTAATGTTTCCCCATGCTTCTCCTCCATGGGGCTGGGACAGATTAACTCTTTCCTGCCTTGCATACATGATTTAATGCTTAAAATCATTTTAAGTATATGTACCACCAAAGCAAACACAAACATAGATAAAAAGAATCCTCTCTTATATCACCTTGCCTCTTTGGTTCTGAGTGAATTCTGATTTATCCTCCACCCAAGGGACCACCCTCAGTTGTTCCAGATTGTGAAATAAATAAAAGCAATGTCCAAGAAGGCCTGAACAAAAGTTGTTTATCACCCCCAAAAGAGCAAGGTGATGGATTTGGACAAGAAATTGCATCTCGAGACAGAATGAATGAGGATGAACCAAAGTAAGACCACAGGGATGGTGGGTATGGCCAAGTTCTCGATTATCTACCTTTACAACCAACGTTGCTCCACAGGTTGGCATCTCCCCTCCCCAGAGATATGGTGAACTTGGTGCACCAGTGATTTCTGAAATTTGTTTTAAAACATAAGCAGATGGTAAATCTGTTGTAAAACCAAAGAGCCTTTTTAAAGTTACCCATTTGGGGGCAGCAGGGGTTCTTTGTTCTCAGGTGCTTGCCCACCCCTTGCCCAGCCCAGCACTTAGTAGTTGGGAACTTCTTTCCCCATGCCCCTTGTCAATTAGTTTAGTCCATCTGGAGACAGTGGTTGGAGCAGAGGCTCTTATCCTACCTGTAACAGAGCTTCCAACAGAGCCTGCATCTCCTCTCAGAGAGCTCCGCACTCTGAGCTCCCAGGTCTGGTCAGGACATCCCCACTCTGGGACTCCAGTGCAATACCACATCCTTGCAACGCCCTTCTCCAGCCCAAGAGGTGGCAGTGGAATGTTCTTATTGCTGATCACTGACGGCCTAATGGCTATCTAGTTGTTTAGCTCCTACATCACATACGTAAACAATTCCCTTCATTAAATTCCCTCTGTTTGAAATACCTACGCTGGATTTTATTTCCTGAAGAAACCCTGACTGATAAACCATTGCTTCATCTGTATTATTTCCCCCCTTCCAGTATCTCAGTGAAAAAAGCATTGGACTAGGAGTCAGGAGCCCTGAGTTCTGGCCCCAGTTCTACAAATAACTGACGGTATTCCCGAGGGCATTCTTCTCTGTGCCTCAGTTTTCTAATAAATAAGATGATTGGGCTAGGGGACTTCTAAGATCACTTTCAGCCATAAAGTTCTGGGACTAGACATTCTGAGCAGTGTCACCTGGCCCTTCACCATGTGGCCCCCAGTGGCATCGACTTACTCCCTGAGTTGCTTGGAGAACATTCCCAAGTGCGCCATTTTACATTAGCAGCTGAGACAGGGCACGGTGGTCTTGGCCGTGTTGTAGGTGATGGAAGGAGTTGAGGAGGGTGGCGGTGGATGGTCCGCATGTGTGGAGGGGGTGGTCACACAAATGCTTGTATGTGCTCGGGATTCCCTTAGAAACCTTCGCTGGCGCATTATTCTCTCTGGATTCACGATCCCCACTTTTATCTCTTAGATTTAAAATGATAGCTTAGCACATTAGCCTTGCAAGATGGAGACTGGTAAGGATGATACTATATAAATTAACATCCTAACCAAATTAGTATAAAGATACTAAATCATAAGCATGAATACATGACATATTTGAAGTCTTAACAAGTAGATTCTATTTTCTTTCTCTCCTCTGAACTACAAGTTCTCAATCATTTTTTTTCACACAACAGTATGATCAGTTATGGGCCATAGTTGGGTATATAGCTGGTATATGCTTCTGCTGCTAAGTCGCTTCAGTCGTGTCCGACTCTGTGCGACCCCAGAGATGGCAGCCCGCCAGGCTCCCCGTCCCTGGGATTCTCCAGGCAAGAACACTGGAGTAGGTTGCCATTGCCTTCTCCAATGCATGAAAGTGAAAAGTGAAAGTGAAGTAGCTCAGTTGTGTCTGACCTTAGCAACCCCATGGACTGCAGCCTACCAGGCTCTTCTGTCCATGGGATTTTCCAGGCAAGAGTACCAGAGTGGGTTGCCATTGCCTTCTCCGAAACAACACTTACAGAGTAAGCTTTTAACTGGTTTTAGGCTACAGTTGCAATCAAATACATTTTTAAGTCAGTTATCAGTTTATGCCCTTTACTGATAAGATATTTAAATATAAGCTTATATGCATGCAGGTATGTTTACATACAACACACACACAAACACACACCCTCACATTCACAAAACTCACTCTTGAAGATACTACTACAGTGAAAACTATCATAAAAGTTACCTTCTCGGGCAAATAGATAGTCCTAAACTTCGCTCACAGTAATCTATTTTCTTTTAACTCCTCAGTCAGTACTTCATAAAAAGGCTGATAATAAGCTTTTTTATCAGAAACCAGTACTGAAATATTAATATTAATCTATAACTGCAGTGTCCAATAGGGTAGCCACTAAACACATATGGTTATTAAGCACTTGAGATATGGCTGATTCAAATCAATTTGCAGCATAAATACAAACACACACCAGATTTTAAATCCTCAGTATGAGAAAAATAGGACTTTCCAGGTGGCGCTCTCGGTAAAGAAGCTGCCTGATAATGCAGGAGACACAAGAGACTGGAGTTTAATTCCTGGGTCAAGAAGATGCCCTGGAGTAGGAAATGGCAACCAACTCCAGTATTCTTGCCTGGAAAATTCCATAAACAGAGGAGCCTGGTCCATGGGGCTACAAAGAGTTGGACACAACTGACTACAGGAGAAAAATAAACATAATATATCTCATGAATATTTTATGTTGATTGCATGTTGAAATTGTAATATTTTGGATACATTGTTACAACTTAACATGTGCTGCTTTTAATTAGAAAATACGAAAATACATCGCATCATATTTCTACTGGGCAGCACTGATTCTAGAAGTTAAAGTAAACAAAAAGATATTTCTACTGTGTTTTCTTACAGAAGAACCTTGATGAGAGGCAGCAGTATTGACCACAATTGATGGGGGCGGGGGTGGAGACGGGCCAAATTTACAGGAAAGATGGATGATTGGAGTTTCAACCTGCTGACACCCAAATCAAGCTTCAGTCTATACAGAAAATAGCAAAGACTCAATTAATGATGCTGCACACTGAAAACAGCATCTTTGTGTTAACAGTTTGTGCGTTCTTCCAAAGTCCAAGAGAGAAGGGCCTGTGGCGATTTCTCTTATTGACTGAAACCTGAAGAAAGTAAGGACCTTGGAATTAAAGTTTCCAAGGCTTGACTTCCCATATTGTCTCCCATTTCAGTATCATTCAAAAGTACACGTCAAAAATAAATCTTACAAATATACAAGAGACTATAAAGCTCTGGGTCTCCTTCCCAGGTGGCACTAGCAGTAAAGAACCCACCTGCCAATGCAGGAGACAAATAAGAGACCCCTGGGTCAGGAAGATCCCCTGAAGAAGGGCATGGTAATCCACTCCAGTTTTCTTGCCTGGAGAATCCCCATGGACACAGGAGCCTGGTGTGCTACAGTCCATGGGGTCGCACAGTGTCCGACAAGCCTGAAGCGACTTAGCAGGCACACACACACTTAGCTTTAAGATATTCAGTGGGAAAAGATTGCATACGCATTGCATCTTACATCTAAATAATTGTATTCATCATCTCAGTCCTTGCACATAGCATGAAACCTGGTACACAGTGGGTGCTTAGTGATATTTGCTGAATGCACCGAAGGAACAACTCAAATGTGGCAGTTATTGAAATTTGGATCCACTTCCCTTGTGGCTCAGACAGTAATGCAATGCAGGAGACCTGGGTTCAATCCCTGGGTCAGGAAGATCCTCTGGAGAAGGAAATGGCAACCCACTCCAGTACTCTTGCCTGGAAAAGGCCACGGATGGAGGAGCCTGGTAGACTATAGTCCAGGGGGTCACAAAGGGTCGGACACGACTAAGCGACTTCACTCACTCACATGCTGCTTAAGATAAGGAAACAAAGATGCAGTTCTAGAAAACCAGAATCATAGTTAAAGAAATTATCAAGAACAAGATCACAGTCATTAAAAGGATGAAAAACTAAACCCAGCTTTTTCAGAATGCCATTGTTGTTCAATCACTCAGTTGTGTCCAACTCTTTGCAACCCCGTGGACTGCAGCACACCAGGCCTCCCTGTCCTTCACTATCTCCCTGAGTGATGCTATCCAACCATCTCATCCTCTGTCGTCCCCTTCTCTTCCTGCCTTCATTCTTTCCCAGCATCAGAGTCTTCTCCAGTGAGTCAGTTCTTTTGATCAGGTAGCCAAAGGACTGGATCTTCAGCTTCAGCATCAGTCCTTCCAATGAATATTCAGGACTGATTTTCTTTTGGACAAACTTGTTGGATCTCCTTGCAGTCCAAGGAACTCTCAACAGTCTTCTCAAGCACCACGGCTCCAAGGCATTAATTCTTCAGCACTCAGCCTTTTTTATTGTCCAACTCTCACATTCATGCATGACTACTAGAAAAACCATAGCCTTGACTATATGAATCTTTGTCAGCAAAGTAATATGTCTACTTTATAATACACTGTCTAGGTTGGTCATAATTTTTCTTCCAAGGAGCAAGCGTCTTTTAATTTCATGGCTGCAGTCACCATCCACAGTAATTTTGGAGCCCAAGAAAATAGTCTGTTACTGTTTCCATTGTTTCCCCATCTATTTGCCATGAAGTTATGGGACCAGATGCCATGATCTTCTTTTTTTGAACGTTGAATCTTAAGCCAGTTTTTTCACTCTCTTCTTTCACCTTCATCAAAAGGCTCTTTAATTCCTCTTCACTTCTGCCACAAGGCTGGTGTCATCTGCATACCTGAGGTTATTGATATTTCTCCTGGCAAATTAATTCCAGCCTGTGCTTCATCCAGGCCAGCATTTCTCATGATGTACTCTGCTGCTGCTGCTGCTGCTGCCAAGTCACTTTAGTCGTGTCCGACTCTGTGCGACCCCAGAGACGGCAGTCCACCAGGCTCCCCTGTCCCTGGGATTCTCCAGGCAAGAACACTGGAGTGGGTTGCCATTGCCTTCTCCAATGCATGAAAGTGAAAAGTTAAAGTGAAGTCACTCAGTCGTATCTGACTCTTCGCGACCCCATGGACTGCAACCTACCAGGCTCCTTCATCCATGGGATTTTCCAGGCAAGAGTACTGGAGTGGGGTGCCATTGCTTTCTCCATTAAATAAGCAGGGTGACAATATACAGCCTTGATTTACTCCTTTCCCAGTTTGAAACCAGTCCATTGTCCCATGTCCAATTCTAACTGTTGCTTCTTGACCTGCATATAGGTTTCACAGGAGACAAGTAAGGTGGTCTGGTATTCCCATCTCTTTAAGGGTTTTCCATAGTTTGTTGTGATCTCCACAGTCAAAGGCTTTAGCATAGTCAGGAAGCAGAAGTAGATGTTTTTTTGCAATTCTCTAGCTTTTTCTATTGGAGAAGGCAACGGCACCCCACTCCAGTACTCTTGCCTGGAAAATCCCATGGATGGAGGAGCCTGGTAGACTGCAGTCCATTGGGTCGCTAGGAGTCAGACACGACTAAGTGACTTCACTTTCACTTTTCACTTTTAATGCATTGGAGAAGGCAATGGCAACCCACTCCAGTGATCTTGCCTGGAGAATCCCAGGGATGGGGGAGCCTGGTGGGCTGCCATCTCTGGGGTCACACAGAGTCGGACACGACTAAAGCGACTTAGCAGCAGCAGCAGCAGTTTTTTCTATGATACAACAGGTATTGGCAATTTGACCTCTGGTTCCTCTGCCTTTTTAATTCCAGCTTGTACATCTGGAAGTTCCCAGTTCATGTACTGTTGAAGACTCGCTTGGAGAATTTTGAACATTAGTGTGTGAGATGAGTGCAATTACGCAGTAGTTTGAACAATCTTTGGCATTGCCCTTCTTTGGGATTGGAATGAAAACTGACCTTTTCCAGTCCTGTGGCCACTGCTGAATTTTCCAAATTTGCTGGCATATTGAATGCAGCACTTCAACAACATCATCTTTTAGGGTTTTAAATAACTCAGCTGGAATTCCATCACCTCCACTAGCTTTGTTCATGGTGATGCTTCCTAAGGTCCATGTGACTTCATATTCCAGAATGTCTGATTCTAGGTGAGTGATCACACCATCATGGTTATCCAGGTCATTAAGATCTTTTTTATACAGTTCTGTGTATTCTTTCCACCTCTTCTTAATATCACCTGTTTCTGCTAGGTCCATACCATTTCTGTGCTTCATTGTGCCTATCTTCTCAAGAAGTGTTTCCTTGGTATGTCTAATTTTCTTGAAGAGATCTCTAGTCTTTCCTAGTCTATTGTTTCCCTCTATTTCTTTACATTGTTCACTTAAAAAGGCTTTCTTGTCTCTCCTTGCGATTCTCTGGAACTCTGCGTTCAGATGGGTATATCTTTCCTTTTCTCCTTTGCCTTTTGCTTCTCTTCTTTTCTCATCTATTTGTAAGGCCTCTTCTGACAACCACTTTGCTTTTTTGCATTTCTTTTTCTTGGGGGTGGTCTTGATCACTACAGCCTGTACAACGTTACAAACCTCAGTTCATAATTCATCAGGCACTCTATCAGATATAAATCCTTGAATTGATTTGTCACTTCCACTGAATAATCATAAAGGATTTGATTTCAATGAATGTTCTAGTGGCTTTCCCTACATTCTTCAATTATTTAATTCTGAATTTGGCAATAAGGAGTTCATCATCTGAGCCACAGTCTGCTCCTAGTCTTGTTTTTGCTGACTGTATAGAGCTTCTCCATCTTCAACTGCAAAGAATATAATCAATCTGAATTTGGCATTGATCATCTGATGATGTCCATGTGTAGAGTCATCTCTTGTGGTGTTGGAAGAGGGTGTTTGCTATGACCAGTGCATTCTCTTGGAAAAACTCTGTTAGCCTTTGTCCTGTTTCATTTTGTACTCCAAGGCCAAATTCGCCTGTTACTCCAGGTATCTCTTGACCTCCTACTTTTGCATTCCAGTCCTCCTGTGATGAAAAGGACATCTCCTTTTGGTGTTAGTTCTAGAAGGTCATATAGATCTTCATAGAACCATTCAACTTCAGCTTCTTCGGTTTCAGTGGTTGGCTCATAGACATGGATTATTGTGATATTGCGTAGTTTGCCTTGGAAATGAACAGAGATCATTCTGTTGTTTTTGAGATTGTTTGAGATTGCACCCAAGTACTGAATTTTGGACTCTTTTGTTGATTATGATGGCTACTCCATTTCTTCTAAGGAATTCTTGCCCACAATAATAGATATAATGGTCATCTGACTTAAACTCACACTTTCCTGTCTCACTGATTCCTAAAATTGTTGATGTTCACTCTTGCCATCTCCTCTTTGACCACTTCCAATTTACCTCGACTCATGGAACTAACATTCTAGATTCCTGTGCAATATTGTTCTTTACAGCACTGGATTTTACTTTCACCACCAGACATATCCACAACTGGATGTTGAGTCCACTTTGACCCAGTCTCTCCAGTACTCTTGCCTGGAAAATCCCATGGACGGAGGAGCCTGGTGGGCTGCAGTCCATGGGGTTGCAAAGAGTTGGACACAACTGAACGACCTCACTTTCACTTTTCACTTTCATGCATTGGAGAAGGAAATGGCAACCCACTCCAGTGTTCTTGCCTGGAGAATCCCAGGGACAGAGGCACCTGGTAGGCTGCCATCTATAGGACTGCACAGAATCAGACACGACTGAAGCAACTTAGCAGCAGCAGCAGCAGCTTCAATCTTTCTGGAATTATTTCTCCACTCTTCGCCAGTAGCATGTTGGACACCTTCCAATATGGGGAGTTCATCTCTCAGTGTCGTATCTTTCTGCCTTTTCATACTGTTCATGGATTCTCAAGGCACGAGTGTTGACGTGGTTTGCCATTCCCTTCTCCAGTGAACCACATTTTTTTCAGAACTCTCCACCATGACCTGTTCATCTTGGGTGGCCCTACATGGCATTGCTCTTGGTTTCACCGAGTTAGGTAAGGAGATTAACTGGGGAAGATCTTGATTTTTCTGCCAGTTGTGTAATAACCATCTTGATCATTTTTTAATAAGAAAAAGAAGCCTGGTCTCTTTGCTATCTCAATGTGTACTGGTTTGCATTATTTTTGTTCAATCTTTTTACACTTACAAAAAACCTATTTAAACTTCACATTCTTTTTCCTTTGAATGGATTGTGTGGGCACAGGGTGGACCTCAGGGGCTTTTGGGGTGGATAAGACCAATAACAGGAATTGCTAATGTGGTTTCTATTGAATGTGATGGATTCATTAGGTAAAATCCTTTGATAAATCAAGAGTACTACATTTTTACTCCATTCATCTTTGTCTTTTGGATTCCAGGGTGACATTGCTGACAGTTCCATTTTGAGCTAAATGAGTAGCCTTGCTTGAAGAAACTGGTTTAAGGGACTCTCAGAAGCCCCTGCATTTGCCTTGAAGTCACACTGAACCTGCTCTGCACAGAGAAGCCCTCAATCTCCTCAGTAAGTCACAGCAGTGAGACCCAAGCCTCCTCCCTTTCACATAGTAAGTCAACCTAGATGCAACCAGTGTGGTCATTAATACCCCAGTCGTATTTTTTTTTTTTACAATCAAATGGAAAGTGTTTTTTTTTGTTTTTTTGCTTTAATTTTTTTAACTTTACAATATTGTATTGGTTTTGCCATATATCAACATGAATCCACCACAGGTATACATGTATTCCCCATCCTGAACCCTCCTCTCTCCTCCCTCCCTATACCATCCCTCTGGGTCGTCCCAGTGCACCAGCCCCAAGCATCCAGTATCATGCATCGAACCTGGACTGGTGACTCGTTTCGTATATGATATTATACATGTTTCAATGTCATTCTCCGAAATCATCCCACCCTCTTCCACAGAGTCCAAAAGACTGTTCTATATATCAGTGTTTCTTTTGCTATCTTGTATACAGGGTTATTGTTACCATTTTTCTAAATTCCATATATATGCGTTGGTATACTGTATTGGTGTTTTTCTTTCTGGCTTATTTCACTCTGTATAATAAAAAGGAGTTATACTCCACAACCAAGTGGGATTTATTCCAAGGATTCAAGGCTGGTTTAACACACAAAACTCAAATGTAATATGAACTTTCTAGGTGGGTTCAGCAGTAAAGAATTCACCTGCCAATGCAGGACATGTGGCTTATAATCCTTGGATCGGGAAAATCCCCTGGAGAAGGAAATGGCAACCCACCCCAGGATCATTGCCTGAAAAAATTTCATGGACAGAGGAGCCTGGCAGGCTACAGTCCGTGGGGTTGCAAAGAGTTGGATGTGACCGAGTGACTGATCCCATACCCATCTATCTCACCTGTCATCTGTCATTATTTTTCAATTTCTATCCATCTATCTATCAATAAGAGGGAGATAGAGAATGAGCAAGAGAGAAGGATCTTGTGTCACTAGCGTGTCACATCCTCGACCCTCTGTGCTGGAGATGCTGCCTGAATACTATTATCCAAGGGTACTAGGACAGGCAGAAACAGAAAGGACCACACTCAGGTTAAGTGATGAACTCAGTGTGCTGATGACAAAGTCAAGGAATAGGGAATAGATTCTCGCTCTGAGCTTTGAGACAGAACCAAGCCTGTAGACACCTTGATTTTGAACCTCCAGCCCTCAAAACTGTCAGAGAATAATCAGTTCTTTTAAGCCACTCCAGTTGTGACAATTTGTCCCCGCAACCCCAGGAAATGAATACATCGGGTGACAAGGCTCAGCAGAACCCAGAGAACAAATGAATCTGACAGTTTGTTCAGAAAGGCTGGGAGTAAGCTTGTCTTGGCCAAGTCTATGAAGAGCGGAGGTCCTGCTCAACAGTGTGTGTTCTCTGTGAGACTAAAGCTTCCCAGACCTCTGTTGTTCAGATTTATTCATAATATTGCTCTCCTGGCTGCACCCATATGCTTTTAAGGAGTTCACCTCCTCCTGCAAAGGTATCCACCCTTGGGCTCCCCTGTGAGCCTCTGGATAGAAAGAATAATGCTCTTATGGTCCTTATGGCCTCAGCATCCAGGGCCACATCCACCACATACAGGAGCTTAATAAACATCTGCCAAGTGGACCAATGGAATCAATCTGCGATCAAAAGAGTCCTCGTTGGAGCATACGTGCATTTTGCAATAACTCCAGCCCTTTCCCTAAATACCTCCTCCAAGTGGGCCTCTTCGGGGCCAGCATGGTGTCTGTGCATCAGGCCCATAGGGTTAGTGGTGGGCAGGGAAGCCTGGCATGCTGCAGTCCGTGGAGTCGCAAAGAGTCAGACATGACTGAGTGACTGAACTGACTGACGGACTAGCTTTGAAGCCTAGCTGTGTTCTTTATGCTGGTGATGGAGAAGGTGATGATACTGATATGATTGAGCCCCTCATTTATGTCCTTCCCTTCATCATTCCAAGTATCCAGTTTTAGTGTAATTTCTTGCTTGTCTGCCCACTATGTTAAGAAGCTCCAGAGGACAGAAGACAAGTCTTTTCCCCTTGAAATCTACAATATCCACCTGCCTTGCAGAAGGCATTCAACCTAGGGAAAAGTTTGGTTTGCCTGTGCTCTCCATTGAACCAGGGGTCAGCTAACTATGACGCACGTGCCAAATCCGACTCATGGCCAGATTCTGTATAGTGAGTGAGTGGACTGGAGACTGACTATAGACGGCCTCACAAAGCCTACTGTATTTACTCTCTGGTCCTTTACAGAAGAGGTTTACTGACCTCTACCCTAGACACACAAGCATGGTCTGGCTTGTATAATAATTTTGCTATGGTTGCAGTTTCTTATCTGATGACCTCCTTTCAGCTTACCCAGAAATTCTCCCAAAGACTTGGGAACAGCCAGAGTCAACCCAGACAGCCTTGATGGAGCAAATGCCAACCACCCTCCAAAAGGAGGCACTTTCATGTTTTCAAAGTATCTGTCAGTACCTCAGATTTTAAAATTTCTCCCTAAGCCATTGTAAATGGAGTCTACAATTTCAAAAACATTATCACTTCAGAGGAAGGCGGACTCACTTCCCTTGCCTGTGCAGCCAAGCTGCTATAAGATCCCCGGCGGGAAGTTAAGTTTCTCAAAGAGAAACCAGTAACTGGGCTGAGCTGGTACAAGTAGCTCTTCCTTATGCACAGAGTATACGTTCCAAGACCCCCAGTGGATGCCTGAAACCATGGATACGGGCTGAACCCTATTTATACTCTTTTTCTCTCTACATACATAGATATCAAAAAGTTTAATTTATAAATTAGGCTCGGTAAGAAACTAACATCAGTTCAGTTCAGTTGCTCAGTTGTGTCCGACTCTGCGACCCCATGAACTGCAGCATGCCAGGCCTCCCTGTTCATCACCAACTCCCATGCTTAATCAAACTCATGTCCATTGAGTTGGTGATGCCATCCAACCATCTCATTTTCTGTCGTCCCCTTCTCTCTCCTTCAATCTTTTCCAGCATCGGGGTCTTTTCCAGTGAGTCAGTTCTTCACATCAGGAGGCCAAAGTATTGGAGTTTCAGCTTTAGCATCAGTCCTTCCAATGAATATTCAAGACTGATTTCCTTCAGAATGGACTGGCTGGATCTCCTTGCAGTCCAAGGGACTCAAGAGTCTTCTCCAACACCACAGTTCAAAAGCATCAATTCTCCGGCGCTCAGCTTTCTTTATGGTCCAACTCTCACATCCATACATGACTACTGGAAAAACCATAGTTTTGATTAGATGGACCTTTGTTGGCAAAGTAACTGATAATAAATAGAACAATTGCAACAATAAACTATAATAAAAGTTATGTGAATGCCATCTCTCTCTTTCTCTCAAAATATCTTATTGTACAAACTTAATGCCTTTTACATTCTAAGTGTTTACTGTGCACTGTGGCCATAGTTTTTGCACTTGAAGTGTGACAGCAAAATCTACACCAGTTCTTTTTCCTTCTTCCCCATTTCACAGATAAAAGAGTCCCGCTTCTCATAGACCTGAGCAACACCAGCCTGTGATTTCTTTTCTTTCCTTAAGTTGAGAACATTCACCTTTTCACTTAAACAAAGTACTTTAAGGCTTCTCTTTGGCGCAGCTGACTCGAGAGCATCACTCTCTTTGAGCTTTGAGGCCATTATTGAGCAAAATAAGGGTCACTTGAACACAAACCCTGTGCTACCACAACAGTGATCTGATAACCAAGTGAGTGACTAAGGAGCAAGGTGCTCTGGACAGAGGGATGATTCACGTCCCAGATGACATGAATCTGAGCATGGGATGGCGCAGACCGCGTGAGATCTCATCATGTTACTCAGAACAACTTAAACCTTAATGAGCTGTTTATTTCTGGAAGTGAAAAAGTCGCTCAGTCGTGTCCCACTCTTTGCGACCCCACGGACTATACAGCATGGAATTCTCCAGCCCAGAATACTGGAGTGGGTAGCTTTCCCCTTTGCCAGGGGATCTTCCCAAATCAGGGATCAAACTCAGGTCTCTCGCATGGCAGGTGGATTCTTTACCAGCTGAGCCACAAAGGAAATCCTTATATCTGGAATTTTCTATTTAATATTTTCGAACCCTGGGTGAGCACAGGTAATGGAAGCTGCAAAATGCAAGACCATGGATGGTGGGGGTTGGGGGCTTGGATTTGCTGTGTAGGAAACATGTCTGCAGCGTGAGGAAGGGAACCCAACACTGTGCAGACAAAGTGAAATCCACCCAAAGTATGGTGTGTTTTGTGTGTGTGTACGTGACCACACGTGTGTATTCACACTGCATGTAACCAACCTGGCTGGTCTGAACTGTGTTCTAAGATTAGGCGATTTCATTCTTCTCCACTGGGGAAAACCTCGTTTCCATAAGCCCTTCCAACTTGCCTATCTTTGTGTTTGTATTACTTCCTTGTTGTGCTTTTTTATAAGTAAAACTTTTCTCTAATGATGACTGCATCTCCCTAAAAGCTTCTCCCGAGTTCTTTTCAAAGCAGCTGGATCCATCTTAATATTTTCCCGCCGTAATTGCCTCAGGCCAATTTCTTTTAAAGGAATTAAAAATGCAAATCTAATATTCTAATTGCATAATAGGATCATCTTGGCAGCTCGATCAATACTATCTCCCACTGTCAATACTATGGCCAGACTGCGTGGATGTCAGAGCCCACTGGTCTCACTTTATCACTGGCCGTGGCCCATCCACATCCATAAGATGTGACATTTTATGGGTGGCCTTCCATCAATCAGCTCTAATATTTGAGCATCACAGAGAGGCAGGCTGTCATCTCAGCATTCGCCTTGCCCTGTACCAGACCACACACAGATGAATCCTCCATGGGTCCCAGGACTAAGTTACACAGCAAGAAAGAGACTGGTTGACAACCACCCACAGGAGTGTTTTTCCAGGTCACTATGCATTGGAATTGGGGCTTCCCAGGTGACCCTAGTGGTAAAGGACCTGTCTGCCAATGCAGGAGATGTAAGAGATGCGAGTTTGATCCCCAGGTTGTGAAGCTTCCCTGGAGGAGAGCATGGCAACCCACTCCAGGATTCTTGCCTGGAGAAACCCATGGACAGAGGAGTCTGGCAGGCCATAGCCCAGGGAGGGTCACGAAGACTTAGCATGCACATGCATTCAATGAAATCAGAAGCAAAGGACCTACCCCCAAAGGACAAGTCACCCCCAAAGATCCCCAATCTGTCAATGCAGTTACAGATCATTACCAATGACACAGGCCTGGAGTCAGGAGACCCTGGCTGAGAGATCCAGCTCAGCCAGTCTTCAGAGGTCCCCTTGAGCAAGTCATCTAGGCTCTAGGTGCCTTAGTTTCCCCTTCTATAAATAACCCTGTTCACCTAGGCTGAATGTTAAGGTCCCTGTCAACCTAAAACTTATTTTACTTCTAGAAGAGTAAAGCTCATACTCTAAGTAGCAAGAATGAGGAATATTGTCAGTTGATTAAGATAAGAAACATCATTACTACTTCTGGGCTATTTGCCAATTAACATTAGAAACATCATAATTAACACATCATATAAATTCTCCTTCCATTAAGAAGTTTTTTCCAATAGATCTCCTTCACCCTCTCTCAGCTGATTTTTTTTTAAGTTTCAAATACCATACAATTTGATCCAAAACACAATCATTCAATTTACCCACCTCAGCCAGAAAAAAGTGCTTGTGAAAGCTATGTCAAAGATCGTAAATTTCCTTAAACAGATCTAAGCAACTGGAGTGTAGCAAAACTTTAGGTTCTTATTAAATCTGATTATAGAGCAAACTGATTTAGAATAATAATTGGGCCAAAGTCTTTTAGATCCTCTGAAGAACACCTTTCCAAAATTATGACAGCACACAGTAAAATTCAAAAAAAAATTGTTTTTTTCTTTTTGGCTTGAGAGAAAAGTGCACCGTGTATATCTGTGGGAGTCTTACATGTAACTATAGTAAAAATTGTTATTTATGTGCTTTTTTTTTTTGTAGTTTATTCAATTATCGGTTTTCCAATATAGGTTGGGTGTTGTCTAAGGACCCAGCACACATGCGCATTTCTTTATTTAGTTCTCCAAGTGACGTCAGGGGTCAGCAGAGAGTGGAGTCCTTGTTTCCAGAGGAAGAAACCGAGGCCGGGGGACAGTCAGAGACATCCCCAGGAATTACCAGGAGCCATGGAAGTGACAGAAAACTCCAGGAATGTTCGAGAAAACAGGAAGGAAAGGAAAGGTTCTGAAGAGTTGAGGCGGCAAAGGGTTAGGTTTTCAGAAGGGGTGGAGGGAGGACTTGCAGACAGGGAGGAAGTGGGGGGAGAGGCAGGGTTATTCTGTGAAATACAGACCAGTGGGCTTGATATTGATCCTTGGCAGAGCACGAGGACGAATCGTGACGGGTTGATCTGTGCGCCTGGGGAAAAACAAGGACTGCCAAGAGGCTGCCGACTCCTAGACAAGCCATCCCAATCTAATCTCGTTTCCTCTCCTGATAGGGTTATTAGGCTGGTTGATCAGCGGATCTGGATTTCAGCAAGGCACTTGACAGAGTCGCTCAGGATATTCTTGTGGACAAGAAGGAGAAATGGGGATGGGACCAGGGGACGGTTAAGTGAATTTGTAACTGGTTGAACAAGCGTGTCCAAAGCGTTGATTAATAGAGTGATGTCAGCCTGGGAGGAGGGAGCTGTGTACCCTGGGGCTCTGCATTTTGCTCTGTTCTGTTTAACCAGCTTATCAGTGTCTTGAGTGGTGTGGTAGGAGGCAGGCTTGTTAGAATGCGGAAGGACATAAATATGGGGTCAGTAACAGATTAAACAAAAGAATCATGATCCAAAACGTTCTCCTCCTGCTAGTCCAATGGCCCCCAACACCTTAAAGAAGAAATGTAATAGAAATGAGTGCACCATCCTTTAATTAATTCCCAAATCAATAATAGCACAATAGAAACTGTTAGGAGCAGTTCAAGGAGAGAAGAGAGTTCCAGGCCCAATATACTCCCGTAACTGTGGTAGTCAATAGCAAAATCTAAGGGGTCTTGGATATCATCACAGATTTCCAGGGCCCCCTCTAAAACTAGCTGTGATCTTGCTAGCTGGTGGGCTGGTGGAGACCCAGATTCAATCAGGCACTGTATTTAAAGGCCAAGTAAGAGAAAATTGACTTCCCTGGTGGCTCAGACAGTAAAGCGTCTGCCTGCAATGCAGGACACCTGGTTCCATCCCCAGGTCAGGAAGATCTCCTGGAGAAGGAAATGGCAAGACACTCCAGTATTCTTGCCTGGAAAATCCCATGGACAGAGGAGCCTGGTAGGCTGCAGTCCATGGGGTCTCAAAGAGTCGGACATGGCTGTTCTTTTAAGAGAAAATTCATAGGAGAAGAACAATAAGAGTGAGAGCTGTGGCTACCACACTAGGCGAGGGATGGTAGATGAGGTTGGTGATATCTACCCAAGGAGAAGCAAGATGACAACCTTCTAATATCTGGATCGCTAACGGTGGAGAAGGCAATGGCACCCCACTCCAGTACTCTTGCCTGGAAAATCCCATGGATGGAGGAGCCTGGTAGGCTGCGGTCCATGGTGTCGCTAAGAGTTGGACACGACTGAGTGACTTCACTTTCACTTTTCACTTTCATGCATTGGATAAGGAAATGGCAACCCACTCCAGTGTTCTTGCCTGGAGAATCCCAGGGACGAGGGAGCCTGGTGGGATGACATCTATGGGGTCACACAGAGTCGGACATGACTGAAGAGACTTAGCAGCCGCAGCAGAGGAAGAATGAGAAAACACAATTTTCACTGCTCCCTAAAGGTGGAGGGAATTACAGACGATCAGAGAGAGAGTTTCAGAACAACCTTAAACACAGATGTTGTCCCATGAAGGACTGAGTTCTCATCTCTGAGTTTCCAGTATTGAGTTTACATGCTGGGTTTTTGGGGGGACTGTTTTTTTCTGAAGTGAGAATTGCCCTGCGTGATTCTACAAGACAGATGTTTGATGTATGTAGATATGTGGACAGGAGAATTACCATAAAGCCTGTTGATTAAATCTAACACACAAGTACTAGCCAAGTATTAATTCAAGGTACTTTGTATACATAGGGAAAATATGATGGAAAACTAAAAATGATCATGACATCCTGCTTTCCCTGAAGGAATGTGGAATCTAAAGACATATAAGTGTGTATGTGCTGCTGCTGCTAAGTTGTTTCACTCGTGTCTGACTCTGTGTGACCCCATAGATGGCAGCCCACCAGGCCCCTCCGTCCATGGGATTTTCCAGGCAAGAGTACTGGAGTGGGGTGCCATCGCCTTCTCCGAAGTGTGTATATAATTGGCTTTAAATAAAAGACAAAATGAAAGAGATTGCAATCGAGGCTCAGGAGAAAAAACAAAGGAACTGAAGGATATTCATTGGAAAGACTGATTCACTGGAAGAAAGAATATTCATTGGAAGGAATATTGGAAACTCCAATGCTTTGAAAATACAAAGTATTGGAAACTCCAATACTTTGCCACCTGATGCTTGTGAAGAACTGACTCATTTGGAAAAGACCCTGCTGCTGGGAAAGATTGAAGGTGGGAGGAGAAGGGGATGACAGAGGATGAGATGGTTGGATGGCATCACCAACCCGATGGATATGAGTTTGAGCAAGTTCCAGGAGTTGGCGATGCACAGGGAAGCCTGGTGTGCTGCAGTCCATGGGGTGGCAGAGTCGGACACGACTGAGCAACTGAACTGAACTTAACTGAAGGATAAGGAGATCACACGTAACTTTAAGCTGGGTTTGGAGCATCAGAGACAGCTGCAGGGACAGGTAGCATTTGAATTCCGTGAGAGCTCCAATTCCAGCCCCGACGGCAGGCAGCCCCACTGCAACTCTGCCGACAGCCCTAAGTGTGTGTCTGCCTCCAGATCTCGCCCTTTGAAGCTTCTTGTCCATGCTGCCACCCACTCCAGTATTCTTTCCTGGAGGATGGACAAAAAGGCCAATGCAACTTCTCTCACGACTCACACAACTGGGCATGAACATGCCCATCTATGCTGTTACTTTACCTGGGTTTTGTTCTCTGTCCACACCTGGCCACTTGGCAGCTTCTGAACTCCTTGGCTTCTCTGCTTCCCTGTCAGCCTCACAGCCATGAGGGACTCGCCTCCATCCTTCTGTGCCCCAGCCCCGCTCATTCACATCAGATGGCGCCCTGGTACAGGGTATCGCTTCATCACCTCTGTCATGCTCTGTGGTTCAGAAGCAAGTTAGAGGTCCCACCCACAGTCAGGGAGAAGGGATTAGACCAGGCATGAACACCCAGGCCATACCAAGGTCTGTCTGTCATGCAGACCACACAAGAGTCATTTTAGACACCTGGAGCCAGGAGAGGAATGATGGGACAAAGATTGACCGTTCATTGCAGGGCAGTGGGCAGGGGAAGTTAGGAAGGCACCGGGCTGGCCCCGGGGGCAGCCTTTAGAAGTGCCTTTGTTTTCCTCTCTGCTCTTGCACAGACTTATAGTTTTTTGTCCTATGAGTGTAGCAAAGGGACAATTTAGGCACTATGTAGTCACCTCTGAAGCTTCCCAGGTTGCTCAGTGATGAAGAATCCGCCTGCCAATGCAGGAGACACAGGTTCAATCCCTGGGTCAGGAAGAGCCCCTCGAAGAGGGCATGGCTACCCACTCCAGTATGCTCCCCTGGAGAATCCCATGGACAGAGGAGCCTGGTGGGCTATAGCCCATGGGTTGCAAAGAGTTGGACACGACAAAGCAACTGAACAGCAACAGTCACCTCTAAGGACTGTTTAGTGATCGCTAACTAACTCAAAGGCGGTGACTACTTTTATGCATGAGCAAATGCCCAGCACAGCAGGGTAAGGCCAGGAAGTCCCAGGCTGGAGTTCTCATCTTGACAGTTCTGGAAACCTCGCACCCCTGCGGGCACTAATCCACCCAGCGGTGGTGACTGATTCTGCTGGGATTTACAGGTCTTGGCCCTCACATGGGCCCCCAGCCTGTGGTTAAGTAACGTTATCCCCCCAGCCACGTGTTTACACACGGGAATTCCTGGACATTACCAGCTGCTTAGACAGAACCTTTTATTTCCAGTGGTTTGAACTCCACGTTGCACTCCGAGCTCACTGGAGCCTCTCCCTCGTAATGCAAGGTGCCCCCTCCCCTGAGAACCGACCATTTAAAAATTAATCACCCTGATGTTTCTTTCCACAGCGAAGATCCTTGTTCTATTTATTTCCCTCTCCTTAAGACCTGCCCCTGGAGATGTCGAGGGAAGACTGTGGATTTTGTTATTTTTCTCCTGCTGTAAAGTGGTCTGAAAACTGCATAGAAGATAATCAGGAGATACTGCTAATCCCAGGTATTTCCTCTCTCCAAACCTGGCGCCTCTTGGGGGAAGTGGTGTTTCTATCAGTGAGTAAATGCCATAAATCTGGTGCCCTTTGGAGTACTGAGTAACCCTGAGAGTAGCTCTGTGATAGGCTGCCAATGGCCATAATCCTCAGTTCTCCATATATTCACACCTTTGCAATGTGATTGTGGCTTTTCCCATCAAGAAAGATCTCCTCCCCAGACCTTGATTCTGGGTCTTTGTTAGAACTTACTTCAAGCAAAAGAAGCAAGTAGAAAAGACAGTCTGTCAGTCAGGGGCCCTGGCACCAAAATGCCTTGGGTACTTCAACCCCTTGGACTCCTGCAAAGACTAAGCCCAGGCTAGACGGCTGGAGAATGAGAGACCATGAGGGACAGAGACTTGCCATCCCCTCTGTTGTCTTTTTAGACTAGCCAGGCCCCACCCAACCCGAAAACTGATGGCTGACGCATGGATGAACCTGAACAACACAAGAAAAACTGCCCACTGGGGCCCAGCGCACACTGCCAATCCACACACATGTGAGCAAAACAGACGGCTATTGTTTTTGCCTACCTTTGCTCCATGGAAGACTAGCTATGACAAACCTAGAGAGCATATTAAAAAGTAGAGACATCACTTTGCCAACAAAGGTCCATATAGTCAAAACTATGGTTTTTCCAGTAGTCATGTATGGATGTGAGAGTTGGATCACAAAGAAGGCTGAGCACCAAAGAATTGGTGTTTTTGAACTATGGTGTTGGAGAAGACTCTTGAGAGTCCGTTGGACTGCAAGGAGATCCAACCAGTCCATCCTAAAGGAGATCATTCCTGAATATTCATTGGAAGAACTGATGCTGAAGCTGAAACTCCAATACTTTGGCCACCTGATGTGAAGAACTGACTCATTCAAAAGACCCTGATGCTGGGAAAGACTGAACACAGGAGAAGGGGATGAGATGGTTGAGTGACATCACTGACTCAATGGACATGAGTGTGAGCAAACTCTGGGAGACAGTGAAGGACAGGGAGACTTGCATGCTGCAGTCCATGGGGTTGCAAAGAGTCAGACACAACTTAGTGACTGAACAATAACAAAATTTGGAGTGCTTTGTATAGTAAGAGCTAACTGATCTAGGCTCCATAGTTTATTAACATAAACATCAGAGTTCCCAGTTTGAAAGTATAATGAGGCAAGGATATCTATGAATGATGTCTCAACCTGACTCATTGTCAAACACCCAGCAGGCTGGTGATGTCTTTTTCCTTCTCTCACTAAAGTCTTTGGGGACCATTCTCCTGAGCTACCAGCACCATACTTTGAAAGTGGAAGACAAAGACCTCTGGGGGAGAAGTCGAGTCTCCATATCTTTTCCTTTCAAAAAAACCTTACAAAATGTTTTTTTTTTTTTTTTAATTTTATACTTGGATGATTGCCTTCAATTCCTTGTTTCATAAGCTTCTGTTCTCCCGATGAGCCATGACAGCATTGATTCCAACCTATGATTTCTGATGAAATTTTAAACCTTATTGATTCGAAATTCAGAATCAGTTGCAAATTGGATACTTGGCATATTTTGAAAAGGCACAATTTTATTCTTCTGGTCACAAAGTAATTGCAGCTTCACAACATTCTTTCTTTCTTTCTTTTTATTTGGTAGATGGAGTCCTTCAAATCAGCTTTCTTATTTTTACCACCCCAGAATTGCTAAATGGCTTATGTTGACCAACCAATTAACTTACTCTTCCAAATGAAGTATGCATGTTTCTTACTAATAAGTATGCTAGTGTGCAAACACACATTGTTTCCATTAACTACACATTACGATTCTTTCACATCTTCCAAACAACAAAAACCTCACTGGCTATATGTAAAGATAATCTGAGAAAAATCCAGAATTTTTTTTTTAAATCAGCAGTTTATCATTAGCTTGATGTGTTATTGAAGGTAACATCATCCCACTGTTCCCCAAGACTCTCATAAGCTTAAAGCTCACCCCAATACCTGGCTACTACTGAAGTTCTTTCTTCTTAAATTCTCTCAGAAAATAGAGAGCCACACTGCTTTCTGAAACTTCAGCCACACTGCTGAAATAAAGTTTCTCAGGATGACTCAAGTCTTGGGGTTGACAATGTGCTGTCTAAAGCTCAAGTTTGGGCTTCACAGTTGGCTCAGTGGTAAAGAATCCACCTGCCAGTGCAGGAGATGGTTCCATCCATGATCTGGGAAGTTCACATTTGCTTTGAAGCATCTAAGCCTGTGCACCACAGCAATCAATCCTGTGCTCCAGAGCGCATGCTCCATAACAAGAGCCGCCACCTCAATGAAAGCCCATGCATTGCAACTAGAGAGTAGCCTCCACTCACAGCAACTAGAGAAAAGCCTGCAATGCAACAAAGATCCAGCACAGTAAAAAATAATTTTTAATTAAAAAGATAAAACCCAGGTTCATCTAAAGATGCAAAGACCTCAAGATATGCATCCAATTGGGTACTTATTTCCCAATTTCTAATTCAGAGCTGCATTTCTCTTAGGTAGTTAGTTCAGTTCCTCAGTCATGTCCAACTCTTTGCAACCCCATGGACTGCAGTATGCCAGGCCTCCCTGTCCATTACCAACTCCTGGCGTTTACTCAAACTCATGCCCATTGAGTCAGTGATGCCATCCAACCATCTCATCCTTTCTCCCCTTCTCCTCCTGCCCCCAATCCCTCCCAGCATCAGGGTCTTTTCAAATGAGTCAGTTCTTCTCATCAAGTGGCCAAAGTATTGGAGTTTCAGCTTCAACATCAGTCCTTCCAATGAATGTTCAGGATTGATTTCCTTTAGGATTGACTGGTTGGATCTCCTTGAAGTCCAAGGGATTCTCAAGAGTCTTCTCCAACACCACAGTTCAAAAGCACTAATTCTTTGGTGCTCAGCTTTCTTTATGGTCCAACTCTCACATCCATACATGACTACTACTACATTTCTCTTAAGCATCCAAAAATATATACTCCTCTCCAAAACACAATTATTAAACATTTTTTTCCTTGAAAACAACTTCAGTAGCAACATTTTTATTGAAGTACAGTTGATTTACAATGTTGTGTTTGTTTCAGATGTACAGTAAAATGATTCAGCTATATATATATATATATATATATGTATAGTTATATGTATATAGTTATATGTACATATTATTTTTCAGATTCTTTTCCATTATAGATTATTACAAGGCTTTGGATATAATTACTTGTGCTACACAGTAGGCCCTTGCTGTTTATTTATTTTATATAGAGTGGTATGTCTCTTAGTTTGAAACTCCTAATTTATCCCTCTCCTGCTTCTCCTTTGGTAACCATAAGTTTGATCTCTGTGTGTGAGTCTCTTTCTATTTTATTTTATAAGTTCATTTGTATAATTTTTTAGGTTCCACATATCAGTGATATCATATATTTATCTTTCTTTGTCTGACTTGCTTCACTTAGTACGATCATCTCTAGGTCCATTTATATGACTGTAAGTGACTGTTTCATTCTATTTTATGACTGAGCAGTGTTCCATCATGTGTATGGACCATGTCTCTATCCATTCGTCCATCAGTGGACATTCAGGTTGTTTCCATATTAAACATTGTAAAGGAAGTATATAAACAAGCTAAAAACATTCCTTAAAATATACATTTTTATATAATGTGAAAGTTGCTCAGTCGTGTCCAACTCTTTGCAACCCCTTGGACTATAGGGTCCATGGAATTCTCCAAGCCAGCATACAGGAGTGTGGGTAACCTTTCCCTTCTCCAGGGGACCTTTCCATCCTAGGGATTGAACCCAGGTCTCCTGCAATGCAGGCAGATTCTTTACCAGCTGAGCCACCAGGGAAGCCCAAGAATATTGGAATGGGTAGCCTATCTCTTATCCAGTGGATCTTCCCAACCCAGGAATCGAACCAGGGTCTCCTGCACTGAAGGTGGATTCTTTATCAGCTGAGCTACCAGGGAAGCCCTACACAAGCCCTATATTATATAATAGGCTCAGACGGTAAAGCATCTGCCTATAATGCAGGAGACCCAGATTCAGTCCCTGGGTCGGGAAGATCTCCTGGAGAAGGAAATGGCAACCAACTCCAGTATTCTTGCTTGGAAAATCCCATGGACAGAGGAGCCTGGTGGGCTACAGTCCAAGGGCTCACAAAGAGTCGGACACAACTGAGCAACTTCACTTTCACTTTATTAGACTTAAAACACATTTGCCCTGGTGTGTTCCACATAGATAGCACAAACACAGAATCTCCCCATTCTTTCCCCATTGGCAGTCACTGCTTAGAACCCCTTACCTTTCCCCTCTTGGAGCTCCTACCCCAACTCTGATCCTCACTTCTCATCTTTAACTGACATTCACATGACTTAAAGGAACCTCAGCTCACCAAACCCCACATCCCCACGGAATGGTAGGGTCAGTCTCCTGCCTTCCTTGCCTCCACACTAGAACTGTGAAACTGGCTTTCAACACAGAATGTCCAAAGAGTGTTGGAGGGTCCCTTTTGAAATGTCGGGGAACTGTTTTATGTCCTTATTCTCAATTGATTCTTTGACCCATTCCTGCATTCCTCAACTGGCACTCACTGATCTAGTCTGACATCTGCAAGGCAGATAGAGAAACAAGTCCAAGTTTATTTCAGCATTACTTTGCTAGCATGTGAAATGAGTGCTATTATGGTAGTTTGAAAATTCTTTGGCATTTCCCTTCTTTGGAATTGGAATGAAAACTGACCTTTTCCAGTCCTGTGGCCACTGCCACTGCTGAGTTTTCCAAATTTGCAGGCATGTTGAGTGCAGCACTTGAACAGCATCATCTTTTAGGATTTGAAATCGCTCAGCTGGAATTCCATCACCTACATTAGCTTTGTATTAGTAATTAATACAAAGTAATTAGCTTTGTATTAGTAATGCTTCCTAAGGCCCATGTAACTTCACACTCCAGGATGTCTGGCTCTAGGTGAGTGACCACACCATCATGGTTATCCAGGTCATTAGACCTTTTTTGTATAGTTCTTCTTGGTATTCTTGGCATCTCTTCTTAATATTTTCTGCTTCTGCTGGGACCTTGCCGTTTCTGTCCTTAATTGTGTCCATCTTTGGGTGAAATGTTCCTTTGATATCTCCAGGTTTCTTGAAGAGATCTCTAGTCTTTCCCATTCTATTGTTTTCCTCGATTTCTTTCATTGTTCACTTTCTTTCCTTGCTATCAGTTGGGTCTATCTTTCCCTTTCACTTTTGCCTTTTGCTTCTCTTCTTTTCTCAGCTATTTGTAAGACTTTATCAGACAACCACTTTGCCTTTTTGCATTTCTTTTTCTTGAGGATCGTTTTGATCACCACCTCCTGTACAATGGTACAAACCCCCATCCTTAGTTCTTCAGGCCTTCTGTCTACTAGATTCAATCCACTAAAGCTATTTGTCACCTCCTCTGTGTGATCATAAGGGATTTGATTTAGGTCATACCTGAATGATCTACTTTCTTCAATTCCCTACTTTCTTCAATTTAATTCTGAATTTTGCAATAAGGACCTCATGATCTGAGCCACAGTCAGCTCCAGATCTTGTTTTTTGTTTTTCTTTCTTTTTTTTACTGTATAGAGTTTCCCCATCTTCAACTGCAAAGAATATAATCAACCTGATTTCAGTATCGATCATCTGGTGATATCCACGTGTAGTTGTCTCTTGCGTTCTTGGAAGAGGGTATTTGTTATGACCAGTGTGTTCTCTTGGCAAAATTCTGTTAGCCTTTGCTCTGCTTCATTCTGTACTCCAAGGCCAAGCTTGCCTGTTGCTCCAGATATCTCTTGACTTCCTACTTTTGCATTCCAGTCCCCTATGATGAAAATGACATGTTTTTTTGGTGTTAGTTCCAGAATGTCTTATAGTTCTTCATAGAACTATTCAACTTCAGCTTCTTTGGCATTAGTGGTTGGGGTATAGACCTGAATTACTGTGATGTTGAATGGTTTGCCTTGGAAATGAACCAATATCATTCTGCTTTTATTGAGATTGCCCCCGAGTACTGCATTTCAGATTCTTTTGTTGACTTTGAGGGCTACTCCCTTTCTTCTAAGGAATTCTTGCGTACAGTAGTACATATGGTGGTTATCTGAATTAAATTTGCCCATTCCCATCCACTTTAGTTCACTGTTTCCTAAAATGTCAGTGTTTACTCTTGCCATCTCCTGCTTGACCACATTCAATTTACCTTGATCTGTAGACCTAACATTCTAAGTTCTTATGCAATATTGTTCTTTACAACATCAGACTTTACTTTCACGACCAAACACATCCACAGCTGAGCATCATTTCTACTTTGGCCCATCCTCTTCTTTCTCTCTGGAATTATTTCTCCACTCTTCTACAGTAGTATATTGGACACCAACTGGCCTGTGGAGTTCAACTTCCAATGTCATATCATTTTACCTTTTCATACTGTTCATGGGGTTCTCAAGGCAAGAATACTGGAGGGTTTTTTGCCATTCCCTTCTCCAGTGGACCAGATTTTGTCAGAACTCTCCACCTTGACCCATCCATCTTGGGTGGCCCTGTAGAGCATGGCTCATAACTCCTTTGCCATCTGACCCACCAGGGAAGCTGCAAGTAAATGTATAAATAAAGCAAAAACTCTCAATACTGTCACCAGTTTATTAAGGAGTCTCACAACATGGGGTCACAAACACAAAATGGTTTCGTCTTTTCCAATCATTGCCCCTTTCACTTTCCCCTGTTGAATCTTCCTTTTAGCACACCTTCACGATACCCTGCGCAGACTCCACATCTTTCCAGTCCCTGGTGTGCTCCAGAACTTCAGTGTCAATCTTGATGTAAACCCCGGGTCTTCTTTACCTCTATGCAGACTTGAGCTGGGACTCTAAATCCTGAAGGGTGGGGGGATCTGCATCCACAAGGCCCACCCACTCCTGCCAGAGCTGTCAGGTGACTCCTCACTCAGTCGACTCAGTTGACATATCACTTGACTCAGCTGACATGTCGACTCACCTACGTGAGTAGACTCAAGTTGACATGTCGACTCACCTACGTGGCCACTGATGACACCCTATCTTGGGTGGTTCTTGTAGCTCTGTTGGATACCTGGCTTATGTTTCTTCTGAGTGGCACTACCCAAGTGCTGGCTTTCTTGTGGGGCACATGTCTGAGCTTTGAGGGCTTTGTAAACTCCCTTCTCCACCCCTTCCTATTGCATTGCCCTGATATTTTGAACCCAGTCCTGGATTAACCCTTTTCCACCCCTTCTTCATGTTCCTTACACCAGAGGAAAATCTCAAAACCTCTTACTGCTAAAATTCCTGTACCTGATGGAGACCCCACTTAACAGGTACCAACAAGATGGCTCGAGCTCAGCTTCCTTTCTCGTTTGTCCATCGACCCACAAGAAGCTGAAGCTGAGCCTGGATGGGAGCCGGGTTTGGTGGAGAATGGATCCATGTATCTGGATGGCTGAGTCCCTTCACTGTTCATCTGAAATGATCAAAACATTGTTAATCAGCTATACCCCAATGCAAAATGTTTTTGGCATTAAAGAAAATAAAAATTATATTAAAAAAAAAGAAACTCGGGCTGCTCCACATCCAACCTCTGCTTCCCCTCCCATGTCTCTCAGAGGCAAATCAGTAAGTTCAGTTCTTAAGCCAACGTCCAGCCAGGGAAACCAAGTCTCCCTTTGTTTGGGGCATCTCCAATCTTTTAGTATTTCCCTGGGTCATTTCACTTGTCTTCATGGTGAGAGGTTCTATCTCGTACTCTTATGTCTTCCTTCTTCCCTCCCCAGGTTTATTAGAAACACTGAGCAGAGGTGCTGGGTGGTGGCTGGTGACGGGCTGGGTGGCCAACAGAAAAGCCCCTACTGAACCTCTCCGTGTTTGTTTCCAGGGCTTCTGTAGCAGATAACCAAAAATGGGAGGGGCTTAAACAACAGAAATGTGTTCTCTTGTAGTTCTTGATGCTGGAAGTCCAATATTGAGATGCTGGGACAGCCACAGCCCTGTGAAGGCTCTAAGAAAGAATCCTTTGCTTCTGGCAGCTTCTGGTGGCTTCCGACATTTCTTGGCTTGTGGAAGCATCATTCCATTCTCTGCCTCTGTCTTCACACAGCTTTTTTCCCTCAGGCTCTGTGGAGGCCACTTCTCTTCTTATAGTGAAAGTGAAAGTTGCTCAGTCGTGTCCAATTCTTTGCGACCCCACAGAATAGTTCATGGGAGTTCTCCAGGCCAGAATACTGGAGTGGGTAGTCATTCCCTTCTCCAGGGGATCCTCCCAACCCAGGAATCAAACCCAGGTCTCCCATATTGCAGACGGATTCTATACCAGCAGCCGTTAGGGAAGCCCTTCTCTTCTTATAAGGACCCCAGTAACTGAATTTAGGGACCACCCTACACCAGTATCACCTCTTCTTGAATAATTATATCTGCAAAGGCCCCATTTCCAAATAAGGTCACATTTGAAGGTTCCAGGTGGTCATGAATTTTTGCAAAACACTATTCAACCCAGTACAGTCTTGTTACAGAGCTTCCCAGGTGACGCAGTGGTAAAGAACCTACTTGCTAATGTAGGATATTCAACAGACTTGGGTTTGATCCTCTGGGTGGGGAAGATTCACTCTAGTATTCTTGCTCAGAAAATCCCATGAACAGAGGAGCCTGGTGGGCTACAGTCCATGGGGTCGCAAAGAGTCAAACAGGAAGACATGACAGAGTGACTGAGCACACATATACACACACAATCTTGTTACAGAAAACTTCTAGGTCATTTACCTGAGACGCAGAAGAAACAGAGAGAAGCTTTGAGATGTGTCTTGTTCCACAGAGGGCTTCAAGGGAGAGAAATGATGGTGGTGGTGGTGGTGGTGGTGGTACCGGATTAACTCAGGCCCATCAGTGAGATCTACCAAAAAAAAAGAAAGGGAACAAAATGTGGAGGAAGATAGACAATAATACATCATGAAGATTACTGGCTAAAAAGACCTCCAAACTACCCTGGACCCAGGGATGACCAGCTCCTTACTCCCCAGCCCCCAATCCCCTCCCCTCCCTCCCCTTATGGGACTTACTGTCCCATAAGTGACCATGCCAGCCACCCCCAGCCGCCACAGCCAGCCCCTCACCAGGAAGGGGAGAAGCTACATCCTGCCCCTGGAAGGAAGTGTTTGCCAAGCACTTATTAATACCTCTGATACACTTTCACTGGGAGTGAACATACCAGGGGTGTGTCTTCTCACCCCACTTGGGATCCTGCCATTCTTTGTATGAGGAAAAGCACCCTAATCCCCAAAACTAACTTCTAAATCTACCCTTCCCGAAGGCAGGGATTCTCTATATCACCACCACTAGAAAAGACTGTTTATATTACAATAGGATAAACTTTGAAACATCCAACTTCATACATCAAGCCAAAGGGAGTATCTGGAAGAATGAAAATGTAACCCAGGAGAACTCCATTCATTTTTCTCATTAAAAGAATGTTTAAAACTTAGTTTATATCCTTCCCCCACCAAAAAAAAAAAAATAGTGACAAATACTTCCTTATATGTACCACTAACTTTTAAAGTTAATTATTCTAAATAAATAAATGTATCATCTTCAAGATTAAACACAAAAATTGCATTTAGTAATTTTTGATGGCCTCTGGAAATGTTACTGAGGTTTGATTTCACTTCAATTAAATAGTCTCTTATAATGACATATTTTAATAAATGTTAAAATATGATTCTTCCTTTTTAATAATTAGACATGAGCACAGACTCTGAGCAGAAGCGTGGGTTCTGTTCCAGCTATTTTTGCATCTGGGTTAACCTGGCGAAATAATTGCCTCTGAAAGCCTCTGTATTTTCATCTGGAAATTGGGTTTAATGTTGTAACCTACCTCAAAGTGTTATAATGAGATTGAATGAGTTAATGCATGTAAAGCTCACAGAATAGAGTCTGAAACACAGCCATCATTACCTGTAATTTCTCAGGAGGCCTTGTCCGCCTGGTCTTTTCTCTCTACACTCTAAGTTTCCAAAATACAGGGGAAAAAATACCAGCTGTTATCTCTCCCCAAGCCCTCAGCATGGTGCTCAGCAGAAGCTGGTTACTTCCAGCGCTGTGGTTGAAGCTGTGGAATCATTTACTTTCTTGTGGCATTTTGATACAGTTCAGAATTATTGATCTTGGTTTCTGGGAACAATATGGTTACACAGCGGATACTTTTAGACCAAATTTTGTTTTCTCCTAGAAAGATAAAGAGTCGCAGCCTCCCAGCCTTGACACAGAGGAACCTTCAGTTGAGAGTCAGGATGCCCCAACTCTCCTCCCGTTTCTGCCACCTGCTATCTAAGTTATTCCTTTTTATGTTTTAATTTTTGACTGCTCAATGGAGTGATTATTTTATTATATATATATATATATACATACATATTTTTTAAACTTTTTATTTTGTATTGGGGTATAGCGGATTCAGATCAGATCAGATCAGATCAGTCGCTCAGTCGTGTCCGACTCTTCGCGACCCCATGAACTGCAGCACGCCAGGCCTCCCTGTCCATTACCAGCTCCCGGAGGTCACTCAGACTCACACCCATCAAGTCAGTGATGCCATCCAGCCATCTCATCCTCTGTCGTCCCCTTCTCCTCCTGCCCTCAATCCCTCCCAGCATCAGAGTCTTCTCCAATGAGTCAACTCTTCGCATGAGGTGGCCAGAATACTGGAGTTTCAGCTTTAGCATCATTCCTTCTAAAGAAATTCCAGGATTGATCTCCTTCAGAATGGACTGGTTGGATCTTCTTGCAGTCCAAGGGACTCTCAAGAGTCTTCTCCAACACCACAGTTCAAAAGCATCAGTTCTTCGGCGCTCAGCCTTCTTCACAGTCCGGTGAACAGTGAAGGGATGCAGTCATATATATGCAGGGATTCCCTAGTGGCTCAGACGGTAAAGCGTCTGCCCACAATGTGGGAGACCCAGGTTCGATCCCTGGGTCGGTAAGATCCCCTGGAGAAGGAAATGGCAACCCACTCCAGTACTCTTGCCTAGAAAATTCCATGGATGGAGGAGCCTGGTGGGCTACAGTCCATGGGATCGCAAAGAGTCGGACACGACTGAGGGACTTCACTTCACTTCACTTCACTTCACTTCCCTGGTAGCTCAGCTGGCAAAGAATCCGCCTGCAATGCAGGAGACCCAGGTTTGATCCCTGGGTGGGGAAGATCACTTGGAGAAGGGAATGGCTACCCACTCCAGTATTCTTGCCTGAAAAATTCCATGAACAGAAGAGCCTCGCAGGCTACAGTCCATGGGGCTGCAAAGAGTCAGACAAAATTTAGCAACTAACACTTTGGAGTGCCATACCAGAATAACATACACTAGATGGCTTAAAAGACAGCCATATGTATGCATGTATCCATTCTAAGGGCTCCTTTTTTAAAAAATAGCTTTTTCCCACACAGAAGTTCTCTTATCTGGACAAAAAAAGTTCTTCCTATGAGATTATATGATTAATAACAGCCCCAGTAACAGCAACCTCACCTCTATCACAGTCTAGGCATGAGTGCTTTAGAATTACCAACTCCTTCAGTCCTCTAGATATGGTTCCCACACCAGGAATATATAGAGTTTCCACTCTCATTATCCCCATTCTACAGCTGGGCAAACTGAGGCCCGGAGCCCACTGCTGGTACCTGGTAAATCCAGAGTCTGACCCAGTAGTGCCACCTCCAAGTTCATCAGCATGTGCAGGACAATTAAGTATCTAATGCACTTCCCGGAAAGCTCAGCTCATGTTGGACTCAGCACCCTCCAGCCTCTGTGACGTCACTAAGAGTCCCTCAACTCAGTCCTTCAAGAAGCAGTTTCATTTGCTCTCTTGAAACTTTCCTCAGTCTTGGTGCCAACAGCCATCACTCTTACTAAGACGCATATTTTAATCCTGAGACTGATGTGGCCATCACGATGTCCTGAGTTGGTGTCTGTGTTTTATATGAATTGTTCCACCTCCCCAGGCACTCGATTACCCTCCAATGTGAGAGACTGTGTCTTCCTCTAACAGCATCTCCCTGCTGGAGCACATAGTAGGCTCAGTAAAAACCATCACAAGTCAGAGCCTCGCCCACATGCGGCTCGTGGTCTGCTGTCATCTCTTGATTAGCTGAGAGGATGTGGGCGGTGGGGATGGGAGAAAGCTGCGGCTCCTGAATTCACCGTGTGGGAACAGGATGGAGGAGCATAGTGAGCCAAGACCAGCACTGGGAGAGGACCCCAGTTATTCAGGGAAGACTAGGAGCTAAGACAAACCAGGCCAATTTCTGTAACAGGATGTAAGAATGTAGCACCAGATGGATACCGAGTTGCTACAGGAACCTCCTGAATGTAGGAACACCCAGTCTCACAAGGGTCACCTAGGAGGAGCAAGGCATCACTCACAAAGCCTTTTCCACCTTTACTTTTGTGAAATATTAATGGCCCTGGCTGGCCTTTGTTCTGCTGACAATGGACACAGAACCTGTCCCTAGGGAAGGCAGACTCAGAGCCCAGGATTGAAATTTCATCAAGCCTTTGGGTCAATGGAAATCCTTTAAGCTATGACAATAACTCAGGCCCACTCTTTCCTTCATTTAATTCCAGAGGCTTGGAGGGAGTTTTATCCATGGGGCAGAATTCCATTTCATTTCTAACCCCACACAACGTGACTATGGAGATCGAAAGCTCAAGAGCAGAATCAAGGGTTTACAACGTACAGGCCATTTACTGTAGGTGGCTGTAGCAACAATGTCGTGTACTGGCCCCAATGGCTCTCAACCCCACAGCCTGGGAGTAAAGTTCATTTTAGGATGTATACCAAGTTCGTACACACGAAGAGAGGGTTAGATCTTTCTGTGTGTCTGGTTTGAAGCTCTGTGCACCAGATTGTTAATATCAGATTATCTGAATGTCTATGGACACATCTCTACATCAGTGCTATCTGGAAGTGCCCACTAGACCCACACAAGACAAAGCTTGCAAGAAGAGAAAGAGGAGAGGAGATGCTTCTGATAGAAGCTATGGATGCCTAGTGGTTCAGGAAGAAAAGCCCAGCTGCAAAGACAGAGTTGAAAAGTGGGATATTGCTCCTCGTGGGGCCCCAAAAACCCCAGCAAGAAAGGGCAGGCTCAATGCCAGTTTCCAAAACAGCAACAGGGAATGTGTGTCCAACTCTCAAGCATTTGGTGGTTTACCTGCATCCCGTGTGTTGACCAGATGTTGTTCACTGAAGCTAACTCTGCGTGATTAAAGGCCATCTAGTGAAGCCCCCATCTAAAACTTGCATATGGAACCTCACACACACACACACACACACACACACATGCACACTAGCAGACGCTATGGATGCCCCATCCATATCCCCATGGCCCTGCCCTTTCCAGTGCACTCACCCAACGTCCAACCTCCAACACCTGCACTTCTCTACCTCAAGGCTTTCTCTGGCTCCCGGAACCTGATCTGCTCATAGACACTGCAGGTTGGAATTGACTGATGCTACTGGCAGCAGCCAGTGACTGATGGAAGCTTGTGGCTACATACACCCCAGGGTGGGAAAATTCTATAGTTCAACATCATTTCCCAAGGTCCTCCAGGAGCATTAAGCCACACCCCAGGGTGGGAAAATTCTATAGTTCAACATCATTTCCCAAAGTCCTCCAGGAGCATTAAGCTCTAATTTCCCATGAAAATAGCTTGCTGAGCTTGAATCTTCATCTCAGAATCTGCTTCTAGGGAAAGTCAAGTTTGGATATATATTACACAGACACACACGCACACACACACACACAACTATTCACAGAAGCTTTAAACTGTACCACACTCCTTGGTTACATTATTTTATTTGATCTTCACACCAGTTTGATTATGGTTCTTATTCCACTTTAGAAATGGGAAAACTGAGTCTCAGAGAGCTAACAGGTCCCCAGAGTCACACAGTGTACTCAAAACCAACCACTCTGAGGTGCTTCCAATACCTTCAGCATTTCCACGGTGGCAATGCTGCTTCAGTGGAAGGGAAAACCAAGCACACACCTTCAAAGGGCTCCTTGATAGTCCCCATGTCTCTTGATGAGAGCAAAATTGATATGAAGACGGAAACAGTGTTACTCTAACCTTAGCAATGAATCTGTCCTTACCCATCCCCCACCACCCACTGGCATCCTTACCCATCTCCCACCACCCTCTGGCATCCTTACCCATCCCCCCCCACCCACTGGCATCCTTACCCATCCCCCACCACCCTCTGGCATCCTTACCCACCCCCCACCACCCACTGGCATACCCCGCGAACAATAGTTGCTGTTGTCTAGTTGCCAAATTGTGTCCTACTCTTTGAGACTCCCATAGACTGTAGCCCACCAGGCTCCTCTGTCCATGGGATTTCCCAAGTAAGAATACTGGAGTCGGTTGCCATTTTCTTCTTTAGAGTATCTTCCCAACCCAGGGATCAAACCCTTGCCTCCTGCATTGGCAGACAGCTTCTTTACCACTGAGTCACCAGGGAAGCCACAAATAATAGTAGATGTTTAATAAATACATGGTGGATAGATGGATGGATGTGTAGATGGACAAATGGGTGGATGGGTAAATATATAGCCATTATCAGTCCTCAGTGAATTTCTATGTCTGCTGACCCTGAGCAAGGACAAGGGTGGAGTTACAACTTATTACATATGATTTGCATATAACCTATTGCCTATTTTGTGTCCCAGGATCAACATCTGAAAGGGTTAATGTGAGAGTGTTATCTATTAGAGTTGTCAGAGAAGAAAAAGTCTGAGAAAAAACAAGCTTCAAACAGTAACCAGTGGCTGGGTTAAAATCCAGTAGTGGTTCTCATGCCTAAGTGAGAATAGAAACCATCTGGGAAGCTGGTAAGAAATGCTGATTTAATTTAATAAGAACCCAGGGATCATGTAATATCCTCAGATAGTTCTAAAGCCATCACAAAGGTTGTGATGCTCTGAACAGATGGAGGGATCCCCTTCACAGAGACGTTTTCTTCTCTCTTTTAGTTTACTGTCAGGATTCACCTTATTGGGTCAGCATCACACATAACACATGAAGCATCAAGAGGAAGTCACTAGTGGGATATGTATATCACTCCCAGGCTGGGGACTCACTGAATGTGTCAGGGAAAACACAGAACCAAAGCCGTAGCGGGTAGACTTTTCTGGGTAGGCCAGAATACTCAACCCCCAACCCAGTGCATCAATTCCATTAATTGCTGCAGAAAGAAAGCTGTTTCACTTTACTTAAACAGTTTCTTTTTTAAAAAGTCTTTACTGAATTTGTTAACACTGTTGCTTCTGGGGTTTTTTTTAATGTTTTGGTTTCTTGGCTATGAGCTATGTGGGATCTTCGCTACTCAACCAGGGATGGAACCTGTATCCCTTGTACTGGAAGGTGAAGTCCTTCCGCTGGATCACCAGGGAAGTTCGTATTTGAACATTTTCTGTAATAGGAAGTTCTCTGCCTCCTGAAACTGTCCACTCATTGTTGAACAATTCCGCTACACAGCTCTTAGTGATTCTAGTTCTGTTTACTGAGACCACAAAGATGAGGTCATACCTGCCTGCACCATGATGGCTCATGGAATATTTAGGGACAGATGGCATCTCTACCATAAGTAACCCCTTTATTCCTTTAAGAATCCATGCAATAGGGATTGATAACTATTAACAAAGGGATTGGGGGCAGGAGGAGAAGGGGACAACAGAGGATGAGATGGCTGGATGACATCACTGACTGGATGGACGTGAGTCTGAGTGAACTCCGGGAGTTGGTGATGGACAGGGAGGCCTGGCGTGCTGCGATTCATGGGGTTGCAAAGAGTCGGACACGACTGAGCAACTGAATTGAACTGAATATCTAGGTGGTGCCCTCCAGACATACCTCTGAATTCAGCCTCCCAGGTGTGGTCAGATAAGAACAAGCAGGGACACACCCTCACATCCTTTTATCGCTACTCCACCTCCATTACTGCCTTCTAAAATCCCATTAGCTGATCTAGGAGCCACAGCCTACTGAGCCAAAATTCAATTAAAACCCCAAAGTCTCTTCCACGGAAACCTCTCGGTGTGTGGTCCTTGATCCAGTTAGCAGCGCTCGTTGAGTCAGGCCATTCAGCCCACTGTGACTCATCTAGTGATTTGGTCTGCATTTTGGCATCTCTCCATCTGCTCCACACAGGAAGAGTCTCACTGCTTTTCAGCCTTCCTGTGTTCTCTAGATATGGGTAGAACTGTCAAAAAATCAGCTGTCCCACCCCTTCCCCCTGGAGATGCATTATCGTGACATTGGAGGAGACTGTTGATCTGGAATCTGATCATATCAGCAGAAAGACATGATGGATAAGACTTCGTTTCTTATGACGATAAGAGCGAAATGAAGGGTTCTTGTCGTGAAAAATTACTTCCTTTCATGCTAACACTGGAGAATTGCATAACCAGGGTACTATCAGAGTACCCAGTAAATGAGGGAACTTTATTCCTGTCTGAGACACTGGGTTTAATAAATGTTTGACCCATTTACATTTATTTTGACCTTTTGTAGCTATCACCTCCCTGACTATTTTTCCTTTCCTACCTTCTGCTCTGTTTTTGTTTCTTTTTTTAAATCCTTTTTGATTCCTATTATTTTGAAATTATATATTTACATTTCTATATTTTTATTATTATAGTATAAGCATACCCTACTATTTTTGTTCAGATTTTGATGCTAAGCAGTATCTCTATTCTCCCACCAGATAAGAATCCTTAATTCCACCTCAAATATTGCCTTTCTATATCATCCATGATACTGATGTCTAGAATTTTCATTCCTTCTCATTTCAAATAAATACCCCCTCAAATATTATTATTACTATTCTTATAGTAGATCTTCAACATGCTTTTGCCATGCTTCATAACTTTTTTGCATTTTGATGCCCACTGATCCCTTATAGCTTGCATTTACTTCTTTCAATATTGCATTATTTTATTTGCTCTTTCAGGTAGTAAGTCTCTTAGTCTTGTGTGTCTGAAAAATATCTTTATTTTCCCTTTACTTATAGCAGGGAGTGAACCGATTATATTGAGAGAATTCTGAGGTGAATAAAAAGAGGAAAAATGATTATAAGGACTCTTACCAGCAGCCTTACCATCATTCCAGGCGCAGAGCTGCTGGGAAAAGCTGCCCTTCCTCTTGAATGATCTTTTAACTCAGTATAGATATGAAGTTGATAGTTACTTCCTCTTACCACTTAGAAAATAGTATTTGATCATCTTCTGACATCTGCTGTTGCCAATCAGAAGTCTGCTATCAGTCTACTTGCTGTTCCTTTTCAGGTACATGTTTTAAATATTTTTATATCATCTTACATATTCTGTGGTTTCATTGCCATGTGTAAGGTGTGGATTCATGTTATTCACCCTCTTCAAGATTTGGGATTCTATTGCAAACTGTTTCAACAATTTTTCATTATGGAAAATACTCCACCAATATGTCTTTGGCTATTATTTCTCCTTCATTCTTCTCTAATTTCCTTCTGGCACTCCTATTTGTTGTATTTTGGAGCTTCTTCTTTTGTGTTCATTGTCTCAATTTCGGTTTCATATTTATACCATCTCCTTTTTCTCTTTGAGCTGTATTTTTGAGCGTTTTGTTTTCAGCTTTATCTTCAAAATTATTTCCTCTTCACTTGCATTAGCAATCTTTGTTTCTTTCTCAACCCACCTTCTTTTCATCTTACGTTACCAAATCTATTTCTCACTTTTCCCCTGATCACCTAAATAATGCCTGCTTTCAAATTCCTTGGACATTACTCTTACCTGCCATTCTTAGTGACTTCTCCCATTTGCTGCTCTGTCGACCTTCTTTCGAGGGGTAGTTGTTATTGTGTATTTTTCAATTTTTTAGTGACTTGAGGGTAATGAGACCACACAAGCTGGCATGGTGTGTGAAATGCAAGCTTGTCTTTGCATATTTTTGCCCTTGTAAGAATTCCCACTGGGTGTCCTGGGTTTTGGAGGTCGCCTTAGGAAGACAGTTGAACTTTGGCTCCTGTAGACTGTGTGGAGCTCCAGGCTGGTTTTCATGTTCACTTTTTGCTAGACTCGTTTTCAGTGGGATTTTTCTGGTTTGAGCTCTGGCTGTGTATACTTAGTCTCACATTCACACTGTACAAGCTTGTGCTTTCTGATTTCCCACACGTACCTCTTGCTACCCAAGGTCCAGAGCACAAAGCCCACATCTGGGGTTGGTGGGTGGCATCTTAATCCCTATGTCATTGACGGACCATCTTTAGTACTGGAAGTTCAGTGTCACCTCCTGCACGAGGATCTTGATGCTTGAACTCAGTGCCTGTGGAGTTACAACTCACACTCCCAGGAGACACTCCATCCAGAGTCCCCCATGCCTCCTTCTCCTCCAGCTCTGGCTCCTTGTTCCTGATGTCTGGGGATTTCCCTTTTCAGCTTTTGGTCTCACCTGAGGATTGTGTTTCATTGTTTTTGGACTGGAAGGGGGACTTTCTCAATTATCTCTGTCAACCATCTTGATCAGACATTTAAAGGATCTTTGAAACATTAGCAGATTTAATTCAAGGGCAATGCTTTCCCCGTAGTCTTTAAGTGGATGTCTTTATAGCCACCCACCTGTGCATCTGAGTTCTGAAAGAGCAAGCAAGTACCTTTACAGCAACACACACACACACACAAATCACTCATATTCACAGAGGCAGAAGCATAACCTCACAGGAACTGCTTTGAGAGGGGAAGCACCATGTGAATAAACAAGTTCTGATACGTTCAGTGAACACTAATCTTGGTGTCTTCTGTGTTCTTACCAAATAGACGATGTTAAGGAAACAAACAGAAAGTTTCTACCTCTGTGTTCTTGGCATGAAAGGACTTACCAGATAAGAAGCACCATGTATCTTGGAAATATAATTTTGAGAATAAAACTCTTTGCCACGCCTCATCCTTACCCTGGTCAGAAACTCTGAGCAGTTGCATGTGTATGCAAAGCTGAATGGGCCTGAAGTTCAGTCGTTCAATAAGCTCCAATAGAAATGTTAACTGCAGTATTGATTTTTTATTATGTTTGTATTGCCTGTTTAATTTTATTTTGCTTGCAGGAAATTTTTTAATCAAAAATTCAGTTATTGAAATGCCCTCATCAGCCAAGTGATACTAGCAATGCTGGAGGAAACACAGACATTAGATCCCTCCTGGCTTTTCCCTCTTCCCCCTTCGCCCACCCCCAGCTCAAAACTAAAAGCTCCTCCATTTCCAACTGAGAGTAAATGCGTGTGACCTTCAGTTCCACAGAGGTTAACCTACTCTGATTAACTTTTCCATGTTATTCCATTAAATAAAAACAGTTTTGACACCCAGAGACTAAAGCATCCTAGAGATAATACAATAACCCTATGCAATCATTTCAAATTGGATTGTAATAATTCATTTAGGTGACCATACATATTTGTTATATGTAATATGAAACATCGCAAAATGAAATCAATAGAAATGTTTCTTGTTAATGAAGATATACTGGGCTGTTATGTGTGGGTTGCGGACTCAATACCACAGAAATCTTATTTGTATTATAAATTTCAGGGTATCCTGAGAGTTACAAATGAAGATAGCATTTCTTAAAGAAGCGATGGCTGGTCATTTAGAAAATTATATCATAAATTTTATGTCATTTCTTGGTCTTTCAAGATCTCTGCAAGCAACATAGTCTTATAATTTAAGTAAAAATTCTGGCTGAGTGATTGCATTCAACTATTTGCAAATGAACTTTTACCCAAACTTTCATTGCAAAATTACAGAGTTCAAAACAATTTAGCTTTGGTAAGTCTGAGGATGTTATCGCAGGAGAATTTAAAATACTTTTCAGGGTATTTCTTTCCTCCTAACATAAAAACTGAAGCTATCAATGGAGAAATCGATAGATATAGGTTTAAATATATATATATATATATATACACATCAGCCACTGTGACTATAATGGACTTCACTAGAATACTACCCTTAACTTCAAAACAAAATGCAATATAATATAACATTATATAGTATAGTATATGATAAAATATCATATGCACTCTTATGTATAAATAAGATTGTCATAATTGTTTGTTAACTAAGCTCACGTGGTATTTTAAAAGGCCCATTTTAATAGTAAGTTTAGCATTTTGAACAATGTTATGGTGATATTTCAGATGAACAGTGGGCAAATATCTGCAATAGGTACCAAGAATAGTGAAGTCATGAATAGTGAAGTCATGAATAATGATGCCATTTACATTTCTCTTGTCAAAGCTCACGTGCTTTCCTTCTTGTGAAACCTGACACCTTGAGGAAGGCCCCAAAGATCAGCAGCCACAGAGAACTCTTTGCTCGACGGTGACCTCAAATGGAAGAAAATCCAAAAAAGAGGAAACGTACGTGTATACAAATGGTTCAGCAGTTAAGAACCTGCCTGCCAATGCAGGAGGCGCAGATTTGATCCCTGGGTCAGGGAAATCTGGAGAAGGAAATGGCAACCTACTCCAGTATTCATGCCTGGGAAATCCCATGGACAGAGGAGCTTGGTGGGCTACAATCCATGGGGTCAGACATGACTTAGCGATTAAAAGAACAACAACAATAACTGATTCACTTCCCTGGACAGCAGAAACAAACACAACACTCTAAAGCAACTATACTCCAATAAAAATTAGTAATAATAAAAAAGAACAGCATCCATCTCCCAAATGAGAAAGGAGAATTACAAAACACAAGCAGAGTTATTTGCATTATGTAAATGATCATCCTAGACAGTGTAAGTTTAAAACAGACTCATCTCAAGTAACTATAATCATGTTTCTTCATCCGCTATCTTTTTGGCTAATGCAACCCTCTGCCGTTTTGGTCGCACCCTCTGAAACACTCACTTGCAGGCAAACGGCACCGGCTGTAACTGAGTCAACAGCTTTCATTCACAACCTGGTTCTGTCTGTACCCCTTGTGTGCCTGTCCGTGGGGTGGTGGCCACTCCCACACCCACCAGAGGGCTGTCTGAACAGACAGGAGCTGGGCCTGTCTGCTGCTTTCAGGCTTTCAGGCGTCTTGAGTCTAAGGCCTTCAGTTCATGTTGCCCTCCAACTTTCCTCAGTGTTTTCTGCCTTCTCCTCACTCACCTCCCACACTCACCAGAGACTCGGGTTCCTGTGTTCGGGTCATAGGTATCCACGCATGAGCATTCCAGCCTCTTCTGCAGAACACACCTGAGACATTCATCACCAGGACTGGCTCTGCCTCTGACTTGGGAACCTGGGATCCTGGTTTACACCCTCTCCACCTCCTCCAGGGCTTCTCCTTGGTATCATCCCAGATGTCTGGAACCTCCCCTTTCCTCCTGACTCTGCCCTCATCCTGACAACATATTCTAGCTTTGCTTGCCTTAACAAAAGAGCCACAATTCTCTGGATCTGGACTTCTGAGTTCCTCTCTAGCTACTTTTCTCTGTCTCTGTCTCCCTTCCCAGTGAAATTTCTTGAAGGAATAGTTTGCACTTGTTTCTTCTTCTCCCCTCCTTGGGTGCCACCAACAGCACCCTCTGAAACTGCGCTGGCTGAAGTCAGCAAGGCCCTGTTAATTTCCATATCCAATGGAAACACATCTGTCTGTCTTTTTCTCTATCCCCCGTCGCCATGAATCACCATTCATACAACATTCTCACTGGGTGAACTCGTGAATTCCCAGATCCTTGGTTGCTGCATCTTAATCCATGAAAGATCATTCTTCCTTCATCTGCTCTTTTTTTCTTAATTTGAAATTTTTTTCAACAGTAAACTATTCTTAACATTCATAGAAGTTTGAATAGCAAGTTCAACCCCGATTCTCTTATTTTCTCATCCTCTGCAGTTGTTCCTGGCGGCCTCTCCCTCCCGCTGGTGTTAACTACTGCTCTCCATATCTTCTTCCTGACCTGCAAGTTTGTGCCTTCCCACTCCAGCCCCCGCCACTTGGACGCCCATAGGCCGCTGCACCAAGCTGACCTCCACACCACCCACCAGCCTGTTCTCCTCTTTCACTGTTTGTGTTGGTGATTATCTATCTTGCCAACCAAGCTGGATAACAGAACGCTTCTGGCAAAACTGTTACCACATCTCAGAAACATATTTCTCCTCCCACACCCCAGTCATGGCTTTAGTTTGGGCTTTCATCATTTCTTGCTGGATTTGTTTTAATAGTCACCTTATTAGCCTGGCTCTTCCATCTTGCCCCAGCACCTTCCAACAACGCAACCTCCCCCCATTTTTACACAGATTTTTTTTTCTTTACACAAATTGAAATCCTATCATGCCTCTTCTCTACTTGGAAGGCATAAGGGTATTCCTTAAACTCATCCTCATAAATAACTAATAAGAACCTGTTGTATAGTACAGGGAAGTTTACCTAATGCTCTCTAAGGGCCTATATGGGAAAACAATCTTAAAAAAAGAGAGAGTAGATATGTGTGTGTGTGTGTGTGTGTGTGTGTGTAACTGATTCACTCTGCTATACACCTGAAACCAATGCAACATTGTAAACCAACTATACTCCAATAAAAATATTTTTTAAACAAAAATAATTTAACGACTAGGCAGTCCAAAATCTGGAGGACAAGTTGGCAGACTGAAGATTCAGTTAAGAGTTTGTGTTGCCGTCTTGAGTCTGATGCATGGAAAATGGGGCTGAATTTCTATGTTGCAACCTAGAGGCAGAATTGCTTCTTCTTTGGGGGAATTTCAGTCTTTGTTCTTAAAGCTTTCAAATGATTGGGTGAAGCCCATCCACATGATGGGGCTTCCTTGGTGGCTCAGACAGTAAATAATCTGCCTACAATGAGAGAGACCCAAGTTCGATCCCTGGGTCAGGAAGATCCCCTGGAGAAGGGACTGGCAACCTACTCCAGTATTCTTACCTGAATAATCCAATGGGCAGAGGAGCCTGGTGGGCTACAGTCCACGGGGTTGCAAAGAATCAGACCCAACTGAGCAACTAACACTTTCATCCATATTATGGAAGATAATATGCTTGGTTAAAATCAACTGATTGTAGATGTCAATTATATCTAAAAATATTTTCACAGAAACATGTAAACTAGGGTTTGACCAAACCACCATGTGGAGATGGAGGGTGAGCTTTTGGATAAGGAGATATCTCCTTTCCTCAAAAGTTAACAAGGACTTCAATTTTTACTCACTTGTAACCTCTGAAACAGGAGGTCAAGAAAAGAATACCTAGTACAATAACAAAAACAAGCACCTTCATGCCATGGAAAGAGACCATCCAGAAAGCCATCAGACTCTGCACAGAGTATAACGCTGTTACTTTTTCTTACTGACACTGATTGGCTTGTGCTTGAAACTTCCCAAGAAATTTAGAAATATGGACAACGGGATTAGAAGGAGTTTGAACTATGACCTAAGAGATCAAATTCTGACAACTTGGTATGCTAAACTATATTAAAATGTATGACTTTGAAGGAAGAGATCAATATTTTTTTTTTTTTTTCTGTTTGTGGAGAGCCTGTGCTAAAGGATAGAGAGAAATAGGCAGCCTGAGACTGTGAACGTATCCTAAGGATTTCCCTGGCTTGTAGTCCTCCAAGGTGGCCATTTATAGAAAGGGAAAATGTGACCTGCTTCTAGAAAGAATAACGGAGATATTTGCTTGTTTGTTTATTTCAAAACCAAGAATTGATTTATAAATTACTCATGCCTTAAAAACCACATGACTGCCACTATAGACATGACTCAACCAAGGCACTCTTTTAAGTACAGCGAAATACAGCTGAAAATGCATCTTTCTCTTAGCCGGGGCACCGTGGAGGTTTTGGTCCAGGGTATTTAATCCTTCTGTGCAGCCTGATTGCAACTGCTGCTCTTCTCTACCTGTAATCACAACCCTGTCAGGGGCCTCTCTCCCCCGACACACCCTTCCTCCCCTACCCCTTCAGGCCTAAGGGAGACACCAACTTCCCCCTAAATAATCATTAATAATCATTAATTAATAAACACTAATCATTCCTGCAGTCAACACAATCTAGGGGAAACGACATGCCAAAAAGGGGGAAATTTAAGCCCTAAGGAAGAGAGGGAGGAGGAGGGAAGGAGAAAAGGATGGAGGTAGGGATAAGAACAAGTGTGACGGGAAACGTAGAGGTTCAGAGAATGACCAGCTTCTTACAGAGCTTGTTTTACAGAAAAAGTGCATATTATAAACAGACTGAAGGATTTCTGGGATGGGCTGGACTGGTATTTCTCTTAGGACTTAAATGTTTCCATTCTTGGCCCTTCTCTGGTCCTGCAGAAACAAGAACAAGCTCAATAGAAAAAGTCAAGTTCACTCTAAGTAGCAGTAGCACCTTGTGAAGTATATCCAAGGCCATACTTAAAATCATCATCTTTCGAGTTAGCCAGGCTAACTGTCACAGGCTTTCCTCGTAGCTCAGTCCCTAAAGAGTCTGCCTGCGTGCAGGAGATCCAGGTTTGATCCCTGGGTCAGGAAGATCCCCTGGAGAAGGAAATAGCAACCCACTCCAGTATCCTTGCCTAGAAAACCTCATGGGCAGAAGAGCCCAGTGGGCTGCAGTCCACGGGGTGGCAAAGAGTCGGGCACAACTGGGCAACTAACCCTTCATTCCTTCCTTATTTTCTGTCCAGTTCACCCAGGTTTAAGCTGGGTGACTGTGCAAATTGCTGAACCTCTCTGAGCTTGAGTTTACTTCTCTATTGTGTGGGACTGGAGATACTACTTCGAAAGTTGAGACGATTAAAAAAAAAAAAGAAAGTGCTTAGCCTGCTGTCCAGTATAAATGAAGTGGCCAAATAATAGTCATGATTATTACTAATTTAAAATAAATAAGCATAAAACTGAATTTAATTTTTAAAGACTGAAATTGGATGGCAGGTGTGCTGAGAGCTGTATATTCTCTGTGGTCACTCCTTGGGCCCCTTTTCTCCCCTCTGCTCCTCCCATTGACATGACATCTTATAAGACTTGCGCCTGGATTCTCTACAACTTCTCCAGATTCTCTTTCTTGGGGAGCTCGAGTCCTTCAAGACCTCAATTCTTTCTGTTGTTGTTGATGATGATGATTAAATTTCTCACACAGGATCTCCAGCTGCCAAGATCTCGTGTGTGTCCGTGTTTCCCAACCTGGCTTGATTATAAAAACTTACAGGAGGTAGTGGTGGGGGGTCGGGGAGAGGGGGTGGTTAAAAATCTCTGAACCCAAATCTGCAACGGGCATGGGGATTTGCACCTCTAACAGGCCCCCGAAGGTAACTCTGTGATCAGCAAATTGGGAATAAAAGACTGTTCAGCCTGGCCACCATGATCTCCATGCCCTGCACACACCCTGATCTATATTGGCAACTGCACCCTTGAACCACTTCTATAAAACTCTTCAGCAAATCCCCTGGGCTGGGACACAGTTTTTGAGGCAGAAGTGTCCTGTGTCCCTGGCAAAGCAATAAAGCTCTTCTTTCCTATTTCACCCAAAACTCTTGTCTCTGGGATTCTATTTGGCAACAGTGCACAGAGGCCAAATTTTTGGCATCACTGCAAGTAAAGATCTACAACTGAAGATATCAAGAAGGGACCACAACAAGACTGACAGGAAGGGAGAGTCACAATATAGGCAAATCCCGTACTCTCAGGCAATGACTCACAAACAGAACACATCATATCACAGAGGTTCTCTCTAAAAAGCAAGCAGTCTGAGCCCTGTATCAGACTCGCCAGCCCAGGGGCCCTGTCCTTAAAAGATAAGCCCCCAAAGACATTTGGCTCTGAAAGCCATCAGGGCTTACTCTCAGGAGTCCCAGGAGGCTGAGGGAAATAAAGACTCCACTCTAAAGGATGCACACAAAATCTTACATTCCAGGATCCAGGGCAGAAGCAGAGATTTGAAAGGAGCCTCAATGAGACCTACCTGATGATCTCAGAAAGTCTCCTGCAGAGGCAGGAGGCAACTGGAGCTCACCCTGTGAACACAGACACTGGGAGCAGACATTCTGGGGGAGTTTATTCTACCATGTGGACCCCGGTGCTGGCAGCCACCATTGCAGAATCCACCCTCCAGCTTATTAACCTCGGGACCCAGCCGCATGTCCACCCAACTGCCTATAGGGACTAGTACTGGGACATCTCAAGCCAAGTAACTAACTGGGTGAGAACCCAGCCCACCCACAAGCAGAGAGGCTGAGCCCACAGACACCCCTGGGCTTCACCTTGCCTACCAGAGAGCCCAGAACCTGGCCTCAGACACCAGTGCATAGGCTCGAGACCCAGGGCCCCCAGTACCCTGCAGCAAGAGACCCACCCCCTCCCCCCAGGTCCCATCTCCACCCACCAGTAGACAAGCACCAGACCCAGAATCCCTGGCACTTCCCAGCAGCAAGCTTGCCCTAGCCTCAGGACAATCTTCATTCATCAGCAACAGACACAAGCAATGTTCCCTCTGTGCACACTTCCTGGAGAGCCTTTGTCATAAATAGATGTTGAATATTGCCAAAAAGTTTTCCACATCTATTTTTATCCCTCCATTTGTTAATATGATGTATCATATTGATTGATTTGTGGATATTTATTGCATTTTTAAAAAAGAAATGGGGAGCAAAATTGTCCCTACAATCACTTGCCTTTGTGTTTTCTCGGGCAGAACTAATGAACAGACCCACCCTTAAGTTTCTCATTAGCAAGAGGAAATGGAATTACTAAGATTGTAGGAACTAATCAAGGTCCATTCCTGAAACTCACCTCCCCTGAGCATATGTCTAGAATAAATTTAAGAAAAAGAAAGCAATGGCTCATAGGCAGGTAACAAGGGAGGCTTGAAAAATGCACAAGATCATAGGATCATAACACAAACATTTTTTTTTTCACTTCTTGATTTGCCAAGCTTTTAAGCCAACAAATTTGAAATACACACACATCCCAAGTGGTGTTAGTGGTAAGGAAAAAATCTGCCTGCCAGTGCAGGAGACACAGAGACAAGGATTCAATCCCTGAGTTGGGAAGACCTGCTAGAGGAAGAAATAGCACCCCACTCCAGTATTCTTGCTTGGGAAATTCCATGAGCAGAGGAGCCTGGTGGGTTATGGTCCATGGAGCCGCAAAGAGCTGGGCACAACTGATCGACTAGGCACATATGCCAACAAATTTGAAACATACAGGCTTCCCTCATGGGAGTTACAGCAGACGAAAACATGAAGGTGAGACTGGCCATTCATCCTTTGGGGCATCACACAGATTGACTTAGCTGGTGAAGCAAGACCGTGGTAGAGAGTGATGGAAGAGGAAGTCAGAGCAATAGGACCGGCTGTGTCTTTGAATATGACACTATGGTATTGAGAGGACCCACAAAGAATGATATCTGCACATACGTGCCAGCCTAACAAAAAGTAGAGACAACGGACTGTCTCATACATCCGAGGTACTCTGCCTAAATTATCTTTGATCTATTGGCACATCTTTTATGATCTACTAAAAAATTAAATTTTTCATTCATCTATTGTATTCAACAAGCGCAAGTCGCAAGCCTGGATTATTAATGATGTCAGATCTTGTATTACTGAAACAAATGCATAAAGGTTCCATTTCTGATGACAAAAAGAGAGTCATTTGTTTCAATCATGGAAGACAATCTTATTAAACATTGCCAACTTACTGCCAAGCTGGCTGGTCACCAAGGCACAGCCACAGAACAAATGGAATCGAAGAGACTGTCAATCTTCCAACAGTGTCACTGTCCCCAAAAAGTAAACTTAGGGAGAGATCAATCTGTGATGACATGGACACTTTTACTTCTTAATTCTGGAGCCTTTCAAGTTCAGCGTTTTCATAATCCTTTCAGGTAGCAACTAAGCTGTTTGGCAAACACTAGTGATGCTGGGTTAAACTGTCCGATCTGCATAGAAACCGCATATATATTCAGATGAACTGACTTAACCTTTCAGAAACGTCATTTAGGAAAATAGATAAAAAGCCTTAAAAATGTTTCTACCCTTTGACCCAATGATTTTACTTCTCAGTCTAAGGAAATAATCTGGAATGCAAAAAAGGCACCATGACCAAGGATGTCCATTACTCTGTTGCTCTTATGGCTGAAAACAAAGGAGCCAACCAATTTTCTAACAGGAGGAGCATGATGTAATAAATTACATTTCAGCTACAGAAAAAAAATGCTTTTGATGTGTTCAGTTCAGTGCAGTCCAGTCACTCAGTTACGTCTGACTCTTTGCAACTCCACGGACTGCAGCACACCAGGCTTCCCTGTCCATCATCAACTCCCACAACTTGCTCACACTCATGTCCATTGAGTCAGTGATGCCATCCAACCATCTCATCCTCTGTTGTCTCCTTCTTATCCTGCCTTCAATCTTTCTCAGCATCAGGGTCTTTTCCAATGAGTCAGTTCTTTGCATCAGGTGGCCAAAGTATTGGAGTTTCAGCTTTAGTATCTGTCTTTCCAATGAATATTCAGGACTGATTTCCCTTAGGATTGACTGGTTTGACCTCATAGCAGTCCAAGGGACTCTTAAGAGTCTCCTCCAATACCACAGTTCTAAAGCATCAGTTCTTCAGCACTCAGCTACGGTCCAACTCTAACATTCATACATGACTACTGGAAAAATCATAGCTTTGACTATATGGACCTTTGTCAGTGAAGTAATGTCTCTGCTTTTTAATATGCTGTCTAGGTTGGTCATGTTACATATACACTGAGTCATATATACTATACTTTCAAGTATATAAACAAGATTTCCAACAAGTGTATAAATAAGTTATAGAATGAAGACTAAAAGATAACTGCCCCCAAATTTTGACAGTGGTCTTTTGGATGTTGACATTTTATGTAACCATTTATTTTCTTGTTCTTTGTGCGCCTGCATGCTAAGTCAATCTTGTCCAATTCTTTGTGACCCCATAGACTGTAACCCACCAGGCTCCTCTGTCCATGGGATTCTCCAGGCACGAATACTGGAGTGGGCTGCCATGCCTCATCCAGCAGATCTTCCTGACCCAGGGATTGAACCCACGTCTCACATCTCCTGCATTGGCAGGCAGGTTCTTTACCACTAGCGCCACCTGCTTTCAAATTTGTCTCAGTGCATGTATTACCTTTAAATACAAATAGAACCCTTGAAATATTTCTGAACAGTTCATCCCAGAAGGTCCTCTATCTGGGGGGCACCAGGAGGAGTGAAGGGCGAAGAGTCCAGAAGACGAGAAGGGTGCTGGTTCCTCTCACCTGAAAGATAAATGTGTTTGTTCCAGACTTGCCATGAGGAACTTGGAGGCAGTCCCGGGAGATGAAGCCAGAGTTAAAGTGCTGCCCAGGTTCTGAATAAGCCCAGCTCCTACCCAACTGGTCTTGAACTAAGAGAGATAAAATAAAATGTCAGTTACTTGGGGGGAACCCCAGAGAAGAGAGGGTCACTGTGTCCCAATTCTTATCTGGAATTCTGGGTGAGGGATGCCCAGAATCCCTTTTTAGTAGGATGCCCAAAGGCAACAGGAGGGAATCCCAGGAGAGCAAAGATGGCAGAGTAGGGTCTGGAGGCCCTGCAGCACTTCTCACCCCGGCTCTCACTGCCTGAGCCGCAAGGCACAGAAAGGTCCAGAAGTTCCCATGAGTCTTTGTGGTGAGCAGGTCAACAAACTGAAGTGGCCTAGAGTTGTGACAAAGAGGGGCCACGTGGTGAGAGTTGTGACCAGATGGTCAGTGGCAGATTCAGGCACACACCCAAGATGCACACACATGTCAGGAAGGAGGCCCTCTGTTTTCTTTAGTTTACCCCTTTGAGCTTCAGATGCACAGAGCTGACTTAGTAACACTCCTAGTCAACGGTGTGCCGTCATATTGGCACGTTCTCATCATTAGTTTGTGATGGACCGATGGTCGGCTGACTGACTGACGACCGATTGATTGATTTCCTTTTATTTCCATTTCCTTTGCCTTTCCCTTTCCTTTACCTTCCGTTTCCATAACCTTTTCTCTCTCCCAACATGGGCAGTCACCCTATTGTGTTTGGTTTTGTTTTGGGGGCTTTTGTGTGTGTGTGTGTGTTTTTTTAACTGCATTGTATTTGTCTAGTATTCTTGAATTTGCACGTACCCTAGAGAATGAAACAGTTCCAATTTACATACATGGTAATGTCGCAAAGTTGACACCTTGTTCTTAATTTCTTTACTCAGCTCCATGTCTTTAAAGCTTATTCATTCTGATGTGTTTATGCCTAGGTTGGCATCTGCATGATATTCCATGATTTATTGGCACATTCCCCGAGTAACAAACACCTCAGATGTGTTCAACTCCAGCACAGACAATGCTATGATGGGTATCCTTTTGCATAATACTCTTAGGAGAGTTTCTCTGATATGTATCACCAGATGTGGAATTTCTGGAATAGACAAAACACACTTACTTAACCCAAGGACTACTACTTTTAAAAGTGGTTTCTTAGTCTTCACTATGAAAAGTGGTTGAGCATAGTACATGTACGTGGACATACACACGCCTATAACAGATGCAGAGCTATCTGTTCAGATCCTTCTTCAAGGATGCAGGGAGTGTGGTCCACAGTAGACTTTCAGCCATCAGCGCCCCCCAGGGTCCTCCTCAGTTGCAGAACAGGTGGCCTCTAGTCTCTTGGGGTTGATTATCTGACCAAGGCTATATACAGATAAATGCCTAGCCACAGGTCTTACCTTTTCAAGGAAGCTGGGAGTATAACCGGCCAGCTATTTCAGCCAGAGGTCAGCAACTCTGAAGGGTAATTTCCACTCCAGAGCCCCTGGCTGATGGACCAAAACTCTGACCGACCTGCATCACATCTCAGCATCCTCTGCCCAGTTCTGCATCCTCCCCGCTCCCGTCTCAGGCCTTGATCTGTCTCACCACCTGCTCCTGGAAAGCCCAACCTGCAACACACCACTCAGCTGCCCCGTCTTGCCAGTCTGCTGCATAAAAAAATAGTTTCTCATTGGTCTCTTAACTTTCATTTCTAAGTTCCCTAATGATTGGAATTTTATTCATATACTTGTTATTCAGTTCTCTCCTCCTCTGGATTGATTTATTATATGCATTTTTCTTAATTCCTTTGACTTTTTCATGCTAGTGTGTAGGAATTCCCTTACCCTACATAAGCCTTTCAGTTTTAGATGTCTCAAATATCTTCTTCTAACCTGCCATCTGACTCATTATAGTGATGTCTCTATGAGATTCTATAAGAATTGAATTCTTATTTTTGATGTAATAAAATCTACCAAGTTTTTACATTTGGTTGTGATGTTGAGGTCTGATTTAAGAAGTCTTCTGCTACCCTTGAGCATCCCAGGTGGCTCAGTGGGTAAAGAATTCACCAGCAACGCAGAAGACGTGGGTTTGATCCCTGGGTTGGGAAGACCCCTGAAGAAGGGCATGGCAACCCACTCCAGTATTCTTGTCTAGAGACAGAGGCACCTGGCAAATTACAACCACAGGGCTGCGAAGGGATGGAGGTGACTGAAACGATTGAGCATGTGTGGACACCCCTGCCCTGAAGTCACAAAGATACTCTGCTGTATGTTCTTCTATTATTTTTATGGTGCTAACTTTTGTGTTTAGTTTTCTAAATTATCTGGAGTCTCATTTATATATGGTATAAGGTTGGAATTCAGTTTTATTTTCATTCATCTAAAGAGGAAGATTTCATAGCAGCAAGAGAAGAAAAAGGAGTAATCCCTTTTGTACTGAGACAAAAGAAAGATCAACCAGAACATGGAATATTGTATAGAAATATGGGCTTGACCATCAAAAGTAACTGAGAAACAGAAGCAGTTAAAGCTCTAAGAGAGGGGAGGGGGCAGGGCAGGCAGTGGCAATGAGGGGCACACCAAGAGGTGTTGTCACATATGTCCTTCTGTCCTCTTTTTTTATTGCTTCAAAAACTTTTTATAAAGTAAAACACATTAGCTGGCATTTAACTAAATACTTAAAATCTCAGAGGTGAAAAGGATCACCAAAGAAAGGAACAAAGAACAGCAAGCTCAGCCTTCGTCCTAAGGTGGTTGATTTCTCTGCCAAACCCCAAGTAGCTGAAAGGTGGAAAATCTAGTAACAGAATCGAACACGTCTAATCTCTTTTATAACAATGTTCTTATTTTAGCCCATGTCATCAGGGGTAATGGCTGAAAATAGTGACAAATACAACATCAATAAACATAATAATAATTGATTTTCCAGAGATGAAAAATTTGAAATAAGTGACCATTTCCCCCCAGAGCATTGGTTGATTAATTTAACGTTCATCTTAGTCTTTCAAAGATATCTTCTTACTGCTGATCTGCTTGGCCATGCTTTGTGATGGGTTTTGTGGTTAGGACTCCATGGTTAAAGTATATTGCACAGTTCTGCAGTTTTTTCAAATTTATTTTATTCAAGTATCAGTTCAGTTCAGTTGCTCAGTCGTGTCCGACTCTGCAACCCGATGAATCGCAGCACACCAGGCCTCCCTGTCCAATATCAACTCCCACAGTTCATTCAGACTCACATCCATTGAGTCAGTGATGCCATCCAGCCATCTCATCCTCTGTCGTCCCCTTCTCCTCCTGCCCTCAATCCCTCTCAGCATCAGAGTCTTTTCCAATGAGTCAACTCTTCGCATGAGATGGCTGAAGTACTGGAGTTTCAGCTTTAGCATCATTCCTTCCAAAGAAATCCCAGGGCTGATCTCCTTCAGAATGGACTGGTTGGATCTCCTTGCAGTCCAAGGGACTCTCAAGAGTCTTCTACAACACCACAGTTCAAAAGCATCTGCTTTATTGACTATGCCAAAGCCTTTGACTGTGTGGATTACAATAAACTTCGGGAAATTCTGAAAGAGATGGGAATACCAGACCACCTGACCTGCCTCTTGAGAAATTTGTATGCAGGTCAGGAAGCAACAGTTAGAACTGGACATGGAACAACAGACTGGTTCCAAATAGGAAAAGGAGTACGTCAAGGCTGTTTATTGTCACCCTGTTTATTTAACTTATATGCAGAGTAGATCATGAGAAATGCTGGACTGGAAGAAACACAAGCTGGAATCAAGATTGCCGGGAGAAATATCAATAACCTCAGATATGCAGATGACACCACCCTTATGGCAGAAAGTGAAGAGGAACTCAAAAGTCTCTTGATGAAAGTGAAAGTGGAGAGTGAAAAAGTTGGCTTAAAGCTCAGCATTCAGAAAACGAAGATCATGGCATCTGGTCCCATCACTTCATGGGAAACAGATGGAGAAACAGTGGAAACAGTGTCAGACTTTATTTTTCTGGGCTCCAAAATCACTGCAGATGGTGACTGCAGCCATGAAATTAAAAGACGCTTACTCCTTGGAAGGAAAGTTATGACCAACCTAGATAGCATATTCAAAAGCAGAGACATTACTTTGCCAACAAAGGTCCGTCTAGTCAAGGCTATGGTTTTTCCTGTGGTCATGTATGGATGTGAGAGCTGGACTGTGAAGAAGGCTGAGCGCCGAAGAATTGATGCTTTTGAACTGTGGTGTTGGAGAAGACTCTTGAGAGTCCCTTGGACTGCAAGGAGATCCAACCAGTCCATTCTGAAGGAGATCAATCCTGGGATTTCTTTGGAAGGAATGATGCTAAAGCTGAAACTCCAGTATTTTGGCCACCTCATGCGAAGAGTTGACTCATTGGAAAAGACTCTGATGCTGGGAGGGATTGGGGGCAGGAGAAGAAGGGGACGACAGAGGATGAGATGGCTGGATGGCATCACTGACTTGATGGACGTGAGTCTGAGTGAACTCCGGGAGTTGGATGGACAGGGAGGCCTGGTGTGCTGCGATTCATGGGGTTGCAAAGAGTCAGACACGACTGAGCAACTGATCTGATCTGATCTGATCTGATAGTTGATTTGAAATGTGTTAATTTCTGCTAAACTGCAAAGTGATTCAGTTTTATACACATACACACACACACATATATATATAGGCTTTTTCATATTGTTTTCCTGGAGAAGGAAATGGCAACCCACTCCAGTATTCTTGCCTGGAGAATCCCAGGGACAGCTGTCTATGGGATCGCACAGAGTTGGACACGACTGAAGCGACTTAGCAGCATATTGTTTTCCATTACGGTTTATCACAGGATATTGAATATGGTTCTCTGTGCTATACAGTAGGACCTTGTTGTTTATCCGTTTTATACATAATAGTTCACACTTGCTAATCCCAAACTCCCAATCCATCCCTTCTCCAACCCCCTTCCCCTTGGCAACTATCAGTCTGTTTTCTGTGTCTGGAGATCCAACCAGTCCATTCTGAAGGAGATCAGCCCTGGGATTTCTTTGGAAAGAATGATGCTAACGCTGAAACTCCAGTACTTTGGCCACCACATGTGAAGAGTTGACTCACTGGAAAAAACTCTGATGCTGGGAGGGATTGGGGGCAGGAGGAGAAGGGGACGACAGAGGATGAGATGGCTGGATGGCATCGCTGACTCGATGGACATGAGTCTGAGTGAACTCCGGGAGTTGGTGATGGACAGGGAGGCCTGGCATGCTGCGATTCATGGGGTGGCAGAGAGTCGGACACAACTGAGTGATTGAACTGAACTGAACCGAAGTCTTTTTCATAGATAAGTTCATTTGTCTCGTATGCTTTTGTAAATAAGTTCATTTGTATCGTTTTTAGATTCCATCTCTAAGTGATATCATAGGTATTTGTCTTTCTCTTTCTGACTTACTTCACTTGGTATGACAGTTTCTAGGTCCATCCATGTTGCAGCAAATGTCATTATTCCATTCTTTTTACGACTGAGTAGTATTCCGTTGTATATGCATACCACATCTTCCTTATCCACTCATCTGTTGATGGACATTTAGCTTGCTTCCATGTCTGGGCTATTGTAAAAATAGTGCTGCGATGAACATTGGGGTGCATCTATCTTTTTGAATCAGTTTTCTCTGGATATACACCCAGGAGTGGGATTACAAGATCATCAGATCAGATCAGATCAGATCAGTCGCTCAGTTGTGTCTGACTCTTTGCAACCCCATGAACCGCAGCACGCCAGGCCTCCCTGTCCATCACCAGCTCCCAGAGGTCACTCAGACTCACACCCATCAAGTTAGTGATGCCATCCAGCCATCTCATCCTCTGTCGTCCCCTTCTCCTCATGCCCCCAATCCCTCCCAGCATCAGAGTCTTCTCCAATGAGTCAACTCTTCGCATGAGGTGGCCAAAATACTGGAGTTTCAGCTTTAGCATCATTCCTTCTAAAGAAATCCCAGGATTGATCTCCTTCAGAATGGACTGGTTGGATCTCCTTGCTGTCCAAGGGACTCTCAAGAGTCTTCTCCAACACCACACTTCAAAAGCATCAATTCTTCGGCGCTCAGCCTTCTTCACAGTCCAGCTCTCACATCCATACATACGGCAACTCTATTCTTAGTTTTTGGAGAAACCTCCATACTATTTTTCCATGGTGACTGTACCGGTTTACATTCCCACCAACAGTGCAGCAGGGCTCACTTTTCTCCACATCCTCACCAGCATTCGTTATTTGTAGATTTTTTTAACGATGGCCATTCTGACTTGTGTGAGATGATACCGCATTGTAGTTTCGATTTGCATTTCTCTAACAATTAGCAATGTTGAGCATCTTCTCATGTGCTTGTTGGCCATCAGCATGTCTTCTTTGGAGAATGTCTATTTAGGTCTTCTGCCCATTTCCTCATTGAATTGTTTGGGGTTTGTTGTTGTTGTTGTTACTGAGTTGTATGAGCTGTTTGTCTATTTTGTATATTAAGCCCTTGTCAATTGTATCACTTGCAAGTATTTCTCTCAGTCCCTGGGTTGCCTTTTCATTTCATTCACAGTTTCCTTTGCTATACAAAAGCTTGAATGTCTGATTAGGTCCCATTTGTTTATTTTCATTTTTATTTCTATTGCCTTAGGACATTGAGCTAAGAAAACATTGGTACAATTTATGTGCATAGTTTTGAAGTCTTAAAGCGAATCCTGTTCATTGAAGGATGGCTACAGCCAACAACAATTAATGATAAAGGAGATACATACACATACTGCCACAGACTGGAATTTCAAGTTTATCATACAGGATATAAGTTTGGTGACTGAGCTACTTAACATTTTTATACCTTAAGTATTCAAAAAATGATTTTTGAGAGTTTCTATCTGTATTCCACAAGAGCACCCAACTTTCACCGAATTAATCCAGTAATGTTGACGCAAAGATGGGATTCAAGTGACTATTTTCCTCCTTTCCTTTCTCTCTCCCTCCCTCCCTGCCTGCCTTCCGTTTTTCTTCCTTTCTTCCTTCTCTTCCTTCCTACATTTTCCCCTCCTTCCCCTCTTTCCTTCCTTGTTTGCTTTCCTTTTGCTTACAATCTGAATGCTTATGTTTCCCCAGATTCATATACTGAAATCCCTAAAGTGATGGTATTTGGAGTCTTTGGGAGGTTATTGGGTCATGAAGGTGGAGCCCTGGTGAATGGGGTTAGTGCCCTTATCAAAGGACCCTAGAGAATCCACTGTCCTTTCCACCGTGTGCGGTTTCAGAGAAAAGACAGATGTCTGGGAAATGGGCCTCACCAGACACTGAATCTGCCGGCACCATGATTTTAGACTTTGAAGCCTCCAGAACTGTGATAAATAAATCTCTGTGGTTTATAAGACACCTAGCTTATAGCATTTATATCATAGCAGCCTGAGTAGAATAAAATATTCTTCTTTCCTTCCCCCTTCCTTCCTTTCTTCCTTCCCTCTATAACTGTAAAACAATGTTTCAAAACCCTCTTTAAATTATTTCAAGGTTTGATGCTCATATTTGTGCTGGGAGACAAGTGGAGTGAATATTATCAATTCTTTTTTTGCCAATGACAATGGCACCCCACCCCAGTACTTTTGCCTGGAAAAATCCCATGGACGGAGGATCCTGGTGGGCCTCAGTCCATGGGGTCGCCAAGAGTCGGACACGACTGAGCGGCTTCACTTTCACTTTTCGCTTTCATGCATTGGAGAAGGAAATGGCAACCCACTCCAGTGTTCTTGCCTGGAGAATCCCAGGGACAGGGGAGCCTGGTGAGCTTCCGTCTATGGGGTCGCACAGAGTCGGACACGACTGAAGCGACTTAGCAGCAAAGTGAGACATAGGGGCTTCCCAGGTGATGCCTGTATGAAGAATGCACCTGCCGACCCAGGAGATGCAAGAGAGGCAGGTTCGATCCTTGGGTCAGGAAGATCCTCTGGTGAAGGAAATGGCAACCCACTCCAGTATTCTCACCGGGAAAGTTCCACGGACAGATGAGCCTGGTGGGCTACAGTCCGTGGGGTTGCAGAGTCAGACACGACTGAGCATGCATGCAAAGTGAGACCCACAAAGGCCTGGTGACTTTTCCAAAGCTCTACAGTGATAAATAAACAACCCAGAGAAACAGGCTGACCTCTATAGCCCCACTCAAGTGCTTTCTATGAGTTTTTAGCCCTGCCATCTGTCAAGGAAAACTCTGATCAGCCTTACTTATAATAACTTATAACCCTTACTGGGAAAGATTGAAGGCAGGAGGAGAAGGGGACAACAGAGGATGAGACGGTTGGGTGGCATCACCGACTCAATGGACATGAGTTTGAGTAAACCCCGGGAGTTGGTGATGGACAGGGAGGCCTGGTGTGCTGCAGTCCATGGGGTCGCAGAGTCGGACACGACTGAGTGCCTGAACTGAACTGAATAACCCTGGGGGCACCCTGCTTATGATCCTTGTCCCCTACAAATCTAGCAGAGCCACCACTCTATGCAGCTGAGTACACTTGAACTCACTCTCATCTTTCCTTCTATTCCCACCCCATGATCCCCCAGTTGTACCCAAGAGGCATAAGACACCTTCCATGAAGACACATCTAGCCTGCTAACACTAGCTTCTATAATTTAGCATTTCTCAACACAGTTACCCATCTAAAGCCTTAATTAAGACAGTGTCATTTGTTCCCCATGCATTTACCAAAGGAGATGAACTGGGGGCTTTCATGAATGGAAACGAACTTCCCTTTTGACACTTTGAGCAGAGTGACTCTCCATAAGCAAGCGTCACGAGATGGCAGCCCTGAGAGTCACTAACAGGTGAAGTTCCCTCGGTCAGGTCAGCATCAGGCATCAATAAAAGACTAGACTAAGTGAAACCATGTTGCAGAAGGAGAGAAAAAAATCATCACTTGTAAGAATGTGTTTTGCGAACATCCTTTCAGTAAGGTGTCTTTCTTAAATGTTTCAGGAACAAAGAGAATAAAACCTCTTCTTTTCCTAGGTTCTGGCTTTTGGAGTTGTTGAGGAAGAGTGATGCTGGGAATTCAAGGAAGTCATACAAACGGGGGAGGGTAGATCTGGGGGAATCTAGTTAGAGACACAACCTATGTCAGAGTCATGGTCTTCAAGCACAGGCCCCATTTATAACCTGTTCTCTAACTTTGTTTATCTTTGTAGACATTCACAGGAACATCTTATTTTCCAGAAGTTGGGGCCCTATAATCATTATTTGTCTTTGGAGAAAACAAGATTATGTCCCTTTAATTCCTCTTCTCAGAAAGTCGACACCGTAATAGGTCGCTCTTCCCTGACCTTCCACCTCCCACCCTGGTGGCGCTGCTGTATTTTCACAGTTTCCTCTTGGCCCTGGCTCTATAAGCACAACCAACCAAAGTGGGATCTTTGATTCTTAACTTCAATCCACAAACAGAAAGGGAACAAGAGTGCCCACTTTCTCATTTAGGCATTATGATTCAGAGTCACAGCATTTATAGGAATAAGTACAAGTTTCTGGAAGTGACACATATGTTTGGTTATCTGGCTTGTGTTAATTTGCTACAGCTGCCATCACAAAGTGCCACACAGCCTGAGTGGTTAAAACAACAAAGTGTATCATCTCACGGTGCTGCAGGTGAGAAGTCCAAAAATCAACATGTCAGCTGGTGGGTTCCCCCGAAGGCCTGGACAGAAGGACCTGTTCCAGGCTTCTCCTCTTGACTTGCAGATTCTGTCTTCTCCTTCTGCCTTCATATGTATGTATCTTCTCTCTGTCACTGTCTGTTTCTGTGTTCAAGCTTCCCCTTTGAATCAAGACCCCAGTCATATTGGACTAGGGCCCACCCAAATGGCATCATTTTAACACTGATGCAAAGATTCAATCTACAGATAATGTCCTAAATGTTAGGATTTAACATATGAGTTTTAGGGTACTCAATTCAACTTCTGATATAGCTCATATAAGTAACACCAGGTTTGAAAAAGAAATTGGTTTTTGGTAATGGTGACCAGTAGCCACACCAATCTCTGGTCTGTCTCCTATACATGTACAGTTTCCCAGCCCAGCCCCAGTTCTACACCACAAAAGGCCCAGAGTTGCCAGGAATCCCCTCACTTTGCTGGAAGCTATGCTCCAAGACAACACTTTGACCCATAGGAGCAAGCCTATGAGGACGGACTGGATTCATAACAGGCTCTCTCATAACAGGCCTCTCACAGTCTGGCCAGATAAATAAGAAATAGCTAGTACATTGGAGACCTTAGCAAGACACATGACCTTTAAGGGGTGAGAGATAAACCCTATGAAGATTCAGGACTTATTATACCAGTAAAACTTTTAGGGGTCCAGCGCATCCAAAGTAAAGGATGAAATATTGCATCTTGTATCAGCCATTACAAAGAAGAAAGCCCAGAGGCGACTTCAAGGACTGCTTTATGATAGTCTCCACTAACAAAGGTTACTCTGCCATTGGAAGGCAATGGCACCCCACCCCAGTACTTTTGCCTGGAGAATCCCATGGACGGAGGAGCCTGGTGGGCTCCAGTCCATGGGGTCGCTGAGAGATGGACACGACTGAGCGACTTCACTTTCAATTTTCACTTTCATGCATTGGAGAAGGAAATGGCAATCCACTCCAGTGTTCTTAACTGGAGAATCCCAGGGACAGGGGAGCCTGATGAGCTTCCATCTATGTGGTCGCACAGAGTCGGACACGACTGAAGCGACTTAGCAGCAGCAGCAGCAGCAGCCATTAGTAGAAGTGATACAAACAATGCTAGGCTTTCTCTTTACATAAGTATTTGTTGAGACTCTCAAAGGGTTATTGGCAACAAAAGTGAACAAAAAAGCATAAGATTTGATTAAATTTCCAGGCAGTGTATTAATAGTTAGCTATTGCTAACTGATAATAGTTAGCTATTTCTGCATAACAAACCATACCAAAACTTAGCAGCTTAAAACAACAACCATTTATTTAGCCCATTATTCTTCAGATCAACAATTTAGGCTGGGCTTAGTTGGATAGTTACTCTGATTTTGCCTCTGTTTATCATGCCTGTGCACTTAGCTACCAGAATAGCCAGGGACTGGCTGGTTTGGGATGGTCTCTGCTGGGAAATCCTACCTTTGTTCCATGTGGTTGCTCATCCTTCAACAGAATCAGATCAGATCAGATCAGATCAGTTGCTCAGTCATGTCCAACTCTTTGCGACCCCATGAACCGCAGCACGCCAGGCCTCCCTGTCCATCACCAACTCCCGGAGGTCACCCAGACTCACACCCATCAAGTCAGTGATGCCATCCAGCCATCTCATCCTCTGTCGTCCCCTTCTCCTCCTGCCCTCAATCCCTCCCAGCATCAGAGTCTTCTCCAATGAGTCAACTCTTCGCATGAGGTGGCCAAAATACTGGAGTTTCAGCGTTAGCATCATTCCTTCTAAAGAAATTCCAGGATTGATCTCCTTCAGAATGGACTGGTTGGATCTCCTTGCAGTCCAAGGCACTCTCAAGAGTCTTCTCCAACACCACAGTTCAAAAGCATCAATTCTTCGGCACTCAGCCTTCTTCACAGTCCAGCTCTCACATCCATACATGACCACAGAAAAGACCATAGCCTTGACTAGGCGAACCTTTGTTGGTAAAGTAATGTCTCTGCTTTTGAATATGCTATCTAGGTTGGTCATAACTTTCCTTCCAAGGAGTAAGCATCTTTTAATTTCATGGCTGCAGTCACCATCTGCAGTGATTTTGGAGCCAAGAAAAACAAAGTCTGACACTGTTTCCACTGTTTCCCCATCTATTTCCCATGCAGTGATGGGACCAGATGCCATGATGCCTGGTATTCAACAGAATACCCTGGTCTTATTCACAGAGTGTCTGAGCAGGGATCCAAGAAAGGAGCGCCATGGATGAGCCCTTTTGAGCGCTTGTGCTAGGCTCAGAAATGTCACACTTCACTTCTGCTGAGTTCTGTTAGTTAAAGCAAGTCATAGGGCGGCCCAGATTCGAAGGTAAGGGAAACTGACTCTGACTCTACCCTTAGATGGGAGAGTTGCAAAGTCATATTACAGTGAACACAAGTAAAAGGGAACACAAAAGATGATGGCCCTTTCTGCAATCTACCAGTCTGCTAGTTTTGTATGAACTGACATTTTCTGGGCTCCCGAAGAAGAGAACCTCCTGCAAGAGTGAGGGAAGCAGTAGCCTGATCAAATTTCTAGGCCAGTAGGAATTCCTAAACAAGTCTTATGACCCACTTTAAAAAATGCAGCAGGAAAGCCCTGACCTTTGCTTTTCTTCTCTCTGAACTCACTCTACCCTCTGAAATGACCTCTATTCCACTTGTCCTCTTTAGAGTCAATTTAGAAATGGCTCTATGACTTCTTCCTTCAGAACAGAGCAAGTTGGTAAACACACTGAAAGGAGGTGGACCATTTATCCAAGTAAAATAGGAATTATGCCCTATCACCTACCTGGCATCCTCCTGTGTGATTTTTATCACAGCCTCTGATTCAAAAGAGAAGAAAAACAAGTGGTCTGACACAGAAATTGCACTAACTAAAATTGTCTTAAGTCTACACTCATAAGAAATGAAAAAAAAAAAAAAGAAAGAAAGGAGAAAGTCCGCAAAATGTTGGGATAGGGAGCCAAATGTACTATATGTTCTTGGGAATCTGATCTTGACAATGAATCTTGCAAGACGGCTGCCAGAGTGAGCTAGAGGGTGAGGGGAATCAAGTGATAAGAAAGTTCTCATTAGAAAATGACCATGTATAATAAGCTCTTATATTTAGCTCTTATATTTCTCCTTTGAGAAGTGGCATTTGATGAAACAAAGCACAATTTCCTAAATCCCAAATTCTATTTTTACTTTCATCTGTGAAATTACTTTCTCTGCTTTTTCATGTTTTCTGACTCTCTTTTATCTCCCCATTTTTTTTTTTTTTCTTCTTTAAAGAGTAGGAATTTTCAAGCTGTGCTTCCTTGTCAAGTCAAAAGGCCAAAGAATCAGAACACATGCATGGGTCTTTTAGTTTCTGTCTGTTGGGACGCCTGGCGTGCTGCAATTCATGGGGTCGCAAAGAGTTGAACATGACTGAGCGACTGAACTGAACTGATTTCAGAACATGATGAGGTCACGTAGATTTTTCAAGGTAGAGAGTTGCTCTATTACCTAATCATGTCTCTAAGAAGTAGAATTTGGAAGGAAAAAAGGAAGTAATTAGGCCTCTCCCTCGTAAAATGCCTTTAAAATGTGGATTTAAGAAAACATATACTCAGAGTCAAACAGAACCAGCAGAAAAAGCCTCCAGATTTCAAAACACAGTGGGTGTGGGATTTGAAGAAAATTTAAAGAGACTAGAGCTACAAACCAGTCTGATACCCTGAATTAACCAGATTCCAGCCCAACCTTAAGAAGACACCATCTCCGAGAACCACCATGCTAAGGACAATTCTTGGATGCAATCAACATGATGCTCTAAATTGACCTTGCTTTGATGAGCTTTTTGTATTCAAACAGTTAAAAAAAAAAAAAAAAAAAGATGAGAGGCAGCTTAGCGTGGTATGAAGTACTCAGACTCACATCAGATTTCCTGGATTTGAATCCCAAGTCTACCAGTGTTAAAAGTTGAATCGTGTCCACTCCCTGGCTTCCAAAATTCATAGGTTGGAGTTCTAAGCCCTTGACACCTCAGAATGTCACCTGATTTAGAGACAGTCTTTATAGGGGTAATCAAGTTCAAATGAGATCATTAAAGTGGACCTCAATGCAATATGACTGGTGTCTGGACATACAGGCCACACAAAGGGGAAACACCTGGTAAAAATGAAGGCACAGATCGGGGTGATGACTCTACAAGCCCAGGAACACCAAAGATAGCCAGCAAACCACCAGAGGCTCAGAGAGAGGTCTGCACCAGGTTCTCCCTCCCAGCCTCAGAAAGAACCATCCCTGCAGATGACTTGATATTGAACTTCTGGCCTTCAGAACCATGAGACTATCCATGTCTCTTGTTTAGGCCACTCAGCTTGTGGTTCTTTGTCATGGCAGCCATGTATACAAACAAATACACCCAATTATCATACATCTGTTGATACAGAGCAGGGCCCTGGGGGCCCCAGTCTTTCTGTGACCCCCCAACCCCCGACCCCCCCACCCCCCACCCTCCTCCAGTCCGTTTCTTGATTACAGGAAATCCGCTTCATTCTGCATCTGTGACTTACCCTGAGTTCCAACAGGCAGGTTCAAATACTTGCTAATTAGGGAACAAAGAGAATGCAGACAGGAGAGGAGTAGTTAAGAAACAATAGTGCACCCTTAGGGCAGGGCTCCAAAATCACTACAGATGGTGACTGCAGCCATGAAATTAAAAGATGCTTGCTCCTTGGAAGAAAAGTTATGTTCAACCTAGACAGCATATTAAAAAGCAGAGACATTACTTTGCCAACAAAGGTCCAGCTAGTCAAAGTTATGGTTTTTCCAGTAGTCATGTATGGATGTGAGAATTGGACTATAAAGAAAGCTGAGCACTGAAGAATTGATGCTTTTGAACTGTGGTGTTGGAGAAGAGTCTTGAGAGTCCATTGGACTGCAAAGAGATCCAACCAGTCCATCCTAAAGGAGATCAGTCTTGAATATTCATTGGAAGGACTGATGCTGAAGCTGAAACTCCAATACTTTGGCCACCTGATGTGAAGAACCGACTCATTGGAAAAGATCCTGATGCTAGGAAAGATTGAAGGCGGGAGGAGAAGGGGATGACAGAGGATGAGATGGTTGGATGGCAACACCGACTCCATGGACTTGAGTTTGAGTAAACTCTGGGAGTTGGTGACAGACAGGGAGGCCTGGTGTGCTGCATTCCATGGGGTCACAAAGAGTCAGACACAGCTGAGTGACTGAAATGAACCGAACTGAACTGAGGTCGGGATCTTGGTTTCCCTCAAGGGCCACACATAGCAATATCTTTGAACCGTTTTGCAGATACAGAACTCCCCACCAGGTGGGAGAAGTAACAAGATGCTGCCCACAAACACAGAGCCCCCAGACCTGTTGGAAGCAGAAGATGGGTGATACTGACTCCCATTTACATCACCACCAATCAATCAAAGAACATCCACAAACTGGCATGCTCCCTCTGAACTATGACTCTAAAACTCCCCACAACCCCTTGAGGTCGGGCACACAGTTTTGAGGGAATTAGGCTGCTGTAGTCCCCTTTGCCTGGTAAAGCAATAAAGCTATTCTTTTCTGCTGCTGCTGCTAAGTCGCTTCAGTCGTGTCCGACTCTGCGCGACCCCGCAGACGGAAGCCCACCAGGCTCCCCCGTCCCTAGGATTCTCCAGGCAAGAACACTGGAGTGGGTTGCCATTTCCCTCTCCAATGCACAAATGAAAAGTGAAACTGAAGTCGCTCAGTCGCGTCCGACTCCCAGCGACCCCATGGACTGGAGCCCACCAGGATCCTCTGTCCATGGGATTCTACTTCACCCAAAACTCTGTCTCTGAGATTTAATTTTTCATCAGGGTACAGAGGCCAGATGCAGCTTCACTGTGGCTCTGGGTACAGCTCTGGACACACATGGATAATAGTGCCCAATGCAGATGTTGTTAGAAGGATTAAATGAATGAATATGTGCAAATGCTTCAAGTAGAATCTGACACAAAGGAGGCCATATATGTGTTTGTTAAATAATATTTTTAAATCAACATCTACACCAGTCTTTATAGGGATTATCAATTTGTCTGACTTTGCAGCCTGTGTGGGATTAGAGGTGGTTTTTTAAAAATTCTTTAGGAAATCTAAATGCCATTACTTATTCCAAGCACGGCCAACAAACTGTTATAACTAGAGCTATGTTGTTGTCTTCGTTTTTCTTTCAATAGTGTGATCTGGCAGGACCGAGGGCCGTTAGGTTTCTAATAAATTATTAATCTGGGAGTTAATAATTCATGTTAATTGGTGCTATAAGTCACTTTCTCTGGCAAATGTGAGCAAAGGTCATAACTTTTTAACAGCAGAGGTGAAACCTTTTCTAAGTTTCTTTTTCCATGCACTATCATGGAAATATTAAGATATGGAAGGAAAATTTTAACCAGAGCTGGGGACACAAGATAATTCCAAGGGTAAAAGTTCTAGCTCTTCAGTCGGGTTTCAGGGGCCAGCACTGTGTCCACAGCCCCAAAAGAAGGAGAGAGAGGGCTCCAGAAAACAGAGGCCACCAGCCCCATGACAGCCTTCCCAGGGAGGACACAGCCACGCAGGTTTGTGAATCTTTGACAAGATGACATAAAATAATTGTAAGTGTTGATTCACTCTTGATAAAAAAAAAAAAATCTTTTTCAGAAACTACAACAAGGCATTTTAGACAGTAGCTCACCAGTGGGATTTTTTTTTACAACAAATAATAATTCTTCTAAATTATAAGGCACAGTTTTAAATATAACAGGCCCAGAATCCTAAGCAAATCCTTCTTACTATGGACTTCTTGGATTTTAATTAATGTATGTACACTCTGCCTTTTTTTTTTTCCAGAAAGAGTTTGAGGTTATTCACGATTGCAGACCACAGAAAGCAAGAAATTAAAGGCCTATTTTTTTTTCCGTTACCTTTTTTTAATTTATTTATTTTAATTGGAGTGTAATTGTTTTACAATGTTGTGTTAGGTTCTGCTGTACAACAACATGAATCGGCTATAAGTAGACATGTATCCCTTCCCTCTTGAGCCTCCCTCCCAACCCACCCGTCTAGGTCATCAGAGAGCACTGAACTGAGTTCCCTGTAATATACAGCTGCTTCCCACTAGCTGGCTGTTTTACACAGGTGTTAGTTGCTTAGTTGTGTCTGACTCTTTGTGATCCCATGCACTGTAGCCCGCCAGGCTCCTCTGTCCACAGGATTCTCCAGGCAAGCATATTGGAGTGGGTTGCCATTCCCTTCTCCTGGGGGATCTTCCCCACCCAGGGATCTAACCGGGGTCTTCTGTGTTGCAGATTCTTGACCGTCTGAGCCGCCAGGGAATCACGTTTTGCACGGCGTGGTGTGTATGTCAGAGCTACTCTCTCCATTTACCCAACCCTCTCCTTCCTCCCCTGTGTCCACAAGTCTATGCTCCACATCTATGAAAGGCTTCACACCTTGATAAATGTGCATTTACTGTGCAAACTCACTGATTTACCCTTGGGTCCAAGAGGCAGTCACTAGTAACCCAAATGTTCTGAGTGTTTTCTGCCTTTTAGCCTTGATCACTACCTGAAATCTTCATAGCAAGTCACAGACTGGTGTCATGAACAGACATTTGCCCATTTGGAGATAAAATTCTTCTTAGCAGATTTGTTTGCAGTTTTAGTTAAAAGATGTCAAATATGCAAAGAATGATGTATGAGGACTTAGGATAAAACAAAATGGAAACCACTAGTTTAAAGAGTTTCAGGGCTAGAAGTCAAGTCATCTAGCTCTTGTTTTTCTAAAGAAAATTTGAATCGCATATGCTTTTCATTGTGCTCCTTTTCTGTCATTTACATATTGGAGAAATGTATATTTGGCAACAAGTCTTATTTTTAGGAGTCCTTGAAACTTGCCCTTTGAAAATGTTTTCGTTTCTGACACATATGTGTATTTTCAGCAGAATGAAAACACAAAGCAAAAAAGAAAAATATGTACAGAAAGGAATGATTTTTCCAGCCCCGTGGAGCACAATAAGAAAGCAATCATTCAGTTGTGACTTTAAAAATGGATTCGTGCCTGGATTTTCCAAGTATTTCCTAATAAATGACCATTTCTCTACAGAAGTGAACTAATGTAAAGAGACAGGTTGTTCCAGTGCCAGAACTGAGCAAGCAAAAGGGATGGAGGTTGTATTTTTATAGGAGGAACTTGACCAAATAATACCCACTCTGTTTCCCTGCAGTCCCTTGGGCTGATGCAGAAGAAGGTGTCATATGCCCATTGCGTGGCATGGAGCATGTTTTCCTGGCCTGACTCTCCATCACCACCAGACTATTGTTTGCAATCAGTAACAAAGATTCATCCTTGTGTCCATCAAGCAACAAGGAGAATCTTTGTCACTCAGTGTAAATAATAGCTACACTTCACATGAGAAGAAGGATGGCCTTCACGGTAGACTTGGGTAGATTCAGAACAGGCTTCATGGAACCTTCCAGCCTGTCGACCATATAAAATTCCAGAACTCCAGCAGAGGTGGGTGGTCAGCCAAGTGTTCCCTTCTGTGGTTGGCTTCTGTTATTAAGAGCAATGGAGTAAGGCTAACCTCTGAGTACTTAAAAGTGTTCAGTCTTATTTAAAATATGCCTTATGAAAGCTAAACAGGCACACACCTAAATGCAACCTTGGGCTAGATGTTGTATTAAAGGAAAACTGTAATGATCTATTACTGGGATAAAATTGGAATATGGACAGCAGATTAAAGTATTATATTGTTGTTAAATTTACTGAATTTGATAAGTGGTATGTGTTTATGGAAGAAAATAATTACACCTTATTCTTAACAAAATACACTAAAGTACTTAAAGATGACAAGTCACAATGTATGCAATTTACAAGCATTCAGAAAAGTATTATTTTATGTCTGCATATATGCACATGTACATGTCTATGTATGCACACATGTATCTGTATATATATGTGTGTGTATATGTACAGAAAGAGAGCAAAAATGGGAAAGCAAACGAAGTGAAATGTTCACAACAGGTGAATCTGGGTGAAGAATATTTATTGCTCTTCGTAAATATTCTTATTGGAGTTTTCCTGTAAGTTCAAAATTACTTCCAAACAAAAAGTTTATTTATTTTTGAAATTATGTTTTGAAGAAGAGTTGGAGAATGAAGAGACCAAAGCAGACATAAACAATTTATATTTTAGAAAATACTTGTCTGTGAGATGGGAAGACGGCAGCTCCTTTCCATCCTCAGTTACGAGTTGACATCATAAATGCCCTTTGTACGTCCATCCACCGGGCTCATTCTTATCTCTCCAGTTCTCATCAGTAAACAGCCTTCAAAAGCATTGGGCTTGCCCCAAAATATCTACAGACAAGAAGCACTAGAGTGAGCATCTTGGTGCAATGGTGCACAGCATCGCCTTGGCACTGAGACCTTTCATTCCTGATGCTGAAACATCCCCTGAATCAGGCAAATACAATTCATTAAAGTTCAGTATTTTAAAACTTAAAACACCTTTGAAATAGATGGCTATATTCCAGACAAACATATTAAACAATGTTTTCTAATAATAATTATTATTTAGTTCTATTCTAAGCTTTCTAAATATATTGACCTGTTTATGCCTCTGAATCTTAAAAGGGAGGTATTATGATTGTTTCCAATTTACAAATGAAGAAACCAAAGCCCAGAGAGATTAAGTATCTTGCCCAGGGTAACAGAGCTGGTAAAGTGCCAAATTTGAACCTGTATGGTCTGACTTCACAGCCTACACTCTTAATGACTATGTTAGACTTCTCAACTAACCCCCTCTTAGGACTCAGACATCTGTCTACCTGCTAGCCCTCTGAAACCATTCCAATAATCCTAATCGATCGGTTAGGATGTCACTATAGATGTTGCACTGTCTTTGTTTAAAATCCCATTACCAGAGTTCCATAAAACAAACCTCTATTGAAAAGTCAGATTTACTCCATGATCACTATTATGAATCTAAGGCCAAACTCATTGTATGCTGAGATCAGTCAGTTCAGTTGCTCAGTTGTGTCCGACTCTTTGCAACCCCATAGACTGCAGCACGCCAGGCTTCCCTATCCATCATCAACTCATGGAGCTTGCTCAAACACATATCCATTCAGTCAGCGATGCCATCCAACCATCTCATCCTCTGTCATCCCCTTCCTCTCCTGCCTTCAATCTTTCCCAGTATCCGGGTCTTTTCCAATGAGTCAGCTCTTTGCATCAGGTGGCCAAAGGATTGGAGTTTCAGCATCAGTCCCTCCTATGAATATTCAGGACTGATTTCCTTTAGGATGGACTGGTTGGATCTCCTTGCAGTCCAAGGGACTCTCAAGAGTCTTCTCCAACACCGCAGTTCAAAAGCATCAATTCTTTGGCACTCAGCTCTATTTATGGTCCAATTCTCACACCCATACATGACTACTGGGAAAATGATAGCTTTGACTAGACAGAGCTTAGTTGGTAAAGTAATGTCTCTGCTTTTTAATATGCTGTCTATGTTGGTCATAGCTTTTCTTCCAAGGAGCAAGCATCTTTTAATTTCCAGACTTCAGTCACCATCTACAGAGATTTTGAAGCCCAAGAAAATAAGTTCTGTCATTGTTTCCATTGTTTCCCCATCTGTTAGGCTAGAAAGATTAAATAACTAATTGCTTCTCCATGAACACTTCAACGATTTTCTTATAACCCAAAATAATCTCTCCCCTTGAAATCCACTGTGGCTCATTAGGTGGCATTTGGTTCCTTATCAAGAGGAAATGTACTAGCTCTGTGAGCATAATCCCTGAGTGACTTGATCTAAGGCTTGTTTTCTTAGTTTGGCTAGTATTTCACATGGGTTTGCATCTAGAAACCTATTTTCGGACTTCCTTGGTGGTACAGTGGGTAAGAATCTGCCTGCCAATGGAAAGGATACAGGTTCAATTCCTGGTCCAGGACGATCCACATGCACTCCTAAGCCCCTGCAGCACCACTACTGAAGCCCACATGTCTGGAGCCCACACTCAGCAGCAAGAAAAGCCATCACAATGAGAAGTCCTTGCACCCCAATGAAGAGCAGCCCTCCCCAGCTGCAACTAGAGAAAGCCAACAACGAAGACCAAAATAAATCAATAAAACCAACCAAAAATAAATAAACAAAAACTACTGTTTAAGAAAAAGAAACCAACACTCTCCTCTGAGGAAGCCTGTGACCCATGGTAAGCCTTTCTTTTTTTAAATTTTATTTGTTTTTATTGACAGAGAGTTGATTTATGTTTCAGGTGTATAACAAAGTGATTCAATTACAGACAGAAAGGTACTCTTTTTCAGATTCTTTTCCATTGTAGGTTACTACAGGATATTGAATACGGTTCCCTGTGCTATATAGAGTAGGTCTTTGTTGTTGTGTACAGAGTAGTTTCTATTAATCCCAAATTCTCAGTTCATCTCTCCCCTTGCTTTCCCCTTTGGTAAGCTTGTTTGTTTTCTACGTCTGTGAGTCTATTTGTGTTTTATAAATGAATTCATTTGTATCATATTTTAGCTTCCACGTATAAGTGATATCATATGGTATTGGTCTTTCTCTGACTTACTTCACTCAGGCTCTAGGTCCATCCATGTTGCTGCAAATGGCATTCTCTCATTCTTCTTTATGGCTGAGTAGTGACTCAGATGGTGACGGATCTGCCTGCGATGCAGGAGACCCAGGTTTGATCCCTGGATGGGGGAGATCAACTGGAGAAGGGAATGGCTATGCATGACAGTATTCTTGCCTGGAGAATTCCATGGACAGAGGAGCCTGGAGGGCTACAGCCCATGTGGTTGCAAAGAATCAGACATGACTGAGTGACTAACACACATACCGTATTGCTATATATACAAAGATATATGTAGATACACTGTCGGGAGCCGCTGCAGACAGGCACTCCACTCGTGACAAAGGTCATGAGGAAGGAGGCTCGACAAAATGCAATGGCGAGATCGAACCTCAGGAGTTCTCCCAGATATTCTCGAGCATCTACCCCCAAAAAACCAGAGTCTGCCTGCTTTACTGCTTTGTGCTCTCACCTCTGACTTTACTGGGGGCTGTCCCCCTCACCATCTCGCTCTCTCTAATAAAGAATTAACTTACAGCTCCAATTAATAAAGTTCCTGGGCATTAGGAGTGTTCAAATTCAAACTCCTCAGATAGCTTTCTAATTCGCCTGACAAGTTTACCCGGACTCCTATAGCTATGCATATGATTGTTTACAATCTCAGCCCCCAGAGGCAGGGGAAGCTTAAGATATTCAAATAGCTTAGAGCCTCTCAGAGAGTTAAAAACTGTCAGAATAAGACTAGTAAAAGATTTTATTAATGAAGCCAATGCCCATTTGCCAAGTTTTCACATCCCCTGTTTTGTATCCTTGAATGTGTATTAATTAATATAGTTGGTTTGTAGAAAAAATAAGTAGTGGCCTTGGTGCTAGTAACTTTAGACCCTTAAGGTAATAAATTCTTTTCTTTGTTGTAAACCCACTGCGCCTCCCCTCTATAGGAATACAAGTTTATCTAACACTTCGGATGAAGATGGCGCCAAACCTTAAAATAATTACTCTTAGAGAAAATAAGTCTTGCGGTTGACAAACCTTTGTCAAGAGTCATAAAATGTTAATAGGCCTTCTGGCCAGAAGATGATGTAAATCACCTGAACCATTTTACGCGATAAATTTGCAGAAAAGAAACCCTGGTTTTTGATAAGAATCAAAGACTGCTGACTTTGCATCCCCTATTATCCTCTATGTGTAACTTAGGGTATAAAAGCCCCTGTTGAAAATAAAGCTACGGGCCTTGCTCACCAAAGCTTGGTCTCCCCGTGTCATTCTTTCCCTTACATTCTGGCTGAAACTCTCATCTGTCATTTTCTCTCTCCATTTCCAGCTGAGTCTCCATCTGGAGCGTGGATATCCTCTGCGACCACTTATTTGCCTGGGCTTCTAAGACCCACTCGAGAAAGTGCCTAAGGTGGGGCACTTTCCGCTACTCGAGCGGGCGCCTGTGGCCTCCGTGGTCAGAGCTAACCTGGTGTCACAGGTTATATTGATTTTCCGCGTAAACCAAGCTACTCAGCCTCTTCTATTCTCTGAATTTCCTACTGAGCTATCGGCTATTATTTACTCTTAATGTTTCTAATTGATATGTAAATAAAGCTATTATCCAGTGACCCCCGCCGATGCCGTCTCCCTTCCGAAGACCCTGGATCAGCCGGGGTTAGACCTCGGCAATACATTTACATACACACCACATCTTCTTTATCCATTCATCTGTCCATGGACGTTTAGATTGCTCCCATAATGGTACCCCTCCTTGAAATAAGCAATCACTTACTTCATGTAATAGTAGTAGTAGCCAGTCAGTTCAGTCGCTCAGGCGTGTCCGACTCCTTGCGACGACCCCATGAATTGCAGCACGCCAGGCCTCCCTGTCCATCACCACCTCCCGGAGGTCACTCAGACTCAGTAGTAGTGGCTGCAGTAGTACTAGTGATGGTAGTGGTAGGAGCTTCCCAGGCAGCACAGTGATACAGAAGCCACCTGCCAATGTAGGAGATGCAAGAGAATGCAGGTTCCATCCCTGGACCAAGAAGATTGCCCAGAGTAGGAAATGGTCACCCAATCCAGTATTCTTACTTAGAAAATCCCATGGATAGAGGAGACTGGTGAGCTACAGTCCATGGGGTCAAAAATAGTAGGACACAACTAAACGACTGAGCAGGGCCCCCCTCAATAACTGGGCAAAAGCAGCAGCATCCAGTGATGACAAGAGGCAGGAGAACTTCCTCTGACTCACTTGAACTTTGACCTGAAATAGGCAAAGCCCTAATATACTGACACAGCCATGACCTGGGCATGACGTTGTTTCTGATGAGTCTGTTTCTGAAGGCTTAGACTAGACTCAGCCAGATCAGATTTCACTCTGATATCCCACCACACTTTGTTGGGTCACAAAACTTTCACAAAATTAAGTCAGGCAAACCAGGGCTTAGCTGACTACAGTCACAAGCATTTAGGAAGAGTGGTGGTAAAAAAAATAAAATAAAATAACAGAGATGTTTCTCAAGGTTGACAAGCACTCTCTTTGCTGTTCAATTATGCCCTGTTCATTCTGCATGCTTTATTTCATCCATCAGTTTCTTTAGATATCCCTTTTGAATTACGTATAGTAAGAATATTTCTTATCAAACACCAGGCTCTAGACATTCATAACTTTCATGGGCCCAGAATATAAAACTTAATGTTGCCTTAATAATATCTCTCAAAGATCTTGACTTTGCCAAATTTTATTGTGCCAGAGATCATACATATAGTAATGCCGCTAACCAAAGACATCTTTAATGTAGCATCATAAATTCAATGTCTCTTTAGAACATGAGTCAACATAATTTTTTCCTAACGAGTTGGTATCTCAATGTCTTAATCCTCTGCTGATATCAAAACTCCAGGAAAAATACAGTGTTTAAGAAACACTACAATGTTCCCTGAAAATATATAGCACAAAAATTTTACAGACAAAATACAGAAATAATCATTCTTTCCTCCTCTTTCTGTTTCTTTCTTCCTATCTTCTACCCTTTCTTCTTCTACTGCTGCTGCTAAGTCACTTCAGTCGTGTCCGACTATGCGGCCCCAGAGATGGCAGCCCACCAGGCTCCCCCATCCCTGGGATTCTCCAGGCAAGAACACTGGAGTGGGTTGCCATTTCCTTCTCCAATGCATGAAAGTGAAAGTGAAGTCGCTCCATCGTGTCCGACTCTTCGTGACCCCATGGACTGCAGCCTACCAGGCTCCTCCGTCCATGGGATTTTCCAGGCTAGAGTACTGGAGTGGGGTGCCATTGCCTTCTCCGTTTCTTCTTCTAAGAGCTTTCAAATAAAAATTCGAAAGGGAGGAAACTTCCCAAATAAAACTAAACAGGCAAAGTCATTGACATAGTATTTAATTCTGTACATGATCATAAAATAATGCTTTGTGTTACAAACATTTTTAAAAATATGAAAAGTTGCAAGAGTGAAATTAAAACCACTCAGAATTCCATTAACCAGAAATGATCATTTTTCTGTAATAAATATAGCTAAATTGTAATTAAATAGTATAAACATTGTATTACAGCTTTTTTTTCCCCCCTTTACGATAGTGGAAGCGTATTACAATGCACTTGGTGTACTTTGCAAACATGACTTTTCATAGCTGTGGTAAGTGTCTCGTATGTGGATGGTAATAATATTGGCGTAACTATCCTCTTGTTGCTGGAAACATATGTCTTAATAATGTATTGCTATTATAAATAACATAGTGACGAACATCTTAAGGTACCACTCGGTTGTTGATAATCCTTCACAACAGCATGAGCCATGGGCCTCTTCTCAGCTACTATGTGGATATGGATTGCTGATTTTCTGACTTGGACCGCAGAGAAAATGTTCCTGGCTGGCTAAGACACTTTTCTAAGGAAAATGTTACAAAGTTTATTTTCAGTTATCCTTGATAATGGAGGGAAAAAAGAGATGAAAACCCCAATTTCATGTACTTTCTGCTGGTCCCGAAGATGCGTGAGAACAGATCCAAGAATTCCTAGACACCGTGGGTGGCCTTGAGGGGTTATTTTTAAAACTAATTTGGTTCACTTTCTTCTGTGCCAGTCAGAAGTTTGGCCGATGAATCCTTTTGCCCCTTCTCTCCACATTTGAGAGATTAGTCAGTGTTACAGCCTACGTGAAGGGAGATTATTTTTCCTTAGACAAGTCACAAACACAGGAAGGAGGACTGTATACGAGATGGAAATGCAATTAATTTTGGCTACGCCCTGAAAGTAGCTCATGAAATTTCCAAGCCAAAGGAAAAAGACAAAGATTGTTGGGTGAGAGGCCAGAATTGGGAGCCAGGAGAGCTAGATGGTGTGATAAGGCAGAAGCAAGGGGTGGGGGTGGCCCTGGCAGCCAAAAGGGTCAACAGGACAGGAGCCAGAGGTCAACGACCTGTGGGAATCAATGGGGGACGGGGTTTCCTTTTGTCCACAGTTCAGAGGACTTGTTGCTTGGAAACACAGCTTAAGACTTTCATAAGCACTCTGACCAAATCCCTAAACCACAGCCTAAGCAAAGCCTGCAATGTATCATTGGACGTAATTAAAGGTTCATATCCCATTGGTGGCAGAGGGTGAACCAAGGTGACTTACTAAAAGTAAGTCTTTTCCCATCCCACAAGTCTCAGAATTCTCTTAGATTTGGCAAGGTTCCACGAACAGAAGACAGACTCACATTTACCACGACTCCCTCCATCTTGCGAGAAACGGCGTTTTCCTGAGGAACTCAATGTGCTTCTCCAGACATCACATGTCCTCCCACCCAGAATCTAACGAAGACTCTGGGAGGAGAAGGGTGGAGAGGCTTTAAAAATGCCTAGACACACACTGAGTCACTGAGGGCTCTTCCAGTGTGGGTAAGGGCCACCACTGGGCAGAAGGGGACCCGATTTCAGACTGGAGCCCTGGAGACAACGGGGGAAGAGGGGGAAGAAGGGGGCGGGGGGAGCTCAAGTAGCAGGCTGCTCTTGGCAGGGGCGGCTGCTAATTTTCTTTGGCTGGCTCTGACTACCTGTCTGAAAGCGCAGCAATGCAGGAAGGAAATTTTTCAAGAGATTAAACTATTATTGTTTCCTGTGTGGCTGTCTTCGCTGGTGTATGAAAAAAAGCTCTAAGGGCACTTGAAAAGAGATTTGTCTGAATAGCAGGGCTGTTATGATTCATCTCCCCCTCCAGTCGGGATCTGGCCAATTTCCTCAGGAAAGTGGTTGATTAGGACCCATGGATTTATCCATGGCCTAAATATAAGATGTCATAAAGGTGATTAATGGTGAGCTCACCATCAGGGGGAGTTAAGAGTTTGTAAAAGCTATTTTTAATGGTTCAGAGGGAGAAAAAAACCTCATTTGTCACCTTGCCAATGTGTTTCAAGAGTTAAAAAACTTCTTTGTGGCCCCTGATCATTCGTGCTACTAACTGTTAAAGGTCCTTGTATTTTCTGATTTTACAAGTTTGTTTGAAAAAAATTGATTCAATGTGTTTTGCTGTTTATAGAAAAGTACACGAGGAAAGGAAAATGAAATGTATTTTCACCATGATTAGTGACTGTTGCTTCTGGTAGCACTTAAGTACAATAAACTTGGTTCTTTTTTTCCACCCTGCTTTGCTCTTTATGCCCCTGCCATACAAATAGCAATTAATGGAGGGTATATGGAGACAGTTTTCAGAGCCCAGGCGAAACTGGCCAGGGTTCCATATAAGGGGAAATCAGAGTAGTTCAGAAAGCAGACGATGGCCCTGATGGGCACCGACAGTGTCCAGTGTAGCTCAGTGATGTCACATTATCCAGAGATACCCTAAAATATGAACTCATTGTCCTGACAATTCCACAAGGCAAAATGCTTTCCCCAGACGCAAGGCAACTACCTTTGTTTAAAGGGACTTAGAGGATCAGCGTTCCTGTAAAGCAGCTACTGAATTATCTAAAATTGGCAATCAACCATTGGCCAAATCAAGCAGTAGAGCACCAAAAAATATTCACTGGGAAAAACAAAAGGTGGCCAGTGTTGGCTAAATATTTGGGCATTTTGTGGATGATGGAAACATGAAGGAGTAGGTGCTTTTGCTAATGTTATAGGGTGGGCTTGGCTCAGTCGGTAAAGAATCTGCCTGCAGTGCAGGAGACCAGGTTCCTGGATCAAGAAGATCCCCTGGAGCAGGAAATGACACCCCACTCCAGTATTCTTGTCTGGAGGATCCCATGGACAGAGCAGCCTGGCAGGCTACAGTCTATGGGGTCACAAGAGTCATTTATGACTTAGTGACTAAACTACTGCTACTACCATAGGGTGGGTGGCAGAAGACGGGGTGAGTAATTGTTGACATACAATCAATTGCTATCAACTCTTTTGAGTGACTCACAAAAACGAATGAGATGCTTTCTGTGATCCTTGCATCATTTTGTAAGTTGACCTTCATCCACACGGGAAACTTGATATGGTACAAGCTATTCCTTAATTTCTCAATTTGTTTGGCAATCATTTATGGGGAGTCGCTACTGGAGCAGGAACACTGACTGCTGGGCACGCAAATATGACTAAGGACTCAATAAGCTCGAGAGTGAGCCTGGCAGATAAAGAAGGTTCTTGCAAGAGCAAGATATGTGATTTGATTATATATATACAGTCATCCAGGTTGAGTTACGGAGAGGTGAAAAATATTCCCCCGGAGTGCTAGACGGAGAGATATAGTGGCTCTCATTGCTAACCGGAAGCTTCTGCTGAAGGGTACAACCCAGAAGTTTCAAGAATGGCTCCTTTTGTGTCCTGTGGTCCCAGACTTACTCTGGCTACCACACCCAAGTGCAAAGGAGGCTGGGAAATGTAGTCTCCAGCTGTGCAGCCTCTGTCCTCTAAAACAATGGAATTTCTATCACTAAAAGGAAGAAAGGGAGAGCAGCTACTGGAGGGCAGTCAGCAGTGTTTGCACTGATCATGTTAAACTATGTCACGAAGGAGTCCAAAGTGACCATAGATAGAGCAACCCATGGGAGTTCGATGTATGATGTAGGAACCCAAGACCAGTGCTCTGCGGACACCTAGAGGGGTGGGATGGGGAGGGAGGTGGGAGGGGGCTGCAAGAGGGAGGGGACGTATGTACACCAGATACCTATTCATGTTTAAGTATAGCAAGAACCATCACAATATTCTAAGGGGATTATCCTCTAATTTAAAAAAAATTAAGTGTTAGCCAGCAAAAATTTTCTGTTGAGTGTGCAAGGCACAGGGCCGCACACTGCAATCTACAACAAAGGATAAGACACATGATCGTCACTTTGCATTAAGACAGCGTATAATCAACATTGCTAAATATTAGAAAAATGCAAATCAGAACTACAAAGGGGTACCACCTCACACAAGTCAGAATGGCCATCATCAAAAAGTCTACAAATAATAAATGCTGGAGAGGGTGTGGAAAAAAGGAAACCTTCTTACCTTGTTGGTGGAAATGTAAACTGGTGCAGCCACTACAGAGAACAGTATAGAGCTTCCTTAAAAAACTAAGAATAGAGTTGCCATATGGTCCTGCAATCCCATCCCTGGGCCTATATTAAGAAAAGACAAAACTCTAATTCAAAAAAACAACATGTACCCCAATATGCACAGCAGCACTATCTATAGTAGCCAGGACATGAAAGTAACTTAAGTGTCCATCAACAGATAAACAGATAAAGAAGATGTCACATATGTGTGTGTGTGTATACACACAATGCAGTATTACATTTAAAAGAATGAAATAATGCCATTTGCAGCAATATGGATGGATCTACAGATTATCATACTAAGAAAAGTAAGTCAGACAGAGAAAGACAATAGCATGCAATATCACTTACATGTGAAATCTGAAAAAAAATGAGACAAGTGAATATATTTACAAAACAGAAAAGAAGAGCTCACAAACATAGAAAACAAACTTTGGCCACCAAAGGGGAAAGGATACAGATGGGGGTAGATAAATTAGGAGTTTGGGGTTAACAGATACACACTACTATATAGTAGTATAGTGGCGCTAGTGGTGAAGCCCCACCTGCCAATGCAGGAGATACAAGAGATGCAGATTTAATCCCTGGGTCAGGAAGCTCTCCTGGAGGAAGGCATAGCAACTCACTGCAGTAATCTTGCCTGGAAAATCCCATGGACAGGGGACCCTGGAGAGCTACAGTCCACGGGGTCACAAAGAATCAAGCATGATTGAAGTGACTTAGCATGCACACACTACTATATATACTAGATAAACCACAAGGACCTACTATATGGCAGGGGGAACTGTATTCAGTGTCCTATGGTAACCTATAAGGGAAAAGAATCTGAAAAAATAGATAAATATACGCATGTATAACTGAGTCACTTCGATGTACACCTGAAACTAACACAACACTGTAAATCAACTATACTTCAATTTTTTAATTGTTTACTTTACATTTAATTATTTATAATATGCAAATATTTCTAAATAAAATGCCATCAATTTTCACAGTAAAAGCAATAATGATACAATATGTCTAAGGTTTGGACAAAAAGCAGTAGAGAATTTAATTGCAAGAGGAGCCAAAGGAGATGAGACCGTCTTCAAGTCTTCAGACTCCAGGAAAGACGGCAAGAGTGAGGACGATCCCTGGCACTGGTGTTAGCCGCTGCTATGGCCGCGTCCTCAGCGATGGGAGCTCTTCCAGCAGTGAGCAGTACCCCATCCATCTTTGTGCCCCCAGTGCCTAGTTAAAGCTCATTTCCTGTCACTTACTGACTCCTGATTAACACTGAAGAGCGAGGAAGAACACTTCAGTTGGCTTTTAAATAATGGATAAGATGGACAAAGGCCTATCACCACAGGGCCATTTGACCTTGGTCCCACAACCACAGGGTCTCAAATCTGGACTTTGAAGCTACATATATGACATATAGAGACGACACACAGGGCTGAGTGATGATGACATTCATCACACAACTTTGATCTCATCTTGCGCTCTCAGACTACCACCCTGTGGAACACAATGAATTAGTTTTTATAAACCTTGTGCCTAACATGAAGTTTACTGCATGGTGGGTTTTGCATTTGGGTTCCAAAGAATTTGCTTGTCTAATGAAGCCTAGATATTCTGGAATATTTGCAATGTTGTTTTGACATTTCTTCCTTTTGTTGTTGTTGCTTTTGTTTGGCTTTTTATACAGTAAGTCCCCTCCATACAAACAGGTTCTATTCTGTGAGTGCATTCATAAGTCCAATTTTGTTCCTTAAGTCCAACAAAGTTAGCCCAGGTACCTAACTAACACAGTCGGCTATATAGTACTGTGCTGTTAATAAGTTTATGATACTTCTCACACAATAATACATAAAAAAACAAACACACAAAATAAAACATTTTAAATCTTACAGTACCTTGGAAAGTACAATAGAACAGTACAACGGCTGGCACACAGGGGCTGACACGGAATAAACAGGCAAGAAGAGTAACTGACTAGGGGAGGGAGAGGAGGTGGGAGATGGTAGAGCTGAAGGGTTGTCAGCTATCGGAGATGGAGGGCAAGATGCAATTTCACCCACGCCTGACGTTGATGGAACACATGTTCGCATCTTTGAAAGCTTGCAACCTGAAGATTCATATGTAGGGGACTTACTGTACTTAGGATCTCAAAAAATTTGAAGTATCCTGGGCCTCTCTCAACCTTTAAAAGTTACGGACTGGATATTCCAAGGTGGTCCATTCCCAACTATATTCTTCAGAGCAAGTTCCGTGAACAGCTTGTCTTCTATTGAGCTTCATCTAGTTTCCTGGGGTAACGTCACTGGACTTCCAGTAATTTCCTGGCCCTTCCTACCCTTCCAAGTTGTTACTCTGAAGACCAATAGTCTCGCTGAGCCTGGGCCCTCGGGACACCCATCTCCCGGCGTCCAGCTCAGTCCACCCATTCATGGGGAGTGGATAAGCAAGGAAAGAGAGTAAAGGTGGGTATACTCTGAAGTCACCTCCATCCCCAGGGCCTGTTTAGACATCACAGTGTTTTGAGGCACCCACCATCCCCTCCCTTCAAACTTGATAAGTACCCACTTAACTAAAGCCAAATTCCAAGTCTCTAACAAAGGACTTCAGTGCAAGCAATCCCTAAGTGGGTTTTCTAAAAATAGGTGTTTTCCATATTCCATGCCAACCCCCCAGGGTTCATCCTAGTACAAAATGTTCATAAAAACAACACCAGGGGGAAAACACTTAGAACAATGACTTTTTCCCAAACCTTAGTCTCAAGCACACAGAGCAGTGATACTGGAATGAGAAACAGACCTTGTGAAGTGGCATTTCAGGACCAAGTCTGGGTTCTCTCCCCTTCTCCATCTACGATTGTCCTCTACATGACAACATCTAAGCCCCTGACTTCCGTGAACAACTACTGAGATGCTGGGATGACTTTTGGATCTTGAACTCCAGCCTCCTCCTCTGTCCTAAGCCACAGACTCACATGTGCCACTGCCTGTTAGGGATGGACACTTGCGTGTGTGTGTGCATGCTAAGTCAGTTAAGTCATATCTGACTCTTTGCCATCCTATAGACTGTCGCCCACCAGGCTTCTCTGTTCATGGGATTCTCCAGGCAAGAATGCTGGAGTGGGTTTCCATGCCCTCCTCTAGGGGATCTTCCCAACCCAGGGATTGAACCCACACCTCGTTATGTCTCCTGCATTGGCAGGCATATTCTTTACCACTGGGCCACCTAGGAAGCCCAGGGATAGAAACTTAAGTATCTCAACTTCAGGTACTCAAAATCCATCCTTCTCAATCTGTGCTTATCAGCTTATCTGAATCTGCTTGTCCTCCAGGCTCCCTGTGTGGGTTAAAGGCACTAGCACCTTCCTCCATGCCCAAACTAAACATCTGAGCATCACCCAGCCTCACACGTGATCAACCTCCAAGTATTGTTGATTGTCTTCTAAATGCCTCTCAAATTCATTTGCTGATACCACCTTGTCCAGGCAACTCTGAACCTCTTTCAATAATAACTCTTTAACTGGCCTCTCTGAACCCACTATTGTGCAAGTTCAATTTGTTCTTCTCTCTGCAGCTGGAAGTTATTAAATATCTTTTTCCCCATTGATTCAGCAAATAATCTGAGAAGTATTTATGTGCCAGGTATAGTGCTGATCAAGCAGAGGGTATACAGTGGTGAGCAAAAGAGCCGTGGTTCCTATTCCCATGGAGTGTAGACCAATCAGATCATGTCACCTCCAGGCTTTATATCTGTGGTGGGAAGAATCATGACCCCCCAAAATGTCCACATCCTGGTGAGAGGGACACACAAGCTAAGGAATGCAGTGAAAAATGAAAGCTGCTCAGTCCTGTCTGACTCTTTGCAGCCCCATGGACTGCAGCTCGCCAGACTCCTCTGTCCGTGGAATTCAGGCAAGAATACTGGAGTGGGTAGCCATTCCCTTCTCCAGGGCAATCTTCCCCACCAGGGATCAAACCCACGTCTCCCGCTTTGCAGGTAGATTCTTTACCATCTGAGCCACCAAGGAATGCAGGCCGCCTCTAAAAGCTGAAAAAGTCAAGAAGAAGAATTCTCCCCTAGAGCTTCTGGAAAGGAACGCACCTCACCAACACCTTGATTTTAGTCCAGTGAGACCCAGTCAAATATCTAAAACTGTCTTGAGGGACTTCCCTGGTAGTTTAGCGGTTAACACTCTACGCTCCCAGTGCAGAGGTCATGGGTTCAATCCCTGGTTGGGGAACTAAAATCCCACATGACTCATGGAGCAGTCTAAAACAAAAACAAAAAATTAGAACTGTGTTGATTAAAGCCACCCAGTATGTGGCAATTTATTAAAGGAGCTACAGAGAATTATATCCTAGCATTCACAGTACTCGTATAATACAGTTTTCTTCAATACTTTCATGGTGTCTTTGGAGTAAAGCCCAAATCGTCAGACACAGACTTGGCTGCACGCATCCTCTTTCTCTCCCTCCCCACCCACTGCCACCAACTGAAATTCTTTCAACTCTCAGAGGGGCTACACACATCCTCTGAGGCTGGAACACACCATCCCCACTTTCTGGAACCTTCCTCTACTTTATCTGATGCCTCTAAACCCCAAATGCAACCTTCAATTTAAAGGCCGTTTTCTCCAAGACGTCTGGCCAGAAGCCCTCCATCTGGTCACATTAGAGGCTGTCATGCTCCCTCTGCTTTCTCGTCCGCAGTGAGCATCACACCTGGCGCGGTCTCAGCACCTCTGCTCCCCACTGAAGTATGACCTCCTGGAGGGCAGAACCTACAATTGTCTTGTTATCCACTGGACCCCCATCATCTACCATAGCCAGTACTGGGCAAAACTTTGCAAAATGAGTGGATGCATGAACGAATAATAAGGAGCAAAAGCTAACACTTGTCCTTCAGCTATAGAGTAGTGCTTTGTGCGTACACCTGGCCATTGTTCACATTTAAATACTTACTTCATTATACACAATATTTTTGACCTCTTAAATTCTGATTCCTTGACTGAAATACCTTCACTGTTATGCACCTTCTTACTTTCCTAGTGGCTCAGACAACAAAGCCACAATGTCTGCCTACATTGCGGGAGACCCTGGGTCAGGAAGATCCTCTGGAGAAGGAAATGGCAACCCACTCCAGTACTCTTGCCTGGAATATCCCACGGATGGAGGAGTGTGGTAGGCTACAGTCCATGGGGTCACAAAGAGACGGACATGACTGAGTGACTGAACTGAACTGAACTGACGTTTTTATCGAGTGAGATTTTCTTGCTTCCTGGGGTCCCCCACAAGGTGTGGACTGAACCTTGTGGGACTCACTTATTTCAACAGAACATCAGTCCCTGAACACAATAGAACCAGTGACTGGAAGCATCCACAATAGCCATTGAGCCACAGAACCTGGGAATTAACTATTCCTCTAGAAGATGACCCCATCAACTTCCTACGGCTGAGCCTACACGGTAAGATGTTTCTGCTGCAGGAGTGGCAGGGAGCCCCTTCTGTTCTGTCCACTCGTCTCACACACACACCCCTCCTAGGGGGACCTGCACGTCCTTTCTGGGGACTCTATTCCCTTCCCCCACCCACCTTTGTAGCTGCTAGGGAAGGAGCTATGATGATGCCCTTGAGTGGTCAACTTTCAGGCCAACTGGAATGTTCCCTGGAAAATTTAAGACAGAGAAAGATGGACCACTCTCTCCCATTCCCCGCACTGTGCATCAAAGAAGCCAAGAGAAGAAAATCCAGTCCAGAGAGAGAAGGGGGAAGAAAGTGCAAATCCAGGTGGAAAAGGAAAAGATAATCTCTGAGGGTCACTCCTGAGACCTGCCTGATTCTTATTTTTGGTACCATAAGACATTTCAACAACCATATAACAAATTTTCCTTTTTGCCTCAGCTATTAACAGTTTAAGTTGGGTTTTCATCACTCACAACTATGACGCACACTTTCATAGTAACTTGCCCTTTAGCCTCCTTTTAATCAACTACAAAACCAAGTCTACGGATAAATCCATCTGTGGCCACATGGCAGCTGACATCTCATGCAAAGTAAACCATGCTCTACTTAGCACACTCTACCACAGGAAAGAATGGAAGATGACCCATTGAGCCAACAAACAGAACAAAACTTAATATATGCAAGAGGTTACAAGAGTGAGACCCGCATTCACTGAACCATCACCTCTACTTTAAGAAATTTTGTCTAGAACTTTTTAATCTTTACTACTAAAAAAATAAGTGAAGGATTTGTTTACAACTCACAGCAAAACCTAAAATCTTATTTTCACATATTTTTCAAAAGCTTCCATGCACAGACCTAGGTTCAGTCCCTGGGTTGGGAAGATCTCCTGGAGAAGGGAATGACAATCCTCTCCAGTATTCTTGCCTGGAGAATCCCATGGACAGAGGAGCCTGGCAGGCTACAGTCCAAGTGGTCGCATAGAGTCAGACACAACTGACCGATTTTCACTTATGCACAGTAGTGTCTCCCACCTCTGTCCATATTTCCAGAACCTCTTCCTGCCACCACCATCCAAGCCTACCCAGTGTGATCCATCATCATTCATTCTTTCAACAAGCATATGTGCCAAGCATTTCAAAGACAAGGATAAATTGGAGAATGAGTTGAGCAATATTCCTGATCTTGTGGAGCTTGGGAAATAAGACTTCCAATCTTCTTGATCAACTGTACTCTCTTCTTTGTGTAACTTTCTAAAATAATACAATAAAGATCTTTTCCCTGTCCCATCACTCACATTCTGTACAACAAAACTTTTTGTGCTGACCTGGAAAACACAGAACACTTTCAGTAATTCTTCTAAGCAAGGAAGAGATGGTGAATACCCATTCTTGAACTGTTTTTATTGTCATACACTCTAGATATAAAAATGGTATGGGTATAAAGTTGAGATTTGGATATACATATGCATATATATATATATATATATACACACACATATGTATATGCTTGGTGTTTGTATGTATGCCAAATGAAAGATTCAGTCTCTGTTAGATGGGATTTCACAGAATGCACAGTTCTGTCAACTGAATAAAAAGAATACTTCCTAGAGGACACAGCCCTGAGAAGTCAGATAAGGTTCAGGCACAATTATTATTGTTCAGTCAGTAAGTCATGTCCAACTCTTTGTGACCCCATGGACTGCAGCATGCCAGACTTCCCTGTCCTTCACTATCTCCCAGAGCTTGTTCAAATTCATGTCCATGGAGTTGGTGATGCCATTCAATCATCTCATTCTCTGTTGCCGGCTTCTCCTCCTGTCCTCAACCTTTCCCAACCTCAAGGTCTTTTCCAGGGAGTCAGCTCGTCACATTAGGTGGCCAAAGTGTTGGAGCTTCAGCTTCGGCATCTGTCCTTCCAATGAATATTCAGGACTGATTTCCTTTAGGATGGACTGGTTTGATCTCCTTGCAGTTCAAGGGGCTCTCAAGAATCTTTTCTAGGACCACAATTCAAAAGCATCAATTCCTCAGTGCTCAGTCTTCTTTATGGTCCATCTCTCACATCCATACATGACTACTGGAAAAACCATAGCTTTGACGATACAGGCCTTTGTCGACAAAGTGATATCGCTACTTTTTAATATGCTGTCTAGTTTTGCCATAGCCTTTCTTCAAAGGAGCAAGCATCTTTTAATTTCATGGCTGCAGTCACTGTCCACAGGCATGATTATGGCACTGTAAATGGAAAGCCCTTATGAGCGAACAAAGAGAGAAAGGAACGTGGGGAAAGGCCGGTAGACCAGTGGACCTGGCTGTCCAGGAGGCCTCATGTAGAAGAGGCCCCAGGGCTATGCAACAGACCTGGGCCCCACTGAGAGGGTCATGAATTGTCAGCAAATGTGTTTGCTCACGTCCTCCAGACAACAGCTGGCTGTGGAAAGTTGTAGCGGAAAGGAGTAGGATGGAGTCATTGAAATTCACACAGGAAGGAAATTTAAAGGTCATTTAATCCTCCCAACCTGTTAATCAGGCATTTTATAGATAAAGTAACTGAGATGGAGCAGATGTGACCCCAGGGTCCTAACACTTCTCACTGCTCTAATCCACATGATATTCTTAGCATTCATCACTATCTTAATGAAAGATTATTATTATTATTATTGTCACTCTGGTGAGTGTGTTAGTTGCTGAGTCATGTCAACTCTTTGTGACTCCATGGATTGGGGTCCTCCAGACTCCTCTGTCCATGAGATTTCCCAGGATAGAATACTTGAGTGGGTTGCCATTCCATTCTCCAGGGTATCTTCCCAACCCAGGAATCGAACTCAGGTCTCCTGCATTGCAGGCAGACTCTTTACCACATGAGCCTCTAGGGAAGATTAAAATGAGGCAATTGGTAGAAAGGAAGGGTGATGGGGGTGCCAGTTGGCTGCTAGAAATTTTTTATTTAAACTTTCAGGTTAAAACTAAGTATAATGAAACCTATATGCAGGTCAGGAAGCAACAGTTAGAACTGGACATGGAACAACAGACTGGTTCCAAATAGGAAAAGGAGTGTACATCAAGGCTGTATATTGTCACCCTGCTTATTTAACTTACATGCAGAGTACATCATGAGAAACCTGGGCTGGAAGAAGCACAAGCTGGAATCAAGTTTGCTGGGAGAAATATCAATAACCTCAGATATGCAGATGACACCACCCTGATGGCAGAAAGTGAAGAGGAACTAAAAAGACTCTTGATGAAAGTGAAAGTGGAGAGTGAAAAAGTTGGCTTAAAGCTCAACATTCAGAAAACGAAGATCATGGCATCTGGTTCCATCATTTCATGGCAAATAGATAGGCAAACAGTGGAAACAGTGTCAGACTTGATTTGGGGAGGCTCCAAAATCACTGCAGATGGTGATTGCAGCCATGAAATTAAAAGACACTCCTTTGAAAAAAATGTTATGACCAACCTAGATAGCATATTCAAAAGCAAAGATATTACTCTGCCAACAAAGTAATCTCCATCTAGTCAAGGCTATGGCTTTTCCAGTGGTCATGTACGTATGTGAGAGTTGGACTGTGAAGAAAGCTGAGCACTGAAGAATTGATGCTTTTGAACTGTGGTGTTGGAGAAAACTCTTGAGAGTCCCTTGGACTGTAAGGAAGTCCAAACAGTCCATCGTAAAGATCAGCCCTGGGATTTCTTTGGAAGGACTGATGCTAAAGCTGAAACTCCAATATTTTGACCACCTCATGTGAAGAGCTGACTCATTGGAAAATGATGCTGATGCTGGGAGGGATTGGGGGCAGGAGGAGAAGGGGACGACAGAGGATGAGATGGCTGGATGACATAACCAACGCAATGGACATGAGTTTGAATGAACTTCGGGAGTTGGTGATGGACAGGGAGGCCTGGCATGCTGCGATTCATGAGGTCGCAAAGAGTTGGACACGACTGAGCGACTGAACTGAACTGAATTGATAATGTGGTAATAGCATAAAAATAAGGTATTGGGGATGCAGACGAGAGATGCAAATAATTATGACAATGATAATAAATTAAGTGTGCACGTGTGTATAAGCATGTGTGCATGCACACACACATCTAAACTGAGTTGGTGTGAAGGCCATGTAGAAAGAAGATGGCTTCAGGCTTGACATCCATCCACGTATCCATCAGAGTCTCTCTGACAGAGAAAATCCTCAGTCACATTCATTAATGCGAGGATGTCTGTGTGATGAGGAGAGAGATAACAGGCCACTTACCTCCTCTCCTAGTCTTAATATAATGCACCCTGTTTCCTTGGTGGTTATTTGACAGGGAAAACTCAAAGCAATTTTCAACTGCTGAGTTTCCTCCTCTTGTGACACATTCAGGTGTGACTGTGGGCAGTCAGTCCAATAACTCTGAATTCCATGCCTTTAGGGAAACACAAAATGGATTCCAACAAATATTACAAGAAGAGAGCAGACTCAGGTTGTTGAGGTCTCCAGACTCTACCTCTAATACATGCAGAGTCAAAGAAGGAAACTGTTACATGGCTTCATGATACTCTTGACCCGGAAGTGAAACTCACTTCCTGGTGGGGCTCAAGTGACTTCCTGTACCCACTCTTAGCTTCCAAATCAAATTTCCACTGTAGAACTCATTGTGCATACCTAACTAGGGCAACAGAGAGTTTAATCCTCTCCAGGTGGCAAGAAGCTGAGGGAAGGACCACTGTTCAGACATGTGGACCCTGAGGGAAAGCACTCTCTGCACCCCAACCCCGTCACCTACCTCCATCTCATCATCCCCTCAAAGAAAAGAATTAACATCAATGGCCATTGTGAAGAAGAAAAGTCAGAAAAAGTGAAAGGGATGAAGGAGGGAAAAAACAAAATGAGAATGGTAGCTTCTCTATGCATCACTGAGGCCTGAAATAGTTTTCATGTGAGTTGAGGCACCAGCTGTGTATGGAGGTACATCTCGTCCTCCAGCAGCATGGAGCAGCTCCACCCTCACCCAGGGGCAACAGCGTTTATTTGCTGTAACAGAAAAGGTCTATCTCAGCCAGTGGGTCTGCACACATCATTCAGGATCAAGTATCATCGTAAAGGATTAAGTGCAGGTTTCAGCTCCTTGGTAAACCCAATACTTCATAAAGAAGTTTGGGACAGAAAAATAGGTAAATGTTTTGGTAGAAAATCATATCCACAAAAATTCAACAAGTAAGCATGTCTATTAAATAAATTTCGTAAGAAAATGATAGAGAAGGAGAGGAGAGAGAAAGGACGTTTCCCTAGACACAAAATGTCTAAAAGAGGCTTGGGGCAGGACACCCAAACCTAAAATAGCTCTCTACTCCGTGGCTTCTGTGGTCTTTCAACAAAAGTTAACTTTGCTGGCTTGGAGTTTATTACTGAACTCCAGGGTGAAATATTGAAGAGAAAGTGACTACAGAGAACCTATTTAGTTAGACCTTCCTGGCAGGACCCAAGTTGGAGGAGAGGAGGGAAAGGGCTGTTTATCTTGACAGAGGATTTCCTTACCAGAACATGGAAAACATTCTTTTTGTCAAATACGGTTAATGGTCACCCAGGAACACAAAGAGTAGTTTCAGTAGCTTAAAATCAACGTGAGGTGACTGGGAGAGGTGTGACCATGCCCCCACAGACAGAACATGAGCTAACTCACGGCCGTGACTTGGACAGAGGCAGTGTTGTTGATGAGTGCATAGGGAAAATGTCATTACCTAATGCACTTTCCACTAAGGAAAATGTAGTCACCTACTTCGTAGGTAGTGGAGAGAAACCCAACCAAAAGCTGAGCAAGTGGCAGTGTGAACACATCCTCCAAAATGCCTTGAAAGACACAGCTGCTGTTCTTCAAATAGGAAGAAAGAACAAGGATGCCCTCACCATTCAATTTCCCATTCTGATGGAAATGACTAATATTTTGCCACATTCCAGCTGACTTCCTCTTAACTCTGTGGATGTTTGTCCTGGTTAGAGGACTCTGAACAGAGCATCTATGATGGAAAGAGTATGGAATGATGGAAAAACCTTGGATTTGCAACTTGGTTATGTAGGCTCTAGTCCCAACCCTAATGAAAACTAGCTCGGTTTCCCAAGACAATTAAGCATCTCTCTGGACCACAATTTCCTAAAGAACTTTTTAACAGGTAAAGAATAGAGTTATGATGTTAGGAAATTCCTACAATCTCATCTATATTACAGACAGATCTCCAGATTAACTCAAATTTTGTCAATATCCGTAATATTTTATGGATATCTTATTTTCATTCTTCAGGCTTCAAAATTAGCTCAAGGAACATTGATAAAGGTCCATATAGTTAAAGTTAAGGTTTTTCTACTAGTCATGTATTGATGTGAGAGTTGGACCATAAAGAAGGTTGAGTGCTGAAGAATTGATGCTTTTGAACTGTAGTGTTGGAGAAGATGCTTGAGAGTGCTTTGGACTGCAAGGAGATCCAACCAGTCAATCCTAAAGGAAATCGATCCCGAATATTCATTGGTATGACTGATGCTGAAGCTGAAGCTCCAATGCTTTGGCAACCTGATGTGAAGAGCCGATTCATTGGAAAAGACCTTGATTTTGAGAAAGATTGAGGGCAGGAAGAGAAGAGGGTGACAGAGGATGAGATGGTTGGATGATATCATCAACTCTATGGACATGAACTTGAGCAAACTCTGGGAGACAGTGAAGGACAGGGAAGCCTGGAATGCTGCAGTCCATGAGATCACAGAGTTGGACACAACCTAGCAACTGAACAACAATTTTATTTCCGTTTTTTCCACCCATCATTCTTTTTTTTTTTTTTTTTTGTACAGTTCTTCTGTGTATTCCTGCCATCTCTTTTTAATATTTTCTGCTTCTGTCAGGTCCATACCATTTCTGTCCTTTATTGAGCCCATCTTTGCATGAAATGTTCCTTTGGTGTCTCTGATTTTCTTGAAGAGATCCCTAGTCTTTCCCATTCTGTTGTTTTCCTCTATTTCTTTGCATTGATCACTGAAGAAGGCTTTCTTATCTCTTCTTGCTATTCTTTGGAACTCTGCATTCAGATGTTTATATCTTTCCTTTTCGCTTCTCTTCTTTCCACAGCTATTTCTTTTCACACTTTGGCTAGATAGCGTGAAAAAGGCGAAAATATGGAACGCTTCACGAATTTGCGTGTCATCCTTGCACAGGGGCCATGCTAATCTTCTCTGTATCGTTCCAATTTTAGTATATGTGCTGCCGAAGCGAGCACTCCACCCATCATTCTTAAGGCACCATTTTCTGTATCTTTTCCATACACACACTAAAAATTTTTTTTACTAAAATAAGATAAAAATTATTTTTGTTTTCAAATTTCTTTCAAATTGTAATTAACTAAAATGCTCTTATCTTCTACTTGGGCCACAAAGGGTTATTCGTATTTCTTGGTTCAAAATTGTATAAATTCTTTGTTGGCTTTATATACATTATTTTATAAATCAGAGTAATAATATTGGCATGCATGAAGTATGCTAGGTGATTCTGAGCCCATTTTGAGCTTTGAAATTCAAATAACAAAAACTTGAAGCAAATGGTAAGCTAGACTAAGTGTTTGGAAGAGTTTGTATCTGATATAGTAGATCTCAAATATGGTTCAAAAACTCTCTAGCCAGTCCCACCAAGGGGTGGAGGCTATGTCTCCTCCGTTTCAGTCTGGCCAGGTGATTTTAACAAACAGAAGGCAGTAGACGTGATATTCAGTTCAGTTCCATCATTCAGTCGTGTATGACTCTGCGACTCCGTGGACAGCAGTATGCCAGGCTTCTCTGTCCATCACCAACTCCCAGAGCTTGCTTAAACTCATGTCCATCAAGCCAGTGATGCCATCCAACCATCTCATCCTCTGTTGTCCCCTTCTCCTCCTGCCGTCAATCTTCCCCAGTATCAGGGTCTTTTCCACTGAGTCAGTTCTTCCCATCAGGTGGCCAAAGTATTGGAGTTTCAGCTTCAGCATCAGTCCTTCCAGTGAAAATTCAGGACTGATCTCCTTTAGGATGGACTGGTTGGACCTCCTTGCAGTCCAAGGGATTCTCAAGAGTCTTCTCCAACACTACAGTTCAAAAGCATCAATTCTTTGGTGCTCAGTTTTCTTCATGGTTCAATTCTCACATCCATGGGATTCCCTGGTGGCTCAGATGGTAAAGTATCTGCCCGCAATGCGGGAGACCTGGGTTCAATTCCTGGGTCAGGAAGATCCCCTGGAGAAGAAAATGGCAACCCACTCTAGTACTCTTGCCTGGAAAATTCCATGGATGGAGGAGCCTGGTGGGCTACAGTCCATGGGGTCACAAAGAGTCAGACACGACTGAGTGACTTCACTTTCTCATATCCATACATGTGATACTGGGCCCCTTCTAGGCTTACTTCTCTAGAGATCTCATAGCTTTTGCTTGCTTTTAAGAATGATGCCATTATATGAATAGACCCTGCCAATCTATTGGAAGATGAGAGATTTTGAGAATAGTTACATTATCACCCCAACCTCCAGCCAATTAAACATGTGAACTAGGCTATCTGGGACCAGCTACCACCTGGCTGACCTTCCAAATGACCACAGACTCATAAGCCCAGCCAAGATCAGCCTCCTCCTCCCCCTCCCACCCAGCCATAGATGTTGCTTCCAAGGACAGTCCTTAGCAAACATCCTGCCTGCCAGTGTCTGCTCAGTCAATCTGTGAGTGAATCCAATCCATGGCAACCTCAGGCTCAAAGATGATGCTCTGAATCACTTAACGTAAAGTACCAAGACCAGCAGAATAATGTCTTCCTCAAATATGCTCCCACTCTAATCTTCAGAACTTGCAAACATCACATGGAAAAAAGGAATTTGCAGATATGAGTAAATTAAGGAACTTGAGATGGGAAGATTACTAGCCTGGATTATCTTCATTGCTGCAACTAATCATTCAGTTCAGTTCAGTTCAGTCACTCAGTCATGTCTGACTCTTTGCAACCCCATGAACCGCAGCACACCAGGCATCCCTGTCCATCACCAACTCCCAGAGTCCACCCAAACCCATGTCCATTGAGTCCATGATGCCATCCAATCATCTTATCCTCTGTTGTCCCCTTATGCTCCTGCCCTCAATCTTTCCCAGCATCAGGGTCTTTTCCAGTGAGTCAGCTCTTCGTATCAGGTGGCCAATGTATTGGAGTTGTCCTTCCAATGAACACCCAGGACTGATCTCCTTTAGGATGGACTGGTTGGATCTCCTTGCAGTCCATATGAATCCTTAAAAGCAGAGAAACATTCCTGGAAGTTCTGGTCAGACAGAGATATGACTATGGAGGGGATGGGGTCAGGAAGATGCAACCTTGATGACTTGATGATGAAGTAAGATGCCTTGAATCAAGGATTGTGGGTGGTCTTTAGAAGCTGGAGACCTGTCTTTAGAAGCACTGTCCCTGGTTGCCCAGTGGTTAAGACTCTGCATTTCTACTGTAGGGTGCGTGTGTTTGAGACCTGTTCGAGGAACTAAGATCCCACATGCCAAGTGGTGCAGCCAAAACTAAACTTTAAAAAAAATAATAAAAATAGAAGCTGGAGAAGGCGAGGAAATGAATTCTTTCCTAGAGCCTTCAAAAAGGAGAAAAACAAAATCCAAAAGGATACATGCACCCCAATGTTCATCACAACACTGTTCACAATAGCCAAGATATGGAAGCAACCTAAATGTCCATCACCAGATGGATGGATAAAGAAAATGTGGTACATATAGACAATGGAATGTTGTTGTTTAGTCGCTATATTGTGTCTGACTCTTTTGCGACCCCACGGACTGTAGCCCACCAAGCTCTTCTGTCCATGGTATTTTCCAGGCAAGAATACTGGAGTGGGTTGCATTTCCTTCTCCGACCCAGGGATCAAACCTCCATCTCCTGCAATGGCAGGTAGATTCTTTACCACCGAGTCACCTGAGAAGCCCACAATAGAATACTGCTCAGCCATTAAGGAATGAAATAATGCCATTTGCAGCAACAAGGACGGACCTAGAGACTTTCATACTAAGTGAAGTAAGTCACACAGAGAAAGAAAAATATCATGGCATCCCGTATGTGTAGAATCTAAAAGGAAATGATACAAATGAACTTACAAAACAGAAAGACTCACAGACTTGGAGAATGAACTTACAGTTGCCAGGGGTTGTGGGGGAGGACAGGGAGAAATGATAGTTAGGGAATTTGGGATCAACATATGCACACTGCTACTTAAATGGATAACCACCAAGGACCTACTGTATATCACATGGAATCTGCTTAGTGTTATGTGGCAGCCTGGATGGGAGGGGAGTTTGGGAAAGAATGGATACATGTATATGTACGGCTGAGTGGCTTCACAGGCTAAATCCTAATACAACGTGAAAAGTTAAAAAAGAAACACAAAACCTTGATGTTAGCCCAGAGAGACCCAGATCAGACTCCTGACCTCCAGAACTGTAAGATAACACCTTCATGTTTGAAGCCACTACATGTGTGGTAATTTGTTGCAACAGCTATAGAACACTAGTACAAATAGAGACGACCACTCCAGTACTCTTGCCTAGAAAATCCCATGGATGGAGGAGCCTGGTGGGCTGCAGTCCATGGGGTCGCTACAAGTCGACCGCGACTGAGCGACTTCACTTTCACTTTTCACTTTCACGCAATGGAGAAGGAAATGGCAACCCACTCCAGTGTTCTTGCCTGGAGAATCCCAGGGATGGCAGAGCCTGGTGGGCTGCTGTCTATGGGGTCGCACAGAGTCGGACACGACTGAAGCGACTTAGCAGCAGCAGCAACAAATATAAAATTCCCAGTGAAAGGCTACAGGACCTGAGGACACTTCAGAGAGAAAAAGGTCATTCTGGTGTCTCTTGAGAAGCTTGTGTGCCTGACCATCAAGAAAGATGAGCCTATTAAGATTTTCACAGACAGGAATAAAAAAAAAAGATGGCGTCATATATGGACTTGAAACCGAAAGTCACAAGGACAGATACTTGCTTGTGGTGAAGCTGCTTCTGCCAGGGGCAACTCCACGGTGCCAAGGGGAGGGGCACAGGACTGATTCTGCTGTGACATTCAGTGGTTCTCCCCACAGTGCTGGGGAGGCTAGCTGGCTAGCAAGGAGGACTTTGATGATCACACACCTTGTTGCTCAGCTGGTAGAGAATCTGCCCGCAATGTGAGAGACCTGGGTTTGACCCCTGGGTTGGGAAGACACCCTGGAGAAGGGAAAGGCTACCCACTCCAGTGTTCTGGCATGGAGAATTCCAGGGACTGTATAGTCCATGGGGTCACAAAGAGTCAACACAACTGAGTGACTTTCATTTCATTGAGAGCTATCTATCAAACTTCTGTAGTTAACATCAACTTTATTATATATATATATATATATAGTATCATATCTCTGTGAGCTATTTTGACGGCTTGCAGGAAAAAACAGTGAAGAACAATCAAGTTACAATAGTCCTCTCATCAGGGCTGGGTCACTGGGCATTTAGTGTACTTTATGAAGTCCTTTATTCATTCAGAGCAAGATACCGTTTCCTGCATAGCACAGTTCACACCATTACACAGGTTGTCAAAACTGGAAGAAAACCTAGAGTTATTTGTCTAAGCCTGTCATTTTTCGGATGAGGAAACCGAAGATTAAGATGTTATTATTGTTGTTTAGTCGCTCAGTGGTGTCCAACTTCTCGCAACCCCATGGACTGTAGTCTGCCAGGCTCTTCTGTCTAGAGGACTTCCCAGTCAAGAATGTTGGAGTGGGCTGCCATGTCTTCTCCAAGGGATCTTGCTGAGCCAGGGATCGAACCCAGGTCTCCTGCACTGCAGGCAGATTCTTTACTGTTGAGCCACCAAGGATCAAGATGATCACATTATTCACCAAAGGCCACAGAACCAGTCCATGTGGGGACTCACCTTCTGCCCTCGAATGCTGGGGCTCATCTCTCCCTCTTCCACCTCCCGCAGGCCACCTGGGGTTCTAGAGAAGAGGGAGCCAGATTCATAGCCAAGGCCAAACTGAGCACCTGGGTGCTTCTGGCCAGTCGATAATCTAGCCCCTTATACCAATATGAAGTGTCTGTTTTACATTTTTTTAGTGGGAACAACATGTATTTGTATTAATTTAAAAAAATGTATTATATACAGGAGTCAGTTCAATTCCCAGTCCAGAGTAACTTAAATAATCTACAAGAAATGAGAGCAAAACATCTCACATTATTCTACTTTACTAAATAACCAGACAGATCTTTGGGAGACATATAAAGGGCTTAAAATATATAGATAGAAAAACAAATAGCATAAATTAATGCATATATGTGAAATCTAGAAGAATGGTACAGATTAACCTATTTGCAAAGCAGAAGTAGAGACACAGACACAGAGAACAAACATATGGACACAGGTTGGGGAGAGGAGGATGAATTGGGAGATTAAGATTGACATACAAACACTATTGATACTATGTGTAAAATAGATAATTAGAGACTCTACTGTATAGCACAGGGAACTCTGCTCAATGCTCTTTGGTGACCTACACGGGAAGGAAATTCAAAAATAGAGGGAATATGTAAATATATATATATATTCAATTCAGTTCAGTCGCTCAGTCATGTCCAACTCTCTGCGACCCCATGGACCACAGTACGCCAGGCCTCCCTGTCCATCACCAACTCCCGGAGCTCACTCAAACTCACGTCCATCAAGTCAGTGATGCCATCCAGCCATCTCATCCTCTGTCGTCCCCTTCTCCTCCTGCCCCCAATCCCTCCCAGCATCAGGGTCTTTTCCAATGAGTCATCTCTTCCCATGAGGTGGCCAAAGTATTGCAGTTTCAGCTTTAGCATCAGTCCTTCCAATGAACACCCAGGACTGGTCTCCTTTAGAATGGACTATATCTCCTTGCAGTCCAAGGGACTCTCAAGAGTCTTCTCCAACACCACAGTTCAAAGACATCAATTATTCAGCACTCAGCTTTCTTCACAGTCCAACTCTCACATCCATACATGACCACCGGAAAAACCATAGCCTTGACTAGATGAACCTTTGTTGGCAAAGTAATGTCTCTGCTTTTCAATATGCTATCTAGGTTGGTCATAACTTTCCTTCCAAGGAGTAAGCATCTTTTAATTTCATGGTTGCAGTCACCATCTGCAGTGATTTTGGAGCTCAAAAAAATAAAGTCTGACACTGTTCCCACTGTTTCCCCATCTATTTGCCATGAAATGATGGGACCAGATGCCATGATCTTCATTTTCTGAATGTTGAGCTTTAAGCCAACTTTTTCACTCTCCACTTTCACTTTCATCAAGAGGCTTTTTAGTTCCTCTTCACTTTCTGCCATCAGGGTGGTGTCATCTGCATATCTGAGGTTATTGACATTTCTCCCAGCAATCTTGATTCCAGCTTGTGCTTCTTCCAGCCCGGCGTTTCTCATAATGTACACTGCATGTAAGTTAAATAAGCAGGGTGACAATATACAGCCTTGACATAATCCTTTTCCTATTTGGAACCAGTCTGTTGTTCCATGTTCAGTTCTAACTGTTGCTTCCTGACCTGCATACAAATTTCTCAAGAGGCAGATCAAGTGGTCTGGTATTCCCATCTCTTTCAGAATTTTCCACAGTTTATTGTGATCCACACAGTCAAAGGCTTTGGCATAGTCAATAAAGCAGAAATAGATGTTTTTCTGGAACTCCCTTGCTTTTTCCATGGTCCAGCAGATGTTGGCAATTTGATCTCTGGTTCCTATGCCTTTTCTAAAACCAGCTTGGATATCTGGAAGTTCATGGTTCACGTATTGCTAAAGCCTGGCTTAGAGAATTTTGAGCATTACTTTACTAGTGTGTGAGATAAGTGCAATTGTGCAGTAGTTTGAGTGTTCTTTGGCATTGCCTTTCTTTGGGATTGGAATGAAAACTGACCTTTTCCAGTCCTGTGGCCACTGCTGAGTTTTCCAAATTTGCTGGCATATTGAGTGCAGCACTTTCACAGCATCATCTTTCAGGATTTGAAACAGCTCAACTGGAATTCCATCACTTCCACTAGCTTTGTTTATAGTGATGCTTTCTAAGGTCCACTTGACTTCACATTCCAGGATGTCTGGCTCTAGGTGAGTGATCACACTATCATGATTATCTGGGTCATGAAGATCTTTTTTGTACAGTTCTTCTATATATTCTTGCCACCTCTTCTTAATATCTTCTGCTTCTGTTAGGTCCATACCATTTCTGTCCTTTATTGAGCCCATCTTTGCATGAAGTGTTCCCTTGGTATCTCTAATTTGCTGTACAGCAGAAACTAATACAACACTGTAAAGCAACTATATTCCAGCAGAAATTTTAAAAATAAAACAAAATGTATAGAACAAATTAAACTGATTGTTCCTGGTAACTGATACTGCAGATTGCATTGTTTGTGTTCAGATTTCAGCATGTGTGACTTTATGTTTCTATGGCAATAATTCTCCACAGGTGGAGGTCTGGACAAGTTAAGAGTGGTTTTGGATTTTCTGTTATTTTCACCAGAGGATACTATTGGTGGCCAAGTGAGACTTTCTTGGCTGTGTTAGTTGTGGTATAAGGAAAACCGAGTTAACTGGTGAACCATTTGCAGAGATATTTAAATTTACTGCTAAAGCTGAGTGTCCTGGACAGCTGCCCAGCTGGCCCAACCCTTACTCCAATTCTGAATGTAGGCACTCCTTCAGGTCTTGGTAGATAAGAAAGGGACTATCTTAAGGATGCTTGGGTCCAACCCCAGGGATGCAGCAGGTTGTTTCAGAGGAGAATCATCAGTCTGCATAGATGCTTTGATCACATGATCCAAGTTTATCCTCAGACACTACTACCTATCTCTGTGGAGCATCCTCTAGCAGTTAGTCTCCATTCTAAAGGAGGAGAAAGAGAAGGAAACAGGAGATGAAAAAGAATGAAGAGGGTAGGAGAGAAGGGAGGGGAATAGGAAGAAAGGAAAGAAGGAAGGAAGGAAGAAAAATAGACCTTCTATAATAGCTGGAGTAGAAACTATCCAAACGTCCACCAGCAACTGAATTGAAAGTTCATCACGTTATATCCTTAGCCCTTAGGTGCATGCACGTTAGCCTCCAGTTAAAAGGTTTACAACTTAAATACGCCGGTTCTGCTCCTTGATCAGGTATCCTCTAACCTCAGTCTGAAAGCAAGCACCGTACCTGGTTCCCTATGCCCAAGAAGAGCTAATAAAAACAGACGTTGGTGGAAATCAATTCTGAAATTAGACCCTCAAGATAATTCCTGGGAGAAATAAAAAGAAGAAAGAAAAATGGTTCTGAAACACGTAATTGAAGCCTGGTGATTCTGTCTACAAAGAAATATACCACTGGCGTCATTATAAGTCAACTTTTTCTCCAGGTCCTTTCTACATGCACATTTCCAAAAATTTGGCTCATTTCTCAGAAAGACTTCATAAATGCCCCCACTGTTTACTAAAGAGCCAGTCTTGAAGAGCAGGAAAAAGTTTATAAGCTGCTAATGAGGGTTTAGCACCCTTTGAGGGACAAACAGCTCCAGTCAGCAGCTCCACAGAGGGAAATGAGCCCCCGTGCCCAGCAGGTACCAGCCAGGAGGCACAGTCCTGCATTGATTTCTGGGTAGCATGGCCTAAAGGGGCTCTGGGTCAATTATCATTCCACAGACCGACTCCATGGAAAATATGCTTAGCCTCATGCTAATCTCTGGATTCTCCAAACATCAAGGCAGATAACCAGAAAGCAACAAGCTCACAAGAGTAACAGCTAGACGGTGACTGCCTTATGCCACTTTTCCTTTTGACTTCAGGGAATTGTCTGCAGGAACGGACATGAGGTAGACTCAGTCCCATCTGTTTGCTTGTTTCATTCATTCATTCATTTAACAAGCATTCAGGAAGCTCTGATTTTGCACCAGACACTCAGGGATGCTGCCTACACAGCATTCAGCAAGATCTTCAAAACCCCTGCCCACAATGAAACTATGTTCTGCTGGGCAACTCTGAAATATAATCAGGTACTAGCAATAAGATTAGGTAGTAATAGATGCATCCTGTTGGGGCTGCTGCTTCTGCAAAGTGAAAAGTAGAAGTTGCTCAGTTGTGTCTGACTCTTTGCAATCCCATGGACTATAGAGTCCATGGAATTCTCCAGGCCAGAATACTGGAGTGGGTAGCTGTTCCCTTCTCCAGGGTATCTTCCCAACCGAGGGATTGAACCCAGGTCTCCCGCATTGCAGGTGGATCCTTTACCAGTTGAGCCACTAGGGAAACCCAAGAATATTGGAATGGGTAGCCTATCCCTTCTCCAGCAGATCTTCGAGACCCAAGCATCAAACTGGAGTCTCCTGCATTGCAGGTGGATTCTTTACCAGCTGAGCTACCAGGGAAGTCTGGGCATGCATACTAAGTCACTTCAGTTGTGTCCGATTCTGTGCCACCCCAGGGACCGTAGCCCACCAGGCTCCTCTGTCGATGGGATTCTCCAGGCAAGAACACTGGAGTGGGTGGCCATGTCCTCCTTCGGGGTATCTTTCTGATCCAGGGATCGAAGCTACATCTTCTGTTTGGCAAGCAGATGCTTTACCACTGAGACACCTGGGAAACCCAGATGTAGAAATACAAGGAAGTATATGTAGATTTTTGATGTTTAAAGGTTGAGACACTCTTCTTGCTAATAGTTTGACAATAGATTTTGAGGAATTAAGGATGCCTCCTACTTTGGGGCTTGAACCAAGGTGGTGCCATTTACTGTAACATTCTTACATCCAGGTCCACAGGAGTAAAAGATCTTTCTGCCTATGGAATTCCCCCTGTCTCTATTGTCTAAAGAAGCCAGAACTGGCTTGGATATATTCCTAGGCACGAGAAATGGTAGCCTCATTATTTTATTTCAGCCCTTAGAGACTGTAACTCTGGGAGCACACAATTCATAAATAAATTCAGAGTAGCTTATTTATCTCCTCTTTTTTTCATTTGATTGAAATCCTGGGCATCGGTTTCTACTAGGATGATGAATTTGGCTAGAACTTTGTCACATTTATTCAAGACTAATATGGTGTTATCTAGGACAAGAAACAGATGAGAAATCATTCCTGCAGGACTGAAGTTCAGACGTGGCTCAAAGGAAACATACGAGACATAAGGAAATCGTTGGAACACAAACACTAGACAGTCCTGGGCTAAGCTAGAAAAAGTCTTTGTTCACCCAAAATGTAGTACTTGTAAGCAAGGCAAGGAGTAAGGAATAAACCTGAGCACACTGTAGTCGTGTTTTCAAAGGTGAATTTTCTTAGCATAGTTTGAGAGCACTGAAATCTGGATTAGCAATTCAGCAATTTAGGAAACCCTGATGCCAGGGAAAGATTGAAGGCAAAAGGAGAAGTGGGCAGCAGAGGATGAGACGGTTATATAGCATCCCTAACTCAATGGACATGAACTTGAGCAAACTCCGAGAGCTAGTAAAGGACAGAGGAGTCTGGCATGCTGCAGTCCACGGGCTGGCAGAGTCGGACACAAATTAGTGACTGAACAACAACTTAGGAAAATCATCAGGTCAATGAATATTTATGGAGGCATTTCTAGCTCCCAAATATCTTGGGGTGTACAGTGGGAAGTGAAATAACCTGCTCACTTCCCCTGTGTAACTGATGGTCTAAAGCAGTGGTCCACAACCTATGGTCCGCCAAGGACTGGTTCCATACAAGATGATTTTCCCATGGACCTGGGGCAGGGGGAAGGCTTCAGGATGATTCAAGCACATTGCTTTTATTGTGCACTTTATTTCTATTATTATTATTACATCACCTCCACCTCAGATCATCAGGCATTAGATCCTGGAGGTTGTGGACCCCTGGTCTAAATGGAAAGGCGGCAGAAGCAAAGTAATCATGAATTATGAAATAGCTGCAAAGGAGAAGCGCAGGGCAGTGTGATGCATTATGGGGACCAGCCTGGCCCAGGGAGTGATGCTGAGATGGGATGGGTGGGTGTGAACGAGGCAAAGAGAAAAGAATCACTGCATTCAGGACAAACGGCACAAATCAGAGCCAAGAAGTAACCCTGCAGCATTTTCAAGGAACCCTGAGAAATGAAGATGGAAGGACCTGGGAGAAAGTGCTGGTAGAAGATGTGGGGTCAGCAAGAACCAGATCGGACAATTAGGACTTAATACACCGTGCTGTTGGCTTACTCTAAAGGCAAGAGGAAGCCACTAAGTGGCCATAAGTAGAGAATCAAGGGTTGGGTTTTTAAAGATCACTCCGGCAGCAGGATGAGAAGAGACGATGGGGACAAGAGTGATTGTGGCTGGAGAGGGGAGAGGCTTGATGAGTCAGGACAAGGAACGGGAGCCGCGAGAGTGATCACGAGGCAGGATCCGCAAGACCAGGTAATGGATGGATGTGTGACCGCATGCAGGGTGGGGAAGAGACGGGAAGTGTGGAGGGCGGAGATGGATGAAAAGTCCTGGGTTTCTGGCCCGAGTACTTTACTGACATAGAGAATTCCAGAAGTTTGTACGAGTCTCTTCACTCAGTTTCAGTGCCCACCCTAGGTGATAAGAAAGTCATCTGGAAGGACATCTAGATGGAACATCAGGAAACCAAAAGGACAGAGAGACTGTTTGAGAGCTTGATGGGTATGGAAAGCTAGACAGAAGGGGAAAGCTGCTCACCATCCACAGATATAATTAAGCCCTCCCTCTCTCTGACAAGATGAGAGGGAGGTACGGGCTTCCCAGGTGGCGCAGTGGTAAAGAACCTGCCTGCCAATGCAGGAGAGGCAAGAGACATGGGTTCGATTCCTCTGTCGGGAAGATCCCCTGGAGAAGGAAATGGTAACCCACTCCCATGTTCTTGCCTGGATAATCCCATGTCCAGAGGATCCTGGTGGGGGCAAGAGTCAGACATGACTGAGTATGCACACACACACGCACCACTATATGGAACTGACGGAGATCAGAGACGCAAGATGTAGCAACTTCCTTCCCCCGGTGGCTTTGAGGACAGTTAGACATGAAAGCACCGTTGGAGTCAAGATCCTCCCAAAAGTAGGGTGGATGGCACTAGAGGGGAAATGGGTCAGCTGTGTGGGGCTGAAAGGGGGCTTCCACTCACTGAGCAGAGCCTTGGACCATGCGTGAGGGGGCTGAACCTGGAAGCCAGAACTCCCCAGCTGTCATCTCTCTTGCCCAGCCTTGGATAGAAGTGAGAATACCCATCCTGAGGCAGAGCAGTTTTGTCGAAAGGAGGGTGCACAGCTTTCGGCCCCCTGCTTAATGACTAAAATGGGTGCTGTGTGATGTTTTCTGCTCATGAAACCTCTTACCTCTATGAGGAGGGAGTTAATCCAGGATCGCAGATAGGCTCAGGGATGCTGGCAAAAGGTTTGAAATGTGTCATTCATAAGATTCCATGAAATGATCTACTCCAGGAATTGATGAAAAATGTCAAATTGGTGTGTCACTCCTAGAATAGACTCCTTCGCTCTGTAAGTATGTGTCCCCACTGCTCAGAGAACCTCCCATCAGAGGAAAAGGGGAGACTTGGTTAACTCCTCTTGCTGCAGGAGGTCCTAGGGCTGGAACTCCAATTGCCCAAACCATGAAAGCAATGGCTTGGTCTCAAAGGAAAGACGAGGACACGAGGATGACAAGGAAATCTTATTTGCACTAAGGAGAGAGAGGTGGTGGAGTTAAACTTCCCACATTACCTGGGGGTTTCCATTGTGTTTCCTTGAACCCATGGCAATGCTCACTGGCCTTTTCCAACTCAGAGTCAGTAAGAAGCAGTCACTGAGTCAGCAGCATAAGAAGGAAAAAAAAAAAAAAAAAGCTTTTTAAATATGACTTTGAACATGGCTTTCCTAAAGGAAATCAGTCCTGAATATTCATTGGAAGGTCTGATGCTGAAGCTAAAACTCCAATACTTTGGCCACCTGATGTGAAGGACCAACTCATTGGAAAAGACCCTGATGCTGGGAAAGATTGAAGGCGGGAGAAGAGGATAACAGAGGATGAGATGGTTGGATGGCATCACTGACGTGATGGACATGAGTTTGAGTAAACTCCGGGAGTTGGTGATGGGCAGGGAAGCCTAGCCTACTGCAGTCCATGGGGTCACAAAGAGTCAGACACAACTGAGCGACTGAACTGAACTGAACTGAACTTCCTTAATCAGAATCTACAGCCTATGTTTTTCCAGAGGCCACACTTTTGAGCTTGCATTGTCCATGTCCTAAATGCTTCAGGAAATAAAGGTTGGTTGGTTTGTTGTAATGGGTCTCAGGCACGCATGCGTGCTCAATTGGTTCAGTTGTACCCGACTCTTTGCGACCCCATGGAGTGCAGCTTGCCAGTCTCCTCTGTCCATGGGATTCTCAAGGCAAGAATACAGGAGTGGGTTTCCAAGCCCTCTTCCAGGGGATGGAACCCACGTCTCTTACGTCTCCTTCATTGGCAAGCGGGTTCTTTACCCCTAGCACCACCTGGGTCCCAGACATAAAAATCAGTTAACCACAATCCCTCCTGTTGGCAGCCTTTTATCACCAGAATCAGTTCAGGCAAAGCCTCTCTTGGGTTTATCTCTTCCCTTGATCCATTACCCCCACTCCATTCCCTAATTCCCTGTAGATATAATCTACTCTGAAGAGTTGGCTTAACCTTGAATATACATGTGTCCTTTTAAAAGATGCTGAACCATTGTGTGTGTGTTGAATTAATAGCAAACTCATTGTTAAGTTATTACTACTAACAATAAGTCACATATCTATTTGTCAGGTGTATATCTATTTTGTGCTTCCTATCTATCATTATACATAAAAAAATTTTAAGACCTAAAGTTTATGTAGTAATAAAGAGACAAGAAAAAATTCAAAGCTAGAACACCCTTTCCCAGATAAGAGAAAGCACCTCTGGGCTGGGAAGAGGGAAGACTGACTTAAAGATGAAGAAAAGAGTTGAGACATTGACGGGGGTCCAGAAGCTCTTTGTCTTGACTCCCAGTCAAAGACCTAGAGGTTCACGGGAGAACTCGGGTTTGGTCCAGAGAATACAAGAGGCCCCTTCCTAAGCAGAGTTTATGGAAAGGAAGCAAGACTTCAATGTTTTCTCATGCCCAGCTCAAGACAGCACTCTGCGTGGTCTGCGTACAGATCTCTGATCCCCAGTGCCCAAACACCACACAAGTCTGATGGGACTTCCACCTGATGAGTAAAGGGTAAACTCGGGGTCTGAGCCAGCCTAGCGGACCAGAGGGAGCTGTGTGTGTGTTAGTCGCTCAGTCATGTCCGGCTCCTTCCGAGCCCATGGACTATAGCCCGCCAAGCTCCTCTGTCCACTCCTCTGTCCGTGGGATTCTCCAGGCAAGAATACTGCAGTGGGTAGCCATTTTGTTCTCCAGGGGATCTTCCCAATCCAGGAATTGAACCTATGTCTCATGCATTGCAGGCAGATTCTTTACTGACTGGGCACCCAGGGAAGCTCATTGAACTGACGTAGTATCAAACTCCTGACAAATGACACTTGCCTATTGGCCATGGTATCTTGGCTCTCCCTAAGCCCCCGGGATGAGGATGAAACCTTAAGAAAAGGGAGAAAGACTCTGAATGAACAGCAATTGAGCTTCAACCATCCACCTACCAAAAGACTGATGGGTAGCTAATGTCTGCAGAGGGGAAACATAGAAATTTCTTGAATTATATTCATGTTTGCTGCTCAATTCCCAACTACTTGGCTCTTTATCAAATTCTGGGGAACTGTAACTTGGTAGCATCTCCTTAACATGAAGAAGAGAAACATAAAAGAGACCATTTGAAAATTCAAATAGATAAAATCAGGGATGATTTTGTTCATTTGTTGAGTAGATTTATGGAATTCATTATCCCAAGGATGGAGGAGAGCTGTGAGGTCATGCACAGCTTTCAGAACCATGAAGGATTATTGAAAAGGTTATTGTTAGGACAGTCGTTGTCTCAAGGCTGATGTCATATCCTCCAAGAAGATGGACCTTGACCTTGACCCACAGTCGTAATTCTAATTCTGTTTTATTCTGAAGGAGTTGGCTCTGAACAGAGATCCAGGAGATTCCAGATCCATCATAGTTAATGAACCACCGGAGACCCATCCTATACTAGGAGCATCACAGATGAAGTCAGCTTCACCTAAGAATATTATTCCCATTAACTGCCCCCACTCTTTTCTACCGCAAAGTAATCAAACAGGCTTTCCTCCAAAAGTCCTCCAATCAGGAGGCCACATGCTCTGGAAGCAGCCCATGTTGCTAGTTGCCAGGCTCCTCCAGCTCCCTCTTTCTGTTTTGCTTCAGGTCACTGAGCCAGACAAATGTTTATTCACACTTGATTCCAGCAAGCACCACAGCCCACGAAGGGGACCCCTGAATGGCGTCCCTAGAGAGCACCTTGGGTTCAGACTTGCTTTTTGGATGGTAACTTCTTTGCTCACAAAATATTTAGTGAAACCATGGGACATATGCTCAAGTCAAAGTTCTTTTTGGAAAGACCATAAAATCCATCCAATTTTATGTCTATGTCTTAGTAAAAGCTAACTGCCCTTATTATTTAAGTCAATTAAAGTAACAAATCTGAGAACCAGCCACTCGCTGAGCCTCAAGCAATGAATAGGATGTCTTATTTTTATTCAGCACTCTTATCCTCATCACCAGTCTCTTTCAAAAAGAAATGCTTCTAAAACTAATATTTACTTGTTCCCCCAGAAATAGTTTAATTGGCTTTGTGAAATCAATGGTTCCCTTGATAATTGATAAAAGAGTGTCTCTTTTCCCTGTCCTGGCAATATCTTGGTTTAAATAACAGGACAGATAATTCTTTCACAAATATGAAAAACAGATTTTCGGAAACAAGCTTATTTTATTAAGCCATGTTATTTAATTTTATCTGACATTTGCAAGTCATTTTTGCTAGTAAGCACTCTACATTAATACCTTGAGTTCACATAGAGTTTAACAATATGAATTTCCTATCAGACTAAAGTACAGTATATGTTTGGCAGAAGCCAAGTCCATGAAGAATTAACAGTTGTCAAATCCCAGAGGGAAATAAATTCTCTTCATTCCTCTTTTGCCAGCTGTCAAGCATTTAATTTGCACTTTAAAAAATTCTGCCTGTTATCCCAGATCCAGGAATGAGAACAGTGGTAAATTCTTAGCACATCCATGTCTAAGCATGTAAAGTCCAAACATCTATAGGCCACTAATTGCCACTGAGGGAGAAAAAAACATAACAACTTCAAATAATTTTCATATTAAGAATACCTAGAATGAACCACAGAGACTAAGCTATCTTTGTATGCTTAAAGAGATGTGACAGAAACTAATCTCAATGTACAAATTAAGTGGACTCTTGAAAAGTTGTGTTAAATGAATCTTACTTTTCCACTGACCTGAATTTTAAAACATGTAAAACATGGCTCAGAGTTTTAAAATGTGGAAACCAAGCAGTAATACAAATAGCAAATATTGAACAACCATAGACCTTTTAGGGGGAAAAGTGTTCTTTCTTCCTATAAATAACACATATGAAAATATACTGCTCTGCTGCTGCTGCTAAGTCGCTTCAGTCATGTCCGACTCTGGGTGACCCCATAGACGGCAGCCCATCAGGCTCCCCCATCCCTGGGATTCTCCAGGCAAGAACACTGGAGTGGGTTGCCATTGCCTTCTCCAATACTGCTCTATGCCCCCATAAAATTAATTTTTAATTTTTTACTTATTGATTTTTTTCAGTTTTGTTGGAGTTTAGTTGCTTGACAATATTGTGTTAGTTTCTGCTGTACAGAAAAGGGAACCAGCTATATGTTAACATGTATCTCTTCTTCTTAGGATTTGCTTCCCATTTAGGTCACCACAGAGCATTGAGCAGAGGTCCCTGTGCAGTACAGTAGGTTCCTGTTACTTACCTATTTTACGCACTGTAGTGTATATATGTCAACCTCAATCTCCCAATTCATTCCATCCCCCTTCCCCTCACCCCTGTATCTATAGATTAGTTTTCTTTGGCTGTGTGTATATATCTGCTTGGCAAACAGGTTCATCTGTACTATTTTTTGGAGAAGGCAGTGGCCCCCCGCTCCAGTACTCTTGCCTGGAAAATCCCATGGATGGAGGAGCCTGGTAGACTGCTGTCCATGGGGTCGCAAGAGTCAGACACGACTGAGCGACTTCACTTTCACTTTTCACTTTCATGCATTGGAGAAGGAAATGGCAACCCACTCATGATCTTGCCTGGAGAATCCCAGGGACGGGGGAGCCTGGTGGGCTGCTGTCTATGGGGTCACACAGAGTCGGACACGACTGAAGCGACTTAGCAGCAGTACCATTTTTATAGATTCTACATATTACATATACATTAATATATGATATTTGTTGAAATTTTAAAAAAAGGAAAAGAAAATACACTGTTCCAAGCAGGCCTTCACACCTTCATCACTCTCTAGGTCTTCAGAAACCTTAATCGGCAAAGAACCACACTCCTCTGGAAAACTCCTCCTCAGTTCTAAAGTTCAACTCAAAAAGCAACACCTCTGTGTAACTAGCTTTCCCTGCTCTGTAACCCTTGAGGAAAAATAACATCCACACAGTTACATCAGCCGTGAGGCAGAATTAGGGTCCCTCCCTTCTCCCTCAACACTGAAGCTTTGCTCCTGCATAGCCTTGGAGATGAATTGCCATCCTGTCTGAAAACCTGGATCCTCTACTGGACTCTGTTCTCCCTTTGGAGCTCCAGTGCCTGTATCAGCACTTGGCACCACATTGGTTCTCGGGAGCACTTTGGAAAGAATGAGCAAGCAAATCAAAGAATTAATTCACTTAAAGGGGGCTTTGAATTCTTAAAATCCTAACACAAATATTGCCTAGCCTGACCCCTATGACTCAGAAATGCTTTCAATGATCATCAAGTCCCTTGTACTTCCTGTTGTCAATACATGGGGTAATTTTAGTTTGCTGCTGCTAAGTCACTTCAGTCATGTCCAACTCTGTGAGACCCCATAGACGGCAGCCCACCAGGCTCCCCCATCCCTGGGATTCTCCAGGCAAGAACACTGGAGTGGGTTGCCATTTCCTTCTCCAATGCATGAAAGTGAAAAGTGAAAGTGAAGTTGCTCAGTTGTGTCTGACACTTAGCAACCCCATAGACTGCAGCCTACCAGGCTCCTCCACCCATGGGATTTTTCCAGGCAAGTGTACTGGAGTGGGTTGCCATTGCCTTCTCCTAATTTTAGTTTGGCTATTCTAAATAAAACCCTGGGCTCTTTGATTTCAGAAATTAGGATCAACAGACTTCTTAGAAGCTATATGATCATCTGTTCATCTCAGAGTAACTCGGCAATGAGCTGGAGTCAAGGATACTTCATTTAATAACGTCTTAACCCACTCCAATATTCTTGCCTGGAGAATCCCATGGACAGAAGACACTGGCAGGCTACAGTCCTTGGGGTCACAAAGAGTTGGTCACAACTGAGAAACTAACAGTACTAACAATGTCTTCATTTAGCAGAGTCTTTAAACTGCTTTCCTGGGCTGACTAAGGAGTGTTACCAGAGGGACTATATATAGTTTACACAGCAGGAATGGCTTTGAGTCTGAAGGAAAGAACTAGGTTACCAATTTAAGGTACATGTTATATACATGGGCTTCCCAGTGGCTCAGTGGTAAAGAATTTGCCTACAATGCAGGAGCCTCAGGAGATGTGAGTTCAGTCCCTGGGTCTGGAAGATCCCTTGAAGGCAGGCATGGGAACTCACTCCAGTATTCTTGCCTGAGAAACTTCATGGACAGAGGAACCTGGTGGGCTACACTTCATAGGGTCACAAAGAGTTGGACATGACTGAACCAACTTAGTACACACACATTACATCCAAGGCAGAGGAACCAGAGATCAAATCGCCAATATCCGTTGGATTATTGAAAAGCAACACAGTTCCAGAAAAACATCTATTTCTACCTTATTGACTATGCCAAAGCCTTTGACTGTGTGGATCACAACAAACTGTGGAAAATACTTAAAGAGATGGGAATACCAGACCACCTGACCTGCCTCTTGGGAAATCTGTATGCAAGTCAGGAAGCAAGTTAGAACTGAACATGGAACAACTGGTTCCTATTTGGACTGGTTCCAAATAGGGAAAGAAGTATGTCAAGGCTGTATTTTGTAAACCTGCTTATTTAACTTATATGCAGAGTACATCATAAGAAATGCTGGGCTGGGTGAAGTACAAGCTGGAATCAAGATTGCCAGGAAAAATATCAATATCCTCAGATACACAGATGGCACCACCCTTATGGCAGAAAGTGAAGAAGAACTAAAGAGCCTCTTGATGAAAGTGAAAGAAGAGAGTGAAAAAGTTAGCTTAAAACTAAACATTCAGAAAACTAAGATCATAGCATCTGGTCCCATGACTTCATGGCAAATAGGTGGGGAAACAATGACAGATGTTATTTTCCGGGGGGGGGGGGGGGTCCAAAATCACTGCAGATGGTGACTGCAGCCATGAAATTAAAAGATGCTTACTTCTTGGAAGAAAAGTTACAACCAACCTAGATGGTATATTAAAAAGCAGAGACATTACTTTGCCAAAAAAGATCCATCTAGTCAAGGCTATGATTTTTCCAGTAGTCATGTATGGATGTGCAAGTTGGACTATAAAGAAAGCTGAGTGCTGAAGAATTGATGCTTTTGAACTGTGGTGTTGGAAAAGACTTGACAGTCCTTTGGACTGCAAGGAGATCCAACCAGTCCGTCCTAAAGGAAATCAGTCCTGAATATTCATTGGAAGGACTGATGTTGAAGCTGAAATTCCAATACTTTGGCCACCTGATGGGAAGGACTGACTCATTTGAAAAGACCGTGCTGCTGGGAAAGATTGAAGGTGGGAGGAGAAAGAGATGACAGAGGATGAGATGGTTGGATGGCATCACCAACTCATGAGTTTGAGCAAACTCCAGGAGTTGGTGATGGACAGGGAGGCCTGGTGTGCTGCAGTCCATGGGGCCACAAAGAGTCAGACACGACTGAGCAACTGAACTAAACTGAACTGAACTGAGTCGAGAGCCAACAGGTTTTCACAAGCTGGTCGTGCAATGCCCTCATCACATACACACTGGTGGGAATCTTTCCCTGCAGAATTCAGAGAGCTGTCTGGGTGAATGCTTGAACCTAAAACAGCTTTTAAGAGTATCCCTGAGAAAACACTTAGAAAACCCCTACAGGACTATGATCAATAGCATAATCGCTACAATCCTTAGGGAATGCAGGAAAACCTGAGATGTCAAAAAACTGACAAGCAGTTTCCCAAGGCAATAAAAATTAAAGCAAAAATAAATGAGACCTAATCTGGCTCAGACGGTAAATCATCTGTCTACAGTGCGGGAGACCTGGGTTCGATCCCTGGGTCGGGAAGATCCCCTGGAGAAGGAAATAGCAAGCCACTCCAGCACTATTGTCTGGAAAATCCCATGGACAGAGGAGCCTGGTAGGCTACAGTCCATGGGGTCGCAAAGAGTAGGACACGACTGAGCGACTTCACTCAATCAAATTCATAAGCTTTTTCACAGCAAAGGAAACCATAAACAAAATGAAAAGACAACCTGCAGACTGGGAAAAAAATATTTGCAAACCACGTAACCTGCTAAGGCTTAATTTCCAAAATATTCAAACAGCTCATACAACTTGATAACAGAAAAAGAAACAACTCCATCAAAAAAAAAAAAAAGGAGAAAACCTCAGTAGACATTTCTCCAAAGAAGACATACAGATGGCCAATAGGCACATGAAAAGATGTTCAACATGACTAATCATTACAGAAATGCTAATCAAAACTACCATGTCCCACTGATCAGAATGGCAATCATCAAAAAGTCCACAAACAATAAATGCTGGAGAGGTGTGGAGAAAAGAGAATACTTGTATACTGTTGTTTGGAATGTAAACTCATGCACTATGGAAAAAAGTATGGAAGTTCCTAAAAAAACTAAAAATAAAGTTTCCATATGATCCAACCATCCCACTCCTGGGCATATATCCAGAAAAGATGAAAACTCTAATTTGAAAAAATACACACACCCCAGTGTTTATTGTAGCACTGTTTACAATAGTCAAGATATGGAAGCAACCTAAATGTCCACTGTCAGGCAAACATAAAGACAATGTGGTACGTATATACAAAGGAATATTAGTCGGCCATCAAAAATAATGAAATGCCATCTGCAACAACATGGATAGACCTAGAGATTATCATACTAAATACAGTAAGTCAGACAACAAATACCATATAATATCACTTATATGTAGAATCTAAAATATGACCCAAAGAAACTTAATTACAAAACTGAAACAGATTCACAGACATAGCAAGCCACCAAAGGGGAAAGGAAGGGGAGGGATAAATTAGGAGTTTGAGATTAGCAGATATAAATTACTATATATAAAATAGATAAACAACAAAAGGAACTATATTCAATATCTTGCAATAATCTATATTGAAAAAGAATGTGTGTTTATATATGTAATTGAATCACTGCTGTACACCTTAAACTAACACATTATTGTAAATCAACTGTACATCAATTTTAAAATAAAATAAAAAATCATATACATGATATTAAAAAAAAGACTGACAGATGGTTGTAAGGCAAAGTAACAGAGGCAGTGGTTAAAACTAGCCAATGAAAATGATCAACAATGTTTTTTGCAGGCTTGAGTCATGGGAAATTCAAGGTCATTTTCAGCTAGACAAGGTATTGGTGGAACTGCAACCGAAATGACAATAGAAACCCCCAGTGTTTTCCACAGATGATGCAAAAAGAAGGACAAACTGGAAATAAATTACAGGCAGAACTCACGAGGGGCGGGGGAGTTAGAAAATTCTCTAATAAATATTAGATGGCAGAAAGAGAAGACACTTTTCCTTTTGCATATTTTAGCTTGTTAATTATGAACCTAAAAGCTTGATAGCATAGAGTCCATATTCTACCTGCTGACTCTTCAGCCTACAAAAGACTTTTAAATTATCCAAGATTCTGGAAGCTTCTTAATGCAACCACCATGACTTGTAGCGAATCAAGTCACAGTCTGGCTTGAACTGAAACCTCTAGAAGCTGTAATGGAAGGTTTGCATGTAGAGGAGTCAGATGCTTAAAGCTCTAGTTGTCAGTGGACGCTCTTACATTTGTAGGTATTTAAACCTTCCGTGGCCAGTTGAGCATGCAACCAAGGCCCACAATTTCTCCAGGACTCTTTGAGTAACTATGTGACAAATTTTGCTTACAGAATTCAGTTCAGTGCATCTTCTGAATCAGTAAAATTAAAGACACCATTATCTTCTCTTAACTTTATGTTTCTACGCTGCTGCTGCTGCTAAGTCGCATCAGTCATATCCGACTCTGTGTGACCCCAGAGACGGCAGCCCACCAGGCTCCCCCGTCCCTGGGATTCTCCAGGCAAGAACACTGGAGTGGGTTGCCATTTCCTTCTCCAATGCATGAAAGTGAAAAGTGAAAGTGAAGTCGCTCAGTCGTGTCCGACTCTTAGCGACCCCATGGATTGGAGCCTACCAGGATCCTCCGTCCATGGGATTTTCCAGGCAAAAGTACTGGGGTGGGGTGCATATTTTGCTATCAATCTATCTGCATTTCTCCAAATTGTTTGCAAGTTCTATAATGTTTACTGTTATCAAGAGCTGTTTTCACCTCTTAACAACAAGATCTAATCTGACGTTAATGATATCTGCTGAAGTGCTCAACAAGACAGATACAAACAGATGTTTGTAATTGCTTTTCATTTCACATTTCCATTATTCTAGTTAATGCACAGAACTGAGAACTGATATCATGTAAGCGACTAAGTTTTGAATCTGTGATTTCTAACTATCTTTAACAAACTCCTCAAGAGAAAAAAATTAAGATTTTCATACAAAATAAACATCTCTGTTTTTATATATATATGATGAGAGGACTCAGAGAGAGGGAGAAATTAAAAAGTCCCTAATTATACCTCACCTTTAGACATGCTCATACTCTTTGTAGGTTTGTTTCTAGTGTTTCAAGCATGCCTCTTAATATTTCATTTGCTTTTCACACATGAATACACAATTTGTAAGCTTAAAACTAATGTATGCCTAAAGCTAATTCACTACAAAAATTTCCATTTTTTTCCCCATTTTATGACTTTTTAAAAGTCATACACTTCTCATCACAGGTATCACTAGGCATTTGGGTTCCAATATTTCCCACCGATTTTTCTAAACTGAGGCCAAAATTCTAGATACATTCAAGCAATTATACAAACACTGCCTTTTGGTCAAAGATAGCGAAGTGGCCCAAGTTGAATTAGTCTAGACAAAGGCAGCACCACACATGACTCCAGCAGCTGATAATGCAAAATGTGCCTTAGAGTCTTCAAGATCTCCGAGTGTGGGACTTCCTTGGTGGTCCAGGGGTTAAGACTCCATGCTTCCAATATAAAGGGTGCAGGTTCAATCCCTCGTCAGGGAACTAAGATGCCACATGCTATGCAGCCAGAGAAAGGAAAAAAGATCTCCAAGCATGAGTATATTTCAACTCAGAGACCACAGGTACACCCAGGTGACATTAGGAAAGAGGGACCCATATCTCTGGCCCTTTCTGTACTGAAGTGAGGCAGGGATAGCTTCAGTTCCTCACAAAGGCCACACCCTCTTAAATTCCAGCTTTCACAGGAGCAGTTTCCTCAGCCCAGAATATCCTTTCTCCACCCACAGCCTCTGATTTCCATTCGGTTTATTCCTAATCTCTCTAAATGTAGCCATCCATGAACCTCCAGGTCAGACTCGGTCTATCCTCCAGAGTCACTCTGTACTTGAAGGGTGGCAACACTCCTCAAGCTTGAAGTGAAGTTTGGTGGTCATTTTCCTTGTATCCCCTTCCACTCTCTACACACAGTCTGGAAACCCATCTCTTCCATTTGATCCTATATTCTCATTGCCTGGCCCGTGGGACAGTCTCACCAAGTCTTCATCAGATCAGATCAGATCAGTCGCTCAGTCGTGTCCGACTCTTCGCGACCCCATGAATTGCAGCACGCCAGGCCTCCCTGTCCATCACCAACTCCCAGAGTTCACTCAGACTCACATCCATCGAGTCAGTGATGCCATCCAGCCATCTCATCCTCTGTCGTCCCCTTCTCCTCTTGCCCCCAATCCCTCCCAGCATCAGAGTCTTCTTCAATAAGTCAACTCTTCGCATGAGGTGGCTAAAGTACTGGAGTTTCAGCTTTAACATCATTCCTTCCAAAGAAATCCCAGGGCTGATCTCCTTCAGAATGGACTGGTTGGATCTCCTTGCAGTCCAAGGGACTCTCAAGAGTCTTCTCCAACACCACACTTCAAAAGCATCAATTCTTCGGCGCTCAGCCTTCTTCACAGTCCAACTCTCACATCCATACATGACCACAGGAAAGACCATAGCCTTGACTAGACGAACCTTTGTTGGCAAAGTAATGTCTCTGCTTTTAAATATACTATATAGGTTGGTCATAACTTTCATTCCAAGGAGTAAGTGTCTTTTAATTTCATGACTGCAATCACCATCTGCAGTGATTTTGGAGCCCAGAAAAATAAAGCCTGACACTGTTTCCCCATCTATTTCCCATGAAGTGATGGGACCGGATGCCATGATCTTCGTTTTCTGAATGTTGAGCTTTAAGCCAACCTTTTCACTCTCCTCTTTCACTTTCATCAAGAGGCTTTTTAGTTCCTCTTCACTTTCTGCCATAAGGGTGGTGTCATCTGCATATCTGACGTTATTGATATTTCTCCCGGCAATCTTGATTCCAACTTGTGTTTCTTCCAGTCCAGCATTTCTCATGATGTACTCTGCATATAAGTTAAATAAACAGGGTGACAATATACAGCCTTGACGGACTCTTTTTCCTATTTGGAACCAGTCTGTTGTTCCATGTCCAGTTCTAACTGTTGCTTCCTGACCTGCATACAAATTTCTCAAGAGGCAGATCAGGTGGTCTGGTATTCCCATTTCTTTCAGAATTTTCCACAGTTTATTGTGATCAGTTTGTGGCACAGTCAAAGGCTTTGGCATAGTCAATAAAGCAGAAATAGATGTTTTTCTGGAACTCTCTTGCTTTTTCCATGATCCAGCGGATGTTGGCAGAACTGGATTAAATGAAGTTACACGGCAAGCTTGGTAAACAAAATTTGTTTCCTAAGTGAGATCTTTCTTTTTGTCATGTTTGGGTAGAAGGGAGACGGAGAGATACAGAAAAAGAACAAAGGGGTGAGAGAGAGACAGAGAGACTGATTCATGTCTTCATCAGATAAAAAGTCATTGAACCAAGAATGCTATTTACATGGCTTCCCAATGGAACAAGTTTTTCTTCTTACACATAGGTCTTCAAGAGCCAAACAGGACTTTCCAGGTGGCTTAGGGGGTTAAAAACAATCCGCCTACCAATGCAGGACACGCATATTTGATCCCTGGGTCAGAAGGATCCCCTGGAGGAGGAAATGACAACCCACTCCAGTATTCTTGCCTGGGAAATCCCATGGACAGAGGAGCCCGGCGGGCTACAGTCCATGGGGTCACAAAGAGTCGGACATGACTGAGCGACTGAGTATGCAGAAGAGCCAAAGAAAACAAACCAGATCCGTACTTTGCTCTGACATCTGCAGTGTTTTTGTCCTCACCCATTTCTTCAAACCGACAGAAATCTGGTCTCTTTAGCAGTGGCGATGACTCTCTCTGATCTTCTGTGTTGGCCACATGTTCTCCCAAAGCCAAAAAAAGAATCATGTCTTCAGCTGGGGAACCACAAAGTTGTGGCAAATATAAAACACAAAGCTCATCTTCCTAAATGAGACCCAACATGAGTCCTGTAGTTTCAGGTTTTGAAGAAAAGATAATATAACAATGATCCCACATCTTCGATTCCCATTTGCCACCAATGGACCACCAGCAGCTCCAGACACACAGAGGAGGCAGCCAAAACCACAGCCAGGGAGTTACATATATTTCCTCTTAAGCAAAAAAGGAAGGCCACATGGGAAATAATCAGTGTTGGCCAAGGAGAAATCAAAAAGGATGGGCAAGAAAAGAACATAATCTTGACACCCTAGAGGGAAGGGGAGTTGAGAAAGAATGGGACGATGTATATGTACGGCTTAGTCCCTTCGCTGTTCACCTGAAACTATCATAACGTTGCTAATCAGCGGTGAAAGTGAAAGCTGCTCAGTCATGTACAACTCTTTGTGACCCTACCAGCTATAGCCCGCCATGGAGTTTTCCAGGCAAGAATACTGGAGTGGGTTGCCGTTTCCTCCACCAGGGGATCTTTCCAACCCAGGGACTGAACCCAGGTCTCCTACACTGCAGGTGGATTCCTTACCCTCTGAGCCACCTATTCCCCAATACAAAATAAAAACTTAATTTAAAAAAAAAAAAAGACTAGAATCTTGCTTCTAAGATAATAGTGTTAACAATGAGCTTTTAAACACATGTAAAAGAAAAATCCATAGTTCAGCAAGTTCTCTTATCAAAAATGCTCTAGTGAAACTCAGCTGGAGATTGCTTTCAAGTCTCTGGAGCTTGGCTCTGCCTCCTGTTTGGGGCTGCTATTACCTGGGTCACCAGCAGGTACTGGAATACCCACAGGCCCCTGCCTCAATGTGGTTTAATAAAGCAATACAGAAACAATTTTTGGCTTTGCTGCAAATGTGCATAATGGAAAGCAAATATTATTAAAAAGACAATCATTTTTAGTGATTAAAATAACCCAAGGCAGAAAAAATTTCTCCCATAAGTTTCGAAGTTCTCATTTATCATCGTTTTGCCGCAAGAAGCCAGAGTAATTTTATTTTTCCTGACTTCTATTAAAAAGATCAATACATATGATTCCAAAGAGTCTCGGCTCATGAAAAGATGGAGCAGGCCTGTAATCACATATGAAAGTATTGGTTGTCATTAGCAGAAAGATTGATCTGAAAAGACAGCAGACCCAGAGTGAAAGGACTTAAAATTTTCCACTGAGCAGCCCAACAACTTTCACCTTCCAGATAATTGAATACAGATAACAGATTACCATATTAGAGGAAAGAATTGGATTGGAGATATTCAGTAGATACCCGCTTTAGCAAAGCAATACCAAATTTCTCAATAATGATTTTTGTTTGATGCAAAAACATTAATGCAGACTGACAGTACAAAGGCACGGTCCAATGTGCATTGAAGACAAAGTTGTTGGATCAGATTTTTATACAGTTACCTGTGACATCAGAGGTTCCAACAAATGTATGTGTTCAGTTGACTGTAAAAAACCGAGTTAAGGAACATATTCAGGCAAATGTCATGGCTTTATTCCATGAATAGAGCTTCTTTCAGCTTTCTTCAGTGAGTTATTGATATAACCCTGAGTGGTAATTGTATAAAACGCTCAAGAACTGAACTCATGGGCAGGCATGCAAACGGTTTTCTTCACTGCATAACTCTCCTTTCCAGAAACCCACTAACAGCGCAGTAAAAAATGTTAGCTATAAAACAAGCTGGAATTTTTATAGGACCTTGGAAGGGCACGGTGAATTTGGAAATGCAGAGTTGTGGTCCAAGAACACTAAACTGAAGGTCAAGGTTTTCCATATCTTCATCCTTGTCCCACTAATATACCATATTGACACACCTGGAGAGGCTGCTCCCAAGCTCCAGAATTTATGCATAAAATGAGAGGCTGAGACCACGAATAAGGAAGATGCTATTAACCGAATTTTGGCCTGCACGTTTTTTAAGATGTCTGAATATTTCATCACCTTTCAATCCCTTTACTTACTCAGTGGCCAGCAAATACCTGGACATCTCATAGGAATCAAATCTGTTCATAATTATTAACCACTGATCATTTTCATAATGACCTAAAAGCTCATCTTGGAGAAAGATACCAACTTCCATACCCTATAACAACCATCTTGACAGTGTAAGTGAGCATTGCATTGGTGTTAAAAACCATTGTTTGTCATAGACCTCAATAGAGTTTGAGAGACACTTTATGTTAAGTGTGTTCCTCTGTGACTCTTCTGTGAATTCCTAAATTCTTTCATTATCTAAATTTTACACAGAATCACATTGTCCTGGCATTCACTAGACACCTCAGTGCATACAAAGCAAAACTGTTTTCCTCCATGTCTAAATTAAACAAAACATAAACACTTGTTTTTATAAAAATTCCAGAAAATGTTCACGCTTTTGGAATTTCCTGTAATAATAGTATCAGGAGTAAATTCCTTTAAATACAGAGGACAGGAATAAGACCAGCCAGGAATTATTTTTAGTTTTTCAAGCTTAGTAAATTCTTTTCCATTCTCAACTGAAAGAATTTTTCTTCTTGCAACTAAGAAAACATCTCCGTTTTACTAATGAAGTCAGTATTTTTTAAAAAAAGGGAAATATTATTTTTCCCATTTGTGCCTCATACAGGAATCTGTGTAAATACACATGTACATGTTTATATTCCATGCTTGTAGTGAGCCCACATTTTTGTAACCAATTCTCTTTTCAAGAAAACTAAATTAAGGATCACTCAAGGGCACTCTTACTTTAAAAGTGGAGCATGCTGGTATCCCAAGACTAGAGTGGGCTATGGAAACTTCCTGTCTTTGTCCTGTTGAAGGGGTGACTGTTGAAGAGTCTGACAGTGACTCTTGGGTCATACAACACCACAACAGACAGAATGCCCATGACCTAGCTGTGAATGCATGAAGCTTAGTGACAGGGCTCCTTCCCTGCCCTTCCCTGTCTTGCTGATGCCTTGATGAGACATCGAGGATATAATGGCCTGGGTTGACACACTCTCAAAGGAGTTGTCAGTACAGCATGTATGATCCCCCAATGCACACAATGGGCTCTGATTTGTACTGGGCTGTGCATGGCACCCCACCCCAGTACTTTTGCCTGGAGAATCCCAGGGACAGGGGAGCCTGGTGAGCTTCCGTCTGTGGGGTCGCACAGAGTCCGACACGACTGAAGCGACTTAGCAGCAGCAGCAGCAGTGCTAATTACAGGGTGTGAGAGTTGCATCTCATTCCTGTTCTCTGTGTACATTGTGATAAACAAAAAGTTGCTGAAGCATGAAACAAGAAATAAATAGGACCTCAAGTACCTTGCCATTACAAACAGCACAGAAATTATTTTCTTGTTGTACGTATGCTCAGTATTGCCCAACACTTTGCAACCCCGTGGACTGTAAACGACTGGCTCCTCTGTCCGTGGAATTCTCCAGGCAAGAATGTTTGAGTGGGCTGCCATTTCTTTCTCCAGGGGATCTTCCCAAGCCAGGGATCAGACTGAACCCACATCTCTTGTGTCTCCTGCATTGTCAGGCAGATTCTTTACCACTGTGCCACCTGGGAATGAAAATTATGGCATATCATTCTAAAAAGAGAAGACAAAATGAAAGGAAAAGAACTAGACTGTAATTGTACTAATCAGGGCTCTCCAGAGACACAGAACCAATCAGAGAGACAGAGACAAAGATCTATTAATTAATTATAAGCATTTGGCTCATGTAGTTATGAGGGGAACAAGTCTCAGGATTTTCAGGAGGACTCAGAAGGCTGGAGAGCCAGTGGGATGTATTTCCAGTCCAAGTGCAAAGCCAGAGAACCAGGAGAGCTGATGGTGGTTCTACTCTGAAGGCCAGCAGACCCGAGACCCAGAAGCACCAAGGCTTCAGTTCAAGTGCAAAGAAACGGGGAAAAGCCAATGTCCCAGCTCAAATGCCACCAGGCCGGAGGAATTCCCTCCTAACTCAACATTTTTATCCATTCAAGTCTTCAACTGATTGGACTCATTCCATCCACATGCTGCTGCTGCTGCTGCTGCTAAGTCGCTTCAGTAGTGTCCAACTCTGTGCGACCCCATAGATGGCAGCCCACCAGGCTCTCCCGTCCCTGGATTCTCCAGGCAAGAACACTGGAGTGGGTTGCCATTTCCTTCTCCAATGCATGAAAGTGAAAAGTGAAGGTGAAGTCCCTCAGTCACGTCCGACTCTTAGCGACCCAATGGACTGCAGCCCACCAGAATTCTCCATCCATGGGATTTTCCAGGCAAGAGTACTAGAGTGGGGTGCCATTGCCTTCTCCGCATTCCATCCACATGAGGGAGGGTAATCTGCTTTACTTGGTCCACTGATTTAAATGTTAATCTCATACAAAAACACCCTCCCCAAACACCCAGAATAATGTTCAACCCAATATCTGAGCACTCTATGACACTCTATGACCCAGTCAAATTGACATATAAAATTAATCATCACAATAACCTTGTCAAATGCTAATTGAATACACTTTGCCTTTTGTTTGTTTATCTTAATACAAATGGTAACTTCTGTTCATTCCTTTTTTGCGATGATTCTTTTTGTCCATTTGGTTTAAATATTTCTCTACACTTCAACAAGCAGGCAATAGATAGGGAGTAAAATTGCACTGAAAATTCATTTCCCCCCAGCTAAAACACACTCAAGGAACATCTATTTAATAAAATGGAGAATCAATAAAATTATAATTTGAAGTCAGAGCCAATGCCAAGTTGTCTTGTAAAGAAGTTTTATCGGAATTCATGTTCTTTGTTTCTGTTAGGAAAAATCATATTAAAATAGAATTAATTTAATAATCATCAAACTGGTTGGTTTAGTGATGATAAGTTTGACTAAGAAACATGCATCCAGCTTCTATTCCTTTGAAACTACCTTTTCCAATTCTTTTAGGACCTTGCTATTCAAAGAGGATGTTGCAGAGAAGCAGCGCCTGCATCACTTGGGAGTTTGTCTAAAATTCAGATTCCAGGCCCCAAACCAGGCCTATTAGATTAGAATATCTGGGGATGGGGCCTAGCTATTTGCATTTTAAGACGCTCTCTGGGTAATTCTTAAGCACAATAGCATTTGAGAGTCCCCATGTTAGATAATGTTTTATCCAGCTGGCAAAAATCACACATGCCACAGATTAAATCTCAACCAGAGAAACTTAATTCTATCATCCAGTTGAAGCTTAAGTTATCAACCAAGCTGGCACACACTCTAATTCATTCAACAATGGAGAATTTTCTGTTTAACTGGTTTGCTCATTCCATCTAAATTTTGGAAGATTACATTCATTTTGATAAACTTAGTGTACTGGAGAACATCAAGATAATACAGTATTAAAATGTAATAGTTAAGTTTAAATTAAATACTAAGTGAAAGTTAATATTAAAATATTAAATGTGCTTTACATATCAGTCTACCATTTGGCATAAATAGGCAGCCCTCAGAATACATTTCAAATTGTCATCATTTCTCTAATTAGCCATATTTTCAAGTAAAAGTTGAAAGGCACCAGTCAACACTCATGATCGAGGTCTCGGCTATGAACATGAGTACTGAAAAGCACTGGTCTAGAGCAGTTGGCTTATTTACTGTGGAGTATCTTTTAACCCTGCCATCCAAGTCGTGTCTTAGAAAATGATACTAGTTCATTTACAGCCTTTAATCAGTCCAAACTCCTTTGCAACAAGCATATGAAAAGACAAATTTTGAAATAATGGAGTTTTCCTTCTCTTCTCCTAGCCTGAGTTCCCAGTGTCTCCTTTGTGTCCACATACACAGCATTAATTCCCCATTTAGACATTCATTGCTTGCATCTTAGCCTTTGCTGCTCAGGATGCCCTTCTCTTGTGGTAATCTCTCCCCAAGTTCATCCGCACTAACCAAGCCCTACTCTTCTCAACTTTCCTTCCCTCTTTCCAAATAAAAATGTCCTATACCATTTCCCTCTCTTAAGAGACCTGATATGAACTATTTGTCTGTTCAAAATCTGTCTGGTATCATTCCCTTGGGATAATAATAATAAGCAATAATTTGGCATTGTGTCAGATTATGATTCGGTGCAAAGAGACTTGGAGCTACAGAATCAGAGTTCAAGACCTAGCTATGGTTTTGTAAACTTGGTGGAGGTTTTGCCCTCAAAAAACTCATAATTCAATAAAATAAATAAGACAGTTAAAAAAAAATACAGTTGACTGGAAAATGCCTCCAAAAGACACAGCAAGCTGAGCGAATCAAGAACAGAAGAGCTCATATCTGGTTGGACATGAACTTCAGAAAGTTTCTCAGAGGAAGCCACCCTGGTTCACAGTAAACTCAACTCTTTTGGGGGGGGGGGTCACACTTGAAACAAAATAGATATACCCCAAATTGCTCCATTGAGAAATAAGAACGGGGTCCATGCAAACTCATGTCATGTTGGTTTTTCTCTTGGCTCTAAGCAGAATGACACTCATCTTGTGACACAGCTGGAGTCATTCTGACACCAGGAGCCATAGACAACTGCTGTCATCGTGGTCCATTGAAACTAGTCATGTAACATCCATCACAAGCTATGTATGAAGATGTGAACAGATGGGGACAAGTGTGTGTGCAGGATCATATATGATTCTTGCCTCAAGCTAACTGGATAGCTTTCCTGTCTATCACTAAATAAGGGCATGTTGAACACTTTTGTGGGCCAAGCCCCGTAATGAGAATATGGCTACAAACAATGAAGAAGCAATTTCTGTTCTTCAAGAGCTTAGAGTCGAAATAACCAAGCAGACATTTACAAATAATGACTAGTGTAGACTAAAATGTTGCTGCAAGTTTAAGACTTAAAGTCTTCAAAGCTTCTAGGCAGTGATTTCTCTTCTATGCTACAGCTCCAGGATCTGCTGCTTCAGTGCAGAGGATTATGACCCCAATCCTTATACTCAGTGGCATTGCCAATGCCTATCTTGGTTCCATGAAGACAGCCCTGTCTCATCAGCACGGAGTCCTCATTTACTCCCTGGAAACACTCTAATAACCCATGGTTCTTAGCCTACAAAGACCACCCAGGGGGCTAACAAACAGATATCTGGTTTCATCCAGAAATTCTGATTCAGACTATATCTGGGATAGTCTACATTGCATTTGGAAAAACCCATCTGAATGGTTCTAAAGAAGAGAGTTGTGTGAATTGCCCTAAAAGCCCTGTAATCTAGAGGTGGACAAACTAAAAACCCCAATTTTCCTTAACCAGACAAATTGAGAACATAATTTAATTGATATGCTATATCCACTTCAGAGTGTCTCAAAAATATGCACAAATATCTGCATACCTTCTTTTGCCTTCAAAAGACACTAAGAGATAAACTATTCTAAAAATAGAAGAAAGTTCGCCATCCTGAGACTTGAACTCTTTGTGAGGAGTTGTTTTACTATAAAACTTCAATACATGCTCCAGGTTAATGAGGAAGACTGTTTATTTATCATTCAGTTTTTAAAAATATGTATCAGTAAATCTCTCTTTTAGGCAGCTTGAGTAAATGCCTAAAGGTAAAAAATATGCCAAACCCAAAACCAAATACTGCCAACAATTCATGATAGAAATAAAATCAACTTCAAAATTGGAGATAAGCCACAGATAAAAGAGAGGTTTTATACTATGACCTTCAAATCAATTCTTTGGTTTTCTTTCTTTCTGTTTAAATGACAGACAACTGGAAAAAAAAATAACTGTTTTTTCACTAAATCTAATTTTCTCTTTCACATAATATTGATTAAAGGCAATGTTATCAATAGTCATAAGTAAAAGAATAGGAACTTACAAAACCATAATTCTGTTGAAACCAAGGTACACAGTTTATGAGTCAAGATCAGCAAATTAGTTTAGAAAAATACATCAAGGCTTGGGGTAAGCCCAGAATGATGTGAAATGAGAAGGGCAGACAGTAAGAGCAGAAATAGTAAAGATGGATTCTTCAAAATCCCATTGAGTGTTTTTTTACTTCAGAAAAGGGTAACTTTATATAAAAATTTTGCAAATAAATGACTGATTGAAAGAAGAAAAAAAAAAAGCTCAACAGCATGGCAGTCATTGAAAGACTTGAAAATGAATGAATGAAAATAAAAACCTGAATCTTTCCTTCACTCAGCTAACTGTTGTGCAAATGCCCTGGGGTCTAATACAGTAAGCTATGTTAAAAATACAGATTGAATAAAATATTTTTAAATGGAGTGATGAATGAATAGTCTTTTTTGTTAACCCAAAGCAGGTAGTATATTTATATCCATGTCTCTAAGGCACTCACCACTTAGCCAACAAAATCACAGACATCTATCTCTACAACTAAGCATAATATAGAAAGATGTGTGTTACATCAGTCATACAAAACAGTGATTCAGGAACAGTGAAGAAAGCATGATACATTTTCCTGTGGGCTTAAATAGGGATGGTCTCACAGGAGAGGTGAGTGTTTTGCAGATTCTGGGTCTAAAAATGTCTCTGGGTGAAGGTCCTCACTAGCTTGGGACCATCTCTTATTTAATCTGTGCAGAGTTTCCCCTTGGGTCCTCTGCGTGACTCTGATCACACACTCCACATACAGATGTTCAGCCACCATCTATACGCATATGACTCCCAAAACTCTATCTTGAGATAAACACCTGAGTTTCAGACTCACATCCAAATTGCCTTCTGAATAACCTACAGGCTCCTCAAATTCATTATATTTAAATCTATTAACATTCCTCCTTTCTCCACCCCCAACCTAAACCTCCTCATCTTCCCCTATTTACCTTCTCGTTGAAAGACACAGCCATTCATAGCCTGAGACAGAAATTTTCCATAATCTCAGACTCTCCCCCTCCCTACACCCAGTCACTAAGCCCTGCCTCTTCCATTTAAAAACTTCACCCCCTTCTCATCCTTTCACAACTACAGTCTTAGCTGATACTCTTAACATGTTTTACCTCCTTCAAGTTGATCCTCCACTGCCAGAGAGATGAACTGTAGCTGATAGTGATTTTACTTCTCTGCTTAATATCTTCCAACAATGTCTTGGCACATTAGGATAAATCCCACATTCCTATTGAACTGGGATCTCTCACCTTACCACCCTTTTCCCCACTGCCTCCAACAGGTTTTCAGAGCTCTGCCCATGTGGCACTTCCTCCTGTGGCTTGACCTAGCTGTTTGCTCCTACACATGGACATCACCAGATGGTCAATACTGAAATCAGATTGATTATATTCTTTGCATGGAGAAGCTCTATACAGTCAGCAAAAACAAGACTGGGAGCTGACTGTGGCTCAGATCATGAATTCCTTATTGCCAAATTCAGACTAAAACTGAAGGAAGTAGGGAAAACCACTAGACTATTCAGGTATGACCTAAATAAAAACCCTTAAGATTATACAGTGGAAGTGAGAAATAGATTCAAGGGATTAGATTCAAGGTATTAGATAGACAGAGTGCCTTAAGAACTATGGATAGAGCTTCATGACATTGTACAGGCGGCAGTGATCGAGACCATCATCAAGAAAAAGAAATGCAAAAAGGCAAAATGGTTGTCTGAAGAGGCCTTACAAACAGCTGAGAAAAGAAGAGAAGCTAAATGCAAAGGAGAAAAGGGAACATATACCCATCTGAATGCAGAGATCCAAAGAATAGCAAAGAGAGATAAGAAAGCCTTCCTCAGTGATCAATGCAAAGAAACAGAGGAAAACCATAGAATGGGAAAGACAACAGATATTTTCAAGAAAATTAGAGATACCAAGGGAACGTTTCATGCAAAATGGGCTCAATAAAGGACAGAAATGGTATGGACCAAACAGAAGCAGAAGGTATTTAGAAGAGGTGCTAAGAATACACAGGAGAACTATACAAAAAAGATCTTCATGACCCAGATAACCACAATGGTGTGATCACTCATCTAGAGACAGACATCCTGGAATGTGAAGTCAAGTGGGCCTTAGGAAGCATGACTATGAACAAAGCTAATGGAGGTGATGGAATTCCACTTGAGTTATTTCAAATCCTAAAAGATGATGCTGTGAAAATGCTGCACTCAATATGCCAGCAAATTTGGAAAACTCAGCAGTGACCACAGGACTGGAAAAGGTCAGTTTTCATTCTAATCCCAAAGAAAGGCAATGCCAAAGAATGCTCATACTACCGCACAGTTGCACTCATCTCACATGCTAGTAAATTAATGCTCAAAATTCTCCAAGCCAGGCTTCAACAGTACATGAACCGTGAACTTCCAGATGTTCCAGCTGGATTTAGAAAAGGCAGAAGAACCAGAGATCAAATTGCCAACATCTGTTGGATCAGCAAAGAAGCAAGAGAGTTCCAGAAAAATATCTGCTACTGCTACTGCTAAGTCACTTCAGTCGTGTCCGACTCTGTGCGACCTCATAGACGGAAGCTCACCAGGCTCCCCCGTTCTTGGGATTCTCCAGGCAAGAATACTGGAGTGGGTTGCCATTTCCTTCTCTGCTTTATTGACTATGCCAAAGCCTTTGACTATGTGGATCACAACAAACTGTGGAAAATTCTGAAAGAGATAGGAATACCAGACCACCTGAACTGCCTCCTGAGAAATCTCTATGAAGTTCAAGAAACAACAGTTAGAACTAGACATGGAACAACAGACTGGTTCCAAATTCAGAAAGGAGTACATCAAGCCTGTATATTGTCACTCTGCTTATTTAACTTATATACAGAGCACACCATGTGAAATACCAGGCTTGATGAAGCACAAGCTGGAATCAAGATTGCTGAGAGAAATATCAATAACCTCAGATATGCAGATGACACCACCCTTATGGCAGATAACAAAGAGGACCTGAAGAGTCTCTTGATGAAAGTGAAAGAGGAGAGTGAAAAAGTTGACTTAAAGCTCAACATTCAGAAAACTAAGATCATGGCATCTGGTCCCATCAGTTCATGGCAAATAGAAGGAGAAACAATGGAAAGAGTTATAGACTTTATTTTGGGGGGCTCCAAAATCACTGCAGATGGTGACTGCAGCCATGAAATTAAAAAACGCTTGCTCCTTGGAAGAAAAGCAATGACCAACTTAGACAGCATATTGAAAAGCAGAGACATTACTTTGCCAACAAAGGTCTATCTAGTCAAGGCTATGGTTTTTCCAGTGGTCATGTATGGATGTGAGAGCTGGACTGTAAAGAAAGCTGAGCGCCGAAGAATTAATGCTTTTGAACTGTGGTGTTGGAGAAGAGTCTTGAGAGTCCCTTGGACTGCAAGGAGATCCAACCAGTCCATCCTAAAAGAAATCAGTCCTGAATATTCATTGGAAGGACTGATGTTGAAGCTGAAGCTCCAATACTTTGGCCCCCTGATGCAAAGAACCGACTCATTGGAAAAGACCCTGAAGCTGGGAAAGATTGAAGGTGGGAGGAGAAGGGGATGACAGAGGCTGAGATGGTTGGATGGCATCAGTGACTCAATGGACATGAGTTTGAGTAAACTCTAGGGGTTGGTGATGGACAGAGAGGACTGGAGCGCTGCAGTCCATGGGGTCACAGAGTCAGACACAACTGAGCAACTGAACTGAACTGAACTGAGCATTCTTCCCTTCCCTTCAGCTGACCTCTTTCTCTGTTTTCTAGCTTCTGCTCAGCCCAGAGTCCATTCCTCTTCCTTTGGGAGGCATTTTTATCCTCTGGTCCCCAGATCTCTATGCCTGTCTCTAGTGGAGGGCTTCACACTGTTTGGTATTGGTTAGAATATTTATCTACATCCTCCAAGCTAACAGCAGAAGCTTAAGAGCAAGTCTTTGTTCTGTTCATCTTTATATCCCTCACGCCAAGCACAAATCTCATCACTTAAGAAGATTACAATAGCTTGTGGATTATTTCAGTTAACTAAAACTTTTCTCAAGCTTCACAACTGTTGCCATTCAGGAACAAATAGTTGAAAATCTCAGAAGACACATGACTAGTCAATAAAATTTACTCCTCCAAAATGAGCCGCCAACAATAAAAACTGCATCCTCAAGTTTTATAATTATCACAACTGATTGGATACTAAAATTATGCATCAACCAGTAGCTTTCTTCTACATTGTGCCAAATAACTGATTTGATAGTATTGTTTAAACCATTCTATTATCCAGTACTTTCAAGGAAGCTGAGTTAGAGGAGCAGCTGCTTGAGTTTCATGTAGGTTCAACCTTTGTGAAGTGTTGACTTATTTCACTGAGTTACTATAACTCATTCTCTTTAGCACGTTGTTGAACATCTACTTCAGGATAGGCACAGATTCCATACCAATGGTTCTTCAAGTGTATCCCATGGACCATCTTCATCTCACTTGAGGATCTTTCTAAAATGCAGATTCTTGCATTCCATTCTAGAAGTCCTAAACCAAAATCTCTAGAAGTAAGGCCTGGGTATCTGGATCCGCAAAAGCCTCTTATCAGTATTTATTCAAACTAAAGTTTGAGAGGCATTGGTCTAAACTTTGGACAGTCCCACAGAAAGTAGAAGAAAAAGACGAGGGAGTGGAGGGATGAGAGAGTGAGGGAGGCCCATAGGGAAGAAAAGGAAATATATTATTTAGGTATAGGATCAGCTGCTACAGTAAGGAGACCCAAGACAAACAGAGTTTATTTCTGTTTCACATGATGGTCTGGGAATAGGTAATCCAGAGCTCACGTGGTGGCATCAAGGTGTCAGGGGCCCAGGATTCTGCTACCCTGTTGCCCTGGGTGATTCACTACCTCATCCTCATCCCACCAAGGTGACTGAGGGTGCTTCCCCATAAAGGCACAGGCCAGAAGGTACTTTCATAACACCTGCTTATATTCCATGACTCACGCATGCAGCTTCACCCAACCACAAAAGAGACTGAGAAGTACAGTGGGTTTCGAAGAGACCTGTGTATCCCACTTAAAAATGTTCTATAAAAATGGAGAAAGGGGAAATAGATAATGAGGTCACCTCACAGTTTCTGCCACCTTGGAGAAAGATGAAGAAGAGACGGGGAAGAGCTAGGAGAGGAAGTCGAAGGGAATAAAAAGCTATAAAACCAACTGTCAGTTTTCTAAAACATCCTCCATCCTTCAAACCACAGCCAGATACATGTACTTACAGCCTGGTGTTCCTGATTTTCTGAGCTTCTTTAATCAAGGTTGTCGTATTCACTTTCACTCACGCCCCTCTAGTCTTGGTTTTGGACATTGACTTTGATTGGATAATGATCTGCTGCCAATGTTTCCAATATTGTTGGCATAATGGGCAACAGGCACAAGTAGCTTAGCCAAGTTCTCTGCTTTATATTAAAAGTCATGGGCTTGAGGATGAATTTTAAATAGCACTGTGTCCTTGTTTGTGGTTAAAGATGGCACTGTTCAATAATCCAGGCATGGAACTCTTTCTCTATGAATAGTGCCCCTCAAATTGGGCAGTGCTGTGACCCTGTGCTTGGTGAACTGAATTTCCGGGTGAATAATCATATCAACTTTGACGTGGAATCTTCTCTTCGGTTTGTTGTCTGGCTGATGGAGGAACTGTAAGCACGAAGGGACAGGCAGTTTGGAGATTATTTCTATACTCGGGTATGTTTCTTGCAGAGTAAGAACTACCATGGCCTTATGCCCAGAATACTGACCTGTGAAGAACAACCCCACCAGCCTTTCATGAGCCTAAGATGAACCACATGACATCTATTCCACAGATCAGACCTCAGGTCGGGTCTTAACTGCTTTTGGACAATGGCCATTTATATGATTTATGGAGCAAAGACTAGGCACAATGCAATCCTCAGGATATGTTAGAAAGTTAGAGGGCATTTCTAAGCATGAAAATATGCAACATTTCAGGGGTAATGTCATAAAAAGAAGCATCAGACCAATAGATCACTGTCTCCATGCAACTGTAATCTCTAAAAATAACTTTAGCTCTCATTTCTGAGAATGAGAGAGAAACTCTAGAAGTTCCACTCACGTTTTTTAGGAGGCCATATGTAACCTAACTTTTCCAAAACCAAACTTGAATATAATCTAATTAGAATTACATTCCGCCAGGACATTTCAGTAGATTCAGATCCACAAAGCAAAGGAAAAGATAATGTGGTTTTATTCCAAAGCGCAGCCTTAAACACATGGCAACACTCATCATTTTCAAAATTCCCAGTTGCTTCGTTTGCTCCCAAGAGTCAAGTGGCTTCTATAAGAAAATTACATGCGGTCAGAAAATTACAGGAGGCCTGCTTCTTAGGAAGTAATGATCCATTCATTTGATAATTTGCTAAATGCTTACTCTTTCCACTCGTCATTTTTTCCTTCTTGGTTAGCACATCATGCACATTGTAATGAGAGATAAAGAAATGGAAACACTCTTAGAAAAACAGGCAAAAATAAGAACCAAAAAAAAAAAAATAATAAGATATACAAAATGTCTTTAAAAATAAACTTCTTATTTTTAAAAAATGCTTTTTCGGAAAAGCACTAGAGAAGCCTAAATGTACTAGGACAGCCCCACAGACAGTGATTTTCAGATGGGGACGCCGTATGCCCTCATCACTGGAAGTGATACCACGGAAAAAGGACACTCTGAGCACAGTTTCAAGTTGGCATCCGATTGTGGACAACTCCACCCTGTCTCCAGAGGCTTCTGTAGGATTCCAACTCTGGTCTTGGAAATGTGTGTCTATAAGACACGCTGGTGGGCAGGCTATTGTTTTAGAGGTGAATCCTTGCATTTAGTTGTCCCAAGGTTGACATTCTCATGGGTTAGCTGTCCTTGCCAATTTTTCCTTTCTTGCTGGCCATGTTTCAGCTTTCACCAGAACCTGCGGCTCTGACAGTGGAAAGCAAAGAGCAGCCTGGCGTTACCCTTGCTGCTCTGCCTGCTGCTACGTGGCAAGGAGAAGGCTGGAACTGAAAGCCGGAAAGACTTTCCACTATGAAACACAAGATAAGCCCAAGGATGTCCTCTTGTGCCTGCAGAATGTAGCCAGTTCTCACATGTCCACAGAGCAGCCATGCCAGGTGAACTCGAGTGGGGAAAACCGGGCTGGCTCGTATAGGGCTTGATGTATTACAATAGCCAGGATTTTCAATATGTCAGCTCTTTTTGGTGTGATTTAATACAGCTTACTTGAAAGGAAAAATAGAAAATCTATATGAACAGTTTCCAGCTGTCGGCTCTAATTTCCCATGACGGCCCATGACAAGGAACTCGCAGCACGACTGGATCAGAAAGGGGTTCATTGGAATTTGTGCTCCCTCTTTCTCTTTCTTTTCACTCTTTCTCAACATTCCTCAGAAACGTATCCAATTTTCCGGCCAAGCAGGATGGGAAAAATGACCATTTACACTGCATGGCGTCTAAAAGTATTCTACACTAATTTCAACATTCTAGGAAAGTAAGTGTAGGTTATTCTAATATTAATAGAAGACAGGGAGCATTTCTTCAAAGATAACCTATCTGCTCATACTCTATGCATTTCTCATCTTAGATGAAAAGTTTCCATTCTTCTCCTGAAACTGATTGCTTATAAAACTGGAAAGTCAGCTGACATTGTGTTTTAATGAACTTCTCTTTTGAGTTCCTAGAGAAGAAGAGAGTGGCTGCTACTGCTACTGCTGCTAAGTCGCTTCAGTCGTGTCCGACTCTGTGTGACCCCATAGACGGCAGCCCACCAGGCTCCCCCGTCCCTGGGATTCTCCAGGCAAGAACACTGGAGTGGGTTGCCATTTCCTTCTCCAATGCAGGAAAGTGAAAAGTGAAAGTGAAGTCCCTCAGTCGTGTCCGACTCTTCGCAACCCCATGGACTGCAGCCTACCAGGCTCTGCCGTCCATGGGATTTTCCAGGCAAGAGTACTGGAGTGGGATGCCATCGCCTTCTCCAAAGAGAGTGGAACACAGAGAAATACTCATTCTCTAGGCTGTAAGATCAGAAAAGGAAGCCCATGGTCTATTCTTCAATGTTGAGTACCTAGCTCATTACCCAGCACATAATAGTTTAGTAAACTTTTGGCTGTACGTTAATTGACTCTTTCCAATGGATAGGTCAGTTTTTCTGCTACTCCCCAATAGTCCAAACTCTAACAAAGATCTTTTTAAAGATACTATGATTTTTATTCCAAAGTTTTCCAGTGTAGCTTTTCTTCTCACCAGTAGCTTTCTCTTACTCACCCAGAAGTCAGCTTTCTCTTGAGCCCAAAGGTTCAGCTTAGTGACGGAGCACAATGGCTTTGAAGTCTGACAGATATGTTCATCAACCATATGGTTCTGCCAGTTCTAGTGTGGTTCAGCAAATCACTTAATTTCACTGAGTCTCATTTTCCCCACTTTTAAAGCATTCTAATTATTACACAAGGTTGTCCATGTCTTACATAAAATAATATTTATAGATCAGTATTTTGGCCACCTCATGCGAAGAGTTGACTCATTGGAGAAGACTCTGATGCTGGGAGGGATCGGGGGTAAGAGGAGAAGGGGACGACAGAGGATGAGATGGCTGGATGGCATCACTGACTCGATGGATGTGAGTCTGAGTGACCTCTGGGAGTTGGTGATGGACAGGGAGGCCTGGCGTGCTGCGATTCATGGGGTCGCAAAGAGTTGGACACAACTGAGCAACTGATCTGATCTGATCTGAAAGTGCCTGACACACTATAATAATCTATTTATGATGACTACTTTAATCATAATTAGTGTTATCTACATGAAACTTCAGAATAATCCTAAGGCATGCCTTATAAGTTAAATATTGTTGCAAATCTAATTGAGAAGTTTTCTTGTTCATAAACTATATAAACTTTCTTTTTTACTGTATAATGCCAAGGGAAAGTTGTCTTGTCTTTGTGCATACTAAAGTTTGCTATTTCATGGGATTTCCCTGGTGGTCCAGTGGTTAAGACTTCACACCTCCAAAGCAGGGGGTGCAGGTTTAATCCCTGGTTGGGTAACTAAGATCCCACATGTGGCATGGCACAGCCAAAAAGTAAAAAATAGTTTTAAAAAGTATGCTGTTTCTTGGACACACATTTCTCTAGAGCTTTCTTAAGTAGTCTATACAATGCCTTAATGTGTACATCCCTCTAATACAGACTAGCTGTTACAGACTAGCTGAAAGTCTGTGACTTTCAAGTTTTTATTCCCCGCTCATATTCAGCAATGCATTTCCGGCATGCTGTGGTCACTGACTGTGGTCAGAGACCACAAAATACAATGGAGAAAGCAGCATACATTCATATGGATTTGCACTGCAATAAATGTAGAGAGTATGGAGAGACAAGATCAGAGCTCTTCTAGAAGCTTCCATGCCTGTGGCATGGTTAAAGTGATGCACACAAATTAAATTTAAAGATTCCTGCTCCTTGGAAGGAAAGCTTTGACCAACCCTAGACAACATACTAAAAAGCAAAGACATTGCTTTGCCAACAAAGGTCCACATATGGTCAAAGCTACGATTTTTCCAGTGGTCATGTACAGATGTGAGAGTTGGACCATAAAGAAGGCTAAGCACAGAAGAATTGATGCTTTTGAACTGTGGTGTTAGAGAAGGCTCTTGAGAGTCCCTTGGACTGCAAGGAGATCAAATCAGTCAATCTCAAAGGAAATCAGTCTTGAATATTCACTGGAAGGATTAATGCTAAAGCTGAAGCTCCAATACTTTGGCCACCTGATGCGAGGAACCAGCTCATTAGGAAAGACCCTGATGCTGGGAAAGATTGAAGGCGGGAGGAGAAGGGGATAACAGAAGATGAGACGGTTGGATGGCATCACCAACTAAATGGACATGACTTTGGGCAAACTCCAGGAGATAGTGGAGGACAGGGAAGCCTGGCATGCTGTAGTCCATGGGGTCGCAAAGAGTCAGACACGACTTGGCAGCTGAACATCAACAACAAAGCAGAGACTCTTTTACCTCAGGCGTCAGGGGAAGCTAAAAAGGAAACAAGTTATTCCCTTCAAAGGATTTGAGAAGAGAGTCACACAGCAATCCCAGAGGTAGAACCACTACATGAACAGCACGCAGGAAATGCATTGCTGAATATGAGCAGGGAATAAAATGAAAGGGTAAGATAGTAGAGTGCTTTCAGCCATTACTCCCAATTAAGTAACTGAACTGCAATGGTTTGAGCTAATCTAAAATCAATAACAATTGGCACATGATCTAGATTCTGAAAATCAGAGGTGAGATGCTATACATCTCATTTTCTCTCTCCAACCCCAAGTCCCACTGACAGGAAAATGACTCCATGTGCTGTCCTCCAGCACCTGAACCACTCTGAATGGTCCTCAAATGTATGTTTGATGTCTCTCCTTCTAACTCCAGTTCCATAAATGCCTCTTTCCTTTTGGATGTTTCATGAAGATCTTACAACCATCATAAGCAAATCCTATATTCATTCATTTTTTTTAATTTAGGTTAAATCTTAATCATTTGTAACTTGCGAAACAGTCTGTAATTTGTGTTCTGAATCAATAACTGGCCAGCTGCATTAATTGAGCTCTTCCTGTTAAATTTCATAGTGTTGAAGCCCCCGAAACAGGTCTACAAATGGACTCGCTCTTTTATCTTGCATTCATCTTACTACCAGCCAGAACACAACCTTCCTGCTTTCAAAAGTTTTCAGTTTTGACTTCATCTTTCCTCATCCTTGCGGGTGGAGGCTGAGGGCAGGAGGACCCGTCTCTGTCCTCTACGATCTACAAGCTCACAAAGGCGAGATGAGGAAGCAGCCAGTGTAGGCTGGGCCTTCCCTGCAGAAGGCCCTCAGGCAGGCTCAGAGCTGAGGGCGGGCAAAGGTGTACGCCTGGGCCAGCCCTCTAACTCCACATGTACCTGCACCCACCCTTTAAAGGCACAAGGACTCGCCCATTCCTACTTTCAACTCCAAAATAGTGATTAAGCATCTGCAAGTGCCAATCGCTGCTTCGCATATGATGATGGAGATAAAGCAGTAAACCTGCCCTTATAGGGCTTGCATTCTAGAGGGGTCTGTTTCTTGGCTGTGAGAAAAAGTAATCTGAAAAAAACAGAGCTTTCTGTTGGGGTACCATATATTTTTCAACCTTTCTACAAGTTCTTAATTGCCAATCTAATTTCTAAGCCAAATTTCATTCCTTCTATTCAAAATGGCATGGCCAGTCTGACCACCAAATACCAAGAGGCTTTCTTGACTATTCCAGCACAATGTTAGCCAAAGAAAGCAAGCTGCTCCAAAATGACATGGCAAAACACATAGGGTGATTTTAATCAATTCTTTCAGCCAATTTTAAAGGTATTTATCACGAAGTAGCACAAGCTCGCTAAAATATGTCTTTAAACACAAAGAGTGCTTTGTTTCTAAACCCTCCAGAAATAAAGGGAGCACCCAGACACTGTGCCTGTTTTGTAAGTTAAAGTGAAAAAATACGACACGGAAACTCATAGTTGATATCTCTTCAGAAGAGAAATTCATCAGCAAGGTAATAATTCCCAGTAGTTATACAAAGAAACCACAGTCTTCAGAAAAACCACATGACAGACGATGGAATACTGGGAGCAGCCCACATAATTACTCATGATAGATAACTGTATTAAAAATTAAATATAAATTATTGTGGGCATTATAGTTTTGGCACCAGATTAAAAAAATGCTTTATGTTACTTAAAAGTTTCAATAACTGCCCTAAATTTGGCTCCATTGAAAGTAAGTCTATCCTGAGTAAATATAAAGCATTTATTATTTGAAGTATTGCTTTCAATACAATTGTAAATTTAAAATGATCTCTTGAATTTGCTAAAAGTTTCTATATGGCATTGATCTTTTAGAAAAGTAGTAAAAATGGATACAAAGAACTGAATTTTAAACGGGGCCTTAAGGAAGATTAAGTTAGTATACGAAAATCTCTCGCTGAATCACAATAAAACACAAAAATCAATTCCAGATGATTTTTAATCTAAATATAAGAGGGGGGAAATAAATCTTTTAAAAAATATAAGAGAACATCTTCATGACCTTGAAGTAGGCAAGGATTCCTTAAATAGCATACAAAAGAACTAACCTCAAAAGGAAAAAAAAGATGAATCAGATCATATGAAAATTAAGAATTTCTATTCATCACTGTTAAGAGAGTGAAAGGGCAACCCACAGAGGGGAAAGAGGCTTGCAATAAAAACTCCAACCAATAACAGAGACCCAGAATAAATAAAGAATTCCTACAACTCAATAAGAAAAAAGAAGACAATCCAACAGAAAAATGAGCAAAAGACTTTAACACAGACTTCACATTAAAAGATATCCAAATGACCAATACACTTATGGAAAGGAACTCAACTTCATTAGCCACTAGGAGAAGGTGAATTAGAACTTCAAGGAGATAACCTTCGTTTTCACACTGTATGGCTGAAATTTAAAAGAAGGAAGCTAACACAGAGTGGAAGAACTGGCACTCTCACATGCTGTTGGGAGAAGGGTCAGTTGGTACAAATACTTTGTAAAATTATTTGGCACTATCAGCTATGCAAAGATTTTCAAAGTGTGGTCCCTGGACCTGGAGCTTTTCAGAAGTACAAATTCTCTGGTCTCACCCCAGACCTACTGAATCAGAAACCACAGGTGAGTCCCAAGGATGTGTGGTTGAACAAGCCCTCCTGGTGATCTGATTCATGTGAAATTTTGATAACCACTGTGCTAAAACTGAACACATGCATACCTTGTAACCCATAAACTGTACTCTTAGAGGTAACAGAAATGTGTACAAATATTCCTCAGAAAACATGTACAAGAATGTCCACATAGCACCACCTATAATAAACCCAAACTAGAAACTAGCTAAAAGCCCATCGTTGGTACAATAGATAAGTAATCTGTGATTTCATCACTTCATAGAAATCCATACAGCAATGAGGGTGAGCAGTCTACAGTTTCATGCAACAATTCAGAAGAATAAAAGAAACCAACCTGAGGCAAAGCATCCTATATGATTCCATTTATATAAGCTACAAAAACAGGCAAAACCAAATCTGCAAAGAAATGCTTATACTTTGGAGAGAGCAGTGGGTAGAAACTAGACAGGGGCTGGAGGAAGGTTTCTGGATGCAATTAAGCTTCTGTTTCTTGATCAAGTGTTGGTTACACTAGTGTTCGGTTTGTGAACATTTACTCATGTTGTAGTATTCATTATAGACTTGCAATATGAGTATTCCTGTGTCTGTGCAAAAGGGTTATTTTCAGTTCAGTCCCTGAGTCGTTCTGACTCCTTGCCACCCCATGGACTGCAGCTTACCAGGCTTCCTTGTCCATCACCAACTCCTGGAGCTTACTCAAACTCATGTCCATTGAGTTGATGATGCCATCCAACCATCTCATTCTCTGTCATCCCCTTCTCCTCCTGCCTTCAATCTTGCCCAGCATCTGGGTCTTTCCAATGTAAAAAAGGTTATTTTAGTTTAATTAAAATGTTACTTTCAAGTTGCATAGGTGAGAATTAGTTCAGGTAGAGGATTTTCGTTGGAAAAAGCTTTGTTGTTATTGCTCAGATGCACAGTTGTGCCCGACTCTTTGCGATCTCATGGACTGCAGCACTCCAGGCTTCCCTGTCATTTACTATCTCCCAGAAAAAGTTTAGGATGTTAAAGAATAAGGAAGAACATCAAAAGTAATATATCACTCTGAGGAAGAGTTATCAGTATGGCAGCAGGAGCAGAGTCAGGAGAAAGATACAGGATCATACACCACAATGAAAGCGTCCCCGGATGGCTGCATATAGGTGCTAAAATTGGTCCCTGGGGTCTGGCCGGGCAGTAGACACTCACCAGTGGCTGTAGCTCATTGTAAATCTAAGCTTTAATAATTTAAGTGTAAGCACTATATTTCCATATCCCTTAACAGCATTGGAATTTTCAGTTGTCGTGGTTGCACTCACCTACCCATCAGTCAAGGTAAGCAGCCATCCTGTGAGCAAAGTGGAAATGGTCAGACACATTAACTAGTTGATGTTTGCTTCTGATTGAAGCTTGTTAATTCTTTGCTGGCCAAGTCAGTGGATTTTTAAAAGACAAAGAATGTTCTCATCTCCATCACAGCAAAGCCTTCATTCCACCCGCCCTGCTCCACCGCTGGTCGAACTCTCTTTTGAGTACTTTCTGGGCTGTGGTTTATACATGAGTCAAGTCTGGTGTTTACCAACAGGGATGTTGATCTTGGTCAATTACATCACTTGGGTAACTCCTATGAGCAACACAGCTATACTTATTTCTTTAAAAAAAAATGTTCTCTATTTTAGTTTGGTTTTTTAAAGGTGATTTGCTTGCATGATTAGAAACTCAGAAATTACAAAGGGTCATATGGAAACATGTGTGTGTGCTAAGTTGGTTCAGTAACACCTGACTCTTTGTGACCCTATGGACTGTAAACTGCCAGGCTCCTCTGTCCATGGGATTCTCCAGGCAAGAATACTGGAGTGGGTGGTCACATTCTTCTCCAGAGAATCTTCCCAACTCAGGAATCAAACCCATGTTTCCTGCATCAGCAGACAGACTCTTTATCACTAAGCCATCTGGGAAGCCCATTATCATGGATGCTGTTCTGCATTATGTGTCTGTAAATATATGTATCTACCTAAAGACAGATTCCTTCTTATGTCGCAACATTCAGTTATAAAGAAATTCCAGATGTACAGAAAAATTGCAAAAATATCACATTGAACTTATAACAGTATTTTGTTATACATTTCTTTAGCATTGCAACTCACTGACCATTTTATACAGAGAGACACATCTTTCCTCTGCATCCTAAGAAAGTAAGAGGACCTGGGTATTTGAAGGTGATTAAAAACAAATTTCAATAGCAACCTGTAGGAGGGAAAGAAACACAGACGAGGAATGCTAAAGAGCCCCAGTGACAGCCAACCTCGTGTGGCTATCCAGAGGTGGTGAACTTTTCCTATAAAGGACCATATCATGGCTAAGATGGTAAAGAATTTGCCTGAATGCAAGAGACCCAGGTTCAACACTTAAGTCAGGAAGATCCCTTGGAGAAGGAAACGGCAACCCACACCAGTATTCTTGCCTAGAGAATTCCATGGACAGAAGAGCCGGGTGGGCTACAGTCCATGAGGTCGCAAAGAGACTTTCACTTTTTTCAGTATATATGTTAGACTTTACAGTCCATTCAGACTCAAACACAGTTATTCAACCCTGGTGTTGTAGCATGTAAGTAGCCATGGATAATACATAATGACTGTGATCTACAGTCATTCACAAAGCTATTTACAAAAACTGGTAAAGGGCTGGGTGCAGCCCACTGGCCATAGTTTGCCAACTCTGCTCTTAAAGGTGATATGAAAATGACTCTGTTTAAAGGAGACTGGCCCCTAGACTCACTCCAAATGCAGAAAAACAGGTTCAGCTATCAAGAATCAATCGTAAGCTCTAGTTGCTGGCCACTGACCTCAGATAATTAGACTGTCATTCTCAGTGTTAAATCGAGTTGTGTTGTTCTTCCTCAAGCACTTCTAATATCTACTTCTTCTTTATGACTACACTAAAGCATTTGATTGTGTGGACCACAACAAATTCTGGAAAATTCTTAAAGAGATGGGAATACCAGACCACCTGACCTGCCTCTTGAGAAATCTGTATGCAGGTCAGGAAGCAAGAGTTAGAACTGGACACGGAACAACAAACTGGTTCCAAATAGGAAAAGGAGTACGTCAAGGCCGCATATTGTCACCCTGCTTATTTAACTTATATGCAGAGTACATCATGAGAGACAATGGGCTAAATGAAGAACAAGCTGGAATCAAGACTGCCAGGAGAAATAACAATAACCTCAGATATGCAGATGACACCACCCTTATGGCAGAAAGTGAAGAGGAACTAAAAATCCTCTTGATGAAGGTGAAAGAGGAGAGTGAAAAAGTTGGCTTAAAATTCAACATTCAGAAAACTAAGATCATAGCATCTGGTCCCATCACTTCATGGGAAATAGATGGGGAAACAATGGAAACAGTTACAGACTTTATTTCGGGGGCTCCAAAATCACTAGAGATGGCGACTGCAGCCATGAAATTAAAAGATGTTTTATCCTTGGAAGAAAAGTTATGAGCAGCCTAAACAGCACATCAAAAAGCAGAGACATTACTTTGCCAACAAAAGTCCATCTAGTCAAAGCTATGGTTTTTCAGTAGTCATGTATGGATGTGAGAGTTGGACTATAATGAAAGCTGAGCACTGAAGAATTGGTGCTTTTGAACTGTGGTGTTGGAGAAGACTCTTGAGAGTCCCTTGGACTGCAAGGAGATACAACCAGTCCATCCTAAAGGAAATCAGCCCTGAATATTCATTGGAATATTCACTGGACTGATGCTGAAGCTGAAACTCCAATACTTTGGCCACCTGATGAGAAAAACTGACTCACTGGAAAAGACCCTGATGCTGTTAAAGATTGAGGGCAGGAGGAGAAGGGAGCACCAGAGGATGAGATGGTTGGATGGCATCACCGACTCAATGGACATGGGTTTGAGTAAACTCCAGGAGTTGGTGATGGACAGGGAGGCCTGGCATGCTGCAGTCCATGGGGTGGCAGAGTTGGACATGACTGAGCGACTGACCTGAAAGCACTTCAGGTGTGCACTGCAATCAAGTGTCTCTGTTAGATGCTGGCATTAGAATTGTCCCTGAATGGTCCTCAATGTACCCACACAGGTGAGTAGGAGTAGTGAGTCCGTCTAAAGGCAGGCATCCATTGAGTCTATAGGTTTGCAGTGGATAAGAGTTCATCTGCCAATGCAGGGGACGCACGTTCGATCCCTGGTCTGGGAAGACTCCACGTGCCACAGAGCAACTAAGCCTGGGCACGACAGCTACTGAGCCCACCACCCTAGAGCCCAAGAGCAGCAACCATTGAGCCCATGTGCCACAGCTAATGAAGGCTGAGTGCCTCGAACCTGTGCTCCACCAGGGAGGCCGCTGCGACGGAAAGCCCCAGAACCGCACCAAAGAGCAGCACCTCCACGGTCAACTGGAGAAGGCCCGAACGAGGCGACGGAGACCCAGCACGGCCAAGAGTACAGAGATGAACCGCGCTCTGGAGTCCAGGGTTTCTCACAAACATCCAACTCTCAGTCTTACTCTGGCTCTTTTAAAGACAATGTGTCTTTTTTTCTCTAGTCAGTTTTACAATTTTAGATTTTACTTTGGTTTTCAGCCGTTTTAATATGAGGCACTTCTATTTGTATTTCCATTATGCAAGATTCCAAGAATTTCCAATTCTAAGCCCTTATCACTTTGAAAGTTTCTTCCGCCCTATTTTCTTCCTCCATTGTTCAGGGAATTCAACTATATGTGTATATGACCTTTGAGCATCTCTCATATGGCAGCAGTCCCCAACACTTCTGGCACCAGGGACCAGTTTTGGGGAAGACAGTTTTTCCATAGATCAGGAGTGGTGAGGGATGGTTTGGGGATCATTCAAGCACATTACATTTATTGTGTATATTATCTCTAATCTAATGCCTCCTCTGGTCTGAAAGGAGGTAATGATCTATGACCCAGGGTTTGGGGACCCCTGCCATATCTGTCTTTTCTTAACTCTGCACTTGAATGCTACTGGCTTGCCTTCTAGTTCACTAGTTCTGTGTTCTGCTATGTCCAATCCACTGCTAAGCTCCATATATTCTTATTTCAGGTGTTGTACTTTCCCATTGTAGAATATCCACTTCATGATTTCAATTTTTTGGTAAAGATCTCCATCTTCTTAATTCATTTGTTCTCTATTTCTAAGCATATTAATCATGAGTGCATGCATGCTCAGTAGTTAAGTCATGTCCAACTCTGTAACTCTATGGACTGTAACCAGCCAGGCTCCTCTATCCATTGGGATTCCCCAGGCAAGAATACTGGTGTGGGTTGCCACGATATCCTCCAGGGGATCTTCCCGACTCAGGGATCAAACATACATTTCTTATGCTTCTTGCTTTGGCAGGCAGGTTGTTTACCACTAGCACCACATGGTAAACCATTTTTAAACTCTTGGTTGCTAATTCCAAGGCCATCCTGGAGTTAGATGTGAGTTATCTTCTATTTTCTTTTTTTTTCTTTTCTTTTCTTTTTTTTTTTTGTCGTCTCAAAAACGACAGAATGATCTCTGTTCGTTTCCAAGGCAAACCATTCAATGTCACAGTAATCCAAGTCTATGCCCCAAACAGTAACGCTGAAGAAGCTGAAGTTGAATGGTTCTATGAAGACCTACAAGACCTTTTAGAACTAACACCCAGAAAAGATGTCCTTTTCATTATAGGGGACTGGAATGCAAAAGCAGGAAGTCAAGAAACACCTGGAGTAACAGGCAAATTTGGCCTTGGAATACGGAATGAAGCAGGGCAAAGACTAACAGAGTTTTGCCAAGAAAATGCACTGGTCATAACAAACACGTTCTTCCAACAACACAAGAGAAGACTTTATACATGGACATCACCAGATGGTCAACACCAAAATCAGATTGATTATATTCTTTGCAGCCAAAGATGGAGAAGCTCTATACAATCAGCAAAAACAAGACCAGGACCTGACTGTGGCTCAGATCATGAACTCCTTATTGCCAAATTCAGACTTAAATTGAAGAAAGTAGGGAAAACCACTAGATCATTCAGGTATGACCTAAATCAAATCCCTTATGATTATACAGTGGAAGTGAGAAATAGATTTAAGGGCCTAGATCTGATAAATAGAGTGCCTGATGAGCTATGGAATGAGGTTCATGACACTGTACAGGAGACAGGGATCAAGATCATCCCAGTGGAAAAGAAATGCAAAAAAGCAAAATGGCTGTCTGGGGAGGCCTTACAAATAGCTGTGAAAAGAAGAGAAGCGAAAAGCAAAGGAGAAAAGCAAAGATATAAACATCTCAATGCAGAGTTCCAAAGAATAGCAAGAAGAGATAAGAAAGCCTTCTTCAGCGATCAATGCAAAGAAATAGAGAAAAACAACAGAATGGGAAAGACTAGGGATCTATTCAAGAAAATCAGAGATACCAAAGGAACATTTCATGCAAAGATGGTCTCGATAAAGGACAGAAATGGTATGGACCTAACAGAAGCAGAAGATATTAAGAAGAGATGGCAAGAATACACAAAAGAACTGTCCAAAAAAGATCTTCACAACCCAGATAATCACGATGATGTGATCACTGACCTAGAGCCAGACATCCTGGAATGTGAAGTCAAGTGGGCCTTAGAAAGCATCATTACAAACAAAGCTAGTGGAGGTGATAGAATTCCAGTTGAGCTATTCCAAATCCTGAAAGATGATGCTATGAAAGTGCTGCACTCAATATGCCCGCAAATTTGGAAAACTCAGCAGTGGCCACAGGACTGGAAAAGGTCAGTTTTCATTGCAATCCCAAAGAAAGGCAATGCCAAAGAATGCTCAAACTATCACACCATTGCATGCATCTCACACGCTAGTAAAGTAATGCTCAAAATTCTCCAAGCCAGGCTTCAACAATATGTGAACCGTGAACTTCCTGATGTTCAAGCTGGTTTTAGAAAAGGCAGAGGAACCAGAGATCAAATTGCCAACATCCACTGGATCATGGAAAAAGCAAGAGAGTTCCAGAAAAACATCTATTTCTGCTTTATTGACTATGCCAAAGCCTTTGACTGTGTGGATCACAATAAACTGGAAAATTCTGAAAGAGATGGGAATACCAGATCACCTGATCTGCCTCTTGAGAAATTTGTATGCGGGTCAGGAAGCAACAGTTAGAACTGGACATGGAACAACAAACTGGTTCCAAATAGGAAAAGGAGTACATCAAGGCTTTATCTTGTCACTCTGTTTAACTTATATGCAGAGTACATCATGAGAAACGCTGGACTGGAAGAAACACAAGTTGGAATCAAGTTTGCCGGGAGAAATATCAATAACCTCAGATATGCAGATGACACCACCCTTATGGCAGAAAGTGAAGAGGAACTAAAAAGCCTCTTGATGAAAGTGAAAGTGGAGAGTGAAAAAGTTGGCTTAAAGCTCAACATTCAGAAAACGAAGATCATGGCACCCGGTCCCATCACTTCATGGGAAATAGATGGGGAAACAGTGGAAACAGTGTCAGACTTTGTTTTTCTGGGCTCCAAAATCACTGCAGATGGTGACTGCAGCCATGAAATTAAAAGATGCTTACTCCTTGGAAGGAAAGTTATGACCAGCCTAGATAGCATATTCAAAGGCAGAGACATTACTTTGCCAACAAATGTTCGTCTAGTCAAGGCTATGGTTTTTCCTGTGGTCATGTATGGATGTGAGAGTTGGACTGTGAAGAAGGCTGAGCACCGAAGAATTGATGCTTTTGAAGTGTGGTGTTGGAGAAGACTCTTGAGAGTCCCTTGGACTGCAAGGAGATCCAACCAGTCCATTCTGAAGGAGATCAGCCCTGGGATTTCTTTGGAAGAAATGATGTTAAAGCTGAAACTCCAATACTTTGGCCACCTCATGCGAAGAGTTGACTCATTGGAAAGACTCTGATGCTGGGAGGGATTGGGGGCAATAGGAGAAGGGGCGACAGAGGATGAGATGGCTGGATGGCATCACTGACTCGATGGACGTGAGTCTGAGTGAACTCTGGGAGTTTGTGATGGACAGGGAGGCCTGGTGTGCTGCGATTCATGGGGTTGCAAAGAGTCGGACATGACTGAGCAACTGAACTGAACTGATCTATCTTCTATTAGGGCTTCCCAGGTGGCACTAGTGGTAAAGAGTCCACCTGCCAATGCAAGAGACACAAGAGATGCAGATTTGATCCCTGGGTCAGGAAGATCCTTTGGAAGAGGTCATGACAACCCACTCCAGTATTCTTGCCTGGAGAATCCCATGGACAGAGGAGCCTGGTGGGCTTCAGTCTAAAGAGTCAGACACAACTGAAGTGATTTAGCATGCAGGCACATAAAGGACTAATCATTCAATCCAATAATGGGTTAAGCTGGAAATGAGTAAAGTTTTAGTTTTAGTACAACTCATAATACTACTGTTTTATCTTTACTTCAAGAGCATGGACATTCTAGCTTTTTATTGAGATTCTTATGGGGCCTTTGTCTCTTCTGCCTTGAAAGATTCTGCTTTTCAGTTTTGCCCTTCAGAAGAATTCAACTTAGCTCTCTCCTCCCATTCAATGGGGCCTCAAAATTTGAAAATGTCTTCCTGGGAAGACTAGCCAAGTGTTTGTTGAAAGCCCTCTCCTTCTGGGGAGGGATCTTTGTCTTTCACCACATATCCAGAATTGGCAAATGATTACAGAGGGGTGAAGGATAGCTAATGATTTCCAGCTCACCCTAGAAGGAGTCTCTCCTTGAAAGTTTAGTTTATCTAGTCCTCATTGTTATTCTAGCTTTCTGGTGCCTATCAAAATAAGCTCTTCTAAATTTATTATAATTATCGTTTCTAATTGTTGCAGCAAGAGCATTGATCAAAAACGTCTACATTCTACATGAGAAGTCCCTTTTCCTCCTTTTAACAGATGAAGCAATTGGTGACTTAAATGATGCTTGCTAAAACTCCCCAAATTTTTCATTAGTAAGAGAAGAAACTAGAATAAAAAGAGAGTATAAGCAGCTTGATTATTAGACTTTATGTAACTTTAAATTGTGTTTATCTCCTCCTCAAGTAAAAAGAACATTTCACTTTGTATAAGAACCACTTCTTATAGACAGACCGAGTTGATAGAGTTTAAATCACAATGTCTAGTTCAGATTCATTTTAATCATTCCACTTATATAAACCACAAATCAAAATAAGGTGATTCTGACAGAGGAGAATCATTTGCCTACCAGTTTCATCCTTGTGATTCAGACATGTTTGTAATAAATTATTTGGTTTTCTTTGGGATAACATTGAATCATATTTCCTTACCTCCAATCAGAATAAGCTTCATACTGATATGAGAGAAAAAGAACTGATTGTGAAAAAAAAAAACAAAACAACTGGAAAGCAGCCATATTTATAATCAAGTGCTCCTATTTATAGAAAGGTGCTAGATATGATGATTGCAAAAACTGCCTCCAAGCAATTCCAGGTACCAACTGCTGCATTAAGGAAGACAGAAAGATAAGAAGTTGCATCGCATTCAGTGTACAGATCTAATGAAGGCGGCGTAGAAATGTGAGAGCTGAAAATTCACCAAGCACGAAGAAAAAGACTGCTTTCTGACATGGTCCTGCCAGCCCTTTATTCTAGGAATACAAGGACCCTGGAGAGTCAACCAGTGGTTCTTCTGGTATAAAAATGTGAGAAGGCCTTATCCCATGGCATGGGCTAGATGACATTTGTCTTAATTTCCAACTCCTTTCCATCTCCATGGCTACTTGCCCTTTACAGGACCACCTGACTGATGCCCTCTTTTGTCATGAAGTGCACAGGTGCATCACTTTGAGGGTATATGTATGACTTTCACCTTCCCAGATTCGCCACTGCCCTCTCTCCCCACCCCATCACTATGTTCATATAACTATGTTTTTAGAGACTTGTAAGGATAGAGGGGGCTTCCCTAGTGACTCAGACGGTAAAGAATCTGCTTGCAATGTAGGAGACCTGGGTTTGATCCCTGGATCTGGAAGATCCCCTGAAGAAGGGAATGGCTACCATTCCAGTGTTCTTGCTTGGAGAATCCCATGGACAGAGGAGCTTGCCAAGCTACAATCTCTATAATAAGAGGAGAGGCATTTTAAGACCTTTCTATCCTAACAGGGAGGCACGGCTCACATTACATAATACACAGGCCAATGCTGGTCAGAGCAATTGAGGAAATGATTTTTCTCATAGGATGGGCTGGGAGAAAAATGGTTTCATTAATCGCTCACTATTTCCAACCCATTCTTTGGCTGTGTCATTTCTATCTTGTCATAGCTGGTGAAAAATTTAAAGGTCACTTTTATTCTTTCAATCAACAGCTTGATATGATCCAATAAAAATGCAATTCCTTTAATGCACAGGCTAATGCACTGGGAAATTGAGGTCTAGGGCCCCCATGCCTGGCACACACACATACAATCTCTTCCCTGAAACAAATCTTTCCTTCCCAGCAGAGGGTACAAATTATTTGTCCAAACAATCTCCCACTCTTAGCTTAATACAAAAGCTCTGTCAGTGTTGAAATTTGGGTGGGGCCCACCAAATCTAAGGCTCTATAGTTCAAGAGAAAAAAAGAAAAAATCAAGTGCCTGGTATGATGAGAGATCAAATGAAATCAAAACATTCTACCTTGCCAAGCATTTCCAGCAGCCAAATACCAATACTAGACAGAGCTGGCTGGCTTAGACTTAAGGTCAAAGAGGTGTTGCTTAAACATCTTTTAATATTGTTCCTTCAACAAATCGCCTGCTTTCTTATACTTTTGGCATTTAAAAAGTTTCAGGGGCTTGAAATGTAGGAATAGGTTCTTTGATATTTTATTTGGATATATATTTATGACATGGGTTCCTTCAACAAATCGCCTGCTTTCTTATACTTTTGGCGTTTAAAAAGTTTCAGGGGCTTGAAATGTAGGAATAGGTTCTTCGATATTTTATTTGGATATATATTTATGACATGGGGCATCCCCTATGGTTCAGTGGGTAAAAAATATGCCTGCAATGCAGTAGACACAGGAGATGCAAGTTCGATCCCTGAGTCAGGAAGATCCTCTGAAGAAGGAAATGGCAACCCAGTCCAGTATTCTTGATAACATCACCAACTTGGTGGACATGAATTTGAACAAACTCTGGGAGATAGTGAAGGACAGGGAAGCCTGGCACGCTGCAGTCCATGGGGTCTCAAAGAGTCGAACACAACTTAGTGACTGAACAACAATAATAGCATATTTATGATATAGTAGAGATGGTGCATTTTTTAAAACACATTATCTATACTTTTTAAATGTCCACGATAGATGGTACACTGGTACATTTTTGCTCATAAAAGTGAATCACAAAGCTATAGAGATGATGACTAAATAACTGCCCGTTTCTTTGGTACATCCCCCGCTGGCCAGGTTCTCCACCCCTTCCCAGGTACCCAGAACCAGTTTAATCTCACTCAACAAAAAGTTCAGTTGAACCAAGAATGTTTTTATCTCTCTGTCATCCAACATGTAAGCCTGAACCTTGTCCTTCATTTCAACCTTTTTCCATATCTAAAAACATTATCCACTTTTTTAAAATTTAAATTTATTTATTTTAATTAGAGGCTAATTGCTTTACAATATTGTATTCGTTTTGCCATACATCAACATGAATCTGCCACGGGTGTACCCTTTTGGACCCAGTTCTCTGTACAAAACACCTAAAACAAACACTCTCCTGCCAGTTCTCAATGCTAAAATCTTACCCATTGTTGCATCAACTTACTGATTAGTGTGGTTCTGACTTAATAATATATGCATTCAGAAAGACCATAAGTCACATCAGGTCCCCACGCTCCCCGCCCCGCCCCCAAATATAACTACACACAGGAAAATTCCGTATGACACAGTCTATAAGACGGATATTAGCTTTGGCTCCCTAATCTAGTTTCAAAAAAGAATTCACCGTGAAATAACAACGGCCAACTTTGCAGATCACCGCAATTTTATAAAGCATTTTTGCAACCATTATCTCACTTGATCCTCATAAGAACTCTATGAAGTCGACAAAGCAAGCATTATCCTTATTTTAAAGAAAATGAAATTAGGACCCAGAGAGGTTAATTACTCTCCCATCAGCCCCCTGCTTGTAAGTGGCAGAGTCCCAAGAGTGTGACGGCTCCAGCACATCACACAGCTTCAGAAAACCCCGATTAATTTCGTCTTAGCGGAAAGTACAGGACTTATTAGAGCATTATTACCAGCTATCATTGGGATAAATATCTCTTGAAATTAAGCCTTCTGAACGTGGTGCCAAGTTATTATGAAGCTCCAGCTCCTTTGAATAGTATTTCACCCTGTTTTGCTTAAACTTCCCTCTCTTTCCACAGGTTCACAGGGCTCTTCTTCATTGGTTTGCATTTAAAAGTTTTACAAATATCTGATCACGTTAAAATGATTGGGGAGCCTTCCTTTAATGTTCAATCAGTAATGTGAAACTATCCTGACTATAATAAGTGAATTTTCTACAAGATCGACCCTGCAATTACACAACAACCTTCCCTCATTCTATTAGATCCTGTCTTTATTTTACATTTTCATATTTTGTTCATCATGGATTTTTATACTAACTTTTGTTTTTTTAAAGATTGTATGACAATGTCATTTGTCTTGATTACTGAGCTTTTTGATGCTCCCTTAAATTTCATGCCTGGGCTAAGTGCATCACTTGCATTACCCCAGCTCCAGTCCTGTTTATTTGAAATCCTTCCTTTCTAGTTAAAAGCAGATAGGTATTCTGGGGTCACAGAGATCTTGACCTTGGTCAAGTCGCTTAAATGCTTTGATCCTTCATTACTTATCATAATCTTGGGCTCACGAGGGTATTTAGCTCATGCGATTGTTTAAAAGATGTTCATGAAATGGCTGGCATATAGTAAACATAGAAAAAAATGATAGCTCTTGTTAAAATTATTGCCACCTTTTCTGGCTAATTTTTAAAATTTGTAATGTGGTGAAGTACACATAGGAGCTTCTCTGGTGGCTTAGTGGTAAAAAGTCCACCCGCCATGCAGAAGATGCAGATTTGATCCCTAGGTCAGGAAGATCCCCTGGAGAAGGAAATGGCAACCCACCCCAGTATTCTTGCCTGGGAAATCCCATGGGCAGAGGAGCCTGGCGGGCTACAGTCCAGGTGGTCACAAAAGTGTTGGACATGACCTGGTGACTAAACAACACCAGCAAACTACACAGAACATCAAATTTACCATCTTAACTACCTTTAAGTATACCGTTCAGAGTATTCAATATAAGCAATCTCCATAACTCGTTTCATCATAAAAGGCTGAAATTCAGTACTCATTAAATAATTTCCCATCACTGCTAGCCCAGTCCCTGACAAGCACCAATACTTTCTGTCTCTTATGAAACTGACTACTTTAGGTATCTCGTTTAAGCGGAATCATACAATACCTAACCTTTTGTGCCTACCTTATTTCACTTAGCATAATGTTCTCAGGGTTCATCTACCATGTAGCGTGTGTCAGAAATCCTTTCCTTTTTAAGACAATAATATTCTATTGCATGCATAGACCACATTTTGTTCATTCATTTATTTATCGATGGACATGTGGCTTACGTTTACTTTTTGGCTATGGTGAGTAATGCTTCTATAAACATGATGAAGGAATTATTGCTATTGTTTTTATTCTTGTCTTTGTATTTTCTCTACTTTGTGTTTTTTCCACAATGCACACAATGAGAGCTTATCTACTGAGTGAATGATGACACCATCCTGGAATCATTCTGGCAGAATCTTGGTGCTAGGCTAGCTGCAAAAAGTTGCAGTCTGCTGTCACATTTGCTTTATCCAGTTAAGACTTTAAAATGACCCTACCAATTAAACGCTTGTTTTCAGTAGGAAATATTAGTACTGCATTTCCACTTTTTCCATCATGTACAAACCAACATCCTCCTCCTCTGTATTTTAGCTTCATCATTTGTGCAGCAGCAAACTTTTTTCAAAAAGCACCAGATAAGACATATTTTAAGTCTCATGGGCCAGAAAGTCTCTGTTGCAAATACTCACCTCTGCCTGTTCATGGTAACGTGAAAGCAGCCATTGACAAGGCATATGTAAATGAATGTGATTGTGTTTCAATAAAACTTTATTGACAAAACTAAGTTATGGGCTAAGTTTGGCCTGTTATAGGTCTTTACTTAATGACTCTTACTCCATACAACAGCCCATTCCATTTTACTTCTTTGCTTTAGAAATCCAGAGTAAAATGATGGTGTCTTGTATTTGTTAGATGCCTGATCACAGCCAAATTAATCGTAAGGAAACATTTTGGAAGGAAGACAAAATCAGCCAACAAAACCAGAACCAGAGTTCCCCTCTTAGCCCTTGTGATGCTCTAAGACAAAAAGAAATATACATATTGGTCTTTATTCCCAGCTCCTAAAATCTTTGTGGTTTCCTGAGCAATACAGATGCTAAAGGAGCATCTTTGGTTCTAATATTTGGTCTTTGATTTTGATTCCTGGCATAGAGTCTCCTAACACCTTGGAATTGACTGAGTGATGGGAACATCTCTTCTAATGAGGCACCACTTGGGGGGCTCCTGGATGGTCTCCAGATGAAGGCTGGTCACCAGAAAGACCAAGCCATGATGAGACGCTTGGAACTTTCAGCTGCAACTCACCATACTCCTGGGCTGAGTCCATAATTGATCATGCCTAGGTGATGAAACCTTCATGAAAATCCCTGAACTGTAGGATTCCAAGAGCTCCTAAGCTGGCAAAATTCACATGCCGAGAGGGCAATGTGTCTGGAAAGGCACCCCTTCCCACATACCTTGCCCAAAGCAGTTCTTTCACATGGTTGTTCCTGAGTTATATCTTTTTATAACAAATCAGTAATCTAGCAAGTCATCTATCTTCCGGAGTTCTGTGAGATTTTCTAAGCAATTATGGGCCCTGAGGAGGGGATCATGGGAACCCCTGCTTTATAGCTGGTTGGTTAAGAAGAACAAGTGACAACCTGGACTTAAAATTGATGTCTCAAGGGGAAGGGGAACAGTCTTCTGGAATCTGAATTGAACTGTAGGACACCCAGCTGGTGTTAGAGAATTGGTCAGGGTGGAGGGGAAAAAAAAAAAACCCACACATTTGGTGGCCAGAAGTGAAGTGTGAGAGTAAAGGAAATTAGTTTTTCCTAGACAGTACCATTCCACATGGAGACTCTCAATAACATCACTAACAGGTTCTAAGCAACTGGTGCAGAAAAGATGCTCAAATAAAGTTGAATATTATTATTATTAGAACTACTTAAGTAAAGTATGAGTAACTGAAGTTGTAACCACCGTTACTAAGGCAATATCACTTCAGTTCAGTTCAGTTGCTCAGTCGTGTCCAACTCTTTGCAGCCCCATGGACTGCAGCACACCAGACTTCCCTGCCCATCACCAACTCCCAGAGCTTCTCAAACTCATGAACTCATGTCCATCGAGTCGGTGATGCCATCCAACCATCTCATCTTGTCATCCTCTTCTCCTGCCTTCAATCTTTTCCAGCATCAGGATCTCTTCTATTGAGTCAGTTCTTCACATCAAGTGGCCAAAGTATACGAAGCAAGATACAGGATAGCTTTCAAGTGACCTCATGTCATTGTTTATAGATGACAAATTGCCAACGTTCTTTTCAAGGTATCAAACTGAGGCCTGAATGATGAGAAACAGTCCCAGATTGCAGGAATTAGAGATATGGGGAGGAAGCCGTAAAATCCAGGTTTGGAAAACCTTGCCAAGAGTAGGTATGTTGTAATTGCCTTTCACAGCTACTAGAGTTTTTGGGTTTTATTTCTGATTTTTGCTTTCGAACAAAATGACACACAGGTTGCTTATGGACTTAGGCTATTTTCCCCCAGTAGCAAGTAATTTTATTACAGCAACTTGATACCCTAATTCACCCTTTAGCTTCAAACCTCTCCTAGTTCACTTAAAAGTTTCATGATTTGGAGGCAACAACATTTTAGTGGGAGAGGCAAAGCCTGGGGAGCCTGGGAGATTAGGTTCAAGTCCTCCCTCCCATCACTTGCCTGCTGTGTGACTCAGGGGGAGTTATTTGACCTCTTTGAGTCCCAGTCCACTTACCTATAAACATGAATAATGAAACTTACCATGCAGAGATTTATGAGTGTTATGAATTGAATTGTGTCCCCCCCAAAAAAAGATATATTGAATTCTTAACCCCCAGGACTTGTAAAGTTAATAATCTTCGTGATCCCACAGACTGTAGCCTGCCCAGCTCCTCTGTCCATGGAATTCTCCAGGCAAGATACAGGAGTGAGTTGCCACTTCCTCCTCCAGGGGATCTTCCCTACCCATGGTCACACCCAGGCCTCCTGCATTGCAGGCAGATTCTTTACCCACTGAGCCACTGGGGAAGCCCCACTTGTAAAGTGACCTTATTTGAAGATAAAAGAGTCTTTAGAGAAGAAATTGAGTTAAGATGAGGTCATTAGGGTGGGTCCTAACCCATGATGACTAATGTCCTATGAAAAAGGAAAACTCAAACACAGAGACAGATATACATAGAGGGAAAATGGTGTGAAGATGGAGGTAGAGATTGGAATTAATGTTGCCTGAACCAAGGAAAGTCTGGGGCTACCGAAAGCTGAAAGAGACAGGAAACATGTTCCTCTAGAGGTTTCAGAGGGAGCCCAGCCCAGCCCACATCTTGGTTTTGGATTTCTGACCTCTCAGAGACAGTGCACTTCTTTTTTTTTTTTTTTTTTAATATGGACCATTTTTAAAGTCTTTATTGAATATGTTACAATATTGTTTCTGTTTCATGTTTTGGTTTTTTTGGCCCCCAGGCCTGCGGATCTTAGCTCCCCAACCAGGGACTGAACTCACACCCCCGGCATTGGGAAGTGAAGTCTTAACCACTGGACCACGAGGGAAGACCCAGCAATAAATTTCTCTTGTTCTACACCACCCGGCTTACAGTACTCTGTTAAGGCAGGCCTAGTAAAGCACCATGTTTAGAATTCAATCAGAAAAAGAAAGTACAGAGCTCAGTGTCTGATTTATAACAGATGCTAAAAGTCCAGACTCATACAGAAGCCCTAGTGTTTGCTGTATTAGGATTCTGAGCACATGCTCTCATTTATATTTCTTACAACAACCCTATGTAATACGGAGATGGATCAGTCTCATCCACTTTAGAGATAAGGGAACTACAGCCTCCGGAGGTTAAGTAACTTGCCCAAGGTGTACAGCTAGGAAGGGGAACCGTGTGTCACACTCGTTTAGGGTTAAGTTGCCTAAAGGCAGAGTGTCTTGCCTGTGGCAGTGTCCCTAGAGGAATCAAGTAGTCAAAGTTGTGTTCCTTTTTTGTGAATATCCATTGGAAGGACTGATGCTGAAGCTGAAGCTCCCATATTTTGGCCACCTGAGGCAAAGAGCTGACTCATTGGAAAAGACCCTGATGCTGGGAGATTGAAGGCCAAAGGAGAAGAGGGAAGCAGAGGGTGAAATGGTTAGAGAGCATCATCAACTCAATGGACATGAATTTGAACCAGCTCGGGGAGATAGAGAAGGACAGAGGAGCCTGGCATGCTGCAGCCCATGGCATCACAAAGAATCAGACAGGACTTGGCGACTAAACAGCATTACCACACTACTCACTCTAGAGATCCACCTCCAGGTGGGCTCAGGTATTTTTAAGTTTGTACCACCAGTGTGTGGCTCCTGCCCAATCATATTTCTCTACTGTTCCTTTTATTTGTTTTTCCTGAAAAATATGCTTCACATAAAGAATCTGAAGAACAGTGGATATATGTATATGTATTCATTTCAGTTCAGTTCAGTCGCTCAGTCATGTCTGACTCTTTGTGACCCCATGGACCGCAGCACACCAGTCCTCCCTGTCCATCACCAACTCCCGGAGTCTACCCAAACTCAAGTCCATTGAGTCAGTGATGCTATCCAACCATCTCATCCTCTGTCGTCCCCTTCTCCTCCCACCTTCAATCTTTCCCAGCATCAGGGTCTTTTCCAATGAGTCAGCTCTTCACATCAGGTGGCCAAAGTATTGGAGCTTCAGCTTCAACATGAGTCCTTCCAATGAACACTCAGGACTGATTTCCTTTTGGATGGACTGGTTGGATCTCCTTGCAGTCCAACAGACTCCAAGAGTCTTCTCCAACACCACAGTTCAAAAGCATCAATTCTTCAGCACTCAGCTTTCTTTATGGTTCAACTCTCACATCCATACATGACCACTGGGAAAACCATGTATCTGTGTAACAGAGTTGTTTTACTGTACACCTGAAACTGACATAACATTGTAAATCAACTACGCACCAACAAAAAAATTTTAAATATATGTTACAGACCAAATCCACCTCCGAATCTGCTTTCAGAAAACTCACTAGACTTTATAACTTGGCTGGCAAGGAGCGATACTGGCCCAGATGGGAAGCTGATAGAACATCCAAGGAAAGAAAAGACGCCGATATCCATGCCCTTGTAACTTGAGCCCAGAGGAGGACATGCATTGAGGTGTGGATGGAGGGCTACCGTGTGTATCAAAAATCGCCATCCAGGTCATGGAGGGATTTGAGATCCCATTGGCTTAAAATGCAGAGAAGACATCTCCCTAAAATAACAGTAAAATGTAAAAGTTCAACTCCACAGGAGGAATCAGAAAGTACCCTCTTCTGGCTGAGAAATCAAATCCCCAAGGCCAGACAAACATATTTTTTGAAAGAACGTGCACTAAGAAGGGCTTCCCCGGTGGCTCAGCAGTGAAGAATCTGCCTTCAGTGCAGGAGACACAGGAGGCAGAGATTTGATCCCCGGATGGGGAAAATTCCCTGAAGGAGGAAATGGCAACCCACTCGTCTTACTGCAGGGAATATCTCATGGACAGAGGAACCTCATAGGTTATATTGTCCATGAGTCCACAAAGAGTAAGACACAAGTGAGCACTTTAGGACCACTAAGAACATTGACCCCTGATATTTCAAGTCATACCAATCAATTCCAAAAACCATGCATGCTTGGGTAAGAAAAGCCCATCCAAATGGCACTTTGGATACAAAAAGTCTTGTAATTTGTCCACATAACCCCCTTGGTTAGTAGCAATTGTTTCTTTTTCTTTTCATATTTCCACCAAATCAAGGTCAAATTAAGCTAAGTAAAAGAGGAGAAGGGAAAGAAGTAAGTTGTTTCATGAAAATTTTTGAGCTGATTAAAAATTTACAGAGCAAGGAATCCATTCCAAGTGCCATCATGCCATATCTCCCGCATAAAGGAAGCTTGGATACTTAACCCTAAACCCTGCTTTTTGGGCTATCTGATTACCCTTTATCAGGGACCATTAGTGTCTGATAATAGCCACCAATCCCTTGTTTAGTCAGCCTTAATTTCCTTAAAGGAAAATCTCCTGCTTTGGCATGCAATCCCTCCCCTTGTCCACCTAATGGAATAATGCAAGAGTAAACATACATTTAAGATCGGACACCAAGAGGCAAAGTCACTTCCCACCTATCCACAAATATATCTTTCCATGTTCCTATCACTAAGCAGTAGCATCTTCTTGCCCCAGGCTTTTCAACAGAGAAATAGCATGCAATATTTATTAAGATCATTACAAAAGATGTAGAATGCAAGTCAACGGAATGGTACAAATCTTTTAGCCCAGTCTCTTCCTTTTATAGGTCAGGAAACAGAAGCCCATAGCATCATAGAGCAATGGTGGTGGTTTAGTTGCTAAGTCATGTCTAACTCTTGGGAACCCGTGGACTGTAAACTGTCAGGCTCCTTTGTCCATGGGATTCTCCAGGCAAGAATACTGGAATGGATCGCCATTGTAGAGGAATAGTGAAAGTGAAAGTTGCTCAATCAGGTCTGACTCTTTGCGACCCCATGGACTAGATAGTCCATGGACTAGATAGATAGGGACTATCTAGACTAGAATTCCATAGTCCACAGAATTCTCCAGGCCAGGAAAGTAACATGGGTAGCCATTCCTTTCTCCAGGAAATCTTCCTGACCCAAGTCTCCCACATTGCAGGCGAATTCTTTACCAGCTGAGCCACCAGGGAAGCCCTAGAGCAACAGAGGTCAAGTCTAGATTTCTGATTCCCAAACCAGGCTTATTTCTACTAAGACAAGTCAAGACTCACATCATATCATGTTTTCTACAATATGACGTAGGCAGAAAACAAACTACTGGGACTTCCCTGACCCTCCAATAGTTAAGACTTTGCCTTCCAATGCAAAGGGTATGGGTCCGATCCCTGATGGGATCCCAAATAACTTGTGGCTGAAAAACCAAAGCATAAAGCAGAAGCAATATTGTGAGGTTCAATGAAGACTTTGAAGATGGTCCACATCAAAAAAAAAAAAAAAAAAACTTAAAACAAAAGAAAAGAAACTATTCATCCTGATTCATTCCAGAAATTTCATCTCACCTTTGCAATTGTGTGTCTTACGGACTTTATAGACATTTTAAAGAGAATTCTGACTAACTGGGCTCCATCACCAAAGAATAAGGGCTGGGGGAGGAAAATCACCTTTGAAATAAATTGTCTGTGGCTATCAGCCTCTGGTTTAAAATGCAGTCATTCCCTAGTTTCACCAAAGGAGAAAAAAAAAATATGGAAGTAGTGGTGCTAATATCATGGGCAAAGCCAACAGCTGCCCCGCTGGAGCTCAGACCCTCATTCTGCCTCTGCATGCAGAAACCAAGTTCTGTGAGATAGAAAATAACTCAGTCATTCCCATACTGTGTGAATGCTGTTTTTTAGGTAGTTATGTTCCCTTCAGAGGCTCACCATATACTTTATTCTGAAAGAGGAAACTAAGCAGATGACTTGGGGAGGCAGAAAAGGGGTGACCAGTGAGGATGCTGGAAGGGCAGTGCCAACTGCAGAGATTAGCCCAAAATTTCAGTAGGAGATGTGTGCCTCGTGCTTGTTCATACCTTCTGCTGGTTCAGTGTTAGGAAAGCAGATGGTAAAGAGAGGATCCCACTTAGCAAAGATCTGGGAGAAAGAACCAGAATGTGGAGCACAAGTCAAGCGGGCAAAGCCAAAATGTTGCTGGTGAGACTAGGAAGAATGTCAAGACACCAACAACACTGGCCATCTGAAATCACATGTCTGCTTCATGTCTGGTGAAGGCAGACTGGATCACCTAGAAAGCTGAAACTGTGATGAAGAGAAGAGCTGGGTGTTCAAGATGAATGGGAAGAGATAAAGAGATAAAAATGAAGAGCCAGAAAATGGCAGATCCCCAGAGCTGACACTGCCAACTCAAATACCATGAATTCTTGAGGACGTATTTCAGCCAGAAAGGCTGAGGAAAAAAGTTTTGATTTAAAATAAATTACAAAAAAAAAAAAGAAGAAAGAAACCCTTAGATTTCAAAAAAACACCTGAGCGTGTAGGGGGAAAGAGTTCATTCACCAGGTTCCAACCTAAATTGATGACAGCAACCTCCATCAACACACAGTCTGACAACTTTTAAATCATATAAAAGAGGAAAAGTGTGTATAAGCATTTAGGCCGCGGGGCTGGGCAGCAGGGGGAGGGCAGAAGGAAAGAAAAAGAAGTAATCTACAACAGAACAAAACTGAAAGCATCTTCAGGTATCCCTTCCATAACACTGAAAATAAAACAAAAGTGTAATAGCCATTTTGCCTAAATTTAAACTGGAAACAAAGATTGAGATATACACCACATAATCAAGAAATGACTAAAAAAAAAAAAAAAGACAGTTTGTGACCTAAAAGGACTTGTAGTGAACAATGAAATTCCTTATAGATGATTCAAATAAAGATTATAAAAATGCTGGTCAAACTAAATATTAATGTTAAATGTTAAATACCTCTTAAAAATAAAGGATAGCAAAAATATATTTGCTGAATATCAATAATCAGAATCTAAAATCACAGATTATATATTTTTTTAACTCTCAGAAATGAGAAAGAGAAGTAAAAACACATTATATCTCTTACTTGATACAAGCTTTTTAAAAATGATCTTATTCTTAATTTTGATTATTATAGAAATACATATTTTAAATTTTTTAACTTACAAAAGTCACAAGAAAAATGAAAACTAGAGTACATCAACTCAAAATAATAGGAGAATTAAACGTAAAAAATAAAAACAGAAAAAGAACTCAAAAACTCTAGAAAGAAGAAAAAACTTTTCAAAAAAACACAAATAATGTGACAAAAATAAATAAAAACGTGAAAAGATTATCAGATTGGATTTTTAAAAAATCAAATATATTCTGCTCACAAGAGATATGATAAAATGAAGTGATCAGGAAAAGAAAAAGAGAGATCAGAAGGTTTATTACATAAATTTTAAGGTAGAATTTACAAAGAAGGAAAGCACAGAAGTGCATTTATTTATGACAAAGTTGAATTCTAAGTAGAATATTAAATGTACAAGGACTGGAATTTTATATCAATAAAGATGGAATCCAAAACGAATATACAACAGTAATAAATATCTGTTGATTACCATAGTATCGTGAAGCAAGAATTATTAGAAATGAGTGATAATATTTAAGCAAAAGAGGAATCTACTGGGCTTCCCTAGTGGCTCATTGGTAAAGAATCTGCCCACCAATGCAGGAGACACAGGTTCAATCCCTGGTCCTGGGAGACCCCAGGAGACCCCATGTACCCACAGCAGCTAAGCCCATGCGCCACAACCGACCACTGAGCCTGTGCTCTAGAGGCAGGAGAGGCAACCACTGAGCCTGCAGCCACAAACACTGAAGCCCGCACGCCCCAGAGCCCGTGCTCCACAGTGAGAGAAGCCGTCGCAGGGAAGAGGGCCCCCCACTCACTACGACCAGAAAGTCTGCACAGCAACAAAGACCCCAGTCCAGCCAAAAATAAATAAGCAAATAAGGTTACAAAAAAGAGGAACCTGCCGCACAGAAATTAGGAAGCACTCTCTTAAATAACCCTTGAATAAAAAATGAACACAAGCCAACAAGTAGATTTTTCCTAAATGAGTAGCATTTTTAACATACCAAAATTTTGAGGTAGGATCAAATAGTTCTCATAGGAAAGTTCACATTTAAATTCTCAGAAAAATGTGTGGGCCTGTGAACAAATACTGAAAGGATTTGCAGAAGTAAAAACTGTTGTAGTGTTTAAAAATAAACAAATAAATTATCTTGGTATTAAAAAAAAAAGAATAAAAGAACTAAGCCCTTGAGGCAAAAGCCAAGGAGGTAGAAAAAAGTGTTTAGAAGTAGTTTTGTTAAACAAATTATGGCATTAATAGGTAAGTCCTGAAACTAATTTTTTGGAAAACATAAACACACACACACACAAACATTTCTATCTACTCAAAAAAGAAAAGAAAAGAAAAAATTAGAAAATGAAAATAAACCGATAGAAAGTTTAAAAATACAGAAATGACCAGAAAAGCAAAGAAGGTCTAAAAATACAAAAGCATATTTTGAATAGATTTATGCTATCCCCTTGAATGTCTTCAAGAAATCTCAGATTCTTTTAAGAAAATATTCGTAACAAAAACAAAAGCAAAAACATCATCTCACTCAGATAAACCAAAACTATGGAAACATTTGAAGTTAACCACAACTTACCTCCAAGAGGTTGCAGACCATAACAGGCTTTTAGATACGCTCTTTTAAATAAAGCATAGATTATTTTTATGATGCATTTCATAAATCATAAATGCATTTCTAAATCATTTCAGAGCATAGGAAATATAGAAAGTTTACCAACACCACTAATACCACTGATCTAACCCTGAGCACCGAAGAATTGATGCTTTTGAACTGTGGTGTTGGAGAAGACTCTTGAGAGTCCCTTGGACTGCAAGGAGATCCAACCAGTCCATTTCAAAGGAGATCAGTCCTGGGTGTTCTTTGGAGGGACTGATGTTGAAGCTGAAACTCCAGTACTTTGGCCACCTCATGCGAAGAGTTGACTCATTGGAAAAGACTCTGATGGTGGGAGGGATTTGGGGCAGGAGAAGAAGGGGATGACAGAGGATGAGATGGCTGGATGGCATCACTGACTCGATGGACATGAGTTTGAGTGAACTCCGGGAGTTGGTGATGGACAGGGAGGCCTGGCATGCTGCAATTCATGGGGTCACAAAGAGTCAGACACGATTGAGCGACTGAACTGAACTGAACCCTGAAAAAAAAATCAGAAAAGAGACAAACCAACACTGCAATTGTAACATTGATAAAACCCACAGAATTCATCAAGAAATTGCCTGAAATAAATATTTGAGGAAATGACAGTAGAAAATGGTTCATTTTGTATGCCTTGATGGATCTTGAACTTAGGGTTCTAAAGAGTTTGTCACTCTGAGCTTTGAATTGAATTTTTTTATTGCAGTATAATGGCTTTAGAGTTAGTTTCTGCTGTACAATGAAGTGAATCAGTGATATGTATAACGAAGCCACTCTTAAAAATTCAGAAAAGCGGGGGTGCCGTCTAGGAGTATACTAGTGGCTAGTCTGAAGAAAGAATGCAGCAGTAGGAATTTGGGATTAACAGACACACACTAATAAATATCCACAGTAGAGAAACAAGGCCCTGCCATACAACACAGGGAAGACTGGCATTAACAGCATGACCACATTTGCTTTGCACAAAGGGAAGAACAGGTTGGCACTGGTTCAGGAAACCTGAGCTACAAGTCAGCAAATCCAAATTATTCAGTACAAACCCCCATTTTCAAAAGACGGGCCAGGTCCATAAATATATCCACAAGCCCATCTACTCAGTGCATAGCTGCCTACCTAAATATTTTAGATGTAGGAAGTGGGGCATCTACTGAGTTAAAAAGCAATTTTTACCCATCTTCTTATATCACAAAGCAATTATTGCTCACTCACCACTTAATTTGTTCTGACAACCTTCTGTCAGATAATACCAATGAAAACAAATGAAAACTAGAAAGAAGAGTTAAGTCTCCTATATGATATATGCTTACGCCAAAAAAGATTAGTTAAAAATCCATCTTCCTCTACCTGAATCCACAGACTGTTTAAGGGAACTGTCAGTAAAATCATTACTAATGAAGTACCAGACTATGCGACACAATGGTTAGAAAGGAAATTTAAAAGATAAATGCAATTGCAGATGTCACAAATTTTTCATTAACAGATGAAGATGCTGGGAAAGTTCACATTTTTGGAACAGCCTATAATCATTACAAGTATTTAGGGCATCAAATCTTATTCGATCCAGTCTTCTCATCCAACTCCCAGCCCTCTCCCTGTGCTCAAACTCCTCCTCCTATTTTTGGCATTTGACCTTCCATATAAAAAATTGGAAAAGGAACTATTATAATCCTCTGTCTCCAACAACCAAGCCCCAAACCTACTCTCTTGGCTAGCATTGTCTGTGGCATTAATAAACCATCCATCTTTGAATTACGAATCATCATCACTCACCCAACTCTTGAAGCATCCCAAAATCCCACCATGGGGCCCACAAGAAGATAGCTTTCCATGTGACAAGGATGGGGTTTGATCTAAAGATGTACCCCCAACTGCACATCTGGACGTTAGGTTCTGGCGTGAGGAGTAGACAGCCATGAACTTTACAAAGTAAAGAAAGAAGCAAGAGTAAGGACTGGTAGTGAGGCACGGTCAAAGCAGGTTCCAAATGATTGGTCACCTGCCAAAAGACATTCCCACTCACGCCTTTTGTCTAGTAACTCGATCTTTTTTCAATGAAGGGGAGCCTTTTTCTTCTTCCAAAGAACAATGAAGAGATATCTCAGAAGGACGAAAGAACAAGAATTCAGGGTCCCCTAGAACATTTTAACCTCAGGTTCTTTTTACTGCCCAGGTCAACTGGAGAAACCAAATGAAATTTCACAGCTCCACTCTGGACACCCCTTTTCTCCTGAAGTCCAGGAAATGGCCAGCATTTCCCTCCCCCATTTTCTTGGTGCTGACAGAAGGAGCAATTGCATCTCATGCTTGGATGGATGAATTAGGGACTGGAAATTGGCTGGCTCAGTAACTACCTTTCCTAAAAATATCTTAAAAACAAAAACATAAATTCCACAAAGAAACTGATGAAAACCTTCATGGTGAGGAACTGTAAACATATAAACCAGCTAAAAGGTGCTAATTTCCCTTTTTTAGTTGTGTTCAGTTCAGTCACTCAATCATGTCGACTCTTTGCAACCCCATGGACTGCAGCATGCCAGGCTTCCCTGTCCATCACCAACACCCAGAGCTTGCTCAAACTCATGTCCATTGAGTCAGTAATACCATCCAACCATCTCATCCTCTGTCATCCCCTTCTCCTCCTGCCTTCAATCTTTCCCAGCATCAGGGTTTTTTCCAAGGAGTCAGTTCTTTACATCAGGTGGCCAGAGTATTGGAGTTTCAGCTTCAGCATCAGTCCTTCCAATGAATATTCAGGGTTGATTTCCTTTAGGATTGACTGGTTTGATCTCCTTGCAGTCCAAGACACTCTCAAGAGTCTTCTCCAACACCACAGTTCAAAAGCATCAATTCATTGGCACTCAGCTTTGTTTATGGTCCAACTCTCACACCCATACATGACCACTGGAAAAACCATAGCTTTGACTATACAGACCTTTGTGTCCTTAGACAGACCTTAGTTGCATGCGTGCATGCTAAGATGCTTCAGTCATGTCCAACTCTGTGGGACCCTATGGACCATAGACCCCAGGCTCCTCTGTCCATGGGATTCTCCAGGCAAGAATGCAGGAGTGGGATGCCATTCCCTCCTCTCTTCCTGACCCAGGGATCAAATCCGCATCTCCTGCTTTACCTCTAGCACCACCTGGGAAGCCCTTTTTAGTTGCACCAAAAGCCAAAAACAAAATCACACTTGTGAGATTGTTTACAGAGACCATTGTGCCAACACTGCAATTTGGATTTCACCTCTTGAGTCTCTATGAATAATCTTCCTGTTGCATTATGTATATTTTTAATTCAGTTCAGTTCAGTCGCTCAGTCGTGTCCAATTCTTTGCAACTCCATGAACCACAGCACGCCAGGCCTCTCTGCCCATCACCAACTCCCAGAGTTTACCCAAACCCATGTCCACTGAGTCAGTGATGCCATCCAGCCATCTCATCCTCTGTCATTCCCTTCTCCTTGTGCCCTCAATCTTTTCCAGCATCAGGGTCTTTTCAAATGAGTCAGCTCTTCACATCAGGTGGCCAAAGTATTGGAGTTTCAGCTTCAACATCATATTTTTAGTTAGAAGTCACATAATTCTTGTTTCAGTGATGGGCGATCAGGACTATTTTTCTTTGGGCAAAACTCATAAAGCAAAAGAAGTCAACTCCCTTATGCAGAGGGGAGGGAACCCGCCAAATACCAAGACCTTGATCTGGACCAAGACTTAGATGGAAAGAGAGCCAAAGCTTTTGACTACAGACTCCTTCCTCTAGGAACTCAACCTGTACCAGTGCAAGGGGATCCAAGAGCCTGTAGAGAAAGAAGAATGCAAAATCCACATCCAGCCAGGAGCAGGGTAGGACTTGAGTCCCACTGGGAAGTTAGTGTGCCAGCTAGGAGCTGAGGAAGAAGACTCATCAAGGGACGGGTTACCCAGGCTTTGGGAAAGATCAGAAGGTAAGATGAGGCTTCAGGTTGCATGAGGGGTAGGCCAGAGACCTGGTCTTACCGGGTACCATTCACCAGTAGAAACAGGCTGCTCAGGGCACTGGTTAGAACAGATTTGAGGACTGGGCAGGACCAAGGCTGCAGTAGACGGTTTCAGCACACACAGCTGGTGGAGGCTGGGATGGACACAAGCATGATGAATCAGAAACACAGGAGCAGCCTGGGAAAGTACTTGTGCGGTCCATTTCACAATCGATGCGGAAGCTTTGTGGCCCCCGTGCCTAGAAGCAACACTTCAATTATCAGAGCTGCCAGTGAGCTGAGTCATACGTCAAGTGATGCTTTTGCCATGGAATAGCGATCACCTTGAAGCGCATAATTCTTTCATTCTCCAAACACGCACTGAGCACAAGTGGGCAAGATGCTGAGTCTGAAAGTAAGTGGATGGTGATTGTGAAGACACCCAACCTCACAGCATAGAGGAAGCACAGCAGTCTAAGCCCAGACAGTTATCCCCCACTTTATACTTAACATGACTTGAGAGTCAAGGTGTCCACTGACAACAGCTTTCCACTGAGAACAGCTTTCCCAAGGTTCTCTTTGTTTGGTTTGTTTGGACGTGGGGGGTAGTGGTTGTTCTGTTTGTTTGTTCCTTTTACCAAGTCTTATATTCATGGCTTTTTTTTTTAATATGCTTTTCTGCTAAATTCACTTTACATGTAGTTGTTTTTTTTCCCCATCAAGTGGATTTTAGGGACTTCCCTTATGGTCCAGTGGCTAAGAGTCTGCTGTCCAACACAGTGGATGTAAGTTTGATCCCTAGTTGGGGAACTAAGATCCCACTCACCACGGAGCAACTAAGCCAGCATACCACACTAAAGACAAGCTCCCTGTACTGTGACAAAGACCCAGCACAGCCAAAATAAAAAATAAAACAAAATATTAAGTGGATTTTATAATATATTTAATACAAATCATACTAAGGACATGTCATGGTTTCAAGATCTGACATAACAGCACTTTGGGAACTCCAGAGTCAACAAGAACTTTGTTACTCAGCACTTGGTGTCATTTTCACAGAGTCATGCACACAAATGCAGCTGTGAAGGACACTTCATGCTTTCTCATTGTTCCTAGGAATAGTGTGAGGCACTATGCCATTAAGTCCCGTTTCATAGGAAAAAGCTTCCCATCATTACCACCTACTCATCTTTTTACCCAAGATGCACAGTAAGTATTTGAGGATGGAATACGAACTCCAGGAGTGACTCACACTTCCCATTCAACACCAGTGCATTAGATTCCTAGTTGTTTCCATTATAATGTATCTTAACCATGAATCCACCAAAGACTAGGAGCAGATTCCTTCTGCTTAAAATACTTTTGCCACTATAAATGAAAATAACATTTAAAATAAATACAACCAAAATGATAAGTCTTCCCCGGTGGCTCAGAGAGTAAAGAATCTGCCTGCAATGCAGGAGACCTGGGCTCGATTCCTTGGTTGGGAAGATCCCCTGGAGAAGGAAATGGCAACCCGCTCCAGTATTCTTGCCTGGGAAATCCCATGGACAGAGGAGCCTGGTGGGCTACAGTCCATGGGGTAGCAAAGAGTCAGACACGACTGAGCGACTAACACACACACACACACATAAAATGATAAAAAGCCACAAAATTTCAGATTAACTCCATGTTAATATGGCAGGGAAAAGTGACCTCTGAGGAAGCTGTGGCCTGAGTCTGAGCTGTGGGCTGCTTTATTAGGTGCCATGAGCTATGTGGTTCTCCCAACACTTGTCTCTACTCAAACTATGATAAGCCTTTGTATGGCACTAGGTCCCTCACGAGGAATCTCGTTGTATATGTCCTGGGTCCAACCCTGCTCTTGCACTGGCATCTGATAATTAATATTAAAGTCTCTACTGTCTTGCTACGTCAGGATCTTTTTACCACAAACATGACCAGGCTGCTTATCACCTTCTAATTATTTCATCAGTTTCACATGGAACATTTCCCAGCCACCTCTAACTTCAGCCACTCCTCTGTTCAACGGCAGGGTGCTAAAACACCTCTCAAAATCAGACTTGGAATTATTGCCCCAGATTGCAATAAGTTTCCAGAATTCATAGAGATTTTAAGTTTTAAAATCAGCACAGAAGGCAAAAATAAGTCTGCAGTACCCTTGAACTGTCTTGAGTTGTGAATCAAGCATGAGATCCATGGCTATACCTGTACAGCCCTGTGTAGTCATGCTCGGGCTCACTGAGTTTGAGAACCACTGAAACAGACTAGAGAGAAAAATAAAAGGAAGTCTATCCAGGGAAGTCTGGGTATCCAAACCATCCCACATGTCAGACAGCTGCAGTCCCCAGGGGATGAATGGGAGACCAGTGGGAAATTCTGGAGTGTTCCTGCTCAATGGGAAAATTCGCTCCATTCTTCTCTAGTACTGAGCCTCCCAATCTAACATGCGTCCATAGAGGCAGTCATGTTGTGATGTCTAAACAAGCTGATTTTGGAGTCTCATCCCAGCACAGGTGTGTAAAGTAAGTTGCTAAGTTACATGAGCACATGCACAATTCTGTTCATTTAACCTTCCATGGTGAGTCGATTGCCTTTTCTTGTTTAGTGCCATTTTTGGCTTGTGTCAAAACATAGTCCCCTGAAATCTTCTTTATGCAAAATATTAATTCTGTTGAAATGCACAATTCTATGTATTTGCTGAAAAACAAAATGAATCTTCTTAAAAATCAAGGATTTTATACTGTGCCCAAAGAATAGGACTCCCATCATGCTGAGATCCAGAAAAAAAAAAATTATGTATATATATAGTGTATATAAAGGTACTCTGTGCAAGAGAGAGAAAAAAAAGAATACTTGGTTATTAAAATAGAAAGGCTGAAATATGATAACAGATCTGTTGCCCTTAATCAAACCAGACCAACAATCAGCATATTTTGTCTCCATGATTTTCCAGGAAACCTTTTAAGATCATACATTTTGGTTCTCTTAAAGAAATATGGCTTCTATAAATATGGCTTCCCCAGTGGCTCAGAGAGCAAAGAATCTGTCTGCAATGCATGAGACCTGGGCTCAGTTCCTTGGTTGGGAAGATCCCCTGGAAAAGGAAATGGCAACCCACTCCAGTATTCTTACCCGGAAAATCCCATGGACAGAGGAGTCTGGCAGGCTACAGTCCATGGGGTCACAAAGAGTCAGACACGACTGAGCAACTAACACACACACATAAATATTCAGTCTTAAGAACCGAAATGAGTGATTTGATAGAATATATTGCCCTGGCAATACCTACTCAGTTCTGGCCTCCTGTCCTCAAGAGGATTTTTTTCTTACTTTAATTGCCTTTGCTGCTTCTAGAGCCACCTGGCACTGATCACCCCACTCTCATCCAAGCCTGATCTTCCCCCAGCCACTGTGCCCCCACCCACTCTAGCTGTCCCACTAAGAAACCTGGCAGTCTCTCCCTTAACTGCACGTCTAAGCAATCACCCAGCCCTGCTATTCACCCTGGGGAAGAGCCCAGCAGACGTCTCCTCACCTGCATTGCCAGCATCTTGGTCCAGGCCGTCTACATCACCCACCTGAACTATTGAAATAGCCTCCTAATTGTGTCCACTCTCATTTCCTACCACTCTCCACACAGCAGCAGAATGAGCTGAAAAGGAAATCGTGTCCCCTTCTTGACCTTTGAAGTTACTGTCCTTTTCCCCCAGAATCATGATGGAATCCATCCCCTACTGCCAGCCATGTTCCTCAAGATCTGGTCCCAGTCTCCGCAGGGGCACTTTCCCCCATTCACCAGGTCAGGCCACTCTCTGATTTTCTAAGGCTCTGCTCTGCACCTTTGCAGGGGCTTCACACCTTTTTGGTCCTTGGCCTGAGGGTGCTTTTCCCTTCCAGGAAGCCAGGACCCTCCCTATGCCTCCAAACTGCTTCGCTTCCTACCCCCCTCTCACAGTGTGGTCAGTAGGAAAAAGGCTCTCCAAAGATGTCCACGCCCTAACCTTTGGAACCTGTGAATATGTTGTCTTGCAGGGCCAAAGGGACTATGCACATGTGATTAAGAATCTTGAGATGCGGAGAGATTTCCCTGGCTTATCCAGATGAGTAACACACGATCACAGGAGTCCTAAATAGTAGAGAACCTTTCTCACCTGGAGTCAGAGAGAGACATGAAGACAGAGATGGGTCAGAGAAACGTGACGGGTTGGCTTTGAAGATGGAGGGAGGAGCTGTGAGTCAAGGATTGGGGCGGCTTCCGGCGCACTAAGAGTGCCTCGCCTACCCACGACCGGCGCACTTAGAGCGCCTTGCCAGCTGCGCTGCCGAGAGGAGCTACCTCACGACGGAGGAAGGACGGCGGTGAGGACCGGTGCACTAAGCACGGCCGAGAGCAGCTACCCCACGACCGAGGTCAGGAAGGGCGGTGGTGAGGATATACGCCCCCTCCAAGGTCAGGAAGGGCGGTGGTGAGGAGAGACCCCTGGTCCAAGGTAAGGTGCGATGGCTGTGCTTTGCTGGAGCAGCCAATAAGAGATACCTCACGCCCAAGGTAAGAGAAACCCAAGTAAGATGGTAGGTCTTGCAAGAGGGCATCAGAGGGCAAATACACTGAAACCATACTCACAGAAAACTAGTCAATCTAATCACACCAGGACCACAGCCTTGTCTAACTCAATGAAATTAAGCCATGCCCATGGGGCAACCCAGGATGGGCGGGTCATGGTGGAGAGATCTGACAGGGTGTGGTGTGCTGGAGAAGGGAATGGCAAACCACTTCAGTATTCTTGCCTTGAGAACCCCATGAACAGTATGAAAAGGCAAAATGATAGGATACTGAAAGAGAAACTCCCCAGGTCAGTAGGGGCCCAATATGCTACTGGAGATCAGTGGAGAAATAACTCCAGAAAGAATGAAGGGATGGAGCCAAAGCAAAAAGAATACCCAGCTGTGGATGTGTCTGGTGATAGAAGCAAAGTCCAATGCTGTAAAGAGCAATATTGCATAGGAACCTGGAATGTCAGGTCCATGAATCAAGGCAAATTGGAAGTGGTCAAACAAGAGATGGCAAGAGTGAATGTTGACATTCTAGGAATTAGCGAACTAAAATGGACTGGAATGGGTGAATTTAACTCAGAGGACCATTATATCTACTACTTCGGGCAGGAATCCCTCAGAAGAAATGGAGTGGCCATCATGGTCAACAAAAGAGTCCGAAATGCAGTACTTGGATGCAATCTCAAAAATGACAGAATGATCTCTGTTCATTTCCAAGGCAAACCATTCAATGTCACAGTAATCCAAGTCTATGCCCCAACCAGTAACGCTGAAGAAGCTGAAGTTGAACCGTTCTATGAAGACCTACAAGACCTTTTAGAACTAACACCCAAAAAAGATGTCCTTTTCATTATAGGGGACTGGAATGCAAAAGTAGGAAGTCAAGAAACACTTGGAGTAACAGGCAAATTTGGCCTTGGAATACGGAATGAAGCAGGGCAAAGACTAATAGAGTTTTGCCAAGAAAATGCACTGGTCATAGCAAATACCCTCTTCCAACAACACAAGAGAAGACTCTATACATGGACATCACCAGATGGTCAACACTGAAATCAGATCGATTATATTCTTTGCAGCCAAAGATGGAGAAGCTCTATACAATCAGCAAAAACAAGACCAGGAGCTGACTGTGGCTCAGACCATGAACTCCTTATTGCCAAATTCAGACTGAAATTGAAGAAAGTAGGGAAAACCACTAAACCATTTAGGTATGACCTAAATCAAATCCCTTATGATTATACAGTGGAAGTGAGAAATAGATTTAAGGGCCTAGATCTGATAGATAGAGTGCCTGATGAACTATGGAATGAGGTTTGTGACATTGTACAGGGGACAGGGATCAAGACCATCCCCATGGAAAAGAAATGCAAAAAAGCAAAATGGCTGTCTAGGGAGGCCTTACAAATAGCTGTGAAAAGAAGAGAAGCGAAAAGCAAAGGAGAAAAGGAAAGATATAAACATCTGAATGCAGAGTTCCAAAGAATAGCAAGAAGAGATAAGAAAGCCTTCTTCAGTGATCAATGCAAAGAAATAGAGGAAAACAACAGAATGGGAAAGACTAGGGATCTCTTCAAGAAAATCAGAGATACCAAAGGAACATTTCATGCAAAAATGGGCTCGATAAAGGACAGAAATGGTATGGACCTGACAGAAGCAGAAGATATTAAGAAGAGGTGGCAAGAATACACAGAAGAACTGTACAAAAAAGAGCTTCACGACCCAGATAATCATGATGGTGTGATCACTGACCTAGAGCCAGACATCCTGGAATGTGAAGTCAAGTGGGCCTTAGAAAGCATCACTACGAACAAAGCTAGTGGAGGTGATGGAATTCCAGTGGAGCTATTCCAAATCCTGAAAGATGATGCTGTGAAAGTGCTGCACTCAATATGCCAGCAAATTTGGAAAACTCAGCAGTGGCCACAAGATTGGAAAAGGTCAGTTTTCATCCCAATCCCAAAGAAAGGCAATACCAAAGAATGCTCAAACTACCACACAATTGCACTCATCTCACACGCTAGTAAAGTAATGCTCAAAATTCTCCAAGCCAGGCTTCAGCAATATGTGAACCATGAACTTCCTGATGTTCAAGCTGGATTTAGAAAAGGCAGAGGAACGAGAGATCAAATTGCCAACATCCGCTGGATCATGGAAAAAGCAAGAGAGTTCCAGAAAAACATCTATTTCTGCTTTATTGACTATGCCAAAGCCTTTGACTGTGTAGATCACAATAAACTGTGGAAAATTCTGAAAGAGATGGGAATACCAGACCACCTGATCTGCCTCCTGAGAAATCTGTATGCAGGTCAGGAAGCAACAGTTAGAACTGGTCATGGAACAACAGACTGGTTCCAAATAGGAAAAGGAGTATGTCAAGGCTGTGTATTGTCACCATGTTTATTTAACTTATATGCAGAGTACATCATGAGAAATGCTGGACTGGAAGAAACACAAGCTGGAATCAAGATTGCCGGGAGAAATATCAATAATGTCAGATATGCAGATGACACCACCCTTATGGCAGAAAATGAAGAGGAACTCAAAAGCCTCTTGATGAAAGTGAAAGTGGAGAGTGAAAAAGTTGGCTTAAAGCTCAACATTCAGAAAATTAAGATCATGGCATCTGGTCCCATCACTACATGGGAAATAGATGGAGAAACAGTGGAAACAGTGTCAGACTTTATTTTTTTGGGCTCCAAAATCACTGCAGATGGTGACTGCAGCCATGAAATTAAAAGACGCTTACTCCTTGGAAGGAAAGTTATGACCATCCTAGATAGCATATTCAAAAGCAGAGGCATCACTTTGCCAACAAATGTTCGCCTAGTCAAGGCTATGGTCTTTCCTGTGGTCATGTATGGATGTGAGAGCTGGACTGTGAAGAAGGCTGAGCGCCGAAGAATTGATGCTTTTGAACTGTGGTGTTGGAGAAGACTCTTGAGAGTCCCTTGGACTGCAAGGAGATCCAACCAGTCCATTCTGAAGGAGATCAGCCCTGGGATTTCTTTGGAAGGAATGATGCTAAAGCTGAAACTCCAGTATTTTGGCCACCTCATGCGAAGAGTTGACTAATTGGAGAAGACTCTGATGGTGGGAGGGATTGGGGGCAGGAGGAGAAGGGGACGACAGAGGATGAGATGGCTGGATGGCATCACTGACTCGATGGATGTGAGTCTGAGTGACCTCCGGGAGTTGGTGATGGCCAGGGAGGCCTGGCATGCTGCAGTTCATGGGGTCGCAAAGAGTCGGACAGGACTGAGCGGCTGATCTGATCTGATCTGAAACTGGCAAAGGCAAGGGCATGGAATTCCCCCTGGAGACTCCAGGCGGAATGCTGTCATGCCCACAGCTTGGCTTTAGCCTGGTGAGACCCGTGTTGGATTTCTGACCTCCACAACTTGGAGATAAATGATTTGTGTTGTTTGACGTCAAGAAATTTGTTAAAGCAGCCGTAGGAAACTAGCACACGCAGCATTTGTGGTACTTGTCATCCCTGTAAGATTAGTAATCACACCATGTGGTGGTTAAAACACACAGGCTCTGGAGTCAGACAGGCAGAGTCAAGCCTGTTTGTCTCACCAGCCAGGTGGCTTTAACCAGTTAACCTAGCCAACATTGTTGCTGTTCAGTGGCTAAATCATGTCCGACTCTTTGCAACCCCAGGGACTGCAGCACACCGAACTTCCCTGTCCTTCACTATCTCCTGGAGTTTGCACAAATTCATGTCCATTAAGTCGGTGATGCTATCCAACCATCTCATCCTCTGCTGCCCCCTTCTCCTCCTGCCCTCAGTCTTTCCCAGCATCAGGGTCTTTTCCAATGAGTCAGTTCTTCACATCAGATGGCCAAAATACTGGAGTTTCAGCTTCAGCATCAGTCCTTCCAATGAATATTCAGGGTTGATTTCCTTTAGGATTGACTGGTTTGATCTCTTAACAAATATGCTAAGCTTCAATTCCCTGATCTGTAAAAAGAGAATAATAATGCTCATCTCCAAAGGTGGCCATGAAGACTCACTAATATAATATGAAGAAGTATTTAGCATAATGACTAGCACAGAGTAAACCTTTAGTAACTGGAGGCCACAATGAGTATTACAATTCATTGTCTGGTTATTTCTTTCTGCCTCCAAAGGTCTAAACTCTGTGAAGACAAGCACTATGATTTGATTGCTCATTGCTGTATTTCCAGAGACAAACACAGAGCTGGATGGAGTAAGTGATGAATACAGAAATGAATGGATGAATGAATGGATGGATGGATGGTTGGATGAATGTATTTATATGAAAACACTTTAGGCTTAAAAAGTGAGTTTGGGCTTCCCTGGTGGCACAGTGGTTCAGAATCCACCTGCCAATGCAGGGGATATGGGTTCGATCCCTGGTCTGGGAAGATTCCATATGCCATGGAACAACCAAGCCCATGCATCATGACTACTGAGCCCAGTGCTGCAACCACTGACGCCCACACACCCTAGAACCCTGTGCTCCACAACAAGAGAAGCCACTGCATTGAGAAGCTCACACACAACAACCAAGAGTAGCTCTCCCTCTCTGCAGCGAGAGAAAGTCCACGCAAAGCAAAGACCCAGGGCACCCCCCAAAATAATAATAAATAAATAAAAGCTTTTTTAGCATGAGTTTTGTCCTATCAGTGGCTGACACAGACATGGGGACCAAACCCAGATCTAGCCTGAGAACTTTTGCTCTCAAACAGACAGAGACAGAAGACCATCTTCCATCCTTGCCTGGGATGCCAAACTCTATTATAAAACATCCACTTGAGAAAAGTATCAAATGTTTATTTCTATTACAGATAGCACCCAAACATTTCCCAAATGGCTTCTGAAATCAGTCTTGTGCTTTTTTTTTTTTTTTTTACAGTTTTAAATGTTTCCAAAGTCTTCTGAAATTTGTAGTGATTGACACAGGTTTTTGGGTTCAGTAATATTACCACTCATGTCACATTTTCGCCTGATTTCCAATCTTTTGTGGTCTCCTTGATTAGTAAGGCACTTGATTTTATCTTTTAAAGAAGGCCTTTGAATGTAGCAAAAATGTTGAAATGATTCATCCATCATGAGAAAAGACTTCAAAGAGTTCCAAGTTAAACTTCAGAATTCTAAGGAGCATAGGAGACAGTCAGCTTCTTATATTTCAACTTCAGGACAATGAGCCTAGCAGAGAATTTTGCTAAAAATGCCTAATGAGCATGTTAGTCACATCTAAAAATCATCTGTCGTCCACATGTTCACATTCATACACATACAGTGTGTGCATTTCATCAGACATCCATTTATTATGTAGCAAGATACAGTTTAGGCTATTCATTTCCACTCATCCATTCCCCGAACATCAGAGACCACTGTAAGAGAAAAACAAAGTGAATTCCTTAGGGTGGGAGCCATGCCTGACCAAAACCGGAGAAAGGCATGGCACCTGATTCAAGCTTTGTCTACCTAGGCTTTAGTTGGAAACATAAAGTTGATTTCCATCAAATGATTATGTTTAAATCGACAATTCAGAAATGCCTCTCTTTCATATGTCTATGAATTCTACCTTATGTTTTCAAAGCAAGCATTTGGACTCAGTTTTTAAAAGAACAAAAGACATTCAGTGTGTATTTATTGTTAGAAAAGATTTTAGGAAGGAGACTGAAAACTGAAAAACGAACACACAATAAAAAAAGAACTCCCATTTTAGTAGGCCTGAAAAGTTCTCAGCACAAAAAGAAAACATTCTATAACCATGTATCGTGACGGATATTAACTAGACATTGTGGTGATCATTTCAAAATACATATGAATATTGAACTCATTGTGTTGCACACCTGAGACTAATATAGTGTATGACAATTGTGTCTCAATTAAAAAAAAAAAAAAGAAGAGAAAGAAAGATCTCTTTTTACAACATACGTTTAAAGTATGTAGTTTTCCGTTTCTTGCATGAACTTAATGAGGGACTGCTAAATGGAAGGACTGTGAAATATGAAATGTGACGAAACACATTCCTGGTGTCCACAAGCCCAAAGGAAAACAGGTACCCACATGCCCATTATGCTAGGCAGGTTGTAATAAACAGCAAACCGTACATGCATAGAGACTCCAACGAAAAGGCAATCAGGTATCCTTCAAATGATATTTCCATTTAAGTCAGATTTTAAGAGATAAGTAGGACTTTGACACCCAGAGAAGAAGACCCCAACAAAATCTGTACGACCACAGGCAGAAAGCATGAGAAGGATGGAGCAGCTCTAAGGCAGCAGGTCGCTGGCGGGCGGGGTGAGTGGACACCGGAAGTTAGGGGGATTGGCAGCACCCGCCATGAAGACAGTGAATGAGGACCAGGTGGTAAAAAGCTTAAACGTTGTGCTACAGAGTTAGGTCATTTCTCTGTAGAACAAGGGTACAGAGCAGGTTTTGACCAAAGTATGTTGGGGGTGGGGGGACTTCCCTAGTGGTCCAAAGGTTAAGAAGTCACCTTCTGATGCATGGGTGCAGGTTCGGTCCCTGGGCAGGGAAGTAAGATCCCACATGGGGCAACTAAGCCTGTGTGTGGCAACGATGAACCTGCCCTCTCCAGAACCCATGCTCCACAAAGGGAAGCCCTTATGCCGGGACTAGAGAGAGACTGTGCTCCAACATGAAGACCCAGTGCAGGCAAAAAAATTTTAATAGAAAACGAAATATGTTCGGTGAATCCACTAGGAAGCCAAAGGACAAAAGTTGGAAAGAATGGGGGTGGAAAGATTTACTAGGAGATGGGAGATAGGGGTACCAGCTGATGTGAAAATTAGGTGGGCCTCAACCTGAAAAAGCAGTGGGGGCTACAGGAAAGAGAGTGGGTAAAATCCAATACTATGTCAGTATCTGGTAACAGATCATCCAGGGAGCAAACGAGGATTCAAAACTTTTACCCTGGGAGAGGTGGAGAAACAGGAATGGTGTCAAGGAGAAAAAACTCAAGAGAAAATAAACGTTTTTGCAAACAATTGATGTTCCCTTTACAAAAAAAAAAAAAAAAAGTGACGCCTGATTTGAGTCTTAGAGTCTTAAGTTTCACTCGTTAAAAAGAGAAAGAAAAGAAGAGACACACTGTAGCCAGAAGGAAAAAATATGAGTAAAGCCACAGAAGCGAGAACTCTGAGCATGTCAAAATAGGAAGGAAGAATGGACGGAGACATAAAATAGGACCACGTAGCAGGATGGCGCAGATAGAGGCAAATGTGAGAAATATTTAGGAGCAAAATCAATAACATCTGATGATGTGGGGGATAAAGGAGACGGGGGAGTCAGGAAAGTATCTCAGGTTTCAAGCTTAAGTGACCCCTGGGATTTCACTCCCACATTGGAAATGGAGAATAGACGCGGAGGAGGTGACAAACTGGGGAAAGATGATTGATGCTACTTGGCCGGTGCTGCGTCTGAGGGGTCTGGGAGATGGGGCACAGTTTCCACCCAGAGATGAAGACACAGAGCTGAGCCTTTGGAAGCGAAGTGCCGGTGTGATAATAAAGATGTAAGGGACATTTCGGATGTTGGCAGTAAATAAAACCACTCACGTCGGGGGGTGTCACTTTGAGAGAGCAAAGAGGCAAGCACATGTTACCTACTTCTCTCTGCAGACAGGAGACCCCAAAACCGAGCACCACTTGGATTAGAAGAAATCGTCTTAAAGTATTGTCATAAAGACATATGACTTTTGTAAGACCAAGGAGAACTAACAACTGTGGCAAAGGACAACACACAATTCTTTCATTAGCATGCTGCTTATTATTCCACTGACCATTTTCAACATCCAGATGAGCAAAAAAAAAAAAAAGCCTTTCATTAATCTCTGCCGATAAGTGGAAATATCTTTTACTATCTTATTAAAATATCTTATTAATATCTTTAAATATCTAGGGCTACCCTCCCTGCTTTCTGTACCCAATGTTTCATTGTAATCAGCGCTCACATGTCAAATGTTCCAATACGGTACAGCAATCTGAGAGGCAATGCCATTTATGAAACGTATCCATGGAATCGGAGAAGGCAATGGCACCGCACTCCAGTACTCTTGCCTGGAAAACCCATGGACGGAGGAGCCTGGTAGGCTGCAGTCCATGGGGTCGCTAAGAGTCAGACACGGCTGAGCGACTTCACTTTCTCTTTTCACTTGCATGCATTGGAGAAGGAAATGGCAACCCACTCCAGTGTTCTTGCCTGGAGAATCCCAGGGACAGGGAACCTGGTGGGCTGCCGTCTATGGGGTCACACAGAGTCGGACACGACTGCAGTGACTTAGCAGTAGCAGCAGCAGCATCCATGGAATGCTCTGCCTGAAGACGAGAGGGTTCTTCATCCCATTCATAAAAAATTTAAGAATTTGGGTCTCCTTGGTGAACAAAAACCTGATTTGGGGAAACTAAAAGCATCTTATGCTGGCGAATCAGCAGCAGGCTGACATCCACAGTGGAGGGGTCCCATGCACAGAACTCTCTTTTCGAGACTTACATAAAAAGGTAGCAAGTGAATGACATCACCTTAAAAGGAGGCTCTCCGCTGAGCTGACACCACATTTAACAGAAGCCTGAGACATAGAGCAATTCAATCAGCTCGAATCCGCACAGCGGCAGAACCTGATCAGACAGGAATTCCTCCTGGAGCTCAATCAAAGAATAAACGTCTAGAACCTCTGGGTCTTCAATTATTAAATGGAGCAACTTATGTAACCAAAGCCAAATAACCTCGCAGGTTGGCTGACCACCCTTCGAGACAGAAACACCCAATAGTATAACCGGTGAAACTGATCCGGGCTCCAAGGCCAGGAGAGCAAGAGAGAGAAGGAGGGTCTCGGGCTGCCTTCCACCCTTAATTACAGGATGCAGTGGCTCACTCGCCGGCTCCCCGCCCTGAGGTTTCTATCTCCCTGGTCCCCTCTGCCCGCCTGCCCACCCCCCTGGGGAGGCTGTGTCCTTCTTTCCTTTCTTGTGTCAGATTTCGGGCTGACACGTGGTAATTGATTCCGTCGCTGGTTAGACGGGTGTTAAGTGGGAGGGATGGAGTTTCAGTGAAAACAAATAGCACTTCATGGGTCTGACCTTTCCTCTTTGGAGCTTTTGTTGTGGTCGGCTCTGGGATGTGCAAGCTTAAAAACTCCGTGAGCCCATCGTGTCTGTGTCTGCAGCTCCCTAGATTCACCTTCATCAGCTCCCAGAGTGCCGATGACAGCTAGATGGTCTCAGTGTTGCCCCTGGCTTGATGACAGGCCCGCAGCAGGTGGAGGCTCCGAGAACTGGTGTCTGAGTCAGCGATGGCTGAGCATGGCCAGAGCCTTCCAGGACAGCAGTGCTTGGTGGAGAAGACTTCCATTCGGGAGATAATAAGAAGAAAGTTTTTAATGACAAGACGGCTGGTCCAAGCACTCTTCCCGATCATCCATGGTGCAGTTTCAATGTTCTGCTCCATCTGCCAGAAGGAGGCATCACCACTGAGCCTTCAATTCAGTTCAGTTCAGTTCAATCGCTCAGTCGTGTCTGACTCTTTGTGACCCCATGAACCACATGCCAGGCCTCCCTGTCCATCACCAACTCCCGGAGTTTACCCAAACTCAAGTCCATTGAGTCGGTGATGCCATGCAATCATTTCATCCTCTGTCGTCCCCTTCTTCTCCTGTCCTCAATCTTTCCCATCATCAGAGTCTTTTCAAGTGAGTCAGCTCTTCACATCAGGTGGCCAAAGTATTGGAGTTTCAGCTTCACCATCAGTCCTTCCAATGAACATTCAGGACTGATCTCCTTTAGCATGGACTGGTTGGATCTCCCTGCAGTCCAAGGGACTCTCAAGAGTCTTCTCCAACACCACAGTTCAAAAGCATCAATTCTTCGGCACTCAGCTTTCTTTACAGTCCAACTCTCACAGCCATACATGACTACTAGAAAAACCATAGCCTTGACTAGATGGATCTTTGCTGACAAAGTAATGTCTGCTTTTTAGTCCCATGTGAAGTTCAAAGTGAGCCCAATAAAATGCATATTTGGAGGTATTTGTCACCAGGGTTCTCTGCATGTTTCAGACCCTCTTTGGGACTGAAGGGTGGAGTTCTGCAAGACTGGAAGGGCTTGTCCATCCTCTGCAGATACTGACCTTGGCTGGAGAGAGCCACCTTGCACAATCCTGAGAAAGCTGGAACCCAACAACCGAATGACAGGTCCCCAGCATGACAACCTGACCACCTGCTCCAACTCAGCATGTCTCTGGTGGCCATGCCAGCTTCCGTGGGACTGTAGCCACTTGGTCCCACTTCTCCTCTGCCCCCTCCAGCTTATTCCCTTGCTGAATCACAGGCGTGTCCCTAACAAACAAGCATGCTTAGTGCCCCTCCCAGTCTGCTCCCAGAACCCACCATTGCGGGAGAACACAACTCATCTCATAACAACACCCTGAGAAGAATTTCAAGAGGCAGTTTGAGTGTATTGCTGGGGTGGCTCTTGGGAGCTTGGAGTGAGCAACGTTCACACTAAATGAGGTAGAAAGGCCAGAAGTGCATGATGAGCAGCAAGGGAAGACTCAAAAGGCTCAGGGAAGTAAGCAACTAGAGCGACACATCATATAAGGCCAGAAAACCCAGCAGGTGCTGCACATGGAAAGGCCCAGAGCGTTCTGCATTTACTAAAGCAACAAGGAGTGCGCTGGTGAGGATGCTGGTAACAGCACCCCTGAGAATCCCAGTGGGTGCCATTCTCTGTAGGGCAAGGCTGCTGGACAGAGACATCATTACAGAGGTGGGCCCACTGGGGACCACGAGGATCAGTTCCGTTCAGTCGCTCAGTCATGTCCAACTCTTTGCGACCCCATGGACTGCAGGCCTCCCTGTCCATTGCCAAGTCCCGGAGTTTACTCAAACTCATGTCCATTGAGTTGGTGATGCCATCCAGCCATCTCATCCTCTGTCATCCCCTTCTCCTCCTGCCTTCCATCTTTCCCAACATCAGGGTTTTCTCAAATGAGTCAGTTCTTTGCATCAGGTGGCCAAAGGGGATAGTAGGAGCCAAAATATTAGAGACCAGGCAGCCATGCTCAATTATCAGATGCCAGATAATTATCCTGCTGGAGAGCAAGGTGGGAGTGTGTCCTCTGGGGGTCATGCAGGCATGGATCAGAGATGAGAGAACAGCATCCCGAGCGCCCAGGCAGAGCAACCACCCAGTACACTGCTCAATCTACCCCATCAGAAGGATCAACACTGGACAATCAGGAAGCTGGGTGAACAAATCCATCCACAGTCATCACCCCAGTTCCCAAATCCATAATAGGAACAGACATACCTGAGGTTCGTGACATTGTACAGGAGACAGGGATCAAGACCATCCCCATGGAAAAGAAATGCAAAAAAGCAAAATGGCTGTCTGGGGAGGCCTTACAAATAGCTGTGAAAAGAAGAGAAGCGAAAAGCAAAGGAGAAAAGGAAAGATATAAACATCTGAATGCAGAGTTCCAAAGAATAGCAAGAAGAGATAAGAAAGCCTTCTTCAATGATCAATGCAAAGAAATAGAGGAAAACAACAGAATGGGAAAGACTAGGGATCTCTTCAAGAAAATCAGAGATACCAAAGGAACATTTCATGCAAAGATGGGCTCGATAAAGGACAGAAATGGTATGGACCTGACAGAAGCAGAAGATATTAAGAAGAGCTGGCAAGAATACACAGAAGAACTGTACAAAAAAGAGCTTCACGACGCAGATAATCATGATGGTGTGATCACTGACCTAGAGCCAGACATCCTGGAATGTGAAGTCAAGTGGGCCTTAGAAAGCATCACTACGAAATGCTGGACTGGATGAAACACAAGTTGGAATCAAGATTGCTGGGAGAAATATCAATAACCTCAGATATACAGATGACACCACCCTTATGGCAGAAAGTGAAGAGGGGCTAAAAAGCCTCTTAATGAAAGTGAAAGTGGAGAGTGAAAAGGTTGGCTTAAAGCTCAACATTCAGAAAACAAAGATCATGGCATCTGGTCCCATCACTACATGGGAAATAGATGGAGAAACAGTGGAAACAGTGTCAGACTTTATTTTTCTGGGCTCCAAAATCACTGCAGATGGTGACTGCAGCCATGAAATTAAAAGACGCTTACTCCTTGGAAGGAAAGTTATGACCAACCTAGATAGCATATTCAAAAGCAGAGACATTACTTTGCCCACAAAGGTTCACCTAGTCAAGGCTATGGTCTTTCCTGTGGTCATGTATGGATGTGAGAGCTGGACTGTGAAGAAGGCTGAGCGCCGAAGAATTGATGCTTTTGAACTGTGGTGTTGGAGAAAACTCTTTAGAGTCCCTTGGACTGCAAGGAGATCCAACCAGTCCATTCTGAAGGAGATGAGCCCTGGGATTTCTTTGGAAGGAATGATGCTAAAGCTGAAATTCCAGTATTTTGGCCACCTCACCTGCGAAGAGTTGACTCATTGGAGAAGACTCTGATGCTGGGAGGGATTGGGGGCAGGGGGAGAAGGGGACGGCAGAGGATGAGATGGCTGGATGGCATCACTGACTCGATGGATGTGAGTCTGAGTGACCTCCAGGAGTTGGTGATGGACAGGGAGGCCTGGCATGCTGCAGTGCATGGGGTCGCAAAGAGTCGGACATGACTGAGCAACTGATCAGATCTACCTGATGGTTGCCAATGTCTATGTAGATAAGAGACATAATATTGCAGAAGGTTAAGAAGAAGTGGTCAAACTGCTCCCTACCCCAACCAACTAGTAAATGAAAAACAATATCTCTCCTCCCCACCACTGTACCCACAAGGTCATCCTCTACATCTGAGTCTCTCTTCCTGACCTGCAAATAGGTCCATCTGTACCATTTTTCTAGATTCCACACTAACATGTATTTGTTTTTCTTTTCCTGACTTATACCACTCTTAAACAGACTCTGGGTTCATCCATATCACTACAAATGACCCAATCTCAATACTTTTTTGACTAATATTCCATTATATATGTGTGTGTGTGTGTGTGTCTGTGTGTGTGCTACATCATCTTTATCCATTTATTGACACATATACACTACCATGTGTAATATGTAAAATTAGTAAAATGTGTAAAATGGTCAATACTTTGGCTACCTAATGCGAAGAACTGACTCATTGGAAATTACCTTGATGCTGGGAAAGATTGAAGGCGTGAGGAGAAGGGGACGACAGAGGATGAGATGGTTGGATGGCATCACCGACTCGAAGGACAAGAGTTTGAATAAACTCCGGGAGTTGGTGATGGACAGGGAGGCCTGGTGTGCTGCAGTCCATGGGGTCGCAAAGAGTCAGACACAACTGAGCGACTGGACTGAACTGAACTGATGTGTGAAATAAATAGCTAGCAGGAAGCTGCTATATAGCAAGGGAGCGCAGCTCAGGGCTCTCTGATAACCTAGAAGGGTGGGATGGAAGTGGGGCGGGAGGGAGGCTCAAGAGGGAGGGGATATACGCACACTGATAGATGATGCACGTTGTTGTACAGCAGAAACTAACACAACATCATAAAGCAATTATCTTCCATTAAAAAATAAATTTAAAACAAAATCTTGTCCTGGGGTGGGGAGAAGGGGGGGTTGGATTTTATTTATTCATTTATTTTCAATTAATTTATTTTGATCCGAGGATAATTACTTTACAATATTGTGATGGTCTTTGCCATACATCGACATGAATCAGCCATGGGTATACATGTGTCCCCCCCATCCTGAACCCCCCTCCCACCTTCCTCCCCACCTTGTCCCTCTGGGTTGTCCCAGAGCAACAGCTTTGGGTGCCCTGCTCCATCGAACTCGCACTGGCCATCTGTTTTACACATGGTAGTGTGCACGTGTTGCAATGACATCCTCTCAAATCATTCCACCCTAGCCTTCTCCCACAGAGTCCAAAAGTCTGTTCTTTACATCTGTGTCTCCTTTGCTGCCCTGCATGTAGGATCATCAGTACGATCTTTCTAAATTCACCATGTTTATTTAACTTATATACAGAGTACATCATGAGAAATGCTGGACTGGAAGAAACACAAGTTGGAATCAAGATTGCTGGGAGAAATATCAATAACCTCAGATATGCAGATGACACCACCCTTATGGCAGAAAGTGAAGAGGAACTCAAAAGCCTCTTGATGAAAGTGAAAGTGGAGAGTGAAAAGGTTGGCTTAAAGCTCAACATTCAGAAAATGAAGATCATGGCATCTGGTCCCATCACTACATGGAAAATAGATGGAGAAACAGTGGAAACAGTGTCAGACTTTATTTTTCTGGGCTCCAAAATCACTGCAGATGGTGACTGCAGCCATGAAATTAAAAGACGCTTACTCCTTGGAAGGAAAGTTATGACTAACCTAGATAGCATATTCAAAAGCAGAGACATCACTTTGCCAACAAAGGTTCGACTAGTCAAGGCTATGATCTTTCCTGTGGTCATGTATGGGTGTGAGAGCTGGACTGTGAAGAAGGCTGAGCGCCGAAGAATTGATGCTTTTGAACTGTGGTGTTGGAGAAGACTCTTGAGAGTCCCTTGGACTGCAAGGAGATCCAACCAGTCCATTCTGAAGGAGATCAGCCTTGGGATTTCTTTGGAAGGAATGATGCTAAAGCTGAAACTCCAGTATTTTGGCCTCATGTGAAGAGTTGACTCATTGGAGAAGACTCTGATGCTGGGAGGGATTGGGGGCAGGAGGAGAAGGGGACGACAGAGGATGAGATGGCTGGATGGCATCACTGACTCGATGGATGTGAGTCCGAGTGACTTCCGGGAGTTGGTGATGGATAGGGAGGCCTGGCGTGCTGCAGTTCATGGGGTCGCAAAGAGTCGGACTCGACTGAGCAACTGATCTGATATATATATATATGTATATATATATAGCGTAGAACTCTTAAAGACCTATAGTATGTAGAGTATGCCTCTATCATATCACCATTTAATGATTTAGTCTGCTCCCTGCAGAAATCATATGAGTCCTGGAGGATGACAAGCTCCCACAGATTTAAACAAGCAGCAGCCCACAGCTGGCACTGGAGTTTCCTTGTCAGATAGTGTCTCTTTTACTTAAACACAGGATCGGGTACATAGCATGCAACCTTTGATCTGACGACTCTGTCCTTTTCATCCCTATCAAAAATGAGGATCAGAAACAGTTCGCAGTTGCTGAGAACAGACAACTGTATTCACTTACAGTGTTGACCCAAAGTGAAAGTGCAGATGTTAGTCACTCAGTCGTGTCTGACTCTTTGTGACCTCATGGACTGTGGCCTGCCAGACTATTCTGTCCATGGGACTCTCCAGGCAAGAATACTAGAGTGGATTGCCGTTTTCTTCCTCCAGGGGGTCTTCCTAATCCAAGGATCAAACCCAAATCTCTGTGTCTCCTGCATGGGCAGGTGGATTCTTTACCACTGCACCACCTGGGAAGCTCTTAGGTATCCCACTGCTATTGCTACTAAGTTGCTTTAGTCGTGTCTGACTCTTTGTGACCCCATGGACTGCAGCCTGCCAGGCTCCTCTGTCCATGAGTTTTTCCAGGCAAGAATACTGGAGTGAGTTGCCACATCCTCTTTCAGGGGATCTTCCCAACCCAGGGGTTCAAACCCCCTGCATTGGCAGGTGGTTCTGTACCACTAGCACCACCGGGGAAGCCCTTCAGTATCCCAGACACCCATGTTATTCTCCATTCTTGCATCAGTGCCTCTCCTTAGCTCATACTTAAGGCCTCGTGGAAGGTTCACTATGACCAGCTGATGGAGATGGAAAATGCCCAAGCTTGATGTATCCATGAGTCAGCTAAATATGAAGTGAGTGAAAGTGAAAGTCGCTCAGTCACATCCGACTCTTTGTGATCCCATGGTCTGTACAGTCCTGGAATTCTCCAGGCCAGAATCCTGGAGTGGGTAGCCTTTCCCTTCTCCAGGAGATCTTCCCAACGCAGGGACTGAACCCAGGTCTCCCACATTGCAGGCATGTTCTTTACCAGCTGAGCCAACAGGGAAACCCTGAATATGCAGGCACAAGCCAAAGATAGCCAGTGGCCATGGAACAGCCTCGTTCAAGTGGTAGCCTTAAGAGATATTGATTAAAAGAAGTCACCCCGATGGGCAGGGCTTTGGAAGGAACACACTCTGTGCTAAAGGGAAATTGGAAGTCACCAGTGTACAAACAGCATTAGCTTCTTTAGAGTGATTGGACTTGAGTAAACAGCAACAACTCTGGGTAGTTTGTTTCTGGCCTCCAAACTGAGTATCAGAACCACCTATAAGGCTTTTAAAGAATATAGATTCCTAAACCACCTCAAAATTACTGAAACAAATACCCCAGATTTGGAGTTCATAAGTCTATATTTGGGAAGCCTGGCATGCTACAGTCCATGGGGTCGCAAAGAGTTGGACATGACTCAACAACTGAACAACAAGTCTATATTTTATGTAAGATTCTTAAATGATTCTGATAATGCTTGTCCTTGAACTGATGTTTGAGAAACATTTGTATGAGTAATTAGCAATGCCACAATAAAGAGCAAAAGCACTGAGAGTTAATGCAAGCGCACGACCAGCCCTATTGTGCTAATCATCCCACAACATTCATATGTCAAATCATCACACCGTACACCTTAAACTTACAGTGTTATGCAAATGCAGATGCAGATGATACCACCCTTCTGGCAGAAAGTGAAGAAGAACTAAAAAGCCTCTTGATGAACGTGAAAGAGGAGAGTGAAAAAGTTGGCTTAAAGCTCAACATTCAGATAACTAAGATCATGGCATCCGGTCCCATCACTTCATGGCAAACAGATGGGGAAACAGTGGAAACAGAGGTGGTTTAGTCACTAAGTCGTGTCCGACTCTCGCAACCCCATGGACTGTAGCCTGTCAGGCTCCTCTGTCCATGGGATTCTCCAGGCAAGAATACTGGAGTGGGTTGCCATTTCCTTCTCCAGGGGATCTTCCTGAGCCAGGGATCGAACCCGGGTCTCCTGCATTGCAGGCAGTGTTACAGGTCAATTAAACCACATCAAGTGGGAGGAAAAGAGGAAAAAGAAATCAAATTATTTAAAAACCAAGTATATGTGAGACTGTGTCAACTTTTTAATTCTCATGACCACCCCCACAAGGTCTGTGGTATTATTAACGCCATTTGGTAGATAAGAACAATGGACCAACATGACTTACTCAAGGTCATATAGCAAGTGAAGGAAGGAGGAAGGCAGTATTTGAACTTAGTCTGACTCTAGATTCCCTGTGTTTTATGGTGATGCCCGGGTGGAAAAGGCAGTCAAAAGTGAGGAGGGAAGAAAAATCTGTAAACCACAAGCAGGTACAGCTTGTAGGGCCAATTCTGTATTTACCTTAAATGAAGACAAATTGTTTTCCCAAATAGTTTAACTTCATTGTCCCTTTACAATAGCATGTGAGCACCATCTAGCGGTTAGGTAAGTCTGCTCGATGAGTAACTGCTGCTGCTGCTGCTGCTAAGTCCCTTCGGTCGTGTCCGACTCTGTGTGATCCCATAGACGGCAGCTCACCGGGCTCCCCCGTCCCTGGGATTCTCCAGGCAAGAACACTGGAGTGGGTTGCCATTTCCTTCTCCACGATGAGTAACTAAGCAAGGTCAACTGAGAGGAACAAAAATATTGTTATTAAAATTTAATATTTTTAAATATTATTTAATTGTTATTAAAATTTAATATTATTCCAAGTCCTGAATGATGATGCTGTGAAAGTGCTACACTCAATATGCCAGCAAATTTGGAAAACTCAGCAGTGGCCACAAGATTGGAAAAGGTCAGTTTTCATCCCAATCCCAAAGAAAGGCAATGCCAAGGAGTGCTCAAACTACCGAACAATTGCACTCATCTCACACGCTAGTAAAGTAATGCTCAAAATTCTCCAAGCCAGGCCTCAGCAATATGTGAACCGTGAACTTCCTGATGTTCAAGCTGGTTTTAGAAAAGGCAGAGGAACCAGAGATCAAATTGCCAACATCCGCTGGATCATGCAAAAAGCAAGAGAGTTCCAGAAAAACATCTATTTCTGCTTTATTGACTATGCCAAAGCCTTTGACTGTGTGGATCACAATAAACTATGGAAAATTCTGAAAGAGATGGGAATACCAGACCACCTGATCTGCCTCTTAAGAAATCTGTATGCAGGTCAGGAAGCAACAGTTAGAACTGGTCATGGAACAACAGACTGGTTCCAAATAGGAAAAGGAGTACGTCAAGGCTGCATATTGTCACCATGTTTATTTAACTTCTATGCAGAGTACATCATGAGAAATGCTGGACTGGAAGAAACACAAGTTGGAATCAAGATTGCCGGGAGAAATATCAATAACCTCAGATATGCAGATGACACCACCCTTATGGCAGAAAGTGAGGAGGGGCTAAAAAGCCTCTTGATGAAAGTGAAAGTGGAGAGTGAAAAGGTTGGCTTAAAGCTCAACATTCAGAAAACGAAGATCATGGCATCTGGTCCCATCACTGCATGGGAAATAGATGGGGAAACAGTGGAAACAGTGTCAGACTTTGTTTTTCTGGGCTCCAAAATCACTGCAGATGGTGACTGCAGCCATGAAATTAAAAGACGCTTACTCCTTGGAAGGAAAGTTATGACCAACCTAGATAGCATATTCAAAAGCAGAGACATTACTTTACCAACAAAGGTTCGCCTACTCAAGGCTATGGTCTTTCCTGTGGTCATGTATGGATGTGAGAGCTGGACTGTGAAGAAGGCTGAGCGCCGAAGAATTGATGCTTTTGAAGTGTGGTGTTGGAGAAGACTCTTGAGAGTCCCTTGGACTGCAAGAAGATCCAACCAGTCCATTCTGAAGGAGATCAATCCTGGAATTTCTTTAGAAGGAATGATGCTAAAGCTGAAACTCCAGTATTTTGGCCACCTCATGCGAAGAGTTGACTCATTGGAGAAAACTCTGATGCTGGGAGGGATTGAGGGCAGGAGGAGAAGGGGACGACAGAGGATGAGATGGCTGGATGGCATCACTGACTCGATGGATGCGAGTCTGAGTGACCTCCGGGAGCTGGTGATGGACAGGGAGGCCTGGCGTGCTGCGGTTCATGGGGTCGCAAAGAGTCGGACACGACTGAGCGACTGATCTGATCTGATCTGATTAATAGTTTCCAATTCCTGGGTGAATGAATTCCAATACCAGAAGGATACAGTAAGGATATGGAAAGAATTTCCCTGGTGGCTCAATAGTAAAGAATTCGCCTGCCAATGCAAGTGACAGGGGTTCAATCCCTGGGTCAGGAAGATGCCCTGGAGAAAGAAATGGCAACCCACTCCAGGCAAGTGTTCTAGCCTGGGACATCCCATGGACAGAGGAGCCTGGCAAGCTACAGTCCATGGGGTTGCAAAAGAGTCGGACACAACTTAGTGACTACACAAATACAAGGGTATAAAGATGAGAAAAATAATAAAAACAGGTGAAGTCAATAACAGCTGTGGAAATGATGTCAGACCAGGTTTTGGTTTTTGCTTTTTAATGAAAAGACAATAGCAATAAAATATAAAAGAGAAAAAGCCATATGGCAAATCATTTTTAAGCTTACATCCTTAGAATGAGTTTACTACACTCACACACTAGAAGCTTTTCATCACCACTCACTTTTTCCAGGACTTACCTTTGGTCAGCATCCTTTGCCTGTCCAAGTGTTTAAGATACCATCTGCTCCCATCTCTACTGCACAAGATCTCATGGCTACCCACAGGATGAAAAGTGCTGGAAGTTTAGAAGCCAATGGTTTATCTTCTCCCTGATGTTCACGAGATTCATCTTCTCTCAAGATCTATTGAACCCAGATACAGAGAGGCAAGGCAGGGCGGTACTGAATGTACACAGCAAGAGTCAGTTCACTGTGTGAAGAGCAGACCCTGAAAGAAGGTAGAAAGGGCCATGAGTGGGAGATGATGTCAAGGTCCAGGAATCGCTACCCAGATCCAGAACCAGGGCATAACACTCGGAAGACAGAGGGGTGGTTCTGTGAATAGAGTCTGGCCTCCCCAACCTCTGACAAGCTTTCTTCCCATCACCCTAAAAGCATCAGGGTTGACCCCACAGGGTCTTCAACACTCATAATCAACTTTGCATGCCTCTTTAGAAGGATTCATTTCAGGAACAAATGTTCTCCTAATGTGTTCATGTGTTCATGCCTGCATGCTCAGTCGTGGCCAACTCTTTGCAACCCCTCAGACTATAGCCTACCAGGCTCCTCCATCCACGGGATTTTCACAGCAAGAATATTGAAGTGGGTTACATTTTCCTCCACCAGGGGATCTTCCCGACCCAGGGACTGAACCCACGTCTCCAGCATTGGCAGGTGGATTCCTTACCACAGAGCCACCTGGTTCTCCTAATACGAACATTGAAGACATGACACTTCATGTCTTCATGCTTTCATGTATTGAAAGAAGCCAGACATAAAAGGTATATATTTTATTATGATTCCATTTTTATGATATATCCTGCATAGGTGAATCCATGGAGATAGCAAGGACTGGGGAGACGGGAGGAAGAGGAAGAAACGGCTTAAAGGGGAAAGGGTTTTTACTTTGGAGCGATGAAACTGCTCTGGAACTCAACAGAAGTGTTGGTTACACAACATTGATATTGTACTAAATGCCGCTGAATGTTTTCACTTTGGTTAATTTTATGTTATTGGAATTCTGCCTTCTGTGGCCAATCCAAGAAGTATCACATTTTTTTTTTTTTAATGATCTTTGGACTTAGAATTTTAGGCCAGGGTATTTTGAATTTTGAATATTTGGTGAGAATTGTTTATAAGATTTCGTTAAAGACCTCAGGCCCCCCTTTAAAGTGAGAAGGTTATCAGAGCTTCTGTGTGAACAGGATCTTAATAGCAAGAAGAGAGAGAGAAAAAAGATGTCACCATGGCTCCTAGGAGGGAAAACCGAGCTCGTTCTTAGCAGCAAAATTGTTCTTAAAAGAAGATAGAAAAAAGCTACTCCCACTTCAGATCCACGCTTTGTAACAGGGTCTGTGTTTAGATGGGTGGGGTAGGATTCAAGAATCTTGTCTCTGGGGAGTTTCCAGCTTCCTGCTCCTAGGGCACAAGAAACCCAGAGTCCGGAAGAACCCAGCGCTTCATCGGCAAATCTTTCTCTTGAGAAGCATCGAGGCAATCAGCAATTGGCCGACAAGCATAAATTCCAGACACACACACCCAGTTAATGAAAACCACACACACACACACACAAACTAGAGATATTTTCTACCTGCCAGTGACAATCTGGAGCAGGAAAAGCAGATGGAAAATAGCCCGGGGGTGGGGAGTGACTTTATTCTGAATATTCTACATCTAAGGGGGAATTGAGTTTCTCAAAAATAAAGACTTTCAGTTTACAAACAAACTGTTTTTGCCAAAATGAATTCTTTCTTTTAGGTGCTTTGGGAAAACTTCAGAGTGCTCCGGTTTGGGGGCCAAAGACGCCCGCATGTTGCAATCCTAAACCTTTGGCAGTGACAAAAACATGTTTGCAAGTGGAAAGTTTTCAGAGCAGGGCTTTTCGTGTTGTTTTGTTTGGGTGTGTGTTTGTTTGCCTGTTTGGTGCCAAAGGATTTCCTCCACCTCTTCCCAGAACCAGGGAGCGGGAGTCAGCACTCCATTTGGGATATTGGCTCCAAAACACCTGTACCCCCAGTTTGTATATCCCCAGTGCCTTGAGGCAAGAAAAGCAGTCAGGAAGCTTAAAGAACACCCTGTGTTCTTCACACTGAACATGAAGCCTCAGATAGTCGGATGGGGGCCACAAAGAGGCCCATCTCCATCACTGCAGTTTTCATGTGGGCTCAGCGGATTTCTGCATTGTTGTTGTTGTAGATCAGTCGCTCCGTTGTGTCTGACCCTTTGCAACCCCATGGACGGCAGCACACCAGGCTTCCTTGTCCTTCACCATCTCCCAGAGCTTGCTCAAACTCACGTCCATTGAGTCAGTGATACCATCCAACCATCTCGTCCTCTGTTGTCCCCTTCTCCTCCTACCTTCAATCTTTCCTAGCATCAGGGTCTTTTCTAATGAGTCAGCTCTTCTCATCAAGTGGCCAAATATTGGAACAGGCTCTGATTAACACTGTTTGTTCCTTATATCTCACCCTGCACGTGTGTGTGTGCTAAGTCACTTCACTCGTGTCCGACTCTTTGCGACCCTATGGACTGTAGCACGCCACGCTCCTCTGCCCATGGGAGTCTCCAGGCAAGAACAGCCAAGTGGGTTGCCATACCTTACTCTAGGGGATCTTCTTGACCCAGGGATCAAACCTGCATCTCCCACAATTCCTGCACTGCAGGTGGATTCATTACACCTGAGCCATGGCGGGAAGCCCGAATCTCACCCTGAAAGTGAAAGTGAAAGTCGCTCAGTCATGTCCAGCTCTTTGCGACCCCATGGACTATACCGTCCATGGAATTCTCCAGGCCAGAATACTGGAGTGGGTAGCCTTTCCCTTCTCCAGGGGATCTTCCCAACCCAGGGATCAGACCCAGGTCTCCCGCATTACAGGCAGATTCTTTACCAGCTGAGCTGCAAGAGAAGCCCAAAAATAGTAGATTGTGTAGCCTATCCTTTCTCCAGCAGATCTTCCCGAGCTAGGAATCGAACTGGGGTCTCCTGCATTGCAGGAGGATTCTTCACCAACTGAGCTACCAGGAAAGCCCCATATCTCACCCTAGCCAGACACATTCCTACTCTTTCCATCTTTCTGTGAGACTACTACCAGTGCTGAGGTAACAGTATGATAGATTTACTCTGGCTTTCTGTCTATTAAAACGGGATTCAGAGACCAGTCCTGCAGAATGCAAAGACAAAAAGCATGCAACCTGCAGACAGCTCTACATCTTAACCAGGCAGGAACTATAGACTTGAAAACCAAGGCTTCTGATGCACAAGAGGTGGACACTCCAGGATTCACAATCTCAGCCCGGTTCCTGGTATAAACCACAGCGTGAGAACAAAAGGGCTCGAGTGTGCCTCCCAGAGACCAGAGGAGGGCAGACGTAAGGTCAATGGGGACCAGACAAGGTGGAGGGACAGAGTCAGAGCCCCATCAGGGAGACGAGAAGAACCAGAGCCGGAGTCCCCGCTCAATCCCGAGGATATTCCAGAGAGCTCTGAGCTCAAGGGCCACCCTCACCTCCCTGGACCTCGCCCAGGCTCAGATCTCGGCTGACAGCGGCTGCGCTTGCCGGTTGCTGTCCGCCAAGACGCTCCTCCCACTTGTGTGTCTGGTGTGCATCTCAGCACTTGGCAGTCAGAAAACCCCAAACTGATGGCTGCAATCGTCGTGCCTTCCCCCCCTGCCCCGTCCACCTCAGCCCTTTCCAACCCAGTCTCCCTCCCACTGGCCTTTCATGATAAGAACATCTTCTGAGTCACTCACCAGAGATTCTTGGCATGGTCTTTGCTGTCTCCATCTCCCCCCCAACCCCGACTCCAGCTCGTCTACTGCCAAATACCATGGATTCTACCTCCCTGGTGTCTTTTCCATCTGCCCCTGGTTTTCATTACCGCTGCCACCGCCTGATGCAGGAATCTCCTCTCTCAACAGAACCAATTTAGTATGCTCCTAAATAATACCCCTCCTTTCTGTCTCCCTGGAGTGAATTCTTGTAAACTTCTGTATGGCTCTCCTCTGGCTCCTGTTTCTCTATTCCTCCCTTCTCATCGCTTCTCATGCACCGCCGCTTCCATTCTCTGTGCCAGACAGATGACATTTGTCCGTGTCTCAAATGCAGGGGTGATAGTCTTTCCCCTTAAATCTGACATGACGCTATCTCTGTGCCTTTTTCTCCTGTCTAACTCCTAATCACCTTTCAGACGTCACCTCCTCCAGGAAGGGCTGCCATGCTTTCAGCAACAAAGGGCAGGATCACTGATTCCAGCCGGCAGAAACAATAAGGAAATGTATTAATGGCATTTAACAGGAAGCAAGAAGGCAGGATGCCGGCTCACTGGTGCCCTGTGCCATTGGCCACTCTGTCCTTTTGGTTCTTTGCCATCCTTAGCACTGGTTTCATCTTCAGGCCGGTAGCAAGATGCTTGCCACAGTTCTAGACACCACATCCAGACACTATGCTGTCCAAAGGAAAAGGGATGTTTTTCTTTCTGCACTTTCTCTCAGGTGAAAGCGGACATTTGCGGAAGCATTTTGTCCTTCCCTCCCCCGCCCCCGCCAGAATCTCTCTTACATTCCATTGGCCAGAATTAGGTCATGTGTTCATCACTCAGCCAATCACAGGTGAAGGGAGTGACCCTACTGGTGTTGCTGTTGGACCACCTCTCCTGCTTGGATGTCCTGTCCGCCTTCCTGGAGGCACAAGACTGTACTGAAGAGCACACACTTGATCAGAACCCAGAGTCCACTCAGAAAGAAGTAGGAAGCAAACGCGATCAGCAGAGTTCACTCTTCTTCCCGTTGGGTTCTATGTTCCTTTAACAGCTGCCTTAATCCACTCAGGCTGCTATAATAGAACACCACAGATGAGGTGGCTTGGAAACAAATGGAGAACTTTGTCTCTCACGGTGCTAGACGCTGAGAAGTCCAGGAGCAAGTTGCTGGCAGATTTGGTGTCTGGAGAGGCCCCACTTCCTGATTCACACCTGTGTCCTCCCATGGTGGGAAGGACAAGTGGGGTCTCTGGAGTCCTTTCAATGAGGACACTAACCTCATTCATGAGGGCTCTACCTCCATGACCTCATCAAACTCTAAATACCTCCCAAAGGCTCTACATCTTAACACCATCATATGTGTTGGGAGTTAAAATTTTGACATATGAATTGGGGGAAGGGCTGACAAAACATTTAACACAATGCATTCTGCCCATGGTCCCCGTGCTCCCACATTCATGTTTTTCTCACATGTAGAATACATTCATTCCATTCCAACTGCCCCCAAAGTCTTAATTCCTTCCATTATTAAATCAAAACTCTAAAGTCCAAAGTCTCATCCGAATACCATCAAAATCAGGTATCAGTGGGACTCAAGGTAGGATTCACAGAGGCAAATTCCCCTCAGCTGAGAAGCCATAAAACCAGGCAAGATGTGTGCTTCCAAAACACAGTAGTGGGGAGGATGGTTGCTGAAGCTGAAGCTCTCTGGCCACTTGACGTGAAGAGCCGATCCATTGGAAAAGACCCTGATGCTGGGAAAGATTGAGGGCAGGAGGAGAAGTAGGGGGCAGAGGATGAGATGGTTGGATGGCATCATCAATTCAGTGGTCATGAGTTTGAGCAAACTCCGAGAGATAGTGCAGGACAAGGAAGCCTGGCGTGCTGCAGTCCATGGGGTCACAAAGAGTCAGACCCAACCGAGTGACTGAACAACAACAGACATGCCCATTCAAAGAGAAGAAATAGGCAAGAAGGAAGGAGTGTCAGGTCTCAGAAAAGCCCAGAACTTAATGTAGAAGCATTAAACCTTAAAGCTCCAGAATGATCCTCTTTAGCTCATGCCCCGCTCCCCTAGCCCACAGGGCTCTATAGCAGTTGGCTCCTCTTCCACCATCTCAAGAGCACTCACAGAGTTGAATGTAAGCATACACCATCCTACCCCCATCTTTTTTCCTGGCCCCCTCTTCTCCCCTCTACCTCTCCATGCTGAAATCCTCTCTCTTAAAGCACAAACCACAAAGTCCAAATTCCAACATCAGCCTTTTCTGACCAATCACACACACAGTCGTCCAGTGTTTTTAGATCTACAACCTCTAAGGACACCACCGAGCATCCCACATCATAGACTTTTGAATACGCAACTTCTCTGAGGCTCTTGAATGACCAAGCTGGTGTGACTTACTCCGTGTGGCACCTGACCCCATTCTCTGCACACACTGGGTGTGCTATAAAAGGTCACAAGTGGACTTAGAGGACCATCAACTCAAAGTCTGTAATCAAGCCTGCTAATCTAAGCTCAGCCACTTACCTACTATGTAAACTGGGGCAAGTCTCTGAGCTCCCCCAGAATAAAATGAAGCTCACCAAATCAGAAATCTTAAGACCCCATACAGCTCTGTATTTCTTTCTGAAGCTGCCACCACAAATTACCCCCCAACTTGATGATTTAAACAGAAGTCTATTCTCTCCCAATTCCAGAGGCCAGAAGTTGAAAATCCAAATGTCAGCAGACTTGGCTGTTCCTGGAGGCTCTGAGGGAGAATCTTTTCCATCCTGCCTCCTAAACGCTGGTGGTTGCCAGCACCCCCTTGGTGTTTCTTGGCTTGTAGTTGCCTCACTCCAATGTCTGCCTCCATTTTCACACAGCCCTCTTTCTTCTGGATGTCTCTGTGTCTCAAACCCCTACTCCTTTCTCTTCTAAGGACAGTAGCCAGTGAATTTAGGGCTTCCTCTGGTAGCTCAGCTGCTAAAGAATCCACCTGCAATGCATGAGACCCTGGTTCAATTCCTGGGTGGGGAAGATCTGCTGGAGAAGGGATAGGCTACCCACTCCAGTATTCTTAGGCTTCCCTGGTGGCTCAGCTGGTAAAGAATCTTACTGTGATATGGGAGACCTGGGTCCGATCCCTGGGTTGGGAAGATCCCCTGGAGAAGTGAAAGGCTACCCACTCCAGTATTCTGGCCTGGAGAATTCCATGGAAGAGTCAGACACAACTGAGCGACTTTCACCTCACTGAATTTAGGATGCCCTCATCCTACCATCCTTAACTTGACATGTGCAAAGTCTCAGTTTCCAGATAAGGTCCCATTCACAGGATAGGACTTAAACATCTCTTTTGGAAGGGCAACAATTCTGTCCATTACAAACCCTAACGCTGCTGAGTTCTGTTTATTCAAGGACCACTGAAAGCTGAAATATTTCCTTCTTTTTAAAAAAGTTACCTGCAGTTCCATATTGTGGATCATTCAACCACTCTTCATTTGAAGGCTGAGAAATTTTTTTAATGTTTCCTCTTTTCATTCCTTCAAATACAGGCAGTGAGGCAGTCTCTAAATTTCAGACGCTGATCCTCAACACTGCCTCTGTACTATAGATCATTTGTTTTGGCTTCCAGCATCAATCTCCAGTCTAGAAATCCCCAACAGCACCGTCTCAGAGGGTATGTATTGGTGCCAGCTGCCTTTTCACTTCCCAGTGCCTTAAAAATCCCTGACAATGAAGGCAAGGACCCTGGGAAGACTCACAAGGAGGACTATGTGTTAACTGAGGCCCTGGCTGGTTTCAAGAGATGCAGATCAGTCTCATAGGGCCACGTAGACCAGTATCACTGCCATAGCCCCGGATATCACATACAGTGTGCCCACCATATAAGAAGCAAGCACCATTTTTGAAATGCATCTGCAGTGGGGAAAGGTCCTGATGTTTCTCTATCAAGTTGCACTGAATGATGCCACTGATGAATGAGATGGCAAAAAACAAAAGGCAATCATTTTTCTTGCATTTTCTCTGCAGGCTTCATGGCTGGCTAACCAATCCTATAGAACCGAACCCTCAGAGACAGAGCTCTACCCAGGGAACAAGGCCGGCTTGTGTGCTGGGCTTACGTTATGTCTATTTTAAAAGTTGATTTTGGCAGGTATGTGGACCACTCACACAATATATCTACTCCCAGAAAAGATAAGGGAGGAAAATCAAACACTGAATTTTCTTTAAATTCTCACTTGGAAGCAAACAGCTTGGCTTTAAAAAAGGGAGTATAATCCTTGCTTCAATGATGATGAACTAGTTGGAACAAATTATAAAGAAAATATTGGAGCTATAAATAACATATTTTTTAAGAACCTGTGTGCTACAGTATCCCCTGAGAGGCTCATTCTAAAGAATGTTAATCTCCAGATTATATTCTCTCCGAGGCCATGTTTTTCCAGAACTCTTGGAACGTGTCTAAGTAATGAAATAAATTCAGCCAATCTTTTAAAGAGTCCACTGTTAAAAGATACTAGGAGCAAACAGATCATTGTGGGCTCATGGTTGTACCTTCGGGTAAAGGAAAATGAGAAGAGCCCTAAATCATGCAAGATGAAGAAGTCCCACAGGCAGACAAGCTCTGGTTCAAATAATCAGGAATGTTTCAAGCCAATGCCAGCTTTCTCCCTTACAATAATGAATGGATAAAAAGAGTGCATTCAAAAGGGATCTTCACCACCTCTCTGGTTTCTACTTCTGTTCTACCTCAAGAGCACCTCAACTCCCCACCCCCAGGAACCTCCTTTTCCTACGCCTTAGAACAAAACAACAAAAGTTTCTAAAACAGTATAAAAGTTTATGGACACAGTCTTACAAACCTGTTATTGAGGCTCAACAATATATTTTTAAACTAATAACGTGAATTTTTCCATGCTGAAGAGTCATATAATTGGGTCATCAAATAAAAAAAGACACAGCTGTAATAGAAAACATTTCGGAAAAGGAAATTCATACTTCAAAGCCCTGACTAATCATAAAGTGATGCAAATCTGAAAGGAAACACTTAGATTGTATTTTTACCCAGCTGAGCAGTCAGATGTTTGGAAATGCCCTGGATTTTTCTAAATATTTCCTCCTGTTAACAGCAAAACAGCTCAGATGCTCCAGGAACAAAAGACACACTTTCAAACCTTTACCCTATCTATTTCTCTTATTATACCTGCTCCGTTCCGGTTCCAATAAGAGGTCTGGTTGTAAAGGCCTTAAAACTAAGATGTTTACTGGAGCTGCCACAAAAAACTATTTTTATGAAAAATACTAAGAAGTTCAAGTCTGGGAATACACATAGAACTTCAAATGAGAGGCTGGAAAAAGAAGGAGGTGATGAAGGACTTAGCACATTTTCAGTTTGTTTCTCTTACAACCTGTGAGAGAACCCAGACAGCCCGTGGGCTCCAGGAGAAAACCCAAGATGGCCTCCATCCAGGGAGTTTAGCAAAAGCCCGGGCAAGGAGAGGCCGCAGGGAGCTGGGCTCCCCAACGGGAAGGTGGTGACAGCGGCAGCTGAGCTGCATGGTCTGCGAGCCCAGAGGACAAAGTCTGGCAATGGCCTAAGCAGGGCCCTATGGCCTTTTCTTCAAAAGTGAAGATGGGGGCATCTGGTCAACCACAGGTGAGGTGGCACTACAGGGCAAAGCTGTAAACTGTCGAGTCAGCCAGCACTAATGAGGACCAGACACCCAGAAGTATTTGCAGAGCTGGCGGGGCGGGAGTGAGGAGTAAGTTTGGCTCGTCTCAAACCACCACTGGCTGAGGAGGCCTGCACAGCGTGGGCAGCGGGAGACAGCATCCCTTGAACTCTCTGAGCGAAAGGCAGAATTAGAGATGCAAATTCAAAACAGGCTCCGAGGGGCTCGTGCCAGGTTTGTGCCTGGGTGACTTGCCTGGCCCTTTCCCCAGACAGCACACAGAACCTGTGAGAAATGTGCTCTGGCCCCTTTTAGACCCCAACCCTGAGGATATGAGGGTGGGAAGCAGAGGAGGGGCCTTTGCTCAAAATCCTTATCACCACTTCCTGGCATGAGTTCCCTGGCTCAGAGCCTGGCCCTGAGAAATGGGAGGGAAACAGCTCCCGGCCATGAAACCTGGGGAGTTGTGCCCTGGACATCCTGGGACACATGAAGGCCAAGCCAGCAGGGAAGTTTTCTGCAGAAAACTTGGGTTCAATCAGAAGCCTTCACTTTCGAAAGACTTCATAGTCAGCACTTTCGAGGGTACAGCTTTGCTTTGTAGACTGTTAAATCTGGCCATCTTAAATTAGAGGTTAGGTCAATAAATAAAATGTTCCGATCGTGTCTGCAAAGTAATTTTCCACAGCGGTCTCGTGACCTACAGGGAGAACCTAAGAACACATTTGTTTTATTTCTTCGGGAGTGAGATGAGGCGACCTGTAGCCACGGTAAAGCCACATGCCTCCCTCGTCCTTCTCACCTCGAACACACATTATGGGTTGTACTATGTCCTCCCCCACCACAGACACACCAAATTCATAGAGTGAAACCCCCCATTCCCCAGGACCTCAGGAGGTGACTTTGTTTGAAAACATGAACATAGACATGTTAAGTCACTTCAATCTTTGCAACGTGTTTGACTCTTTGTAATGTCATGGACTAGCCTGCCAGGCTCCTCTGCCCTGGAGGGGATTCTCCAGGCAAGAATACTGGAGTGGGTTACATGCTCTCCTCCACGGGATCTTCTGACCAGGGATCGAGCCCTCAATCTCTTTTGTCTCCTGAATTGGCAGGCAGGTTCTTTACCCCTAGGTCCACTTGGGTTGTTTTAATTTCTTCTGTTAAAATGAAGTTATACTGGCCTATGGTGCATCCCTAATCTAATCTGACTAGTCTCCTTATGAAAAAGAATGTGGTGTGAAGAGAAAGAGACACACGAAGAGAGAAGAAGAGTTGGAGACACAAGAAGACTGTCTACAAGCTGAAGAGACCTGAAACCACTGGAAGCTGGGAGAGGGGCCCAGGACAGCCCTTGGGAGACACCAACCCTGCTAATACCTTGGTCTCCAACTTGTGACCTCCAGAACTGTGAGACAATAATTTCCACTGTTTAAGTCACCCAGTCGTGGTTCTCTGCCTCAGAAGCCCTAGGGAATGAAGACAGCATCCTAGGAACTTCTGCCTGAGTGGGTCACTCCTCTATGAAAAAAATATTCAAAAGCACTTTGCAACTGTGTTGGTATAAAGACAAGTAAAATCCAGGCGACAGTATATTCATTTTTCCCTCTAATTTAAAAGGAAAACATTTTTAGCTTGAAAGTTTCATGGCACTTAAAAGTCCCTTGGTTGGCCCAATGGAAACAGTCACTGCGGACCCCAGGCTCGGTCAGGTCTCTACGCTCACCCTTTCTTGGTACCATGCTGAAATTACCTATCACTGTTTCTAATATTTCCTCTCCCTAACCCTGGCTAAAATATACACAAGCAAAAAGACTCTCTTATTTATTTGTGTAGCCAAATAACAGCCTGGCACACAGAAGGTGCTCAATAAATAACCGTTGAACTGATTTGAACCAAACAGATAAAGATCTAGGGTTATTCAAGGTCATTACTGAAATATGAAGCAAATAAAAAAGTGGATTAAAAAAAAAAAAAAGAAAGTTTTGGCAACAACAGAGCCTTAATAACTGGAGCCTTAGCTCCTGGTAGCAGAGCGACAATCTGGGAGCACATCCCAGGAAAGTTTTGAAACTGAAGTAAAATGAGTGTTTTATAACCACCCATTTCTGTTCCATTTTTCTCTCTCTCTCTTCTTCTTTATTTTTCACTCTCCGAGGCTTGGAGAGGTTTTCTTACATTAGAGCTATTTGCCTTTCTTCGGATGAGGGTTTCTCAAACTCCAACTTGTCCACTGAGATTTTCACAGTAAATTTGGTCTTCCTAAAGCCAATCTCACTTATGGTTCATGGCAGCTTAATAGTCTAAGTCGTTCTCATCACTGGTCAATATCTGCCTTTCCTACTGACCACTCCTTATCTTTGCCATATCCCAGCATGAAAAAATTTCTTTTCATGCCAGGACCCCACATTGGCAAACAAGCAAACCTTTCTTAGCTCTTGCCACAACATACAATTTTTTTCAAAGACAGAAATTAACATTGCATTGGCCCTTTGGGAGAGATAAAGCGCACAGAAACTTACAGTGTAACTGGGAAGTCTTATAAATTTCTAATTGTGTGTCATAAACTTTCTAGAAGAACATCCCCCAAAAAGCATTCAATGGGATGCTAATAGAGTCACATAAATGAAAGTTTCCAAGGACATAAATTTGAGAAGGACAGCGTTGAAAAAGTTAAGCCCGTTTCCCAATGCAGAATTTCTAAAAGCATTTGGTGTGCTGACATGCGAGGCTCCATGAGGCAGATAAAACATTCGATGTTTCACAGATTGACTTAACCATGGACCTATCCTTCAAGGAAAACAGATGTAATTCAAGAGACATACCTTCCAGGAACTACTCTGGAGAACACTGGCCTAGACACAGTATATTGAGTTTCAAAGGATGGAGTTTTCATGACTATTGGCATAAGGATTCCCTATGGGCTGAAGTGGTTGGAGACAGTATCTTAAAAGTAGTATGGGGCTTCCCTGGTGGCCCAGTGGTAAAGAATCTGCCTGCCAATGAAGGAGACACAGGTTCGATCCCTGGTCCGGGAAGATCCCACATGTCTTGGAGCAACGAAACACACACACCGCAACTACTGAGCCTGTGCTCTAGAGCCCAGGAATCGCAGCTACTAAGCCCTCTCACTGCAGTCAGAAGCCCATGAACCATGACTAGAGACTAGCCCCCACTTGCCACAACCAGAGAAAACCCAGAGTAGCACTGAACACCCAGCATAGCCAGGAAATAAATAAAAAATAACAGTCTCAATTAAAAACAAAAAGTGGTATCATTCTTTGGAATTCCCTGGTGGTCCAGTGGTTAGGTCTCTGCACTTCCACTGCCGGGGCCTGGGTTTGATCCCTGGTGAGGGAACTAAGATCCCACAAACTGAGCTGTGGAGCCAAATAAAAAATAAAGTAGTCTGAGTCTTATTATTAGGAGAAGGCAATGGCACCCCACTCCAGTACTCTTGCCTGGAAAACATGCACGGAGGATCCTGGTAGGCTGCACTCCATGGGGTCAGACACGATTGAGCGACTTCACTTTCACTTTTCACTTTCATGCATTGGAGAAGGAAATAGCAACCTACTCCAGTATTCTTGCCTGGAGAATCCCAGGGACGGTGGAGCCTGGTGGGAGGCCGTCTATGGGGTCGCACAGAGTCAGACATGACTGAAGTGACTTAGCAGCAACTTAGCAGCAGACTCTTATTAATGACCAAAACACAGAGAGAGGAAAGGAGAGGAGAGGAGGGTGTTTGAGTGAGGAAAATAGCTTCAGCAAAGGAGAAAAATTATGAGCTGTGTTTGATGAGCACAGGGGTGGAAGGTGCTGTGGAAAAGGCAAAAAGACTTAGGAGGAGGGAGAAATGAATAAGAAAGGCTCAGAACCTGTCTGTGAGAATGTCGTCCTGAAAGCGCAGAAAACAACTCAACTTCAAAGCAAAAGTGCAGACCAGGGGCATAGCAAGAGCATCACTGAATTAGGCACAAGTCAATAAAAACGACGCTTCCTCTCTGCTGGACGGGGACAAGGAGAATGCCTTGGTGTGTTCTGGAACTCAGCTTCCACACCCACGCTGTCATGACTTTGGACAAGCAAGTTCACCTCCCAGGGACCCGCTGCCCTCATCTGGGCAATAAGACGAACTGACCCCCTGGTCCCCTACTATCCTAACACCCCCATCACTCTAACACCAGCCTCTGATGTCACGAAAGTCACACCTGTCCAGAGCCAGCAGCATCAGAGGGAAGAGGGCATTTTAAGGTCAGATGCCACACACAGTTCTCCTGCCGTGAACTTGACAGTGAGGTTTGCGGAAGACGAGCCTTTCTGCAAAGAGAGTGTCGCTGTGTCAGTCTGGGAAGCTCTGCAGGCCAGTACAGCCACCTGTCCCATCTGTGCAGGAGGAGGAACCCAAGAGAGGAACATGAGTCCTGAGGGAATCAAGGGACAGTCTATTGGGAGACAGGAAGACAGAGGAATTTCGAAGGGCAGCCCTTCCCACTGAGTTCAGGCAAGCCAACCACCATCGCTCCTGAATCTTAACAAGGAAATTGATCAGATGCGTGTTTGCTAATTCCCCAGCTACTTCCTTAGCTGCCAAGAATCAGTTAATAGCTCCCACATCTGTAAAATTGAGAAATTTGTCATAGCTTCACAGGGTGGAGGAGTGAATTAGAAGATCCCCTCGAGGAGGGCATGGCAGCCTACTCCAGTATTCTTGCCTGGAGAAATCCCATGGGTAGAGGACCCTGGCAGGCTACAGTCCATGGGGTTGCAAAGAGTGAACATGACTAAAGCAACTTAACATGCACACACGCACAGGTTACGTAAGATGCAAAACCCTGTGTCTGGCCTAAAGCACAAGTCAGCACATGTTCATGTATTCTAAGCATGCTGTTCTCAAACCTGATTATTTCCCAGGATGCACCTCTGATGTGTTGCTTCCTTCATCCTACCACCCTGTCTCACCTCCAACACTCTTCTTTGCCTTTCTTTGGGTCTGGAAACTCAAGGCATTCTGTAAGTGGATGAAAGAAAGACCCAAAAAATACAGATCCAATTGGGCATCTCAAACTTCTTCTTACAGTTGACACTGTGATGTTAGCTCAAATATTGGAATCATTTTGTTTTCCATTATTAGCATGATTCTTCCTTACCAGGATGAAATATGGTTTCCTTTGGTTTTTTAAAAAAATGTTGCAAAAGATGAAGTAATGCCTAGTAACCTTGGTTGTTTTTTAAAACCCCTTCCTATCAACTTCTTAAGGGACTTGGTTGTAATGTTGATCCATGCCACAGTATATTTGCTTCACGCCCAGATTCTGGCTGACCTTTTAATGGGTAAATTAATTAGGTAATATGAGTCAATTAATCAGAATGCATAGTTATTTTTATGAACTCTACTGCCAGCACATGAACTCATGACATGTGTTTCATAAATGGGAAGAATGGCTAAAATATAGGTATATATTTTTACATGATATATAGTTCTAAAAGTCAGATGCTGTGAATAATTCATCTGTTCATTCACCCAAGAAGTGTTCATTAAGGATCTACTAAGAACCAGCCGCATTTCTCAGCACTGGGTGTAATAGATGATCAAGACAGGGAGGGACAGTAGGCATGCACACGCAGATTTATGATGGAGGTGGGGTTGGTGAATACAGATTTATGATGAGGTGGGGATGGTGAACATAATTTATGAGGAGGTGGGGATGGAGTAGGATGGTGCACACGGTGGGGGCCACACCCTTGCCTGAGGGTCAACCAAGGTTTCAGAGGGGCAGAGTTACATCTAGAAGGATGTTTAGGGAATCAGTGGATAGATGGGGAGGGAGGATGTAATGACAGAAAGGCATACCAGGTATTGGGAATTTCCTCTAAAAATGCCTCCAGGCACCAGGAAGCAGAGGAACTCAGGATAGCTAGAATGTAAAGTCCTAGGGAAAGAGGAGGAAAGTGATGAATGGATGTCAAGTGGAGAAACAGAGCTTGGAAGAAGACCTTGAGCAGTCCACTGAGGAGTTAGGGATTCCTCCTGTTGTTGCTCAGTGGCTAAGTCTTGTCCGCTAAGTTTTTGTGACCTCATGAACTACAGCACACGAGACTTCTCTGTCCTTCACTATCTCCTGGAGTTTGCTCAAATTCATGTCCATTGAGTCAGTGATGCCATCCAACCATCTCATCCTCTGTTGTCCCCTTCTCCTCCTGCCTTCAGTCTTTCAGGGTCTTCTCCAGTGAGTCAGTTCTTCACATCAGGTGGTCAAAATATTGGAGCTTCAGCTTCAACATCAGTCCTTCCAATGAATATTCAGGGTTGATTTCCTTTAGGATTGACTGGTTTGATCTCTTTGCTATCCAAGGGACTCTCCTCCTATCAGATCAGATCAGATCAGTCGCTCAGTCGTGTCCGACTCTTTGCGACCCCATGAACCGCAGCACGCCAGGCCTCCCTGTCCATCACCAGCTCCTGGAGGTCACCCAGACTCACATCCATCGAGTCAGTGATGCCATCCAGCCATCTCATCCTCTGTCGTCCCCTTCTCCTCCTGCCACCAATCCCTCCCAGCATCAGAGTCTTCTCCAATGAGTCAACTCTTCGCATGAGGTGGCCAAAATACTGGAGTTTCAGCTTTAGCATCATTCCTTCTAAAGAAATTCCAGGATTGATCTCCTTCAGAATGGACTGGTTGGATCTTCTTGCAGTCCAAGGGACTCTCAAGAGTCTTCTCCAACACCACAGTTCAAAAGCATCAATTCTTCGGCGCTCAGCCTTCTTCACAGTCCAGCTCTCACATCCATACATGACCACAGGAAAGACCATAGCCTTGACTAGGCGAACCTTTGTTGGTAAAGTAATGTCTCTGCTTTTGAATATGCTATCTAGGTTGGTCATAACCTTCCTTCCAAGGAGTAAGCGTCTTTTAATTTCATGACTGCAGTCACAATCTGCAGTGATTTTGGAGCCCAGAAAAACAAAGTCTGACACTGTTTCCACTGTTTCCCCATCTATTTCCCATGCAGTGATGGGACCAGATGCCATGATCTTCGTTTTCTGAATGTTGAGCTTTAAGCCAACCTTTTCACTCTCCACTTTCACTTTCATCAAGAGGCTTTTTAGCCCCTCTTCACTTTCTGCCATAAGGGTGGTGTCATCTGCATATCTGAGGTTATTGATATTTCTCCCGGCAATCTTGATTCCAACTTGTGTTTCTTCCAGTCCAGCATTTCTCATGATGTACTCTGCATAGAAGTTAAATAAACAGGGTGACAATATGCAGCCTTGACGTACTCCTTTTCCTATTTGGAACCAGTCTGTTGTTCCATGACCAGTTCTAACTGTTGCTTCCTGACCTGCATACAGATTTCTCAAGAGGCAGATCAGGTGGTCTGGTATTCCCATCTCTTTCAGAATTTTCCACAGTTTATTGTGATCCATACAGTCAAAGGCTTTGGCATAGTCAATAAAGCAGAAATAGATGTTTTTCTGGAACTCTCTTGCTTTTTCCATGATCCAGCGGATGTTGGCAATTTGATCTCTGGTTCCTCTGCCTTTTCTAAAACCAGCTTGAACATCAGGAAGTTCATGGTTCACATATTGCTGAAGCCTGGCTTGGAGAATTTTGAGCAGTACTTTACTAGCGTGTGAGATGAGTGCAATTGTTCGGTAGTTTGAGCACTCCTTGGCATTGCCTTTCTTTGGGATTGGAATGAAAACTGACCTTTTCCAATCTTGTGGCCACTGCTGAGTTTTCCAAATTTGCTGGCATATTGAGTGCAGCACTTTCACAGCATCATCATTCAGGACTTGGAATAGCTCCACTGGAATTCCATCACCTCCACTAGCTTTGTTCTTAGTGATGCTTTCTAAGGCCCATTTGACTTCACATTCCAAGATGTCTGGCTCTAGGTCAGTGATCACATCATCATGATTATCTAGGTCTTGAAGCTCTTTTTTGTACAGTTCTTCTGTGTATTCTTGCCACCTCTTCTTAATATCTTCTGCTTCTGTCAGGTCCACACCATCTCTGTCCTTTATCGTGCCCATCTTTGCATGAAATGTTCCTTTGGTATCTCTGATTTTCTTGAAGAGATCCCTAGTCTTTCCCATTCTGTTGTTTTCCTCTATTTCTTTGCATTGATCACTGAAGAAGGCTTTCTTATCTCTTCTTGCTATTCTTTGGAACTCTGCATTCAGATGTTTTTATCTTTCCTTTTCTCCTTTGCTTTTCGCTTCTCTTCTTTTCACAGCTATTTGTAAGGCCTCCCCAGACAGCCATTTTGCTTTTTTGCATTTCTTTTCCATGGGGATGGTCTTGATCCCTGTCTCCTGTACAATGTCACGAACCTCATTCCATAGTTCATCAGGCACTCTATCTATCAGATCTAGGCCCTTAAATCTATTTCTCACTTCCACTGTATAATCATAAGGGATTTGATTTAGGTCATACCTGAATGGTCTAGTAGTTTTCCCTACTTTCTTCAATTTCAGTCTGAATTTGGCAATAAGGAGTTCATGGTCCGAGCCACAGTCAGCTCCTGGTCTTGTTTTTGCTGATTGTATAGAGCTTCTCCATCTTTGGCTGCAAAGAATATAATCGATCTGATTTCGGTGTTGACCATCTGGTGATGTCCATGTATAGAGTCTTCTCTTGTGTTGTTGGAAGAGGGTATTTGCTATGACCAGTGCATTTTCTTGGCAAAACTCTATTAGTCTTTGCCCTGCTTCATTCCGTATTCCAAGGCCAAATTTGCCTGTTACTCCAGGTGTTTCTTGACTTCCTACTTTTGCATTCCAGTCCCCTATAATGAAAAGGACATCTTTTTTGGGTGTTAGTTCTAAAAGGTCTTGTAGGTCTTCATAGAACCTTTCAACTTCAGCTTCTTCGGCGTTACTGGTTGGGGCATAGATTTGGATTACTGTGACATTGAATGGTTTGCCTTGGAAACGAACGGAAATCATTCTGTCATTTTTGAGATTGCATCCAAGTACTGCATTTCGGACTCTTTTGTTGACCATGATGGCCACTCCATTTCTTCTGAGGGATTCCCGCCCACAGTAGTAGATATAATGGTCTCCTCCTATAGGCAAGGCAGAATTTCTTGAGGGTTTTAATCACAAGGAGTGCTGTGGCCAGATGTTTAAAAGATCACTCTGGAGACAATGCTTTTGGTGGATTAGGGAGGACAAGACTGGCAGGAAGATTAGCTTAGAAAAGATATCATTAGACCCAAAGAAGAGATGATGAAAGTCAAGGGTAAGTTAGTGGCATAAAAAAGAGACAGTAGATTTCAGGTATATTTTTCCAGGTTTATTGAGATGTAACTGACTCAAGTATATTTAGTAACCCACATCAGCAGGGTTTGTTCATGGTTGGAGATACAGTGAATGGGAAGAGTCTGGGGTGGTAACTGGATGAATGGCAATACCATCAACTCAAGTCACGGGAGGAGGACAAGCGTTGGAGGATAATGAGCTTCTGTCATGCAAATTCAGGTACCAGAGGGCTTGTACAGGTGGGGTGAAGCTCAGGGAATGCATCTGGGCTGGGGAAAGGCATTCAGAAATCGTCAATGCTGTGTAAAGGAATCAAGAGAAGGTGTGTGAGGGGACTTTCCCGGCAGTCCAGTGGTTAGGACACTGTGCTTTCCCTACAGGGGCACAGGTTCAATCCCCAGTCAAGGAACTAAGATCCTGCATACCACTCAGTTCAGTTCAGTTAAGTTCAGTCGCTCAATCGTGTCTGACTCTTTGCAGCCCCATAGACTGCAGCACGCCAGGCCTCCCTGTCCATCACCAACTCCCGGAGTTTGCTCAAACTCATGGCCATTGAGGCGGTGATGCCATCCAACCATCTCATCCTCTGTCATCCCCTTCTCCTCCTGCCCTCAATCTTTCCCAGCATCAGGATCCTTTCCAATGAGTCAGTTCTTCGCATCAGGTGACCAAAGTATTGGAGTTCCAGCTTCAGCATCAGTCCTTCCAATGAATATTCAGGACTGATTTCCTTTAGGATGGACTGATTGGATCTCCTTGAAATCCAAGGGACTCTCAAGAGTCTTCTCCAACACCACGGTTCAAAAGTGTCAATTCTTTGGTATTCAGCATTCTTTATAGTCCAACTCTTACATCCATACATGACTACTGGAAAAACCATAGCTTTGACTAGACGGACCTTTGTCACTAAAGTAATGCGGGAACTAAGATCCTGCATGCCATTCAGTACAGCCTAAATAAATAAATAAATGAGAAGATGTGTATTGCTCAGGAGAGGCAGAGGGAAGAAGAGGAGACCAAGAAAGAAGTAACTCCAAGGATAGTCTAGCAAGACAAAGGATTAAATAGAGAAAGGGGGATGGACATGGAAATCATGAGCACATAGAGCATCTCAAGAGTGGGCTGCTGGTGCTGCTGCTGCTGCTGCTGCGTCACTTCAGTCATGTCCGACTCTGTGTGACCCCATAGACGGCAACCAACCAGGCTTCCCGTCCCTGGGATTCTCCAGGCAAGAACACTGGAGTGGGTTGCCATTTCCTTCTCCAATGCATGAAAGTGAAAAGTGAAAGTGAAGTCGCTCCATCGTGTCCGACTCCAGTGACCCCATGAACTGCAGCCTACCAGGCTCCTCTGTCCATGGGATTTTCCAGGCAAAAGTACTGGAGTGGGGTGCCATTGCCTTCTCCGCAAGAGTGGGCTATCAACAGTCAAATGGCACAAGGAACACACGCTGGAGCACTGGATGTGCCTCTGGTTTGCACACTTCAGCTCCCACGAAGTCAACAGTTGGCACTGAGTATCCACCACAAACAGGGAGGTGCCGAGTGATACAAAAGCAGATAAAATCCTGCAGCTCTCAAACTTTAACATGCATTGGGAACACCTGAGGGGCTTATTTAAATACAGATTCCTGGAGTCCCATCCTCAGAGCTTTTGATGCAGTGGGTCTGTAGGCAATCCTAGGAATCTGCATTTTTAACAAGTACCCGAGAGAATTCTTAGAAGGGATCTTAGAGGAGCCAGTCTTAGAAACACTGTGAAGGCACCTCCCATAAAGTCAAAACAGAGTTTTTTAACAAAAGCATTTTCTTAATAGAAGTGTTCCCTGGGAGTCCCTAAAATCCATCTCTCCCACTCAGAGAGACTGAGGGCACTCCTGGATTGGTTTAATCTCCCAAGGGACTTCAGTCTTACAGCTCTCCGTATCCTCAATACGAGATCAGCAGTCTCCACAGCTGGAAAAATAACCTGGGTTGTTTAATATATCGACAATGTGCAGGTTCCCAAAGGTGGAGCTCAGGAATCCAGAAATTTCTAGGCTCCCCAGCAGATTCTGTAGTTCAGCCAAGTTTAGAAACAATTGCACAGATGATCTCTAATCCAACATCAGTCCTTACTAGTCCATCTGCTGGAGAAATTGTGTTCTGGCTGCCAAAGCATGGCCCCCATAAACCTCCCCATCAAAAAGGAACTTTAAGATTCCTTGATGTCAGCAGAGCGATAGAAACTTTAGTCCCATTGTGAGTTTTCAGAGTAAATATTATTACAATGATGGAGAATTTTAGCTGGCCTTGTTAATTATGCAGCTGAAGGCACTTGGGTGGCTCGTGAGTGCCCTGATGTAAACGTTTGGTTCCGTAATTGCTACTGTCAAGTTCAATGGCCTCTTCCAATCAGTCAGCAGAGATTAACCATTGTTGTTATAACAACAAGAGGAGTCCAGGAAGAATGAATCCTTTCATTGGCTCTGAAATAAAACTTGGGAAGCATATTTTTAAGTCAGTGCCAAATGATAAATTCTCTGGCTAATAAGAATTATTAAGGGAAATGAGGTGCCTAATAAGCAACATAAAGGGCTGGCAATCACTCTCCTTCCAAAATGCCATTCCTCCGGAGGTAAAGGTGACAAATACTTTCCAAAGAGCCAGTCACCCCCATAACCTTGTCTTCTTTCCTCCTGCAATGATCTCAGTCCTGTGCTAGCAACGGCCTGTGTCCCCAGATCAGGGGGAGCTATAAGAGAAGGCAGCTGAGGAACAGGGGACCACACGGCAGACCAGCACTGAAAACCCTCTTGTAGAGTCTGCCTTCGTTATCTCTAGAATTTCTCTTATGATGGCCCCAGGGAGGTACCATCAGCGTCCTACAAAACAGCGGCAATTTCCCTGCTGAAAAACCTCAGTAGGATCCCCAGGGCTTACACAATAAAGCTCATATTGTTTATAGAGGCAAGAGTGTTTTCCATGAGGCCTTCACCCTCCTCTCCTTCCCACACATCCTTCCCTGTCCTGACTCCCACACCCCACACAGGTACACACCCTCCACTCATGAACACTGAACTTCTTACTCTCCACAACTCAGGGACTTTTTCTGCCTCCAATGCAAACCCCTTCCTACCCCTTTTCCCTACAGGGCAAATCTCTTCATTTTTCAAGACTCAGACAACACCACCTTGCTGAAGACTTCCCAGATTACCTCAGACAAAAAATATGGACCCACCCTCCCTCAAAGCTCTGGGGAGCTTTTTTCAACTCCTATAACATCAAGAACCCTGCTAAGCTGTCTTATCTAATTGCCTATCGAACTCTGCTGCTGGACTACAAGGAAGCTCAAGGCCAAGCTCAGAGCAGATTCCCAAAAATATCTGATGGATTTATAGAAGGATGGATAGATGGAGAAAGGAATAGAAAAGAAGGAGGCAGAAAGGAGAACCAGGCTGGAGTCAAGCTATATTTCTTTATCTGCTGTTACAACAAACATGCTTTGGGAGTAACTTAACAAGTTCCAGACTGTGTGAGGCATACTGAGACAAATAAGACATCCCTCTGACCCCAAATGGAAAAGAAATGCAAAAAAGCAAAATGGCTGTCTGGGGAGGCCTTACAAATAGCTGTGAAAAGAAGAGAAGTGATAAGCAAAGGAGAAAAGGAAAGGTATAAGCATCTGAATGCAGAGTTCCAAAGAATAGCAAGAAGAGATAAGAAACCTTTCTCAGCGATCAATGCAAAGAAATAGAGGAAAACATCAGAATGGGAAAGACTAGGGATCTCTTCAAGAAAATCAGAGATACCAAAGGAACATTTCATGCAAAGATGGGCTCGATAAAGGACAGAAATGGTATGTACCTAACAGAAGCAGAAGATATTAAGAAGAGGTGGCAAGAATACACAGAAGAACTGTACAAAAAACAGCTTCACGACCCAGATAATCACGATGGTGTGATCACTCACCTCGAGCCAGACATCCTGGAATGTGAAGTCAAGTGGGCCTTAGAAAGCATCACTATGAACAAAGCTAGTGGAGGTGATGGAATTCCAGTGGAGCTATTCCAAATCCTGAAAGATGATGCTGTGAAAGTGCTGCACTCAATATGCCAGCAAATCTGGAAAACTCAGCAGTGGCCACAGGACTGGAAAAGGTCAGTTTTCATTCCAATCCCAAAGAAAGACAATGCCAAAGAATGCTCAAACTACCGCACAATTGCACTCATCTCACACGCTAGTAAAGTACTGCTCAAAATTCTCCAAGCCAGGCTTCAGCAATATGTGAACCGTGAACTTCCTGATGTTCAAGCTGGTTTTAGAAAAGACAGAGGAACTAGAGATCAAATTGCCAACATCCACTGGATCATGGAAAAAGCAAGAGAGTTCCAGAAAAACATCTATTTATGCTTTATTGACTATGTCAAAGCTTTGACTGTGTGGATCACAATAAACTGTGGAAAATTCTGAGAGATGGGAATACCAGACCACCTGATCTGCCTCTTGAGAAATTTGTATGCAGGTCAGGAAGCAACAGTTAGAACTGGACATGGAACAACAGACTGGTTCCAAATAGGAAAAGGAGTACGTCAAGGCTGTATAGTCTCACCCTGTTTATTTAACTTCTATGCAGAGTACATCATGAGAAATGCTGGACTGGAAGAAACACAAGTTGGAATCAAGATTGCTGGGAGAAATATCAATAACCTCAGATATGCAGATGATACCACCCTTATGGCAGAAAGTGAAGAGGAACTGAAAAGCCTCTTGATGAAGGTGAAAGTAGAGAGTGAAAAAGTTGGCTTAAAGCTCAACATTCAGAAAATGAAGATCATGGCATCCAGTCCCATCACTTCATGGGAAATAGATGGGGAAACAGTGTCAGACTTTATTTTTCTGGGCTCCAAAATCACTGCAGATGGTGACTGCAGCCATGAAATTAAAAGACGCTTACTCCTTGGAAGGAAAGTTATGACCAACCTAGATCACATATTCAAAAGCAGAGACATTACTTTGCCAACAAAGGTTCGCCTAGTCAAGGCTATGGTCTTTCTTGTGGTTGTGTATGGATGTGAGAGCTGGACTGTGAAGAAGGCTGAGCGCCAAAGAATTGATGCTTTTGAAGTGTGGTGTTGGAGAAGACTCTTGAGAGTCCCTTGAACTGCAAGAAGATCCAACCAGTCCATTCTGAAGGAGATCAGCCCTGGGATTTCTTTGGAAGGAATGATGCTAAAGCTGAAACTCCAGTACTTTGGCACTTCATGCGAAGAGTTGACTCATTGGAGAAGACTCTGATGCTGGGAGGGATTGAAGACAGGAGGAGAAGGGGACGAGAGAGGATGAGATGGCTGGATGGCATCACTGACTCGATGGATGTGAGTCTGAGTGACCTCCGAGAGCTGGTGATGGACAGGGAGGCCTGGCGTGCTGCGATTCATGGGGTTGCAAAGAATCGGACACGACTGAGCAACTGATCTGATCTGATCTGATCTGACCCCCACAGGAGGCTCTCAGGCTAGCAAAGAACACAGGTAACCAAATACACAAGTACACGAACGTCTATTAAGTCCAACGGAAACATACATAAGAAGGTGTGATACCTTATGTGCTAAGTCACTCAGTTGTGTCCAACTCCATGAAGATGCATAGACTGTAGCCCACCAGCTTCCTCTTCCCATAGGATTCTCCAGGCAAGAATACTGGAGTGGGTTTCCATGCCCTCCTGCAAGGGATTTTCCCGGCCTAGGGATCAAACCTGCATCACCTGCATTGGATTGTGTGTTCTTAACCACTAGCGCCACCTGGGAAGCCCATGGTATCTTCTAGGAGCATTAACCAAAACAGTTCAGGAGGGTCAAGTTGAAAACTGAATCCTAAACTATGAGTGGATCTGGAAGCAGTTCACATTTCCAGTAAAGCAACAGGATGTGCAAAGGTGTGAAAATAAAGAAAAGCTTGGGCAAAGAACAGAAGAAGAATGCTGAGGTATATGTTAGCATGCAGGCAGGCAAGATGAAGCTGGAGAGAGATGCAGAGTGTGGCTATGAAGGTATCTAGAGTAAGGGCTTCCCAGGTGGTTCAGTGGGTAAAGAATCTGCCTGCAATGCAGGAGGCACAGGAGATGTGGGTTCAATCCCTGAGTCAGGAAGATCCCCTGGAGGAGGAAATGGCAACCCACTCCAGTATTCTTACCCGGAGAATCCCAAGGATAGAGGACTCTGGTGGGCTACAGTCCACGGGGTCACAAAAAGTCAGACACAGCTGAACATGCACACAGCGGATGTGTACATGGACTTGAGAGAAACCAGAGAGAAAGCTCTCACTGAACCCCAGGCCTTTCTACTTAGAATTAGTTCAGATTCCTCCAGCCAAGTCCTTCTCTTTGCTTAGAGGGTCAGAAACCCTACACTTCCCCTTTCCAACACGCATCAAAGTTCCCCGAAGTGTCCTGTCTAGTATCTGATTGACCCAGTAAACTGGAAGATTCACCAGGGCAAGTGTTGTGTGTGTGTGTGTGTCATTATATTTCTAGTACACAGAAAGTGCCTGACCTATAGTAGCCTTAAACACTGGTTCAGTAGATGAAAGGACTGCATTGTCTTGTTGACCAAATCTTTCCATCATGGAATCTATGAAATAATAAAAAGAATCTCACCTGGAAGAATATTTGAGAAAAACCCATGGGCTTCCCAGGTGGCCTTAGTGGTAAAGAATCCATCTGCCAATGCAGGAAACATAAGAGATGTGGGTTTGATCCCTGGGTCAGGAAGACCTCCTATAGGAGGAAATGGCAACCGACTCCAGTGTTCCTGCCTGGAGAATCCCATGGACAGAGGAGCCTGATAGGCTACAGTTCATGGGGTCACAAAGAGTTAGACATGACTCAGTGTCTGAGCACATGAGGTAAAAATCCTAGCAGAGATGGTTCGTACCCAGTTGCTAACCCTCAACCATGATGAGGCCTGCAGCAAGGCAGGGCAGCTCATCAAGCCTTGGTTTCTTTTTTGCCAAATGGGGCTCTTGGGCTGGGTGAACACTAAGGATGCCTGGCACCCCACTGCAGTACTCTTGCCTGGAAAATCCCATGGATGGAGGAGCCTGGTAGGCTGCAGTCCATGAGGTCGCTAATCGTCGGACCGGACTGAGTGACGTCACTTTCACTTTTCACTTTCCTGCACTGGAGAAGGAAATGGCAACCCACTCCAGTATTCTTGCCTGGAGAATCCCAGGGATGGGGGAGACTGGTGGGATGCCGTCTATGGGGTCTCACAGAGTCGGACATGACTGAAGCAACTTAGCAGCAGCAGCAGCAACTCATAAAAATCAGCAATTTTTCCAAGGCAGTAGTTCCAAAGACGTGATGACTCGTGGCAAGGAGTTCTTTGGTGACACTAAGGTGGGAGAAAGAGCTCAGTGCCACTCACTTCTAGAACTGTGGTCTCATTGACTTTGCACTCAGGGAAGTGGGTGCAAAGTCCACTCTTGACTCTATTCGATGTGAAAACACAGTCAGAGATGAAAAGAGAAGTCACCTCTCAATGAAACATAACCTTTTTTTCAGTGATTCCCCAAGAGATGGATATGGAGAGCCCAGTGTCTTCCACTTTCAAGTTGAAAAGGCCCAGAAAAGAGTCACCATCCATATCACCAAACCTGGGCGAAGAGCTTGTTTGAGGGGCCTCCTGCAGCGGAGGGCCACGTGGTCTGCTCTAGGCCTGGGAGATTCAGAAGATTGGAAACGAATTAAGCCATGACTTAAGTAATTCCATCTATGTGTTTCCAGAGATTAATTATATTTATTGTATCTGACACCAGTCAGGGATAGCAAGCGTCTTTTGTGAGGCTTACAACAAAAGTTAAAAAGCATTAGTCATAACGGCTGATTTTGTTTTATTATATCTGACTCTGAGCCAAAGGTAGACAGCACTTAGAGCTGTCTGTGGACATTAATGTTTGAAAAGCAACACAGACCGCTTCCCCGCCCCTGACCTCCTACTGGCACCTGCACGTGCAGCCCACCCCTTGCAGTGCAAGGATGATGAGATGGGGGCAGGGAGGCAGTTCAACACCCTTAGGAGCCACTGAGCAGCCGCTGTACCCCAAGCACAGTGCTAGGCATTGCTGGATCCTCGGAGGTGGATAAGATCCTCGTCTTCTGCATCTAACTAGGACTGGTGATCTTAAGGATGGTGGATAAGATCTTAAGGATCTCCACCCTCTATCGATCCTCAGGGGTTGCTAATAGTCTAAAAACATTATCCCTCAAAAATCATACTATATGTCATAAGACAGGTAAGATAATAGTAGGATGAGGCTGTACAATAGAAGGGAAAGGTACATTCTAGTTGGGAGAAATCAGAAAAGGAGGCAGCATATGAGATGAGCCAACAACAAAGAGGAGAAGGCAATGGCAGCCCACTCCAGTACTCTTGCCTGGAAAATCCCATGGATGGAGGAGCCTGGTGGGCTGCAGTCCATGGGGTCGCTAAAAGTCGGACACGACTGAGTGACTTCACTGTCACTTTTCACTTTCATGCATTGGAGAAGGAAATGGCAACCCACTCCAGTGTTCTTGCCTGGAGAATCCCAGGGACAGGGGAGCCTGGTGGGCTGCCGTCTATGGGGTCGCACAGAGTCGGACACGACTGAAGCGACTTAGCAGTAGCAGTAGCAACAACAAAGAGGTATGCTTAGGAGGAAATGATGGGAATTGATTTAGGGTGCCAAAAACAATGCAAGCAAAGGTGGGAAACTGAGGAAGGATGGGGCATGTTCAGGCAAAGCTTGGCATGGCAAGTGTCCAGGGGGAGAAATAGCACACAGTGGGACAGGAAAGATGGAGCATGTGGTTGAAGGCCTTGACTACTTCCTGAAGAGCAGGCATATGTTTAGTAGTCACTAAGGAGCATACAGTCAGCAAAAACAAGACTGGGAGCTGACCGTAGTTTAGATCATGAACTCCTTATTACAAAACTCAGACTTAAATGAAAGAAAATAGGGAAAATCATTAGATCATTCAGGTATGACCTAAATCAAATCCCTCATGATTATACAGTAGAAGTGACAAATAGATTCAAGGGATTCAATCTGATAGACAGAGGGCCTGAGGAACTATGGACAGAAGTTCATGACATTGCACAGCAGGCAGTGATCAAAACCATCCCCAAGAAAAAGAAATGCAAAAAGGCAAAATGATTTTCTGAGGAGGTCTTTCAAAGAGCTGAGGAAAAAAAGAGAAGCAAAAGGCAAAGGAGAAAAGAAAAGATCTATCCCTCTGAATGCAGAGTTCCAAAGAATACCAAGGAAAAAATAAGAAAGCCTTCCTCACTGATCAATGCAAATAGAGGAAAACAAAAGAATAGGAAAAACTAGAGATTTCTTCAAGAAAATTAGAGATACCAAGGGAATATTTCATGCAGAAATGGGCACAATAAAAGACAGAAATGGTATGGACCTAACAGAAGCAGAAGATACTAAGAAGAGGTGGCAAGAATACACAGACAAACTGTACAAAAACGATCTTCATGCAGCTCGATACCAGAAAAATAAACCACCCAATCAAAAAAAATGGGCCAAAGAACTAAACAGACATTTGTCCAAAGAAGACATACAGATGGCTAACAAACATATGAAAAGATGCTCAACATCACTCATTATCAGAGAAATGCAAATCAAAACCACAATGAGGTACCATGTCACACCAGTCAGAATGGCTGCTATCAAAAAGTCTACAAACAATAAGTGCTGGAGAGTGTGGAGAAAAGGGAACCCTCTTACACCATTGGTGGAAATCCAAACTGGTATAGCCACTATGGAGAACAGTGTGGAGATTCCTTAAAAAACTGGAAATAGAACTGCCTTATGACCCAGCAATCCCACTGCTGGGCATACACACGGAGAAAACCAGAATTTTAAAAGAGACACGTGTACCCCAATGTTCATCGCAGCACTGTTTATAATAGCTATGACATGGAAGCAACCTAGATGTCCATTGGCAGATGAATGGATAAGAAAGCTGTGGTACATATATACAGTGGAATATTACTCAGCCATCAAAAAGAATGCATTTGAATCAGTTCTAATGAGGTGGATGAAGCTGGATCCTATTATACAGAGTGAAGTAAGTCAATACAGTATAGTAACCTATATACAGTATAATACAGTATACAATACCAATACAGTATACTAACACATATATATGGAATTTAGAAAGATGGTAACAATGACCTTATATGCAAGACAGCAAAAGAGACACAGAAATAAAGAACAGACTTTTAGACTCTGTGGGAGAAGGCTAGGGGGGGATGATTTGAGAGAAAAGCAATGAAACATGTATATTATTATATGTGAAATAGATGACCAGTCCAAGTTAGATGCATGAAATAGGGCAACTCAAAGCCAATGCACTGGGACAACCCTGAGGGATGGGATGGGGAGGGAAGTGGGAGGGGGGTCAGGATGGGGGGGACACATGTACACCCATGACTGGTTCATGTCAATGTATGGCAAAAACCACTACAATATCATAAAGTAATTAGCCTCCGATTAAAATAAATTAATTAATTTTTTTAAAAAAAGAAAGCTTATTGTCAAAGAATTGATGCTTTTGAACTGTGGTATTAGAGAAGACTCTTGAGAGTCCCTTGGACTGCAAAGAGATCAAGCCAGTCCATCCTAAAGGAAATCAGTCCTGAATATTCATTGGAAGGACTGATGCTGAAGCTGAAACTCCAAAACTTTGGCCACCTGATGCAAAGAACCAACTCATTAGAAAGGACCCTGATGCTGGGAAAGATTGAGGGCAGGAGAAGAAGGGGACAACAGAGGATGAGATGATTGGATGGCATCACCAACTCAACAGACATGAGTTTGAGTAGGCTCCAGGAGTTGGTGATGGACAGGGAGGCCTGGCGTGCTGCAGTCCATGTGGTCGCAAAGAGTCGGTCACGACTGAATGACTGAACTTAACTGATTGACTGACCAAAGGAGTATGCACAGCTTCCCAGGTGGCTCAGTGATAAAGAATCTTCCTGCCAATGCAGGAGACATCAGTTCAATCCCTGGGTCAGGTAGATTCCCAAAGAAGGAAATGCAATCCACTCCAATATGCTTGCCTGGCGGACTAGAGTCCATGGGGTCGAAAAACAATTTAGCAACTAACCAACAATAAAGCAGTGTGCACGCCCTTGAGCAGAGGAGTAAGAAAAGAGCTTCACTCCAGGGCAGATAGTGCAGGGATAGTCTTAGGTATTTTTGCCTAAAAAATTCAACGGACAGAGAATCCTAGTGGGTGACAGTCCAGAGTCAGACACAACTGAACACAGGACACAGGTTCTCTAAGAAGTTGCTTTCCATGGCTCAACTGAGAGACCCTTCGCTGGAATTACAGACACATCTGGTGATTACGGTCTGTAGCGCTGCTTCAATACTACAGAAATTAACATCGCAGCCTTGGCAAATTTCACCCAGCTGACCTGGGAACCTAAGTAACATGTGTCTATAGAGAAGTGCAATTTTTAATTTTCAGCCATTGACTTAGAAACAAGCTTCAAAGACAGCCGATTTGTGAGTTGTGGAGGATAAAGATTTGTGTCTTATCTTTATGGGCTGCTTCCACTTTTCATGGAGAACTTGCGATAGAAACATGGATATGTAAAACTGAATCACTTTGCTGTACAGAACTGAAAAGCACACAACATTGTTAATCAACTACACTCCAATATAAAATAAAAATTTTTAAATACTTAAAAATAATTTCTTAAAATAAAGAGCAATTAAAAATTAATTAAAAAAAAAAAAAAAAGAACTTCCAATCTAGTGGGAAAGATGAGCATACTTTGGACAAAGGAACCAGGAGATCCAAGCACGAGGGCATTTACATCTACCTGTGGCCACAACATCAGGAAAAGAACACAACCATCAGGGAGCCACCCCTGCCCCCACGGCCACAGTACCTGCTGCACAATGGTCTAGCTCCATAAGCCTTAAAGAAAATAACACAGATGTGAAACGGTTCTAAACTCCATTGCATCTTCCCAGAGTTAATTTTACTGGGAAACTGTTCCCTGTTTTTAGAACACTAGTCCCTAAGGACAGAGTACAAAGGGGGAGAAACTTGTTTTTTAATGAACTTGCCTAAGAAAGTTGATACACCCTAAAACCCATCTAGTTATGCAATTCCATTGCATCTGCCCCTTGTTTGTTTACTTTGAAATCACCAATCGAATTCTTGGAACACTCAGTGCAAAATAATAATAAAAGTCTGTTCATTTTTATTAGGGTCTAAAGAAAAAAAAAGTAGTGGAAGAAAGGAACAAGGCCTCCGTTAATAATTAAGAAAATATGGCAGAAAGTCACATCTAGGCAAAATGAATCAAGATATCATCAAAGTAAGAAAATTAGCAATACTATTGTCCAATATTATGCAGACTTTATTCAATTTTCGTGAACTGTCCAAATAGTGACCTTGAGAACAAAGGAAAATCCGGGATCACACATTACATTGATTTGTCATATGTTCAGCCATACTGATCACCCTCGTGTATGAAGAGCAGAGAAACTGTTGGTGTCCTGCAGACTCTCAGAAAACATAACTCCCTGGAGCTCTTCCTGAGGAGTTTACTAGAGCATGTGTTTCAGACAACCAAAATGATGGGATAAGCATGCACCCAGGGCAGGTGCTGAGCAGTTTAACATGTGGTTACTTGAAGAACAAAACTTAATGAAGTTTAAAAGGAAGACTTCTTAGTCTCTGTGACTATACAGATAAGGATCTGCCTACGGGAAATAGGAAAGTCATTTAAAAAATGGAGAATGACAGCAGCCTATGCGATAAAATGAATTTAACCGTTTTCAGGAATCGTAGTTGGTGGTAATAGTATTATGTTGTTACCCAGAGACGTGTGGGTGTGCTCTGGAATAAAACAAGTGAGTAGTTATGGGATGTCCTAATGCTACCACTGTAATTCCGTGTCCTTGAGAACTAAGGTTTGGGGTGTGAAATTAAGGAGCTATGGATACAGTAGAGAGACAGCAAAGTGCAAACCCTGTCGTCTTGAATTTCAATTAGAAATCAGTGCGAATTCCTATTTACAATAGGCAGGACTTGGAAGCAACCTATTAATGAATGTCCATCAGCAGAGGAATGGATAAAAAAGATGTGGTACCTATTACCATGAAATACTACTAAGCCATAGAAAGGAAGAACTTGTGCCATTTGCAGAGATGTGGATAGACCGAGAGTTTGTCATACACAGTGAAGTAAGTCAGAAAGAGAAAAACAAATATCATATATTGATGCATGCATGTGAAATCTAGAAAAATCATATAGATAAACTTCTTTGCAAAGCAGAAATAGAGACAGAGACAGAGAGAACAAATGTATGATATTTGTATGAACAAATGTACGATAACAAACAAATGATACCAAGGGAGAAAGGGGCAATGAACTGGAAAACTGGAATTGACATGTCTACACTATTTACACTACATATAAAACAGATAACTGATGAGAACCTACTGTATAACCCAGGGAACTCTACTCAATGTGCGTGGTGACCTAAATGAAAAGGAAATCCAAAAAGGGGTGGTCTGTATATGTAAATGTATAGCTGATACATTTTGCTGTACAGCAGAAACTAACACAATACTGTAAAGCAAGTATATTCCAACAAAAATTAATTTTGAAAAAGACAGAAATCCATGTGAATTCTCAAGGCACTTTATCTTGGATAATAGGTAGACAGGTAGGTAGAAAGATAGAGACATACATACGTATGTATTTTCCTAGCTCTGCCCACTGGGAAAGCCTAGAAATGGTTACCAACCCAGTTCTAGATACATGTCAAGAAGACACAAGAACAACTAGTCATAGAGGCCTAACTTGAAAAGCTTCTCTGAGTCAAACATGGGACAATGCAAACCTGCGTAAGGATGTGAATTGCCATAGACTGAAACTCATCAAGTATGTTTAAATCCATGAGCTCACAATGACATTTTTTGCTGGCTTGGTTTGGTTTGGTTTTTAATTTTTATTAGAGTATGGTTGACTTACAACACTGTGTTAGTTTCAAATGTACAGCAAAGTAGATCAGTTCAGTTCAGATCAGTCACTCAGTCGTGTCTGACTCTTTGCGACCCCATGAATTGCAGCATGCCAGGCCTCCCTGTCCATCACAAACTCCCAGAGTTCACTCAGACTCATGTCATCGAGTCAGTGATGCCATCCAGCCATCTCATCCTCTGGCGTCCCCTTCTCCTCTTGCCCCTAATCCCTCCCAGCATCAGAGTCTTCTCCAATGAGTCAACTCTGCACATGAGGTGGCCAAAGTACTGGAGTTTCAGCTTCAGCATCATTCCTTCCAAAGAAATCCCAGGGCTCATCTCCTTCAGAATGGACTGGTTGGATCTCCTTGCAGTCCAAGGGACTCTCAAGAGTCTTCTCCAACACCACAGTTCAAAAGCATCAGTTCTTCGGTGTTCAGCTTTCTTCACAGTCCAGCTCTCACATCCATTCATGACCACTGGAAAAACCATAGCCTTGACTAGACGAAATTTTGTTGGCAAAGTAATGTCTCTGCTTTTGAATATGCTATCTAGGTTGGTCATAACTTTTCTTCCAAGGAGTAAGCGTCTTTTAATTTCATGGCTGCAGTCACCATCTGCAGTGATTTTGGAGCCCAGAAACATATACATATATCCACTCTTGTTTAGATTCTTTGCCCATATAGCTTATTAGAGAATTGGGTAGAGTTTCCTGCACTTTACAGTAGGTCCTTACTAGTTATCTATTTCATATATAGTAGTGTGTATATGTGATTCACATATACACATAGTGACATGTTTTAAAAGCTTAACTGGTCAACCTTCAAAGATTGCAAAGAACTAGTGCATTATCTCAAAAACTAAGTAAGTGAAAGGAGAGTGTCAAACATTCATCATACTTTCCTATATGAACTAAACCATTAGGTAACCAAATAGTAGATGAAAGACAGTATCGCCTTATAAAATTATCCCAGCTAATATGGGATAAACAAAAACAAAATGATGGAATTAGAACCTCACAATTCTGCAATGCCCTGTGAATAAACAAATCTAGGCAATGTACATCGTATCAAAAACAAGGGCAGGACTTCCCTGGCAGTCCAGCGGTTAAGAATCCACTTTTCAAAGCAGGGGATGAGGGTTCCATCCCTAGTCTGGAGACAAATATTCCACATATCAAGAAGCAACTAGGCCCACACCCTGCAACTACCAAGCCTGTGCACCACAGTGAAGACCTAGTGCAGCCAAAATAAATAAAAGCAAGAGGGAAATGGGCATGTATGTGATCAAGACACACAGCACCACATACAATCTTCTAGTCCAGGGTCTGAACCTGGAGGTAAGACCTCTGGATCCTAGCTTCCAATTTATAGGAGAACAGAGAACAGAGGAGCATGTTGATCTACACCATGAGTGTGCAATTGGCAAACTCCAGCCTGGGGAACACTCCACAGATCAGAGGGCCCAGGTTCTTCAGGTTTGTATATAAAAACTTATTTGGGTCGTCCCAGAGGGATGGTATGGGGAGGGAGGAGGGAGGAGGGTTCAGGATGGGGAGCACATGTATACTGGAGGCGGATCCATCTCGATGTATGGTAAAAGCAATACAATATTGTAAAGTTAAGCAAAATAAAATTTAATTAAAAAAAAAAAAAAACTTATTTGAATGGGCAAAACCCATAGTGTTTAAGGCTGTATTCTTTGGATTAACCATAAAGATGCAACAAATTTTATACTATAAAATCCATAAAAGTGATTACTTTCAGTGGGAGTGATGGAGCATCTAGAGTAACAGGCAAAATTCTGTTACAATTAAACACTTTGAAAATACATGTAGACGTCAGAAAATAAAATAGGTGTTGTTGTCAAAAGACTTTCCAGGACAGGAACTGTTATGATCATGATATACAAACGTGGGGAAACCCTTACAGTATACATCAACATATAAAATCAAAGTCTAGACGAAGTCATCTAGCTTGTGCACCAAATCAGAAACCGTGAACAAGGGGTGGTATTGATGGGGCCCGGACTGAGATGGAGAGTCAGCTGAGAGGCTCAGCCCATGAAGACATTCAAGTTTAACTTGATGTATTTTCGTACTATTTGCATTTCTACAAGTGCCTTTTCATGCTTTGTTTATATAGATTAAGTGAATGAATCAGTCAAGGAGAGAATGAACTGAAGAATATGTGAGCTAGTAGGTAAGAGTCGATGAGCAAGTGAATAAATGAGTGAGATAATGAATAAATGAATGAGTGAGGGTGAGAGGGAAGGAGCAAATAAACAAAGAAAAAAGTATCCCAGTAAAGTAGTCAGGTCCTAACAGAAAAATCTTCAAAAAAAAAAAAAAAAAAAAGGTCACAGTGGGGGCAGGGTGGTGGAAACAGAACATGGGAAATCTGGTCAACCCAGATATTCCATAGCCTGCATATTTGAAGATATTTAAATCCCTAGCCACTGACTCAATGAGGTTACATGCTAAAATTTTATAAATGAAAATTTCAGAAGGATACTTGAGGATAGACCAGTCAAGTGTGAATTCAGAACCAAATGCCACTTTGAAAGATCCTGTGCATCCATCCTAACACCTCCCTGCATGCCCTCCCCTCCGGTAAACTTCTAATCATGAGATCCCATCAGGAAGTCTTGCTGGCCTTTTCAATTTTATCATTCCCAAAGAATTCTAAAGCACACCTCTGCATCCACCCAGAACTGCAAACATTGCTTTTAAACACAGAACCACAGCCTCTAAATCAGTGACCTCCCAGTGTCCAAATTTGGAGCAGAGAGACACTCTTTCAAACTTGAAGCTGTTCAAAAACAACTACCTCCAACCAAGTTTCTCCAAGTCACCATATTTAACCCTGGGAATTCAAGGTTCTGGAAAAATTGTCAGAAGGAGAACGTGTTGCTTAACTTCTCTGGACTTCAGTCAGGGCTGTATCCGTAAAATGGAAGGAATTCATCACCCATTGCAGAGGGGATGTGGCCTCAATGAGAGAATTATGTGAAATGCTTAATAGGGTGCCAGCTTCATAGCAACTGCTCAGTGGGTGTTTGCTGTGGTTATTTATTTTTATTAAAGTGAAATTCACATAGCATAAAATTAGCCATTTTTAAGGTGCACAATTCAGTGGCAATTAGTCATGGTTACAATGTTGTGCAACCACTTCCCTCTGCATCCAAAACATTTTCATGACCCCCACAAAAACCCCATACTCATTAAGCAGTTATCTCTATTAATTCCCTCCTCTCCCTGCTCCAACAACCACTAATCTGCCTTCTGCTTCTATGGTTTTATCCATCCTGGATGGACTGTATCATATAAACAAAATAATATAATACACGACGTTTTGTGTCTAGCTTCTTTCACTTAGTATGTTTTCAAGATTCATTCATACTGTAGTGTATATCAATATTCCATTCATTTTTAAGGTTGAATAATATTCTATTGTATATCACAATTTGTTTATCTGTTCATCCGTTGATGGTGTTTGTGTTATTTTCCCCTTTGGGCTAACCTGAATAGTGCTGCCATGAATATCCATGTACATGTATTTGAGTACCTGTTTTCAATTCTTTGGGCTATAAACCTAGCAGTGAAATTGCTGGACCACATGGTAATTCTACGTGTAACTTTTTGAGAAACTGTGAAACTATTATTATTTCTAAAGTATTCATTCCAGTGCCTACTAAGCACATGTACTCTTACAAGGAGTGGTGTAAATATCCATGAGCTATAACCCCTCCCCTCTGGGAACTTATTTTCTAAAAGCAGCATTCCTGCAAAAAGAAACAAATAGTCATAATTCTCCACAGGCTGTTAGTTTTATTCAAAGTGAGTTACCTAAGAAAACTCATGACAATTGAACCTCAAATTTCAAAGTAACCTTTATCCCCCAAAGATATATATTTCAAATATATATGTTGGTAAATAAACCTATTCTTTTAAATAGAGCTTATAACTTCTAACTGGGCCAAACAACATTCTATAGCCAGTAACTGATAAAATATGTTCGCAGACATTTAATCATATACACCCTTGCAAGAACAGATGCAAAATGGCAGAAAGTCTGTCTGATATAATTGCTCAGATAGATCCATATCTTGTAAAGGAAGGTTGGAGAAAGAAATGTAGTACCATGTGGAGAAGGACCCATCAACAGAGCTCATACAAACATAGATGAAAGGACAACAGAGTAGGTTTCGGAACAACAAAGCCGGAGCAGAGATTCAAAGAGCAGACCAACGAGACAACGATACCGGGATGTGGAGAAGATGTGCTATGGGAAAAGGCAAGGTTAAAAGATGAGCGAAGAATGTCAGTTTCATGCCCTTGCCAATATCTTTCATGGCTGATTACACCCTGACAGCCTATAAATTCCTCTAATAGTTTTCAATGAAGAAACTATTCTTCTACCCATCCCCACAACTATTAAGTAGTGTAGCTGGTTTAGACCAGCTTCCAGAATCACCCAAGTGGTGTTGATTATCACTGGTGGGTGTGGATAAGAAGGAGAAAAAGAATGCATTCTTCTGAGAACCTTCTGGGCAAAAAGCATCACGTATGGTAAATATCAGATTCTGCATAGAAAATGTCATTATTTCCCAACTGAAACAAATATCTAAAGAGTACCTCTCCTCTCTCTGTCTCTATTCCTCCTGTGCCTCAGACTAAGACTCAGCACAATAGCTAAGCTCTCCGACCAACCACCCCTCAAATTCACTTGTCACAGTCAAGAGATTTATATTTCCCACCATAGAAAAACTCACCATGGAATAATTCTGGCTCCATATACATCAGCTAAGACACAAAAATTCAGTTTTCAGAGACAAAAGGTCACTCATTTCCACCCAACAATTTCTTTCATGGTGCTGGATGAAGACAGTAATAGCAAGCACCTAATAGGACAAAATCCCAGCGCATCACTAGAGATGGCAGAAGAGCTCCTACACAACAGATCAGAGTCGTACAGCAATGCTACAAGGAGCCTAGCCTTTGATATTTCTAGAAAATTCTGTAGAAAGAGAGGGTACAAATATTTAGGCATCTTCTCGTATCACCATCCTGAGAATCTTGAGTTTCAAAAGGAGGGACAGTGATGGGGGTGGTGATGAGAGAAAGAAAGAAAGCAGATAGATGTCATTCCAAAACATTCTAGAGCTGTTAGGACAAGATGTAAATGTACCAAAGAATATAAGATAGAAACTGGGCCCGTCTACAGTTTTGCAAAATGAATAAGGAAATCTCACAAATATCCATACATTTCGTATCTTTTATGCAACCCCTCCACCATCTTAAACACTATTGGAAATTTCCAACTAACTGGGAAAAAAAAACAGTTCTCAGGCTTTCCTCAAGATATCTGAGGAAGTGAGACTAGACCCGGGGTTTTTTGACGTGTGGCAAAAGCCACATCATGTTTTAGAAGGAAGATGGGAAGAGGTGTGTCCTGCCCAACCACACAGAATTCCTCGGCTGAGAACAGCTACTAGATCTGTGTCCCAGCTGTGAGCTGCCAGAGGATATTTGCCTAAATGCTAAAAGGACTCCAGTCATGTACTTTTTCTGTTTGGAAAATTACTCCTTGTTCATTTGAAAAGGAAAAAAAAAAAAGATATGAGCGTTGTTCTCACATGTGAGCCTTTGTTTAAAACCAAGCTTTCTTAATGCATCTTGTGGGAACTGAAACTCAGCAATGCAAGGATATAACCCTCCTGCAGAAAGACTGATGTCTTGCCCAAAAGCTATTGGACTCTTCTTTCCAGCCCTAGAGTTCAAAGTTATTTCTTTGTTTCCTGTAAAAACTTCAACTTGAAAGAATATACATGATATTCTGAACTCACATCGCAAAAAGAACAACAGCATTCTAAACTCAAGCTTTAAATAAAAATGAAATGCTTCTCTTGCCCCAGATTAGATGATTTAGAAAATGTTCAAAACCTTAATCCTATGAAATATGCAAGGTGCTGTCATGCATCCAACTCTCTTACCCTTTCTGAAGACCCCACCTGGATTGCTCCATCTCCTCTACCTGAACCAACTCCAAGTCTACCCCAAGCTCTTTTCTTCTAAGTTTACTGAACCTCAATCTTTAACCCCCTACATTTTCTTCCCTTGGCAAAAACCCTAAAGCTTTCAGGGTGGTTAACAAACAGTAGGTGTCAGCCTCCAAGGATTAAGAATTCACAGATGATAATCATCAGTATATTGTTCTGGAAAATTAAATACACCTGGGCCAAGTTTCTTAAGGCTGTACTCTTTGGAAATGCTTCAATCTTTAAAAAAATAAAAGAAGAAGAAGTTCAAGAATGTGAACTTCATGGCTCACATATATTTTCCTAGGATTCTTTTCTTTTTCTCTTTGATATGTCATTATGTGATTTGGGTTTTCCCCAGATTTTTACCTCTTTGATATACGAAAAATGTGCTTGCATCCTGCCATCCTAGTAGGGGCATGAAGTGACAAAAGAAACTGCTCATTCAAGAAGGCCTGACTGCACTGTCAGATTCAGGCAATCTGACGGCAGGCCCTCCAGAAACAAGCGTGAACTTGGTGGGGTTGGCCCTCAATCCAATTCAATCCTTCTACACACCAAACATCAGGCCCACATCAAGTCTCCAGAAAACCTATCAGGATGTTCTGGTTGTCAAGAAGTTCATATCTGTTGGGATAACAGACTAGAATAGAGGTGAGCACAGGCTCTACCCAAGGAGGAGACACCCATCGTAGAAGAAAGGCCGAGAAACACATCACATAATGTAGTCACAGGTTCACATGGTGATGGAGAAGCCATGATGGCCTCCAAGGCAGAGAAACCAGCAGGAGAAAAAGTGCAGAAATGTAAAAGGACTTAGGGGCATTCCTTGGGTGCCCAGACCAGGCCATAGGGAAGAGAAACAAAAAATGAAGCCTAGAAATACCGGTCAAAAATGGGTGATGAACAATTTGGTGTGTTGGCCTTATTCTGCATTAAGAGGAGGGCAGAATACTCAGATTTCACTTTGGCAAAAGGTCAAACGAGGAGTTGTAACAGGAAGCATGACCCAATATAGTTCTCCTCTGGCTTTGGAGAAGTTGTATGAGCAGGGAGCAGACAGCAGCAAAGAATCCTTTTCAGTTGAGGATAGTATGATGGGACTTCAGGAAGAAAGTGGCCCTTGAACCTCTTAAAGGATGAGCAGGACTCAGATGGTGAGTGACAAAGAAGGGCACCCTGATCAGAGCAGGGACACAGGCGGGCCAGCATGCATGGCTCATTCCAGGAGAAGCATGGGACCTGCCAGGGCCGGCCAAGGCTGTTGGAGGCTTAGAGCAGAAAATAGGCTGGCCAGGTAGACCAGATCACATTGTGGAGGCCTCTGAATGCCACCTTAAGGATGTTGTTCTGAAGGCAACAGGAAGCCTGCAGGGCTGGTGATGTTCAGGTTACTGCCTCCCTTTCAATTGGCTGTGACCACATGGGATGTGAGCAGAAGTGATGGGCTCATCAGCAGATCTTCCCATCCAAGCTCCAGGGCACCCTTTCTTTGCCTTTTCCTTCCCAGCTGGCACTGAGTTGAGAGTATCCTTGGAAATCCAGTGAGCATGACAAAGCCTCCGTCAGCCTGAATCTCTGAAGGAATGGCTCTGTGCACACAGTCACACCATGACCAGCTTACTCACCCAGTACTATTGGGTGAGCAAAAACCAACCATCTGTGAATTGTGTATCACTTTATGCATTGAGATCTATTTGTCATATCAGCTCTGCCTAACATACCTCATATTGGCCCCAACTACAAAGACGGCAATGGGGAGAGAAAAAGACAGAATCAAGAGAATTGTGGAGGTTAGTCCTCTAGACGTGGCTACCCATTTTAAGGGCAGATGAGAGTCAAATATGCGGCCAGTATGTCCAGGCAGAATGGAGAAGAGAATTGAGAGGCTGTTCATCTGAGTTACCACGAAAGGAGAAAAAGGTTTGGAAGAAGGTGTGTGTGTGCTCAGTCATGTCTGACTCCTTGCAACCCTATGGACTGTAACTCACCAGGCTCTTCTGCCTGTGGGATTTTCCAGGCAAGAATCCAAGAGTGGGCTGCCATTTCTTTCTCCAGGGCATCTTCCCGACCCAGGGGTTGAAGCCATGTTTCTTGGGTCTCCTGCACTGGCAGAATTCTTTACCACTAGCACCACTTGGAAGAGGTGTGATCTACTTGGGACCTGTAGGAACTGGGACCCCCAGTGGAATTGTCCAGCAGGCAGTTAGAAATGCAGGCAAGGAGCCAAACCATGGAAGCCTGGGAGAACCACAGAGATGCTTCCAGAACAGCCTGTGCTGCCCAGGAAGCCTCCCCAGGCACTTTCCTCAATGTTGCAAATATCTGTGTATAAAACAGACAAGGATCTACTGTGTAGCACAGAGAACTATACTCAATATTTTGTAGTAACCTATTAGGGAAATGAATCTGAAAATATATATATAATCATGGTGTGGTATGCCTGAAAGTAACACAACATTGTCAAGCAAATATATTTTAATTCTTTTTAAATACTGTAGACATCAAGGATCACAGACTTTCAAAGGTTTTCACAACCACTTAGAACTACCAGCTGCCCTGATGGACAGCTAGAGGCAATCAGCAAGTGCTCACAACTTTTAGAGATGCTCCCCAGGCCATCTGTGCTCCTAAGGGGACTGAGCCTTCCTGAGATGGGGGTGTCAAGTGGCAGGGAAGGCCTCCGTGCCACAGTCTGCCTTTGGGGCATCTCCAGTCATGGAGAAAAGTCAAGAATCCCCAAGAAACAAATGCCAGTCAGCAAGATGACAATTCCAGGGCTTCTATAATGCTCTTCACTTTCCAAAGCATACTCATGACCTTCATCTCCCTTCCAAAAAAGGAGATAGGAACTCAGGCCATTCCAAAGTCCACGGAGAGAAACAGAGGACACTGGCAGAAAGCATGTAAACTGTCTCTCTTGAAAGAGGCTATTTACTGCCCCTGTTTTTCTCTGTCTCAGCCAGGACCATCTGGAGCCCAGAAGGACAAGCACAGCAGAAGGAAGGGGAGATGGCTCATTTCAGCTGCTTGGACACACCCCCCTTGGAAGGGAGCCTCCCCAGAGAAGGAGGCTGCTACTGTTGCCCTCAAGGTCTCTTCTCCAGGTTGTTCTACACTCAGGTTTCACTCCAGACACATTAGACTGGATCAGAGGCTCTGCTACGACTAGCATGTGTGTTAGTCATTAATCACGTCTGACTCTTTGTGACCCCAAGTACTGTAGCCTACCAGGCTCATCTGTTCATGGAATTCTCCAGGCCAAGAATACTGGAGTGGGCTACCATTCCCTTCTTCAGGGGATCTTCCCAACCCAGGGATCCCCAGGTCTCCCACACTGCGGGCAGGTTCTTTACCATCTGAGCCGCCCTGCTGCAACTTCCTGAACGGTGAAGTACCAAGAGGTTAAAACCAAAGCAACATGATGATGCTTGAAGAGACTCCAGGGCTGGGGTTTCCACGGTGGCTCAGTGGTAAAGAATCTGCCTGTCAGTGCAGGCGACATGGGTTCAGTCACTGATCCAGGAAGATCCCACGTGCCGCAGAGCAGCTGGGCCCACTTGCGCAACTACTGAGCCTGCGCGTTGCAGCTACTCAAGCCCACACACCTTAGAGCCTGGCTGCGAACGAAGCGGAGCCACTGGCACTGGGAATCCCGGGCACCACAGCTAGAGAGTAGCCCCCGCTCGCCACAAGTAGAGAAAAACCCGAGCAGCAACCAAGACCCAGCACAGTCCAAACTAAATAAATAAAAATTAAGACTCCAGGGCTTCGGGCTGCTCAAACCCCAATTCCCCGTGCTCAACATTTTTTTTAGTCGCCAAGTTTTGTCTCGACTGTTTGCGACCCCATGGGCTGTCGCCTGCCAGACTCCTCTGTTCATGGGATCCTCATGGCAAGAATACTGGAGTGAGTTGCCATTTCCTTCTCCAGGGGATCTTCCCAACCCAGGGACTGAACCCTACATCTCCTGCATGGCAGGCGGAGGGGGTGGTCAACTTGGTAGAGCGTACATTCCCAAGTGGAAAAACCTGGGCTGCTATACTGCTTTCACATTAATCTTAAGACACTCCGAGCAGTGGTTTTGAAGCCAAAAATCTCAGGGCACTTCTGGGCAGTTTCTGGCCCCATCTGCAGGAAGCTCGACTGTGAGCATCTCTGATTCATCCACCCTCGACCGCCTCCCAGTCCGTCATTGCCGTGGGAGCCGCGGGCACTGAGAACTTTCCTCCACGGTGCGCGGGTGTCCCCAGGCCTCCTTCAGGATTCCAAAGAGTTCACGTAACTTCTTCTCCCAATTACATTCCTTTTTTCTAAGGCTTTGTTCCTATCATACCCTCCTTTTAAAAGGAGGTCAGGGGTTCTATTTTATGTTTAAAATAAAATTTAAAATCATCATTTAAAATATATCTTAGAAGTCCTTCTAAGCGTCTCCAGCCCCATTAGCCACGGAATCTGCCTGTTGCCTTGTTCTTTTTTGCTCAGCTTCCAGCTCATTTAAGGATCACTGGATCACTGGAGATAACTTGGACTTCCCTGGTGGCTCAGATGGCAAAGAATCCGCATGTAATGCCAGAGACCTGTGTTCGATCCCTGGGCTGGGAGATGACTTACGCTCAAGTTCTTAAAATCAAACTTTCTCTGCCAAATCCAAGACCCTGAATTTATCCAAATGATAGAAACATGCTTTTCCCACCCATCCACCAAAATACCTCCCATTCAGACCAACAATAGCCTTAATGGGTGATTCAGTCCCCTCCAGTTCTAAGGATAATCTTCCTGCTTCACCATTGGGCCAGCAGCCTTCAAAGTTCTTCACATCGGCTCAGAGAATGCACTCACCTTTTTCAAAGAGTGAGGTCCAGGTTTGAAAATTGGATTGATTTCTAATTACATTAATTAATGATGTTAACACATACACAGAAATGTGTCCCCATCGGGTGTGAATCTATTTTATTAGGCAGAATTCTAATGTTGTTCCACCCTTAACCCTTTGAAAAGCACTTCTGGTGGGGAGTGGAGGCTGAGAGAAGGGACCCTTCCTGTATTTCCACCCTGGCTTCCTGGCGATGCATTTTTCAGAAAAGTTTACCTTGAACTTCTCCACACCTCCTACCACCTCCCTGCAAATTTACACACAGAGCACCTTTGTGAGCCTGAGACTGAGACAGGGACAGAGCACAGAGAAGGTTTGTCAAGCCAAACAAGTTGATTCATGTGCAAAAATCCCCCAACTGCGTTTACAGATTGAATTGGAAAAACTCTCTGCTGCTTCTGGTTGAAAATTCCACTGAAAGCCTTCACTGGCTGCCTGTGCCTTCAGTACATATAGTTGCCAGTGTTTGCACCACAGTCTACATGCACAAACGCACATGATCAGAGGTACGTGAGCAGCGTGTGGCTTCAGGATGTCTGTGCCATCCGAAGGCCAATGGTTTCCTGCATATTTGCTGTGCATGCACATCGCTGTCTATAATTGTGCTGTAGCCCACAACGTTTAACATGGTTTGCCTGGTGTGGCGCTTGGGTTTTGAACTTAACAACACTAGATGCTTGAATGTATAGAGCAACGGGGCAGGACTTCTTTGGTTGGCAGTCATACCTTTATGAAGAGCTCCAATGACTGGGAAGGAGCGGTTATGGATCTGCAACTGTACTGTATGACAGCCACTAGCCACTTGTGGCTTTTGACACTCGAAATGTGGCTAGTTCAAATTAAGATGTGCTATAGCTATAAAATGCACACTAAATCTCCAAGATTAGGTACCAAAAAAGAGCCCAATAACTCATTGATAACTTTTTTGGTATTTTTTTTATTGAAGTATAGTTGATTTACAATGTTATGCTAGTTTCAGCTGCATAGCAAAGTGATTCAGTGATTTTATATATATACATTTTCTTTCTCTGGTTCTTTCCCTTACAGGTTTTTACAAGACATGTAAACTTTCCTGGGTAGAGTATACTCCTGTAGTACAGAAGTATAGTTCCCTGTGCTATACAATATATTGCTGATGGTTTTATATATGGCTGTTGTTTAGTCACTAAAGCATGTCCAACTCTTGCAACCCCATAGATTATAGCCCACCAGGCTTCTCTGTCCATGGGATTTCCCAGGCAAGAATACTAGAGTGGGTTACCATTTCCTTCTCCAGGGGATCTTCCTGACCCTGGGATGGAACCTGTGTCTCCAATGTCTCCTGCATTGGCAGACAGATTCTTCACCACTGAGCCACCTAAGAAGCCCATTTTATATATAGTAGTGTGGATGTTTAATCCCAATCTCCTAATTTATCCATTCCTCATTAATAACTTTTGAGAATGATGAGATATGGTATAATGATAAACTGGCTATACTAGATTAAGTAAAATGTTACTAAAATGTCACTTGTCCTTTTCAACTTTTTGTATGTGATCACTAGAAAAATTTAGCTTGCACATATGGCTCACATTATATAGTGACTGTACAGTGCTGACTCAGAGTACTTATTAAAACCAGAGTTTCACAGAAGTGGCCCAGGAATCTGCATGCTTAATAAGCACCCAGGTGATTGAGATCATTGCCATTTGGGGACCCCCGATATAGCAGGCACTGACATGGACCCCAAGGCAGAACACCTGGATTCTAAATTTGTTTCAAATTCTTTCTCATCAACATAATGCAGGACTTGGATTAGACCTAGCAAGTTGTATGGCTTAAGGCTTCCAGTCCCATTTTTGCTGCTTAGTCTCTCAGTCATGTCCGACCCTCTGCGGCCCCATGGATTGTAGCCCGCCAGGCTCTTCCATCCATGGAACTTGTCAAGCAATAATACTGAAGTGGGTTGCCATTTCCTATTCCAGGGGAACTTCCTAACCCAGGGATCAAACACGTGTCTCTTGTGTATCCTCCGTTGGCAGGTGGACTCTTTACCTCTAGTGCCACCTGGGAAGCCCTCCAGCCCCATTACCCACTATCCAGCGATTTGTGAGATCCCCAGAGACTGATTAGACCCAAATGGATAACAACTTCAGGCCTGAAGTTCCCCTGGAGTACGAAATGGCAGGCTTTTCTGTCCATGGAATTTCCCAGGCAAGAATACTAGAGTGGGTTGCCATTTCCTTCTCCAGGGGATCTTCCCGACCCAGGGATGGAACTCATGTCTCCAGCGTCTCCTGCACTGGCAGACAGATTCTTCACCACTGAGCCACCTGAGAAGCCCGTTTTATATATAGTAGTATGGATGTTTAATCCCAATCTCCTAATTTATCCATTCCTCATTAATAACTTTGTAGAATGATGAACCCACCTATAATGATAGGTCTTTCACTGGGGGCGGGGGGTGAGGAGAATTGACTCATTCAAAATATTTCTAAAAGTAACCAATGAAATAAGTTTTGGAGGAGGAAAGATAGAAAACAGAGAAGGAAGTGGGTAAGTCCCACTTCCATCTAAACCCCGAGTGCACTTCGGGAAAAGGTGTGGATCTCTGGATCCCTGACTATCAAGCCCATCAGCAGTGGGTGTTAGATTTGAGATGATAGAATTTCAAGTAAATTCTTGAAATTTGAAGATTGAATTGATTGATTGAATCACGTGTGAGGACAAAGTTTACCAGCCTGCCTAAAGGGAAAAGATCCTGGTCCAAGCCTTCTCCTTAATCGATGTAACAGTCCTCACTGTTCTTCATCACTTAAGTGACATGACAAAGAAAGGCAAAAAGTGCCAGTAACAAGCTGGTCATTCTACATCCATTTAGACATCAATGCAGGGATCTTCTATGGTGGGGAACACTCCGCATACACAGAAAGATGATTTTCTCCACTAAAGAATAATAATCCAAGACAGAGGGCTATGGCACTAGATGTCATGCTGAAAATCAAACACTTGCAGAAGAAATCAGTTCCTACATCTGGCTTTTCTGAGGGCTCTCCTGCATTCAGCCTCAGACCTTCCTAGATTACATTTTCCTGTCAGTTCGATTCTCACACTTGACCTAAATGTTGACTTCTGCCCAAGCTCATTAAAGCAGGACTGGTCTGCCCAACAAGAACTTTACCATCCCAGCCAGACAGTGCTGCCATCAGCCAGGAGGAGGAAGACAAACAAACTTATGAAAAGTGAAATAAACTGAACTGGGACACAGATTATGAGTTCGCACCATGAATAAACAAACACAGGGATTCCAGGTAAACTGTGGTTCTGTTTACAATGAAACAGGACGTTCTTTTGGGACTTCTCCTCCTAGCTTATCTGATTAGCAGTTCCCATGGACAGAGGAGCCTGGAGGGCTACATCCAAAGGGTCGCAAAGAGTCAGACACAACTGAGCACACTCACACTCACACACACAAACACATCAAATAATAATAGCGAAACTGACACAATAGAAATCTCACTGGCGTAGGAAAGAATCCCTGTGTTCTAGAACCAGTGCTGTTGTTCATGAGTGTTATAAAGTCTTTTCACTGATCAGGGAGTACTAACCTTTGCACGGGTTATGTCCTGTGGATCTAAACGAGATGCTCAACACATCAAACAAGATTGTTCGTATCTTCCACTTAGCTACTTTGTTCTGGTGGTTTGGGTAAAAGAGTTTATATGATTGTTATGAAACAGTGTTCAAAGTTTCAGAGTTACTTTCATTGTAAAAAGCAAACTAACCAAGAAAAAAAAATAATAATGCCAAAGTACTACTATATTGTTTAGCTTGAGAGATTACAGCCAGATGCTATCTTTTTAAAGTCACATCCTTGCTTTAGGAATGTGTTCCAGCCCCCATGTCTTCCAGCCACAGCATCACTAACTCTAGGACACCTGGGCATGTCCATGTGTGGGACACCTCAGATGACAGCTCACCACAGTAAATGACAGCTTGAGGCCCAGGAATAAGCACCAAAGTGGACAACACAAACTGTAGCCGAAACTCCAGGAGAGCAAAGAACCTATGTCTCTCCTCCTTCAGTATATTCGCCCATGTACTTGGACATGCAGGCGTGCATGTGTGTGTGTTACACGTGTGCATATGTTCTCCCAGACTGTCTCAAGCTTACTGAATCAGCAATGACTCAGAGTCCAATGGGCTGACCTCTTGCTGCAGAGCAAAACCTCCAGCGCATAGGAGTTCTTTTGTTTTCCTACAAGGAAAGAATGAGGAAGATAGCAGGGATGTATCATTAAAATGCTGCTGTTTAAATGGGAGAAAAGAGGGGATTTCCCTCGTGGTCCAGTGGTCGAGACTCCACGCTTCCACTGCAGGGGGCACGGATTCCATCCCTGGTCAGGGAATTAAGATCCTGCATGCCATGCAGAGTGGCCAAAATTAATCAGTTAATTATGGAGAAAGAAGGAATCAAATGAAAGAGTCCCAGGGGAACAGAGGAATAACAAGGTGAATGTAATGGTAAAAACCAATGATAACAATAAAAACACAGATGGCTCCAGGAAACTCTCACATCCCCCTTCAACTCTAAAATTGGAAATACAAAGCTGGAGGGCCAGTGAGGCAGGGTGTACAGGTGCGTGAGTTCTGTGCTTCAAATTACATGTCACTTCACCTCAAGAGTAAAGGCAGAGGTCCTAGAAGACATGTGAGATCCCTGAGATGGAAGGGAGAGGGGAGAGACTACGGAAAAGTTAACAATGGTAGTCACAGCTAGAGGTGCCGAGAAGAGGTGGAGAGAGAAAATCCCCATCCAAGGCAAGGGGAGAGGGCGCTTTCAGATCGAACAGGTGCTCACGATGCCAGATGCTGCAAAGAGATGTGGGAAGAGAGAAAGAGGACTGAGATGCAGCGTAGTTTTGCCAGTGACGTGGCCATGAGGATCCCTGGTGGCATATTTGCAATAGAGTGGTGAGGCAACACCATGTGGGACTGAGAAAAGCACGCCTCACGCAGCCTCTAAACAAATGCCAGGAAAGAGAGACCCCACCTGAGGAGGCAGATTAGCAAATCTAGGAAAGAGAGACAGTGTGGAAGGAAAACTTAAACCCAAACAGCTGTGAGATTTGGAGGTATGAGCTGTATGGATAAAGGCTGGCTAACTGCAATGGGATGGAAGGGATTTGAAGGGACCCAACCTGGAACTTGAAGGAGTCACTGAGGTGGAGACAGGGTAAAAGAGACCCTGGGAGCAGGCAGACTCAGCCTCCAAATCCAGTCCAGCAAGTACCCAGTGTCCCAAAGGGTTGGCAGCCAGCCACGAGTCACCAGGGGAGGCAGACAGCTTGGGCATGAGGTGAGGGAACGGGCACATTTGTCAACATGGCGAACTGTCAAGTTTTCCAGCAAATAAACTAAACCAAGAGCAGGGAGGAAGCAGCAGCAGGAGCTAGTCTAGGAGGCGGCAAGACAGACAAAGGGCATCAGAGAAGCAGGGCAGATAAACGGGGTCCCACCAGCAGACTCTGATCCAGGGGCAACAAGCCAGCCCCTGGGAGGGCTGTCGAGGGCAAACAGAAAGGGCCTGTCCAACAGGAGTAGGGATACTGAGTGCCAGGCAGGTTCCCCAGGGAGGGGCTGGGGCCCCATGACTTGGTAGAAGCCAGCGGCAGAGCTGGGTGTAAAGCAGACCCAGAAGGGCTGACAGAGGAATCGACCACAGCCCAGGTCACTGCGCCAGGCCCCTCGGCTCCTTCCCCTAGTAGGGCAGAAAGGACCTCAATCAGGATGCTCAGGGAAGCCCAGCTTCATCCAGAAATGCCAAGAGGGCTATCAAGCTTGAGAAACAGGCAGGGGCCAGAGAAGTGATGCTTTAAGCTCTAGTGAGCCTCATCTCAGAAACAGACAAAGAAGATGATAAGGGAGAGTCCAGAAATAGTCATGAAAAGTATATTGTGGGGAGGAGACCAAGGAAGGGATGGGAAGGGATCATACTCACAAAAACATGTGTGTCTTAGCCAGAATTGAAAGAGACACGTGTACCCCAATGTTCATCACAGCACTGTTTACAATAGCCAGGACATGGAAGCAACCTAGATGTCCATCAGCAGACGAATGGATAAGAAAGCTGTGGTACATATACACAATGGAATATTCAGTTCAGTTCAGTTCAGTTCAGTCATTCAGTCATGTCCGACTCTTTGCGACCCCATGAATTGCAGCACACCAGGCCTCCCTGTCCAACACCAACTCCCGGAGTTCACTCAAACTCATGCCCATTGAGTCGGTGATGCCATCCAGCCATCTCATCCTCTGTCGTCCCCTATTACTCAGCTATTTAAAAGAATGCATTTGAATCTGTTTTAATAAGGTGGATGAAACTGGAGCCTGTTATACAGAGTGAAGTAAGTCAGAAAGAAAAACACCAATATAGTATATCAACATATATATATGGAATTTAGAAAGATGGTAACAACGACCCTATATGTGAGACAGCAAAAGAGACACAGATGTAAAGAACAGACTTCTGGACTCTGTGGGAGAAGGTGAGGGTGGGGTGATTTGAGAGAATAGCATTGAAACATGTATATTATCCTATGTGAAACAGATCGCCAGTCCAGGTTTGATGCATGAGACAGGGTGCTCAGGGCTGGTGCATTGGGATGACCCTGAGGGATGGGATAGGGAGGGGGGTGGGTGGGGGGTTCAGGATGGGGAACATATGCACACCCATGGCTGATTCATGTGAATGTATGGCAAAAACCACTACAATATTGTAAAGTAATCAGCCTCCAATTAAAATGAATAAATAACTTTTTAAAAAAAGAAAAAAATACATAAATGTGTGCCCTTGCTCTCCCTGGGCCTAACCAGCCACAGACCCAGAGATATGATGGAGCAATCACTCATCAAACACAAGGCACCCTGGAATCAGACTAAACCAGAGGCTGATCTGTCTGAGTTCAAGGAAGGGTCTCTTGATTGTAAAGATAGAGAAATACTCACACAAGTTCCCATGAAAGTTTAAGAGCATTGCTTCTTCAGAAATTAGTTTTTCACAGTGCCCATTCACCTGTTCTGAGAAACTTTCAGGGTTCTAACTGAGGGCCGAGAAGTGAGTTCAAGACTTCACACAGGACAAGGTAGCCCTTTTCCTCCTCCAAGCTTGTCAGCTCCTGGCCACACTGGGTTTTGCGAATCTTCACATTCAGGATAACAGCTAAAGGCTCCCTTTCAGTGAAGTGACTGAAAAGGGAGAGCTCTTCCTGGCCAAACAAAGGCTTCCTGATCATCAACTGCTATTTTAAACTTTGCCAAGTGATCCCAAGTTCATAAGTACCAACAACAGCTCTTAAAAACTTTCTGATTTAAGTTGTCACATTAAAAATTGTACACTGGGTAAGTGAAGTCAGATAGAGAAAGTACAAATATCATGATATCACTTATACGTGGAATCTAAAAAGATAAATAAATAAACTTATTAGCAAAAAAGAAAGTAGACTCTCAGAGAGCAAAAATGAACTGGTGTGGGACTTCTCTGGAAGTCCAGTTAAGAACCCACCTGCCCATGCAGGAGACAAGGTTCAATACCTGACCCAGGAAGATTCCATGTGCTTCAGGGCAGCTAAGCCCAAAGGCCACAATTACTGAAGCTCGAGAACTCTAGAGTTCATGCTCCACAACCAGAGAAACCACCACAATGAAAATAAATAAAATTTATATTAAAAAACAAAAGCTTGTGGTTACCAAAGGGAAAAAGTGGGGGAGGGATAAACTGGGAGTTTGGGATCCGCAGACACACACTATTATATATAAAATAGGTAAAATCCTGAAAGATGATGCTGTGAAAGTGCTACACTCAATATGCAAGCAAATTTGGAAAACTCAGCAGTGGCCACAGGACTGGAAAAGGTCAGTTTTCATTCCAATCCCAAAGAAAGGTAATGCCAAAAATGTTCAAACTACCGCACAAATGCACTCATATCACATGCTAGTAAAGTAATGCTCAAAATTCTCCAAGCCAGGCTTCAGCAATATGTGAACCGTGAACTTCCAGATGTTCAAGCTGGTTTTAGAAAAGGCAGAGGAACCAGAGATCAAATTGCCAACATCTGTTGGATCATGGAAAAAGCAAGAGAGTTCCAGAAAAACATCTATATCTAGTTTATTGACTATGCCAAAGCCTTTGACTGTGTGGATCACAATAAACTGTGGAAAATTCTGAAAGAGATGGGAATACCAGACCACCTGATCTGCCTCTTGAGAAATTTGTATGCAGGTCAGGAAGCAACAGTTAGAACTGGTCATGGACAACAGACTTGTTCCAAATAGGAAAAGGAGTACGTCAAGGCTGTATATTGTCACCCTGTTTAGTTAACTTCTATGCAGAGTACATCATGAGAAATGCTGGACTGGAGGAAACACAAGCTGGAATCAAGATTGCCGGGAGAAATATCAATAACATCAGATATGCAGATGACACCACCCCTATGGCGGAAAGTGAAGAGGGGCTAAAAAGCCTCTTGATGAAAGTGAAAGTGGAGAGTGAAAAGGTTGGCTTAAAGCTCAACATTCAGAAAACGAAGATCATGGCATCCAGTCCCATCACTTCATGGGAAATAGACGGGGAAACAGTGGAAACAGTGTCAGACTTTACTTTTTTGGGCTCCAAAATCACTGCAGATGGTGATTGCAGCCATGAAATTAAAAGACACTTACTCCTTGGAAGAAAAGTTATGACTAAACTAGATAGCATATTCAAAAGCAGAGACATTACTTTACCAACAAAGGTTCGCCTAGTCAAGGCTATGGTTTTTCCAGTGGTCATGTATGGATGTGAAGAAAACTGAGCACCAAAGAACTGATGCTTTTGAACTATGGTGTTGGAGAAGACTCTTGAGAGTCCCTTGGACTGCAAGGAGATCCAACCAGTCCATTCTGAAGGAGATGAGCCCTGGGATTTCTTTGGAAGGAATGATGCTAAAGCTGAAACTCCAGTACTTTGGCCACCTCATGCGAAAGGTTGACTCATTGGAAAAGACTCTGGTGCTGCTAGGGTTTGGGGGCAGGAGGAGAAGGGGACGACAGAGGATGAGATGGCTGGATGGCATCACCAACTCGATGGACGTGAGTTTGAGTGAACTCTGGGAGATGGTGATGGACAGGGAGGCCTGGCATGCTGCGATTCATGGGGTCGCAAAGAGTCGGACACGACTGAGCGACTGAACTGAACTGAACCAACAAAGACCTACTGTGCAGCACAAGGACTATATTCAATATCTTATAATAACTTATAATGGAAAAGACCCTGAGAAAAATACATATGTACATAGACTCATAGGGAAAGACCCGGATGCTGGGAAATAGCGATGGCAGGAGGAGAAGGGGACAACAGAGGATGAGATTGTTGGATGGCATCACCGACTCGATGGACATGAGTTTGAGAAAACTCCAGGACATGGTGAAGAACAAGGAAGCCTGGCACGCTGCAGTTCATAGGGTGGTGAAGAGTTGGACACAGCTTAGAGACTGAACAACAAAATATGTGTACACATATACACACACACACACACACACATATATATACATATACAACTGAGTAACCTTGTTATACACCTGAATCTGAGTCATTGTAAATTAACTAACTTCACTGTATGCTTGGCTTTCCTTTAAGGGGAGAATATTTTGGATTTGTTTTTTTAGATGAAGGACCTGCACCTTTATATTAACATCTTATCCAAAAGAATAAAGCACTATAATTCCTCAGCTGCTGAGTCCGGGAAGCTGGGGATTGCTGGGCAATAATCCAGAGAGAACTTTCAGAGGACGAGGAGCTAGCACTCAGCAGTCTCTTGTTTCTTTCGAGAGATTAAATTATACCTCCCCAGGTAATCAGACTGACCTTAATAAAAGTTCTCAGTCAAGAAATGAAGAGGAAACCTTGACCCCAAAATCTCTGGCACACGTATCAGGAACGTGGCAGGGATACATGAGGACAAGTCTGGTTCCAAACTATGGCTTATTTTCAAAGCCAGTAAAACATAGAACATGGGTAAATTTGCAAATTTCAGTAAAAACAATTCAAACATGAAGTGGTTGGAGCTTTGGTATATGTAGTTTTTTGGGAAATCCTTTTTCCGTTTCCTCAATATTGTGTATGAGATGCCTAAAGGTAGACTTTTTTTTTTTACTCAATAAATGTATTTATTTACATGGGTTCGAATAAGATACACAGGCATCCAAAACCTAGGAGATAATGAGGTACTCATTATTTCTTGAATCAATACAGATGACGTTTCAAAAACATGTTTTAACTACCGGAATATTTGAGTTCTCAATAAATCACATCAATAGGCAATTTCAAACACTTCCAGAAGGAAAACAGTCTATTTCCATGGTTTGTAACCCATACGCTGATATACCAGGAATCACTCTCGCCATACCTTGCCCTGCCTCCATCGCCTGGCAGAATCTCCCCTGCCCAAAGGCCCAGGGGGCACAGATGACAGTTATCGGGGAGAGGATACAGCAAGCCACAGCTGCTCTGATTTCATGGATGTGGGTTTACTCCACCCCACAGTGCACCATCTGATCTTCCCTCTCCTTTTGTGTTTCCTCAGTCCTTTCTGCTGGTTGCCTCCATTGAAATCTCCTCTCCAAAGATCCATGAAACATCATGGGACTTAGGACGGGGGTAGCCCTGGGCTCGAATACTAACTCCAGGGTTAATGGATGCAAACTACTCCATAAGGAATGGATAAACAACAAGGTACTGCCCAAAGAATTGATGCTTTTGAAGTGCGGTGTTGGAGACAAGTCTCGAGAGTCCCTTGGACTGCAAGGAGATCCAACCAGTCCATCCTAAAGGAGATCAGTCCTGGGTGTTCATTGGAAGGACTGATGCTGAAGCTGAAACTTCCCATACAAAGTGTCCCCATACTTTGGCCACCTGATGCAGAGAACCGCCTCATTGGAAATGACCCTGATGCTGGGAAAGATTGAAGGCGGGAGGAGAAGGGAACGACAGAGGATGAGACGGTTGGATGCCATCACCGACGCAATGAACGTGAGTTTGAGTAGGCTCCAGGAGTTGGTGATGGACAGGGAAGCCTAGTGTGCTGCAATCCATGGGGTCACAAAGGGTCAGACATGACTGAGTGACTGAACTGAACTGAACTGTATAGCACAAGGAACTATATTCAACACCCTGGGATTAAACCATAGTGGAAATGAATATAAAAAATGATGTCTATATGTGTATAAAAGACTCACTTTGCTGTACAGCAGAAATTAACACAACATTGTATATCAACTATGCTTGAATAAATACACAAATAAAGACCAAAAAAGTTCAAAATGGATCTCACTGGGCTAAAATCAAGGTGTTATCAGGGCTGCATTCCTTCTGGAGGTTCTGAGTAAGATCCTACCGCCTTGTCTTTCCCAAATTCTGGCGGCAGCCTGCATTCCTTGGCTGGTGGCCCCTTCCTCCCTCCATCTTCAAAGCCAACACTGCCGCATCTTTCAATCTCCCTCTGACTCTGCTCTTCCCACTTTTTTCATAGGCACACTTCTGATTACATTGGCTAATCCTGGAAAATCTCCCCACCACCGTAGCTTTAAATTAATCATATCCAAAGTCCATTCTGCCAGGCATAGTGACCTTTTCACAGGATCGGGGGATTAGGATGTGGACATTTCTAGGAATCATGTTTCTGCCAGCTCAGTGTGTAGTGTGTTCTCAACACATAGGAGCTGTCATGGCAGAAGCAGAAGGAAGAGGAAGAGGAGGGAGAAGCAGGAGGGGAGGGGGGGCTAATGAAATTCATTTCCTGAATATTGAAAACTGGTTCCAAAGAGAGTTCAAATAAATCCGCGGATGGCTCATCCAAAATGTCTGTGAAGGAAAACTAGGGGTATTTGTGGTATGTCATCAACTTTCATAGGCTGGCATTAGAGATGACAGCTAACTCTTCCATAGGAAATATGGTTTTAGTACTAATAAACGTGGCTTAGTAATATTTACTAATACTAACTTACCAACTATATTAGTAAGTACGGTTTATATAAACCACTTAAAATCATGAAGACTTCCATGGCAGTCGGGTAGTTAAGAATCTGCTGGCCAATGCAGGGGGCACAGGTTGGATTTCTGGTCCAGGAAGATCCTACATGCTGAAGGAGACCTGCTAAATTTAATAATACATTTAATTTTCAACAGTCAGGTGACATTATTGTTTTGCCTAAGAGAAGCTAAAAACACAGAAGTTGGATTCCTTGCTCAAAATCTTTTAGCAAAACAAAGATTCAAACCCAAGCCCTTGGGGTCCTAAGCCTAAACTCTTAATCACTCAGTTCAGTTTTTCTCAATAATTAACAGATTCATTCCTAATGGTCCTACTTACATTTTTCAACATAATCATTTTTGTCCTAAAGTATTTTGATCCTCTTAAAGTTAACAGTGCCAGGCATCACGCTTTTCTTCTGTTTGCCTTTCAGAGCAAAGACACAGACCCATTCAGTGCTTTAGGATAATGCTACCCAAATTCCAAGAAAAGCAATCTTAATTATTTTAACAAAAACAACACTTCATAGTAGAAATGAGAATGGTCTCCTTGCTCGTTGACTGAGTGACTGCCTTGCCCATCTGTTGGCATCACCAGCACTGGGCCTTCAGCCATAATGTGGTTACCTAAGAGCACATAGATGGTGTCTTCTCTTCCAGAGGGTTTTCCAAAATGCCCCCAGCGTCTGACACCTTCTGTCAGGCTAGACTTCTTCTCCAATATACCCATGTTGCAAATTTCTCAAATACTTCATGGATTGCATGTGTGGTGAAAAACGGGAGCTTTGATCACAGCACACACCTCAGCTAGAACGCTGTTGAGAACAAAGCTGTATGAAGGGTTTCCTCTCACAACATTAACCACATAGAGGTGGAGGGAAAAAAGCAGTTTCAGAAACTGGGCTGAAAGCCTGGGCCCCACGACTAGACTGGACTGGAACCAATTTACATGAAGGGTCATTTTCAATATAAGCTTTGGAGACTGTCCTGGACAGTCTTGCCATGGCTTTGGCCGTCAGCACCCTAATCCTTTCTCCATGTTTGAAGACACTGCCGATCTTCATAGCCTATCACCACCAAAGCTGAAAATGCCCCCACCCGCCTGCTCCAACATCTGGTGGGGAAGGCTGGCTACATGACCTCTAGTGGCTAATCAGATGCTTTGGCTGGGTTTTGCCCCTGGATTGAATGACCCAACTTTATCTTCCATCACCACACTTATCACTCCGTTTATGAGCTCATGTGTTGTATTTCCTCAACTGAATATAAGGTTCAATGAGGACAGTCAATTTTGTTCACTGATATATTCCTAGTACTGAATATAATTCCTCATAAAAGGAATGTGATACGTTTCTTGAGCAAATGAATAAATGCATGGATAGATGGAATAAATGGATCCATGTGTGAAAGAAGGTGAACTTCCCTTCCCCTTTCCCATAGGATCATGCATGATAAGGAACACATTCCTTCAGCCAACTGTTATCAGTGAGAGAAAAATATGAGGGGCAAAACAAGACCATGTTACCACTTTGTGGAGGGAGGCATTCACTCCTCCCACTTTACACCTTTCTCCTGAGCAGAGCTCTACACACTCTGCTCCCTGGTGGCGCGTTACCAAAATTTTATTTTCAAAAGGGCAGAGTATCACCATTTGAGAATTGCAACTTGCAAAACTCCTAAGATGAAAATAGCACAAAATGATGCAAACATACCAAATAAGAGGCCACTGTCAGTCACCTTAGAGAACAAGGAAAAGTGTTTAGGAGCAGTGTTAGGTTTAAAAAAAAAAAAAAAAAGCCCCAATTTTTTTTTAATTTATTTATTTGTAATTGGAGGATAATTCAGTTCAGTTCAGTCGCTCAGTCATGTCTGACTCTTTGCAACCCCATGAATCACAGCACGCCAGACCTCCCTGTCCATCACCAACTCCAGAGTTCACTCAAACTCATGTCCATTGAGTTGGTGATGCCATCCAGCCATCTCATTCTCTGTTGTCCCCTTCTCCTCCTGCCCCCAATCCCCCTCAGCAGCAGGGTCTTTTCCAATGAGTCAGCTCTTCACATGAGGTGGCCAAAGTATTGGAGTTTCAGCTTCAGCATCAGTCCCTCCAGTGAACACCCAGGACTGATCTCCTTTAGGATGGACTGGTTGGATCTCCTTGCAGTCCAAGGGACTCTAAGTCTTCTCCAACACCACAGTTCAAAAGCATCAATTCTTCGGTGCTCAGCTAATTGTTTTACCATATTATGTTGGTTTCTGCCATACATCAACATGAATCAGTCATAGGCACACATATGCCCCAATATTTTTAAAGGGAAGGGGATTTCTAGAATATACCACAATACTTAATATCAACAACAGATTAACAGCTATCATGAAATCTGCATATTTTAATGAACATACGTCTCCACCCCACCTATATTTCACTCCCCATGCAGAATATGCCCAGCTGCCTCCACAATTACCTTATGACATATTTTCTAGAACAATCACCATCATAGATGTCCTTCACTTGATAAACCCCAACTTATGTATGTGCATTAGAAATTACAATATCCAGAGCTAGGGGTCAGTCAGTTCAGTTCAGTCCCTCAGTCGTGTCCAACTCTTTGTGACTCCATGAATTGCAGCACACCAGGCCTCCCTGTCCATCACAAACTCCCAGAGTTCACTCAGACTCACATCCATCGAGTCAGTGATGCCATCCAGCCATCTCATCCTCTGTCGTCCCCTTCTCCTCTTGCCCTCAATCCCTCCCAGCATCAGAGTCTTTTCCAATGAGTCAACTCTTCCCATGAGGTGGCCAAAGTACTGGAGTTTCAGCTTTAGCATCATTCCTTCCAAAGAAATCCCAGGGCTCATCTCCTTCAGAATGGACTGGTTGGATCTTCTTGCAGTCCAAGGGACTCTCAAGAGTCTTCTCCAACACCACAGTTCAAAGGCATCAATTCTTTGGCGCTCAGCCTTCTTCACAGTCCAGCTCTCACATCCATACATGACCACTGGAAAAACCATAGCCTTGACTAGACGAACCTTTGTTGGCAAAGTAATGTCTCTGCTTTTGAATATGCTATCTAGGTTGGTCATAACTTTCCTTCCAAGGAGTAAACGTCTTTTAATTTCATGGCCGCAGTCACCATCTGCAGTGATTCTGGAGCCCAGAAAAATAAAGTCTGACACTGTTTCCACTGTTTCCCCATCTATTTCCCATGAAGTAATGGGACCGGATGCCATGATCTTTGTTTTCTAAATGTTAGCTTTAAGCCAACTTTTTCACTCTCCACTTTCACCTTCATCAAGAGGCTTTTGAGTTCCTCTTCACTTTCTGCCATAAGGATGGTGTCATCTGCATATCTGAGGTTATTGCTATTTCTCCCAGCAATCTTGATTCCAGCTTGTGTTTCTTCCAGTCCAATGTTTCTCATGATGTACTCTGCATAGAAGTTAAATAAGCAGGGTGACAATATACAGCCTTGACATAATCCTTTTCCTATTTGGAACCAGTCTGTTTTTCCATGTCCAGTTCTAACTGTTGCTTCCTGACCTGCATACAAATTTCTCAAGAGGCAGATCAAGGGGTCTCATATTCCCATCTCTTTCAGAATTTTCCACAGTTTATTGTGATCCACCCAGTCAAAGGCTTTGGCATAGTCAATAAAGCAGCAATAGATGTTTTCCTGGAACTCTCTTGCTTTTTCCATGATCCAGCAGATGTTGGCAATTTGATCTCTGGTTCCTCTGCCTTTTCTAAAACCAGCTTGAACATCTGGAAGTTCACGGTTCATGTATTGCTGAAGCCTGACCTGGAGAATTTTGAGCATTACTTTACTAGCATGTGAGATGAGTGCATTTGTGCGGTAGTTTGAGCATTCTTTGGCATTGCCTTTCTTTGGGATTGGAATAAAAACTGACCTTTTCCAGTCCTGTGGCCACTGCTGAGTATTCCAAATTTGCTGGCATATTGAGTGCAGCACTTTCACAGCATCATCTTTCAGGATTTGAAATAGCTCAACTGGAATTCCAGTGTGCAGTATAAAGAAGCTGCTAAAAGAAAAAATGAAATCATGGGCTACTTTGATAGACATCTATTGATACTAAAAGGGTGAGTGATGATATTGTATTCTCATAATTTCTACCCCAGCTAGGGGTAGTCTTTCAGAAATTATGAGAATACAATATCATCACTCACCCTTTGAGTATCAATAGATGTCTATCAAAGTAGCCCATGATTTCATTTTTTCTTTTAGCAGCTTCTTCATACTGCACATTGGAATTGTTCCTAAGCTGATTGAGCCACACTCTTCAGATTTCATAAAAAAGATGAAGAGTTGAACTCAGTGACAAACTTAGGATAGTCACCTAGTTCCCCTCATGCTCCACATTCTTATAAAGGACTGAAGAGATGATTTTTAAAATACTGGACCATAAGAGGGGTGAAAAACACTAAGCAATACCCAACATTAACTAGAAAATTTGAGACAGAAAGACAAAAACCAGACAGGATCAATTTGTTGGAGGAAAATACAACCAAACACCTGTGAGGAAGAAGCCTTCTACAGAGAGGGGTGATTGCACTGTCCTCCAAGCTCCAAGGCAATGGATCCAAGAAGCAAGAGGGGCAAATCCAGCAAAAAATGATAGAAGGTCAATTAGGTCACTGCCTTTGGAGCAGCCACATCTCTTGGCTCCTCACTCTTGCCCTCTTGAACTGAGTGGTGACCAACAGGTTAAAGTGATAGACTTGGGGCCCCCAGGCTGGAGAGGCATCAGTCACCTGAAGCTATGGCAGAAAGTGGCTTGATGCTCACCAAGGCCATCTTCCTCTTCCTGTACACAGGGAAGCTATATTTGCCAGCTTCCTTTGTAGTTTGGTTGAGACAAGGAGATCCAACCAGTCCATCCTAAAGGAAATCAACCCTGAATATTCATTGGAAGGACTGAGGCTGAAGCTCCAATCCTTTGGTCACCTGATACGAAGAGCCAACTCATTGGAAAAGACCCTGATGCTGGGAAAGATTGAAGGCAAAAGGAGAAGGGGGAGGCAGGGGATGAGATGGCTAGATAGCATCACTGACTCAATGGACAAGAGTTTGAGCAAACTCTGAGAGATAGTGAAGGACAGGGGAGCCTGGTGTGCTGCAGTCCTGGGGGTCGCAAAGAGTCAGATACAACTTAGCGACTGAACAACATGTAACTACTTTCTAGCCAGTGGGGGTCAATGAAATGTACCCCTTCCAGGCCTGGTTATGAAAGTGCTGTACAATTATCCTCAGTCTTTCTTCTCTGAAAGTAAAGGATCCAAGGAAGATCTATGAGGGGGCCCCAGAAGACGATGGAAATAGTCAGGATCCTGAATTCAAGAGAGAGAAAAACAAATCTTTATTGAGCTACTAAGATCTGTGGGTTATTTCTTAAAGTTACCATGAGTTCCTCGACTAATCCCATAGCCCAAGAAACTCTGAGAGGATATGGAAGAGCTACAACAAAAAAGAAGCTGCACACCAGCATCTCCATCAGGGTGCTTCCAGGAAATGGACAGCATATTCGAGAAGTTTATCAAAGAGATACTCACAAATAGACTATCTCAAAAGGTAAAGACAGGGCTGAGGGAATCATCCAGGGATGATGAAGCTCTCAAGGGTCTCAGTGGAGAATATGACCTCCCCCAGGCCTGAAGGGTGAAAGATGGAGCACTTACCAGAAGAGCTGAAGTTTTAGGGGAAGATTGTCCCTCAGAGGAGGACTTCGGAATCTAGGCAGAAATACCACCTCTGCCAAAATCAGGATGACAGAGGGAGGGTGAGAGAGAAGAGGAGGTCGATACACCTGTCTTTCCTCCTTTCCTCTAGACTCAGCTGAATGTCCCTTTGGCTGAGCCAACCGAAAAGGAGTGGGAAAGGGTGCCCAGTGATGCAGAGATCAGCCTCCCAGGGCCCATAGTGAGGCTGATTAGGACAAAGCATGGATTTGGGAGACAAACTGAGAGAAGCCTGAACACCTTCCCAGCAGCCCATCCCGCCAATCCCCAGGCACCAGGGAAGGGCATCTGTGACCAGAAAGAGCATCCACAGAGAGACAAACTAAATGAAGATGACAAAGAATCAAAGATTTAAGGAAAGAGGAGCACAAAAGCAGAAGAAAGAAGACATCAAATCTAAGGAGCAAATAGAAGAGGATCAACACATTTTATCTTGTGAAAATCCAAAACCTGGCTATTGTGAACCCCAGGTGGCACAGTGGTAAAGAATCCGCCTGCCAAGCAGAAGACTTAGGTTTGATCCCTGGGTGGGAAAGATCCCCTGGAGAAGGAAATGGCAACACAGTTCAGCATCCTTGCCTGGGAAATCCTGTGGTCAGAGGGATCTGGTGTTCTGCAGTCCATGGGAACACAAAGAGTCAGACACCACTTAGTGACTAAACAGAAGCAGCATCATATCCATAAATTAAGAATCAGCTACTATACAAGAAAATTTTAGAAATTTTAAGAATTGACTCAGAAAACAAAATATTCACTGAATATATGGAGTGGAGAAAGTTCACAGTAACTTGTTGACCTGGAAAAATTGAGCCAAAGGATTCTTTAAGACCATATTATCAGAAGGGAAAAATGGAAAATACATATTTTTTAAAGAGTATGAAGTGCCAATTCCATCTAGTGAAAAGTCTAGAAATAGAGAACAGAAAAAATTCTAGGAATGGAAAAGAACAAGTAATGAAGGAAAAAAAAATTTCCCAGGGCTGAAGAAACATGAATTAAAACTTTTCATCAATTTCTAAAAGACCTACTCTTTGATTTTTTTTTTTACTCTACTGTTATAAAATTCAGAAGTTCAAAGATAAAAGAAAATCCTAAGTGCTTCTTTGAGAGAATAAAATAGGTTACTTAAAATTAATGAGCTTCTGAGCAGCATCAAATTTCTCCTTGACAAGACTTAATGCTAAAAAGATAATACAGTAATAACTTAAAAGTTCTGACGGGCAATTACTTTGAATGTAGAATCTGATTCCTACCCAAAATAACTTTGAAAAGGAAAAACAAAGGCATTTTCACAGACAATCAAAGATTCACACACAGGCCTCCTCAAATAGATTTAACCAAGCAGGAAAGAGAAGTTAATTCAAGTAGAGGAAAATGTGGGACCCATGGATCAACAGAAAACAGAAAAACTAGTAAAAACATAGTTCATTTAGAGATATCTTTAAAAATTTTTGGAGATGTGAGGGAAGTTCAAAAGGGAGGGGATATATGTATACCTATGGCTGATTCATGTTGAGATTTGACAGAAAACAACAAAATTTCGTAAAGCAATTATCCTTCAATAAAAAAATAATTAAAATAAATTTTTGACAATAATCTGCAACTTAAAAATCCCAGAAGACCTCAACATGGGAGGCGGCAGGGTTGGGGAGCAGAGGGAAATTAATGAAAATAATCCTAAATGTCTAGATTTGTTTGAAATGTGAAACAGAAATATTATAGATAACTAATTTCAAATAATTAATTTGGAAAAAGAGGTAGAAAATGTAAGTAGATGAATACCTATATAAGGATTTAAAAAGTAGTCAAACTTGAATCTTTAAAAAAAAAAAAAAAGATGGTGCCAAGACCAAATATTTCCTAGGGATTTCTGTTCCTTGAAAAAAGTGGTAATCCTTAAATTATACATCTATCTGAAAGTACACAATAGTAAAGAGAATCCAGACTCATTCTGCACAGTTAACATCACTTTGATTCCAAAACCAGAAGATAAGGTGAACTCGAGACCAAAAGAAAGAAGAAGCCATAGGTCAAAGTTACCTATGTATGAACATAGATATAAAATACTAAAAAATATATTAGCAAATAAAATTCAAAATATATTATTATTTTTAATTATAGCCAAACAGAATCCACCTAGAAAATGCAAAAGTAGGTCAATATTAGGAAAGTTATATTGTTGTTTAGTCACTGTCATGCTCATTCTTTTGGGACCCAATAGACTGTAACTGGCAGGCAGGTCCCTCTGTCCATGGGATTTCCCAGGACAATATTAGGAAAGTTATGATATCATCAGGATTCCCAGATACCTCAGTTGGTAAAGAATTGGCCTGCAACACAGGAGACCCTGGTTCGGGAAGATCTGCTGGAGAAAGGGATAGGCTACCCACTCCAGTATTCTTGGGCTTCCCTTGTAGCCCAGCTGGTAAAGAATCAACCTGCAATGCAGGAGACCACGGTTCAATTCCTGGGTTGAGAAGATCCCCTAGAGAAGGGATAGGTTACCCACACTAGTATTCTTGGGCTTCCCTTGTGGCTCAACTGGTAAAGAAAGATAAAGTCACTCAGTCATGTCCAACTCTTTGTGAACCCATGGACTATAGCCTACCAGCCTCCTCTGTCCATGGAATTTTCCAGGCAAGAATACTGGAATGGGTTGCCATTTCAGCTGGTAAAGAATCCGCCTGCAATGCAGGAGACCTGGGTTCTATCCCTGGGTTAGGAAGATCCCCTGGAGAAGGGAAAGGCTACCCACTCCAGTACTCTGGCCTGCTGCTGCTAAGTCACTTCAGTCGTGTCCGACTCTGTGCGACCCCATAGACGGAAGCTCACCAGGCTCCCCTGTCCCTGGGATTCTCCAGGCAAGAACACTGGAGTGGGTTGCCATTTCCTTCTCCAATGCATGAAAGTGAAAAGTCAAAGTGAAGTCGCTCAGCCGTGTCCGACTCTTAGCGACCCCACGGACTGGAGCCTACCAGGCTCCTCCGTCCATGGGATTTTCCAGGCAAAAGTACTGGGGTGGGGTGCCATTGCCTTCCCCGAGTACTCTGGCCTAGAGAATTCATTCATGGACTATATAGTCCATGGGGTCGCAAAGAGTTGGACATGACTGAGCAACTTTCACTTTGGAGGATTGAGACTCAAGTATTAACGTAGGTTGGAATCACAATAAGAATAAAATAATAAGGGCTTATAGGGGTGAGAACCAGGATAAAAAATCTCTATTACAAAATGTAATGATAGTTTTTGGAGAAGAAAATGGCAACCCACTCCAGTATTCTTGCCTAGAAAATTCCATGGACTGAGGAGCCTTGTAGGCTACAGTTCATGGGGTCACAAAGAGTTGGACACAATTGAGTGACTTCACTTTCACTTTCTTTAATGATATTTTTAATAAGGTAAATGCAGTCATTATGAATGGAAAGATAATTATAAAGATGTTACTTCTCCCCAAATTAATCTGTAAATTCAATACAATCTGAATAATATCCAACAGAACTTTTTATGGAATTGGCAAGATGATTTTCAAGTTCATCATAAAGAGAAAATATAAGAACTTCATTTTGAAAAGATCAAAGGGGACTATTAAATATCAAAACAGACTTCAAATCTGAGTTAATGAAAAGAGTGTGTTATTGGTACAGAAATAGAGAAATAAATCAATAAAATAACAGAGTCCAGAAACAGAAACAACCCAATGGGAAAAATATGGATAAACAAATAAATGGTGTGGAGACAATTAGGTATTTATTAAGAAAAATTAAGCTAGACTTCCCTTCTATACAGAATACTCCAAAACAAAGCCCAGATGGGTTGAAAAGCTAAGCATCTTTTTTAAAAGACTATAAATATTACCCAAAATATTGCCTAATATTGCATAAATAAATAAATATTAGGCAAAAATACAGAGACTTTATAAAGACTTTATCCCCCTTGGATAAAGTCATTTTTAACCAAGACAAAACCAGAATTTAAAAAATCCAAAGATTTGCTATCATGAACATTTAATGCATTCATAAGAAAAGATTCCTTTTAAAATTAAAATACAAGAAACAAACTTGGAGAAAATCTTTACAACAATTAATGAAGGTAATATCTAGACTCTTTAGAGAACTCATGCAAGTCCAGAAGAAAAAAAAAATTATAAAAAGAAAACAAGAGCTGGGCATACACACTGAGAAAACCAGAATTGAAAGAGACATGTGTACCCCAATGTTCATCACAGCACTATTTATAATAGCCAGGACATGGAAGCAACCTAGATGTCCGTCAGCAGATGAATGGATAAGAAAGCTGTGGTACATATACACAATGGAGTATTACTCAGCCATTAAAAAGAATACATTTTAATCAGTTCTAATGAGGTGGATGAAACTGGAGCCTATTATACAGAGTGAAGTAAGCCAGAAAGAAAAACGCCAATATAGTATGCTAACGCATATATATGGAATTTAAAAAGATGGTAATAATAACCCTGTATACGAGACAGCAAAAGAGACACTGATGTATAGAACAGTCTTTTGGACTCTGGGAGAGGGAGAGGGTGGGATGATTTGGGAGAATGGCATTGAAATATGTATAATATCATATGTGAAACAAGTCGCCAGTCCAGGTTTGATGCTTGATACCGGATGCCTGGGGCTGGTGCACTGGGACAACCCAGAGGGATGGTATGGGGAGGGAGGAGGGAGGAGGGTTCAGGATGGGGAACACATGTATACCTGTGGCAGATTCATTTTGATATATGGCAAAACCAATACAATATTGTAAAGTTAAATAAAATTAAATTAAATTTAAAAAAAAGAAAACAAGAAAGGGTATAAACCAGAAATTCCAAACAATATAAAGGTACAAGTGTCCAAAAGCAAATGAAATGCTCTGATAATCTGGAAGTTGCTAATTAAAACAAGAATAATATTTTATTCCCTTATCAGCATGACAAAAATTTAATAGACTGATAAAAGCAGTGTTCATAAGGGTGGAATATGGGGGAAATTGGGGAATGTGGGGGAAATTACATTCTTGGTAAAAGGACAAACTGATAAAGCTTTTCTGGTAATAATCTTCAGAAATCGTAATCATTATCTTTGATCCAAGAATTCCTAAAGAAACACTCACAGATGTGTTATATATATATGATATCTGATGCAATATTGCATGAAATAGCAAAAAAAAAAAAATCAGAAACATTTATGTGGGAAGCAGTTTAATAAATCACAATCGCCAATTTAAAATCATGGGCTTTTATACATAACAGAGTGATATGAAAAAATGTCATAGAATATTTATAGAGCACTATCACTTTTTTTATTAAAATGTGTATAAATCTGTGTTGGTAGAAAATCTGCAGAGAAAAAACTGAACACACAGTTGTGTCCCCTCACTTTAGCCATCACAGCACACCATACCCAACTGCATTTATTTGTTTTCATGTCTGCCTCCTCCCTGAGCTATCACAGTTTTCTTTTTTTCTCTCCACAGAAAGCATTCTGCAGGCATCCGTTAAATGGCTGCATGACTGTCTGACCTCAGCTCTGTCCTACTCAGCATTTTAGAGGTTAAAAGGATCATATAATCCAATATGTCTCAGTTTCAATCCCAATAGTGCCATTTACTATTTGTATGATCTTGAGCCCCCTTTTTCTCATCCATCAGAAGGAGAAATAAAGCCTGTGGTATCGCACTGTTAGGAGGACTAAGAAAATACATGAAAAGCCTGTAGCGCAAAGCCTGGTGCTGTTCTTACTGCTGTGAACCAACTTGGTCCAAACTTACAGGTTTAAAATAGCAGCAATTTACTGGGCCCATGAACCCGATCTTGAGCAGGGCTCAGGAGGGAGAGTTCATCCTTGCCCCTCCTGGAGAGAGCCAGGGCCACTCTCCTGGGGCTGATTCATCACTTCCAAGGTGACCTGCCCTTAGCTGGCAACTGTTCTGGCTGTTGCTTCCTCCCCCAGTAAAACGTCTCCGCAGAGCAGCTTGAGTCTCCTCCCAACATGGTGGTTGGATTCCAAGAATAAGCGTCTCAGGAAACAGGAGGTAGAAGTTGCCCGTGTCTTCAGGTCTAGGCCCAAAAACTGGCACAAGGTCACTTCCTCATATCTATTGCTCAAGTGGTTACAGGGCCCAAATTCAGGCTGCCTCTGGACACGTATTATGTGCAAAATACACACACTGGGAGCAAGCCCAACCAAAGTCTCATTACTGTAAGTCAAGTCCAAGTATAAGTGAAGCTCCTTAGTGTGGCTCTTTCTAAAGAACTCACTGAGGTTGTTCATGACCACCTGAATGCAATGAACTATGGCATCCGGTCCCATCACTTCATGGCAAATAGATGGGGAGGAAATGGAAACAGTGACAGACTATTTTCTTGGGCTCCAAAATCACTGCAGATGGTGACTGCAGCCATGAAATTAAAAGACTTTTGCTCCTTGGAAGAAAAGCTATGACCATCCTAGACAGCCTATTAAAAAGCAGAGACATTACTTTACCCACAAAGGTCCATCTAGTCCAAGCTATGGTTTTTCCAGTAGTCATGTATGGATATGAGAGTTGGACTGTAAAGACAGCTGAGCACTGAAGAATTGATGCTTTTGAACTGTGGTGTTGGAGAAGACTCTTGAGAGTCCCTTGGACATCAAGGAGATCCAACCAGCCCATCCTAAAGGAAATCAGTCCTGAATACTCACTGGAAGGACTGATGCTGAAGCTGAAGCTCCAATACTTTGGCCACCTGATGAGAAAAACTGACTCATTGGAAAAGACCCTGATTCTGGGTAAGACTGAAGTTAGGAGGAGAAGGGGACAACAGAGGATGAGATGGTTGGATGACATCACCGACTCGATGGACATGAGTTTGAGCAAGCTCTGGGAGTTGGTGATGGACAGGGAAGCCCAGCATGCTGCAGTCCATGGAGTTGCAATGAGTCAGACACAACTGAGCAACTGAACTGAACTGATAGAGGCTAGTTATTTTCAACCCTACATGCAGACACGTACTCCACACACAATGATGGGACGAGCACAGAATAACCACAATAGACACTCCTGTTCAAAAAAGGGAGAAACGAGAGGCTGCATCAGCACAGTTGCAAAGCAATTCTGTGCTCCAGCTGTACAGATGGCAGAGTTTCTTTCTGGGGCCCTGGACTCTCTGGTGGATGTTGGCTGCACCCTCTGGACTGTTGTCTCTTCCTGTAACATCCCTTGTTTTCCATAAGAACCCTCCATTGGTGCTGTAGCTTTCTCAGCCTACTTCCTACCCATACAAGTTGGAGCTTTATTTTGTCTCTTTCAACCCAATCGGGTGGTGCTTCCTATCAATAAGGGCTTCCCTGGTGCCTCATTTGGTAAAGTATCTGCCTGCAATGCAAGAGACCTGGGTTCAATCCCTGGGTCAGGAAGGTCCCCTGGAGAAGGAAATGGCACCCCACTCCAGTATTCTTGCCTGGAGAATTCCATGGACAGAGGAGTCTGGCAGGCTACAGTCCATAGGTTGACAAAAAGCCAGACATGACTGAACAACTAACACACATTAGTCAGTAAGTATTAGAGTCAATAATACTATATTATTGAGTCAATGTGTGCTATAAACAAGGTGAGTTTAGCATGCATGCATGCTAAATTGCTTCAGTCGTATCTGACCCTGCAACCTTATGGACTGTAGCCCTCGAGGCTCCTGTATCCATGGGATTCTCCAGGCAAGAATACTGGAGTGGGCTATCATGCCCTTCTCCAGGGGATCTTCCCAACTCAGGGGTCAAACCCACGTCTCGGTTTCCTGCATTGGCAGGTGAGTTCTTCACAACTAGCGCCACCTGGGAAGGCCAGGGACTCTTAGGTTACTATGATTAATAACATGGATAAAGATACTAAGATGCCTTCCCAAGCAGGCAATACTTACAGCACCTTTGCAGAACACAATTAAATAGGTAAAAAGAACAAGACGGCATTTAATAAGGGTAAATAAAAGTCCTGTATGTAGACTTTAAAAATCAATTTCATAATTACAGGATGGGGAAGCTTTGGTTTACTGGCATGCCTGTCTCCCCGACTAAGCTGTAAGCCTTTTGTAGGAGAAAATTGAGGGGATTTAGTTGACAGCAAGCTCACAATGAAACAAAAGCTTGAAGAGACACACACTGTAAGTGGCATTCTGACAGTGTACCTTATGATCAGGATGGTGAGGGAAGTAAAACCACATCACAGGAGTAACTTTGAGCAAAGAAATGACTTCACCTGGAGAAGAAAAAGCCTCAGGGAAGTAAGACCAACCTGGGGGCAGGTGAGCCAACTTCATAGTCTGAAAGGCTGTCATGTCAAAGAAGAGATGGACTTGGCTCCAGAGGACAGAGTTAGCATGGATGGGGTGGTACCTCCAGGAAAGCTGACTTCCATAAGAAAAGCACCAGAGCCGTTGCTGTCAACCTCAGAGAGTTATTGGCATCATGTCAAGAGTTTTAAGTAATACCGATGCCAGGACCCACCCCCCAGAACAATCCTATCTGAGTCTCTGAGCGTGGGCCCCAGGCAGTAAGAATTTTGTTAAACTTCCCAGGTTACACAGTGCTGCCATGACGGTATATGTGGGACTGACCCAGTTAAGTGAGCCAACTTACAAAGAATTGACTTATCCATCACCAGAGGGGTTCCAACAGGAGTCAGTATTGTGACTGGAGATTCTGCATTAAGTGAGGGAGCAAGTGAACTTAAAAAACCCCTATAAGATCCACAGATTCAAGGGCGGTAAATGAATCAACTCCATCACAGAGAACTCAGAGATTTTTCCTTGCTGAGGGAGCTGTGTGCCGAGGCCCACGTGCCCCAACCATGGTGCTCTTACCTCCTGGAACAGAGAGCTGTACTCCCTCCTCTCCACAGCAGGGGTCTCTCAGATAGGCTTCGGGGCCCAAATGGGCAGTTTGAGTCAGAGAGTAACCTGTTTGGAATGGTTAAGAAAATGGGAAGTTTAGGGGAGAGCAAGAGAGGAAATGAGGCACAAAAGCCCATGACCTGGGTATTTGAAATTCTGTGACCCCATTTCTACAGAGGCCCTCCTGCCTCCTCAATTTCTGCCCACTGAATCCTCAACCCAACTCCAGCTCTTCATTTTTTTTTTAATTTTTATTGGAGTATAGTTGCTTTACCATGTTGTTACTTTATGTTGTACCACAAAGCGAATCAGCTGTATGTACACATACACGCCTTCTTTTTTGGATTTCCTCCCCATTTAGGTCACCACAGTGCACTGAGTAGAGTTCCCTAGGCTACACAGTCCTTTTGCACAGCAAAGTGTGTCAATTGCTGTTAGGCTGACTCTTTGCGACCCCATGGACTATATAGCCTGCCAGACTCTTCTGTCCATGGAATTCTCTAGGCAAGAATACTAGAGTGGGTTGCCACTTCCTTCCCCAGGGGATCTTCCCAACCCAAGGATCAAATCCAGATCTCCCACATTGCAGGCAGATTTTTTACCATCTGAGCTACCAGGGAAGCCCTTGGCACAGCAAAGGAAACTATAAACAAGGTGAAAAGGCAACCCTCAGAACAGGAGAAAATATTTGCAAACGAAGCAGCTGAAAAGGGATCTATCTCCAAAATATACAAGCAGCTTAATATCACAAAAATAAACAACCAAATCAAAAAATGGGCCTTAGACCTAAGGAGACATTTCTCCAAAGAAGACATCCAGCTCTTTATCTCAAGCTGAACTGTTCTCTTTTTTTGAATTGCGCTTCTTTCCATTTAGATAGCTAACATTACCTGCCATTTGCTGTTGGCAAAGTCCTCACGAGATAGTTCATTCTTATAAGTCAGTGTCTGGAGCCTCAGCTACCCAATTCTCTGCCCTTTTCTGAGCTCTCCAGTTCTATTTCTAGACTTTTCTGTTAATGAAGTGCAGTAGGGCATTAAACATTCCAGCTCTTACCAGCAGTCTGGAAAGAGAAATAACCAATCTGATCATCAGATGATCCACTTTTGCCAAAATTGTATTTCACAAGCAGAATCCTTCCACGTCACGACTCCCGCCTTGAAAGAAGACACCAGTGCAACCCCGTATCCCACACACCAAGAGCAGATACCTAACATGTCCAGAAGGATATCTTCTTCCACAAGATCTTGTTTAATTGTTTTTCTATGTTCAAATATGGGGATCCCTGACATCGAGCATTGACCAGGACAGGTGGCCAAAAAGAAAAATTTTCTTATAATTTGAATACAGATGAAAGAGGAGGGGGGAAAGTGTTCTAAATCACAGCACTGTCTTCTGAAGGCCAAGTGCATATTATAAAACTTTCCCGGTTCATTTCAAGCAACTGTTGAGCTCATCAATGCTTTATTTGTGAAAGCAAATGCCTAGCCTTACAAAACATCTATTCAAACAACCATGACTCAGAATTCTGGGACTTTCCTGCCTGTCTGGGAATTATGCTTATGATACAAATGCCGAGTTAATAAAAGCCCGCCTTCCACGCGTCAAAGACCTTTGCAATCTTAAAGAAAGAGGAAAAAAAAAGAAAGCTGCACTGGGCGGCCCTTCTTTTGCTATGTCAATGACATCTGTGAGGTTTCATTGTACTTAGAAATAATCAGAGGATTTTTAGGGCAGTGAAACTACTCTGCGCTCACTGCACTGGTGGATACATGTCATGATACACTGGTCCAAGCCCAGAGAAGGCGTAGCACCAAGAGTGAACCCTCGTGTAAACTATGGACTCTAGGTGATGACGCCGTGTCAATGTATGTCCGTCAACTGTAACAAACGTACCCCTTTGGCCAGGGCTATCGGTAATGGGGAGGCCATGCTTGTGTGGAGGTAGGGCGGTGTTTGGGAAATCTCTGAAACTTCTGCCCAATTTTACTATAAACCGAAAACCTCCTCTAAAAAGTAAAGTCTATTTAAGAGACATCCATGTAGAGAACAAATGTATGGACACCAAGAGGGGAAAGGTGAGTGGGATGAATCGGGAGATGGGGTTGACTTATATACGCTAGTGACACTATGCATAAGGGCTTCCCAGGCGGCGCTAGTGGTCAAGAGTCCACCTGCTAATGCAGGAGACACAGGATGAAAGTTCGATCCCTGGGTCAGGAAGATCCCCTGGAAAAGGAAATGGCGCCACAGTCCAGCATCTTGGCTGGAAAATTCTGCAGACAAGAGGAGTCTGGCGGACTACAGTCCACGGGGCCACAAAGAGCGACTGAGCACTCTATGCATAAAATAGATAATTAAAGAGAACCTACTGCACAGCACGGGAAACTCTTCTCAACGCTCTGTGGTGACCTAAATGGAAAGAAAATCCAAAAAAAGAGGAGATATATATAAAAGCATAGCTGATTCACTTTGGGGTCCAGTAGGAAGTAGGCTTCCCTGGTAGTGCTGAGGGCAAAGAACATGCCTGCCAATGCAAGAGACAAAAGAGACGTGGGTTCGATCCCTGGGTCGGGAAGATCCCCTGGAGAAGGGAATGGCAACCCACTCCAGTATTCGTGCCTGGAGAATCCCATGGACAGAGAAGCCTGGCAGGCTGCAGTCCATGGGGGTCACAAAGAATCGGACACGACTGAAGCGACTTAGCACGCATGCACAGTAGAAACCAACACAACACTGTGAAGCATCTATGGTCCAATTAAAGTATTTTTTAAATCAAAAGTAAAGTCTATTTTTTAAAAACTAACAATCTTGTTGGAAGAAGGTCTTCCTTAGTGCTCTCATGGACTCTGAATGAATTTTGCAAGAATGCTTCCTCTTGAAATACAAGAAAATACGGATACATTGAGGAGGTTGCCTTTGGAAGCTGGAGTTTTTAGGGTAGATTGTTACTCCTTTGAGATGTCTGTACCTATCTCCCAACCTGGAAATCCCTTCCCCCTCCTCCTTATCACGCTGAACTCAGCTGAAATGTCATCTTCTCGGAGAATCCATAACTCCTTCCTTCTCTCCCTCATCATCCTACCTGAAATAGCCCCCATTTCTTGGCATCACACCAGCCTGTCCTTCCATCACTGCACCCCAGTTTTTACCCAGTGTGTCATAGTGCTTTTCTCTCTCCCTCAGATTAAAGTTTGCCCAGTGCTGAGAAAGGTGTCTCTTCATTCTGTAATATTTATCAAGAACCAATGAACCACTAGAGAGCGGTATCTGCCTCCAATACCAGGACCCTGCCCAGTTGATAAAGAGAAAGTCAGATCTCCATGTTAAACCACCAGCAGTGAGTCACCAGGTCATCCACAGCATAGATCTGTTTGGGGGTTGGCAGGGCTTCCCAGGTGGCTTAGACGGTAAAGAATCTGCCTGCTTTGCAGAAGACCCAGGTTCAATCCGTGGGTCGGGAAGATCCTCTGGAGAAGAACATGGCATCCCATTCTAGTATTCTTGCCTGGAGAATCCATGGACAGAGGAGCCTGGTGGGCCACAGTCCATGGGGTCGAAAAGAGTCAGACAGGACTAAACGACTAACACTTTCACTTTCAGGAGCTGGAAGAGGACTGAGGGAGGGCAAAGAAGAAGGGATGGGGGAATCATTCAGAAGTTAAGAAACCACACTGTCACTTGGTTAAGATCCATAGACTCCACTCGTAAAGGGACATCATAGCCTGAGATATTTATGAATATTGAAAATAGACCACTCCCTTGGGATAATGGCTTAAAAATGCAATGAGGCCATTTATAAGCTCACAAGTCTCCCGAGCAATCAGTGGGAAATTTACTTGGCGGTTCCATGGTTTGTTTGCCAACTCCCAAGAATACATACACACAGCAGCAGCAGCAGCATCCAGACCTTCCAACAAACACTCTCGGATCCTAACCTGGTTAGGCGAAACTTGCTAAGTCCCCTTAGTGAGATGGGAGTCACCTCTAACACACTTTCTCCCAACACCCATTATCTGTGTCACCTCCCTTCCCACATTCTACTCCTCAACACCAAGCTACCAAAAAGTGTTCAGTGGCCACAGCCATGGTGGAGGAGCCAGGAGATACATACATATTCCAGGAGTGGGGGTTATTTAGCTTCATCCGTGCATTAGACCCAACACAAGGGGGAAAAGTCAGCAAGTGCAAGGGAAAAAGTTTCTTTGATCTTCAGTCTGGAAACAAAACACGTTGACGTGAAGCCATGAGAAAACCATGAGAAGCCAAATGAGAAACCACAGCCTGACTCTCAGAATTAAACATCATTATCAAGTTTTTGCAGGTCCCTTACAGCCCCTAAAAGCTCCATTTCAAAACAAACCAAAACTATGGCTGGAGCTGAAGAGGCTCCCATAATAGGTGAGCCCGTGGCCTGGGTGAGAGTCAACGTCTTTCTCAGCTCCCCTCACTCAAAGGCATTAACACCTAAAATCTTCACCCCCAACATAACTCAGTGCGGCCACTCTTTTTATCTTGGCAGCCTCTGGAAAACTTTCGCCAAGGTTCTGGGCTCTTTCAGTCAACATGACCAATTCCACATCCTTTTATTAATTACTAACCATTTCCCCTTGTAGTCCTTCCTGAAATCCCTGCTTTGATCTGCCTGACATGTCATATGGTGAGCGCGTCTGAGACCAACCCTCCCGTGGCTGACTCAGAACTGGCATGCCTGGCAGACACACACACAAGTAAGGGAGACATTTCCTGGAGATGCTAGAGGAATTCTACCAGGAAATCGACAGCCATGTGCAGAGAATTCATTTCGTTCATTCCCTCTCTATTTATGGATTGATCCCCTCTTGGTATGTGCTAAAAAAAAACAAATATCAGGGGCTATCATAAATGCCCTACATCCTGTCCCTAACTTATTTAGTTCAAGAAAAGAGTGTGGATTGTGAAAGCAGTCAATTCTGATGAGCTAAATGAGGTTCTTAACCAAGAAGACCCACAGACAGGTCCCCTGGCAGCTTCTGTTAACTTTTCCAAAGGCACCTAGGTGTTTGCAGCTCCTGGTCAGGTCAGAATGGCTAGTGATGCCACGCTTTCTCAGTTCGTCCCACCCTCTCCTTCCCCAACTCTGTCCACAATTCTGTCCTCTGTCTGTGAGAGAGTAGCACTGAAACATATACACTACCATATGTGAAATTAGACAGCCAGTGAGAATTTTCTGTGTAACACCAGGAGCTCAAATCCAGCGCTCTGTGACAACCTAGGGGGTGGGATGGGTTGGGGAGGTGCAGAGGGAGTTCAAGAGGGACGGAACAAACAGGTACCTCTGGCTGAGTCATCTTGATATACAGCAGAAGCCAACACAATATTGTAAACCCATTATCCTCCAATTAAATATATATATATATATATATACACATGGTGTGGTGGTTTAGTCCAACTCTTGCAACCCCTTGGACTGTAGCCCACCAGGCTCCTCTGTCCGTGGGATTCTCCAGGCAAGAATACTGGAGTGGGTTGCCATTTCCTTCTCCAGGGGCTCTTCCCAACCCAGGAATCGAACTCAGGTCTCCTGCATTGCAGGCAAATTCTTTACTGACTGAGCTACCCAAGAAGCCTATATATATATATAAAATATATATATATATATATATATTTAAAAGAATGGCTTGTGATGAGATGCCTAGTCTTGTAACCAGGACGTTAGACATGAGCATATGGCCCTCCTCCAGCTCCACTATCTTCCTTGGACTCCTCTGTATATAAACAGCCTTTCTGATATTTCAAATTGGCCTAATGAGAAGCGGGAAGTATTTCCAAGGGCAACATACAAATCTGTCCTCTCCCCGCAGCCTGACAACAGATGCTTCCAGGGAAGTCTGGGGCAAGCATTGTACTGAATTTAACAAAAATAATTGAATTTTTGGAGCCTACCCCAAGGATTGAAAAGAAAATGGCCATTACCAGCAAGCAGATGATCTTACATGAAGCTGAAACTGGCTACATGATTAAAAACATTAAATGACCAATGATTTGCCCTCAATGAATATTCAGATCATTTCCATTTAACAAAAAGGTGGATCTTTCTTCTTTGCATAGCTTAAGATGCAAGTAAGCTAAAGCTCATCTTAACTTCCTCTTGGCAACCCCTGCACAGACAAGTCCGGTCTTGCCTATTCCACTGCAATAAAAAAATTTTTAAAAAACTGCTACATCGACTGTGCTTCTGCTGAAATTGCTGTCTGATGCAAAGATCAAAGGGGCCTTTTCCCCTGCAGATTACTCGTCTACCATGCCCTGGCCTCTCAGTGTGGCCTCAGCGGCTCCCTCTCGTCCCGTGTTGCTCTGGAGTTAGCAGCCGCCTAGCTCTCCCAGCTATAGGATCTGGCTTGTAATGACAGTAATTGCCAGTCTGTTAACTTACCTCCAATCAGGAAGGAAAATGCCCTCGGGCCACACTTCTCAGAACCACATGAAGAGATAGGAATGAATTCAATAAAAGAAAATTATCCAGTCCTGTTCATAGAGTGCCACTAAGACCAGCAGGCATTTTTTTTCTTTTTGTTAATAGGAATATTAAACTCTGCTGGGCCACAAAATGGAACAAAGATCTTTTGTCTGTTCCCTCCAGTGTCCGTATCCCTGACTTCCTTTAACCACCGGAAGCCCACCTGGAAGCAATTGGTTCTTGAACATGTCACATCTCTCCAAGTATCGCTGAGCTGGAGAAACCTTTAAGAAGATACCTGCCCAGGGAAAGGACCACCTGGGTTCTTGTCTGAAATGGAAGATGTTTCATTTCATTTCTTCACTACCTTTTCTGTTTAAATTTGATCCTTTTCATTACTGTAGAAAGACAGGATTGGCATGGCCCAGGCATAGGATTTAAATGATCATTTTTGTCTTGTTTCTTACCCATGAAGCTGATTGGATAATTAGTTTGAATAAATATTAACATGAACTTTTTAAATATCATATCCATTAGCATCTATACAACTTCAGGGTTGTTTGTATATGCTAGATTATAATGTGATATGATCCACAGAGATGTGTTTAAAACGAAGGTATCTTAATAAAATATATTTCACTCATTAATTTAACCAATTAATTTATTTTGGGGGTTCCAAAATCACTGTGGACTGTGACTGCAGCCATGAAATTAAAAGATGCTTGTTCCTTGGGAGAAAAGCTATGATGAATCTAGGGAGCATATTAAAAAGCAGAGACATCACTTTGTTGACAAACGTCTGTATAGATAAAGCTACGGTTTTTTCAGTAGAGAAATGTGAGAGTTGGACAACAAAGAAGGCTGGTGGTGGTGGTTTGGTCGCTAAGTCGTGTCGGACTCTTGCAACCCCAGGGACTATAGCCTGCCAGGCTCCTCTGTCCATGGGATTCTTCAGGCAAGAATACTGGAGTGGGTTGCCATGCCCTCCTCCAGGGGATCTTCTCAACCCAGGAAGTGAACCCAGGTCTCAAGGAAATGGCAATCCACTCCAGTACTATTGCCTGGAGAGTCCCATGGATGAAGGAGCCTGGTGGGCTGCAGTCCATGGGGTCGCAAAGAGTCGGACACGACTGAGTGACTTCACGTTCACATTCACATTCTCCTGCACTGCAGACAGATTCTTTACCAACTGAGCTATGAGGGAAGCCCTGAGTGCTGAAGAATTGATGCTTTCAAACTGTGGTGCTGAAGAAGACTCTTGAGAGTCCTTTGGACAGCAAGAAGATCAAACCAGTCAATCCTAAAGGAAATCAGCCCTGACTATTCATTGGAAGGATTGATGCTGAAGCTGAAGCTCCTGTACTTTGGCCACCTGATGCAAAGAGCGAATTCATTGGAAAAGACCCTGATGCTGGTAAAGACTGATGGAAGGAGAAGAAGGATGAGGTGGTTGGATGGCATCACTGATTCAATGGACATGAGTCTGAGCAAAGTCCAGGAGATGGTGAAGGACAGGGAAGCCTGACATGCTGCAGTCCATTGGGTCACAAAAAGTCAGACATGACTGAACAACTGAAAAACAACAAATTTAATCAAGTAATGTGCACCTACTTTAAATTTCTGCAGGATTTGTCCTTGGAAACACTTGGGGGCTGACTAAGGTCTCTTGTTTCTCAGCTCCACATTCTCCCTTCTTTATCCTCCCCTCTGACCCAGGGGCAAAAAGTCTGAAAACCACATTTCCCAGTTTCCCTGGCCAACCAGTCCCCTGTTGGGCTCTACTAATGTGGAGAGCACCAGCAGCAAACTGGAAGATAGACAGAAGGAAGATGCTCTGTTTCCACCTTTTTGCAGTGCTTTGGCAGCAGCAGCAACAAAGATGGCACCATGGCTTCTGGATTTCTGCTAAGTGAGCTCAGTTTCAGCAACAACAGAAAACTGGGCTTCCCAGGTGGCGCTAGTGATAAAGAACCCACCAATGAAGGAGACTTAAGAGACGTGTGTTCAATCCCTGGGTCGGCAAGATCCCTGGAGACGGGCATGGAAACCCACTCCAGTATTCTTGCCTGGAGAATCCCAAGGACAGAGAAGCCTGGAGAGCTACATACAGTCCATGGGTTTACAAAGAATCAGACATAAGTGAGCAATTGAGCATACCCAGAATGGTAATAGACGGCAACATAATATAAGCATACCTTTTATATATGCACTGGAAAACCAAAAAATCCATGTGACTCACTTTATTGCAATATTCACTTTATTGCAGTGAAACCAAACCCACAATGTCTCCAAGATATGCCTGTATCAAATTCCTTCTTTGAGATATCTACAGTGCTTTCTGAACAGAAAATTGCACTGATTGGAAACCGATTGATTTAACTTATACAAATCATTTAACTGCATTCACGATGAAGCAAATTTTAATCAAATGGTTTCAGGATGATGATAAAGTCATTTCATTCAGTCTGCCAAACCCATGGCAGAATTAGGAATAAAAGTTTAATTATATAAATTCTCCTGCTAAGGCTCCGTGAAATAAATAGGCAGTGAGTGGTACAATCCCTTCCCCGACAGCTTTGGTTTGGATTTTATGCTTGTTGGGTTGGGGTTTGCCCATGTGGGTCACGTGCTGGCCTGCTGCAGGATCTCAGGATTGTCACTGAGGTTGCACGGCTATTCCCTGACCTAACGAGGCAGCTATTGGATGCCAGAGCTTTGATCCATGCACATGCACAGGGTATAGACATTAGAGCTCCCCAAGAAAACTGGAAAGAGTCCCTGTGGGAATACTCCACGACATATTAATCAAAGTCAAATGGCAGAGCAAATTGAACTGGTTCATTAATTATGAAAATTCTCTCCCAAAGTGACATCTTGTTAACTATGTGGAAGCTTAGCACATTCTCACAAGGTCCTTTCTGTCTACTCAGATCTAAAAATGTCACATTCAGTAATAAATTGAGAAATTTTTTTCCTTGTTTAGGAAAAAGAGCAACTTCATGCCTAACCCACATCTAAATAGACGTCCGTGTGTTTACCTATGCCCCCTAGGTAAATAGAGGCTCAGAGGTTAAAGCGTCTGCCTCCAATGCGGGAGACCCGGGTTCGATCCCTGGGTCGGGAAGATCCCCTGGAGAAGGAAATGGTAACCCACTCCAGTATTCTTGCCTGGAGAATCCCATGGACAGAGGAGCCTGGCAGGCTACAGTCCACGGGGTCGCAAAGAGTCGGACACGACTGAGCCACTTCACTTCACTTCACTTCATTGGTTAAAGGAAGTTTATAATACCAGGGTTTGTTTTACAAAATACTTAGGAGGAATTGGGCTTCCCAGGTGGCTCAGGCAGTAAAGAATCTGCCTGCAATGCAGGAGACCCGGGTTTGATCCCTGAGTGGGGAAGACACCCTGGAGAAGGGAAAGGCAACCCACTCCAGTATTTTTGCCTGGAGAACTCCATGGACAGAAGAGCCTGGCTGAACACAGCCCGTGGGGTCGCAAAGAGTAGGACATGACTGAGTGACTTAACACATAGGAGGAATTAGGAAAACAGATGTTGATTATTTTAAAGCCTCTAAAGCCATGTCGAATGGCCACATGCTAAGTCGCTTCTGTCGTGTCCATTGGCTAAAATAGTGAAAAGAATCTGTGTCTTCTCTCTACTATTGTTCAAAGGAACTTGAGTTCCTTGGGTCTTTTCTTTCTTCAACATGTGGGAATGACAAGTTGAAGTCACTAAATGTTCATTTTCAATATTCAGACCTTTGACATAAACCGAAATGTTCATGAGACACTGTTTGACTTACCTCCTATATGTCTCATCTACCCACTCTTATGACAAGGCCTGATCGCTGGAAATCCTTTCTGGATCAGTTAGGTTACTAAGCTGGTTGCTGTAACAAATGCCAAAGTAACAGCGTCTTTAACTGATAGAAGCTTGTTTCTTTCACACTGTGGTCTAGTCATAAGTGTTTGAAGGCTGTTATACTACCCGACGGAGAAGGCAATGGCACCCCACTCCAGTACTCTTGCCTGGAAAATCCCATGGATGGAGGAGCCTGGTAGGCTGTAGTCCATGGGGTCTCTGAGGGTCAGACATGACTGAGCGGCTTCACTTTGACTTTTCACTTTCATGCATTGGAGAAGGAAATGGCAATCCACTCCAGTGTTCTTGCCTGGAGAATCCCAGGGACGGGGGAGCCTGGTGGGCTGCCATCTATGGGGTCGCACAGAGTTGGACACGACTGAAGCGACTTAGCAGCAGCAGCAGCATACTATCCGACAACATCAAAGTCCCAACTCTGTCTTCCTGCTCTGTCACTCAGAACACATGGCTTCCACTCTGCCAGCTGATACGTGTATACCTCGGCCAGTGCCTAGATGCCAAATGACAGCCCCTGCCCACAGCCCTCAAGCTCAGAGCCCATTGGCCAGAATTTAATTTCAAGGCACTCCACACTGCAAGAGAATATGGGAAAGTTTTTCTCCTGGGCTGCCCTGTGCTCGACAATACTAAAGAAGGAGGTCAGTGACTGGCCACTTCTGCCACACTCTCCCGTCTGTTAAGGTGCTATATGTCCCTAACTATTAGTACAGAGAAGACACAAAATACATAATTGTTCAAGAATAAATAGGCAAATGAGTGGATAAAATCCTTAAGGGAATGCTAGTTTAATAATAGATATGAAGACAAATTGCTAGGATCTCCATGGTTCATTTCTGCATCATGCTCTCAGAAGTGAAATTTGGTTTTTATTAGATAGTTAAGTTGATTTAGAAATCATATATTTGTACATGTGAATCAGAATAGCAGTATAAATGGCCCACTGATGACTTCATCAGATTTTTCCTCCAGAACTTCCCAAACTCATACAGTCATGGAACCCTTTTTCAGAGAATATTCACTAACAGTTCATGAGTTGGTGTTGTTCAGTGGCTAAGTCCTGTCCAACTCTTTGCAACTGCATGGACTGCACCGTACCAGGCTTCTCTGTCCTTCACTATCTCCCAGAGTTGCTCAAATTCATGTCCACTGAGTCCGTGATGCCATCCAACCATCTCATCCTCTGGTGCTCCCTTCTCCTCCTGCCCTCAATCTTTCCCAGCATCAGGGTCTTTTCCAAGGAGTCAGCTCTTTGTGGAGGCCGAAGTATTGGAGCTTCAGCTTCAGCATCAATCCTTCCAATGAATATAGGGTTGATTTCCTTTAGGATTGACTGGTTTGATCTCCTTACTGTCCAAGGGTCTCTCAAGAGTCTTCTCCTGCAGCCCAATTAGAAAGCATCATTTCTTTGGCACTCCACCTCCTTTATGGTCCAATTCTCACATCTGTACATGACTATGGGAAAAAACAGCTTTGATTGGATGGACCTTTTACACAAAGTGATGTCTCTGCTTTTTAATACACTGCCTAGGTTCGTCATAGCTTTTCTTCCAAGAAACAAGAGTTTTTTAATGTAATGGCTGCAGTCACCATCTGCAGTGATTTTGGAGCCCAAGAAAATAAAATCTGCCACTGTTTCCACTTTTTCCCCATCTATTAGCCATGAAGTGATGGGACTGGATGTCACGAACTTAGCTTTTTGAATGTTGACTCCTAAGCCAGCTTTTTCACTTTCCTCTTTCACTCTCATCAAGAGACTGTTTAGTTCCTCTTTGCTTTCTGCCATTAGAGTGGTATCATCTGCATATCTGAGAATGTTGATATTTCTCCCAGCAATCTTGATTCCACTTTGGCATTCATCTGTCCCTGGCATTTTGCATGATGTACTCTGCATATAAGTTAAATAAGCAAGGTGAAAATATACAGCCTTGATTTAGTCCTTTCCCAATTTGGAACCAGCCTGTTGTTCCACATACGGTTCTAACTGTTGCTTCTTGACCCACATACAGTTTTCTCAGGAGACAGGTATAAGGTGGTCTGGTATTCCTATCTCTTTAAGAATTTTCCAGTTTGTTGTGATCCACATAGTCAAAGGCTTTAGCGTGTCTGACTCTTGCCAGGCTCCCCGGTCCATGGGATCTCCCAGGCAAGAATATTGGAGTAGGTTGCCATTTTCTTCTCCAGGGGATCTTCCTGACTCAGAGCTCAAACTCATGTCTCCTGGATTCTTTATCACTGAATTACCAAGGAAGCCCCCATAATGGTGGAAACATGTCATTAAACATTTGTCCAAACCCATAAATATGCATCACCAAGAGTGAACCGTTACATAACATTGAGCAGAGTTCCCTGTGCTATGCAGTAAGTCCTTGTTCATTATCCATTTTAAATATGTACATTTTACATGTGTGTGTACGTGTCAGACCCAGACTCCCTAACTAACCCTTGCCTACCCTACCACCTGATAACCCTAAATTCATTCTCTAAGTCTATGAGTCTGTTTCTGTTTTTTAAAAGTTTGTATCATTTTTGTCTAGATTCCACATATTTCTCTTTCTCTGTCTGACTTACACCTGAAATTAACACAACATTGTTCATCAACTGTACTCCAATATAAAATAAGAAGTTTTTTAAAAATCAGATTTTTAGAAACAAAATGAAGAAATTAAACTTTCTTTGGGGTGGGGGAAGTGAACCGTAAGGTGAACTGTGGACTTTGGGTGATTATGATGTAGTCAATGCAGGTTCATTAACTGTAACAAGTGTAGCACCTGGGCGGGGGATGTTGTTAGTGGGGGAGGCTTTGCATGTGGGGCGTGGGGATATGTGGGAAATCCTGGTATATTCTGCTCAGTTTTGCTGTGGCAATGGCACCCCACTCCAGTACTCTTGCCTGGAAAATCCCATGGATGGAGGAGCCTGGTAGGCTGCAGTCCATGGGGTTGCTAAGAGTCAGGCACGACTAAGCGACTTCACTTTCACTTTTCACTTTCATGCATTGGAGAAGGAGGTGGCAACCCACTCCAGTGTTCTTGCCTGGAGAATCCCAGGGACGGCAGAGCCTGGTGGGCTGCCGTCTATGGGGTCGCACAGAGTCGGACATGACAGAAGCGACTTAGCAGCAGCAGCAGCAACACTCCTCTAGAAAAATAAAACCTAGTTCTTAAAGAAGCAAAAGAGAAGTCTTTTCAGAGCACACTAGTGATCATGCCACAGTGTCCTTCCGTGGCTGTGACACAAGTGCAGCAGCCACCCTCCGTGATAACCTCATCTCCCCCGGGATTTTCCAGTAGTCACAGAAGGTTAGAAATGCCCGTCCATTTGCCTTCAGATCCTGATGTCACCGCAGGACTGAGAGAAAACAGCATCAGAACGAAACCTCATGACATGATCTCATTCGTGCCCAGGTCTGGATAACATCTATTCCACTTTAAGTAAACACCAAAAGGGAAGGTTATCCAGACAGATGATCTTTACTGTGCTGTTATTTGTGGACCAGGGGATTGCAACCTTCAGTCCCAGGAAATCTGGCATTTATTTGGAGAACACATCTGGATTCTGGAAAGGGCTCGACCTGACACCTTCAGAGTATGCCCAGAGGTCTTTGAGGAAGCGCGCTCATAAAGAGGATGCGACTGTGGAAGGAACTGGGACTGATGCTACTTTTATGCTGCAGTTCTTGCTCAAAAGGGAACTTAGTCCAGTTCCCCTTTGAAACAGCTTCTCAGCAGCAGGTGGCCACCAACCACTCACAAAGCAGGCACATGAACGCAGCTGTCTTGAAATGTCACTGTTTTGTAATGATTCTCCCCTCATCCATTAGAAAGCCTTGAGGGTGTGGGCAGAGACGGTCGATTGTTAGTTGATAATAGTCTCTCTGAAATTATGAAACTCGGTGGATCACAGAGAGACTGGGTCATTTCTCCTATTTGGAAGAAAATGTTATCAGATGCTTGTACTAATTAAAAGCTAAGTGTTGAAGACCTCTCTGTAATTTGCATGACTTCAGGGAGCTGAGTTGAAGAGGAAGTCCACTGAAAATAGTTTGGAATAGTCTACTCTTCCTCTTCAACTCAATTCCCTTAAACCATGCAAATTAGTAATTAGTTTTCATTTTTCCACTTGTGAGTTTTTTTTTTTTTTTTTTTTTGTCTCAAGGTTTTATTCCAGACTGGGAGACTTTTTTCTCCAAATTCCTTTTTCTCTTAATTGAACTATAGTTGATTTACAATGTTGTCTTAGTTTCAAGTGTACAACAAAGTGATTTAGTCATACATATACATATTCTTTTTCTGATTCTTTTCCATTTTCAACTATTCAGTTCAGTTCAGTCACTCAGTCATGTCCGACTCTTTGCGACCAGCATGCCAGGCCTCCCTGTCCATCACCAACTCCCAGAGTCCACCCAAACCCATGTCCAACAAGTCAGTGATGCCATCCAGCCATCTCATCCTCTATCATCCCTTCTCCTCCTTCCCCCAGTCCCTCCCAGCATCAAGGTCTTCTCCAGTGAGTCAAATCTTTGCGTGAGGTGGCCAGAGTATTGGAGTTTCAGCCTTAGCATCAGTCTTTCCAATGAACACCCAGGACTGATTTCATTTAGGATGGACTAGTTGGATCTCCTTGCAGTCCAAGGGACTCTCAAGAGTCTTCTCCAACACCACAGTTCAAAAGCATCAATTCTTCAGCACTCAGCTTTCTTCACAGTCCAACTCTCACATCCATACATGACCACTGGAAAAACTATAGCCTTGACTAGATGGACCTTTGTTGACAAAGTAATGTCTCTGCTTTTGAATATATGATCTAGGTTGGTCATAACTTTCCTTCCAAGGAAAGGAAAGGAAATTAAAGGCGTCCTTTAATTTCATAGCTGCAGTCACCATCTGCAGTGATTTTGGAGCCCAGAAAAATAAAGTCTGACACTGTTTCCACTGTTTCCCCATGTATTTCCCATGAAGTGATGGGACCAGATACCATGATCTTCATTTTCTGAATGTTGAGAGTTAAGCCAACCTTTTCACTCTCCTCTTTCACTTTCATCAAGAGGCTTTTGAGTTCCTCTTCACTTTCTGCCATAGGGCTGGTATCATCTGCATATCTGAGGTTATTGATATTCCTCCCGGCAATCTTGATTCCAGCTTGTGCTTCATCCAGCCCAGTGTTTCTCATGATGTACTCTGCATAGAAGTTAAATAAACAGGGTGACAATATACAGCCTTGACGTACTCCTTTTCCTATTTGGAATCAGTCTGTTGTTCCATGTCCAGTTCTAACTGTTGCTTCCTGACCTGACCATATAGGTTTCTCAAGAGGCAGGTGAGGTGGTCTGGTATTCCCATCTCTCTCAGAATTTTCTACAGTTTATTGTGATCCACACAGTCAAAGGCTTTGGCATAGTCAATAAAGCAGAAATAGATGTTTTTCTGGAACTCTCTTGCTTTTTCCATGATCCAGCGGATGTTGGCAATTTGATCTCTGGTTCCTCTGCCTTTTCTAAAACCAGCTTGAACATCAGGAAGTTCACGGTTCACATATTGCTGAAGTCTGGCTTGGAGAATTTTGAACATTACTAGCATGTGAGAGGCACACTGAGAGCGCCCGGCCTACCCGCGAGCGGCGCACTGGGAGCGCCTCGCCGGCTGCACGGCGCACTGAGAGGAGCTACCCAACGACCGAGGAAGGATGGCGGTGAGGACCAGCGCACTAAGCACGGCCGAGAGGAGCTACCCCACGACCCAGGTCAGGAAGGGCGGCGGGAGGAGATACCCCTCCCCCAAGGTCAGGAAGGGCGGCGGTGAGGAGAGACCCCTCGTCCAAGGTAAGGTGCGATGGCTGTGCTTTGCTGGAGCAGCCATGATGAGATACCCCCACTCCCAAGGTAAGAGAAACCCAAGTAAGACGGTAGGTCTTGCAAGAGGGCATCAGAGAGCAAATACACTGAAACCATACTCACAGAAAACTAGTCAATCTAATCACACCAGGACCACAGCCTTGTCTAACTCAATGAAATTAAGCCATGCCCGTGGGGCAACCCAGGATGGGCGGGTCATGGTGGAGAGATCTGACGGTATGGTCCGCTGGAGAAGGGAATGGCAAACCACTTCAGTATTCTTGCCTTGAGAACCCCATGAACAATATGAAAAGGCAAAATGATAGGATACTGAAAGAGAAACTCCCCCAGGTCAGTAGGGGCCCAATATGCTACTGGAGATCAGTGGAGAAATAACTCCAGAAAGAATGAAGGGATGGAACCAAAGCAGAAAGAATACCCAGCTGTAGATGTGTCTGGTGATAGAAGCAAAGTCCGATGCTGTAAAGAGCAATATTGCATAGGAACCTGGAATGTCAGGTCCATGAATCAAGGCAAATTGGAAGTGGTCAAACAAGAGATGGCCAGAGTGAATGTTGACATTCTACGAATTAGCGAACTAAAATGGACTGGAATGGGTGAATTTAACTCAGAGGACCATTATATCTACTACTGTGGACAGGAATCCCTCAGAAATGGAGTGGCCATCATGGTCAACAAAAGAGTCCAAAATGCAGTACTTGGATGCAATCTCAAAAACGACAGAATGATCTCTGTTCGTTTCCAAGGCAAACCATTCAATGTCACAGTAATCCAAGTCTATGTCCCAACCAGTAACGCTGAAGAAGCTGAAGTTGAAAGGTTCTATGAAGACCTACAAGACCTTTTAGAACTAACACCCAGAAAAGATGTCCTTTCATTATAGGGGACTGGAATGCAAAAGTAGGAAGTCAAGAAACACCTGGAGTAACAGGCAAATTTGGCCTTGGAATATGGAATGAAGCAGAGCAAAGACTAACAGAGTTTTGCCAAGAAAATGCACTGGTCATAGCAAATACCCTCTTCCAACAACACAAGAGAACACTCTATACATGGACATCACCAGATGGTCAACACCGAAATCAGATCGATTATATTCTTTGCAGCCAAAGATGCAGAAGCTCTATACAATCAGCAAAAACAAGACCAGGAGCTGACTGTGGCTCGGACCATGAACTCCTTATTGCCAAATTCAGACTGAAATTGAAGAAAGTAGGGAAAACCACTAGACCATTCAGGTATGACCTAAATCAAATCCCTTATGATTATACAGTGGAAGTGAGAAATAGATTTAAGGGCCTAGATCTGATAGATAGAGTGCCTGATGAACTATGGAATGAGGTTTGTGACATTGTACAGGAGACAGGGATCAAGACCATCCCCATGGAAAAGAAATGCAAAAGAGCAAAATGGCTGTCTGGGGAGGCCTTACAAATAGCTGTGAAAAGAAGAGAAGCGAAAAGCAAAGGAGAAAAGGAAAGATATAAACATCGAATGCAGAGTTCCAAAGAATAGCAAGAAGAGATAAGAAAGCCTTCTTCAGCCATCAATGCAAAGAAATAGAGGAAAACAACAGAATGGGAAAGACTAAGGATCTATTCAAGAAAATCAGAGATACCAAAGGAACATTTCATGCAAAAATGGGCTCGATAAAGGACAGAAATGGTATGGACCTAACGGAAGCAGAAGATATTAAGAAGAGGTGGCAAGAATACACAGAAGAACTGTACAAAAAAGAGCTTCATGACCCATATAATTATGATGGTGTGATCACTGACCTAGAGCCAGACATCCTGGAATGTGAAGTCAAGTGAGCCTTAGAAAACATCACTACGAACAAAGCTAGTGGAGGTGATGGAATTCCAGTGGAGCTATTCCAAATCCTGAAAGGTGATGCTGTGAAAGTGCTGCACTCAATATGCCAGCAAATTTGGAAAACTCAGCAGTGGCCACAAGATTGGAAAAGGTCAGTTTTCATCCCAATCCCAAAGAAAGGCAATGCCAAAAAGTGCTTAAACTACCTCACAATTGCACTCATCTCCCACACTAGTAAAGTAATGCTCAAAATTCTCCAAGCCAGGCTTCAGCAATATGTGAACCGTGAACTTCCTGATGTTCAAGCTGGATTTAGAAAAAGCAGAGGAACCAGAGATCAAATTGCCAACATCCACTGGATCATGGAAAAAGCAAGAGAGTTCCAGAAAAACATCTATTTCTGCTTTATTGACTATGCCAAAGCCTTTGACTGTGTAGATCACAATCAACTGTGGAAAATTCTGAGAGAGATGGGAATACCAGACCACCTGATCTGCCTCTTGAGAAATCTGTATGCAGGTCAGAAAGCAACAGTTAGAACTGGTCATGGAACAACAGACTGATTCCAAATAGGAAAAGGAGTACGTCAAGGCTGTATATTTTCACCATGTTTATTTAACTTATATGCAGAGTACATCATGAGAAATGCTGGACTGGAAGAGACACAAGCTGGAATCAAGATTGCCGGGAGAAATATCAATAACCTCAGATATGCAGATGATACCACCCTTATGGCAGAAAGTGAAGAGGAACTGAAAAGCCTCTCGATGAAAGTAAAAGTGGAGAGTGAAAAGGTTGGCTTAAAGCTCAACATTCAGAAAACGAAGATCATGGCATCTGGTCCCATCACTACATGGGAAATAGATGGAGAAACAGTGGAAACAGTGTCAGACTATTTTTCTGGGCTCCAAAATCACTGCAGATGGTGATTGCAGCCATGAAATTAAAAGACACTTACTCCTTGGAAGGAAAGTTATGACCAACCTAGATAGCATATTCAAAAGCAGAGACATCACTTTGCCAACAAAGATTCACCTAGTCAAGGCTATGGTCTTTCCTGTGGTCATGTATGGATGTGAGAGCTGGACTGTGAAGAAGGCTGAGTGCCGAAGAATTGATGCTTTTGAACTGTGGTGTTGGAGAAGACTCTTGAGAGTCCCTTGGACTGCAAGGAGATCCAACCAGTCCATTCTGAAGATCAGCTCTGGGATTTCTTTGGAAGGAATGATGCTAAAGCTGAAACTCCAGTACTTTGGCCACCTCATGCGAGGAGTTGACTCATTGGAGAAGACTCCGATGCTGGGAGGGATTGGGGGCAGGAGGAGAAGGGGACGACAGAGGATGAGATGGCTGGATGGCATCACTGACTCGATGGATGTGAGTCTGAGTGACCTCCGAGAGCTGGTGATGGACAGGGAGGCCTGGCGTGCTGCAGTTCATGGGGTCGCAGAGAGTCGGACACGACTGAGCGACTGATCTGATCTAAGCATGTGAGATGAGTGCAATTGTGTGGTAGTTTGAACATTCTTTGGCATTGCCTTTCTTTGGGATTGGGATGAAACTGACCTGTTCCAGTCCTGTGGCCACTGCTGAGTTTTCCAAATTTGCTGGCATATTGAGTGCAGCACTTTCACAGCATCATCTTTCAGGATTTGGAATAGCTCCACTGGAATTCCATCACCTCCACTAGCTTTTTCGTAGTGATGCTTTCTAAGGCCCACTTGACTTCACATTCCAGGATGTCTGGCTCTAGGTTAGGGATCACATCATCGTGAGTACCTGGGTCATGAAGATCTTTTTTGTACAATTCTTCTGTGTATTCTCGCCACCTCTTCTTAATATCTTCTGCTTCTGTTAGGTCCATACCATTTCTGTCCTTTATCAAGCCCATCTTTGCATGAAATGTTCCTTTGGTATCTCTAATTTTCTTGAATAGATCCTTAGTCTTTCCCATTCTGTTGTTTTCCTCTATTTCTTTGCATTGATCGCTGAGAAAGGCTTTCTTATCTCTTCTTGCTGTTCTTTGGAATTCTGCTGCTGCTGCTGCTAAGTCACTTCAGTCGTGTCCAACTCTCTGCGACCCAATAGACGGCAGCCCACCAGGCTCCCCCGTCCCTGGGATTCTCCAGGCAAGGACACTGGAGTGGGTTTCCATTTCCTTCTCTAATGCTTGAAGGTGAAAAGTGAAAGTGAAGTCACTCAGTCGTGCCCAACTCTTAGCAACCCCATGGACTGCAGCCTACCAGGCTCCTCCATCCATGGGATTTTCCAGGCAAGAGTACTGGAGTGGGGTGTCATTGCCTTCTCTGTGGAACTCTGCATTCAAATGCTTTTATTTTTCCTTTAATCCTTTTGATTATTACAAGACATCAAATATAGTTCCCTGTGCTATACATCCAATCCTTGCTTATTTTCAATATAGTGGTGTGTATCTGCTAATATCATACTCCTAATTAACAGTCCTGGGTGTTCATTGGAAGGACTGATGCTGAAGCTGAAACTTCAATACTTTGGCCACCTCATGATAAGAGTTGAATCCTTGGAAAAGACCCTGATGCTGGGAGGGATTGGGGGCAGGAGGAGAAGGGGACGACAGAGGATGAGATGGCTGGATGGCATCACCGACTCAATGGACATGAGTTTGAGTGAACCCCGGGAGTTGGTGATGGACAGGGAGGCCTGGCATGCTGCGATTCATGGGGTCACAAAGAGTCGGACACGACTGAGCTACTGAACTGAACTGAATTTACCCCTTCCTCCCTTTTCTGCTTTAGTAACCATAAGTTGTTTTCTATGTCCACTAATGAATTCTGAGTCTCCAGAAATTTTTTTAAAAGATTGTTTCTCAATTTATCTGGGCAGGAATCCACTTAAATGAAGTTAAGTCTAGAGACTGAGGGAAACTAGATAACAAAAGAAATAATTATGGTAATTTTAAAAAGAAAAGAAAAAGCAAGGTTAATGTTGGTTATGGTAAATATTAGTGAAAAATGTGTGTTATTCAGTGTAGTCACTAAAAGGATGGAAATATTTTCAAATGTGATTCATTCCAATTGAAACAGGAAGAGGAGCAAAAACATCAGCATCTGACAAGGCAGTTAACCTCCAGAAGTAAGAGCAGCTCTGCCCTTGTGGGGAGGAAACCACCCTCCCAGTGGGGGCTGGACCAGCTCACTGCCACCAGCATCCTCTGGAGAAAGAGTCATGGAAACACACAAGAGAGAGAGAGAGAGAGAGACAATAGTCAGCAGGAGAGTGTGAGAGAGAGGGGGGCTGCATCAACCCCTTCAGGACCAGAGCAGCCAAAAAAATACCCTTTAAGAAGAAAAGGAATTAAAGAAAAAGCAGAGGAAGAAGTGGGTGGAAGAGACAGTCCTCAACACTTCTGGTTTTGCACTGCCCAATTGGAATAGATTTTTGCTAAAGTAAACTTCAAATTTTTAAAAAAGAAAAAAAAAAGTTAACAGAAAGCTCAGGTCAAAATCTTGTTGGAGAGAGTTGATCCAGTTTTCTGGATTCCGGGGTCCTGAGACAAAAGTCTAAATGGCATTAGTAGGTAATTCCAGTGAGGAAGCCAAAGCAGACTTAGAAGGAAAAGGACTGGTCTCCCAGAAAAACACACAGAGAGTGGGCAGGTCTTGAGGATTTGCGACTTGAAGTAAATGGCCAGAAGTTCCCTCTGAAAGCTAGAAAAAGGCAAAGAAAGCACAAGCATTTAGGGACCTCCCTCACGGTCCAGGCGGTGCAGTGGTAAAGAACCCACCTGCCAATGTAGGAGGCAAAAGAGACACGGGTTCGATCCCTGGGTCAGGAAGATCCCCTGGAGGAGGAAATGGCAACCCACTCCAGTATTCTTGCCTGGGAAATCCCATGGACACAGGAGCCCGGTGGGCTACAGTCCACGGGGCTGCAAAGCATCGGACGTGATTGAGTACAGCACATCCTCCTAATAACTCCTGGCAGTCCCGTGGTTAAGGCTCCCATTTCACTGCAGGAGACATGGGTTCCATCCTTGGTCATGGAACTAAGATCCCACATGCTGTACAGTGCAGCCAAAAGGAAAATAAAAATGAAAACTCAAGCATTTAAAAAAGGAAATTTGTGAAGTAGAAGAAAGGCAGGACCTTGGCTTCTATGAGTCTATGCTCCTACTTTTAATTTCCTTTACTAGAAAAAAAAAACCTTTGTGCAATCATACTTCTGAAACCCATAAGTAGAAAACTTAGGTGGGAAATAATCAGCGTGAGCTACCAAAGCACAGATAGTTTTACATTTACCTAACTTCCCTGCAAGAAAAGCCACAGGCTCCACATTACAGAGGAGTAAATGAAGGTCATTCGTGGTTTTGTTTTTTTTTTTTCCAAGATTTTTATTTAATGTAATCAAGATAGACAACCACCCTAGGGAGGCAGACCCAGTTACAGCCTTGAGGTGCATGCTGATCTAGAACCTTCCTCCTGACTTACCTGAGCTCAGCATCCCCCATCTGGCTGCACTGGCCACCCCACCAAGAGGCCCTGCAGACCCTCCATGAACTCAGTAGCCTCCCTTCCCCCACTGTCTCTCCTCTTTAACTTTCACATCCCTTCTCTCAACCTACTCTGCCACTCTCTTCTACATCTCAGTTAATGAGGTCACTATCCATCCAATTTCCAATGCTAGGAATATTCTGGCACGTCCTTGACTAAACTAACTCTGTAACCTCCCCTCACATAGAGGATAAAATCCAAACCTTTCCAGTTTCATGGAGAAAAGTCCTTCACGTTCAGGCCCCCATCTACCTTTCAATACCTCTCCACCCTTGCTCCCAACATGGCCACAGGTCCTACAGGACTCCACGGCCACACATGCTCCAGGGCCCTTGGACACACTCCTTTCATCGGGGCAATCCCCTCCTTGGTCTGGCGAACTGTTACCCCACTGCAAGGCTCTGCTGAAGCACCTCCTCTTCTGCGAAGAGCCTCCTAAGTCAGGCCAAGTCTGGCAGCCTGACTTTGATCCTCTTGGGTTTATAGAATCACACTCACCCAGGTGACTGGTAACTATTGTGTTTCTGAGACTCTCCTGCCCAGTGAGCTGTTAGAAAGCAGAAAGATACCTTATTAACCTTGAGGATGAGCAGTAAGCATCTTAGTCACCTTTGCCTAACATTGCAACATACACACATCCTGCTGTGTTTTTCTCTATAGCACTAATATATACACACTTTGCCTGTTCATTCGTTTATTATCTGGCTCCCTCTGCTAGAATATGAGCACTGTGAAAGCAGGTATTTTTTGTCTATTCTGTTCTCCCCTCTGCTACCAAGTCCCAGAATAATACCTGGCATGAGTACGCTTGCATGCTAAATCTCTTCCATCGTGTCCAACTCTTTGTGACCCAAAGGACTGTAGCCCACCAGGCTCTTTCATCCATGGGATTTCCCAGGCAAGAATACTGGAGTGGGTTGCCATGCCCTCCTCCAAGGGATCTTCCCTTTCCAGGGATCAAACCCGAGTCTCTTATGTCTCCTGCATTGGCAGATCGGTTCTTTACCACTGAGCCACATGGGAAGCCTAATACCTGGCATGTGGTGGACACTTAATATTTTGATAAATATACATTCAAAAATGATTAGAATGGTGTCTGCCTATTCGATGTATTTGTTGTTGAACGAATGCTAAAATCCCACCTACCCCTTAGAATGTTCTGTGTTCTTTCCACTAACCCACATTGATTCTGGATTAATTCAGCTCATCGCCAGTTTTTTTCCAAAAATCTAGAAAAACCAAATAAAGAAAAATAATCACCCACAAACTCATCATCCAAAAACAAACACTATTAATATTTACTCCATGATCTGGTCTTTTTCATTCCACATATTTTTAAATAGGCATCATCGTCCTATACATAAAAGTTGATTATACCAAGGTTCTAATTAATATTTTTTAAGTTTTTGTCCTATATTTATAATAAATATTATAAGTATATAATAATTATTGTCTGTTTATGCATGATAATAAATATTTTTCAAGATTTTTTTAATGTGTATAATTCCCTTGTGAATTTATTCTTTCCCTACATACATAGTTGTGGCCTTGATAATTTTATTGCACATTTTATAAAGAATACTTTCTGAAAATTGCTGCTGCTGCTGCTGCTGCTAAGTCGCTTCAGTCGTGTCCGACTCTGTGCGACCCCATAGACGGAAGCTCACCAGGCTCCCCTGTCCCTGGGATTCTCCAGGCAAGAACACTAGAGTGGGTTGCCATTTCCTTCTCCAATGCATGAAAGTGAAAAGTGAAAGTGAAGTCTCTCAGTCGTGTCTGACTCTTAGCGACCCCACGGACTGGAGCCTACCAGGCTCCTCCGTCCATGGGATTTTCCAGGCAAAAGTACTGGGGTGGGGTGCCATTGCCTTCCCCGTTGAAAATTGCTGAGACATTAGATTTTTAAATTTTTAATCAAAAAAAAATTGTAACTGTGTGAGATGATGTGATTCTTGCCTGGAGAATCCCACAGACAGAGGAGCCTGGTGGGCTACAGTCCATTGGGCCTCCAAAAAAAATTGTAACTGTGTGAGAGGATGTGATTCTTGCCTGGAGATTCCCACAGACAGAGGAGCCTGGTGGGCTACAGTCCATAGGGCCTCAAAGAGTCAGACACAACTGAAGCGACTTAGCACGCATGCACACACACATGAGACGATGTGGTGGATATGTGAACAAACCTAATTGTGGTAATTCACTCACCATATAGGCATACATCTAATCATTATGTTGCATACCTTAAACTTACTCATTTATATAAATCATATCTCAATAAAGCTGAAAAAATTAATATTAAAAAAGAATACTATCTTACCCCTTTTTTCTGAATTATTTCCTATGCTATTTCTCAATTCTTTGCCTAATACATGCCTAACATTTTGCTGACTGCAAAATTAATGTGACATAATATGGTTGATTGATCATTTAAAATTATTTACACAACCAGTGATCATGATTCACATCATCAGTAATAAGTCATGCTGATATTATGTCTTTCTGATATGAAACAATGAGAAAATCATTTCACCCTCTTGGTATTCTTCCCCAAAGTCCATAACCCCAGTCAAATCACAAGGAAACATCAAGCAAATTCAAGTTGAGAGACGTTCTAAGAAATACTTGACCAGTTCTTTCAGAAATGTCAAGGTCTTGAAGGATGAGGAAAGACTGAGAAATTGCCACAGATTGGGGAAGGCTAAGGAGACATAATGGCCAAATGCATCATGCTATTCTGGATTAGATTCCCTATAGAGAAAAGACATTCATGGGAAAGCTGGTAAAATTAGAGTACATTCTGTCATCTAAGAGCTTCTCTGGTGGCTCAGCTGGTAAAGAATCCGCCTGCAGTGTGGGAGACCTGGGTTAGATCCCTGGGTTGGGAAGATCCCCTGGAGGAGGGCATGGCAACCCACTCCAGTATTCTGACCTGGAGAATCCCACGGACTGTCTATGTATAATCCATGGGGTCGCAAAGAGTTGGACATGACTTTCACTTCACTGTCATCTAAGCAATACTATTGTACCAGTGTTAATGTCTTAGCCTTGATAAGATGCCATGTTAGATGAGTTGCTGACATTAAGGGAAACTGGGTGAAGAGCACACAGGAAATCTCTGTATTATCTGTCTGACTCTTCTGTAAATTTGGTTATTTCAACATAAAAAGTTTTTTTTAAGCCATTCACTCTGGATACACGACTGGCATTATTTCACAGAAGAGCACAACTTTACCTGACACAACCTTAGCTCTTTCAACAAATTTAAATCACAAAATAAAAGAACTATTTAATGGCTTCATAATAAATTAGGGGCTTCCCTTGTAACTGAGGTAGTAAACAATATGCCTGCAATGCAGGAGACCAGGGTTCTATCTCTGGGTCAGGAAGATCCCCTAGAGAAGGGAATGGCAACCCACTCCAGTATTCTTGCCTGGAGAATCACATGGATAGAGGAGCAGGCGACAGACTATAGGGTTGCAGAGAGTCGGACACTACTGAGCGACCACCCACGTTAATAAATTAGAGGGTAACTGAGACCCAGAAATATTATGTATTGGATGTCAGTCTGCCAAGTTGGAAAAGAGATCGGAAACATGACAAGGTCAGTAAGACAGGTCAAAATCACCTTTCTAAGGCAGAAAGGGTGAACCTAACTATTGGCTTCCCTTGTAGCTCAGTTGGTAAAGAATCTGCCTGCAATGCAGGAGACCCAGGTTAGATTCCTCGGTTGGGAAGATTCCCTGGAGAAGGCAATGGCAACCCACTCCAGTATTCTGGCCTGGAGAGTTCCACGGACAGAGGAATCTGGCAGGCTACAGTCCATGGGGCCACAAGAGTCGGACATGACTTAGCGACTAAACAACCACCACCACCAGACAGACTAAAGACAAGGTCCCCCAAAGCACCAAGGTGTGTTGGCCACAGCCTGAGTTCTGAAGTTGAATCACAGCTCATCTCCAGTTGATTGGGGACCTCAGGAAAGTAAATAATCTTCCAGAATCTTGGTTTTTTTCAAATTTGAAATAAAAAATGGTAATGTTTCTTTTATGGGGCTCTAGAATAGGAATCTGGAGAAGGAAATGGCAACCCACTCCAGTATTCTTGCCTAGAGAATCCCATGGACAGAGGAGCCTGGTGGGCTGCTGTCCATGAGGTCACACAGAGTCAACATGACTGAAGCAACTTAGCATGCATGCATGGGAGAAGGAAATGGCAACCCACTCCAGAATTCTTGCCTGGAGAATCCCAGGGACAGAGGAGCCTGGTGGGCTGCTGTCCATGGGGTCACACAGAGTCAGAAATGACTGAAGCAACTTAACATGCATACATGCATTGGAGAAGGAAATGGTAACCCACTCCAGTATTCTTGCCTGGAGAATCCCAGGGACAGAGGAGCCTGGTGGGCTGCTGTCTATGGGGTCACACAGAGTCAGACATGACTGAAGCGACAGCAGCAGCAGCAGAATAGGAATCATAAAACTTTCTTCCTAAGATAAGAAATAGGTTTTGTATCAGACAGTCTGAGTCACGGCTATTAAACTCTGCCAATGTACTTTGAAAGTAGCCATAGAGAATACATAAAAGTATAGTCAGAGTCTCAAAGAAGAGATTAGCTGGGGAAGAAAAAAGGAGAAGGGGGAAGGGGGAGGAGGAGATAGGAAGGAAGGGGAGAAGAAGGAGGAGAAGAGATTGCAACTTTCATATGCCACCGAATTCCCCCATTTCACTGCCAGAATATTGGTGAGGAAGTCCTGTCTGCAGAGCCCTCCATTTCCAAATGTAAATGCTGTTCATGTATTAGCACCTTGGGAATACAGCAACTATAACATATGTTTGCTGTGTTACTTTTAAATATTCAGTATGATTATAGAAGGCAAGAAATAAGTGAGGTGGCTGCAACTCAAAGGATATATTCAGTTCAGTCAGTTGTGTCCGACTCTTTGTGACCCCATGGACTGCAGCACGTCAGGCCTCCCTGTCCATCACCAATTCCTGGAGTTTACTCAAACTCATGTCCATTGAGTCGGTGATGCCATCCAACCATCTCATTCTCTGTCATGCCCTCCTCCTCCTGCCTTCAATCTTTCCCAGCATCAAGATCTTTTCCAATGAGTCAGTTCCTCACATCAGGTGGTTAAATTATTGGAGTTTCAGCTTCAGCATCAGTACTTCCGATGAACACTCAGGACTGATCTCCGTCTATGGGGTCGCACAGAGTTGGACATGACTGAAGAGACTTAGCAGCAGCAGGTTGGATCTCCTTGCAGTCCAAGGGACTCTCAAAAAAGGCTATATTACTTAGATAGTAAGTAAGCTAGTGGCTTGTTCAAGGCAGGTGAAATTCACTGATGTGTTAAGTAAATGATGTGTTACCCATGGATGGTGAGTACACATACAGCACAACCCAGAAGACATGTATATCTTGAAATAGTATAGCAATGTAAGATGCATCCTAATCTTCTTCTTGTAAGCATTCAATCATATTGGATTGGGGCCCACCCTAGTGATCTCTTTTTTTTTTGACCACCCCACACTATATGCAGGTTCTTAGTTCCCCAACCAGGGATCAAACCTGTGCCCCTTGCAATGGAAGGCTAGAGTCTTAATCACTGGACTGCCAGGAAAGTCCTGACCCCATTTTAATTAAACTACCACTGCAAAGACCAAATCTTTAAACACGGTCCCACTATCAGGCACTGGTGGCTATGAATTCAACTGGGATGGTGGGGGGACACAATTCAGCACATAACACTTGGCTTTTCCAACCGCTAGAGGCCTTCTGCATTCCTTGACTCGTGGCTCCTTCCTTCACCTTCAAAGCCAGCAGTACAGCACCTTCAAGTAGACATCTAGCCCTCTGACCTCGGCTTCCATCATCTCTTCTCTAAGTGACTCCCCAGCCTCCCACCTTCCTGAAAGGACCTTTGTGATTACATTGAACCCACCAGATAATCCAGGATAACTTCCCCATTTCAAGCTCCTTTATCATGTCTGCAAAGTCCCTTTGGCCATGTAAGGCTCACAGTTCTAGGGACTAAGACTTGGGCCACTTTGGGGGCCATTTTTCTGCCTAACGCAACCAGTTAGCAGGTTGGTTCGGAGCCTATGGCTACGTCCGGACATCTTTCCAATAGAGCAAGAGTGTGCTGGCTACAGGCACCTTCCATCTACTGAATCCTTTGCTTAACCCCAACTCTAGTCCTTGTAACCTAATGGATAGCAGGAGTGATGTAGCAGACAGAGAGTCAGAACGTTCCCCAGGGTTCTAGAATCCCAGAAGTATGGTCTTTCCACCCTGCAGGCACTGGATCCTAACTGACTCATCACATCAATTTCTCAAACCAGTGTGTTTTGAATTGGTTGAATCAGCTATGTAAATTGAGCATATTATCTGGTCTGCGAGCCTTCCTATTCCAAGACAGCTGGGATATTCTGCCTGGTGGGGGCTGTTAGAGGCTGTAACTGCATCAAGGTCATTGCCCACACGTCATCAGCTTTCATACAGAAGATTGTTGAGCCAACAGAGCACAGTGAAATTTGATGGACGAGTGTATAGGGGCCTTGGGCTCAGAGAGGATGGAGTTAGGTGGAACCCAGCAATGAGCAGTCCAAGATCCCATGAAGGCCACAGCATGAGAAGACTGGAAGTGAGCGAACATCCACCATGGAGGAGGAGGACCCTGCCAGCCAACTTCCCCTGGCAGGCTGCACAGACCAGTCCTGCCTGATAGTGCCTGAAGCTCGTGCCTGGCCAGCTTCCAGGGCACAGTGGAAACTTGCTTTGAGGCAGCAGACACACCAATGATCGTGGAATAGTGTGGGAAATCTGACAGTCAGCTCACCAATAGGATAGCTAGGAAAGGAGCAGCGAACAAAACTCCTGTTTCCTCTTTTGTGCAGTTTCTGAGCCATGATTTCCATAATCTGTGAAATCCAAAGCAGGAAATGAATGTTAAAAGACCTTCCCTACAAATAGGTTTAAAACACTTTCTGTCCTTTTCCCAAAATACCAAAATCAGAAGCATTCCAGATTTCAGGAAGGAAAAACATATTTAATTTAATTTTTTTTTAAGGAATGCCATTTGAAAAGCATTAAAAGGTGCTCTTGATACCAAAATCTGACTTCTAGAAATCAATGTATTTTTACTTCAGAAAGGCTATAAAAAGTAAACATCCTTTTTAAATCAATGTCAATCTTTTAAAAATTAAAAAGAGTTTTTTTCATCAGTAATTGTCACATTTCACACCCCTACCTTTTGGATCATTTTGGAAAATAGAAGTAAATTTTGTCCTCTCTGGTGAAATAATGCAGAGTGTTACATGCCAAAAACTCTGCCATTTAGATTTCAAATTCTGCATCAGAATGAGCCTTGTATGTGTCATCTACATTAAGTCCACCACATTGATGGGAATAAAGTGTTTCTTTGAGTGATGAGCATCCTTAATAATTCACATGTGACCACTCACAGATCCCTCCAAGTGGCAGAAGACCCTCTGAAATCTATGAAGCTGGATAACTGAGCCCAAACAGCAGAGTTACAAAAGCAGTCTTTACTGACAGAAACCTTCAGAGTTAAGTTGGCAGGAAATACATGCTACTGGTGTAAGGCAAGGAGAAAAATAGCTTATTTGCAAAACAGAACAATCTGAGTTTTCCTACTCCCAATGTTGTCTTAGAAGCAATGCTACATGAAAAACACTTTCCAAACTTCAGATACAATCCTAGTTTCACAATCCCCTGATTCAGCTTTGAGTTTATAACAAAAAGGAATACCATTTCAAAGCATAAAACAAACAAAACAGATAACTAAAAGGATGGAGAATTCTTCTTGAAAAAGTTTGCATTTTGCTTCCCTATCGACTGAGACGGTAAAGAATCTGCCTGCAATGTGGGAGACCTGGGTTCAATCCCCGAGTTGGGTAAATCCCCTGGAAGAGGGCATGGCAACCCACTGGATAATCCCCCCGGACAGAGAAGGCTGGTGGGCTACCGTCCATGGTGTCTCAAAGAGTCAGGCATGACTGAGCAACTAAGCACAGTCAAGAATACATGTGCCCTTACAGATGGCCAGGAGACATATGACAAGATGTTCAGTGTTGCTAAGAATTGTTCAATGTTTGCAAACCAAAGCCACAATGAGATATTACCTCACATCAATCAGAATGGCCACCACCAAAAAGTTTACAAGCAATAAATGCTGGAGGTGTTGAGAAAAGGGAACCCTCCTACACTGTGGTGTGGTGGGAATGTAAATTGATACAAGTACTACGGAGAACAGTATGGAGTTTCCTTTAAAAAAAAAAAAAACAAGAATAGAGCTACCATGGGCTTCTCCGGTGGCTCTGCGGTAAAGAATCCAAGTGCAATGCAGAAGACTCGGGTTTGATCCCTGGATGGGGAAGATCCCCTGGAGGAGGGCATGGTAACTCATTCCAACATTCTGGCCTGGAGAATCCCAAGGACAGCGGAGCCTGGTGGGCTGTAGTCCATGGGGTGGCAGAGTCCAACACAACTGAAGTGACTGAGCACACACACCCCAGAGCTACCATACGATCCAGCAATCTCACTCCTGGGTATAGGTCCAGAGAAAATCTTGGTTCAAAAGGATACATGCACTCCAACTTCCCTGGTGGCTCAGATGTTAAAAGGATACATGCACTCCAATGTTCATAGCAGGTTTTCTACAACAGTCAAGACTTGGAAGCAACCTCAATGTCCATGAACAGATAAATGGATAAAGAGGATGTGGTACATATGCACAGTGGAATATTACTCAGCCATTAAAAAGAATGAAATAATGTCATTTGCACAACATGGATGGATCTGGAGATTATCTGCATTATCATGGAGATCTGTGACAGAGACAGACAAATATGATATCATATGATATCACTTATATGCAGAATCTAAAATAATTTTACAAACTTACAAAACATAAACACAGACTCAGAGGATGAATTTATGGTTACTGGGGTGGATGTGGGAGGGGTAGATTGGGAGTCTGGAATTGACATGTACTCACTGTTATACTTAATAGATAAGGAACAAGGACTTTCTGTATAGCACAAGGAACTTGGCTCAACATTCTGTAATAACATAAGTGGGAAAAGAATTTGAAAAAGAATGGATACTTGTATGAGTATAACTGAATCACTTTCCTGTACACCTGTAACTAACACAACATTGTTAATCAACTACATTTCAATATAAAATAAGAATTACATTAATTTTTAAAATGCCAAACAAAAACAAAACAATACATATTTTCTCCGTTTAAATTCCAATTAGATATTTATACTAAGGAATTAATCAGAGATGTGGAAAATTAGCATATAACTATTTATTTTAGCATCATTTCTGAAGTAAATTTGGAACAGCCTAAGTGTCCACCAACAGGAAAATGATTAGACATGGTGAAGCACAGATGAAAGGGGAAATAATACATTGCCATTAAAAACTGGGTTTCTGAAGAGTAATAATATGGGGATATATTCATGACAATGTAATACGAAAAGGAGGATATAAAATTATGAACACAATCTGATTTCAATTTTGTCTCTGAAATAGTAAGAATTCTTTTTTCCTTACTTTCCTGTTTTTTCCAAATTTTCTACAATGAAAATGTTATCACTTCCATAATGGAGGGCGCGGGGAGTACATATTATTCAAAGAGATGGATTATATCCAAGAAAACTCTCCTGCTTTCAGTTCTACTCTTTACAATAGCCCAGCACGTGGATGGGAAAAGCGGCTACAGAAGGCTGCGATGACCCCACCCTGGGGGCAGTTTCTTCCCGGGCCCCAGCGAAGCTCTCAGTTTAATACTGTGTCTGCAACCCGCAGGGCAAACACTGCAGACAGACCAGGGAACCAGCCCAAGGAGAACTTTTCTGTCACTTCGATGATTCAAAGTTTGACCCCAACGCAGCATTGGAGTGGGTCCTGTCTATGCAACAACAGACGATCTGAGTCCCCTGTAATCACGGAAAAGCAGTTCAACAGACGCACTATCCTCGGAAACAACAGGTTGACACAAAAAAGTGTGTTGACACAGAAAGTGCTATCCAAGTGTGTGTGTGTGTGTGTGTGTGCACTCGCCTGTGGGCACGAGAGAAGGCTAGGAAGAGAGGGAGGGAACGGAACAAAGCAGGGGAGTGTTCAAACCATGACTCAAGTCTGTGCCTGGCTAATTTCAAAATTCGCTGACTCTAAAATTATCCTCGTATTTCCACGAGAGGGAAGAACACATCTCTAATCCCAACTCAAGGAGAAGAGCGCCTGCTGTTCCTTCTTCCAACAACTTACTACGAACACCACCAGCTTTGTCTGCGTACACAGTGTCTAGAGCACTTGAAACCACTGCCCAGAGCAAAGGGAGAATTGAGCCCTGCTTTCAACAAGATTTCCTAGCCAAGGCTGCAGGCATTATCTGCAAGCGTTAACGAGGTTTGCCTATTACAGCAAGTCTAGCACAGACGTCGAGAGACATCTAGTGTTCAGCTGGGTGAAAAACAGATCACAGAGGAAGCAACGTACAATTGTACTTTACGCAATAAATTAGAATTAAACATCTAATGCACACCAAGCTATATTTTGGGGAATACAAGGAACAAGACAAACAAAAGAAGAATTTTCCATTATTGGAATCATATTTGCATCAGGATTTTCCATAATTTGTAAATGTGTCTCATCAGAAAATGTCTTCCTTCTGCTGTCTTCTGTTTATGACAGACAAAACAATGTCCCAGATTCAACACAATATGTCTATCAAAGGAGAGCCAAATTATTTGCTTTCTCCTGGTAAGACAATAATTTTCAAAAAGCTCTAGGAATAAAAGATTGTTCTGTTAGCAATTCCAAATATGCAATCCTTGCAAACAAGCTGGTTTCTTTCTTTGATTTTTTAAAACAATTTCCCCATATTTCCTCTCCCAACCCAGAGGACTGAACAGTATAGAAACAGTGCTTTAAGAGTGAGTTTATTTAAATTTTGTTCTGATAAGCTTAGAAATTAATTTCATCGCATGCTTTATGTTAATTGGCTCAAGCATTCGGCTCACAAACTAACCAAAAGAAAATATAAGACTAACATTCTGAATTCAGGTCTCTATAATACTATCAATGGTTTGTACACAGTAACTTTTACATGCTAAGAATGCAAAGGTAAAAAAAAAAAAAAAAAAAAGAATGCAAAGGTATGTGTGTGTGCATGTATGTGTTTAATCTTTGAATACCTCCCATCACTAAGAAATGTCTATATGTGGAAATTCTAAGCTCTTTTTTATCTTCAATTATATCATAGTGTATTGCAAATATAAAATGGCACATTACAAATCACTCTATCATACATTTCTTTTCTTACAAGAAAAGGAAAACAGTTCAATACTCTGTCCTTGGAGTGCTAGAGAGGTTTGTGAGCTATCTTAAGAAAGGTTGGTAGATTTCTTCCAGGGTGGGCCAGTGGCAGTCCAATTACCCAATCTCGTAAGACCCATATAAGTAAAAGCAACTCGACTTAGAGATTAACCTATTTAGGGGTTTTGTGAATAAGAAACACAGGATATGCCATTTATTTCAAAAGCAAAGACTAAGAAACATTGAATTATTCTGTAAATGCAGTAAGTGATAATAAGCTTCCATTCTACATTATGTACATTTCAGGAAAATACATAGTGATGTGGTGGGGAGGGAATCTGGAAAAAAAGACAGATTATGAGACCAACCTGGGTCTTATCATTTGCCACTTGCCACGAAAGCAGAATGGCTTTCTTTGGGAAGAAAATCTCAACCATTTAGACTCAAAGGATGAGTAAATCTGGTCAAAATTTTTTTATTTAAAAATATTTTTTAACCATTGCCGTTTGATATCATTTTGTTCTTCCTCATTTCCTTCCCAAATCACCAGAGTACCACTTCATACAGCCCTCCCAAACCCCTCCAGCCCACAGCAGGACATCCTTGGAGCTGGCTGAGCCTCTGTGACCTGCTTCATAGCCTTGCTTCTCTGTCTCAACAGACTGTGACTTTTCTTTACAGACCTTCAGATCCCTTGCACAGTTGTCATGGTTCAGTGGCTAAGTCGTATCTGACTCTTTGCAGCCCCATGGACTGCAGCATGGCAGGCTTCCCTGTCCTTCACTATCTCCCAGAGTTTGCTCAGACTCATGTCCACTGAGCTGGTGATGCCATCCAACCATCTCATCCTCTGTCACCCTCTTCTCCTTTTGTCTTCAATCTTTCCCATCATCAGAGTTCTGTCCAAGCAGTCGGCTCTTCTCATCAGGTGGCCAAAATATTGGAGCTTCAGCTTCAGTATCAGTTCTTCCAATGGATATTCAGGGTTGATTTCCTTTAGGAACGATTGGTTTGATCTCCTTGTTGTCCAAGTGACTCTCACAAGTTTTCTCCAGCACCACAGTTTAAAAGCATCGATTCTTTGGCAGTCAGTCTTCTTTGTGGTCACATCTGTACATGACTACTGGAAAAATCATAGTTTGACTATGTGGATCTTTGTCAGCAAAGTAATCTCTCTGCTTTTTAATATGCTGTCTAGGTTTGTCATAGTTTTCCTTCCAAGGAGCAAGTGTTTTTTTAATTTCATGGCTTCAGTCACCATCCACAGTGATTTTGGAGTCCGAGAAGATAAAATTTGACACTGTTTTCCATTTTTTTCCCCATCTATTTGCCATGAAGTGATGTGACCAGATGATCACATCTGGTGATGATCTTAGTTTTCTGAATGTTGAGTTTTAAGCCAGCATTTTCACTCTCCTCTTTCACCCTCACCAAGAGGCTCTTCAGTTCCTCTCTGCTTTCTGCCATTAGAGTGGTATCATCTGCACCCCTGAGGTGTTGATATTTCTCCTGGCAGTCTTGATTCCAGCTTGTGATTCATCCAGCCTTGCATAGCACATGCCTGTAGAAAAACCAGGCTAGGGAGAACACTGCATTCCCTTCCTGTCACAGGTGAAACCCTTTTTCCTCAGTCATTTGTACAGTCAGGCCTCTGGAACAGCTCACCTGCCGCAGTCTCCTTCTCAACAGGCATCTTCCACCTAGCTTTGAATCCCCCAGCATCATGTTAGGCTGAGCCCGCCCAGGAAGCGCTGAGATGAGGCTTGAGTCAGAAGCGTCTGACCCCATGAGCGTTGCATATACTTAGTGCACACACACATTCTCACACACATACACACTGGTCTTTAGTCAGGATAATTTTATGAGATAAATGAATAACTGGCCAACACTGCTATGTCAGAAGAAAGGGCCTCGTGCTTCCGAATGAAAAATACCCAGAGAAATTACTAAGAGAGTTACAGTGATCAATCAAATTGGCAGATTTAGAATTCACTTTCAAACAGGCTTTCTCTCGTGCCTCCACTCACAACAGCACGTGCAGGTGTGTATTGGGACAGCCCAGCAGCCCCGCGACACCTGCGTTCAGGCGCTCACCGCTTGGGCTCTCGTCGCAGCCTCCGGTGGGGCCCGCCGTGCCTCCCCTCCCCCCAGGTCTGCACCCAGGGGTCTCCCAGCCCTGCGGCCTGTTGCAGGGTAGCTGTCACTTCACTACCCCAGGACAGTCCCAGCTGACGCTGGCTGTTGTTGTGCACGCGTGCCCAGTTGTGTTGGGTTCTTTTGCGGCCCAGTGGACTGTAGCCCGCCAGGATCTCCCGGTCATGGGATTTCCTCCTTCGGGAAATCTTTCCATCCTGAAGTTTGAACCTGCATCTCCTGGATCTCCTGCACTGGCAGGCGGTTTGTTTACCACTAAGCCATCTGGGAAGCCCTGATGCTAATTAACCTTTCATAATTATGATTAGCACCCTCTTTTATTCTGCAAGGAGTCCTGGTTTAGATAACAAATTACATGGTAACTCACCTTTGGGGAACATTCTCCCCACCAACACACCTTTCCAGTCTGCTCAGCTGCAGAGTCGGCTGAAACATGGTACATTTGCACTTGTGTGGTCCCATGATCGTGCCCTGGGTTCACCCATGGCTCCCCGAGGCTATCCTGGCCCCCTTGTACACCATCTATTGGTCCAAGGTAGATGGATCACACATGGTTTCTGCTCCTACCTTCCCCTACAGGTTCAATCACATCAGATACACTTATGCCTGGATATTTATGACAGACAAACTCTAACATATGTAGTCCTGTCAATTCATATGTATAGAAAATAAGATAATGTAAGTTAGGGAAAATATTCAGTTGTAAGTAATCATTTGTGAAACCGTTTAGAGAGGCTCATTCAAAATTTAAATAGGATGAAACTAACAAACATCACGATTTGCTCATAATCATTGGTGACTCCAAAGATCACAGAGCATAGTCCAAAAAAATTATTAGAACTGACATGCAAGTGTCTTTAGTTTATAAATGTCATCATTATTCTGTCCAACTGGGAACACATACCTACCACGACCTGGTAGACACTCGACAAGTGTTTGTTGATTCATGTGTTAACAGAAGGGGAACCACTTCAAAGACCACGTTTGCAGGTAGCATGGCCAAGGTGAAGACAGTCAGGCATACCTCCCTCAACAGCCCAGCTCTACCCTTTTCAACCTCTTTGACTTGAAATAATCTCCCCTCTCTGAGATTGCTTCCAACACTGTGAAGTAGGGATAGGCGTCACCAACCACTTAGCATTGTTACAACACTGCATTTAACAACAGATGGATGGATAAAGACAATGTGGTGTGTGTGTATATATATATATATATATATATATAGTGGAATACCACTCAGCTATTTAAAAAATGAAATTTTGCCATCTTCAGCAACATGGATAGACTTGGAGGGCATCATGCCAAGCAAAATAAGTGATACAGAGGAAGACAAATACTGTGGGCTTCCCAGGTGGCTCAGTAGGAAAGAATCTACCTGCTAGTGCAGGAGACACAGATTCGACCTCTGGGTCAGGAAGATGCCTTGCAGAAGGAAATGGCAACTCACTCCAGTATTCTTGCCTGGGAAATCCCATGGACAGAGGAGCCTGGTGGGCTACAATCTACGGAATCCCGAAAGAATCAGACAGGACTCAGCAACTGAACAACTACATATGTGCATGCCTGCTAAGTCCCTTCAGTCATGTTGGCCTCTTTGCAACCCCATGGACGGTAGCCCACCGGGCTCATCTGTCCATGGGATTCTCCAAGCAAGGATACTGGATTGAATTGCCACGCCTTTCTCCAGGGAATCTTCCTGACCCAGGGATCTAACCTGTGTCTCTTATGTCTCCTGCCTTGGCAAGTAGGTTCTTTACCACTTGCACCACCTAGGAAGCCCCAAACAACAACACCAGCATTTATATGTGGAATCAAAGAAATGTAACAAACTAGGGAATATAACAGAGGAAAAAAAGAGGCAGACTCACAGATACAAAGAACAAACTAGTGATTATCAGAGGGGAGGAGAGGGTGGGGACAATATGAGGTTGGGGAGTGAGAGACACAGACTATTATATAATAGGCTGAAGCATGTAGTGTACAACACAGAGAATATGGACAATTTTTGTAACAACTATAAATGCAGTATAGCCTTTAAAAATCACCTTAAATTTTTTAGTTTTAAAAAAATACTGTGCCAAAGTGTTTGATACAGTGCCTGGCATCTAATAAGATTTCAATTGTTATTTTTACTTATCAAATGCATATTATGTTTATTAAGTGTCACACCCATTTCTGAGCACTTTACAAATATAAATTCATTTAATCCTCATAACAGCCCCATGATATATATAGTAGATATTAGTTCTATCTTCATTTAACAGAGAAAAACTGAGACAGAGAAAATTTAGATTCTCTGCCCGGGATGCCACACTTGGTTACTATCCAGTCTTTCTGGCTCCAGACGCTGTGTGCTTCACCAGCGTGCCAGGCTCTTCCAGTTTTCCACATGGGTTGAGACCACAGAGGGAATCATTAGGACTCGCTGAGGCTGGTCGCTTAGCAGAGCTGAGGTACAAGCTCCACAGTAGCTTCTGGTCCACAGGCTTAGACACAAGGACGGCTACTGTCACCATGACACACCAGGACGGTGACCCACATAAGTAATCAGTAGCTGGATCATTCTAGCTCAAACCCAGCTGCGTCCTGCATCAACTTCTATTACATTTTTTATAAGACTTCTGTTTCCTCCTTGTAGTGATCTGAATAAAAAGGAATCAACCTCCAACAGCATAGGCTCCTCAGGTAAAGAACCAATGCCAAATTATTCCTTCAAAATGGAAGTGTTCTGAAGGGTCTTGCTGCTTTCATTTTTTAGAAGACACAGAACTTAAACTTCCGGTCAGAGATACATTCAGTCAAAAGTCAGAATTTACTGAGAGCTAGCAGGACCTTCTGAATTCACCAGTAGGTGAGGGACAGGACCTATGATGGCTGAATTGTGTTCCCCAAAAAGATATGCTGGAGTCTTAACCCTGAGTATCTCAGAGTGTGACTTTATTTGGAGACAAGGTCTTTACATAGGTCATGCAGTTACAATGAGATCATTAGGGTGGGCCCCAGTGCAGTACAGGAAGATCCCCTGGAGGAGGGAATGTCCACCCACTCCAGTATTCTTGCCTGGAGAATCCATGGACAAAGGAGCCTGGCGGGCTGAAGTCCATGGGGGTCACAAAGAGTCGGACACAACTGAGAAACTAACACCCTCACTTTTCAGTGCAGTACAACTACGTCCTTAAAAGAAGGAGAAATTTGGACTCATGAACAGGCAAACTCAGAGGGGAGATGATGTGAAGAGAGGCAAAGAGAAGATGGTCAGCTTCAAGTCAAGGGGAGAGCTCTGATACGGAAGATTTCCTCACAATCCTAAGAAGGAACCAACCCTACTAACACCTTGATCTTGGACTTCCAGCCTCCAAAAGTAGAAGAAAATACATTTCTACCGTTTAAGCCTCCCAGTTTGTGGCACTTGGTTACAGCAACCCTAGGAAATTAATACAGACATTGGCATCAGGAGTGGAGTGGCTTAAACTCAGAAACCTAACTGCCAAAGTACCAAAGGGTACCCAGGAGACACATAGGGAGCTGATGTGAGTAAGACCATGGGCAGGCAGGGCACCCAGGCCCCCAGGTGAGACCAGAAGACTCCCATCCTTGGCCCCAGTCAGAAGGGGTGAGGGTGGTCCACACGCCCTGAGCACAGAGCATCACCAGCCACCCTGTGGAGCCAAGAGCAGTCCTCACTGTCCCCATCCAACTCAGCCCCTGGCCATTCCAGCTGAGAGCAGACTGGCTCTAACTTCTGGCTATAAGCCCCTTGCTCTAATTTCTGTCAGTCCCCTCTCTCCTTCCTGCTGAGTGTCCTCTCTACTGGTCTGCAGGGCTCTTGATGCCTACTTGACTATGATCTGGGACAGCCTTAGCTCCTAGAAGATAGGGCAGGTATATGTCAATGTGGGTTTCTCTCTGTTTCGATTAACCCTCCACCTAATTGTCAGAGATGTAGCAAATGAAGCCAGTTGAACCTGAGGGTGCTACCCTGTAAAAGCAGAAGTCCTGCCCTGGACTCTTATCACTGTCCTTGACCTCAGGCCTTGCCTAACGAGTAACTTACCAGCCTATGTACCTTAACGCCTCTACACTGCTTCTGATCACTTATGTGATGAACACAACACTCCACCCTTTTAAATCCCAACTCCTCCACATCCTCTGTGAATACTGTTCTGGGTTCAGGAATGTGGAAGGGATACACAAGGGTAGGAGGGATGATTTGAGCTCTATAAAATATTGCCTCTACATTCAACATCAGCTTGAGCTGAACTCTCCAGATTTGAAGAAATCACTTCTGTTTCGGCAATTTAATTACTTCTCTGATTTTGGTCTACACAAAAACAAATACAATTATAGAACATAACATAAAAAACAGAAAAGACAATGCCAGATATCTGACTACATTTTTCCTATTTTAAAACTATAAGTCCTAATTTCCTTCAAATATCTCTTGCCTTGTTGATGAAATATAGTTTTTTAATAAACAAAAGGGAAAATAATCCTTTATGCAATGTTGTCTTGCAAACACCAGCTATCTAGCCATGCCAAGGATCAAAGAACCTGAAATTAACCAATAAAAGCCTTAACCATTCCTAGTGTAGCCAAAAAAATTCACTAACATGGGGAAATTATTTATACACCAATATCAAAGGGAAAAGAGTAGAATTCAGAATTACACTGATATATTTGTAATGTCTATAAAATCACACAATGATTCTATACATACATATGCTATGCTATGCTAAGTCACTTCAGTCGTGTCCGACTCTGTGTGACCCCATAGACGGCAGCCCACCAGGCTTCCCCGTCCCTGGGATTCTCCAGGCAAGAACACTGGAGTGGGTTGCCATTTCCTTCTCCAATGCATGAAACTAAAAAGAGAAGGTGAAGTCGCTCAGTCATGTCCAACTCTTAGCGACCCCATGGGCTGCAGCTTACCAGGCTCCTCCATCCATGGGATTTTCCAGGCAAGAGTACTGGAGTGGGGTGCCATTGCCTTCTCCGATACATACATAGATAATAGAAAAAAAGGAAATGCTTCAAATCATGGTAATTATAGCTGAGTAATAAATGCCAGGTTGCTTTCTGCACCTTTGTGTATTGTCTAAAATAAGTTTGCTTTACTTTTTAATCAGGAAAAAAAAAAGTTATATTCTATTTGTTAAATAATACACATAGGCTATAAAGTATATGAATATCTGATTTCTTAGCCTATTAGGTAAAATTTTATAGCCAAATGCAAAGGTCATTATGAGCTGCGTCCTGGACCCCACAGAAGCACATTCCGCACACCTGTAATTAACAGATAAAGAAAATACAGAGGTGGTTATCACTTGAGCAAGTTTCATTTTGGGGAACTGACTCTGTTTCCATTTGCCATGAGAAACATATCCTCTTTGTCTATGTCCTCCCTTGCCTTTTCTGGGTGTTTAAAATAACAGCCTACATGACAACCAAACTGAGGCCAAAGTACCAATACACTGTGTGTGGCTGGAAATCAGAAGTTCCTCTGTAAAGAGCCCTGAGGCTCAGAACGAATTTCTATTTTTTTCAGCAGTCTCTCTCCCAAACTCACGTAACAAAAAAAAAAAGAAGAAGAAGAAAAGAGAGCAGAGCTAGCAACAGAGAGCTCAGTGCTCTAACTGAAGTCACCCTGGGTTATGCTCTCTGAAGGTAATTTAACTGAAAATTACCTTTTTTGTTGTTTTTATGTTTGAGGTTCATGGGTCTGTACGAGTGTCCTGGCTGGCTTCCCTTTGTTTCCTCTGCCAAAAAGCAGCCGACATGCTGTGTCTGCCCAGTCCATCGATTTGGCAAACCAACTGGAATTGTAGGGGCAAGGAGCTCCAGCCCAGTTCTGTCTAGTCTCCTCCAGTCCCCTGGGTCACCAGATGTTGCTGAGAGACTGTCAGAAGTGGCAGAAGTTTCTGGAGGGAAGTAGATAGCTTACTAGTATGAAGGGTCCAGGGAGAGGGCTGTGCATGTTTTGATTTTTGTTTCAAACCTAACTCTCCCTTGGGTCTCTGCTTAATAGAAAGGAAAGAGTGAAATATTCTGGAAAATATAAACAGTAGAATCATTAATTGAATACTCTTAGGAATAGTGTTCTAGAGACCCACTCTCATGGTCCTTCAGACAGGAAGTAGCAAAATTGTTTCAGGAAATAGCAATGATCTTTATAACTCAGCCTTTCCTATAAAGGCACAGAGGAAAGAGGGGAAATAACACATTCTACTTGCAGAAACTGCAGCTTCTAACACATGCCAATTCTTATTACCTAAAGGCTTCAAAAGTCAACCCAACGGGAGAAATTAGAAAATTGGAATTGACACAATACACCATTGATCCTACGTATAAACATAGATACCTAATGAGAACATGCTGCAGAGCCCAGGAAACTCTACTTAATGCACTGTGGTGACTTGAATGAGAAGGAAATCCAAAGCAGAGGACATATATGTGTATGTCTGTCTGATTCATGTAGCTGCACGGTAGAAACTAGGGCCCCCTGGTGGCTCAGTGGTACAGAATCCACCTGCCAACGCAGGAGACTCAGGTTTGACCCTTGGTTCAGGAGGATCCCCTGGAGGAGGAAACGGCAACCCACTCCAGTATTCTTGCCTGGGAAATCTCATGGACAGAGACTGGTGGGCCACAGTCCATGGGGTCACAAAGAGTTGGACACAACCTAGTGAGGAGGCAGCAACATTAGAAACTAACACAAGACTGAAAAGCAGCTAAAAATTCATTTAAAAATAAAATAGTAAAAAGTATTAAAATATAAAATCAAATTTCATTGAAAGTGCATGACAGTAAACGCAAATATGTAAATTTTTTGACTTAAAGTAGTTCACTGTCTAGTATATTTAGCAAGAAAATAAATACGTTTTTCTGATAGACTCTTTCAAAAAGTCAACCCGAATGTGAATACAGATCATCATTGGTTGAGATGATGGTGCTTATATTGGTTATTAATAATATTCTGTCACATTGGTGCTCCAAATGTGAAGTTTCCTGCAAGGATTTTGGGATATGTCATATAAGCCAAAGGCTTTATAGTAGATATTTTTGCTACACTGAAGAGTTTTTCCTTCTCAGATAAGGATCAGACAAGACCCTTAAATGACAACTCTTTAAAAAACCCGTCTGCCTTTTTCTAGAGAAAGTTTTCTTTTTTAAATGGCAACCCACTCCAAAAGAAAAAGAAGTGTGGCATTCTTTTTCTAACAAAAAATGTATGGGGATACGGGTAATTTATAATGTTGTGTTAGTTTCAGGTGTACGAAGTGAAGCTGTTAAACATACATCCACTCTTTTTGCATATAGGCTGTTACAGAGTGTAATGGTGTTCATTATGATGGCTTTGTTGCCACCGAAAGACATTCAAAGTAAAGCTCTTGAAAGTAACCCAGGTAGGATTACCTACAGGTTGTTCTTGGAATTCAGCTCAGCTTATGGGAGAATTGTCAACTATTTTCATATTCCATTTCCCAGAAAAACACAGTCTGTGATCAACAGAGGCTCATTAAATCCCAAAGCAGCCAGTCAAGGAAGACTACCCCATCCCCAGGCGAGACAGGGCTACATCTGGGTCAACGTCATGACACACACTATCAGTGTGTCAGCGTGAGCAGTTTCAGGAAGACGGCCTTCGCATTCCTGCCTTGTGTTTCATCAAAACCTGGACACGGAGCTCACACTTCAGAGCCAATGTCGATTCCACGCTGACCCCTGCTAACCCCAAGTTCACTGACACTTCAGGAAAGCAAAGAGTTGCCTGGATGAAACCAAAGAATCCTCTAGTCACCCCCGAATCCTGCCCCTGACAGCAGCATATACAAAGTAAGTCAGAGAAATGTGATACATCTCAGGAATGCACCTGAAAAACAGCAATATTATATCCACCAGGGGAAAGTCTTCCTGGGGATTAGTGTGGCCTCTGAAATGTGATGCTGCTCCAGCTTTCATAATTGTTATCCCAATTAACGGAACTGCAGACACCATTCTTCTATTCCCAGGTACAATCACGTCTCATTCCTCGGAAGCTCACAAAGCCATTTGCTTCAACACTGCCCTCGGGGAGGGAGTCTCGAGGTTAATGCACTATCTTCCACCTACTGTACAAGTGTATTTTCTTTGCATTTCAGTCATGCCCTCCCTGATCTTGGAGAGGACAGTGGAAAGGAGAATGCCTGAAGAACTTTCCATTTATAAACCAATTATTTTCTTACTGGCACCTTCATTCTGCAATCACTGACATAAAATCTTTTACCAAACAAATTGTAAGGAATGAGAAATCGATTGGATTTCTAAAGTTTGCTTTGAACTCAGTCATTAAGAAGAGGTGTCCTTTAAGGAGAAAAGTCTACATAAGTGACTCCATGTGGAACCCAGCTACGCTGCTGTCTGAGGAGATGCAGACACACCCAATTAAAGTATGAAGTGAAAGTCACTCAGTCATGTCCAGCTCTTTGTGACCCCATGGACTGCAGTCCATGGAATTCTCCAGGCCAGAATACTGAAGTGGGCAACTTTTCCCTTCTCCAGGGGATCTTCCCAACTCAGGGATCAAATCCAGGTCTCCCGCATTGCAGGCAGACTCTTTACCAACTGAGCTAATGGGGAAGCCCTAATCAAAGCATAGAAATTCTTATTCATTTTTAACCGAATCAACAAAAAAGTACTACTTTCTACCAAAAAAAAAAAAAGGAAGGAAAGATTGCTTTCACAGAGATCTATGCAAGCTAAACTTATCCCAAAAGCTCATGCAAGGTTGATGAATAACAAACTTTTCTGCTTCTACCGCAGACTCTGCCCTGACATGACCCTCCCAGATGATCTACCCAGAGGTCATCTTGACTGTCTCCTTTCCTGTCTCCAGGTCTTCATTTAAATGCCATCTTGTAAATGAGGCTTCCCTAACCACCTGTTGACAGTTGTGACGCCCCTACCCACGGACTTTCTCCACTCAACTGTCCTTTATGGTGCCTCTGCATCTGACAGTCTTTACATCTCGTCTAGTCATTTATTCTGCTTTCTTCCTGTTGCTTTCCTCCCCCAATGAGAAGGGATGCTTCATGAGTACCAGGAGATAACAACCCCTAAACAGAAATCATCATAGAGCAGGCATTTTGTAAGTATAATGATATAAAATGTTCAAAATGGAAAGTCAAAATAAAATCGCCTTGGGACTTCCCTGGTGGTCCAGTGGCTAAAACTTCATGCTCCCAATACAGGGGGCCCAGGTTTGACCCCTGGTCAGGGAACTAGATCCCCCATGCAACAATTAAGAGTTTGCATGCAGCAATTAAGTCCTAGTGCAGCCAAATAAACAGATATTAAAAAAAAAAAAAAAAAGATGACAGGAGATGAGACAGTAAGAACTGCCTGTGTCCCTTATTTTGTTGTTGTTCAATCGCTAAGTCATGTCCAACTCTTTGAGACTCAAGGGACTGTAGCATGCCAGGCTTCCCTGTCCTTCGCCATCTCCTGGAGTTTGCTCAAACTCATGTTCATTGAGTCAGTGATGCCAGCCAACCATCTCATCCTCTGTTGTCCCCTTCTCGTCCCACCTTCAATCTTCCCCAGCATCAGGGTCTTTTCCATGAGTCGGCTCTTCGCATGAGGTGTCCCTTATACAGAAATGTTTTGTTTTGAAGGGGGACTGGGTTAGTCTGCGTCTTCTGAAAAACAAGAGAGGATTAAATGTCAAAGTAATTTATGAACAGAAATATCTATGGAAGGACATGGAAAAGGAGCCAGGCTCCAAGAGATGATGAACCATGATTCAGGTCTGATCTGAAGGAAGGGGGTTACGTGGTTGCCTCCCGGGATCCCTGCAGCTCTACAGGAAGTTCAGCAAGGCCACAAAGGGAGGCTGCAAGCCGCAGCCAGAGGAACCCCATCTCCCCCAAGAAAGGGACCTGCCTCAGGGTCCTGCCTCACTAAGCCTTGGCAGTTCCAGCCAGTGATGGTGCTCAAAGCTCAGGGGCAGAGGCTGGAGGTTAGATGTGGTCCCCACCACTGGAGATCTGATGTGATTCTCACGGCCCCCAGCGCGCCCACAAAACACGTCTGCAGACCAGGAGTCTGAGGCCCCGCCTGGGCCCAGGTTACAGTTACTTTCTTCACTCTCTCAACATCTCTCCCTTGATGAACCACTACTGTCTCTCCACGTCTGTTCATCTCTTCAGACCCAAGGTGACTTTAGTTACCCACCACCCAGTTCAGAGACATTGGGAGGATTCATCAGTTGAAAAACAAGCCTTGCACTACTAGGAGCAAACATTTTCAAAGCCAGTTGTCCTTATAGATCTGTTGGAAATCAGTCCCTGGAATTGCCTCCAGGCCAGAAACTCTGGATCCAGTGTCAGGCTGTTTGTTCCATGTCCCCATGGAGGTCACAGCGCCCTTGGCTAAATGTGCTTCCAGAGCCAGATACGTTATGCAGGAACAAACAGCAGTTTTTTTAACCAATTACTCTCCCACCAGGCTCCACTGTTCATGGAATTCTCCAGGCAAGAATACTGGAGTGGGTAGCCATTCCCTTCTCCAGGGGATCTTCCTGGCCCCATATCAAATTTGAGTCTCTCGTTTTGCAGCAGGATGCTTTACTGTCTGAGCCACAAGGGTAGACTTAATTAATATTACACCAGTTTTTGAAGCAGAAAGGAATCTCTCATCCTCTCCTTTTCATACAGAAAAGTATTCCCCTTAGGAAAGCTTCAGTGATCCCACTGTAGCTCTGAGGGATACACAAATACATCAGTGCGGCACTTTGAATGTTAACCAGACAAAGCCCTTAGGACTTCCAGCCCCAGGGTCTGGGAAAATATTAGCAGCAGTGCTGCCGCATGGCAGGGCTACAAGTCTCATGACTGTATTCCCCAAGGCAGCCTCAAGTTAGCAAAATTATGCCATTGAAGGCCAAAAGAAAATAAAGAATAAAGCTCCCTGTCCACCTCATTGTGACCCCGTGGACTACAGCCTCCCAGGTTCCTCCATCCATGGGATTTCCAGGCAAGAGTACTGGAGTGGGTTGCCATTGCCTTCTCCAGGGGATCTTCCTGACCCAACGATTGAACCCTGGTCTCCGGCATTGCAGGCGGACGCTTTAGCCTCTAAACCTCTAGGGAAGCCCCTGTACATAGGGAGCCAGTGCGGAGAACAACAAAAAAAGGGTATTCTTGTAAAAACACAAATGAGATATGAAACACGAAGGAGGATTAACAGCTAAACCTTCACGGGGAACCCAGAGAAGAAAGATAAATTTGTTGTGGACATGTCCAAAGTGCCACCTGAGAAGGCTGATTGAAGGGGCTCCTCGGGGGGGGAAACGATGGTCTTCCTCTTCAAGATCCTTTCTCTAAAGGATCCAGAGCCTGTAAACACACGGCATGCGTTCTGGGGAAGAGATGAGTGGAGAAACACTTTATCAAGGACTAACATGGCCTCCCCGAGGGCTCCGTGGACAAAGAATCTGCCTGCAATGCAGGAAACACAGGGGCCATGGGTTCAATCCCTGGGTCTGGGAAAATGCCCTGGAGGAAGAAGGGGCAACCCACTCCAGCATTCTTGCCTGGAAAATCCAATGGACGGAGGAGCCTGGTGGGCTCCAGTCCACGGGGTCACACAGAGTCGGACAAGACCAAGCAACCAAGCAACGACAACAATAACATGGGTATCAGATCAGATCAGATCAGATCAGTCGCTCAGTCGTGTCCGACTCTTTGCGACCCCATGAACCGCAGCACGCCAGGCCTCCCTATCCATCACCAGCTCTCGGCGGTCACTCAGACTCATGGGTATAGAAGAATCAAAATGTGAGACTTGGCCATGAGCAACATTTGACTGAGTTTGTTAACCAAGCAGAGAGTCACACTATGGGTTCTAAATGTGGAATCGTGACATGATCTGTGTGCTGCCTTTCCAAGTCATCGGTCACCTTCTAGGACACCCTAGCATCTTCAAATCCAACCCGTCCCCCCAACAAACATGCCCTCAGATTCTCTTTCAGGACATGGTGGCCCCATCTATTCAGTTGCACTCCCTGGAACCCTACCCATGTTGGAAATTTCTCCCCTCCACCCTTATACAACGCATCATGCAGACTTCTTGGTTTTTCTTCCTCTTGATTCCATGGGCTCCTCTTAACCCTAACCTTCACCTGGCCTGAACAAATGTCACCTTCCTCCTCCTCCAGAGGCAGCCTTGCAACTGGTTCCCTTGGCTTGACTCTTTTTCCAATCGCCATCATTCTCCAAAGAGCAGCCAGTGATCTTCCCGAGACAGAAATGGCTCATACTGTTCCATGGTAGCCTCAGCCTCTCTAGTCTTTTCCAGTTCTGCGTTGATTACAAAGACCCTCATCCTCAACTTGCCTGACAAGACCCTCCTGTGTGTATTCCCCCTTGCTAATGCATGCCCCCATTTTCTCCGCCCCTACACGATGGTGACACTGCCTCCTTCAGTTCTTCACACACTGTGCCTCACTCAGAGCCTTTGCAAATACCCTTCCACCTGCCTCCCTCTCTTCACCACTTCCCTCCTGCATTTCATGGAATTCAGATGAATTTTCCTCAGGAAAGCCTTCCCTGAGACATCCTTAACGACCTCATCCAAGAATAAGTGAGCTCCTTCTCATGCTTTTTGTAGCATGGTTGCCATCTCAGTGTCTTTATGGCATGATCTGACTAATCTCTGTCTTTATATCTAGAGGAAGGCCAGGAATCACGTCTGTTTTCTTAATTATTTTCCTTGTGGCTATAGATGAATGATAGATGAATAATTGTGACACACAGATGAATAATTGTGTTGGATGGATAAATGGAAGGATGGAAGGATGGGTGGAAGACTAAGTGCAAAAATATTATAAATCCATAAACCAAATACATCTTTCCAGAAGAAGAGACAAATTTCAAGTGTAGATAAATGCTAATGGGTTTATAACACATTTTCAATGTTTTAATTGCCTTAAATAGGTAATACATTCACATGCTTCAAATCTAAAAGACATTCATTGAGAAGCTTTGTTCCTACACTGTATCATTCTGTTCCGTTCTTTGCTACCCTTATAAGGCACCCTATTGCCTTATAAGGTGGTTGCTGCCTTGAAATTAAAAGACGCTTACTCCTTGGAAGGAAACTTAAGTCCAACCTAGACAGCATATTAAAAAGCAGAGACATTACTTTGTCAACAAAGGTCAGTTTAGTCATGGCTATGGTTTTTCCAGTGGTCATGTATGGATGTGAGAGTTGGACTATAAAGAAAGCTTAGTGCCGAACTTCGGCAAATCTTAAAATAAGATTACAAAACATCATGGAAACGTTTTAAGTTATCTTTTTATGAAATCAACCTTTTTTGGGTTCTGTTTTCATCATAGCACTTGCACAACTATGATTCATGAATTATGTGCATAATTTTTTATTTGAGGTCAGCCTTCCAGGTGGTACTGTACTGATCTGTTTACATTCCCAATGCCCCATATATTAAGGGGCACATAGTAGGTGCTCAAGAAAATATCAATGCTATCTTTGCAACAGAACCATGATTTCATCATCTTGATGGGTCACCGAGCTATTTCAAAAGCACTCTGCTTCATTTCCTAGTTTTGTTATTACACTATTATTATTAAGCAAGATGTTACAGGGGTGAAGGGTACAGGCTACCTCCCTGTGTATATTTTTTTTGCAACTTTCTGTGAACCTATGACAAAAAGCAGAGACATTACTTTGTCAACAAAGGTCCATCTAGTCAAGGCTATGGTTTTTCCAGTGGTCATGTATGGATGTGAGAGTTGGACTATAAAGAAAGCTGAATGCCGAAGAATTGATGCTTTTGAACTGTGGTGTTGGAGAAGACTCTTGAGAGTCCCTTGGACTGCAAGAAGATCTGACCAGTCCATCCTAAAGGAGATCAGTCCTGGGTGTTCATTGGAAGGACTGATGTTGAACCTGAAACTCCAATATTTTGGCCACTGATGCAAAGAGCTGACTCATTAGAAAAGACCCGGATGCTGGGAAAGACTGAGGGCAGGAGGAGAAGCGGACAACAGAGGATGAGATGGTTGGATGGCATCACCAACTCAATGGACAGGAATTTGGGTAAACTCTGGGAGTTGGTGATGGACAGGGAGGCCTGGCGTGCTGTGGGTCATGGGATCGCAAACAGTCGGACACAACTGAGCGACTGAACTGACTGAAGGCACCCTACTTCTACTAGTATCTTATACCCTTTGTTTTCTTCACCCAGATATAAGCAAACACAAATATTAATATGTGTTCTTAGTTACACTTTTTCTTACACAAAAGAGTATGATATACACTCTAATATACACACTGTCAGTTCACTGAGAGCTCCTTGCTCTTCTAAACAGGTGCAGGGTGGTCCATGTATTTAACTCTTCCCCTCCTTTCCTGCTGTTTTTGGTGGTGGTGGTGGTGCTCTTTCAAGCAACACTGCAGGGAATGACATTGTGCGTGTGTCATTCTGTATGTGTCCAGGTCTGACTGCAACGTCATCTTCTGCAGAAGTGGGATACCTGGGTCTAAGTGTGAATACGCTGGTAATTTTGCTAAGTTGCCATCCATACGTATTTTGAAATTTCATTTTAGAAATCCATAATCTTGAGGAAAAGAAGTAAGTTAGGGGTTAGTGGGGTTAGCCTTAGAGCCAGAAATGTCTGGGTTTGAAGGTTCACTCTATTATTTATCAACTATGTCAACATGGGTTAGGTGACCTCTCTGGGCCTGAGTTTTGTGGCTTCAAACAATTCTCAAGCCTCGTCTTCAGCCAAGACTCTCTTCACTTGTCCAGTCGCCGAGTGAACCCCTCCCCTTGTGTGCCCCACGTCCTCAAATTCAACTATTCAAAGCAAAACTCACCATATATCCATTAAGCTGAATTCTTTGCCACATTCTCCAGTCATCCAGTGATGCAGAGACTTGAGAATTTTCTTCTGTTCTGTCTCCTTCTCCCCACCTTCCCAATCCAGTTACCAAATCCTGACCACTCTTTCCCCCATGGCTTTCTGGAATCTATTTTTTCCTTCATTCTAGTTCCGTCCTGTCCCAAATCAGCTGTTCAGAGCTTCCAACTAGACTGTTGCAAAAGAGACCAGGCTAGTTGACCTGACTCTGATCTCAGGGCCTCTCGGAACAATCTCTCTGATCAGCCATAAAGTTCATTCTCGAACAAAAACCTGGCCTTGTTCCTCCCTTGATGAAAGCCACTTGTTTGTCCTCCATCTTCTCTGAGCAGGTGTCTAAATAAATAGCACATAAACCATAAAAACCACAGCCTTCTCTCTGCCTCACCTCCAGCTCCTCGCAGCGCCTCCGGCAACAGCAAACTTCCTCCTTCCTCTGGGAACCTGTCTCACCCAAGGAGATTTCTCTTTGCACAGGGAACTCTTCCTGTATGTTTTTCACTCACTTACTCATTCAGCAAAATATATTTCTGAGTGCCTACAATATGATACGTATCTTTTTTTAATTTCATTTTTTTAAACATCAGAAACACTTTGTATTGGGGTATAGCCGGTTAACAGTGCTGTGATAGTTTCAGGTGAACAGTGAAGGGACTCAGCCAGACACACACATGTACCCATTTTCCCCCCAACCCCTCTCCCACCCAGGCTGGCACATAACATTGAGCAGAGCTCCGTGTGCTCTACAGTAGATTTTTGTTGGTTATCCATTTTAAATAGAGCAGTGTGTACATGACCTTCCCAAAGTCCTTACTATCCCTTCCCCCTGGGAACCTTGAGTTTGTTTTCTAAGTCTGTGAGTTTCTTTCTGTTTGGTAAGTAAGCTTCATTTCTTTTTAGATTCCATATATAAGGGATTATGATATTTATCTTTTAATTTTTAAGAAAAAGGGTGTCTGGCATGCTCCAGACCATTGGACCCCTAGGAGCTTCATTGATGCAACAGATCCCTGAATTTTCATAGGATTAATCTCCCATCTCTGCTAAACGGTGTCTTGCCAAGGCAGTATTTCTCAACATTGGTACAGTTAAAATTTGAAGACAAACAAGTCTTCATTGGAGGATGAGGGTTGTCAAGAAACAGAGTTGGGAGGTGGGAGGGATTTTCAAGACATGAGTATACCTATGGTTGATTCATGTTGAAATGTAGCAGAAACCCACACAATATTGTAAAGCAATTATCCTCCAATTAAAAATAAATAAATTTCAATCAAGAAACAGAGTTAAGTGGATGGGTTTTGAAGTGTTACATAGTAAATCCATTCCAATAATCCCAACTCTTTGAGCCTACCCTTTCTTTATACTCCACCACCTCCATCTTATCAACTGTAGGTCATCATCCTGCCTAAATGTCAAGGAGTCACTTCTACAGACCAGCTCCGAGTGACCATGACAATCTAACACCCTCAAGACTCCTCCTGCATGTCTTTGCTGGTACACTGGCACCCCACTCCAGTACTCTTGCTTGGAAAATCTCATGGACGGAGGAGCCTGGTAGGCTGCAGTCCATGGGGTCGCTAAGAGTCGGACACGACTGAGCAACTTAACTTTCACTTTGCACTTTTATGCATTGGAGAAGGAAATGGCAACCCACTCCAGTGTTCTTGCCTGGAGAATCCCAGGGACAGGGGAGCCTGATGGGCTGCCGTCTATTTGGTCGCACAGCGTCAGACACAACTGAAGTGACTTAGCATAGCATAGCATAGCATTTTTCCATTGACACATAGATTGTTTTCCTTGGAGAAGAGTGTAATTTCCCCGCTGAAGCTGTGCTCAGACTCTGGCTATTACCTGGGAGACAACAAGGAATGATGGGAACTGATTTTGAGAAAAACAATGGTGAGCTACAAAGCATCTCCTCCAGGAGGTCATAGTATGATCTCCTGAAGGGGAAGCTGATCTCTGCTAGTTTTGGGGACAGCTTCTGCCAGCCAGGAAACTTCAGGTAATTTGGGATCCAATATTCTCAGGGGCTTCCCAGGTAGCTAGTGGTAATGAAACCACCGTCCAATGCAGGAGATGCAAGAGATGCGGGTTCAATCTTTGGCTTGGGAAGATTTCCTGGAGAAGGAAATGGTAACCCACTCCAGTATTCTTGCCTGGAAAATTCCATGGACAGAGGAGCCTGGCAGGTTATAGTCCATGAGGTCACTAAGAGTCGGACACAACTGAGCAGCTGAGTGCATGCACGCGCACACACACACATTCTCAGTCTCCACCAGGCATAGGTTATCATCCTAGGTCTCAGGTTCTCACTTTTTCCATATCAGGAAATGCTCTTTGACACTGAAGAGCTGTTAAAGCTGAGCATCTATTCTTTACATTTCTAACATAATCAGATCCTCATTTTAAAGTGGGCTTCCCCTGTGGCTCAGCTGGTAAAGAATCCACCTGCAATATGGGTTTGATTCCTGGGTCAGGAAGATCCCCTGGAGAAGGGAAAGGCTGCCCACTCCAGTATTCTGGCCTAGAGAATTCCATAGACTGTATAGTCCATGGGGTCACAAAGAGTCAGACATGACTGAGCAGCTTTCACTTTCACTCACATTTTAAAGTTGTCTGCTTTGCAGATTTAGGAGATGAGAACCCCCTTTAAAATTACCCCAGGAATACTCTGACTTTAAAAGAGAGCCTCAAGATAACACTTGTCATTTTCCTTTTGCAAGGCTTCCAGAGCCTTCCATGGGGATCACCCCACATCACAATCTTAACAGTTATCATTGCCCTACAATGGATAGAATGCCAAAGTGAGCTGACATCTCCAAGCTTTTCCTCCAACGTATCCTCATCCTCACTAACTTCGGATAAAAGCTTTAGTAATCATGATGCTACGATGCATGGGAGGTTGTCACCATGTACCCACCCCTGCCAGAGTCCACCAGAGGGTCCTGTTTTCTAGAGCCAACCTAGGTTCCAACTTTCTTGGCCCAGATCCTCTAGACAACAGACCCCAGAGCATAAGTTTATTTGTTAACATTTCACTGAAAAGTATGATCCTAGAGAAGGGTGGGAGTGGGCAAAGCACTACAAGGTAGGTGACAGGGAACTTTAATGCATGGGGCAGCATACTGAGTTGGCCAAAGCCTTGTCATAGCCTGGCTGACTGTGTGGCCTCGAGTAATGCTTTCAGGAAGGTTGTAGGACTGTTGTATCTCAGAACAGTCTCTGAGGGTGGAGGAGAAAGGAGAGAGAACTCATCAACCAGCCCCTTCCTATCCACCGCCTCCCATCAGGCGAAGTTGTCCCCATGGGGTTTTAAACTCTGTGCTTCCAAGATGTCTCCCAGCCTCCTCTGGAGCAGTGGCCTCTTCTTGCTGGCCAGACTGTATGGACAGTGGTGGCTTCAGTAACCTACCTTCACAACAGCAGGAACAGAGCAAATCATTGCTGGGGCAGCTCCAGCCAAGAGACGAGAAGGTTGTGCTGATCTGGGCAGGTTCAGAAGCTGAATCTGGCACCAGCCTAGAGGACAAGCCTTACCTTTGGATTAAATAAGGTCAACGAGTTGCATAAAAAGGACATCAGCTCTGCACAAACACAAGATACAATGACTTGCAAAATCTTCTCGTATTCTTTTCAAATTTATGTCCTTAGTTTTCCTTTTTATAAGAAAGAAAGTTTTATAGCAGCTAAGATATTGACGTTTCCTTAATGCATTCATTGAACTTAAGAAACTAACCACAGATTTTCAGGGAATTCTACCTTTTTAACCAAGGAAGTTAATGTAGAAGCCAGAAATGTTTTAAATTCTAAATTCTGTGCCCCTGGGCACAGTCTTGCAGCTCATGACTGCTATTCCATCAGATAGATTTTTGCTTTAACTAGTCAAACTGCATAAATTCTCCATTTCTATTTGTATTCTGTAGCCAAAGCTCCTTTAACACTTATTCTCCAACTGAAAGACATCTCTGACTTCAGGGAACTCTACCTGTGTGCTGGAGCAGAGTCAACTTGTCCGAAACTACAATTTGGCAAAATACAAGACAAGGGGACAGAGAGAAAGGAAAGGATATGGAAAGTCTTCCAGGGGCTTTCCTGATGGTCCTGTGGCTAAGACTCCGAGTTCCCAATGCAGGGGCCCAGGTTCAATCCCTGCTCAGGGAACTAGGTCCCACATACCACAACTAAAAGATCCCGCATGCCGCAACTAAGGCCCAGCGCAGCCAAGTAAATAAATAAATGTTTTTTATAGAAAAAGTCTCTCATTTGTGCTAATTGTGAGGCTGAATTTGAGTGTGTGAATTGTGTGTTTTAATTGCAAAATGTACTATGTCTGACTGCATTACAGATTCTGCTCTTAGTGAAGTGAAGTGAAGTCACGCAGTCATGTCCGACTCTTTGCAACCCCACGAACTGTAGACTGCCAGGCTCCTCCATCCATGGGATTTTCCAGGCAACAATACTGGAGTGGGTTGTCATTTCCTTCTCCAGGAGATCTTCCCAACCCAAGGATCAAACCCAGGTCTCCTGCACTGTAGGCAGACTCCTTACCGTCTGAGCAACCAGGGAAGTCTCAAGTCCCACCAGGAAGTCTGCTCTTAAAGTGGCATCAGAATGAACCACATCATATTTTATCTGGATTTGGAAAACTGCTCTTTACAGATACTCCTGTGATGAGGAAGGAGAAGGCAATGGCATCCCACTCCAGTACTCTTGCCTGGAAAATCCCATGGATGGAGGAGCCTGGTAGGCTGCAGTCCATGAGGTCGCTAAGAGTCGGACACGACTGAGAGACTTCACTTTCACTTTTCACTTTCATGCATTGGAGAAGGAAATGGCAACCCACTCCAGTGTTCTTGCCTGGAAAATCCCAGGGACGGGGGAGCCTGGTGGGAGGCCATCTATGGGGTCGCACAGAGTCAGACACAACTGAAGTGACTTAGCAGCAGCAGCATACATAAAACAGGGCTTCCCAGGTGGCTCAGTGGTAAAGAATCTGCCTGCAGTGCAGGAGACCTGGATTAAACACCTGGGTCAAGAAGATCCCCTGGAGAAGGTAATGGCTATCCACTCCAGTATTTTTGCATGGAGAATTCCATGGACAGAGGACCCTGGTGGGGTATGGTCCATGTGCTTGAGAAGAGTCAGACGGAACTGAGCAACTAAACAACAGCATACAAGAAATATATAGGCGACAAGGATTTACTGGAGAGCACAGGGAACATTATACCCAATATCTTATAATACCCTATAATGGAACAAAATCTGCAAAAAGAAAAATCATCATGTTGTACGCCTGAAACTAACACAATATTGTAAATCAATTATGATTCAACTTAAAAAAAAGATTCTGAAGTGATATTTTATTGCTAAGTGTAATTTTTTGATATGAAGTTATCACAACGTTTTTACATGTTTTATATTTTCAAATCTCTCCAAAAATCGTTCAGGAGACTATCACTGTATTTCACATATTTGAATTTCGGGCATAGCATCCAAAATATGCCTCTCTTCTGCATTAAATGAACAATGCCAATGAAATATGGACCAAAAGCAGAAGCAAAAATAAAAATGCATTCGATGGCCTGAGGGCAAGTCTTCTGTTTCATGCTACCCAAGACAAGTTGCTGTCACCATATTATTCTGGCTTTCCATTCAGTAAAACAACAGTCACGTGGCATTTGGACACCAAGACAGGGCAAAGTTTAGAGCATAAGTTTTCATTTTAATCTTCCATCCTCGTGAGATGTGACATATATGCAGCTATCTTTGCATCTCTCGACTCAAAACATCCACTTGCTCCCTGCACGGACATAGGCCCACGGAGGAACGAGACTGATGGCTCTGAAGTAGAAACAGCCACACAAATTGAACCTGCAATTGAATATGGGGTGCTTTTAGAGGTTTGAGGGGTTTTGGGGTTTTTTCCCAATAAAAACTTTCTGAATCTTTTACACAGGACCAGAAAGAGACTCAGGACATCCAAACAGAAGTCACCCTTCATTCCCAGCCACAGCACCCTCTGCTGGGTATACAAGAGGTCTCCCACAAGCCAACTTTGCTTCAGACCCATCAGATCAATGGCACCCCACCCCAGTACTTTTGCCTGGAAAATCCCATGGACGGAGGATCCTGGTGGGCTCCAGTCCATGGGGTCGCTGAGAGTCGGACACGACTGAGCAACTTCACTTTCACTTTTCACTTTCATGCATTGGAGAAGGAAATGGCAACCCACTCCAGTGTTCTTGCCTGGAGAATCCCAGGAACAGGGGAGCCTGGTGAGCTTCCGTCTATGGGGGTCACACAGAGTCGGACATGACTGAAGCGACTTAGCAGCAGCAGCAGCAGCAGCAGATCAAATCAGATCAGTCACTCAGTCGTGTCCGACTCTTTGCAACCCCGTGAATCACAGCACGCCAGGCCTCCCTGTCCATCACCTACTCCTGAGTTCACTCAGACTCACGTCCATCGAGTCAGTGATGCCATCCAGCCATCTCATCCTCTGTCGTCCCCTTCTCCTTCTGCCCCCAATCCCTCCCAGCATCAGAGTCTTCTCCAATGAGTCAACACTTCGCATGAGGTGGCCAAAATACTGGAGTTTCAGCTTTAGCATCATTCCTTCCAAAGAAATCCCAGGGCTGATCTCCTTCAGAATGGACTGGTTGGATCTCCTTGCAGTCCAAGGGACTCTCAAGAGTCTTCTCCAACACCACAGTTCAAAAGCATCAAATCTTCGGGGCTCAGCCTTCTTCACAGTCCAACTCTCACATCCATACATGACCAACGGAAAAAACATAGCCTTGACTAGACGAAACTTTGTTGGCAAAGTAATGTCTTTGCTTTTGAATATGCTATCTAGGTTGGTCATAACTTTCCCTCCAAGGAGTAAGCGTCTTTTAATTTCATGGCTATAGTCACCATCTGGAGTGATTTTGGAGCCCAGAAAAATAAAGTCTGACACTGTCTCCACTGTTTCCCCATCTATTTCCCATGAAGTGATGGGACCGGATGCCATGATCTTCATTTTCTGAATGTTGAGCTTTAAGCCAACTTTTTCACTCCTCACTTTCACTTTCATCAAGAGGCTTTGAGTTCCTCTTCACTTTGCCATAAGGGTGGTGTCATCTGCATATCTGAGGTTATTGATATTTCTCCCAGCAATCTTGATTCCAGCTTGTGTTTCTTCCAGTCCAGTGTTTCTCATGATGTACTCTGCATATAAGTTAAATAAACAGGGTGTCAATATACAGCCTTGACGAACTCCTTTTCCTATTTGGAACCAGTCTGTTATTCCATGTCCAGTTCTAACTGTTGCTTCCTGACCTGCATACAAATTTCTCAAGAGGCAGACCCATAACTATTTTCTAATATTCACTTTCTGGAGTAAAGTGAGGAGGAAAATTACATAGGTAAGAGCCATGTAAGAGGGAAAAAGACCTCACACAGCAGAAGTATCCACTAAATCTTTGATGAGTGAACAAATGAACATATCTGAGTATGACTTGGCACACAGTGTTTTTTTGAACCTAAGATTCTACATAACCAGTGGAAGCTTTGGTAAGATAAATTAAGCAGTGTATTTTTATTCTCTTCTTAAAATATAGCCGCTATCATACATTTTTTCCACAGTTTATTGTGATCTACACAGTCAAAGGCTTTGGCATAGTCAATAAAGCAGAAATAGATGTTTTTCTGGAACTCTCTTGCTTTTTCCATGATCCAGCGGATGTTGGCAATTTGATCTCTGGTTCCTCTGCCTTTTCTAAATCCAGCTTGAACATCAGGAAGTTCACGGTTCACATACTGCTGAAGCCTGGCTTGGAGAATTTTCAGCATTACTTTACTAGCGTGTGAGATGAGTGCAATTGTGCGGTAGTTTGAGCATTCTTTGGCATTGCCTTTCTTTGGGATTGGGATGAAAACTGACCTTTTCCAATCTTGTGGCCATTGCTGAGTTTTCCTAATTTACTGGCATATTGAGTGCAGCACTTTCACAGCATCATCTTTCAGGATTTGGAATAGCTCCACTGGAATTCCATCACCTCCACTAGCTTTGTTCGTAGTGATGCTTTCTAAGGCCCACTTGACTTCACATTCCAGGATGTCTGGCTCTAGGTCAGTGATCACACCATCATTATTATCTGGGTCATGAAGCTCTTTTTTGTACAGTTCTTCTGTGTATTCTTGCCACCTCTTCTTAATATCTTCTGCTTCTGTTAGGTCCACACCATCTCTGTCCTTTATCGAGCCCATCTTTGCATGAAATGTTCCTGTGGTATTTCTGATTATCTTGAAGAGATCCCTAGTCTTTCCCATTCTGTTGTTTTCCTCTATTTCTTTGCATTGATCGCTGAAGAAGGCTTTCTTATCTCTTCTTGCTATTCTTTGGAACTCTGCATTCAGATGTTTATATCTTTCCTTTTCTCCTTTGCTTTTCACTTCTCTTCTTTTCACAGCTATTTGTAAGGCCTCCCCAGACAGCCATTTTGCTTTTTTGCATTTCTTTTCCATGGGGATGGTCTTGATCCCTGTCTCCTGTACAATGTCACGAACCTTATTCCATAGTTCATCAGGCACTCTATCTATCAGATCTAGGCCCTTAAATCTATTTCTCACTTCCACTGTATAATCATAAGGGATTTGATTTGGGTCATACCTGAATGGTCTAGTGGTTTTCCCTTACTTTCTTCAATTTCAGTCTGAATTTGGCAATAAGGAGTTCATGGTCTGAGCCACAGTCAGCTCCTGGTCTTGTTTTTGCTGATTGTATAGAGCTTCTCCATCTTTGGCTGCAAAGAATATAATCGATCTGATTTCTGAAAGAGATGGGAATACCAGACCACCTGATCTGCCTCTTGAGAAATCTGTATGCAGGTCAGGAAGCAACAGTAAGAAATGGTCATGGAACAACAGACTGGTTCCAAATAGGAAAAGGAGTACATCAAGGCTGTATATTGTCACCATGTTTATTTAATTTATATGCAGAGTACATCATGAGAAATGCTGGACTGGAAGAAACACAAGTTGGAATCAAGATTGCTGGGAGAAATATCAATAACCTCAGATATGTGGATGACACCACCCTTATGGCAGAAAGTGAAGAGGAACTAAAAAGCCTCTTGATGAAAGTGAAAGTGGAGAGTGAAAAGGTTGGCTTAAAGCTCAACATTCAGAAAACGAAGATCATGGCATCCGGTCCTATCACTACATGGGAAATAGATGGGGAAACAGTGGAAACAGTGTCAGACTTTATTTTTCTGGGCTCCAAAATCACTCCAGATGGTGACTGCAGCCATGAAATTAAAAGACGCTTACTCCTTGGAAGGAAAGTTATGACCAACCTAGACAGCATATTCAAAAGCAGAGACATTACTTTGCCAACAAAGGTTCGCCTAGTCAAGGCTATGGTTTTTCCTGTGGTCATGTATAGATGTGAGAGCTGGACTGTGAAGAAGGCTGAGCGCCAAAGATTTGATGCTTTTGAACTGTGGTGTTGGAGAAGACTCTTGAGAGTCCCTTGGACTGCAAGGAGATCCAACCAGTCCATTCTGAAGGAGATCAGCCCTGGGATTTCTTTGGAAGGAATGATGCTAAAGCTGAAACTCCAGTATTTTGGCCACCTCATGCGAAGTGTTGACTCATTGGAGAAGACTCTGATGCTGGGAGGGATTGGGGGCAGGAGGAAAAGGGGACAACAGAGGATGAGATGGCTGGATGGCATCACTGACTCGATGGATGTGAGTCTGAGTGACCTCCGGGAGTTGGTGATGGACATGGAGGCCTGGCATGCTGCGGTTCATGGGGTCGCAAAGAGTTGGACACGACTGAGCGACTGATCTGATCTGATCTGATCATAGATTTTTAAAGTAATAAAACTGAAGTATAGAAAATTAGAAATGGAAGTTCTCAAAGTCTTATTTCTTAGATGCTATCTCCCTTAACAGTTTGCTGCAGATTTTTGGCAAGAGTACTGGAGTGGGTTCCATATTCTTTATGCACACATAAAATCCATGTACGTATTTTTTATAAATGGAGTCCTATACTGCATTAATGTTCTGTAAGTCACCTTTTTGGCCTTCTTAGCTGTACCACACAGCTTGAAGGATCTTAGTTCCCCAACCAGGTATCCAACCTGGGCGGTGGCAGTAAAAGTTCCAAGTCCTAACCACTGGAGAGCCAGAGAACACTCTGTAAGTCATTTTTTAAATCTAAGTATCTATCACAGACATTTTCCATGTCAGAATATGTAGTAATTATACCTCACTTCTTCAAAGGCTGAATAATATTCCATAAGTCACCTAGCTGACCCCCTAGAGATGAAGTATAATTGTAAGGTCGAAAATATAGACACTCTTTAAAAATACGTATGGTCAAATTTGTCTCTAAATAATTATACCACCATCATCAATATTGAGTACTCTTACTCTTCTTAATATGTGTGATATTATGGAGGAAATGCTATTTCGTTGTTTTAATTTGTATTAATTTGATTATCAGTGAGGATAAGCAGCATCTCTTCTGCTTAGGAGATATTTATACATTTTCTTCAATGAATTGTTTTTTCATATCCTTTTTCCATTTTAAATTGGATTAGCACTGAATCCAATTTAAAGCTTTAACATGTTAATTGCCTTCTTACTGATATGTAAACACTTAGACACTTCTTATATTAACCTTTTTATGTTACATGTGGTGAATATCTTTCCCAGCTTGATATGCTTTTTAAAGTTGGAGTTATATAGCTTTTAGTTATACAGAAGAGTTTTGTTTCAATGTTATCAAATATATCATTCTAAATCACTTGACTTCTGGGCCATATGTTATTCTTTTTCAGTGCTTTGCTCACCCCAACATAATAAAAATATTTCCTATGTATTTACTAGTATTTAAAAGATTTTTTTGTGTTTAGAACTATAATCATTTCAAATTTACTTTTGTATGTATGTGTTATAAGTTAAAGACATAACTTTCTTTTTAAATGTTTTAACTTCTTAAATCTTAGCTTGATTACTTTTTAATTTTACCAAATTGTGGCCAGATGTATAAAGATAATTTGTTCAATAATTTATCCTTTCTGCAGTGATGTAAAATACCTACTTTATCATCGACCAATTCTTCATGTACGTTGAAGGCTTTACGAGCAAAGACTGATGTTTTTAGAAGAAGAAGCAATTCTGCCCAAGACTGCAACACAAAACCCTGGCTGAATCTCCTGGTCCCTGGCCTGCGGCATCTGGACTCAAGACAGTAACGTCAGCTCTCAGCATCGCCTCATCTCTCGGTCTAATCCTGAGCCAACATCTCACTCTTTTCATAACTGTAACTTTATAATTCATTTTCCCATCCAGAAAAATAAAACTCCCTTTCATTCTTCCTTTTCAAACGTTTCTTGGCTCTTAGAGCATTTGCTTTTCCAGATTAACTTTAAAATCAAATCTGCAATACAGTAAGTCCCCTATACACAAACCTTCAAGTTGCGAACTTTCTAAGAAGCCAACGTGTGCCAGCCCCTGTATGCCAGCTGTTGTACTGTACCACTGTACTTCTCAAGGTACTGCACTGTAAGATTAAAAGATGTTTTATTTAACTTTTGTCTTTGTTCTCTAGGTATTACTTGTGTGAAAGGTATTATGTCTATTACCATACAGTACTGTTGTGTTAGCTGTGTAGCTAGATCAATTGTGTTAGCTCAGTACCTAAGCTAATTTTGTTGGACTTAAACAAACAAAATTGGACTTAAGAACACACTCTTGGACCAGAATTTGTTTGTACGTAAGGGACTTACTGTAGTACAATCATATACATTCTGCCTTGGAAGGTCTCCTCTTTTCCTCTCTCCAGAGTACACTAACTAAGCCTCTTCTTCGTACTGGCCATAGCATGTAGGGACCACTCTTACAGTGGTTCCAAACACCAGAGAGCCCACAATCTAAGATGGCATGGGCTAATAAATAGTACCTTTCTACAGTGGTGGGAGAAATGAAGGATGACCTGGATGCTCAAAGAAGAGTTGTCTAACCCAGATGTTCAGTTCAATTCAGTTCAATCACTCAGTCATGTCCAGCTCTTTGCGACCCCGTGAACTGCAGCACACCAGGCCTCCCTGTCCATCACCAACTCTTGGAGTTTACTCAAACTCATGTCCGTTGAGTCGGTGGTGCCATCCAACCATCTCATGCTCTGTCGTCCCCTTCTCTTCCTGCCTTCAATCTTTCCCAGCATCAGGGTCTTTTTAAATGAGTCAGCTCTTTGCATCAGATGGCCAAAGTACTGGAGTTTCAACTTCAACATCAGGCCTTCCAATGAACACCCAGGACTGATCTCCTTTAGGATGGACTGGTTGGATCTCCTTGCAGTCCAAGGGACTCTCAAGAGTCTTCTCCAACACCACAGTTCAAAAGCATCAATTCTTCTGCACTCAACTTTCTTTATAGTCCAACTGTCACATCCATACATGACTACCGGAAAAACCATAACCTTGACTAGACGGACCTTTGTTGACAAAGTAATGTCTCTGCTTTTTAATATGCTGTCTAGGTTGGTCATAACTTTCCTTCCAAGGAGTAAGTGTATTTTAATTTCATGGCTGCAATCACCATATGCAGTGATTTTTGGAGCCCAAAAAAGTAAAGTCACCCAGATGTAGAGCTTCAGAAAGGTTTCCATAGGAAGTGACATATAAATGTTGATGGAAACAAATATGGGAGTTAGCCAGTGAAAACAAAAGGAGAAGAGTATTTCAGGGAGGCAGAATAACAAGACAATACAGAAGAGAAGGCACATTGAACCGCAAGACCTGAAATATCCAGGGTGACTGGAAAATGGTGGCCAGGGCCAGGGGCCTAACAAGCTGTATGAAGGGGTCTGTGTTCTTTCCCAAGAGCAATGAACTGTCTTTAAAAGGGTTTTGAGCAGACTAGAGTAAAGGAAATGAGACATTGAATAGTCATTGAGTACCCAAGCATGCCGCTTCCCAGAGAAGGCTAGCACTAAGGAGGCATTTCCTTGGACCAGTTCTGGCTGATGCACACTGTGAGTGGAAGTGATTCGTGGCATCTTTATGACGAAGTATTTAAAAACTGACCCTCCCATCCTGGTTGCCACAGCAACCTGGAAACCACATACAGAGACGTTGGCTTCCCAAGATGGAAGTGGCCTGGATCGCTAGGTCCCTGCATGGAGGACAGTGTTCTGAAGACTGCCCCAACCCACACCAGAATTTTCACAAACGAGAAAGAACTCTTTATTGTGTAAGCCATGGAGTTCTAAGGTTTATTTATTGCTACAGTACAGCTTGGTGCTAACCTGACTAATAAAGTCTTCAAATATACAATCTGATGACTGAGGATCCAGCTTTTCAGAGCTCCCCAACGTCATTGAAAGTCCTCATCTTCAGAAACTAAGAATACTCCTTCCTCTTTGGGGGAGAAAATGACTAATGTAGACAAGGCTATCCCTATGCCTTCTTAGAGGTTTACAAGCTAATCCATTAGTGAACTCATGGCACTACTGAGCGGGTGTGAGGTGCTTCCTGCAGAGAATGTGAGTAAGCCACAATTTTCCACTCTTTCTCCTGTTTCACAGTTTTAACTTCCTTTCTCATGTCCGTTTGTCCCTTCATCCCTGACCTGTTTCCTATCTTCCTTGAGCAGTAAGATGGTCCTGGCTGGTCCTTCATGGGTGGTCACGTGGCAGCTACAGTCACAAGCATGCCTTTCCCTCCAGCCCCGCTGCATCTCCACAAAAAGTGGACAGACTCCTGAGCACTGCTGCGCCTGCAGGCAGAGAGATCCAAGTTCATATCCAGCCTGCTCACTTCCTCTTTGTATGAAGTTTGAGAGTTGCTTGACTTCTCTGAGATCTCATTTCCTAGTCTGCAAAATGAAGATAGCAACTTGCTTGAGAGTGTCACAGAGGACCAGAGGAAACAATAAGTATAAAGTTCCCAGCACCATGCCAGGCACAGAATAGGAACTTCCTAAGGGTGTGTTTCCTTTGCTCTTTCTCCCGAGGGAGAAACTGACTCCTCTCAGATCTCCATAATTTAACCCTACATCTACTTATATTGGCCTTTTGATGGACAGAACCTCGTCCTTAGGTCTGTAGGGGACACAAATGATCAGACCGTGTAGCTGGGGAGGCGAGACACACACACAGGGAAAAGTCAGCAGGTTTATGAACTGGATGTGTAAATACCCAAGTGTTTAATCAACATAAGCCATGAAAAGTGTGTTAGTTGCTCAGTATCCGACTCTTTGTGACCCTGTGAACTGTAGCCCACCAGGCTCCTCTGTCCTTGGGATTTCCCAGGCAAGAATCCTGGAGTGGGTTGCCACTTCCTACAGAGTGTCATAAGAGGTACTCATGGCTCTGCAAACATCATCTGCTAATGCCCTCAAACTTGTAAATGGGTGGCGTCAGCTTCTTGTTGGGAATCTCACCTTACTCAGCTTACTTAGCTCACGTGTGCTGTGGCCTAGATGAACAATGCCTTTCAAAAATCTCATAATAGAGGGTATCATTTAGCAAATGTGTAGAAATACTGAATCACTATCATATGCACTTAGAACTGCTACAGTGTTGTAGGTCAATTATACTTCAATTTTTTTTAAAAAAAAGAGAAAATAAAGGATGTAATTACAGTATTCTAATAGGTTCTGCCTGCAGTGAATAACAGTTACATTATTATTATCTTGCAAACACTAATTATTGGCATAATTAAAAATAGGATAATTTGGGGGAGAGAATGAAGGAGAGGTGGATTAAATCTTCATCTCTTATAACATTGATAAATTTTAAAACTGCTTTTTTCTTTTCTCTTTATTGTATCTATATAAGACGACAGATGTCGGAGAAGGCGATGGCACCCTACTCCAGTTCTCTTGCCTGGAAAATCCCATGGACGGAGGAACCTGGTAGGCTGTAGTCCATGGGGTCGCTAAGAGTCAGACACAACTGAGCGACTTCACTTTCACTTTTCACTTTCATGCATTGGAGAAGGAAATGGCAACTCACTCCAGTGTTCTTGCCTGGAGAATCCTAGGGACGGAGAAGCCTGGTGGGCTGCCGTCTATGGGGTCGCACAGAGTCAGACACGACTGAACTGACTTAGCAGCAGCAGCAAGACGACAGATGTTAACTAAACCTATGGTGGTAATCATTTCACAGTTCACATAAATCAACCATCATACTGTACACTTTAAACTTTTACAGCAATGTTTGCCAATGATTTCTCGATAAAACTGGGGGGGGGGGGGGGTGGAAATCTAACAAAGCTCCAGCCACCATTCCCAAAGGAGAACATGAATTATAGTGTGATCCTATCACAGTAAGTATGCAAAAATATGCAAAGTTGCATATCAGCATAATATGTCCACTGGCTGAAGATTCTCATATCAAATGACATATTCAAAGGCCAAGATAAAAGCAAAACAAATTAACAGTGACTAGGTCAAAATGTTTGCTTCATCTTCTTTTCCAAACTCTCCAGGTACATGGGCTTCTGTGGTAGCTCAGCTGGTAAAGAATCTGCTTGCAGTTCGGGGGACCTGGGTTTGATCCCTGGGTTGGGAAGATCCCCTAGAGAAGGGAACAGCTACCCACTCCAGTATTCTGGCCTGGAGAATTCCATGGACTATATAGTCCATGGGGTCGCAAAGAGTCAGACACGACTGAGGGACTTTCACTTTCTGGGTACATGGAAATGGAATGGCAGGTTGACTATTCTTCAAACTTTAAGGTAAACACAAGCCAATAGTGTGACGCAGTTGCCAAAAAGGCAATGAGATCTCAGGATGCATGAATTAATAGAAGTATAATGTCATAAACAAAGGAGGTGACAGATCTCCAGATGTGAGCACTGTGAGGGGTCCACAGTGTGGCTGAGTGACCCCTGCAGGAGGTGACTGTGTCCCTCCTTCACATCAGAGAGCAGTGAGGACAGTCAGATGATAAGACAACACAAACACCAGTGTCATCTTTAAACACAGAAAGGACCTCAGTATGGAGAGACCTGGACTTGTTCATATAGTTCCAAAGGATAACACTGAGACTAAGAGGCACAATTAATAGGGAGCTGATTTTTAGCCAAATGCGAGGGAGCCCTTTCCACCAAAGAAGACTATTCAAAAACTGGAACCATCTCATGAGGTGGTGGGCCCTCCTAGCACTGAAATTTCCCTATAAAGGTGTCTTTCCACTTTTTTTTTCTTTTTTTTTTTTTTTTTTGGCTATGTGGAACTTTAGAGGAATGTGAGTTTCTTCAAGCTTCAAGTCAGGTCCTCACTGAGGACAGAAAGGTTAGGCCGGGTGGCCTCAAATGATTGCATACAAGCTAACCCAAAATTCTAGTTTCCTTGGATAATATGTTCCCCTATTACAAAGGTTAAGAGTTTCCCCGGCTCAGATTTTAACAACATGATGGACATGAGTTTGAGTAAACTCTGGCAGTGGGTGATGGGCAGGGAAGCCTGGCTGTGCTGCAGTCCATGGGGTCCCAAAGAGTGAGACACGACTGAGTGACTGAACTGAACTGAACCAAAGCAGATCACTAAGGTTCCCACTCTTTTTTTCCCCAACTGGGAAAAGATCCTGTGCTCACCCGCCTTTGTGGGGTTCTGCCCTAACCCGTACCCCCACCCCCATCCCCAAAGTCACACCAGCACTCTTGCTAAAAGCTGCGGACTGTCAACCTCATCACTTATACGCAGAAAGAGAACCATTGATTTTGTTCTGATCAGTCATCACAAGGCCTCTCTCTCACATGTACTTAAAACACTGCAGTTTCTCCAAAAACAGGAAGCTTTCCTTTCTATGGGAGAGTCTCACTAGCTCTCTGAACAGACACCAGCTGGGCCAACAGTGCAGAGAATTTCAGGGGGCTGCCAGAGGACCACCAGGCGCTCAGCCACCACCCAGCAGCTGTCCGCCCAGTGGCCAGATTACAAACAGCGGTGGAGTGATTGCTTTTGATCTATGCTTTGGAAAGGAGGGATGCTTCTGTTTCTGAAAAGGATGTTCCAGCTAGCTTTATGATTAGTCACAAAGCTCGAAAGTGATAAACGTTCCATAGAATCAGCCCTTGTGTCTCTCTTCCAGGACTAGGACTGCTCGGAGCCTGAGCATCAGCTCTGCAACAAGAAATAGAAACACAGCTGACCTCCAGGTAAGGGGCCGGCATGAAGGGCTTCCCCACCCCCCCACCAAGTCCTCATTTCTCCGCAGCCTTCACTGCCCATCCTGTGCAGCCCTGCCGGGGGGGATAAGGCCTTCTGTCCTTTGTAACATTAAGCAGGTCAACATAGAAGTCAGCACGCATGAAAGCATAGCTCGCCTCTTGCTCCTAAGAATTCCTAGAATCCTTAGAATTCTCAGCAGCTGTTTAACAGGGTATATTTCCTGGTGGATCAGGCAGTAAAGAATCTTCCCACAAAACCAGAAACCCAGGTTCTATCCCTGGGTGGGGAAGATTCCCTGGAAAAGGGCATGGCAACCCACTCCAGTATTCTTGACCTGCAGAATTCCATGGACAGAGGAGCCTGGTGGGTTGCAGTCCATGGGGTCGCAGAGAATCAGACACGACTGAGTGACTAATACCCACACATGCCCCCCTACCTTCTCTGATTGCTGAGGCTGGATGAGAAGGGGTGAAGATAAGATGAATGAACAATTCCTGTGGGATGGCAGACTGTTGAATAACCAGTTGGCATTCTCCCCTTAAGGAATATTCTAGTGTTGGGGCAATGCAGATTTGAGAAGGGCTGCAGCCTCCTCATGTGCTGGGGGGAAGCAGGCTGCTGCTGCTGCTACGTAGCTTCAGTTGTGTCCCCAACTCTTTCTGACTCTGTAGGCCACCAGGCTCCTCTGTCCATAGGATTCTCCAGGCAAGAATACTGGGGTGGGTTGCCATGCCCTCCTTCAGAGAATCTTCCCGACCCAGGGATCAAACCTGCATCTCTTGTCTCCTGCATTGGCAAGCAGGTTCTGAGAAAAGCCACCAGGGAAACCCAGGCAAAGCAAGCTGGTCAGAGGCTTTTGCTAAGCAGAGAGTTTCCTTGTAGCTGGCTCTGGGAGTATCCCCAGCTCAAAGCACCAGCAGGCGCTGCAGCAAAAGCAAGTGACTGGAACAGGGTCTTCATGCAGGTCTGACCCCAGGCACAGTCAGCCCTCCAGACAGGCCACAGTGAAAATTGGAGCCTATCTCCTCGGGGTGGCGGGACCTCTTGACTACTTGTTCTGTAGGAGAAAATAGGAAGCCACGTCTTTATGTGGCATCTTCTCATTAAGTGGAGTCAAAGCCCTTTTCTATCCCTGGATATTGTGGTTGCCTTGACTGGGTAGTGTCTTTACATTCCAAATTGCCAGCTACAAACACTTTTATTTGTAATCTGTCTTTATACATGCTGGAACACACTCAAAGGAAGCTGAGCCTTATTCTTTTTCCGGGCGGTGCCAAGTTCAGGCTGCAGAACCCTGACCACATTACTAATGTTGGGTCTACCTGGGCCAGGTCTTAATGCTGAACGGCTGACCAGAGACTTCTAAATACAGGACTCAGTGAAAACAGAAGAACTATTACACCCTTCTTGTGAACAGAAAGCTAAATTCTATGTATATTGGTTCTCTCGTGTTGCATTAGTCATTCAGTTGTGTCTGACTCTTTGTGACCCCATGGTCTGTAGCTCACCAGGCTCCTCTGTCCACGGGATTTCTCAAGCAAGAATACTCGAGTGGGTTGCTATTCCCTTCTCCAGGGATCTGACCCCAGGCTCCCTGCTCTTCCTCTTCTCCGTAGCCTGCATCCTAGGGACCTAAGTTCTGGTCTCTCCGTACGCGTTGCCCCTAGTTTTCTTTCTGTATCAATTGTAGATCTTCCTCACCTGTGTCTGCTTCCCTTAGATTGACAAGTATCCACAGCCACCTTGGGCTTCCCTGGTGGCTCAGCTGGTAAAGAATCCACCCGCCATGTGGGAGACCTGGGTTCGATCCCTGGGTTGGGAAGATTCCCTGTAGAAGGGAAAGGCTACTCACTCCAGTATCCTGGCCTGGAGAACTCCATGGACTCTATTAGCCCATGGGGTCTCAGAGAGTCGGACACGACTGAGCTACTTTCACAGACTGTAAAGAATCTTCCCACAAAGCAAGAGACCTGGGTTCTATCCCTGAGTGGGGAAGATCCCCTGGAGAAGGGAATGGCCAACCACTCCAGTATTCTTGACCTGTAGAATTCCATGGACAGAGGAGCCTAGTGGGCTGCAGTCCATGGGGTCCCAGAGAGTGGGACATGACTAAGTGACTAATACCCATACATGCCCCCCCCACTTTCTCTGATTGCTGAGGCTGGATAAGATGGGGTGAAGATAAGATGAATGGATGACTCCTGTGAGATGGACTGTTGAACAACCAGTTGGCATTCTCCCCTTAAGGAATGTTCTAGAGTTGGGGCGACACAGGTTTGAGAAGAGCTGCAGCCTCCTTTCACTCACTTTCACAGCCACTTTGCTGAAAACCTGAGCAAAGCTCAGAGCTCTGGCTCCCTCTCCATCCCCTGTCCTCTCTCTGACAGCCGTATGCTCCATGGCAGGCACTGCCCTGCGTGTTCCAGGAGAGGGATCTTTGGGGAGAGGCGTTTCTCTGCTGGGTTCCAAGCTGGAAACATTTCCTTTCATGTGGAGCCATAAATACTATGATGTGTTGGGAAGGGAAAGTCAACAACAGCTGGCATGAGATGTGAAGGCGGGGAGAGGATCCCTCCGTGAGTCCCCAACTTTGAACTTGGATGACTGAGTGGATGGCAGGTGAGGGGAAAAAGACAAATGAGAAGGAGATGTGGGTGGACATCCATTTGGAATCTTCCCTCAAAGGTAACAGCTACCTGGAATGTTGTTAATCATCCCTTTGCTTCATCACGGGGCTTCCCTGGTGGCTCAGCTTGTAAAAAATCTGCCTTCAGTGTGGGAGACCTGGGTTCGATCCCTGGGTTGGGAAGATCCCCTGGAAAAGAGAAAGGCTACCCACTCCAGTATTCTGGCCTGGAGGACTCCATGGACTGTACATAGTCCATAGGGTGCAAAGAGTTGGACACGACTGAGCGACTTCTACTTTCACTTTGTTCCATCATATGTATACAATGGATAGGGAGGCCTGGCGTGCTGCAGTTCATGGGGTCGCAAAGAGTCGGACACGACTGAGCGACTGATCTGATCTGATCTGAAATGCCTAACAATCAGTTCTCCAAAAATTAAATGTGTGCCTGCATCCCTCCCAGTTTGTTGTAAGTTTTTTGATACAAAGAATTATAGAACACAATTTACAAATTATAATAAAATATATATAATATCCCTTATCATAAATCTATACAGTCAAATGATTCTCAAAGAATGTTTTTGTTGATTTTTGCCAAACCTTCATAATTGGCACCAGTGTAGGATTGCAACCAATGAACCAATATAGTTTCAGGATGAAGGTGGGTTGATTTTTATTTTTTTACATCGATAAGTAAAAAGAAAGCAAAATGACAAAGACACATGATAGAAAATCACTTTCTCATCAATCATGAAAGCAACTGCTTTGTTGAATCAGATAGCTTTCGAATACTGGAAGACTGTTTCCTCAATTTCTGTGTGATTCACAATGTCACAGACATGACAAACTTTTCAGCTTAATCCATTTATCATTACTAACATTTAGCCCACCATTCTGTTATGTCACTCTGATCAACCAAAACCATCAAGCCCTGATGTGCAGCATTTGCCAATTTCTTTCATATAAATAGTGGCCTATTTCAAGCTACCAAGGTGATGTCACTGAATGATGAATTGTAAAGAGATCCAAGTAGCACGCCAGTTTATAGAATCTTCACCACACAGATGCAACAGATATAATAACCTCCAAAGCACAGATAATAGTATAAGAAGTACAATAATTAAGAGGTGATGAGTCAGAGTATTTATTACTGTCCTCTTTGCTATAATTTACTTTATTGTAAGTTTATATGATTTAATTTTTTAATAACAGCTGTGTTTAACAACTGGCTTGCTAAATTCCTGAGAATTTAACTATTGGATCTCACAAGCCAGTTTCTCAAGCTAGCTCTGGCACACCATTGCCTGAATGGTCGAACAATGCGTTGTTTAGTTTTGTTCCTAATAAAAAATAGCACCATGTTGGAAATTCCCTGGTGGTCCAGTAATTAGGACTCTGTGCTCTCACAGCCTGGAGAAGGCGATGGCACCCCACTCCAGTACTCTTGCCTGGAAAATCCCATGGACGGAGGAGCCTGGTGGGCTGCAGTCCGTGGGGTCGCTAAGAGTCGGACACAACTGAGTGACTTCACTTTCATTTTTCACTTTCATGCATTGGAGAAGGAAATGGCAACCCACTCCAGTGTCCTTGCCTGGAGAATCCCAGGGATGGGGGAGCCTGATGGGCTGCTGTCTATGGGGTCACACAGAGTCAGCCACGACTGAAGTGACTTAGCAGCAGCAGCAGCTCTCATGGTCAAGGGCCCAGGTTCAATCCCTGGTCTGCGAACTAAGAAGTCACAAGCGTGTGGTGCAGCCAAAATAAAAATAGGTCATGTTGTAAGTAATCTCTTGGGAGTGGCTTTGTCACTCACCTTCGTGTTACTTTTGTCTCAGGACACTCAGCACCATCCCATCCACTTTGCTCTCATCTCTGTCACAGGAAGTAGAAGCCTGAGGATCACAACTCCCAGAATCCCTTGCCAACAGGATCCTGTTCTGTGACCACTGACAGGTGGGCAGTGGGGACAAAGGCGGACATCACTCTTCCTTAGGTAGCAACGGTGTCTCCGTTAGCCATAGCGGCTTCCTGCTGTATCCTGGTTTCCGAGGAGCACCCCCACCTCTGGATTGTGCCCCCCTCCCATCCCTTCCAACAATTTCATAGGACTTGATTTCCCGTACTAAATCCTTCCTGCCGGGACTATATAGAGGGTTTCTGGGCTTCAGGTTAAAAGAATAGGATTTATTCACGTTGATGCATACAGCCTAAGACCAGTTTTCACTGTAGCATAATAGTCCATGCTCTGATGGTATCACATAGGATTCTCCATAGTTAGGCTTCATTGTGCATATTGCATGCCCACCTTTGACACTTTCAGTACAGACAGCACTGCCCAGATGATACTGCCACAGGTAACACTTGACCACGCCATGGTGTTTGCCCACATGGTCCTCACGCTCACTCACTGGACTCATCATTCCTGCTCTTACCACCTCCTCCATCTTCTTCCGTAGATGGATCCTGGATCCTGCTTTCCAGTCCATCAGCCTTGGCCAAACACAGTACCAGGTATTAAAGGAGGGTTTGTTGGTGATAGTATTCAACCCTGAATATCCACTGGAAAGACTGGTGCTGAAGCTGAAGCTCCAACACTTGGCCACCTGATGCGAAGAGTCGACTCACTGGAAAAGACCCTGATGCTGGGAAAGATGGAATGCAGGAGGGGAAGGGGACAATGGAGGATGAGATGATTGGATGGCATCACCACCTCAATGGACATGGGTTTGAGCAGACTCCAGGAAATAGGGAAGGACAGCAAAGCCTGGCGTCCTTGGAGGTCCATGGGGTTGCAAAGAGTCAGAACAAATGAGTGACTGAACAACAACTATAATGGGTGATAAAGAAGTCTGGTTCCTGTGGGTCAGGACAAGGTTGCAGTCACAGCATGGAAAAAAAAAAAAAAAAAACATATAATAAAAATGTAGCTTATCTGCTCACAGTAAATTACCATGAAAGCTGACAACTGTGCCCTGAGGAGGCAACCTCACTTGCCTTTTCCCCCAGCACTAACTACTGGTGTAACCCATCCAAAGGGTGAGAGTGAGAACAAGCCAAGAGGCCATCACTAGATTATAATCTAGCATCATCCAGGACTTTGATACACTGGACAGAGATCTAAACCTCTGCACTGCCTTTTCACAGCTAACAGTAAACAGAACTGTGAGAGCACCGTAGAAGCCACTGGGTGGGGGCATCAGTTAGATCTCTCCAGGTACACCCTCTAGGAATCCGAGGGGTGGGTGGGGTAAATGGCTCACCCAAATGGAATAGTCTGGACTTGAACCCAGAACTGTGGGTTTCCAGCCCTCTGTTCTGAAGTAATAGCCTGCTCTTATAATCCCACAAAGAAAGGGGAAGACAGACTGGGGGTTAGAATTAAGGGAATGGGAAATCAAGCTGACCCTTAAAATTTTACATATCAGTACTAGTACCTGGTGGCTCAGATGGTAGAAAATCTGCCTGCAATCCAGGAGACCTGGGTTCGATCCCTGGGTCAGGAAGATCCCCTGGAGGAGGGCACTGCCATATTCTTGCCTGGAGAATCCCATGGATGGAGGAGCCTGGCGGGCTGCAGTCCATGGGGTCGCAAAGAGTCGGACACGACTGAGTGACTAACACTTTCACTTTTCCACTTTTCACTAGTCTCTTAAGAGTGAAAAAATACAAAAGCCTTTAGATATTTCATGTGGGCAAATGAGTGCCAGAATTTGTATCAACGTGGACTTTAATTCCTACATAAAATGTTTCAGTACAAGCCCTCATGAGCTGCTCTCTTTTCTGCATCCAGAAAAGTGTTCACCATCCAGGAGAGAAAGGAGAGAAGTGCCAAAACCTAGCTCAGCGAAAGCCGTGGTGAACTTCAGTGGAGTACCTCTGCCGCCTGGTGGCGAGTTGAAGAATTGCCCTTCAAACGTGCAACGCCACGAGGTCCTTTGCAATGCGCATTTGACACAGTGCCTTCTCTGCTGAGTCAGACACGAATCGAATCGATGCTCCAAAGTGACTAACCAGATTGACACCAGATTTTAGCAAGCTGGAGAGCAGAAAAACTACTGATTACATATGGAATTACAAAGCTTGAGCAACTCCTGAAGAAAAACATTATTTTGACTTTTAACTTTCCCTGAGAAGCTAACATTCCCCTCATCCTAATTCTCAGAAATATTTTCAGTGCACTATAACGTTTTCCCTTGGAGGCAGAGAAAGACAGCAAGAAAGAAGGCAGGGGAAAAAGAAGAAATGGGAAAGAGGGGTCACTCCCGCCATATGCAGCACCAAAACCCATAATTCTTTTAAAAACATGTGCATATTAGCTAAAGATGTTTAAATGTGTGAATCAGGTTCTCTCAGGAATCCAGAAAAACATCATCTGAAAAAAATGAATAATGATTTCTTAGCTAACATCATAAATCTACTTAAAAGTGGGATTAGTGACCAATATTAAGATACATATACATAACTCATGTTGGTAAAAAAAAAAATTTCCTCCATTGTTTTATATTTCAAATGTAATTGTCTCATGTCTGTGTCCCTCAAACCTTTAAACTGTTCTCTTCCTCTGTGCAGTTATATCATAGAAAAACTTCTAACACATTTTCATTAATCTGATATTTTCCTGAGCATCTGCTATGTATCAGGCATTGGAATGTAGCAGTGAATGAGAGACATCCTACTCCCATGGGGGTCACACTTCAACAGGGAGAAAGGTGAACCACAGCCGCTGCGTACCGCGTTAAGCGTCATCTCATTTAATTTTCACAGCTCTATGTGGTCGGTTTTATTAGTCCCATTTTATACATGAGTAAACAGAAGCTTGGAGAGATTCAGTGGACTGTCCAAGAACTCAGAAGATCAAATGGCAGAAGCAGGATTCAAAATCAGATATATTTTGGGACTTCCCTGGTGGTCCAGTGGTTAAGACTATGCTCTTCCAAAGCAAGGGGTTTGGGTTCCACATGCTGCATGGAGTGCCAAAAAAGAGAAAAAAAAAAAAAGAATCAGATTTATCTTCTCCAAAGCCCTGCTCTCAACACCTGTACCATCCAGTCACAATTTCTCAACAGGTGCCCTGAGAATTGATATGGCCAGAGCTTGATGCCAGACCCTGAGGGGTACAGAGGAGGTACCCCTAGCCTTAGAACAGCATCTGTCTGCAAAGCTTAGTACATGAGGCTTCCAGCTCAAGAACACAGTCCTCCACCCGCCAGCATTCTTTAAAAATAACAAATTATCCCAGACTCCATTCCAGCATGCTGGGAACAGGGGGGAAGAATCATTCTTAAAATTACAATTTAAAATGTATAATAAAAGTGAAACTCTCATCAAAAAGATTATCATTAAGAGGAGATCTTGCAATTTCCTCCATAGAGGGAAGGAAAGTCAGATTTGGGGCCACATATTCTAAATTCATAGATTCCTCTCTCAGGATGATGGAGGCCAATGGCTGGAATTTCCAGGTGGCCAAATACAGCAACTGAAGTGGAGATCTTGTTTCTGTACCAAGAGTGCATTCTGAAAGGCTCGGGGAGGCAGAATGGACAAGGAGGAATGAGAAACTACAAAAGACGCTCCACTTGAACAGATGGAACGTCAGCACTTCTGGATATCACGTGCTTCTAGGGCGGGTATCCTAAGTCTAGACTGCATCTCAAGAAAACTGGAGCTGACCTCCGAAGAGGATCCCCATGGTACACACCGCAGTTTAAAGCCCATTCCTCCTGTCCATTTCTGCAAACCTCTGATTTCCACTTCTTGTCTGAAATGCACTGTTTGCTTGGCCAAAGCCAGGAGACCTGAGCACCTCCTAGGACAAATGTTGATCTAAAGGAAATGTCCTAAGTGATTGGTGGTATTTATCCAGGTATTATTTCCGCCACCTGCGCTGAGTTTGCCAAGCAGGTGGGGAGGGTTGCTCCCTCCTGCGTGTTCCACTTGAGTTGCCTGGATACCACTTGTTACGTTCAACAGGGAACATAAGTGTAATTGTTCCTCTCTTCACTTGAACCCTAAGGATTCCAAATTAGATCGTATCGCTGAACCACAGGAAGGAACCCTGGGCACATGAACTCTGTGTGGCTGACCAGAGCTGCCCTCTGAAACCAGAGGTGGTGAGCTTTGCAATCGAGAAGATGTTTCAGAGTGTCGCCAAACAAGCCAAAGTTCCAGAACCCATCCTCTTGGCAGGCATCAGTTTTGCTGTGATCACTCCTAATTGCTGGTGATACCAAGGAGCGGATCTCCAAGGTCTCATTCCTTCTCTGCAGCCAAATTGCTGACGTACATTAAAAACACCCTCATAAGCAGCCATTTGTGGGCAAAACCATCATGCCCATTCCAAGACAGACTTGGCTTCCACAGACTGGAAAAAAGAAGAAATTGGAAAAAAAAAAAAAAAAAATAAGCCCAGAGAAGAACACAATTATAATAAACATAATACAAGGAGTAAAATTCAAAGTTGCAGCTACCATAAAATCTTTGGCAAATCTTAAGATTACTAAATGCTGTGGAAACAGTTTAAGTTATCGTTTTACGAAATCAACTTTTTTTGGTTCTGTTTTCATCATAGCACTTGCACAACTATGATTCATGAGTTATGTGCATAATTTTTTATTTGAGGTCAGCCTTCCAGGTGGTACTATACCGATCTGTTTACATTCCCAATGCCCCATATATTAAGGGGCACATAGTAGGTGCTCAAGAAAATATCAATGCTATCTTTGCAACAGAACCATGATTTCATCATCTTGGTGGGTCACCGAGCTATTTCAAAAGCACTCTGCTTCATTTCCTAGTTTTGTTATTACACTATTATTATTAAGCAAGATGTTACAGGGGTGAAGGGTACAGGCTACCTCCCTGTGTATATTTTTTTTGCAACTTCCTGTGAACCTATGACAAAAAGCAGAGACATTACTTTGTCAACAAAAGTCTGTCTAGTCAAGGCTATGGATTTTCCAGTAGTCATGTATGGATGTGAGAGTTGGACTATAAAGAAAACTGAGCACCAAAGAATTGATGTTTTAAAACTATGGTGTTGGAGAAGACTCTTGAGAGTCCCTTGGACTGCAAGGAGATCCGACCAGTCCATCCTAAAGGAGATCAGTCCCGGGTGTTCATTGGAAGGACTGATGTTGAAGCTGAAGCTCCAATATTTTGGCCACTGATGCCAAGAGCTGACTCACTAGAAAAGACCCTGATGGTGGGAAAGATTGGGGGCAGGAGGAGAAGGGGATGACAGAGGATGAGATGGTTGGATGGCAGCACCTAATTGATAGGCATGAGTTTGGGTAAACTCTGGAAGTTGGTGATGGACAGGGAGGCCTGGCGTGCTGCGGTTCATGGGGTCGCAGAGTCGGATACGACTGAGTGACTGAACTGATGATTATTCCAATCTTGGATTTTACCTAAATAGTGGAATTTCCATGGCGCTCATCATCACCGCCATGATGTCACAATGTCCATGGCTTCCCGGACTTCACCAGTACTTTCTGGGTTTCCCCACCTGTCCTTCCAACAATCGGACACCCTGGGCAGCCTAGTAACAGCTTTTTCTTTTGCCCTCTAACTCATGGCAGAAAACCTCTCTCTACGTAACAGCTACCCTTCTGAGGCATCAGCCAAGAAGCCAAGTGTGAGGACAATTTTCACACCATTTACCCTTCTCTGCCTTCTCCACACAGAGACCACCCACGGCAGTAACTTTCAAGAAGAACGAGCTGGAGTTCCAAGGGTCAGGGAGACGTGTTATGTTGCTAAGCCACCCATGCCCTCAAGATTGTTAGTTGGCAATTGTGTCCAGGCTGCAAGTCGGTGAGCCACATGCTCCTGACTCGCCTTTAGCCACGTCCACACAGCCTTGTGTTACACAAAGAATCAGGCCACCACTGAGCTGCCAAGAGTCTTGGAAAACTGTACAAATTGCATTAAAATCAACAGAAAATCTTCCCGTGTCACAATATTTGGATAACTTCTCACCCCTGCATGCCACCACCCCCCACCTCAAAAGCCGCTGGCTGAAGCCTGACATTGGCTTGAATCGCACAGTCAGATTCAAACTTTTAAACAAAGCTCAGTGCAGATATTAACTTCCCTGGGGTCCTGGGAACACAATCCAGATCCGCTGGACGTGAGGAGAGATCCGGTATCTGGAGGCAGAGACGAGTTAGGACTGCAGAATGCACTCAGACACTGAGTTGACCCACGGTCCCCGCCAGCCCCGAGCTGAGTCCACTGTCTGGCTCTTTTGCCTCCGTGACCTTCCCCAGGAGGAAAAAAAACAATTCCTGCCTTTAATAGTCACATCAGCCTCTGTGGGTCATAAGACAAAGGCTGTCTGACTTTTCAGGATCTTCACAGGCCCGGACCATCATCTTCTATTTTCTCTTGTAAAAGCAGATGACGGCAGCTCAAGGAAGAACAGCTTTGAATCCTGCTCTAGGAGTCAGATCAGGCTACCAGGAAAGAGAAAAAGAAGTGAAAACCAGTTTTCATTGCCTCCAGGACCAAAGTGGGAGAGAGGAAGAGAGGGCCACCAGAGGTGAGAGAAATGATCTTCATTTATTAAAATGCTTTGATAAGGTAGCATGATCAAGACATATTCTCACCGCCAGTCAGTAATCCAGAGAAAGACACATGCCCCATCCTCTCACGGACTGTTTTTAGCGGGAAAATAATGTCCATTGGTATAGCATTTTTTAATTTATTTGTTTTTAATTGAAGGATAATTACAACATTGTCTTGGTTTTTGCCATATATCAACATGGATCAGCCATAGGTACACATATATCCCCTCCCGCTTAAGCCTCCCTTCCACCTCTTACCCCATCCACCCCTCCAAGTTGTCACAGAGGTAGAGCATTTTTAAATCAATAATATACTTACACATACAGAAACTCCCAAACTCTCAGCAGCACTAAGCTATTGTACCCACTTTACAGGTGAGGAAACTGAGGCTCATAGAAACGAAGAGTAAGGGGAGAACCAGGATAACAATGGGAGATTCAGCAGCCAGTCTGAGATGGAAGAAACAGGTGAGAGGCACCTTTCTTCTCTTTGAAGAAAAATTAGAATAAAACAGAGTCCCCAAATCAGGGTGTGGGAGTTCATCTCCACTTTTGTGATGGGCCTAGGGCTACGGAAAGGACTTCAGAGAGTTTGTTTCTTCTTATTCTGACAATTCAAAGAGAACAGCCTCTAAAGCTGATAAATTCTCACTTTAAAGGTGAGTCATAGGACCCAGTCTCCAAAAAGAAATCCACCCAGAAATGTGAGAGGAGAGGAGAGATTTAAAACCAAAGGGCCCCTGCGGTTACTTGGATCGGTAGGTGCCTCAAATGGGACAGCAGCTTCGGCCGAAACATCAAAGGCCTTTAAAGCTGGGCAGCTCACCTTGAAGTGACCCTGGAATAAGACGCGGCCGCAGGTGGAGCTGGGGAAGTTCCAACCAGGCCCCCGGTGGCCGCAGGAGGTCAAGTTCAAGGCTCGAATCTCTGACATCGAATAATGAAAAGCAAGTGGGCCACACCCTCTGGGGCTGCTGGAGAAGCCCCTCTGATCCAGGCTTCACAGAACACCCATGACTCGTCCTTGTGATTTCCACGTGGAAACACACATGGCTGTGGGGGATGGGCCATAGGGAGGGAGAGGAAAAGGTACCCTGGGTGCAACGGGAGGGGGTGCTAACCTGCGCCCTGCCCCTCAGCTCAGTTCAGTTCAGTTCAGTCACTCAGTGGTGTCCGACTCTTCGCAACCCTATGGACTGCAGCACGCCAGGCCTCCCTGTCCATCACCAACTCCCAGAGTTTACCCAAACTCATGCCCATCAATTAGGTGATGCCATCCAACCATCTCATCCTCTGTCATCCCCTTCTCCTCCTGCCCTCAATCTTTCCCAGCATCAGGGTCTTTTCAAGTGAGTCAGCTCTTCCCTTCAGATGGCCAAAGTATTGGAGATTCAGCTTCAACATCAGTCCTTCCAATGAATATTCAGGAATGATTTCCTTTAGGCTTGATTGGTTAGATCTCCTTGCAGTCCAAGGGACTCTCAAGAATCTTCTCAAACACCACAGTTCAAAAGCATCAATTCTTTGGCACTCAGCTTTCTTTATAGTCCAGCTTTCACATCCATACATGACCACTGGAAAAACCATAGCCTTGACTAAACGGCTAAAAAAGTAAAGTAATGTCTCTGCTTTTTAATATGTTGTCTGCTGCTGCTGCTGCTAAGTCACTTCAGTCGTGTCCGACTCTGTGCGACCCTAGAGATGGCAGCCCACCAGGCTCCCGCTTCCCTGGGATTCTGGTTGGTCATAATATGCTGTCTAGGTTGCCCCTCAGAGCCCCATCCTAATAACTCACCCTAGGCTGACAGTGCTGGGGTACAAATCCAAGCCTGGAGGGTCCCCCTTGATTATACAAAAGTAAAGCTGGGTACACAAACGTTGGGGAAAGGAGTTTGCTGTCAAATTCAACCTACAATTGCCTTTGTGCTCAGTCGCTCAGCTGTGTCCGACTTTTGCGACCCCATGGACGGCAGCCCATCAGGCCCCTCTTGTCCATGGGATCCTCCAGGCAAGAATACTGGAGTGGGTTGCCATTTCCTCCCCCAGGGGATCTTCCCCACCCAGGGATGGACCAGGAGTCCCCTGCATCTCCTTGAAGCCTTGGCATGTGAGTTCTTTACCTTTGTGGGGCCGGGGGTTTCTCCACTCTTTTTCTTTTTTTCTACTTTTTGTCCATGCCACACAGCATGTGGGATCCTACTTTCCCCAACCAAAAGTATAGAACCCAGGCCCCCTCGGGTGAAAGTGCAGAGTTTTAACCTCTGGACTCAGGGAAGTCCCACCTTTAGGAAACTTTTCAGACTGGTTTCCTCTGCCTTCTCCAGCTGTGTTCTCTGCAACCTCATTGGTGTCCCTGCAGGCTGTGGAGGAGGAGGCACTTGTTTATTTCCATGTATTGAATCCAGCTGACCTTCCCCAGGCTGGGTCACTCAGACTGTATCTCCCCCTCTGGTAGAGAATCTGGGGGCACCCCACCCTGGGCGGGGGCTGAGAGCAGAGTGCACTCCCCAACTGTAAGCACCCAACTCAACCTGAAGGCTGGGTAAGGGACTGGGCAGGGACCCCGAAGAAGGCCCAGCCTCCGACTGCCAGGCCCTAGGGTGACCCCTGGAGCGGCAACCACTGAGCGGCCCCCACCCACACCCACACCTGCTCGGGAAAGAGAAATAAATGTCTCTTTGAAGGTGCTCCAAACACACACAAAAGCAGAATGGAGGGAGGTGGCAGCCTAGGATGGAACTTCCTTTTGATGAAATTTGGTTTCTATGTCATTTTTTTTTTTTTTTTTGGCTGCACTGGGTTTTGACGCTTCTCCCTAGTTGTGGCCAGTGGAGGCAACTCTTCCTTGAGGTTTGCGGGCCTCTCATTGTGGTTGCTTCTTTTGTTGTGGAAAACAGTGTCAGACTTTATTTTTATGGGTTCCAAAATCACTGCAGATGGTGACTGCAGCCATGAAATTACAAGACACTTACTCCTTGGAAGGAAAGTTATAACCAACCTGGATAGCATATTCAAAAACAGAGACATTACTTTGCCAACAAAGGTCTGTCTAGTCAAAGCTATGGTTTTTCCAGTGGTCATGTATGGATGTGAGAGCTGGACTGTAAAGAAAGCTGAGCGCAGAAGAACTGATGCTTTGGAACTGTGGTGTTGGAGAAGATTCTTGAGAGTGCCTTGGACTGCAAGGAGATCAAACCAGTCCATCCTAAAGGAGATCAGTCCTGAATATTCATTGGAAGGACTGATGCTGAAGCTGGAACTCCAATCCTTTGATCACCTGATGTGAAGAACTGACTCATTGGAAAAGACCCTGATGCTGGGAAAGATTGAAGGCAGGAGGAGAAGGAGGCAACAGAGGATGAGATGGTTGGATGGCATCACCTAATTGATGGACATGAGTTTGGGTAAACTCCGAGAGTTGGTGAGGACAGGGAGGCCTGGTGTGCTGCAGCCCACAGGGTCTCAGAGAGTCGGACACAACTGAGCAAGTAAACAACTCTTGTTGCGGAGCGCAGGCTTTAGGGTGTGTGTGCTTCCCTAGTTGTGGTCTCCAGGCTCTAGAGCACAGGCTCAGGAGCTGGGGTCCACAGCTTAGGTGCCCCACGGCATGTGGAGTCATCCCGAACCTGGAATGGAGCCTGTGTCCTCTGCACTAACATGCAGATTCTTAACCACTCGACCACCAGGAAAATCCTATGTCTTATGGTTTAATCCACCCAGCGGTCTCACTTCACGCCCTGTGAAATAACCAAGCTTCCCTCCATTTTCCCCAACTCAGTTTTCAGAAGTTTTCTGCCAGATTTCTCTTCTCACTCTAAAAGTTACAACAAATTAGGCCCTTTTCTTGTCTTTTCATCTTTTTTTTATTGTGGTAAAATATCACGTAAAATTGACCATCTTCACCATTTTTAAGTGTGCGGTCCAATGGCATTCAGTACATTCACATTGTTGTACAGTCTACACACCATCATCTCCAGAAATCTTTCAACATCTCAAACAGAAACTCTGTTTCCAGTAAATAGTAACTCCACTCCAGCCTCTGCTAACGACCATTCTGCTTTCTGTCTCCATGGATCTGACTCATCCTGGCATCTCATGCAAGTGGAACCGTTCGATGTCTGCCCTTTTATGACCAACTTTTTGTCTCTCAGCATGCATGCACGCACAAACAATTGCTCAGTCAGGTCTGAATCTTTGCAACCCCATGGACTGTGGCCCAGCAGACTTCTCTGTCCATGGGATTCTCCAGGCTAGACTACTGGAGTGGGTTGCCATTTCTTCCTCCAAGGGAACTTCCCGAACCCCTATGTCTCTTGTGTCTCCTGCTTTGGCAGACAATCCTTTATCCGTAGCACCCCCTGGAAGCCCATCTCTCAGAATAATGAAAAGCAATCTCGTGGTTCATCTGTGTGTGCCAGTGCTAGGATTCCCTTCCTTTTCAAGACTGAATAAAGTTCCATTCTGTGGGTGGACCACGTCTTGCCTACCCAGTCATCCTTCAATAGACACTTGAGTTGTTTCCACCTTTTGGGAGTTGTGAAGGATGCTGCTATAAACATTGCCAACAAGTGCTGTTAGAGTTTGCTGCTCTATCTTACAGCTCCCCAGAGTGTTCAGTCCAGTTTAGTCACTCAGTCATGTCCAACTCTTTGCCACCCCATGAACTGCAGCACGCCAGGCCTCCCTGTCCATCACTGATCTGGAGTTTACCCAAACCCATGTTCGTTGAGTCGGTGATGCCATCCAACCATCATATCCTCTGTCGCCCCCTTCTCCCCCTGCCCTCAATCTTTCCCAGCATCAGGGTGTTTTTTCCAATGAGTCAGCTCTTCATATCAGGTGGCCGAAGTATTGGAGCTTCAGCTTCAACATCAGTCCTTCCAATGAATATTCAGGACTGATTTCCTTTAGGATGAATTGGTTGGATCTCCTTGCAGTCCAAGGGACTCTCAAGAGTCTTCTCCAACCCCACGGTTCAAAAGCATCAATTCTTTGGTGCTCAGCTTTCTTTATAGTCCAACTCTCACATCCATACATGACCACTGGAAAAACCAGACTGAGAGGGTTAGAAATGAACGGTGCCTCACAGAAGACTGGAGGTTGCCTGTCACAACGCCCCAGCATTCCCGTCTGAAGCCTGAGCTCAGGGATCTGTCTCAGCAACTCCCAAGGACCCCTTGCTTTCTGTGCCTCCCCACACGATCACCAACCCCCACCATAGGCCCAGTCACCAAAAATACAGACCTCCAACTCACACACAACTCAACCTTCACGCAACACAGCTCTCATACAAAACCCCACTCACACACAGCCCAGTTCTCATGCACCCCATCTCTCTCACACAACCTTGATCCCCAGACGCCCCGTTGTCTGTGTGGACCTCACAGAGCAGACTCCCACCCACACACCACTCCCCAGCCTCAGGGCATCACGCCAGGGCCCCAGCACATTCACCCCCATCCTCAGCCTCCTCTAAACCGCACACTTTTGAAAACAGAATGCTTTGGGCCTCTGTCCCGGGGGCAAGGGCAGCTCCAGGTCTCCTGGAAACAAAAGCCCTGCCCTCCCTTCAGACATCAGAAGTCGAGAAAATGCACCCCCGTGAATCCTCCTGCTCAGTGAAGGGTTTTGCATCCTCTCTGACTCTGCCGTCTTCGGTTCTATTTTTATTACATTGCGTTCACTTTGCCTCCGAAGAAAGGAATCGATTAGAGAAACACATTTTAAATATCCCCATGAGATTCTCCTGCTGTCCTTGGGACGTAGATGATACAGAAAGAATATGGAGAGAATTTTTAGGGAAGGACAATGTGTCTAGAAGCTCTTCTGTGGGTTGGAGAGAAACCGACCACGCAAGTCTCATTCACAACTACAGCCCCAGGGTGTATAGTTGGTGCTCAGTATATAATTGCTGGATGAGAAATGATTGAATGTTGGAAGTCAACAGAAGGATGAAGGCAGAGAATGGGAGCCCCCTTGTGCACCTGCCTTCATGGATCAGCCAGAGCTGCTCGGGACAGGGAGCTCTGGGGAAAACAGGGAATCAGCCCAACGGCTCTTTGCTCTGGGCTTATTACAAGAGCACAGGCCAAGGACAAATTCACAGGCAGAGGACTCCGTGTGCACCCGCCCAGCTCATGGACCATACCCAGCCTTTCTCTAAACAGTGGCCATGTGAAATGTAAGGACAAATGCCATTAGAATCACACAGATGCTGCTTCCCGGGTGGCTCAGTGGTAAAGGATCCACCTGCCACTGCAGAAGACATGGGTTCAATCCCTGGGTCAGGAAGATCTCCTGGAGTATGAAATGGCAGCCCACTCTAGTACTCCTGCCTGGGAAACCCCATGAACAGAGGAGCCTGGCGGGTTACGGTCCATCGGGTCACAAAGATTTAGACACAACTTAGCAACACAACAACGACAGGAAAGGCAGTCAGTCCTTCCTGGATCAAGTTGACAGTGGGATGGATACCCGTGGCAACAAGAGCAGGAAGGGACGGCACACATCACCCTGGACTTGACCTCCTAGGGAGGCAGACTCACTGCTCGATAGACAAGCACCCTTCACCCTTCAACCACGGGCAGGTAAACATCAAGACGGTCAAAGAGGGGGCAAAGATGCTTTTTCTCACTCTTCGGAAGATTGGAGAAGAAAAGGCTCTTGCCAACAACGTCTGTAGGTGGACTGGCTTTGCCGAGCCTGTGGATGGTGCCAGCCATGGATTTGGACAAGAGGCACAAGACAAAATGACCCAGGGAGCAGAAACCATGTCTGCTTCTCAGCAGGGTCCTCGGTGGGGGGATGGAGGGACCAGTGAAGTTTCTTTTACGAAACGTGAACAGGAACAATGGAAAGGACGTCTTCTGGGCCATCTCCATCACATGGGCCTTTTTCTGCACCAGGCCTGGAGTTTCTGTCATTTGAGCCGGTGCATTTAGCCATATCTCGAAAGACACCTGGCTCTGGATCCTGCAGGGGTCCAGAGGAAGACTGGAAACCATCCCACTGGGAACCAGGACAGGTAACCTACGAGGAGTACAAAGCCATCGGAACCTCTTGTAGAAAGTGTTGCTCTCGGTTTATTTAAAACTCTAGGGTAACTACGGAAATAATTCCCTGCAGTAAAAAGACTACGCTCCACTTCAAGCGACCTCTTCACAGCAACTGAGACCCAGGAAAGTCTGTCATTAGGCCCAGAGAGAAGAGAATGGCGAGTCAACATTGAGGTTTTGTGGTGAGTGGAGATGAAACCTCCCTGGAGTTCGCTGGTTCTGTCTCACCCAGCTACTTTATCCCAGCATGGCTGTGGTTTGGTCTTCAAACAAGCTGAAAGATAAGCAAACACCCTGCCTCCTTGGTTACATGTGATTTCCCTCAGCATCCAGTGTGTGAACGCCAGCAGCACAGTAGAAAGCCACAACTCATCCACACTCAACCACAGAACCCTCACCTACAATAAACCATGACGAGGGCAGAAGCTCCTCCCCAAACAACAAAATCAAGTTTGATTAAAAGGTGACACTGCCAGTCTCTTTCAGCCACTGATCTTTTTGATGTGGGAAATGTGAGAGTCAGAGAGATAAAATAGATAATTCAAGCCACTGTAAATCACAAATGATGTCTTACCATCAGAAACGAACACCTTGGGATGGATTGAGCGACTAAACGTGTACTGTCCAGTTGAGTATCCCTAGATACATGTAGTTGTTTAACTTTCAGCTAATTAAAATGAAATAAAATTTAAAATTCAGCTCCTCAATCATGCTAACCACACATGTCCAGTGTTCAAGTCTATGCTGAGCCCTGGACTTGAGGCTAGACGTAAAACATTTTCAGGAACTACTCCGTGATCAAGCTAGTGGTTAAGAATCCACCTTCCAATGCAGGGGATGTGAGTTCGATTCCTGATCGAGGAATAAAGATCCCACCCGCCACAGGGCAACTAAGCCCACACACCGCAGCTACAGAGCCCGCGCCACAAACAGAGAAGCCTGTGTACCGCCATGAAGGACCAGCGCAGCCAAAAGGATAAAACATTTCCATCCTCCCAGAAAGTGTTAGCAGACAGCGCAAGACTAAATACTAAGAAAGGGAGACGGAAAGGAGGCTTAAAAAGAAATAAAAGGGCTTGTTTTGTTTTTAATTGGAGACTTAACCACTGGGTGCCTCTCTCAGTGTTTGCTGAAGGCGCACTCAAACACAGCAAACCCGGTAATGACTTGAAACGCGCCTCCAGGATACACAAGTCAATACTCCGTTAAGAGTCAGTAATAGTACATGTGTCAGGCGTAATTATTTTTATGGTTGTCATGGCTTTTTAAACAGACTGAGAATAACACTTTGAACAAAAGTGTGGTGGGTGGTCTCACGCTCATTTTGGTGTTGCGTTCTTTGTATTTTTGCTGCAGAAAGCGGAGACAATGAAAGCTTTTCGGTTACTCATGGTAGCTCATTTTTAATGGCAAACATTAATATTGTATTTTTCTAATTCCATTTAGCCACATTTTTTCATACTAAAGATTCATTTCTAAAGGAATACTTTTCCCTGGTATTGAAAAAAATAATTTGTTTCCGTTTGGATCTTTCCACCAGGTTATGTTTCCTCTCCCTAGAGTTCCCAGAATAACATAAAGATCAAGTCATTTAAAATGGAACTGGGTCTGCCTTACTGGTTTGGCCCAGAATGCCCAATCAAGCAGGTGAAAAGCTAAACTTTGTCCATCCTGTTGGCCTTTCGTCTTAATGGTCCAAACTTTCAAGATTCCCAGCAATACACGCAGTTTCCCCTCGGTTCATGGCTAATGGAATAACAGGGAAAAATACAGACTTTGAAGTCAAATAACACTGATAAGCTCAATGATTTTGAGCAAATTATTTATTGACACAGAGCCTGTTTACTCATCTGAAAATAAGGTTAATAATAGAAATATCATAGGTTAATTTTAACCATGAGTCAATGGGCGTAAAGCATCTAACCTACTCCTCAGCACACAATAATTCAATCTATATTAGTGTTGGAATTTTTGTTGTTGTCTTTCTTTCTACAGCATTGCTTTTAATATGTACTGTGTTTCTGAAAGTGATCTTCATTAGTTTGGTCATGAATGAATTCCCTCTCTCCTCTGCCCAGTGAGCATCCCAGATGGGCACACAGTCTAATGGTCCAAGTTCCTCCCCAAACTCAGTTCCAATCCTGGAGTACACCTCAGTCCAGACATTGAAACAAAGGAACATCAAGAGAAAAGCATTTTCTTTGAAATAGGTAATAAATATAGAGATGCTTCTGTAAGTCTGGTTACAGAAAAGAGAGAAAGCATGAATTAAAGAGATTAGGAATGAAGAACAGAAGTAGAAATATACATGTCCAAACTTAAAGATAGAAAATTATAAACAATTTTTGTCAATAATTAGAGAACCCTCATCTAGAATCTGTTGAGTTGAAATAGATAAATATCTGCTGCTGCTGCTAAGTCGCTTCAGTTCTGTCTGACTCTGTGAGACCCCATAGATGGCAGCCCACCAGGCTCCCCCGTCCCTGGGATTCTCCAGGCAAGAACACTGGAGTGGGTTGTCATTTCCTTCTCCAATGCATGAAAGTGAAAAGTGAAAGTGAAAAGTGAAAGTGAAGTTGCTCAGTCATGTCCAACTCTTTTCGACCTCATGGACTGCAGCCTACCAGGCTCCTCCGTCCATGGGATTTTCCAGGCAAGAGTACTGGAGTAGGGGTGCCATTGCCTTCTCCAGATAAATATCTAGCAAAACTCTGTCAAAAATGAGTATGGAAGAAATAGAAAACCTGCAGGGTTCTATAACTATTTACAGAATTTAATCACTAATTTAAATTCTTTTCTCAGCTGGATCATAAGTACATGGAGTTTATGACACTATTCTCTTCACTTTTTATGATGGCAAATTTGAAGTACAAACAAAAGTAAAATGAACAATAACTCCCTACATAGGAATGTTTTTGCAGGTAAATTCTATCAAACACTCAAGTAAGAGGAATTCTAATTTCTTTTTTTCTTTTTTTTCTTTTTTTCTTTTCAAATTGGAGGAAAATTGCTTTATGATGTTAGTTTGTTTTCTGCCGTAAAACGACGTGAATCAGCCATAAATATATGTACATCCCCATGGAATTTTAATCTCTCATACAATTTTTCAGATACTAGGAAAAGAGGAAATAGCACAACTCATCTTTTATGCAAATAAAATCTTGAAGTCAAAAGCAGATGAGGATGAGATGAGAAAGGAAGCTTTAGGCCAGAGGAGTGAGTCACACTGAGAACTGATGTGTGTCCATGCAGAGGTTGAATTCCATGGTGACCTTGCCCTTCAGCTAAAATCAAGCCATATTTTACATTAAAATCCTCCTCATCCTTCCCCTCTTACACTGTGATTTATTGTAAGACCCTTCCATTAACACATGATAAATTCACACACTTGCAGAAGTGAGACTAGGGAGAAAGAATAGGGGACAGAAGTGAGAAATAAAGCCTGCTGCGCACCCGCCACCTGCCTCCCAGAGACCCACACACACAGAGAGGTCGCTGGCCCCCGTGTCCTAGATGAAAGTCATAAGCAGAGTGAGTGGTGAGGATGTAGGTGTCGCTTTTCCTTTTTAAGATTTCTTTTTTCATATGGGCCATTTTTAAATTCTTCATTGAATTTGGTCAGTGAATATTGCTTCTGTTTTATGTTTCCATTTTTTGCCTCCCACGAGGCATGTGGGATTTTAGGTCCCCGACCAAGGATCCAACCAGCGTCCCTCATTGGAAAGCAGTCTTAACCACTGGACCACCTGGGAAGTCCCTGTAGGTAACTCCTAATGGCTTTGCTGTGCCTCAGGCCTCATACCTAGGTGACTATTCAAAGAAATGATTTGATCTGGACAAATCTCACGCGTCAGCCATGTACACCCTGCAGCAGCCCCACAGCTCAGGACTGGCAGATAGCTTCTCCCATCCCCTCTCATCAAAAGCGAGGCCCACTCCTCACCACCTCTCCTCCAAAGGGGTGACATCAGAAACATTGGAGGTTTGAGCCGTCGACAACTTCACTCCTCTATCTCTCCTGCTGGCCCTGTGACCTCATTCGTATCATTAGCCCAACTATACACTGTCTTGCTAAGTGAGACCAATTTTAGTAACTTCAGGCACAAACATTTTCTTGTGGTAAATTTCCCATTTTCCAAGGCTAGATCATTTCAAACAGAACCATGTAAGTGGTGGTGGGCAGGAGGCATTTAAGAGGCTGGGAGGTTATCAGGCTGATTGAGGTGGAGGGCAATTTGGGGAGTACTGAATGGTACATTTAGTTATAGCAAGCTAGATCAAGATGAGGGTGACTTTACTTGTTTGAATAGGCTGAAGGTTTTCCAGCATTTTTTTTTTTTTTAGCAACAGTGAGGCTTTGATGAATGAAATTTTATGTAGGTCTTCAATATATAGAGTTGATCACATCAGAGCTGGTCTTCTTATGGTAAGAGGATAGAGATTCCCCCACTTGACCTTATCTTACCCCTCCGAGTTGACTCCTCCAGACCCCGGACTCCAGCCTTCAATACTCTGGGTCCTGAGCACATGGCTCAAAATCCGCTGCTATAGGTGCTGAGTACCCAGTGAAATCTTCCTCACAGCGCCATGTATAATCTAGAGGCAGGAAGTTTGTGTAAACCAAACCCTTCATTTTACCAATGAGAAAACAGTAAGAACGGTCTTTCCTGCCTTGTCTGAAGTTCACAGCTATTCAATGGCAGAGCCACAGTGCATATGTGTCTTGACCCCTACCTCCTCCTATTTCTACCATACCCAACTGACACCATTAAATAGAATTGAAATTTTTCAACTTGCATCCCCTAATGACTCCTATATGGCTAACATTTCCCATACTTGAATAATATGTGTATGCACTTCTCCACAGTTCTAAGGATATGTGTAGCAGAAGTCCCAGTCAAGCTGTGGATGAAGCTTGTACAGATGGCTGGACCACCCATACACATGTCGTTCACTAAGTATCATGGGGGCCAGAGGCCTCCGAGAAATCACTTTAATACCTGTTGAAACTGGGGGCAGCCCTTTTACACAACTGGACTTTTGCACAAAGCTGAGCACCCAAGTTATACTCCATAGAGACTTGTAGGCAAAGAATGGGCATGCATCTGTGCTCAGTCATTTCAGTCATATCCGATTCTTTGTGACCCTATGTACTGTAGGCCACCAGGCTCCTCATCCAGGCAAGAATACTGGAGTGGGTTGCCATGCCCTTCTCCAGAGGATCTTCCCAACCCAGGGATCCTACCCATGTCTCCTGCATTGCAGGTGGATTATTTACCAATTGAGCCACCAGATCAGATCAGATCAGATCAGTCGCTCAGTCGTGTCCGACTCTTTGCGACCCCATGAACCGCAGCACGCCAGGCCTCCCTGTCCATCACCAGCTCCTGGAGGTCACTCAGACTCACACCCATCAAGTCAGTGATACCATCCAGCCATCTCATCCTCTGTCGTCCCCTTCTCCTCCTGCCCTCAATCCCTCCCAGCATCAGAGTCTTCTCCAATGAGTCAACTCTTCACATGAGGTGGCCAAAATACTGGAGTTTCAGCTTTAGCATCATTCCTTCCAAAGAAATTCCAGGATTGATCTCCTTCAGAATGGACTGGTTGGATCTTCTTGCAGTCCAAGGGACTCTCAAGAGTCTTCTCCAACACCACAGTTCAAAAGCATCAATTCTTCGGCGCTCAGCCTTCTTCACAGTCCAGCTCTCACATCCATACATGACCACAGGAAAGACCATAGCCTTGACTAGGCGAACCTTTGTTGGTAAAGTAATGTCTCTGTTTTTGAATATGCTATCTAGGTTGGTCATAACTTTCCTTCCAAGGAGTAAGCGTCTTTTAATTTCATGGCTGCAGTCACCATCTGCAGTGATTTTGGAGCCCAGAAAAATAAAGAAGAAGCTGAAGTTGAACGGTTCTATGAAGACCTACAAGACCTTTTAGAACTAACACCCAAAAAAGATGTCCTTTTCGTTATAGGGGACTGGAATGCAAAAGTAGGAAGTCAAGAAACACCTGGAGTAACAGGCAAATTTGGCCTTGGAACACGGAATGAAGCAGGGCAAAGACTAATAGAGTTTTGCCAAGAAAATGCACTGGTCATAGCAAATACCCTCTTCCAACAACACAAGAGAAGACTCTATACATGGACATCACCAGATGGTCAACACCGAAATCAGATCGATTATATTCTTTGCAGCCAAAGATGGAGAAGCTCTATACAATCAGCAAAAACAAGACCAGGAGCTGACTGTGGCTCAGACCATGAACTCCTTATTGCCAAATTCAGACTGAAATTGAAGAAAGTAGGGAAAACTACTAGACCATTCAGGTATGACCTAAATCAAATCCCTTATGATTATACAGTGGAAGTGAGAAATAGATTTAAGGGCCTAGATCTGATAGATAGAGTGCCTGATGAACTATGGAATGAGGTTCGTGACATTGTACAGGAGACAGGGATCAAGACCATCCCCATGGAAAAGAAATGCAAAAAAGCAAAATGGCTGTCTGGGGAGGCCTTACAAATAGCTGTGAAAAGAAGAGAAGCGAAAAGCAAAGGAGAAAAAGAAAGATATAAACATCTGAATGCAGAGTTCCAAAGAATAGCAAGAAGAGATAAGAAAGCCTTTTTCAGCGATCAATGCAAAGAAATAGAGGAAAACAACAGAATGGGAAAGACTGGGGATCTCTTCAAGAAAATCAGAGATACCAAAGGAACATTTCATGCAAAGATGGGCACGATAAAGGACAGAAATGGTATGGACCTAACAGAAGCAGAAGATATTAAGAAGAGGTGGCAAGAATACACAGAAGAACTGTACAAAAAAAAAAAAAAAAGAGCCACCAGGGACACCCACAAAGAATGGGATGTCAGTGCAAACTCTGGAATAAGGGGGCCTTTGGACCAGGGCTTATTAAGCACTGATGCTGCCGCTGCCGAGTCACTTCAGTCGTGTCCGACTCTGTGCGACCCCATAGACGGCAGCCCACCAGGCTCCCCCGTCCCTGGGATTCTCCAGGCAAGAACACTGGAGTGGGTTGCCATTTCCTTCTCCAATGCATGAGAATGAAAAGTGAAAGGGAAGTCTCTCAGTCGTGTCTGACTCTTAGCGACCCCATGGACTGCAGCCTACCAGGCTCCGCCATCCATGGGATTTTTCAGACAAGAGTACTGGAGTGGGATACCATTGCCTTCTCCGATTAAGCACTGATATGTGGGTGCAATTGGATTATTCGATAGATTCCCCCATTAACTATTTGCAAATGAAAAAGTGACAGCGGATCTGGAAGATGTTACAAGAGCATTAAATGACTGGGATGGAAATGTTATGAGAACTCAGATACTAATGTTTATGTCCTTTCCTGTATTCTGCTCTGGAGCAGCATTTGTGACACTGGCATTTCCTGTGGGGAATGAGCCTCCTGCATGGAATCCCATTTGTTATCACCAGGCATGGACTTCTTTATTTTTAACTATTAATAAAAACAACCTCTTTAGTGGGGAAAAAAAAAATAAAGGAAGAAACTGGGGACAGGAAGAACAGGGCCAAGTAAAGACAATCAACAGAAGGCAAGACTAGAGGAGATGGTGAGGTTCCCTGGGAAAAAGCAACCATGCTGGATAAAAGGTTGGGTCTGAAGGGATAGAGGGGAATGGCAATTCCAGGTGTGACAAATGCCTCCCCTGGACACTGCCCAAACTCAACCATACTGACAGTACATATGTGACTTAGGAAAGAAAAGGCATGGAACACAAACACTTGAGAAAACTGCAGGTCATTCACAATAGTCGGAACATGAGAGCCACCTAAATGCCCAGCAACAGAAGAGTGGATGAAGACAGTGTGGCACATATAAATTACCACATTGGAATATTACTCATACCATAGTGGAATATTACTCAACCATAAAAAGGAACAAAATTAGGTCATTTGTAGAGACGTGGAGGGACCTAGAGACTGTCATACAGAGCAAAATAATTCAAAAAGAGAAAAAAAACCATATATTAACGGATATATGTGGAATTTAGAAAAGTGGTATAGATGAACCTATGTGCAAAGCAGAAATACAGACACAGACACAAGAGAACAAACATATGGACACCAGGTTGGGGAAGGGGGGAAGTGGAATGGACTGGGAGATCGGGACTGATATAAATACACTATTGATGCTATGTATTAAAGTAGAAAACTAATGAGAACCAACTATAAAAATAACGTTTTTAAGAAATTAAAAAAAGAAAATTAAGTCCTAGAAGTAATCTAGGACTTAAGCACCCAGCATCTGCACAGATGCCCCCCACTCCTTAAGACAGAGACAGGAAAGGTGTTCCTTAACAGCAAGAGGGGAGTTGAGTGAGCTTCAGGACATGACCAGGAGGCCTTCTCCCCAAACACCAATTCTCCACCCGCTACCCTCAAGCAAATATCAGCAGTCTAAAGGCATATTGGAGCTCCAGCAGACTTGGAGTTCCAAACACAAGCTCTCTCTGCAAATCCAATATACAAAACCCCAGAAAAAAACCCACAAATAGGCCCTGCATGTGTCCCATGGCAATGCCTGGCACCAACCACCATGATGGGAAGGACGACATACCACAAGCGGTACACTTGGTGCCCACAGGCAAGCCAGCCTCCCAACCACCACACGTGATGGGGGAAGAATGGCATGACCCCAAAGGTGAGGAGAAAAGCTACTATTGGAGGGATGAATGCAAAATAGATCGTACTAGCAGGTACCTATCAAGATTCTGCTTGAGAAATTTCTAGACGGTTACCCCAAAAGGTCAAGAATAAAAGGCTTGAATAAGCTAAAATCATCTTAGAGAGGAAAAAGAAGATGCAACGAGGAGAATTTGAGAAGGTAACCATCACATCCAAGAGGATAATATAGAAAAAGATGAGGAGCTGAGGCAACCAAAGACAGACATGCAGGAACAAAAATGAAAGGAATAAACTGAAGAATAATCAAAGCCACACACCGTGTGGTCTCACATCCTAGCACTACATCCATTGTTTCATTTCATCCTCTCAACAGCCCTGCCCTGTAGTGTCTTCCCCTCCCCTTCTGCCCCTCCCCGTGAGAGCTGAGAAATCTAGGGTTCCCAAGGTCAAATAAACCAAGGTCATTCAGCTGGTTACAATGCAGAACCGGACATCAAACCGAGGTCCGAGGGCCTGAAACCTCTCCCACCACTTTTCACGTGTCTCTGCTCCCTTGCACCAGCCCCCAGTGCCCCCCTCCACCACACTGTCTCCCTGCCGAGCCTGGATGTGACTTTACTACGGGGCCATGGGCATCATCCGGGCAATGGTGGCCTGGATGTTAAATGGAGGCATGAAACCCAAAACAGAAAAACTCTGTAGGGTGTTAAAGCCAAGTCATGAGGGTTTGGGGACTGGTGCAAATGTTTTTGAAAATACAGTAATAGCCATCCTAGAAGTTAGTGAATGAGAATTCAGTCACTACTTAAGAGTGTACCCAGAAGCAAGAGAAGAGAGTTGGGAAAGCAGGAGGGGAGTATTGGACGTGAATGCTGAAAGCAGCCCTGGGTCCTTGCTACACTGCACCTTCTGGGTTCTCCTCCAGAGATTAGGACTCCTTGGGCATGAGGCAAAACCCAGGAACTGCAGCTTCAACAAGCACCAGGGACTCTGGGCCAGAACAGTTCAGAAACACTGGTGAGAAACCGAGGAGGATATCAAGTGTGATAGAAATGGGAGAAAGACATACATGTTCTAATACTGGGGGAACCGGAAGAGAGGAAAGAGAACACGTCCAAGGCCACTGCTAAATCCACTTATCTGCACTTGAAGATGGATGTAGTCTTTGTCCCAGAAAGAGAATATTCTGGAAGAGCCAGGCAACTGCTGAAGGGGGGGTGGGGGGAGGAAGGGGGAGGTGCCTCCTGCATCGCTAAGTGGCAAAGGACCAAACCTAAGCTAAGGCTTAAAACAATTATTAATACTTGATCTAAGGCTATAAAAGAGTAAGGAAGGAAAATAAGAGGAAAGAATGCACTAAGTCAACGTTATTGATTTACACTCTGAAAGAAATGCCAGAACTATTATTTAGATGTCAAAATAACTCCAAGAAGAGTACAAGGCTGTTTTGATCATTTGAAACCGAATACCTGCCTTCTTTGAGATGGGGCTTTCAGACACAGAGCCTCCTTAAATACCACTGCGATGCTCTGAGCAGATCACATTTCCCCTTCAAAGGTTATACCACGTTAAATTATATGCAATTTCAAAAAGAACAAGTCGTTGTCCTACTTTGAGTCCCCTTCTCTTAAAAGCATGTTTTGACTAAGATGAATTTATAGCCCAAGGAGATTTGGGGAAAGGAAAAAGCCTTGAAATTGCAAGTAAAAATAACTAAGAATTCCGGTCGCTTCTTAAATATCAAGTGACGTTGTTTTGGGACTAGGACCAGAATTGCGCAGAGCTACAGGTAGATGGGCCGTCTGTGGGATCTGCTGCCTCCAGCAGACACTCAAGGGGGAGAATTCTAGCTGGAGGTGACGATCTGGGAATATCCATAAGGGGAACCCAACATGGGAGGGGGGTGGTGGGCGGGGGCGGCAATCTGCCCATCAAATGGAAATCAGAGAGCAGGAATAGGAAAGGTAGATGCTTGCTTCACACGGATGTTGCTAGACTCTTTAATGAATGTTCCTGGAGCCCTGGCCCTGAAGATGGCTCGTGGCTTCTTCTTTAGGTTTCTATCAAACATGCTCTAGTTCCATGGATAAGTGCAGCTTGAGCACTCCTACCAAAACAGCCACAGACAGGCTCATCTATTTCTACCCTAAAGAAGATCCTTTATCTACTTGTAAGATTTGTCCATAATAATTTATCATTAGTGTCTCCTTTAAAAGAGAGAGAAAGCTCCTTGTGCTTTTTTTGTGGTAGATGGGCCGTCTGTGGGATCTGCTGCCTCCAGCAGACACTCAAGGGGGAGAATTCTAGCTGGAGGTGACGATCTGGGAATATCCATAAGGGGAACCCAACATGGGGGGCGGCGGGGGGCGGCAATCTGCCCATCAAATGGAAATCAGAGAGCAGGAATAGGAAGGTAGATGCTTGCTTCACACGGATGTTGCTAGACTCTTTAATGAATGTTCCTGGAGCCCTGGCCCTGAAGATGGCTCGTGGCTTCTTCTTTAGGTTTCTATCAAACATGCTCTAGCTCCATGGATAAGTGCAGCTTGAGCACTCCTACCAAAACAGCCACAGACAGGCTCATCTATTTCTACCCTAAAGAATATCCTTTATCTACTTGTAAGATTTGTCCATAATAATTTATCATTAGTGTCTCCTTTAAAAGAGAGAGAAAGCTCCTTGTGCTTTTTTTGTGCTTTCTTTCTCTCCAGGCATTTATCTGGAGAAAACTCTAATTCGAAAAGATAACATGCACCCCTGTGTTCACAGCAGCACTATTCATAACAGCCAAAATACAGAAGCGACCTAAACGACAGAGCAATGGATAAAGAAGATGTGGTGCCCATACACAACGGAACACCACTCCGTCATAAAAAAAAAAAAAAAAAAAAAAAAGAGTGAAATTTTGCTGTTTGTGGCAAGATGGATGAAGTTGGAGGACAATTCGTTAAGTGAAATAAGTCAAACAGAGAAAGATAAATATTCTGTGAAAGCACTTACAGGTGGAATCAAAAACAAAAGATACAAATGAACTTATTTACAAAATGTACCCACAGACAGAGAAAACAAACTAGAGGTTACCACGGGGGATATTGGGTGAGGGATAAATTAGGAGCTGGGGATTAACATATACACACTACTGTACATAAAATAGAGAACCAACAAGGAGCTACTGTATAGCACAGAAAACTACCTCAATATCTTATAACAACCTATAAGGGAAAAGAATCTGGAAAATAAATAAATAAATATATATATATATATATGTATGTATACATACAATGGAATGACATTGCTGTATGCCTGAAACAAACACAACATTGTCAATCAACTATACTTTCATTAAAAAAAAAAAAAGCACCTTCCTGTGCTTCTTTTGTGTGTTTTCTTTATGTGTGTTACCAATCTTTTCATCACTCTCTTCCATAACACTTGCTCTACCAAATCAATAGAACTCATTGCATAAGTGAAAGAGCCCAGAAGAGCCTATAGAACATAGCAGATAGACCTAGGTAGAGTTTGTTTAACCACCAAAGGAAGAAAAGCTTCTTAAACTTCTCATCTTTTGCATATAGTCACTTTAGTAATTCTATTTTCCAGTGTTTTTTTTTTTTAAATTATTTAAATGCAAATTACTGAAAGGGAAAGATGTTTCCAGTAGGATAGGGGGTTCGGTACTTGAATTGCGGCTTTGATCCGTCGGGGCGTTTCCTGAGTCCTGGTCCAACACTTATTTCCTTAAAGAGAGGATCTATTAGCCTGCTAGGTCTGCCATAACAAAATCCCACGGCTAAATGGCTTAAACAACAGACATTTGTCATCTCACGGTTCTGAAGGCTGGACCTCCAAGATTACAGGGTCAGTAGGTGTGGCTTTTCCTACGGCCTTTCCGCCTGGCTTGCAGACAGCTGCCTCCTCCCTGCGCCTCACACGGCCTCTCCGTGTGCACACATCCCTGGCGTCTTTACCTCTTTTTAGGGAACCAGTCCAATTGGAATAGGACCTACCCCCCCGACTCTATTGTATTAGTGGATCTCTCCAGGGAAACACAACTAACAGGGGAGTAGGGGAGAGATTATAGGAATTGGCTCATGGTTACGGAGGCCAGAAATTCCCACAATCTTATCTACAAGCAGGAGAACCAGGAAGGCCAGTGGTATAATTCTGTTGAGTTCAAAAGTCTGAGAATCAAGGGGCTGGTGATCTGAGTCAGAGAACCAAGAGTGCCAGTGTCCAAGGTCAGGAGAAGATGAACAGAAAGTGAATTCACCCTTGCTCCATCTGTTAATTCTATTTAGGCCCTCAGTGAATTGGATAATGCGCATCCATACTGCAGAGGGTATCTGCTTTACAGAGTTCACCCATTCAGATGCTAGTCTCCTCTAGAACACTCTCACACACATCCAGAAAGAGTGTTTTACCACCTATGCCTTCACCCAGTCAAGCTGACAGATAAAATTAGCTATCACACTCATTTCACCTTAATTATTCACTCAAGGTCCTATCTGCAAAGGCGCTTACATCGAAGGTTAGAGCTTCAGCATGCGAATTTGTGGGAACACAATGCAGACCATGACAGAGATTATGCCAGAAACATTAGCAGAACCAACTGTTGAAGCTCTGTAGAGGGTACTTCCCTGGTGGTCCAGTGGCTAAGATTCTGCACTCCTAATGCAGGGAGCTGGGATTCGATCCCTGGTTAGGGAACTAGATCCCACATGCTGCAACTAAGACCCAGCACAGCCAAATAAATAAATAAAAATATTTTTTTAAAAACTCTGTAGAATGATGGAGAAGTTGAAGGTATTACTCTCTTTTAACTTGACCCATAAAAGCATTAAAGTATAAATCCCATGAGTTAAACCATACCACTAAAATAAATATCTTTTTGTTGTTTAGTCACCAAGTTGTGTCTGACTCTTTGCAACCCTGTGGACTGTAGCCCACCAGGCTCCTCTGTCCATAGGATTTCCCAGGCAAGGATACTGGAGTGGATTGCCATTTCCTTCTTCAGCGGATCTTCCTGACCCAGGGATCAAACCCACGTCTCCTGCATTGGCAGGCGGATTCTTTACCACTGAGCCACCTGGGAAGTAAATTTATGATAATTTATTTATTATCTATCTATAATAAAACACTGGGAAGTAAATTCTATTCCTAACCTTTATCTTTTAATATAATTTAAAGGGGCTCAGGCTGAAACTCCAGTATTTTGGCCACCTCATGCGAAGAGTTGACTCATTGGAGAAGACTCTGATGCTGGGAGGGATTGAGGGCAGGAGGAGAAGGGGACGACAGAGGATGAGATGGCTGGATGGCATCACTGACTCGATGGATGTGAGTCTGGGTGACCTCCGAGAGCTGGTGATGGATAGGGAGGCCTGGCATGCTGCAGTTCATGGGGTCGCAAAGAGTCGGACACGACTGAGTGACTGATCTGATCTGATCTGAAAGGGGCTTCCCCTCCATCAGAAACCCTTGGACATTCATTTCAGATCAAAATGATAAAGTAAGTCAAAATACATATCTTAGAAATCATCTGTAGTTAGCTTCTGATGGGGAAAAAATGTGGCTATAGCATTTAATAAATAAAAGACAACAACTTTTCACTCAATGTCCTTATGATCTGAAAAACTACTGTTGTTAAACTTAATATCCATTACTGCTTCAATAAGCAATGAGACACAATCCAGAAGGCACTTAACCCAATATTGTAAAATCTATGCAAATCATCAAATGTGACTAGCCAATGAGGGAGTTACAGCTTCTGGCGCTGCAATACTATTGGCCCTTGGTGTTTATTATTTTTCTTCATAAAGATGCCTGACTTTACAACTCCCTGAGGACTGACATATATCTGTTCTGTAAATGAACAGCCAAGAGGTAACTTACAACATGGGAACATTGAAAGGAAGGATAAGGTCTTGGGAACAGTCTTAGGTTATACCAAACAGCATCTTGAATACATTTAACCAAAACCTACAGAGAGATTTTTCTGAACCTCAGGATAACCAACCTTTTTTGGCAGCTCATGAATTTCTATCAGCTGCCCCACACCTGACATCATCAAAGTAAAAATGTGCCAGTGTCTTCTTAGCCTAATCAATATAGTTAGTTTAAATTGCCCATTTGCTCCTCATTGTCATTTTCTGCCTGCTTCCAGCATTAGGTTCCTTTCAGTTAAGTCCCAAATCCAAGCTATTGGTGCTGCTGCTGCTGCTAAGTTGCTTCAGTCATGTCCAACTCTGTGCGATCCCAGAGACCCCAGCCCACCAGGCTCCCCCATCCCTGGGATTCTCCAGGCAAGAACACTGGAGTGGGTTGCCATTTCTTTCTCCAATGCATGCAAGTGAACAGTGAAAGTGAAGTCACTCAATCATGTCCGACTCCTAGCAACACCATGGACTGCAGCCTACCAGGCTCCTCTGTCCATGGGATTTGCCAGGCAAGAGCACTGGAGTGGGTTGCCATTGCCTTCTCTGAATCCATACTATTATGTATGACTAAATCTTCATACAATGTGTCCGAACTTCCATGGAGGTTCTCTTTCAACTTCTTTGGTGCTAGAGTGCTAGAGTGATGAAGACCTACTAATAATTATTAGCAAAATGGGATGGGTTAGATGGTAGGATGACATCACCAACTCAATGGACATGAGTTTGAGCAAACTCCGGGAGATGGTGAAGGACAGGGAAGCCTGGCGTGCTCAGTCCATGGGGTCGCAAAGAGTTGGACACAACTGAGCAATTGAGCAACAATAGCAAGAGGGATGGGGAAGGCAATGACACCCCCACCCCAGTACTTTTGTCTGGAGAATCCCATGGACGGAGGATCCTGGTGGGCTCCAGTCCATGGGGTCGCTGGGAGTCGGACACGACTGAGCGACTTCACTTTCACTTTTCACTTTCATGCATTGGAGAAGGAAATGGCAACCCACTCCAGTGTTCTTGCCTGGAGAATCCCAGGGACGGGGGAGCCTGGTGGGCTGCCGTCCATGGAGTCACACAGAGTCGGGCACGACTGAAGTGACTTAGCAGTAGCAGTAGCAGCAAGAGGGAACAGTGCAATTGAGAAGGAAACACAAGAAGGAATAGCCAGAGAACAGATTTCTTTGCAGTAAAGGTATGTGTAGATTTATAACATATTTTACCATTAAGGTATTAATATCTGATTCAACACACATATGGCTGATAACAGTGTCAGAACTGAGGAAAATCATTTTTGACACTTCCTCTAAAGTGAGAAGAACCAAGGCCAAGTTCTTTCTGTCGATGACACCAAAGTTCTGAAGAGCTTCCACAAATAGGACTTACTCTCGACCATTTCTTTCCTGATTGCTGCTCCCAAGTTATTAGCCCAAAAAGTATACTATAGGTCAGGACTTATATTCTCCTATTGCTATAAAATAGCAAATTTTATGTCACTTCAGTAAGGAACATTAAATGTGAGTAGTACAAAGTATTATATTACATTAAATTCTCAAGATGGACAGAGAGGCCTGGCATGTTGCAGTCCATGGGGTTGCAAAGAGTTGTACACGACTGAGCTGAACTGAACTGAACTAAACTGAACCATCATCTCACTTGGCTTAGAGTAAAGATGGCCCTATTGGTTCCCCTAACTTGATTTAAGTTTAGACAACCTAATTCTCCATTCTAGCGCTTGACCTCCTTTTACTTAGAGCATTTTTTTGTAGAAGACTTGTCATCATAAATTCTGTCTGCCACTTTGAGATGTATATAAACTGTTATAAAGCCACTGCTAGCTTCACAACCTAGGGGTGTCTTTCTCAAGGACATGGGAACCATGTTCTTAAAATGTAATCATCAAGGAAGAGAGTCCCATATCTCCCAGTTCCTATAGGATAGTAGGAACCTAACTTGATGACTTTAATCACAGAGATTAAAATTCAATATTTGAAAATTCAGGAAATAACTCCATGTGCTCAATACATCCCACTGATCAACCTGCCCTACCATCCTGCAGTATTTTTCCACTAGCTCATCCCAGCCCCTAAAACACTCCCTGCCCTTTGCTGCAGTAGATTTGAGCTCGGACTTTGTTCTAGCCTCTTGCTCTCCTATTGCAATAGCCTTCAGTAAACTTTCCCTTGCCTGTTTAAATTTGACCACTGCAATTTTTGCTTTAACAAGGGTTATCATTTCTACAGCTCTGTCCTTCAAGAAATAAAAGGTAAAAGATCCTCTTCTTTCAGCTTCAAAGAGTTACTTGTTTCACAATTATTCATAACAAAGGACCCACAATTCCTTTAGGGTATAATGTCTATAAGATATCTGCTGCAAATTGCTGGCAAGCATATATGTTTGTTTATAGGGATTTCTACTAGTATTCTCCATCATCATCATTACTCAACAAATGCGTATTGGATTTTGGCCAGAAACTGCCTGGTCCTGGGAAAGCACTGGGAAGCATGCAGACACAATCCATGGTGGAAACTTGAGTCCAGCATCAGTGTTACAAGGATAGACATTTGCAAAGCATTAACATGCTTTTCTCTTTTGCTTTGAAGACATGCCTTGGCTTGGGAGGGGAAAATGAGAATTATATAAGGAAAGCAAAGAGACCAAGGTAATATTCAACTTCATGCAACTTTAGTCTAGCCTCAGTGTTACAAGGGTAACAACCATTTGCAAAGCATTAGTATGTGTTTCTCATTTATTTTTCTCTTTGCTCTGATCTTTGGAGACATGCCACTGCTTGGAAGGGGAAATGAGAATTATATAAGGAAAACAAAGAGGCAGAGGAAAGTAATTCTCCCCTTCATGCACTAACAATAATTGTTTTTCAGCAAGAGATAGTCTTCCAGGCTGGGCTGGTGACCAGAGAAAGCATGCCCAGCTTTCCTTGTCTCTCCATTAGTGTATCAAGAGCCAGGCCTGGAGGACTAAACCATGTAGGGTTCATACAGGAGGGGAAGGGGACCCAGAGGCAGGAAGGAGGTCAAGACAAGTGCTTTGGGCCATTCTGGCTACTATGACAGAAATACCATAGACTGGGTGACATAGTGAAAGTTGTTCGGTCATGTCCAACCCTTTGCGATCCCATGGACTATACAGTCCATGGAATTCTCCAGGCCAGAACACTGGAGTGGGTAGCCTTTCCCTTCTCCAGGGGATCTTCCCAACCCAAGGATCGAACCCAGGTCTCCCACATTGCAGGCAGATTCTTTACCAGCTGAGCCACCAGGGAAGCCCTGGGTGACTTAGGCAACAAACATTTAACTCTCACAGTTCTAGAGGCTGGGAAATCTGAGATCAGAGTGATAGCACAGTTTCTGGGGAGAACCCTCCTTCTGGTCGGCATCCATCTGTCTTCTTGCGTGTCCTCACACAGTGGAGGGAAAAAGAGGAAGCTCTGATCTATTGGTCTTACAAGCGCACTAATCCCATTATGGGGGCTCCGTTCTCAGGACCTCATCTAGACTTAACCACTCCTCAAAGATCCAAAACCATCACTGGGAGGTAAGGTTTCAACCTATGAAATTTGTGGGGAGGGACGCAAACATGCAGTCTAAACCTACAAGCCAACAGGTACACAATAGTTCAAGTGAGGATACCCACCCAGGATGGAGTTCTGGCCTCACTGCTGGGTCAGGCTGTGATGGAGTCAAGCTTACAGGCTACCCCGTATTCCAATCCTGGGTCCAGACACATTACAAAATTTGGTTGCACAAAAACATGATCATTTTGAAGGACTCCTTGAAGGTCAGCTTCATGGGGCCAGTTCGAGAAACAGGCTCAGGGATCTGCAGACAGCAAAACAGAGAGAGCAGATGTATCCCAGAGGTACTGCCTGGGCACGAAGAACAGACCGCCACTTCCGCAGTTCCAGGCCGGAGAACTCACAACCCAAAGCCATCTTAGGGGAAAAGCCAAGAGAGGCTATTGGGGCAAATTTCACTTTAAAGGAGCTATTTCAACACAACTGAGGCCTTTTCAATTAAATTGGATGGGACAAGATTTAAACTGGCTAGACCCAGAAGCCAAATTTTGCCTAATAACCCACAGGTGGGTCCAGAGAAGGATCAGGTCACACAGCCAAAATGAAGGCATCACATTTTCTCTGCAGCAGGAGTTAAACCGATGCTGCTGTACAGCAGCCGAGCCTGATTGCACACAGAGGTATGTTTCATCCTGACAGCAGCCCTCAGGGATCAGTGCTTATCCACATTTACAAATGAGGAGGAGGAGGTACAAATACATATAAACTTTCCGTGATCACAAAACTTGTGAGTGGTGGTGTACTAGGACCCAAACCCATGTCAAGTTCAATTCAGTCGCTCAGTGTCCAACTCTTTGAGACCCCATGGACTACAGCACGTCAGGCCTCCCTGTCCATCACCAATTCCTGGGGTTTACGCAAACTCATGGCCATTGAGTCGGTGATGCCATCCAACCATCTCATCCTCTGTCGTCCCCTTCTCCTCCTGCCTTCAATCTTTCCCAGCATCAGGGTGTTTTCCAATGAATCAGCTCTTCACATCAGGTGGCCAAAGTATTGGAGTTTCAGCTTCAACATCAGTCCTTCCAAAGAATATTCAGGACTGATTTCCCTAGCTTCCTAAGCCTCTTATCAGTCTCCATCAGAGGGCAAACAGACTGAAAATCACAATCAAAAAATCACAATCACAGGTCAAGGTTAGGACCCAATCTAGAACCCATGCTTGCAATCCATACCCCACATGGTCCCTGATCAGAGTATAACTAAGCAAAAAGCCCACATCATCAGGAGCCCATGAAAAATCAAAAGGAAGATACCATGTGAACGTTTCGTATCAGAGTGTTGCAGGAAGGGGGACCCCCTTCCAGGGCCTGAGAGGGGGCCTTGTCTAACACGTGGAGACGAATCGTCTGAGGAGATACACAGGCTGACATAGCAAGAGACTTTCCTGGGAAGGGGCACCCATGCAGGATAACGAAACCCAGGAACGCTGCTAGCCACGTGACTCACGGTCTCAGGGTTGATGGTACTGGGATTCGTTTCCAGGTTGCTTCTGGCCAGTCACCTTGCTTGGCCCACGCTTGGTCTGACTCAGGGTCCTTGCTGGTGGCTCGGGCATCTCTCAGCAAAGATGGATTCCAGCATGAAGGATTCTGGAGGGTTGGTAGGACATATGGACTGGTGTCTTCCCTCCCTGTGGCCCCTCCCGAATTCTCCCAGTTAGTTTCCAGTTGCAGCACCAGGTTCGGGACCTCTTTTGGCAAGATAACTCATGCCAGTGGTTATCATTGTGCTTGGCCAAGTTGGGCAGTTTCAGTTCAAAGTTTCCCTAACAAATTTTCAAAAATACACTGCTGCTGCTAAGTCACTTCAGTCGTGTCCGACTCCGCGTGACCCCATAGACGTCAGCCCACCAGGCTCTCCTGCCCCTGGGATTCTCCGGCCAGCAAAGCTACATAACTTCAAAGTGCCTCGTGCCTGGTGACACAATCCAACCTCCAAATTCAAAAATAAAAACAAACTTAAAAAATATACATATATATATAATCAGTGGCAAAAATTAAAGACGAAATGAGAACAATGAAGAGAAAGGGAATGCTGGAAGAGGTTGCCTGTGAGAGTTGTATTTTTAGGGAAAGAAAGGGAGAATGATTTTTCTTCCCAAGACTGGATCAAACTCTGAGGTTTGAGTAAAGAAATGACCTTCAGCCATAGCAGAAAATAATAAAAGATAATTTCCAGTAAGTATGCTAGCTCGAATTAATGACTTACTTTTTATTTTTAAGCTCAATTCAGTAGAGATTTACATGCATTAGGTTACAATGATTAACATTTGAAATCTGACCTTGAAATAATCTTTACATTGTAAATTCTTAATGATCAAAACAATGTTCTCAGTGATTAAAACATATTAGAAATTAATTATTAAAAGAGAATAATTGCAAATACACATTCCTAAAATCTCAAGGCTTTTAAACCATTTATACAAATGACTGAACATTTTTTACATTTACAAAAAAAAAAAAAGCCTCCATCCGATTCTCATTTTCATTGCCAATCCAACAAGAAAAATAGTACCTCTCTGCCTCTTCTTTTCTGTCATCTTGCAAACTAGAAATGAACACAACTACTTTTGATCCCATCAAAGCCAAAGACAGAAAATTGTTCCATAAAAATCTGTAACATTAAGGAATAATCCCAAGAACTTTCTTAAGATTAATAAAAGGTCAGCAGTCTTGATGATCATTTGTCTTTTTAAAAAATCACTTTAAAAAACAAATAGTTTAATAACATACAATCAGGACAAAGTCTTCCTGCCATACCAAACAACCACTATTGAGGCTCAAACTGGTAACAGGACAAGTGGAATTATTTAGCAAACTGCATTTGACTGAACACTTTTTTCTGAGTAATAAGGTTTCAAGAAATAGTTATATCTCATTACACAGAGAAAAGAAATTCAACCAGATATTGATTCCATGTATTTTAAGCAGTCTTTCCCAATGCCATGGCTTTCCTTAACTTGAATACGCTTATCCCGAATAGATTTCCTTTTGATAGGAGGAACCCCCCAATGTGTACAAGCTGTTGCTGACTGTGGCTCCCACTGGCCAAGAACCAGGACGAGGGTCTCTCAGATGCACTGGCCTCCCAAGAGCTGGTCACACCTGGCCAACTCTCCTGGGGAGATGCAAGAACATCCCCTACGCTCTCCTTGTCCATGGGGTCCCATCAGAAATGATGATGTTTAATGCAAAAAAAGAAAAGGTAATTTGCTCGGGCATTTGATATATACCCTTTCCTGAGTTGTTAAACATTACTTTTAGTAATTTACTTTATACTGATCATTAGCATATCTTTTCCAAAATAAAGGGGTGATATTTAAAATGCTACCTTTATTAATTTTTTATTGCTAAATAACAAATTATCCAAGCGTAGTGGTTTAAAGTAACACAGATGTATTATTTCGCAGTTTCCATAGGCCAAGATTCAGCACATTTTAACTGGGTTTTTTACTGAGGATTTCTGCTATGGACTGTTTGTGCCACCTCAAAATTAATATGTTGAAACTCTAATCATCCAAGTGATAGGATCTTTGGGAAGTAATTAGGATTAAAAGAGTTCAAGAGGGTGAGCCCCCATGATAGGATTAGTGCCTTAAAAGAAAAGGAAGAGACCAGGGCTCTCTCTTTCTTGTGATTACACAGCAAGAAGGCAGCCACTTGCAAACCAGGAAGAGGGTCCTCACCAGACTCGGAATCTGCCAGCACATGGATCTTGGACTTCCAAGATCTTGAACAGTGAGAAACAAATATTTGTTGTTTAAGCGACCCAGTCTGTGGTATTTTTGTTATAGCAGCGTAAGCTGACCAAGACAGCCTCACAAGACTGAAACCAACTTGTTAATTGATTAACCAGGTGCATCCTCATTTGGAGGTTCAGTGACGGAAAATCCACTTCTAAGCTACCACAGTGTGGTGGCAGAATTCATTGCCTTTCGGCTGTAGACATAAGGGCCTCATCTTCCTGCTTACTGCCAACTGGCGGCTACTCTCAGCTACCCGAGGCTACATTCAAGCCCTTGCCATATGGCCTCCTCCACAGGACCCCTTACACTTCAAATCTACCTCTTCGGGAAGGACTCGGTCCCTTTAGAGGGCCCGACTTAATCAGGCCTGATTAAGTCAGGCCCACTCAATAAGTCAACTGATTTGGAACCTTTAAAATCCCTTCACTTATGTCATATAGCATTACCTAGCATGATATTCCAGAGAAGGCAATGACACCCCACTCCAGTACTCTTGCCTGGAAAATCCCATGGACGGAAGAGCCTGGTAGGCTGCAGTCCATGGGGTCGCTAAGAGTCAGACACAACTGAGCAACTTCACTTTCACTTTTCACTTTCATGCACTGGAGAAGGAAATGGCAACCCACTCCAGTGTTCTTACTTGGGGAATCCCAGGGACAGGGGAGCCTGGTGGGCTGCCGTCTATGGGATCACAGAGTCAGACACGACTGAAGTGACTTAGCAGCAGCAACATGACATTCGTAGTCTTGTTCACACTTAAGAAAAGAGGGTATTGGGACTTTCCTGGCGGTCCAGTGGCTAAGACGCTGCACTCCCAATCCAGGGGGCTTAGGTTCAATCAATCCCTGGTCAGGGAACTGGATCCCACGAGCTGCAATTGAGAGTTTACATGCCACAACTAAGACCCAGTACAGCCAAAGGAATAATTTTTTTAAAAAAGAGAGAGAGGGAGAGTGCTTGCCTGGTGGTTTAGCAGTGAAAGAAAAAAAATCTGCCTGCCAATGCAGGAGACGTGCGTTCAATCCCTGGGTCAGGAAGATTGCCAAATAGAAATTTTAAAAAAACAAAGAGAGAGAGAAGGGTGTTATATAGATTATGTACATCAGGGAGCAGGAATGTGGGACTGCCTCACAATTCTATGGTTTAGATTCCCTGGAGAACCTTAACTAATACCCATGGTCATTGTAAGAATTACAACTCAGGCCCTGCTGTATGTCACTCCAAACCCAATCAGTAACTTTATATTATCCACTGTCTTGCAGTGAGCAAAAATGGCAATCTCTTGAGGGTTTTTTAATGTCCAGGACAGCTAAAGGGCCCTGGAAGAGCTATATTCCACATAACCTTGAGGCTGTACTTGATTTGTTTTACGCAGAATGCAGTGAATGCGTAGTCTCTCTTATGATACATTACTATAGGTGTTATTTTAGCCTGATGACATATAAAGTGGGAAAAAAAGAGAAAACAAGGAATGCTTCTGTTGCAGCAGATGATACAATAATAACTATCAGGTAGAAACTTTCAGCTGCAGATAACTGAAAACCTAGCCAAAGGGGCTTAAGCAATAATAAAGACGTGTGTTACTTCATATAATAAGAGACCTGGGGAGAGAAAGGGAGACTCCATTCAGTTGCTCATAATGAATGTGGGTTCTTTCCTTCTTTATACTCTGCCATCCTCAGGGTGTTGACTTGGAATGACTCCCTCACAGTCCCAAGGAAGTTGCATAAATCCAGGCATCATGCAGAGATGATAACATCCAGATGCATAAAAGGACTATTCCTTCTTACTTGCCTCTCATAACATTTTTTTTTCACATATCTCTACCTTTTATTTTTTTTATTTTTTTTTTTATTTTTCCCTCTTCATTTTTTAAATTTAATTTAATTTTATTTTATTTAACTTTACAATATTGTATTGGTTTTGCCATATATCAAAATGAATCCACCACAGGTATACATGTGTTCCCAATCCTGAACCCTCCTCCCTCCTCCCTCCTCCCTCCCCATTCCATCCCTCTGGGTCATCCCAGTGCACCAGTCCCAGGCATCGGGTATCAGGCATCGAACCTGGACTGGCAACTCGTTTCAAATATGATATTATACATATTTCAATGCCATTCTCCCAAATCATCCCACCTTCTCCCTCTCCCAGAGTCCAAAAGACTGTTCTATACATCAATGTCTCTTTTGCTGTCTCGTATACAGGGTTAACTTATATGCAGACTACATCATGAGAAATGCTGGACTGGAGGAAACACAGGCTGGAATCAAGATTGCCGGGAGAAATATCAATAACCTCAGATATGCAGATGATACCACCCTTATGGCAGAAAGTGAAGAGGAACTCAAAAGCCTCTTGATGAAAGTGAAAGTGGAGACTGAAAAGGTTGGCTTAAAGCTCAACATTCGGAAAATGAAGATCATGGCATCTGGTCCCATCACTACATGGGAAATGGATGGAGAAACAGTGGAAACAGTGTCAGACTTTATTTTTCTGGGCTCCAAAATAACTGCAGATGGTGACTGCAGCCATGAAATTAAAAGACGCTTACTCCTTGGAAGGAAAGTTATGACCAACCTAGATAGCATATTCAAAAGCAGAGACATCACTTTGCCAACAAAGGTTCGCCTAGTCAAGGCTATGGTCTTTCCTGTGGTCAGGTATGGATGTGAGAGCTGGACTGTGAAGAAGGCTGAGCGCCGAAGAATTGATGCTTTTGAACTGTGGTGTTGGAGAAGACTCTTGAGAGTCCCTTGGACTGCAAGGAGATCCAAGCAGTCCATTCTGAAGGAGATCAGCCCTGGGATTTCTTTGGAAGGAATGATGCTAAAGCTGAAACTCCAGTATTTTGGCCACCTCATGGGAAGAGTTGACTCATTGGAGAAGACTCTGATGCTGGGAGGGATTGGGGGCAGGAGGAGAAGGGGACGACAGAGGATGAGATGGCTGGATGGCATCACTGACTCGATGAATGTGAGTCTGAGTGACCTCCGAGAGCTGGTGATGGATAGGGAGGCCTGGCGTGCTGCAGTTCATGGGGTCGCAAAGAGTCGGACACGACTGAGCAACTGATCTGATCTGATCTGATACAGGGTTATTGTTCAGATTAGATCAGATCAGTCGCTCAGTCGTGTCCGACTCTTTCTAAATTCCATATATATGCGTTAGTATACTGTATTTGTGTTTTTCTTTCTGGCTTACTTCACTCTGTATAATAGGTTCCAGTTTCATCCTCCTCATTAGAACTGATTCAAATGTATTCTTTTTAATGGCTGAGTAATACTCCATTGTGTATATGTACCACAGCTTTCTTATCCATTCATCTGCTAATGGACATCTAGGTTGCTTCCATGTCCTGGCTATTATAAACAGTGCTGCGATGAACACTGGGGTACACATGTCTCTTTCAATTCTGGTTTTCTCAGTGTGTATGCCCAGCAGTGGGATTGCTGGATCATAAGGCAGTTCTATTCCCAGTTTTTTGAGGAATCTCCATACTGTTCTCCATAGTGGCTGTACTAGTTTGCATTCCCACCAACAGTGTAAAAGGGTTCCCTTTTCTCCACACCCTCTCCAGCATTTATTGCTTATAGACTTTTGGATTACAGCCATTCTGACTGGCGTGAAATGGTACCTCATAGTGGTTTTGATTTGCATTTCTCTGATAATGAGTGATGTTGAGCATCTTTTCATGTGTTTGTTAGCCATCTGTATGTCTTCTTTGGAGAAATGTCTATTTAGTTCTTTGGCCCATTTTTTGATTGGGTCATTTACTTTTCTGGAATTGAGCTATAGGAGTTGCTTGTATATTTTTGAGATTAGTTGTTTGTCTGTTGCTTCATTTGCTATTATTTTCTCCCATTCTGAAGGCTGTCTTTTCACCTTGCTTATAGTTTCCTTTGTTGTGCAGAAGCTTTTAAATTTAATTAGGTCCCATTTGTTTATTTTTTATTTTATTTCCAGTATTCTGGGAGGTGGGTCATAGAGGATCCTGCTGCGATGTATGTCAGAGAGTTTTGCCTATATTTTCCTCTAGGAGTTTTATGGTTTCTGGTCTTACATTTAGATCTTTAATCCATTTTGAGTTTATTTTTGTGTATGGTGTTAGAAAGTGCTCTAGTTTCATTCTTTTACAAGTGTTTGACCAGTTTTCCCAGCACCACTTGTTAAAGAGATTGTCTTTAATCCATTGTATATTCTTGCCTCCTTTGTCAAAGATATGGTGTCCATATGTGCATGGATTTATCTCTGGGCTTTCTATTTTGTTCCATTGATCTATATTTCTGTCTTTGTGCCAGTACCATACTGTCTTGATGACTGTGGCTTTGTAGTAGAGCCTGAAGTCAGGCAGGTTGATTCCTCCAGTTCCATTCTTCTTTCTCAAGATAGCTTTGGCTATTCGAGGTTTTTTGTATTTCCATACAAATTGAGAAATTATTTGTTCCAGCTCTGTGAAGAATACCGTTGGTAGCTTGATGGGGATTGCATTGAATCTATAAATTGCTTTGGGTAGTATACTCATTTTCACTATATTGATTCTTCCAATCCATGAACATGGTATATTTCTCCGTCTATTAGTGTCCTCTTTGATTTCTTTCACCAGTGTTTTATAGTTTTCTATATATAGGTCTTTAGTTTCTTTAGGAAGATATACTCGTAAGTATTTTATTCTTTTCATTGCAATGGTGAATGGAATTGTTTCCTTAATTTCTCTTTCTATTTTCTCATTATTAGTGTACAGGAATGCAAGGGATTTCTGTGTGTTGATTTTATATCCTGCAACTTTACTATATTCTTTGATTAGTTCTAGTAATTTTCTGGTGGAGTCTTTAGGGTTTTCTATGTAGAGGATCATGTCATCTGCAAACAGTGAGAGTTTTACTTCTTCCTTTCCAATCTGGATTCCTTTTATTTCTTTTTCTGCTCTGATTGCTGTGGCCAAAACTTCCAAAACTATGTTGAATAGTAATGGTGAAAGTGGGCACCCTTGTCTTGTTCCTGACTTTAGAGGAAATGCTTTCAATTTTTCACCATTGAGGATAATGTTTGCTGTGGGTTTGTCATATATAGCTTTTATTATGTTGAGGTATGTTCCTTCTACTCCTGCTTTCTGGAGAATTTTTATCATAAATGGATGTTGAACTTTGTCAAAGGCTTTCTCTGCATCTATTGATATAACCTTATGGTTTTTATTTTTCAATTTGTCAATGTGGTGTATTACATTGATTGATTTGCAGATATTGAAGAAATCCTTGCATTCCTGGGATAAAGCCCACTTGGTCATGGTGTATGATCTTTTTAATGTGTTGTTGGAGTCTGATTGCTAGAATTTTGTTAAGGATTTTTGCATCTATGTTCATCAATGATATTGGCCTGTAGTTTTCTTTTTTTGTGGCATCTTTGTCAGGTTTTGGTATTAGGGTGATGGTGGCCTCATAGAATGAGTTTGGAAGTTTACCTTCCTCTGCAATTTTCTGGAACAGTTTGAGTAGGATAGATGTTAGCTCTTCTCTAAATTTTTGGTAGAATTCAGCTGTGAAGCCGTCTGGACCTGGGCTTTTGTTTGCTGGAAGATTTCTGATTACAGTTTCAATTTCCGTGCTTGTGATGGGTCTGTTAAGATTTTCTATTTCTTCCTGATCCAGTTTTGGAAAGTTGTACTTTTCTAAGAATTTGTCCAGTTCTTCCCCGTTGTCCATTTTATTGCCATATAATTGCTGATAGTAGTCTCTTATGATCCTTTGTATTTCTGTGTTGTCTGTTGTGATCTCTCCATTTTCATTTCTAATTTTATTGATTTGATTTTTCTCCCTTTGTTTCTTGATGAGTCTGGCTAATGGTTTGTCAATTTTATTTACCCTTTCAAAGAACCAGCTTTTGGCTTTGTTGATTTTTGCTATGGTCTCTTTTGTTTATTTTGCCTTTATTTCTGCCCTAAATTTTTAAGATTTCTTTCCTTCTACTAACCTTGGGGTGCTTCATTTCTTCATTTTCTAGTTGCTTTAGGTGTAGAGTTAGGTTATTTATTTGACTTTTTTCTTGTTTCTTGAGGTATGCCTGTATTGCTATGAACTTTCCACTTAGGACTACTTTTACAGTGTCCCACAGGTTTTGGGTTGTTGTGTTTTCATTTTCATTCGTTTCTATGCAAATTTTGATTTCTTTTTTGATTTCTTCAGTGATTTGTTGGTTATTCAGCAGCATGTTTTTCAGCCTCCATATGTTGAAATTTTTAATAGTTTTTCCCCCGTAATTGAGATCTAATCTTACTGCATTGTGGTCAGAAAAGATGCTTGGAATGATTTCAATTTTTCTGAATTCACCAAGGCTAGATTTATGGCCCAGGATGTGATCTATCCTGGAGAAGTTTCCGTGTGCACTTGAGAAAAAGGTGAAATTCATTGTTTTGGGATGAAAGGTCCTATAGATATCAATTAGGTCTAACTGGTCTATTGTATCGTTTAAAGTTTGTTTCCTTGTTAATTTTCTGTTTAGTTGATCTATCCATTGGTGTGAGTGGGGTATTAAAGTCTCCCACTATATTGTGTTATTGTTAATTTCTCATTTCATATTTGTTAGTATTTGTCTTACATATTGCAATGCTCCTATGTTGGGTGCATATATATTTATAATTGTTATATCTTCTTCTTGGAGTGATCCTTTGAGCATTATGTAGTGACCTTCTTTGTCTCTTTTCACAGCCTTTGTTTTAAAGTCTATCTTATCTGATATGAGTATTGCTACTCCTGCTTTCTTTTGGTCTCTATTTGCATGGAAAATCTTTTTCCAGCCCTTCACTTTCAGTCTGTATGTGTCCCCTGTTTTGAGGTGGGTCTCTTGTAGACAACATATGTAGGGGTCTTGTTTTTGTATCCATTAGGCCATTCTCTGTCTTTTGTTTGGGGCATTCAACCCATTTACATTTAAGGTAATTATTGATAAGTATGATCCCGTTGCCATTTACTTTATTGTTTTGGGTTCGAATTTATATACCCTTTTGTGTTTCCTGTCTAGAGAATGTCCTTTAGTATTTGTTGGAGAGCTGGTTTGGTGGTGCTGAATTCTCTCAGCTTTTGCTTGTCTGTAAAGCTTTTGATTTCTCCTTCATATTTGAATGAGATCCTTGCTAGGTACAATAATCTGGGCTGTAGGTTATTTTCTTTCATCACTTTAAATATGTCTTGCCATTCCCTCCTGGCTTGGAGAGTTTCTATTGAAAGATCAGCTGTTATCCTTTTGGGAATTCCCTTGTGTGTTATTTGTTGTTTTTCCCTTGCTGCTTTTAATATTTGTTCTTTGTGTTTGATCTTTGTTAATTTGATTAATATGTGTCTTGGGGTGTTTCACCTTGGGTTTATCCTGTTTGGGACTCTCTGGGTTTCTTGGACTTGAGTGATTATTTCCTTTCCCATTTTAGGAAAGTTTTCAACTATTATCTCCTCTAGTATTTTCTCATGGTCTTTCTTTTTGTCTTCTTCTTCTGGGACTCCTATGATTCGAATGTTGTAACGTTTAATATTGTCCTGGAGGTCTCTGAGATCGTCCTCATTTCTTTTAATTCATTTTTCTTTTTTCTCCTCTGATTCATTTATTTCTACCATTATATCTTCTAATTCACTAATCCTATCTTCTGCCTCAGTTATTCTACTATTTGTTCTCTCCAGAGTGTTTTTTATCTCATTTATTGCATTATTCATTATATATTGACTCTTTTTTATTTCTTCTAGGTCCTTGTTAAACCTTTCTTGCATCTTCTCAATGCTTTTCTCCAGGCTATTTATCTGTGATTCCATTTTGATTTCCAAATTTTGGATTAATTTCACTATCATTATTCGGAATTCTTTATCAGGTAGATTCGCTATTTCTTCCTCTTTTGTTTGGTTTGGTGGGCATTTATCCTGTTCCTTTACCTGCTGGGTATTCTTCTGTCTCTTCATCTTGTTTAAATTGCTGAGTTTGGGTTGTCCTTACTGTATTCTGGCAGTTTGTAGAGTTCTCTTTATTGTGGCATTTCCTCACTGTGTTTGGGTTTGTACAGGTGGCTTGTCAAGGTGTCGGTTAGGGAAGCTTGTGTCAGTGTTCTGGTGGATGGAGCTGGATTTCTCCTCTCTGGAGTGCAATGAAGTGTCCAGTAATGAGTTATGAGATGTCTATGGTTTTGGGGTGACTTTGAGTAGCCTGTATACTACTGTGTTCCTGTGTTGCTGGAGAATTTGCTTGGTATGTGTTGCCGTGGAACTTGTTGGCCCTTGTGTGGTGCTTGGTTTCAGTGTAGGTATGGAGGCATTTGATGAGCTCCTGTCAATTAATGTTCCCTGGAGTCAAGGTTTGGACTTAATCCTCCTGCTTCCAGTTATCGGTCTTATTTTTACTGTAGTCTCAAAACTTCTCCTTCTATACAGCACCATTGATAAAACATCTAGGTTAAAGATGATAAGTTTCTCCACCGTGAGGGTCACCCCATGGGGTTCACAACGTTACATGGAGAAGAGAAGAGGGAGGAGGGAGTTAGAGGTGACCCGAATGAGATGTCGTGGAGTCAATAGAGGAGAAAGAGGGCTAACCAGTAATCACTTCCTTATGTGCACTCCACAACTGGACTGCTCAGAGATGTTCACGGAGTTATACAGAGAAGAGAAGAGGGAGGAAGGAGACAGAGGTGGCCAGGAGGATAAAAGGAGGGAATGAAAAGGAGAGAGACAGATTCAGCCAGTAATCAGTTCCTAAGTTCCCTAAGTGTTCTCCGTCTCCAGAACTTTGGCTCCATCTTCAACAACATGCTTCTCTCATAGCCTTTTCCTGTGTTGGTTCCTGCAAACTTCATTCTTCTGGTTGCTGGATACAATAACTATGGAATCCTTCTTGATTACCGTAGTGGGTTGAATAGTGACGCCCCAAAAGGTATGTCCACATCGTGGAACCTGTGGGTGTGATCTGATTTGGAAAAAAGTGTATTTGAAGGTGTAATTAAGGATCTGGAGATGAGACCCTCCTGGATTCCCTCCTTGTAAGAGACAAATCAAGAGGAAAAGGCCACGTGGAGATAGCGTGGCCACAATGGAAAGGATGCCAGCAGCAAGGGGTGGGGGCCGGTGCTGAGGTTGACTTTTGTATTTGAGAGAATCTATTTCTGTTGTTCTAAGCCACCAGCAGTTCCAGGACACTAAATCTCTCTCTCTTGCACCCCTCACCCACAGCCTTTGAGAGATACCCAGAATGTGACCCCTTACACTCTCTGCCACCACCACCTGCTCTGAACCACCATCCTTTCTCACCTGGATTATGGCAACAATTTGGCTTCCTGCTCCCACCCACTCCAGTACTCTTGCCTGGAAAATCCCATGGACAGAGGAGCCTGGTAGGCTGCAGTCCATGGGGTCGCTAAGAGTCAGACATGACTGAGCGACTTCACTTTCTCTTTTCACTTTCATGCATTGGAGAAGGAAATGGCAACCCACTCCAGTGTTCTCCAGTCCCTGGAGAATCCCAGGGAGGGTGGAGCCTGGTGGGCTGCCGTCTATGGGGTCACACAGAGTCGGACACGACTGAAGTGACTTAGCATAGCATAGCATAAGTGTTCTCCACAGTCTGGAACACACAGAAATTCACAGAGTTGGGTAGAGTAGAGAGGGATTAGGGAGGAGACGCAGGTGACCTGGTAGAGAAAAAGGAGAGTCCGGAGGTGGAGAGAGCAGTCAAGCCAGTAATCTCACTCCCTAGTAAAAAGTGGGAACTGAAGATTGGGTTCTTAAAAGTACAAAATTGGTAACAAATACCTAAAATCAAAAATTAAAAATCTAGAGTAGAGTTTGGAGTTTCAAAAATACAATGTTAAAGAAAAGAAGAAGGAAAAGAAAGAGAGAAAAAGAAAAAAAAAAGAGTCACAAAAGTTATAAAGAAAATATAGGTAGAAAATTGATAACAAGTACCAAAAAGCAAAAGTTAAAAATCTAGAGTAGAGTTTGGAATTTCAAAAATACAATGTTAAAGAAAAGAAGAAGAAAAAGAAAGATAGAAAAAAAAAATAAAACAAAACCAAAAACAAACAAAGTCACAAAAATTATAAAGAAGATATAGGTACAAATTGATAACAAATACCAGAAAGCATAAATTAAAGACCTAGAGTAGAGTTTGGAATTTCAAAAATACAATGTTAAAGAAAAGAAAAAAGAAAAAAAGGGTCACAAAAGTTATAAAAAATATATATATGAAGTTTGTTTTTTTTTTTTTAAAAAAAAAGGTCTTTTATTTATTTATTTATTTATTTATACAAAGTAATAGTAGGTTATAAAAGTGAAAATTAAAGGAGTAATAGAGGATTTAAAAACTTTTTTAAAAAAAATTTTAAAAAAAAAGAAAGAATGATCATAAAAATAGTAAAAATGTATATAGGACTTTCTCTGATATTGTTGTGGGTATTGTGGGTTCAGTTCATTTTCGGCTAGTTCCTTGTTCCAGCTTATATTTCTCAAGATCTATAGGCCCCTTCCTATGTAGTTGGTACTAGCCACGAGGTTTTAGTTTATTGCCTGTCACTTCCAAGGCGGTTCCCTCTGTTATAGCTTCTTCTGTTTGCTGGTCTCTTCAGTGTCTGATTTCCACCCTGATACAAAGGGGGCGGTGGTGGACACTCTTTTTTTTTTTTTTTTTTTTTTAGGCTCACTTGTTCAGTCGCGCTGCAGGGAGGGAGGGACGCTTCAAATAATTACCACTGGCATGTGCTCGCAGTAGCTCAGCCACACTGGGCCTGCCCCCACTCAGCACGTGTAGCCTCCCTGCCCACTCTGCTCAGGCTCTAGGGAATCATCCGCGGCCGGCCCTGGGCTGCTTGCCCCTCCCAGGTCTAAGCCACTCAAGTTCAGGCACTTGGGTAGTCCTCAGAGGCCCAGGTTCGGTTGGGCCTGTGTTTTGTGTCCTTCACAGGTTCCAGCAGTGAGGTTATGAGGTGTTTAGCAAGCGCAGCTTCTGCAACTTACTGCCTCCCCACCGCTCGGTTTTCTAGGTGTACAACTGGCGCACCTTTTCAGGCGGATGTTGACCATCCAGAGCCCCAAGAAGTCTTAGTTAGCAAAGATGCCTGCTTACAGTTTTGTAGATAATGTCTCTGGGGCTGCAATTGCCTCCCTCCAGCTCTGGCTGCCTGTCACTGGAGGGGAATGGTCTGCAGCCGGCTATCTCTGTATAGTCCTTTGTTCTGTGTGCGGGCCTGGCGGTGTCTTAGGTTAGGGCTGGCTTTTCGTGTGGTAGATATCCCACAGTCTGGTTTGCTAGCCCAAATTATTTCGCTCAGGTAGCGCTCGGGATATTCAAGCCAGATGCTTACTCTAAGCAATGCAGCCTGCGCCTCGCCTCCCTGCCCAGCCCCCGCTTGCTAATGGCGGATGCAGGCAGATGCAGGCGTTTGCGCTGCTTCTCCGCTGGGGAAGTTACCGTAGGACTCGTAATCTGTGGGTTTTAATTGTTTATTTATTTTTCCTCCCTGTTATGTTGCCCTCTGGGCTTCCCAGGCTCGGCACAGACTCGGCAGTGAGAATGTTTCCTGGTGTTTGGAAACTTCTCTCTTTTTAAGACTCCCTTCCCCGGACAGAGGTCTGTCCCTCCCTCTTTTGTCTCTCTCTTTTTTTTTGTCTTTTATATTTTTTCCTACCTTCTTTAGAAGGCAATGGGTTGGTTTTCTGGGTGCCTGATGTCCTCTGCCGGCATTCAGAAGTTGTTTTGTGGAATTTGCTCAGCGTTTAAATGTTCTTTTGATGAATTTGTGGAGGAGAAAGTGTTCTCCCCGTCCTATTCCTCCGCCATCTTAGCTCCTCCCTCTCGTAACATTTTAGAATGAAAGTTGAGGAGATCTACATTCTGCTGCAAAATACAGTGAAAAGCACCAGTACTTTACAAGGTCTTAAGTCTTCCTAAGAAAAGAAGAGCAAACACTTCCAAACTCATTCCATGAGGTCAGTAGTACCCTGATACTGAAATTAGGCAAAGATATTACAAGAAAACTAAAAACCAATATCCCATACGAACAGAAAAAACAAAAATCTTCAACAAAATATTAGCAACATATAAAAAGGATTATGCTCCATGATCAATTGGGACTTATCCCAGGAAGGCAAAGTTAGTTGATATGAAAATGAATTTGCGATCCCATAGACTGTATAGCCTGCCAGGCTCCTCTGTCCATGGAATTCTCCAAGCAAGAATTGGAGTGGGTTGCCATTCCCATCTCCAGAGAATCTTCCCTACCCGTGGATCAAACCTAGGTCTCCTGCATTGCAAGTGGATTCTTTACTATCTGAGCCTCTAGGGAAGCCCACAACATAATACACATTATTAAGAGAATAAACGGATTGAAAGCAGGAGAAGGGGGCAACAGAGGACAAGACAGTTGAATGGCATCACCTACTCAATGGACATGAGTATGAGTTTACGCAAACTCTAGGAGATAGTGAAGGACAGGGAAGCCTGGCGAGCTGCAGTCCATGGGGTCACAAGAGTCAGACACGACTTAGCAACTGAACAACAAGACAATAAAAGACAAAAGCCACATGATTAGATGTGGAAAAGGCATTTGGAAAACCTCAATACACTTTTATAGTAAAATCATTCAAAAATGTAGGAATAGAATGGAACTTTCTCAACCTAATAAATGCTCTACAAAAACCCACAGTTAACATCAGGCTTAATGGAGAAAGACTGAAAACTTCGCCACTAAGAGCAGAAACAAGATGAGAATGTCCCCTCGCCACTTCTATTCCACAAGGTACTAGAGGTTCTAGCCAGTGAATTTAGATAAGAAAAAGAAATAAAAGGCATCCAGATTAGAAAGAAGTAAAACTTTCTCTCTGCAGATGATATAGAGAGAACATCTTAAGAAATCCACAAGATAAACTGTTAGAGTTAATGAAGAGTTCAGAAGACCGTAGGACACAAGATCAGTTTACAGAAATTAACTGTGTTTCTGTGTATACAGGTTAATGAACAATCAAAAAAACCCTTCCATTTGCAAAAACAAAAAGAATAAAATAGAATAACATCAAAAAGAATAAAATAGGCAGGAATTAAATACAACAGAAGAAGAAGAAGACATATACAGTGAAAACTACAAAACATCATTGAAAGAAATTTTTAAAGATCCAAACAAATGTAAAGACATTTCATATTCATAGATTGGAAGACTTCACATGGCCAAGATAGCCGTAACAGTCAATTTTATGTGTCAGTTTGGCCAGGCTATAGTTTCCACCTATTAAATCAAATATTAATCAAGGTGTTGCTATGAAGGTATTTTTTAATAAATGTGATTATTATCTGTAAACAATTCACTTGAAGTAAAAGGGATTATCTTAAATAATTTGGTGGGCCTGAATCAATCAGTTGAAAGTCCTAACAATATAACTGAAGTTGCCAAGTAGAAAACTGATTTCCTGGTGGCTCGGTGGTAAAGAATCTGTCTCCCAAAACAGGAGACGACGGTTCAATCCCTGGGTAGGGAAGATCCCCTGGAGAAGGAAATGGCACCCTACTCCAGTAATCTTGCCTGGAGAATCCCATGGACAGAGGAGTCTGGTGGCTCCCATGGACAGAGGGCTACATTCCATGGAGTTGCAAAGGAATCAGACATGACTTAGTGACTAAACAATAACAACATTCCAAGTAGAAAATATTCTACCGTGGTCTGCAGTTTCTGTTCGTGTCCCAGGGTTCCACCCTGCCCTTTAGACACCCTGGCCTACAGATTTCAGATTTGCCTAGCCAGCCCCCACAATTGCATGAGTCAATTTAGGGCTGTGTGTGTGTGTGTGAGTGTGTGTGTGTGTGGGGGGGGGGGGGGCATCTTATCAGTTATTTTTCACTGATAGAACCCTAACTGATATAATGGTTATAGCTCTTAAATTCTCTACAAATTCAACACAATCTCATTCCAAATCCTGGCTGGCTTTTTTTGCAGGAATTGACACATCGATCCTAAAAATTGTATAGAAATTCAAGAGACTCAGAATACCCCAAAAAATCTTGAAAAAAAAATTTGGAAGACTCACATTTTCCAATTTCAAAATATACTACAAAACTACAGTAATCAAAATAGTGTGACGCTGGCATCAGGATAGACATTATAGATTAGTGGGAAAGAATTGAGAGTCCAGAAGCAGACCCATACACTTATGAGCAATTGACTTCCAACAGGTGCCATGGCAATTCAATGGGAGAAAGAATAGTCTTTTCAACAACTGGTTTTGAGACCATTAGATATAGTCTTTTCAACAACTGGTTTTGAGACCATTAAATATTCATACACAGAAGAATGAAGTTGGACTCTTGCTTCACACCATATACAAAAAATTAGTTCAAAATGGATCAAAGATCTAAAAGTAAAAGCTAAAACTATAAAACTATTAGAAGAAAACATAGGTGTAAATCTTTGTGAGCTTCAGTTAGACACTGGTTTCTAGGATATGGCATCAAAAACACAAGCAACTAAAGAAAAAAATTGATTGAGCTTCATCAAAATCAAAAACTTTCGTGCTTCAAGTGAAAGCACTCAGTCGTGTCCAACTCTTTGCGACCCCATGGACTATACAGTCCATGAAATTCTCTAGGCCAGGATACTGGAGTGGGTAGCCTTTCCCTTCACCAGGGGATCCTTCCAACCCAGGGATTGAACCCAGGTCTCCTGCATTGCAAGTGGATTCTTTACCAGCTCAGTCACAAAGGGAAGCCCTTGTGCTTCAAAGGAAAGTGAAAATAGAATGGGAGAAGATATTTGTAAATTACATATCTGCTAAGGGTTGCGTTTACAGAATATACAAGGAGACGACTTATGGCTCAACAATAAAAAGACAAACAATCCAATTTAAAAATGGACAAATGACTTGAATAGACATTTCTCCATAGAAGATACACAATGGTCAATAAGAAACATGAAAATTTGCTCAACTCCATGGTCATAAGGAAATGCAAACAGAAAGCACAATGAGATACTATTTCATATTTACTAGGATAGCTATAATCAGAAAGACAGATAAAACAAGTGTAGGTGAGGATGAGGAGAAACTGCAACCCTCATCCATTGCTGGTGGACATTGAAATGCTGCAACCACTTTTGAAAACAGTTTGGCAGCTCTGCAAAATTCCACTCTGCATATATACCCAAGAGAATTAAAAACATATATTCACATAAAATGTTGTACGGAAATAATCATTGCAGCCATATTCATAACAGCCCAAAATGAAAATAATACACATGTCCAATTGATGAATGAATGAATAAACAAAAATATGGTATATATATATATCCCTATAATGGGATATTCTTCCACATAAAAATTAATGAAGTTCTGTATGTGTGCAAGCTCAGTCACTCAGTTGTGTGCAACGCTTTGCAATCCTATGTACTACAGCCTGCCAGGCTCCTCTGTCCATAGAATTTTCCAGACAAGAATACTGGAGTGAGTTGCCATTTCCTCCTCCAGGGGATCTTCCTGACCCATGGATTGAACCCTCATCTCCTGCATTGGCATGTGGGTTCTTTCCCACTGTGCCACCTGGGAAGCCTCAATGAAGTACTGATATATGCTAAACCATGGATGACCTTTGAAAACATTATGCTAAATAAAAGAAGCCAGTCACAGTCACAGAAGGCCAGCTACTATACGATTCCATTTGTATGAATTGTCCAGAATAGGCAAGTCTAGAAACAGAGTAGATTAATGGTTAGAAGGGGCTGAAGGGAGAGGAATTGGGGAGTGGCTGCTAAGGGACCAGGTGTTTTTTTGAGGGTGAAGAAAACTTTCTGGGATTAGACAGCACTGATAGTTCTACAGATTTTGAACATACTAAGAACAACGGAATTGGATATTTTTAAAGGGTGAATTTTACATGTCAATTGTATCTCAGTTTTTAAAAGTACAGCAAGAATGTGAAGTTCCTAAAAGAGTTCCCCCAAAAGATATAAGGGGAAGGGGGTGGAAAGGACGAGTGTTGCTTAAGATAATGAGAAGCAGGGGCTTCTGTGTGGGTGTGGGGTGGTGGGTGAGAAATGTTTGTTTTGCAGGAGAACTAGTGGAACGGAATCCAAGACAGAGGTCACAGGAAAACCAGGAAGGGGCCTCAGGGAAGGAAGGAGGAGTGGAAAGGTGTGAAAGCAACTTAGAGGGAAAAGAAAGGCACTCCTCTGAAGGGACAGGACCCTGGGGAGGGACCTGGGGGCCCAAGGACCCAGACCAGACAGAAAGCGTGTTTGAGGAAGACAGTTCTGGGCAAAAGAATGAGAGAAGCAGATTTTTCTTAGGAGCCACCTTGAAGTATATTCTTGTATCCATTTAAGATTCTTCCAAAAGCTCTAATAAAGACACAAAACTCTTTTGGGGCTGTGCTTCCTTACACAGCACAACTCGGGGCAGGATGTGAATACAAAACTCCTTGAAGATGCACTCTATCTAAACTATTATGAGTCCTAACTGATGGAATTTTACTGCATAAGTCATTTAGCAACAGTTTCTGGACTCACTGCTCCTCTGAAGGTGAGCAAATCAATCTCACTTACTAAATGTGTCAGATGTGCAAAATGACAAAATAAGAAATACAGATGAACTGACTCCCCGACAGGCCTGGCTGGAAATTCAATCCACGGCCTCTCCATCCTAAATTCATTGCGTTTCCACCCACTCTTTCTTCAAAATTGCTCAGTAAAATGTTGGACAACATTCCCCAAAGTCTCAAAGTTCTGCACGTTCAACATCCATTTTAAAAATATGTAAGACATGGGCCTTTTTCTTTTCCTGTATTCAAAATATAGAGTTTATGCTCTTTATATATGGAGTCCAGAAAACCTGTACAAATGAACCTATTGGCAGGGAAGGAATAGAGACGCAGACAGAGAGAACTGACAGGTAGACACCGTGGGAAGGGAAGGGTGAGCCGGACCGGGAGAGCCGCATGGACGTGTATACACTCCCGTGTGTAACACAGACAGCACGTGGGGAGCAGTGCACAGAAAAGAGAGCTCAGCTCGGGGCTCTGCGCCGACCCCAAGGGGCAGGAGGGCGGCTCAAGAGGGAGGGATATATGTTTCCCTGTAGCCGATTCACTTTGCTGTGTAGCAGAAACTGACACAACCCTGTAAAGCAGTCATATTTCAAAATGAAAGAAAACAAACCATAGAAGTATGCTCTTGTAATTAGAGGAAGTAAAAAAGTGTGTTTCTCCTCGGTAGTCACAGCGTCAATCATGAGAACTCACAATTTTGTGTGCGAGGGTTTCTCATATGTGATAAATGACTTCATTTTTGTGTATTACGGGTTATTTTTCAGACACATTACAATTGTGGGAAATATCCATTAGTCAGTATTTATCAAAATTTTGTTGGAAGGGCTGATGCTGAAGCTGAAGCTCCAATACTTTGGCCACCTGATGCAAAGAGATGACTCACTGGAAAAGACCCTGATGCTGGGAAAGATTGAAGGCAGGAGGAGAAGGAGATGACAGAGGATGAGACGGTTAGATGGGATCACTGACTCTATGAACATGAGTTTGAGCAAACTCCGGGAGGTGGTGATGGACAGGGAGGCCTGGCGTGCTGCGGTCCATGGGGTTGCAAGGAGTCAGACACAACTGAGTGACTGCACTGAACTAAAGTGAACATTTTAGGGACTGATTACAGTGATCAGGGTTTTCGGAATGTAAAGGAGGCACTTGTGCTCTGAAGACAGTGAAGACATCTAATAGATCCTTGGCAAGACAACAGTAAACAAGAATTTGGGGCCACCTATTACCGTCATTCGTTTTCTGGGAGTTTACCAGTCAACTCTTCACTTTTACCTAAAAGCAGTTCCAAACGCTGAAAAAGTCAAAGGGGGAGTATAAATGCAATCTGATGTTACAATAAAAATTCACCACTTAGATTGTATCTGTGATTCATCTTTGCTTTTCGTTTCCATCTTAATTTTTTCACTGGTGTCAGCACGCGTTTCCTAGTTATTCATAGTAAATATTTACTACATTTACTGTTGAGCTTTGCAGGCCTGCGGGTCTTTGTTGCATCAATTCAACTCAGCCATTGTAAGAAGAGTGCAGCCATAGACAATATGAAAACGGATGGATGTAGCTGTGCTCTTATAAAACATTTACCAAAAAATGAGCGTCAGGCCAGATTTGGTCCATGGACCGTGGTTTGTCAGTCACTGGTTTCCACTGTGTTGTTGTCATTCAGTCGCCAAATCGTGTCCAACTCTTCGCAACCCCTTGAACAGCAGCACACCAGGCCTTCCCTGTCCCTCACCGTTTCCCGGAGTTTGCCAAGTTCATGTCCGTTGCATCGGTGATGTCGTCCAACCATCTCATCCTCTGTCACCCTCTTCTCCTTCTGCTTACAATATACCGGAATCAAAAGTCATGATTTATGCTTTACAGCTGATACAGCTGTTGACGAATGATTATATTTCGTATTTCTCCTAGTTCAGGGAAGTCATTTTTTTTCTTTTCTTTGCACATTGCCAAATTATGTGGCAATGTTACATCACAGATTTGAAGGCGACACGTTTTAATGGGAAGCAAACATTGTGATATAAAGATAGACATTGCTCCAGCTCTCCCCAACTCTGTACTACCAGCTTTCTCTGTCCCTCCAAGCTATAAACACAGAGTTGAGCTCCCACGGAAACAAGATGATGGGGAAGGGTAGAACCACTTCTTGGTGGAAGCTGTGACATGATGATCAAACCCTCTGCTTCTCTTCCGCAGTTCTTAACTTCCAAGAGGATTCCGTATGGTAAGATCTGGAGAGGCGTGTTCTGAAATTGAGTGTGCTTTGGATTAGGAGCCAAGGTGGGGACCCAGGGCATGAAGGGGGCACTCATTTCCCCCAGTGTGATAGCAGGCCACAGGTCACAGGTCACAGGTCACAGGCCCTCCCTGTGTGCCACGCCCTTTGGTGTGTGCTCACCCCGCCCCTCCCTGATTACAGATGCTGGAGAGCCTGCTAGTTACCTTGAGGTCTTCTTATCCTAATCCTAACCTGTTCTCTTTCTCCACGATCCACTCCAAAAAGCTCCCCTAGAACTCCTGAGGCTTGCTTTCCAGCTCTCACAGGAAAAGTCCTCTCTGCTTTGTTCTGCTCGCTCATCTCCAGAAAATGTAGCTGTAATTCCCGTTTCCACCGCTGTCTCTGGCTGGAGAAGACCCTTATTTTTCAATAGGGAGACGATCTTGCATATTTAAGTTCACCCTTCACATTATCCCAGGCAGCTCAAGTTGTGAACAAATAACTTGTTACTAATAAAAATTTAATTTCCATAGTTTAGAGTGGATTTAATGTTAGCCCTGAAATAATGTCTTCTGGGTTTTTGTGGCCATGCCATGTGATATGTGGGATCTTAATTCCCCAACCAGGGATTGAACCCAGGCCCCCTGCATTCGAGGCATGGACTCTTATCCACTGGACCACCATACCTGGTCCAATGTCATTTTTTTTTTAAATCAAGAGATAATGATACACCTTAGCACATGGAACTCTGCTCAGTGTTAAGTGGCAGCCTGGATAGGAGGGAATTTGGGGGAGAATGGATACATGTATATGGATACATGTATATGTATGGTTTAGTCCCCTTTACTGTTCACCTGAAACTATCACAACATTGGGTTTTGTTTGTTTTTGAGGTTTGTTTTTTTTTAATTGAAGGATAGTTGCTTTACAATATTGTGTTGGTCTCTGACGAACATCAACATGAATCAGCCATAGGTATACATACATCCCCTTCCCTCCTGAACCTCCCTCCAACTTCCCACTCCATCCCACCCCTTGGTTTTTACAAATAATACTCTATTTAAAGATAAAATAAAACTCTACTTTTTTTAAGCCACCAAGTTTGTGGTCATTTATTACAGCATTCACAGGAAACTAATACATATGTGTTGTGGCAAGAAAAAAAAATGATGATGCAGCACAGGTCAAACTTGCTCTAGGTTTTAAGGAAGAGAAAGAACAGAACCTCATTACTGCTAGTTAGGCTGTTAGGAGAGCAGATTATTAGGGCCTGAAGAGTCTGTCTGCAGCTGGAGCATGATACCAAATACCAGGTACCAAATGCCTAGTAAACTGGGTACCAAACACCAGGTAAGGAACTGGGCTCTGTTCAAAACCAGTGACCAGGAGGAGGAACCTCCAACAGAACCACCAAAGAAAGTACATGCGTGATTAGATCCAGGGCAGGCGTCAGCAAGCTTTCTCTGCAAAGGGCCAGATAATAAATACGTTCTCTTTGTGAGCCATCCTGTCTCTGTCACAACTATTCAACTCTACTACCGTGAACTCTGCCACAGACAAGTGGTAAAGAAATAGATCCAACAGTGTTACAATAAAACTTCTTTAACACACACCTGGGTATATACAAAAGAAGTAAAAGCAGAGATTCAAACAGATACTTTCACATCCAAGTTCATAGTAGCGTTATTCACAATAGCCAAGAGGGAGAAACATCCCAAGTGCTCATCCACCAATTCATAGATAAACAAAATATGATATATATACAAACAGTGGAATATTATTTAGCCATAAAAAAGAAGGAAAGCCTGAGATTTCCCTAGTGGTCCAACTGTTAAGAATACACCTTCCAATGTAGGGGACCCTTCCAATGCAGAGTTCGATCCCTGGTCAGGGAACTAACATCCCACAGGCTGTGGGGCAATGATGGCCCAGCTGGAGAGCCTGCATGTCCTAACTACTGAGCCTGCATGCTCTAGAGCCCATTCGCCATAACTAGAGAAGAAACCCACATGTCACAACTATAGAAGCCTGTGCACCATGACAAAAACCCAGCACAGCCAATAAATAACTAAAAAAAAGGAAGAAAGAAAGAAAAAGCAATCCTGTCACATACTACAACATGCAGGAACCTGATGCTAAGTAAGCCACACACAAAAGGACAAATACTGTATGATTCTACTTATGTGAAGTATCTAAAGGAATCAAAATCTTAGAAACAAAAGCGGAATGGTGGTTCCAGAGACAGAGGGGAGAGGGGAAAGGGAGGCATGATTCAATGGATACAGAGCTTCAGGTTTGCAAAATGAAAAGGTTCTAGGAATCTGTTGCAAGACACAGTGAATACAGTTAACACTACTGCTCATACATTTTAAAAATGGTTAAGATGGTAAATTGTATGTTATGTTTTTATCACAATAAAAAAAAGTGATGATGCAAGGTAAGTTCTAGAGATCTAATGTCTAACACTGTGACAATACCATATGGTGTTCTTGAAATTTGCTAAGAGGGTGGATCTTAGGTGTCCTCACCACCAAAAATAATAATCATTTTAATTTTAAAAAAGATGGTAACTACATGAGGTCATGGATATGTTAATTAGCTTGATTGTGGTGATTCTTTCATAATGTACATCCAATCATCGTTTACATCTTAAACGCATACAATGTTTAATTATCAATTATACCTCAATTTGAGACATCCATTGGAAAGACTGATGCTGAAGCTGAAACTCCAGTATTTTGGCCACCTGATGCAAAGACTGACTCACTGGAAAAGCCCCGGGTGCTGGGAAAAATTGAAGGCAGGAGGAGAAGGGGTCAACAGAGGATGAGATGGTTGGATGGCATCACTGACTCAATGGACATGAGTTTGAGCAAGCTCTGGGAGTTGGTGATGCACAGGGAAGCCTGGCATGATGCAGTCCATGGGGTCACAAAGAGTTGGACACCACTGAGCGACTGAACTGAACTGAAGGTGGCGCTAGCTGTAAAGAACGTGTCTGCCAATGCAGGAGACTTCGGAGTTTGGGTTTGATCCCTGGGTGAGGAAGATCCCCTGCAGGAGGGCGTGGCAACCCACTCCAGTGTTCTTGCCTGGAGAATCCCACGGACAGAGGAGCCTGGGGGGGCTACAGTCCATGGGGTCTCAAAGAGTCGGACACAATTGAAGCAACTTAGCATACATGTGCGACCTTAAAAAGCCTCCAAACGGTGGCGTTTACACTCTGCTGTGTACCTAAGGGGGCCTGTCTAATACAGTGTGAAGACTTACAGTTTGGGAGCTGGTGAACATCCATTTCCGGGCCCTCAGATGGTTCGCTTCTGCTCTCTGGGCCCCAGTGTGATCAGATGATTCTCATTTGCTGGTTACAAGACGCCCTGTACCAGAAAAACACAGAGCGACCAACGAACCCTCAAGAGAGGGCATTCCTGCATACTGACAGCCACCACTATCCTAAGGCATATTTTCACCCAGAGGAATAAACATCCTAGTAGGAAGAGACATGAAATGCGAACCTTGAAGTCATAATTCAACGTCTAAGGACTCACAAACCGGTTCAAGTTTATTAGATGGCTAATAAAAATAAATCATGGTCATGTTTTTAAAATGACTTCCCATGTGTTGTGGTTACTTCTCGGGCACACTGTAAATTAGCTGTGAAGGGCTACTTCCTGCTGGGACTTTTTTTTTCTCCCTCAAATATAAAGGGTTATAAGGCTAAAGAATGCAGACGCGCATCATGTCTGCAGAAATCATTAAAAAAGATCAAATGTAATATGTACTTTCAACATGGACAACAGGCTTTGCGATTTTCCATTCAGGCAGCCTTGAACACCGCCTCCAGCGTTTGCCAATTACTTCTGACAAATACCATTTGGGCCTGAGTGATGCTGTAAGTGAAATAAAACAGTGGGAGAGGAAAAAAAAAACAGAGCATGATAAAAGGCATTTTTTTTGGTCTGCTGAGAACTTACTGTAAGTTATCCATTCACCGGGGAAGGTCTTGCTTCCTGCCAGGGATGGGCCCCATGCGATCCAGAGTTCTAAGGTGACTTTTGTTTGACAGTAATAGAAAGAGAAGACAAAACTCAGTTTTCAAGTCCCTTGAAAGGCAGTCCGCTCTTTTCTTCCCCCGACAAAGGAAAATACGTCTATAAACAAAGGAAGGGACAGCAGGCACTGCCGCAACCCCCGTTCTGCACAATACGAGCTAATGGGTGAGAACAATGCTGTGAAATCAACCTGGATCGGATCTGAGTGTGGAGCATGTCAGAACCTGCAGGGCACCCAGGCTGGCATTTAGGGGGCAGCTGACTGGTCCTACCCGCATCCTATCGCTCCTGAAATCTCCTCCACTTCTGAGGTCTTTCCGTCCCAGAACCCATGGGTGGCCTCTAACACGTGAGGACCACATCCACCCCCATGACCACCATCACCTTGGTCTTCAAGACCGCAAGGAAAGTTGACCTTAGTGCTGAAGGGAATCAGAAAGTAGCTCATAGAAATGGCCAGAAAGAAGCTGGACAGGTATAAAGGCTACCCGGAAGGGACTTCACCTCCTGCTCCCCTGGGCTGGGCTTTCCCTGTGTATAGGAAGAACAGTGCCCAGTGGGGAAGAAATCCATTCGCAATGTGGTCTGCAGATCACCTTTTAAGGACCAGGGTCCTAAGGCAAGCGACCCCAGTAAAAGATGCTGAAAGAGCTTCTTTAGCTTCCCGAGGGACATTTTTGGTGGCAGAAGCCTCCCCCATAGATTCCTGCCAACAAGTAAACTATGAAAGATGATGGATTCCGACAGCTGCTCACTGCCAATATTTTGCTCCTACTAGTATGCGAGATGCTGCCTTCCAACTATAAGGGACAGAATATTTCTTCTTCCATACAATTTCTGCTGATGGCTGTGTCCATGTGAACCACGGCTCCCAAGCTGGGCTGCAGTGGGGCTCCCTGGCCTGAAGGATGAACCACAACAATCACACACCAGCGCTTGTCATCCCAACCTGAACACTGGGTACAGGATCGGTTTCCCAATTAGCCAGCTACCTCTGGTAAGGAAACTCCAATCAGAGACACCTTCATTCATAGTTCTCTCCACTCTTCCAATTAAGAGAGAAAGCTTCAATACCACAGTAAAGGCCTCACCAGGTCATGCTAGCATGCTCTGGGCGAAATGCCCAAGAGAAAGCAAACACCCACTCAAGACAAGGCTGTGTGTGTTAATCAGTCCTGTCCAACTCTTTGTGACCCCATGGACTGCAGCCCGCCAGGCTCCTCTGTCCATGGGGATTCTCCAGGCAAGAATACCGGAGTGGGTAGCCGTTCCCTTCTCCAGGGGATCTTCCCGGCCCAGGGATCGAACCCAGGACTCCTGCATTGCAGGCGGATTCTTTACCATCAGAACCACCTGGGAAGCACAAGGCTGGGATATGTATAAATATTAAGGGAAGTGGAAGGGAAAGAGGAGAAGGCAGAAACCATGACGATCGGAGCTCCCCTGCTCTGCAAGTTGGATTCGTCTTGATGGAAGGACAGGTCATGGGTGCCCTGGGAAAGTCCAGCAAACCAAAAAGCTCATTTCAAATGAGACATCCCCTCCCCTGCTGCACCCCACCCCCACTGCGCAGTCACTAGGCGACGCTGTGCTGGGTCACGTCCCATGCCCGGCCTTTCGGGGTCTGGAACCTGTCGGCCACCTGCAGACTCAGCGGTTCAAGGGCACCCTGGCGTTGTTTTCATTCCACTTTGAAGCTCTGTCCTCCGATCAAACGTGGGCCTGTAACAGCAGACGGGCAGCCCTCCCCTGCTCTGAGAGAAATGGCTCCTTTCCAGCTCTCCACCGAAGGGACTGCTTTCTAATTCGAGAAGCATCTGGCAGAAGAGGAGACACAGGAGTCACCACCTCCCCCTTCCTTTGTGTGGGTGGTCAGTTTAAACTCCTTCAAAGGACCCTTGCTCTGTTTGCCTACATGTCAGGACCTGTCTACCAGCTGCCAATGATGATGGAAATTAAGACCCGTGACCCGGTGCATGAAAGATTCTTTCCTTCTCAAAACAAGTCCCAAATATCGACCTCTGTTTACAGCTTGTCTGTTGGCAGAGACTGGGCAGTTCCTGCCTCTTATCACAGGCCCCTCCTCTCACCCCCACCTCAGAGGGTGCCACACCTGGCCAGGTCCCTTCCTTCTCCAGCAGCCCTCACCTTGAACTAAAGCTTATCTGCCTGTGTTTCTCACCCAGGGAGATCCAGGGGCCCACAGGAGAATATGAAGTCTGACTTTATCCCAGAAGCAACGCACAGAGCAGTTTTTTTGCCTTGTCTGGATCCTACTAACATCTGAGAAAACACACACACACACACACAAACACTTGCCCGATTTCCACAGTAGCCTCCTGACCTGAGTCAGCATTCTCAGTTGGGTGGGCCTCGTGTGCCATCTAGTGTTCAAAGATAGAAGTGTCTCAAGGTCATTGCAAAGTCCCCTAGAATCAGAGATCGGGTTCATATTTTTCAGCCACCAACCACAACACTCGGGACCCTCAATGGTGCAGCTCGTTTTTAAAGGAGACGCGTGAAAAGAACTAAAGTGTACTGAGCACCTGTTCTGATATGACCACCCTATTTAACCCTACTGACTGAGTTCAGTTCAGTTCAGTTCAGTCACTCAGTCGTATCCGACTCTTTGCAACCCCATGAATTGCAGCACGCCAGGCCTCCCTGTCCATCACCAACTCCCGGAGTTCACTCAGACTCACGTCCATCGAGTCAGTGATGCCATCCAGCCATCTCATCCTCTGTCGTCCCCTTCTCCTCCTGCCCCCAATCCCTCCCAGCATCAGAGTCTCTTCCAATGAGGCAACTCTTCGCATGAGGTGGCCAAAATACTGGAGTTTCAGCTTTAGCATCATTCCTTCCAAAGAAATCCCGGGGCTGATCTCCTTCAGAATGGACTGGTTGGATCTCCTTGCTGTCCAAGGGACTCTGAATTCTTCAGTGCTCAGCTTTCTTCACAGTCCAACTCTCACATCCATACATGACCACTGGAAAAACCATAGCCTTGACTAGATGAACCTTTGTTGGCAAAGTAATGTCTCTGCTTTTGAATATGCTATCTAGGTTGGTCATAACTTTCCTTCCAAGGAGTAAGTGTCTTTTAATTTCATGGCTGCAGTCACCATCTGCAGTGATTTTGGAGCCCAGAAAAATAAAGTCTGACACTGTTTTCACTGTTTCTCCATCTATTTCCCATGTAGTGATGGGACCAGATGCCATGATCTTCGTTTTCTGAATGTTGAGCTTTAAGCCAACTTTTTCACTCTCCTCTTTCACTTTCATCAAGAGGCTTTTTAGTTCCTCTTCACTTTCTGCCATAAGGGTGGTATCATCTGCATATCTGAGGTTATTGATATTTCTTCCGGCAATCTTGATTCCAGCTTGTGTTTCCTCCAGCCCAGTGTTTCTCATGATGTACTCTGCATATAAGTTAAATAAGCAGGGTGACAATATACTGCCTTGACGTACTCCTTTTCCTATTTGGAACCAGTCTGTTGTTCCATGTCCAGTTCGAACTGTTGCTTCCTGACCTGCATACAAATTTCTCAAGAGGCAGATCAGGTGGTCTGGTATTCTCATCTCTCAGAATTTTCCGCAGTTTATCTACTGACTGAACCGAATGCTAAAGCATTTGTGCTCTGATACGTCTGCGCGCCACGTGGATTGGTACTACATTTAAAAAACACTTAGGCAGCATTAACTTGTACAGCGGTATAGCAATCAGCACTCTCTGTCCTGCCTTCCCAGACTACTGCAGTTATAGGTTTGAAAATCCAGAATGTTCCGGCTGGGAGAAGTTAAAAGAGTTTGGTCCTGTAGCCAGGAAACTCCGAGAAGGAAGTTTGCTGAACGTCAGAGTCACCTGGGAGCTTTTTAGGACCCCAAGGGTCTCGGCACACTCCAGGCCAGTTCAGTCAGACCCTCTGGAGTGGGACCCCAGCCTTCGCAGTACGGAAAGCTCAACATGTGAGAAGGCGGTGACATCAGCAAGAAGGAAGGCTAGGAGGTCCCAGGATTTATCTGTTCATAAAAACAGTAAACAACTGCAAACCGACTAGCTCAGGAAAGCTCTGGAGTGCAACGACAAAGCAGCCAAAACCCCGCAGAGCTCAAAAACTGGGACAGTCACATGGACAAGAACAGGAAGTGTTTCATCAGGGTCACCCCATGCTCGAGTCAAGAGCTCAAGTGCTCACCACACGCAGGACGGGAGCCACGGCGGCCCGGAGCCCTGCTCTCAGTCTCGGCCCAAGCCTTGTGCCACCTCGTCCAGGTCAGCCTGGTCCCGAGTCACACCTGACCACTCCCAACCCCACCCTGCTACCGCCCCGGGCCCCACGCCCAGGTCCCCGATCACTACTCTGACCCATCACTGCCGAGACACACTGTCCTGCTCCCAGCCCTGGCCCTGGGGCCCAGGTCAAAGCTCTGAACTGTCCTTGCCAGAGGCCAACTGTCATCGCCCTGAGCCCTGCTCCCCGGATCCTGCCACCAGGTTTTAACAGGCCACCACCAGGTAGGTGGCCCTCCACAGCATGGTTTATTAGAGACATCACTTTGCCAACAAAGGTCCGTCTAGTCAAGGCTATGGTTTTTCCAGTGGTCACGTATGGATGTGAGAGTTGGATTGTAAAGAAAGCTGAGTGCCGAAGAATTGATGCTTTTGAACTGTGGTGTTGGAGAAGACTCTTGAGAGTCCCTTGGACTGCAAGGAGATCCAACCAGTCCATCCTGTAGGAAATCAGTCTTGAATATTCATTGGAAGGACTGATGTTGAAGCTGAAACTCCAATACTTTGGCTACTTGATGCAAAGAGCTGACTCATCTGAAAAGACCCTGATGCTGGGAAAGATTGAAGGTGGGAGGAGAAGGGGATGACAGAGGATGAGATGGTTGGATGGCATCATGGACATGAGTTTGGGTAAACTCCGGGAGTTGGTAATGGACTGGGAGGCCTGGTGTGCTGCAGTCCACGGGGTCGCAAAGAGTCAGACATGAGTCAGACACAACTGAGCGACTACACTGAACTGAACCAGGTAGGTGCTTGCTATCACCATCCTACGACTGCCCTCCAACTGGAGCCAAAGTTGGGACTTTGACCCACCGTCTGGAGGCTGGGTGGTGACTGCACCCTGCACCCCGGGGCCGGGGACCAAGCCACTGCTGCACCTTGTCACTTCAGGACCTGAGCCTCTTCTGCACGACCGCTACCACCCCTGCCACCCCCGCCAGAATCACTGTGGTGAGACCCCAGACAGCCAGATTTGAGTCCACAGGTGGTCTGCACACATGCCCACACCTTAGACAGCAGCGCCTCTGCCTCAGCAAATGGCCCCAGGGCTCCAGGTCCACTCCAGGTCTGCCAGCACACCAGATCACAGCCAAGAGGGACCCTATTGGCTAGAGGTTCCTCCCACAGGGAAAACAGAACGGAAGACCCAGCAACCTTCACCTTCAAGGTTCCCAAAAGCCTTCGTTGCCAATGGTACCCATAGGAGGACTTGCTCACAGAGGACTCTGGCTGTTTGCACCTCTCTGACCTCAGCCAACAGAGCTGCACAGGGACAACACTGCTGGGCCTTCCAAAAAGGACAGATGCTGCAGCCCACCAGGCTGGCACCCTTGCAGCCACCGCTCCGTGAAAGTCTTCTCCCACTACAGGCAGTCCAAAAGGTGATAAGTCACTTCCGTCGTGTCTGACTCTGTGCGACCCCATGGACTGTAGCCTGCCAGGCTCCTCTGAAGGGTGAACGCGCCCTCCAATGCACAGGCAGCCAGGAAAGCCATCAGAAGCATGAAGAAGCAAGGAGACAAGGACATCCACCAAGGGACACGGTTTCCCAGAAGCCAGTCCCAGAGAAATGGCGATCTGAGAGCAACCTAAAAAAGAATTCAAAATAATTATGTTAGGAAGTTCAGCAAGATTTAGAACACAATTTAATGAATTCAGGAAAACAATACATGAACAAAACAAAAGTTCACCAAAGAGACAGAGACCATTTTTAAAAAAGAAGTATGTGTTAGTAGCTCAGTCATGTCCGACCGACTCTTTGCGACCCCATGGACTGTAGACCACCAGGCTTTTCTGTCCGTGGAATTCTCCAGGAAAGAATGCTGGAGTGGGTTGCCATTTCCTTTTCCAGGGGATCTTCCTGACCCAGGGATCGAACCCAGGTCTCCTGCACTGCAGACAGATTCTTTACCATCTTAGTCACCAGGGAAGCCTTTTTTTAAAAAAGAACCAAACAGAAACTCTGGAGCTGAAGACCACGAGTGAAACGAAAAAAATGCATCAGAGAGCTTCAACAGTAGGCTCAATTAGGCAGAAGAAAAATATCCATGTAGACGGGGGAGAGAAAAATTCGATTGAAAAAGAGTGAAGAAAACTTATGTGAATCATGGGATGTTGTTTTTGTTTAGTTACTAAGTCACGTCCGACTCTTTGAGACTCCATGGACTGTAGCCCACCAGGCTCCTCCGTCCCTGGGATTCTCCAGGCTAGAATACTGCAGTGGGTTGCCATTTCCTTCCCCAGGGGATTTTCCCGGACCGGGGACTGAACCCACATCTCCTGCATTGGCAGGAAGATTGTTTATCACCGAGCCACCGGGAAGCCCTCTATAAGGTGTCGGTATCTCAAGTCATCATGCTGTACACTTTAAATATATACAATTTATTTGTAGATTATTCCTCAATAAAGTTTAAAACACACACACACACACACACACACACACACACACTTGGGATTCCCATGAATGGGTGAGGCTTTGAACCGCTGGCCCCACCTTCACTGTCTGAGGCTGGGAGGCGGGTCACCCAGGACACTGGGTCCCAGAGATGACCTGAGGATTAAAGGTGCGCTGCCCCCCTCCAGCACACCCTGTACTTCACCTGCTTCCGCAGAGCATCCTGAATCCCCCTTTCCTCTTCATCAGTTTGGAGTCTCTGTTGGTGAAAAGGGCAAAGTTAGAACTACAATTATTTACTGTCCTGCTGCTGCTGCTGCTGCTGCGTCACTTCAGTCGTGTCCAACTCTGTGTGACCCCATAGACGGCAGCCCACCAGGCTCCTCCGTCCCTGGGATTCTCCAGGCAAGAACACTGGAGTGGGTTGCCATTTCCTTCTCCATTGCATGGAAGTGAAAAGTGAAAGGAAAGTCGCTCAGTCATGCCCAACTCCCAGCAACCGCATGGACTGGAGCCTACCAGGCTCCTCCGTCCATGGGAATTTCCAGGCAAGAGTACTGGAGTGGGGTGCCATTGCCTTCTCCGATTTACTGTCCTAATAACTGCTAAATTCATGCTTTGCCTTCCTGGGTTTCGACCTACCTTCTGATTCAGCTAGTAAAGAATCCGCCTGCAAAGAAGGAGACCTGGGTTCAACCAATGGGATAAGAAGATCCCCTGGAGAAGGGAAAGGCTACCCACTCAAGTATTCTGGCCCAGAGAATCTCATGGACTATATAGTCCAAAGAGTCGGACACAACGATTTTCGGACACAAGTGAGCGATTTTCACTTTCACTTTCCGATTCAGAAGGCTTCCAGGAGTTGGTGGCCAGAGCTGCAGAGCTGGACAAGGACCCTTAGAATCAACAGGGACTTCCCACCCCCACCCCAGGACGAATTCCTCCAGGATGGGATAAGCCCGCCTAGCGGGGCTACCCTCCCCTTGCTCCTCTGATCACACCTGCTGCCCTCCGTGGAAGGTGGGTCTTCACGGTGCCTGGGAGGGGCTAGAAAACTGAAACTCCACCATAAAAAGTGAGGCTGCAGGGAGAGGGTTTGGCCCGTAGGACCTTCCAGGCAGGCCTTCTCTCTCCTCAAAGCTCGGCGTTGCCTGGCTCCTTGTGGCCAGTGAAGTCACCCATTAGAACCCAAAAGCGAGACAAAACAGAACCAACTGCTCTGAGTTGGCCCATCCCCACCCTGTCCCTTAGGCTGCCCATCTTTGACGGTAGAAACATGTAACTGACAAGTGATGGCCTTGAACTCAGTCGCTCCTGGGGCCAAACCTCAACTAAGTCCCCTGGCCCCGCCACACCCCAGCATCTTCATATCTCATAAAGACGTAATATGTGCGTCCGGGTGGCGCGGATGGTGAGGAATCCACCTGCCACTGCAGGAGACGAAAGAGTTGCAGGTTCGATCCCTGAGTCGGAAGATCTCCTGGAGAGGGAAATGGCAAACCACTCCAGTGCTCTTGCCTGGGGCATCCCACGGACAGAGGAGCCCAGCAGGCTACAGTCCACGGGGTCCCAGAGAGTCAGACACGACTGAAGAGACTTAGCGCACATGCAAGTGCGTCCAAGAGCAGAGGAGAGGCTGGGACGAGGACACAGGCCTCCGGGGTCCAAGAGCAGAGGAAGGGCTGGGACGAGGACACAGGCCTCCGGGGTCCAAGAGCAGAGGAGGGGCTGGGACAAGGACACAGGCCTCAGGGGTCCAAGAGCAGAGGAGGGGCTGGGACAAGGACACAGGCCTCAGGGGTCCAAGAGCAGAGGAGGGGCTGGGACGAGGACACAGGCCTCTGGGGTCCAAGAGCAGAGGAGGGGCTGGGACGAGGACACAGGCCTCCAGGAGTCCCTGGACCCTTCAGGGCGGACGCTACCACTCCCCTTTCTCCTCCAATGCCTGCCTCCCACTTTCTGGTTCTTCCCAGAATACAGTTTGGGGAGTTCCTCTGGGGCTGTGTCTGGTCTGATACTCTGAAGGGAGGATGCAGGAAAGAGGAGAGCCCACTAGAAATGACAAGAAAATGTGACTGCTGATGCTAAGTCCATGGCCCAAAGCAAGCTCCTCACTGCTTGGGGGCTCCACCCACAAAATAAGGGGTCAGAGTGGATTACCCCAAGGATGTCTCCCACCCCAATCCTCTGATGCAACACATATTCAGAGGCTTAGTGTTGGAGACACCCAATTTAGGGTCAGGTCTGCCCAACACAGGGCTTCCGTGATGGCTCAGACGATAAAGCGTCTGCCTGCAATGCAGGAGACCTGGGTTCGATCCCTGGATCAGGAACATTCCCCTGGAGAAGGCAATTGCAACCCACTTCAGTATTCTTGCCTGGAAAATCCCATGGATGGAGGAGCCTGGTAGACTATAGTCCATGGGGTCGCAAAAAGTCAGACACGACTGAGCGATTTCCCCACCCAACATTTCACATCAAGAGTCCATAGAATGATAACTGCAGGAAGCCCTGGGGAGACCAGGGCTCAGGGTTAAGGGCACAGGCCTCCTCTTTGCTGCCAACACCCCCTGAAATTCCCCAGGGGCTCAGCAAATACACATTCGTGGAACTGCACCCCCGTCCCCTCAAGACTGACTCAGTGGATTTGGGCTGGTCTCCTGCCCCCTGACGTTTCTGACGTGAGTCAGGGGACCCGTCCTGACAAACATGAGCCTCATAAAGGCCCGCCTCCCTGTGTCGGAAGGCACATCACCCCGCACTAGCCTGTCCTCTGTCACCATCCTACTCTCCGCAGAGCCTGTTTCCTTTTCTACAGCCGAAGCCGTGCCCGTGTTCCGTCGTGTCCGACTGCGATTCCCATGGACCATAGCCCGCCAGGCTCCTCTGTCCATGGAATTCTCCAGGCAAGAATACTGGAGTGGGGTTGCCGTTTCCTCCTCCTCCAGGGGATCTTTCCTACCCAGGGCTGGAACCCACATCTCCTCCATTTCCTGCATTGGCAGGCGGATTCTTTTCCACTGAGCCACCTGGGAAGCCCAGGTTTTCTAGAAAATGTGGCTCGTAACACACCCTCTTGGGGTCAGTGTGAAATCAGGGGCTCTGGTCTGAGCTTTCTTGCATGGAGGGCTGTCTGTCTGTCAAGGGGAGGTGGTGGTCCGAGCCAGGAGGGAAGGTGATCAACAGCAGAACCGCAGAACCCAGCCCTCCATGTTCATCCCAGGGAGACCATTCATTCCTGGGAGACCATTCATCCCTGGGGACCATTCCAGCTGCGCTTGGCTAGCAGGAGGCTCTGATCGGGCGAGGGGAGGTGCCCACGGAAGCCGGCCTGTGTCTCACCAACAGTCGTGCAGCGGGAACCTTAGGAGAGTGGGGGTGGAGGGACTCCTAGCTGTGACCCCCCAACTGTGACCTCTCTGAATTTCCGCTTCCAGATTTACAAAACCAGGAAGGTATTACCTCACAGATGGTTTTAAGGATTAAAGAGGGTGATAAATGTCACGCACGGGGCACAGGGCCTAACAGTGCCAGGGCGTTACCACCATCCTCAGGTTGACAGACTCTAGGCCTGGCTTCCCAGGTGGCTCTCGTGGTAAAGAACCCATCTGTCAATGCAGGAGATGTGAGAGATGGGTCGGGAAGATCCTCTGGAGAAGGAAATGACAACCCACTCTGGTATTCTTGCCTGAAAAATGCTATGGACGGAGGAGCCTGGCGAGCTATAGTCCACAGGGCCTCAAAGAGTCAGACAGGACTGAAGCAACTTAGCAAGCACTCAGTCCTGCCTGTGAAAAAGTGTTAGCTGGGCATGAAAAGACGGCCAGAATTTTCCAATAAGTACTAACCCTGTATTTATTTATTTTTTTTGACTGTGCTGGGTCTTCATTGCTGCCCACGGGCTGCCCATAGCCAGTTGTGATGACTGGGCTTCTCGATTGAAGTGGCCTCTCCCGTTGCAGAGCAGGCCTCAGTCACTGTGGGGCACTGGCTTAGTCGTCCCCTGGCATGTGGGATCCTCCCACACCAAGGATCCAAAGTGTGCCCCCTGCATTGGCAGGTGGACGCTTAACCAGTGGACTGCCAGGGAAGTCCCTAACCCTACATTTTTTAAAGTAGTTTTATTGAAATATAGCTTACATGCCTTACAATCCACCCATTTAAAGTGTATAATTCAAGGGGTTTTAGTATATTTAGTTGTGCAATGATCACCACAGCCAATTTTAGAATATTTTCATCACCCCAAAAGGAGCTCCGCACTCTAGCTCCTCCAATCCCTCCAGGACTCTGCCCCGCCTTCAATCACTAGTCTACTTTCCACCTCTAGGTGGTGGTTTCGGAGAAGGAGATGGCACCCCACTCCAGTACTCCTGCCTGGAAAATCCCATGGATGGACGAGCCTGGTGGGCTGCAGTTCATGGGGTCGTGAAGAGTTGGACATGACTGAGCGACTTCACTTTCACTTTTCACTTTCCTGCATTGGAGAAGGAAATGGCAACCCACACCAGTGTTCTTGCCTAGAGAATCCCAGGGACGGGGGAGCCTGGTGGGCTGCTGTCTATGGGGTCGCACACAGTCAGACACGACTGAAGCGACTTAGCAGCAGCAGCAGCAGCAGATGGTGGTTTAGTCACTACGTTGTGTCAAACTCTTGCGACCCCATGGACCGTAGCCCTCCAGGCTCCTCTGTCCAGGGGATTTTTCAGGCAAGAAGACTGGAATGGGTTGCCATTCCCTTTTCCAGGGCATCTTCCCGACCCAGGGATCAAACCTGGGTCTTCTGCATGGAAGACAGATTTTTAACAGACTGAGCAACCAGGGAACTGCCCCCACCTCTGGGCATTTGTGGCTGGAGTCTTCTATTCAGCATGATGCTGTTAAGGTCCATCCATGTGGCCTGTGTCAGTGCTTCCCCCTTCTCTGGTGAATAACACTCTGCTTGAGGGGTAGACCGCATTTGTTTATCCATTCATCCACTGACGGACATCTGGCTTGGGGGCTGCTACGAATATTCATGCTCATGCTTTGACATAGACATACGTTTCCAATTCTCTTGGGTATGTACCTAAAAGGGGAAGTGTTGGGTCATAAAATAATGTATATGCTTATTAACTATCTGAGCCACTGCCAAATTGTTCTCCAAAGCAGCTGCCCCACTTTCCTTTGCACCAGCAGTGTACGAGGTCCCGGCTTCTCCACATCCTCCACACCTGTTGCTACCCACCCTTAACACTGCTGTGCTAGAGGGTGTGAAGCGGTGCACCTACACTTTTATTAAACCGTACTCTATGTTTGTGAGCAGTTTTATTTTTAATCTAGTCATAGCCTAGTGTTAAAACTACATGGAACAGAAGGAAATTAAACAAGAAACCAACTCAAGGAAAGGTTACAACAGAATGATAAAAGACAGAAATGTCCTCTGCAAGGTGAGAGGGAACAGTCCTGGAGAGAGCAGATGGCACTGCTATACACGGTACACGGCACTGTTGCCCGGGTACGACTCGTGTGCACGGTACACTGCATTGTTGTACGTGGTAGGACATTGTTATATGTGGTACAATCACACTGCTGTGTGTGGCACACTGCATTACTGTATGTGGTATCACATTACTGTATGTGACACAATGACAGTGGTGTGTGGGGTACGTTGCATGGTTGTATGTGGTGTGACATTGTGGTATGACACTGTGGTACAACGACACTGGTGTGTGTGGAACACTGCACTGTGTGTGGAATAACACTGTCAACTGGACATGGAACAACAGACTGGTTCCAAATAGGAAAAGGAGTTCGTCAAGGCTGAATATTGTCACCATGTTTATTTAACTTCTATGCAGAGTACATCATGAGAAATGCTGGACTGGAAGAAACACAAGCTGGAATCAAGATTGCCGGGAGAAGTATCAATAACCTCAGATATGCAGATGACACCACCCTTATGGCAGAAAGTGAAGAGGAACTCAAAAGCCTGTTGATGAAAGTGAAAGTGGAGAGTGAAAAGGTTGGCTTAAAGCTCAACATTCAGAAAACGAAGATCATGGCATCTGGTCCCATCACTACATGGGAAATAGATGGGGAAACAGTGGAAACAGTGTCAGGCTTTATTTTTCTGGGCTCCCAAATCACTGCAGATGGTGACTGCAGCCATGAAATTAAAAGACGCTTACTCCTTGGAAGGAAAGCTATGACCAACCTAGATAGCATATTCAAAAGCAAAGACATTACTTTGTCAACAAAGGTCCATCTAGTCAAGGCTATGCTTTTTCCCGTGGTCATGTATGGATGTGAGAGTTGGACTGTGAAGAAGGTTGAGCGCCGAAGATTTCATGCTTTTGAACTGTGGTGTTGGAGAAGACTCTTGAGAGTCCCTTGGACTGCAAGGAGATCCAACCAGTCCATTCTGAAGGAGATCAGCCCTGGGATTTCTTTGGAAGGAATGATGCTAAAGCTGAAACTCCAGTACTTTGGCCACTTCATGCGAAGAGTTGACTCATTGGAAAAGACTCTGATGCTGGGAGGGACTGGGGGCAGGAGGAGAAGGGGACGACAGAGGATGAGATGGCTGGATGGCATCACTGACTCAATGGACCTGAATCTGGGTGAACTCCAGGTGTTCGTGTTGGACAGGGAGGCCTGGCGTGCTGCAATTCATGGGGTTGCAAAGAGTCAGACACGACTGAGCGACTGATCTGATCTGATGATACATTGACCCCAGTATATGGCACACTGCATTGTATGTGGTATGGCGTTTCCTGTGGTACCATCACACCGGTGTGTGGAACACTGTACTGTAGTGTCTAGTATGACATTATTGTAGGTGACACTGGTGTGTGGCACACTGCTTTGCTTCCTGTGCTGTGACGACACTGCTGTGCGTGCTACACTGGCAAAAACGTAGAAAAGTACATCAGGCCTTCCTCCTAATCTTGTTCCCTGTAACTCACACGTGACCTCCTGGATCTGCCAAACGAAGCTCTTTTCCAGTAAACCCACACGGTGGCATTCCTGATAAAGCTCTACATTCAAACGTCAGCTGATAAACCAGAACAGGTTTTGTTACACTTCCTCCTCGGGACAACACTTACTGCCCCACACTAATCTATCAGAGAATGTAGCTGCTGTGTACCAACCGAGGGGCTAAAGTAAACCCCTCACTTCTGTGCCAACAGCTCCTTCGAGGGGGTGTCCAGGTGCTTCGATGAAAGCAGTCTTCACGGAATCACAGCCCTGGTTTCCTGAAAGGTCATTCCCAGTCTCCACCTTCAGGCAGCAGCACTTAAAGTGCCCTAGTCTGAGGCAAGCCTCCTCTACGTCTAGCTTGAAAGATTCGAGCAACACCTCGAACCATCCTTAACCTCTTGGCACCTGTCTCCTCGGGCCAGTCAGCAGCTGGAGCTTTACCAGCCACAAACTCTGGAACCAGACACCAACAAGGGCGGGTGTGTCAGGACCCTCAGGCCAGCCCAAGGTCTAGAAAAGAGAAAACAAAAAAGGGGAAGGAGGAAAATGGCGACAGGGGAGGGGTGGTGAGTGAGGGAAGGGCCCAGACAGCACCGCTGGTGGGGGACACAGTGCTGCCCAGCGGGGGCAGACCCGCTGTGGCCCTCACGGAGACCAGCACGGACGATCCCAGGGAGGTGGTGTGTGGCCTGCGACCCACCCTGTGGGCCACACTGTCCACCAGGAGCCACGAGTATTTTGCAAGGAGTCGGAATACATTTACACACCATGCATCATCTGCACACTAAGAGTCTTATAATACTGGGGGTTTTTCCAATTAATTTTTATTGGAGTATAGTTTACAACGTCATGTTGGTTCCTGCTGTACAGCAAAGCAAACCAGTGATATGCATACATGTATACATATATACATTCTTTTTTTTTAAGATTCTTTTCCCGTAATAGTACAGAGGATTGAGGACAGGTCTCTGTGTTCGCAGTAGGTTCCTATTTGACTACTGTTTTCTTTTCAAACAAGAGCAGATCTGTTGCATATGATCAAACAGTTCTCATTTGCAAATGTCTGTGTGGTTGTTTCTTGTCACTGTCCCATTTTTTCTAATCGTGGACAACAAAAGCACACAATTACCACATGGGTCTATCAAGTTTTTGTCAAGGGGAGGCTTTAGTTTCAAAAGGTGTAAAGCATCTACAAGCAAGAATTACTATGTGTGCGCTCGCTCACTCAGTCCGGTCCAACTCTTTGCGACCCCATGGACTGCAGCCCACCAGGCTCCTCTGTCCACAGGATTTGCTGGGCAAGAATACTGGCATGGGTTGCCATTCCCATCTCCAGAGGGATCTTCCCAACTCGGATCAAACCCACATCTCTTATGTCTCCTGCATTGGCAGGCAGGTTCTTGATCCACTCGGGAAGCCCAAGAATGAATATATTTAGGTCCTAAATGTCCACAGAGATGGAACAGGAAAATAAATGATGGTGCAGTGCAGGGTCAGTGCCCGTGGCCTGAGGCCTGAGCAGCGACGCAAGCTTCGCTAGGACACACCACGCACTTATGTCTGCACACCGTCTATGACTGCTGTGTCCTACAGCTTGGACAAATGCCCAGAGAGCTTCATTATTTACTATTTTACAGAAATATTTACAATTTTACAGAAAAAGTTGGCAAATACATGGTAGAGCGTATCCTGAAACACGCTGCAGCTATTAAAAAACAAACTCAACACCAACTACATCTATGAACAGGGAAGGGGTTCACGATACAACAGTGAGGATGTTTTATTTCTAACTCTGACTCCCGAGGTGCCCGGCACAGTGGTGGCAGGGGTGGGTAGCGTCCCTCCCCAACCTCAGGGCCCCAGCTTCTCTGCAAGTCCCCCCTTCTCTGACTTATCCAGGGCTCCCTGAGACCAAAGACTGCCAAGGCCTGAGGAGGGGATACGCCCCCTTCCCACTCCAGTCCTAAAAAGGCTAAGAAATACTGTTTGGTAAGGATTAAGGCTAAAGCATGCCCATTTAGCCCTAGGTCAGTCTCCCTACACAGAGTCCCAGAACCAAGCAGAGGGCCCCACTGAGGCTGGGCTGTGCTGGGTGGCGCCAGGACCCCCAGGGAGAGCTGCAGAGGGAAGATCCTGGGAAAAGGGCTAAAAGAGCTGTGCGGGGTGAGCCCCGAGCACAAAACTTGATCTCTGATTCCTCTCAACACCCCCATTAAAATGAAGAAAAGCAGCAGAAGAAAGGAGTCAAAACCCCACCACAAACAATGGGCTTCCCTGGTGGCTCAAACGGTAAAGAATCTGCCTGTGTTGTAGGAGACCCGGGTTCAACCCCTGGGTCAGGAAGATCCCCTGGAGAAGGGAATGGCCACCCACTCCAGTATTCTTGCCTGGAGAATCCCATCGACAGAGAAGCCTGGTGGACCGCAGTCCGTGGGGTCAGAGTTGGACATGATGGAGGAACAGACACACAAAGAATGGTACAGGGAGGTCACCAGCTGAGCAGAGATTCAAACACATTCTGGAAAAAAACTGTAAATAGAGGGAAGACTGGAGAGGGGGAGGGGAGGGGGGAGGGAAGGGAGGGGAGGGAGAGCACCCTGTGCCGGCTCCTCCACCCCGCTGCTGGGTGGGAGCACAGGGAAACAAACCCCCCTCCCCATCCCAGTCCAACAATCTCATTTTCAGATGTGCAATCAAGGGTGAAAAATTCAAAGTGAGTCACTCCAGCTCAGGGCGGCCGAGACCCAGGACAGCTGTGCATCCCCCACAACCCCACTTCAAAAGCCGGAATGGTGAGGGGGTGGCGGTGGGCTCTGGGCATAAAGAAGCACAACCTCTGTTACCACACACGGAGCCCCGGGCCGACCCTGGCTCCGTCCCAGCCTCCTCTCCCCATTCCAGGTAGCACTTTGCTCAGACGTATTCCTCCAGGACTGACTGTGAGTTACCCGAGGGCATCAGAAGGGCTGCTGGGACGGATGGCACGTCCCCCTCACTGACAGCTCCAGCGCCCCCCGAAACCACCCGGCCCCTGCAGAGCGCCTCCACGTCCCCAAGCAGCCACCACTTCCCTCTCCACAGACAGACAGAAGCAGAGGGATGGGACTGAGCAGATAACTGTTTAATAGAAACTCTTCGTTGACTCTCAATGAGTCCATATAAAATAAACCTGAGTTTAAAAACGTTTAAAGAAGCCACACCCACCAGAGGAGGTGACCTTACGCACATGGTGAAGTGTGTTACATAAAAGCTGTTTGCAAGGTGGTCAGGACCTTGGCAGAGGCCTGGAGAATCTTCAACTCTTCCGTCCGCAGTGTTTCTACCAAAGTCAATTGGTTCATCAAAGCCACTTCTTCATCCTTCATGCGAGAAACCTGGAAGTTAAATGGTTTTTTTTTTTAGTGTAGTAAAATACACCTAAGATTTAAGACTCTGACCGGTTTTAAATGTACAAATCAGTGCCACCAAGTACATTCACAGTGTTGTGAAACCACAGCCACCATCCATCTCCAAGATTTTTTCATCTTCCCAAACAGAAACCGCACCCATTAAACATTTACTCCCCACCTCCCCCTCCCCAAATCCCTCGGAACCTCTAGTCTGCTTTCTGTCTCCATAAATTCTGGAATACCAGACCTCTCATTTAATTTGAATCATACAGTATCTGTCTTTTCATGTCCTGGTTTATTTCACACAACACAATGTCTCCAAGGTTCAATAAGATCATTTATTAATCCTAGTAATGTTTTCATTCAAATGAGGTGAACCCTCATTTAATTAAAACATTCACTCACAAAGGGGAAAAAAGTACCTTAAAAATCTATGAAAAAGAATTCATGCGCTAATTTACCTACTAAAAGGCGTGTGTGTGCTATGTGCCAACTCGCTCAGTCATGTCCGACTCTGTGGCCCCATGAACTGTAGCCTGCCAGGCTCCTCTGTCCATGGGATTCTTCAGGCAAGAATGCGGAAGTGGGTTGCCAGGCCCCACCCCCAGGCTGAACCTGTGTCTCTTACATCTCCTGCATTGGCAGGTGGGTTCTTTACCACTAGTGCCACCTGGGGAGCCCACTAAACAGTATGCTGCTAAGTCGCTTCAGTCGTGTCCGACTCTGTGCGACCCCAAAGACAGCAGTCCACCAGTCTCCTCTGTCCCTGGGATTCTCCAGGCAAGAACAATGGAGTGGGTTGCCATTTCCTTCTCCAATGCATGAAAGTGAAAAGTGAAAGTGAAGTCGCTCAGTCATGTCCGACTCTTAGCGACCCCATGGACTGCAGCCCACCAGGCTCCTCTGCCCATAGGATTTTCCAGGCAAGAGTATTGGAGTGGGGTGCCATTAAACACATGTTAATAGTTAAAAACACAGATTATGTCAGTGTTTATTTATTAAGGCATTAACAGCACCCCAATAAGGTGGACTATGCCTATACAACAAATACAAAACAACTTCTCAATCAAAACACTTAAGAATGAGATATTCTAGAATCATACCTTTTGAAGCACGGCATGAGTTTCCTCTATGAAATAATAGCATATTTTCTGGGCTACATCCAAACTTGTCTTCTCATTCGTATCAGAAATTATTTCCCCAAGAAGTACTTTTTTCCAGCACGTACTAGAACCAAAAATGTTCAAGAAGGTCATTTCAGCAGGTTCTCAGAAATAAAGGTTTTTCTATTTCAACACAACACTTGTCCTGTTTTTCCAAAACCAATGAAACTCATTCCATTAGCGCATTCCCTCAAGCCTCCTGCCAACGTGCAGGTCCTGTGTTGAAGCAGAGACAGTAGACAAGAAGGAAGGAACCCTGGGGATCAGAAGCAAGGGGCTGAGTTTTCTAGCATCACAGTCTTTGGCTCACAAGCAAGCAGAGCCACAGCTACTGGCCACAGGGAGGGAACAGAGGACGGACGAAAAGGCGAGCTCACAGCCAGAGGACCACAGACCAAGGAGCAAAAGCAGGGGGTTTCATTTTCTTCAAATCACAGCGTCTCCTTTAAACAAACAAAAAAAATGACAAACTCAACACAGGACGTGTTTCAGAAACTAAAGTGCTCTACAGATGGAATAGAAGTCTTTTTCACCATGCAGGTCATGCCAATTTTATACAAGAAAGTCTGTAGGAAAGGGGGCTCCATGGGCTGGTGGGGATAACTTTCTGCAGGCAGAACAGTGCTGCTGTGCCCAGGTAGGCAAGACGCCAAGCAGGAGGCGGCCAGGCCCAAATCGACACACCGGGTAGAAGCACAAAGAGGAAGGAAGCGGGGTGGAGGACAGGTTCCGGATGCGGAGAATGTGGATGTGGACGCGGCCGAGGAGGAAGAGGCAGGCGAGGGCTGCACCTTCTGAGTGCAGAGCACGGGAGTCACTGAGAAATTCCCCACAGCTCCCAAGCCACACACGTATAGTCTCAGACGTCTCCAGCTTTAGAGACCACGGTGGCAACCTCAGCAGCAGACAGGTTCTTGGGAAAGGAGGGAGGGGAGGGAGAGAGGGGGGCAAGGAAGAAAGGACATTCCTTTGCAATGGGCACAGCGTTTCCTACTAAACCGCTATCTGTTTTAATCCTCATGACTGCCCAGCAAAGAAAACATTATTATCCCCACCTTTTAGACACAAACTAAGAATCTGGAACAGTGAAGAACTGAGCCTAAGTGACAGAGCTAGTGAGAGGCAGAAATAAGCGTGCAAACACCAGTCAGGCAGAATCCCAAATGCACACTTCCTCTGCCACACCACTCCAGTCAGTCAGAAAGAACTCCAAGGGAGGGCTTCCCTGGTGGTCCAGGGATTATGAATCCGCCTGCCAATGCAGGGAACACAGGTTCGATCCCAGGGCTGGAAAGATCCCACGTGTCTCAAGGCAGCTACGCCTGTAGCACAACTACTGAGCCCACGCTCCAGCGCCCGAGTCACAACTACTGAGGCTGTGCGCCGCAACTATACAAACCGAGGGCCCTAGAAGCCGTGCTCGGCAACAAGCCAAGCCACCCCAATGAGAAGTCCACGCACCACAACTAGACAGAGCGACCCCTGCTCTCAACTAGAGAAGGCCCTCCTGCAGCAACGAAGACCCAGAACAGCCAATAATTAAATAAAAAGTTTTCGATTAAAAAAAAAAAAGAACTTCAAGGGAAGCAAAGAGGCCTCAGCAGGAGCCCTGGGAAACAGTTGCTTTTTTTAATCCGAGGGTAACATGTCTTGAAAAAGCACTCATACTTTTTCCAAGGAAGATACAAAGAAACTTACGTGGTGGGTACACATGAGATAAAATGAAATGAAAGACAAATGGATGGGCAAAACAAGACAAAGGAAAGACACGGGGAGGAAAGATGAGATGGCGAGTCAGGGATGAGTCCGTGATGACTCGCATGCCTTAAAGTCCGGCACACTTGGACGGACCACAGATTAAGTTGCCTGAGTGTTCTAGCAAGCAACGAGACGAAGTGTGTCGGATACAGAATTCAGCGTCTGCCAAGAAGAAAAGCACGGTTTCTAGCCCAGAGACCCAGGAGGGAGTTTTTTTCCTCCCAGAGTCCCTACGGAAACGTAGGCAACGTCGCGAACAGGAACGTCGCAGGCCTGACGGAAGGAGCGCCGGCCGCCGAGCTGGGGGCCAGGTCTCGGCGCTGAAGCCCCGAGTCCCCGCCGCAGCTCGAGGATGGGTTCCGCCACCTCCAGGATGCACCCGCTCCGGTTTCTCTCAGCTGAGTGCCTGCCAGTAGCGGGCATTACTCCTCCCCAAGCCCCTCAAAAGGGGCTGCGGGGCGCGCACCGCGTTCCTCTGACTGCGCTTCCCACGCTAAGGGGGAGGAGCAGCCTCTCGGGAGTGCTGAGGACCCAACCTGGACGCGCGTCTCCAGCGTCACCTCCAGCGGGGGCTCTTCTCTCAGCGGGGGTCGGGGTCTGCCCTCAAGACTGAACCGGTGGGGGCCCGTGCTCAGGAGCCCTGTCTGCTTCTGGGGAAAAACCTCCCTACTCAGAGACTCTCCTGTGACCAGCGTCAGTGTGCACTTTCTGCAGTGTTCACCCTGAACAGTGAACTGCAGGTCACCCGGGTTGCGGGGGGAAGAAATATCTGAGGAGAGGCCAGTTCTCAGGACCATGCACTCAGATTATGAGTCTAAAACCAGATACTTCCAGAAACCGTAGAAAGCTAGACATTCCCCCACGTGGGGCAAGTTACACAAAGAATGTGCGTGCTAAGTCGCTTCAGTCCTGTCTGACTCTTTGCGACCCCATGGACTGTAGCCCACCAGGCTCCTTGGTCCATGGGATTCTCCAGGCAAGAACACTGGAGTGGGTTGTCATGCCCTCCTCCAAGGGATCTTGCGGACCCATGGATTGAATCCGCGTCTCTTACGATCTGCACTGGCAGGTGGGCTCTTTGCCACCAGTGCCACCTGGGAAGCCCACATGAAGAATAAGCAGCCCCAGTATACAAGGGCATTTCTTTCTCCTCTGAAATGGGGCGTTTGAGTGTCATCCAAACCAAAAGCCACAATTATGTCCAAATTGTAGCGGCAGCTGGTGACCAACAGACAGGGGACTTACAATTCTTCAGCTTCCAGACATAACAACTTAAGAGCAGTGAGCAACCTCCAAGACGGTCCATCCCATCCAAACATCAGATTCCTAAAGCAAAAAAAGGACAGGTGTGTGTATCGATCACTGAATCTCTGCGTCCTGCACCTGAAACTAACTCAGCGGTGTAAACCAACTGCACTCCCATACAAACTGACCTAACCCTAAAATTAATTTTTAAAAATGACAAATCTGTCACTGCAACACTTCATTACACCCCAGTAAATGTCTCAGGGGCCACACATTTTTTTTTTTTTTAAAGGAGCTGTTAAACATGGTGCAGCCCACAGTCTTAGTCACAAAGACAAAAGAGAAAAGTAGGTCTGCAAATACTTAAGTAGAAAGCTCTTATGATCTGGTAAGAAGCTGAAGCTGGATGAGGAGACCACAGTGAGACGGATGAAGAAAAGTCTGGGTTATCCTGAGGATCAAACCAACAGTGGCATCACAGCTAGCTGGCCCTCACTCTGCTGCTGGAGTATTGAGAACTCAGTTTTATCTAAAGCAGAAAATCCCCAAGGGGGAGAAGGGAGGGTCTCAAACCCAGTTTATCCCATTTGGTGTGGAATCACCTCAACACCTCCCATCCCAAAATCCTGCTCCCAGTTGCTGGGTGACTGACAGCCAGGCTGGCTTGCAGGGGCAATGCCACGCTGCCTGACTGCATGTCAGCAACAAGCACTCAGGGCCACCAGTCAGTACATATAATCATTTAAGACGTCAAGTTCCTATCTCAGGTCCCCAGAAAAGTCTCTTGACAAGTATCTTCCCCTCCTTGTGTGCCCCACCACACATCAGGCACAATGCACTATATACAGTAAGAGCTCAATAAACAGCTGTCTGTCACCAGATCTGAGCCAGGAGGCCTCTCACACCTTTCAAAACCCGAACTCTCAATTTTCCATCAAGATTTCCTAAAGGAAAAATTTCAAGAGAAACACTTACTCTATAAAGTCATGATCCTCCAAAATGGAAATCTTTTTGTTCATCTGTTTAGTAGTGGATGGAAGATATTTAACAAGTATATCTGCATTAAAAAAAAAAAAAAAAATCAGGCTGAGCTGTAGAGCATAAAATTCAGGCAAAAAGGAGACCCTTCTCAGACCCTTACTTTCCATCCCATCAGCAATTTAGATACATGTAAACAATTTTACCTCTTTCACATAAAAAAAAAAAAAAACTAGTCTTTTGGTCCAACTCAATGAGGTCACAACTTAGCCCTTGAAAGGCTACAAGGATTACCAGACAGCAGACAAAACATCCAGCTCCTGCTCCCACACAGCAAATCAACCACAAAATTGGGGAATGTGGACATGACAGGACCAGTGGGAAGCCACACCGGCCGAAGCACAGGCTCCAGACAATGAGATGCTTCCAGGCTTCAGGTTTTTAAAAGTCAGAATTCAAAACTATCTGAATATTAGTGATTGTAATCATAAAACAACTGAAAATGATGACGTAAAAATTAACAAAGCTTTTTGGGGTAATAGGATAATGAAGGATTTTTCTTTTTTTAATAAAATTTCTTTTTATCTTTTCTTACATGCAAAAATAAAGTGTGAATTTTGTTCAAAATATTTAACAAATCGATACTGCATGGTCATCAATATTAAAAGTTATTCTGATAATACAATACTAGTCTCAAAGCTAGCTTTCTAAGAGACCCAGCAATACCCAGTTTTTGCTGTTCTATTTCATTTTGAAAAACGGCATTATTACTCCAAAGGATGTAGTAGCACTTTGACCAAGTTTGTATTTCCACTAGAACTTATATTAAAATTACTTCAAATTATACACTCAATGAATCTCCAGCCATTTCTTCAACGCCTAGAAAACTGCTTCTCTGCTGCTTGAAGGGAAGGGGGAATAAATCAGCCTTCCATGTATTATTTTTAATACTATTTTTGGAATTTTTACAACTTTAATATGTAAAGTATTTTTAAAATATGATGATAATGCTAAGTAACAAAAGAACACAAATGGAATCCATTTTTTTATCACGGCCTTAAACCCCCTCAAACAAGGGCTGGGTGTAACATATTTATCCTGTGATTGGTGCAGTGTGATTACACACAATGGGTGTTTTGTAAGTCCTTTTTACTTGGAACTCTCTCATCCTGCACTTTATTTTTTTAGAGTGCTTCCATTCTTTCTTCAGTATCCATTCACTTACTAAGCCGCACGCAGTCTTGGCTGCGGCACACAGCATCTCCACTGTGTCATGCGGGGTCTTTAGGTGTGGCGCGTAGGCGTAGTTGCCCTGCAGCAGGTGGGATCGCAGTTCCCCCATCAGGGATCGAACCTGTGTCCCCAGCATTGCAAGGCAAATTCTTAGCCACTGGACCGCCATGGCAGTCAAGTGCCCCCACTGCTCTATCTTTAGTGACAATGTCTCAGTACAAAATTCCATTTCTGTCATCTATAGGTACTCTATTTCCCTAGGAGTTTTCCTTTGCTTTCATTCTACTGTCCGACCTAATGCAATAAAACGTCTCAGTTCTTAACCTCAATATGGATCAAAGCTATGTTGCTTTTACTTCAACACTGAAATGACGTGGTCAATAAGAATTAGGATAGCTCTACCTAGGAGAAAGTAACTGATACATATTTTAAGGTTTTGTCATTTTTATAAAAAAAGAACCAGATTGGTAGCAGGGAACCCAATTATCTTAGTGATGAAACCAAAGTCAGTTCCAACCTTTTGAGACATAAACACAAGCATGAGGATTGCTGACGGAGACAAATCCGTACTCCAGGAGCAGGCGGTGGTTATCGTGGGGGCCGTAGCAGATAAAAACCTCCTTGTGTTTGCCACAGCGTGTAGCCGTTCTAATTTCATAACAGCGAGTTTCCTCATTAAATGCTGCTTTTATCTAGAAAAAAAAAATTGCAAAAAATGTCTCTTAAAGCAAAGCAGAAAACCAAAAAGATTAACTGATTATATTCATTTAAGCAAGATGCAGCTTTCAAGTCCTCAGCACAGAATGTACCCACATGAAGAAAAAAATACCACATCTGAACTTGAGCCTCTTTGGCTTGCCTCGATCTCACTCCACTGGAGATATATAGGGCAGAAGCCTGGGGGTGAAGAGGTCTCTAGCTGACTCCCAAAGTGGGATCCCTTCTCGATTTCCCACAAACACCCATCCAGTCAGAAACTTGGCTGAACACCGCCTCCGTGCCAGGCCCTGTGCTGAGCACTGCGGTTACACCAAGTGCAAGGTAAAAGCCCTGTCCTCCAAGGCTGCAGAGCTCCAAGCGAAAGCAGCAAGACCCTCAGGGATCACAGCTAAACCCTGAGAGCGATGCCACCAAGTGTGGAAGGAAACGAGACAGGAAAGCAAATGAGGCTTTGGTCCCAGGTCTGAAAGGATGAAAGATGCTGCCCCCTGGGGAGCTGCTGGTTCAGACCCTCCAGGGGACACAGCACCAGGCTCTGTGGGTCTGGAGCGCAGAGTCGGGAAATGGGACAAAGGAAAAGGACGCCAGGAGGTGGAGACGGGGTCAGGAGGAAAGACAGGAGCCTGCCTACCAGACCTGAGGGAAGGGAGGCTGACCAGCTACACCGTTCCCTGGGGCTCTGCTCAATACTCCGGTCACAGGTTCTACACGGACCTGGACCTATTGAAACCGAACCCGGGTCGCCCAGTGGATGTCTCACCTGGACATTGGGGCTATGGTTCAGCAGATCCAGGTAGGGGGCGAGTGCGCAGGTGTCTGGCTCTGGGGAAAGGCACAGCCGCGGCAGGCGCTTCATATACACAGCCCTGGTGTTGACGGTGCACCAGGCCCACCGCAGGGCACGGTAGCTAAAGATGGTCTCGAAGGCCTCAGAAAACAGAGGCTGCAGGGAGGAGAAAAAGCCTCGAGAAGAAGAAAAGAACTCCCGCACGTGGCTTCTCTGCTCCCAGGCCTTTGTTTTCAAAGGGTTGGGAAGAAGATTCACCACTTTCGGCTCCAAACAAACTGGGCAGGTGTAGGCCTTTGGTAAAACCTCCAGGTAAGGCTTCCAGGGAGACCGATCCCCAGCATGCTTCTCTGACACTAAAAAGGTGCACAGAGCCAGCAGAGGAGATGGAGGAGGCTGCCACCTTTTAAAACGAAAATCCAGATTGGAGGAGTTACTTTCATTAAAAATATGGAATAAGCAAGAGATGCAGACATCTGAGGGCTTAGTTCTGCTTCCAGAGGGGCTGTGGCCAAGTGGTCAGTACACTCCATGTTCACCGAATGCATCCAAGAGAGGGTCTTCCTTCCTCAAGGGCTCCTCCCGGGACCACACCCGGGTACAAAGGCCATGAACAGCCACACTGACACAGGAACTGGCTCGCTAACCTGAGCTCCAGCTTTGTTTGCAAGAGATTACTTCCTGCAAAAACCTCTTTGCTTCCAACTCTGTCATCCAGTTTTAAAGCTGTTGCTGGAATTTCACTTGTTCCACTTTAGTAAGGATATAAAATTGGGGGAGATGGGGAGCAATTGATAGAAAGAACCTATACGTTCCCCATTCGATACATTACCCACTGGGCACCAGTAGCTATTCCAATTCTTGCTTTTTAGTCAAATAATATTGAAAATTCAATTCCCCAGTCATAGGAGCCACATTTCAAGTGCTCGTCAGCCATATGTGGCTACCATACAGAAGAACTCAACATGAAATATTTCTATCACTGCAGAAAGTCCTATTGCGCAATAATAACCCAGGCGGAAAAATGAATAAGCTCATTATATACCTGTTACAGTTCTAAAGTTTTTGGTCTTAAACTCACCCATTCTATTGAAAATTATATACTGCAGTATTTTTGTTTATTACCAATAAAAAGAGCTCATGTAGCATGGGTGTACTTAGAAAAGTTTTCATTAATCCTTCCAAGTTCAGGTTCCTATATAACCATGCATTCTACTCAAAACTCCAGAAGGATACAGAAAATGTGAGTACCAAGAGCATCCTTGCCTCAGGCTCATGAAAATCTATCAGCCTTCTTACAAAAGTAAGCCAGAGGGGCTTACCGTGGGTTGAGAAACAACATAATCTTTCTTCCTTTATCATTTAGAAACCTCTTATGCTGAGGACCTTCCTCAATCTGTCCTCGAAAACTCACCAAAAAGAAAGAGAGACCCCCCCTATAACATAAGCCATAAAATAGTTTTCAGCTCCTATGTTGGCCTCTTCTCTTCTATGCCAAATCTAACCAGCTCCTTCATATTGTCAACAGCTCTTCATAACTGAAGGAGAATTCAAGCAAGTACAGTAAGGGTAAAAATAAAAGCATAAATAACATTTGTCAAGACCTACAACAGTGGAAGAGGAGTGGAGTGCTGTGAGTCAAGGCACTCAGTTATGGTGTGTATGTCTATGCTCCCATTTAATCCTCATTTTTTGGTAAGGTCAGCTCAGGATTCAAGTCCACTTCCTAAGCAGCCTATTAAAAGCCTTAAAAATGTAGTTTACCATGAATTAAGAGCCAACTTCATAGAATCAACTTTTCACATCACTTGTGACATACACTAGCCACACGAAGGGACTGGGTCCTAAGGGACTACGTCTTAGCTGACATACTTGTGCACGATATAAACTTGAAAGGAGAAACACTCGCGCCAGATGAGCTGGTGAGCAGTCACTTACTTAGCAATGTACGCCCCTAAGTAGCTTCTGATCACTGTGTCCGTGGTGAGCAGGCAGCTCTCAGGCAACGAGATAATCGTCTGTCCCTCCTTACCAGAAAGAAAGTACAGTTTAGAACACCTGTGCTTGGGGGAGGACCTGAGTGAATCTTCTGAAGTCCCTGATTCCACAGTCATCTACTAAGAACCCAGCGGAGCCCAACCGTAGACAACCAAAGAGCTTCCAGTGGACGGGCTCTCCGGGCCGAGTCAGCAGACACAGGCAGGACTGCTCCCACGCCGGGCACCACAACCCCAACGAGAGTCAGAGGTTAACGGTGTGACTGACACCCACCACCAGTCAACCTTCCATCAGAAAGGAGTGGAGAAACACTATGACTTTTGGTGTTCCTTCAAGGTTTTACACCAGGAAACAGTGCCACCTACAGGCAACAGATAGAAACCACGCCAAAAATTTCTTCCAGTGAAATGCACGTGCCTGGTCATTCCCAGTAATGACCTATTCACCATATAACCTATAACAAGTAGCTGAAGAAAGGGCAAGGGTGGCCCCCCCAGCACAAGAATTTCACTTGATCACCTGCAAAAGTAGAGTTTTCAGTTTCTCCCACTGAGACAGAAACACAGGAAGAAAAATGAAGACACCAAGGACCAGACCAGTAGAAATAAAGCACTAAGAAGCCAGATAAAAGATCCTGCTTTCATCATAACTGACACCTAAGTTGGGGTTAAACATCTTGGCCAAAAATCTCGTTTCAGTTTCTGGTCTCCTCATCTGTCAATCACGACTGACCTGGGACTTTCCCTGTGGTCCAGTGGTTAAGAATCTGCCTGCCTGTGCAGGAGACATGGGTGCGGCCCCTGGTCCGGGAGGATCCCCCATGCCACGGAGCAACTAAGCCCGTGCACCACAACGGCTGAAGCCACCACACCACACAAGGAGTGGTCCCTGCTCACCGCAACTAGAGAAAGCCCGTGCACAGCAGCAAAGACTCAAAAATTTAAAAAGACCAAAGACCAAAAATTAAAAAAAACAAACAACAAACATTTAAAGAACGATTATCTTCACACAAAAAAAGACTGAGTTGGTGCGGTCACTAAAATCCCTTCCTGCTCCGACATCCCATGTCAACAAAAAACCAAATAAACAAACAAAAAACAACCCTCTGAATACAAGGTTCTATATCTTGATTGAGACAAATATCTTCATCATCAAAACCCTATCAAACTGGACACTTAAAATGTGTGTATTTCCCTATGTGTAAAATATGTCTCAATTTTCAAAGTTTTTGCAAAAAAGCTACATTTGAAAGTACGTGTAAAGTAACTGCCAAGTATCATTTCCTGATCCAAGCAAAAACTACTGAGAGTCACCACTATATTTATCAGAGGTATATTTCTCCCCCTCAAAGTCTGCTATAGAATAGTCATATACCTCCCCTCAAAAAGAAAGTACTGCACAACAATATGAATGGTGAATGTACTTAAGACTATTCAAATGCACACTTAAAAATGGTGATGACAGTAAATTTTCTGTTGTGTGCATTTTACCACAATTAAAAATGAAAAAAAAATTATGATAGCATAATAGAATTACAACATTAAAAGCTACCATTCTTTAGGTTAAAGATACAGACACAGCTGGGTTTTATCTAAATTAAGGGGTAAACATAAAACAATTTTTAAACAGAAAATTTAAATAATTACAAATAAGGAATTGATGTCTTGCTCTACAGAAAACTGTGCATCGGCTGTCCTTTAAACGGCACAGAAGAACTCAGACCTTGCAGAGCAGCTACGTCATTTACTTGCTCACCATCCAGACTTGGAGACCAAAGCCGAGAGGGTCAGGGGCCTTGCTTGGCGGAAGGGGACCCCGGCACGGGCTGAGAGGTCCCCTCCCCGCCTGCTGGGCTGCTGGGTTCTACCTACCACGGAGGCTCAGATTTGAGCGGCTCCCCTCCAGCCCCAGCCCACCCTCAGCACATTTAAAACATGATCAGACTTACAAACCTGCTGTGTTGGAGACGGCTAGTCACACACCCCAATGCGCTTTCCCTTCTCACCCTCCCTGGGAGCTGGCAGGTGAGATGCGGCTGGAACTTTGTGGATGAGCAGAAGCCTGCCCCTCCTCACCCCCTGCTCCCTCCTGCTACACGCTGGAGCTACACCCCGGTACCACACGCTGGAGCTGAGCTGATGGAGCCCGGACCACCACACCGGCTCAGGACCACCTACCCAGGCTCGTTGACCTGACTAAGAAACGTGCGCTCTGTGACACTGACTTTGTTTCTTGCACACAGCAAACAGTTGTGACCTAACTGTATTCAAACCCATCCATTAAGTTGAAAAAAAAAAGAAAGTATGTCTAAAATATTTTTAATTCATTTGACTTGAACCCCAAAACCAAGCAGAAAAATCCACTTTGGGTTTCAAGGTGAGAGAGAAATTCTCACCTGCAGGGACGTCTTGCTCATCAGTCCTCTTCCTGTACCTACAAACGCAAAGAGAGAAAAAAGATAAATCCTATGACAGCTTCAAGGTCTTAGAGATACTATTCTGCATAAGAGATGTGGGGAAGCAGAGTGTCTTGCATCCTTTGACTCCCCGGGGAAACCAAAGATCAGGAAGCTATTCGGGATGATGTCTCAACCTCCTTCTGGGTTTATGATCCTTGAAGGGCAAAATCCGCCTTAGATGCGACACCTAAAGATTATCACCTTCAGGCAGCTCAGGTGCTGGGTCTCGACAGGCCACCTGAAGCTGGACTCTCTCCCCTGGGGTCTCCTGGCCAATGTGGGGGACCAACTTCCCAGGATGCCCACTCAACTTCGGAGGCTGGACCCACAGGTTACTCCTACCTGTTACCAGACCCAGCGTTCCGCAGGAATGATCTCCAGTCTTTGGCTGAATGACCACTAAAGCCCATTCAGGTGACACAAAGCCTGGGGCTGTACCCTCCCCTCCCCAAAGAGGCAAGCCACGAGCTGCGCTCTCCTTGACAGGACAAGCCACGAGCTGTGCTCTCCTTGACCTGACAAGCCATGAGCTGTGCTCTCGACAGGACAAGCGAAGAGCCACGCTCTCCTTGACAGGACAAGCCACGAGCCGTGCTCTTTGACCGGACAAGCTCAGTGAGGTAGATCCAGAACCAGCTGCTCCCACAAGCTAAGGCCTTGACCAGAGCACAGTCATGACACTAGCTTCCCTGGTGGCTCTGGCAACACCACCGACATCTGTAAGTTTACCCCTCCGTGCCCAGGGCTCCCCTCCTGCCAGTCAGCTAACAGCTTTTCTCGAAGAGATGGGCACGATATGACCTGTAATCATTATATGAACTCTCTCTAGTCGTCTTCTCAAAACCAGTTTCTGACTTTTTCCTCTCAGCTAGTTGCTGTGGTTGTTCAGTCACTAAGTCATATCCGACTTTTTGTGATCCCACGGACGGCAGCACGCCAGGCTTCCTGTCCTTCACTGTCTCCCGAGGTTTGCTCAGACTCTCAGATAGGAGGGAATGTAATACAGCAAAAGTCAATGCCTGTGGGCCTAATGGGAGGTTCTGGATCATCAGGAGAATTCTTGACTCGAATCCGGAATCAGGTGTCTGGCAAGTTTAATCTGACGAGTAGTCCTTCCTACCTAGAAGCATACTATCTGCTCGAACACATGGCTCTGATTTTAAGAATTTAATTTCTTCTGTGTGTCCCACGGTAAAGTTAATCATCCCTGTGGGCCAGAACCTTTAAGAACCCTTAAATGGGAGGAATTTTTTCCTGTGGAGTCCCTGGTGGCTCAGCTGGTAAAGAACCCTCCTGCAATGCGGGAGAGCTCGGTTAGATCCCTGGGTTGGGAAGATCCCCTGGAGAATGGAATGACTACCCACTCCAGTATTCTGGCCTGGAGAATTCTCTGGACAGCACAGTCCATGGGGTCGCAAAGAGTCAGACAAGACTGAGCAACTTTCACTTTCACCCTTTAAAAAAATTCATGTGCTAATTTAAGTGGAAATTCCTCTCTAAACATATATGAACAGAACTCGGCAGATGGAATAAATCCAGAAGGTACTTTACCTATATGTCCACAACATAGTGCTCAATAGACCAGAAAACAGGTCACAGTAACTTGTACTTACTAAGGCAAGGTAGAAAGCGGTCATTAGAATGTTATTAGACTACTCACTGTCTTATAATTTCTGCTGCTATCTATCCAAGAGGTCCAGATTTGGACAGTGCTTTTAGTGTTAAAAGGAAATATTGGAAAAAAATAAAAGGAAATACCAGGGTCCGCTCCCAAAGCATAAATTAGATCAAAGTCTAAAGACTGAATCCTGCTTTTAACTTGGAATCCTGCGTTGACTCTCCACAAACTAATTCCCCAGAATTTCATATATTTTGACAGAATCCCATGAACCTTCTCTGCTATCCTACACTGATTAAGAGCTAAAGATATAGAAAACACTTAGGGAAGGTGTTGTGGAATGAATGCTTGTGTTCCCTTAAATTCATATGTTGATTGGAGGTGAGGCTTCTGGTAAGTGACTAGGTCATAAGGGTGGAGCCCTCATGAATGGAAATCGTGCCTTTGTAGGAAGAGAGAAGAGTTCCTCACATGAGGACACGAGAAGATGGCAATTCACAAAGCAGGAATTAGTCCTCACTAGATACTGAATCTGCCCAAACCACAGTTTTAGACTTCTCAACCTCCAGAACTGTCTGAAATAAGCTGCTGTTTAAGCCACCGGGTCTATGGTAATTGGTTACAGCAGCCCATACTGATGAAGGTTCCTTGCCCCCAGAATTTTAAGCGCTGGGTTCTGCTCACTGCCAAACCACTTTGCTTTAGCTCCTCCATCACCATGAATCTGGACATGGGCCCAGAGGAAGTTGTTGCTACTTTTAAAACTGCTAACTCTTCACTGCTCTAAATGATAGACAGATTACTAATTTTCAGGCATTCGACTGAAACCATATGCCAATTCTGGCTTGATCATTTTAAATCTATCCTTCTTAAGGCAGAGTGACACTCAAGGAGCAGGCAGGCCTCAGGCACACCAAGTCCACTCTGGACACTGCTTTTCTCTTGATCATCTCAAAGAATTCCATCCGGGACTTGCCTGGTGGCCAGAGGTTTAAGGTTCCGCCTGCCAATGTAGGGGACACAGGTTCCATCCTTGATCCGGGAAGGTCCACATGCCCTGAAGCAACTGAGCCCACGCACCACAACTACCGAGCCAGCGCACGGAGAGCCCGTGCTGTGCGACGAGAAGCCTGTGCCCCCAGCCACAGAGCAGCCCCCAGCCCTGCTTGGTGCAACCAGAGAAAGCCCACAGGCAGCAACAGAGACCCAGCACAGCCAAAAATAAATACATTTATTAAGGAAGAAAAACTCCATTCAGTAAAATCTAAGAATATGTTTTTTTACTAGGCGTTTCCTGACACACAGCAACAGAAAGTTAAACACTGTGTTAGAGGCTAATAAATATGGTTTGTCATCATAAAAAAGGAGCAATCCTAACAGAATGGTTCAAGATCAAGTATGTTAGCCCAAAGTCACCATGTATCACTAACACACAGGGAACAACTTCACACACATCCCCTCACTAGACCAGGAGCACATGAGGTAAACAGTTTATCTTGAGGGTGGATAAGGAAGTCATCGTGCTCCAAGTTACATTACCTAATGGGCATCTGAAGGATCACTTTAAGGGCCAAGCGGAACCTTCAGAGGCTCACAACTTAAGCCTTCTATAAGGTGAAACGTCTGCACCTGCCCTGTGACACTGAACTTGGAGGCCCTCAGCTCACAACTGTCTCTGTGCTACAGCAAACCCGAAACCCATTTGAGGAGCACATCGGTCCTCTCGCTGGTGACCGCAAGCCCAATTGTGGACAGAGCTGGGTGGCCTTGTCCACAGGCACGTGCCCATAGCTGCCAGCTCCCCGACTTCTGTGAGAGAATGTTCCGGAAGAGCATGCTGACCCAAACTTCATGGCAAGTTCCTCAATTTTGGGTAAATGTTAATCCAACCTCCACAGAGAAACACCTTACCTTTCAGAAAAGAATATTCACCCATCCCTGTTCAGGTGGCTGTGGATGCCAGGGCCACAGAGGGGGCTCCTCCTCAGTTAAGGCTTCCCTCAGGGCTCCTCTCCTCGAGCCACCCACCCAGGGAACAAGCACCCTCACTGCTTCTCTGGAACCTGCTGGCCTGAGAAAACTCCTGGGATGCACCTGAACTAAGGGATAATCCCATCAGCTGCATGGGCTTGAAAATCTCACAAAACCACCACGAGCAGGTTGATGGGGTCACCAGTCCCCACATTACATAGCGTCTTCCCTACAAAAAGCCAGTAAAGATATTTTCCTCATGTCTACATTCCAGAAATGCCTATAGCTCTGATGAGGAAACAAGCTAGTCGTGCTTACAGAACACTAAGATTCGGACAACTGACCACGCACACTGGGCTGCTGGACAGAGGAGTCAAATTGGCAGCCCACCTCTGATAGAGGTACAGTTCAGTTCAGTCGCTCAGTCGTGTCCGACTCTTTGCGACCCCATGAATCACAGCACGTCAGGCCTCCCTGTCCATCACCAACTCCCGGAGTTCACTCAGACTCATATCCATTGAGTCGGTGATGCCATCCAACCATCTCATCCTCTGTCGTCCCCTTCTCCTCTCGTCTTCAGTCGGGGGTACAAGATGTCATAATTATGGCTTTTAGGTGTTATCCTTATCCCTGCCTTCATCTTATTTTTCTATTCTCATTTCCCTTTTCTAACTTCTTTTTTATTTAACTTTACAATATTGTATTGGTTTTGCCATACATCAAAATGAATCCGCCAGAGGTATACATGTGTTCCCCATCCTGAACCCTGCTCCCTCCTCCCTCCCCATACCATCCCCTCTAATTTTATTTCACCATTTCGGAATTTCTGTCCACAAGCCCCTTAAAACTCATTTTCCGAATAAGGTAAAGTGTAAATAAATATTGCACCTACAAGGCAGGAAGCTTGCCACACAACAGAACACGTGCTCCCAGAAAGAATACAGCCCGCCTGTGAGAATCACCCTGGTTCTCCCATCACCTGGGCCCATGTGTCTCTCAGGAGACAGGTAAATGAATGCCAGATCTTACCTGGAAAACGAGCAGGTATCAAGGTTGTACCTTCAAACCTCCTATCTTTGAGCCACTTCTTAAGCTCTATAAATTCAGGCTTGTAGCTCTCATTCACTAATCAAGAGAGGAAAGAAAACCTGGTGACTAAAATCATTATATAACTGGATCACTCCAAACTGACAAGATGACTTCAAAATTCATATGGAAATACGAAAGACCTGGAAAAGCCAAAAACACTTTGAAATACTGACCTCAAAACTTTTTATCACTAAAAATGACAGTAACTAAGATTGTGTGATACCGTCATCAAGACAGAAAAAGAAATCAATAGAATAGAAAAGAAAGCCCAAAACAGACCTATACATATGCTGACAACTGTTTTTTTTTTTTAATGCAAAGGCAATTCCATGCACAAAGGACAGTTTTGTTTGTTTGTTTGTTTGTTTTAATAAATACTGCTAGAACATTTGGAATAAACAAATCATGGACTGTAAGTCATGTTAAAACAAAGACCTATTGATACAAGTTAACAACACAGAATTATTCAAAATAATTATGCTGAGTAAAAGAAGACAGATTTTTTAAAATACATTCTATATAATTAAATAAAACCATAAAACACAAATCAATAGTGAAAGCAGATCAGTGGTTGTCCGAAGATGGAGGAAAGGAGGGTTCAAAGAGGTGTCAGATGAAAGGATTACCGAGGGAAATGAGAAACTTCTTAGGATGATAAATAACATTCACATCTTGACTTTGGTAATGGCCTCCTGGGTGTATACATACGTCAAATTCTATCAAATATGTGACATTCATTGTGGGTCAGTTATACCTCAATCAAAGTGTTTTCTTAAGAAACATATGATCCAAAATATAAGGCTCCTAAAATAGGTTATCACAGCCTGAAGAGTTCACAGTAAGAGCACTGAATAAGCAACTACTACCCTCTCAGCACTGCTAACCACTGTGGAGGACGTCAACATGCTCTTCACTCTCGAGAAGTTAACGTTCTGGTTGGGGAAACAAGACTTCCACAAAAACGAACTGGAAAGCCAGAAGCTCCTGAAGAGTAATACCCAAGAAGCATGAAAACCGAGTGACATTAGTGAGAACTGGAAATGGCATTACCGAAAACATAAGACCTCAACTCAGTCTCAAAGGTTAGAGAGAAACGCAACAAGCTCAGAGAAGGGAAGAAAGCGGGTTTGGCTGGAGAAAGACTATGAGGAATGGCAGACATGGGGCAGGTTGGTAGAGATCATACTCTCAGCACAGGGAGTGGTGGGGGGGCACTTAGAACGGGAGTTGATCGCGAACAGCATACAAGAGACAATGAGGCTGGACCTCCCTGGTGGTCCCGTGGCTCAGACGTCACAGCTTCCACTGCAGGCCGCATGGGTTCCATCCCTAGTGTGGGAACTAAGCTCCTACAAGCTGCGCAGTGCAACCAAAAAAAAAAGAAGAAGAAAGACAGAGGGTAATGGGTCTTTAAAATAAAAATAAAGACAGTGAAGATCCTGGAGGCTCCTAAACCAAAGAGGCAACAGTCCCTTAGGAAAGTCAGACTGACAGTGGCAACTGGAACTACCAACAAGAAAGAAAAACAGCGATGTGATGTAGAGCCGGCTGAGGTCACCTCTGGGTACAACAGAAAGGGAGAAGTTAACCCAAGAAAGACCAGGTGAGAGTGAGTGGGGCATGGCCTACACGGCAGAGAAGGCTACGTAGTCAAAGACAGCCTCCGATGGTGCTGACCTGCTGCGGGTCAGCGGGGAGACATTTTGCTAACTTTCATCAAAAACAAGTGCACTTACCAAGTCCTCTCCAGTGGGCCAAGTGCCTTCACATGTAGTATCTCGCTTAGCCTGGGCAACACTGAACTTGAAATGATACTTATGTCCAAACACTGATAACCTGCAGGTAGTGAGAGGTCAGGCTGAGAAACAGAAACCTGGGACTCATCCCCAGAGAAGACACAGCTGAAGCGATACATTTGTAATCCCAAAGGGTTTAAAAGAAAAAAAGCAAAATGGCTGTCTGGGGAGGCCTTACAAATAGCTGTGAAAAGAAGAGAAGAGAAAAGCAAAGGAGAAAAGGAAAGACATAAACATCTGAATGCAGAGTTCCAAAGAATAGCAAGAAGAGATAAGAAAGCCTTCTTCAGCGATCAATGCAAAGAAATAGAGGAAAACAACAGAATGGGAAAGACTAAGGATCTATTCAAGAAAATCAGAGATACCAAAGGAACATTTCATGCAAGGATGGGCTCAATAAAGAACAGAAATGGTATGGACCTAACAGAAGAAGAAGCTATTAAGAAGAGATGGCAAGAATACACAGAAGAACTGTACAAAAAAGATCTTCACGACCCAGATAATCACGATGGTGTGATCACTGACCTAGAGCCAGACATCCTGGAATGTGAAGTCAAGTGGACCTTAGAAAGCATCACTACGAACAAAGCTAGTGGAGGTGATGGAATTCCAGTGGAGCTATTCCAAATCCTAAAAGATGATGCTGTGAAAGTGTTGCACTCAATATGCCAGCAAATTTGGAAAACTCAGCAGTGGCCACAAGATTGGAAAAGGTCAGTTTTCATTCCAATCCCAAAGAAAGCCAATGCCAAAGAATGCTCAAACTATCGCACAATTGCACTCATCTCACACGCTAGTAAAGTAATGCTCAAAATTCTCCAAGCCAGGCTTCAGCAATATGTGAACCGTGAACTTCCTGATGTTCAAGCTGGTTTTAGGAAAGGCAGAGGAACCAGAGATCAAAGTGCCAACATCCGCTGGATCATGGAAAAAGCAAGAGAGTTCCAGAAAAACATCTATTTCTGCTTTATTAACTATGCCAAAGCCTTTGACTGTGTGGATCACAATAAACTGTGGAAATTCTGAAAGAGATGGGAATACCAGACCACCTGATCTGCCTCTTGAGAAATCTGTATGCAGGTCAGGAAGCAACAGTTCGAACTGGACATGGAACACCAGACTGGTTCCAAATAGGAAAAGGAGTTCGTCAAGGCTGTATATTGTCATCCTGCTTATTTAGCTTACATGCAGAGTACATCATGAGAAACGTTGGACTGGAACAAACACAAGTTGGAATCAAGATTGCCAGGAGAAATATCAATAACCTCAGATATGCAGATGATACCACCCTTATGGCAGAAAGTGAAGAGAAACTCAAAAGCCTCTTGATGAAAGTGAAAGTGGAGAGTGAAAAGGTTGGCTTAAAGCTCAACATTCAGAAAACGAAGATCATGGCATCTGGTCCCATCACTTCATGGGAAATAGATGGGGAAACAGTGGAAACAGTGTCAGACTTTATTTTTCTGGGCTCCAAAATCACTGCAGATGGTGACTGCAGCCATGAAATTAAAAGACGTTTACTCCTTTAAAGGAAAGTTATGACCAACCTAGACAGCATATTCAAAAGCAGAGACATTACTTTGCCAACAAAGGTTCACCTAGTCAAGGCTATGGTCTTTTCCTGTGGTCATGTATGGATGTGAGAGCTGGACTGTGAAGAAGGCTGAGCGCCCAAGAATTGATGCTTTTGAACTGTGGTGTTGGAGAAGACTCTTGAGAGTCCCTTGGACTGCAAGGAGATCCAACCAGTCCATTCTGAAGGAGATCAGCCCTGGGATTTCTTTGGAAGGAATGATGCTAAAGCTGAAACTCCAGTATTTTGGCCACCTCATGGGAAGAGTTGACTCATTGGAGAAGACTCTGATGCTGGGAGGGACTGGGGGCAAGAGGAGAAGGGGACGACAGAGGATGAGATGGCTGGATAGCATCACTGACTCGACGGACGTGAGTGTGAGTGAACTCCGGGAGTTGGTGATGGACAGGGAGGCCTGGCGTGCTGCGATTCATGGGGTCGCGAAGAGTCGGACACAACTGAGCAACTGATCTGATCTGGTTACAAAACAGGATTCTCTAAGAGGGCTTCCCTGGAGGCTCAAATGGTAAACAATCTGCCTGCAGGGCAGGAGAACCAGGTTGGGAAGATCCCCTGGAGAAGGGAACGGCTACCCACTCCAGTATTCGAAGTATTCTCTATGAACACTGCTTATGTGCCTTTGAGAAAAGCTCTGTGTATCTGTTAATATCAACCAGCAAAGGATTCCTTTTTTTAATCACTGGCACCAAAAGAATCAAAACTGTACCTCCTCTTGATTCAGAACTTCTGAAGAGTTTTCGTCTTCTGATCCGGCTTGTTCTTCCTCCTCCGTTCTTCATACTAAAAATGCACTTTCTGTTTAATTGTCCAAACTAAAACAAAAAGCATTTTCTTTGGTTTTCTTTCCAGTTGTATGACAATCACTGTTCTCTGTACCTGTAAGGATATAAATATATAAACCATTTCTCTAAAATGTTTTTGTATACAAATTGTTTATACTATGAGCTAAATCATGATCCCTGTGCAGTAATAGAATTACCATTATATTGGTCCCTCTAAAACAGTTTTATCTCAACTTCCTACTAAATGCTGATTAATCATGGAAATTCTCATTATCTAGTTCATAATTGTGTGCACATCTCAATGCTAATCAACATTTACTAAACAACGGCCTAACTGTACTCTGAATACACAGTAGCCATGCACATGAAAAGATGCTCAACGTTGCTAATTATTAGAGAAATGCAAATCAAAACCACATCATTCTCACATCAGTCAGAACGGCCATCATTAAAAACTCTACAAACAACAAATGCTGGAGAGGGTGTGGAAAAGAGGGAGCCCTCCTACACTGTTGGTGCGAATATAAGTTGGTGCAGCCACTATGGAAAACAGTATGGGAAGTTCCTCAGAAACTAAAGCCGAGTTGCTATAGGATCCAGCAGTCCCATTCCTGTGCATATAGCTGAACAAAACTATAATTCAAAAAGATACATGCACTCCTGTATTCAAAGCAGCGTTATACACAATAGCCAAAGCATGGAAACAAGCTAAATGTCCACCTACAGATATGGTGCACATATACAATGGAGTACTATCCACCCATTTAAAAAAAGAACGGAATACTGCCATTCGCAGTAACATGGACGGAACCAGAGGTTATCTAAGTGAAGTGAGCCAGTAAGGGAAAGACAAATACCACACAATGCCACTTATATGTTGATCTAAAGTGTGACGTAAACGAACCTACCTATGAAACAGAAACAGAGTCACAGAGAGAACAGACTCGCGGTTGCGGAGAGGGAGGCGGGGAGGGATGGATGCACTGAGATGCAAACAGTTACATACAGAATGAATGAACAAGGCTTACTGTATAGCAGGGAACTATATTCAATATCCTGAATAAACTATAATGGAAAGGAATATAAAAAAAATGTATATGTGTGTTTATACATATATATATATATATCGAACCACTTTGCCGTACAGCAGAAATTAACACAACATTGTAAATCAATTATACTTAAAAAAAAAAAAAAGAAGCAATGAAGCCCCAATTTGCCAGGAAGTTGTACAGGAAAAAAAAAAAAAGATTCTCTTTCAGTGTGAAGTAATAATTTGTTCTTAAAACCAGGATCCTGAAGTAAACATAAACTAAGTAGGTGGTTGCCAGAGATTAGGGAGAAAATGAGAACCAAGAAAGCAGACAAAGCAAAGAGATGATTATAAAATCTACAGTGACCACTAGTTTCTACATGTTACTTCCTCAGAAATATAAAAATGAATTCCATGAATCACACTGGCATGATACAGGTAATGGGGTATTATAAAGCCATTAATTGAAAGTACCTACACATAACCGTAATATTACTTACGTGCATATTATGTACACTTTAAGACTTCCCTGTAGCTCAGACGGTAAAGAATCTGCCTGCAACGCAAGAAACCCAGGTTCAATGCCTGGGTCGAGAAGATCCCCTGGAGAAGGAAACGGCAACCCACTCCGGTACTCTTGCCTGGCGAATGCCATGGACAGAGGAAGGAGCCCGGTGGGCTACAGTCCATGGGGTCGCAAAGGGTCGGACATGACCGAGCGACCAACGCTACTAGTACTACGTGCACTTTAACCAAACCACTGTTTTTCTTAAATTACCAAAAATTACTAGGCAGTCCATGAATAACGAGACACGAACCCCAGGCTCTATTACTGTACTATTCCTTCCCAGCGATGGAAGGTTCAGTGTTTGATCGACCCGAAGGTGGAGTCGGGCCCCAGGGCCCACCCCAGCTCGTCCCCTCGGCGGCCCCAGCGCGGACCCCCAAGACCCGAGTTCCGGGGAGCGAGGTGTGCACGTGGCGCCGGGGTGACCGCAAGGCTGGTGGCACCGTCCTCGCCCCCGTCCTTCAACGCCAGACTTGGGGCCGCCCCTCCGCTGACACACACACTCCGCACCTACCCCGCCGCCCCCCACAGCTCTGCAGCCGCCGGAGGATACGGGGCTGAGATCCCGGCCGCTTACAAACGCCCTGACGTAGGGCCCTTCGCGCCGAGGATACTCCGGTCGACTTTCGCTAAAAGAACGAGCCCCAAATACTGGGGGGCGTTAAGTGTAATGCGCAGCGGCTTGGCAGAGGATGGACGATCTGAATTCAGCTCTCTTTTTAAATAAAAATGGAAGGGGAGCCCAGGAGAAAACCGAGCCCTGGTACCCCGGCAACCGGAGGCCCCGCCCCGGAAGTTTGCCAGCGCACCGAGATACAGCTCCAAGATGGCGGTGGGCGGGCCCGAAGCGCGTGAACAGCCGGAACAGCACGCATGTTGCTCGCGAGTTACGGAAGCGAGCCGCAGCAGCAGGGGAACAGCCAGCCGAGCGCCGCCAGGCCCGCCTCTAGGCCCCACTGACCCAAGTCCGTGGTCGCCAGGCTGAACTCTCGGCGCCGCGGGCCTCCGCCTACCGGCTTGCACATGCGCATTCTTCCGGGGAAAGGGGTGGAAGGGGACGGCACGGCTGACAGAGCTAGCTAGGGTCGTCCGTGGCTGGACTGCAGGTCCAGGAGTAAGAAAACCCTGTGGCCCGTGGACCAGGAGTCTATGCTCTGAAAGCCGACCTGGAGCGTCTTTGCTTCCGTAGTTCCAAGGGAGGACCAACCAAGTGTGGGTCAGCCAGGACGGCAGCCCGGCCCTCTCTGTGGCCCGCCCACTTCCGCTTTGGGGGGGGGGGGCGGGGGCGGGGCGGGGCGGGGCGGGGCGGGGCGGCCTTGCAAGGCCGGGCTAGCCTCCATTTCCGGGCTGACTTTGCTTCGACCCTCAGCCTGTCCGTGGGTCAGAGTGCCCTGTCGCGTTCCTCTTCAGCCTAAGGGCACTTCAGGTCCTCTGACCCAGTTGGCTGTCCGAGGAACAGCATAACTTCTCCCTACAGAAGACGGAGTTCAAGTGCTGCCCTACCCACTATTCAGTTCAGTCCCTCAGTAGTGTGCGACTTTTTGCAACCTCTTGAGAAATTTGTATACAGGTCAGGAAGCAACGGAGAAGGCAATGGCACCCCACTCCAGTACTCTTGCCTGGAAAATCCCATGTACGGAGGAGCCTGGTGGGCTGCAATCCGTGGGGTTGCGAAGAGTCGGACTCGACTGAGTGACTTCACTTTCACTTTTCACTTTCATGCATTGGAGAAGGAAATGGCAACCCACTCCAGCCTTCTTGCCTGGAGAATCCCAGGGACGGGGGAGCCTGGTGGGCTGCCGTCTACGGGGTCACACAGAGTCGGACACGACTGAAGTGACTTAGCAGCAGCAGTAGCAGGAAGCAACAGTTAGAACTGGACATGGAACTACATACTGGTTCCAAATAGGAAAAGGAGTTCGTCAAGGCTGTATATTGTCACCCTGTTTATTTAACTTATATGCAGAGTACATCATGAGAAACGCTGGACTGGAAGAAACACAAGTTGGAATCAAGATTGCAGGGAGAAATATCAATAACCTCAGATATGCAGATGACACCACCCTTATGGCAGAAAGTGAAGAGGAACTGAAAAGCCTCTTGATGAAAGTGAAAGTGGAGAGTGAAAAGGTTGGCTTAAAGCTCAACATTCAGAAAACGAAGATCATGGCATCCGGTCCTATCACTACATGGGAAATAGATGGGGAAACAGTAGAAACAGTGTCAGACTTTATTTTTCTGGGCTCCAAAATCACTGCAGATGGTGACTGCAGCCATGAAATTAAAAGACGCTTACTCCTTTAAAGGAAAGTTATGACCAACCTAGACAGCATATTCAAAAGCAGAGACATTACTTTGCCAACAAAGGTTCACCTAGTCAAGGCTATGGTCTTTTCCTGTGGTCATGTATGGATGTGAGAGCTGGACTGTGAAGAAGGCTGAGCGCCCAAGAATTGATGCTTTTGAACTGTGGTGTTGGAGAAGACTCTTGAGAGTCCCTTGGACTGCAAGGAGATCCAACCAGTCCATTCTGAAGGAGATCAGCCTTGGGATTTCTTTGGAAGGAATGATGCTAAAGCTGAAACTCCAGTATTTTGGCCACCTCATGGGAAGAGTTGACTCATTGGAGAAGACTCTGATGCTGGGAGGGATTGGGGGCAGGAGGAGAAGGGGACGACAGAGGATGAGATGGCTGGATGGCATCACTGACTCGATGGATGTGAGTCTGAGTGACCTCCGGGAGTTGGTGATGGACAGGGAGGCCTGGCGTGCTGCGATGCATGGGGTTGCAAAGAGTCGGACACGACTGAGCAACTGATCCGATCTGGATTGCAGCATGCCAGGCCTCCCTGTCCAACACCAACTCCAAAACTTGCTCAAACTCATGTCCATGGAGTTCGTGATGCCATCCAAACATCTCATCCTCTGCCGGCCCCTTCTCCTCCCGCCTTCAATCTTTCCCAGCATCAGGGTCTTTTCCAGTGAGTCATTTCTTTGCATCAGGTGGCCAAAGTATTGGAGTTTCAGCTTCAGCATCGGTCCTTTCAATGAATATTCACAACTGATTTCCTTTAGGATGGACTGGTTGGATCTCCTGGCTATCCAAGGGACTCTCAAGAGCCTTCTCCAACACCACAATTCAAGCACATCAATTCTTTGGTGCTCAACTTTCTTTGTGGTCTGTCACATCCATACATGACTACTGGAAAAACCCTAGCTATTGGTTTATACTGACTATAGGGACTTTTGTCCGCAAAGTAATGTCTCTGCTTTTTATTGTGCTGTCTAGGTTGGTCGTAGCTTTTCTTCCAAGGAGCAAGCGTCTTTTAATTTCATGGCTGCAGTCACCATCTCCAGTGATTTTGGAGCCCCCAAAAATAAAGTCTGTCACTGTTTCCATTGTTTCCCCATCTATTTGCCCTGAAGTTATGGGGCTGGATACCATGATCTTAGTTTTTGGAATGTTGAGTTTTAAGCCAGCTTTTTCACTCTCCTCTTTCACTTTCATCAAGAGGCTCTTCAGTTCTTTGCTTTCTGCCACAAGGGTGGTGTCATCTGCATATCTGAGGTTATTGATATTTCTCTTGGCAATCTTGATTCCAGCTTCTGCTTCATCCAGCCCAGCATTTCCATGATGTACTCTGCATATAAGTTAAATAAGCAGGGTGACAGTATACAGCCTTTCCCGATTTGAAACCAGTCTGTTGTTCTATGTCCAGTTCTAACTGTTGCTTCTCGACCTGCATACATATTTCTTAGGAGCCAGGTAAGGTGGTCCAGTATTCCCATCTCTTGAAGACTTTTCCAGTTTGTTGTGATCCACACAGTCAAAGGCTTTGACATAGTCAATAAAGCAGAAGCAGATGTTTTTCTGGAATTCTCTTGCTTTTTTTATGATCCAACAGATGTTGGCAATTTGATCTCTGGTTCCTCTGCCTTTTCTAAATCCACCTTGAACATCTGGAAGTTCTTGGTTCATGTACTGTTGAAACCTAGCTTGGAGAATTTTGAGCATTACTCTGCTAGCATGTGAGATGAGTGCAGTTGTGCAGTAGTTTGAACATTCTTAGGTATTGCCCTTCTTTGAGATTGAAATGAAAACTGGCCTTTTCTAGTCCTGTGGCCAATGCTGAGTTTTCCAAATTTGCTGACATATTGAGTACAGAACTTAAATAACATCATCTTTTAGAATTTGAAGTAGCACAACAGGAATTCCATTACCTCACTAACTTTGTTCACAGTGATGCCTCCTAAGGCCCACTTGACTTCACATTCCAGGATGTCTGGCTTTAGGTGAGTGATCACACTGTCATGGTTATCTGGGTCATGAAGATCTTTTTTTGTATAATTCTGTGTATTCTTGCCACCTCTTCTTAATATCTTCTGCTTCTGTTAGGTCTATACCTTTTCTATCCTGTATTGTACCCATCTTTATATGAAATGTGCCCTTGGTATCTCTAATTTTCTTGAAGAGATCTCTAGTCTTTCCCATTCTATTGTTTTCTTCTATTTCTTTGCATTGATCACTGAAGAAAGCTTTCTTATCTCTCCTTGTTATTCTTTGGAACTCTGCATTCAATGGGTATATCTTTCCTTTTCTCCCTTGCCTTCAGCTTCTCTTCTTTTCTCAGCTATTTATAAGGCCTCCTCAGACAACCATTTTTCCTTTTTGCATTTCTTTTTCTTGGGGATGGTTTTGATCACTGCCTCCTGTACAATGTCGTGAACCTCTGTCCATAGTTCTTCAGGCACTCTGTCTATCAGATCTAATCCCTTGAATCTATTTGTCACTTCCACTGTATAATCGTAAGAGATTTGATTTAGGTCATACCTGAATGGTCTAGTGGTTTTCCCTACTTTCTTCAAATGAGTTCATGATCTGAGCCGCACCCACCCCACCCTTTTTATCAGCTAGCCTCCAAAAGAGCCCAATATGGAAAAGAGGGGAAGGTAATATTAACTTTATAGTGGAGAAACTTGGCCAACGCTTCATTGGCTGAGTAATAAAGAATAATAGCAGTGATAAGTCATGTTGATTGCAGGTTTCCCATCTATAGGAAGGGTACTTGGCCTCTGTGATATTACCCTCCAAAACCCGTAACCTTAGTTCAGTAACAGAAAAACAACCTGGTTCTATGCTGGGTGTGTTCCTTTAAGGCTGTTTGTAATGTTGCCTGTGCTTAGTCATGCTGACTCTGCACTTTGGTGGTGTTGAACAAAGAATTTTGTTCATAGCTTGAAATATATACATAATAGCCCTTTCCCAAGGCCCTGTCTCCCAGGCTTGAATTTTAAAGGCATAACACTTTTCCTTTATGTAGAGATAAAATTTCAGAATTTGTTAAAGGTTATGCACAACTGCAAAAACAGGATTATCTCCCCCCTCCAAGTTTGGCTGAGCAACTTCACTTTCACTTTTCACTTTCATGCACTGGAGAAGGAAATGGCAACCCACTCCAGTGTTCTTGCCTGGAGAATCCCAGGGACGGGGGAGCCTGGTGGGCTGCCGTCTATGGGGTCATACAGAGTCGGACACGACTGAAGTGACTTAGCAGCAGCAGCAACAGAGTTCTCTTTGGGCCACAGCTGATATTTCTAGAGGGGATTCCGTCACTTGGTCAGTTATAATAGCTGCTCTGACCCTGGCCATAAATATAATTTTTTCTTTAGAGTCATGCAAGCTCAATCAGAACAACCAACTGAATTTTACTCAAAAATCATAACCTTCCTCAGTCATGGGATGGACTTACGTGGTTAATACCAAGCTATGGTCATTAAAGTTTAAAGGCTCCTTTATGTTGTGCTTGTGACATTGTACTATAGCTTTGTAAAAACATTACCATTGAGGAAACTGGGTGAAGTATAAAGAATTTCTGTACTATTTGTTACTACTGTTCGTGAATCTACAATCATCTCAATAAAGTTTTGTCAAAAAGCAGAGGTCTTTCCCTGATTATTAGTTTTGTTTTTTGCAACTGATTAGAAAAATTCCTTGAAGTTGTAATATAATTGGAAACTATCTAAAGCATAGCTGTTCAAACGAAGTTTCTGCTGTGATGGAAAGCGATACCTGCACTGTCTGGTACAGCCATCACTAACACATGTGACTCCTCAGCCCTTGAAATGTGGTTAGTGGAACTAAAAGACTGAATTTTAATTGTATTATTTTGATTAAAATTACATTTAAGTAGCCACTAGCTTCTGGCTACCATAAAAGAGTGTGGACAAAGAACGTTGCCTACCATTTCAGTAAACAGAGGATATTGAAGCCATTAGCCACTGCAGCCCACCCCAATGGTGCACCCAGAAAGGAGTTCACAGCAGAGAAAAACAGGATACTGGCCCCAGATAGAGTTCAAGTGCACATCAAAGGAATAATTTCAGTAGGCCCAAACACTTATCATACACTGAAAACTGCTAAATTCATTAATTTGAGATGTTTTGTTTTCTTTAATTAGCAGTAATTGATGTTCCAGGACCTGGGTTTTTGGGTTATTTTTGCAAAAACTCCTGTATATCCTGGCTCCCTTACCTCTCCAGAACAATCCCTCAGAGGTATCTGAAGAGGCTATATCCCAGGCTTAAATCCTCAGTTCAGTTCAGTCACTCAGTTGTGTCCGACTATTTGCAACCCCATAAACCACAGCACACCAGGCTTCCCTGTCCATCACCAACGCCCGGAGTCCACCCAAACCCATGTCCATTGAGTCAGTGATGCCATCTAACCATCTTATCCTCTGTCATCCCCTTCTTCTCCTGCCCTCAATCTTTCCCAGTATCAGGGCCTTTTCAAATGAGTCAGCTCTTCGAATAAGGTGGTCAAAGTATTGGAATTTCAGCTTCAAAATCAGTCCTACCAATGAACACATCCAGGATTTATCTCCCTTAGGATGGACTGGATGGATCTCCTTGCAGTCCAAGGGACTCTCAAAAGGGACACCACAGTTCAAAAGCATCAATTCCTTGGCTCACAGCTTTCTTTATAGTCCAACTCTTACATCCATGTTAAGCCCGCCAAATAAAATGTAATTCTCAACTTTCATGCTTAGTCACCTAGTCCGAATCTTTGTGACCCCATAGCCTGCCAGGCTCCTCTGTCCATAGGATTCTCCAGGAAAGAATACTGGAGTGGGTTGTCATGCCCTCCGCCAGGGGATCTTCCCAACCCAGGGATGGAACCCAGGTCTTCCACATTGCAGGTGGATTCTTTCCCATGTGAGCCACCAGGCAAGACCAATATAACAATATTTGACAGGTTAAACCTGGGCACAATGAAAATATTATGCTTAATGTTAATAACTCTTAACATGCTTGTATTACTTAGATCAACAAGCAAACATTAACACTAAATATTTAATACTGAATAATTCCCAGTTCATGTGAACCTGAAATTCATTTAGGTTAATTTCTCTTGCATTTGGAATTATTTGCTTTGTAAGCATTTATTTTTCTGTAGGCCAATTAGATTAGAACTCATTTACAACAATCATAACAATATTATCCAAAAATACCTCAACTTTTAGTTTGTGCTTTTTCTTTGAGTGGACAGGACACAGCACAGAAAGGAAAATGATATTATAACCCCCTAATTCCTCTGTTTTAAGCACTAACTGGTAAGGAAGAAGATTAATTTCCCACCACTGAACTAATTTATGAACCTTCTCAGTCTCCATTTCCTCACTTAAAAAATGTAAATAAAAAGATGAATCCTAAGGCGTTATTTGAGTGGGAGAAAGGGCTGCAACGCCCCTTTGCACCTGTACACTTCAGGAACTGCAAACAAGTAACCTGACAACCCTGCATATAAACAGTGATTTAGTGAACACTCCTCACGAGAGGTGAAAATCAGCCAAGGCTAAGCCAGTAGCTTTGCTTTCATATTTAGGGGAGAAACCAACAAACACTTGATCTCTACCATTTTCTTCCAACTTATTCCACAACTCGGGGTTCCCAAGACTTCAGTTACAGTGATATTTTTCAAACACCAGAAAAAATGAAGTTAGTACATATGATTCATTTCTGCAAGCGCAACCGTGAACACGGGTGAATAGGAGGAAATCCGAGGATCAGTTCAGTCGCTCAGTTGTGTCCGACTCTTTGTGACCCCATGGACTCCAGCACACCAGGCCTCCCTGTCCATCACCAACTCACGGAGTTTACTCAAACTCATGCCCATGAATCGGTGATGCCATCCGACCATGAGGATGGGGTTCAGTTTTAAACTGAGCATTTAACATTCTCTATGTTAACCTAGAGAACACGACCAATAAGAATGATTCTCTGCCTCCGGCCCGCAAGTCGCCAACAGCAAGTTTTCAGGAGTACTGTTCTGAAAACTTCTCAGAAGTCTCCTCTCTACACACGCTGCACAGCTGCGGGTCCCGAGGGAGCCGAGCCCCGAGGGGCGGAGCCTGAGTCCGCGCCTGCGCGCTCAACCCAGGCGCCCCTGGAAGATTCAAGCCGGGGATCGCTCCGCGCACTGCCTCTCGCGCAGACGCTGGGACTCGCTGCTCCCTGTTGAAGGCAGCTCAACACCCTGCACATCGGCCATGTCGTCCTCCAACCGCGTGGCGCTGGTCACGGGGGCGAACAAGGGCATCGGCTTCGCCATCGTGCGTGACCTGTGCCGGCGGTTCTCGGGGGACGTGGTGCTCACGGCGCGGGACGAGGCGCGGGGTCAGGCGGCCGTGAAGCAGCTGCAGGCCGAGGGCCTGAGTCCCCGTTTCCACCAGCTGGACATCGATGACCCGCAGAGCATCCGCGCCCTGCGTGACTTCCTGCGCAAGGAGCACGGGGGCCTCGATGTGCTGGTCAACAACGCGGGCATCGCCTTCAAGAGTAAGAAGCGGCTGGGTGCTCCAGGAGAGGCGGTCACCCGCTCTGAGCATCTCGGTCCAAGATGGACTAAATCTGTCGGGGAATCGCTGTAGAGGGGCTTCTCCCGCCTGTGGGGTCCAGAATGACTCCCTAGAGAAGGGGAAGGAGGAAGGGGTGCGGCTAGAGGAATTGCCAGGAATTGGCTGCTCTCTAGCCGAAAAGAACTGTTTCTCTGGCTCAGAAGCCTGGGCACCTTTTCCAGGTTGATGCACAGCCCCTTTCTGATGCACACAGGCCCCATGTGGGCACCCTTAGTACACCGCCGTGCCAGTGGTGCGTTCTTACAAAACTATGCTTCATTATCAAACTGGGAAATTCACACGGGTACAATACTGATTGTATTGTGCACAAAATCCAACCGATTTTTACCTTCACTAGTTGTACACAAAATTCATGAGAGATACCTTCTTATGCAATGTTACCCCGTGAGAACTGTTTCTTGACTCCACTTTGCTTTTCTCTTGAAAGCTGCTGACACCACGCCATTTCACATTCAAGCAGAGGTGACTATGAAAACAAACTTCTTTGGCACCAGAGATGTGTGCACAGAGCTCCTGCCTCTAATAAAACCGCAAGGTGAGTCTGATTGGAGCCCAGACTGCAGTGCTTCTGGCAAGATCTGGGCCCACCTGGCTCTGGTCTCATCTACAGGCCCCTTGGTGCTCCTGCTCAGCTTCGCTGGCCTCCACTGTGTCTCCACCCAGCCGGGTGTCCTGCCCCCCTGAGGTCCCTCCACGCACTGCCCAGGTCCTTGGTGCTGTCTGTCCACCTGCTTTTTGCACATCTGGCTCTTTCTTCTCTTTCCCATCTTAGCTCAGAGGTTTCCTCCTCCAAGAGGCCCTTGACTTGCTCTGTGCCCATCAAAGGGTGAGTTCCCTCAGGAGTCCTTCCCAGACCTTCCCTCTCCCCTGTCCCTCTCTTACTCAGGCTAGTGGACCCTGCACCACCACCGGTTCATTAGTCCCCTCCCCTCCAAAGACTCATCTTTTCCCCAAAACATCTTGGTAACTAATCCCATCATCCACGCACCAGGAACCTGGAGGGCACCCTGCCCGTACATGGGAGGTAAGCCTGCCCGCTTATTGTCATTACCAGGTCCTAAATTAGTCTAGCTGAGTTTCTCCCCAGCCATCTGCCCCATCCTAGCTCTACAAACAGGCCCTCAGCTGTTGTTTCTAAACACTTGTAAACCCTCCCAAGGGACCCCTTGCCCTTCTTGAATCCTTTTCTTTCTCGGCAGGCTCACTGCCCCTCCCATAAATCCTGCAAGTGTGAAATTCAAGCCCTTAGTGTGGCTAATAGAGATCTCTAATCTGAGAACTGCCCTCCAGTGTGCTCGGAGTTCTGGACAAAACAAACCCGTTCCTCTAGCTTAAACTACTGTAATGTTTACCCTGAAGTAAGGGGCCAGGAGGGGAACCACCCCCCACTAAACACACAAAGTAAGACAAGCAGATCCTTTAAGAAGGATTCAGAGTGTGCCTAGAGATTGAGGACATATGTTTACAGTTTACACTCAACTTCTAAACCTGTTTCCCTATCCACTCCTTCTGGAAGGCGCTACTCCTTCAAAGACTTGGTTCACTGGGACCTCAGAAGTCAGCTCCTAAGTGTCCCCTGATTCTCAGAAGTAATATCTTTGCTTTTTAACAGCCTGTCTGCGTTTGTCATAGCTTTTTTCCCAAGCAGCTCTCATCTGATTTCATGGCTGGCTTCACCATCTGCAGTGGTCTTAGAGCCCAGGAAGAGGAAATCTGTCACTGCTTCCTCCTTTTGCCCTATTTGCCATGAGCTAATGGGACCAGATGCCACGATCTTAGTTTTTTAAATATTGAATGTTAAGCCAGCTCTTTCACTCTCCTCCTTCACCCTCATCAGGAGGCTCTTTAGTTCCTCTTCTCTTTCTACCATTAGAGACCATCTGCATATCTGAGGTTGTTAATATTTCTCCCACAATCTTGATTTCCAGCTTGTTAACTCGTCCAGCCCAGCATTTCACATGATGTGCTCTGCATAAAAGTTAAACACGGTGACAATAGGGAGCCTTGTCGTACTCCTTTCTCAACCAGTCAGTTGTTCCATACAGGGTTCTAACTGTTGCTTCTTGACTGGCATACAGGTTTCTCAGGAGACAGGTAAGAAGGTCTGGTATTCCTGTCTCTTTAAGAGCTTTCCACAGTTTGTTATGACCCACACAGTCACAGGCTTTAGTGTAGTCAGTGAAGCAGAGGTGTATATTTTTCTGGAATTCCCTTGCTTTCTCTTCGGCTTCTGTTAGTCTTTACCACTTCTGTCCTTTATTGTACCCATCTTTGGATGAAATCTTCCTTTGATATTTCTGATTTTCTTGAAGAGATCTCTAGTCTTACCCTTTCTGTTGTTTTCCTCTATTTCTTTGCATTGTTCATTGAAGAAGGCTGTCTTGTCTCTCCTTGCTATTCTCTGGAACTCTGCATTCACTTGGGTGAACCTCTCCCTTTCTCCCTTGCTTTTCGCTTCTCTTCTTTCCTCAGTTATTTGTAAAGCCTCCTCAGACAACCACTTTGCCTTCTTGCATTTCTTTTTCTTTAAGATGGTTTTGTTCACTGTCTCCAGTATAGTATTAGAGACTACTCTCCATAGATCTTCAGGCACTCTGTTTACTAGATATAATTGCTTGAATCTATTCATTAGCTGCACTGTATAGTCATGGAGAATTGGATTTAAGTCATAGCTGACCTGCCTAATGGTTATCCCCACTTTCTTTAGTGAAAGCCTGAATTTTGCTATGAAGAGCTGATGGTCCGACCCCCAGTCAGCTCCAGGTCTTGTTTTTGCTAACTGTTACAAAGAATGTAATCACTCTGATTTCGGTATTGACCAATCATTTGGTGATGTCCATGTGTAGAGTTGTCTCTTGTGCTGATAAAAAAGGATATTTGCTATGACCAGTGATAGTCTCAGGGCATTCTCAGGATGCCCAGCCCAAGGTTAGAGCCTTGGTCCCATGAGTGAGGACTGGGTTGGAGAAGAAAGTCCTAACCTCCTAGGTACACTTGCCAGGAACTGAACCTCTGCAGCAGGTAGCTGAGGAACAGGATGAGAAATGCTGATGTCATCCCCATCATGGGAAGATCCCACAGCCCCTTGGCAGGGAGGGAGCCCTGCGTCTCAGATGCAGCATCGCAGAGTGAAGTTTCCATTGTTATGGTCAGAAAGGAGGACAGGAAGGAGCAGTCATGGTTGAACTACATGCTCTCTGTTCTCACCTGCGTTATTGGAGATAGTCTGGGAAAAAAAGGTTAATTTGCTGTATGCCTTAGGGACCATTTCCAGAGACTTTAAATGGTTGAGTTTTGAAAATAATTTTCACAAGTCATTCTGGGTAGTAGATTCATAGACTTCTTCCTTCATGACTTATTTATTGAGTTTGAGTGAAATATTTCATTCCTGTAATTTCTAAGATAAATCAGTTGAGTTCAGTCACTCAGAAGGGTCCGACTCTTTGCAGCCCCATGAATTGCAGCACGCCAGGCCTCCCTGTCCATCACCAACTCCCGGAGTTCACTCAAATTCATGTCCATCAAGTCGGTGATGCTATCCAGCCATCTCATCCTCTGTCGTCCCCTTCTCCTCCTGCCCCCAATCCCTCCCAGCATCAGAATCTTTTCCAGTGAGTCACCTCTTCTCATGAGGTGGCCAAAGTACTGGAGTTTCAGCTTTAGCATCAGTCCCTCCAATGAACACCCAGGACTGATCTCCTTTAGGATGGACTGGTTGGATCTCCTTGCAGTCCAAGGGACTCTCAAGAGTCTTCTCCAACACCACAGTTTAAAACTAACAATTCTTTGGTGCTCAGCTTTCTTCACAGTCCAACTGTCACATCCATACATGACCACTGGAAAAACCATAGCCTTGACTAGATGGACCTTTGTTGACAAAGTAATGTCTCTGCTCTTTAATATGCTGTCTAGGTTGATCATAACTTTCCTTCCAAGGAGTAAGCATCTTTTAATTTCATGGCTGCAATCACCATCTGCAGTGATTTTGGAGCCCAGAAAAATAAAGTCGGACACTGTTTCCACTGTTTCCCCATCTATTTCCCATGAAGTGATGGGACCAGATGCCATGATCTTAGTTTTCTGAATGTTGAGCTTTAAGCCAACTTTTTCACTCTCCTCTTTCACTTTCATCAAGAGGCTCTTTAGTTCCTCTTCATCTGCCATAAGGGTGGTGTCATCTGCATATCTGAGGTTATTGATATTTCTCCTGGCAATCTTGATTCCAGCTTGTGCTTCTTCTAGCCCAGCATTTCTCATGAAGTACTCTGCATATAAATTAAATAAGCAGAGTGACAATATAGAGCCTTGACGTACTCCTTTTCCTATTTGGAACCAGTCTGTTGTTCCATGTCCAGTAGTAACTGTTGCTTCCTGACCGGCATAGAGATTTCTCAAAGCGGGGGCAGGTGGTCTGGCATTCCCATCTCTCGAAGAATTTTCCACAGTTCATTGTGATCCACACATCAAAGACTTTGGCATAGTCAATAAAGAAGAAATAGATTTTCTCTGGAACTCTCTTGCTTTTTCCATGATTCAGTGGATGTTGGCAATTTGATCTCTGGTTCCTCTGCCTTTTCTAAAACCAGTTTGAACATCTGGACGTTCATGGTTCACGTATTGCTGAAACCTGTCTTGGAGAATTTTGAGCTATACTTTACTAGCATGTGAGATGAGTACAATTGTGCAGTAGTTTGAGCATTCTTTGGCATTGCCTTTCTTAGGGATTGGAATGAAAGCTGACCTTTTCCAGTCCCGTGGCCACTGCTGAGTTTTCCAAATTTGCTGGTATATTGAGTGCAGCACTTTCACAGCATCATCTTTCAGGATTTGGAATAGCTCAACTGGAATTCCATCACTTCCACTAGCTTTGTTCATAGTGATGCTTTCTAAGGCCCACTTGACTTCACATTCCAGGATGTCTGGCTCTAGGTCAGTGATCACACCATCGTGATTATCTGGGTCATGAAGATCTTTTTTGTACAGTTCTTCTGTGTATTTTTGCCATCTCTTCTTAATATCTTCTGCTTCTGTTCGGTCCATATCATTTCTGTCCTTTATTGAGCCCATCTTTGCATGAAATGTTCCCTTTAGATGTAGCTTACTTTTGAAAAACATTAGAAATAACACATTTTCACTTATAATAATAAAACAGATAAAAGCCTTTGAGCAACGCCCTCCCAAAATACATTCCCTTCCTTCCCTAATGTCCTCTTTCAAGAGGTCAGTCCTGTCCCCAATTGGGTATTCATCTTTCTTGTGCTCGCCTTTTTATGTACTGATTTGTGTTGTATTTTAGGCAGAGTGGTGAATGTATCCAGCTCTGTCAGTGTCAACTCTCTAAAGAAATGCAGCCCTGAACTGCAGCAGAAGTTTCGCAGTGAGACCATCACGGAGGAGGAGCTGGTGGGGCTCATGAACAAGTTTGTGGAAGACACAAAGAACGGGGTGCACAGGAAGGAGGGCTGGCCCGATACCGCATATGGAGTGTCCAAAATTGGAGTCACAGTCCTGTCCAGAATCCATGCCAGGAAACTGAGTGAGCAGAGAGGAGGGGACAAGATCCTCCTGAATGCCTGCTGCCCAGGGTGGGTGAGAACCGACATGGCAGGACCCAAAGCCCCCAAAAGCCCAGAAGAAGGAGCAGAGACCCCCGTGTACTTGGCCCTTCTGCCCTCAGATGCCGAGGGGCCTCACGGAGAGTTCGTTTCTGAGAAAAAAGTTGTGCAGTGGTGAGCTCATTCACAGCTACACCCATGGATCCATTTATATTGCTGTCCCATATTCACCAAACAGACACTGACAAAATTATCCCTATGCAGAAAAAAAGAAAAAGGAATCAAAATATCCAGATCAAGTTCTCACTGGGAGAGGGCTGCTAATCTTGTAAAGAATTTTCTGATTTCTTCTGTGATCCCAGGGTAGGAAAAGTGGGATGGATGACAAATAATAAAAATAAATAATTCTTTATAAATGTCCATTTGTGCAAGCTCTTAAATGGTGAATCTGCTCCATTATTCGTAATAGTTGAAGCTAGTTTGGTGGACATGTGGGCGTCGAGTATTAGTTCCACTTTTCTATTTAAAATTTTTCAGGACAAACATCTGGAACCAGAGAGTCCTGGCTCGGCCCCCTTCCTGGATGACCTTGAGCCAAAACCCAACAGGATACTACTCCCTAACACAGGGAAACCTGTTCAGTATTTCTTGGCAGCCTGGAAAGGAGGGGAGATTGTAGAGAACCAATACCTGTATATGTGTGGCTGAGGCGCTGTGCTGTCCACCTGAAACTGTTGTGACAATTCAGAACGTTGTCAGTCAGCTGTGAAAGTGTTAGTCGCCCAGTCCTGCCTAGCTCTTTGCAATTCCATGCACAACTCTCTGCAATTCCATGGACTGTGGCCCACTGGGCTCCTCTGTCCATGGGATTTCCCAGGCTAGAATACTGGAGTCAGCTGCCATTTATTTCTCCAGGGGCTCCTCCCAACCCAGGGATCAAACCTGGGTCTCCCCCCATTGCAGGCAGATTCTTTACTGTCCCAGCCACCAGGGAAGCCCTGTCCTCCAATATAAAATAAAAAGTTTAAAGAAAAAGAGGGCTGTGTCCTCTTTTTTGGCTCAGAGTACATCACAAGGAAAGAGGTGGAGCCAGGAGTGGTATTTAGTAACCCTAGGGAACATTTGACTCCTCCTTTATTGGGAGAAGAAGGCAGGGCCTCCTCCTTCTCAACTGGTCACTGCACTGGATCCCAGGACACAGTTTTTTGCCTTCTGGACTGTGGCGGGTCTCCATGTCCCAGGCCGAGCCACCCCGACGGTCTCCAGCCTTGTCAACTCTAATCCAAAGGGCCCTGCCAACCAGCCATGTCGTCCTCCACCCGTGTGGCGCTGGTAACTGAGGCCAACAAGGGCTTCCATGTTGCCATCGTGTGTGACCCGTGTCGGTGGTTCCAGGGGAATGTAGTGCTCATGGTGCGGGACAAGACGCGGGGTCAGGCAGCTGTGCAGCAGCTGCAGACCGAGGGCCTGAGCCCCCGTTTCCACCAGCTGGACATTGATGACCTGCAGAGCATCCGGGCCCTGCGCGACTTCCTGCCCAAGGAGTATGGGGGCTTCGACATGCTGGTCAACAACACAGGTATCGCCTTCCAGTGTGAGTGGGAGCTGGGGGGTTACAGCCACTGTAGGGGGAGCCTGACAGGGCGGGGCGGGGCTACTGCCTGAACCTCCGCTGTGGGATCTAGAACCCCACCCTAGGGATGGAGCACAGGCCAGAGGTCACAGGGAGAGCAAGTCCTCCGCGATTACAAGCTTTTCCACCAAGAAGGCCTTGCCAAAGCTTTGACCAGGGTAAAGGACAGCGCCCAGATTTTCACGGTATTGATTTCACTGAACTTTGGATGAGTTGGGTGAATTTTTAACTTCTGAAACCAATTTCAAATTGCAGAGTGGTACACAGGAGGTCATATGGGCTTCTTTCACTCAGCCTCCCCTGATGATGCCATCTTACATAAGTAATAGCATTCAGTTCAGTTCAGTTAAGTCACTCATTCGTGTCCAACTCTTTGTGAACCCATGAACTGCAACACACCAGGCCTCCCTGTCCATCACCAACTCACCGAGTTTACTCAAACTCATGTCCATCTAGTCAGTAATGCCATCCAGGCATCTCATCCTCTGTAGTCCCCTTCCCCTCCCGCCCCCAATCCCTCCAGCATCAGACCCTTTCATGAGGTGGCCAAAGTATTGGAGTTTCAGCTTTAGCATCAGTCCTTCCAATGAACACCCAAAACTGATCTCCTTTAGAATAGACTGGTTGGATCTTCTTACAGTCCAAGGGACTCTCAAGAGTCTTCTATCAAACAGCAAAACACCCATTAGTGCAATACCGTTCACTAACACCAAACATTACTAGAGGAAAACAGATTTCACAGAAAAAATAGTGTATCAAGTAGCCATTTTTACCATATGGCTTGTGTTTATTAGCCCTATTTTTCTATCCTAAAAGTTGGTGATCCCACACCAATTGCAATTCAGGCAGAAGTGACCATGTAAACAAACTTCCCTGGCACCCAAGATGTGTGCACAGACCTCTTGCCTCTGATAAAAAGCCGAGGTGAGTCCGATTGAGCCCAAACTGCAGGGTCTCTGGCAAGACCTGAGCCCACCTGCATCTGGTCTCATCCTTCTCAGCTGCACTGACTTCCACCTGGTGGTCACTCGCCAGGATGCCCTGTGGCCTCTGGTCCCTCTACACCCTGCCCGAGTCGTTGGTGCTCTCTGTCCATCTGCACTTTGCACATTTGGGTCTTTCTTCTCTTTCCCACCTTAGTTCAAAGGTCTCCTCCAAGAGGCCCTTCACATGCTCCATGCCCATCACGGGGGGGGTGTCCTCTCAGGAGTTTTTCCCAGACCTTCTCTCTCCTGTGCCCCTCTCAGAGTGACCTGATTTGGGTTTGTGGTGCTCATACTTCCACATTCATTAGACTCCTGAAGACTTTCCTGCTTCTGGCCACCAGAGTGTTTCTTCCTATGGCACTGACATGGTGTATTACCAATACTGGTTCCTAGATGCTAAATCAAGTACACATACTTCGGTCTTTAAGGTTCAGGAAGTCCCCAGACCATCCTCAAGTTCAATACTTCACTGTAAGGACCGAGAACTCGGCAAACAGCTATTATATTCCAAAGGACATGATATTAGAAAAGTGGACAGTTACTGAGTTCAGCAGTGGTTAAAGGTCTCATGGCCCAGGGTCTAAGAAAGCCCAGTATGGAGCTGGGACTTGACGTCTCCCTGCAGATCCTGGGGGCACCACGTATTTCTCCCCCAAACAGCCTGTGACAGACACAAGGGGTATTACCAAGCAGCGGGCTCAACCCAGCCTTGATGTCCAGGGTTCTTGTTGAGGGGTGGTCACGCAGGCATGGCCCACTGCCCTCGTGGCGGGCCCTGCTCTCCAGCCCCTCCAGAGATCCAGCTGATACCAGGTAGGCTGAGGCCCCCACCATACTCACACGCAAACCTGGATTAGGTAACCTCACCCTCGAACAAGTAATTGAGGACAGTCTTCTCAAGCAAGGATGTTCAGGCTTCACTATTACCTCCCAGATGTCCTGGAATAGGGCCGAAGCTTCCTCTGGCCAAGCTTAGCCCTTTACTTATAGAGAACACCCTCTGGACCTTCACTAAGACTCCCTTACATCAAAAGGATCATCGAGCCTCCAAGTTTAGCCTAGATTTTATTTAACAGATACAGAAAGAGTACAGAAATAACATCTCTCATTGGGGGCAGCCAGAGTGGGGTTGGAGGAGTTGAGAGCAACAGATACTCCGGCTTCTGAAGCCAGTACTTCCATTTTCATGTGTTTCTACTGATACTAATTTGTTTTCAATTTTCATCCGAAGGTGGTTGCTTTGCAGTGTTGTGCTGGTTTCTGCCTTACATCAACATGAATCAGCCACAGGGATACCTATGTCCCCTCCCTCCTGAACCTCTCCCACCTCCCACCCCATCCACCCCTCTAGGTTGTCGAAGACCACTGGGTTGATCTCCCTGAGTCACACAGCAGATTCCCCCTGGCTCCGGATCTTGCATGCGGCAATGTGTGTGTTTCCGTGATCCTCTCTCAGTGCCTCCCACCCTCTCCTTCCCCCACTGTGTGCACAAGTGAGTTCTCTGCGTCTGTGTCTCCACTGCTGCCCTGCAAGTAGGCTCATCAGTACCATCTTTCTACTTTCCACACACCTGCCTTAATACACAGTATTCATCTTCCCCTTTCTGACCCCTTTCAGTCCTTACAGTAGGCTCTAGGTTCATCCACCTTATTGATACTAACTTGATTCTTGCCTTGATCAACTGCTACTTGTACCTTCAGTTCATTTCAGTCACTCAGTCGTGTCTGACTCTTTGAGACCCCATAGACCATAGCACACCAGGCCTCCCTGTCCATCACCACCTCCTGGAGTTTACCCAAACCCATGTCCATTGAGTTGGTGATGCCAGCCCACCATCTCATCCTCTGTCATCCCCTTCACCTCCTGCCCTCAATATTTCCCAGTATCCGGGTCTTTCCAAATGAATCAGCTCTTCACATCAAGTGGCCAAAGTATTGGAGTTTCAGCTTCAGCATCAGTCCTTCCAGTGAACACTCAGGACTGATCTCCTTTAGGATGGACTGGTTGGATCTCCTTGCCGTACAAGGGACTCTCAAGAGTCTTCTCCAACACCACAGTTCAAAAGCGTCAATTCTTCAGTGCTCAGCTTTTTATTTAGCAGAAAACTGTGCAGTCTATTTAGTATTGTTAAGAGAGAAAAAGAGGCAAAAAAAAAAATATATTTCAGTTTGAGGCAAAGAACTCTTTGATGGGAAATCACCAAACCAGAATTACTGAGCATGGCCTGGCAGACAGGCACTCAGGAAGAGACTATTGTAGAGAAAAGGCTGAAGCAAAGTAAGGAAACTGTGGACTGTCTTCAGCTTCTGGCCCAGGTGGCTCCTTGTGACTATCAGTCCTTAGGTTCCCATTTTGTCACCTTGAGGCATTTTCAGGCTTCCGTTTTGTTTTGCTTACAGAGGCCACCAAGGAATTAGAGCCAGCTCAGCCTAATGACCTCCATGTTTCACTTATTTACATCATGGAAACTGGCTCATGGTTAGCTATGCCAAGTTCTTCAAGTTATTTTCCATTCGTATTACACCCTGCAGAGACTTTACCTCCATTTCCCATCACACTTGGTCATCCCTATGGCTCCTTTACATGTGAGAGTTGAGTATTACCAGCAAGGCCAGTGATAACCCACATCACAGGACAGTAGGTAGTACATGTGACCTGAAAACTAAGACTCAAGACATGCTGGCACCTGGCTAGAGAAACACTCAGTGATTAACGATTGGTTCAATCCATCCCATGTCTGTGGGACATCATAGGGCTTCTGCTTGACCTTCAGTTCAGTCCACTTGCTCAGTTGTGTCCAACTCTTTGTGACCCCATGGATTTCAGCATGCCAGGCCTCCCTGTCCATCACCAATCCCGGAATTTACTCAAACTCATGTCCGTTGAGTCAGTGAGGCCATCCAATCATCTCATCCTCTGTTATCCCCTTCTCTTCCCGCCTTCAGTCTTTCCCAGCATCAGGGTCTTTTCCAATGAGTCAGTTCTCTGCATCAGGTGGCCAAAGTATTGGAGCTTCAGCTTCAGCATCAGTTCTTCCAATAAATATTCAGGACTGATTTCCTTTGGATGGACTGGTTGGATCTCCTTGCAGACCAAGGGACTCTCAACAGTCTTCTCCAACACCACAGTTTAAAAGCCTCAATTCTTTGGCATTCAGCTTTCTTTATATCCAACTCTTACATCCATGCTTGACTTTGGCAGGTCCCAAAGCAGGAGTGACCTTGACTGCAGATTGCTTCACTCTATCAGGCATCTGGGATAAGTCAGCTAAAAGGCTATCACCTCCTGCTCTCAGAGTCATATTGATTTCTCTTATTGCATAACCCATTTAAACATCCTCAGTTCCATTCCCCCTACTCCCCACATGTCATCGACTTTTACCCATACTTTCTCATCCTTCAGAGGGATGTTAAGTTCCGTCACTGCTCATGCTGACTGCCCTCAGCAATACTTGCCTAACAAATGCCTCCCCTTAGTCCACCCCCATCACACAGGTCAGATTACACAGGCCCAGACTGGTGGACTGTCTAAGCTGCTGACTAGACAATACAGCTGCAGTTGCTCTTCCTCCAAATTGGCCAGATAGGTGAAGACACAGTCCATTTCATCGGGCCCTTCAGAATTCTGACCAAAAAAAGTTTACATTTAACGTTAACTTTCTTGGTTACCAGTTATCCCCTGACTTCCAGATCATAAATCGCAGCTGGGTCCAGAACTACAATATGGCCAGAAAAACGAAGGTTGAAATGAAGTAGGGAAAAGATCGTACAGTCACCCTGGCATCCTCCACACCGCTTCTTCCCCAGAGGAGAGAGGAATCTATCTGGGGGCTTCTTCCAAGGCTCCCATCATGCTGATTGTGGGCATAAGCTCACTAATGTCTGTAAACCAACATTTGAGACAACCAGAGTTTCATTTCCTGTCCCAGTTCTGTATCAAACCTCTACTCTGAGCATGAAAGTGTGTCCCCTGGCCTGAGGAATATACTTCATCAGTCCAAATCATGCAGTGTCTTCTGCTCCAGTACCATCATACAATTTGGGCACAAGGATCTACTGCTGGGTACACGGAGCTGTGCCCACAGACAGCATCTCACCTCATCAGGACATTTTCTGCCTTCCCAGGGCTACTACCTGCAACTCACCTGCTCTGTGCCAATCCTTTGGCTCAAAGAATATGACTCAGACCATGCAAAGACTTCTCTCATGCTGTCAGATACAGCAGGAATGGGAGAGGCATGGATGAACAAGGATCCCATCTCTCCATTCCTGCAGCACCACATTTGCACTCATCCCATGGAGCCAGGCCCCAGTTCGATTCCTGGGTTGGGAAGAGCCACTGGAGAAGGTATAGGCTACCCACTCCAGTATTCTTGGGCTTCCCTTGTGACTCAGCTGGTAAAGATCTGCCTGCAATGCAGGAGACTTTCCTAGGCTGGAAAGATCCCCTGGAGAAGGGGAAGGCTACACACTCCAGTATTCTGGCCTGGAGAATTCCATGAACTGTATAGTCCATGGGGCTGCAAAGAGTCAGACATGACTAACCAACTTTCACTTTCATGGGGCCAGGAAGCCCTTCAAATAAGCACACCTGAAAACACTCAGTGGTTCCAATTGCCGTCCAATTTTGGAAGTAGTTCTTCTGATGAGCCTTAAGTAGTTGTACTTTTATTCCTCCTAACTTCCCATTTGACTCTCAGAGTATCATGCTCATGTGGCCATCCCTTAAACAGTCTAGTTTCTGCTGCCTGCCTCTGTCATCATACAGCCAGGACTTGAGTCACCACTCCCGAGTTGATATAAACCCAAACCCAAAGAAACAAGCATCAGTTCAGCCCTCTGAACTGAGTTAATTTCACTGTCCTTCAACCTGATGCTCTCTGGTCAAATTGGAACTGCCATCCACAAACCCGTCAGCCCTTTGCTGGTCAACAGAGGCCTGGCATAGAGCCCTGCCCAAGTGACCTAAGGTGCTCAGCTGGTTCCAGAGGAGGCCTTGGAGAAAAAGATGCTGTCTGCTCCTGAGTGCAGCAAGGAGGCCTCCAACCTTTGGAGCTCTTTCCTCGATATACCGTTTTCATTTTGTTATGGAATCTGAGCACTGCCCTCCCCATTACACCATGTCCTTCTCTTTAGTTACCCTAGGATCATGGTTAGGGCAGGTTACACGACTGTCTAATGCCCTTCACTCATAGTAAAGTGAAGTGAAGGTCGCCCAGCTGTGTCCGACTCTTTGCAACCCCATGGACTATACAGTCCATGGATTCTCCAGACCAGAATACTGGAGTGGGTGGCCGTTCCCTTCTCCAGGGGATCTTCCCAACCCAGGGATCAAACCCAGGTCTCCGACATTGCAGGTGGATGCTTCACTCACAGATGCAGTCTAAATTCATCTTGTAGGAAACTGGTAACTGGCTCTCCAGTGGGAAATGAGTCCAACATCTCAGCAAATTGGGTATTCATTATTCTCATACATACCTTCCCAGATAATGGTTTGTGTTGCATTTTAGGCAGAGTGGTGAACGTGTCTAGTGGATGGGGCTTCAAAGCTCTTGAAAGCTGTAGCCCTGAACTGCAGCAGAAATTGAGAAGTGAGACCATCACGGAGGGGGAGCTGGTGGGGCTCATGAACAAGTTTGTGGAAGACACAAAGAACGGGGTGCACAGGAAGGAGGGCTGGCTGGATAATAATATATATGAAGTGGCGAAACTCGGCATCAAGGCCCCGTCCAGAATCCAAGCCAGAAAACTGAGTGAGCAGAGAGGAGGAGACAAGATCCTCCTGAATGTCTGCTGCCCAGGGTGGGTGAGAACGGACATGGGGGGACCCAAAGCCCCCAAAAGCCTAGAAGAAGGAATAGAGACCCCGTGTACTTGGCCTTTCTGCCCTCGAATGCTGAGGTGCCTCATGGACAGTTTGTCCATGAGAAAAAAGTTTTAAAATGGGAAGTCTTGCCTGCGTTCTACCCTTAGGCCCCACTTGGTTACCTGTCCTGCTTAGACTAAGAAAACACAGTGTTCAAAATATCTCCCCATGAAAAAAACCAAACATGGCTACCTCTATGTAAATTTCAAAGCCACTTTGAAATGGCTACTATTCTGTGAGATCTTTTGTGATTTCTTATGTGATCCCAGGGTATAAAAGAAGAATGGATGACAAATAATGAATAAATATTAATAGATGAATACATGGTTCTTTATAAATGTGTTTGTTCCAACTGATTATATGCCAAACCAGCTCAGAAGTCTAATAGACCAAAATGTAGGTCAAGGAAAGTGAGAGTACTACTTGGGGAAAGAATTATCGTCAATAGGGACAGATGGGAAATACGTTTAGTTTTCAGGTTCAAGTGGTCTCTGTGAGAACTGTTCACCTCCTCTCTTTTACCAAGAAAGTAGCCAGAGACAATATATAAGCCAACGAGCTGGCCATCTGCCAGCTTTAGCTGACCAGCTTCTAGTATAACATGGACCACACTGTGAGGGAAAACATCTGCTCTGGTGCCTGTAAACACCAAACTCCTTGGGAAAAAAACAATGTAAATGTGGAATGTGAGGGGGTGCTGGTATGAAAGATAACATCCTACAAGAATCTGAGACAATGGGGAAAATTGAGAATGGGTGGGTATGAGTGGGTATTAGATCAGATCAGATCAGTCGCTCAGTCGTGTCCGACTCTTTGTGACCCCATGAATCGCAGCACGCCAGGCCTCCCTGTCCATCACCAACTCCCGGAGGTCACTCAGACTCACACCCATCGAGTCAGTGATGCCATCCAGCCATCTCATCCTCTGTCGTCCCCTTCTCCTCTTGCCCTCAATGCCTCCCAGCATCAGAGTCTTCTCCAATGAGTCAACACTTCGCATGAGGTGGCCAAAGTAATGGAGTTTCAGCTTTAGCATCATTCCTTCCAAAGAAATCCCAGGGCTGATCTCCTTCAGAATGGACTGGTTGGATCTCCTTGCAGTCCAAGGCACTCTCAAGAGTCTTCTCCAACACCACAGTTCAAAAGCATGAAATCTTCGGTGCTCAGCCTTCTTCACAGTCCAGCTCTCACATCCATACATGACCACAGGAAAGACCATAGCCTTGACTAGGCGAACCTTTGTTGGCAAAGTGATATCTCTGCTTTTGAATATACTATCTAGGTTGATCATAACTTTCCTTCCAAGGAGTAAGCGTCTTTTAATTTCATGGTTGCGTTCACCATCTGCAGTGATTTTGGAGCCCAGAAAAATAAAGTCTGACACTGTTTCTACTGTTTCCCCATCTATTTCCCATGTAGTGATGGGACCAGATGCCATGATCTTCGTTTTCTGAATGTTGAGCTTTAAGCCAACCTTTTCACTCTCCACTTTCACTTTCATCAAGAGGCTTTTGAGTTCCTCTTCAGTTTCTGCCATAAGGGTGGTGTCATCTGCATATCTGAGGTTATTGATATTTCTCCCAGCAATCTTGATTCCAACTTGTGTCTCTTCCAGTCTAGCGTTTCTCATGATGTACTCTGCATAGAAGTTAAATAAACAGGGTGACAATATTCAGCCTTGACGTACTCCTTTTCCTATTTGGAACCAGTCTGTTGTTCCATGTCCAGTTCTAACTGTTGCTTCCTGACCTGCATACAGATTTCTCAAGAGGCAGATCAGGTGGTCTGGTATTGCCATCTCTGTCAGAATTTTCCATAGTTTATTGTGATCTACACAGTCAAAGGCTTTGGCATAGTCAATAAAGCAGAAATAGATATTTTTCTGGAACTCTCTTGCTTTTTCCATGATCCAGCGGATGTTGGCAATTTGATCTCTGGTTCCTCTGCCTTTTCGAAAACCAGCTTGAACATCAGGAAGTTCATGGTTCACATATTGCTGAAGCCTGGCTTGGAGAATTTTGAGCATTGCTTTACTAGCGTGTGAGATGAGTGCAATTGTGCGGTAGTTTGAGCATTCTTTGGCATTGCCTTTCTTTGGGATTGGGATGAAAATTGACCTTTTCCAATCTTGTGGCCACTGCTGAGTTTTCCAAATTTGCTGGCATATTGAGTGCAGCACTTTCACAGCATCATCTTTCAGGATTTGGAATAGCTCATTGGGGAAGGCAATGGCACCCCACCCCAGTACTTTTGCCTGGAAAATCCCATGGACAGAGGAGCCTGGTGGGCTCCAGTCCATGGGGTCGCTAAGAGTCGGACACGACTGAGCGACTTCACTTTCACTTTTCACTTTCATCCATTGGAGAAGGAAATGGCAACCCACTCCAGTGTTCTTGCCTGGAGAATCCCAGGGACGGGGGAGCCTGGTGAGCTTCTGTCTATGGGGTCGCACAGAGTCGGACACGACTGAAGCGACTTAGCAGCAGCAGCAGCATAGGGTATGAGAGATCACTAGGGTATCACATAGGGTATGAGAGATCACATAGGGTATGAGAGATCACTGTCACATCTCTTCAGGGTGAATGTGTCATTTTTGTGGGATGAGGTGTCAGGAGGTCTGCAACATTAGCATGGTTCTGCAAAATACACACAGAAGTGGAACACGTAACTAGAGTAACATATTCGTAACAGTTGAACCTAGTTGGGAGGACACCTGAGTGACCACCTTACTATGCCTTAAGTTTCCTGATTAAAATCTTTGCACCGAAACAGCCTGGCTCTGCCCTTTCCTGTGCAACCTTGAGCAAAATCCCACATCTACTCTATCCCCTAAATTGTAAAATGAGGAGAACAGTCATAGGATTGCTGTAAATTGTCCAGATATCGGTGATAGTGCTGAAAATACATTGGAGGTGCCAAGTGTCCTATGTCATGAGTCCCTGTAAGAGGGGTGCAGCTGCACCCAGGGCATTGATGAGAAGCTTCCTGCTGCCCAGAACTACGTCTGGCTCCCCAAGGCGCCAGACTGTCTGCCACATCGCCTCTTCACAGAAGCTCCGTGTTGTACAGATGCCCCTTCTGTCATGGTTACCTGTCACTGTCCACCTCTCATTGTCAGCCCTGGGGAAGTAAACAGGGACAGCCCCTGAGGGCAAAGGCAGGGCCCTTCCTGAAGAGTCAGGTTGACTTCACAATTGTAGGCCTTCAACCAGTCTGTTATTTTCCTCCCCCACACCCCACACCATATGACAGCAGAGGATCATCAATGTCTAGACCAACAGTCAGCATCACACCTGCTAGTTTGGAAAGGACAGTGGAATCACAATGATCATGCATCCTTGGTTCCAGAAAAACAAAGCCCACGTGATAAACCAGTTGTTAATTGTGACCTAAGACAAATCAAAATGTATACACTTTGGGGATGTATGGGATGATTCGGGAGATTGGCATTGAAATATGTATAATATCATTTATGAAACGAGTCACCTGTCCAGGTTCGATGCACGATACTGGATGCTTGGGGCTGGTGCACTGGGACGACCCAGAGGGATGGTACAAGGAGGGAGGAGGGAGGAGGGTTCAGGATGGGGAACACAAGTATACCTGTGGCGGATTCATGTTGATATATGGCAAAACCAATACAATATTGTAAAGTTAAAAAATTTTTTTAAAAAGGCAAAAAAAAGTATGCACTTTCAACACACCTAGGGATATGTAACTTTTAAATGCAACATTCGAATTATGACCCTGCACAGTTAGAGGTTCATAAACAACCCTTCAACATGGGACACACTGAATTCCAGAGTCAGATAGCCTGCCCACACAGAAAGTCTAATCACAGGACCTATTGTCAAATGCTGAGTTTCTATCAACAGAGCAGGCAGAGCTGTGTCCTTAGAAGTAGTTGTACTGTCGCTCACTCACTCAGTCATGTCCAACTCTTTGCGACCCCATGGACTGCAGCACGCCAGGCTTCCTGTCCTTCACCACCTCCTGGAGCTTGCTCAGACTCATGTCTATTGAGTCAGTGATACCATCCAACATTTCATCTTCTGTCGACCCCTTCTCCTCTTGCCTTCAGTCTTTCCCAACATCAGAGTCTGTTCCAATGAGTCAGCTCTTTGCATCGGGTGACCAAAGTATTGGAGCTACAGCTTCAGCATCATTCCTTCCAATGAATATTCAGGGTTGATTTTCTTTCGGATGGACCTAAAAGGATTTGACCTCCTTGTTATCCAAGAGACTCTCAAGAGTCTTCTCCAACACCGCAATTCAAAGCAGTTACCCTAAGTAATTCCATTGCATCTTAGGAAGAAGCAACCATTCCAATTCTGCGGGTTTGATGGACCCAGCACAAGATAGTAACTGTACCGCTTCCTCTTTTTGGAGATGCATGCAGCACCTCTAATGATTTTTATTCCTCTGCCAGGAATCCCTAGTTCCCTAATGACCATTCACCAAGCAGTTTTGTTTGGAAGACGCTCATCAATCCACCCTGCAAACCACAGTGTATCTCAGAGGTGAATCAAAAGAGGGCTGTGTCCTGGTTTGGCTCAGGATGCTGCACCAGCAAGGGGTGCACTCAGGAGTGGTCATTAGGAACCTTCTGGAACATCTGGCCCCTCCTAGGAGGGAGGGAAATGGGCGGGTTCTCCTTCTCAAGTAGTCACAGCACTGGACCTGGGAACACAGTCCTTGGCTTTTCTGCCTGTGATGGTCCTCAACATCCCACTCTGCCCCACTACGGATGGCCCCCAGCCTGGCAAGCTCCACTAACTGGAAAGGGCCCCGTGCACCCTGCCATGTGCATGTCCAGTACCCCCATGGTGCTGGTCCCCGGAGCCAACAAGGGCGTCGGCCTTGCCATCATGCGTGACCTCTGCTGGCAGATTCTGGCCTGCTGCCTGACACGCTGTCTCCCCGGCTGCAGTCCTCGTTTTGCCCCAAATAAAACTTAACTCGCAACTCTCACATTGGGAATCTTTTTTAGTTGACAGGTTCGAACACATCTTTATTCATCAAAATAGGAACCACTACAATCAATATGTTTTTGCCAATGAGAACTAAGTTTGTTCATTCCTGGAGCATAATTCCGTGCTTCAGGATTCAGTGAACTCTTGGAAAGCATTTTCTGCCTCTTCTGGTTGTGGAAGCATTTCCTGATATTTCAGCCATGTACATGAAGTGCATTAAAGTGAAAAGAAACTGGTGAAATTAATGTTCATATATTTTATTTAACCCACCACAACCAGAACATCATCCCTGTAATATGTACTAAGAATGGAAATTAGTGAGATAGTTTATCATTTGTTGTAGTGAGTCTTAATTTTTTTTTCTTTTTTTTTTGGTTGTGCTGTGTGTTCCTTGCTGCACAGGCTGTCTCTCGCTGCGGCGCTCAGGTTTCTCACTGCGGTGGCTTCTCTGGTTGCAGAGCACAGGCTCCTGAGCAGAGGCTCCTGAGCAGAGGCTCCTGAGCACAGGCTCAGTAGTTGTAGTGCATGGACTTAGTTCTCCCTCAGCATGTGGGATCTTCCCACACCGGGGATCAAACCCATGTCCCCTCCATTGGCAGGCAGATTCTCAACCACTGGACCACAAACGAAATCCAGTCTTGACATTTTAAGAGTTACAGCACATCACAGTTTAGACTGTTTACATGTCGAGTGCTTGGTGACTACCAAACTAGGCAGCATGGGGGTTTTTTGTCTTGTTTTGTTTTTTTTCTTCAAAACAATGATGCAGTCTTTCCTCAAGCATGTGAAGATGTTACTCTACTAATTACAATTCTCCTTGAGGATTCAATTTATAAGACTGACTAGTGAGTGCTCGGAGAACGTAATGGTACCCCACTCCAGTACTCTGCCTGGAAAATCCAATGGACGGAGGAGCCTGGAAGGCTGCAGTCCATGGGGTCGCTAGAGTCGGACACGACTGAGTGACTTCACTTTCAATTTTCACTTTCATGCATTGGAGAAGGCTATGGCAACCCGCTCCAGTGTTCTTGCCTGGAGAATCCCAGGGTCGGGGGAGCCCTGGTGGGCTGCCGTCTATGGGGTGGCACAGAGTCGGACACGACTGAAGTGACTTACCAGCAGCAGCAGTGATTGCTAGTATACAATTTCTAATTTTTTTTTCAAAAGTTGAATTTTTGCCTTAAATGCACAAACGTTTAAAACATAGCTCAGTTGGTAAAGAGTCTGCCTGCAATGCAGAGACCCCAGTTCGATTCCTGGGTCGGGCAGATCCCATGGAGAAGGGAAAGGCTACCCACTCCAGTATTCTGGCCTGGAGAATGCCATCGACTATATAGTCCATGGGGTTGCAAAGAGTCGGTCAGAACTGGCTTTCACTTTCATACACACACATACACATACATATACATTGTAAACCAAAATCTCAGAAACAAAACCTGAAATAAGGAAAGATTTATTAATATTTGGGGTGTGTACTCTTGCCTGGAGAGTCCCATGGATGGAGGAGCCTGGTGGGCAGCAGTCTATGGGGTAGCTACGAGTTGGACGCGACTGAGCGACTGCACTTTAACTTTTCACTTTCACACAGTGGAGAAGGAGATGGCAACCCACTCCAGTGTTCTTGCCTAGAAAATCCTAGGGATGGCAGAGCCAGTTGGGCTGTCGTCTATGGGGTCGCACAGAGTCGGACACGACTGAAGTGACTTAGCATAGCATAGCATAGGACTGCATCCAGGAGACATAGATTCAAGAAGTACTTTAATTGTGTGCCACTAGACTACAAATCTGTCTGGCAAACTGTCAAAACCTGAAACTACTGACATGACCCTCAGGTCAGGTTCACAGTAATTTAGATGATCTGCCTCTTAAGAAATCTGTATGCAGGTCAGGAAGCAACAGTTAGAACTGGTCATGGAACAACAGACTGGTTCCAAATAGGAAAAGGAGTACGTCAAGGCTGCATATTGTCACCATGTTTATTTAACTTCTATGCAGAGTACATCATGAGAAATGCTGGACTGGAAGAAACACAAGTTGGAATCAAGATTGCTGGGGAGAAATATCAATAACCTCAGATATGCAGATGACACCACTCTTATGGCAGAAAGTGAAGAGGGGCTAAAAAGCCTCTTGATGAAAGTGAAAGTGGAGAGTGAAAAGGTTGGCTTAAAGCTCAACATTCAGAAAACGAAGATCATGGCATCTGGTCCCATCACTGCATGGGAAATAGATGGGGAAACAGTGGAAACAGTGTCAGACTTTGTTTTTCTGGGCTCCAAAATCACTGCAGATGGTGAATGCAGCCATGAAATTAAAAGACGCTTACTCCTTGGAAGGAAAGTTATGACCAACATAGATAGCATATTCAAAAGCAGAGACATTACTTTACCAACAAAGGTTCGCCTAGTCAAGGCTATGGTCTTTCCTGTGGTCATGTATGGATGTGTGAGCTGGACTATGAGGAAGGCTGAACGCCGAAGAATTGATGCTTTTGAACTGTGGTGTTGGAGAAGACTCTTGAGAGTCCCTTGGACTGCAAGAAGATCCAACCAGTCCATTCTGAAGGAGATCAATCCTGGAATTTCTTTAGAAGGAATGATGCTAAAGCTGAAACTCCAGTATTTTGGCCACCTCATGCGAAGAGTTGACTCATTGGAGAAGACTCTGATGCTGGGAGGGATTGAGGGCAGGAGGAGAAGGGGACGACAGAGGATGAGATGGCTGGATGGCATCACTGACTCGATGGATGCGAGTCTGAGTGACCTCCGGGAGCTGGTGATGGACAGGGAGGCCTGGCGTGCTGCGGTTCATGGGCTCGCAAAGAGTCGGACACGACTGAGCGACTGATCTGATCTGATCTGATCTATTGGAGAATCCATATGCTTGTCCTGTCTGATTGGCTAACGTGTTCAAAATGGGATTGAACCTTCCGTTCAGCTTTTCTTGTTCCTTGTTCCAATATGCCCGAGGAGGGTCAGATAGCTTCCAGAACCTTTCTTTAGGTATTATTACTTCCCCCTTTCCATTTTTTTTTTTTTTTGGCTATTGCTTTTGGAGACTTCCACGATCAAATAAATGAAGACATTTACCATCATCAGGATTCCGAACAACTTTATTCTTCGACGTCCAACACTCATTTCTCGTATCTTGTCCAGGAGCAGCTCCTGTTCAGCGGGGCGGGGGCGGGAGATCGCGGCTGCATCCAGGTCCGGGCTGCTCCGCGCGGCTCAGCCCTGCGACCACCGCGGCTCTGGTTTCATGAGTGGCGCCCGCTAGGGGGCAGCCCAGCGTCGTCGGCGGCGGGGTGGCTCCCCTTCGGCTCGGCTCGGCTCGCCCTCCGCCTCGCCTCGGCTCGGCCCCAGCCTCAGCTCAGCGGAGGCACTGGCCGCCTAGGCCGCTGCCTGCCTCCCGACTCTGGCTCATTTGTTGCTATGTAGATTTGATGCTGGTACATAGTAGAAAACCTCAAGAAATGATTGATACTTGGTCTCGGTTGCAGAGTGCTCATTTAAAATGCTGAATTATGTGCAAACTACATTTTACATAGAAATGTATCTCAAATAGTTCCAATTTGTGTTCTCTTCCATTAAAGGTCATTTCTATGTAAAACCAACAAAATTGCCTTTATAGGTCCAGTTCATTTGACGGCCTCTAAACCCTTCAGTTCAGATGGTAAAGCGTCTGTCTGCAATGCAGGAGACCTGGATTCCGATCCCTGGGTCAGGAAGTTCCCCTGGAGAAGGAAATGGCAACACACTCCAGTATTCTTGCCTGGAGAATCCCATGGACGGAGGAGCCTGGGGAGCTACAGTCTACGGGGTCACAAAGAGTCGGACATGACTGAGCGACTTCACTCACTCAGACTACAAAATAGAAGGAAGCATATAAAGGCAAAAAAAAAAAAAAAAAAAAGTAAGGACATAGTTACAGAAGTTGTTTGCCAAGAATTATGATTCGAGCTGGCAGAAAACTAAGGGTTTTGTTTTTGCTTTTTTCATTAAACAAGGATTGATTGAGTTCTGCAGTGTTTACAAAGATGCAAGTGGGAATCTGAGAAAATGAGGTTGAGGGCAGCAGGTGTTCCCTTGGATTTGATACAGTTCAGAAAGATTCAGTTCTTACTGATACAGGGACATGTCAGAGCCCCGATCCTCAATGGCTGCCCATCCCCATTATGTTTGTGTGAACTATGATTATTCCCCTAGGACTCAAATCTGTCATCCACACACAGATGTAAAATGAATTGTCAGGTCTTCCCTAGCGGTCCAGTGCTTAAGACTTCAAGCTGTCAATGAAGGGAACATGAGTTCCATCCCCCGTTGATGACGTTCCACGTGGCACACACCCAAAAAATGTATTTTCATGTGGTCCGTGCCATATTCTTTAAGTTCACACATGCAAATATTAAAAATACAAATAAGACCAGAGTTGACCTAAACCTTACCTGATGATTGACGTCATATTATGTTGGGACTGTCAGTCTGGGGAGTCAGACGACTTTCCAACTCACAGTAGCCAGCCAAGATGGTCCCTTGACCCCCACCGCCTATTCAAACCCTTTGTAACCTCCTCCCACATTAGATCAGAATTGGCCTGTGTGACCAACAGCCATGGCAGAGTCAGATCAGATCAGATCAGATCAGTAGCTCAGTCATGTCCGACTCTTTGCAACCCCATGAACTGCAGCACACCAGGCCTCCCTGTCCATCACCAACTCCCGGAGTCCACCCAAACCCATGTCCATTGAGTCAGTGATGCCATCCAACCATCTCATCATCTGTCATCCCCTTCTCCTCCTGCCTTCAATCTTGCCCAGCCTCAGGGTCTTTTCAAATGAGTCAGCTCTTCGAATCAGGTGACCAAAGTATTGGAGTTTCAGTTTCAACATTAGTCCTTCCATTGAACACCCAGGACTGGTCTCCTTTAGGATGGACTGGTTGGATCTCCCTGCAGTCCAAGGGACGCTCATGAGTATATATTTTACACTATTTCTTAGCACTTTAAAACAAAATTTTTATATTAAGTATTGATGAGCAAAATAAAATACTGAAATGTTTTACTAAGTAAAAATTCCGAACACTGAAATGTTTTACCTAGTTAAAATTCTGAAATTTTGACAATACTTATAATCACTTATAATTTTTAAAAATGACTTCTAAAGCCAATATTCTATTAATTTCATTATGTTCAATTAATACCTGTAGAAACTAACATTTCTGCAAACTAAAAGTTTAATATAAAATACCATCAAAAATCAGACTTGCTAAATGTGAAGTTCAAAAGCCAATGAGATGCTACAAAACAAGTAAACCTTAAAACACAATGTGAAAGAAATCATTTAGTCACAAAGAGCACATATCTCATGACTCCATCCATATGAAGTGTTCCATATAGGCATAACAAGAGACAGAAATTACATCAGTGATTGCTTAGGGCTGGGGTAAGGATGCAACTACTAATAGGTATGGGATATCTGCGGGGGAGGGAGGGACAGGCGGGGTCATGAAACTGTCCTAAAACTCTGGTGATGGTTGCACAATTACGTGAACATATCAAAACCATTGAAATGTATGCTTTAAATGGGTGTATTATTCACTATTACCTCATAATAAAGGGAAGGTTCAAAGAATAAGAGTTGCTAAAAAGCAGGGGACAAATATCTTTTGACAGCAGCACAAAGGTTCTTCCCCAAGGAACATGATGTCTCTGGAAACTGCTAAAACAATCTTCTCTTTGATAGACCACTGATAACTGGGAGTACCCATCACCAGCTGAAACGGAGAGGAGCAGAAAACAGCGAGAAAGCTGTGAAAGAACATTAGTGTGGCTACCAAGATGCTTTCAAGTCTGCTTCCAAAAGGGGTCCCTCAAGTTTGGCTCCACTATAGAAAGCCTCCTGTCATAAGAAGTTGAGCTGCAGTATTAAATGCTGGTCAAGAATCCACCTGCAATGCAGGAGACACAAGAGACATGGGTTCGATCTCCGGGCCAGGAAGATCCCCTGGAGGAGGGCATGGCAGCCTACTTCAGTATTCTTTCCTGGAGAAACCCATGGACAGAGGGGCCTGGCTGGCTACAGTCCAAAGTGTCTCAAAGAGTTGGACACGACTACGCAACTCAGCATACACACATTAAATGCTGAGAGCAGGAACTCAATAAAGATTATCTACCATTTTTTTAAAAGCCAGGAAGGGAGGGAAGGGAAAGAAAGCTAACAATCCAATCAAGTTCCTTTAGAGACACTTACTAATATCAGATGACAAAAAACATAAAGTTATCATATGTAATTTCTATGATGATAGAAAACATGGAAGAGCAAAGGATAGAAAAAGAAAACCAAACCTTATATATCTAAGAAGAATCCTTATTTGTGAACCAAAATCACAACTAGCTGTTGAACAACCAACAACAGGAGGATGCTAAACTGAAGTGAAGTGAAGTGAAATTCACTCAGTCGTGTCTGACTCTTTGCCACCCCATGGACTATAGAGTCCATGGAATTATAGTCCATGGAATTCTCCTGGCCAGAATACTGGAGTGGGTAGCCTTTCCCTTTTCCAGGGGATCTTTCCAACTCAGGGATCCAACCCAGGTCTCCCACATTGCAAGCAGATTCTTTACCAGCTGAGCCAGCAGGGAAGCCCAGAAGGATGTTGGAACCTACCAATAAAAGGATATCCCATGTCCAAAGACAAAGAAGAAGCTGCAGCAAGATGGTAGAACGGGAACAATTATGATAAAATCAAGTCCCATACTCATCAGGTAGGCAACCAACAAACTGGAGAACGACAATACCAAAGAAATTCTCCCATTGTTGTGAAGGTTCTGAACCCCTTATCAGGTTTCCCAGCCTGGGGATGCAGCAAAGGGACTGGGAATCCCCTGAGAATGTACCCTTGAAGACCAGAGGATTTGATTACAAGACTTTCACAGGACTGGGGGAAACAGAGATTCCAGTCTTGGAGGGCTCAACAAAACCTTGCCTGAACCAAGACTCAGAGGAAAAGAGCAGGAGAGTGAACCAAACTACCTGCTAGTGTTGTAGGGTCTCCTGTGGAGGCATGGCTTGACAGGGGTTCACCACTCGGATGGGGGTACCAGTCTGGGAAGAGCCCCTATGGCATAAACCCTCTTGGCACTCACCATTGACAACACAGCCTGTAAACCTAAGGTGTGGGTCACTTCAGGCCAAAAGAAATACCAGGAAGGGACCACAATCCCACCTCAGTTCAGTCGCTCGGTCGTGTCCGACTCTTTCTGACCCCAAGAACTGCAGCACACCAGGCCTCCCTGTCCATCACCGACTCCCGGAGCTTGCTCAAACTCATGTCCATTGAGTTGGTGATGCCATCCAACCACCTCATCCTCTGTCGTCCCCTTCTCCTCCTCCCTTCAATCTCTCCCAGCATCAGGGTCTTTTCCAGTGAGTCAGTTGTTTGCTTCAGGTGGCCAAAGTATTGGAGTATCAGCTTCAGAATCAGTCCTACCAATGAATATTCAAGACTGATCTCCTTTAGGATTGACTGGTTGGATCTTCTTGCAGTCCAAGGGACTCTCAAGAGTCTTCACCAACACCACAGTTCAAAGCATCAATTCTTCAGCACTCAGCTTTCTTTATAGTCCAACTCTCACATCCATACATGACTACTGGAAAAACTATAGCCTTAACTAGATGGACCTTTGTTGGCAAAATCAGGTCTCTGCTTTTTAATATGCTGTTTAGGTTGCTCATGACTTTTCTTCCAAGGACCAAGCGTCCTTTTAATTTCATGGCTGCAGTCACCAACTGCAATGATTTTGGAGCCCAAGAATATAGTCTCTCACTGTTTCCATTGTTTGCCCATCTATTTGCCATGAAATGATGGGCCCCGATACCATGATCTTTGTTTTCTGAATGTTGAGCTTTAAGCCAACTTTTTTCACTCTCCTCTTTCACTTTCAATAAGAGGCTCTTTAGTTCCTCTTTGCTTTCTGCCTTATAGGTGGTGTCACCTGCATATCTGAGGTTATGATATTTCTCCCAGCAATCTTGATTCCAGCTTGTGCTTCATCCAGCCCGGCATTTCACTTGATGTACTCTGCATATAAGTTAAATAAGCAAGGTGACAATATACAGCCTCGATGTACTGCTTTCCCAGTTTGGAACCAGTAGGTTGTTCCATGATCGGTTCGAACTGTTGCTGCTTGATCTGCATACAGATTTCTCAGGAGGTGGGTCAGGTGGTCTGAAATTCTCACCTCTTTCAGAATTTTCCACAGTTTGTTGTGATCCATACAGACAAAGGCTTTGGTGTAGTCAATAAAGCAGAAGTAGATGTTTTTCTAGAATTCTCTTGCTTCTTCGATCATCCAGCGGATGTTGCCAGTTTGATCCCTGGTTCCTCTGCCTTTTCTAAATCCACCTTGAACATCTGGAACTTTATGGTTCACATACTGTTGAAGCCTGGCTTGGAGAATTTTGAGCATTACTTTGCTAGCATGTGAGATGAGTGCAACTGTGTGGTAGTTTGAACATTCTTTGGCATTGCCCTTCTTTGAGACTGGAATGAAAACTGCCCTTTTCCAGTCCTGTGGCCACTGCTGAGTTTTCCAAATTTGCTGACATATTCAGTGCGACACTTTCACAGCATCATATTTTAGGATTCAAAATAGCTCAACTGGAATTCCACCACCTCTACTAGCTTTGTTCGTAGTGATGCTTCCTAAGGCCCACTTGACTTCATATTCCAGGATGTCTGGCTCAAAGTGAGTGAGCACACCATCCTGGTTATCTGGGTCATGCAGATTTTTTTACATAGTTCTTCTGTGTATTCTTGCCACCTCTTCTTAATATCTTCTGCTTCTGTTAGGTCCCTACCATTTCTGTCCTTTATTGAGCCCATCTTTGCATGAAATGTTCCCTTGGTATCTCTAGTTTTCTTGAAGAGATCTCTAGTCTTCCATATTCTGTTGTTTTCCTCTATTTCTTTGCGTTGATCATTGAAGAAGGCTTCCTTATCTCTCCTTGCTATTCTTTGGAACTCTGCATTCAGATGCTTATATCTTTCCTTTTCTTCTTTATCTTTTGCTTCTCTTCTTTTCTCAGCTATTTGTTAAGACTTCCTTAGACAACCATTTTGCCTTTTTGCATTTCTTTTTCTTGGGGATGGTTTTGATCACTGCCTCCTGTACAATGTCACGAACCTCCATCTATAGTTCTTCAGGCCCTCTGTCTATCAGATCTAATCCCTTGAATCTATTTGTCACTTTCACTGTATAATCATTAAGGGATTTGATTTAGGTCATACCTGAATAGTCTAGTGGTTTTCCCTACTTTCTTCAATTTAAGTCTGAATTTGCCAATAAGGAGCTCATGATCTGAGCCACAGTCAGCTCCTGATCTTATTTTTGCTGACTCTATAGAGCTTCTCCATCTTTGGCTACAAAGAGTATCATCAATCAGATTTTCGTATTGACCATCTATCTGGTGATGTGCATGTGTAGAGTCTTCTCTGTTGTTAGAAGAGGGTGTTTGCTACGACCAGTGAATTCTCTTGGCAAAACTCTTTTAGCCTTTGACCTGCTTTGTTTTATATTCCAAGGACTAATTTGCCTGTTAATCCAGGTATCACTTGACTCCTACTTTTGCATTCCAGTCTCCTATAATGAAAAGGACATCTTTATAGGGTGTTCCTATTACCATTTTCTTAATTGTTTTGGATTTATTTTCAGTAGGTAGGTCTTATCCTTCTCTTGTTTCCTGGCTAGAGAAGTTCCTTTAGCATTTGTTGTAAAGCTGGTTTGGTGGTGCTGAATTCTCTTAACTTTTGCTTGTCTGGAAAGCTTTTGATTTCTCCATGAAATGTGAAGGAGAGTCTTGCTGGGTAGAGTATTCTTGGTTGTAAGTTCTTCCCTTTCATCACTTTAAATATATCATGCCATTCCCTTCTGGATTGTAGAGTTTCTGTTAAGAATCCAGTTGATAGCCTGATGGGAGGTCCCTTGTATGTTTTTTGTCATTTTTCTCTTGCTGCTTTAATATTTTATCTCTCTAATTTTTGTTGGTTTGATTGCTATGCATCTCGGGGTCTCCTCCTTCCTGGGACACTGCGCTTCCTAGGCTTGATTGACTATTTGCTTTCTCTTGTTCAGGAAGTTTTCAACTATTAGCTCTTCAAATGTTTTCTCAGGTCCTTTCTCTCTTTCTGCTTCTGGGACCCTTATACTGCGAATGTTGATATGTTTTTTATGTTGTCTCAGAGGTCTCTTAGGTTGTCTTCATTTCTTTTCATTCTTTCCTCTATCTTCTCTTCTGAGGCAGTGGGATTGCCACCAATCTATCCTCTAGGTCATTTATTTATTCTTCTGCCTCTGTTATTCTGCTACTTATTCCTTCTAGTGTATTAATTCACTTCTGTTTGTTCGTTCTGTAATTCTAAGTCTTTAGTAAACATTCCTGGCATCTTCTAAACCTTTGCCTCATGCTTGGCAGCTCAGCCAAGCTGTGCTTGGGAAAAGCTGAGTCATGATGAGATCGCAGCTCTGCATAAATCTGAAAATCACTCATCAAACACACTTGGATTAAACGCACTGAAATTGCACTAAAGAAGGTGGGTGGGAGAGTTCTGTTTGTCCACCCCATACGCACTTGGGAGATTGATTCATTTTCAGTTGACCTCTGTGAGCACAGATTTCACTGAGAACAAAAAAAAGAACATTTATGTATCCTCCTTGGACAAACCTAAAATTACACACTTAGCACCCACAGGAGTTATGCAAGATAAATTAAAAACATTGAGGCAAGAGGCTTGGCACACAAGGAGAGTTTCATAAACCCTCTCGTCCCCATGGGAATGCACTGGGATCCTGCAGAGCTGGGTATACGGCCCACACTTGAAAACCTGCTCTTGGGACCTTTGCTCTCTCAACCCCTCTCTCGAGTTTCTCTGAAGCAAGGAAGTGAATCTGGGTCCTGAGAAGCAAGTACCATGTCGAAATCATTTCACTGTATTCAAGAAAAAAGCAAGCATCCTCATTCTGCGGAGGATGACAGGCACATGCCCAAGAAAATTGTCAGCACTTGCTTTTCTCCTTTGGGGTTTCTCCTGCACTAGTTTCTTCATTCAAACTGCAGTAAATCTTCAGACCATTTCGACTCACTACAGTCTGGTTTTGCTCTGGGGAAACCCCTTCTCCATCCCCGCAGACCACCGCTTGGCTCATATATGGCTCAGAGGTGGCATCAACAACAGTGGGCACAACACGGGGAGGGGGATGCTCGGGATGCGGTGTTTCTCAACCTTCAGAAACAGACTGCCCCTCCTAAGAAGGGAAAACTGGGGACCGGAGCCTCTTTCTCTACAAATCACAGTGCCGGAGCCTAGAAGCCAGTTCTTGCTGGCTTCTCTGCCTGTGGACCGGCCTCCACAGCGTGTGCCGCTGGTGACTTTGGGTCAGTTCCGCACTCCACCCCAGCGCCTGGAGCACCCCTGCCCTCAGCTGTGTCATCCAACACCTGCATGACGCTGGTCACCGGGGCCCACAAGGGCGTCGCCTTCAAAGGTAAGGATCTGGGAATCTGCGCTCTAGCCAGAGGGAACTTGGTGTTTCTTTGTATGTCTCAGAATCCTGGGCCCCTTTTCCTGGTAGTTTCGCAGCCTCTTTCTGATTGAACTCTGGGCAGCTGGGTTATTGTTTAATACAATCTCAGATAAACCACAAGATGGCAAAATGATCCAGAGGTCCCAAATCTTCACCCATGGTACAGCCTCCCCCAGTGGTGCCATCTTATTACAAAACTATAAGGCATTCTCAAACTGGGAAATTCACACTGGCATAATACTACCAATTTTACTATTCTTTGTATCTTCTCATGGAATACCACCACATGAGTACTATTTATTCACGCCACTTTCCTTTTCTCCTGAAAGCTGCTGATGCCACATCATTTCCTATTCAAGCAGAGGTGACTATGAAAACAAACTTCTTTGGCACCAGAGTTGTGTGCACAGAGCTCCTGCCTCTAATAAAGTCCCAAGGTGAGTCTGATTGGAGCCCAAACTGCAGTGCTTCTGGCAAGATCTGGGCACACCTGGCTCTGGCCTCAACTGTAGGCCTCCTTGCCGCTCCTGCTCAGCTTCCCTGGCTTCCACCGTGTCTCCACCCAGCAGGGTGTCCTGCACCCTGAGGTCCCTCCACACACTGCCCAGGTCCTTGGTGCTATCTATGTGTCCACCTGCTTTTTGCACTTCTGGCTCTTTCTGCTCTTTCTCATCTTAGCTCAGAGGTTTCCATCTCAAGAGGCCCTTGACTTGCTCTGTGCCCATCACAGGGGCAGTTCCCTCAGGAGTCCTTCCCAGACCTTCCCTCTCCCCTACCCCCCTCTTACACGGGCTAGTGGAGTCTGCACCACCACCAGTGCATTAGCACAGCCCCCCCACACCCCACCACAATCTGTCAACTGCCTAGAAAATCCCGAGAGTTCCAGGCACACATTCTGTCTTCTTACCTCTCTGTCCTCTCCAGATTTCCCCCTTCCTCCCCTGATTTTTCCCATTGAAAACACATATTTACAAAGACTCATCCTTTCCCCAAGTCATCTTGGTCACTGATACCCTCATCCACCCACCAGGCATCTGGAGGTCACCTTGCCTGCCCACTTATTGTCATTTAGCAGGTCCTAAAGGAGTACATCAAGGCTGTATATTGTCACCCTGCTTATTTAACTTATATGCAGAGTACATCATGAGAAACGCTGGACTGGAAGAAACACAAGCTGGAATCAAGATTGCCGGGAGAAATATCAATAACCTCAGATATGCAGATGACATCACCCTTATGGCAGAAAGTGAAGAGGAACTCAAAAGCCTCTTGATGAAAGTGAAAGTGGAGAGTGAAAAAGTTGGCTTAAAGCTCAGCATTCAGAAAACAAAGATCATGGCATCTAGTCCTATCACTTCATGGGAAATAGATGGGGAAACTGTGGAAACAGTGTCAGACTTTATTTTGGGGGGCTCCAAAATCACTGCAGATGGTGAATGCAGCCATGAAATTAAAAGACGCTTACTCCTTTAAAGGAAAGTTATGACCAACCTAGATAGCATATTCAAAAGCAGAGACATTACTTTGCCAACAAAGGTTCGCCCAGTCAGGGCAATGGTTTTTCCTGTGGTCATGTATGGATGTGAGAGTTGGACTGTGAAGAAGGCTGAGCACCGAAGATTTTATGCTTTTGAACTGTGGTGTTGGAGAAGACTCTTGAGAGTCCCTTGGACTGCAAGGAGATCCAACCAGTCCATTCTGAAGGAGATCAGCGTGGGATTTCTTTGGAAGGAATGATGATAAAGCTGAAACTCCAGTTCTTTGGCCACCTCATGTGAAGAGTTGACTCATTGGAAAAGACTCTGATGCTGGGAGGGATTGGGGGCAAGAGGAGAAGGGGACGACAGAGGATGAGATGGCTGGATGGCATCACTGACTCGATGGACGTGAATCTCCTTGAACTCCGGGGGTTGGTGATGGACAGGGAGGCCTGGCATGCTGCTATTCACGGGGTCACAAAAAGTTGGACACGACTGAGCGACTGAACTGAACTGAAGAGTTGTCTGATTGAGTTTCTTTCCAGCCTTCTCCTCCATCCCAGCTCTACACACAGGCCTTCAGCTGTCATTTCTAGACAACTGTAAACTCTCTAGGGGAACCCCTGTCCTTCCTGAGTCTCTTGCTTTCTAAGCAAGCTCACTGCCCCTCCCAAAAATCCTGAAGTCCAAGCCCTTAGCAAGGCTAGTAGAGATCTCTATAATCCAATAACTGCCTTCCAGTGTGCTCAGTGTTCTGGACAAAACAAACTCATATTCCTTTGGGTTAAACTACTGTAATATTTACATTGAAGTAGGGGCCAGGTGGGTTCCTGGGCTTCCAGGTGGCTTAGAGTTTAAAGCCTGTGCCTGCAATGGGGGAAACCTGGGTTCGATTCCTGGGTTGGGAAGATCCCCTGGAGAAGGGCATGGCAACCCACCCCAGGATTCTTGCCTGGAGAATCCCATGGATAAAGGAGCCTGGCAGGCTATAGTCCATAGGGTCACACAGAGTTGGACATTACTGAAGCCACTTAACACACACATGCACAGCATAAATTGCTCCACAGATTGACCTTGATCCAAGTTAATTCAGGCTCCTCTGAAGGTTACTTTTTGTGGTCTGTTTTGAACCAAAACGGCTCTTATCCTTAACTTTCTCTAGCAAACGTACTGATGCAAATGATTTAGTCAAAGCTACCAGTCTCTTCCTAATTGTCTTCTAGCACAGCTTTCACTTTTTTTGTTTTTTTACTCAAAGAGGGAAGAAAATGAGCATTGGACAGAAAGTACAGTAGTACAGTATAAGAGTATGAAGCCATTTATGTACATTTTAAGTGAATATAAAAATGATATCATTAGGTGTTCAGAAATAAAAGTAATGGTTTGGGTTTCATCACCCCTTCCTAATCTCCCTTTCCTCATGAATACACGCAGTTTTTGATATCACAGCTGTTGTTGTTCAGTCACTCAGTCCTGCCCGACTCTTTGTGACTCCATGAACTGCAGCACGCCAGCCTCTCTGCCCTTCACCATCTCCCGGAGTCTGCTCAGACTCATGTCCATTGAGTCCGTGATGCCATCCGACCATCTCATCCTCTGTGTCCCCTTCTGATATCATAGTGGTCCCTGCTTTTTTGAATTCTGAGCTCTCAGCCATTAGCCAGGCTGTAACAGAACTATGTTCAACATCTAAGTTACTTCTGGCTTTTGGAAATTATTAACAGAGTTGCTATAAACATCTGTGCATGGGTTTTCATGTAACAATAAAATTTCATTAATCTAAGGTAGATGTCATAAATGTCCAATTTTTTCAACTCCGTTTGTTAAAAAGACTTTTTAAAATAAAATTGACCACAAAATTATGGGCAATTGATATTTTACAGAGGTGTGCCTCTCTCTTGATTGTGTACCACGTGAAGATTATTCTAGCATCATAATAATTCTTGAGTATTTCTCTTTTCCAAAAATATTTTGGCTATTCTAGTTCTTTTGCAGGAGAAGGCAATGGCACCCCACTCCAGTATTCTTGCCTGGAAAATCCCATGGGCGGAGGAGCCTGGTGGGCTGCAGTCCATGAGGTCGCTAAAAGTCGGACACGACTGACAGACTTCACTTTCACTTTTCACTTTCACGCATTGGAGAAGGAAATGGCAACCCACTCCAGTGTTCTTGTCTGGAGAATCTCAGGGATGGGGGAGCCTGGTGGGCTGCCATCTATGGGGTCACACAGAGTAGGACATGACTGAAGTGACTCAGCAGCAGCAGCAGTTCTTTTGCAATTGCACATAAATTTTCTAATGTTAGTCTGTATGTACAAAAAAAACTTAAATGAGATTTTGATTGAAATTGCATTAAATCCTACAGCAATATGAGAACAACTGACATTTCACCTGAGTCTGTCAACTCATGAATGCAATGTGTCCCTGCATTTAGGTCTTTTTTTTTAACCACCATCCACGGGATGCTCCCGGCTAGAATACTAAAGTGGGTTGCCACGCCCTCCTCCAGGGGACCTTCCCCACTCATGGATCCAACCCGAGACTCTAGTGTCTCCTGCTTTGGCAGGCCGGTTCTTTACCACTAGAGCCACCTGGGAAGCCCCCACACTCTGGTTCAAAGAAATCACATCCTTTTGGAGGAACTTTGGACCTCTTGGTTTTTATGTCCTATCTTTTCCCCTTTCTTGTGCTAAATCTCTAAGCCACAGGTCTGAAGGTGGGAGCAGGGATGGTGATCCTTCTGAAAGGTTACTGCTGCAAGCCACTTGTTATGCCTGGATTCGTGACCTCCCCAGGAGAGGATTTCAATTCAGGTCAGAGAGGAGGCTTGACATCTGGAGCTTCTTATGTAGCAAAGTCTTATTAAAGTATAATAGAGATGGTGCAAGCTTTTGACATAGACTCAGAAGGGGACAGAAAGAGTGCTGTCTTGCTAGTTTTTCGCAAGGTGTTTTGTTTCTTAGCAAGCTATTAATCAGATAAGAGAGATGCCTCAAGGTTGTGGGAGTTTCACGAGTCCCCTACCCCACAGCATGCACTTTTGAGATAGCATGGCATGAGGTGCGTCATCCCCCTACCCCTACCCCCTCCCCGCCCCCCACTCCCAGCCTCCGGCGGCACCATTTGAAGAAAGGCAAATTCCAAAGCAAATACAGAGTTTTATTCACACAGCTTAAGAAAAACATTTCCATAAGAAAAACACGTTGGTTACCTCAAGGTAGAACCAGGTGTCCTCAGCACAAAATTAAAAGATGCCTCTTTATTTTCTGTAAAGGAAAAAGAACGTCTGCCACTTGCAATTTGTTTCCTCTTATCACTTGGGAACTTCTGGCCTTTCTACCTGTTCAGTTCAGTCGCTCAGTCATGTCCGACTCTGCCACCCCATGGACTGCAGCATGCCAGGCCTCCCTGTACATCATCAACTCCCAGAGTTTACTCAAACTCATGTCCATTTAGTCGGTGATGCCATACAACCATCTCATCCTCTGGCGTCCCCTTCTCCTCCTGCCCTCAATCTTGCCCAGCCTCAGGGTCTTTTCAAATGAGTCAGTTCGTCACATCAAGTGGCCCAAGTATTGGAGTTTCAGCTTCAACATCAGTCCTACCAATGAATATTCAGGACTGATCTCCTTTAGGATGGACTGGTTGGATCTCCTTGCAGCCCAACGGACTCTAAAGAGTCTTCTCCAACACCACAGTTCCAAAGCATCAATTCTTCTGCGCTCAGCTTTCTTTTTAGTCCAACTCTCACATCCATACATGACTGCTGGAAAAACCATAGCCTTGAGTAGTAGGACATTTGTTGGCAAAGTAATGTCTCTGCTTTTTAATATGCTGTCTAGGTTGGCCATAACTTTTCTTCCAAGGAGTAAGCGTCTTTTAATTTCATGGCTGCAGTCACCATCTGCAATGATTTTGGAGCCCAAGAAAATAAAGTGTGCCACTGTTTCTGCAGTGGGGCTTCCCTCATAGCTCACTTGTAAATCATCTGCCTGTAATACAGGAATCTGATAGGCTACAGTCCATGGGATCCCAAGAGTCTGACACGACTTGGCGACTAAACCACCAGTTTCCACTTTTGTCCATCTATTTGCCATGAAGTGATGGGACCAGATGCCATGATCTTAATTTCTTAATGTTGAACTTTAAGCCAACTTTTACACTCTCCTCTTTCACTTTCATCAAGAGGCTCTTTCTTTGTCACTTTCTGCCATAATGGTGGTGTCATCTGCATATCTAAGGTTATTGATATTTCTCCAGACATCCTTGATTGCAGCTTGTGCTTCATCCAGCCCAGGATTTCTCATGATGTACTCTTCATAGAAATTAAATACAAAGGGTAACAATATAGAACCTTGATATACTCCTTTCCCAATTGGAACCAGTCTGTTGTTCCATGCCCAGTTCTAACTGTTGCTTCCTGACCTGCATACAGATTTCTCAAGAGGCAGGTCAGGTGGTCTGGTATTCCCACCTCTTTCAGAATTTTCCAGTTTGTTGTGATTCACACAGTCAAAGGCTTTGGCATAGTCAATAAAGCAGAAATAGATGTTTTTCTGGAATTCTCTTGCTTTTTTGATGATCCATCGGATGTTGGCAATTTGAGCTCTGGTTCCTCTGCCTTTTCTAAAACCAGCTTGAACATCTGGATGTTCAGGGTCACATACTGTTGAAGCCTGGCTTGGAGAATTTTGAGCATTACTTTGCTAGCAAGTGAGATGAGTGCAATTGTGTGCTAGTTTGAACATTTGGCATTGCCTTTCATTGGGATTGGAATGAAAACTGACCTTTTTCCAGTCATGTGGCCACTGCTGAGTTTTCCAAATTTGCTGGCATATTGAGTGCAGCACTTTCACAGCATCATCTATTAGGATTTGAAATAGCTCAACTGGAATGCCATCACCTCCACTAGCTTTGTTGCTAGTGATTATTCTTAAGGCCCACTTGACTTCACATTCCAGAATGTCTGGCTTTAGGTGAATGGTCACACCATCATGATTATCTGAGTTGTGAAGATCTTTTTTGTACAGTTCTTCTGTGTGTTCTTGCCATCTCTTCTTAATATCTTCTGCTTCTGTTAGGTCCATACCATTTCTATTCTTTATCGTTACCCTCCTTCCTGTTACCTTCTCACTTTCCTTTCAATGACACTCCTGTGTTAGGAGCTGGGAGAGGGCGCTGTAGCCCCTGGTCTTCTCAGCATGTTACTTCCCTTTGCATGCTACTTCTGCATCACAAACAAGGGCAGTCCAGGCTCCAGCATTCTCAGGATGCCCAGCCCAAGGTAGAGCCTTGATCCCACAAGTGCGGGCTGGGTTGGAGAAGGAAGTCCTAACCTCCTAGATACACTTGCCAGGAACTGAACCTCTGCAGCAGGTAGCTGAGGAACAGGATGAGAAATGTGATGTCATCCGCATGGTGGGAAGATCCCACAGCCCCTTGGCAGGGAGGGAGTCCTGCGTCTCAGATGGACCATCCCAGAGTGAAGTTTCCATTGCTATGGTCAGAAAGGAGGAAAGGAAGGAGCAGTCATGGTTGAAATAGCTTCTTTCTGTTCTCACCTGAGTTATTGGAGATAGTCTGGAAAAAAATGTTTCTTCATTTGCTGCACACACTCAGGACCATTTCCGGAGATTTTAAATAGTTTCGTTTTGAAAATAATTTTCACAAGTCATGCTGGGTAATAGGTTCACAGACTTCTTCCTCTGGTCATGACTTATTTATTGAGTTTGAGTGAAATAGTTTATTCTGGTAATTTCTAAAATAATTAGATGTAGCTTAATTTTTAAAAACATTAGAAGTAACATGTTGTTACTTATAATAATAAAACAGATAAAACTCATTGAGGAACCCTCTCCCAAAATACATTCCCTTCCTTCCCTAATGTCCTCTTTCAAGAGGTCAGTCCTGTCCCCAATTGGGTATCATCCTTCTCGTGCTGGCCTTTCTATGTACTGATTTGTGTTGTATTTTAGGCAGAGTGGTGAATGTATCCAGCTCTGTCAGTGTCAGCTCTCTAAAGAAATGCAGCCCTGAACTGCAGCAGCAGTTTCGAAGTGAGACCATCACGGAGGAGGAGCTGGTGGGGTCATGAACAAGTTTGTGGAAGGCACAAAGAACGGGGTGCACAGGAAGGAGGGCTGGCCCGATACCGCATATGGAGTGTCCAAAATTGGAGTCACAGTCCTGTCCAGAATCCACGCCAGGAAAGTGAGTGAGCAGAGAGGAGGGGACAAGATCCTCCTGAATGCCTGCTGCCCAGGGTGGGTGAGAACCGACAAGGGTAGGGGTGGACACAAAGCTTTAAGAGCCCCAAAAGAAGGAGCAGAGACCCCTTGGCTCTTTTGCCCTTGGATGCCGGGGGGCTCCAGTCAGTTTGTTTTTGAGAGAAAAGTTGTGTGTGTGCTCACTCACAGCTGTACCCATGGGTCTGATTATGTTCCTATCCCAGGTTTACCAATCAGACACTTACATTGTCGCAAATACCCCTACACAGGCAAAAGAAAGAAAAAAGAATCAAAGTATCCCTATCAGGTTCTCAATGGGAGGTGGCTGCTAATTCTGTGAAGAGTTTTTGCCACCTTGTGGATGGTAGCACAGGAGGCTTCTCTGTCCATGAGATTCCGCAGGCAAGCACACTGGATGGGTAGCCACTCCCCTCTCCAGGTGATCTTTGGAAGCCAGGGATCAAACCAGGGTCTCCAGCACTACAGGCAGATTCTTTACCGTTTGAGCCACCAGAGAAGCCCTATGCTCCAACAGAGAATAAAAACTTAAAAAAAACCAAAATAAAACAGGGCTGTGCCCTGGCTTGACTGAGAATACAGTACACGCGGAAAGAGGTGGAGCCAGAAGTGGTGTTTAGTAACCTTACGGAACATTTGATCCCTCCTTAAGCGAGTAGAAGGCAGGGCCTCCTCCTTCTCAAGTAGTCACTGCACTGGATCCCAGGACACAGTTCTTTGCCTTCTGGACTGTGGCGGGTCTCCACGTCCCACGCCGCGCCACCCCGTCGGTCTCCAGCCTTGTCAGCTCTACTCCAAAGGGCCCTGCACACCGGCCATGTCGTCCTTCACCCGCGTGGCGCTGGTCACTGGGGCCAACAAGGGCCTCGGTTTTGCCATCGTGCGTGACCTGTGTCGGCGGTTCCCCGGGGACGTGGTGCTCACGGCGCGGGACGAGGCGCGGGGTCGGGCGGCCGTGCAGCAGTTGCAGGCTGAGGGCCTGAGCCCCCTTTTCCACCAGCTGGACATCACTGACCTGCAGAGCATCCACGCCCTGCGTGACTTCCTGCGTGGGGAATATGGGGGCCTCGACGTGCTGGTCAACAACGCGGCCATCGCCTTCCCGCGTAAGTGAGTGGGAGCTGGGGGGGGGGTTACAGCCACTGAGTGGGGAGCCAGATGGGGCGGGGCAGGACTACTGCCTGAACCTCCGCTGTGGGATCTAGAACCCCCGCCCTAGGCTGGAGGTCACAGGGAGAGCAAGTCCTCCGAGATTACAAGCTTTTCCAGCAAGAAGGCCTTGCAATAGCGTTGATATCAGTGTTAAGGACAATGTCCAGGATTTTTGCAGTATTGATTTCATTGAACCTTGGACCAGTTCGGTAAATCTTTAACTTGCTTTGAAACCAATAAAAACTTGTAAAGAGTGGTACAGTGAGAGATTGTGTGAGCTGTCTTCATTCAGCCTCCCCTGATGGTGCCATCTTACACAAATGCTCGGCATTATCAAACTGTAACCAACTTCTTCCCTGGAGAAGGAAATGGCAACCCACTCCAGTATTTTTGCCTGGAAAATCCCATGGGCAGAGGAGCCTGGAGGGCTGTAGTTCATGGGGTCACAAAAGACAGGACTAAGTGACTGAGCACACATCAAACTGCAAAATCCCCACTGGCACAATACTGTTCACTAACTCCACCCACCTCTTAGACTAAAACATTTCACAGGAAAAAATACTGTATCAAGTAAGCATTTTTACCATATGGCTTATATTTATTTATCCTGTTTTGTTTTTTGCCCTAAAAGTTAGTGATCCCACGCCAGCTCCAATTAAGGCAGAAATGACCATGAAAACAAATTTTTTTGGGACCCGGGATATATGCACAGAACTCCTGCCTCTAATGAAACCCCAAGGTGAGTCTGACTGAGCCCAAACTGCAGTGTTTCTGACAAGATCTAGGCCCACCTGCCTCTAATCCCCAGACCCGCTATGTCCCATAGAAAACTGGTAACTGGCTCTCCAATGGGAATCGAGTCCAATATCTCAGCAAATTGGGTATTCATTATTCTCATACATACCTTCCCAAGTAATGGTTTGTGTTGCATTTTAGGCAGAGTGGTGAACATGTCTAGCGGATGGGGCTTCAAAGCTCTTGAAAGCTGCAGCCCTGAACTGCAGCAGAAATTGAGAAGTGAGACCATCACGGAGGAGGAGCTGGTGGGGCTCATGAACAAATTTGTGGAAGACACAAAAAATGGGGTGCACAGGAAGGAGGGCTGGCCGGATAATAATATGTATGGAGTGGCGAAAATCGGCATCACGGCCCTGTCCAGAATCCAAGCCAGGAAACTGAGAGAGCAGAGAGGAGGGGACAAGATCCTCCTGAATGCCTGCTGCCCAGGGTGGGTGAGAACCGACATGGGGGGACCCAAAGCCTTCAAAAGCTTAGAAGAAGGAATAGAGACCCCCATGTACTTGGCCCTTCTGCCCTCGGATGCCGAGGGGCCTCATGGACAGTTTGTCCATGAGAAAAAAGTTGCAAAATGGCAATTCTTGCCTGAGTTCTACCCATAGGCCCCACTTGGTTACCTGTCCTGATTAGACTAAGAAAACACAGTATCTCCCCATGAAAAAAAACCAAACCTGCCTACCTCTATGTAAATTTCAAAGCCACTTTGAAATGGCTACTATTCTGTGAGATCTTTTGTGATTTCTTATGTGATCCCAGGGAATAAAAGAAGAATGGATGACAAGTAATGAATAAACATCAATAGATGAATACATGGTTCTTTATAAATGTCTGTTTATTCCAACAGATTATATGCCAAACCAGCTCAGAAGTCTAATAGACCAAAATGTAGGTCAAGGAAAGTGAGAGTACTGCTTGGGGAAAGAATTATCATCAATAGGGCCAGATGGGAAATACTTTTAGTTTTCAGGTTCAAGTGGTCTCTGTGAGAACTGTTCACCTCCTCTCTTTTACCAAGAAAGTAGCCAGAGACAATATATAAGCCAACAAGCATGGCCATATTGGGTCTGCCAGCTTTAGCTGACCAGCCTCTAGTATAACATGGACCACACTGTGAGTGAAACATCTGCTCTGGTGCCTGTAAACACCAAACTCATTGGGAAAAAAAAAAAACAAAACAATGTAAATGTGAAATGTGAGGGGGTGCTGGTATGAAAGAAAACATCCTGCAAGAATCTGAGACAATGGGGAAAATTGGGAATGGGTGGATATGAGTGGGTATGAGAGATCACTGTCAAATCTCTTCAGTGTGAATGTGTCATTTTTGTGGGATGAGCTATCAGGGGGTCTACAACATTTTCGTTGTTCTAAAAAAAACAAAGAAAAAGAAAAAAAAAAAATAATAAAAAAATATTAATAAATTTTGTCTCGTTTGGGGAGAACATTTTTTTTTTTTTTTTTTTTTTTTTTTTTTTTTTTTTTTTTTTTTTTTTTTTTTTTTTATTTTTGCAGGGGAAAATGGACAAGGGAAAGGATCAATGAGGGTGGGAGGGAAATGGGAAGAAAGAAGGGGAGTAACGGTGGGGAGGAGTATATGTAATTTCTTAACCAATGGCTTTCTGTTTTTAATCACAAAGAACACTTAAAAAAAAAATCATGGTGAGTTCATCTTATATTAGGAGGTTTGTTCTCGAAATGAAAAGTTCAGGAAACAAAAAGTCCAGTTTGGGTGTCCTCATCTTTAGGCACATCTTGGTATTTTGTATTGGTAAGTCTATCTTTACCCCAATATATTATTTAGGACAGGATCACATTTGTCACCTCTTCCTGCCTACTTCCCAAAGTGGTACCAAACCCACAAAATAGTCAATAAACCTCCACAGAGTGAGCAAAGAAGTCTTTTTTTTTTTTTAAGCTCTCCTGAGTGAACTGAATTTTTGGAGGCTCATAGGTAAATATGTTTTCCTCTTTACTTTGTCTATTACAGCCAGATTATATGAGTGGGGTGTTAAAGTCTCCCACTATTATTGTATTGCTCTAGAGAATGTCCTTTAGTTTTTGTTGGAGAAGTGGTTTAGTGGTGCAAAATTCTCTCAACTTTTGCTTATCTGTGAAGCTTTTGATTTCTCCTTCATATTTGAATGAGATCCTTGCTGGATACAATAATCTAGGCTGTAAGTTATTTTCCTTCATCGCTTTAATTACGTCTTGCCATTCCCTCCTGGCTTGGAGAGTTTCTATTGAAAGATCAGCTGTTATCCTTATGGGAATTCCCTTGTGAGTTATTTGATGTTTTTCCCTTGCTGCTTTTAATATTTGTTCTTTATATTTAATCTTTGTTAATTTGATTAATATGTGTCTTGGGGTGTTTCGCTTTGGGTTTATCCTGTTGGGGACTCTCTGGATTTCTTGAACTTGAGTGGTAATTTCCTTCTCCATTTTAGGGAAGTTTTCAGCTATTATCTCCTCAAGGATTTCCTCATGATCTTTCTTTTTATCTTCTTCTTCTGGAACTCCTATGATTCGAATGTTGTAGCGTTTGATGTTATCCTGGAGGTTTCTGAAATTGTCCTCATTTCTTTTGATACGTTTTTCTTTTTTCTCGTCTGATTCATTTATTTCTAGGATTCTATCTTCTAGTTCACTAATCCTATCTTCTGCCTCTGTTATTCTACTATTTGTTGCCTCCAGGGTGTTTTGGATCTCATTTATTGCATTATTCATTATGTGTTGACTCTTTTTTATTTCTTCTAGGTCCTTGTTAAACCTTTCTTGCATCTTCTCAATCCTTGTCTCCAGACACTTTAACTGTGATTCTATTTTGATTTCGAGATTTTGAATTAATTTCGCTATCATTATTCGGAATTCTTTATCAGGTAGATTCCCTATCTCTTCCTCTTTGGTTTGGATTGGTGGGGATCTATCCTGTTCCTTTAGCTGCTGGGTATTCTTTTGTCTCTTCATTTTGTTAAAATTGCCAAATTTAGAGTGTCCTTACTATATTCTGGTAGTTTGTTGAATTCTCTTTATTGAGGCGGTTTACAGGTCTTTTCAATATCTGATCTCTGCCTTGTTACAGAGGGGGCAGAGATGAACACCCAAATCTAAACCGGCCAGGTTCAGGCACTCAGATAATCCTCAGAAGCACAGACTTGGTTCAGTCTGCGTTTTATGCCCTTCCCAGATCCGAGTAGCGCAGGTGATGAAATGTTCAGCGAGCGCAGGTGCTGCGACTTATCGCCTCTCCGCCACTCAGTTTTCTGGGTATACAAACAGCGCACTTTCTCAGGCAGATGTTGACCATCCAGAGCCCCAAGAAGCGTGAGTCAGCACAGAAACCTACTCACAGTTCCGTTAGACAGTGTCTCTCTAGGGCTGTAATTGCCCGCCTCAGGCCCTGGTTGCCTGTCCCCGGAGTGGGATGGCCTGCAGCCGGCCAACTCTGTGCAGCCCTTTGTTCCGTAAGTAGTCCTGGTGGTGTCTTAAGTTAGGGCTGGCTTTTGATGTAGTAGATAACCGACAGTCTGGTTATTTCGCTCAGATAGCGCCCGAAATAGCCAGGCCAAATCCTTTCTCAAAGCAATGCAGGCCTCGCTGCTCCTCCTAGCCCAGCCCCCACTTGCCAATAGCAAATGCTGGTGTCCGCGCCAGTTCTCCGCAAAAGGAGTTACCGCAGGGCTCGTTTTCTCGTTTTGAAGACAATGAGCTGTCTTTCTAAGTGCCTGATGTCCTCTGCCGGCATTCAGAAGTTGTTTTATCGAGTTTATTCAGCATTCAAATGTTCTTTTAATGGATTTGTGGAGGAGAAAGTATTCTCCCCGTCCTACTCGTCCGCCATCTTAGCTCCTCCCCTGCTTTCAACTTTCTATTTAAAATTTTTCAAGATAAACATCTTGAACCAAAAAAGTCTGGCTCTGTAACTTTCCTGTGTGACCTTGAGCAAAATCCCACATCTGCTGTATCCCCTCAATTGTAAAATGAGAACTGTCATAGGATTGTGGTACTGCAAAGGTTAATTGTCTGGATATAGGTGACAGTGCTGAAAATACATGGGAAGTGCCAAGTATCCTTTATCATGAGTCCCTGAAAGAGGGGCCCAGCTGCACCCAGGGCAAATTCCTGCTTCCCTGTCACGGTCTTTGTAGACCAGGACCTGGGGACTGGAGTCAATGAGAAGAGGGATGCAGGGGATCCAAGTCTCGAGTGAAACAAGGGTGCTTTATTTGCAGAAATGCACGTTTATATATCTTCATACAAAACAGCTTTAGGCAGTAAAAAAAAACTGAGCAAAAACAAAGCCAAGCAAATAACAATCTTAAAAGGGCCAGAAAGCATTCCATATCCTGAGTAAGAGGGGCATAACTGAATAGACTACCTTTAAGTAAAAGGTCACTGAAGGGAGTCACTGAAAGGAATCCAAGCAGGTGCCTTTTCTCATGATCTCAGTCCTGAGAACTGCGTGCAGCTCTGCTTGTTCCTGTTTTCCAGGAACTGATAAGGAATAGAGTCCTTGAGAAACCGCACACAAAGGAAGAGAATAACATATTGGATCCCTTAAAGCTGAACGGACCCTGACACTTTCCAACACCATATCCGGCTCCCCAAGGCCCCAAAGACTGTCCGCCACATCGCCTCTTCACAGAAGCTCCATGTGGTACAGATGTCCCTACTGTCATGGTTAGCTGTCACTGTCCACCTCTGATTGCCAGCCCTGGTGAAGCAACAGCCCCTGAAGACAAAGGCAGGGCCCTTCCCTGAAGAGTCAGGTTGACTTCACAACTGCAGGTCTTCAACTATTCTGTTATTTTCCTCCTCCCCCAACACCCCACACCATATGTCAGCAGAGGATCATCAATGTTTAGATCAACAGTCAGCATCACACCTGCTAGTCTGGAAATGGATAGTGGAATCACAATGATCATGTACCCTTAGTTCCAGAAAAACAAAGCCCACTGGTGATAAACCAGTTGTTAACTATGACCTAAGACAAATCAAAACGTACACATTTTCAACAAACCTAGGGATATGTAACTTTTAAATACAACATTGCTGTCAATGGCACTGAACACAGTAGAAGTTTCATAAACAACCCTTCCATATGGGACACATTGAATTTCAGAGAGTCAGGTAGCCTGCCTACACTGAAAGTCTAATCACAGGACCAAAGTCTTTAACAAGCTGAGTTTCTATCAAGAGAAAAAGCAGAGCTATGTCCTCAGAAGTAGTAGTTGTTGTTTTTCAGTTGCTCAGTTGTGTCCAACTCTTTGTGACCCCATGGACTGCAGCACGCCAGGCTTCCCTGTCCTTCACCATCTCCTGGAGCTTGCTCAGACTCATGTCCATTGAGTCAGCGATGCCATCCAACCATCTCACCCTCTGTCATCCCCTTCTCCCCTTGCCTTCAGTCTTTCCCGGCATAAGGGTCTTTTCCAGTGAGTCAGTTCTTCACATCAGGTGGTCAAAGTACTGGAGCTTCAGCTTCAGCATCAGTCCTTCCAGTGAATACTCAAGGTTTATTTCCTTTAGGATGGACTGGTTTGATCTCCTTGTTGTCCAAGGGACTCTCAAGGGTCTTCTCCAACACTACAGTTCAAAGCAGTTACCCTAAGTAATTTCATTGCATCTTAGGAAGAAGCAACCATTCCAATTCTGTGGGTTTGATGGACCCAGCACAAGATAGTAACTGTAAAGTTAAGCAAAATAAAATTTAATTTAAAAAAAAAGATAGTAACTGTACCCCTTCCTCTTTTTGGAGACCTACACATGCATGCATGCAGTACCTCTAATGATTTTTATTCCTCTGCCAGGAATCCCTAGTCCCCTGATGACCATTCACCAAGCAGTTTTGTTTGGAGGAAGCTCACCACTCCACCCTGCAAACCACAGTGTATCTCAGAGGTGGGATCAAAAGAGGGCTGTGTCCTGGTTTGGCTCAGGATGCTGCACCAGGAAGGGGTGCAGTCAGGAGTGGTCATTTGGAACCTTCTGGAACATCTGGCCCCTCCTAGGAGGGAGGGAAAGGGGCAGGGCCTCCTTCTCAAGTACTCACAGCACTGGACCTGGGAACACAGTCTTTGGCTTTTCTGACTGTGACAGACACCCCGCCCCCATCCCATGCTATCCCACCACTGCTGGCCCCCAACCTGGTCAGCTCTGCTTGAAAAGGCCCTGCATACCCCACACCTGGCCATGTTCAACAGGTTCAGTTCATCACCACGTCCTATGACCATATCCCTTAGATGTTCCCAGGACTTCTGCTTGACCTTGTCAAGTTTCAAGCAGGAGTGGTCTTGACAGCATGTAGCTTCACCTTACAGGCATCTGGGATAAGTGAGCTAAGAGAGGATGTCACTGCCTGTGCTCAGACCCTCCAAGCACCAGTAAATCTGGACACTGACCTCCCCATTGGAGCATTTCTTTCTCTGTTATCATCCTAGAAATCATGGCTATGACAGGCCAACAGGCTGTTTCATGTACTTCTATTGTATAAGCAGTCTTAACTAATCTCACAGAAACTGGTAATTGGTCATCAAATGGAAGTCTGAGGTCCAACACCCCGGCAAATTGGGTATTCATCATGTTTGTCCTCACCCTTCTAGGCAATGATCTGTATTGTGTTTTAGGCAGAGTGGTGAATGTGTCAAGCAGAGTGAGCTTTGCAGCTTTTAAAACCTGCACATCAAAAACTGCAGCAGAAACTGAGGAGTGAGACCATCACAGAGGAGGAGCTGGTGGGACTCATGAACAAATTTGTGGAAGACACAAAGAACGGGGTACACAGGAAGGAGAGATGGCCAGATAATAATATATATGGAGTGACGAAAATCAGCATCACGGCCCTGTCCAGAATCCAAGCCAGGAAACTGAGTGAGCAGAGAGGAGGGGACAAGATCCTCCTGAATGCCTGCTGCCCAGGGTGGGTGAGAACCGACATGGCAGGACTCAAAGCCCCCAAAAGCTCAGAAGAAGGAACAGAGACCCCTGTGTACTTGGCCCTTCTGCCCTCAGATGCTAAGGGCTGTCATGGAAGAGTTTGTTTCTGAGAAAAAAATTGTGCAATGGTGAGCTCACTCACAGCTGCACCCATGGGTCCATTTATATCGCTATCCCAGATTCACCAGACACTTACACTGTCACAAATATCCCTATGCAGACAAAAGAAAGAAAAAAGAATCAAAGTATCCCTTTCAAGTTCTCACTGGGAAATGGCTGCTAATTTTGTGAAGCCTTCTGTGATGTCTTCTGTGATCTCAGGGGAGGAAAAGTGGGATGGATGATAAATAATAAAGAGAAATCAATAAATGAAGAAATAGTTCTTTATAAATATCCATTTGTGCAGATTGTTTATATGCTGAACCAGTTCAGAAGTTTTTTTTTGTTTTTTTTTAATATTTATTCATTTGGTGGTACCCGGTCTTGGTTGCAATACGTGGGATCTTCTTTGCCACGTGTGAGACCTTTAGCTGTGGCACATGTACTCTTTGGTTGGGGCATGCGGGATCTAGTTCCCTAATGAAGGATTGAACCTGGGCCCCACTGCATTGGGAGTCTGGAGTCTTAGCCACTGGCCACCAGGGAAATCCCCATCTTCCCTGGTGTAATATATTACATGTAATATATCAAAAGGTAGGTCAAGAGAAAAGAGAGTAAAACTCAGGTGTACAACCTTTATAGACAGGACCGGTAGGAAATATTTTCAGCTTTTCAGGTTGAAATGGTCTCTGTGGGAATTGCTCAGATCTGCTCTTATACCATGAAAGTAGCCAGAGACAATATATCAACGACCGTGGCCAGATTGGGCCTGTCAGCTATTCTCTCAACTTTTCTGTTGGAAATTTTACAAGACAAACACCTGGTAGAGTCCAGGCTCTACCACCTTCCTGCACGACCTTGAGCCAAATGAGTCCTTCAACTGTAAAATGGGGGTAATTGGATAGGATAGATGCACAGATTAATTTTCTGGATATAGGTGATAGTGCTGAAAAAGAAGTTAGAAGCGCCAATTTTCCTATATCATGAGTCCCTGTAAGAGGGGCTCGGCTGCACCCAGGGTGCTGACGAGAAGCTTCGTACTGCCCATAACCACACCCAGCTCCCTCAAGGCCCCAGGCATTGCTCACCACACTCCCTCCCCTTACAAAGCACTACATGCTGTATAGATGCCTCTCAGATCAGATCGGATCAGTCGCTCAGTCGTGTCCGACTCTTTGAGACCCCATGAACTGCAGCAACCAGGCCTCCCTATCCATCACCAGCTCTCGGAGGTCACTCAGACTCACATTCATCGACTCAGTGATGCCATCCAGCCATCTCATCCTCTGTCGTCCCCTTCTCCTCCTGCCCCCAATCCCTCCCAGCATCAGAGTTTTCTCCAATGGGTTAACTCTTCGCATGAGGTGGCCAAAATACTGGAGTTTCAGCTTTAGTATCATTCCTTCCAAAGAAATCCCAAGGCTGATCTCCTTCAGAATGGACTGGTTGGATCTCCTTGCAGTCCAAGGCACTCTCAAGAGTCTTCTCCAACACCACAGTTCAAAAGCATCAATTCTTCGGCGCTCAGCCTTCTTCACAGTCCAGCTCTCACATCCATACATGACCACAGGAAAGACCATAGCCTTGACTAGGCGAACCTTTGTTGGCAAAGTGATGTCTCTGCTTTTGAATATGCTATCTAGGTTGGTCATAACTTTCCTTCCAAGGAGTAAGCGTCTTTTAATTTCATGGCTGCAGTCACCATCTGCAGTGATTTTGGAGCCCAGAAAAATAAGGTCTGACACTGTTTCCACTGTTTCTCCATCTATTTCCCATGTAGTGATGGAACCAGATGCCATGATCTTCATTTTCTGAATGTTGAGCTTTAAGCCAACCTTTTCACTTTCCACTTTCACTTTCATCAAGAGGCTTTTGAGTTCCTCTTCACTTTCTGTCATAAGGGTGGTATCATCTGCATATCTGAGGTTATTGATATTTCTCCCAGCAATCTTGATTCCAGCTTGTGTTTCTTCCAGTCCAGCATTTCTCATGATGTACTCTGCATAGAAGTTAAATAAACATGGTGATAATATACAGCCTTGACGTACTCCTTTTCCTATTTGGAACCCGTCTGTTGTTCCATGTCCAGTTCTAACTGTTGCTTCCTGACCTGCATACAGATTTCTCAAGAGGCAGATCAGGTGGTCTGGTATTCCCATCTCTGTCAGAATTTTCCACAGTTTATTGTGATCTACACAGTCAAAGGCTTTGGCATAGTCAGTAAAGCAGAAATAGATGTTTTTCTGGAACTCTCTTGCTTTTTCGATGATCCAGCGGATGTTGGCAATTTGATCTCTGGTTCCTCTGCCTTTTCTAAATCCAGCTTGAACATCAGGAAGTTCACGGTTCACATATTGCTGAAGCCTGGCTTGGAGAATTTTGAGCATTACTTTACTAGCGTGTGAGATGAGAGCAATTGTGCAGTAGTTTGAACACTCTTTGGCATTGCCTTTCTTTGGGATTGGGATGAAAACTGACCTTTTCCAATCTTGTGGCCACTGCTGAGTTTTCCAAATTTGCTGGCATATTGAGTGCAGCACTTTCACAGCATCATCTTTCAGGATTTGGAATAGCTCCACTGGAATTCCATCACTTCCACTAGCTTTGTTCGTAGTGATGCTTTCTAAGGCCCAGTTGACTTCACATTCCAGGATGTCTGGCTCTAGGTCAGTGATCACACCATCATGATTATCTGGGTCGTGAAGCTCTTTTTTGTACAGTTCTTCTGTGTATTCTTGCCACCTCTTCTTAATATCTTCTGCTTCCATTAGGTCCATACCATTTCTGTCCTTTATCGAGCCCATTTTTACATGAAATGTTCCTTTGGTATCTCTGATTTTCTTGAATAGATCCTTAGTCTTTTCCATTCTGTTATTTTCCTCTATTTCTTTGCATCGATCGCTGAAAAAGGCTTTCTTATCTTTTCTTGCTATTCTTTGGAACTCTGCATTCTTTCCTTTTCTCCTTTGCTTTTCGCTTCTCTTCTTTTCGCAGCTATTTGCAAGGCCTCCCCAGACAGCCATTTTGCTTTTTTGCATTTCTTTTCCATGGGGATGGTCTTGATCCCTGTCTCCTGTACAATGTCATGAACCTCATTCCATAGGTCATCAGGCACTCTATCTATCAGATCTAGGCCCTTAAATCTATTTCTCACTTCCACTGTATAATCATAAGGGATTTGATTTAGGTCATACCTGAATGGTCTAGTGGTTTTCCCTACTTTCTTCAATTTAAGTCTGAATTTGGCAATAAGGAGTTCATGGTCCGAGTTTGGCAATAAGGAGTTCACAGTCAGCTCCTGGTCTTGTTTTTGCTGATTGTATAGAGCTTCTCCATCTTTGGCTGCAAAGAATATAATCGTTCTGATTTCGGTGTTGACCATCTGGTGATGTCCATGTATAGAGTCTTCTCTTGTGTTGTTGGAAGAGGGTATTTGCTATGACTAGTGCATTTTCTTGGCAAAACTCTGTTAGTCTTTGCCCTGCTTCATTCCGTATTCCAAGGCCAAATTTGCCTGTTACTCCAGGTGTTTCTTTACTTCCTACTTTTGCATTCCAGTCCCCTATAATGAAAAGGACATCTTTTTTGGGTGTTAGTTCTAAAAGGTCTTGTAGGTCTTCATAGAACCGTTCAACTTCAGCTTCTTCAGAGTTACTGGTTGGGGCATAGACTTGGATTACCGTGACATTGAATGGTTTGCCTTGGAAACGAACAGAGATCATTCTGTCGTTTTTGTGATTGCATCCAAGTACTGCATTTCGGACTCTTTTGTTGACCATGATGGCCACTCCGTTTCTTCTGAGGGATTCCTGCCCGCAGTAGTAGATATAATGGTCACCTGAGTTAAATTCACCCATTCCAGTCCATTTGAGTTCGCTGATTCCTAGAATATCGACATTCACTCTTGCCATCTCTTGTTTGACCACTTCCAATTTGCCTTGATTCATGGACCTGACATTCCAGGTTCCTATGCAATATTGTTCTTTACAGCATTGGACTTTGCTTCTATCACCAGACACATCTACAGCTGGGTATTCTTTCTGCTTTGGTTCCATCCCTTCATTCTTTCTGGAGTTATTTCTCCACTGATCTCCAGTAGAATATCGGGCCCCTACTGACCTGGGGAGTTTCTCTTTCAGTATCCTATCATTTTGCCTTTTCATACTGTTCATGGGGTTCTCAAGGCAAGAATACTGAAGTGGTTTGCCATTCCCTTCTCCAGCGGACCACACCCTGTCAGATCTGGACACCATGACCCGCCCATCCTGGGTTGCCCCCACGGGCATGGCTTAATTTCATTGAGTTAGACAAGGCTGTGGTCCTGATGTGATTAGATTGACTAGTTTTCTGTGAGTATGGTTTCAGTGTATTTGCCTCTACTGTCACGTTTATTTGTCACTTCCCATGTAAGATTTTCAACTCCGGGGAAGTAGAAAGTGACAGCCCCTGAAAGCAAATGATGAAACCTTATTTGAAGAGTAAGGTCTACTTTACAATTGTTACCCCTCAGCTAAGCTGTTACTTTGCTCCCTATGATTATGTTTTTCTAAACATACACCAGAGGACCATCAATGCCTAAATCAACATCGCAGCATCTTATCAGCTAGTTTTGAAATATACACTGGAATCACAAAGATCTCTTCTTTCTTAATTCTGTAAAATAATACCTAACTATATACACCACTTAATAACTATGATACAGGACAATACCAGAACAAAGGCACATTTAGCAATCCTAAGGATGAGGTAGCCATTAAATCATAAGTTCTGGTTAATGACTTTACACTCAATAGAAGCTTCATAAACAAATGTCCCGCCTGGAAGCATACTGGGAATGCCACACAGTTAGGAACCCTGCCCACTCCGAAAGTCTAATCATAGGATCATTTTTTTCTAACTCTGTCACTAGTCTTTTAAGTGAGCAACGAGAGCTATGTCTTCAGAAGCAATTAATCTAAGTAATTTCATTCCATCTTAGGAAATAGCAACCATTGCCATTCTGCCGTGGATAATGGTCCCAGCAGATAACAATTACTACTTCCTTTTTATCTCTTCAGGGTTCTTTTTTTTTTTCCTTTCCATGCAAGAAAATGGTTTTTGCTCTTCTACCAGGAATCCCTAACCACAACCCCACCCTTCACCCCGACCCTTCAATAGCAGTTTTTCTTGAAGGAAGCAAACCTCTTTGCCTTGTAAACCACTGTGTTTCTCAGAGATGGTATCAAAAGAGGGCTATGTCCAGACTTGGCTCACAGAGCAGCATCAGGAATGGGCTGGACGTGCGGTAACTGATCATTAGAAGCCTTCTGGTACATTTGGCCTTTCCTTGCAGGGAAAGAAGGAGGTAGCAGATGGGGTCTGGAGCAATCATAACCAGGGAAAAGAACCTACCGTGGGACACAGGTGACCCAGTTCCAGGGTAGAGCCTGGGTGAGGTGCCAATAGCCATTGTTGGCACTTATTCAAGCAGCACACCAAAGCATCCCAGAACACCGATGGCAGTCACTCACAATATAAGAATTTCTGTGGGTCCCAACTGCCCTCCATGAAAGTGCAGGGAGTCAGGCAGAAAGTCTAGTGTCTGTGAGGGACAGAGTGAACTCACACCCAAGGCTGAGTCTGAGCAGCGTGAAGGAAACAATCGCAGGTGCTTGCAGAGGCAGCACACTGAAGACAGTGAGGGGCCTCTGTCTGCAGTCCACACGACACAGGAACCCACACAGGCCATGGGCTTCAGCACTTCATCCCTCTGGGCAAGGATTCTGGTGTGAGGAGAAGGGAATACATACACTTAAAGGGAAGAGAACCAGCTTGGGCCAGACCCTCAAGGCTTCTGTCACAGGAACTTGGGATCAGAACCTGCTCCCAGTGGTGCAGTGATGGTCACTGAGCAGAGTGGAAGGTCCACCTCACTCAAGCTGGACCTCTAGACTCCACCTCCAGCCACACTCAATACCAAGGTGAGAGATGCCAGCATACTCTAAAGAAAAATGTGACTTACGTTCACCTAATTCTAGCCCTCCCATTTAAGGCACTGGGCACACACAGCCTACACAGGGATACTCCCACATAAGAACATTACTTCAAGACTATAGTACATAACTGTATAACCTGATTGACAGAGGCAGAGAAAGTTAACCAAAATGAAAAAGGGAGAAGAAATACTGTCAACTGAAACAGCAAGAGAAATCCCAGAAAAAAATAATGAAGCATAAATAATTTTCCAGATAGAGTTTTCAAGGCATTGGTTATAAAAATGTTAACTGAATTAGGGAAAGAAAAGATCTACTGAAAAGATGTCACATGCAAGTAGAAAATAAGGGGCTTCCCTAGTGGCTCAGACAGTAAAGCATCTGCCTGCAATGCAGGAGACTCGAGTTTGGCATATAAAAAGACCCAATCAGAAATGAAATAAAAATACAGTAAAGGAATGATTAGAAGACTATGTGATACAGAAGAAAATATAACTTATCTGGAAGATAGATCATGGAAATCACCCAATCAGAACAGTAAAAAGAGACACAAATTTTAGGGAATTCCCTAGCGGTCCAATGGTTAGGATTCCACACATCCACTGCAGAGGGCATGGGTTTGATCCTGCTTGCCTCAAAGTACAGTCAAAAGAGAAAGAAGAAGAAAGAAACAAATTTTAAAAAATGAAAACAGCTTAAGGGGTTTTTGGGGTAACATTAAGAATACAAACATTCACATTATAAGGATCACAGAAGGACAAGAGACAGAGAAGGGGATGGCAACTGTTTTTGACAAAGTTATTTTTAAAAACATCTTGAATCTGAGGAAGGAAACAGATATCCAAGTACAGGAAGTATAGAGGGTTCCATATAAGACAAACAGCCCCATACCAAAACATATCAGAATTACGATAGCAGTAGTAAAGATAAGAAAATTCTAAAGTCAGCAAGAGAATACAAAGAGTCATATACAAGAGAACCTCCATAGGGCTATCAGCTGATTTCTCAGTAGAAACTCTGCAGGTCGTAAGGGAGTAGCATGACATCTTCAAAGTGCTAAAAATGGAAAAATCTGCAACCTAGGCTACTCAGCAAGATTATCATTTAGAGTAGGAGAGATAAAGAACTTCTCAGATAAGCAAAAACTCAGGAAGTTCATCAAGAGTATCACTCTTTAAGAAATGTTAAAGGGACTTCCCTAAGTGGAATGGAAGTAAGAATATTTAGGAAAGAGAAAATACCACCAGAAAAGGCAAATACATAGTAAACACTGGAGATCAACCACTGAACTAAGCTAGTGTGAAGATGAGAAAACAAAAAATTGTAAAAGGAATTACAAATACTACACATATTAAGGGATAAGCATGAAGATGTAAAATATGACATCAAAAAAAAATGTGGGGAAGGGAAGTAAAAATTTGAACTTAAATGACTGCCAGCTTAAAATGAGTAGGATGGTTATAGGACAACATATATGAACCCCATGATTATCACAAATGAAAAGCCTACAACAGACAGTTTTCATTCCAATCCCAAAGAAAGGCAATGCTAAAGAAAGTTCAATGTTCTGTGTTCAAAGTTCAATGTTCAAAGTTCAATGTTCCACTGCACAATTGCACTCATCTCACACACTAGTAAAGTAACGCTCAAAATTCTCCAAGCTAGGCTTCAGCAATACATGAACAGTGAACTTCCAGATGTTCAAGGCTGGTTTTAGAAAAGGCAGAGGAACCAGAGATCAAATTGCCAACATCTGTTGGGTCACAAAAAAAGCAGAAGAATTCCAGAGAAAAAATCTACTTCTGCTTCACTGACTACACTGAAGCCTTGATTGTGTGGATCACAACAAACTTTGGGAAATTCTTCAAGAGATGGAAATACCAGACCACCTGACCTGTCTCCTGAGAAACTGTAGGCAGGTCAAGAAGCAACAGGTAGAACTGGACATGGAACAACAGACTGGCTGTATACTGTTACCCTGCTTACTTAACTTCTATGCACAGTACATCATGTGAAATGCTGGGCTGGATGAAGCACAAACTAGAATCAAGACTGCTGGGAGAAAGATCAACAACCTCAGATGTGCAGATGACACCACATTTATGGCAAAAAGCAAAGAGGAACTGAAGAGCCTCTTGATGAAAGGGAAAGAGGGGAGTGAAAAAGTTGGCTTAAAACTCAACATTCAGAAAACTAAGATCATGGCATCCGGCCCCATCACTTCATGGCAAACAGATGGGGAAACAATAAAAACAGTGACAGATGTTATTTTCTTGGGCTCAAAAATCACTGTAGATGGTGACTGCAGCCGTGAAATTAAAAGATGCCTGCTCCTTGGAAGGAAAGCTATGACCAACCCGCGCTTAGTCACTCAGTCGTGTCCCATTCTTTGCAACCCCATGGGCCCACCAGGCCCTTCTGTTCACAGGGATTCTCCAGGCAAGAATACTGGAGTGGGTTGCCATGCCATCCTCCAGGATGACAAACCTAGACAGCATATTAAAAAACAGAGACATCACTTTGCTGACAAATGTCCATCTAGTCAAAGCTATGGTTTTTCCAGTGGTCACGTATGGATGTGAGAGTTGGACTATAAAGAAAGCTGAGCGCCGAAGAATGATGCTTTTGAATTGTGGTGTTGGAGAAGACTCTTGAGAGTCCCTTGGACTGCAAGGAGAGCCAACCAGTCCATCCTAAAGGAAATCAACCCTGAATATTCATTGGAAGGACTGGTGCTGAAGCTGAAACTCCAATACTTTGGCCACCTGATGCAAAGAACTGACTCATTGGAAAAGACCCTGATGCTGGAAAAGATTGAAGGCAGGAGGAGAAGGGGATGACAGAGAATGACATGGTTGGATAGCATCACCAACTCAATGGACACAAGTTTGAGTAAACTCCGGGAAGATGGTGACAGACAGGGAGGCCTGGTGTGCTGCAGTCCATAGGCTTGCAAAGAGTCAGACACAACTGAGCGACTGAATTGAACTGAAAGGCTAGAAAACTAGGACACAACTAGGAGAGTTAGTGGGAAAACAGCCTAACCAGGGAAGTGGATGTTAATCTCAACAGTTAACATTTACCCAATGCTTACTAGGTGTGTCTTTCTAGACACGTTTATGCAGATTCTTGTTTAGTTTTCCTAATATCACTTCTATGAGCTGGCACTATTACAACCCCTATTTTACAGAGGAGGAAACAGGCTTCAAATGTAATAGGATAGTAAAGAAATTTATGAAACTAAATGCAAGGGGTCTGTGTGCTGATGCCTACCATTATTCATGTTTTGGTGATCCACAATTTAAGACTTGTGATCCATTGTAGGGGCCTGGGGGTTCCATCCCTCTTGGAGGAACAAAGTTCCCACAAGAGTAAACAGCAGGCAAGGTCAAAACCATGCGACTAGGACTTATCAGAAAGAGTCAAAGGGCACCACCTAGTGACCCTCTGGTTGAAAGTATGTTTGTTTTTAGTAAGAGAACTGAACTGAACTGATTCATTGTAGAAGTCCCTGATGCTGAGGAAGATTGAGAGCAGAAGGGGAAGGCAGTCAGAGGATGAGATGGCTGGATGGCATCACCGATGCAATGGACATGAACATGGGAAAACTCCAGGAGATGGTGAGAGATCAGGGAGACCTGGTGTGCTGCAGCCCATGGGGTCTCAAAGAGTCAGACATGACTGGGCAACTGACCAACAACAAATTAAAGACACACAGACAAACAATACAACACTGATGAACCACCGCACAGCTTAAGAGCCTTAACATTTTCACTTATTTTAAATAAATACAAGCACCTTGATTAAAAATCAAAATGATCAGAAGGGTATATATACAGTGAAATGTCAGTCTTCCTATCCCCTAGCTACTTAGTTCTCCCCAAATACACCAGTTTGTTATGTGCCCTTTCAGACACAGTACATTTCAATATTTTTACACAAAATGGTAGAGTAATACAGTAGTATAACACCTCCTCCCCAAGAGGTCCACTCCCTAACGCCCAGAACCTAAGAACAGGTTATGTTACATGACAAAAAAGGATTCTGCAGATGTCATTAATGTTAATAAGCATTTTAAGATGGGGCGATTATCCTGAATTATTCAAGTAGGCCAGAGTCATCATATTAATCCTTAAAGGTGAGAATCTTCTTAGGCTGTAGTCAGAAGAAAAGGTGACTATGGAAGGACAGTCAGAGATGCAATGTTGCTTGCATTGAAGATGCAGGAAGCCAAGGAATACAGTCCGCCCCTAGAAGCTGGAAAAAAGCCAAAAATAAAAATAAAAAATTTCTTCTTAAAACCTCCAAAATGGAATGTAGCCTGGCTGACACCTGGGTTTTAGCCCAATCAAGACTTGCATCTTGACTTGGATCAAGACAATCCCCGAGAAAAAGAAATGAAAAAGGCAAAATGGCTGGATGAAGAGGCCTTACAAATAGCTGAGAAAAGAAGAGAAGTGAAAAGCAAAGAAGAAAAGGAAAGATGTAAGCATCTGAATGCAGAGTTCCAAAGAATAGCAAGCAGAGATAAGAAACTTTCCCTCAGCAATCAATGCAAAGAAATCAAGGAAAACCATAGAATGGGAAAGACTAGAGATCTCTTCAAGAAAATTAGAGATACCAAGGGAACACTTCATGCAAAGATGGGCACAATAAAGGACAGAATGGTATGGACCTAATAGAAGCAGAAGATATTAATAAGAGGTGGCAAGAATACAAAGAAGAACTGTACAAAAAAGAGCTTCATGACCCAGATAACCACGATGGTGTGATCACTCACCTAGAGCCAGACATTCTGGATGCTAAAATGCTCAAAATGCTCAAAATTCTCCAAGCCAGGCTTCAGCAATATGTGAACTGTGAACTTCCAGATGTTCAAGCTGGTTTTAGGAAAGGCAGAAGAAGCAGCAATCAAATTGCCAACATCTGCTGGATCATTGAAAAAGCAAGAGAGTTCTAGAAAAACATCTATTTCTTCTTTATTGACTATGCCAAAGCCTTTGACTGTGTGGATCACAACAAACTATGGAAAATTCTGAAAGAGATGGGAATACCAGATCATCTGACCTGCCTCTTGAGAAACCTGTATGCAGGTCAGGAAGCAATAGTTAGAACTGGACACGGAACAACAGACTGGTTCCAAATTGGGAAAGGAGGACGTCAAGGCTGTATGTTGTCACCCTGATTATTTAACTTATATGCAGAGTACATCATGAGAAATGCTGGGCTGGATGAAGCTCAAGCTGGAATCAAGTTTGCCAGAAGAAATATCAATAATCTCAGATATCCAGATGACACCATGCTTATGGCAGAAAGTGAAGAAGAACTAAAGAGCCTTTTGATGAAAGTGAAAGAGGAGAGTGAAAAAGTTGACTTAAAGCTCAACATTCAGAAAATGAAGATCATGGCACTGGGTCCCATCACTTCATGGGAAATAGATGGGGAAACAGTGGAAACAGTGTCAGACTTTATTTTTCTGGGCTCCAAAATCACTGCAGATGGTGATTGCAGCCATGAAATTAAGACACTTACCTCTTGGAAGGAAAGTTATGACCAACATAGACAGCATATTAAAAAGCAGAGACATTACTTTGTCAACAAAGGTCTGTCTAGTCAAGGCTATGGTTTTTCCAGTAGTCATGTATGTATGGATGTGAGAGTTGGACTGTGAAGAAGGCTGAGCACCGAAGAATTGATGCTTTTGAACTGTGGTGTTGGAGAAGACTCTTGAGAGTCCCTTGGACTGCAATGAGACCCAACCAGTCCATCCCAAAGGAGACCAGTCCTGGGTGTTCATTGGAAGGACTGATGTTGAAACTGAAACTCCAATACTTTGGCCACCTGATGTGAAGAGCTGACTCATTTGAAAAGACCCTGATACTGGGAAAGATTGAGGGCAGGAGGAGAAGGGGATGAAAGAGGATGAGATGATCAGATGGCATCACCGACTCAATGGACATGAGTTTGGGTAAACTCCGGGAGTTGGTGATAGACAGGGAGGCCTGGTGTGCTGTGGTTCATGGGGTCACAAAGAGCTGGACACAACTGAGTGACTGAACTGAGACTTGCATCAGAACTGTAAGATAATAAATTTGTTTTGTATTAAGCCACTAAGTTTGCAATAAACTTCTTCAGCAGCAACAGAAACTAATATACACTCTATATGGTACCATGCTTTTGAGGTAAGGGACGTACAGGCCCCGGATGGAGCAGCTGCAGTTGGTCTCCTGCTGATGCTGTGAGATGCATGCCAGCAGGAGCACTGAGCCCTGACTTGGTGCTTTCCTGTGGGTTTTCTGGTCAGACACAAGCTCAGAGAAGGCCCTCAGTCTAGGGGAAGGACAAAAGGAGGAAAAGACACCAGCTGGAATCCATCTTGGCTGAGAGATGTGCACCTACATCAGGACCAAATAGGGGATGATTGACCAGAAAAAAATCTAGAAAACTGCGTGGGCTTAGGAGGGCCTAAAGGAGCTATCCCATGTTGAAGGTCAGGAAGGGTGGCAGTGAGGAGCTACCCCTCGTTCAAAGTAAGGAGCAATGGCTGCACTTTGTTGGAGCAGCCGTGAAGAGATACCCCACGCCCAAGTTAAGAGAAACCAAAGTAAGACAGTAGGTATTGCAAGAAGGCATCAGAGGGCAAACCATACTCACAGAAAACTAGTCAATCTAATCACACTAGGACCATTGCCTTGTCTAACTCAATGAAACTAAGCCATGCCCGTGGGGCAACCCACGATGGGCAGGTCATGGTAGAGAGATCTGACAGTGTGTGGTCCGCTGGAGAAGGGAATGGCAAACCACTTCAGTATTCTTGCCTTGAGAACCCCATGAACAGTATGAAAAGGCAAAATGATAGGATACTGAAAGAGAAACTCCCCAGGTCAGTAGGGGCCCAATATGCTACTGGAGATCAGTGGAGAAATAACTCCAGAAAGAATGAAGGGATGGAGCCAAAGCAAAAAGAATGCCTAGCTGTGGATGTGACTGGTGATAGAAGCAAAGTCCAATGCTGTAAAGAGCAATATTGCAAAGGAACCTGGAATGTCAGGTCCATGAATCAAGGCAAATTGGAAGTGGTCAAACAAGAGATGGCAAGAGTGAATGTCGATATTCTAGGAATCAGCGAACTCAGATGGACTGGAATGGGTGAATTTAACTCAGGTGACCATTATATCTACTACTGCGGGCAGGAATCCCTCAGAAGAAACGGAGTGGCCATCATGGTCAACAAGAGAGTCCGAAATTCAGTACTTGGATGCAATCACAAAAACAACAGAATGGTCTCTGTTCGTTTCCAAGGCAAACCATTCAGTATCACAGTAATCCAAATCTATGCCCCAACCAGTAACTCTGAAGAAGCTGCAGTTGAACGGTTCTATGAAGACCTACAAGACCTTTTAGAACTAACACCCAAAAAAAGATGTCCTTTTCATTATAGGGGACTGGAATGCAAAAGTAGGAAGTCAAGAAACACCTGGAGTAACAGGCAAATTTGGCCTTGGACACGGAATGAAGCAGGGCAAAGACTACTAGAGTTTTGCCAAGAAAATGCACTGGTCATAAAAACACCCTCTTCCAACAACACAAGAGAAGACTCTATACATGGATATCACCAGATGGTGAACACCGAAATCAAATCGATTATATTCTTTGCAGCCAAAGATGGAGAAGCTCTATACAGTCAGCAAAAACAAGACCAGGAGCTGACTGTGGCTCAGACCATAAACTCCTTATTGCCAAATTCAGACTTAAATTGAAGAAAGTAGGGAAAACCACTAGACCATTCAGGTATGACCTAAATCAAATCCCTTATGATTATACAGTGGAAGTGAGAAATAGATTTAAGGGCCTAGATCTGATAGAGTGCCTGATGAACTATGGAATGAGGTTCGTGACATTGTACAAGAGACAGGGATCAAGATCATCCCCATGGAAAAGAAAAAAAAAATGCAAAAAAGCAAAATGGCTGTCTGGGGAGGCCTTACAAATAGCTGTGAAAAGAAGAGAACTGAAAAGCAAAGGAGAAAAGGAAAGATATAAACATCTGAATGCAGAGTTCCAAAGAATAGCAAGAAGAGATAAGAAAGCCTTCTTTAGCGATCAATGCAAAGAAATAGAGGAAAACAACAGAATGGGAAAGACTAGGGATCTCTTCAAGAAAATCAGAGATACCAAAGGAACATTTCATGCAAAGATGGTCTCGATAAAGGACAGAAATGGTATGGACCTAATGGAAGCAGAAGATATTAAGAAGAGGTGGCAAGAATACACAGAAGAACGGTACAAAAAAGAGCTTCACAACCCAGACAATCATGATGGTGTGATCACTGACCTAGAGCCAGACATCCTGGACTGTGAAGTCAAGTGGGCCTTAGAAAGCATCACTATGAACAAAGCTAGTGGAAGTGATGGAACTCCAGTTGAGCTATTCCAAATCCTGAAAGATGATGCTGTGAAAGTGCTGCACTCAATATGCCAGCAAATTTGGAAAACTCAGCAGTGGCCACAGGACTGGAAAAGGTCAGTTTTGATTCCAATCCCAAAGAAAGCCAATGCCAAAGAATGCTCAAACTACCGCACAATTTCACTCATCTCACACACTAGTAAAGTAATGCTCAAAATTCTCCAAACCAGGCTTCAGCAATATGTGAACCATGAACTTCCTGATGTTCAAGCTGGTTTTCGAAAAGGCAGAGGAACCAGAGATCAAATTGCCAACATCTGCTGGATCATGGAAAAAGCAAGAGAGTTCCAGAAAAACATCTATTTCTGCTTTATTGACTATGCCAAAGCCTTTGACTGTGTGGATCACAATAAACTGTAGAAAATTCTGAAAGAGATGGGAATACCAGACCACCTGATCTGCCTCTTGAGAAACCTATATGCAGGTCAGGAAGCAACAGTTAGAATTGGACATGGAACAACAGACGGGTTCCAAATAGGAAAAGGAGTATGTCAAGGCTGTATATTCTCACCCTGCTTATTTAACTTCTATGCAGAGTACATCTGCCAAAGAATGCTCAAACTACCGCACAATTGCACTCATCTCACATGCTAGTAAAGTAATGCTCAAAATTCTCCAAGCCAGGCTTCAGCAATACGTGAACTGTGAACTTCCTGATGTTCAAGCTAGTTTTAGACAAGGCAGAGGAACCAGAGATCAAATTGCCAACATCCGCTGGATCATGGAAAAAGCAAGAGAGTTCCAGAAAAACATCTATTTCTGCTTTATTGACTATGCCAAAGCCTTTGACTGTGTAGATCACAATAAACTGTGGAAAATTCTGAGAGAGATGGGAATACCAGACCACCTGATCTGCCTCTTGAGAAATTTGTATGCAGGTCAGGAAGCAACAGTTAGAACTGGTCATGGAACAACAGACTGGTTCCAAATAGGAAAAGGAGTACGTCAAGGCTGTATATTATCACCATGTTTATTTAACTTCTATGCAGAGTACATCATGAGAAATGCTGGACTGGAAGAAACACAAGTTGGAATCAAGATTGCTGGGAGAAATATCAATAACCTCAGATATGCAGATGATACCACCCTTATGACAGAAAGTGAAGAGGAACTAAAAAGCCTCTTGATGAAAGTGAAAGTGGAGACTGAAAAGGTTGGCTTAAAGCTCAACATTCAGAAAACAAAGATCATGGCATCTGGTCCCATCACTACATGGGAAATAGATGGGGAAACAGTGGGAAAAGTGTCAGACTTTATTTTTCTGGGCTCCAAAATCACTGCAGATGGTGACTGCAGCCATGAAATTAAAAGACGCTTACTCCTTGGAAGGAAAGTTATGACCAACCTAGATAGCATATTCAAAAGCAGAGACATTACTTTGCCAACAAAGGTTCGCCTAGTCAAGGCTATGGTCTTTCCTGTGGTCATGTATGGATGTGAGAGCTGGACTGTGAAGAAAGCTGAGCGCCGAAGAATTGATGCTTTTGAAGTGTGGTGTTGGAGAAGACTCTTGAGAGTCCCTTGGACTGCAAGGAGATCCAACCAGTCCATTCTGAAGGAGATCAGCCCTGGGATTTCTTTGGAAGGAATGATGCTAAAGCTGAAACTCCAGTATTTTGGCCACCTCATGGGAAGAGTTGACTCATTGGAGAAGACTCTGATGCTGGGAGGAATTGTGGGCAAGAGGAGAAGGGGACAACAGAGGATGAGATGGCTGGATGGCATCACTGACTCAATGGATGTGAGTCTGAGTGACCTCCGGGAGTTGGTGATGGACAGGGAGGCCTGGCGTGCTGTGATTCATGGGGTGGCAAAGAGTCGGACACGACTGAGCGACTGATTTGATCTGATCTGCAGAGTACATCATGAGAAACGCTAGACTGGAAGAAACACAAGCTGGAATCAAGATTGCCGGGAGAAATATCAATAATCTCAGATATGCAGATGACACCAGCCTTACGGCAGAAAGTGAAGAAGAACTCAAAAGCCTCTTGATGAAAGTGAAAGTGGAGAGTGAAAAAGTTGGCTTAAAGCTCAACATTCAGAAAATGAAGATCATGGCATCTGATCCCATCACTTCATGGAAAATAGACGGGGAAACAGTGGAAACAATGTCAGACTTTATTTTTCTGGGCTCCAAAATCACTGCAGATGGTGACTGCAGCCATGAAATTAAAAGATGCCTACTCCTTGGAAGGAAAGTTATGACCAACCTAGGTAGCATATTCAAAAGCAGAGACATTACTTTGCCAACCAAGGTTCATCTAGTCAAGTCTATGGTTTTTCCTGTGGTCGTGTATGGATGTGAGAGAAGGACTGTGAAGAAGGCTGAGCGCTGAAGATTTGATGCTTTTGAACTGTGGTGTTGGAGAAGACTCTTGAGGGTCCCTTGGACTGCAAGGAGATCCAATCAGTCCATTCTGAAGGAGATCAGCCCTGGGAGTTCTTTGGAAGGACTGAGGCTAAAGCTGAAACTCCAGTACTTTGTCCACCTCATGTGAAGAGTTGACTCATTGGAGAAGACTCTGATGCTGGGAGGGATTGGGGGCAAGAGGAGAAGGGGACGACAGAGGATGAGATGGCTGGATGGCATCACTGACTCGATGGATGTGAGTCTGGGTGAACTCTGGGAGTTGGTGATGGACAGGGAGGCCTGGCGTGCTGTGATTCATGGGGTCGCAAAGAGTTGGACATGACTGAGCAACTGATCTGATCTGATCTGCCCTGAAGTAAGCAACCTAAGCCACCCCTATGCGACACAACTCATTCCAAGTTTGCCTGTGTGCTCATTCACATGGATTTTGCTTTTCCTATAAGTATTTTTCTTGTAACAAACACTTTTATCTTTTTCACAATCTTGGTCTCTTTGCTGAATTCCTTCTTCAGAGGAGACAAGAACTGAGTCCTTCCAGCTTTTCATTGCCAGAATTACTTTTCTTGTTTAATATATATTGAAGTCTCTTCTCTTTTACTACCTTTAGAGCTGCTATATTCTTTTTGAGATATTCCTTGGTGACTCAGATGGTAAGGAATCTGCCTGTAACGCAGGAGACCCAGGTTCTATCCCTGGGTCAGGAAGATCCCCCTGGAGAAAGAAATGACAAACCACTCCAGTATTCTTGCCTGGAGAATTCCACATATTTCCTTTTCAGTTCAGTTCAGTTCAGTTGCTCGGTCGTGTCTGACTCTTTGTGACCCCATGGACTGCAGTACACCAGGCCTGCCTGTCCATCACTAACTCCTGGAGCTTGCTCAAACTCATGTCCATAGAGTCGGTGATACCATCCAACCATCTTATTCCCTCTGCCGTCCCCTTCTCCTCCTGCCTTCAATCTTTCCCAAAATCAGGGTCGTTTTCAATGAGTATGTTCTTCCCATTAGGAGACCAAAGTATTGGAGCTTTAGCTTCAACATCAGTCCTTCCAATGAAAACCCAGGACTGATCTCCTTTAGGATGGACTGGTTGGATTTCCTTGCAGTCCAAGGGACTGTCAAGAGTCTTCTCCAACACCACAATTCAAAAGCATCAATTCTTCAGCACTCAGATTTCTTTATAGTCCAACTCTCACATCCATACATGACTACTGGAAAAACCACAGTTTTGACTAGATGGACATTCGTCAGCAAAGTAATGTCTCTGCTTTTCAATATGTTGTCTAAGTTGGTCATAGCTTTTCTTCCAAGGAACAAGCGTCTTTTCATTTCATGGCTGCAGTCACCATCTGCAGTGATTTTGGACCCCCAAAAATAAAGTCTGTCACTGTTTCCATTGTTTCCCTGAGGCCCACTTGACTTCGCATTCTAGGATGTCTGGCTCTAGGTGAGTGATCACACCATCACAACTATCTGGGTCATAAAGATCTTTTTTGTATAGTTCTTCTGTGTATTCTTGCCACCTCTTCTTAATATCTTCTGCTTCTGTTAGGTCTATACCATTTCTGTCATTTATTCAGCCCATCTTTGCATGAAATGTTTCCTTGGTATCTCTAATTTTCTTGAAGAGATCTCTAGTCTTTCCCGTTCTATTGTTTTCCTCTATTTCTTTGTGTTGATCACTGAGGAAGGCTTTCTTATTTCTCCTTGTTACTCTTTGGAACTCTGCATTCAGATGAGTATTTCATTTCTTTTCCCCTTTGCCTTTTGATTCTCTTCTTTTCTCAGCTATCTGTAAGGCATCCTCAGACAACCATTTTGCTTTTTTTGCATTTCTTTTTCTTGGGGATGGTCTTGATCACTGCCTCCTGTACAATGTCACAAACCTCCATCCATAGTTTTTCAGGCACTCTATCAGATCAAATCCTTTGAATCTATTTGTCACTTCTACTGTATAATCATTAAGGGATTTGATTTAGGTCATATCTGAATGGTCTTAGTGGTTTTCCCTACTTTCTTCAATTTAAGTCTGAATTTGGCAATAAGGAGTTCATGATCTGAGCCACAGTCAGCTCCTAGTCTTGTTTTTGTTGACTGTATAGAACTTCTATACAGCTTCTTCCATACTAGTCAGTATAATTTTATTTCAAAATAATGATGCAGTCATTCTTAAAGCATGTGTAGATATTACCCTGTAACTGTATAATTCTTCAGGATTCAAGTTATAAGACTGACTAGTGATTGCTAGTATACAATTGCTAAACTCTTTTTCAAAAGTTGAGTTTTTGCCTTAAATGCACAAACTTTTAAAATATATGTATACATGCAAAGTAAACCAAAATCTCCAAAACAAAGATCAGATTGAAAGGAAGAGGCATTAATTTGGGATTTGTTAGGACTGCAGCCAGGAGATATAGACTCAAGAAGTACTTGACTTGTGTGCTTATAAAGGCAAAAATAGTAAGGCTGTAGTTACATAAGTCATTCATTAAGAATTATGATTGGAGCTGGGAAAAAAAAATAAAGGTGCTTGTTAATCAAGGATTGGTTTGGGTCTGAAATGGTTACAGAAATGCAAGGGGAAACCTTGAGACAAAATTGCAGCTAGCAGAGGTATCCGTAATTTGATGCTGTTCAGAAAGTTTCATTTCTTAGTGTTGCGGTGATATGTTTGAGCCCAGATGCTCAATGGCTGCCCAACCCCATTTTGGTTGTGTGAACTGTGATTACTCCACTATGACTCCCATCTGTCATCAACAAATAGACATAAAATGTATTTTCAGCACTTCCCTGGTGGTCCAGCAGTGAGGACTCCAAGCTTCCCATGTGGAGGGCATGGGTTCAATCCCTTGTTGAGGAAGTTCCACATGCCACTCAAGTGAAAAAAAAAAAATTCTTCAGGTTTAGTGTTCAAATGTTTAAAAAGGTGCAAGGGGAGCAGAGTTCACCTAATCTTTAACTAATGATTGACTCAAATTATTTTGGGACTGTCAGTCTGGGGAGTCAGACAACTTTCCCCCTGGTAGTACTGAGCCAAGCCTGTTCCATGATCCTTGACGCCTATTCATACTCTTTGTAGTCTCCTTCCACACTGGACCAGAACTGGTCTGTGTGACCAATAGCCATGGCAAAGTAAAAGTATGTAATTTATGAAACTAGGTCATAAAAGACCTCACTTCATAGCAAGTAGATGGGGGGAAAAATGGAAATAGTGACAGGCTTTATTTTCTTGGGCTCCAAAATCCCTACGGACAGTGACTACAGCCACAAAATTAAAAGATGATTGCTCCTCGGAAGAAAAGCTATGACAAATCTAGGCAGCGTATTAAAAAGCAGAGACATAACTTTGCCGACAAAAGTTTGTATAGTCAAAGCTATGGTTTTTTCAGTAGTCATGTACGGATGTGAGATTTGGACCATAAAGAAGGTTGGGCACCAAAGAACTGATGCTTTTGAACAGTGGTGCTGGAGAAGACTCTTTAGAGTCCTTTGGACAGCAAGAAGATCAAACCAGTCAATCCTAAAGGAAATTAAACTTGAATATTCATTGGAAGGACTAAGGCTAAAGCTGAAGCTCCAAAACTCTGGCCACCTAATGTGAAGAACTCACTTACTGGATAAGACCCTGATGCTGGGAAAGATTGAAGGCAGGAGTTGGGGGCAGCAGAGGATGAGATGGTTGGATGGCATGACCAACAAAATGGACAAGATTGTGTGCAAACTCTGGGAGATGGTGAAGGACAAGGAAGCCTGGTGAGCTGCAGTCCATGGGGTTGCAAAGAGTTGGACACAACTGAGCAACTGAATAAAAAGAACAGAAGATACTTTGGCTTCTGTCTTTCTCACTGTCCCCTGGATCAGTCACTCTGGAGGAGGCCAGCAGCTACATCTTGAGGATGCCCAAAGAGCCTACAGAAAGGTCCACTCGGCTAAAAAGTGAAGTCTCCAAGTTAGAACCATATGAGCCAACAACCTTGGAAGGGATCCTCCAGCTGACGTCGGGCCTTTAGAAGATGCACCCTAGCTGGCATCTTGACGGCAACTTCATGAGCCTTGAGCCAGAACTACCCAGCTAAGCCAATACCAAATTCCTCAACTATGGAAACTATGGGGAAAAAAAATGTTTCTTGATTTAATCACTAGGTTTGAGTAATTTGTTACAGAGCAAAAAGTTACTAATACACAGCTTTAACTTTAAAAACGAAATTGGCTACGGGGATCTGTATCTGAAAACATCGGTTTAGATAAGCTTCACAGGTGGCTCAGTATTAAAGAATCCACTTGCCAAGCAGGGGACCTGGGTTCGATCCCCGAGTCAGGAAGATCCCCTGCAGAATAAAATGGCAACCCACTCCAGCATTCTTGCCTGGGAAATCTTATGAACAGAGGACACTGGCGGGCTACAGTTCATGGGGTTGCAAAAGAGTTGGACACGACCTAGTGACTAAATAACAACAAAAATAAATTACTTGAGGTATTGAAAATTTTCACAGCTTCACAAATTGGATATTTCAAAACATAGTTCACATCAATCATTTCTTAGTACTGTAAAAAAATTTTTAAATTAAACATATGAAAAAATAGAATGTTGAAATGTTTTACTTGGTTAAAATTCTGAAAGTTTGACAACTTTTATAATTGTTTATAATTTTTAAAAACTGACTTCTAAAGTCATAGTCTATAATGCCTATTGCATCAATTATTTTCAATACCTTTAGGAATAAACATTTCTATGAACAAAAATTTAATTATAAAATCTCATCAAAAATCACACTTGCTAAATGTAAAGTTCAAAACCCGATAAGATACTACAACACAAATAAACCTTGAAACATAATGTTAAGCGGAAGAAGTTACTCACAAAATAGCACATATCTTATTATTCCATTCATATGAAATGTTCCACATAAGCACAACTACAGACAGAAAATAGGTCAGTGGTTGCCTAGGGCTGGGGGAAAGGATGTAATTCCTAATGGGTATGGGATATTGGGGGGGCGGGTCATGAAGCTGTTACAAAACTGTGGTGATGGTTGCACAATTCCTTGAACACATTAAAACCATTGAATTGTATGCTTTATATGGGTGCATTGTTCAGTATGTGAACTACCACTTAATAAAGCTGGGGGCTTTTTAAAAGGAAGATTCAAAGGATGAGATGCTAAACAGCAGAAGATAAATATAGCTTTTGACAGCAGCACAAAGATTCTTTCTCAAGGAATATAAAGTCTCTGGAAAGTAATTGCTAAAGAATCTTCTCTTCTGTAGACCTCTGGTAACTGGGAATACCCATCATCAGCTAAAACAGAGAGGAGCAAAAAGCAGTGAGACAGCTGTGAAAGCACATCAGTGTGGCTCCCAAGATGCCCTCTCAAGTCATCTTTCAAAATGGGTCCCCAAGCTTAGCTCTACAATATAGCAAACCTCCTGTTATAATAAAATCAGTTGCATTGTTAAATGCTGAGAGCAGGAACTCCATTAAAGATTTAACTTATATGCAGAGTACATCATGAGAAACGCTGGACTGGAAGAAACACAAGCTGGAATCAAGATTGCCGGGAGAAATAGCAATAACCTCAGATATGCAGATGACACCACCCTTATGGCAGAAAGTGAAGAGGAACTCAAAAGCCTCTTGATGAAAGTGAAAGAGGAGAGTGAAAAAGTTAGCTTAAAGCTCAACATTCAGAAAACGAAGATCATGGCATCCGGTCCCATCACTTCATGGGAAATAGATGGGGAAACAGTGGAAACAGAGTCAGACTTTATTTTTCTGGGCTCCAAAATCACTGCAGACAGTGACTGCAGCCATGAAATTAAAAGATGCTTACTCCTTGGAAGGAAAGTTATGACCAACCTAGATAGCATATTCAAAAGCAGAGACATTATATTGCCAACAAAGGTTCACCTAGTCAAGGCTATGGTTTTTCCTGTGGTCATGTATGGATGTGAGAGCTGGGCTGTGAAGAAGGCTGAGCACCAAAGAATTGATGCTTTTGAAGTGTGGTGTTGGAGAAGACTCTTGAGAGTCCCTTGGACTGCAAGCAGATCCAACCAGTCCATTCTGAAGGAGATCAGCCCTGGGATTTCTTTGGAAGGAATGATGCTAAAGCTGAAACTCCAGTACTTTGGCCACCTCATGGGAAGAGTTGACTCATTGGAGAAGACTCTGATGCTGGGAGGGATTGGGGGCAAGAGGAGAAGGGGACGACAGAGGATGAGATGGCTGGATGGCATCACTGACTCGATGGACGGAGTCTGGGTGAACTCCAGGAGTTGGTGATGGACAGGGAGGCCTGGCGTGCTGTGATTCATGCGGTCGCAAAGAGTTGGACATGACTGAGCCACTGATCTGATCTGATCATTTTTTTAAAAGCCAAGAAGGGAGGGAAGGAAAAAAAAGTTTTAACAAACCAATAAAGCTCTAGTTTGAGACATTTAATATCAGATAACAAATAACAGAAAAAATATTACATACACTTTCTATGATAGAAAAAAGTATGACTATATAAGCAAATTACAGCAAAACTGAATGTTTAAATTGTAGGCAAGAATCCTTATTTGTGATAACATTTGATCAGAACTAAGTCATTGATTAGACTAATTGAAATGAATCCACAGAAAGATTAAAGATACTGTAGTAGGTTGGATAGTGGCTGCACAAAACTCATGTCCACCCTCCACTTCAGAATGTGACTCTATTTGGAACTAGTGTCTTTACAGATGCAATTAGTTTCAGTGAGGTCAGACTGGGTTAGGGCATGTCCTAAATCCAATGAGTGGAGTCCTCAGAAGAAGAGGACAGGACACACAGAGATACGTGGGAAAGAAGGCCATGTGAGGATGGGGACAGGGATGAGAGAGATCCAGGCCACAAGCCAAGGAATTCTAAGGAGTGCTGCCAACTACCAGAAGCTGGAAGAGACCAGGAAGGATTTTTAATACAGTTTTGGGAGAGTATAGGGCCCTGACAACACCTTGAGACAGGTCTTATGGCCTCTGTAAACGTGATAAAATTAATTCCTGGTGTTTAAAGCCACGCAGTTGGTGGTGCTTCATTATGAGATCACAGGGAACAGATACACTTGCCATGAAGTGTAGCCACCAGACCACCAGAGGGCACTGTCTACCACCAAACGTGGACACAATATACACTATACTTCACCAGGTTTATACAGAAACACACATAGTGTTCAAGTTATACTTTTCAATAATGGTAAGCAAGTTAAAATGTATCCTTTAAATAATTTACAACTTTAATCAACTTTCTGGATAGCCTGTGACCTTTCCAAGAACTTGACTGAGAGCTGCTTTTCAAGAACACCCTTGTTTGGCAGTCATTTCATGTCCCCAGGAGGTTATCTGTAGGACAAATTTCACCAACAAGTTCCCTTTCAAGAAGAGATGCATATTTTAAATTTCCATAGACAGGGTCTAATTCCTCTCCAAGAAAGTAACACTAAATTACATACTCACTAAAAATGCACAAAATTGGCTGGTTTTCCAGTATTTCCAATATTTTCCAGTATTTCCTCGGCAATACTGATCTAGAACCAGCAGTGACATGCACCCCAAGAACAGGACTAAGGGCCTGAGACCCACATTTCTCAGCTCTGGTACTTCACCAGCCTGATGGTACTAAAGATCCCCAGCCTCCCCTAAATGTTTCTCCAGCCAGGCATTGGCACAACTGATTTCTTTTGGAGAAAGGCCTAGAGCTCAGCCTTTCCAACACCACACAGGACTGGCTCATACACCTCTGCGAGGAGATGGTGTTGCTCCAAATTAACGATGTTTACAATAAACATCACCCTTCTCCCTGGTTCACTGTGAACACAGAGGCCATAAACCAATGCCAGGGCACCAAAGGGACAGGCATCACGGTGGTGACTCAAGAACAGCCCTCTCACCATGCACACGCGTTTGACTCATATTTGACAGGAATCTTCACCAGAGAAAACAGTCTCTTCAATATACGGTGCTGGGAAAATTGATTATCACATGTTTAAAGAAATGAGACTACACTCTTATCTACTACCACTCAAACTACACTCTTATCTTCTACCACTCAAACATTAACTCAAATGAATTAAAGACTTAAATATAACCATAAAACTGCTAGGACAAAACACAGGAAAAACCTCCTTAAAATGGGTCTTGGCAATGATTTTGTTGGATTTGAAACCAAAATCACAAAGCGACAACAACCAAAAAAAAAAACAAACAAGTGGACTTGTTTCAAACTGAAAAGCTTTTGCACAGCAAAATAAACCATCAACAAAATAAAAGGAAAACCTACTAAATAGAAAAAAAGACTTGGAAATCATGTAGCTTATAAGGGATTAATGTCCAAAAATATATAAAGAATTCATACAACTCAACAGCAAAAAACAATCCAAGGTTTAAATGGTTAAAAGACCTGAATGGACCTTTTTTTTTTTTTAGACATACAAATAACCAACAGGTTCATGGGAGGTACTCAACAACATGAATTACCAGGAAACTACAACTCAAAATAGTGAAATATTGCCTCTCACCTGTTAGGATGACTGTTATCAAAAAGACGAGAGATAACAAAAGCCAGAGAGGCTGTGGAGAAGAGGGAATTCATACCCTATTGGTACAACTATGGAAAAAAGTATAACGTTTCCTTTAAATTAAAAATAGCTCTACCATATGATTCAGCAATTCTACTTCTTGGTATTCATCCAAAGGAAATGAAAACACAATCTCAAATAGATATGTGCGCTCCCGTGTTCATAGCGGCACTGTGTATAACAGCAAAGGCACGGAAACAACCTAAGTGTCCACTAATAGATGAACGGATAAAGATGTGGTGCATATATTGTGGAAGACCATTCAGCCACAAAAAAAGAAGGAAATCCCGTGATTTGTGACAACATGGATGAACTTGAGGGAGTTAGGCTAAGTGAAATAAATCACAAGGAGAAAGAAAAATACTATAGGATCTCACATGTGGGATCTAAAAATACAGACTCAGAATAGAGATTGGATGTTGCCCCATGGTTGGGGGGAAAGGTGAAGAGGGTCAAAAAGGTACAAAGTTCCAGTTAAAAGATAATTAAGTCATGGAATGTATAGCATTGATGACTATAGTCAATATTGTGCTATACATCTGAAAGTTGCAAGGAGAGTACATCTTAAAAGTTCTCATCAATAGAAAAATTTTGTAGCTATATAAAGTGATAAGCTGTTAACCATATTTAGTGTGGTGATCATTTTCAATATACATATATCAAATCTTGCAGGAAACCTTAAACTTACACTATATCTCCATTATTTCTCAATACAGCTGGGAAAAAAATTATGACCCTCCAAAATGGTTTAATAGGAATATGACAGGAATGGACCTGCTGGTGGCTCTGACATTGGTACCAGTCAAGACGGTAATGTAGTGGAGAAATAATTAAACTGGTAATTTGAAGACTTGCTTCCAGTTCAGGCAGAGACAAGCAGTGTGAACATTCAGAGGCCTTAATTTCCTCATGTGCAAAAAACTGGTTTGGACCAGATGATTTCTAGATCCTAGCAAGTATTCTACTTCAAGAAAGAAATATAATGAACACAGCTATGTTCATTGCAGGGTTATTCACAAAAACCAAGAGCTGGAATCAACCTAAGTATCCACTGACAGTTAAATAGATAAAGAAAGTGTGGTCTCTACATACTGTGGAATATTACTCAGCCTTAAAAAGGAAATCCTATCATACACTAAAACCTGGGTGATTCTTGAGGGCATTAGGTTAAATGAAATAAGCCAGTCATATAAATAAATACTTAGATTCCACTTTGTGAAGTATCTAAAGTGGTCAAATTCATAAAAACCAAGTAGAATGTGGTTACTAGAGTCTGGAGAGAAGGGAACTAGGAAGTTGTTGGTTAAGGGGCATAGATTTCTTCCAGTTACGCACTTTGAAAAAGTGCTAGAATCTGTTCCACAGTAATCAGCATAGAGTTAACACCGCTGTACTGGACATTTAAATGGTGAAGATGGTATATTTTATGTTCTGTGTTCCTCACCGCCATAAAGAATAGGTGTCCCACACCTGCTTGCCCTGTCTTTTCCTTGCTTGTCAAGCCCTGCAGGGACTGGGATGGTTCAGCACTCAGACATCCAGCACAGGGGAGAGGAGGGTGAGGTTGTAGAGAAGTCCAGGAGCATTGCCTGTGTTATCCAGCCCAAGTGTGTGTGTGCCCGACACACAGTGACACAAAACAGCACCAAAACATCAGAGTCTGGAGCCAAGAAAGGATTACTGCAGGGCCATGCAAGGAGATGGGCGCCTCACATCCTAATATCGCTGAACTTCTGAAAGGTTTCAGCAAAGGCCTTTTATAGGAAAGTTGAGGGACGGGCCTGATTGCAAACTTCTTGGATTTTTGTCCTTGAGGTCAGGTAAGGGTCAGGTCACAATGTACCTGTAAACCTCCACCAAAACAAATGTCATTCTCTGTTCTGACAAGAAGGGGCAAGGCCTCAAGGCTCAACCTTTGCCCTCCCAGGTATAGGCCTGGCTAAGAGGAGGGGGTCGCTGGCCCAGCACCACCCAGTCTGGGTCTTCCTACCAGTGCCCAGGCCCAGCTAGGAGGCAGATCTCACATGGCAGTGTCCTCAGAATGGGTCCCCAGACCCTGCACAGCCATCATCACGGAAGGGACAGGTGCCCTCAGCTGTTCACTGAAACTGGAGAGAATCAATTGTACAAGATCAATAGGAACAAACACATGTTGCAGCAAATACCAGTCAGGTTGGTTTCCTGCTCACAACTGCCCTTCCTAGAGAATAGGTCCACAGAGGTGGACCTGAAGTAATGATGTGCAAAGTCCTTGCAACTTAACCCTGACCTCTGGCCTCCTGGGGTAGACACTGAGCTAAACTGTCACAGGTTTTGAAACTGAATGGAGAGACTGAAACTGAAGCTGCCACCTTCTTGGCCACGGCATTTACTCCAGTTGTGAGGTCTTCACGACTGTGACCCGTGGAGACGGCCCCCTATTATGAGGTCACAGATGTGGAGATGGGGGAGAGGTTCTCTGCTTCTTCAAGGTCTGTGCCCAGCCAGTGAGCTGTGTAGGACGCAGCCCTAAGGCTGTCCCCACTGGCCCCGAGGCCAGGGAGCCTGCAGAGCCCCAGGGAGAAGGCCCAGACCTGCCTCTGTCCTGACAAGAAAGGACCAGGTCCCACCACACAACCGTCACCCTCTGAAGTCCCGGTCCTGGCTAAAAGGAGGCAGAGCTCCGTGGGCAGCTCCCTCAGGGCCAGGTTCCCAAACCTGCCCAGCCATCATCTCTGAGGGAGCCAAGAGCCCAGAACCCAGCTGGCCCTCAGGCTCCTCAGGCCAAGCCCCGCAAACTGCATCCTGTGAGTCCTGCTGCTGCCATTACATCACAAGGGGGCAATGAGGAAGACGTTCATGAATGACTCAGGGTCTGGGCCCGGCCAGAGAGTGGCCTTGGCGAGGGCTCTGGAACCCTGCAGGAAACAGCCCCTAGCCTGTTCCCTGGGCCCCCAGCTCACCCACTTGCCAGTAGGTGAGCTGGTGGGTCCTGGAGAGAAGACCAGGATTCGCCTCTTACCTCACTCTCCACCTGAGGACCACCGCTCAAGGCACGCTAAAGGTGTTTCCTTGACGGTTGCTCGCTTGGAGCGAGCGGCCCACTGTGGCAGCCAACCAATGGCTGAGCAGGCCCACTAAAGGTCACCCATTGACAGTCGCTCACTTGGGGGCGGGGCCCCCTGTGGCAGCCAACCAATGGCTGACCAGGCCCACTAAAGGTCACCCATTGACAGTTGCTCACTTGGGGGCGGGGCCCACTGTGGCAGCCAACCAATGGCTGAGCAGGCCCACTAACGGTCACCCACTGACAGTTGCTCACTTGGAGGTGGGGCCCACTGTGGCAGCCAACCAATGGCTGAGCAGGTCCACTAACGGTCACCCATTGACCATTGCTTGTTGGGGGAGGGGGTCCACTGTGGGGCCACCAACGGCTGAGTAGGCCCACTAACTGTTGCCCACTGACGGTTGCTCATTTGGGGGGAGGGGCCCACTGTGGCAGCCAACCAATGGGGAGCGACTATTAAGGGTCTCCGGGTCACCTCACCTGGTAACAGGTTTGGGGGCTTAATGGCGTGCAATTATGGCCACATCTAAGGGCTGCCTATGATCCGCCACACTGTATTGCAGAACCTGCAGTACAGGTTGCTTGAAGTAGCAACTCATTCTTGCTTCTAAAAAGAAAACGGGCCCCGTTCCTGCCCGGGGTTGGCTTTCAGCAAACCAGATACTCTGAGCATTACAGGGTCAATAGCATTTCCTCTAAGGAAGGATGAGAGACTGGGTTTCCTGTCTCCATCTCTGCCTATGAGATCATCTGCCTCCCGTAAAGAAACATTGGTTGAAACTGACTGTCTGTCTCGTCATACAGGAGGACCTCAATAATGGTGTAAGATGACCATCTGTCTCCCCTGGTAGAGAATATAATAACAGCAGACATTCAGTGTCCCCACTTGCCACGACTGCTCTAAGCACTTTTGTAGTATTAACTCATGTCATCCTCACCACAGTTATGAGAGGAAAGCACAATAATCATTCCCATTTTACAAACGAGCAAACTGAGGCATGGAGACATTGAGAGCCTACCCCAAGGAGCCACTAAGGAGCTGAACCAGGAGGAGCTCCATGCAGGCTCCCCCTGCCTGTTGACTCCAGTTCACATGTCTGGGACCTAATAGGTGCTCGAATATTCACTGGCGGATGCGGATGAATGAGCGCTGCAGACAGTCAGTGCCCAGGTGACGACACACCTTTCGAAGGACAAGAACCCTGAGCATATCACGCTGCTGGCATATCATGTCACTTTGGTTTGAACCCTAATGATTTAGGAAATACAGAAGAACCCACCAAGCAAGAGCAAAATCAGTTTAAATGGAATCACAATTATACATTAAAAAAACCCAGAACCTATAACTTCTGACCAGGTGTGCAGGGTAGTTTAGATGGTGGGAATTTGGATCCGGCACAATAGCCTACGCATCGCTTTTGCTCACATCCGCCAACCAGGTCATGAGTCAGAGGGTGTCCTGCAGCTTTTTCCCTTTAATTCATTTCTCCTCCACCCTTAGGAAGGTATCCAAGTTTGTTTTTTTTTTTCCAAACCAGGCTTTTTCTTAAGATTTGTTCACAATTCAAATCCTTCACTAGGTGTAAGTGAAGGGTGTTTTCACTCCATCCAGAAGATAAGGGAAGAATTGTCCATTTTAACTGTATATTTTCTGATTGCTGCTATAACAAATTTCCACATATTTAATGTTTTAAAGCAACACAAATTAATCAACTTACAATTTTGGAGATTGGTAGCCCTAAAAATCAACATGTCAACAGAGCTGTGTTCTGTTTGAAGGGTCTAGAGGAGAACCCATCTCCTTGCTTTTTACAAGTTCTGGAGGTTACCTGCGGCCCTGGGTCTTCACCATCTTCAAAGCCAGCAATGCAAGCATCGTCAAATCAGTCTCAGTCTTCCTCCATGCCTCTCTCAGCTTTTATCTCACATCTCCTTGTGCCTCTGACCTTCCTGCTTACCTCTCATAAAGAGATTTGGGATTACATTGGGCCCACCAAGAAGATTCAGGGATATCATCATCTCATCTCAAGATCCTCAATTTAATCATATTTGCAAAGTCCCTTTTTCCATACAAAGGGACATCCACAGGTTCTGTGATTAGGACCTGATATTTAGGAAGGGGGAGGGGACAATCACCTGTGCCATTTCCAAACCCTGTCTCCTCTTTTTTCTCAAAATCTTCAGCTCTTTTTTGAAGATTGTGTCACTTTTAACCAAGTGAAACTCCTTATTATGTAACCCAGTGAGTCCTAAAGTTTGCTACACATTGGAATCAGCTTTTGAAACTCCCAGTGCTTGGGTTACACCCAAGCACAATTAAATCACAATGTCTGGGGAAAGAGCCAGACATCAGAATTTTTTTTTTTTTAAATAAGATCCCCAGGGAATTCTAACATGAAAAATTGGAAATGACTGCTGTAAGTAACGTGTGTGTATGTGTGCATGCGTGCTCAGTAGTGTCTGACTCTTGTGACTCCATGGACTGTAGCCCACCAGGCTCCTCTCTCCATGGAATTTTCCAGGCTGAATACAGGAGTGGCATGCCATTTCTTATGCCATCGGATCTTCCTGACCTAGGGATCGAACCCCCTCATCTTATGTCTCCTGCACTGGCAGGCAGCTTCCTTACCACTGCGCCACCTGGGAAGCCCCCTACTTGAGCAACAAACTCTCCCCCAAACCCCCCAGACCCCCTTTCATTGACCTGCTACATAATTTGAGGCCTAGTGCGAAATGAAGATGTGGGAACGCTAGTTTCTTTAAAAAAAAAAAAAAAAAAGTCTTAGGACAGAAACAGCCAAAGGCACAGACCTTGAGACTAGCACATTGTTGAGTATTTTCTTCCCTTCACACTTCTCCTCTCTGAGGAGCTCAGTAGACATGTGATGGTTCCATCCAGTATCTGGCTTCTCAGTTCCTTGACTTCTAAACACCAACACAAGTCCCCCTGCCCTCTTCACCTGGTTCGTCTGTACAACCCCTGAGATCTCGATCTCAAAGCATCCCACGCTGACCCCCAGGACCCAACTTGGCTCCAGTCTACAAGCTTGCCTCCCAGGGAGGTCCTGTCCTCAGAGGCCTCTGTTCCATCAGCCCTACTGTTTTTCACTTACTATGAGTCCCCAAACCTCTGGTGTCCTCTCCTCTGTCCTCGGAGGCCATAGCCCTACACTATGCTCCTTGCCTTGCAAACATCTCTCCCTGTGTTATGTGAGCCTGACGAAACACCACTCTCCAACTTTGCAGCTGCACTAGTGGGTGGATGATGCTGGGAGGAAATTGGAAGGGGCTGGTTCGGCTGTCTTGACATTTATGACCGCAGGTCTCAAATGGGCCCCCAACTCTGCTCATCAACGCTGCCTAATTCCCTAATAAATTTACTTTCCTGTTCCGCAAGATGGCTACACTTTCCTCAAGTCTCCCCAAAGAATTCTTGTTAACGACCTCAAATCGTTCATCCTTCAAAGGAAAAATAGTGCCCCCAGGAGAGCCACCCAACATCCTACAACTAGACCCACACACACGGCCTTTCCTGTCACAGGAGTTGTCCTGATTCCAAGGCCAAGCCCCTGTCTGAGCCCTAGGACCCATCTGCACTCACCTTCCCACACAGTTTGTTCTTGAATTATTCGCTTTGTCTCTGTCACCTATTTTTACCTCTTTTCGAGATAATTCCTATTGCATAAAAATGCTTTTCTCTCTCTCTCCTAGCTTAAAAAAAAACTCCTTTAAAATAATTCAAGTCATACAAAACATGTTCTCCATCTACAACAGAATTAAGAAATCAGTAACAGCAAGGTATCTGGAAAATCCCCAAGTAGTTGGAAGCTAAAAAAAATACTTCTAAATACCCTTGGTCAAAGAATATATCAAAAAGTAAATTAGAAGTTACCTATTTTATTTTATTTTATTTTGCTGCACTGCATAGTTTATGGAATCTTAGTTCCCCAACCAGGGATTGAACCTGGGCCCTTGGTAGTGAAAGCACAGAGTCCTAACCACTGGACTGCCAGGGAATTCTAGAATTATTTTAAACTGGTTGAAAGTGAAACCACAATGTATCTGTGTTTATGGGATGGCACTAACATAGTATTAGAAGGGAAATTAATAACCCTTAATGTCTATATTATAAAAGAAGAAAGATTTCAAATCCATGATCTCAGCTTCCATGGTTAAAACTCAAAAAACAAAAACAAATAAAAAGAAGCACAATACAAACTAGGAAAATGAGCCAATAAAACCCCAAATGAGAAGAGAAGAAATAAACATTAAAAAAGAAATATAACCAGAAAAAATACAGAAAAATATCAATGAAATCAAAAGCTTCTTCCTTAAGTAAATGAATAGTTCTAACCAGATAGATCATGAAAAAAAAATATGAAAGACAGAAATTGCCAATATCAGGAGTGAGAGAAGTGGCATTGCTATGGATATTACAAGGATTAATAAAGGCATATTATGAATGATTTCATGACAGAATCAATAACCTAGATACAATATACGAATATCTTGGAAAACATGAATTAAGCTCTCAAGAAGAAGTAGAAAACCTGAGTAGCCCTACATTTTGAAAAGAGAGATCCAAATAATCTTTAGGGGAAAAAAAGAAAATAATTGCTGAGCAACAGCAGGTGCCCACCTTCCTGACCTCACTTGTTGATTTGATGAAGTAAGTGCTGTCAAAGTGACAGGCTTGGGTAGCTCAGCCAAGCTGTGCTTGGGAACAGCTCAGTCATGAAATCACTGCTTTCCATAAATCTGAAAGTCACCAATCAAACGCACTCCGATCACACTAAAAAGAGTGGATTGAAGAGTTCTAATTGCTTGTCCACACTGTGACACACCTTTAGAGATTCATTTTCAGTTAAATTTTGTGGGCACAGAGATTTCACTGGGAGAAGTTATATATATATATATATTAATATATATACATTAATATATATATACACACAAATGTATATCCTACTTGTTTAGTTGCTAAGCCTTGTCCGACTCTTTGAGAGTCCACGGGACTGTAGCCCGTCGGGCTGCTTTGTCCGCGGGATTTCCTAGCAAGAATATTGGAGTGGGTTGCCATTTTCTTCTCCAGGGGAGACACTTAGCACCCACAGGAGTTATGCAAGATTTAAACATTCCAGCAAGACGCTTGGCACACAATGGGAGTTTCATAAACACTCTCGCCCACGTGGGGGCGCACTGGGATCCCACAGAGCTGGGTACCCGGCCCACACCTGGAAATCTGTTCTCGGGACCTTTTTTCTCTCATTCCCTCTTTTGAGTTTCTCTGAAGCAAGGAACGGGATCGAGGTCCTGAGAAGCAGGTACCGTGTCGAAATCATTTCACTGTATTCAAGAAAAAAGCAAGCATCCTCATTTCGCAGAGGATAACAGGCGCATGCCCAGGAAAATTGTCAACACTTGTTTTTCTCCTTTGGGGTTTCTCCTGCACTAGTTTCTTCATTCTAACTGCAGTAAATCTTCAGACCCTTTCGACTCACCACTGTCTGGTTTATGCTTTAGGGGAAGCCCCTCTCCACCCCCGTAGACCACCGCTTGACTCAGTTGTGGCTCAGAGGCAGGATCAACAATGGGCGCTTCTCGGGGAGGGGGCGGACCCGGGAATGGGGCGTTACAAAACATTCAGGAACAGACCGCCCCTCCTAGGAGGGGAGGGATCGAGGACCGGAGCTTCTTTATCTACAAGTCACAGCGCTGGAGCCTAGAACCCAATTCTTCCTGGCTTCTCAGACTGTGGACCCGCCTCCGCAGCGCGCGCCGTCGGTGGCCCACGGCCCGGATCGCTCTCCACCCAAGGGCCCCGCACTCCCTCCACACCGGCCATGTCGTCCTACACCCGCGTGGCGCTGGTCACCGGGGCCAACAAGGGGATCGGCTTTGCCATCGCGCGCGACCTGTGCCGGGAGTTCCCGGGGGACGTGGTGCTCACGGCGCGGGACGAGGCGCGGGGTCGAGCGGCCGTGCAGCAGCTGCAGGCGGAGGGCCTGAGCCCCCGTTTCCACCAGCTGGACATCGACGACCTGCAGAGCATCCGCGCCCTTCGCGACTTCCTGCGCAAGGAGTACGGGGGGCTCAACGTGCTGGTCAACAACGCGGGCATTGCCTTCAAGAGTAGGTGAAGGGAGTGGTGGGAGGTCTCCGGCTTTCCGAGGGCGCCCCGCGACGAATTGCACGCGCCCCCCGCCCCCACCCGTCCACTGGAGTGATCGGAAAGGCAGCGCCCGCCCCTCGGGATGCGCTCAGCTCTCGCCTCCCACGGCTGGTTCTCGCTTCCCACGGAGTCGCGGGAGCGGTTCGTTTCGTTTGAGAGCAGCCGCGGTGCCGGGCACAGCATGCCCCGCCTGCCCGCCGGCCTGTGCGGGCCTGTGCGGGCCTGTGCGCCACAGTGCTCCACCCAGGACCCTCCCAGAACCATCAGCTGCTGAGTTTTGCATGCGAGTTGGTCTCCGGGGAGGGGACCACGCCCTGCTAAGCTCATCAGCTTTCTAATGCCAGAAACATTTGCTCTGCGAAGGGTCTCCAAACTCTCTTTGGGCTTTCGCTTTCCCTCAAAGGGCGCATTCATAGACACCAGGAGGCATCTGCTCGGGACAGGAAGTGAGTCTCGGAGACACGGATTAGCGCGCATATGCACGCTAGTGGACTTGGGTCTCTTTAACGCAGGGCTTTGATAGGCTCTGGCAAAAAGGAAGCGAGTGTGGTTCCCACCCCAGGGAAGCTCCGCTTGTTATCAAACATAGAGGGTTTGTTCTGGGTTTTTCTTTTTAAGGGTGGTTTTAAGTAGCATCTTTCTTTGGAGAGGGGCAGGGAGATGGAGATTACTTGCTCCATTACTCGAATAAGAAAGTTATTGATCTGCGTTGGTGCTGCGGGTAGAAATAAAAGGCCGGCCTCACTTACAACCTAATGGGAAAGAGAAATCTAAGAGGCTGAGCGGAGGAAAACGAAGCATTGTGAAGCCTAAGTCTTCATCTCCCTCGGCCTTGGGAGTTGGGCCGCCCGGGGCACCCGTTGGGGCAACTCAGTCTGCCGGGCTTTCTGCGCGCTCAGGCGGGGAGTTGGCGGACACCCGCTCGGAGCCCACAGCTGAGGGATGGGTGGACAACACATGGGGGGCATACTGACCTCATCTGGCAACCCTCGCCCCTCAGCGTTTGGACCCTCGACCAGCAGTACCTGCGACCCTGGGAACTGCGGGCATCGCAGAATTGCCAGCTTCAGCCCGACACCTGCAGAACTGAAATCTGCATTTTAGCAGAATCGCCAGGTGCCTCCTCCTATGCCCTTTCAAGATGGGTTTGACCATTGCTGCTCCAAGTGTGGCTCACAAACCCGTAGTTGGAGCGTCACCTGGGAACTGAATTAGAAATGCAAATTGTGAAGCCCCACCCCGGAACTCCTTAATCCCAAACTCTGGGGGCAGGTCCCAGAAAGCTGTGTTGTAACAGGCTCTGCGGATGCTTCAGATAGAACCTGGACGTCTGAGAACCATCAGCGTCCTGCTTTTAACTTATTTAAACATCTTTGGCTGGGCTGGGTCTCCGTTGTTGTGCCGGCTTTTTTCTAATTGTGGCAAGTCAAGAGGGCTCTCTAGTTGTGGTGTGCAGGCTCCTCATTGCAGTGGCTTCTCTTGTCGCAGAGCAAGGGCTCCAGGGTGCTCGGGCTTCAGGAGTTGTGGCACAGGGGCACGGTAGTTGCGGCTCCAGGGCCCTAGAGCACAGGCTCAGTGGTTGTGGCCCACGGGCTTAGCTGCTCTGCAGCATGTGGGATCATCCAGATCAGGGATGGAACACGTGTCCCCTGCATTGGCAGGCAGATTCTTTACCACTGAGCCACCAGGGGGGCCCTTGAAATTGTTTTAAAGTTACCTTGCTTTGCTTTTAATCAGAGGTAAGATCCACTTTGTCTTGAGAATTTCAGGGAGGAAATGTGTGACTTTGTTTCCTTCTCTTTTTGAAAAGCTGATGATCTAACACCGTTTGACATTCAAGCTGAGATGACGCTGAAGACAAACTTCTTTGCCACGAGAAACGTCTGCACCGAATTACTGCCGATAGTCAAACCTCATGGTGAGTCCAGCTTTGCTGACCATCAGGTTGTCTCCCTCAGCAAGGAGTGAGCCACAGGGACCTGTCCCCCAGGAGTCTTCCAGGTGGGCTATTTCTCCATAGGGGAAAAAAATAGAAATCTGTGTTATCTTCTCACAGTACCTGGCTTCTCATCTGAACATTTCAGCTTTATTGAAAGACAGGTACTTTGCTGTTCAGTCGCCAAGTTATGTCCGACTCTTCGAGACTCCATGGACTGCAGACCGCCAGGCTTCCGTGTCCCTCACCATCTCCCGGAGTTTGCCCAAGTTCATGCCCATTGAATCGGTGATGCCATCCAACCATCTCATCCTGCACCAAATTTATGGAAGAATTATTTCACTTTTCCTCCCTAACTTGTGTGTTGGTAGGCATGAATTCCCTTAGCTGTGTCTAGATATGTGCATGTTTAGATACCTGATTCATTGAGGAGAAGGGGATGACAGAGGATGAGATGGTTGGATGGCATCACTGACACAATGGACTTGAGTTTGAGTAAGCTCTGGGAGTTGGTGATGGACAGGGAAGCCTGGCGTCCTGCAGACCATGGGATTGCAGAGTTGGACATGACTGAGCAACTGAACTGAACTGAAGGAAGGAGAGGGGATCTAAATGTACCATTTTGCAAATGGCTACCCAGTTGTCCCATCACCGTTTATTAAAGGCTCAACTCCCACCTCCTGCAAAACAACAACAACAATAAAAGATATGTATGATACATAGCAATCCTGGGTCCCAAGTCATTAACTCAACCCTAGAAGGAGAAGGTGTTGCAAGTCCCATAAGGCATCTTGCCTTTGAGCAACCTCAGTGAGTCCTTCTCAACTCCCCAAGGTGACCAGTCCTCACCCAGCTCACCTGGGGCCTAGGGAAAGGGTCTGTTCTTGCATGATTATGAATTTGTCTGTATTCTTTTCTTCTTGTACCAACCTTTGCCAAGCTGATTCAGAACATCCAGAGGAAACTTTTCTTTATTAGGAAGTACCTTACCCACACCTTCACGTATTCACTAAATAACAGTTATTACTGTTTCCACAAGCATGTATTGAGCACCTACCATAACCCAGGCAGTACTCTGGTGCCTGGGTTACAGTGGTGAGCATTGTGGGCACAGACAGTCCTGTTCATGGAGCACAGAGTCCAGCCCGAGAGACTGTCACTGACAAAGAATACTAACTGTGTAAATTACAATTGTGCTGCGAGACGGGGACAGAAGGCTGGCTTCCCCGAGGACTTTCTTTTGAAGAAATCAATTCTTCGAAATGATTCTTAGAAAAAGAAGAGCTCTATAGTTTTTTTCTTGGAAATGTGCTTTCCTTAACTGAACGTTTTGAATAAAGATGATCTCAGGTGCAGATATTTAAATCTAAAAAGGTGCATGGTAAGAGATCCACCTGCCTGCCCACACCAGTTTCCACAGGTAATTCTCTTTACTGGTTTCTTTAGTGGGATGGGATCGTAGAAAGCTCACAGGTAAGAGTTGCAAGTACCTGTTGAAGGAAGCTTTGGGGCCAGAGGCATGGAGTTGGTGAGTGCCCAGGGCCAGGGAGATGGAGTTTTTATAATTTTATTGATTGATTGATTGATTTTTGGCTGTGCTGGCTGTTGCTCGGGCTCTTCTGTAGTCACATTGAAGAGAGGCTATTCTTCATTGTGGTGTGCAGCCTTCTCCTTGCAGTGACGTCTCTTGTTGTGGAACACGGGTTCTAGGGCAAGAGCTTCAATGGTTGTTGTTCCTGGGCTCTGGAGCACAGGCGCAGTATTTGTGGCAATGGGCTTCGTTGTGGGATCTGCCCAGACCAGGGATCGAACCAGTGTCTCCTGCATTGGCAGGCGGATTCTATGTCACTGAGCCAGCAGGGAAAGCCTGGGAATGAAGTTTTTAAAGGCAAATCTAGAGAATTCCCTGGTGGTCCAGTGGCTAATACTGCTCTCACTGCCATGGGCCAGGATTCAATCTCTGGTGGGGAACCAAGATCCCACAGCCATGGGGCACAGCCAAAAATAAAATTAAATAAATGCAAGCATTTATTTATTTTCTAAGCAAAAATAAATGTATATAAATTTTTGCTCCCCCTTTAAAAAAAAAAAAAAGACATTATGTTTGCCACCTGGCTTTCTTCACTTACTGTATCTGGGACTCATTCCGGGTCAGGACAGAAAGCTTTCTTAGTCTTTTTTATAGCTGTGTAGTACTTCACTGCAGTTGTGTCTTTTATCAAGTATCAGGAAGTCTTCTCCCTACGGACTTTAGAATCATAGAATTTGAAAGCTGCAAGGTATTGATGAACATTTATGTTCCTACACCTTCAGTTAATAGAAAAGTATATTGAGGCCCAGAAAAGTGAACTCAGTCAGGTAGTAATAGAACTGGAAACAGTATCCCCATTTCCTGATTTCAATCACATCAGGATAATTAGTTCTAGTGAGGGAAGGATCACAGTATGTCAAACAACTGTGAACAAGCCATTTGGAAAGACAAAAGGAAGCTTCAGGGAGAGTGGGGCCCAGGGATCAACCCATAGCTAGCCAATCACAGTCCTCGACCAGTTTTCGGTAACAGAATCTTCAGTTTGTAACACATTGAGAATAATTGTGACTTTTTGACAAACCTCCTGTTCACCTGGAGGGCAAAACACTGAACATCATAGTCCCTTGGTTTATAGGGAATCACTTTCTCCCCATTCAAAAGTGATTTAAAAGCCACTCTTTTTTTAGCTTTATAATATCGCTTTAAAGAAAGTTATCCAGCTCCCTTGTTGGTTCAAGATTGAGTGAATAGGTTAAGCAACTGTAGAGCCACTTCAGTTCAGTTCAGTTGCTCAGTCCTGTCCGACTCTTTGCGACCCCATGGACTGCAGCACACCAGGCTTCCCTGTCCATCACCAACTCCCAAAGCTTGCTCAAACTCATGTCCATTGAGTCGGTGATGCCATCTAACCATCTCATCCTCTGTGGTCCCCTTCTCTTTCCAGCCTTCAGTCTTTCCCAGCAGCAGGGTCTTTTCAAATGAGTCAGTTCTTCGCATCAGGTGGCCAAAGTACTGGAGTTTCAGCTTCAGCATCAGTCCTTCCAATGGATATTCAGGACTTGTTATTACTTTTTATTACTTATAAATTTCCTTCAGCATGGACCAGTTGGATCTCCTTGCAGTCCAAGGGACTCTCAAGACATTGTTGGCATGTCTCTGCTTTTTAGATAATCACAACGGTGTGATCACTGACCTAGAGCCAGACATCCTGGAATGTGAAGTCAAGTGGGCCTTAGAAAGCATCACTATGAACAAAGCTAGTGGAGGTGATGGAATTCCAGTGGAGCTATTCCAAATCCTGAAAGATGATGCTGTGAAAGTGCTGCACTCAATATGCCAGCAAATTTGGAAAACTCAGCAGTGGCCACAGGACTGGAAAAGGTCAGTTTTCATTCCAATCCCAAAGAAAGCTCAAACTACCACACAACTGCACTCATCTCACGCGCTAGTAAAGTAATGCTCAAAATTCTCCAAGCCAGGCTTCAGCAATATGTGAACCATGAACTTCCTGATGTTCAAGCTGGTTTTAGAAAAGGCAGAGGAACCAGAGATCAAATTGCCAACACCCACTGGATCATGGAAAAAGCAAGAGAGTTCCAGAAAAACATCTATTTCTGCTTTATTGACTATGCCAAAGCCTTTGACCGTGTAGATCACAATAAACTGTGGAAAATTCTGAGAGAGATGGGAATACCAGACCACCTGATCTGCCTCTTGAGAAATTTGTATGCAGGTCAGGAAGCAACAGTTAGAACTGAACATGGAACAACAGACTGGTTCCAAATAGGAAAAGGAGTACATCAAGGCTGTATATTGTCACCCTGTTTATTTAACTTCTATGCAGAGTACATCATGAGAAATGCTGGACTGGAAGAAACAGAAGCTGGAATCAAGATTGCTGGGAGAAATCTCAATAACCTCAGATATGCAGATGACACCACCCTTATGGCAGAAAGTGAAGAAAAACTAAAAAGCCTCCTGATGAAAGTGAAAGTGGAGAGTGAAAAGGTTGGCTTAAAGCTCAACATTCAGAAAACTAAGATCATGGCATCTGGTCCCATCACTTCATGGGAAATAGATGGAGAAACAATGGAAACAGTGTCAGACTTTATTTTTCTGGGCTCCAAAATCACTGCAGATGGTGACTGCAGCCATGAAATTAAAAGACGCTTGCTCCTTGGAAGGAAGGTTATGACCAACCTAGATAGCATATTCAAAAGCAGAGACATTACTTTGCCAACAAATGTCCGTCTAGTCAAGGCTATGGCTTTTCCAGTGGTCATGTATGGATGTGAGAGCTGGACTGTGAAGAAGGCTGAGCGCTGAAGAATTGATGCTTTTGAAGTGTGGTGTTGGAGAAGACTCTTGAGAGTCCCTTGGACTGCAAGGAGATCCAACCAGTCCATTCTGAAGGAGATCAGCCCTGGGATTTCTTTGGAAGGAAAGATGTTAAAGCTGAAACTCCAGTATTTTGGCCACCTCATGCGAAGAGCTGACTCATTGGAGAAGACTCTGATGCTGGGAGGGATTGAGGGCAGGAGGAGAAGGGGACGACAGAGGATGAGATGGCTGGATGGCATCACTGACTCGATGGATGTGAGTCTCAGTGAGCTCCGGGAGTTGGTGATGGACAAGGAGGCCTGGCGTGCTGTGATTCATGGGGTCCCAAAGAGTTGGACACGACTGACCCACTGATCTGATCTGCTTTTTAATATGTTGAGCCACTAGGGGGAGCTATATGCCCACTCTTTCCCGGATGCTATAGCGTTTGTAGACAGGTGGGTCCACCTGACCCTCAGCAAAGGGTGGTGGTGATGGGGATGTGTCTCAGTCCTTCTCAGGGCTGATTGGACCAACTTAGCCACTGCCACTGTCACCCCTTGGCCTCCCCCCAGAGGTGTGCCTTGAGATCAGAGAAGATGCCTCTTCCTCTTAGAAGGTTATTTCCCCCAAAGGCACAGAGTAGCTCCTGTAATTTTTTTTCTTTTCTTTCCTGCTTTCCTGTTTGAATTTAATTCCTTGTAGCAGCCAAGCATTTGAGAACAAAGCTGCTTAGCAAGTAATGAAGAATGTAACTTGAGCAAAGCAGAATTTCTGGTCAAATATTGAGACAAATATAATCATTAAAATGAAAAAAGAATCTTGCCAATCCAAACTGGGGGAAATACTATAAAACAATGGCTTAGAGGCTTCAAGCTCACTGTCAACTGCTCTAGCCTAAAACAGACTAAAAAGGACAACTAAATGCAATCGGTGATTCCACATTGGACTCTGGATGGAAAAAGAAAAAAACTTGTAAAGGAAGATTATTGAGGCAATCCGGGAGACTTGAATATGGACTACACTTTAGATAATAGTGTTGTACCCTGATAAATAGCTTGAGTATGATCACCTTTGTGCTTATGGAAGGCAGCATCCTTACTTACGTATACTAAAGTGTTTAAAGTGAAGCCTTACGCTACCTCTGGAGAAGGGAAAGGCTACCCACTCCAGTATTCTGGTCTGGAGAATTCCATGGACTCTATAGTCCATGGAGTCACAAAGAGTCAGACATGAATGAGTGACTTTCACTTTATGCTGGGTGAAGTGAAGTCGCTAGGTCGTGTCTGACTCTTTGCAACCCCATGGACTGTAGCCTACCATGCTCCTCCGTCCATGGAATTTTCCAGGCAAGAGTACTGAAGTGGGTTGCCATTTCCCTCTCCAGGGGATCTTCCTGACCCAGGGATCAAACCTGGGTCTTCTGCATTGCAGGCAGACGCTTTACCGTCTGAGCCACCCAGGAAGCCCGCAGGTTATATGGATGTTTACTAAACTATCCTTGCAACTTCTGTGTAGGCTGCAAAGTTTTTCAAAGTTAAAAGTTTAGAAAGAAATAGGTATTACGAGAGAGAGAGAGAGAAGGAAGGAAGGAAGGAGGGAAGGAAAAGAAAAGAAAACACTGAGGAGTCTTAGGTGCTTGGGATGACATGGGATGCTCAGGCGCAAGGCCAGAGTGAGGGTGTCTCCATATGGGGCTGGGCCCGCAAGGACACCCCAGCAAGCTCACAGCCCACCCCACAAATGAGCACCTCTGGCGAATGCCGCTTACAAAGTGAAATAAAATCCAGTTATTCTGTTGGATGCAGTGAACATGGATTCAGGATAACATGGGAGAAAAGAACTCCCCAAATCTGGTGTTTCTTGATGTAGGACAAAATGTGTAAAGTCACACATTTACTGGTTTGGGGATTTCCACCAATGCGTCAGATTGCTTTCTAGTTTTTGGCCTATTTTATGTTATGGACAGAACTGTCTGTTTAGTAGCCGTGAATCATTGCTAATATGAAGATGAACTCATTAAACTATATTTAATTATTTGTTAACTACGGGCTAAAAATATAGGGATGAAAATCAAATCCAGGTTAGAGACTCAACCCCTTCCGCATGTGAGAGTGTCCATCATTAAGGACAGACAAGGGTCATCGGCAGGTGGCCCCTTGGCCCTAGGAAATAATCTAAAGGTGAGGGCGCTGTCTCCAGGAAAGCAAGTTCACAAACACCTGGAGTGTGGGTGTAGGGTGTGTGGGTGTGTGTGTGTGTAGTGGGTGTGTTTTACCAAACTGCCTGGTGATCCTACTGCAGACCTGCCTCCTGTTCACCTAATGGAAAATCACTGCTCTTTAGCACATGTTATCAATGGAATTATGTTCTCATTATGTTCTTTTTGGGGGAACAAAGTAAAAAAAGTTAAAATCCACAGGTGCCTTCTTGCGTCTTTTTCAAATGCCTTTTGGAGCTTTTTTGTAATGACTGCTAGAATCATTTCTTAAGTCAGAAATTAAGCCTTCCCCATGACTAAACCGCATGTTTGTCAGCGGTCAACCAGTGATGGTGTATTTGTGACTCGCTCCCGTATGTTTCATTATCCTGTTTCAGGCAGAGTGGTGAACGTCAGTAGTTCACAGGGCTCCCAAGCCCTTGAAAACTGCAGTGAAGATCTGCAGGAGAAGTTCCGGTGCGAGACGCTCACAGAGGAAGACCTGGTGGACCTCATGAAGAAGTTTGTGGAGGATACGAGAAACGAGGTGCATGAGAGGGAGGGCTGGCCCAACTCGGCTTATGGGGTGTCCAAACTGGGGGTCACAGTCTTATCGAGAATCCTGGCCCGGCACCTGGAGGAGAAGAGGAAAGCCGACAGGATTCTGCTGAACGCATGCTGCCCCGGGTGGGTGAAGACGGACTTGGGGGGTGCTCATGCCTCCAGGACGGTGGAGGAGGGGGCTGAGACTCCTGTCTACCTGGCCCTCCTGCCTCCAGATGCCACCGAGCCCCACGGTCAGCTAGTCTGTGACAAAGTTGTCCAAAACTGGTGAATGTCTGCTGCGGCCCTCGGGGCTTAATAAATGTCTGGGGAGTGAAATGAAGGAGTTGTGGCTTGGTAGTTTGATTCTGTTTCTGTCCTTGGGGAGCCTCGATGACAGTCTCCTCGTGTGAAAGTGTCTGATTCTGGAAGGGAGCTGAGCAATTTTGTTCTGCCCAAACTCTAGCCCTGAGAGGGAGACAAACCTAGTCCAGTCCAGTTCAGTTAAGTTCAGTTGCTCAGTCACATCTGACTCTTTGCAACCCCATGGACTGCAGCACACCAGGCTTCCTTGTCCATCACCAATTCCTGACCTTGTTCAAACTCATGTCCGTTGAGTCAGTGATGCCATCCAACCATCTCATCCTCTGTTGTCCTCTTCTCCTCCTGCCTTCAATCTTTCCCAGCATCAGGGTCTTTTCAATTAAGTCAATTCTTTGCATCAGGTGGCCAAAGTATTGGAATTTCAACTTCAGCATCAGTCCTTAAAATGAATATCCAGGACTGATTTCCTTGAGAATTGACTAGTTGAATCTCTTTGCAATACAAGGGACTTTCAAGAGTCTTCTACAACACCACAGTTCAAAAGCATCAATTCTTCGGTGCTCAGCCTTCTTTATAGTCCAAATCTCACATCCATACATGACCACTACAAAAACCATAGCCTTGACTAGATGGACCTTTGTTGGCAAAGTAATGTCCCTGCTTTTTAATATGCTATCTAGGTTGGTCATAGCTTTTCTTTCAAGGAGCAAGTGTCTTTTAATTTCATGGCTGCAGTCACCATCTGCAGCGGTTTTGGAGCCCCCAAAATAAAGTTTGCCACTGTTTCCATGATTTCCCCATCTATTTCCCATGAAGTGATGGGACCGGATGCCAGGATCTTAGTTTTCTGAATGTTGAGCTTGAGCTTTAAGCCAAATTTTTCACTCTCCTCTTTCACTTTCATCAAGAGGTTCTTTAGTTCTTCACTTTCTGCCATAAGGGTGATGTCATCTGCATATCTGAGGTTATTGATATTTCTCCCGGCAATCTTGATTCCAGCTTGTGCTTCATCCAGCCCAGCATTTCTCATGATGTACTCTGCATATAAGTTAAATAAGCAGCGTGACAATATACAGCCTTGACATACAACCTAGCTCAGATCAGATCAGTCGCTCAGTCGTGTCCAACTCTTTGCGACCCCATGAATCGCGGCACGCCAGGCCTCCCTGTCCATCACCAACTCCTGGAGTTCACTGAGACTCACATCCATCGAGTCAGTGATGCCATCCAGCCATCTCATCCTCTGTCGTCCCCTTCTCCTCTTGCCCTCAATCCCTCCCAGCATCAGAGTTTTCTCCAATGAGTCAACTCTTCGCATGAGGTGGCCAAAGTACTGGAGTTTCAGCTCTAACATCTTTCCTTCCAAAGAAATCCCAGGGCTGATCTCCTTCAGAATGGACTGGTTGGATCTCCTTGCAGTCCAAGGGACTCTCAAGAGTCTTCTCCAACACCACACTTCAAAAGCATCAATTCTTTGGCGCTCAGCCTTCTTCACAGTCCAGCTCTCACATCCATACATGACCACTGGAAAAACCATAGCCTTGACTAGGCGAACCTTTGTTGGCAAAGTAATGTCTCTGCTTTTGAATATGTCATCTAAGTTGGTCATAACTTTCCTTCCAAGGAGCAAGCGTCTTTTAATTTCATGGCTCCACTTACCATCTGCAGTGATTTTGGAGCCCAGAAAAATTAAGTCTGACACTGTTTCCACTGTTTTCCCATCTATTTCCCATGAAGTGATGGGACCAGATGCCATGATCTTAGTTTTATGAATGTTGAGCTTTAAGCCAACTTTTTCACTCTCCACTTTCACTTTCATCAGGAGGCTTTTGAGTTCTTCTTCACTTTCTGCCATAAGGGTGGTGTCATCTGCATATCTGAGGTTATTGAGATTTCTCCCAGCAATCTTGATTCCAGCTTCTGTTTCTTCCAGTCCAGCATTTCTCATGATGTACTCTGCATAGAAGTTAAATAAACAGGGTGACAATATACAGCCTTGATGTACTCCTTTTCCTATTTGGAACCAGTCTGTTGTTCCATGTTCAGTTCTAACTGTTGCTTCCTGACCTGCATACAAATTTCTCAAGAGGCAGATCAGGTGGTCTGGTATTCCCATCTCTTTCAGAATTTTCCATAGTTTATTGTGATCCACACAGTCAAAGGCTTTGGCATAGTCAATAAAGCAGAAATAGATGTTTTTCTGGAACTCTCTTGCTTTTTCCATGATCCAGCGGATGTTGGCAATTTGATCTCTGGTTCCTCTGCCTTTTCTAAAACCAGCTTGAACATCAGGAAGTTCACGGTTCACATATTGCTGAAGCCTGGCTTGGACAATTTTGAGCATTACTTTACTAGTGTGTGAGATGAGTGCAATTGTGCGGTAGTTTGAGCATTCTTTGGCATTGGCTTTCTTTGGGATTGGAATGAAAACTGACCTTTTCCAGTCCTGTGGCCACTGCTGAGTTTTCTAAATGTGCTGGCATATTGAGTGCAGCACTTTCACAGCATCATCTTTCAGGATTTGGAATAGCTCCACTGGAATTCCATCACCTCCACTAGCTTTGTTCCTAGTGATGCTTTCTAAGGCCCACTTGACTTCACATTCCAGGATGTCTGGCTCTAGGTCAGTGATCACACCATCATGATTGTCTGGGTTGTGAAGCTCTTTTTTGTACAGTTCTTCTGTGTATTCTTGCCACCTCTTTTTAACATCTTCTGCTTCTGTTAGGTCCATACCATTTCTGTCCTTTATGGAGCCCATCTTTGCATGAAATGTTCCTTTGGTATCTCTGACTTTCTTGAAGTGATCCCTAGTCTTTCCCATTCTGTTGTTTTCCTCTATTTCTTTGCATTGATGGCTGAAGAAGGCTTTCTTATCTCTTCTTGCTATTCTTTGGAACTCTGCATTCAGATGTTTATATCTTTCCTTTTCTCCTTTGCTTTTCGCTTCTCTTCTTTTCACAGCTATTTGTAAGGCCTCCCCAGACAGCCATTTTGCTTTTTTGCATTTCTTTTCCATGGGGATGGTCTTGATCCCTGTCTCCTGTACAATGTCACGAACCTCATTCCATAGTTCATCAGGCACTCTATCTATCAGATCTAGGCCCTTAAATCTATTTCTCACTTCTACTGTATAATCATAAGGGATTTGATTTAGGTCATACCTGAATGGTCTAGTAGTTTTCCCTATTTTCTTCAATTTAAGACTGAATTTGGCAATAAGGAGTTCATGGTCTGAGCCACAGTCAGCTCCTGGTCTTGTTTTTGCTGACTGTACAGAGCTTCTCCATCTTTGGCTGCAAAGAATATAATCGATCTGATTTAGGTGTTGACCATCTGGTGATGTCCATGTGTAGAGTCTTCTCTTGTGTTGTTGGAAGAGGGTGTTTGTTATGACTAGTGCATTTTCTTGGCAAAACTCTGTTAGTCTTTGCCCTGCTTCATTCCGTATTCCAAGGCCAAATTTGCCTGTTACTCCAGGTGTTTCTTGACTTCCTACTTTTGCATTCCAGTCCCCTATAATGAAAAGGACATCTTTTTTGGGTGTTAGTTCTAAAAGGTCTTGTAGGTCTTCATAGAACCGTTCAACTTCAGCTTCTTCAGCGTTACTGGTTGGGGCATAGACTTGGATTACTGTGACATTGAATGGTTTGCCTTGGAAACGAACAGAGATCATTCTGTTGTTTTTGAGATTGCATCCAAGTACTGCATTTCGGACTCTTTTGTTGACCATGATGGCCACTCCATTTCTTCTGAGGGATTCCTGCATCTGAGTTAAATTCACCCATTCCAGTCCATTTGAGTTCGCTGATTCCTAGAATGTCGACATTCACTCTGGCCATCTTTTGTTTGACCACTTCCAATTTGCCTTGATTCATGGACCTGACATTCCAGGTTCCTATGCAATATTGCTCTTTACAGCATCGGACTTTACTTCTATCACCAGACACATCCACAGCTGGGCATTCTTTTTGCTTTGGCTCCATCTCTTCATTCTTTCTGGAGTTATTTCTCCACTGATCTCTAGTAGCATATTGGGCCCCTACTGACCTGGGGAGTTTCTCTTTCAGTATCCTATCATTTTGCCTTTTCATACAACCTAGCCCAGTGGTCACCAAATATTAGAGGGCAGCAGAGCCACCTGGAGGGTGTGATAAAGCACTGCCCAGCATCGGGGCCCAAGGGTATGCATTTGTAACAAGTTCCCAGGAGCTGCAGGTGTGGGGACGGCACTGAGAGAACCACAAGTCTCCCAAGTGGCCTCAGGGCTGCAGAGCAGGTCCCATTCGTGTTCAGCTGTCCCTTCCTATTTCTTTCTTTTTTATCAGGCTCTTTTTTTTTTTTTTTTTTTTTTAGTTTATTTGGCTGCACCAGGTCTTAGTTGCAGCATGTGGGATCTAGTTTCCCCAACCGCAGATCGAACCCGGACTGCCTGCATGGGAAGCGCAGAGTCTTAACCACCCAGCCACCAGGAAAGTCCCTCCCTGGCTATTTCTATAAATGCATCCTGTTTCCTTAGTTCTGCCACCCAGCTTTATAACTCATTCTGTTTTCCTGTATTTGAGTACACTGAAACTCGTTCCAACACATACAAAGTACGGCTTGAAGGACTTGGGAAGGATGTCCTTACTTGTTGGGTTCTGGTTTCCTCCACAGCGGGTTTCCCATTCGGATTTTGCATTCTCTGTTCTTCCCAGGATGTGTGCCATTCCCTTCATCTCGTTCATCCTGAGCAGCTTTGTCCAGGCCATTTCTTTGCTCCGACAGATGCGGATACTGCCTCCTTAACCTGTTCCGCTCCTCTGTGAGCTCCAGCCCAGAGTGATGCTTCAGAGGCTTCCCTGAGCCTCTATCATCATCTCTGACAACAGGCAACTCCTCCACTTTCAAACAGAATTGGTTTTGCAACCAGCCTCCTCAGTTCTGGTTATACCCTGTAGATTAAAAAAAAAAAAACCTTGGTGACTAAAGGATGTTACAAAAGACAAGAAATATACTTGCAAATAAAGTAGTGACTTTGCAAAGTAGCCCAATCTGTTTCTTCTCCTTTTTTTTTTTTTTTTTTTTGGTCTCTGGCCATGTCCCGACTTGGTATTTTTTGGATCAGCATGTAGCCCACTCAGAAGTCACCTTTCATGACTTCCCTGGTGGTTCAGTGGTTAAGAATCTGCCTTGTAATGCAGGGGACGCAGGTTCAATCCCTGGTCAGGGAACTAAGATCCCACGTGCCGTGGGGCAACTAAGCCCAAGCGCCACAATGAAGATCCTTAGTGTCTCAACTAAGACCCCATGCAGCCAAAAATAAGTTAATATTTTAAAAAAATGAAAGCTTGCAAGAGAGTCAAGACTTTAGAAAGAATGGCTAGCCAAACAAGAAAAACACAACATGTACAGGATGGACAAAATACAAAGGAAAGTAACCACAGATTTACCTCAAGTTTGTGATGGACTGTGCACAATAAGAAACAGCAATGTTCTCCTTGCTTATGACCACGAGGATCACGTCCCAACTCCTGACAATAGCACTGTAGACGTAAGGCGTAGCCCTGCTTTCCATTCGGGGAAATCGTGAAGTACGGAAACGTTCAAGCTTTCGTGTACGTGGAGGACCAGGACTAACCAGGTGACACTGGTATTTCTGGTCCCTGACAGGGGGCAAGGTACTTATGATTCTCGATTCTATGACTTGCAATGGCAGCCTGGCTTCTCACAACCCTCCTGTCACTTTTCCATCCACTTTGTAAAGAGGGAAGTCTGAATCACTTCCTCTAACCTTCCCTACACTGAGTGATTAAATATTCGTCTCAGACCATAGCTCCTAAGACATTTTAATGACAGCTTGGCTGGCTCACTTTGCCAACAAAGGTTCACCTAGTCAAGGCTATGGTCTTTCCTGTGGTCATGTATGGATGTGAGAGTTGGACTGTGAAGAAGGCTGAGCGCCGAAGAATTGATGCTTTTGAAGTGTTGTGTTGGAGAAGACTCTTGAGAGTCCCTTGGACTGCAAGGAGATCCAACCAGTCCATTCTGAAGGAGATCAGCCCTGGGATTTCTTTGGAAAGAATGATGCTAAAGCTGAAACTCCAGTACTTTGGCCACCTCATGTGAAGAGTTGACTCATTGGAGAGGACTCTGATGCTGGGAGGGATTGGGGGCAAGAGGAGAAGGGGACGACAGAGGATGAGATGGCTGGATGGCATCACTGACTCGATGGATGTGAGTCTGAGTGACCTCCGGGAGTTGGTGATGGACAGGGAGGCCTGGCGTGCTGCGATTCATGGGGTCGCAAAGAGTTGGACACGACTGAGCGACTGATCTGATCTGATCTGGCTGGTTCTAAAAACATTCTAATGGCTTTCAATAAGTTTCCTGAATACCTCTCCTTCTCTGGCCTTTCTGCAGCCAGCCTCCAGACTCCTGCCAATGACGGGCAGAAGCACAGGACCCATGGAGCACTTTTAGGCTCTGCCTGATGGGGTTAGACAGGAAATGCACGCCTAAACAGGCCAATCCCTTTCTTCTCCTTTTTTTTTTTTTTTTTGGTCTCTGGCCAAGTCCTGACTTGGTATTTTTTGGATCAGCATATAGCCCACTCAGAAGACCCCTAATGGTAAGCTGCTGATCAGAGTGGCATTCCTCATTCTCATGGAAAGGTCAGAGGGGCTCTTACTGAACGATCTTCCCAGCAGCCTCTTCCTGAGAATTCTCTCCTGGCCCCATTTGCCCTGCTTGTTCCCATGTGAGTGGCTGCAGCAGCTGCAAGGTGACTGTCCTGCCAGCCTCTGTTTCCTGCGCCAGCTGCAGGCCCTTCCTCTGAAGAGCCTGACCAGCTGGGCTGGATCAGGGAGTGAGCGCAGCTGCTCCTGTGAGTGACCGCGCCCCACCTCCTGTTGCCTAAGGAGCCTGGGGAGCCAGGCACAGTCAGAGAAGGACGCAGCAAAGGAAAGCAGCTTCAGGGAGCAGACTTGTGGGCACAGGGTGGGAAGGAGAGGTGGGACAGAGGGAGTACCGCTGAAACACGTGCACTACCACGTGTGAAATAACCGGCTGCTGGGAGGCTGCTGCCTAACACAGAGAGCCCAACCCGCGCAACCGACATGGATGGGATGCGGTGAGGGATGGGAGGGGGATTCCAGAGGGAGACTGTGTGCGTGCTCAGTCACGTTCGACTCTTTGGGACCCCTAGGAACTGTAGCTCTCCAGGGTCCTCGGTCCACGGGATTCTCCAGGCAAGAATACTGGAGTGGATTGCCGTTTCCTCCTCCAGGGGCTCCTCCCGGCCCGGGGATCAAACTCAGTTTCTTGCATATCCCGCATTGGCAGGCAGATTCTTTACCGTTAGCGCCACCAAGAGGGAAGGAACATATGTGTACTTACAGATGATTCATACTGTAAGGCAGAAACCAACATAACATTGTAAAGCAATTATCCTTCGATTAAAAAAATAATACTTCAGTTAAAAAAAAATAAAATTAAGCAGCTACAGGAACTTCCCTTGTGGTCCAGTGGTTAAGAATCTGCCTTTCAAGCAGGGGATGTGGGTTCAACCTCTGGTTGAGGAACTAAAATCCCATGGGGATACTGAGCACGTGTGCTCTGGAGCCTGCAGGCTACAACGAAGACCCAGCACAAATAAACTTTAAAAAGCAGCTACAGACTGCCCCTCCCCCTAAAAAAGGCCCCTCTTCTCACAGGGGCATCCATTCCCCAGCTTCAGATCATCCCTGATATTCTGGATTCTAAGAGATGCCCTAAGAAACTCTTGTACCCTTAAAAGAAGCTGCCCTTTTCCTTAAGATACTTTGAAGTGGCTTATTGTTGCTTACAACCAAAAGGAATCTAACGAATAGTAGTGCATGAAAACGTTTCATAGTATGCTGTAAAGGAAAAAGAACAATATTTAGGCTTGGAATCAGAAAGGGGAAAAAATCATGAATTGAGAACCCATGGCATGCTAGGCCATGCTGCTGCTGCTGCTAAGTCGCTTCAGTCGTGTCCGACTCTGTGCGACCCCAGAGACGGCAACCCACCAGGCTCCCCCATGGGGTGCCATTTCCTTCTCCAATGCGTGAAAGTGAAAAGTGAAAGTGAAGTCGTTCAGTCATGTCCGAGTCTTCGAGATCCCATGGACTGCAGCCCACCAGGCTCCTCCGTCCATGGGATTTTCCAGGCAAGAGTACTGGAGTGGGGTGCCATTGCCTTCTCTGATCCTAGGCCATAAGTCATGCTTAATGCTTTCCCAACATTGTTTCATATAATTCTCACCACAGTCCTTTGAGGTGGATTTTCTTTTTAAATCTTTTATTTATTGGGCTGCCCCAGGTCTTAGTTGCAGAACACAGGATCCTCAATCTTTGCTATGGCATTTGACTCTTAGCTCTGGCAATGTGGGATCTAGTTCCCTGACCAGTGATGGAACCCAGGCCCCCTGCATTGGGAGTGGAGAGTCTTAACCACTGGACCACCAGGGAAGTCCCTGAGGGAGCTCTTAATGTCATTTTTCAAATAAATAAGGGTTTGGAGAGGCTGATTAACTTTCCAAGATCGCAAGAGCCAAAAGTCAGAATTGTATCCAGGACTGTTTGACCACAAAATTCCTTGGTGCCTAGCACTTGGTACATCCAACTTCACTATTATGAGTCTAAAGATCACAGGCAATTCCTTTGGTTTAAAAATTAGAAGAAATGATACATCAAATCTAAAGGATTTGTAAGCTATATGATTATTAGATCCCCAATCCAGCCTCTATGTGAACTTTTCCATGAACTAGACAAATGAAATATGGTTTTAAATTGGCATATTTTTAGCAAAATGGACGGACCTAGAGATTGTCATACTGAGTGAAGTAAGTCAGACAGAAAGAGAAATACTGTATGACGTCCCTTATATGTGGAATCGAAAAAGAAATGATATGAATGAACTTACTTACAAGACAGAAACACACTCACAGACTTCAGAATGAGACTGTGGTTGCTGAGCGGGAGGATGGGGGAAGGGCTAGTTAGGAAGTTTGGGATGGACTGCTGTATTTAAAATGGACAACTAACAAGGGCCTGCTAACTTTTCCATGTTATGTGGCAGCCTGGATGGGAGGAGAGTTTAGGGGAGAATGGATACATGTGTATGTCTGGCTGAGTCCCTTCGCTGTTCACCTGGAACCATCACAGCATTGTTAATAGGCTATGTGCCTGCTTGAGTGCTTAGTTGCCTCAGTCGTGTCTGACTCTTTGCCATCCCAGGGACTGTAGCCCACCAGGCTCCTCTGTCCATGGGATCCTCTAAGCAAGAATACTGGAGTGGGTTGCCATGCCCTCCTCCAGGGGATATTCCTGACCCAGGGATTGAACCTGTGTCTCCTACATTGTAAGTGGATTCTTTACTGCTGAGTCACCAGGGAAGCCCCCCCACCCCCAAATACAAAATAAAAAGCTTTTTTTCTTAAAAAAAAAAGGTGGGGGGGGGGAAGAAATGCATAGAATAGAAATAAAAGGCAGGAAAACAAAGCGGCATATTATATTTTTTTGTTTGAGCATGCTGCAGGATCTTAGTTCTCCAACTAGAGAGCGACCTGTTCCCCCTGCAGGGGAAGTGTGGCAAACTAACCACAGGACCACTAGGGAATTCCCTGAAGTGGCATATTTTAAATGAACTATCTCATACAATGTGTTTTTAGGCACCAAATGGAGCCAGAGATCCCATCCACATCAGCTGCTCTGTGACACACTTTTCAGATTGTCACACGTTTTCAGTTCTCTAGGTTGACAACCTGTGTGGGGAACCCAAGCACAGCATCACCTTTACCCTCACCTACTGAACTGCAACAAGATTGTGACAGCTCAAGAGCCCAAACAGTGATGCAGCGGAGATGAAACAGGTGAAAATGATGATCCCGACAAAGGTTTACTTGTTCCTGCAAGTCAACACAGCATGGGTACAGCATCAACTACAGAACTATGCAAGACTCCTACCCAGGTGGGTGGAGAAGAGACTGGCCTAGGGAGTCACCAGCATCTGCTCCTGGAGACTCAGAATGTGCTTCCCTGGCCGATCTCCCTAATAGGGGGACCAGCCTGAGCCCGGGGTCAGGCAGATCCCCTGGAGAAGGGAATGGCTACCCACTCCAGTATTCTTACTGGAAGAATCCCATGGATAGAGGAGCCTGGCAGGCTACAGTCCACGGGGTCAAAAAGAGTCAGATATGACTGAGCAACTAACACTAAACACTAAGCCTGAGCCAGAAAATGTCATTTCCTCTGATTTATAGAGCCTTCTTTATTGTCAAAAGGCTTACAGTTCTGATTTAAATTAAATCTGAAGTGCCCTAATTAAAGTATTATTATGCAAGGCACCTAGGCTATTTACATATCTTAAACAGATGAACTCAACATGGCATCTGGTCCCATCACTTCATGGGAAATAGATGGGGAAAAGTGGAAACAGTGTCAGACTTTATTTTTCTGGGCTCCAAAATCACTGCAGATGGTGACTGCAGCCATGAAATTAAAAGACGCTTACTCCTTGGAAGAAAAGTTATGACCAACCTAGATAGCATATTCAAAAGCAGAGACATTACTTTGCCAACAAAGGTCCATCTAGTCAAGGCTATGGTTTTTGTAGTAGTCATGTATGGATGTGAGAGTTGGACTGTGAAGAAAGCTGAGCGCCGAAGAATTGATGCTTTTGAACTGTGGTGTTGGAGAAGACTCTTGAGAGTCCCTTGGACTGCAAGGAGATCCAACCAGCCCATTCTAAAGGAGATCAGCCCTGGGATTTCTTTGGAAGGAATGATGTTAAAGCTGAAACTCCAGTACTTTGGCCACCTCATGCGGAGAGTTGACTCATTGGAGAAGACTCTGATGCTGGGAGGGATTGGGGGCAGGAGGAGAAGGGGATGACAGAGGATGAGATGGCTGGATGGCATCACTGACTCGATGGATGTGAGTCTGAGTGAACTCAGGGAGTTAGTGATGGACAGGGAGGCCTGGTGTGCTGCAATTCATGGGGTCACAAAGAGTCGGACACGACTGAGCGACTGATCTGAAACAGCTGAACATAGCTCAGTAGGAGATCAAGGATGACAAGACAACTGCAACCAGGTAAACAGATCCTTAAACGAATAAAGGTTCAAATCTTAATGCTGTACATTTACCATCCAGCCTGATTATAAATGGAGTTCTTCTTTTAAGGGTTTATACTATGCTGATTTGTTAAAGTTCATTTAAATTAAGTTCCCACACCCTTGGCATTCTTCAGCGCTAGGTGACTGAACGACAACACACATGTATTATTTTATATAAATGCATTAAGACAAAATTGTACAAGGTGGTCTTGGCAGTGACAGACTGATTATTCTTAACAGTGGATACAAGCAATTCTTCTATCTCTATTGCTATTGTTTAGTCGCCAAGTTGCGTCCAACTCTTTTGTGAGCCCATGGACTAGGGCCAGCCAGGCTCCTTCTGTCCATGAGATTTCCCAGGCAAGAATACCGGAGTGGGTTGCCATTTCTTTCTCCAGGAGATCTTCCCAGGGATTGAACCCATGTCACCTGCACTGCAGGCAGATTCTTTACCACTGAGCCACTGGGGAAGCCACCTTATCTTTGTTAGTTCAACGTAATGTGGAAAGTGGTAGGATTTGAGGAGCCTAAAAAAAAAAAAGAAACTCATATGTTTGTCAACTTTGTTTTTGTAAAAATGGAGTTTATCACATCTTCATTAGGAAATCAATTTTCATTCATTCTTTTTCTTGCCAAATGCTCAATCCTTTAGTTTTCTTCTATTTTCACTTTAAGACCATTTCTAGAACTGACTATTAGAGGGCTTACATCTGGGACACTTGGTATGGATGGAATGGAAATTGAAGATCAGAACCATAAGCCTGGCTGGGCCAGAGGTCCAGCATCTCAAACTATTAAAATATTATTGGTATTTTGGGTGAGGAGATAGAGCCCTTGGGAATGTGATACAAATTCTATTCCTTTTCTCCAGAAACACAGATAAACATAACATGTTCTACCCAATTGCAGCGTGTTCATAGACTCCCCACTCCCATCCCCTCAGACTCTTTCACGGATGGCCTGGTATTTATGAGCCCCAGATTAGATCTGATTCTGCAAAAACCACAACCTCAATCAAGAGGTGGCACTGCTGGTTGGCTGGGACCCCCAAACTGGTGTCATCAGGTGCTCAGGAGAACTCTGCCTGAGCCCGGTCATCAGGTGCCTCTTGCCCTGAGGCTGTCAGGCCAGGCCGGGTAGGTCTGGACTGTGTGGGTCCCGAAGGCCCCCGGAAGCAGTTAGGGGTTCATCTGAAAATATTAATACCCTTTAGGCTTGATGTGAGGTCTCCTTCCTAAGCCAGAGCTACGTAAAGAAGCTAATTGTAGGAATTATCTCCCTCACCTCCTCTGATGCCAAGGATGGGAAAAGTGAAGCCTGTGGGCTGGGGTGGGGCACCTTAGCCAGGGTCCCCCAAACTTCCTGCGGCCCAAGCGAGTATGGAAGGATTTGCTCCGCTTCCTCCCCGAGGCTCTGGGGTGTGGTCCCGATGGCCAGGTGCCACGGACCCCCACCGGTCTCGGGTGCAACGGTTTCTCCTTGCCTGTTACTCCAAACCCCTCCTGGCCCCGGCTGATTCCCTGACCCTGGGGAACACCAGGTGGAAGCGCTGCGCTTTGTCAGGCCCGGGCTCAGGCCCCGCCCCCGAGCTCAGAGGACCCGCCTCCTTGAGCCCGCCCCATCCACCGGGACCGCCTTCTGGCCCCGCCCCCGAGTCCAGGGACCGCCCTGCAGCTCCGCCCCCAGCGTCGAGGATACGCCTTCGGCCGGGCCCTCACGCGCCGAGGGCTCTTTCCTTGGCCCCGCCCACACTCCTCGAGGGCCCCACCTCCTGACGCTGGCCCCGTCCCGTCCTCAGAGGATCTCCGCCCGTAGCCCCACCCCTATGCGTCGAGGACCCGCCCTAGACACGCCCCCATAGACCACGCCCTCACAAACCACGCCCCGGGGAGGACCCGCCTTGGCCACGCCCTCCCCAGGCGCCGCCGAAGACCCGCCTTCCGGCCGGCCCCAGTATCCTGGTGCCGCTGCCGGTGGGGCTCGGGCGCGGCGTTTCCTCCGCGGTCCCGGCGGACCCGCTCGACCCGTGGCGTCCAGGCTGGTTCCTCCACGCCTCTCTCGTGGGCGCGCCCGCCGCGGAAGAAGCCGCCGCCGCCGGTAAGTGGGGCCCGCGCGCTCGTCTGCCAGATGGAAGCCGAGGGAACCGGGCGGCGTCTCCTCCCGCGGGCCCGCGAGCGGCGGGGGCGTCCTCGCCCGGTGCCCAGAGGTTTGGGCGGCGCCTCGGGGGCGCGCCTGGGCTGTATGCAGGTGGCTCGGCGGAGCGCGCACTGCAGCAGCGCGGGGGCGGCCCTAACGAGCCCCCGCCAGTGGGCGTGGGGGCGCCGGCCCGGGACCCTCCGACCGTACCCCCAGGGGCCGCCAACCCACCCCCAGGTTCCCCCGACTCCCGGCGGCGAAGGCAGGCAGGTCCGGCCCGCGCGCGCGGCCTTCTAGTCCGGCAGGTGGAGGTCAGGTGGGTCACGGCCCGCCAGCCGGCCGGCGGATGCTGGAGCCGCGCGCGGCTTTGTTTTGGTTCCCAGTCCTACTCGGGAAGCGGGGCTAGGAATTGAAATCTTTTGTGAGATGAAGGTTTTCCCCCTGGAGGAAAGACCACCCCCCCCCCCCCCCCGCCACCACCCCAAGCCTTCCAGACTGCCCTCTGGAGAAGGGAATCTGAGCCGCAGTGCGCGCTCGGCCCGCCTGCGTCGTCTTGCAGTCTTGCCGCCGGCTGCTGACGCCCTAAATGGTCCTTAAAGCATCTCTGTGCACTGCTTATGGAGGCTGTTACCCTCAGGTGTTTCCCCTGATCTGGGACAGCTGCCCTACCCTCGGGAGAACCCTGGTAGGATTTTTTTTGGTAAGAAGGTGGAGGCGCCCTTTCCCCGCCAAAGCTGGTTCGCATTGTACGCCTCACGTTTTCCACTACAATCTAATTACCACTCTGAAAGACTCCATTCAAAATCATGTGTGGCCTAGAGTCGATTAAACGGCTTGCATTTGAGTAATTTTTTCTGTGCTGTGGCAGAGGATCATTATTTATCAATAAGTGGGTCTCATGAGAGGTGTGACTTTTTGACATTTTTTTCACTTTTATGTTTTCATCTCAGAAACAGGTCATTCATGTCAACATTTCTAAAACTAACTTCTTTTGGATCTAGGTGTTTGATTTTTCACTTCAGCTTGCTTTTCTAAGAAATTAAGTGTGGTTAAGGTGAGAGATTCCCAGCTGAGAGTTTTCCATTTTTTTTTCTGGCTGATTCATCTGGCCCCATGTGCTTGTTTATAGGACTGCTCCTTTGAGTGTAATTGTTACTAGGCTGTCATACTCAGTCTTACTGAGTTATTGAGTCTCTCACAGAAAAGGTATCCAGAGGAGATTGCAAAATCATTGTCAGGAGGGCTCTATAAAGGTTGTACTCTTGAGTTTTACTTGTGGCGTAATATGGTCGAGGCTCTGTGGCATCTGGCTGGCCTGAACTGGAATCCTGATTCTGCCAGTTGCTTGCCTTGGGACCCTGGCACCTTTTTTTGGAAGGCCTCAATCCCAGTATCCTCATCTGGAAGTTGATGACACCCATCTCTTAGGACTCATGTGTGGCATGAGAGAAATACATGCAGAAATGATTGGTTTACCAAGCCCACCCAGGAGTCTCGCTTACAAGCATCCAGCAGGTGCCCCATATTTTGAAATAAAAGAGCTTGCTTGACTGTTTCCAAACTTCTCACCTGTGCTGTTAGTGACATCAAGGAGGCTTTCTTCTTACAACCAACCAAAACATTCAACTGTTCCAGTTACCCGCTTTTATTGGGCTCACACCTTGCTTCCAATGAGCAGTGGTGCCCCTTGGCTGTTCCACCTCCTAAACACACATGCTGTCACTGACAAGGCTCTCTTCCTTCTAGCAAGCGCCCACACCTGTGGGCTTTGAGGACTTCTCTGCTGTTCGTTGGGCTCCCTCTGCCCTTCTTGCCAGCATCACTCTGATACATCAGCCCACCCTCCATCACTCTGTGTGCACATTAATTTTTTTAAATGTATCCTTTAGTTTTTATTGTATTTTCAGTTTTTTGGCAGTACCTTGAGGCATGTGGGCTCTTTGTTCCCCACCCAGGGATGGAACCCATGCCACCTGCATTGGCATCAAGGAGTCTTAATTACTGGACCGCCAGGGAAGTTCCATGCCATGTTAAATTGAAATTACATGTTTAGGCATTTCCTCTTTTATTAGGCTCTGAACTGTGAGAGTCGAACCCTGCCTTGTTCTTGTTTCTTTCCCCAGTGCTTTGACACCTAATAGAGTGAACAGACTGCATGGAGTATTACAGTGGTTCAGAAATATGGGATATCAGACTTATAAATCTCCTGGAATTAAAAAAAAAACACTTAGACCATTGTGATGTACTAAATTCTTACGTCTTTACTCAGCAAAACAAACTGCTGCTGCTAAGTCGCTTCAGTCGTGTCCGACTCTGCGATCCCATAGACGGCAGCCCACTAGGCTCCTCTGTCCCTGGGATTCTCCAGGCAAGAATACTGGAGTGGGTTGCCATTTCCTTCTCCAATGCATGAAGGTGAAAAGTGAAAGTGAAGTCGCTCAGTCGTGTCCGACTCTTAGGGACCCCATGGACTGCAGCCCACCAGGCTCCTCTGTCCATGGGATTTTCCAGGCAAGACTACTGGGATGGGATGCCATTGCCTTCCCTAGCAAAACAAACTACATCTCTCATTACCATCCTTATTCTTTTCAAAAACTATGAAATATTATTTCAGAAAAAAAGGCAGGCTTTTCCAGGAATGAGCCAACAGTCCTATTGTGTACCTATGCGTAGTGCAGTGTATTTTTGCAAAGAGGTCCAGCATGTGCAAAAGCCCTGTTAAAGGATGAATCAGGACAAGCAGAGTGCTGCAAGGAGAGAGGCAGGTAGAGCCTTGCAGGCCCAGAAGTGGGCTGGGCATGAAGGGAGTGAGGGCTTACTATATATAGATTCAATGAAGTGAAATCACTTGACTATTTGCAACCCCATGAACTGTAACCTACCAGGCTCCTCCGTCCATGGGATTTTATAGGCAAGAGTACTGGAGTGGGTTGCCATTTCCTTCTCCAGGGGATCTTCCTGACCCAGGGATCGAACCCGCGTCTCCCACATTGCAGGCAGCCGCTTTACCCTCTGAGCCACCAGAGAACCCCAACGGGAAGAGTTTAAACATGGTGGGGAAGTGTTTTATGTTTTAAGAGGACTTGGAGTGCTGTGTGTGAAAGTACGCACAGGAGAAGAAGGACAAGAGTCTGAAGAAGAAGCCTTATGAGGCTTCTGCAAGCTTGCAGGAGAAGATGACTCGAGAATCCACGAGTGTTTTGGAAGATGAGCTAACAGGAATTGGGCTCAGTGTGGCTGGTAAAGAGAAGAAGAGTTCAGGACTACGTCAGAGGGCTTATGGGTGGAGGGGCCACTTTCTGAGGAAAGGAGAACTGGAGAGGGAATGTGCTGTGCAGGTAGAATTGAGTGGAGGGCTTTTTTTTTTTTTTAAGTTTATTTAAGTTTAATTGGAGGATAATTGCTTTACAATGTTGTGTTGGTTTCTGCTGTACAATGATTGAGTCAGTTGAAAGTGTACATATACCCCTCCAAGAATGGAGGGCTATTTTTTTTTAAGTTTATTTTTAATTGGAGGATAATTGCTTTGCAGTGTTGTTGTGTTGGTTTCTGCCTTGCCCAGCAATTGAGTCAGCCGAAAGTGTACACATATCCCCTCCAAGAATGAAGGGCTTTTTTTGCACAAGCAACTTAAATGCCCACCGACCGATGAATGGATAAGGAAGATAAAGTGTATATACACAGTAGAATACTGCTCAGCCATGAAAAACAAATGGAATAATACCATTCGCAGCAACATGGATGCAACTGGAGACTATCATACTAAGTGAAGTAAGTTAGAAAGACAGGGAAGGACAAATATCATATGATATCACTTCTGTATGGAATCTAAAATGTGACATGAATGAACTTATCTATAAAACGGAAACAGACAAACATAGAGAACAGATTTGTGGTTGCCGAGGGAGGGAGAGGTGGGGGAGGGATGGATTGGGAGTTTGGGGTTAGCAGATGTGAACTATTGTATATAGAATGGATAAACAGCAAGGTCCTACTGTATAGCACGGGGAACTACAGTCAATATTCTATAATAAACTTACTGGAAAAGAAAAAAAAGAGTGGAGGGTTTTTTAAAAACAGTGTTGTTGAGTTATAATTTACAGACCATAAAATTCTTTCATTTCAGTATATCATTCAATGATTTTTAGTAAACTTACGGAGATATGCAGCCATGGCCATAATCCAGTTTTTAGCACATTTCCATTACCCGTCTGCCCGCCCCCCGCCAATGAAAAAGATCCCTAGTGCTCATTTGCAGTTACTCCCTGTTCCTACTCCCCACCCTAAGCAATCACTAATGCACCCACTTGCCATCTCTACAGACTGGCCTCCTGGGCATTTCATACAAATGGAGTCGTATGATATGTGGCCTTTTATGACCAGCTTCTTCCACTAAGCTTGTATCTTCCAGGTGCATCCACGTGTAACATGTTCAGCACTTTGTTCTTTCTCATCACTGAGGAGCGTGCCATCATATGGCTAGACCTCATGTTGTTGATGGACACTCGAGAGTCTAGTTTCGGACGCGCTAAGTTTCAGACATGTAGAGAAGTCAAGGAAGCATTGGCATGAATTTGGGTCTTCGAGGGGGAGGTTTGGAGGGCTATAAACCTGTGAGTCATGAACATGAAGCTGGTATTAATTACTTAAAGGAATAGGTCATTGAGGGGAGAGAGAGAGGGTGGGAGGGGCCCAAGCATGTTGCCCGGGGATGCCAGCATCTGGCAGGCGTGCAGATGAGGGTGGGCCTGCAGACAGGTGGGTGGGAGCCAGCGCAGGGCGGATGGCCCAGAGGAGTGTGTGCTGGTGGGAGGCTGTCTGCAGGAGGAGGAAGTGGCCTGCCGCACCATCCTCCTGGGAGGAGAATGAGGAAGCAGAGTCCACTGGCTTTGATGATTTGAAAGTCAGTTGTGTTGGCCTTATCACGGGGCCCAGAGCAATCAGAAAGCGAAGAGGATAAGACCTGGAGGGTCTTAAAACTTCCCCATAGCCGTGAAACGAAAAATTGAGTCTTAAAGATCACGTTGTCCCTGCAGCTCAGTTTCTTCTGTGAAGTAATATTTGCCTTTTTATCTGATTGATGACACGCAGTTTGGTTAGCAAACTGACGCTACCTTGGGGGAATTTATTCCCGTCACCATTACTCCATGCTTCTGTCTCCTTTCAGAGCGTGAGCTAGTGAGATACCACGTAAGCTCATAAATCAGCCAGGATCATGTTTAGCTGTGAGTAACAGAACACTTGATGTAACAGCTTAAACTCAACTCTCAACGTGCAGAAAGCAGGAAGTCCAGGGGCAGAGTCCAAGGTTGGTGTGGCGCCTCCTTCCACTTAATGCATGGAAGTCATGCCCTAAAGATGGCTCTTTCCCCTGGGTTGCAAGGAGAGGCTTCAGCGCCAACATCAAACCTTTGTTTTGAGGCATAAAATAGGGGAAAGGTGGAAGGCCAAAGGCCAGAGGAGTCCATTCTATCGCCGCTGCCGCAGGCTTGGCGGTACCTGCAGTGGCTCATATAATGAATGCATCGAGCCACAGGGGAGAAAAAAAAGAATAGACCAGGGCCAAAGGAAAATGGCAACCACCGGGGCCTGGTGTAACACACCTCCATCCAGACTCCTCACTTGAGACATAGCGCTGTGCGGGCAGCACCCTGTCGGGGGCCAGGCAGGTAACCACTACTTAGAAAATAAACAGTCAAGGCTTCCCAAGTGACGCAGTGGTAAAGAATGCACCTGCGATGCGGGAGATGTGGGTTTGATCCCTGGGTTGGGGAAGATCCCCTGCACCAAGACCCTGCTCCAGTATTCTTACCTGGAAAATCCCACAGACAAGGGAGACTGGTGGGCTATAGTCCATGGGGAGTCAGACAATGACTGAGCACACGCACACGCAAATGAATGGTCATGTGGTGGATTTCTGACACCACTGCCGTCAGACACATCACGCTTAGATCCTTGGGCTTTTTAACTTTTTTTCCCCCCCACCTGATTTTCTTGTAGAATACTTACAGTCCTCTCTTGGAGTCTATCTGTAAAGGATTGGGTGCTAAACCAACTGTTCAGTTAGGACACAGATCTGCTTTTCCTTAGGGCTAGTAGATGCCCTATGCTGACAGGAACCACGTGCATTCAGAATTAGCAGTTGGCAACAACACGCAGTTAGCTACTTGGTGAGTTTCGCTCCTAGAGTTCACTTTGTCCATTAAGTGGAACCCTAGCGTGTTCCTTCTTTCAGCTTCATCCATTTGTCTCCCTCAGAGTCCAGGAGGCGCCAGAACCATTTATCTTTTATGTCCCCTAGTGCCTGACTCAGCAGCCTTGCTAAATATTTGAGTTGGATCACCCAGCCTGTCCGGGCACAAGAGTGTTTGTGGCCACGTGGCCTCCGGGGCAGTGGGCTGGGGACACCCTACATCCTTGAAGAGCTGCCGCATCTGTTTGTCCTCCGATTCCCTCTTAGATACCTTTTCTACTGTGAGAATGAAAGATGGATCCAGAGGAGCAGGAGCTGTTGAATGATTACAGATACAGAAATTACTCTTCCGTGATCGAAAAGGCGTTAAGAAATTTCGAGTCCTCGAGTGAATGGGCGGATCTCATATCTTCCTTGGGCAAGCTCAACAAGGTATGTGGGGCTGGGAGTGTTTGCACTGTGGGGGCAGGAAGCGGGCACACAGCTGTCCTTTTATTGTTTCAAGGACTTGTCTTTTTAATATTACACAGCATGCAGATTACAGCCATCAGATAGGAAGAACTGCTGCTAATTTGTCACCCGAGTTAGACCTGCTATTAACCTATCAGCGTATGAACCTCCTCTTCCAGCCCTTTCTTTCTGAGCACACAGTATAGTGTGGATAGAGTCCATAGAACAACTGAACACTTTTTTTTCTCAACAATATTTAGGTCTAAACAAGATAAATTTATAAATGATCCATTTATTCAAAGATGAATTGTCCTTCCTGTACTGCTCAGGATTTTTATGGCTTTTTTTTTCCTTCTCTAATCTTTTCCACCATTTTACTGCTAACTGGTAACTCCTAGAAAAATAAAGGATGAAGCAGTTATGGAAATCTGCCCAGAAATTGTGTGTGTGTGTTTGGACAAGGGAAAGTGGGTTGGGTCTAAGAAGACCACAACCGATCACTTGTGGGCTTGACCTCGTGTGCTATGGATGGGGACCTTTGTTTATTTCCGTCCTGCCCAGAAGGAGGGTGATTACTGTGACTTTTAGGAAGACAATAACCTGGGCTCAGAGAGGCTATGCCCGGTTCTGTTGCTGTTTACCTGGGCTCCTGGGTGTGACACCTGACTTTGGAGCCCGAGTGACGTATGGGTGCTGGGAGCCGAGTCTGGGGGTTCCCCACTCCCCAGGTCACACACATCAAGGGGGCTCGAACAAACCCCACTAGAGAGAATTTGTCCATTTACTGCTTCAAGGGGCCAGGGGGAGAGAGAAGGTGGGCAGCCTGACCGCAGGGGCGGCACCTGGGCAGCTGTCCGGCACCAACCGCCCGAAAGCAGCTGTCAGCACCCACAGATGGCAGAGAGGAGATCAGCAGTTATTACAGATGGTGCCCAGGAAGCTGCGCCGTCTCTGCAAAGTGTATTTACAACATGTGAACCCTGTGGCTGGTGCTGGCTGGGAGAAAAGTGGTAGTGTAAGTCACTCAGTTGTGTCTGACTTTTTGTGACCCCCTGAAGTGTAGCCCACCAGGCTCCTCTGTCCATGGAATTCCCCAGGAATATTGGAGTGGTTGCCGATCCCTTCTTTAGGGAATCTTTCCAACACAGAGATTGAACCCTCATCTCCTGTATCGCAGGCACATTCTTTATTGTCTGAACCCCCAGGGCTGGAATGGAGACATATAATAAAACAACAAATAAGAGCTTGAGAATGCTTTGGTGGCAGAGCTCTGACTTAGGACTTTTCTGGCTGAAGGTAATATTCAGTGTGTTGCACAGAGGTAAGCTGCTTTTTTAGGGGAAAGCGAGATGCCCTGGAGTGGGACTTGGACATATTCCAGTTCTTCTACATATTTTACTATTTTAGTACTTGACTCTCCTGGAATCTAATAATACCATACTTTTGGGGAGAGGGGGATGTGCTTACTGCTTTTCTTTTGAGTTAAAATTCGTGCAACATAAAATTTACTTTTTTTCTTACCATTTTATTTTTTTATTTTTTGTTTGTACTGGGTGTTTGTTGCTGGGTGGGCTTTTCTCTAGTCATGGCGAGCAAGGGATGCTCTGTAGTTGCACAGGCCCCTCATGGAGGTGGCTTCTCTTGTTGCAGAACACAGGCTTGAGGACCCAGGGGTTTCAGTAATGTGGCTCCCGGGCTCTAGAGCACAGCCCCAGGAGTTGCCGCGCACAGGCTTAGTTGCTCTGTGGCCTGTGGAATCTTCCCAGACCAGGGATTGAACCTGTGTCTCCTGCCTTGGCAGTGGATTCTTTACCACTGAGCCACCAAGCCCCGATCAACCATCTTAAAATACATGGCTTTTAGTGCATTCATGGTGGTGTACGACCGTCACCACTGTCTACTTCCCAGACGTTTTCACCACCCAAAGGGAAACCCTCTCCATTTCTGTCTTCACCCAGGCCCTGGTAGTCACTAATCTACTTTCTGTATCTGTGGATATTTCATATAAAAGGAATCGTACGATACTGTGGCACTTTTGTGTCTGGCTTCTTTCACTTAGCGTGTTTCCAAGGTCCATCCACGTTGTAGCCTGTATCAGCACTTCATTGATTTTCATGGCTGAATAATGTTCTGGGGTGTGAACAGACCACATTTTGTTTAACCGTTCTTCAGTTGGCTCTTCTGAGTAGTCCCGTATGAATATTTGTGTACAAGTTTTTGTTTGAACACCTGTCTTTGTTTCTTTCAGGAGTATACCTAGGAGTGGGATTAGTCACGTGATCACTCTATATTGAAGTTATTGAGGAACCATCGAGATGTTTTCCTCAGTAGCTACCCCATTTCACATGCCCACCAGCTACGTATTAGGGCTCCAGTTTCTTCTCGTTCTCAGTTTTCAGGGTGGTTTTCTTTTTTGACAATAGCCATTCTAGTGGGTGTGAAGCGGTATATCTTACATATCTTAGGGTTTTGATTTGCATCCCCCCAACGACTAAAATTTTGAGTATCTTTTCACTTGCTTGTTGGCCATTTGTATATCTTTCTTGGAGAAATTTCTATTCAGGTATTTTGTTTATTTTTTTAACTATGCTATTTGTCTTTTTGTTGTAATTTGTAAGAATTTCTTTTACATTCTGGATTCTGGTCCTTTACAGGATTTATGATTTGTAGATTTTTTTTTTTCCCCATTCTTTAGGCTGTCGTTTCGGTTTTTGATCGTGTCTTTTGATGCACAGAATTTTAAAATTTTTGAGGAAGTCTCATTTGTTTTTTCTTTTGTTGGTTATGCTCTTGGTGCATATCTAAGAAACCATTGCCAATTCCACGATCAAGAAGATTTACTCCTGTGTTTTCTTCTTTTAAGAGTTTTTGTTTTTGCAATTAGATCTTTGATTCATTTCAAATTAATTTGTGTTTTTTGCTGTTGTTGTTTTTCATAGATGAATATTGAGTTTGTAGTAAGAATAAAATTACCTCATAGCACACATGCAATTCAGACATTCGAAATTAAACAATCTACAGTTAGGAAATGCAAACAATATGGTAAACAAATACATGATATGAAATAAATACATGATAAATGCAATTAAAAAGTACATGATAAGCATATTGACCATATTATTGTATATAACCAGAGACATTAAATGTCTCAGGTGGAAGGAGTGTAGGTTTGGGGCATGTGCAAGCATTCTACTATTCTGGAAATTTTTTTTTTTCTTTAAATCTAATTTTTTATTTTATATCAGAGTACAGTCAATTTACTATATTCATTTCAGGTGTACAGCAAAGTGTGTCCATTATACATATATGTATTCCATTCTTTTTCAGATTCTTTCCCCATGTAGATTATTACAGATTATTGAGTAGAGTTTCCTGTGCCATATAGTAGGTCCTTGTTCATCATCTATTTAGTATCTATATAGTATCATGTTGGAGAAGGAAATGGCAACCCACTCCAGTGTTCTTGCTTGGAGAATCCCAGGGACGGGGGAGCCTGGTGGGCCGCCGTCTATGGGGTCGCACAGAGTCGGACACGACTGAAGTGACTTAGCAGTAGCAGCATAGTAGCATGTATATGTTAATCCCCAAATCCTAATTTATCTTTCCCCCTACCTTTCCCCTTTAGTAACCATATCTTTGTTTGTGAAATCTGTGAGTCTGTTTCTGTTTTGTCAATGAGTTCATTTGTATTGTTTTTTTAGATTCCACATATAAGTGATATTATGTGATACTTGTCTTTTATATACTTCAGTTAGTATGATAAGCTCCAGGTCTATCCATGTTGCTGCAGATGGCATTAGTTCATTCTTTTTCACGGCTGAGTAATACTCCATTGTATACTTGTACCACATTATCTCTATCCATTCATCTGTCGATGGACATTTAGGTTGCTTTCATGTCTTGGCTGTTGTAAATTGTGCTGCAGTGAACATTGGGGTGCATGTTTCTTTTCAAATTATGTTTGTCTCTGGATATATGCCCAGGAATGAGATTGCTGGATCATATGGTAGTTTGTTTTTAGTTTTTTAAAGAACCTCTATACTGTTCACTGGGGAAGGCAATGGCACCCCACCCCAGTACTTTTGCCTGGAAAATCCCATGGATGGAGGAGCCTGGTAGGCTGCAGTCCATGGGGTCACTAAGAGTCAGACAGGACTGAGCAACTTCACTTTCACTTTTCACTTTCATACACTGGAGAAGGAAATGGCAACCCACTCCAGTGTTCTTGCCTGGAGAATCCCAGGGACGGGGGAGCCTGGTGGGCTGCCGTCTATGGGGTCGCACAGAGTCGGACACGACTGAAGCGACGCAGCAGCAGCAGCAGCAGCAGCATACTGTTCTCCGTAGTGGCTGCACCAATTTACATTCCCACCAACTGTGTGGGAGGATTCCCTTTTCTCCACACGCTTTCCAGCATTTATTGTTTATACTCTTTGATGATAGCATGCTAACCAAATTAATTTTTGTACATGGCCTGAGGAGGCTCTAACTTCATTCCTTGTCACGTGGAAATCTGGTTGTTTTACATGTGGAAAGCCATCTGTTGAAGAGACTGTTCTTTTGAATGGTCTTAGAATCCTTGCTGAAAATCAGTTATCTATAGAGAGATGTTTAATTCTGGACTTTCCTCTTTTCCCACTGATCTATATGTTTATCCTTATGCCACTTTGTTTATTGTAGTTTTGTAGTAAGTTATGAAATGGGGAAGTAAGAGTCCTTGAACTCGGTTGTTCTTTTTCAGAGTTGTTCTGGATTCCTTGACATTCTGTATGAATTTTAGGATCAGCATGCCAATTTCTGCAAAAAAGCCAAGTGGGATTTTGATAGGGATTGCACTGACTCTGTAGATTGCTTTGAGAAGTATTGCCTTGTGCACAATATTGTCTTCTAATCCATGAACACAGAGTATTTTTCCATTTATTTAGGAACACACACACATATATTTACTTACTTTTGGCTGTGCTGGGTCTTCTTGCTGCACGGGCTTTTCTTTGGCTGCAGTGAACGGGAGCTCTTCTCTAGTTGCAGTGCGCAGGCTTCTTGTAGTCGTGGCTTCTCTTGTTGCAGAGCACAGGCTCTAGGGCAGGCAGGTGTCAGTAGCTGCAGTTCCTGGGTACTAGAACACAGGCTCAATAGTTGTGGTGCACGGGCTTAGTTGCTCCAAGACATGTGAGATCTTCCCGGAGCAGGGATCAACAAACCTATGTGTCCAGCATAAGCAGGCAGATTCTTTACCACTGGGCCACCAGGCAAGCTCAGAACATGTTTATTTTGAGGTAGGTAAAATAATGAACTTGAAAAATGCAGTTCTTGAGCAGTGAGTTATCCTATGAACCAAGCTTTGTTTCAGTGTGCCGGAAAAGCTTTCAAAAATGTTGAATCATTGTAACCTGCCTTTTAAGTGCAGGATATTGAGTACAGTTGCGTCTTTCTTTAAGGAGCTTTGAAAATGTTAGCCATTCCTTCTTTCCGTGGCCGTCTGAGTGCCTAGAATGTGCCAGCAGGCGCCAGGGTGCAGCAGAGAGCAAAACTGACAAGACCCTGCCCTCATTCTGGTGGGGGTGGGGAAGCTGGATGGGGAATGAAAGATACACCTTGTTAGCGGGTGATGAGTGTGGTGGGAATGGTAAGGAAGGCAGTGAGTGGTGAGCGTAGCTGAGATGGTGCCATTGGATCAAGTACAGAGGCTCTAGTGTGTCCGAGGCTGGGGAGGTTGTCACCGAGCAGGGATGGGGAGAGGATAGGAAAGGAGGCTGCAGAGGAGAGGGGTAGGGAGGGCGTCTCATCTTGCCAGTCCTTTGGAGCTGGTGTCTGAGGGTGGCCCCTGAGTTGGGGGCGGCTGCCCAGCAGCAGGCATGGTCTGTCTTCCCTTTTAGGTGCTGGAACCATCTCCAGCTGTTCTGCTGGGTGGAGTCAGGCAGAAACAGGGAGACCAGTTAGGAGGCCCATGGGGAAGGGCTTGGATTCTGAATATACTTTGGAGATATGGCCAAGAGGCTTTGTCCCCAGAGCAGATGAGAAAAGCAAGGGGAAAAGAAGAGTCGAGTATGACTTGCAGGTTCTCCCGGGCTGGGGGCTCGGGGAGCCGAAAGGCTGTGGTAGAGAGACTGGGGAGCAGCCGGCCCCCCCGGGCCAGGCAAGGAGACCACGGGTTCCCACTGGAAAGCGTGCATTTGAGCATCCGTCAGATGTCCCTGTGTGACCTCCGTGGGCCGTGAGATGGATGCGAGTTTGAAAAGACAGCCCGTTGTTAAAAGTCGTCCCCCCAATTCTCTGTAACCCCACTCTCAGGTCCTCTTCACTCCTGCTTCCTGTTCTCTGTTGCCATGATGGGGTGATGAGGGTGAGTGAGCTGCCCGCTGCACGAACTTGCTCAGTGTTGGGGAGATGAGGGTGACGCTGTCTGTCCCCCCCGCAGCCCTGCCAGTGACAGTGGACATCTGGAGAGAGCCCACTGTGGGCCAGGGGCCTGGCGTGCATCCTCGTCCAGGCGCACAGCATGGCCTGAGGCCAGACCCAGACTAAACAGCCTGCGCCTGATGAGAGCCGGCAGGTGGCGGAGGGGGCCCAGCCCCTGAGCAGAGCCCTTGGCTCCTCTCGTGTCTGAGTCTGTGGCTCACAGAGAGGACGGGGATGCCCCTCTGCTTTCTTTGTTAGCCAGATGAGGGAAACCTGATGATAGGCCCCCTTTTGCTGGTGAAATTACCTAACTCACTTCATGTCCTGTGGTAGAGAAGTGGCATTTATGGGTTGAATTGTGTCCTTGGAAATTGACATGACCTCACCCCTAGTATCTCAGAGTGTGGCCTTATTTGGAGATCCAGTCTTTATAGAGACAGCCAGGTTAAAATGAAGTCCTTATCCAACATGATAACTATATCCTTGTAAGAGGGGACAAGCTGGACACAGACACAGAGATGCCGAGAGGGAAGGCGCCCTGCGAGGGTGAAGGCAGAGACCAGGCCGATTGGGATAGAAGCCAAGGAATGCCGAGATTGCCTGAAGCCGTGGCGCAGCCTGGAGCGGTTTCCCACTCACAGCCTCGGAGGGAACCAGCCCTGCTGACGGTTGCCAACGTCTTGATCTCAGCCCAGCACCTTGATCTCAGCCTCCTGGCCTCCCACTTCTGTGGCTGTAGCCTCCCTGTGGCTGGCGCTTTGTTACAGAAGCCCTCTGGCAAACTGATAGAGCAGTAGAAACAAGGTATATACTGAAGACTTAGGTGCTAAGGACTTGATGTTGAACACCTGATTCCTGCTCCCATGGAACATAAGGCTTTGCTGGCAGCAGACAAAACAGCAAATAAACACGTGACGTCAGGTGCTGAATGCTAAGAAGAGAAATCAACAGTGAGAGTGGGTAGCAAGGAAGGAGGACAGGGCACTCGCTCAGACAGAGACGGCTCTTTGATAACATGACATTTGAATTTTGAGCAGAGGCCTGGATGTGTCGTGCTGGCTGGCAGGGACGCCATCTGGGGCTCGGGCCTGAGTCCAAGGTCCAGGAGGGGACGGGCATAGCTGGAGAAGGAGAGGTGATAGGAGATGAGGAGAAGAGGGAGCCCTCCTCCCCGGGCAGGTCTCGGGGCTTTATCCTGCAGTGAGGGGTGCCACTGAGCTCCCAGGAAGGCTTTGAGCAGGGTGACCCATCACTGCCTTTTCCCCAGAGAGGAATGCCTCTGGCTGATGTGCGGGGAGGGAGCCTGATCATGGGAGCCTGCAGGAGGGAGGGGACAGCTTCAGTACCGGGTGGATTGGAGTTACTGGACACAGAGGGTTTGGGAAGGGACTGGAAGGAACAAGCCTCCTGCACCTTAGCAATCACTTACTTCTGGGAGACTCACAACTACTGCATTCAAGGAGTAGGAGTTGATGAGAATAAATAATTTTCTTAGGGCTTTAGTGATGGTCAAATTTCTTGCATGGACTCTTGCATGGATACAGAAATTCAGTGAGTAAATTAGTGAGGAGTTAATTAAAAAAAAATCTTTATGATACAAGAAGAAGCAGTATCGTGGTCTTTAGGTTGCGAAGTTAGGTCAGGTTGTGTTCTAATGAAAGCAGATGATCGCAGGTTCTAAAACACAAACCATGGTCTCACAGCAGAAGTCCCTCTGGCTCAACTCTTGACAAGAGAAAACTGAGCCCCAAGAGGTCTCTTGTTTGTCAGACTATAGACAGGTTCTAATTGTATCGTTTCTAAAATTTGCTAAGCTTTCAGTACCATTTTAAAAATTTTTTTCTGTTAGGGAAAAGCTTATCTTTTGTAGTTGTTATGTGTATCAACCTGAATAGAATAATTTTTGCTTCGTAGTTTCTCTGAGACTTCAAGCTGTCACCTTTCACTGATCATTTTAAGGTGAATTTTAATCAAGTTCATTTTGAACCCTTAGGAACCCAATCACCATACCAAGCCTGGATTGTAAATTTAATTATGGAAATGAAGGATAGTTTATTTAAACTCTGTACATTTAAAAAACCTTAGCAGTAAAACTTCTTTAAAAAAAAATGTCCTCTTTTCCTCCCTGGCTGCTTGAAGATCAGCCGCCATCATGAACAACACAGTAACTATCCCGACTAGGAAGTTCATGACCAACCGACTGCTTCAGCGGAAACAAACAGCCATCGATGTTCTTCACCCTGGAAAGGCAACAGTACCTAAAACAGACATTCGGGAAAAACTGGCCAAAATGTACAAGACAACACCAGATGTCATCTTTGTATTTGGATTCAGCACGCATTTTGGCGGTGGCAAGACAACTGGCTTTGGCATGATTTACGATTCCTTGGATTATGCAAAGAAGAATGAGCCCAAACACAGGTTTGCGAGACATGGCCTATAAGAGAAGAAAAAGACCTGAAGAAAACAGCAAAAGGAACGCAAGAACAGAATGAAGAAAGTCAGGGGGACTGCAAAGGGCCACGTTGGTGCTGGCAAAAAAAAGTGAGCTGGAGATTGGATAACAGAAGGAGTAAAGATTCTGCAGTGACTGTATCTGTGGTGATTGTACAGATTTTTCATGAAAGAGAGAATAAGACCTTTTACAAAAAAAAAAAAAAAAATGTTGTAATGCTCCTAAATGAGCCACCCTCTTTTGGCTGCTTTTATGCAATATCCTACTGTTTCATAAATGGCCTGAAAGTGGGTGGCATGAATAGCAAGGGATGTAGGTCTTGGGTGTTCCGTGTTTCATCTTCTAAAATCTTACTGCTTATTGACAAGTACCTGCTTTTTAAAGCAGAGCCTCTTTGTTGTGATGAGAGGAAGGTGGCTGGAACTCAGAGGCCATGAACCGTTCTGACTCTTTATAGATGAGCTCTGAGACCTCTTCTACCTGAATACTTGATGAGGTCACCTGGATCCTGATGTTTACCTGCGCCCTGATCCATTACTTCTCTATTAAACAGTATTAGTTCAGGTGAAGCATCTTGCAGGTCTGGAGGCAGATGTCCAAGATCAGGGTGTCAGCAGATTTGGTTTCCTCTGAGGCGTCTCTCCTTGACTCAGCTGGCTGCTTCTCACTGTGTCCTCCTCCCTGTGGTTTGTGTGTCCTAATCTCCCCTTCTTATAAGGCCACCAGTCATATTGGACACCACGTATATGACCTCATTTTACCCTGGTCATCTCTTTAAGGGCCCTATCTCCAGCACATCTGCATTCTGAGGTACCAGGGGTCAGGGCTTCAATACATGAATTTTAGGGACACGGTTCAGTACGTAACAGGGTGTAATAATGAAGTACAGATTGTCTCTCCACAGATCAACATTTTAAAAAGCTTCCATGAAGCTCAGATGGCTTTTGTCACATGCCTCATGGAAGGGTAGTGTTCTTTATTTCGTCTCTTCTCCTGCCCTGGAGTACCATGAAGACCTGCAGTTCTCCTGTGTGTGTGGTGATCCAAGATACGCCCAGAACTTCTGGGTCTCAGCCTTCTCGACCGCCTTAGTCCACTCAGGACGCTGCTGTAACCATCCCACAGCCCGGGGGCTAATCAACCACACATTTTATTTCTCACTGTTCTGGAGGCTGGAGTCAAGGTCACGGTGCAGGCAGACTCAGTGTCTGGCCAGTGCCCTCTTCCTGGTTCACAGTCAGCCATCTTTGGTTCTGTCGTCACATGGTAGGGGGCAGGGAGCCCTGCAGGGCCTCTTTCATAATAAAAGGGCGCTAATCCCACTCATAAGGGCTCCACCTTCATGACCTCATCACCTCCCAAAGGCCCCACCCTCATCACCTCCCAAAGGCTACTCCTAAGACCATCACACTTTCAGACCACTGATGGGCCTGATAACCTGTGCCCACCCAATAGCACCTCACCAGCTCTGCACCAGTCAGTTAGTGGGGGCTGTTTGTGTGGTGTCTTTTAGGGAAGGTCAGCCCTCCAGGTTGGGCTTCCCAATGTGTCCCCCCCGAGAGGGCCCTCCTAGTCCTCCTCCCCAACCTGTCCTCTGTCCATTGAGACACAGTTGGCATTGCCGCCCATGATCCCCACTGCACCAGACTCTGCTTAGCATGTGAGCTGAAAGTAGGGCCAGGAGCCCCCCGCCCCAGCCCTGTGATGCCTGGTTCCATCATGTGAACTCACCTTTGGGACCCCATCTTGTAGAGAAACGGCGTCTCAGTTTTGGGCGTTTGTTTTAGTCGTTTTCCAGCAACCTGTGCTGTTGTCTGGAGGGGTGACCTTGAGGGTGGAAGGGGTCAGGTAAGTGAGGTGTCCAGGTCATACTGGAAAGACTGAGCCCGAATGCCTCCTGAGAAGAGACCGAATTTGATGATGTTGGCAATTATTGATGCTTCGCTTGTCAACAGAGTGGATCCCCTGCAGGAGAGTGGTGAGCAGAGGGCCCGTTTGCTTCTGGCAGTGTTCTCATGGTCTCGGCGCTGGGGTTTAGGAGACACAGCTGATAGAGCTCCTGTCCCTGGTCGTGAAGATGATGCCACTGCTCTGTCATTCTTCACTGGTGGGGGAGGTCCCGGGGCCCAGGTGGCATCACTGACTCCTTCCCACCCCAGGGTATCGCGGGGAAGCTGAGAACTGGCAGGAATGTTGCTGCTTGGGGTCGAAAGCGTGGCCTCGCTGTGAGCCGCTCAGACACCATAAGGCCAACAACATAGTCCTTCTGAAAGGAGCGTTTCTCTTTGCTGAAAGGAGTCAGATACCCTTGCAATAATTTATAGCTGAGGTACTCTATTTTACATCTGAGTAAAGGATTTTTTTTTTCTTTTTCTGGCTAGTCTTTTCAGATATACTGAAGGGATGGAAATAGTCCAGATTTGGGCAGGTGAATTATTCTTCCAGTGAGCTAATGATGAAAGCTCATCTTAAAAAAAAAAAAAAACGAAAAGGCTCATCTAGCAGAAAGGAGTGTATGGACATGGGAAGGGGCTGGGATTCACTGGAGTGCATGGACACGTGAAGGGGCTGGGATTCACTGGAGCGTATGGACACAGGTAGGGACCTGGATTCACTGGAGTGTATGGACGCGGGAAGGGGCTGGGATTCACTGGAGTGCATGGACGCGGGAAGGGGCTGGGACTCACTGGAGCGTATGGACACAGGTAGGGACCTGGATTCACTGGAGTGTATGGACGCGGGAAGGGGCTGGGATTCACTGGAGTGTATGGACGCGGGAAGGGGCTGGGATTCACTGGAGTGTATGGACGCGGGAAGGGGCTGGGATTCACTGGAGTGTATGGACGCGGGAAGGGGCTGGGATTCACTGGAGTGTATGGACGCGGGAGGGGGCCGGGATTCACTGGAGTGTATGGACGCGGGAAGGGACCTGGATTCACTGGAGTGTATGGACACGGGAAGGGGCTGGGACTCACTGGAGTGTATGGACGCGGGAAGGGGCTGGGATTCACTGGAGTGTATGGACACGGGAAGGGGCTGGGACTCACTGGAGTGTATGGACGCGGGAAGGGACCTGGATTCACTGGAGTGTATGGACACGGGAAGGGGCTGGGACTCACTGGAGTGTATGGACGCGGGAAGGGACCTGGATTCACTGGAGTGTATGGACGCGGGAAGGGGCCTGGATTCACTGGAGTGTATGGACGCGGGAAGGGGCCGGGATTCACTGGAGTGTATGGACGCGGGAAGGGGCCGGGATTCACTGGAGTGTATGGACACGGGAAGGGGCCGGGATTCACTGGAGTGTATGGACGCGGGAGGGGGCCGGGATTCACTGGAGTGTATGGACGCGGGAGGGGACCTGGATTCACTGGAGTGTATGGACACGGGAAGGGGCCGGGATTCACTGGAGTGTATGGACACGGGAAGGGGCCGGGATTCACTGGAGTGTATGGACGCGGGAGGGGGCCGGGATTCACTGGAGTGTATGGACGCGGGAAGGGACCTGGATTCACTGGAGTGTATGGACGCGGGAAGGGGCCGGGATTCACTGGAGTGTATGGACGCGGGAGGGGGCCGGGATTCACTGGAGTGTATGGACGCGGGAAGGGACCTGGATTCACTGGAGTGTATGGACGCGGGAAGGGGCCGGGATTCACTGGAGTGTATGGACGCGGGAAGGGGCTGGGACTCACTGGAGTGTATGGACGCGGGAAGGGGCTGGGATTCACTGGAGTGTATGGACACGGGAAGGGGCTGGGATTCACTGGAGTGTATGGACGCGGGAAGGGGCCGGGACTCACTGGAGTGTATGGACGCGGGAAGGGACCTGGATTCACTGGAGTGTATGGACGCGGGAAGGGGCCGGGATTCACTGGAGTGTATGGACGCGGGAAGGGGCCGGGATTCACTGGAGTGTATGGACGCGGGAAGGGACCTGGATTCACTGGAGTGTATGGACGCAGGAAGGGACCTGGATTCACTGGAGTGTATGGACACGGGAAGGGACCTGGACTCACTGGAGTGTATGGACGCGGGAGGGGGCCGGGATTCACTGGAGTGTATGGACGCGGGAGGGGGCCGGGATTCACTGGAGTGTATGGACGCGGGAGGGGGCCGGGATTCACTGGAGTGTATGGACGCGGGAAGGGGCTGGGACTCACTGGAGTGTATGGACACGGGAAGGGGCCTGGATTCACTGGAGTGTATGGACACGGGAAGGGGCTGGGATTCACTGGAGTGTATGGACGCGGGAGGGGGCCGGGATTCACTGGAGTGTATGGACGCGGGAAGGGACCTGGATTCACTGGAGTGTATGGACACGGGAAGGGGCTGGGACTCACTGGAGTGTATGGACGCGGGAAGGGACCTGGATTCACTGGAGTGTATGGACGCGGGAAGGGGCTGGGATTCACTGGAGTGTATGGACGCGGGAAGGGGCCGGGATTCACTGGAGTGTATGGACGCGGGAAGGGACCTGGATTCACTGGAGTGTATGGACGCGGGAAGGGACCTGGATTCACTGGAGTGTATGGACGCGGGAAGGGACCTGGACTCACTGGAGTGTATGGACGCGGGAGGGGGCTGGGACTCACTGGAGTGTATGGACGCGGGAAGGGACCTGGATTCACTGGAGTGTATGGACGCGGGAGGGGGCCGGGATTCACTGGAGTGTATGGACGCGGGAAGGGGCCGGGATTCACTGGAGTGTATGGACGCGGGAGGGGGCCGGGATTCACTGGAGTGTATGGACGCGGGAGGGGGCCGGGATTCACTGGAGTGTATGGACGCGGGAAGGGACCTGGATTCACTGGAGTGTATGGACACGGGAAGGGGCTGGGACTCACTGGAGTGTATGGACGCGGGAAGGGACCTGGATTCACTGGAGTGTATGGACGCGGGAAGGGGCTGGGATTCACTGGAGTGTATGGACGCGGGAAGGGGCCGGGATTCACTGGAGTGTATGGACGCGGGAAGGGACCTGGATTCACTGGAGTGTATGGACGCGGGAAGGGACCTGGATTCACTGGAGTGTATGGACGCGGGAAGGGACCTGGACTCACTGGAGTGTATGGACGCGGGAGGGGGCTGGGACTCACTGGAGTGTATGGACGCGGGAAGGGACCTGGATTCACTGGAGTGTATGGACGCGGGAGGGGGCCGGGATTCACTGGAGTGTATGGACGCGGGAAGGGGCCGGGATTCACTGGAGTGTATGGACGCGGGTAGGGGCCTGGATTCACTGGAGTGTATGGACGCGGGAAGGGGCCGGGATTCACTGGAGTGTATGGACGCGGGAAGGGGCTGGGATTCACTGGAGTGTATGGACGCGGGAAGGGACCTGGATTCACTGGAGTGTATGGACGCGGGAAGGGGCTGGGACTCACTGGAGTGTATGGACGCGGGAAGGGGCTGGGATTCATTGGAGTGTATGGACGCAGGAAGGGGCTGGGACTCACTGGAGTGTATGGACACGGGAAGGGGCTGGGATTCACTGGAGTGTATGGACGCAGGAAGGGGCTGGGACTCACTGGAGTGTATGGACGCGGGAAGGGGCTGGGATTCACTGGAGTGTATGGACGCGGGAAGGGGCTGGGACTCACTGGAGTGTATGGACGCGGGAAGGGGCTGGGATTCACTGGAGTGTATGGACATGGGAAGGAGCTGGGATTCACTTACATGTTCTAAATACTATCACGAAAGCTAAGAAACCAGGACTGAATTTGTCCCCCACCTCCGACTCCCGCCACCAAATTCATGTCAACACAACCCCCAGTGTGGCTGTATCTGGAGATGGCATTTTCAGGAGATACGTAAGGTTCAATGAGGTCATAAGGGTGGGGCCCCAATCCAGTAGGACCGTGGCCTTCCCAGAAGAGCAAGCTCTCTTCCCTCCGCACGAGGATCCAGTGAGAAGGCACCTCTGCAAACCCGGAGGAGAACCGAATCGCCTGGCACCTTAATCTTGGACCTCCAGCCTCCAGAACAGTGAGAAATAAACTTCCGTTGTTGAAGCCCCCCAGTATTTTGTTATGGCAAACTAATACAGAAGGAAATGAGTTAAGCCAGGCTGTTTTTCGAAAAGGATGCCCAGTGGAACATGAAAACCAGCTCTCAAGCTTGTGTTTGAGCCAAATGCAAGCGTTCCCATTTATTTATCTTTTTTAATGGTCTTGTCTTTTTAAAAAAAAATAGCTTTGTTGTACGTTTATGAAGTGCTTAATTGATGAGTTCTGATCTTCAGTTCAGTACGAGGGCTTCTCTGGTGTTTCAGACAGTAAAGAATCTGCCTGCATTGCAGGAGACCCAGGTTCAATCCCTGGGTCAGGAAGATCCCCTGAGGAGGAAATGGCAACCCGCTCCAGTCTTCTTGCTTAGAAAATTTCATGGACAGAGGAGCCTGGCGGGCTACAGTCTATGGAGTCGCAAAGAGTGGGGCAGGACTGAGTGACTGAGCATGTACACATGGAACGTTCCCCACATAAGATAAGGAGTGTGCATCCATCCCCGGAAGTTTCCCCATAGCCTTCTGAGGTCCCTCCTCTGTCCCCTCTCTTTCCTCATCCCTAGGTAACTGCTGGGCTGCTTTCTTTTACAATTCGACTAGTTTGCGTTTTCTAAAATTTTATATAAACAGACTCATACAGTATATATTCTTTTTCACCCTCGCCTCGCCTCCCCACCACCCCACAGTCTGTCTTATTTTACTCAGCAAAACTCTTCTGAGAGTCATCCAAGGGCCTGTGTATTGATAGTTTATTCCTTTTTACTGCTGAGTACAGTTTTATGGATATACACCATTTATTTGGTCATTTGCCTATTAATGGACACTGGGTTGCTTCCAGTAGGCAGGTAAATATTTTAAAAAACTGCCAAATTGTTTTCCAAAGTGGCTATATCATTTTATACCCCACCAGCAGTTATAATAACTCCAGTTCTTCCATATTCTTACCAACACTTGGTATGGGCAATCTTTCTTTTTTAAATTGAAGTATAGTTGATTTATAGTATTAGTTTCAGGTGTACAGGAGAGCAATTCAGTATTTTTTCAGGTTATACTGTATTAAAAGTTATACAATAATGGCTATAATTCTCTGTGCTATATTATATAATATATCCTTGTTGCTTATCTATTTTATGCATAGTAGTTTGTATCTCTTAATCTAACACCCCTCATTTGTCCCTCACCCCTTCCCTCACCCTTCAGTGGTTTGTTGTCTCTCTCTGTGAGTCTGTTTCTGTTTGGGGCTTCCCTTGTGGCTCAGCTGGTAGAGAATCCGCCCACAAAGTGGGAGACCTGGGTTCAATCCCTGGGTTGGGAAGATCCCCCAGAGAAGGGAAAGGCTACCCACTCCAGTATTCTGGCCTGGATAATGCCATGGACTGTATAGTCAGTCCACGGGGTCGCAAAGAGTCGGACATGACTGAGAAACTTTTACTTTCTGTTTTACATATATATTCATTGTATTATTTTTTAGATTCCTCATACAAGCCATATCATAAAATATTTGTACTATATGATGTCTCTCTGATTTATTTCACTAAATGTAATGTTCTCTCAGTCCATCCACATGGCTGCAGATGCAGAATTTCATTCTCTTTTATGGTTGAGTAAATATTGCATTGTGTGTGTGCACATGTGAGCACACACACACACACCACATCTTCATTATCCATTCATCTGTTGATAGGCAGTCAGGCTGCTTCTGTGTCTTGGCTGCTGTAGACAGTGCTGCTGCGAACAGTGGGGTGCCTGTATCTTTTTAAATTAACGCTTTTATTTTTTCTGACTATTCAGGAGTAGAAATGACTGGATCATATGGTCATTCTACTTTTAGTTTTAATTTAGGGAACTCCATACTGTTTTCCAGTCCATCTTAGTTCGCTAATTCCTAGAATGTCGACATTCACTCTTGCCATCTCTTGTTTGACCACTTCCAATTTGCCTTGATTCATGGACCTGACATTCCAGGTTCCTATGCAATATTGCTCTTTACAGCATCGGACTTTGCTTCTATCACCAGACACATCCACAGCTGGGTATTCTTTTTGTTTTGGCTCCATCCTTTCATTCTTTCTGGAGTTATTTCTCCGCTGATCTCCAGTAGCATTTTGGGCCCCTACTGACCTGGGGAGTTTCTCTTTCAGTATCCTATCATTTTGTCTTTTCATACTGTTCATGGGGTTCTCAAGGCAAGAATACTGAAGTGGTTTGCCATTCCCTTCTCCAGCGGACCACACCCTGTCATATCTCTCCACCATGACCCGCCCATCCCAGGTTGCCCCTCGGGCATGGCTTAATTTCATTGAGTTAGACAAGGGTGTGGTCCTTGTGTGATTAGATTGACTAGTTATCTGTGAGAATGGTTTTAGTGTATTTGCCCTCTGATGCCCTCTTTCAAGACCTACTGTCTTACTTGGGTTTCTCTTACCTTGGGCGTGGGGTATCTCATCCCGGCTGCTCCTAGCTGCTCCCGGCCAGCGAAGCACAGCCATCGCACCTTACCTTGGACAAGGGGTCTCTCCTCACCGCCGCCCTTCCTGACCTCGGTCGTGGGGTAGCTCTTCTCGGCCGTGCTTAGTGCGCTGGCCCTCACTGCCGTCCTTCCTCGGTCGTGGGGTAGCTCCTCTTGGCCGCGCTCTTAGTGCGCGACGCAGCCGGCGGGGCGCTCTTAGTGCGCGACGCAGCCGGCGGGGCGCTCTTAGTGCGCGACGCAGCCGGCGGGGCGCTCTTAGTGCGCGACGCAGCCGGCGGGGCGCTCTTAGTGCGCGACGCAGCCGGCGGGGCGCTCTTAGTGCGCGACGCAGCCGGCGGGGCGCTCTTAGTGCGCGACGCAGCCGGCGGGGCGCTCTTAGTGCGCGACGCAGCCGGCGGGGCGCTCTGTCTTAGTGCGCGACGCAGCCGGTCGCGGGCAGGCGAGGTCGCTCTTAAGGGGCGCACCGGTCGCGGGCAGGCGAGGTCGCTCTTAAATGGCGCGCCAAAGCCTTTGACTGTGTGGATCACAATAAACTATGGAAAATTCTGAAAGAGATGGGAATACCAGACCACCTGATCTGCCTCTTGAGAAATCTGTATGCAGGTCAGGAAGCAACAGTTAGAACTGGCCATGGAACAACAGACTGGTTCCAAATAGGAAAAGGAGTACGTCAAGGCTGCATATTGTCACCATGTTTATTTAACTTCTATGCAGAGTACATCATGAGAAATGCTGGACTGGAAGAAACACAAGTTGGAATCAAGATTGCCGGGAGAAATATCAATAACCTCAGATATGCAGATGACACCACTCTTATGGCAGAAAGTGAAGAGGGGCTAAAAAGCCTCTTGATGAAAGTGAAAGTGGAGAGTGAAAAGGTTGGCTTAAAGCTCAACATTCAGAAAACGAAGATCATGGCATCTGGTCCCATCACTACATGGGAAATAGATGGGGAAACAGTGGAAACAGTGTCAGACTTTGTTTTTCTGGCTCCAAAATCAGCTCCAGTGACCTCCGGGAGCTGGTGATGGACAGGGAGGCCTGGCGTGCTGCGGTTCATGGGGTCGCGGAGAGTCGGACACGACTGAGCGACTGATCTGATCATACCATATAAAAATAAACTCAAAGGGGGTTAAAGACCAAGATGGAGTAAATGTTAAGACTGGAAACCATAAAATTCCTATGAAAGAACATAGGCAGAACTCTAGGACATAAACCATAGCAATATTTTTTCTGGATCTAAGGAAATATAAACAAAAGGGACCTAATTAAAAGATTATGCAAAGCAAAGGAAACCATGGACAAAACAAAAAGAAAACCTATGGAATTGGAGAAAATATTTGGAAATGATAGATTGATAAGGTATTAACATCCAAAATATACAAAGAACTCAGACAACTCAACATCAAAAAGAAAAAAAAAAAACTCAATCAGAAATGGGCAGAAGACCTCAACCGACGTTTTTCCAAAGAGCACATATAGGCAGCTAACAGGCACATGGAAAAATGCTCAACATCACCAATTATTAAAGAAATGCAATCAAAACAACAGTGATATCTCTTCACAACTGTTGGAACGGCTATCATCAAACAGTCGGATATCAATTGCTGGAGGTGATGTGAAGAAAAGGGAACACTCATACACTGTTGGTGGAAAAGTAAATGGTGCAGATGCTATGGAAAACAGTATCAGATCAGATCAGTCGCTCAGTCGTGTCCGACTCTTTGCGACCCCATGAACCGCAGCACGCCAGGCCTCCCTGTCCATCACCAGCTCCCGGAGGTCACTCAGACTCGCATCCATCGAGTCAGTGATGCCATCCAGTCATCTCATCCTCTGTCGTCCCCTTCTCCTCCTGCCCTCAATCCCTCCCAGCATCAGTCTTCTCCAATGAGTCAACTCTTTGCATGAGGTGGCCAAAATACTGGAGTTTCAGCTTTAGCATCATTCCTACTAAAGAAATTCCAGGATTGATCTCCTTCAGAATGGACTGGTTGGATCTTCTTGCAGTCCAAGGGACTCTCAAGAGTCTTCTCCAACACCACAGTTCAAAAGCATCAATTCTTGGGCGCTCAGCCTTCTTCACAGTCCAGCTCTCACATCCATACGTGACCACAGGAAAGACCATAGCCTTGACTAGGCGAACCTTTGTTGGTAAAGTAATGTCTCTGCTTTTGAATATGCTATCTAGGTTGGTCATAACTTTCCTTCCAAGGAGCAAGCGTCTTTTAATTTCATGGCTCCACTTACCATCTGCAGTGATTTTGGAGCCCAGAAAAACAAAGTCTGACACTGTTTCCACTGTTTCCCCATCTATTTCCCATGAAGTGATGGGACCAGATGCCATGATCTTTGTTTTCTGAATGTTGAGCTTTAAGCCAACCTTTTCACCCTCCACTTTCACTTTCATCAAGAGGCTTTTTAGCCCCTCTTCACTTTCTGCCATAAGAGTGGTGTCATCTGCATATCTGAGGTTATTGATATTTCTCCCGGCAATCTTGATTCCAACTTGTGTTTCTTCCAGTCCAGCATTTCTCATGATGTACTCTGCATATAAGTTAAATAAACATGGTGACAATATGCAGCCTTGACGTACTCCTTTTCCTATTTGGAACCAGTCTGTTGTTCCATGACCAGTTCTAACTGTTGCTTCCTGACCTGCATACAGATTTCTTAAGAGGCAGATCAAGTGGTCTGGTATTCCCATCTCTTTCAGAATTTTCCATAGTTTATTGTGATCCACACAGTCAAAGGCTTTGGCATAGTCAATAAAGCAGAAATAGATGTTTTTCTGGAACTCTCTTGCTTTTTCCATGATCCAGCAGATGTTGGCAATTTGATCTCTGGTTCCTCTGCCTTTTCTAAAACCAGCTTGAACATCAGGAAGTTCACGGTTCACATATTGCTGAAGCCTGGCTTGGAGAATTTTGAGCATTACTTTACTAGCGTGTGAGATGAGTGCAATTGTTCGGTAGTTTGAGCACTCCTTGGCATTGCCTTTCTTTGGGATTGGGATGAAAACTGACCTTTTCCAATCTTGTGGCCACTGCTGAGTTTTCCAAATTTGCTGGCATATTGAGTGTAGCACTTTCACAGCATCATCATTCAGGACTTGGAATAGCTCCACTGGAATTCCATCACCTCCACTAGCTTTGTTCGTAGTGATGCTTTCTAAGGCCCATTTGACTTCACATTCCAAGATGTCTGGCTCTAGGTCAGTGATCACATCATCATGATTATCTGGGTCGTGAAGCTCTTTTTTGTACAGTTCTTCTGTGTATTCTTGCCACCTCTTCTTAATATCTTCTGCTTCTGTTAGGTCCACACCATCTCTGTCCTTTATTGTGCCCATCTTTGCATGAAATGTTCCTTTGGTATCTCTGATTTTCTTGAAGAGATCCCTAGTGTTTCCCATTCTGTTTGTTGTTGTTTTCCTCTATTTCTTTGCATTGATCACTGAAGAAGGCTTTCTTATCTCTTCTTGCTATTCTTTGGAACTCTGCATTTAAATGTTTATATCTTTCCTTTTCTCCTTTGCTTTTTGCTTCTCTTCTTTTCACAGCTATTTGTAAGGCCTCCCCAGACAGCCATTTTGCTTTTTTGCATTTCTTTTCCATGGGGATGGTCTTGATCCCTGTCTCCTGTACAATGTCACGAACCTCATTCCATAGTTCATCAGGCACTCTATCTATCAGATCTAGGCCCTTAAATCTATTTCTCACTTCCACTGTATAATCATAAGGGATTTGATTTAGGTCATACCTGAATGGTCTAGTAGTTTTCTCTACTTTCTTCAATTTCAGTCTGAATTTGGCAATAAGGAGTTCATGGTCCGAGCCACAGTCAGCTCCTGGTCTTGTTTTTGCTGATTGTATAGAGCTTCTCCATCTTTGGCTGCAAAGAATATAATCGATCTGATTTCGGTGTTGACCATCTGGTGATGTCCATGTATAGAGTCTTCTCTTGTGTTGTTGGAAGAGGGTATTTGCTATGACCAGTGCATTTTCTTGGCAAAACTCTATTAGTCTTTGCCCTGCTTCATTCCATATTCCAAGGCCAAATTTGCCTGTTACTCCAGGTGTTTCTTGACTTCCTACTTTTGCATTCCAGTCCCCTATAATGAAAAGGACATCTTTTTTGGGTGTTAGTTCTAAAAGGTCTTGTAGGTCTTCATAGAACCTTTCAACTTCAGCTTCTTCAGCGTTACTGGTTGGGGCATAGACTTGGATTACTGTGACATTGAATGGTTTGCCTTGGAAACGAACAGAGATCATTCTATCGTTTTTGAGATTGCATCCAAGTACTGCATTTCGGACTCTTTTGTTGACCATGATGGCCACTCCATTTCTTCTGAGGGATTCCTGCCCACAGTAGTAGATATAATGGTCCTCTGAGTTAAATTCACCCATTCCAGTTAAATTCACCCATTCATACCATACCTCATATGGTATGAGGTGATCTTCTAATCTCATTGTTTTACACGTGCCTGTCTCGTTTTCCCAGCATCAGTTGTTGAAAGACTTTTTTCCATTGTATGCTCTTGCCGCCTCTGTATTTTTAGACTAATTAACCATACAGGCGTGGATTTACTTCTAGGCTCGCTAGTCTGCTCCATTGATCTCTGTGTCTGTGATCTATGCGACCTATGTGTCTATTTTTGTGCCAGTACCATACCGTTTTGATTACGATAGCTTTGTAGTATAACCTGAGGTCTTGAGGGGCTGATAACCTCTAGCTTTGTTCTTTTCCCCCTATTGCTTTGGCAATTCAGGGTCTTTTATGCTTCCATGTGAATTTTAGGATTTTTTTTTTCTAGTTCTGTGAAAAAAATGTCATGGATATCTTAATAGCAATTGCATGAAATCTGTAGATTGCTTTGAGTAGGATGGCCATTTTAACAATATTAATTCTCCCGATTTAAGAGCACAGGATATGGCAGTCTTTTTATTTTTGGCTTATCGGTAGGAGTGTGGTCGTATCTCCCTTTATCTTTTGCATTTCCCAAATGATTAATGATCAGATGGTTAGTGTGTGATCACTGTATATTTGTTTTAGCCTGATAAAAATACAACACAAAGAGAATTCTAAGACTCTACATCCTTTCAATATATGTAATAGTGAAACATTGGGAATGACCTCCCTCAGTAGGGGATGATGCAACAGCGTGATGACCAGCAGCATTCACCTGAGGTGGACTTGTAGTTACTAACGTGAAAAATACTCAAGATGAAGTAGAGGGGCAAAAAAGGCGGGTTGAACTGTTCATATATAGCTGTGTCTCCTCTGTGTGTGTGTGTGTGTGTGTGTGTAAGGAAAAAAGGGAGTGAGGGGGCACTGTATAGGGATGGACAAGATCTTGAAACCCTTTATTGTTAGACTAGTTCACTTCTGGTTTTTTGTAATTCTAAAGCAGGTTCTAACAGGTGTCTTTCTTCTGTGGCTGTTTGTGTAGGGCGCGTCTCCCATGGCAGAGCTGCTGTGTCAGTGAACGTAGAGTCAAACCTTTGGACACACGAGTCTGTGTGGACTTCATTGTGCTCCACTAATTGTCTGTATGGTGCCAGGACCCCACCTTCCAGCTCCTGTGCTTTATGCCTTTATCTGGCAGGACCATGTTTTCCACCCTAGCCTCATAACCACTCTTCGATTCCAGAATTTTTCTACCTTTCCCAGGTGGTTTTCTTCCAGGTGAACTTCAGAATCATTTACAAAGTTTAAAGAAACTCTTACAGGGGCTGTTGGTATAAGATATCAGTTATTGTATATTTCAGGGAGAAGTGACATCTTCACACAATTGGGCTTCTTCCAGCCTGAAAATGTGGTGGTCTCTTCAGTGACTGAAAAGCGTTCACTTAGGTTCCTAAGCATTGGATTGTGTTTCTTACATAAATCCTTACTGTATCTTAAATATATTAGATATTTTATACATGTATTTTTGTGCTATAATCAATGGGATTATTTTACACTGTTTTAATAACTGTTGCCACATCGGAAACTATCAATTTGCAGAATTTGGAAACTAGCCAACTTGGTGAATTTCTTAGTCTTTTTTTCAGCTAATTTTATTGAGTTCTTCTGGTAGACAGATGTACATACCATCATACCATCAACCAGTCCTATTTGTTTTTTTTGTTAGCGTCTTCTGGATCTGGGTTGAACACTGATGATACTGTCAGTGCTTCAGTAACAGTACCGTTAGCTGCTGTCGCAAAGAAGTTGAAAACTTCACTGCCATCCTAAGACTGAAGTTTCTTGCTCATGAATCAGTTCTGCAATGGTGGGTCCAGATTGGGCGACTGACGTTCACATGATCATTCCACAGGCTCAAGCCAGGACCCTGCTGTCCTTAACACGTGGCTTCCAACATTTGCTGACATTCTGTCCCACCGGAAGGGGGAGGAGCATCTAGATGTGTGCTCAGACTTTGACGGCACAAGCTGCACTGTGTGGGCTCAGTCACGTCTGACCCTCTGTGACCCTATGGCACATGCTGCTGCTGCTAAGTCGCTTCAGTCATGTCTGACTCTGTGCGACCCCAGAGACTGCAGCCCACCAGGCTCCCCCATCCCTGGGATTCTCCAGGCAAGAACACTGGAGTGCTTCCACTCATTTCTTCAAGGGAGAAGAATGCTCGGCTGGCACAGCATCCCTGGCCCAGTTTATACCCCTTACCACAGAAGGTTGATTCAGGTGGGCAGTCCCTGCCTCTGCCCACCTCCCCACCCCACACCCCGGCGTGCACCAACGTTAAAGGGAGTGCCTCAGCTGGGCAGGTCCATTGTATTGCTTGCCTCATCAAGGGCCGGTTTTTTCCTTATTCACTAACCTTAGGAACTTCTTACCTCTGTATGGCAAGAAATATATTAATATGTTCATTTCATTACCTGATCAGTTTGTAAGGTGTTGATTGCTTTCATCCAGGCAACACAGTTCAGTTTACTCCACGTGCTTTTGGTGCTTATTGTCTGGCTTAAGTCATATCCTCCCAGCACCTGAGATACACCTCGGAAGTGAATATGTTGTGCTAAGGTGTGCTGAGTCAGAGGTTGTGGGGTGAAGGAGGGAACACCAAGCTTAGCGGAGCCCTGGGGCTCAGGGGCAGGCCCTGCACTTTGCAGCTTGGGGCCAACGTGCTGGTCACCCACCCGGCCACTCCCCTTCCTCCTTGTCAAGAGAACCCAGGCAAGTCTAGGGATCAGGTGGTGGTGCCCTGCAGGATGGTAGCCCCCGCCTTCCAGCCCCAGTGGAGTGTTATTGTCGGAGGACTTAATCCTAGTGGTTCCCTTATCCTTGGCACTTGGCGGGGATTAATTCAGACACAGGTACGTGACCTCTGACCGTGAGATGTGGCCGGGCAGTTTTGGGAGAGGATTTCCTCTAATACAGACAGACAAGAAAGGAACAGACTTTTTCTTTTTTTTTTTCCTTGCTTTTCTCTGTAGTCCTGTGAGAATTTAATGCCTGTTATGCAGCGGACCTCTGAGGTCATGGCAGGAAAACTGAAGAGAAGTCAGTTTACTGTTGGGAGTATATAACCACGAAAGCATTTGGGTCCCTTTAGGATGTCACTGAGCTCTTGCATTCGCCAAACACAGAAGCATCTGAACCAGGGTTTCTTGGCCCAGCATTGTTAACCTTCTGTGATTCCTGCATCAGCAAGGAAGCCCCGCATCTCTTCCCTGAGACTGGGAGAGTCAGATACCCTACTCTTTACATTCCGAAAGCTCCCCATCTGATCTGCAACCTTGGACCGTCCGTAACCCATGGGAGCCTGTTTCCTCTGTGGGCTGATGCAGGCACACTTGCTTCTTGACAGTAGGTGTGTGTGTGTGTCGTTGATGGATGCAGAGTGTCCTGTGGTCCCTTTTCCCCCGCCGCTGGCGTTCGCTTGGTTCTGGCCTGAATCAGTCTTTATGGCATAACTGTGTGTGTGTGTGTGTGTGTGTGTGTGTGTGTGTGTGTGTGTGTGTGTGTGTGTGTGTGTGTGTGTGTGTGTGTGTGTGGATTCTGGCCTGAATCAGTCTTTATGGCATAACCGTGTGTGTGTGTGTGTGTGTGTGTGTGTTGCGTCTTGACAGTAGGGTGTGTGTGTGCCCTTCATGGAGGCAGAGTGTCCTGTGTGTGTGTCCTTTGTGGCTGCAGAGTGTCCTGTGGTGACCTTCCCCACCGCTGGCATTGGCTTGGTTCTGGCCTGAATCAGTCTTAAGGAGTAACTGGCGAGGATTTTATCTCCATGCCTGCACAGACTTCATCCTGCGTATGGACCCCCTCATGTCTCTGAGGAGACTGTTCCTCCAACACCTGCCCTGTGCCCGCTGCGCGCTTTGCCTCTCGGTCCCAAGTGTCCCCGGCAGCTTTGTAGAGGCTGGGTTTGGAGGAAGGAGGCAGCGTCGGGCTCGAGCCGACCTGGAGAGAGCGAGCTAAGCCCTTGGGCCTCGGCCCCCACCGCTGGGCGTGCCGCTGGCAGCCCCACCACCCACCCCAGCGGCTCCATTCAGCATCGCCTGCTTCCACGTGGGAGCACACCCTAGGATGGGGGAGCCTGGCCGGGTGGGCTTCCGGCTGGCCGGCGCATGGTGGAGAGTTTCAGCCTTGACCTGAGGCTAAGCTACCGTCCCCGCCCCTGCTGGCCGCCCACCCCGGTGCCTCCCTGTGCGTGAGGCCCTCGTGGGCCAGGGTGGCCCAAGCCCCGGGGAGGGCGCGTCCTGTTCTGCTCCAGCGGGTGGGGGGCAGTCGGGAGGTGCCCCTGGGACTGCAGTCCCAACACTGAGTCTCACTTGAGCATGCCAGTTCTGTTCTCCCTGGTGTTAAGTTTGAAGAACATTGAGTTCTACCAGTAGAGCGTCTGTGTCTGAAGCCTCTTTGGAATTTGTAATGAGACTCTTACCTGCCACATCTTCTTTCCTACCAGCTCTTAAACTTTTGACAAGTTGGTTATTAGGCTTTTGGTTTGTCTGTTAGACCTGTCACTTGCATGTGGGTTAAAATACATTTAAAGAGCAGAAAAACAAGATGTTTCCAGACGTTTCACCATCTGTGTGTCTAAACGGTAGGCTTGCATTTATTACTGAATCTGCGTATGCATGGAGGTTAATTATTTCAGCCATCTCTGCATCGTGTATGTTTCAGGGTTTAGACTGCACTCCGAAGGGTGTGTTTGCCCCTCGTGTTCATTTGCCTTTCATGTGGTTTACTGTAGAACTCAGTTGCCTTGACCTTCATGATTTCCCATCACTAGCCGCCCCCCTACAATGTGGTGATTCTCTTTAACACCCTGTTGTATGCTTCTCACCCATTATTTTTCAAACCTAGAATCCTCCAAAATTCTCCACTCCTGTTACTGATAACGACATTGAATGAAGCCCGGGCTGTTCTGCACACGGTGTTTCAGTCCCAGCGGCCCATCCAAGTCCGTGGAGTGGGGCTGGGGGATTGGTTGGCATGTGGACATGAGGGAGGGCCCAGGACCTGTCTTGCAGTCAGCAAAGAATCAAGTCTGGAAACCCAGAAAGCGCTGGAAAGCATCACAATAGCCCCTGAAGTTCCTAAACTGGAGGGGAACAGGGAAAGGAGGTGTAGTTATGAGTGCAGTGGCTCTTATAGCCCACACGTCATAAATTCAGAGGAGAGGAAGCAAAGAGCCGCGTGTGAGCCCACTTGTCGTAGCCTGCCCCTCCGTGAGGCAGCAAAGCATTCGTTGGGGTGTTTCGAAGAGTTTTCTGGCCTGGTGTCAGACTCCCGAGTCCTGTCAGCCGGGACCCTGGGGTGGCCCCCAGTGCCATGTCCCGTTGTGTGCACACGCGTGAGATCCTGACGCCCTGGGGGGTGGGAGTGGACTCAGTGCCCCAGAGGCCTCGGCTCCCTTTGGAGTCTGGTCCGTGGGACCAGCATGAGAGCAGGTGATGGCGCGTTTTCTGTTAATAACATGAGACGATGGATGGCAACCTGAGACGGGCTGGACGGCCGGTGAGGGCCTGAGAGCTCCTGCCTGGTGCCCACATTGGAGCCCGGGTTCCCTGTCGCGTTGGCCCTGCCCTCAGCTTCCTGGTCTTTCCCATGCGTGAGACCCGCCTGGTCCTCCCTCCGCAGCTGAGCACTCAGCACAAGCTGATAGAAACAAACTTCTGAGAATCACCGAGTGGAGCCCAGGCCCAGGGCTTGATCTGGCGGTTCTTGGCACACACGGTTGGACCATGCCCCTTTCTGGGCACCGTAAGGTCTCCTTCAGTCCGTTCTTCCTGTCCGCCAGTGTGCTGTTTGTTCAGAAAGTACCAATGAATGCAAGCTCCAGCAATAAGGTAAACCAGATGCAAAAGAAATAATCTTTAAGACAATTTTAAAAGAGAAAAAAAAAAGTGTCCTATTGGGTCTCTAACGGATGCAGGCGGCTGAGTGAACCTCTGCATCCCAGGCTCTGCGGGCAGCTTTATTGCTTGGACCATGCGGCATGGATGAGAACTGATTCCGTAAGGGTGCGGCTGTGCAGGCTTGCTCTCAGTGTTGATCAGAAAGCAGTACACGCGACACGCGAGTCAAGGACCTTTGTCAGCAGGAAGCTTGTCCCGTATGGAGGAGTTGGACCGGTGTCACTCCCCTGCTGCCCGTGAAAACCGAAGCTGGCCTCACTGGCTACCTGGGATCCTGGCCCCCCGCCCCGGCTCTCGGAGGCCGTGGTGACATGCCAGTTTCCCCACCTGTCTCCTGCCCCCTCCCAAGCTGGTGCAGTGGCCAGGTCGCTGCCATCTGAGGGCAGGCCGGACGCTCTCTGCTGAGGCCTGCTTTAACACGGGAAGTCCCGGTGGTTTGTCCCTACTCAGCGGCTGTCCTGTTTTCATTCCACCTGGAGGGCACCGCTGCTGTCCCCTGGCAGGCTTGTGCCGCCCGGCCAGTGTGACGCACCCTGCAGCTTCATTTTTGTGGCGTGAAACAAACATCCTTATAAAGATGATGGACTTTCAGAAGGGAAACATGCAGGCCTCACCATCTGCTTGACAAGAGCCAGGGTTTTAAGTTGGCTTCCTCAGCACCCCTTATAGATGAGCGTCAGCATTCCGAGGTCAGCACTAACACTGGGAGGGCAGGTCTGGGCTGTCTCCTTTGGGAACTTCTATTTATTTTTATTTTCAGATTAATTCATATTAGAGTATGGAGAAGGAAGTGGCAGCCCACTCCAGTGTTCTTGCCTGGAGAGTCCCATGGACGGAGGAGCCTGGTGGGCTGCAGTCCATGGGATTACAAAGAGTTGGACACGACTAAGTGACTAACACACACGTATTAGAGGATAGTTGCTTTTCAGCATTGTGTTGGTGTCCACTGTACTGCAAAGTGAATCAGTTACATACATATGCGGATCCACTCTTTTTTAGATTCTTTTCCCATATAGCTCATGAGAGTATTGAGCAGAGTTCCCCGTGCCATACGTAGGTCCTTGTTAGTTATCTGTTTTATATATAGTGGTGTGGACATGTTTTCTTCTAGAAATTTTTAAAGGAAACATTTAAAATTTTTATTTTAAAGGCTAGAGCATTTTTAAAATGTAATTTAACTCTCCCCTCACCCATGTTATTAAATTACTCTAACATTTTTAAGAATTGTGATTAAAATGCACATAACATAAAATTTATCATCTTAACCATTTTCAAGTATATTGAGTTACTTTTCGAGTCCACAACTTGCCCTTTTGGAATTTTTAATCATGTTTCTTACATAGAGCTGTTTTAATCATGCTGGGAGTCCTGGAGAATATCACAGTGTCAGACTGGATAATGTCAGAGTGAAACAGAAGAGAAACATAGACATTGCCTTGGGTGGAGTGAAGTGAGACACTTCCTGGTCTCTATTAATGGAGCTCAGATGTGGTTCAGACCTTTCCTTTACAACTTATATTTTGTAGTTTATTATTTTGTTCTAATATCAGTCTGCTGAGCCTATGAATACAATGAGGTTAAAACTATTGTAATTATATCTTAATTATAGCTCAAGGAATAATGTAAAATAATACAGTGCCTGGGTGAAACAAATAAGGAAGTTTAATTTCCTGTCTAATCAAATTTTTCCTTTTTAGTTAAAGCATGTTAAAAAGTAATTTTGAAAACATGGCCATGTTTTCCGTCCCAATTCATCTATTTCCCTGAGATATTTATTCTACAGCTGTGGAAGAGCATTTCACTCTAAGTATACATTGTTTATTCAGTGTTGATGTGTGTGTGTGTGGGGGGGGGGGGGGTGTATGTGTGTGTATTAAGCTTATTGGCCAGTCACTTTGGGTTTCTGTTTTCCTAAAGAACACAACCCAAATAATGAAGCTTCCCTGGAAATATTCCCTGAGCTTAGCTCACTGGAGAAGCATCTTGCCAAAGTGAAATGCCTGGATGGAGGCTGGAAAGAGCAAGGCAGAGTCAGGGTGGGCCTCCCTGACCTGAACCGGGTTCAGTCTTGGCAGCTCTTAAACAGCTCAAGGGGCAGGAGGAGGGAATTGGGTGTTTTCAAGCTCTAGCCGGTGGGACTCGGTTCTAGGGTGAGGGGGAGCTATTTTGCTAATTAAAGGGTAAGAAACTCTCGAGAGGCTGGACCAAGTCCCTGGGTCCCTTCAGGACGGTTAAAGAAGAGGCCCTTTGCTCTCTGGTCAGGAAAGTGTTTAGTTTAATCCAAGGCGTGGACGTCACTCAGGAGTTCATGGTCCTTGCAGCTCAAGACCGGTCTGACAAGAGCAGCTGGGTGAACACAGCATTCATTTCTTTCTTGGGTTTTGATGGTGAAATGTACATAGAGTAAAATTTCCCGTTTTAACTCTTTCTGAGCGTGCAGTCCAGTGACATGCAGTGTCCTTCACTGCTGTGCGGCCATCACCACCATTCATCCCAGAACGTCTGCCTCTTCCTGAGCTGGAAATGCCCCGTCCGTTAAACTCACCTCCATTCACCCGTCTCCCCACCCACTGCTCACCACCAATTATTTTCTGTGTCTATCACTTGACTACACTAGAAACCTCATGTAAGTGGGATCAGGTAATATCTTTGTCTTTTTGTGTCTGGCTTATTTCATGCTGTGCCTTCAAGGTTCAACCATGCTGTAGCACATGTCAGGATTTCCTTCCTTTTTAAGGCTGAATAATATTCCATTGTACATACAAACCACCTTTGTTCATCCATTCATCCATTGATGGGCTCTTGGGTGGTTTCCACCTTTTGGGCTATTGTGAATTGTAATGCAGTGAACGTGGTGTGCACATAACTGTCTGAGTCCCTGCTTTCAGTTCTTCTGGGTGTGTGCCCCAAAATGGAGTTGCTGGATCAAATGGAATTAATAATTTGGTAAACAAATCAAGTGTTTAATACTGTGAAGAGCACAGCAGCTGACCCATCTTATATTCCCAGCAGCAGTGCACAGCACTGTTTTGAAACCTCCTAGGACAGATTTGCTCCGAGGAGAAGGTCTCCTTCTTCAAAAGCAGCAGAAGCTGAGGGCATCAAGAGCCCACCAGGCTTCTTCCAGAGGAGCTGCAGCAGAATGCCTACCCCCCGCCCCGACTTCCCACTGAGAAGTATCTTAGTAGGCCAGCCATGCTGGCCAGACGCTTAGCTCTGCCCCAGGGTGACAGCTCTGGTGCCGGAGTTAACAGCCCACAAGCAGAGATGCGCCTGGATCGAGGGTGTCTGGGCGAATAAAGCCACCAGGGCTGAACCAGCACTCGGTGCTTGGAATACGTAATAGCCAGAGCTATTAGATAACTCCTGTCCTAAGTTTGCCTTAAAAACATGGAGCTGATTCTCTCCACGCATTAGTCCTCAATGAGACAGTGGGACAGTCTCATGAAAGTAGAGACTATATATATATACGTTTTTTAATATATTAGGTATTTGGCCACATCAGGTCTTAGTGGCATCACATGGGATCTTCTGTCTTCACTGCAGCATCTGGGATGCAACATCTAGGATCTAGCTCCGTATCCAAGGATTGAACCTAGGCCCCCTGCATTGGGAATGCAGAGTCTTAGCCACTGGTGTGTATGTCTGTGTGACTCCATGGACCATAGCCTGCCAGGGTCCTCTGTCCATGGAATTCTCCAGGCAAGAATACTGGAGTGGGTAGCCATTCCCTTCTCCAGGGGATCTTCCCTACCCAGGGATCAAACCTGGGTTTCCTGCATTGCAGGCAGACTCTTTACCACTGAGCCACCTGGGAAGGTGATATTTTCCAGTAGTCAAGTACAGATGTGAGAATTGAACCATAAAGAGTGCTGAGTGCTGAAGAATTGATGCTTTCAAACTGGGGTGATGGAGAAGACTCTTGAGAGTCCCTTGGACAGCACATCAAATCAGTCAATCCTAAAGGAAATCAACACTGAATATTCATTGGAAGGACTGATGCTGAAGCTCTAATACTTTGGCCACCTGATGGGAATACCCTACTCATTGAAAAAGACCCTGATGCTGGGAAACATTGAGGGAAGGAGGAGAAGGGGGCAGCAGAGGATGAGATGGTTGGATGGCATTATTGACTCAATAGACATGAGTTTGAGCAAATTCCAGAAAATAGTGAAGAACAGGAAAGCCTGGTTTGCTGCAGTCCATGGGTTCACAAATAGCCAGATGTGACTGAGTAACTGAACAACAGTTCCTCAAACCTTCCTAAGACATCTAAATAGTGTCCTTATTTGCTTTTGTGACAATAAAGGACATTATTTGTAAGTGATTGGATTTCAATCAATTCTTTTAAAATGCAGTGCATTTTGTCTCCATCTTTAATACCAGCTGACTATGGCTCAGATCATGAACTCCCTATTGCCAAATTCAGACTGAAATTGAAGAAACTAGGGAAAACCACTAGACCATTCAGGTATGACCTAAATCAAATCCCTTAGGACTATACAGTGGAAGTGAGAAATAGATTCAAGGGATTAGATCTAATAGAAAGAGTGCTTGAAGAACTATGGACAGAGGTTCGTGACATTGTACAGGAGGCAGTGATCAAGACCATCCCCAAGAAAAAGAAATGCAAAAAGGCAAAATGGTTGTCTGAGGAGACCTTACAAATAAGTATGAAAAGAAGAAAAGTGAAAGGCAAAGGAAAAAAGCAAAGATATACCCATTTGAATGCAGAGTTCCAAAGAATAGCAAGGATAGATAAGAAAGCCTTCCTCAGTGATCAATGCAAAGAAATAGAAGAAAACAATAGAGTGGGAAAGACTAGAGATCTCTTCAAGAAAATTAGAGGTACAAAGGTAACATTTCATGCAAAGACGGGCACAATAAAGGACAGAAACGGTATGGACCTAACAGAAGCAGAAGATGTTAAGAGGTGGCAAGAATACACAGAAGAACTGTACAAAAAAGATCTTCACGACCCAGATAACCATGATGGTATGATCACTCATCTATAGCCAGACTTCCTGGAGTGTGAAGTCAAGTGGGCCTTAGGAAGCATCACTATGAACAAAGCTAGTAGAGGTGATGGAATTCCAGTGGAGATATTTCAGATCTGGAAAGATGATGCTGTGAAAGTGCTGCACTCAATATGCCAGCAAATTTTGAAAACTCAGCAGTGGCCACAGGACTGGAAAAGGTCAGTTTTCATTCCAATCCCAAAGAAAGCCAATGCCAAAGAATGCTCAAACTGCCACACAATTGCACTCATCTCACACACTAGCAAAATAATTCTCAAAATTTTCCAAGCCAGGCTTCAACACTATGTGAACTGTCAACTTCCAGATGTTCAAGCTGGCTTTAGAAAGGGCAGAGGAACCAGAGATCAAATTGCCAACATCCGTTGCATCATTGAAAAAGCAAGAGAGTTTTTTATAAGCAGGAGAGCTTTTGATACTAGATCACGTCCTGAGAAATCTGAGAAATCTGTATGCAGGTCAAAAAGAACCAGTTAGAACTGGACATGGAACAACAGACTGCTTTCAGATTGGGAAAGGATACATCAAGGCTGTGTATTGTCACCCTATTTGTTTAACTTGTATGCAGAGTGCATCATGAGAAATGCTGGACTGGATGAAGCACAAGCTGGAATCAGGATTGCCTGGAGAAATATCAATAACCTCAGATCCAGATGACACCACCCTTATGGCAGAAAGAGCCTCTTGATGAAAGTGAAAGAGGAGAGTGAAAAAGTTGGCTTAAAACTCAACATTCAGAAAACGAAGATCATGGCATCTGGTCCCATCACTTCATGGCAAATAGATGGGGAAACAGTGGCTGACTTTATTTTTTGGGCTCCAAAATCATTGCAGATGGTGACTGCAACCATGAGCTTAAAAGATGCTTGCTCCTTGGAAGGAAAGTTATGACCAACCTAGACAGCATATTCAAAAGCAGAGACATTACTTTGCCAACAAAGGTTCATCTAGTCAAGGCCATGGTTTTTCCAGTAGTCATGTATGGATGTGAGAGTTGGACCATAAAGAAAGCTGAGCGCCAAAGAATTGATGCTTTTGAACTGTGGTGTTGGAGGAGACTCTTGAGAGTCCCCTGGACTGCAAGGAGATCCAACCAGTCAATCCTAAAGGAAACCAGTCCTGAATATTCATTGGAAAGACTGATGCTGCAGCTGAAACTGTAATATTGATGCAAAGAACTAACTCATATGAAAAGACCCTGATGCTGGGAAATATTGAAGGCAGAAGGAGAAGGGGACGATAGAGGGTGAGATGGTTGGATGGCATCACTGACTCAATGGACGTGAGTGTGAGTAGACTCCAGGAGTTGGTGATGCACCAGGAGGCCTGGTGTGCTGCAGTCCATGGGGTCTCAAAGAGTCAGATAAGACTGACTGAACTGAACTGTCATTATAATAAGAGGAGATGCTTGTTGATTGCTTACTCATGATAGACCCTGTGTGTGATATGTCATGAAGCTTGCAACTTTGTGAGGCCCCTTTCTTCTGCGAAACTGCAGCTCAGAAAGGTTAAGGGGTTCATCTAACAGAGGATGAAACTGGAATTCCAGACTCTGACCCTGACTCTTGCTCACTTAAACCAGGCATTATAATAATCTCTGTCTCATTGTTTGTGTAACCTTAGTTTTGAAGCACTTATTAAATGCCAGCCTCTGAGAAGTATGTTAACAAAATCACTCTGACCAAGACACTATTTTAGCCCCATTATTCATGGTGAAATCACTGCAGATGGTGACTGCAGCCATGAAATTAAAAGACGCTTACTCCTTGGAAGGAAAGTTATGACCAACCTAGATAGCATATTCAAAAGCAGAGACATCACTTTGCCAACAAAGGTTCGCCTAGTCAAGGCTATGGTCTTTCCTGTGGTCATGTATGGATGTGAGAGCTGGACTGTGAAGAAGGCTGAGCACCGAAAAATTGATGCTTTTGAACTGTGGTGTTGGAGAAGACTCTTGAGAGTGCCTTGGACTGCAAGGAGATCCAACCAGTCCATTCTGAAGGAGATCAACCCTGGGATTTCTTTGGAAGGAATGATGCTAAAGCTGAAACTCCAGTATTTTGGCCACCTCATGCGAAGAGTTGACTCATTGGAGAAGACTCTGATGCTGGGAGGGATTGGGGGCAAGAGGAGAAGGGGATGACAGAGGATGAGATGGCTGGATGGCATCACTGACTCGATGGATGTGAGTCTGAGTGCCCTCCAGGAGATGGTGATGGACAGGGAGGCCTGGCGTGCTGCGGTTCATGGGGTCGCAAAGAGTTGGACACGACTGAGCGACTGATCTGATCTGATCTGATTCATGGTGAGAGTGGTACAGAGGGCAATCTATATCATAGCTGCTCCAAGGAGCAAGCTTGCAAATACTGTCTGGCCAAATCCCGACTGTGGGCTTGATGAACCCAGTTCATGATCTCTGGTGTCTCTGCTCTGCTCCTGAACCTGTGTGCTTTCATCTAACTTGCCAATCTGATGGATGGGTGAAAAGAATAGCACTTCACAGAAGTTTTGATTTGTATTGTTTTTAATCAGAAAGGATGAACACCTTCTCATTTTTCTAAGTACTGTCTGATTCTGTCCTTTGTCCTTTGTTGCTCAGTTGCTCATTTGTTTCTGACTCTGCGACCCCATGGATTGCGGCACGCCAGGCTTCCCTGTCCGTCACCATCTCCAAGAGTTTGCTCAAACTCATATCTGTTGAGGCGATGATGCCATCCAGCCATCTCACCCTCTGTTGTCCCCTTTGTTCTTGCTGGTCTTCAAAGCAGACAGCTTCCTTCATCCGCACGTACCTGTCACTCAGAGGCCCTGACTCCCTGACTCGGGTGTGATGTGTTTGCTTGGATTCGCGTGGGCAGAGTACAGTGAACAATCCATTCCACGTGTTCCGGTAGGGTCGCAGTTCTCAGTTATGTTTCTTTAACAAAATTAAATGGAGTAACACTTTTAAAAGCAATAGCAACCAGTCTTGTTCATTTGGAATGAATGGCTGTGCTTCCTTGTAATTCCATTTACCTGGGAAGATTTGTATCAGTCAGGAGAGGGGGAGGTTATGCCATGGTAACGAACAATTCCCCAAAACAAACAGCTCAGTGGTTTTCACAGCATGGTCGAGCTCTGCCTCTGTGGCTCAGCGAGTGGTTCCTGCTGTCTGTAATTTCTCAGGGACCCAGTCTGGGAGGGGCTACAGTTCATGGCAGGGTCTCCATGATCATAGAAGCAGGGAAAGAAAATCCACTGGGCCTTGAAGTTGGCTTCTAAACTCTGTACCGGGCGTGACACATGATGCCACTCAGCTCACTGGCCAGGGTAGGTCATGGTGCCCACACCAGTGTTCAGAAGGGTGGAGAAATGAGATCCTGCTGATGTACAGCCCCAGGGCGTGGTGGGGAGTGGACAAACACTTGTGGGTCCCAGGGGACCCCCTTGGGAGCAGCAGCCCATCTTCTGCACCTCAAGTAGCAGAAATCCTGAGACTGCTGAGCAGAAGTGAGATTGTGACTTAAACAGCAGGAGCTCTGCCTCACGGATATAACAGGTGAGTCCAGAGCTGGTTCTCCTCCTCTTGGATCAGAGAGAAAGCCCAGGACCCAAGTATTGAGAGGCCAGCCAGTGAGTGGGTCACAGACATGGTTTCCTAAAAGCCTTGTCCTCAGGATCAGCCCGCTCACACCTGTTGAACCTGGGTGGTGCGTTCCGATTCCACTTGCTTTTCTGCGTGTTCGAAAGTCATCAGATGAGCTCTTTCCTGTGTGTGTCCCACGGTCATTTTCTCCCTGCTTCGATACCTCAGCTCTCACCTGCTGTCACAGCAAGTTTTGCCAGGTCACTGCCTCAATTTTTTTTGGACACGAGCACATTAAAAGGCACTGGTTGGCTTTCCCTTTCTTTTAAGTCATCCATCTCTTACAAATAGTATTTGAAGGTATTTCTTGATGATCTCGAGGTGTTGGTTTTTTTTTTTGTTTTTTTTGTTTTTCCTTTAGAGGTAGTTTTATTGATTTTGAGAGTTCAGTTTACTCTGTGCTTCTGGTGGAAAATGTCATTTTCCTTTTTTTCCCTTGACCTCCTGCATAGCCTCAGTGTGTGTTTTAGAGGTGAGATCATTTTCCTTGCTTCTAGAAAGTAAGCTGTCACGGGCCTGAGACCACACAGCTCTGACACACATCAGGTGATGTTCCTGTGAGCTGTCTGCCTTGGGAGGGGTCACTGTGCAGAGAGGTTTCGAGAACAGCAGAGGAAGGAGGCAGATCCAGCCCCATATGGCTCACGCAGCTCAGCCTGGGAGAGGACGGTGCTCACCTCCATGCTGTCAGTCAGCGACACGTGGAACCTGACGGAGCACAGCTGCACAGGCACCCTGCCCTGGGCGCGGGACACTCCTGCCTCCCTGAGTAGGTGCTGAGCTGAGTCCAGTGAGGAGAACATTCAGGCAGAGCTGGTGCGGGGGGCAGCGGGGGGCAGGCAGAGACCTCTAGTGGACCTGTGTTGTTAGAAAGTTTGAAGCCAAAGCATTGAGATGTGGGTCCAGGGAATTGGGCGGGAGTCTGCCTTTGAGGCCTTCTTGAGTGGCTTTGTGAGAAGCGTGGACTTCACCCTGTCAGCTTTCAGTAAATATTTGTGTGAGTCATTTGGATTGTTCCACAGGAAGGGCAGACATTTGGTGTATAAGACTGAGTCACGAGGACCCACCCAGCACTCTCGAAGTGGCTACTGGATGCTGTGAAGAATAGCATGGACCTGCCCCCAGGAGGGAGGCGCCCTGTTAGGAGGAAGTCCACCCACTGTATTTCTTAGGCGCAGCGAACGCCCAGGAATGCCCTAGCAGAAACCAGGCCCACAGTCCTGGCTTCCCAGGTGGCGCTAGTGGTAAAGAACTTGCCTGCCGATCCAGGAGCTGCAAGAGACAGGAGTTTGAGCCCTGGCTCGGGAAGATCCCCTGGAGGAAGGCGTGGCATCCCACTCCAGTATTCTTGCCTGGAGAATCCCATGGACGGAGGAGCCTTGTGGGCTACCATCTATGGAGCCGCAAAGATTTGGACACTGAGCGACTTAGCACGCACACAGGCCCTTGTTCTGCTGGAGGAGGCCTGCTTGGGGCAGGATGGTGGGGGGACTGTCATTCCGCACCAGCAGGGATCTGACTTCCTCCTGTGGAACTTCCTGGCAAAGACGCCGGGAATCCTGGCCTAGAAGCACACGGCTCCCCATCTCTGCTGGGTGACCCCCACCGACCCCTCAAACTGCACTCAGAACACGCGGCCGTGAAGCACAGCTGGGAGGCTGATGGGAAACGCAGGCCTTCCGCGGCTCACACACAAGGCTCTTCTCGGGGACGGGGAGGTCTGTGTTCTGCTCGGTCGCAGGTGTAGACTGGAGGCTTCCCCGGACAGAAACACGCGGCTTCACAGGAAGCTGACCTGACGGAGACAGAGGCCCTTTGAAGGGACCGCATGTACAGTGTGGTCAGTTGTGTCTGACTCTTTGCTACCCCTTGGACTGAAGCCCACCAGGCTCCTCTGCCCGTGGGATTTTCTAGGCAAGAATGCTGGAGTGGGTTGCGATTTCCTTCTCCGTTGAAGGGACGCAGGATCACCCTCACTCTTGAAACCACACTCTGCCTCCCCTCCAGCGATGCTGGGGGCTTCCCCAGGCCTGTCTCCCTGACGCTGGCTCGTGGCCCTGGACTCTGAGCCCTCCCGAGCAGTCCCTGTGTCTTCCTGTCTGCTGACATCCTGCCTCTTACACCCGTGCCGCATCTGCTGGGGTCTTCCCGACCTCGGAGGATGCATGCCCCTCTGTCCGTGTAGCCGCCTTCTTCCTCACGTGCGTCTCCTCTTGTTTTCCAGGCTCTGCAGAGTAACCTGAGGTACTCCCTGTTGCCCAGAAGACTCGTCATCAGTAAGAGATTGGCCCAGTGCCTGCATCCCGCCTTGCCCAGTGGTGTGCACTTAAAAGCCCTAGAAACCTATGAGATCATCTTTAAGATCGTGGGGACCAAATGGCTGGCCAAGGATTTGTTCCTGTACAGGTAATGCTAGCTTCACCCGCCACTTCCCTCTTCTATTCCCCAAGGTATCCACGTTTCAGTTTGCCAGCTCAGAAAAGTATGCTGCTGCTGGATGCTAAGTCGCGTCAGTCACGTCTGACTCTGTGCAACCCCATGGACAGAAGCCTACCAGGCTCCCCTGTCCATGGGATTCTTCAGGCAAGAATACTGGAGTGGGTTGCCATTTCCTCCTCCAATAAAAGGATGAACAAGGCAAAATACAAAGGGATGTGTCCATTCGCCGTGAAGCCATCCATCAGGAGGTTCCCCCAGGGCCTGCCCTCCAGAGTCGGTCCTCCCTGACTTTTCTCCTTGAGCTGAAACGCACTGTGTGCATGCTGCCTGTGGCCTGCCCCCTGCCCGCACAGGGTGGTGACCGTCCTGTGACGGCTGGGCACCTCCGTCACCAGCATAGACGGCTGGCTGGCCGGCCCCTCGGAGCTTCTGACCAGACCTCTCATTTTCCCTCCTCTCCCTTTTTTCTCTGTCCCCAAAGCTGCGGGCTGTTCCCGCTTCTGGCACACGCAGCCATGTCGGTGAGACCCGTGCTGCTCGGCCTGTACGAGAAGTACTTCCTCCCACTGCAGAAGCTGCTGCTCCCGAGCCTCCAGGCCTTTATCGTCGGCCTGCTGCCCGGCCTGGAGGAGGGCTCAGAGATCTATGACAGGTGGGTGTCAGCCAGAGCCATGGCCGCCTGCCCTGGGGTGGGGGGTGCCTGCTTGTGTTTTATTCCGCTGCTTTGTGAGAAACTGGGGGAAACGTGCAGAGAAGACCTCGGAAGCAGGGTAGGTGCAGAGGTCAGGCTGGCGTTCACCTTTCTGTGAACGTGTCTCTGTGGTGTCTCTGCCTGATGAAGTACCGCGTGCCCCTTTGAATTTTACCACGTTTCCAGGTGAGGGTCAGGAGGTGAGAAAGTTCCCCAGAGTCTCTCAGTCTGTGGGCGGCGGGGGATGGGGTTCTGCCTTTTACATGTCAGGTTCTGAGGGTCTCCCTCCTTCTGTATACTCGTGAACAGGAAAGCATTCATCGCTCAGTCACATGCGACTCTTCAGGAACTTACAGACTGGAGCCTGGCCGGCTCCTCTGTCCATGGGGATTCTCCAGGCCAAGAATACTGGAGGGTTTTGCCATGCCCTCTTCCAGGGGATCTTCCCGACCCAGGGATCGAAGCCAGGTCTCCAGCATTGCAGGCAGATTCTTTACTGTCCGAGCCACCAGGGAAGCCCGTTGTTTACTAGGCTGCTTCCAAATAAAAAAGCTAGCCTGGGTTTCATTGATGGGTAGGGCTCGGCTTGATGAATTTCAAGCACCTTGGAAAAATTTGGCGAGCTCACAGGCACAGGAGTTCATGCAGTTGTGTTCGTTTGCTTTTATTTATTTTAATTGGAGGTTAATTACAATATTGCGGTGTTTTTGGTCACTGCTTAGGATGGTAAAGAAGCCGCCAATAATGTGGGAGACCTGAGTTTGATCCCTGGGTTAGGAAGATCCCCTGAAGAAGGGAACGGCTCCCCACTCCAGTATTCTGGTCTGGAGAATTCCATGGACTGTATAATCCATGGGGTTGCAAAGAGTCAAACACGACTGAGAGTCTTTCGCTTTCACTAGGAATGGGAGAGAGAGGATTTATCCATTCGGACCATGGCATATACACAGAGAATCGTTTCTGGAGAATCATAGTATGAAAACTCAACTTCCAGGGTGTGAACTGTTCTGGGTGATGCCACAGTGATGAGCCTCTGTTCACAGGACCCGTTTCCAGAGCCCACGTGCAGCTGGCCGGCAGGTCTAGAAACCTGCATGCTTGCACAAGTTTCCATGTGATGACCCAAAGCCCGGCTCGAGTCTTCCCCACACCAGAGACCCCAGCCATGCTGCCTTTGCCTTATGGTGCCAATTGTGGAAGGGAGCGTGGAGTGAAAGCACGGAATCCGTCCAGGGCCCACTCAGAGTGCGCCCCTGAAGGAAACCAAATAATCAGGATGTTTGCAGGATGGTGGCTGGTGACCCAGGGTGCGTTAAAGTCACGCGCATCCATCCTGGCATTTGATGTGCACTTGGGCTGTTTGAGATTCCACTCAGAGCTGATGGTGGCCCTCCACCTCCCCGTGGGGAATCCACCTCGATGTTGTGCTGAGTCATTAGCATCCACTTCCCTCGGAGGCAGGGTCCATCTCGTTGCTATTTTAAACCTAGCACCACACCCTGTGAAGCCAGGTGGGCCTGTGGGTTCAGGAAGAGTCAGGGTCACACGGAGTTAACAAGCCAGCTTTTACCCGACTCTGCTCTTTCTAGAAGTTCTGGTCCATTCCTGTTTTGCAACAGATGTTTACTGTAAATGCTTCCCCCGCGCCCCTATCATCTAAAGATGAGCACTTCAGCTCCCACAGTGTAAGGCAATTTTTTTTTAACTCTAAGAATGAATCACACCAGAAGCCTGTCAGTAGTCAGGGTGTTGTCATATATTCTCCCAGCTGATCAATAAATGTTCATTTGAACAGTTGCTCCAGCTGATGAACATGAGTGTTTTCTCCTAATATTATGATTTCTCAACGTTCAACCACGAGCTGAGTAAAGCTCTGAGTCAAGGGGTACATGTGGCTGTGACACAAAGCCCAATCCGGCGTCTGCGGCGCTCAGCGGTACAAGCGACCGGCCTTCCAAGGTGAAGGCTGGGGCAGGGTTGTATGGTCTCTGAGCGCAGGCGTGTGGACACAGTGATCAGGTGACTGCATGTATCCAGGTCAGTTTGAGAGGGTTCCTTCCTAACCTGCTCAGGAATTGAGTCAGATACCCCGCCAGTCCCCCACCCCTAGCAGATACTCTGCAGAGGGTCTGGGGGTGGGGCAGTCACGATGTCCGAGCGGGTGGAAAATCCTGAGGGGTGGGTGAGTGAGTGAGCGCGTTGGGGCTGCTGAGTCATGGGTTTCGTGGAGGCGGGGACAGTTCCTGGTCTCTGCTTGTCAGTGAACCATAAGGCAATGGAGATTTTGGCTGGTGTTTGGTCTCGTTATTCACCCTGGCTTTCTAATAACCCTTTGATGTCCACAAACCACTCCCGCCCAGGATCCCTCTTGTAAAGTGCACAGGAAGTGCCCACGTGGCTTGCTGTGAGTTGCTGTGCGAGGAAGACAGGATTTGTGGTTGGGAGTGGATACTAAACCCCTGGTCCGAGGAGATGGAGGAGAGGTGGGAAGTGTTCAGTGGTTGGAAAGCAGGCAAAACCCGGATCCCCAGACATGACCCTTGAACTCAGTGGTTCTCAGCCTAGGGTGGCTCCAGCCCCCAGGGGACCCTTGGCAGTACCTGAGTACATTTTTGGGTGTTACACCAGGGTGGGGCGGGTGCTACTGGCATCTAGTGGGTAGAGGAGAGGGATGTGCCTGCACATCCCAGGATGCACACGATTGCCCCCATTGCAAAGGAGGGCCCAGCCCCAGGAGTCCACATGGTACAGGGTGAGAAACCCTGATTTAAATGGCACTGGGCAAATCTTCATTGGCCTCTCTTCTGGCCAAGGCCAGCACCACGCTGAGGAAGCCCTGCTGGTCCTAGAGTTTTCTCCCCCTTATTGTTCATTCGCTAAGTTGCGTCCAACTTTTTGCAACTCCAACCCCACGGACTGCAGCACACCAGGCCTCCCTGTCCCTCACTATCTGAGTGACTTTGACTTTAGCTTTTAACCCCAGTTATCTTGCTCTTTCCTTTGCTCTCCATAGAAGTTTTGTTGTTTAGTTGCTCAGCTATGTCTAACATTTTTATGACACCATGGACTGTAGCCCTCTACACTCCTGTCCATGAGATTCTCCAGGCAAGAATACTGGAGTGGGTTGCCATTCCCTTCTCTGGGGGATCTTCCCGACCCAGGAATCAAATCTCCCTCTCCTGCATTAGCAGACAGATTCTTTACCACTAGCACCACCTAGGAAACCCCCCTCCATGGCAGAGTCCTTTTGTAATTGCTTGTTTTCCTGACCTGTAACATCATTTCAATTTTTAATATCCATTCATTTTTAAGGTAAAATTTTTATTTTTATATTAAACTGCTTCTTTAATGTGAAAGTCATTTAGTCTTGTCTGACTCTTTGCAAGCCCATAGACTATAGAGTCCATGGAATTTTCCAGACCAGAATACTGGAGTGGGTAGCCTTTCCCTTCTCCAGGGGATCTTCCTAACCCAGGGATTGAACCCAGGTCTCTGGCATTGCAGGTGGGTTCTTTACCAGTTGAGCCACAAGGGAAGCCCGTTTCTTTAATAAAGAAAACTGGGCAGTGTTCTCTGAATGTTGAAGAAGGGATAGCGTAAGTGGCATTCCCCAGGCTCTCGGACGGTGGAACCCCCTCTACCGTGGCCAGTGTTCCCTGAAACGTGCTTTGGGGATATGCTTTTGTAAGCAAGGGGCAGGAGATAGCAGTGTCCACACTGTAGTGTTTGTGATGGGTTTTAGCTTGGTGTTGGTCTTGTGTGATAGGGACCCTGGAGAGACGAGCTCTCGGGGGGCTTCCTGGATTAATCTGCTGCTGTGGAAATCTCTTCCTAGCTCAGGACCATCCTATGCATCCACTGTGTCCACCCATCTGCCTAGCTTACCGCAACTGCAGCTCCTGAATGGTGCTTCTACCCCAAACTAGGGCTTTTGGTGATTTTCAGAGCTGGGCAGAGAGAAGCTCTATTTGTTGGCTCAGCCCTGATAGAAGGCTGATCAATACCTTTAGCCACTAAACCATTCTGTGTCCTTCTAAGCATTTGGCTGTTACTGATGCTTCTTCATTTTGTTTTTTTTCTCTGTGTCATTCGCTACGGATATTTTATGAGTCGAAAAGCGCTGCTGCTGCTAAGTCGCTTCAGTCGTGTCCGACTCTGTACGACCCCATAGACGGCAGCCCACCAGGCTCCCCCATCCCTGGGATTCTCCAGGCAAGAACACTGGAGTGGGTTGCCATTTCCTTCTCCAATGCATGAAAGTGAAAAGTGAAAGCGAAGTCGCTCAGTCATGTCCGACTCTTAGCGACCCCATGGACTGGAGCCTACCTAGGGTTAAGGAAAACAATTAATTTTTGATGTTGAAAGGTAGTAGACTTTTCTTGTACAAAATGTTTAAATATACACTGAGCAAGCTGAACTTGGGCAAACTCCGGGAGATGGTGAGGGACAAGGAGGCCTGGTGTGCTGCGGTCAGTGGGGTCACAAAGAGTCGGACGTGACTTAGCTGTGGAACAACAAGAGCAAGCTGCACACAGCGTGGGTCACAGTGAAGTGGAAAGAGTGGCATTCATCTGACAGTTTTCTGGAGGCCCAGCCACGTGTCAGACGCTCATCTGGGCACTGGGGAGGGTCAGGTAGCAGGACAGACCCGTGATGAGTGTGTACTCAAGAGACAACTTGCGTTATTTTCACATCTTTTCCCCGCCACGGCTGAGAGATGACATGCCCAGGGCTTTCATTTGTCCCAGGCTCCACTGCTAAGAAGTAGATACAGGATTGCTGATTTCAGAATGCCACTGCTTTATATTGGGCTCGTCCTCCCCGCCCCCCCCACCCCGCGCCCCCTCCCCCCGCGCCCCAGGTTTTGGTCGATGCAAATAGGAATGCAAAGATGGAATCATTTTAGATTTCAAGTCAGACCCCCTCCTTAAGTGAAATCCTTTCGTGGGAGCTGCCTCCACTGTCGTACCGATGAATGCCGTCACCGGGCCCACAAGCTATGTTTTCACAGTTGGCGGAAAAGGGCCCCACCTAGCTGCAGGCGCTCCCCAAGCAGAGGGGGGCCCACCTCAGTCCGTGTTGGTGGAAAAACAAGCTCACACCCCCGAATGCTGCTTCTCTCTGAGGAGGTCCGTCCAAGTGCTGATGCGGTGTCATGGCATCCCGGGTAAAGAGAAGACCTGAATCCAGGCAGGTGGTCCACAGGAAGGCTTCCCACTGTGGGAGCCGGGGTATGGAGGTGCTGGGGGCACAATGTCAGGAAAACAGCCCCAGATAATAATGTGCCGTGGGGTGGGAGGCCCAGGCAACAACTGTCCCCAGTATTTCTGAAGTCCAGTGTCACTGGGCACGTGTGTGGCCGTGCTCAGGTCAGGGGTGTCTTTATCACTGACTGAGTGAGTGACAGTCGCTATGTTGTGTCGGACTCTTTGTGACCCCATGGACTGTAGCCCGCCAGGCTCCTGTGTCCATGGGATTCTCCAGGCAAGAATACTGGAGTGGGTTGCCATTTCCTTCTCCAGGGGATCTTCCCGGCCCAGGCATTGAACACAAGGCTCCTGCATTGCAGCCGGATTCTTCACCATCTGAGCCACTGTGGAAGTCTTTATCGTTACTTAGGTCTTTAATCAGTTGTGTCAGCCTTTTGTTGTGTTTTTTTCCACACGTTAGTAACTCCTTGTGCTTTTATACAGGGAGACCGGTCTGCTTATCTCCTTGGGGCAGCGGGCCTGCCTCCCACAAGCATGGTGACACCTGTGGTGAGGCCAGAGGTGGAGACCGATCTCTGTGCCCCAAGGAGGGCACTACCGGTCAGACGCTGCCCCTCGGCCAAGACGCGGCCCCTCTCGGAGACGTTTGTCCTAGCAAATTCAGTTTTCAGTGACAGCTGGCGGGCAGACAGACACCGAAGGGGCACACAGGGGCGGCTCAGAATGAGGAAGGTGGCGTTTCCCTGGTCTGCGGGAAGCGCCCTGACGCTGTGCTCTCCCGTCCTAGGACGGATGCGCTGCTCCTGAGGCTGTCCCTGGTGGTCGGCAGGGAGGTCTTCTACGCCGCCCTCTGGGGGAGTGTCCTGGCCAGCCCGTCCATCCGCCTGCCCGCCTCGCTCTTCGTGGTGGGCCACATCAACCGGGGCGCGCCCGGCCAGGAGCAGAAGTACATGCTGGGGACTGACTACCAGCTCACGGTGGGTGCCCCAGGCCTGGCAGGGGGTGGTCGGTGGGGGCGGGGCTGGGGCTGGGCTGGGTGGGGCTGGGGCGGGGAGTCAAACCAATTCTCCCCAACTTAACACTTGTTTAATGGCTTGCAGTCTATTGCCACCTAGTGGTGGACCTCGCTTCAAACTGAAAATGTTCAAAGCTGATTTCATCCTTAAGAAAGTGGGCAACGATTCCTTACCCCTCTGAATCCATTCCTCTTTGCACCGTGGAAGTAATAGATCTCCCTGTGGGGCTCTCTGAGGAAAAGCGTGATGAAGAGACATCGTCCTATGCTTAGGACGAGGAGACCCTCACAGACACACTCCCTCCTTCTCTGCCCCGTCAGCACCGCTTTGCCTCTTCCTCCGTTTTCACCTCCCTGCTTCGGCTCCTTCCATCTTGTTCTCGGACCACCATGTAATTTTCTAACTGATTTCTCCCCGTCTCTTCTCTCTCCCATCTAGTGTTTTTTTGGTTGCTGCGAGACTTCACTTTGCTGAGGCATAGCTTTGCTTAGATCTTTTCTGTCTTTGAAAAATTACCTGCTGCCAGCAGATACAGTCCATCCTCAGGAGTGTCCTGATGGTCTGCGCCCGGTCGCCCGGAGGCCTGACTCTCCCCTCCCAGCCGTCTGCGCCCCCAGAGCTCGCTGCCCCTCCTGGCCTGGCGCATCTGTGCTGCCGTCTTTGCTCGAGTCGGTCCCTCCCTCGTCCTGTGCTCACTGCCCATCTCTTCTGTCCCATCTCAGCATCTGTCCGGCCTGTCTTTCAAGCTCAGCTTCCCCACAAAGCTTCACTGTTCCCCCCAGTGGGAAGATCTCGCCCTCTCCTCCTCCCGTCTCACAGCTTTTTGTTAAAACTCTTCTTACGGCTGGTTTTCTGTCCTGCAGCTACAGCACATCTATCTGTACTCAGAAAGGACCCTCAAAATCCGCATTGCATTGGTTTGGAGTCCGTTTGGCTGGATGTCATTGGAGTTTTAATATAGTCAAAGGTCCCTGTTGGAACCTAAAAACGTTTCTTTCTGGGATTGTAGGATCTGAGGTCTTAGAGCCTGGCCATCCCGTCCAAGCCTCTCCACTTTTGAAATCAAACAGTGCCGTCTTTCCCACGACACAGAGCTCCCCCTAGCGTCTAGAGCTAGAACCAAGTTTCCCATATTTACGCCGTGTTGTTCTGTTCCACGTGACCTTAACACAGTGGTTTCAAGATGACCAGGGAAAGTTGTTTTCATTTTTACGATTAAAAAGAATAGCTGCAAATGATGCTCACTGTCTTGGGCGTGAAATGTTCATGGCATTTTGTCCCTTGCAGATAAAGTCCTTATGTGCGTCCCTGTTGGACTCAAACGTGCTGGTGCAAAGAAATAACCTGGAGATTGTCCTGTTCTTCTTCCCATTTTATACCTGTCTGGTGAGCAGTCTGTGTTCTTCCAGGGTCAGTGCTGGTCTTCCCTGAGGCCGTGGGGTAGGCAGGAGAGACCCGAGCTGTCTTGTGAGGAGGGGAGGGCAGGCGCTCAGTGACCACTATCCACGTTCAGCTCCTTTCTGTGCTGGTGGTATTTCCATAGCAGAATCGCGTAGCTTCTCCCCTGGGCAGCGTGTGAAGAATCCACCCCTTTTGAGAACCCCCTCTTTAAGGTAAACCTTTGTAGGCTGCTAAAGAGGGTCCGCATGTCAGAAGGCCAGCAATTTACCATGTCATCACCTTGCAGTAAAGTTTCCTCCGTCCCCTCCTAGGATTCCAACGAGAGAGCCATCCCCCTGCTCAGATCTGACATTGTGCGCATCCTCTCAGCTGCCACTCAGACCCTCCTGAGACGGGATATGTCTCTGAACAGAAGGCTTTACGCGTGGTTACTTGGTACGTAGGGGCTAGAGAGCCAGAGGGAAGGTGCTGATTTGGGGAATAAGTTCTAATCTTGGTGATGCATTTCTGAATGTCATCAGTGTGGTAAGAGAACACAGAGACTGAACCGTCAACTGGTCAGCAGAGTTCTGCTGTCTAGCCCGCAGCTTTGGTTATTTTGCAGTCAGTACATAAAATACAGGTAAGTAACGGGATTTTGTGGAGAAGGAAATGGCAACGCACTACAGTGTTCTTGCCTGGGAAATCCCACGGACAGAGGAGCCTGGCAGGCTACAGTCGTCCATAGGGTCACAAAGAGTCAGACACAACCAAGCAACTGAGCAATGAGATTTGTAAAATGTTAGCTGAATTCCATTTTAAGAAACTTGAAAGACCACAAAATAACGGTGGCTAGGCCTTGTTCAGGTAGAAGCTTGTTGCTGTGAAGTTTCATGGGAGAAGGGTGTATGTGAGAAAACCCAGAAACGTGGGAATATGGTCAAGGAATGTTTTGTCTGAATGGGAACATCTCTGGCTTTGATGCATTTGGGGAGGTATTTGGATGACTTACCATCTGATGGCTCAGATGGTAAAGAATCTTTCTGCAATGCAGATGACTCGGATTTGATCCCTGCGTCGGGAAGATTCCCCTGGAGAAGGGAATGGCTGCCCACTCCAGGCTTCTTGCCTGGAGAATCCCATGGACAGAGGAGCCTGGAGGGTTACAGTCCATGGGGCCACAAAGAGTCAGACACGACTGGGCGACTCACACGTTCACTTTCTTTGGGTGGCTTTGGGAGCGCGAGAACCCTGGTTCATGTTTCTGTGCACTGCTTTTGTGGACAGACTGTGCATCTGCAGGGAAAGAGCCCTTGACTATCAGTTGAAAGGCTTCATGGGGACAAGTTCAGGAGATCACAGGGCCTAAAAGGTAGCACTTTCTGAATGCTGCAGATTCCCAAGTTCATGTCCCTAAGAGAAGATGGTGAAAAGAGTGATTGTGAAAGGACTCCAGAGCTTCTCTTTTAAAGCTTTATTTTTTTAGAGCAGTTTTAGGGTCACAGCAAAACTAAGAGGAAGGTATGGAGAGTTCCCATCTAGCCCTCCTCCCCAAAATGCACGCAGCCTCCCCCTAACCAGCACCCCCCAGCAGAGCGGCACTTTTATCACAGTTGAGGGACCTACACCGACACGTCGTCATCACCACAGCCCCGCCCCACCCACCCTCCCCCAACTGCCCACCGTTTATTCCCACTCAGTGCTGTGCATTCTGTGGGTTTAGACAAAGGTCTATAATAATACATGTCTCCCATTAGAGTGTCACCTGGAGGGTTTTCACTGGCCTGAAAATCCTCTGCTTCTCAGCTTTTTTTCTTTTTAAACCTCGTCGTGCCCAGTCGCTCAGTAGTGTCTAACTCTTTGCAACCCCACTGTAGCCCTGGTGGACTGTAGCCCACCAGGCTCCTCTGTCCATGGGATTCTCCAGGCAAGAATACTGAAGTGGGTTGCCATTTCCTTCTCCAGGGATCTTCCCAACCCAGGGATCAAACCCACGTCTCCTGCTTGGCAGGTGGATTCTTTACGACTGTGCCACCTGGCATATCAATGTCAGAAAGTCCTCTTAACCCTTTCTTCCCCTAGTTATAAAACTTTCAGAAGTCATAGAATGGAAGCTCACGAAGGATCTCCAGAGGGATATTTACAGGCTCTTTAAACATTTTTTGTTGAAAGGATGATTTTGTCAAATGCATAGCTCCCTCCCAGCAGGGCTCAGCACCTTGTCTGTAGGGAGGACCTGGGACCCAAGCTCAGTAACAGCTTCCACTTGTATAAGCTATGACCCCAGGAGTCCAGACTGCTTAGAAGGATGCTGTGCCCTGCCCTAAGGACCTTAGAGACTTAGCCACGGCTCAAAATGAGGGCCTACAGATGAGAATACCTTGATTTCTCATACTGCTGTACAAGTAAGCACCGGTTTTCACAAATGATAGTCATTCTGTTTGATCCTCATAATCATACTTGTCAAAGACAGGATGAATTCTTGGGGTAAACTCAACTGAGGCCCGTTGAGATGGAATTCTGCCTGTCTGATCCCTGGCACACCACTGTCAGAAAGACAGGACTTGGTTTCGCTGAGTCTGATTTTTGTTTTCTGTTGGAGGTGTTCTGTTTTTTGAAATACCAGAGCATAAGACCTTTGCACGATAAGATGTACTCTAAACATGTAAATTTCTTTACATTTCATGGTTCTTGTTCTTTTATAGGTTCAGATATTAAAGGAAATACTATCGTGCCTGAATCTGAAGTCTCAAATGTTTATGAAGACCAGTCCATGTATTTTTTTGAGAAATACTCCAAGGATCTTTTAGTTGAGGTAAAGGAGCGTTTCTGGAAAGGGGATCCCAATCAGGACCTTCCTAATTGTGGTTTTTCAGTGAGGTTCCTTGTGGCACCTCAGAGTAGACATGGGGCCCGTTCCTTCATACGCAGTTGCGAAAAATCCATGTGTGGTCATCCCCTGGAATCCACAGGGAGTGGTTCCAGCCCTAACCGCACCCCTACCCTGTGGATACCAAATCCACAGATGCTTAAGTGCCTTGTATATAACACAGCCTGGTGTTTGCATGTAACATATGCTCATCCTCTCGTGTACCTTAACTCATCTCTGCATTACTTGTGATACCACCTCTAGATGATTTGTGACATAAATGCTATGTGAGTATGTTGCCGAACACAGTGTATATGCTATATAAGTAGTTGCCAGTGCATGGCAAGCTCAAGTTTTGCGTTTGGGAACTTTCTGGAATTTTTTACCCCCAAATACTTGCAATCTGTGGACGACTGAATCCAAGGATGTGAGACCCGTGGTGTGGAGGGCCACAGGTTCTCATCTCGTGCTGTGTGACTGCTTTTACTTCTATTCCAGAATGTTTAACAACTAGAACAACCGTGATGTCACTCTGAGACAGCTGATTCTTTTTTTTTTTTTTTAATTGGAGGCTAATTACTTTACAGTATTGTGGTGGTTTTTATCATACATTGACGTGAATCAGCCACGGGTGTACATGTGTCCCCCATCCTGAACCCCCCTCCCACCTCCCTCCCCACCCCATCCCTCTGGGTCATCCCAGTGCACCAGCCCTGAGCACCCTGTCTCATGCAGTGAACCTGGACTGGCGATCTGTTTCACATATGGTAATATACATGTTTCAATGCTATTCTCAAATCATCCCACCCTCGCCTTCTCCCACAGAGTCTAAAAGTCTGTTGTTTACATCTGTGTCTCTTTTGAGAGACAGCTGATTCTTAAGTAGGTTGATAAGGAGTCCAGGGCCTTGAGGGACAAACCTTTATTTTTCTACATTCCTTCATCTTAGTCACATAAGACTTTTTTTTTCCCTTAAACTTTGAGTTGTTATGACAACAGTCTTATCTCCTCTAAGACTAACTTTCTTTAAACCAAGAGCTAATGATTACACAATAAGACAACTCATCTTGCTCAAGGGTCTGTTTTTCCTTAAACTCTATCAGATCAATTCAGTCGCTAGGTCCTGTCCAACTCTTTTGCGACCCGATGAATCACAGCACGCCAGGCTTCCCTGTCCATTACCAACTCCCAGAGTTTACCCAAACTCATGTCCATCGAGTCAGTGATGCCATCCAGCCATCTCATCCTCTGTCATCCCCTTCTCCTCCTGCCCACAATCCCTCCCAGCATCAGAGTCTTTTCCAATGAGTCAACTCTTCCCATGAGGTGGCCGAAGTATTGGAGTCTCAGGGTTAGCATCAGTTTTTCCAATGAACACCAAGGACTGATCTCTGTTAGGATGGACTGGTTGGATCTCCTTGCAGTCCAAGGGACTCTCAAGAGTCTTCTCCAACACCACACTTCAAAAGCATCAATTCTTCGGCACTCAGCCTTCTTCACAGTCCAGCTCTCACATCCATACATGACCACTGGAAAAACCATAGCTTTGATTAGATGGACCTTTGTTGGCAAAGTAATGTCTCTGCTTTTGAATATGCTATCTAGGTTGGTCATAACTTTCCTTCCAAGGAGTAAGTGTCTTTTAATTTCATGGCTGCAGTCACCATCTGCAGTGATTTTGGAGCCCAGAAAAATAAAGTCTGACACTGTTTCCACTGTTTCCCCATCTATTTCCCATGAAGTGATGGGACCAGATGCCATGATCTTTGTTTTCTGAATGTTGAGCTTTAAACCAACTTTTTCACTCCCTTCTTTAACTTTCATCAAGAGACTCTTTAGTTCCTCTTCACTTTCTGCCATAAGGGTGGTGTCATCTGCATATCTGAGGTTATTGATATTTCTCCCGGCAATCTTGATTCCAGCTTGTGTTTCTTCCAGTCCAGCGTTTCTCATGATGTACTCTGCATAGAAGTTAAATAAACATGGTGACAATATACAGCCTTGACGTACTCCTTTTCCTATTTGGAACCAGTCTGTTGTTCCATGTCCAGTTCTAACTGTTGCTTCCTGACCTGCATATAGGTTTCTCAAGAGGCAGATCAGGTGGTCTGGTATTCCCATCTCTTTCAGAATTTTCCACAGTTTATTGTGATCCACACAGTCAAAGGCTTTGGCATAGTCAATAAAGCAGAAATAGATGTTTTTCTGGAACTCTCTTGCTTTTTCCATGATCCAGCGAATGTTGGCAATTTGATCTCTGGTTCCTCTGCCTTTTCTAAAACCGGCTTGAACATCAGGAAGTTCACGGTTCACATATTGCTAAAGCCTGGCTTGGAGAATTTTGAGCATTACTTTACTAGCGTGTGAGATGAGTGCAATTGTGCGGTAGTTTGAGCATTCTTTGGCATTGGCTTTCTTTGGGATTGCAGTGAAAACTGACCTTTTCCAGTCCTGTGGCCACTGCTGAGTTTTCCAAATTTGCTGGCATATTGAGTGCAGCACTTTCACAGCATCATCTTTCAGGATTTGGAATAGCTCCACTGGAATTCCATCACCTCCACTAGCTTTGTTCATAGTGATGCTTTCTAAGGCCCACTTGACTTCACAATCCAGGATGTCTGGCTCTAGGTCAGTGATCACACCATCGTGAATATCTGGGTCATGAAGATCTTTTTTGTACAGTTCTTCTATGTATTCTTGCCATCTCTTCTTAATATCTTCTGCTTCTGTTAGGTCCATACCATTTCTGTCCTTTATTGAGCCCATCTTTGCATGAAATGTTCCTTTGGTATCTCTGACTTTCTTGAAGAGATCCCTAGTCTTTCCCATTCTGTTGTTTTCCTCTATTTCTTTGCATTGATCGGTGAAGAAGAGACTCAAAAGCCTCTTGATGAAAGTGAAAGTGGAGAGTGGAAAAAGTTGGCTTAAAGCTCAACATTCAGAAAACATAGATCATGGCATCTGGTCCCATCACTTCATGGGAAATAGATGGAGAAACAGTGGAAACAGTGTCAGACTTTATTTTTCTGGGCTCCAAAATCACTGCAGATGGTAAGTGGAGCCATGAAATTAAAAGACGCTTGCTCCTTGGAAAGAAAGTTATGACCAACCTAGATAGCATATTCAAAAGCAGAGTCATTACTTTGCCAACAAAGGTTCGTCTAGTCAAGGCTGTGGTTTTTCCAGTGGTCATGTATGGATGTGAGAGCTGGACTGTGAAGAAGGCTGAGCGCCAAAGAATTGATGCTTTTGAAGTGTGGTGTTGGAGAAGACTCTTGAGAGTCCCTTGGACTGCAAGGAGATCCAACCAGTCCATTCTGAAGGAGATCAGCCCGGGGATTTCTTTGGAAGGAATGATGGTAAAGCTGAAACTCCAGTATTTTGGCCACCTCATGCGAAGAGTTGACTCATTGGAGAAGACTCTGATGCTGGGAGGGATTGTGGGCAGGAGGAGAAGGGGATGACAGAGGATGAGATGGCTGAATGGCATCACTGACTCGATGGATGTGGGTCTCAGTGAGCTCCAGGAGTTGGTGATGGGCAGGGAGGCCTGGCATGCTGCGATTCATGGGGTTGCAAAGAGTTGGACACGACTGAGCGACTGATCTGATCTGATCTGTGTATTCTTGCCACCTCTTCTTAGTATCTTCTGCTTCTGTTAGGTCCATATCATTTCTGTCCTTTATCAAGCCCATCTTTGCATGAAATGTTTGTTCCCTTGGTATCTCTAATTTTCTTGAAGAGATCTCTAGTCTTTCTCATTCTGTTGTTTTCCTCTATTTCTTTGCATTGATACTGAGGAAGGCTTTCTTATCTCTCCTTGCTATCCTTTGGAACTTTGCATTCAAATGGGAATATCTTTCTTTTTCTCCTTTGCTTAAACTCTATACTAATAATTATATAGCAACAATGTATCCTGCTCAGGTACATGTTTCTCCTCCTTAAGAACCTTCTGACTCATCCTGTTATCTTAAGAGATATGTTGTGGGAGTGAGTCTGGTAAGACCTTTCTCCTGTTAGTAAGCAATTGAAAAAGTATATAAAGCCCCATCCAAACTCCACCCCTTTCTGATGTCAGAAGTGTTTCTGTGTCCACTTTTCACTGTAATAAAACTTGCACACAAAGCTCTGAGTGACTGAAGCCAAGTCTCTGGTCCCAAAGCAAAACCCTCTCCTTCGGAGATTCTGAATCCAACACCGTTCACCATAAGCTATCAACACTACACTGTATATAATACCCTAATGTGTGGCTTTTTAAAAAAAAAAAAAACAACAGGGTCTGGCTGAGATCCTGCACCAGAAGTTCCCTGACACCGACGTAGAGGAGCGCCACCACGGGTACCTGAAGCCTTTCCGCATCCTCGTCAGTCTGCTCGACAAGCCGGAAATAGGTAACACTAGACGTGCTCTACCTACACGTGCCGAAAGTGGATCCCCTGCTGGGAGGGAGTTAAATATCGGTGAGGTGCAATCACCCCATTGTTTGGTAGTGGTTTAGTTGCCAACTCGGGTCGGACTCTGGCGACCCCGTGGACTGCAGCCCGCCAGGCTCCTCCATCCATGGGATTTTCCAGGCAAGAACAGTGGAGTGGGTTGCCATTGCCTTCCCCAGGGGATCTTCCTGACCCTCGAATCAAACCCAGGTCTCCTGCATTGAGGGCAGGTCTCCTGCATTGCCAGTGGATTCTTTGCCAACTGAGCTACAAAGGAAGCCACCGAATCGTTTAGAATACAGTTTACTCTTTGGAATTTCAGAATCTTGAGGGATTTCAGTCATGCTCTGTGCTTCAGTTTTCACTAATTGCTGCTGCTGCTAAGTCGCTTTGGTCCTGTCTGACTCTCTGCGATCCCATGTTCAGCAGGACTATAACCCACCAGGCTCCTCTGTCCATGGGATTCTGCAGGCGAGAATGCTGGAGTGGGTTGCCATATCCTTCTCCAGGAGATCTTCCCAACCCAGGGATCGAACACGGGTTTCTCACCTTTGCAGGCAGTTTCTTCTTAAATTTTTTGCACAATTACTTGAATTTTTATTTTAGGAAAATACGTTTGAGGTGTTATGCTCATTGGCACACATGCCTGCAGGGCACGTATAATACTGACTTTGAGAACGTGTCTTCAGTTAAATGGCTTTGGTTGTATTCTCAAGAATACAAGGGACCCTCCTCTGCTTTTTGCCATGGAAGTCCAGACAAGCCCCCTCTGCCCTGTAGGCCTCAGTGTTTTCCTCTGTCACATGAAGGAGGATCTGATTTCGGAGAGACAGCCGTGAGTGGTAACTTGAAGCGAGATCTTAGACCCTTGCCCAGGAATTGAATCTGAGTATCGTGGATGAGATACCAAAGGAACATTTCATGCAAAGATGGGCTCGATAAAGGACAGAAATGGTATGGACCTAACAGAAGCAGAAGATATTAAGAAGAGGTGGCAAGAATACACAGAAGAACTGTACAAAAAAGATCTTCATGACCCATATAATCACGATGGTGTGATCACTGACCTAGATCCAGACATCCTGGAATGTGAAGTCAAGTGGGCCTTAGAAAGCATCACTACGAACAAAGCTAGTGGAGGTGATGGAATTCCAGTGGAGCTATTCCAAATCCTGAAAGATGATGCTGTGAAAGTGCTGCACTCAATATGCCAGCAAATTTGGAAAACTCAGCAGTGGCCACAAGATTGGAAAAGGTCAGTTTTCATCCCAATCCCAAAGAAAGGCAATGCCAAAGAATGCTCAAAGTACTGTACAATTGCACTCATCTCACACGCTAGTAAAGTAATGCTCAAAATTCTCCAAGCCAGGCTTCAGTAATATGTGAACCGTGAACTTCCTGATGTTCAAGCTGGTTTTAGAAAAGGCAGAGGAACCAGAGATCAAATTGCCAACATCTGCTGGATCATGGAAAAAGCAAGAGAGTTCCAGAAAAACATCTATTTCTGCTTTATTGACTGTGCCAAAGCCTTTGACTGTGTGGATCACAATAAACTGTGGAAAATTCTGAAAGAGATGGGAATACCAGACCACCTGATCTGCCTCTTGAGAAATTTGTATGCAGGTCAGGAAGCAACAGTGAGAACTGAACATGGAACAACAGACTGGTTCCAAATAGGAAAAGGAGTTCGTTAAGGCTGTATATTGTCACCCTATTTATTTAACTTCTATGCAGAATACATCATGAGAAACGCTGGACTGAAAGAAACACAAACTGGAATCAAGATTGCTGGGAGAAATATCAATAACCTCAGATATGCAGATGACACCACCCTTATGGCAGAAAGTGAAGAGGAACTAAAAAGCCTCTTGATGAAAGTGAAAGTGGAGAGTGAAAAAGCTGGCTTAAAGCTCAACATCCAGAATGAAGATCATGGCATCTGGTCCCATCACTACATGGGAAATAGATGGGGAAACAGTCGCAGACTTTATCTTTCTGGGCTCCAAAATCACTGCAGATGGTGACTGCAGCCATGAAATTAAAAGACGCTTACTCCTTGGAAGGAAAGTTATGACCAACCTAGATAGCATATTCAAAAGCAGAGTCATTACTTTGCCAACAAAGGTTCGCCTAGTCAAGGCTATGGTTTTTCCAGTGGTCATGTATGGATGTGAGAGCTGCACTGTGAAGAAGGCTGAGTGCCGAGGAATTGATGCTTTTGAAGTGTGGTGTTGGAGAAGACTCTTGAGAGTCCCTTGGACTACAAGGAGATCCAACCAGTTCATTCTGAAGGAGATCAGCCCTGGGATTTCTTCGGAAGGAATGATGCTAAAGCTGAAACTCCAGTACTTTGGCCACCTCATGCAAAGAGTTGACTCATTGGAGAAGACTCTGATGCTGGGAGGGATTGAGGGCAAGAGGAGAAGGGGACGACAGAGGATGAGATGGCTGGATGGCATCACTGACTCGATGGATGTGAGTCTGAGTGACCTCCGGGAGTTGGTGATGGACAGGGAGGCCTGGCGTGCTGCGATTCATGGGGTTGCACAGAGTCGGACACGACTGAGCAACTGATCTGATCTGATCGTGGATGAAAGCCAGGAATCCTGGCCACTAGTCCAGCAAGGGCTAGAGGAGAGAAGCAAAATTCCACTGGCCCTTTCCCCCACTGAAAATACATTTGTCTAAGAGGCAAAAGCTATAAAAACCGGTTCAAAGTTTATTATTAGAGACTCAGAACAACAAGTAGGAGAACACAGAGAAATAGTTTGTTAAGATGGAAGGAAGGCAGAAATAGGGCCTCCCCAATGGCTCAGTGGTAAAGAATCCGCCTGCAGTGCAGGGGATGCGGGAGACCGAGTTTCGATCCCTGGGTCCCGAAGAGTCCGTGGAGAAGGAAATGGCAATCCACTCTGGTATTCTTGCCTGGAAATCCCATGGACAGAGGAGCCTGGTGGGCCACAGTCCAGAGGGTCGTAAAACGTCCCTGAGCATGCACACGGCAGGTCCATCGGTAAGGCAGAGAAAGGGTGTGGGTGTCCCCTCCAGTGAGGTGCGCGGCAGAGACGGTTGAATTGTCCGTACAGGGCAGCTCCTCCGGGTCTTTGCCTTTGGCCAGTTACCTGACTTCTTTTCCCACACCCGCCGAGCCCAGGGACCCTCCCCAACATGCATGTGCAACTTTTTCCCAAGATGGATTCCAGCCCAAAGGCCAACAGGAGGGAGGCTTAGCATTACCTCTTATGGGATAGTGCCCCTCCTCGTTTGACCCCCCAAGGAGGCTTCCTGTGCCTATGCAGCATCTCCTTGGCCCCAAGGAGGGGAAATATGTGAACTCCTGATCCTTTACGCAGATGGAGTTCAGCCCCCCTGTCCCTGCCCAGGGCTGTATCTTAAAACAAGAAGGAAGCCTGGCTTTTTACTCTATTTCTATTGTTATACCTGTTTTGAAGTGCAAACAGGAGGCTGATGGTAAACATCCAGCCTCCAGCTCACCTGCCTCCTTTCCTCAAGAAATGTAAATAGGAGGCTGGTTGTAAATGCCCTGCTTGGAGCCCAGCTATCTCAGGCCTCAGGTTAAACTAGACTCTGGGTCGGGAAGGCTCCCCCTTTATGCACTGTGGTCCTCTGGGCGTCGAAGAGGAAAGTGGCCTTTTCTCTCCCTTGCTTTAAAAAAGATAAACTGCTCCAGTGTCCATTCACCCTGAGAAATCAGCCCCTCACGCCTTGAACAGCATCACCTGCCTGGAAAGCCCTTCTTTTGCCCCAGATTCAGTCTCAATGGCTTCCTCTGAGCTGTCTGCTCAGAGCGGCCTGCTGCTCGGGCGCTATTTGCAGAGAACAGGAGTGGAGAGTGTTAGCGAAGTTCCTCTCCATCAGGCATCAGGACGGGGACCTTTCCTTGATGCTTTCAGAGACAGGCGTGAGGCATCTGTGCAGCCGGGGAGGCGCTAACCTCTAGGCAAATAAAGGGAAACGTAGGCTTCTGGTCAAGTTAGAAGGGAGACTGCGGTCCTAATGTGTCCTACTTGTTGTTAATAATAACAGTGACATTTGAGGGGCCATCATTTTGTGCATCATTAATATTTGTTGTTGTTCAGTCACTCAGTCGTGTCTCTTTGTGACCCCATGAATTGCAGCACACCAGGCTTCCCTGTCCTTCACTATCTCCTGGAACTTGCTCAAACTCATGTCCTTCGAGTCAGTGATGCCATCCAACCATCTCATCCTCTGTCGACCCCTTCTCCCTCTGCCTTCAATCTTTCCCTGCACCAGGGTCTTTTCCAGTGAGTTGGCTCTTTGCATCAGGTGGCTGAAGTATTAGAGCTTCAACATCAGTCTTTCCAATGAATATCCAGGGTTGATCTTGTTTAGGATGGACTGGTTGGATCTCCTTGCAGTCCAAGGGACTCTCAAGAGTCTTTTCCAATACCACAGTTCAAAAGCATCAATTCTTCAGCGTTCAGCCTTCTTTATGGTCCAGCTCTCACACCCATACATCTCTGGTGGCTCAGACAGTAAAGAATCTGCCTGCAGTGCAGAAGACCCAGGTTTGACCTCTCAGTCTGGAAGATCCCCTGGAGAAGGAATGGCTACCCACTCCAGTGTTCTTGCCTGAAGAATTCCATGAACAGAGGAGCCTGGCAGGCTACAGACCAACTCAAAGAGTTGGACATGACTGAGCAACTAACACACATATCATTAATATACATCCAGACCTGGGTTCACTTCCTGGGTCGGGAAGATCCCCTGGAGAAGGAAATGGCAACCCACTCCAGTATTCTTGCTTGGAGAATCCCATGGACAGAGGAGCCTGGTGGGCTACAGTCCATGGGGTCACAAGAGTCGGACACGACTTAGTGACTAAACCACCACCACCATGCATACGTCATACCTCCAAAAACCCTGAGTAACTTTTCTGACTACACATATTCTTCAGATGGAGACTAGGGTGGAGCAAGTCTGAATTATTTTCCAGGGCCCACCGAGAAGCTGGGACTGAAACTCTGGAGTCTGTCTGACTACAGAACCTGAGCTCTGTTTGTTGAACATTGCTCCTCACTTGACCTTCAGATGGCCCATCCCCGAGACGCTAACTCCTGTAACGCAGATGAACGTGGGTGCATGACAGGTGCAGCTCTGGTTGCTCCTGATCAAATTCAAAGCACAAGGCTTGTGTGTCTCCAGGCTCTGGCCTTGGGGATGGGTGTTTTATGTCAGGGCCTTGACCTGGGTCAAGTGAATGTTAAACTGACTTTGGCTCCAAGTTGTATTAGAAGTCAAATTTTCTCTCTGATAATTTAGTTTCCCATTGAAAGGCACACGTGAAGGGCAAAGGAGCGGATTGATACTGTAGACTGGAGGCCATAAGACAGTCAGTCTTATCTGTGCTTTGGCTACAAGGCTTTAGCCAGTTCTTCATTTCTCCTTGAATGTCAACCACTTTCCCTCACTAGTAAAAACCATTTGGGTTGGGAATATCCCCTGGAGTAGGAAATGGCAGCCCACTCCAGTATTCGTGCCCATAAAATTCCGTGATCAGAGGAACCTGGGGGTCACAAAGACCCAACAAGACTGAGGGCGCACACACACAGTTTTACGCTGTAGATAAAATACAACCTGAGGTTTATTGTGAAAAGGGGGCCTTTGCCTTTGGAAGCGTCAGAGATCAGATTAGTCGCTTATTCTTTGTTGACAGAGCTTCTGTTTTCTCTGCCTTGTGCTGTGTTCATTCCTCTGATTACAAGGTGGGAAGCCATGCCCTTCCACGAGGCCTGCTGGTTGGTGCTCGAGGAGCAGAAGTGTCCAGTCACTTCCCACCTGCCTGTCTGGCAGGGTCCAGTTCTCTTGTGCCATCTTAAGCTTTTCTGGGCTGGTGATTATTTCTCTCGTGTCGTTCTAGCTCATCATTAAAAGTATTCACAATGGGAAATTGCCCTACTGTGTTGGGGTTTATGTAGAAGGACTATCTCTGGCTGGGCAGTTTCTGTGCTCTTAATATTCATCCCCTGCCTCCACCTGGGAGAATCCACCTGGGCTAGTTACTCAGCCTCAGTCACCTCATCCATAATCAGGACAGCATACCTCATTACATACCTGGTTCTTTGGCTGTTGTAAGGATTAAATAAGCTAATAGTTACAGAATGCTCAGAATAGTGGCCAGCGCATAGTAAGCCCTACAAAAATGTTCCCTTGGACAGCAAGATCAAACCAGTCAATCCTAAGGGAAATCAACCCTGAATATTCATTGGAAGATCTGATGCTGAAGCTCCAATACTTTGGCCACCTGACGCAAAGCGGTGACTCATTGGAAAAGACCCCAATGCTGGGAAAGATTGAGGGCAGGAGGAGAAGGGGACGATAGAGGATGAGATGGTTGTTTGGCATCAGTGACCCAGTGGACATGAGTGTGAGTAAACTCGGGAAGATAGTGAAGGGCAGGGTAGCCTGGTGTGCTATAGTCCATGGGGTCGCAAAGAGTCGGACATGACTGAGTGACTGAACAACAACAAAAATGGTGACTGTCTTCATGGATGTTATTCCCCCCACTGAAGTTGTGATTTTCACAACCAAAGTTAAGTTTCTATACATTTAAGACTATACACATTATCTGTGTATATGGAGTTACTCATGATATGTTTTACACATTTGTCATTTGTTGGTTTAAAAATAGATTTTTAAAAAACATTGATATTTTATTTCTTATTTACTCATTCATTCATTTGTTTGGCCATTTTCTTTTTAATTGCAGGGCCTCAAGTTGTTGAGAATTTGTTTCTCGAAGTCATCCGGGCGTTTTATTCTTATTGCAAAGATGCTCTTGGCTCTGATCTTAAACTTAGCTACACTCAGAGTGGAAGTTCGGTGATAAGGTAGGGGCGTGGCTTTCAAATTCACCCTTCCTCCCTCCCTAACGCTGAGTTTTTTTCTGTTTGCCATACATTGTGATGTGCTCGAGGCTGGAGATGTAGCAGGCCAAGCCACTCCTTAAGATAACTTCTGCTCTTAAATCAGTCAACCTGAATCAACTTTTCCCTGTTGAATGCTGAGAAGGTTATGAGGAGTTTGATCTTATCTCAGCCCCAGCCTGGGAAGTACAGACTGTGTTTTTGGCAGAGTGTGAAAAGTTGCTCAACAAAGGCAGCTGGGTCTAGTGTACAAGTGTGAGTTACTGGGAGGAGGGCAGGTGGGAAGTGGGGTCAGGAAGTGGGGCCGGTAGGTGTGAGTCTTCAGGAGACAAGTCAGAGGGGCAAGGGGGCGCCCCAGGGGCTCATGCTCTAGGACCTGAAGGCACAGCAAATGGGGTTTGGGAGACAAGGCAATAACTTGCACAGTGTGTAGTTATCCATCAGTCTTGTGTCTTGTTCTGTTTTTATTCTTTTAAGGTAGGGTGCGTGCTAAGTCGCTTCAGCCATGTCCGACTCTGTGCACCCCTATGGACTGCATCCCACCAGGCTCCTCTGTCCCTGGAGTTCTTCAGGCAAGAATACTGGAGTTGGTGGTCGAACCCTTCTCCAGGGGATCTTCCTGACCCAAGAATTAAATCCCTGTCTCCTACCTCTTCCTTTTTCCTTTATTCTTAATGTAATTTCCTTTTTCCCTGACTTGGCATTGGTCTACTGAAAATTTAGGACTTCCCAGGTGGCTCAGTGGTAAGGAACCTGCCTGCCAATGCAGGAGATGCAGGTCCAGTCCCTGAGTGGGGAAGGTCCCCTGGAGGAGGGCATGACGACCCACTCCAGTATTCTTGCCTGGACAATCCCAGGGATAGAGGAACCTGGCAGGCTACAGTCCATGGGGTCGCAGAGTCAGGCACGACTGAATGCACACACACACACAAGTATTGAAAATTGAAATCTATTGGATTTTTCTGGTTATTAACTGTAAGTATACCAAGAGTCTTTCGTGTTTGTTTTTTTCCTTTTCCTGAATATGAAAGTAATACATGTTCATGGTAGAAAGTACCAATATCTAAAAGTATCAAGAAAAAAAGATACCATCTATAATCCCACCACCCTTCTGAGAAAAACATAGAACATTCCAGACTTTCAATGCATAAGTATATGGGTGCTTATCTTTTGTTTTTAAGCTGAAGTTACAGTAACTCTTCAGTGGCCTGTTTTTTTTTTTTCTCCTATGGAGGATAATGGTTGCCTTTAGAGTCCTTAGTAAGGAGCTGTCACTTAAGAAATCCTGACTGATCGATCAATCTCTTAATGACTTTTGGGTGGTCTCTACTTTTTCAATATTTTATAATAACGTTCTCATAATTCCCTTATGTGTACATCTTTGTGTGCTTATACAAGGATTTCTATAGCATAAGTCCCTAGAATAAATGCCCTGAGTTATAGAACATAGTTATGTGCATTTAAATGTTAGCCAAATTTCTCTCCTAAATGGCTGTACTATGTTATTTTACCAGTAGAGTATGTAATTACCAACAGTTGGACTTAAGCTGGTTTTCCATATCACATTCTTTTTACAGTAGCTCTTAAGCTTACTTCTGAGGGAATGTATCAATATACATACTATTTAGGATGGCACGTGCTTGCTCTTCCCTATATAAGAACAGTAATATTTTATCTATGACCAAGTTTGTCAGCCTCTCCGGAAATAAGTCATAAAAGATTGAAACGGGTTTATTCACACACTGCACCCCAGGTGAATGAATGATACAATGAATTTGTGTTTTTCAGACATGGTATTCCCGTAATACAGGATTTTTCATAGATATATTTATAAGTATCCCTCTTCCTTTATAGTGCAATAAAAGAAAACAGAAATGCCTCTGAGATTGTTAAGACAGTGAATTTGCTGATCACATCCCTGAGCTCAGACTTCCTCTGGGATTACATGACAAGATGTTTCGAGGACTGTTTCAGGTAAGCCTCCAGTTCAGGCTTTATAAACATGTGGGAAGGAATTGAGGCTGTCATGGTTTTTCATAGCTGCTCATTGTGGTCAGGTTATACTGAACGGCTAACACTGGGATGACCTCTGCTGAGTACATGATTGGATTCACTTAAACTCATAATAGAATTAAGAACGTTGCCATTGAGAGGGTTCATACAATGCTGATGCTTGCTGATTAAAGTCAAACTTTAGAAACAAACCATGCATTTTCTGGTTGGCGTCAATCTAATCAGGTTTCTTCCCACTGTGCCCTTAGAGGCCCGATCTATTCAACAAGCTTGGTTTTGTGGCCCAGGGACTAGAGAGTGTTTTTCAAATCATCAGTCATCTTAAATTCTTACTGGAATCAGTGTATAATGGGTTCAGATGAAAGCATTTATGTTCCGAGCTGCTGTAATCAGCTTTCCCATCACTTTCAATCTGGTGGATTGCACCGACTCCAAACTGTGGGGCGGTGGCCAGTTTGGGACTGCAAGCTTCCCCGCGGGGCCCTTTCCCAGGAGATTTTCCCTGTAAAGGAGGACGGGTGTAATCTCTCAGATCCAGTTCTGTCCTCTGATTCATGCTATAAAACTTAATTCCCGTCACCTCCTTTGGAAGATTCTGCGTTATCACACCGCCTTCGGCACCTGCAGCTGTAATCAAAGCGTAACTTACTAACGTTTGTCTCAGGCCGTCCCCTCCGCGTACCCCAGGAAAGGCAGGCGCATCCATCACCTAAGAGAGCAGAGATGTGACGGATCCTGTGTGACACAGCACAGCAGATCAGCAGCAGCTGAGACTGGAGCCGGGCCTGCCCGCCTGACATCCCAGCTCTTGCTGCTGCACCCTCTGCCGCCTCTGGTGCCAGACCCAGCAGGCTCTCCAATCTGCGATGAGTAAACTACTTGTAATTAGATCCACAGGTGGCAGCAAGGCCATGTCATACTGAGACTGGAGTGTGTTTTGGTCTCAGCTTAGTTCCATTTCAGAGTTACAAGGAACACTTTCTTCAAAAAAGAGAGTTAACTGTGAAACATTTCAGGTGCAGGAAAAGATGGGAAATAATGTCCGACACACATGAACCCATTGCTAAAATTATGGACAGTATCCGACCTTCGGTTTTCACATCTTTTTTTTTTTTTTTTTTTAAGGAATAAAACGTTACAGAGACAGAGACAGAGCTAACCCCTTACCTTCCCAGCGGCTTCCCTTCTTTCATCCCAGCTTTAATCACTGTCCTGAAGTGCATGTCTGTCCCAGTGATGTCTATGCTTTTATAACAAATATAAAAAAAGTATCCAGTGTAAAAACAACTATCCAGAAATGATACAGTCTGTTTTGCTTCTTTAGGTTTTACATCAATGGTATCAAATTGCATGTAACTTTTTACCCATGTGTGTTTGGTTGGGAGGTGGGGGTCAAAGACCTCTGGAGATTTATCTGTATGGTAACATACACCCCTAGTCTGTTCACCTTGGGTGCAGTCAGCCAGCATGTGAATAAACCAGTTTCAGTCTTTTCATCGCTGCAGGTAGTACCCTGGTGACCGCACTGATCTGGTCTCTTTATATGCAGATGTGGGGGGTCTGTTTAGAATAGGCACCTAGGAGCAGAATCTCCTGGATGTAGTGAATGCAGTTCTTCTATTTCTTACCCAGATAAACACTGAGATACCTAAGTGATCATTTACAGTGAAGAAAGTTAACTCAGGTCTAACTGTACTGTGATAGCAGGATGAATCCCAAATTTCTGTTTTGAGAACCAGTATATTGACTTTTTAACTTAGGTATCCAGTTACCTACTTATTGAAAAGGAGGTGTTGAGTTTGAGAATAAGATAAGCAGCTACCAGTAGAGCTCCCCAGTGGAGTAGCAGTTCTCTCTGGGAGCCGAGGGATTCTGGAGCTCATGGGGATGATGCGGGCTGGGAGTAGGAGGGGGAGCTATCTCTGGTTGCTCCCACAGCAAGTCGAACAGCTGTCCTGCGTTCTGGAGCCAGGCTCCTTCCCTGGGAACACGACTTTGATTTGGGGCTGGGGATCTGGAATTGTTGCTGTTGACACTTTGAGATCAGCCAGGTATGGAATCCCATGGGGGCATGGTCCACCCTCAGCTGCTCTGATAAAGTTCAGGTCAGAGTCAATCTGTTTCAGAGATAATTGGATTCAAGACTTACTGACGCTTCTCTGTGTTAGATCGTTTTGGGCATCAAGGCTGAATTATTACAACTACAGAAGCTGTCTTTCATTGTGGTTGAAATAGAATAAATTACTTTATTGGAAATCTTAGGAATTGCTTGACAATATTACAAAAGAGTGGTTTTTCTTCCCTGTGGTTCACGCAGACCTGTGAAGCGGAGTCCCTCTGTTGGGAGAAGCATCGGCCCTCCCCCGACGGTCTCAGAGCTCTGTACCCTCCTCGTGTTCCTTCTGGACGTGCTCCCCCTGGTAGGTCCTTTGCTCTCCAGAGGTGGCTCTGTGCTGGTTGTCGTCTGCATTCTTATTGGTGGTGTTGGTCTTTTTCTAAACCTCATCTTACCAACAGGCTTCCCTTGTGTAGCTCAGTTGGTAAAGAATCTACCTGCAATGCAGGAGATCTGGCTTCCATCCCTGGGTCAGGAAGATCCCCTGGAGAAGGGAATGGCAACCTACTCCAGTATTCTTGCCTGGAGAATCCCCATGGACAGAGGAACCTGGTGAGCTACAGTCCCTGGGGTCACAGAGAGTCAGACATGACTTAGTGACTAAGCCACCACTCCCACCAGCATCTTACTGAAAAGTGGTTGTGCATAGACACCACTTAATGTTTCTTTCAGCATGGATCAGATCAGATCAGTCGCTCAATCGTGTCCAACTCTTTGCGACCCCATGAATCGCAGCACGCCAGGCCTCCCTGTCCATCACCAACTCCCGGAGTTCACTCAGACTCATGTCCATCGAGTCAGTGATGCCATCCAGCCATCTCATCCTCTGTCGTCCCCTTCTCTTCTTGCCCCCAATCCCTCCTAGCATCAGAGTCTTTTCCAATGAGTCAACTCTTCGCATGAGGTGGCCAAAGTACTGGAGCGTGGAAGATGTAGCTGAATGTGATCTCATATCTTTTAGGCCCTTGTGATATAAGGAGTTATAACACTTCAGCCAGTGGTAAGTGGGCTGAGCTAAAGTTACATAGACCAGATAAGGAGCTGGGTGGCATCCTTGGGCAGCAGTTATTTAGGAATGAGTATTGTGATATATAGATAGATAGAATGAAAGTCACTCAGTCACGTCTGACTCTTTGTGACCACATGGACTGTAGCCTGCCAGGCTCCTCTGTGCGTGGGATTCTCCAGGCAAGAATGCTGGAGTGGGTAGCCTTTCCCTTCTCCAGGAGATCTTCCCAACCCAGGGATGGAACCCAGGTCGGTCTCATTGCAGGCAGATTCTTTACCAGCTAAGCCACCAGAGAAGGAATGTTATTTCTTTTTTTTAATTTTTTAAAAGAAAATTTGGGTCCCGCTGCCCCAGCACCTTGGTTCTCTGACCAGAGATCAAACCCTCACCCCCTGCATTTGGAAGCATGAGTTTTAACCACTGGACCCCCAGGGAAGTCCCAGAAATTAAACGTATTTCTTAAAAGTTACATCCTTGGCTAATTTCCACCAAGGAAACAAATCCCCTTAATAGAGAAATGAGTGTGGCAGTCATTTTCTGCTAGAAATGGGGAAGGACCTGAAAGGAGAGAGGAAATGTCCATGGGTGTATTTAGATCAAGAAGAAATACTATTTTGTTTTCCGACTTGGAAACAAATGTGGAACAAACTTAGGCCCAGAAAATGCTTGCGTTTTCCAAGGCACTGCTTTCTGCTGATCACACACGAGTTAAACCCACATCTGTGTTTCACAGGAACTTTACTCGGAGGTGCAAACCCAGTACCTCCCACAGGTGCTTGGCTGCCTGCTGCAGCCTCTGGCCGAGGAGATGGAGATGCTGAGCTTATCCGAACTCACGCACGCCCTAAGGACCTGTTTCAAAGTGCTCAGCAAGGTCCAAATGCCGCCTTCCTACCTGGACATGGAGCCCACGAGTGGGAGCTTGGTACGTGCTGGGAAGAGCTGACATGGTTTTCCGGGCTAACGGGCTCTTGGGCCTCCCTGGATAGGAATAAAGACTAGAAGACATATCGATATCAAAGCAGGCTCCTAAGACCCTCATACGCTTTGTGAAAGCTTGTAGTGTTGAAGTAACCCCGTTCATTTCCCCCTCTACCCTGCTATTGCTGAAGCCCACCACTAAGCTAACAGTTTACACACACAGCTCACTGTCTCGACCTCTCTATGTATATGTTTGTATATGAGGAATTTTGCCTTTTTTTTTTTTTTTTAAGTACAAGTGAGATAGTAGTCCCTAGGGCTGCAGTAAGGTGACAGAACAGCAGAAAGTCCCCGTCTCCCAGCTCTGGAGAGCAGATGTCTGAGGCTAAGGTGTAAGCAGGGTGGTTCCTTGTAGGCTGTGAGGGAGCGTCTGTTCCGTGCATTGCCCCTATCTTCTAGTGTTCCTGGCATTCCTTGACTTGTAGACCCGCTGCCCCAATCTCAGCCTTCCCCTTCCCATACCTTCCCTGTGTGCATATCTGTGTGTCCAGATTTCACCTTTTTATAATGAAGCCCATCATACTGGATTAGGACCCACCCTAATGACCTCACTTGATCATCTGCAAGGACCCTAATTCCAAATAAGATCACAGTCACAAATACTGGTGTTGGGGAGGCTTCAGCATTTTTTTTAGGGAACCTAATTCAACCCATAACAGACATTATTTCTCTGATTTGCTTTGGGTTTCATCCAAACACTCCTTGGAGAGCATCTGTATCTGTGTACAGACAGAGATATCTTGCTGGTTTCTCATTTCTGCATGAGAGTCTATGGTATGGCTTTACAGTTTCTTCACCTACTCCCCTATTGAGGTTTTTTTTTTTTTTTTCCCCCCAGTTATTTCTAGTTTTTCACTGCTATGGTGCCGCTGTCAACATCTTCATACAACCTGCTCTCAAGGTTGCCAGTGTCTCTGAGGAATCAATTCCTAGAAATGGGAATCAAGCCCATTTCTTAATGTGAAGAGATGCTGCCAAATTGTCCTCCAAAAAGACTTTAACAATATGGTTCCATGAGCAGTTTGAGGCCCATGGTCTTTGAATTATTTTTTAATTTTCTGCTTTGTCTAGGGATTTGGAAGTTCTGCCCTTGAGATCCATTCTGTTCAATGGCAGACAGGAACAGGCTAAAAACGGGAACCCTTCCTGAAAGGAGGATGGCTTCCCTGGTGGCTCAGAAGACCCAGGTTTGATCCCTGGGTCAGGAAGATCCCCTGGAGAAGGAAATGGCAACCAACTCCAGTACTCTTGCTGGAAAATTCCATGGACGGAGGAGCCTGGTAGGCCACAGTCCATGGGGTCGCAAAGAGTTGGACACAGCAATGTGTCTTGTTCTAGGACATGTTTATCCTTATGAACAAGAACCTTCTGACTAGTCTTGTTATAAAAAGATGTTTGTTGTGGGAGTGGGTCTGGTAAGACCTTTCTGTTGTTAGTTCGAATCTTGTTAATTTAAGACGTATGTTGTGGGAGTGGGTCTGATCAAAGTATATAAGGCCTTGATAAGACTATGGAGGGGGCCCTCTCCATCCCCTTTCTGATGTCTGTGTCAGAAGGTTTCTCTGTCCCTTTTTATACTTTAATAGAAGGCAGTGGCACCCCACTCCAGTAGTCTTGCCTGGAAACTCCCATGGATGGAGGAGCCTGGTAGGCTGCAGTCCATGGGGTCGCTAAGAGTCAGACAGGACTGACTTCACTTTCACTTTTCACTTTCATGCATTGGAGAAGGAAATGGCAACCCACTCCAGTGTTCTTTCCTGGAGAATCCCAGGGACGGTGGAGCCTGGTGGGCTGCCGTCTATGGGGTCGCACAGAGTCGGACACGACTGAAGTGACTCAGCAGCAGCAGCAGCAACTTCACCTTATTCCTTTTCCTGAAAGGAGAGCCGTGCGTGTTGGTTAGTGCTGGGAGGCAGGTGGGCTGCCTGTGGGGCTTGCAGCTCAGTTTGCAGATTAGTTACTGGTTCTTCCTTCACTCTCAAAGCTAGTTTTTTTTCTCCCTAGCTGTTAAAACTGTTGGAAAAATCCTCAAAAGGATGTAAGCTATAAAGTATAAGCATGTGTTGTGTATGAATATAAATAACAATGTTTCCAAATATTTGCATGAGACTGTCTCATTCTTCCCCAGAGAGTGGGTCAAGTGCTGAAAAGTTTTCAGTTTAATGTAGTATTCCCTGAATAACAGTATATAAGAAGTTGATTCATTGACGTGTCATCCTTCTGAAAAAGCCACAGAATGTATGTACACGTGTGTGCATATGTGAATCATGTATGTGGTTAATACTCTGTTCTTGCTGTCTCCTCTTATTTCATTCCCTTATGCCTGTATTAACCCAATTTCCTCATTCATATTCTTAAATGTCAGAAACTTTTTTTTTTTTTTTTCATTTCATTTTGTTTTCTTAAAATTTGGCTATCTCACTTTGGAGTATGTTGCTCAGTCATGTCTGACTCTTTGCAACCCCATGGACTGTTTGCGGCCCACCAGGCTCCTCTGCCCACGGAATTCTCCAGGCAACCATAGTGGAGGGAGGTGCCATTTTCTCCTCCGGGGGATCTTCCCCACCCAGGGATCGAACCCGCGAATCCTGCACTGGCAGGCAGACTCTTGACTACTATCGCCCCCTGGGAAGCCCATGCTGGAGGAGAGCTGATGTTAAGTGTCAATGACAATGTTAAGTGTCCTTTCTCCCCCAGCTCCCCTCCCTCCCGTCCAGGCTGCCACGCAACACTGAGCAGCGTTAGGTCCATGCTGGCAGAAACTTTTTAAATAAACTTTTTGGATTCTGAAGGGTCTAAATAAATGGTAAGAAGAGGGCTCTCTCGTGATACACATGGAGATCCTCTTGAGGTAGAAAACTGTGGTCTTGAAAAATAGGGAGGATGCATTCGTAGTCTTATTCACTTGATGTTTGAACCCCTCGGTCTTATGAGATCCACGATACAAGCTTCCTTTTTTTTTTTTTTTTTTGCAGAGTCCAATCAGAGGTGAAAACACTGAAGTGATTTCCTACACAGATGCCATGCCCGCTGGCGACGAAGACGCGCCGTTTCCCCCACTGAAATCGGAAGACAGCGGCATCGGGCTGAGCGCCTCCTCTCCGGAGCTCTCGGAGCACTTGCGGGTGCCCCGGGTTTCCCCAGACAAAGACGACATCTGGAAGAAGGGCGGGAGCATGCAGAGGACGTTCCTTTGCATCCAGGAACTGATCGCCAACTTCGCCCACAAGAACGTTTTTGGGGCGCAGCTGATGGCATCCGGGGAAGACACCAAGTCGGTGGAGGAGCCTGCAGGCCCGCGGAATGAAGGCGGGAAGGGCTCATGGGAGGCCCGGCACCTGGGCAGCATGCCCCAGTTCAAACAGATGCTCTCCGACCTCTTCACGGCCCGAGGGTCCCCCTTCAAGGCCAGGAGCGTGGAGCCGCCCTCACCCCCGCCCCGCAGCCCTGGCCGCAAGAAGGACGAGGGGTGGGCCGTGGACCAGGTGGTCCTCGACCTGGGGGGCTCCCGGGAGGGCGTCCGAGAGGCCTTCGCAGCCGCCTGCCACCTGCTGCTGGACTGCGCCACCTTCCCTGTGTATCTGTCTGAGGAGGAGATGGAACAGCTCTGTGAGGTCCTCTTCCAGCCTCCAGGTGAGGGGCACCCCAGGAGTGTGCCGGGAGGGGTCGGGAGCCTTGGGCCCCTGAGGGTTATAGATGAGTTAGAACTTCACAGCGACCGAGAGGGCGCTGTCAGCCCACCCCCATTTTCCTTCCTTGTTTCTTAATTCCTGTGTACAGTTTGGGTTTGTCCTCACCAGACGGGAACCTAATGAAGCTCCGTCTGTATCTTTACAATTCCTTTTTTTTTTTTTTTTGGCTGCACCCCCTGGCATGTGGGATCTTCCCTGTATGTAGCTCAGACGGTAAAGAATCTGCCTCCAATGCAGAAGACCCAGGTTCGATCCTTGGGTTGGGATGATCCTCTAGAGAAGGGAATGATAATCCACCCCAATATTCTTGCCTGGGAGAAAATCCCCACGGACAGAGGAGCCTGGTGGGTCATAGTCCATGGGGTTGCAAAGAGTCGGACATGACTGAGCAGCTAACACTTCACTACATGGCATGTAAGATCTTAGTTCCCTGACCAGGTATTGAACCCACGCCCCCTGCAATGGAAGCGCAGTCTTAACCCCTGGAGCACCAAGGAAACCCCTGGGTCTATATTTTTTAACCTTCGGGTGACCAGCACAGCCTGTTAAAAAGTCTGAGACATAAAAGGAGCCTCATCCTAGGCAGTACATAGACTGTATCATGAGACCTGTTACTAAAGCTTTATGTGTTAGTGTGCCAGGGCTTCCATAACAAAGTACCACCCACTGAGTGGCTTAAACCACAGAAATGTGTTGTCGCATGGTCTGGAGGCCAGAAATCTGAGGTCAGCGTGTTGGCAGGGCTGCGGTCCCTCTGAAGGTGCTTCAGAAGGTGTGTTGCGGCCTCTCCTCCAGCCTCTGGTGGTTCCCAGGCTTGTGGGAGCCTAACCCTCATCTTTCCATGGCATTTTTCCCGTGTACATGTCTGTGTTCAAATTTCCCTTCAGTAAGGTACCCACTGGGTTAGTGGTAAAGAACCCGCCTGCCAATACAGGAGACAATAAGAAACACGGGTTCAATCCCTGGATTGGAAAGATCCCCTGGAGAAGCATATGGCTGTCCACTCCAGTTGTCTTGCCTGGAGAATCCCATTGACAGAGGAGCCTAGCGGACTGCAGTCCATAGAGCTGCAAAGAGTCGGACACGACTGAAGCGACTGAGCACGCATGCACTCAGGGCACCCGTTATATTGGATTAGAGGCCCACCCACTCTTCTCTACCAGGGCCTCATTTTAACTAATTATATCTGCGACCAATTTCCCAAGAGGGTCGTTCTGAGGCCCCACGGGTTTATAAACTTCAACATAAGAATTTCTATGAGGGCGTAGTTCAAATTGTTACCGACAGCATGTTAAGCCCGGGCTGCCATAACAAAATACCATAGGCTGGGGGGGCTTAAACCACAGAAATGTATTTTCTCAGAGTTCTGGGTTCAGAAGTTCGAGATCAGGGTGCCAGCATAGTCAACGTCTGATGAGAGCTCTTCCCTGCGTTACAGACTGCCACCTTCTCACCATGTGTTCACATCCTGGGACGTGTGTGGGGTGTGTAAGGGGGTCTCTCTGGTGCCTTCTAATAAGGGCTCCAATCCCATCATGTTAGCCGCCCCTCAGGACCTCATCTAGACCCGGTCACTCCCATAGGCACCACCCCCCCAATACTATTACCCTGGGGAGTTGGGGCGTTCACATGTGAATTTCAGGCACGTGCAATTGAGTCTATTGCAGGCAGTGAACACTTTAAAGAACAAAGGATCCAGGGGAAGGTATAAAAGAAGAAGAGTGATCAAGTTGGTAGGAGCTGAGGGTGAAGATTTCCCCTCTCATCATCACCTTTGTTAAACGTCCCACGCAACGTGTCTTTTGACTCCCAAGCTGCAGATGACAGTATACTTGGAAGAAATGGCACTTAGCATTGATATCTTTGGTATATTTTTAACCTCTTGAAAAGCTAATGCCATGTGCCCTACCACCAAGAGAACTTTGAAAACACGTTTTGAGCTCTGCACCAACAAATGTCACTTTTACTATATGTAAATTTTACAAGTATTTTAATTCAGATTTTACTGTGTTTACTTTGTGTGTGTGTGTGTGGCTGTACTGGGCCTTTGTTGTGGTGCATGGGCCCTTCACTGCTGCGAGAGGGCTTTCTCTGGCTGTGGCGAGCAGGGGCTGCTCTCTAGTTGTGGCGTGCAGGCTTCTCACTGCGGTGGCGTCTCTTGTTGCAGAGCACAGGCTCTAGGACACAAAGGCTTCAGTCGTTGTAGGGTATGTGCAGGTTTAGCTGCCTCGAGGCACGTGGGATCTTCCCAGACCAGGGATTCAACCCGTGTCCCCTGCCTGGCAGGCAGGACAGGTCCTACCGCTGGACCACAGGGAAAGTCCCATTTACAACATTTTTTTAAACAAGAGAAACGTGTTTTGGGTCATCTCAAAGCCCCAAGAGTGACATTTGTAGAACTTGAACAGTCTGTTAGCACATGACTTTGGTCTCATCGGTCTCCCAGCCCTGAATGGGGACAGTGCAGCGTGTCACCACCAGAAGGTGATCACACTGCTGTGCAGGTGGCCTCCCAGACCTGAAGGTCTTAAGAGTCCGCAGGCTGGTGAGCCAGTCTCGAGAAGTTTTTGCGTGTCTCCGTCCTCGGGTTGGCTTCCTTTCAGGAGCTGCCGATTCCAGTTTTCCACCTTGGCTGAAGTCCCTGATGACCATCTGCTGCTGTGTGACTGACTGCTACCTCCAGAATGTGGCCATCTCCACCCTACTCGAAGTGATCAACCACTCCCAGTCCCTCGCCCTCGTCATCGAAGACAAGATGAAACGCTATAAAAGCTCTGGACACAACCCATTTTTTGGCAAGCTGCAGATGGTGACGGTTCCTCCCATCGCTCCAGGAATACTGAAAGTCATTGCAGAGAAAACAGACTTCTATCAGGTATTTGCCACTGGGAAGAGGAAAGCTGGGACCCTGAGACCTTCAGGTTTTGGGGTTGGGGTGTGTGTGTGTGTGTGTGTGTGTGTGTGTGTGTGTGTGTGTGCAGTCAATTGCTTGGGGGTGGTGTGTGTGTGTGCGTGTGTGTGTGTGTATGCAGTCAGTTGCTTGGGGTGTGTGTGTGTATGTGTGTGTGTGTGTATGCAGTCAGTTGCTCAGTGTGTGTGTGTGTGTGTGTGTGTATGCAGTCAGTTGCTTGGGGGGTGTGTGTGTGTATGCAGTCAGTTGCTCAGTGTGTGTGTGTGTGTGTGTGTGTGTGTGTATGCAGTCAGTTGCTTGGGGTGTGTGTGTGTGTATGCAGTCAGTTGCTCAGTGTGTGTGTGTGTGTGCGTATGCAGTCAGTTGCTTGGGGGGTGTGTGTGTGTATGCAGTCAGTTGCTTGGGGGGTGTGTGTGTGTATATGCAGTCAGTTGCTTGGGGTGGGTGTGTGTGTGTGTATGCAGTCAGTTGCTTGGGGTGGGTGTGTGTGTGTGTGTATGCAGTCAGTTGCTCAGTGTGTGTGTGTGTGTGTGTGTGTGTATGCAGTCAGTTGCTTGGGGTGGGTGTGTGTGTGTGTATGCAGTCAGTTGCTTGGGGTGGGTGTGTGTGTGTATGCAGTCAGTTGCTTGGGGTGGGTGTGTGTGTGTGTATGCAGTCAGTTGCTCGGGGTGGGTGTGTGTGTGTATGCAGTCAGTTGCTCAGTGTGTGTGTGTATGTATGTGTATGCAGTCAGTTGCTTGAGGGGGGTGTGTGTGTGTATGCAGTCAGTTGCTTGAGGTGTGTGTGTGTGTATGCAGTCAGTTGCTTGGGGGGGGTGTGTGTGTGTGTATGCAGTCAGTTGCTCAGTCATGTCCAACTCGTGTGTGTATGTATGCAGTCAGTTGCTCAGTCATGTCCAACTCGTGTGTGTGTGTGTGTGTGTGTATGCAGTCAGTTGCTCAGTCATGTCCAACTCGTGTGTGTGTGTGTGTGTATGCAGTCAGTTGCTCAGTCATGTCCAACTCAGTGTGTGTGTGTGTGTGTGTGTGTGTATGCAGTCAGTTGCTCAGTCATATCCAACTCTTTGCCAACCCCATGGTCTGTAACCCACCCAGGCTCCTCTGTCCATGGAATTCTCCAGGCAAGAATACTGGAGGGGTTGCCGTTTCCTTCTCTAGGGGATCTTCCCAACCCAGCGATCAAAACCATGTGTCTTGCATCTCCAGCATTGACAGGCGGATTCTTTACCACTCCACTACCTGGGAAGGCCTAAGGTTTTGGTGGTGATAAAGAGTATGGTGCCTTGAGTAGCAGCCCGAGAAGGTGGCTGGAGACCTGGGCCTGCTTTGTCTGTCTCTAACCCCAGCTCCTGGCAGTTTCTGGTCCCACAGCAAGTGTTCAGTAATATTTGTGTTCAGTGTTAGTCTGATGGACTCCATAAGTAAGAATTGTTAACTTACCTAAATACACAGAAAGAGAAACTTTATCCCACTTTGTGAGATTTGAGGCTCTGAGGTTATTTAGCCTCAAGGAAAACTTCAGTTTCTCAGTCATGTCTGACTCTGCAACCCCATGGACTGCAGCATGCCAGGCCTCCCTGTCTATCACCAACTCCCGGAGTTTACTCCCAGAGTTGATATTCATTGAGGCGGTGGTGCCCTCCCACCATCTCATCCTCTGTTGTCCCCTTCTCCTCCTGCCTTCAGTCTTTCCCAGCATTGGGGTCTTTTCAGATGAATCAGTTCTTCATGTTAGGTGGCCAAAGTATTGGAGTTTCAGCTTCAACATCAGTTCTTCCAGTGAACATTCAGGACTGATTTCCTTTAGGATGGACTGGTTGGATCTCCTTGCAGTCCAAGGGACTCTCAAGAGTCTTCTCCAATACCACAGTTCAAAAGCATCAGTTCTTCAACATTCAGCTTTCTTTATAGTCTAGCTCTCACATCCATACGTGACTACTGGAAAAACCATAGCCTTGACTAGACGGACCTTTGTTGGCAAAGTAGTCTCTGAGCTTGCTCTAATTCATGTCCATTGAGTCAGTGATGCCCTCCAACCATCTCTTCCTCTTAGAAAAGTTTAGTACTTGTCAAATGAGAGAAATATTATTGCTGAAGATGGCGAGCAGGTATTGTCCATCTTTCTTGGGGACAGAATAAGAAAATAAGGTATTATAGGGCTCAATCAAGTGCAAGAAACTGAAAGCTATTCCAGCTAGCTCATGAAAAAAAACAACAACTGAGGTTTATCATAAAGATGGAGCCTGTGGAGGGCCAGGGTTGGGAGTGGGATGCCGCTGGCTCTCACAGGTCTCACCTGGGGAGCTGTCAGAGCCCAAGGCTGCTTCCTCTCCTTGTCTCCCTGCCAGCCAGGACCTAACCTGCTTGTCAGTCAACCTTCAGTCAGCCTCAGGACCCTCAAGCTTGCTTGTCAGAGCTGATGACACTGGCGTCTCTTTTTCACAGTTCTGAGCTCGCCTGTCAAGGCTCTTAAATGGGCAGTCAGCGGGGCACGCCTGGATCGGATGGCTTCTGCTGTCCAGTCGACCACAGCAGTGACCCAGGCCAGGACGGAGTGGTCATGCAGTGTAGACAGGGCCAGGACCACTCACCAGGGCTTGTAGGGGGAACCTGTTTCCCCTGAGGGTAGGAGGGGCTCCAGATGCCCTGTATACCCAGAGACCCTGAGGAGGAGAGATTCTCGATGCCTTATGTGAAGTGCTGGAAGTAAACTCTCCTTTGAGGTCTTGATAGCCCGTCCTCTGAACAGCTTTTGAAGTCGGCTGGCTTTTCACCTATTGGGTTGAACCCTCCTTAAGCAAGTCATGTAGCTGAAGCCATCTCCAGCTTGGTTCTGTCTCCGCGCCTTTTTTTTTTTTTTTTAATTTATTTGGCTCTGCTGGGTCTTAGTTGCAGCATATAGGATCTACTTCCCTAACCATGATCAAACCTGGGGTCCCCCTGCATTGGGAATATGGAGGCTGAGCCACTGGACCGCCAGGGAAGTTCTTTTCTTTTGTTAAGAGCGTTATTTAAATATAATTCACCCATTTCAAGTTCACGATTCAGTGGTTTTTACTATATTCATAGACATACGCCATTTTCCTTGTTTTCTGTATGTGATTTCTTTTTTTTTCCACCCGTTTCCCCCTTTTTATTTTCTTTTTTTCATTAAGTGCTCTTTTCCAGCGTAATGTTTTAATCCTCTTAATGATTTTTTTCAATGTATTTTTGGAGTCGTTTTTTTTTTTGGTGGTTACTACTCTAAGGCTTACCATATGCATCTTATCAGAATTGACTTCATTTCCATTCTGAATTCCTGTGAGTTGCAGAAACATTCCTGGCAGGCTGCAGTCCATGGGGTCGCAGAGAGTCAGACATGACTGACTGACCCTTTTTCACCTTTCACATAGCTCTGTTCCTCTTCCCTTTCTTGTGCCGTTGCTATTATGCATAGTATATCTAGGTATGTTATAAACTGAACAACATGTGGCTGTATAATCTTACGATATTTTAAGAAGTTGGTAAAAGAAAGGAAAACAAGTATATATTCGTAGAGTTCGGTTGTTCAATTGCTTAGTCGTGTCTGACTCTTTGCGATCCCATGGACTGTGTGCCAGGCTTCCCTGTCCTTCATAATCTCCCGGAATTTGCTCAAACTTGTGTCCACTGAACTGGTGATGCCATTCAGCCATTTCATCCTCTGTCATCTCTTTCTCCTCCCACCTTCAATCTTTCCCAGCATCAGGGTCTTTTCCAGTGAGTCAGCTCTTCTCATCAGGTGGCCAAAGTAGTGGAGCTTCAGCATCAGTCCTTCCAATGAATATTCAGGACTGATCTCCTTTAGGATTGACTGGTTGGATCTCCTTGCAGTCCAAGGGACTCTCAAGAGTCTTCTCCAACCCCACGGTTCAAAAGCATAAATTCTTCAGTGCTCAGCTTTCTTTATAGTCCAGCTGTCACATCCATACATGACTACTGGAAAAACCATAACTTTGACTAGATAGACCTTTGTCGGCAAACTGACCTTTGTCTCTGCTTTTTAATATGCTATCTAGGTTGGTCTTAGCTTTTCTTCCAAGGAACAAACATCTTTTAATTTCATGGCTGCAGTCACCATTTGCAATGATTTTGAAGCCCAAGAAAATAAAGTCTGTCACTGTTTCCATTGTTTCCCCATCTGTTTGCCATGAAGTGATAGTATTGGATGCCATGATCTTCGTTTTTTGAATTTTAAGCCATCTTTTTCACTCTCTTTCACCTTCATCAGGAGGCTCTTTAGTTCCTCTTCTGCCATAAGGGTGGTGTCATCTGCATATCTGAGGTTATTGATATTTCTCCTGAAAATCTTGATTCCAGCTTCTGCTTCATCCAGCCTGTTGTTTTATATGATGTGCTCTGCATATAGGGCTTCTCTGATGGCTCAGATGGTAAAGAATCTGCCAGAAATGCAGGAAACCCAGGTTCAGTCCCTCAGTTGGGAAGATCCCCTGGAGGAAGGCATGACAACGAACTCCAGTATTCTTGCCTAGAAAATTTCATGGACAGAGGAGGCTGGCAGGCTACAGTCCATGGGATTGCAGAGTCAGACACAACATAGCGACTGACGCTTTCGTAAGTTAAATAAGCGAGGTGACAATATACAGCCTTGACGTACTCCTTTCCAGATCTTGACCAGTCTGTTGTTGTGTGTCCCCCATTCTGGCTGTCTTCACGTGTGGGTTCAAGGTTACACCTGGCACTGTCTCTGTACCCCAGTCCACCTTTGCTTGTACTGTTGTAAAATACTTTTCCGCAAGTGATGGGACCAATGCAGTGTGTACCTATTGTTTTATGCAACTGGTTTTAAAAATTATTTGTAGGAAGAAAAGAGAAGGAATATGCATTCGTGCTGTCTCTTTATAATTACATAATTACTTTTTCTGGTGCTCTTTGCTTTTTGTATGGATTCAAATAACTGTCTGGGATCAATTATTTTCACCGTAAAGAACTTTTCCATTAGTCTTGTAAAGTACAGCTGCTAGCAACAAAATCTGTTAGATTTTCTTTATCTAGAAATGTCTTTATTTTTCTTTATTTTATATAAGATAGATATGGGATATAAAATGTTGTTTCTTTTTTTTTTCTTTCAACACATTGAATATAAGAATGCTGCTACTGCTGCTAAGTCACCTCAGTCGTGTTCGACTCTGTGTGACCCCATAGACGGCAGCCCACCAGGCTGTCCCATCCCTGGGATTCTCCAGGCAAGAACACTGGAGTGGGTTGCCATTTCCTTCTTCAGTACATGAAAGTGAAAAGTGAAAGTGAAGTCGCTCAGTCATGTCAGACTCTTAGCGGCCCCATGGACTGCCGCCCACCAGGCTCCTCCGTCCATGTGATTTTCCAAGCAAAAGTACTGGAGTGGGGTGCCATTGCCTTCTCTGGAATATAAGAATAAGCCCACTTTAATCTTTTCCACATACACTTGATAATAAAATATTTAAAGCAACACTTGTTTAATAATCCATAACAAATGCTCAGCTAAATGTTTGAGTGAACCTGCATTTGAATTAATTGTTTGAATATGTCATCCACCAGTCTTCTGGCTTCCCTTGTTTCTGATGAAAAGTTGGCTGTTACCTTACTAGGGTTTGCTTGTAAATCATCAAATAATTTTCTCTTGTTACTGCCAAGATTTTCTCTGTCCTTTATCATTCCACTAGGATGTGTCTGGGTGTGTATCTCTTTGTATTTATCCTTCTTGGAATACATTGAGCTTCTTGGATATGTAGATTGAGGTTTTTCATCAAATTTGGGAAGTTTTCAGCCCTTATTTCTTTAAATATTTTTCCTGCTCATTTCTTTTTTTCTGGCCTGGCACTCCACTTATGTGTATGCTGGTGCCCTTAATGGTGTTCCAAACATTTCTCTAAGGCTCTATTCATTTTTCATTATTTTTTTCTATATACTTCAGATTTCATGATTTTTATGAATCTTTTTCACTGACTGTTCTGCTAGTTGAAATAAACTGTTGAGCCCCCTCTAGGGAATTTTTCATTTGTTATTGTACTTTCAACTCCAGAGTTTCCTTTTTATAATAATTTCTGACTTCTTGTTGTTATCGTCTATTTGATGAGGCATTGTCATCATACTTTTTTTTTCTTCTTTGAACATGGTTTCCTTTAGTTATTCGAACACGTGTATAATGGCTCCTTTGAAGCCTTTGTTAAATCTGGTTCCTCTCTTGGCTTCTGCTGTCTGCTTCTTTAATCCCTGTGCGTGGGTCATATTTTCTTGTATCTTTGCCATGTCTTGTAACCTTTATTGAAGACTCAACATTTTAGATAATACATTGTTGTGACTTTGTATTCTGGCACCTCCCTCCAGCTCCCACCAGTGGCCTGTTGCTATTGTTTCTCTGTTGTTTGTTTAGTGACTAGACTATTTTAGTTTGTTTCCCCTGTGGGGTGAGGCATTTGGTGCTGCTCCTTGGAGGCTGCTGCCTTAGGAATGTGCAGCCACTCTTGAGATGATGGTGATTTTAGCAAGATTTTCATTGACTTTCCCTGATTTCCGTTAAACTCTGTTGGTATCACACCCAGGTGTTAGGCTCCACTAATCACTGAATGATGGCTCTATTATTTTTAACAATGCCCTGGGGCACAAATTCCTCTACAGCCTGATCCAATTTATACTCTTGACTCGGGTTTTTTCTTTTAATGTTTATTTATGTGTGTGTGTGTGTATATAAATGTGTATATAAATGGAGTATATAAATGTATATAAATGTGTGTGTATATAAATGTGTGTATATATATATAAAATGTATATAAATGTGTATATAAATGTGTATATAAATGGAGAAGGAAATGGCAACCCACTCCAGTGTTCTTGCCTGGAGAATCCCAGGGACGGGGGAGCCTGGTGGGCTGCCGTCTATGGGGTCACACAGAGTCGGACACGACTGAAGTGACTTAGCAGTGTATATAAATATATTATTTTTTTGGCTGTGTTGGGTCTTAGTTGTGGCATGCAGGATCTTTGTTGTGATGTGTGGGCTTCTCATAGTTGCAGCTGCAGGCTTAGTTGCCCTGTGGCATGTGGGGTCTTACTTCCCTACCCCGGGATGAATCCATATCCCCTGCATTGGAAGGCAGATTCTTAACCACTGGGCCCCCAGGGAAGTCTCTGTCTCAAGTAGTTTTTTGAGGCCAGTCTTAGAGATTTGTTTTGACACAGGACGATTTTTTCCTAGCTCTCTGTGTCCCTGTTAGCTCAGTTGGTAAAGAAACCACCTGCAGTGCAGGAGACCCTGGTTCAATTCCTGGGGAAGTGACAGGATATCCACTCCAATGTTCTTGGGCTTCCCTTGTGGCTCAGCTGGTAAAAAATCCTTCTGCAATGTGGGAGTGAAAGTGAAGTTGCTCAGTCATGTCCGACTCTTTGCGACTCCATGGACTGTAGCCTACCAGGCTCCTCTGTCCATGGGATTTTCCAGGCAATAATACTAGAGTGGATTGCCATTTCCTTCTCCAGTGGATCTTCCCAACCCAGGGATTGAACCCAGGTCTCCCACATTGTAAACAGACACTTTACCCTCTGAGCCACCAGGGAAGCAATGTGGGAGACCTGGGTTCAATCCCTGGGTTGGGAAGATCCCCTGGACAAGGGAAAGGCTACCCACTCCAGTATTCTAGCCTGGAGAATTCCGTGGACTGTAGAGTCCATGGGGTCGCTGAGCGACTTTAATAAAATAAGATGTGTCCCTGTTTATTTCTGATAAATGAGCTGGCCTTTGGTGTAGCTTGTTGCTGTCATGGAGCTAGCAGCCGCCTCTTATTAATTATTTACCATTAAAATCTCTTGTTATTTCTGAGAGCACTCCTAGGCTTGACCTTATCCTACAGTCTGTTCCCTTATAGAGAGCTGAGCAACTCTGTTTTGTGGCCCGCCTCTCCCCCTGGGCAGAATCTCTGAATCCTGTTGTGCAGGAAGAGCTGTAACTGGGTCAGTTGTCTGCTTCTCTTGGTGTGATTTCCTTGCAGGGTGCTGGGCGGGGTGGTAGCCTCGGGTCTTCTGGGTGTGCCTCTTTTCCTCTCCTAATGAGTGATGAGTGTTCTTAGCCTGCTATGCTTAGATAGAGCCTCCATCCAAGAGCCAGGGCAGAGGAGTAAAATACTGGCGGCCTGTTCTCCCAGGGAGATGCAAAAGCCTTATTATTAGCTGGGGAGCTTGGAGGAGAGGGGTCCATCTTCCTGGCCACCCCCTACCAAGTCAAGCTGGATTGAGAAGTGGACAGGGTCATAGTTGAAGTGCCATAGACATTGCTTCTTGTGCTGGAATTTTCATAGATTCTCTACGAAATGAGTTTTTCCTCATTTCTTGAATGCGCTTAGGATACTGTCCAGCAACTCTAAATGGCTGGCTGTTTTCTTTTTCTGTAATTTTCACTGGGAGAGGGTCCATGGTATGTTCAGTCTAGTCCCATTCATGATGTTGGGTCCTGGCAGATTCTGGATTTAGTTGCTCTTCAGCTTCTTCCCCTCGTTCTCCCTGTCTTCTTGCTACCAAAGTTGAGTCACAGTATAGATCTTGACTCTGTAGAACTTGGAACCACGGTGACTGGGCAGATCTTTTCCCTGGTCCCGCACACATCACAGAGTTTGGCATAGCTACATCATAGACACAGAGAGGAAAAGAGAAGAAAGAATTTCATCCATGAATTCTTGGAAGGCTATTAATAGAATAAGAATGATAGGAAAGCACTCAGTACTTTGCTCTTGTTTGGGTATGCTTTTATAAGTTCTTCATGAAGCCTTGATTTTTATTTTGATTCAGATTTGGTACATACCTGAGCACATGCTACTTGCCAAACACTGGAGTATACATTATATATTAATGTTACCAGGTTCTCGAGAACGAGGCAGGGCTGGAACCTGCCCACATTGAGATGCTGGAACTAGAGACGGTAAAGCAAACTATACACTCAGCCAAGGTGTGCCCCAGGTTCTCAGACTCCAGACGTCAGGCTGGTTCCAGATCCTCTAGCCTTTTTCTCATTCCCGTGGAACAGCTTACATACCAGCATTCATTCTGCCTACAGTGCCAGCAAGAGTAAGATCAGATGTCCCAAGAGTGCCCTGCCCTTTCTAAGTAGTAATGGCAGATTGCCAGCCACTAAGAAAATGTCCAGAGCATAGGGACCGAGAAGGCAAAGATGATGAATGGCCCAGGTGTGATTTTTATGATCAATGTCAAGTCTCCAAAACCCTCCAAAAAACCTTTAAACCTTCCAAATGGAGCATCTTACACATAAATTTGCCCTAGGGACTGCCAGTAAATGGACTACTTTATTTTATTTGGAAATGACTTAGCTACTCAATAAACTTTCATCACTTAGTTTAGCACAAACCCTAGAAATATAACTTACCCCGATCTGGAAAGACTATTTTAGACAGACATTCCTGAAGCATAATTATTCTTAATAAAGTTTATCTAAAAGCTCATATCTCATTGACATTTTTTAGAAGTTTCTTCACTTGAGGTTCTTTCCTTGCTGACAAACTTGTAGAAGGTACAACAATATTTAACTTATATGAAAGCTTCAGTTCAGTTCAGTCGGTCAGCTGTGTCTGACTCTTTGCAACCCCATGGACTGCAGCACACCAGGCCTCCCTGTCCATCACCAAGTCCCAGAGCTCACTCGAACTCGTGTCTATTGAGTCGATGATGCCATCCAACCATCTCATCCTCTGTCGTCCCCTTCTCCTCCCACCTTCAATCTTTCCCAGCATCAGGGTCTTTTCAAATGAGTCAGTTCTTCGCATCAGGTGGCCAAAGTATTAGAGTTACAGCTTCAGCATCAGTCCTTCCAAGAAGGTGAATGTATAAGATTTCGGTGAAGGAGGAGTTTAGTGCAATGAAGTGCTTACTTTACAAGAGGTTTTCTGCTAGTCAGGAGGAGCTGATGTCACCATGAAGGGATTTAGTGCTTTTCTAGATATGAAAGTGAAAGTCACGTCCAACTCTTTGTGACCCCACGGACTATACAGTTCATGGAATTCTTCAGGCCAGAATACTGGAGTGGGTTGCCTTTCCCTTTTCCAGGGGATCTTCCCAACTCAGGGATCAAACCCAGGTCTCCTGCATTGCAGGCGGATTCTTTACCAGCTGAGCCCCAAGGGAAGCCCAAGAATACTGTAGTGGGTAGCCTGTCCCTTCTCCCGGGGATCTTCCCAACCCAGGGATCGAACCGGGCTCTCCTGCATTGCAGGTGGATTCTTTACCAGCTGAGCTACTAGGGAAGCCCTTTCTAGATATGAAGAGATGCAAAGGTGGGGATCGGTTCAAGTCAGTTCTTGAAAATATCTAACTATCTAAAGACCTGTCCCATCATCAGATTCCCTGGAGCACAGGGTTCCTCCCTCCGCCCTGGTCAGCAGCTGCAGCCGCACAGGGTTCAGTCTCCAGAGAGGAAGATGGCAAATGCCCTTGTTCTGTTGCTGGCAGTGCTCTTGGCAAGTGTCAATTTGTAGTTAACAGAATGTTTGTATGAAGTTTATGTGTAACTTGATAATTGGAAATCACATTTCCTTAAGTAAAAAATAAATAATGGTTAGGGTCTCAGGCCAGTCAGAGATTAATTTGATCTGTGCAAAGAAGAGTTTTGTCAAACAGAAACGTGTTAGTCGCTCAAGTCGTGTCTGACTCTGCAGCCCCATGGACTGTAGCCCGCCAGGCTCCTCTGTCCATGGGGTGACAGAGTCTTCCCTCTGTCATCTGAGACTGATGTCTCACTTCTGTCCAGGTGAGAACACTGGCATGGGTAACCATTTCCTTCTCCAGAGCATCTTCCCAACCCAGGGATCGAACCCGTGTCTCCTGCACTAGAGGCGATTTCCTTGCCGTCTGAGCCACCAGGGAAGCTCAGAAATAAATGAGTCAAAAGAAGTTCTTTGATCTACAAGGTCTCTAATACATGATCTGTCAAACATCATCTTTTTCCATGACCCCCAAAAAAACACCTTCAGGAATTCCCCCTCCTAGGGAGTGGGAACCAGCCTTCTTTTTGAGTCTCACCCTGGCTGTCCCCAGGAACTTGGGAAGGGGCTGCAGTCACTCACAGACATCATACGTTTAAAGAGCTGAGATCAGAGTTGAGGACTTGATCCTGGGATAGTTTGGGCCCTGAAGATGAGCCCGGCCTCTGCTATAGCACTGAGCATAGAAATGGGAAGAAGCAAGTTTGTGGGATTAAAGCTGAACACCAGTTAGAGCCAACCACCGGTGGTAGGGTGCTAGGGTGTCTACCCCAGGACAGCGACCACCACAGATTCCCCCCCAAACTTCCTAGAGGGCACAACCCTGGCTCCCCAGCACCAGCTCGTAGGGAGCCTTGGTGTGTGCTCATTGAGAGGACATCTCCATCATCAACAGGTGCTTGCCGCCAGGTGATTCCCTCTGAAAGTGGAGGTCTGGGCTAGAGCTGCAGTGTCCTTGGTGGCCGACCCCCACATTTCACCTGTACCGTTCCCCTCACCCAGTGGCTCCTGAGGGGACTGTGATGTGGTTCGTTTTACCTGCGGTGGTGGTTCTTTGTGTATGAAGGATGCTCACATAGCAAAGGTAGGCGGGAACCGGCAGCTAGGGGCCAGACTGGCCTGCCAGAGGAGGAAAGGGGCAGGACTTGGCGGTGTTCACCCAGTCTCCCCTCTGCGCAGAGGGTGGCTCGTGTGCTTTGGAATCAGCTGAACAAGGAGACCCGGGAGCATCACATCACGTGCGTGGAGTTGTTCTACCGGCTGCACTGCCTGGCCCCCACGGCCAACGTCTGTGAGGACATCATCTGCCACGCCCTCCTGAACCCTGACAAGGTGAGTCTCTGCAGCGAGCGACCTCCATCTGACCCCGGTCCTGACACTTGCCACGCACCCCCCCCCCCGCCCCCACGGCCCAGGTGTCACGTGGTGGCATATGTTAGTCATTCAGTCATGTCCAACTCTCTGCAGCCCTACAGACTGTAGCCCGCCAGGCTCCTCTGTCCGTGGGATTCTCCAGGCAAGAATACTGGAGTGGGTTGCCGTGCCCTCCTCCAGGGGATCTTCCCAACCCAGGGGATCGAACCCAAGTCTCTCACATTGCAGGCGATTCTTTACCATCTGAGCTATCAGGGAAGCTCTCAGGCAGACTCAACTGTATCCGACAGGAGCCATTCTGGGGTGCAGTGGACATCCTGTTTAACGGGCAGAGGTGTTGCATCAGCAGCATTTTAATACATCAGTAATTTCTGGACCAGAAGGCCCACAGAAGCACGAGCCACCCCGTGTGTCGTATTAAAGCTCACCAGGGACATCTGCCCAGGCTCCCGTGATGCTTGCAGGGCCCCCAGAGCTCTGGGTAAAGCAGGCAGCTGCAGAGAACGCATCGCCCCCAGAGCCCTGGTTCTGCACTGCTGTCAGGCCCTGTCCTCTAAGCTGGGGGTCCCCAGGCTCTGGGCTGCAGGTCGGAGCCTGCTCTCAGATCAGCGGTGGTATTAAATGAGAAATGAGGAACACGGTAACTGTCATGAGCATGGAATCCTTCCGAAACCATCCCCCGCCCTGACCCCAGTCCATGGAAAAAAGTTGTCTTCCGTGAAACTGGTGCCAAAGAGGTTGGGGGTGGCACTGCCAAGGGCCACGAGGAGGTCATGCCCTGTGTCATCATGGAGTCTGGAACACAGACTGCCCCGCCAAACACCAGGCCCCTTAGGTCAGGCATCGCTACCCTGCCTGCCCTCTCTCCCCTGAGTTCTCGTCTGTCATTTAAACGGGGCTCGCGACCACGGAGGACGCCGTTCTGTGAAGAAAGAAACCAGGCGCCTTACTCCTGTTTTCTCTCCTGTTCAAGGGAACCAGGTTGGAAGCTCTGTTTCGATTTTCTGTCATCTGGCACCTGACCAGAGAGATCCAGGGCAGCAGAGTGACGTCTCACAATCGCTCCTTTGACAGGTGACAGGGACTTTTTTTTTTTTTTTAATAACTTAACCCTTAAAGGAAAAGGACACTTTGGGGAAGGGCTGGGTCAGCGTGCCAGGCTAGAATCGGGGAGACGCGTGAAACAGAAACCACCCCCACCCCGTGTTCTTGATGCAGAGAGATTCCTGGGGTCCTCTCAGTGAATCCAGGCCAGACAGGTGAATACCTAGTAGGGTGTTTCTTACCTTGATCATGAAGGATGCCTTACAAGCATGACTGCTGCATGCCTCAGAGTCACCGGAGGAGCTGGCAGAACAAGCCCCCCAAGGGGGCTTGGTAGGAAGATGAGGAGGAGTAACTCTTGGCTGGGCTTCCCCGGCGGCTCAGTGGTAAAGAACGCACCTGCCAGTCAGTGCAGGAGACGCAGGTTCAATCCCTGGGTCAGGAAGATCCCCTGAAGAAGGAAAAGGCAACCCACTCCAGTATTCTTGCCTGGGAAATCCCATGGACAGAGGGGCCTGGCAGGCTACCATCCATGGGGTTGAGAGTAGGACACGACGGAGCACACACGCACACACATGGACCTTAACTGGGGTGGCGGCCACACTGGGTGTGTACAGCTGCCATGTCCTCAATCCCAGGCCCAAAACCGTGCATTTTATTACAGGCATGTTCTGTTCTACATTGGTTTTTAAAAATCCCCTACCTTGTTTCTTGTAAGCTTCCCTGGTGGCTCAGAGGGTAAAGTGTCTGCCTGTAAGGCAGGAGACCTGGGTTCGATCCCTGGGAGGGGATGATCCCCTGGAGAAGGAAATGGCAACCCGCTCCAGTATTCTTGCCTGGGAAATCCCATGGATGGAGGAGCCTGGTGGGCTACAGTCTGTGGGGTCACAAGGAGTCGGACATGACTGAGCAACATCACTTTCGTGTTTACCTTGTTCCTGGAGCCCTGGATGTGGGGTCAGACACGCAGCCTTGGAGAGATTCCAGCTGGTCCTAATGTACCGCACCTGCCCCCCCATTTGTGAGGAGGCCCAGGCATCAGGATTTTTAAAAGCTCCCCTGACTTAGCAACTCAACAGCAAACCATCAACAGCGACCCTAGCTGGAAGCAGGGTTGACCTCATGGTCCTCTGCCTGGGCCTGCAAGTCCAGCCACCCCAGATGGGACTCCCCGAGGGTGTCCTGACCGCCCTGACGGTGCGCATCCACACCCCCACCCGTCCCATGGCAGGTCCCTGTTCGTGGTGCTGGACAGCCTGGGCAGCTCGGACGGGGCCATCGGGGCCGCCGCCCAGGGCTGGCTGGTGCGGGCTCTCTCCCTGGGTGATGCGGCCCGCATCCTGGAGCCCGTGCTCCTGCTGCTGCTGCAGCCCAAGACCCAGCGGACCGCCATCCACTGCCTCACACGGGAGAACTCTGCAGGTGAGCACATCGCACAGGGGGCAGACCGGCCCTGTGACCCAGGGACCCTGGGCCCAGGGGGAAGGAAGAGGTGGCTGGGACCTCCCTGCCACCCTGGGGCCACAGTCAAGGCACTCAGACCGACAGGATGGTTTCGCCAGATTCGAAAGGTGGGGGAGGTACTTTGTGGGGCCTCCTAAAATTTCCAGATCAGATGAACCAGCACTTAGAAATGCTAAGTCGTAGGTTTGTTGTTTTCACTGAAAAATATATGATTTTTTTTTATATTAAAAAGGAAAATACTAGCAACCCATGTTCCAATAAATATAGCTGATTCTTGGTTCTTTTGCTGGAGAAAGCAGTTCAAGCACATCCAAGGTAGTAGGAGAGAAAAACAGACCATCCATCTGAAGGTCTTCAAGGCCACCTCTTCACTTAGGAAGGAAGTCTGAGGTCTGGTGAGAAGGTCATTTTGGGCTGGCCAGGCTAGCTCTTCTCAGACCTGGGATGGGAGAGCAGAGGTTTTCCCCAGGTATGAATGATGGAGCGTGTCAAAACCTGCATGTAAGCTAATCAGTTGTGCTGTATAAAAATCACTTCTGCTCAAGAACCATCAACAAGGTAAGTTGCCGAGGACCAGCCCCAGGGTATTCGAAGGAGAGAGGCAACGAAGTCACTGGATACAATAGCTTTATTTAAATGTTAATTAGAGATATAAAGAGTAATAGAATGAGGATAGCACAGTAGGAAAATTCAGTGGAGAAAAGAGGCTGAGTAGCTTGGTTTACGTGGAAAATCAATATAACCTGTGACACCAGGTTAGCTCTGACCACAGAGGCGGCAGGCGCCCTCTCGAATAGCGGAAGATGCCCCTCCTTAGGCACCTTCTCGAGTGGGTCTTAGAAGCCCAGGCAAATAAATGGTCGCAGAGGACCTCCATGCTCCAGATGGAGATTCAGCTAGAAATTGAGAGAAGAATGACATGGGGAGACCAAGCTTTGGTGAGCAAGTCCCGTAGCTTTATTTTCAACAGGGGCTTTTATACCCTAAGTTGCACATAGAGGATAATAGGGGATGTGAAATCATGCAAAGTCAGCAGTCTTTGATCCTTATCGAAACCAGGGTTTCTTTCCTGCAAATTTATCATATACAAATGGTTTGTATATGATTTATATCATCTTCTGGCCAGAAGGCCTATTAACATTTTATGTCTTTGACAAAGGTATGTCAATCCATAAGACTTATTTTCTCTAAGAGCAACTATTTTAAGGTTTGGTGCCATCCTCCAAAAGTGTTAGATAAAGTTGCATTCCTATAGGGCAGAGGTGCAGTGGGTTTACAACAAAGGAAAGAATTTATTACCTTAAGGGTCTAAAGTTGCTAACACCAAGGCCACTACTTATTTTTTCTACATACCAACTATATTAATTAATACACATTCAAGGATACAATACAGGGGATGTGGAAACTTGGCAGTAAGCATTGGTTCATCAATGAAATCTTTTACTAGTTTTATTCTGACAGTTTCTAACTCTCTGAGAGGCTCTAAGCTATTTGAATATCTTAAGCTTCCCATGCCTCTCACGGCTGAGAGACTGTAAACAATCATATGCATAGCTGTAGGAGTCCGGGTAAACTTGTCAGGCCAGTTAGAGAGCTATCTGAGGGGTTTGGATTTAAACACTCTTAATGCCCAGGAACTTTATTAATTGGAGCTGTAAGTTAACTCTTTATTAGAGAGAGCAAGATGATGGTAGGGGACAGCCTCCAGTAAAGTCAGAGGTGAGAGCACAAAGCAGTAAAGTAGGCAGACTCTGGTTTTTTAGGGGGTAGATGCTCGAGAATATCCAGGGGGACTCATGAGGCTCGATCCTACCTTTGCATATGCTGAGCCTCCTTCCTCATGACCTTTGCCACGAGTGGAATTCCTCTCGCCGGCTCCTGGCAATAAGTGGTTTCTGTCTGCCCTCCAAGGTTCTTTCAAGCTTTCACCTAAAATCAGAGAAGTAGAAGAAACAGATCTCTGGGCTCTGAGAATTTTCAGAGGCATCTTTAACTAAATTTTAAAGAATAGAGGAGAGGTACTCCTTGGAAGGAAAGTTATGACCAACCTAGATAGCATATTCAAAAGCAGAGACATCACTTTACCAACAAAGGTTCGCCTAGTCAAGGCTATGGTCTTTCCTGTGGTCATGTATGGATGTGAGAGCTGGACTGTGAAGAAGGCTGAGCGCCGAAGAATTGATGCTTTTGAACTGTGGTGTTGGAGAAGACTCTTGAGAGTCCCTTGGACTGCAAGAAGATCCAACCAGTCCATTCTGAAGGAGATCAATCCTGGAATTTCTTTAGAAGGAATGATGCTCAAGCTGAAACTCCAGTATTTTGGCCACCTCATGCGAAGAGTTGACTCATTGGAGAAGACTCTGATGCTGGGAGGGATTGAGGGCAGGAGGAGAAGGGGACGACAGAGGATGAGATGGCTGGATGGCATCACTGACTCGTTGGGTATGAGTCTGGGTGACCTCCGGGAGCTGGTGATGGACAGGGAGGCCTGGCGTGCTCCGGTTCATGAGGTCGCAAGGAGTCGGACACGACTGAGCGACTGATCTGATCTGAGGAAAAAGAAAAGAAAGACTGGAATAAAACAGATGATTTTGTTGAATTTCAGTGATTAATACCTGGCTCAGTTTATGGTCTAACATCACTTCCCACAATAGGTGTATTTTATGATTTCCTGCAGTTAGTTCTCTAAGCAATGGCTTTACAGACTGTGACTAGTTTGTTTAGCTTACTGCTGCTGCTGCTAAGTCGCTTCAGTCATGTCCGACTCTGTGCGACCCCATGGACGGCGGCCCACCAGGCTCCCCCGTCCCTGGGATTCTCCAGGCAAGAACACTGAAGCGGGTTGCCATTTCTTTCTCCAATGCATGAAAGTGAAAAGTGAAAGTGAAGTCGCTCAGTCATGTCTGACTCTTCACGACCCCATGGACTGCAGCCTACCAGGCTCCTCTGTGGGATTTTCCAGGCAAGAGTACTGGAGTGGGGTGCCATTGCCTTCTCCATTGTTTAGCTTAGTGGGTTGTAAATACTCAGTGTTCGTCAGTCTCATCTTACAGAGGAATGCAGCCCAACACCTAAATAAGCAAAGGTTCCCAGGTGGCTTCCTCTCTTTATGAGGTTCCCTGCCTAAAAACTAGGAGGCATTTTATTACTCCACACTTATAAGAAAGTAAAATACAAAGAACTGTAAACTAAGCACCTTCTTAAAAGTTTGGTCTTCATTTATGGCAGGTCAGTTTTGAAGCATTTCTTTGCTTTAACAAGAAACTCTACAGCCCGTCGGGTGTTAAAAGTCTCAGGGCACTTCCTGCTGCGTCTTCTAATTCCTGTCTAATGCTACCTGCCTGTTAAGAAATAAAAATGTGTCTTCTCTGCCCTGTTCGCTCCATGGAAACAACCAGAGGGGTTCTACTTTCCCTCCTCAACTGCAGTAGTCCTTCGGAAATCTCATTTTTAAATACTGTTTAAAGTGGAACAACAGGAAGCTCATATTTCTCATATCTTATCCTTCCTTCTTTCCTAACCTGGCTTAATGTTCATGGAATAGATTTGTTGAAAGCTGCCTATTAAAAATGTTTGGCAGTGCCAAAGACATCTGGCTTTTCACTCCTTTTTAAAACAGACCTGAGCACTTTAAAGGGTTGTCTGTGTTCTGATCTCAGAGGTACTGACAAGTGCTTATTTTAAAAATGGGAGTAATCAGGAAATAAAAGCACAAATAAAGTCCCTTGCCATGCCAGCCAGTAGAGCACTTTACAGTTAATGGCTCAGCAGATATCCTCCCAGACATTTCCATAGTTGTGTATTACAGATACTCTCCCCTAAGTGGACTTTTTCTGAACAGCAAGATTCTGCAGCTTGCTGTTTTCTTTGAATATTCAGTGTACTCTGCACTTTGCTCCATATCAGTGTGTGTAGATGTGTCTTTAGAAAACCCAGCAGTAGCCCTCTGCAGGCCTGCACCAGGAGCTTTCAGTCCTCTTACTTTTTGGATGCTTTGTCTTTGGACTTCCCTGGTGGCTCAGATGGTACAGCGTCGGTCCACAATGTGGGAGACCTGGGTTCAAGCCTGGGTTGGGAAGATCCCCTGGAGAAGGAAATGGCAATCCACTCCAGTACTATTGCCTGGAAAATCCCGTGGACAGAGGAGCCTGGTAGGTTGCAGTCTATGGGGTCGCAAAGAGTCGGACACGACTGAGCGACTTCACTTGACTTGTCTTTATACAGCACATTTCAGCAATACCCTTTCAGTTTTGAAAAACCTTCTGTTGACGTTTCTATCAGATCAGATCAGTCGCTCAGTCGTGTCCGACTCTTTGCAACCCCATGAATCGCAGCACACCAGGCCTCCCTGTCCATCACCAACTCCCGGAGGTCACTCAGACTCACATCCATCGAGTCAGTGATGCCATCCAGCCATCTCATCCTCTGTCGTCCCCTTCTCCTTCTGCCCCCAATCCCTCCCAGCATCAGAGTCTTCTCCAGTGAGTCAACTCTTCGAATGAGGTGGCCAAAGTACTAGAGTTTCAGCTTTACCATCATTCCTTCCAAAGAAATCCCAGGGCTGATCTCCTTCAGAATGGACCAGTTGGATCTCCTTGCAGTCCAAGGGACTCTCAAGAGTCTTCTCCAACACCACAGTTCAAAAGCATCAATTCTTCGGCGCTCAGCCTTCTTCACAGTCCAACTCTCACATCCATACATGACCACAGGAAAGACCATAGCCTTGACTAGGCGAACCTTTGTTGGCAAAGTAATGACTCTGCTTTTGAATATGCTATCTAGGTTGGTCATAACTTTCCTTCCAAGGAGTAAGCGTCTTTTAATTTCATGGCTACAGTCACCATCTGCAGTGATTTTGGAGCCCCCAAAAATAAAGCCTGACACTGTTTCCACTGTTTCCCCATCTATTTCCCATGTAGTGATGGGACCAGATGCCATGATCTTCGTTTTCTGAATGTTGAGCTTTAAGCCAACCTTTTCACTCTCCACTTTCACTTTCATCAAGAGGCTTTTAGCTCCTCTTCACTTTCTGCCATAAGGGTGGTGTCATCTGCATATCTGAGGTTATTGATATTTCTCCCGGCAATCTTGATCCCAGCTTGTGTTTCTTCCAGTCCAGCATTTCTCATGATGTACTCTGCATATAAGTTAAATAAACATGGTGACAATAAACAGCCTTGATGTACTCCTTTTCCTATTTGGAACCAGTCTGTTGTTCCATGTCCAGTTCTAACTGTTGCTTCCTGACCTGCATACAGATTTCTCAAGAGGCAGATCAGGTGGTCTGGTATTCCCATCTCTTTCAGAATTTGCCACAGTTTATTGTGATCCACACAGTCAAAGGCTTTGGCATAGTCAATAAAGCAGAAATAGATGTTTTTCTGGAACTCTCTTGCTTTTTCCATGATCCAGTGGATGTTGGCAATTTGATCTCTGGTTCCTCTGCTTTTTCTAAAACCAGCTTGAACATCAGGAAGTTCATGGTTCACATATTGCTGAAGCCTGGCTTGGACAATTTTGAGCATTACTGTCCTAGCGTGTGAGATGAGTGCAATTGTGCGGTAGTTTGAGCATTCTTTGGCATTTCCTTTCTTTGGGATTGGGATGAAAACTGATCTTTTCCAATCTTGTGGCCACTGCTGAGTTTTCCAAATTTGCTGGCATATTGAGTGCAGCACTTTCACAGCATCATCTTTCAGGATTTGGAATAGCTCCACTGGAATTCCGTCACCTCCACTAGCTTTGTTTGTAGTGATGCTTTCTAAGGCCCACTTGACTTCACATTCCAGAATGTCTGGCTCTAGGTCAGTGATCACATCATGATTATCTGGGTCGTGAAGCTCTTTTTTGTACAGTTCTTCTGTGTATACTTGCCACCTCTTCTTAATATCTTCTGCTTCTGTTAGGTCCATACCATTTCTGTCCTTTATCGAGCCCATCTTTGCATGAAATGTTCCTTTGGTATCTCTGATTTTCTTGAAGACATCCCTAGTCTTTCCCATTCTGTTGTTTTCCTCTATTTCTTTGCATTGATCGCTGAAGGCTTTCTTATCTCTTCTTGCTATTCTTTGGAACTCTGCATTCAGATGTTTTTATCTTTCCTTTTCTCCTTTGCTTTTCGCTTCTCTTCTTTTCACAGCTATTTGTAAGGCCTCCCCAGACAGCCATTTTGCTTTTTTGCATTTCTTTTTCTTGGGGATGGTCTTGATCCCTGTCTCCTGTACAATGTCACGAACCTCATTCCATAGTTCATCAGGCACTCTATCTATCAGATCTAGGCCCTTAAATCTCTTTCTCACTTCCACTGTATAATCATAAGGGATTTGATTTAGGTCATACCTGAGTGGTGAGTGGTTTTCCCTACTTTCTTCAATTTAAGTCTGAATTTGGCAATAAGGAGTTCATGGTCTGAGCCACAGTCAGCTCCTGGTCTTGTTTTTGCTGACTGTACAGAGCTTCTCCATCTTTGGCTGCAAAGAATATAATCGATCTGATTTAGGTGTTGACCATCTGGTGATGTCCATGTATAGAGTCTTCTCTTGTGTTGTTGGAAGAGGGTATTTGCTATGACCAGTGTGCATTTTCTTGGCAAAACTCTGTTAGTCTTTGCCCTGCTTCATTCCGTATTCCAAGGCCAAATTTGCCTGTTACTCCAGGTGTTTCTTGACTTCCTACTTTTGCATTCCAGTCCTCTATAATGAAAAGGACATCTTTTTTGGGTGTTAGTTCTAAAGGTCGTGTAGGTCTTCATAGAACCGTTCAACTTCAGCTTCTTCAGCGTTACTGGTTGGGGCATAGGCTTGGATTACCGTGACATTGAATGGTTTGCCTTGGAAACGAACAGAGATCATTCTGTCGTTTTTGAGATTGCATCCAAGTACTGCATTTCGGACTCTTTTGTTGACCATGATGGCCACTCCATTTCTTCTGAGGGATTCCTGCCCACAGTAGTAGATATAATGGTCCTCTGAATTAAATTCACCCATTCCAGTGCATTTTAGTTCGCTAATTCCTAGAATGTCGACATTCACTCTTGCCATCTCTTGTTTGACCACTTCCAATTTGCCTTGATTCATGGACCTGACATTCCAGGTTCCTATGCAGTATTGCTCTTTACAGCATCGGACTTTGCTTCTATCACCAGACATATCCATAGCTGGGTATTCTTTTTGCTTTGGTTCCATCCCTTCATTCTTTCTGGAGTTATTTCTCCACTGATCTCCAGTAGCATATTGGGCCCCTACTGACCTGGGGAGTTTCACTTTCAGTATCCTATCATTTTGCCTTTTCATTCTGTTCATGGGGTTCTCAAGGCAAGAATACTGAAGTGGTTTGCCATTCCCTTCTCCAGCGGACCACACCATTTCATTTCTATAGGGTACCTTTTTTTGAAAGGAAAGTCCTGGGAGAAAACGATAGACATTTTTTAGATCACCCTTCCCCTAAACTTGGTATATTTATATTTTCTATGATAATATAACTAAATTACCCAATTTCTTGAATGTTTTAAAAGACCTGTTCACTTTGCTTGTCTGACTTCCATCTGTAATGTAACCTGGACTCTAGTGTTGTCGTTTCATGCAGGAACTATGTTCTGTTGTTTTTTCATGCTGTATTTTTTATTTCAGTATCGTTGATTTACAGTGCTACCAAGTTTCACGTGCACAGCATAGTGATTCATGATTTTTAGAGGTTACACTCCATTTATGGGCTTCCCTGGTGGCTCAGTTGGTGAAGAATCCGCCTGCAATGCGGGAGACCCAGGATGGATCCCTGGGTGGGGAAGATCCCCTGGAGAAGGAAATGGCAGCCCACTCCAGTATTCTTGCCTGAAGAATTCCAGGGACAGAGGAGCCTGGTGGACCACAGTCCATGGGATTATAAAGAGTCAGACACCATTGAGCCTCTGAGCATACTCTATTTATAGTTATTATATCATATTGGTTATATTCTCTATGTGAAAGTGAAAGCCACTCAGCCCTCCATGAAATTCTCCAGGCAAGAACACTGGAGTGGGTTGCCATTTCCTCCTCCAGGGGATCATCCCAACCCATCCAGATATTGCCAAGGATTTTTCTTGCCCCTTCCCCGCCCCCATGGAGCGTTTTACTAATATTGATCTTGCTGCCTCCCTTTAAGACCAAGATCACCGTGGAACTGCCTGACATAACTAACCCTTCTGTTCTCAAGCTGTCTGTCGTTCCGTCCCTTGCAGAAGACTGGCCCCGCTGGCTCAACAGGAAGCAAGCCTCGTTTGCGGAGGCGTGGGACGCACCCGAGCCGCCAGAGGGCGGCTGTGAAGACGGCGCGCCCCTGAGCCAGCTCACCACGGTGGACCGCGAGGCCATCTGGGCCGAGGTGGAGACGGAGCCTGAGGTGCGCCTGGCAGGCGGCGAGCCCCGTGAGCATGACCGCCCCACGCGCCTCGAGGACCTCCTGGATGGGCCTGCCCACGCCACTGCCGAGGACGACAGCGAGCGCACGGAATCGGCGGACACGAGCTCCGGCGCCACAGACAGCAGCGAGAACACGTCCTCCGTCTCCTCGCCGGCACACGACCCGCAGGAGCTGAGCGGCGGCGAGCAGTGCTGTGCGCCCCTGGCGGGGGCCGCCTGGGCCCCCAGCCCGCAGGTGGGGAGCCCCACGTGCCTGGTGCGCGCGGACTCGGACCGGACCCAGGCCTCGGAGTCGCCACCGTCTAGCGATGAGGAGGCGGCCGCAGAGCTGCAGGCGCTGACGGCAGCCCGGCTGCGGAAGCAGCAGCGCGAGAGGCAGGCGAGGCTGGAGGCCTTGTTCGCGCACATCTTGCTCTATCTGCAGCCCTACGACTCGCGGCGGGTGCTCTACGCCTTCTCAGTGCTGGAGGCCGTGCTCAAAACCAACCCTCACGAGTTCATCGAGGCTGTGTCCAGGACCAGCGTGGATACCAGCGCCACGGCGCATCTCAATCTCATCTCCAACCTCCTGGCCCGCCACCAGGAGGCCCTGGGGGGCCAGAGCTTCTACGGCAAGCTCCCGAGCCAGCCCCCCAGTGCGTGCCCACACTCGCTGCTCATCGAGCTCCTCACCTACCTGTGCCTCAGTTTCCTCCGCAGCTATTACCCTTGCTCCCTGAGGGTCTCACACCGGGACATCCTGGGCAACCGGGACGTGCAGGTCAAGAGCGTAGAGGTCCTGATCAGGGTGATGACGGAGCTGGTCTCTGTGGCCAAGGCAGCCGAGGGCAAGAATGTGGAATTCATCCAGGGCCTGCTGCAGAGATGCCGGGTACAGGAGTTCATCCTGCTCTCACTGTCTGCCTCCATGTACACAAGCCAGAAGCGCTATGGGCTGGCTACGGCCGCACCAGCCGGAGCCCTGCGGGAGGAGGGCGTGCTGGAGGAGCATGTCATCAACCTGGGTCAGGACCAGATCTGGAGCGAGCACCCGCTGCAGATCGAGCTGCTGAAGCTGCTGCAGGTGCTCATTGTGCTGGAGCACCACCTGGGCCAGGCACCCGAGGAGGCAGAGCAGCTACCCAACCTGACCCAGGAGTGGCGGCGGGCCCTAAACTTTCAGCAGGCCATCAGCGCCCTGCAGTACGTGTGGCCCCACCCGCTCACGTCGCAGGGGCTGCTGGTGGCCGCCGTGGTCAAGGGCCTGCAGCCAGCCTATGGCTACGGCATGCACCCGGCCTGGGTCAGCCTGGTCACGCATTCCTTGCCGTACTTCGGAAGGTCCCTGGGCTGGACTGTGACACCCTTCGTCGTCCAGATCTGCAAAAACTTGGATGAGCTGGTCAAGCAGTATGAGAGCGAGTCAGTGAAGCTGTCCATTAGGTACAGTGAGCCTTGAGGCAACTGGGGCTTGGGTGCTAAGTCCCTTCAGTCGTGTCCGACTCTCCTGAGACCCTGTGGACTGTAGCCCGCTAGGCTCCTCTATCCATGGGATCCTCCAGGCAAAGATTCTGGAGTGGGTTACCATTTCCTCCTCTAGGAGATCTTCCCGACCCAGGGATGGAACCTGCGTCTCTTATGTCTCCTGCCTTGGCAGGCGGATTCTTTACCACTAGCGCCACCTGGGAAGAGGCATATTCCTATTGCTTTACTGACAGCTTTTTGTCACGAATGGCTTATTGGCCCTCGTCAGTTGGAGGGTCATTTCAGCCTAGTCAGAAGCCTAGCTAGAATTGTCGAGAGGGTAACAAGGAACTGAATGTGGGTTCCTTTAGTTTTAATTCCATGTGACCACCCAGGCCAGATCTGGGTTGTAGGACAAGTCAGTCTGTCTCCATTGTTTTTGCAAAACAGAAAAGTGTGAATCCTCTGCACAGAAATCCTAAAACATCTGGAAACATTTTTCCAAAGCGACTGGATAAATGTAAAACAGCTCAAAAGAGGCCTGTCGTTTTTGTAGCAGTAGTTCATTATGAGAGCCCCAGTTTGTTTTAAGATGGTGATATGTCTGTGGTTTCTATGTTTAGGGTTAAAAACTTTTCTGGCCTCATTCTTAAAGATTTTCAAAACCAGTTTCTCGTTTCTTCACCAAAGCATAACCTCCAAGAGGGAAAACATCTCCCCGGATTATCCACTCACTCTGTTGGAAGGCCTAACAACCATTAGTCATTTCTGTCTTTTGGAACAACCCAACCAAAGCAAAAAGGTAAATTGCTTTTTTTCCTGAGTTCGAGGCAGTTTTCATATATTGTTTTGTCTTCTTTGGGATTATGTCTATTTCAAATAAATATATGTATGTAATACAGACATGTATGCCAATATTAATGCCAAGTAGCACACATGCAAATAACGCAAGCCTGTGTGCAAGTATACGTGCAAATGTACGTACGTAAGTAACGCACATGTGGTTTTGTTCTTATTGGCCACTCTGTGGGCAACTTCAGCCCTTGCCCAGTGTGGCATAGAATGTGATCTTTCTTCCATGTATTTTTTTTTTTTACTTGACTTTATGGAGTTTGAAGGCATTTTATGTTTTGATTACTCTGCCCTAGGAAGTGAAAATAACTCAGTCATGTCTGACTCTTTTCGACACCAAGGACTGTAGCCCACCAGGGTCCTCTGTCCATGGGATTCTCCAGGCAAGAATACTGGAGTGGGTTGCCATTCCCTTCTCCAGGGCATCTTTCCAACCCAGGGACCGAAGTCCGGTCTCCCACATTGCAGGCAGATTCTTTATCACCTGAGCCACCAGGGAAGCCCACTCTACCCTATCTGGTACTAAACCTTAGAACGGAGCTAGTACTTTGGTTGAGGGATTTGCAAAGTTTGTAACGAGTTTGTAATGAGCCTCAGACTCACAGACATCCCTCTCTGAAGGGAAGTCATGGGTTTAAATGCTCAGGGAGGCATCTTATTTCTAGACCACACATAGGCCTTGCCCTGGGGAGTGCTCCAACCCAGACTCCATCTCACCAGCCCCAGCGTCCTCATGGAAAGGGAAACGCAGCCGAGTCTCAAGTGTTCGTCTCTGTTTTTCAGACCACTGCTGTGACCGACCCTACCAATCTGAAGAATGCCAAGAATGCTATTCTGGAAGAGCTCCCTCGAATTGTTAACACCATGGCCCTTCTCTGGAACGTCCTCAGGAAGGAGGAGACTCAGAAGAGACCCGTCGATCTCCTCGGAGCCACGAAGGGATCCTCTTCCGTTTACTTTAAAACCACCAAAGTGAGAGAGCTTCCTCTGCAGGCTTACGATTTCCTTTGTCTTGTATTGTCCCACCAGAAATAAAAATACACAGGGATGTATACATATATAGTCAGAGAGAACGTGCCCAGCGAAACCCACGTTAGAAGTACTGTTATAAGTAAACCGGAAGTAGAAAGCTCCAGTTTGTTTATGAGTAAGCCTTATATTCATGGGAAGAAAGGCTTTTGTGAGTACTTTTCAGTTTATTTTTTCCCTTTGGCTACTTAGAAAAATTACTTTTGGCCATGCTGGGTGTTCGTTGCAGCAAGGGCGTTCTCTAGTTGCGGGGAGCAGAGTCTATGCTTCATCGCAGTGTGTGGACCGCCCGTTGCGGTGGCTTCTCTTGTCATGGAGCATGGAATCTTGGGCTTGCAGGCTTCAGTCGGTGCAGCTCCCAGGATCTGGAGCACAGGCTCAGTAGTTGTGGCAGAAGGAATGAATGAGTTGCTTGCATATGGGATCTTCCCAGATCAGGGCTTGGAACCGTGTCTCCTGCATTGGATGCTTGACCGCTGAACCATCAGGAAAGCCCCGCAATCATTAATTCTTGAGCCAGGCGTTGATGACTCAGGGGAGGCCTGGGAGGCGGAAGCTTTTCCACAAACAAGAGGCCGGCAGAGGACAAGCGGAGAGGGATCTGTCCCAGGAAGTCCCCAGTGGGTCCCGCACTGCGTTAAACCCTTGACTCTCCCTGGGAGGCACCCAGGCACGTGACTCAGTGTGTGATCGCCATGTCCCGTGGCTCCCGGTTGTCTGGCCGTGTCTCCCGTCCGCTGAGCACCGCTGGCACGTGCCCTCAGGGCTTAATGCCAGCCTCTGGCAGCCTGGGTTCAGCAGAACAGGTCAGAGCCCTGGGACCCAGGTCACCTGGATTTGGCTCCCTGCTCAGCTGCTTTGTGGGACCTTGAGCACGTGCATTAAACCTCTGTGTGCTGTCATTCACTCCTGCAAACAGGGTGCCGGGCGTCATCTGAGCACTCTGTATTTACTGGCGTTAGTCAGTCCTCACCTGCAAGGCAGGTGCTATTATTATTCCCAGGTGAGGGATGTAGAGAGCGTATGTGATTCTTTCTGTGGTCAGTCTGGCAGTCTGACTCCCAGACCAGCGGGCTTTTAGGTTCTGGGAGGCACAGGTGACCTCCAAAAATTTTCTGTTGGTTCCAGGGATGACCTCCAAGGGAAATCTGCCACAGGAACCTGCTTAAATTCGGCCTAAAAATTTTTAAAAAGGTTCAGAAAGTTCACTCAGCCTGAGCCTCCGTTTCCTCTGTGAAATGAGTCTGTTACTAGTAGCCTACCCCCTGCACTGATGGAAGAATTCTCTGTGGTGATGGCTGACATTTATTGGGGCTTCCCAGGGGCTTCCCAGGTGTCTCAGTGGTTAAACAAACAAACAAACATGCCTGCAGTGCAGGAGACATGGGTTCAGTTCCTGGGTTCAGAGGATCCCCTGGCAAAGGGAATGGCAACCCACTCCAGTATTCTTTCCTGGAGAATTCCATAGACAGAGGAGCCTGGGGGGGCTACAGTCCACGGGATCGTGAAGAGTTGGACGTGACTGAACAACAGCAATGCAACATTTACTGCACTTAACCCAAGCCCTCCCTGAAGGACCCAAGGTCCTGAGCTGGGGCCCGCTCAGGACCCCAGCAGAAACCATGGTAGGAGGGAGAAGACGTCCCCATCCCCGGCTCAGTTGTATCTAAAGTGATGCTAGACAAAGGCAGTGGGGACAGGGACGTTCAGTTCAGTCCCTCAGTCGTCTCCGACTCTCTGTGACCCCATGGACTGCATGCAGCATGCCAGGCCTCCCTGTCCATTGCCAACTCCCGAAGCTTGCTCAAACTCATGTTCATTGAGTTGGTGATGCCATCCAACCATATCATCCTCTGTCGTCCCCTTCTCCTCCCGCCTTCAATCTTTCCCAGCATCAAGGCCTTTTCCAATGAGTCAGCTCTTCTCATCAGGTGGCCAAAGGATTGGAGCTTCAGCTTAAGCGTTAATTCTTCCCATGAATATTCAGGACTGATTTCCTTTAGGATGGACTGGTTGGATCTCCTTGCAGTCCAAGGGACTCTCAAGAGTCTTCAACACCACAGTTCAAAAGCATCAATTCTTCTGCTCTCAGCTTTCTTTATGGTCCAACTCTCACATCCATACGTGACTCCTGGAAAAACCATAGCTTTGACTAGATGGTCCTTTGTTGGCAAAGTAATGTCTCTGCTTTTTAATATGCTGTCTAGGTTGGTCATAGCTTTTCTTGCAAGGAGGAGGGGAAGCCCAAGGTAAATCCATTCATTCCACAGGCACATGTGTGCCTGCTGCTCTGTACCTGGCCCTGCCTGTCCACGAGTGGACAAGATAGAGGGAAGTCCTTGTCCTCCTGGCAGGCACAGACATTAACCATCCACTTTAAAATAATGAGAAGCACTGCAAAGAAACGCAGGGCACTCTGCCAGCCTGAGGCCGAGGGGCTGAGCCAAGACCCAGGATGAGAGGATATGCCTTCCCAGGTGTGTGTTAGAGGCTGGGAGACCCGCAGTATCCACAAAGGAAAGAACATGGAGGTTTCGGGAATGCAGAGAAATCCAGGCACAGCAAAGGGGAGGGTGGCGAGTGATGTCCCGGCCATGGCGTGGGTCCGTTTTTGTTGGCTGCATAATAAAATTAGGTAAATGGCACATATTTCTGGAAACTGAAGCACATCCTTCCTGGTACTTACAAGTCCTCCCTGAGCTGGTTGAGGCCAGCACAGCTGGGGGCTTCCCTGCAGGGTCCCCGCTTTCTCCCTGGGTCTGCAAAGCCTCAGGTGACTTGCTCCATCACTTCTCAGGAGTCTGCTCTGCTGTTTGTGCACCTGGACCGCCCCCCATGTGTCCCGTCCAACTCCTCCAGGCGGTGCTCTGCACCACCACCATCTCCCCAATCCGCCCCCCACCCCACGCTGCCCCCAGACCCCAGCATAGTGCCCACGACGCTAAGATGAAAGCTCCCAGGGTCACAGCTGCTGGTGGTGAAGTGCGCAGTCCACTGGAGCCCTGACTGTGCTCTCACTCATCGTTTTTCTGTTTTGTTTTGTTTTTTTAAGACCATACGACAAAAAATTTTAGACTTCTTGAACCCCTTGACGGCACCTCTTGGAGTTCAGCTGACAGCAGCAGTTGCAGCCGTGTGGAGCAAGAAGAAGGGGAAACGCCACAGTAAGACAAAGGTAAAGCCCGAAACCGAAGCCATGTGCGGACGGCCCCGTGCAATCTAGAGGTGACCCCAGAGGCCGCCAGGGGAGACCGTGGAGGCGGTTAACCCCCCACAGTGTTAAACTCGTGACATCATTGTCTAGCTGTGCCTGTTACAGCGAGGTGGGGGGAGGGAGTGGAGCCCACCCAACCTCTGTTTTCTTCTTTTCCTGTCATACGATGAGTATATTGTACTTTTCATTTAACATTTTAATCTACTGTCTAGTAGTGTACTTCCAAGAATGTATCTAATATGTACATTTCAGAGAAAAACACCACTGCGGGACCTGCCCCCCAGCCTAAGAAGTGGTTCCTCATTCTACCCATGAGGACCCCTGGGGGCCCCTCCCTGGTTATAGTACCTTCTAAAAGCGCTTTTTTTTTTTTTTTTTTTCAAACCAATCTTTTTAAAGACTTTCTCTTTCCAGGGCAATTTTAAGTTCCCAGCAGAATAAGAGAAGGGTATAGAGATTTTCCCTAGTCCCCTGCCCCCACACATGTACCCTCCCCACCCCTGTCACTATTCCCCCCACCCGCCACCCAGAGAGGTATGCTTGTCACAGTTGCTGAACCTCCACGGACACAGTCACAGTTGACATTTGGCTTTTTTTAATTTATGAGAATAATACTCATTTGTGATGGTAAAGAAATCATCGCATTCCTCTGCCAAGACTTCGGTTTACATTTTGCATAAGTGTTCTCCACCGACTGATCCATCACAAGGTCCTGCCAGGAGCTTGGTCTCCTGTTTCTGCAAACCAAGCACGGGCCTCACCCTCGGTTCTGTCCATCGTCCGTGTAGGTTCCCGCCCGGTACCTCCGTCAGAGCGTCTGCCCCACCCCCAGGCACTGGCTCAGCGCCCAGTGTGGACCCCATTACCCGAGGAGGCAGGAGAGGCTGGTGGTCCAGGCCACCCAGCTTAGCACCTGTGGGGTCTTGCCCGGCGAGGACCCTCGTACTTCCAAGGACAGGCCCCCATCCCCATGTCGATCATCAAAACCCACCTCCCATGCTGGAACTTTCCTGCCTTGGCCAGCTCCCGTGAACCCGGTTTTCCTGTTTCGCTTGCTGTCCTCTACTCTGGGGCTGGCTTTCGATAATCAGCCTGTTTCCTTCAAGTTAATACTATGTTTCCAACACGCTTTCTCAGCTGGAACTCCTAAAGACCAGAGCAATTGCCTGTCACCAGCTATGCCTTTTATTCCTTATCTGTATCATATAGTGATTACATTCCTGTAATTAAAAGCTTTTTTTTTTTTAACCTCACTCTTCTTCCTACCAATACAGTCCTTTACCTAGTATTCCTTTAAATATTTGTTTGAAAGATTAAAACACATCTCTTCCTCCGGGAGCAAGTATCACAGAGTGCTTGCTGGGAGTCCTGCTTTTTTTTGTTGTCTCTCTCAAGGAACCGTCCTCTTCTCGGCAGATTGTTCCGGCGGCCAGCACGTCCCAGCTGACCCTCGTGGATCTGATCTGTGCGCTCAGCACCCTGCAGACAGACTCAGTGCTGCACCTGGTGAAGGAGGTGGTGAAGCACCCGCCGCAGATCCGTGGGGATGAGGTCAGGAGCGCAGGGGGCCCTCGGATGAACACAGGACTCTTCCAGTCCACATCGTGTAGATGGTGTCTGGGAGGGAAACAAAGGTTGCAGGAGCACCTGGGAATTCAAGGGGCTGTAAAAGGGAGGTGTTCTCGCCGGACTTTGTGGAGATGCACAAGACGTGCTCCACGGACTCCCGTCTTGAGGTGGGAACCACCTGAGACAGGGGACGGACTTCCATCCTACAGCCCGCCGCAGAGCACCCTGCCCAGTGGTGGTTCTGTTTTCTGCAACGTATTTTGTTTATTTGACTGCACTAGGTCTTAGCTGAGTCTTGCAGGATCTTTTGTTGTAGGCGCATGGGCCCTCTGGTTGTGGCACTTGGGCTCAGCAGTTGCGGCACACAGGCGTAGTTGCTCTGAGGCAGGTGGGATCTTAGTTCCCCAGACCAGGGATTGAACCCATGTCTCTTGCATTCTCAACTACTGGACCACCAGTGAAATCCCTGGTAGTGGTTCTTATCAAGGACCTATGCTATGCTATGCGATGCTAGGTCACTTCAGTCTCTTCAGTGTCCGACTCTGTGTGACCCCAGAGACGGCAGCCCACCAGGCTTCCCCGTCCCTGGGATTCTCCAGGCAAGAACACTGGAGTGGGTTGCCATTTCCTTCTCCAATGCATCAAAGTGAAAAGAGAAAGTGAAGTCACTCAGTCATGTCCGACTGTTAGCGACCCCATGGACTGCAGCCCACCAGGCTCCTCCGTCTGTGGGATTCTCCAGGCAAAAGTACTGGAGTGGGGTGCCATTGCCTTCTCCTATCAAGGGCCTGCTGCATGCCAAATCAAATAAATCCAGAAAGAGGAAATGGCACTTGGCTTCCAGGAACTTGCAGCCTAAAAAGCATCAAAGATAAGCAAAGCCGGACGCTGGTTAAAGGTGGAAAAGACCGACTGCATTCAGTAGCTCCAGCAGTAGGGGGAAGAGGTGCGGTCTGTTCCAGTTTGTGCAGAGGTGAGTAGGTATTTTATGGGGAGGATGAATAGAAAGGGTGAAGGAGCAGGGCTTCAGCAGAGTCAGGGGAGTGGAAAGTTACAAACAAGCAGGAAGGGGCTTGGTGAGTGTAATTAGACCATAGTTACAGACTGTGTTGTAAAAGGTTGGTTCCTATGCTCCCCAGGAGACTGGAGATAGGGGCCCTGTCTTTCTTGATGATATTTTAAAGGGATGGCTACCAGGTCCTTGGGAAAGACATTCCTGGGTTGGAGAAGAGGCAGTCACATCCCAGAGGGACAGAGGAAGGATTTGTAACCATAAGCTTTTCCTAATAAACGCTCAAAGGAGGGGTCTTCAGGAACGTATCAGGACTTGGCTGAACACACAGCAGATTCCTTCCGAGGCCGTGAGCTTTCTCATTTTAAGGGGGTCGAGGTCATCTCCCTAGGACACAGCCTTGAGCTGGTGGGAACCATAGTCGTGTTTGCTCAAGTCTCTTAGTGTGTGGGGTGGATGGAATCATTTGTGCCGAAGGTACAACCTTGTAGATCAAGGTTGAGGCTTGGTCAAGACGAGGACTCAGAAGAGCCTGGCTAAGGACTTCCCTGGCAGTCCAGTGGTTAGGACTCTCCACTTTCAGTTCTAAGGGTCCCAGTTAAGTGCCTGGTTGGGGAACTAAGATCTCACGAGCCGTGCTGTGTGGCTGAAAATAAAACAAACCCAGAGACTTTTCCGGTGGTCCAGTAGCTTAAGACTCCATGTTGTCCAATGCAGAGCACCTGGGTTTGATCCCTAGTCAAGGAACTGAATTCAACATGAGTCTGAGCAAACTCCAGGAGATAGGGAGGGCTGGCATGCTGTAGTCCTTGGGGTCACCAAGAGTTAGACGTGACTCAGCCACTGAACAGGGCTTCCCTGGTGGCTCAGACGGTAAAGCGTCTGCCTGCAATGCAGGAGACCTGGGTTCGATTCCTGGGTTGGGAAGATCCCTGGAGAAGGAAATGGCAATCCACTCCAGCACTCTTGCCTGGAAAATCCCATGGACTGAGGAGCCTGACAGGCCCCAGTCAGTGGGGTCGCAAAGAGTCAGACACGACTGAGCGACTTCACTTCACTTCACTTCACTTCACTTAGCCACTGAACAACGGCAGTAACAGGGAACTAGATGCCGTGGGATGCAGCTAAAACTTCTGCATGCCAGAACTAAGACCCAGAGCAGCCAAATAAACAAATATTTTAAAAATACAAAAAGCAGAGGGGCCTGACTAGACTAGGTCAAGGAGAGCATCTTTGTCCATGGGCAAGTTAGAAGTTAGCATAATTTTTGTCAAAGTACAAAATTCACACCAGAGAACTTAACTCACTGGAGATTCTGAGAAAGCAGAGCTTTCATCTGGCTGCAGGGAGGTCAGTGGTCTTTGAAAGGTGATGTGATTGAACCACAAAGCTCCTATAGTTTTTCTGCCCAGTTTCTGCATAGCAGTTGAGGGAGCTTTTCTACTGCTCGGACACCTTTTCATTTCCGCATAGTGGTTTTGCAATAGAACAGACTCTATGGTTTTACGCCTGAGAGGTCTTTGATTTCACCAAAGCAGACCTCTTCATTGAAAGTGTTGGAGCTATTTTGTTCTAAATTAATTTGATAGAAACAAGGGATTTGTTCTGACCTTGAAATAATTGTCCTCTCTCAGGTAATTTAAGATGACATTGTCAGAAACACTCTTAGGAATAATTCCCTAAATGAAAATTAATGGAGTGGACCAAGCGATCACCAAAAAATAGTTTTAATTCAAACTGATATTTGTATACCAGAGCCAAAAAGTAGAAATAACCCGTCAGCAAATGAATGGATAAACACAGTGAGGTCTATACACATGCAGTGGATTATGACTCAGCCTTGAAAATGAAGGAAATTCTGACACACGCTATACCATGGATGAACCTTAACAGCATTATGCTAAGGGGAATAAGTCAGTCCAAAAGGACAGTATTGCATGATTCCACTTATCTGGGGTACCCAGGAGTGGTCCAGTCCACAGAGACAGAAAACAGAAAGATAGTTACTAGAAGCTGGGGGAAGAGGGAATGGGCATAGGTATTTAATGGGGACTGAGTTTCACTCTGTGAAGATGAAATAGTGCTGATGAATGGTGATCCTAGTTGCCCAATAGTAACTGTGAATGTCCTGAATGCCCTTGTCCTGTACCCTTAAAAATGTTTTTAGTGGTAAATTTTGTCAAATACGTTTTACCAAAATTTTATAACAGATAAATCTTGCTCTTAGATATTAAGGTCATAGCACAAAGGGTGGTGAACAAAAGCTAAACCTTGAAATCAGAGATGCCCTCACCCATTTTCCCTGCAGAGTAAGAAAACTGACCAGGCATACCTTTAGCAGTGTTTACAGCTCCGCCTGCCTTGCAGGAGACCCCTCCACTCCGGGTGCCTCCTCTGAAAGGGCCCGTGGCTCAGGGTCGCCCTCTGCAGAAGTGTCCGCACTGGGAGGAAGGCCTCCAGGGGCCTCTAACCAGTCAGTCACACTCTCGGCCCTGGTCGCCTTCCTTCATTCCACGTGTTCATTGAACATCAAGTATGTGCGTCCACAGTGGGGAATCCTAAAGAGTGACACCGCCCCTGCCCACAGTCAGCCTGTATTCTAGTTGGGGGAAGAAGATGAGGCAGCCTACAGCTTAACCCCGTGAGGCCAGATCATGGAACCGGCTTAAGGAATCAGATGTAAAATGGCCATGGGAGGCTTCATGGCCTCTGCCCTCAGATCTCTTCATGGCCTAGGACTCTTGTTGCCTTGGGGCTTCCCAGGTGGTGCTAGTGGTAAAGAGCCTGCCTGCCGATGCAGGAGACAGGAGACCCAGGTTCGGTCCCTGGGTTGGAAAGATTCCCCTGGAGGAGGGCATAGCAACCCACTCTAGTATTCTTGCCTGGAAAATCCCTGTGACAGAGGAGCCAGGCGGGCTACAGTCCATGGGGTCGCAGAGTCAAACACAACTAAAGTGACTTAGCACACACAGCACTGGTTGCCTTTTACCCTTTTTTAAAAAGTATTTATTTATTTATTTCCTGTGGGCATCAAGTCTTAGTTGCGGCACGCGGGATCTTTCGCTGCAGCGCACAGGCGCGTTAGGTGCAGCACTGAGGCGTTGTCACCCTGCAGCACTTGGGATCTTGGTTCCCTGAGCAGGGATGGAACCTGCGTCCCCTGCATTAGAAGGCAGGTTCCTAACCACTGCATGGCTGGCAGGAAGGTCCTGCCTTTTACTCTTGAACGTGAATGTTCAGGTAACAGACCTTGGATTGGCGTTTATAACTCCAAGCAGGTCGAGGTGGCTGGAGACTGGCCTTCCCCGCGGCTGGGGGTCCCTCCGAATGCTGTCCGGCTACAGCCATGGGGGAGCGGGCCCTGCGACAGACAGCTCCGTGCAGAGTGCAGGTGCTTTCCCGCTTTGTTCCTTCAGTACTTGATCTACAAGCGTCTGCAAATCCTGGGCTTAAAAATAAAAACCCCAAAGACGTCATCTGGCCGACTGGCTTTTGACTTTTCGAATAACAAAGTTGCTTTTGTGGTTAGTTTAATTGGCTTAACTTCTATAACTGACAAATAGAAGGGGGAAAAATATGTGTTTTGAAAACCTATTTCCAAGTAATTCCAGCCATTTGGGACGTAGGGAAGTTGTCTGAGCTGTCTGGGGGAAATTCCCGGAGCTAAGAATTCGCATTTGGCGTTGTCCGTAGCTCGACACGGGCTCCCGAGGCCACCAGCTTCGTGTCTGAGAAGGTTCAGTCGTTATGCCAACTATTGCTTAAATACTAGCTAAAAGCCTGTGGTGGGAAGTAGGTAAATGTGGGAATGGACTGGGAGTCTGATGAACAGGGACCTAAGAGTGTGGGCCATCATAGGATACGTTTGCTTTCATTTCACTGAGATCCTTTGTATTATTATATTCAGTAGACTCCCGGAGCTGGAAACCTTTGCTTTGTTAGCACATAGACCCTGTTTCGTTTCTGTATTTGAATTCTTGTCTTAGCCTTATTTCCTCCCACTTTGGAGTAATTAGCTGTGCTTTAATTTTCAGAAATCACCCCTGGTGGATGTCCCTGTGTTGCAGTTTTGCTATGCGTTCATCCAAAGGTAACGCAGCCCCCTCAAAGGCATTTCTCAATTATAGATGCTGTTGCAGTGATTATAAGTAACTACTCTGGATTGTCCTCATTTTTTTCTTTTAACTGAAGTGCCATTGATTTACAGTGTTATGTTAATTTCGGGTGTACGGCACAGTGACTCAGTTTGATATAGGGCGGTGTGTGTGTGTGTGTGCGTTTTCAAATGCTTTTTCATTACAAGTTATAAGATGTTGTGTGTAGTTCCCTGCGCTTTACAGTAAGTCCTTATTGTTTACCTGTTTTGTATACAGTAGTGTGTCTATGTTAATCCCAAATTATTCTTTATCCCTCCCCGCCTCCACCCGCGTGTTTCTTGATTACTGGAGAGCCTTAGTTCAGAAAGCATCTGTGTGTTACTAACCCAGCCGTGTCCGACTCTGTGTGACCCCATGGACTGTAGCCCGCCAAGCTCCTCTGTCTGTGGGATTCTCCAGGCAAGTGGGTTGCCATTTTCCTCCTCCAGGGGATCTTGTCGGCCTGGGGATCTGAGAGGTGTCCTAATTCCCTCTCAAGCCATCAGAACACCCCGACAGTCTTACTTTTTCCTTCTATAGAGTGCTAATCTGACATCTTCAAATCTGTGTGCTGTATCTTGAACACTTTATGTCAGCCCAGCTTTGTGTGAGACCTGGTAAACTTCAGAAGAAACAGTTTGCGTTACCTCGATAACCAAAAAAAGGAGGGGAATTTTAAGAAGCACTTTTAGGAAAAGAAGTGACTGTTTTAGATGCTGTCCTCAGTGCTTTGCCGTGTTTTCTGCTGGGCAGCTTCATGTCGATGGACTAGAGTTTGAGCAAGCTCCAGGAGCTGGCGATGGACAGGGAAGCCTGGCGTGCTGCAGTCCATGGGGTCGCAAAGAGTCGGACATGACTGAGCTACTGAACTGAACTGAACTGATGTTTTTGCGTGGGTTTACTGAGCTGAACACCCATCTGCAGGGGTCTCAGCTGCAGTGGTTCCCCAGGTGGCTCTCTGCAGGGAGAGAGGACGCTTTGCTGGCCTCCTGCAGCTCTTATGGCAGGTCCTGGATACAGCTCCCAGATACGTCCATGGTGCGGGGAGGTTAGAGCTGCAGTTACGGGGGTGAAGAGGCTGTAGCCCTATCTCACGGATGCCTCAATAGCCTCACGTGTCTCAGGGGATTCACCGTTAGTAAATTTGACCACCAGCTGCAAGTTCCCTGGCTAACAAGTCCACATTCCGTGGTTATTCTGACCCACGACACCCTAGGGTTATAGGAAGTAGATGGAGGGTCCTAGTGCCAGGAGTCCCCTGGCCCAGGATCGAGTTCAGGCCAGCTTTCACCCTCCAGCACGAGCATCACTGCACTGCTTTGCTCCAAGAGGGGAAGATGAGCTGGTCCTTTGCTGTTGTTCAGTCGCTCAGTCGTGTCCAAGTCTTTGAGACCCCATAGACTGCAGCACACCAGGCTTCCCTGTCCTTCACTATCACCCAGAGTTTACTCAAACTCATGTCCATTGAGTCAGTGATGCCATCCAACCATCTCATCCTCCGTCGTCCCCTTCTCTCCTGCCTTCACTCTTTCCCAGCATCAGGATCTTTTCAAATGAGTCAGTTCTTCGCATCAGGTGACCAAAGTATTGGAGCTTCAGCTTTAGCCTCAGTCCTTCCAATGAATATTCAGGACTGATTTCCTTTAGGATTGACTGGTGTGATGTCCAAGGGACTCTCAAGGGTCTTCTCCAACACCACGGTTCAAAAGCATCAATCCTTCGGCACTCAGCCTTCTTTGTGGTCCAACTCTCACATCCATACATGACTACTGGAAAAACCACAGCTTTGACTCTGTGGACCTTTGTTCAAGTAACGTCTCTGCCTTTTAATGCATTGTCAAGTTTGGTCATAGCTTTTCTTGCAGAAAGCAGGCGTCTTTTTAATTTCATGGCTGCAGTCACCATCCTCAGTGATCTTGGAGCCCAAGAAAATAAAGTCTGTCACTGCTTCCACTTTTCCCCATGTCCTTCCTAGTGCTCACTCATACGTGTCGTAATCCCAGCAAGCGCCTGCTGCAGTGGCCTGAGTGACCCTCAGGATGCCGCGAGTCAGGGACCAGCACTCGGCCCTGGGACCCTCTGGCTGCAGCCCAGCTGCCTCCCTCTGCAGTGCAGCATCACCCCACAGCAGCAACCCTGAGTCCTCACTCCCCATGAGGCCTGACCTGAGAGCTCCTAAAGATCAGCCTCCTGCTGGGACCCCTGGCCTCATCCTCTGCCACCTCCCGATGGCTCACTCTGCATTTCCAGTGACGTTAGGGAGGCCAGATGCTAAATGGAGCCAGACAGGCCCAGAAATCTGTCCTCCAGTTCAAGGCTTTGACTTTACAGACGAGGAAACCAGGAGCGTCTGACCTGTTTAGACTGATGGCTGGTATCCAGACCCCCACGTTCTTGCCAGAATACTGCAATTTTGCGCATGTGTAGGAAGTAGGACGTCAAGAAACACCTGGAGTAACAGGCAAATTTGGCCTTGGAATACGGAATGAAGCAGGGCAAAGACTAACAGAGTTTTGCCAAGAAAATGCACTGGTCATAGCAAATACCCTCTTCCAACAACACAAGAGAAGACTTTATACATGGACATCACCAGATGGTCAACACCGAAATCAGATCGATTATATTCTTTGCAGCCAAAGATGGAGAAGCTCTGTACAGTCAGCAAAAACAAGACCAGGAACTGACTGTGGCTCAGACCATGAACTCCTTATTGCCAAATTCAGACTGAAATTGAAGAAAGTAGGGAAAACCACTAGACCATTCAGGTATGACCTAAATCAAATCCCTTATGATTATACAGTGGAAGTGAGAAATAGATTTAAGGGCCTAGATCTGATAGATAGAGTGCCTGATGAACTATGGAATGAGGTTTGTGACATTGTACAGGGGACAGGGATCAAGAACATCCCCAAGAAAAAGAAATGCAAAAAAGCAAAATGGCTGTCTGGGGAGGCCTTGCAAATAGTTGCAAAAAGAAGAGAAGCGAAAAGCAAAGGAGAAAAGGAAAGATATAAACATCTGAATGCAGAGTTCCAAAGAATAGCAAGAAGAGATAAGAAAGCCTTCTTCAGTGATCAATGCAAAGAAATAGAGGAAAACAACAGAATGGGAAAGACTAAGGATCTATTCAAGAAAATCAGAGATACCAAAGGAACATTTCATGCAAAGATGGGCTCCATAAAGGACAGAAATGGTATGGACCTAACAGAAGCAGAAGATATTAAGAAGAGGTGGCAAGAATACACAGAAGAACTGTACAAAAAAGAGCTTCACGACCCAGATAATCATGATGGTGTGATCACTGACCTAGAGCCAGACATCCTGGAATGTGAAGTCAAGTGGGCCTTAGAAAGCATCACTAGGAACAAAGCTAGTGGAGGTGATGGAATTCCAGTGGAGCTATTCCAAATCCTGAAAGATGATGCTGTGAAAGTGCTGCACTCAATATGCCAGCAAATTTGGAAAACTCAGCAGTGGCCACAGGACTGGAAAAGGTCAGTTTTCATCCCAATCCCAAAGAAAGGCAATGCCAAAGAGTGCTCAAACTACCGCACAATTGCACTCATCTCGCACGCTAGTAAAGTAATGCTCAAAATTGTCCAAGCCAGGCTTCAGCAATATGTGAACCGTGAACTTCCTGATGTTCAAGCTGGTTTTAGAAAAGGCAGAGGAACGAGAGATCAAATTGCCAACATCCGCTGGATTATCGAAAAAGCAAGAGAGTTCCAGAAAAACATCTATTTCTGCTTTATTGACTATGCCAAAGCCTTTGACTGTGTAGATCACAATAAACTGTGGAAAATTCTGAGAGAGATGGGAATACCAGACCACCTGATCTGCCTCTTGAGAAATCTGTATGCAGGTCAGGAAGCAACAGTTAGAACTGGACATGGAACAACAGACTGGTTCCAAATAGGAAAAGGAGTACGTCAAGGCTGTATATTGTCACCATGTTTATTTAACTTATATGCAGAGTACATCATGAGAAATGCTGGACTGGAGGAAACACAAGCTGGAATCAAGATTGCCGGGAGAAATATCAATAACCTCAGATATGCAGATGATACCACCCTTATGGCAGAAAGTGAAGAGGAACTCAAAAGCCTCTTGATGAAAGTGAAAGTGGAGAGTGAAAAAGTTGGCTTAAAGCTCAACATTCAGAAAACGAAGATCATGGCATCTGGTCCCATCACTTCATGGGAAATAGATGGGAAAACAGTGTCAGACTTTATTTTTCTGGGCTCCAAAATCACTGCAGATGGTGACTGCAGCCATGAAATTAAAAGACGCTTACTCCTTGGAAGGAAGGTTATGACCAACCTAGATAGCATATTCAAAAGCAGAGACATCACTTTGCCAACAAAGGTTCGCCTAGTCAAGGCTATGGTCTTTCCTGTGGTCATGTATGGATGTGAGAGCTGGACTGTGAAGAAGGCTGAGCGCCGAAGAATTGATGCTTTTGAACTGTGGTGTTGGAGAAGACTCTTGAGAGTCCCTTGGACTGCAAGGAGATCCAACCGGTCCATTCTGAAGGAGATCAGACCTGGGATTTCTTTGGAGGGAATGATGCTCAAGCTGAAACTCCAGTATTTTGGCCACCTCATGCGAAGAGTTGACTCATTGGAGAAGACTCTGATGCTGGGAGGGATTGAGGGCAGGAGGAGAAGGGGACGACAGAGGATGAGATGGCTGGATGGCATCACTGACTCGATGAATGTGAGTCTGAGTGACCTCCGAGAGCTGGTGATGGATAGGGAGGCCTGGCGTGCTGCGGTTCATGGGGTCGCAAAGAGTCGGACACGACTGAGCGACTGATCTGATCTGATCTGTATTTTAATTTAAGAAGAACAAAACAGGTCAGGCAGATAAGGCATCGTCCTGTGCCTTCTAACCGCCTGCGCCTAAAATGTGCTTATAAGAAAACATTTTCATTAGACTGTTCATGGCTGGATGTTTTTTTCCCCTCCCCTCCTTTTTTTTTTTTTTTTTTTTGTTGTTGTTGTTGTTGTCTGTTTTTATTAATAGGCTCCCAGCAACAGCCTTGCAAGAGAACTTCCCTTCGCTGTTGGGCGTGTTGAAGGAATCGGTGCAGTTGAATCTGGCTCCCCCTGGTTACTTTCTGCTTCTCAGGTACCGTGTTCCCAGCCACTCAACGTTACCGCGTTTTTTTTTTCTCCAGGAACATGTATGTTTTCATTTCTGCTGGCATTCTCATTCTGAAGCTGATTGTCTCTCAACAGCATGCTGAATGACTTTGTGACACGAACTCCAAACCTGGAGAGCAAGAAGGACCAAAAAGACCTGCAGGTCTGTATGTGCGCATCCAGTAGGATGGTTCCTCTCCCAGGAGAGCATGGCCCCCTGCCCCCGCCTTCAGACCATCTCACTGGAGATGATAAACATTAAACGTGGGGTAGAACCAGATCTTAGGTTTGCACGTGTTCCCACATCTGACTCCCTGCATCACTGTCTTCAGAGGGCTCCATAGAGTCTCCAGATGACTGTTCTCATGTCAGCCTTGAGCCATCTACCTTGCAATTTTCAAGGCGCCTGCTGGCTTCGTCCTGGACCCCGATGTGTGCGGGCTCACTCTTCAGCATGGCTGGAGCAGTAAATCTGTCTTTATACACAGATTCCCTTCCTTAGAACCTCCTCGCCTACTTTTTAAAGCAATTCAGACTCATGGGAAACTTCAAAAACACAGAAAAGCAAAAGTAAAGCTCAGCCACAGGAGAAGGAAAATCTCCTTTGAGTAGAAACCCAGCCAATAAGTAGGATGGAATGAGAAAAATCAGTATGTTGTAACCTTTATAATCATTGAGTGAGGAGCTTTTCGAGTCAAGGCCTTAACTTCTTTTTCAGTGTCCTTTATTCATTTATTTTTGTTGTTGGCGTGTGGTTGCCTCACCGTGTCGAGTTGGTTTCTGCTGTAGAGCACGGTGAATTCAGCTGCGCGTTTACATATGTCCCCTTGCATTTTCTTCCCTTGAGTCAAGGTCATTAAACCATGCTGTGTATCTCACGGCCTTGGTGATACTGCCGCTCCCTGTTGTGACCCCTGGTGTTTGTGAGACCCTGAAGCTCTGGAGCTCTGCGTAAAGCCCAGTGACTCCTTTGGCTCCCCTGGTGGAGGGGAAAGCGCCATCCCAGCGCACGTGCTGCAGCCCAGCCCGCGGTCAGCACTTCCTATGCCAAGCTGAAAGCCCTCTGTCTCGTGCGGCCCGTGGCCTGCCGCGGCCCGTCCCCTCTAGTCTGCCAAGCCAAGCTTTGGCTGCGGCCACTAAGGCTGCTGGAGGAGCTCGATGGGCCCCTACGTCCACCCCAGAGGGTCCCAGCCCTCCCAACACTGATCCCTTCCTACTGCTTCCAGGCACCCTGACTTCCCCATCTGCTCACTGCCCTCAAAATGGCAGCTTCTCTTAAGTCTTCAACCCCTTGTCTTGATGTTTTTTTCATATTTATTTTATTGACGCGTAAGCAGTTTTGTGTCAACGTCTGCTGTACAGCAGAGTGTACAGCAGACTCAGTTTGCACGTATGTGCATTCTTTCTCCTCTTAGCTTCCATTATGGTTCATCGCAAGATATTGAATACAGTTCCCCTCTGCTCTACAGTGGGACCTCGTCGTCTGTCCATCCTATATATGTAATAGTTTGCATCTGCTAATCCCAGCCTCCTGCTCTATCCCTCCTGCGCCCCTTCCCGCTTAGCAGCCACAAGTCTGTCCTGTGTGTCTGTGAGTCTGCTGTTTCCTAGGCAGGTTCCGTTGTGTCGTATCATAGATTCCACATGTCAGTGTTATCATCTGACATGTCTTTCTCTGCCTGGCTTCGCTTAGCATGGTCATCCCCAGATCCATCCGTCCTTCCGCAATCTCCCTTGCTGCCAGCGTCCAAACCCACACCTCTGCCCGGGCACACCGTGGACAGTTCCCTTGGGTGCACAGGGAGGGATGTACTCTTGCTTCATGCCCAGACACACCTGCTGCACTCACAGCAGAAGCCAGGACTGCTCGCGTGTCAGGGACGTGTAGCCCCTCTTAGCCGACGATACCCATGATACCCGTTCCTCGTCTCCACTTGTGTCCTGGATTCTTGGCCAGATTCTCTACTGAGAGCACTCCTATACTCTTCACCCTCAAGTCAGTTTGAACTTAGTCAGTTTTGTTTCTGGCCATGTTCATTGAAGGTGCATTTCTAGTAAGAACCCGTGGTCCTAAAGAAACCAGAAATCAAACCTGCCAGATGTGTCATGCCGCTGTGACTTCCTGTGTATCCGTTTTACCTACTGACCGTAGAGCAGCCACAGCTCAACGTATGGCTGTGAGCCCTTGTAATGTGGCTTGCCTGAACCGAACATGCCGTACGCATAAAACACACATCAGGTTCAAAAGACTTAGACCAAAGAAGCATGCCGAATCTCAATAATAATTTTTATGTCAGTTATATGTTGATACTACTTTGGATGTATCGAGTTACACACTGTGAACTTGTTTCTTCTTTTAAGGTAGCTCCTCGAAGACTTCATTACCTGTATGCTTCATAGCCGTGACTTGCATTATATTTCTGTCGGATGGCGCTACCTTAGGCGCTTAAGACTCTCTTAACTTCCTTTCCTCTTTTCTCTCGGTTCCTCTCAGGAAGTCACTCAAAAAATTCTGGAAGCTGTTGGGAACATTGCTGGGTCTTCCTTAGAACAAACCAGCTGGCTGAGCAGGAACTTGGAAGTGAAGGCCCAGCCTCAGATCTCTCTAGAAGAATCCGATGCTGAGGAAGACTTGCACGGTAGGTGTATACGGCTCAGAAAGTAATGCCTGCTGCCAGGTAGCAGGTCTCTCTCTGCATTAAAAGTCATCTGGCTTTGCTTCCTACAAAATAAGTTGTAGCATCATAAACACAAGTTGTAGTAAAATGAACAGTAGAATCCCACTGGAAGGATCCCAAGTGACCCATGCTACCGTGTTCAGCCCTCCGTGAGCCTAGATGAGGGTCCTGGGAAGTAACTTCCCAAGATAATTTGCATGGACTCAGTGGTAGAAATCTTTGTGAGGTAAAGAATAGGGAGAATGCATGTGTTTTTTGTTTGTTTGTTTTGTGGTTTTTTTGTGGAGCCGTGGAAAGAAAATTTAGTAAACCAGCTCACTGTTGTCAAGCACTTGATGTATTTCATTTCTGGCCTGCCTTCCAGAGATCCTTGCGTTTGGTCATTGCTTAGGTTATTAAGATTTTATCACAGCAGTCACACACAGTAGGCACACCCCAGCCTTATTATTAGTTATAACTTCCTAGGCAAATGGTCGGGAGACTCTCAAAGGAGACTCATCTGTTTATTTGGAGGACCACTGACCAGCCAGAAACCCCCAAGGGGTCTGAATCAAATGCCACAGTGTGGACTGTCAGTTGCTGGTACCCTAAAGACCACTGGATGAATCTATCAGTCAGGCACATCTCAGGTTATTGGATCTGCTGCAGCAAGGGAGACACTTGGCTGAGTCAGAGGGGTGTCTCAGCAGGGGACACTTGGGGAAGATGGCAGGGGGCTGTAGGGCATAGATCGAGTTGTCTGTAGCAGATGTTTCAAGGCGGGGACTGGATGGAGTTAGTGATCAGATACCTCTGCACTGGTGTGCACAGTGCTAGGCAGGGGCCCACAAGTGAATCTTCATGAACACGCTGCTTATTTTGATAAGTGAGCCGCTTTAGTTGGTTTAGTCTTTCTTTCAGGATTAGGCATATCTTGGAGCAAGTGTTAATAATTATTGTTGCAAGTTCTCAGTATTATTTAACACACAGACGCTATGCCCAGTCCCCACATTGTTCAGCACTAGACAATAAAATTGGGCTCAGCTGGTAAAGAATCTGCCTGCAATGCAGGAGACCTGGGTTCGATCCCTGGGTTGGGAGGATCCCCTGGAGGGGAGGGATAGGCTACCCACTCCAGTATTCCGGCCTGGAGAATTCCATGGGCTGTATAGTCATGGGGTCGCAAAGAGCTGGACACGACTGAGCGACTTTCACCTTTACTTTCCCTCTTATTTTGATGTGACCTCGATCATTATCATTAGCAGTTGTTATACCAGCAGAAACAAAACTGAATCTGTGGGTTTTAATGTACAAGGGACGACATGTCAAGAAATCTGGGCTCTTTTCTCTTTCAAGTAGCAGAAACCCACTCCAGGAGGACAGACGCACAGCAGCTCAAGGCGTTCTGGCTCACACACGTGAGATGCCCACACGTCCTCTCCGTGTCTGGTTCTGAGGGCAGAGTGGGAACCAGGTGTTCAGACGCAGTTCTTCAAATCTTGTGCGGGCATTCTGGTTGGTTCTTCATGGTCTGCGGCTGGCCTATTAGTGGGCAGGAAGGGCTTGTGCCCTGGAGCCCCGAGAAGCGGTCTCCCACCCAAGAGGGGCATCTCTTCCCAGGAGGAGAAGGGATGGCGTTGGACAGACATTTAAACCGTGGTGCCCCGTTCCATCACTTCCACCGTATTTATTTGACAGCTAGCTTTGCGGTTTACGTAAGAAAAATAATTACACTTTACTCTGTATTGAAGATCCTGTAGCTAGTGTACTATCATTTGCTAACGTAAACCAACAATTACGTTTTTCTCAGGCTGTGGCTCTGATTATAGGTGTGGTTCCAGGGAAGGCGTCTGTGCCTCTCCTTGACTCCTTCGCTCTCAGTCACTCTGCCGTGGTTTGCCGTGTAAGGATTAAACTGCCTCTTTAATCCTGGCGTGCTGCGGTCCATGGGGCCGCAGAGAGTCAGACAGGACTGAGCAACTGAAGAGCCAGCAACAGCTCAGCTGGACTGTGTCAGATGCTACTGGGCCTGACTGCTGTGCCGTCGTTAGATTTAACCTCAGGACAGTAATGTAGTAAAATAATTATCTGATTTTTTTATTTAAGAGAAGAAATCGTAGGACTTCCTGTTGGTTCAGTGGTTAAGACTCAGCACTCCCAACGCAGGATGCGTGGGTCTGGTGCCTGGTTGGGGAACCAAGACCCTACAGTGCAGCATAAAGAGAAAAAAAAAAAAAATCGTAGAATTTCAAAGCAGAAATGACTTGGGGGGCTTCTTAATGAGCAATTTGGGTAAACTCCGGGAGTTGGTGATGGACAGGGAGGCCTGACGTGCTGCAGTCCATGGGGTCACAAAGAGTCGGACACAACAGAGGGACTGAACTGAACTAATTAGCAAACTGTAGAGTATCAAAAGAGTCTCTGGATCATAACTGTTTTTTATTTCAGTCTTGAACAAACTAGGGATGCTCGCCATATCAAGCATGAAACAGAATGAGGCTTCAAATGATGTGTTTTTTTTGGCTTGGAGTCTTTATGCATGCAGCAGACATGCAGGGTCTTCCGTGTATATTTGAGTCTGGTGTGTGCCACGCACTGTTCTAGATGCTGGTGCTCCAGCAGCAAACAGAATGAACAGGGTCTCTGCTGTTGGGGGGAGTGGGTGACATGGAAGGTGATGGTCCAGAGTAAATTAGCAAAGGTATCTTTAAGTTCTTCTGGAAATGCAAAGTCATTCCAAATTTATATATATATATATATATATATATATATATATATATATATTTTTTTTTTTTAATGGGAGTGGGGCAGGGTTCACTTTAGATGTTACAGAACATGTTACAGAACATGTCCCCATGGAAGTGACAGTTGTGCAGAGAAAGGAAAGATAAAATGGGGTGGGTGGGGACTTCTTTGGTGGCCCAGTGGTTGTGTGTCCATCTGCCAGTGCAGGGGGCAAGGACTCCATCCCTGGTCAGGGAGCTTAAGAGCCCACCTGCCTCAGGACAGCTAAGCCTGCGCACCACAACCACCAAGGCCTGCGTACTGCAACGGAGCGAGAAGAGTTAGTGTCTCAGCCGCGTCTCAGCCTTTGTGACCCCATGGGCTGTAGCCCGCCAGGCTCCTCTGTCCATGGATTTCTCCAGGCAAGAACACTGGGGTGGGTTGCCGTGCCCTCCTCCAAGGGATCTTCCAGACCCAGGGATCAAACCCAGGTCTCCTCCCTGGCAGGCAGTTGGATCATGTGAGCCACCAGGGAAGCCCACCACAACAGAGAGGAACCCCCAGTTGCTGCAGCTAGAGAAAATCCGTGCACAGCAGCAAAGACCCAGCACAGCCAAAAATATAAGAAGGCAAGCGTGCAGAGACCTAAGAAGGCACTTCCTGGTGGGGGATGGCGAACCCTTGGGGTGGGAGTGGGCTGAGACCCAGAAACCTCGAGACCAGCCCCCTGGGAGCCTCCTGAGCAGTTAGCCAAGGTCCGGGAGAGTGCGGAGGAGGAGGGCCATGGGGCTCGAGACTGAGCTTGCCTCAGGGCTTGGCCGTCTGCCCGCTTGCTGCGGGAAGCCATTCAAGCGTTTGGAGCAGTGACAGGATCAGACTGAGTTTTCAGAAAACATCAGTGTGGCGGCTGGGAGCAACATGGACAGCAGCAACCCAGAACAGAAACCAGAGGTTCAGACAGAAGGCTCTCATGGTGCTTCGGGGCGCAGCTGACGCTGAATCAGAGGCTCGGACGCTACAACATGGTGGGCCAGTGGGAGGGCCGGGTCCCCAGAACCGGCTGATGGATTGGGACGCGGGAGTCACTGAAAGGCACTCAAGGGCGACTGCGGGTTTTGGTTTAAACAGCTGCCCGCGATGGAGAAGACTGCAGCAGGAACATCTGGGGGGCGGGAAATGGAGCCTGGGTTTGCATGGCCATATTAAATCTTGAGATGGTCTGGGAAAGAGTCGGGAAAGGTCACTGGGGTAGGTTGAGAAACTGAGAAAACATCGAGTCATGGAAACTATGAAGGAGAGTGTTTCCAGAAAGAGGGAGGAGGCGCATGCGTGGTTGTTGAGAAGGCTGCTGAGAAGCAGTGTGAGGTAAGGACGCAGGCTCTCTGGACCCGGCTGGGGGGTCATGGCACGCTGGGGGCAAGGGGGATAAAGGACTGAGATGAGAAGGACCTGGCAGTGGGTGTCGATAACCCACTGAGGCTTAATCATCAGCGGGACAGGAATAAGTAGTGAATGCATGTTCAGTGGTGTCTGGCTGTTTGAGACCCTATGGACTGCAGCCCATATGCCAACCCTCCTATAGAGTGGTGGTAGTGGTTTAGTCGCTAAGTCATGTCTGACCCTTTGTGACCCCATGGACTATAGTCCACCACACTCCTCTGTCCATGGGATTCTCCAGGCAAGGATACTGGAGTGGGTTGCCATTTCATTCTCCAGGGAATCTTCCCAACCCAGGAATCGAACCCCGGTCTCCTGCATTGCAGGCAGATTCTTTACCAACTAAGCTACAAGGGCAACCCCAAAGAGAACCGCCCCCACCCCCACAATGTCCCTCGGTGCTATGCTGCGTTCCCCACTTGCCAACGTAATCCTCCAAGAGGCTCCTCTGTCCACAGGAGTCTCCAGGCAAGAGTACTGGAGTGGGCTGCCATTTCCTCCTCCAGGGATCATCCTGACCCAGGGATCAAACCCACGTTCCCTGCAGTGCAGGCAGATTCTGTACCACTTGAGCCATCAGGGAAGCCCTAATGAAGTAGTACTAAGGACCAAAGAATATCATTTATTTGGCTTATTTTTCAGTTAGAGTTCGTCGAAGCATATTTGTATGGTGATAGAACAATGCAGCAGAGCAGTAGGAATCAATACCAGAAGGTGAAAGGATAGTTAGAAAGCAACGTCTTTCACGGCCATCCATTCAGTCACTCAGTCGTGTCCGACTTCTTTGAGACCCCATGAACCACAGCACGCCAGGCCTCCAGGTCCATCACCAGCTCTCGGAGTTTACCCAAACTCATGTCCATCGAGTCAGTGATGCCATCCAACCATCTCACCTCTGTCGTCCCCTTCTCCTCCTGCCTTCAGTCTCTCCCAGCATCAGCTCTTGACAGCCAAAGGACCAGGATTCACATGCTAAATGGAATTACTGTTCTTTGACATGAGCCAGGAACATGTATATCAGACAGACAAGGCAGAGAACACGGATATCAATGTTCTAGATTAATAATGCGTGGGGCCAAACCGAGGGGGTTCCCATTTGTCTCCATTCATTTTCTGAATGAGATATGAAGTGAGGCTACCAGCTGAGAAGGTGCACACGGTGGTGGCTCTGGAGGGAGGAAGTGGATTAGGTTGGAGTGTGAGGAAGCCAGCATAGCGCTGAGATTCACGGGGAAGGTGTCTAGTAGCATCAGGTGTTTTTTGAGGTTCATGGTCATGAAATAGAGTGAGATCTAGATCATAGTGGTTTGATTTTTTCCAGAGCATTTTGCTGTGCAGAACTAGGCAGTCACTGGGTTTAGCCAAGCTTTGCATGCCTCTGAGTGAGTACTTCAGGAAGGAGAGAGGAGAAAAAGAATGAAGGATGCTCTCAAAGTGGATGGACCTCAGGTGTGTGTGGGGAGGAAGAGACGTGAAGACCTGGGGGGTCGATGGCTAGTTAAGATGGGGAATTGCAGGGGCTGGAGGAAGCTGTCATGGCAGCATTCTGGGAATAAGCGAGTGGGTGAAATAAGACACGGTCACGACAGGAGGCCATAGATGGAGATTTTGGAACTGGCGCAGCCACGTGTGTGACGGTGACAGTGGCTGGCTGAGCTGGAGCAAAATAGAAAGATCGCTGAAAAGACTTGAGCAGCTCAGAGGCCAGGGTGACAGGCACCACCCAAGGGGATGTCGAAGTTGCAAGAATGATGATGGGAAGAGAAGCAGGGAGGAAGATGGTGAGCTGGTGCTAAGCAAAGGTTTTCAGTTGCTGAAACTGAACACGTGAGAAGAGAAGAATATGTGATACATACTTACACGCGTAATCAGTGTGAAAGGCGGAGACTCATGACTCACATTCACGTGATGCTTTGGGAGCATAAATGGTAACCAATCCATCTTGATTTTTTTTTTTTCGGCTGTTTGGCCTGCAACATCTTAGCTCCCTGACTAGGGAGTGACCCCCGGCCCCAGCAGTGAGATGGCAGCATCCTAACCACTGGGCCAGCAGGCACATCCCCCATCCGTCACAGTTAAAAACACAAATGCCTCTCTCGGCAGATGCTGCCACTGCTGCCTCAGCGATGGTGTCCGCCTCTGCACCCTCAGTGTACAGTGTGCAGGCCTTGTCCCTCCTGGCAGAGGTAAGTACACGTCTGCCTCGTCAACCCACCGGGGGGAGTGAGGCTTCACGGGGGCGCGTCCATTCTTAGAGGCTGGGGGCTCCGGCTGCACCGTCCCATCTGAGGCGGTAAGCCAGCCTGGGCCTCTGGCTGCCCCGTGGGGTTGTCCTGCTAGGCTGTCTGTGCCCCACATTGCCACTTCCTTTAGGAGAGTCCTGTGTTCCGATTCCTGTTCTCCTAGGTCCTGGCGTCGCTCCTGGACATGGTTTACCGAAGTGACGAGAAGGAGAGAGCGGTGCCCTTGATCTCACGTTTGCTGCACTATGTTTTCCCTTACCTACGCAATCACAGGTGCGGCCACCGCCTCTCTGCAACCCCCCAAACCCGCCCACTCCTGCCCAGGTGTGGGAAGATGGCTAATGCGAAACGCATCCAACAGGGCTCCTCTCACGGCCTCTGACCTGACCCTTTGCCCTTCCCACCTCCTTGCAGCGCCTACAACGCCCCCAGCTTCCGGGCGGGCGCCCAGCTGCTGAGTTCTCTGAGCGGTTACGCCTATACCAAACGAGCCTGGAAGAAAGAAGCCCTGGAGTTATTCTTGGATCCGGCCTTCTTCCAGATGGACACGTCTTGTGTGCAGTAAGAAACGCCATCCTGGTTTTAAAAAACGGGCCGGGAACCTTCAAGTGGCAAAATGTGTGGGTTTCTATAATTAGAAACAGAGCAGAGCTAGCTATTATCATCCCAAATCTTAGGACATCCCTCGCAGGTTAACCGTGTATTTCCGGGGAAAGAATTGAAGTCTTCTGAAAATGACACAGGTGCCCTTTTTTTTTTTAAATAATCAAGAGAAGAATTGTTATTATTCCTAAAGAGCATAACAAGGGGTTCCAGCGGTACTTGGCCTCGTGCTGCTCTGTCTTGTAATCACAAGATGCTGAACCAGCACTGGGTCCTTCCCCCCACTTGTGGGCTTACACTCCATGAGTTGTCTCTGAGACCGTGCAGCCACCAGCCTCTGCGCGGGCAGCAGAGATGCGTAGAATCAGGATGAACTGACTGCGCTTTCTACTCAGAGGTCAGCAGAACCACTCATAACTCTGCCCGTGGCTTGGCTGAACATGTCTTTATTAACACCAGGGGTCGAGGGTAGACACTGGTCAGCTTCTTTGACCACAGCTTTCACCCTGGGTCGGTCAGATCCATTGGAAAACGGACAGGCTACCCACTCCAGTGTTCCTGGGCTTCCCTGGTGGCTCAGCTGGTAAAGAATCTGCCTGCAACAGGGGAGACCCCAGTTTGAGTCCTGGGTTGGGAAGGTCCACTGGAGACGGGATAGGCTATCCACTGCAGCATCCTTGGGCTTCCCTGTGGCTCAGCTGGTAAAGAATCTGCTTGCAATGCGGGAGACCTGGGTTCGATCCCTGGGTTGGGAAGATCCCCTGGAGAAGGGAAAGGCTACCCACTCCAGGATTCTGGCCTCATGGACTGTATAGTTCATGGGATGGCAAAGAATTGGACCCGACTGAGCGACTTTCACTTCACTTTCACCCTATAATCCTGTTGCACCATGGGAGAGTCTGATGAAAACTAGTGGTATTTGTCTTCAGGGCCCCAACTGCGCTTCCTCAACACAAGTGTATGGACATCATCTGTGCAAACATATTTAAGGGTAACCCTTGCAAAAGCCCTTTGATTCAGATGGTAAAGGATTCTGCTTGCAATGCAGAAGACCTGGGTCCAGTCCCTGGGTTGGAAAGATCCCCAGAGAAGGGAATGACAACCCACTCCAGTATTCTTGCTTGGAGAATCCCATGGACAGAGGAGCCTGATGGGCTACGATCCATGGGGTCGCAAAGAGTCAGATACTACGAAGTGACTAACACTTTTTTTTTTTTTGCAAAAGCCAAAGGACTTTGACACAAATGCTTTCTTTTATGGTGGTCTGTGAATTAATCATTACTCCCTGTTATTTATTCCCTATATTAAGGTTATAAATGAAGAGCTTCTGCTTAATTTCTCCTTATTCATCCCTTTCACTAACTTTTCAGAAAGCAGTCTTTAATCTTAAAGGGACATGTTATTTTTCCTTGATATTTTTCACTGGGCTGTCACCCTTTGCATATTTAACTTTGCTTTTTTTTTTTAATATCCAGTTGGAAGTCCATTATTGACCATCTTCTGACTCATGAGAAAACTATGTTTAAAGATCTAATGAGTAAGTTTTTCTGTGTTAATGTGCACATAAGTCATACTTTAAAGCACCGATGCCTTTTGGTCATAATGAGCTTTTACCATGTATTTCAGAATGTGGCTCAAACTTTTTATGGTGCAGTTTCAGCCACAAACTATACTGTGATGCACAGGATTTGCCAGGACTCCAGAAATGCACCTTCCTGGTTCCAGTCAGTTGACAAGAATGCCTCTAACCACCATTTTTGCATTTTTATAGTAGAGAAAATACTTTTGAAAGCAATGATAAAGTGACCGTAATTTGTTAGGAGTACTTTTCTATACCGCATATCGTCTTCAAATACCCTATTGTTAAGCATCACTCAAGAAATAAATACTTCCATAAATTTTAAATATTTGGATAATAGCTACATGCCCTTAATCAAGACCATATTCCACCAGGGAAGATAGAAATGAACACTTGGGTGAATTTCTCACCACTTACCTCTCATTGTAGGTTTCTCACTAAGTGAAACTTATTTGCTGTATTTATTCCAGGCATGCAGAGCAGTTCTTTAAAACTGTTCTCCAGTTTTGAGCAGAAAGCCATGCTGCTAAAGCGCCAGGCTTTTGCTGTCTTCAGTGGAGAGCTTGATCAGTACCACCTTTACCTTCCTCTAATCCAAGGTAAGAAGGCCCACCCTCCCCCCGCAAGCCCCCTCCCCACACAGACAGGCCCAGAGTGGCCAAAATGGCTGGAGACCAGGGGGGCCCACAGCACATTCTGGCAGAGTGGGCCGGTGTTAGATGAGCGTTCCGCAGGGGCGATCGTAGGAGGACTTTGGTAAATCGGGAACTTTGTTTTAAAAATCAGTTACTATAATGCTGTTAATCTATTAGGTCATTTTTTAAAGTCTTGCCATACTTCTTGAGCACTGTCTCTTGCTTGATCCCTCCTGCAGTTCAGATACTTGGAGGGTGCAGTCCTGAAGGAGGCTAGTGAAGGAGCAAGACTGTGGAGGAGTGCCTTTTTTCCTTAGCAGTTTTTTCTCTCCTTCACCCTCTCAGTATCCTTTATCTGCTTCAAAAATGAATGGTTGGGGCTTCCCTTGTGGTCCAGTGGTGAGGACTTCACCTTCCAGTGCAGGGAGTGGGAGGTTCAGTCCTTGGTTGGGGAACTAAGATCCCACATCTCTCTGGGCCAAAAAAAACGAAACATAAAGCAGAAGCAGTGCTGTGCTCAGTTGCTTCAGTCGTGTCCGACTCTTTGTGACCCCGTGGACTGCAGCCCACCAGGCTCCTCTGTCCACGGGGATTCTCCAGGCAAGAATACTGGAGTGGGTTGCCATGCCCTCCTCCTGGGGATCTTCCTAACCCAGGAATTAATCCCCCATCTCCGGCGTCTCCTGCATTGCAGGCAGATTTTTTACCTACTGAGCCACCTGGGAAGCCCAGGAGAGTCAATAAAGACTTTAAAAACAGTCAACATCAAAAATCCTTTTTGAAAAAATGAATGTGGATATTACACATGACTTTGAAGGGTTTTTTTTCCCCTCCTCATGAAATGTTAAGATGAACATTCTAATTCACCCTCCTCCAAGATATGAAAGAATTCTCAAATAGAAATGTGTTTTTCTTAAGACTCATAGCCTAAACAAGATATAATGAAGTAAAAAAAAAAATCTTTCAAGATCATGTTAAATATCATGAGTACTAGTGTAAAAACAGTTTTATAAATACTAGAATTATGATGATGTCTGTCATTTTGGGGCAGGGTCAGGTTTATTGAGGTACAATTTACATACAGTAAAGATGACTTTCCCTAGTGGCTCAGATGGTAAATAATCCACCTGCAGTACAGGAGGCCCAGGTTCAGTCCCTCAGTCCAGAAGATCCCCCGGAGAATGGAATAGTTACCCACTCCAGTATTCTCGCCTGGAGAATTCCATCAACAGAGGAGCCTGGTGGGCTACGGTCTATGGGGTTGCTCAGAGTCAGAAACAGCTGAGTGACTGGCACGTTACATACAGTAGAAGTCACGCTTCTGGCTGTACAGTTCTGTGAATTTTGATAAGCACACACAGTCGTGTAAGCACCACTGCAGTCAAGATACAGAACATTTCCATCACCCCTGAAAGTTCGCTCTTGCCCCTCAGAAGTCATTTCCTCCCCTGACCCCATCAACTGCTAAATCTGCTTTCTGCTCACGTAGTTTCATTTTTTCCAGAATGTCTTATAATTGTGAATGTGATTAGACAGTGTAGAGCCTTTGAGTCTGGCTCCTTTTGTATTTGAGAGTCATTCACGCTATTGTACTTACCCGGAGTTACTCCTTTTTGTTTATCTACAGTGTTCCATTCTGTGAGTTGTTGGCCCGGTCACCAGTGGAGGGGCATTCAGGTTGTTCCATGTAGAATTATACAATAGATCTCTTAACGTTGCCCTCCTAAAAATTTTCGTATAGATATCTGTCAGTTCACAAAGTATATGCTTTTCCTAAATATTAGTACTCCTAGTTCTCAGCCCACGTCCCTACTTGATTAACCATTTGAAAGGTCTTAATGATTTTAGGCCAAAACACTAACAGCTTTCCCAGGTATTAATTATGATAGTGTTTTACATTGGCAATAATAAAAAATACCATTTTTATACTTCAGCTGACATAACTTCCACAACGTCAAGCGCATCATGGAGATGTTTACGCCATAACATCCTGAATGCCTATGATGTGTGAAAGTGAATATTCAGATAGGACAGATCCTTACTCAAAGTACTAACAGGCTGATGAGATCAGAGGGTGACCAGGAATGCCCATGAAGATGGTGGGAGACCCCCAAAGCCTTCAGCTCAGGGCAGAGTCAGAGCTGAATTTTGTGGCATCCTTACAGGATTTGGGAGGGAGGAAGAGCAACAGGAACCACGTTTCCTGTGGTTCCTGGGCAGCATCTGGGACGGTGCTTTACACACCTGGCCCCAGGACAGGGGCCTGAAAGGGCAGCGTCAAGGCCCCTGTCCCAGAAGCAGAACTCGGTGGCCAGTGCACCGGGCAGTCCGCCTTATCTCCCATCAGACGCTCTCCTAAACCCTGGGGCGAGCCCCAGAGGGCTGAAGAGACACTGTTCGGTGTGCAGAGCAAGAAGAACACAGACAGGGGCCTTCCGTAACCAGCGGTGAGGAGGGTCTGACCACGGCAGGGTGTACACATTCAGTTTCTGAGAGGTCGTGAAAGGGGGAGGGAAGTAGGGGGCCACAGAATAGTATATACATTATATACGGTACTTTTTTATATGGCATATATGTATATGGGGGCTTCCCTGGTGGCTCAGAGGCTAAAGCATCTGCCTACAATGCAGGAGACCTGGGTTCAATCCCTGGGTTGGGAAGATTCCCCTGGAGAAGGAAATGGCAACCCACTCTGGTACTCTTGCCTGGAAAATCCCATGGATGGAGAAGCCTGGTAGGCTGCAGTCCATGGGGTTGCAAAGAGTCAGACACAACTGAGCAACTTCACTTTTACTTTCTTATATGTATATGAAGGTCACCTTCATGCTGACTTTAAGTAGGAAATGGTTTGGGAGCCCTTGGAGAAAGAGGAATTTCTCTAAATAAATACCCTCCACTTTGGATAACTTAAGGGGGTTTTTTTGTTTTTCTTTTAATACTACCTGTTTGAAAAAATAAAGTGGAACTTCCTGGCAGTACTGGAGTGGTGGGTTTCAGAATGTTCTCTGGCAGTCTTGGGTCACTGATGGCCTCTGGAGCCATGAGGTCAAGGGAGTAGACGATCCAGAGGTTCTAAATAGTTGTACACCATGGTGGATAGTCAAGGCCTGATCAAAAGAGGTAGAAATAGGGAAGGCCTGGCGTTTCTCCTCTGGGGTCCCCTCTGGGGTCCTTTACCCCTGACTGACCACCATCAAGCAGCCCTGGGTGAGGGTGATCATTGTGAGTGGAGTATGGAGCTAAATAACACCATATATCTTGGCTCCTCATGACATAAATTTTACATTGATCTCAGAAGAATCTGTAAATGAGCTCAAAGCAATCATTATTTTTTTTAATGGGAAGGATGATCAAATGCTGCTTGTCTAGAGTTAAAGGAAGACAGTCATCACCCCCTACAAAGGCCCCTGATGAAGGGATCAGAAAGACCCCGAGGCAACACTCCGTGCCCTTTAACTGATGAGGGTGGCTCCTTCCAGGTCTCCTGAAGTCCCTCCCATCTTTTAAGTCTTCCTCGTTCTCCTGTGTTAGCTCCATTTTTACATCAGGAGACCAATGCTCAGAGGGATTAGCACCTCTGTAAAGTTGCCACTACCTGGCAAAACCTGAACTGAAGTCTGAGCTCTCTGGCTTCCAACAGTAGGCTGTGGTCTTCAGCCGGTACCCTTTAAGGCAGGTGAGTTTCACAAATAGGAAGCGGGCTCAGTGAGATTACCTGGCCAGCCTAAAACGAGATTCTGAAACCTTGACAGTGGTGCACAGTTCTGGCTCAGGGCTGTCTCCTCTGTCTGCTCACGAGGACTCCTTAAGCCTGTGAGGTTTATCACTCAGCTAAGAAAGACGTATTAGAGATTCTAAAATAGATCATCTTGACTGAAGAATCTCATGAGTTTAGTTTTGATTTGAAGTATCAATATGAAATATTCACTATGTGTACAAACTACTTTTTTTAAATCTGTTTTTTTTTCTTGAAATAGATTAAGAGTCACAAGAAGTTGCACCAATAGTACCTAGTGTTCCTGGGTACCATTTGTTCAGCTTTCCCCGTGGTAACATCTCACATAAGCATAGTCCCTCATCAAGACCGATAATTGACATGGGAATATTACCACAACTCAGAGACTTGTGCAGATCTCACCAGTGTCTACAATGCATTCTTCTTGTGTATGTTTGTGTGTGTGTCCAGTTCTGTGAGTGAATCTCCTCTACAAATTCTTGTGGACAGCACTACAACCAGGACATAGAACTCTTCCCTCACCACTAAGCAACGCCCTCAAGCCACTCATTTCAGTTCAGTTGCTCAGTTGTGTCTGACTCTGCAACCTCATGAACTGCAGCACACCAGGCCTCCCTGTCTCTCACCAGCTCTTGGAGTTTACCCAAACTCATGTCCACTGAGTCGGTGATGCCATCCAACCATCTCATCCTCTGTGGTCCGTTTCTCCTCCTGCCTTCAATCTTTCCCAGCATCAAGCCACTCGCTTCTTTATATAGAGTCACACCCTCTACCCAGCCCTAACCCTTGGAAACCACTCACCTGTTCTCCATGACTTGGATTTGTCACTTTGAGAATATTGTATAAATGGAACCATGCAGCATGTCACCTTTTGAGAATAGCTTTTTCATTCAGTACAATGCCTCTGAGATCCGTCCAGAGGCAAGTAGCTTCATAGGTGTATCAAGAGTTTGCTCTTTTTTAATGAGTAATAACACTCCATTTTATGGATGTTTCACAGTTCATTTATCCATTTAACTGGAGGACGTTTGTGTTGTTCCAGTTTGGGGTTATTAGAAATAAAGCCTCTATGATAAGCATGCATGTACCATTTTTGTGTGGTTGTAAGTTGTCATTTCTCTACACAAGGGTTTGATTACAGGGTCCTGTGGTAAATGTGTGTTTAACTCTCTAGTTCAGTTCAGTCGCTCAGTCATGTTCGACTCTTTGCGACCCCATGGGCTGCAGCACGCCAGGCCTCCCTGTCCATCGCCAACTCCCAGAGTTTACTCAAACTCATGTCCATTGAGTTGGTGATGCCATCCAACCATCTCATCCTCTGTCGTCCCCTTCTCTTCCTCCCTTCAATCTTTCCAGGCATCAGGGTCTTTTCCAATGAGTCAGTTCTTTGAATCAAGTGGCCAAAGTATTGGAGTTTCAGCTTCAGCATCAGTCCTTCCAATGAATATTCAGGACTGATTTCCTTTAGGATAGACTGGTTTGATCTCCTTGCAGTCCAAGAGTCTTCTCCAACCCCACAGTTCAAAAGCATCGATTCTTCGGCACTCAGCTTTCTTTATGGTCCAACTCTCACGTCCAAACATGACTACTGGAAAAACCATAGCTTTGACTAGACAGACCTTTGTCATCTAACTTTCTAAGAAACTCTTAAACTCTCTATGAAATTGCCAAACTGTTTTTCAGAGTGGATCCTGGATTTAAACAGCATCTTCATTTAAATAGTAATTCAAGTGTCATTATCCTTTTTGATGCCTATAGAGATAACCTTTGTTTCATTCCTGATATTGGTAATTTACCTTCTCTTTTTTGGGGTTAGTGTTTCTAGAAGTTTATCAGTTTTATTGTTCTTTTCAAATTACCAAACTTAAGTTTGATTTTTTTGTGTATTATTTTTGTTTTGTTTGCAATTTCATTTATTTCTGCTCTATATCATGCCCTTCTTTGTCCTTGTTTTGGATTTAGTCTGTTCTTTTTCTAGTCTCGTAAAGTGGTGGTGGTTTAGTCGCTAAGTCGTGTCCAACTCTTGCAACCCCATGGACTGTAACCTGCCAGGCTCCTCTATCCTATGGGATTCTCCAGGCAAGAACACTGGAGTGGGTTGCTATTTCCTTCTCCAAGTCTCATAAGATAGAGGCTTGAATTATAGAATTGAGTGCTTTCTTCTTTTATAATGTAAGCATTTAGTGCTATACATTTCCCTCTCATTACTTTAACTATATCCCACAAAATCTGATAATCTTTTCATTTTCATTCATTGCTCTATATCTTTTATTTGCTTTGATGCTCCCTTTTCAGCCCATATCTTATTTATTAATAGAAGTTTGTTAATTTCCAAGTGTTTCCAGTTCTTCTGTAATTAATTTCCAGTTTGAGACCATTATGGTCAGAGTGGGCTTCCCTGATGGCTCAAATGGTAAAGAATCCGCCTGCAATGCAGGAGACCTGGGTTTGATCCCTGGGTTGGGAAGATCCCCTGGAGGGGAGGACATGGCAACCCTGGAGAATCCTCATGGACAGAGGAGTCTGGCAGGCTACAGTCCATGGGGTCACAAAGAGTCAAACACGACTGAGCGACTAAGTACACACACGTGGTCAGAGAACATTCTTTGTAGAATTTAAATTTGTTGAAGTTAGATTTTGTCATGGGTCATTAAGCAGTCTTGGTGAATGTTCTACAAGCAGTTAATGAGATGAATTCTGCTGTGTTGAGCGGAGTGTTCTGCAAGTGTCGTTTAGATCCTGCAGGCTGATGGTATTGCTCAGTTCTTCTATATCCTTACTTGACTGTTTTTTTTCCTAGGGCTTCTATCTGTCATGCAGTAGGGATGTTGAACCTCAGCTACAGTTGTCAGAAGTTATTCTTCTTTGAGTTCTGGTAGTTCGTTCTTCTTATAATTTAGACCTCTGTTGTTCGGTACACAGGCATTTAGGAATGTAATATCTTCCTGCTGAATTGACCTTTCACTCTGCAGTGTCTCTCTTTGACCCTGGTGTTTTGCTTTGCCCTGAAGTCCATTCCATGTTAATAGTGCCACTCCAGCTTTCTTAAAACGTTTGCATGGTGTGTCTTTTCCCATCCGTATACCTTTAACCTACTTATATAATTATATTTGAAGTGAGTTTTGTGTAAGATAACATACAACTAGGTCATTTATTTAATCCATTCAACCAATCTCTTTTAACTGGTGGATTTAGACAGTTTACCTTTAATGTATTTTAATGAACCTTTTATGTAGTTAAATCACAACCCCATGGAATGCAGCCTACCAGGCTCCTCCACCCATGGGATTCTCCAGGCAAGAATACTGGAGTGGGTTACCATTTCCTTCTCCAGGGGACTCTTCCCGACCCAGGGATCGAACCCGGCTCTCCCGCATTGGAGGCAGACGCTTAACCTCTGAGCCACCAGGGAAGCCCCTTAATCCATTCAAACCAATCACTTTTAACTGGTGGATTTAGACAGTTTACCTTTAATGTAATTACTGGCATGTCAGGATATATTACGCTTTTTTATTTATTTTCTGTTTGTTCCTTGTTTTTAATTCCTTTGTTTGCCTTTTTTCTACTTTCCTGAGGTTACTTGAACATTTTTTCAGCATTACATTTTGATTTATTTAAATTGGGTTTGGGGAGGATTCCAGTGAACATAGAACGTATATACTTGTATCAACATTTCACATCATTTGGGATGCTCTTCTGTTCTCCCGTGTGGTATAGGTGTCTGAAATACTGCCTTTTCGTATTGGAACCATAAGAGAGAGAGAGAAGACTTTTGCTTTTACTGTCCAACATAGGTTGAAAGAATATTGTATTCTTTCTGAGGAAGAAAGAATATTGTATGATTTTAAGAGAAGTTTATTACTAATGTACTCCAGTGAATCTTAACCAGCATGACCATAGTTCAGCTGTTTGCCATGGCAATTTGTCATATTCCTCAGAAACCTTAAATTATGAGAAGAATCACATTCTATAAGCAGTTATTTCAGTGGAGAAATAGGGAAGACTTAGGGACTAGAGAGTTTCACTCAACTTTTTTTTTCCTGCAGGAATTGAAGTTTTTGTCAAGGTCATCAAATCTAAACTGTATTCTTGTATTCATTCACTCTACTTGTTACTCCTCACCCCCAAAAGACAGTGTCATCTGCCAACCAGCCTATGTGATCTTATAGTTTGATGTCTCGTACTTGATATTCTTAGAAGAACATTTACAGGACTTCCCTGGAGGTCCAGCGGTTAGGACTCCATGCTTCTACTGCGGGGGCACAGGTTTGACCCTGGGTCAGGGAACTAAGACCCCGCAGGCTAGACAGCACGACCAAAAATTAAGAATTAAAAAAAAAACCCACCATCATTTACATGCTCATTGATGATGCCGTGGACTTCTGGCTTGAGTCGGAAGTTGATACGCTCCTCCCTGCTCAGCTGTAGCAGGGGATAAGGCCCTGGGCTCACTTCTTCAGCCAAGGCCGTGAACTGCTGTCCCTCACAAAGAAGAGGGCCGTGGGCAAACACGGAGAGCAGTGCCATTCTCCCACACCGGGCTCACGTACAGTTGTTGTCGAATGTCAGAGTGATTGCAGTTGTGTTTATCCTCTTTGTCTAGTGAGAAGCTCCAAACTCCTCATTTGTGTGACATCTCGAAAATCTTCTTTCCTTAGAACGCCTGACAGACAATCTCAGAGTGGGACAGACATCCTCAGTTGCTGCTCAGATGTTTCTTTTTTTCAGAGTTTTGCTGCTAAGAATATCTCCCCAACATTTGACTTCACTGTGGCCAATAATGGTCTCTGAATTGGTAAGTGCAAATACTTTATTCTTGAGGTAAAATTGGAGCTTTTTAAAATGCGTTTTCCGGAATAATGTATCCTTTCGTGTATATCTAATTTGATCTGTAAAATTTTCAATCAAGTTGGCAGTGCATGGTCAGCTCTTGGTTAAGTAGAGATATTTTATCCTCTAATCATAGTTGACCTCTCAACTGTAGTTATTTAAATTAATTTTATATTATTTGCTTTTTTTTTTTTGGCCACCCCACGTGACTTTTGGGATCTGACTTCCCCAGCCACAGATTGAGGCCAGCAGTGAAAGCATTGAGTCTTAACCACTGGACCGCCATAGAGCTCCCTGTTTGCTATTTTTTAAACTGGCCTTTTCCCACCTTTAATGAGACATAAGTGTCATGCAGCGGCATATAAGCTTAAAGTGCACCACGTAATGATTTGACTGAAATATATCCTGAGACCCTTATCACATTCAGTTAACATCCATCATCTCATACAGATCCAAAAGAAAAGAATTTTTTTCCTTGTGATGACAACTCAGGATTTACTGTCTTTACTTTCACCTGTGACTTACAGCAGCTTTGACTGCAGTTGTCACATCCTGCATTATCCATAGTAATAACATATGTCTTATAAATTGACGTTTGTACCTTTTGACCACCTTCATTCAATTTTCCCTCCTCCCACCCCCTGCCTCTGATCTCTTCTGTGAGTTTGGTTTGGTTTTGCTTTGTTTTGTTTCTTAGGTTCCCCTTATAAGTGAGATCATACAATATTTATCTTTCTCTCCTGACTTATTTTACATAGTGTAATGCCCTCAGAGCTCTTCCAAATTACTGCAGATGTGCCAATGGCAAGATTCCTTCTTTTCATGCTGAATAACATTCTACTGTGTGTGTGTATTCTCATATATGTACATATGCATGTATGTGTGTATACATACACACATATATGTACGTGTGTATATTTTCATATATATATATATGAAACATATATATTTCATATATATATATGAAACAGTTTCTTAATCCATTTATTTGTTGATAGACACTTAGGATGTTTCCATGTCTTGGCTACTGTATTGGGTTGACCAAAAAGTTCATTCAGGTTCTTCCCACATCACAGAAAAACCTGAACAAACTTTTTGGCCAGCCTAGTAAATAATGCTGCCTTGAATATGGGGGTGCACATATCTCTTTGAGAATATTTTCATTTCCTTGGAGCATAGTCCCAGAAGTAGGTTTCGTGGGTCATATGGTAGTTGTATTTTTAATTTTTTGAGGAGCGGTTATACTGTTTTCCATAGTGACTATACCAGTTTATAATCCCACCAGCAGTGCACAAGGGCTCCCTTTTCTCCACATCCTCACCAGCATTTGTAATCTCGCCCGTTGGATGACAGCAGTTCTAACGGGTGTGAGGTGATATTTCATCGTGGTTTCGATTTGCGTTTCTTTGATGATTAGTGATGTTGAGCATCTTTTCATGTATGTGCCTGTCAGCCATTCCTGTAGCTTCTTTAGAAAAATGTCAATTCAAGTCCTCTGCCCATTTTTTAGTTGATTATTTGCTTTTTTGTTATTGAGTTGTATGAGTTCTTTATGTATTTTGGATGTTATCCCTTACCATATTTTGTTTGCAGATTTTTTTTTCCCATTTCATAGGTTGTCTTTTCATATTTCTGATTCCTGTTGTTTTATTTGCTAATTTTTATGGACATATAAATTTTAAACATTAAGCTAGATTTAACCTCTCTCAAATAGTAACTTGAATTCACTTTCTTTTTTTAAGATTCAGGCATTCATACAGCTTGAAGAAGAGCTGAAAAAGGACAGTGAATCATTGAGGTGAGTAGTGTATGAGTCTGTGCACATATGTGAAGGTTAATGGACATTACTGTATTTTTTTTGTTTTGATTTTGATTTTTTTAGATCCAGACTGTGGACATCAATTTATGATGTAGGGTTAGCTCATGCTAAACACCATTTTCTTGAAGTAGTTGTGAAGGGACCAGCTATTCTGACCATTTTTCAAAAGGAAAAAACCTTCTTATGGACATTTCATAGGCAAAAGGACTACAGTGGATGTGAATGAATTTCTAACAAGAGTTTCTTTGCCAATTTATAGAAACAGCAACAAAATCAACAGAATGAAAGTTGCAGCCTCTGATGGAAACGGGCCATCAGTGGGAGAGATACCCCAGAGTGAGCTGGTCCTCTATTTATCAGCTTGCAAGTTCCTAGACACAGCACTCTCTTTTCCACCTGACAAGATGCCATTATTTCAGATGTAAGTCACAGGGGACCACGTGTCCTCTTTGAAGGAGCTGACTTTCTCTCCTCGTCAGCACTCTCACTTGCTCTTTCCTGTACAGCGTGTGGGTTACCAGTGGCCGAGGAGCCTGCTCAGAGTGCCGAGTTTCAGATTACTCGAAACATCTGTGGTTTGGTGAATTTGGCTCACAGCAGTGTTTACGGATGGGTTTCTGTTCGTGTGTGTGTTTCAGTGGGTTTTGCTATTGAGTGGTTATAAAACAAGAGTCCCGCGCTGGTGATCCTCACTGCATTTGTGTATTTTCTATTTTTTTTTTTTTTTTTGGTTTCTTTGTTTTTAATTAACTAAATGGAACATGCTGTCTCCAGTTCACTCTGCCCCTGTTGGCTCATATTTCCTGTGGGCTTAACATGGCCGCTTGTATGTTTCATTTCATGCCTGGCCCCAGATGCCACTTCTCTCTGTCCTGTCGCCCTAAAGAGAGGAATTGTGTAGAAATGTTTGTGGTTAGAAGCACAGAATGAAAGAAGCCAGTCTGAAACAGCTACGTACTGTATGTTTTCAACTACATGATGATCTGTAAAGGACAAAACTGTAAAGACAGTAAACAGATGAGTGTGTCCCGGGAGTGGAGAGGGAGGCAGGGCACAGGATTTTCAGGGCAGTGAGACGACTCTGTGTGATTGTGTGTCTGCTATACTGTGGACACATGTCATTACACACTTGTCCAACCAATGGGAGATGCAGCTCCAAGAGTGAACACTGAGCTTAACTCTGGACTTGGGGTGATGATGGTGAGTCAGTGTCAGTTCATTGATTATAACATGTACCCTTCCGATGGGAGTGTTGAAAGGGAGTCTTAGCCTGGCAGAGAGGGGGCAGGGGGCAAATGGGAAACCTCCATACTTGCTGCTCAATTTTGGATGAACCTAAAACTGCTCAGACTGCCGAAGAATTGATGCTTTTGAAGTGTGGTGTTGGAGAAGACTCTTGAGAGTCCCTTGGACTGCAAGGAGATCCAACCAGTCCATTCTGAAGGAGATCAGCCCTGGGATTTCTTTGGAAGGAATGATGCTGAAGCTGAAACTCCAGTACTTTGGCCACCTCATGTGAAGAGTTGACTCATTGGAGAAGACTCTGATGCTGGGAGGGATTGGGGGGCAGGAGGAGAAGGGGACGACAGAGGATGAGATGGCTGGATGGCATCACTGACTCGATGGACGTGAGTCTGAGTGAACTCCGGGAGTTGGTGATGGACAGGGAGGCCTGGCATGCTGTGATTCATGGGGTCGCAAAGAGTTGGACACAACTGAGCAACTGATCTAATCTGATCTGACCTGAAAACTGCTCTAAAAAAAAAAAGTTGTTTTTTTTTTCTTTAAGTGAGTTCCAATGTACGTGAATATGCATAGCAGCACTAATCATAACAGGCAAAAAGTAGAGAAAACCTAAATGTCCATCAATTGACAAGCAGATAAATAACATATGGTGTGTCCAGGCAATGCAGTAGTCTACACCACAAAGAGATGGAGGTACTGGCACGAGGCACAGCATGTGCGAGCCTCGACGACAGTAGGTTAAGTGAGAGAAGCCAGGTACAAACAGCCACGTAGTACATCGGTTGGAACGTAATCATGCACAACCGTGATTCTAATTTATATGAAATGTGCAGAATAAAAAAGACCTGTACAGACAGAAAGTAGTTTAGTGGTGGCATCGATTGAGAAGTGGATTGAGGGATGATTGGAGTGGATTGAGGGGTGAGCACTAAAGGGAGCAGCGATTCTATTTGGGGTTTTAAAATATCCTAAAATTGATCATGATGGATGGTGATGGACGTACAATTATATATATACAATTGTGAATATACCAAAAGCTATGGGATGGTGCGATCTGTTTTTTATTTATTTGTATTTTGGGCTGTCCTGGGTCTTAGTTGCAGCACGCCAAGTGTTTAGTTGCAACGTGTGAACTCTTCAGTTGCGGCATGTGTGATCTAGTTCCCTGACCAGGCATTGAACCCACATTGCCTACACTGGGAGCGTGGAGTCTTGGCCACTGAACCACCAGGGAAGTCCTAAATAGTACACTTTAAATGAGTGAAGTGTATAGCACGTGAATTACATCTCAGAGAAGCTATTTGAAAACCTCTGGGTGGGCTCTGAGCCCATGTGCCTGACCTCGGATTCTCTTCCTCCAGTTACAGGTGGGCATTTGTTCCCGAAGTGGACACAGAAAGCCCTGCCTTCTCCGCAGATTTAGAGGAGGATCACCAAGAATGCAAGCCCCACATTGTCAGGATTCTTGAACTTCTAAAATTAAAATACGGGGTAATTGTTTTCCTTTTTACAAAATTTGTATTTGTGGTGAAGGGGAACGGGCTCAGGGAGTGAGTAAAGTACGTCATACGCCATTTGATTTCAATGACTTTGAACGGTGTTCAAATTGCCTCTTAAGTGTTCAGACTTGGAGAGGGTTATACATTTCATCTTTGTCTTAGTGTTTGTATGTCACTTTCTCATCCCGGATGTTAAGAGGCAAAGCCTCCTGGGTGGACACAGTCCTACAGAACAGCGGTCCCCAACCTCCTCGGCATCAGGAGGCGGTTTTGTGGAAGGCACTCTTTCCACGGATCAGGGAGCTGGGATGGGTTGGGGGCATGGTTTCAGGGTGGTTTCATTACCTTTATTATGCACTTTATTTCTTTTATCGTTACATTGTGATAATGAAATAATAATTCAACTCACCATAATGCAGCATCACTGGGAGCCCTGAGCTTGTTTTCCTGCAAGCTGATGGTCCCAGCTGGGAGTCATGGGAGACAGGGACACCCGAAGTGTGTTGCTAATGTCCAGTCTACTCTGTAATCTCATCTTGTTCAACCACTCACCTTCCGCTTTGCAGCCCAGTTCCTGAATAGACCACAGGCTGGGGACCCCTGCTGTAGAAGGAGACGTGCCTGCAGAGTCCCTCTGTGACTCAGAGGAAGGGCCTGCAGGAGGGGTGGCAGGGGCCCCAGCGGGATGGCTTACAGCGAAATCTGGTGGAAGATGGCAGTGGGGACGTGGGATTCGAGTTGATGCTGCTGCCGTCAGAGCAGACAGGGAGTTTTCCCAGAGGACTCATGTCTTAGCTTTCACTGCCTGCATGAGCCTCTCTAATACATAGCATGTTGTCATTGGTTTTTTGCAGGAAATCAGCAGCTCAGATGAGATTGCCATGAAGAGCGAGTTCCCTCTGCTGCGCCAGCGTTCTCTTTCCAGCATCAGGCAACTGATCCCCTTCTTTGGGACTCTAAACTGTGCTTTTAAAACCCAGAGTCGACTGCCCACCGACACCCAAGGCCCTCCTCCACTCATGGAGTTTCCTGTCGCAGATAACCCAAGGGTCTTGAAACAACTGGAAGAATGTGTTGAACATGACTTTTTGGAACATCTGGAATGTTAACCTTGGACCAGAGAATTTGTGTAAGCCATTTACTGAGACCTTGAGAAAAGCCAGGATATACTGAAAACGGAAAAGGAGCCAGGAGAGTGGTTCTAAACAAGTCTATCTCAATTTCGAAAGTAAATTTCAGATCTTTTTTTTTTTTTTTTTGGTGGCCAACAAAACACACCTCCCTGAAATGCCTTGTAATATATTTAGGTCTGATTTTCTGTTTCTTCCTCAATGTATGTAAAGAAGTGAAATTAATATATTATCTAATGGTGGCACAAAATTTGTGATATAAAGTGAACCATGAAGAGACTGAAAAGCTGGTTTTTTTGTTGCAGATGTGTCAGTACATCTCTCTAAACATTTTAACTTGTTGAATATTATTTTTAACCTTTCATACATGTGTCCCTTTAAGTGTTTATTTTGGTACCACATTTTAAAATGAAAATACATTATTTTCTGAAAATAGTAGTAGCCCGTTACCTTTGACTATTCAGCAGAGGTGTGAGCTTGAAGACAATCTCAGTGTATTTAACTCTTGCCGCATTAAAATCACATGTTCACACCTTCTGCTGGGTAAGAAATACACCGTTTTCAACCATCCAACAGCTGTCACCTCAGTTATACACTGCAATGTGCCTGACCAGCACTTTCCACTTGACATAAATCAATCATCATGGTCACAGAGGCTTTAATGCCTGAAACTACTGTCGGGGAAATTCACTCTGGCCTCTTCCTTATTACTCTGTCCTCTCTGGGAACTCTGTACCTCTGCAGACATCGCTGTTCATGAAAATAATTCCTAGGTTCCTCGGCAGACTCCTTGGGGCTGGCAGCATGCCATCTCACTCTTTTCAAGCCTGTCTTACTCCAGCTTCCCTATTTAGAGTCCACTTGGCACCCGTCCTGCATGCTCTCTGCCTGTGCTCCGGGCTTGCCTCCCAGACCTGCCTGTCTCATGTTCCCTTTTCAGCCACCAGGGCATTCCATGACCTCACTTTCCAGGTCAGACGATGCTGACTGCTCTGATCTGGGCTCTCAGATACATCCTTTCTACAGACAAGGGTGTTTAGGGACTTGACAAGCATTATTGGTTTCGTTTCTTGTAACATCCTACCATGTATGAGTCTGTGAGCAGGGCAGAAGCAATTTGTGTCACTGGCCCCAAGAGAGGATGTGGGGAACACAGAACTACTTGGTTCCCTACATAATGGCTAAAAGAGTCGAAAAGCACCATCACCTATATGGGTATTCATACAAATATGTATTAAAAATTACATGCAGGGACTTCCCTGTTGGTCCAGCAGCGAAGACTCGGTGTTCCTAATGCAAGAATCCCAGTTTGGATTCCTGGTGGAGGAACTAAGATCACGCATGCCACACGGTATGGCACCCCCCAAAACTGACAACAAATCTTAAGAGCTTATTTATATCACCAGTAACTATTATGCTATGAAAGATCGTTCTTGTATCTGTACTTAGATTTACAAATTTTGGGGGTTTTCTCCTTTTTTTCCTCTCCAGTGTCTAAAACAATACCATATGTAATTTAATCCTTTTTTATCAAGTAGAAATCTTAAAGGGATTTAATAATACATCTCTGTTTAGCATAAAACAGTAAAAAAGAAGTCTTGTAAATGTGATGCTGAAGCTCCAATACTTTGGCCACCTGATGTGAAGAGCAACTCATTGGAAAAGACCCTGATGTTGGGAAAGACAGAAGGCAGGAGGAGAAGGGGACAACAGAGGATGAGATGGTTGGATGGCATCACTGACTCGATGGACATGAGTTTGAGGACTCAGTTTTACCCACATGCTAGACTGGCCATATACTTTGTGCCTCAGTTTTCTCAACTACAAAATGGAATTATCAACGGTAATTACCCCTCAGAGTTGTAGGAACTAATCCTCTATGTGTCCCCTTGGTGATCTATATTTTTTTTTGCTTTTTTTTAGGATCTTTTGTGTCTTATTTTTTTGACTTTTTATTTTATATTGGAGCATACTATTAACAGTGTTGTGTTAATTTCAGGTGTACAGCAAAGTGATTCAGTTATACATGTATCCTTTTTTCAATTCTTTTCCCATTTAGTTTGTTACATAATATTGAGCAGAGTTTGACATGCTACACAGTAGATCCTTGTTGATTATCCATTTTAAATATACAAGGGTGTACATGTCAACCCCAAACTCCCTAACTATACCTCCCCCAACCCCCACCCTTGCCCCTACCTGTAACCATAAGTTTGTTCTCATAAGTCTATGAGTCTGTTTCTGCTTTATAAGTTCCTTTGTATCTTTTTTTTTTAATACCACATATAAGCAATATCACATGATGTCTTTATCTGACTTCACTAAGTATGACAATCTCTGGACTCATCCATGTTGCTTCAGTGGTCTGTAGAGTTTTAATCATGCATGTGTGTGTGCTCAGACATATCTGACTCTCTGCAGCTCCATGGACTGTAGCCCTCCAGCCCTCTCTGTTCATAGAATTTTCCAAGCAAGAATACTGGAGTGGGTTGCCATTTCCTACTCCAGGGATCTTCCTGTCCCAGGGATCGAACCCACGTCTCTTGCATCTCCTGCACCGGCAAGTGGATTCTTCACCACTGTGCCGCCTGGGAAGCCCCTATCAGCGAAAGCGAAGCTTGTGGTCACTCTCAGTATCCACAAGCCTATGTGTTGAATTAATTGACCTGAGTATCTACATAGAATGTGTATTTTATAAAAGAGAAAATGGAGATTTTTTTTTTTTTTTTGGCCACATCATGCTATATGTAGGATCTTAGCTCCCTGACCAAGGATCAAACCTATGGCCCCTGCAGTGGAAGAATAGGAACTTAATCCCTGGGCAGCCAGGGAAGTCCCTGCATTTGTTGTTTTTGTTTAAGTATGAGGAAAAACAAAATTACCAGGTTTTTTTTTCCTTCCTCATGGAGGCTCTTCTCCACCCCATTTTGAAGATGACTGTTCTGACTCAGTTCCTCCTAGAAGGTAAACCAGGTGTCCAGCCCAAGGACCAAAGTGCCACTGCTCTGGGGGCAAGCAGTGAGCTGGAACCTCTGTTCTAAGAAAGCAGGGTTTGGAACACACGCAGCTGCAGGAGGGTGTGGTGAGAACAGAGCCCATATGTATGAGAATGACATAGTCATTACCACTGGGGTGCTTTCCAGGGGCTGGGCATGGTGCTGTGTCATCTGGGTTGTTTCCTAAGCTGCGGAGGAGGTAAGCAGTGTTACCCAATTCTATAAAGTCAACAGAGTCTATGTTCGTCTTGGTCTAGAGCACTATGTCCTCAAGCCCAGTGCCAAGAAGAGTTCAACAGGAAAACCCCAGGAGGGCTGCTGCTGCGTGGCAAGGTATAGAAGACCACTTCTGAGGGTACCCTGCCCAGTGGGCTTCCTGCCAAACCTGGCCACCCTGGAGTCACAGCACAGTGGATGGCTCCCAACTCTCAAGGTGTGGTGAGGAGTGTCTTAATGGAGAACAAGCCTTATTTCCCAGTATGTGTGAATGGCCAGCAAAATTAGAAGGAGCTGGATGGGTCCAGACAGTTGATGAAGTCTGTAATTAAAAGCTTTGAACAACAGCCTGAGAGACCAGACAGAATCTGGTCTTTGGAATAAAATTCTGATGTAAGACAATGCCTTCTACTAGGTATTATTTGCAATTTAATTGTTCAGTCACTAAGTCGTGTCCAACTCTTTGCTACCCATGGACTGCAGCATCCCAGGCTTCCCTGTCCTTCACTATCTCCTGGAGTTTGCTCAATTTCATGTCCATTGAGCTGGTGATACCATCCAACCATCTCATCCTCTGTCATCCCCCGCCCCTCCTCCTGCCTTCAGTCTTTCCCAGCACCAAGTTCTTTTCCAATGAGTCAGCTCTCTGAATCAAGTGACCAAAGTATTGGAGCTTCAGCATCAGTCCTTGCAATGAACATTCAGTGTTGATTTCCTTTAGGATTGACTAGCTTGATCTCCTTGCTGTCCAAGGGACTCTCCAAGAGTTTTCTCTAGCATCACAATTCAAAAGCATCAATTCTTTGGTGCTCAGCTTTTCTTTATGGTCCAACTCTCACATCTGTACATGACTACTGGAAAAACCATAGCTTCGACTACATGAACCCACAAACATGGACAAGTAGCACCATCAAAGGAGAGACTGGTCATGTGGACCTGGACCAGCAAAGGAGTCCATTCTACACCAAGGGGCAACTGGATGTTGTGACAGTCACTACAGTGGTATCTTGGCGATCGGGGGCTCCTCTCTAGTTGTGCTGTGAGGGCTTCTCACTGCGGGGGCTTCTCGTTGCAGAGCACGGGCTCTAGGCACATGGGCTTCAGTATTTGAAGCACACAGGCTCAGGAGTCGTGGTGCATGGGTTTAGTTGCTCCACAGCATGTGGAATCTTCTTAGACCAGGGACTGAACCAGCGACCCCTGCACTGGCAGGCAGACTCCTATCCACTGAAGCACAGGGGAGTCTGTATTATAAATTATTTTTGATGCCAGTGCTTCCTGGACCACTCTTGGAGAAACACTAGTCAGCAGACCAATGAGTTCACGGAGATGATAGCTCTTACGGAAACAAGGAAGAAGCCTGCAAGGCTGAAGCTTGTCTGGTTACTCTTCACCCTAAACTGGTAGCTCTTTCCAAGTGGTACTCCCATCTAAATCAGTATGCCTACCTTCAAGCCAAGGGGGAAATGGACTTTAAAATTGGGTCTATGAAGAGAGTCCCTTAAAGAATGTAAGATAGAATTACCCTGTGATCCAGCAATTCCAGTAAAAACTGAAAGCAGCGTCACGAACAGATACTTGTATACCCACATCCATGACAGCATTATCCACAATAGCTGAGGTGGAAATAACCTGTATGTCCATCAACGGATGAATGGATAAACGTGGTATAGACGTACAGTGGAAGATTATTCAGTCTTAAAAAGGAATGAAATTCAGACACGAGCTACAACATGGATGAACCTTGAGCACGTGATGCTAAGTGAAATAAACCAGTCACAAGAGGACAAATATGATTCCACTTATATGAGCTCTCTGAACTAGTCAAATTCTTAGAAAAAGGAAACAGAATGGTGGTTGCCACGGGCTGGAGGAGAAAGGACTGAGGAGTTGGTGTTCAATGGGCACAAAATTTCAGTTAGGGTTGAGAAAGTCCTGGAGATGGATGCTGTTGACAGTTGCACAATAGTGTGAATGTAATTAATGTTGCTGAATCATCCACCCAAGGGCTAAAGTGATAAATTTTATGCTTTGTATATAACACCACAATAAAAACTTTAAAATACTGTGAATTTAAAGTGAGAGCAGGGGAGATAGCCCGGGCCCCACCTTATCTGGTGAACAAGCATTTGTACCAGCCTGAGTTTCCCCCGACCCAAAGTCAACCAGAAGCAGGTGGGAGGGGGAATAATAAGAACAAACTTGCCCTTCAGTGTTTCAGCTTTAGAAAGAGAAGTTGCTTCACGTTTTACCCTAAATTGAAATTGTAATCATGATTGTTGGGACTTCTCTGGTGGTCGAATAGTTAAGACTTTGCCTTCTACTACAGGACGTGAAGGTTCAGTCCCTGTTGGGAAGCTGATATCCGATACGCCTTGTGGCCAAAAAAACCAACAACATGAAACAGAGCAATATTGTAACAAATTCAATAATGAGTTGAAAAATGGCCCACATTGAAAAGAAAATTTACTTTAAAGTAATGACTCTTGGTGCCTGATGGGGTTTCTAGCCTCCTGAAGGCCTTAGCGCTCTCTCCTGTCTCCTCCAACCACTCGGGATTTCTCATCTGCTGCATTTCTAACATGTTGTTTCATCCACTCGATACTGTTTTCCTCTTTTCACCTGGCAAAGACCAGCTCAAGTCATTTGTTGGTTTATTCAACAGATATAGAGGAACCCGTCTTTGAGCTCCAAATTCCCCAGGCCTGCTTCTTTCTACACCTCCTCAGGCTCAGCAAGGCACCTTCCCAGAGGGACCCTATGAAAACACCCAATAACGCAGTGCCCATAACTGATCCAAGACAAGCACCCTTTTGTGGAAAAGACAGAGCCTGTCTCTTCAGTTCCTTTGCTGTCTGGCATCTACGGGCAGACGGCAGAGAGCTAAATGAAGAACAGAAAGGTTGACTTATCTGCCCAAGGTGCTGCTGGAAGGAAGAAGAAAAACAGGAAGTAAAACTAAGTTTGAATGAATTTTCTGTCCTGATCTTGGCCTCTCCTTCACTCTAAGAATCCCCTCGCTGGGATTCCCGTGACTTCCGTCTGTGGATACAGGAGGGTGCTCTGCTTGGCGCGATTTCCCACCGAATCCTGCTGGTCCCAGCACTGCCCGATGACATTAAGTCAGCCCAGCCCAGCTGCAGCATCTCTGTGAGGACCGCCCACTCTGACTTCACCAGGCTCATGCTGAATTCTTCCTAGACCCTTGGATAACAAAACACTCCCATACCGTATGGAGGGGGAGCCCTTGACTGTGCACTAACTGCGTGCTCAGGGAGCTTCGTGTTGCAGTAAAGGCACCACCGTAACTGCAAGCCCTTGATTGTATATTGTCCCATATTTTCCTTCCAATTATCTTCTGTTTGTTTCTGAAGCTAAGCCCGGCTATCAACATACATTCCATCAGGAAAAAGACAAGCTGTTTAAAACTGTTGTGTGGGGGGACAGCGGTAGAGCTTGTGGCCAGATGAACAGTATGAATGGCCTAAATGTGACAAATTCAATAGAAAGTTAACATGGGAACCTCCCTGGTGGTCCAGTAGTTAAGACTCCACACTTGGACTACAGGGGGCACAGGTTTGATCCTTGGTCAGAGAATGAAGATCTCACATGCTCTGTGGCACAGCCAGAAAAAAAAAAAGTTAATATGTACCCATCAATATAGTTATTTTATATCAATGTAATATATATATGTGACCTGTTATGAGATAGATGAAATCTATCTTCCAATAACAACAATAATAAAACTGTGGGGGGGGGGGGGACTTTATAAGAGCTCCTTGAAGACAACCCTACGCAAGCAGACAAGAAGACTTGGAGCTAAAGGGAAGACTTACTGGATCTTGGAGAGGAAAATTCAACATCATCAAGTTATAAATGTTAACTTATTGAAGAGTTGAGAGAACTAACCTCAGATCTTTATATTATAAAGCTAAAATAATGGATACCAGTGCAGAAATGGACAAGAGATCAATAGGACTAAACTAAAAATTCTATCAATGGACCAAAACACATAGAAAAGTTTAACATGTAAGAAAAGTAGTACTTCAAACTGTAGCGGGAAAGAAAGGTATCTTATTCAACAAATGGTGTTGGGAGAACTGGGTACCCAACATGGGGAAAATAAGTTGTATTCATCTCTCACATCTTTCACCAAAATAAATCCCAAACAGATCAAAGATTAGAAACCATGAAGAAAACATGAAAACGCTAGAAGAACTGAAGAAAAGATATTTATAAAAAAATAAGCCAACAATGGAGATGATCTTTCTTAGGTGAACATAAATTCTAGGAGCCTAACAGAAAGTTCTATAAGTTTTGGCTATGTAAATTTCCTTTTTAAAACTGCACAACAAAAAATCAGAAGCAATGTAAAAGACAGCAGACAGAAAAACATTTGAGACATATTGCTAAGTCGCTTCAGTTGTGTCTGACTCTGTGCAACCCCATAGACAGCAGCCCACCAGGCTTCCCAGTCCCTGGGATTCTCCAGGCAAGAACACTGGAGTGGGTTGCTGCCAAGGTCCAGCCCCGGCTGATCAAGGGAATTCAAAGCGGGGACGGCGTCGGTGAGGATCAGGATACAATAGCTTTAATTAGATATTACTTAGAGATATAAAGAGTAATAGAATAAGGATAGCTCAGCAGGAAAACTCAGTGGAGAAAAGAGGCTGAGTAGCTTGGTTTACGAGGGAAGCCAATACAACTTCAAGACAAGAAGTTTGCACCACTTACGTAGGCCACAGGCGTCCTTCCGTTCTCCTGAAGGAGAGGAGACACTGAGGTCTCCCTGGTTGGATCTTAGAAGCCCAGGCATGATTAGTAAGCTTGGCGAGCTCCACGCTCCAGATGGAGACTCAGCCAGAGTTTGAGAGAGAGAGAGCGACATGGGGAGACCAGTCTTTTAGGGAACTGATCCCATTCTTTGTTTTTCCAGGGTCTACTTTTATACACTGAGATGTTATACAAAAGTCACGCGGGGTCAGCAGTCCTGACTTTTATCAAAGTCAGGTGCTTCATACAAATGTATACAGAGATCTTAGGGGTGTTACATCATCTTCTGGCCAGGGGGCCTGCTGACAATTTATGACCCTCTCCTTGTGACAGCAGTCAGTCAACACTTATTTCCCCAGGGGTGATTATTCTTAAAACGGACTCCACCTTCCGAAAGTACCAGATAAAGTTACATTCCTATAGGGTGAGGGTGTAGTGGGTTTTAATTAAGGAAAGAATTTACTTAGCCTAAGGTCTAACGTGATTAATACGACTAAGCGACTTCACTTTCACTTTTCACTTTCATGCATTGGAGAAGGAAATGGCAACCCACTCCAGTGTTCTTGCCTGGAGAACCCCAGGGACGGGGAGCCTGATGGGCTGCCATCTATGGGGTCGCACAGAGTCGGATACGACTGAAGCGACTTAGCAGCAGCAGCAAACATTGGCTCAACAAATGAAAAACTCTTCACCAATACAATTTCTAATCAGCCCACTATACTTATACTAATAGTTTTCTAACTTCTCTAAAGGACCTGTTTTTAGGAGGTTTAAATCATCTCGTGCCTCTCACAGTTGGGAGGCTGTGAGCAATCCCATGTGGCTGGACAAGCCTGTCAGGCAAGCTAGAGAACCTTCAGAGGAGTTTGTAGGTTAAAACACTCCTGTTACGCCCAGGAATTATTATTAACTGGAGCTCTAAGTTAACTCCTTCTCCGAAAGAGGTGGTGGGGGACAGCCCCCCGTAAAGTCAGAGGTGTAGGTGAGAGCACAAAGTAGTAAAGTAGGCAGGCTCTGGTTATGGGTGTAGATGCTCGAGGATTTCCAGGGGGACTCCTGAGGCTAAATCCCGCATTTGCATATGTCAAGCCTCCTTCCTCATGACCTTTGCCATGGCCGGAGCTCCTCACGCTGGCCCCCAACAGGTTGCCATTTCCTTCTCCAATGCATGAAAGTGAAAAGTGAAAGTGAAGTTGCTCAGTCTTGTCCGACTCTAGCGACCCCATGGACTGCAGCCTACCAGGCTCCTCCATTCATGGGATTTTCCAGGCAACAGTACTGGAGTGGGGTGCCATTGCCTTCTCCGTTGAGACATATTACAAAGAACTAATTTCTTCAGTACTGAAAGAACAATCAAAAGAAATAGAATAGAAATACACACACACACAGACACAAAATTGGCTTTTACAAATGTAAAATGATACCCATACTTACAACATGAGAAAAACATTGCTCTGAGATATTAGTCACTGACCATGGCAGCCAATATCAGTTATAGGTGAACAGCATCTCTCCTCCACTGCTATAGAATATAGATTGGTACAAGTTCTATGGAGAATGTGGGGGCAATTTCTACCAAAAGTAAAAATAGATGGAGACTTTCCTGTTGGTCCAGCGGTTAAGACTCTGCGCTTCTACTGTAGGGGGTGGGTTCAATCCCTGGTCGGGGGACTATGATCACACATGCCACATGTATATTTTTGATTCCACAATTCTGCCAGGAATTTACGATATACATGCGTATGTGTAAAATGACTTATGTACAAGTTATTCATTGTAAATATTGATAATAGCAGGAAGTTTGGCAATAACCTCAGTGTCCACCAGTAGGAGACTGGCTACATGAGTGACAACACAATATAATAAAATGTTGCTGCTGCTGCTAAGTCGCTTCAGTCGTGTCCGACTCTGTGCGACCCCAGAGACGGCAGCCCACCAGGCTCCCCCGTCCCTGGGATTCTCCAGGCAAGAACACTGGAGTGGGTTGCCATTTCCTTCTCCAATGCATGAAAAGTGAAAGTGAAGTTGTTCAGTCGTGTCTGACTCTTAGCGACCCCATGGACTGCAGCCCACCAGGCTCCTCTGTCCATGGGATTTTCCAGGCAAGAGTACTGGAGTGGGGTGCCATTGCCTTCTCCCAATAAAATGTTAGGAAACAGTAAAATAATGTGATGGAGTTTTTCATGTACAGCACTGAAGGGTTGCTGAGAGAGAGTCCATGGAAGTCAAGATGCATAGCTGTGTAGGTTTTTGAAAGCAACCAGTTTTCATATTGTGTTTAATTTAGGTCAGTGGGAAATTACCACCCTTATGGCAGAAAGTGAAGAGGAACTCAAAAGCCTCTTGATGAAAGTGAAAGTGGAGAGTGAAAAAGTTGGCTTAAAGCTCAACATTCAGAAAACGAAGATCATGGCATCCGGTCCCATCACTTCATGGGAAATAGATGGGGAAACAGTGGAAACAGTGTCAGACTTTATTTTTCTGGGCTCCAAAATCACTGCAGATGGTGACTGCAGCCATGAAATTAAAAGACGCTTACTCCTTGGAAGGAAAGTTATGACCAACCTAGATAGCATATTCAAAAGCAGAGACATCACTTTGCCAACAAAGGTTCGCCTAGTCAAGGGTATGGTCTTTCCTGTGGTCATGTATGGATGTGAGAGCTGGACTGTGAAGAAGGCTGAGCGCCGAAGAATTGATGCTTTTGAACTGTGGTGTTGGAGAAGACTCTTGAGAGTCCCTTGGACTGCAAGGAGATCCAACCAGTCCATTCTGAAGGAGATCAGCCCTGGGATTTCTTTGGAAGGAATGATGCTAAAGCTGAAACTCCAGTATTTTGGCCACCTCATGCGAAGAGTTGACTCATTGGAGAAGACTCTGATGCTGGGAGGGATTGGGGGCAGGAGGAGAAAGGGACGACAGAGAATGAGATGGCTGGATGGCGTCACTGACTCAATGGACGTGAGTCTCAGTGACCTCCGGGAGTTGGTGATGGACAGGGAGGCCTGGCGTGCTGCGATTCATGGGGTCGCAAAGAGTCGGACACGACTGAGCAACTGATCTGATCTGATCTGATGGAATTTTAAAATTTCTCTTTTCTTAGTTTGGGCTGCTGACACCACAGATTGGGTGGCTTAAACAATAATTTCTCACAATTCTGGAACTGGGAAGTCCAAGGTCAAATTTCCCGGTGGCCCAGTGGTTAGGACGTGGCACTCTCATCTGCCCAGGGTCTGGGTTCAGTCCCTGGTCACAGAACTAAGATCCCACAAGCTGTGTGGCGCGGCCAAAACACCCAGCACTTTCTGGGTTCTACCTGCTGTGTCTTCACATAACAGAGGGTTGGTTGAGGCATTTCTATAGAGTCTCTTTCACAAAGACTCTAATTCCATTCATGGGCTTCTCTGGGGGCTCAGCAGTAAAGAATCTACCTGCAATGCAGGAGACCTAGGTTCAATCCTTAGGTCGGGAAGATCCCCTGGAGAAGGGAATGGCAATCCACTCCAGTATTCTCACCTGGAGAATTCCATAGACAGAGCTCTGGCGGGCTACAGTCTATGGGGTTGCAAAGAGTTGGACTCAGTTGGACTGAGTGACTAACACTTTCACACTTTCAATCCCATTAACAAGGGATCCACCCTCTTGACCTAATTATCCTCCCAAAGGCCCCACCTCCAAATGTCATCACATGGCGGGGGGCTAGGTAACATGGCTTTTTGGGGGGGGGATGGAGGATACAAACATTCAGCACTCCCCAAAGAAAGTAATTTTTAACCATTAAAATCATATCAACCTCAGCTTTGACATTTTTTAAAATGTCAGCTGAGTTCATCTGACATAAGCAAAAGCATTTACTTTCCTGAAAAAGCCCCTTTTATACCAATGTGGTTTAAGTTTAGTCTGTACATGTCTGCCTCACATTTCTTTCATATGAGTAAGCCTTGAGAATGCACAACTCTGCAGTATGCGCAACTGAGTTAAAAAACTTTTGGGGTGGGGAGGCAACAATTTGTATGTACAGGTAAGTATTTGCTTCTACATGAATAGACTACTGTCTATTCCTGTTGCTGTTCTGACAAATTACGTAATTTAGTGTCTTCAAACTGCAGGAATGTATTCAGAACCTAGAGTTCTGGAAGCCAAAGGTCCAAAACGAGCTGAAACCAAGGTGTCTGCAGAGACTCATTCTCTCTGTAAACTCTAGGGACTCTAGAATGGGGTTTCCTTGCCTTTCTAGCTTCTGAAGCTACAGTCCCTGCATTCTTTGGTTCATGGCCCTTCTCCACTTTCCAATCCAGCCACATAGCATCTTCAAGTTTCTAGAGAGATGCTTCAGTGGTAACTGGCCTTCTGTGACCAAGTCTCTCTCTGCCTCTGTCTTATAAAGACACTTGTGATCGCATCCAGGGCACATCCGGATAATCCAGGCTAATCTCACTTCAAAATCCACATTGCTGAATATCACATGGTTAATAAATGAATAACTTGGATTTGGGCCCAGGCAGACACTGTAGTATGCTATTCTAGTCTTTTTTTTTTTTTTTTAACAAAGTGCTAGTTGAGACTCACCAAATTGATCTCACAACGAATGGGCTGCAACTTATTGAATAAACAGCCAAGAGACTAGATTCCACAGGAATGGAAACCTCTGTTTTACTCATCACTGAGTTCTAGGACCCCTCACTTTGATAGACACAAAGTAGGTTCTCAATAAACAGTTGATGAAAGAGCCTCTGATCTAATAATATGATCTTCAACTTGGAAGGAACTGAGAAATTACCCAGTCCAGAGCATTGCAAATGGTATTAACTAGCATTCTTACTTAGGTGTTTCACATGCCATTTATCCTGTGGACAAAGAATGTTACCTGCTGTATCAGTAAAGGAAGGATGTTTCGGCTATCAAATCATCAGCCACTGCCCACCTTGAGGGGATTCAGGATGGGGAAAAATAGGATACTGGCCTTAAATAGTTAAGGTGCACATCAAAGGGTTGATTTCAATAAGCCCAGACTCTTGCCTCTTCTCATATCAAGAAAAGCACTAAATTCACTAACTTGAGATGATTGGTTTTCTTTCAGTTCAGTCGCTCAGTTGTGTCTGACTCTTTGGGATCCCAAGGACTGCAGCATGCCAGGCTTCCCTGTTCATCACCAATTCCCAGAGCTTGCTCAAACTCATGTCCATCAAGCCGGCGATGCCATCCAACCATCTCATCCTCTGTCGATTAACTGTAATCTTTTGACACTCTGACTACCTAGGTGTTCTGCAAAAAGCCCTATCCTAGCTCCACCGTTACATCTTCAGAACAGTCCCTCAGAGCTGTCTGAGAGGCCGTCTTCTTGGCCTCAGTCCTCAGTATGTCCACTGAATAAAACATAATTCTCAACTTTTAGATTGTGCATTTTTTTTTTTCATTTGAGAACCCAGTGGTCAATAGTAAGGGTGACAACAGAGCACAGGTGTTTTTTTGCTGTTGTTTTTGATTGTATTTATTTACTTTTGGCTGTGTTGGATCTTGGTTGCTGTGTGCAGGCTCTCTCACTGTGGTGAGCAGGGGCTACTCTCTAATTGCAGTACTTGCGCTTCTCATTACAGTTGCTTCTCTTATTTCAGAGCATGGGCGTGAGGACACCACGTGGGCTAGCTGTCTCGTGGCATTTGGGATCTTCCAGGACCAGGGATCGTCCCCTGCATTGGCAGGCAGATTCTTAACCACTGGACCACCGGGAAAGTCCTGTTTGTTTTTAACATTTCCTCCTTTGTTCATTTATTCAAAACTATTTGGGCACTTAGAAATCTCAAACCGAAATAATTAAATAAAACAAAAACATGAGCTGCAGAGGAGTATGTAAGGTCTAGTTCCATACTGTAAATAGTATTTAGCATATAGTAAATATGGAGTAATGTACACCAAATTCATATGTTCCTGTAAAGGGATTAGGGTAAATGTTGTTTTATATTTCCATATTATCTGAATTTTACAAAGCAAATGTATTTCCTTTACAATTATAAAGATGCAATGAGGACTTCCCTGGTGGTCCTGTGGCTAGGACTCTGCGATCCCAATACAGAGGCCTGGGTTTCATCCCCAGTCAGGGAACTAGATCCCACATGCTGCACCAACAGTTCACAGGCTGCGACTACAGATCCCACATGCTACAAGACAGACCCTGGCACAGCCAAATGAGTATTTTTTTAAAAACGCAGTGAATATTTTAAGAAAAACCTTTTAACTCTTTATTTAACTGCAGTATCTGACAGCCCTTGACTTATTCATTTCTTTCATTTTTCTTTGGCTGCTTGACAAGCAGGATCTTGGTTTCCCACCCAGGATGGAACTCCCGCCCCCTACAGCGGAATCTCCCTCTACAGTGGAATCTCCCCCTACAGCAAAATCTCAGAGGCTTAACCCCTGGACCACCAAGGAAGTCCCAACTTATTCACTTCTGCTGCTAAGTAACTTCAGTCGTGTCCGACTCTGTGCAACCCCATAGATGGAAGCCCACCAGGCTCCCCGTCCCTGGGATTCTCCAGGCAAGAACACTGGAGTGGGTTGCCATTTCCTTCTCCAATGCATCAAAGTGAAAAGTGAAAGTGAAGTCGCTCAGTCGTGTCCAACATTCTACTAATTAGCCCAGGACCCAGCTCAAGGTCGATATAGATACATGTACAGGAGCAAAAGGACTAAACTGCATATGAGAAAGGATTCTTTTTATCAGGATGTAGGGTGATAATTTTTTAGGTAAATCCCCAAAGTACAAGACTTCATCTCATTAAGTGTTAGTCACTCAGTCATATCCAACTCTTTGTGACCCCATAGACTGTAGCCCACCAGGCTTCTCTGTCCATGGGATTCTCCAGGCGAGAATACTGGAGTGTGTTGCCATTCTCTTCTCCAGGGGATCTTCCCTATCCAGGGTTTGAACCCAGGTCTCCTGTCTTGCAGGCAGATTCTTCACCATCTGAGTCACCTCATCTCATTAAAGTTTTCACAACATGATGACACTGGCGGGCATGTGATGGCTTTCTTCAGTGTAATTCATGTCCAGCCCAGTCAAGGACTTCAAGTGCACCTTTTTGGGTCACCAATACCCATGGCACCTGTCTTCAAACTTGGGGACTTCAAGCTGCAAAAGGAAAATCAAAAAAGAGTCAGTTTTGTACTGCTAAAAGAACTCTCCCGAGTGGAGCCAGAGGCCATTGAGGAAGTGACTTATGTCTCTGCCCAGACTGAATCTGACCTTTTGACCACTTATCATCTAACAAAGATATCCAGAACATTTGCACAGGGTTCCAGAAATTCAAGACACTTATCCGGCCCATACCCTAAATAACTGGTGACAAATCCATCGCTTGAGGACGAATATTTCCTTTTACTATCAAAGTCAATCATAATTCCTGCAATACAACTTTAACAAAACTTGTGGATTTTGCCTTTATAACCCCCCTGACTCTTTCTCTTCCCCAAACATTCTATTTTGCTAGAACCTGTGTATCCCCAGTTGTAATTCCCAAGACCCCAGACAGAGCTCTTTATTATTTGCAGCCTCCATACCAATTGTAGCCTCCTAATATCAATTACGGAGAAGGCAATGGCACCCCACTCGAGTACTCTGGCCTGGAAAATCTCATGGATGGAGGAGCCTGGTAGGCTGCAGTCCATGGTGTCGCTAAGAGTTGGACATGACTGAGCGACTTCACTTTCACTTTTCACTTTCATGCATTGGAGAAGGAAATGGCAACCCACTCCAGTGTTCTTGCCTGGAGAATCCCAGGGGCGGGGAAGCCTCGTGGGCTGCCGTCTATGGGGTTGCACAGAGTCGGACACGACTGAAGCGACTTAGCAGCAGCAGCAGCAATATCAATTACCGAGAAGGCAATGGCACCCCACTCCAGTACTCTTGCCTGGAAAATCTCATGGACAGAGGAGCCTGGAAGGCTGCAGTCCATGAGGTCGCTAAAAGTCGGACGCGACTAAAGCGACTTAGCAGCAGCAGCAGTATCAATTAATCAGGAGAAATATCAATAACCCAGATATGCAAAAGACACTACCCTTATGGCAGAAAGCAAGGAGGAATTAAAGAGCTTCTTGATGAAGGTGAAAGAAGAGAGTGAGAAAGCTGGCTTAAAACTCAACATTCAGAAAACTAAGATCATGCATCCAATCCCATCACTTCGTGGCAAAAAGATGGGGAAACAGTGACACTTTATTTTCTTGGGCTCTAAAATCACTGTGGATGGTGACTGCAGCCAATAAATTAAAAGATGCTTGCTGCCTGGAAGAAAAGCTATGACAAACCTAGACAACATATTAAAAAACATGTAGACGTTACTGCGCCTACAAAGGTCCGTCTAGTTCAAGCTACGGTTTTTCCAGTAGTCAGGTACGAAAGTGAGAGGCTGAGCACCAAAGAACTGATGCTTTCGAACTGTGCTGCTGGAGATGTTTGAGTCCCCTGGACTGCAAGGAAATCAAACCGGTCAATCCCAAAGAAAATCAATCCTGACTATTCACTGGATGGACTGATGCTGAAGCTGAAGCTCCAATCCTTTGGCCACCTGATGCAAAGAGCCGACTTATTGGAAAAGATCCTGATGTTGGGGAAGATTGAAGGCGGGAGAAGGGGACGACAGAGGATGAGATGGTTGGATGGCATCACTGACTCAATGCACATGAGTTTGAGCAAACTCTGGGAGATGGTGATGAACAGGGACGCCTGGTGTGCTGCAGTCCATGGGGTCGAAAAGACTCGGACACGACTGAGCGAGTGAACAACAAAATACCGATTACTGTTTGGCAAAGCCTGTAGGTTCAGTTACTACAGTCACCCAGTTGAGCCTCACGCATGCGCCTTACTCTGCAGAGGCCCCGTTTGGAGCCTGAAGCCCACCCACCTCTGTAGCTGTCCCGGCTTCATTCAACCCCCAGAGAATTCACCTGCCCTACGCTCCCAATTACAAGGCGCCGGGAGGCGGAAGTCGAGGGGCGGGGTCATCCACGCGCGCCCCGCCCCGGAAGTAGGCGGGCGCTCCGCAGCCACCTCCCAGTCTGATTGCGGCTGAGGCCGGTCCTGGCTTTGTAACTCGCTCAAGATGGCGACGCAGCCACCCAGCGGGATCCGCCTCAGCGCGGTGAGCAGCCCCGAGGGGTGGAGCGGGCCATGTCCCAGGAGGGCGGGCAGGCGGGCAAGCGAGGCGCGGGGGGGAGAGGCCGCCGGTGGGCGGGGGGCGTCTCGTCGGCCCGGCGTGGCGGCTTGGGGCCGCGGCGGGGCCGGGGCAGGCGGCGGCGGCCATCTCGCACCCGACGGCTGAGATGCTTGGCTGCGGCGGCGGCGGGGCCGGGCCGGGCCGCGTCTCGTTTCGTTTCCTCGGCTTTGGGTTTCTGTTTTGCCTCCGCGGCTTCGGGGCGGGGCGGCCCCCTCCTCCTTGACTCCCTCCCCGGGTTTGCCCCGCAGCTGTCGTCCGAGGGCGAGGCCTCGGCGGCCGGCCCGCCCCTCGGCCCGCGGGGGCCCCTGACCCTTTCCCGGCCTCTGCGGGCCCTCGGAGCGTCTCGGACTGCGGGGGGAGTGGCCGTCGGCCGCCAGAAATGCCCCGCGGCCTTGACCTCCTGGCGGCTGGCCCCGGGGTGCTGCGAGCTGAGACTCGTCCTCCTCATTCATTTCAATTCCTTCCGCCTTCCCTCCTGCTTCCCTGGTGGCTGAGACGATCGGAGCGTCCGCTCGCAATGGAGGAGGCCCGGGTTCGATCCCTGGGTGGGGAAGATTCCCCTGGAGAAAGGGAATGGCAACCCAGTCCAGTACTCTCGCCTGGGAAATCCCATGGACGGAGCAGCCTCGTAGGCTGTACAGCCCACGGGGTCGCCAAGAGTCGGACACGACTGAGCGACTTCACTTTCCCTTCACTTCATCCATCGGGAGCCCAGATCGCTCCTAGGTGGTCACCGAGCTCTCCCGGTTTGCCCCGTCTCGTCTCCTGGCGGTGTCTCGTTCCGGAGCGTCTCGGCCTCTTGGAAATCCTTGAGCGTGTTTTATACCTGTGCTTCTTTTTTTTTTTCCTGGAGGGAGCAGCCACAAAATAAATGAAAATTTCTCTGCTTCAAGAGTGTGGCAGAAAACCCCTACCCGTTTCTCCTGAAAAAGTTGGCCTTGTTATGCAGAAATATACCTCTTCTCATCAGGGTGTTTGCTCAGGCCAGAGAATGGCTGTGCCAGTCTCATTATTCGAATGGTATTACCATTGCTTTAAAATGGTATTTTTGCCTTTTGACTTTCATTCGGCGAGATTCCTAACAGACCCCTGCTATCATCTGACTTTTAACATTTTTTTCCTGACGAATGTGAAATTTTACTTTATATTTGACTGAGGAGCTGAAAGTTTGTCACACTTCATTCACCCTTTTGATTTTGGGTTAAAAGAAACCTTCGTGAAAAGAAAAAAAAAGCCCTTCATATTCCTTGCCCGTTTTTCTATTTTCTGTTTCTTTTGAGGGGGAGCTTTTAATTGGTTTATGAGCATTCTTTACATATCTTTAATAAAGGCTCCTTGGTTCCTAAGTGGTTTATTGAATGAGCTTGTATTTAGTAGATGGAATACAGAGAGTGATTTTATTCTTTCTTAAACATTGTTGCTAATTCACCTGAGTGAATCTGGGCATATCCTAATGCTTTCCAGTTAGCCTCAGGTACTCTTTAATCTGGGCTTCCCTGGGGGCTCAGACAGTAAAGAGTCTGTCTGCAGTGTGGGAGACCGGGGTTCTATCCCTGGGTCAGGAGGATCCTCTGGAGAAGGAAATGGCAACTCACTCCAGTATTCTAAAGCGACTTAGCAGCAGCAGCAGCAGCCAGTATTCTTGCCTGGAAAATTGCACGGACGGAGGAGCCTGGCAGGCTACAGTCCATGGGGTGACAGAGTCATCACTTCCTCTTTCACTGTTGAATCACCGGGCTTCCCTGGTGGCTCAGATGGTAAAGAATCCACCTGCAATGCTGGAGGCCTGGGTTTGATCCCCGGGCTGGGAAGAGCCCCTGGAGGAGGGCTTGGCAACCCACTCCAGTTATTCTTGCCTGGAGAATCCCCATGGGCAAGATAGCCTGAGGGCCATGGTCCATAGGATCGCAGAGAGCCGGACTGAGCGACTAAGTACTTGAGCATTGTTAAATTACTTGAGAAGCTCTTCTTCAGTTTAAAGCCTGCTCCTTCCCTCAGATTGGGCCAGATTTTCGTCCAGAAAACTGGTGAGGAAAAGTGAACTGGGTTGTTTTTGTTTTCTTTCCCTTGCTACTTCTGTACGTTGATTCTCTTCCCATTCCCCACCCAGCCCCTCCCAAGTTGCTGTCTCTGTCTCTTCAGGATTGAGAAGACAGAGCAGAGATAAGGGTCAGTACCATCTTGAGAGACTGGCACTGTGGTTAGCTGGTTCTCTGGGTGTAGCAGCTGTCCATGTGCTACATCTTTGTTTTGTGGGTAATACGGACTGTTTTGAAGCTCACTGTTGGAAATCTCCTATCTGCAGCTTCTGGACTGTATTCTAAGTGGTCTGTTACTTTAGGACAGGAGTTGGCAAACTGCAGTATATGGGCCAAATCCAGCCTGCCACCTGTTTTTGTATGGCTACAAGATCCTTAAATGGTTGGGGGGGAAAGATCAAAGAATAATGTTTCATAACATGAAAATTATGTGAAATAGATATTTCAGTTCCCATAAGTAGTTTCGTTTTTGAAGGTTTGATCATCCCTTTGGTATAGCTCTCAGATGTTACGGGTTTGTCAAAAATCATAGAACATAAAGTGACACCCATAATGTGTGCAAATTTTAAAAAATCATTAGGTCTCTAAATCCTGAAATGGAATGCAGAGTGACAGAAACTTAAATTTTTGCTTTTTGCCTCCATGATTCTAAGTAAATGCTGATAGCATTTTGTTGTTTTCCAGAAATCCTGCTATAGATTTAAGTGACACACACGCACATGCTTCAGTTCGCTTTTTCTTTTGGTTGACTTACCGATGATTTATCATCACTCGTAGCATTATTCAGAAGTGAGCCAGCCAAAACTGTGATTGCTTTTTCTTTGCTGTATAGCTTTGTGTTTTCCTTGAAGTTAGTAATTGATTTGTATTTGTTTGCTTAGTTTTTCTCTGTACAGATTACTCTTTCATCCAAACTTTCAGACAACTGGAAAACCTTTTCCAGATGTGTTCAAGCACACCCAAATTTTGTCATTTTTGCTGGCTCAGTTGTGAGTTGGGGGCTTCCCTTTATCTTTTTTATGGACGTCTCCTTCCCCTTTTCTTTGTTTCTTCTTCCTATCACATATTCCTCTTCTGGGGTTTACTCTTGGCTGCCACCAGTAGCTTAGTGACTGAGAGCATGGGTTCTGGAGCCCACGTGCCTGGGTTCAAAGTCTGACAGATAACTGGATGTGTGACCTGAAAAGAGGATAATCATCTTACCACCTAAAAGGGCTGCTTTAAAAACTGAGCCAATACACATAAAAGTCTTATAACAGTCCTCTGATTGCCATGCTGCTGCTAAGTCGCTTCAGTTGTGTCCAACTCTGTGCGACAGAGTCCACAGGCTCCCCCGTCCCTGGGATTCTCCAGGCAAGAACACTGGAGTGGGTTGCCATTTCCTTCTCCAATGCAGGAAAGTGAAAAGTAAAAGTGAAGTCGCTCAGTCCTGTCCCGACTCCTAGCGACCCCATGGACTGCAGCCCACCAGGCTCCTCCGTCCATGGAATTTTCCAGGCAAGAGTACTGGAGTGGAGTGCCATTTAAATACTCAGTAAATATTTGCTGTCTTTGTTACTGTTAACAGTGAAGCCTATCCATTTTTCCAAAAACAGGTATAGCCTCTTGAGAACAGAGTACATGGGAAGAACATTTACGTGTCTTTTCTTGGAAATATGTTTATGCTACCCTTGCTCTTTCTTTACATATAATTTGGCTGGGCTTGAAATTCTAGATTAGCAGTGATTTCTTGTCAGAATTTTCAAGGCATGTTTATTGTTTAATAGAGTGCTATGCATTATACTGGGCTTCCCCTGGTGACTGAAATGGTAAAGAATCCACCTGCAATGAGGGAAACCTGGGTTCCATCCCTGGGCTGGGGAGATCCCCTGGAAAAGGGCATGGCTACCCACTCCAGTATTCTTGCCTGGAGAATCCCCATGGACAGAGGAGCTGGCTGGGCTACAGTCCATGGGGTCTCAAGGAGTCACAACTGCGTGACTAAGCATGCATGCAATACATTGTTCTAGTACTTAGGCTAGAAACCTGTAATAATATCAGGGAAATTTTCTCAGATTTTTGATAGCAATTTCCCCTGTTTTTCTGTTTTTGTTTGTCTTCTGTTTTCCTTCTCACTGCTTTTTCTTTTCTTTTGGGGAGATTTTCTCCATTTGATTTCCTACCTTTTACCATGTATTTAATTATTAGAAACATTGTCTTGTTCTCCGAATATCTTTAAAAACATTTTCTCCATTTGATCTCCTACCTTTTACCATGAATTTAATTATTAGAAAGATTGTCTTGTTCTCCGAATATCTTTAAAAAACTCAACAAAATATTTGTTCTTTTCACTGGCTGTATTATTCATAGTATTTTTGAAGTTTTCTTTTCACTGCATGGCCTCTGTCTTCTTTATGTTCTTTTTACTGTGTGTTGTTTTTTATTCTAATTTTACACATTCTCAAGTGTGCTTATATTTCCAGATGAGACACTAAAAGCTGGATGTTCATACCTGACTTGTCGTTTGGTAGGTTTCAGTATTGGGTGATCAGGTAGGAAGAACCAGCTTGTCATTGGAGTACTCTGTGTCAGAATCTGTTGGTCCTAGAGAATAAAAACGTTAGACTAGAAAATAAGGATTCTTAGAATAACCTTGGGGCTTCCCTGGTGGCTCAGTGATAATGAATCCACCCACAGGTGCTGGAGTTCAGTAGGACAGTGGGGGCGGGGAAAAGCAGTCAAAAAGCAAGGAATTATCATTCCCCAAATCTGTCTTCCCGTGTGGCCTAGGAGATTAGAGTTCTCTCCCTGGGTCAGGAAGATCCCAGCAGTAGGAAATGGCAACCCACTCCAGTATTCTTGCCTGGAAAATTCCATGGACACAGGAGCCTGGTGGGCTACGGTCCATGGTATTGGAGAGATTCGCATATGACTGAGCAATTGTGCACCGGTGCAGGAGACCTGGGTTTGATCCCTGGGTCAGGAAGATCCCATGGAGAAGGAAATGGCAACCTACTCCAGTAGTCTTGCATGGAAAATTACATGGACCCAGGACCCTGGCGGCTACAGTCTACAGGGTTGCAAAAATACCGGACACAACTTAGAGACTAAACAACAATAAAATAACTTTTAAAATAATTTTTTTTAAAGTGAGGGGGAAAAATGCTGTTCAGAGTAGCATGGTACAGTTGTAAAAGAACCAAATAAAAATTTTAGAAATCATTCCTTTTTTCCAGAGGGGAATTCTACATCTGGTCTCCAGCCATTGCATAGATAATCCTGGCTGCTAGCTCTTCTGGTAGCTCAGCAGGGCACAGGAGATAGGAGTGTCACATTGTTCAGTTTGCTCACTTGGTTTTTATTTGTTTATTATTGTGGTAAACTACACAAAACATAAAATTTACCCTCCTAACCATTTTAAGCGTGTAGCTCAGTAGTGTTATGTACATTCACAGTGTTGTACAGCCAATCTCCAGAACCCTTCATCTGGCAAAACTAAAACTCTGAACCCATGAAAAAAATAACTCTTCATTCCACTTTGCACCAGCTCCTGGCAGCCACCATTTTACCTTCTGTGAATTTGACATCTATGGGTACATCATATAAGTGGAATCATTTGTGTCTTTGTGGTTAACTTATTCCACTCAGTGTAACGTCCTCGAGGTTCATGCATGTTGTAGCGTGTGCTAAATTTTCCTTCCTTTTTAAGGCTGAATAACATTCTGCTGTATATTCAAATGTGCTACATTTGTTCATTCATTCATCAATGGGTATTTGTGTTGCTTTCACTTTGGCTGTTAGGATAAAGCTGCTCTGATCACAGGTGTGCAAATATCTCTTCAGGACCCTCCTCTCACTACTGTATACAAAATAAACAGTAAGGACCTACCTACTGTGTAGCAGCACAGGGAGCTATATTTAATATCTTATAATAGCCTATACTGGAGAAGAATCTGAAAAAGTGCATGTGTGTGTGTATATATATATATATATATATATATATGTATATATGTAGAGTCACCTTGCTGTATACCTGAGGCTATCACAGCATTGTAAATCAACTGTATTTCAGTTAAGGGGAAAAAGACCCTGCTTTCAATTCTTTTCAGTTTATACCTAGAAGTAGAATTCCTAGATCATATGGTAAATCTGCATTTAATTTTTTGAGGCCCCTCCATATTGTTTTCCACTGGCTTCACCATTTTTGTTGTTCAGTCGCTAAGTCGTGTCGGACTCTTTGACTCCATAGACTGAAGCATACCATGTTTCCCTGTCCTTCACTATCTCCCGGATTTGGTTCACACTCATGTCCACTGAGTTGGTAATGCCATCTAACCGTCTACACCTTCTGTCGTCCCCTTCTCCTGCCCTCAATCTTTGCTGGTATCAGGGTCTTTTCCAGTGAGTCGGCTCTCCGCGTCAGGTGGCCAAAGAGTTGGAGTTTCAGCTTCAGTCGTTCCAGTGAATATTCAGGGTTGATTTTCTTTAGGATTGACTGGTTTGATCTCCTTGCTTTCCAAGGGACTCTTGAGAGTCTTCTCAACAGCACACTTCAAAAGCATGAATTCTTTGGCACTCAGCCTTCTTTTTGGTCCAATTCTCACATCTGTACACGACTACTAGAAAAACTATAGGTTTGACTATACAGACTTTTGTCAGCAGAGTGATGTCTCTGCTTTTTAATACGCTATCTAGGTTTGTCATAGCTTATCTTCCAAGGAGCAAGCGTCTTTTAATTTCATGGCTGCAGTCACCGCCTGCAGTGATTTTGGAGCCCAAGAAAATAAAGTTTGTCTCTGTTTCCATTGTTTCCCTATGTGCCATGAAGTGATGTGACTACATGCCATGATTTTAGTTTTTTGAATGTTGAGTTTTAAGCCAGCTTTTTTGCTCTCCTCTTTCAGCCTCAGCAAGAGGCTCTTTAGTTCTCCTCGCTTTCTGTGTTAGAATGGTATCTGCATGTTTGAGGTTGTTGATGTATCTCCTGGCAATCGTGATTCCAGCTTGTGAGTTATCTAGCCTGGTATTTCACATGATGTACTCTACATATAAGTTAAATAATCAAGGTGACAATTTTCAGTCTTGACATACTCTTTTCCCAGTAACCAGTCTGTTGTTCTATGTCTGGTTCTAACTGTTGCTTCTTGACCTGCATACAGATTTCTCAGGAGGCAGGTAAGATGGTCTGTCTGATATTCCCATCTCTTTAAGAATTTCCCACAGTTTGTTGTGACCCACACAAAGGCTTTCACTTAGTCAATGAAGCAGATGTTTTTCTGGAATTCCTTTGTTTTTCTGTGATCCAGTGGATGTTGGCAATTTGATCTCTGGTTCTTCTGCCTTTTCTAAATCCAGCTTGAGTATCTAGAAGTTCACGGTTCATGTACTATTGAAACCTGGCTTGGAGAATTTTGAGTATTACTTTGCTAGCTTATCTTCCCTCATGGCTCAGATGATAAAGCATCTGTCTACAATGCGGGAGACCCGGGTTCGAGCCCTGGGTTGGGAAGATCCCCTAGAGAAGGAAATGGCAACCCACTCCAGTACTATTGCCTGGAAAATCCCACGGACAGAGGAGCCTGGTAGGCTACAGTCCATGGGGTTGCAAAAAGTCGGACACAACTGAGCGACTTCACTTTTTGCTAGCTTGTGAGATGAGTGCAGTTGTGCAGTAGTTTGAACATTCTTTGGCATTGCCTTTCTTTGGGACTGGAATGAAAACTGACCTTTCTAGTCCTGTGGTCGGGTGCACAGGAATTCCCGTTGCTTTACAGCCTCTCCAATACTTGTTATTTTCTGTTTTTGTTGTTGTGGGTTTTTTTGTTGTTGTTTTTAATAATGGTCATACCTTTGAGTGTGAGGTGGTGTCTCATTGTAGTTTTGATTTTCATTTCCTTAATGATTAGAGATGTTAAGCATCTTTGGAGAAATATCTTGAGTCCTTTGCCCATTTTTAAATCTGTATATCATCTTCTTGTTATTGAGTTGTGAGAATTCTTTATATATTTTGCATATTACTTGATTTGCTGTTTTTTTCCCCTGTTCTGTAGGTTGCCTTTTCACTCTGTAGAATGTGTCACTTGATGTAGAGAAATTTTAAATTTTAGTACAATTTATTTTTTCTTTTGTTTCCTGTGCTTTTGGTGTCATGTCAAAATCATTGCCAAACCCAATGTCATAAAATGTTTCCACTATGTTTTCTTCTAAAGATTCTGGAGTTTCAGCTCTGAAGGTAAGGTCTTTGATTCATTTTGAGTTGATTTTTGTTTATGGTGTAGGGGAAAGGTATGACTTTTTGTGCTCTTCAGGGGATTGTGGCAAGAATACTGGAGTGGTTTGTCGTTCCCTCCTCCAGTGGACTGTGTTTTGTCAGAACTCTCCTCTGTGACCCGTCTGTTTTGGGTGACCCTCCACAGCATGACTCGTAGCTTCATGGAGTTATGTAAGCCCCTTCGCCATGACAGGGGTGTGATCCATGAAGGGGGTTGAAGGCAAAAGAAGAGGGTGGCAAAGGATGAGACAGTTGGATGGCATCATCGGCACAATGGACATGAACTTGAGCAAACTTTGGGAAATAGTGGAGGATAGGGAATCCTGGCGTGCTACACAGTCCATGGGGTTGCAAAGAGTCAGAGACAGCTTAGTGACTGAGCAACAACAAGGGTACAACTTGATTCTTTTTATGGATATCAAGTTTTCTCAGCACTGTTGCAAAACTGTCTTTTTCTCATTAAATGGTCTTTACACCCTTGTGGAAAGTCATTTGACCATTTATTTCTGAACTGTTGACTGGCTTGCTTTTAACCCACCCGTTTTTGGTTGTCTGTGAGTCCATGGCCATCAGTTTCTCCAGAGAACAGACCTCTTGCCTTTTCATGGTTTGCTGAGTGTAGTTGAAGGACTTGCTCAGGGTAAAAGGATCTGAGAATCTTTCTTCTTTAAATACTTTCAGCCTTTCCTATTTTTCATATGACATCTAGTATCTTTGACTTCAAAGGAGCAAGAGCCTTATTTCCTAAGACTTCCTGGGATTGCCAAGGTTTCTGACCTCCTTCCTGTTGGTTTTCCCGTCTCCCGCAGGCTTTGGGTTTAGCTCTTTCCAGGATATTGAAGCAGTTGTCACTGCTCTGTACTCTCCAGTTTCCAAGCTGCTCTTTTGTCTACTGTTTTCAATCACTGCTTTGGTTCTTTTTGTTCTCCTGGGTTTATGCCCCCTTTTCCTTCGTTACATAGCAGCTCCAAGAGGGAGAGCCACATTTAAAGTCTTATATTTAAAGGATTTTTAAAATTTGGGACCATTTGTTGATTCTAAAAATTCTGTTCATTCTTTAAAATATCTATTTGGTCTTCATCGCATCTCCTTTTTGTGTGTTTTTTGGAGGGGAGTCTTACTTTTAAAAGGTTTAGCTATTTCAAGGGATTCTTATTTTATGTGGCTTCCCTGGTGGCTCAATGGTAAAGAATCTACCTACAATGCAGGAGGCCCAGGTTTGATCCCTGGGTTGGGAAGATCCCTGGAGGAGGGCATGGCAACCCACTCCAGGACTCCTGCCTAGAAAATCCCATGGACGGAGGAGCCTGCCAGGCTACAGTCCGTGGGGTCTCACAGAGTCAGACATGACTGAAGCGAGCAGCAGCAGCAATTTTATAGGCTGATATTTCTTTTTACCCAGTGTTGAAGTTGGGGGCGCACTAAGACTACTGTGTCTTGTCTGCAAATATTTTCTCCTGGTGGATTGTTTCCTTGCTGCTGCTGCTAAGTCGCTTCAGTCGTGTCCGACTCTGTGCGACCCCATAGACGGCAGCCCACCAGGCTCCCCCGTCCCTGGGATTCTCCAGGCAAGAACACTGGAGTGGGTTGCCATTTCCTTCTCCAATGCAGGACAGTGAAAAGTGAAAGTGAAGTCGCTCAGTCGTGTCTGACTCTTAGCAACCCCATGGACTGCAGCCCACCAGGCTCCTCCGTGCATGGGATTTTCCAGGCAAGAGTACTGGAGTGGGGTGCCATGGCCTTCTCCGATTGTTTCCTTAAACGTTATGTTAGATTGTGTACTCAAATATTCCCCAAGTAATGACCCCAGAGAATTGTGTGCAGTCTGGTTGAGGCTGTGTCTCCACAGTGGTTCTGCAGGTTAAATTGAAACACTTAACCCAAGTGAAGACGTGCCTCTTTCTTCATGGTACACTTTTTTTTTTTTTTGACTGCAGACCGAAACAGACAAGCTTCTCATTGGGCATATTTCCCCTGCCCTGCTTTGTATTGAGGTAGGAGGGGGCAGCTACCTTCAAGTACGTGCTTCTCTGCCACGTTTCCAATCCACAGTCACCATTAAAATGGAAACCTTCATATTCCAGTTAAGCAGCCCACTCTAGTCCCTAGGGTATCCCTATTTTCAAATCTTATTTTTGTTTTTAATTTCTTCTTGACTTGATGTCCTTGAGCATTTTATTTATATGTGAGCTCAGTTGTGCCTTTAAAGGTATGTTCATAGTTCATTCATAGTCGCTCAGTCGTATCCAACTCTTTGCGACCCCATGGACTGCAGCCCGCCAGGCTCCTCTGTCCATAGCGTTTTCCAGGCAAGAGTACTGGAGTGGGTTGCCATTTCCGACTCCAGGAGAATCTTCCTGACCCAGGGATTGAACCCATGTCTCTCTCTCTTTTTTTTTTTTTAGAATTTTCAAGATATATTTATTTGGGGCATAATTTTAATACAAAGCATAAATTCTTAAATATTTACTTTTCAAATGTTACAAGTCATGAGGTAAACTATAAATTTTTCTCTATATGTACAACACTCAATTTTAACCAGTCACTTAAAAGTTAAATGAAAGTTGTTATAGTCCAGTCTGTGTTGCAAAACAATGACGAGTATTCCAAAAGTGATCTGCAAAAATGTTTGTAGATAATACTTGATTGTTGTAGGGTTTGCTTTCAAAAGTTAATCTTGTATTTTGTGTTTAATATTTGATGCAAAGAAATATATAAAATGTTGTGGCTCAATCATAATGCTTAGCCTGCTGCAATATAGGTTAAAAATAACAATAAAGTTATATACATGCATGGCTTTTTAGTTATAAACTATTGTGTAAAATCACAGAACTCCACAATTTGATAAAAAAAAAGTTAGATAATATAAACTGAAGTGCTGATTTGCTGACAATCTGATGGTTAGCTGCTGCTGCTAAGTTGCTTCAGTCGTGTCCGACTGTGTGTGACTCCATAGACAGCAGCCTACCAGGCTTCCCCGTCCCTGGGATTCTCCAGGCAAGAACATTGGAGTGGGTTGCTGTTTCCTTCTCCAATGCATAAAAGTGAAAGGGAAGTTGCTTAGTCGTGTCCGACTCTTAGCGACCCCATGGACTGCAGCCTTCCAGGCTCCTCCGTCCATGGGATTTTCCAGGCAAGAGTACTGGAGTGGGTTGCCATTGCTTTCTCCGGAACCCATGTCTCTTGCATCTCCTGCATTGGCATTGGGATTCTTTACCACTGCGCCACCTGGGACTTTAAAGGTATGCTTACCTTAAAAAAAAAAAAAAAAGAACACACACTTATCATGCTTATTATGTCCCAGGTGATCTTCTGAGTATTTACAAATATTAGTTGTTTAATTCTCCTAACATCTTGGTAAGCTGCTGTTACTATCATCCTCATTTTCACAGACGATAAAACCTGAGGCACAGAAGGTTCAGTTGCTTACCTGGGATCAGGATCACACATCTAGTTAAAGATACTCCAGAGGCTGTGTGTTTGATCAGTGTGTGTGTGAGATCAGGATCACGAGTCTAGTTAAAGATATACTCCATAGGGCTCTGTGTGTGTGTGATCAGTGTGTATGATCTGTGTGTGTGATCAGATACTCCATAGTCTGGTGTGTGTGTGTGTGTGTGTGTGTGTGTGTGTTGGCTGTTCTAGAGAGTTTTTCTTACTCCATAGTCTGGTGTGTGTGTGTGTGTGTTGGCTGTTCTAGGGAGTTTTTCTTACTCCATAGTCTGGTGTGTGTGTGTGTGTGTGTGTGTGTGTGTGTGTGTGTGTGTGTTGGCTGTTCTAGGGAGTTTTTCTTTCCAGCTAATTGTTTTAGAGATGAGAATTAATAATAGCTATACATAATGCAAGGAGATCCAACCAGTCCATTCTGAAGGAGATCAGCCCTGGGATTTCTTTGGAAGGAATGATGCTAAAGCTGAAACTCCAGTATTTTGGCCACCTCATGCGAAGAGCTGACTCATTGGAGAAGACTCTGATGCTGGGAGGGATTGGGAGCAGGAGGAGAAGGGGACGACAGAGGATGAGATGGCTGGATGGCATCACTGACTCGATGGATGTGAGTCTGAGTGACCTCCGAGAGTTGATGATGGATAGGGAGGCCTGGTGTGCTGCAGTTCATGGGGTCACAAAGAGTCGGACACGACTGAGCGACTGATCTGATCTGATCTGATCTCTGATCTGATCTGATCTGATACATAATGCTTGTATTTAAATATACCAAAAGCCACTGTTCAGCGTTCATTTTTCACTGATGCCTTCTTTGCTTTGTTCCGCTGGGACTCTTACCCAGGAAACAATGTGTACCATGTCATTTGGAGGTGGTGTATAGAATGAAGTCATTAAATGAAAGTTGACAATCTGCACACCGTCTGCCAGATATATAAAATCAAAGTATTACAACAGGGACCTAAATCCTCAGTTTCTAACCCCAGACTTCACCCCTGTGTCATTTGTGCCCAGTTGTGTCCGGCTCTCTGAACCCTGTGGGCTGTAGCCTGCTGGGCTCCTCTGTCCATGGGATTTTCTAGGCAAGCGTACTGGAATTGTTGCCATTTCTTACTCCAAGGGATCCTCCCAACCTAGGGATCAAACCTGCATCTGCTGCAGAATACCCAATTTCTAACTCCAGACTTCACACCTAAAAATTCATAAAATAGAGAACAAAGACAAACTCTTCTAAGGGTTCTGGTGTCGATCAGTCATTCTCTCCTTTGGTAGCCGACACCCCAAGAACCCCATAGTAGGATCTAGAATGGCTGAGGAGTGTTCTTTTATAAATGGAGAAGTGATGATTGCACAAGAGGAGCGCCAGGGATAGGACTCGGGTGGACTGACAGGAGGTTTCTTGTAGAAGATGAAGGTCTGGAAATTGATTTTCTTTATAAAAACTCTTTGTTTTAGAAAGTTCTGGAATTCCTTATACTCCGTTATTACATAGATAAATGCTGTAGAAAGTCAGAATTCCATATACTCCAGTTTGCAAGCCACTCTTGTACAGAATACCTTTTCTCACATGTGTACTTCAGCCTGATGGTAAACATGCTTGAAGATTGTCTAAAATCGAGGGTGGACAGAGGAAAAGCAGAGCTTTTTCTGACACCCTGTGGCAGCAGCTGAACACTACAAATGTTTGGTTATAGTCATATCTCTAGGCTCTTCACATGAAACACTTAAATTGCCTCTTTTTTCTTCCTTAAATATGAGATAATCTATTCAAAATGAACACAGAAAAGTCCTCATTTCATGAAAACTCTCAGCATATTGAAATATCCAAGCCTCAGCCTTTTTAAAACATTTGTACGTTTTTACACATTTGATATCTGCATTACTCAGGATTAAGAGAGTGCCCTGTATGATTAACATACTCTTCCATACTTCATTATGATGAATCAGACAAAATCTCTGGAAGTCAAGGATGTTTGTTGCATTTGAGCTGTTACTTGACATTGTTTGAGGACTTTATGTTTATTAAGCTTAATGCACAAAAGGCGAAAACATCCCTTTGACAAAGTCCTAATTTTATCGCATGGTACATTTGAGGTGGCTCTAGTGGTAAAGAACCCACCTGTCAGTGCAGGAGACATTAGAGATGCAGGTTCGATCCCTGGGTCTGGAAGATCCCCTGGAGGAAGACATGGCAATCTACTCCAGTCTGCTTGCCTGGAGAATCCCATAGACAGAGCAGCCTGGAGGGCCCATGGGGTCTCAGAGAGTGGGACACACCTGAGCAACTAATGCTCTCAATTTTGAGGCAGGTCCAGCAGGGTGGAGCACTTTGGAATTGGGCCCTTTCTGGTACGACTCCGGACTGGTGGGCACAAGGAGGCAAGAGTTTGCCGCCCATCTTAATGAGAAACTGGCTGATTTTCAGCCTCATTTTCCAGGAATCTAATCTGGGTTTTATCTTCCAGGTATCTCCTGGCACACACAGTTAAGTCATTTTTGCTTGATATTGGTGTTAATACTGTGATGGAAGATTATTTTGGCTTCTATTTGCAAAAGTGAGACCTTAGTTAATTTACATGAATCATTGATTTGTTTCAGCTTTGCCCGAAGTTTTTACATACAAATTCTACAAGTCACACTTGGCCATTTAGTGCAGTCGCTGAATTAATAGGTAAGTAAATTGATGTTTCATATATAATCCGTTGCTGGCAATTGAAGTTCTAGAAACCTTTTTATTGAAAAGTAACATGAAGATGTGCTTTTTTAAAAAACCAAATGAGTCAGTGATAACATTAGTAAAGGTTACCTAGCATCACAGCCATTCAAACTAGTCTCGATCAGTTGTTGCCCAGCTCTCCCTGTATGCTGTTGTTCTAAGTATTTCCCTGTACTACTGTCAGAGCAAAGTATTTTAATTTGCAGAGTTCCTGAAGCATTTATGTTGAAAATATTTTTTGTCTCATCATAAAAGAAATAGGTCTTTTGCCGGAAAATGAGAATTATGTTTAAAATTGGACATTAGCACTTTCCTGCTATTAGTAATTAGGGGGTTTTATATATATATATGTATCTGTCTGTGCTGAGTCTCTGTTGCTGCATGTAGGCTTTATCTAGAGGCGGCGAGCAGGGGCTACTCTCCCCTGTGCTGTGTGGGCTTCTCTCGTTGCAGAGCACAGGCTCTCAGTGCACAGGCCTCAGCAGTTGTAGGTCTCAGGTTCCATCTGCTCGGTAGTTGTGATCTACTGGCTTAGCTGCTCTGAGGCATGTGGGGTCTTCCTCGACCAGGGATCGAACCAGTGTCCCTTCCGTTGCAAGGCGGATTCTTAACCACTGGACCTCCAGGGAAGTCCTAAAAGTGTTCTAGTGAACATGAGAAAAGAGGCAAGGTCCTGATCAGATTTGCATTATGGTTTTTCTTTGGTAAAATTCATACACATGAATTGTTTGATTTAAACGTGTTTGAGAAACAGATAATAAAGGAAAACTATATTTTGGGGAATTCTTAGATACACTTTAGATTATTTGTCAAGGAAGGGTTCTAAAGTGGATGCACCAAGAATAAGGAAAGAAAGAAAATTTGAGAACCCTTCTTTTCTTTATTCCTGATAGTTCAGTTGGTAAAGAATCCGCTTGCAATGCAGGAGACCCAGGTTCGATTCCTAGGTCAGGAAGATCCTCTGGAGAAGGGATAGCCTACCCACTCCAGTATTCTTGGGCTTCCCTTGTGGTTCAGCTGGTAAACAATCTGCCCGCAATGTGGGAGACCTGGGTTTGATCCCTGGGTTGGGAAAATCCCCTGGAGAAGGGAAAGGCTACCCACTCCAGTGTTCTGGCCTGGAAAATTCCATGGTCTATAATAGGCCCTTGGGTCACAAAGAGTCGGACATGACTGAGTGGCTTTCAGGTCCTTCTTTTCTTTGGTGTAGTTAGATTTTCCAAAGTCCCTAACATGTTCTGTTGAGATGTAAACTCTGAAGTGTAAATGAGATAACATTGCAGGTATTCACGGTCACTCTTTTTCCTTTTTATGGCAACTCAGAGGAACTCCTCAGCTGGGATTGTTCATTCATACATAGTACTTGTCTGGTTTGAGGATAGGGCAACTGAAAGCCATTGTGCTCTTTGTGGTGTATCACATTTTAAGTGTGTTTTTTTTTTAATGATGCTGAAGTGGTTGATGAAAAAGATTATTTTGTTTTAATTGAAGGCTTACAGGAGTTTGAGAGCCACTTTTTATATTATAATAAAGTCTTCAAAATATACCTCAAAAGTATTTTTAGTCAGAAATATTCAGATAGATTTTAGATAGTTTATAAGTTGATTTTTATTACTGCTACTGTTGAAATTTTTTTCCTTTTTCTTTGCTGTATATAACTGTTCTGAGAGAAACAAGTATGCTAGACAAGGGTGTTAAATGATGAGGTGTACAGAGATGGCTTCCCTGGTGGCTCAGATGGTAAAGAACCCGCCTGGAATTCTGGAGACCCGGCTTTGATCTCTGGGTTGGGAAAATTCCCTGGAGAAAGGAATGGCTACCCACTCCAGTATTCTTGCCTGGAGAACTCCATGTACAAAGGAGCCTGGTGGGCTACAGTTCATGGTGTTGCAGAGTAGATACCACTAGGCGACTGTCACTTTCACGAAGATGATAAAAATGTACCTGTCGTCAGAAGCTTATGTTAGATTAAAAAGGGCTAAAATTTGAATAAATGTGTTGCAGGTAAACTTTGATCTGTGTGTACGTTAGCATACTGCTTTCTCATTCATTCAGTAATCCTGTGTGGACCTTCCATGTCAACTTGAAGTGCTGTTGACACTCAGCTCTCAGTTTCCGTTATGATAGCTAGGCTAGTTCTTTGAGCAGAGACCTTCCTGTCTTGATCATCTCTGCATTGCAGTGATTCTTTTGGCTTTACACTTATTTAGTGTAGTGGGTTCCTGTCTCCATTCTTCATGTAACAAATGGAGGGCTTTAGATAGAGTTAATTCTTTAGGAGTCAGTGAGCAGCACACAGCATGGTACAGGTTAGTTTCATGTCATCAAATCTTAGGAGTTTGGAAACATTTCAGCTTTTAAATTTTCCTTAAAATATATTATTCTGTTGCTGGTTATAAAGCGTTGTTCAAAATGGATTGCTCTTCTTTAAAATCCAAAATCAAAATTTTTCAAACTTTTGTTTCCCAGATAATGCTTATGATCCTGATGTGAATGCTAAACAGATATGGATCGACAAAACAGTAATAAATGACTGTATATGCCTGACATTCACTGATAATGGGAACGGTATGACTTCAGACAAATTACATAAAATGCTAAGGTATGTAAAAGCGTCACACTCCTTAAAATCATTGTTGTTGCCTGGGTGATATGTTTCCTGTGCCATGCTTACTGCCCGTAGTTCCTGCTTTTTAAACATGAAGTGTTGTGCCTGTAGTGTGCTCTGTTCTCTAAGTCCTCCATCATTCTCTACTGCTCTCACGTTATTGGGCAATCCCGGCCATTCTCATCATCCCTCCCATGTCTTAACTTACCGAAAATTCCACCGTTCCTTTACAGTTGTAGCACATTGTCCTCTGTTGTTTGTGCTTTAGTAGAAAAATAGTTTTTAGCTACTATATCCAATAAAACCTAACACTTTGGGGAATGGGAACTGGTAAATTTAAAGTGATTCAAAGGATGAGGAAGTAGCATAGCCGGAAGGCCTTGGGCTCTAGGGTCAAAGAATAGGCTGTCAGGATGAAGCCAGATGTACCTGACATGGAAGCTAAAATATGTAGTACAGGATTGAGACAGAGGGAGAGTTTGGAGCAGAGGCCCTTCTGCTGTCCTCCAGCACTCTGTGCTGCCAGAAAAGGCAGGTTCTCCCCATCAGGAGGAAGAGCTGAAATCTCAAGGTCCCAGAAGCCTAAATTAGTTCATCCATTTAGCTAGGATGTGCCAGGCAGTGAGCTCCTGTTTTAGTGTGTATATGGCAACCACTCCAGTATCCTTGCCTGGGAAATCCCATGGACAGAGGAGCCTGGTGGGCTAGTCGATGGGGTCACAAAGAGTCGGACATGACTGAGCGACTAAAAACAGCAACAATCCTTACATCCCTATAGTGTGGATTTGGCTTCCTTCACTTAAGAGATGAGGAAACACATTAGTACAGATCTTCCAGCAAGGAAGGATAGGGCCAACATTCAAACTTAGGCATTTTACTTGATATTAACAATGTTTGAATTAAAGTAAATGAAATTTATACTTTTTTCTTTATAGCTTTGGCTTCAGTGAGAAAGTCACCATGAATGATCATGTCCCAGTTGGATTGTATGGAAATGGCTTCAAGTCAGGATCTATGCGTTTGGGTAAAGATGCAATGGTTTTTACCAAAAATGGAGAAAGCATGAGCGTGGGTTTCTTGTCTCAGACATATTTGGAAGTCATAAAAGCAGAACATGTTGTTGTCCCAATCGTGGCATTCGACAAAGAACATATCCTTTTGATTTTGAAATGGAAACTGAGAAAGTGGTCTGGACCATCCCATCCTTTTGGCCTCCTCTGGTTCTTGTTTTTAAATCACACCTTACATTCTAGTTCTTGTTCCTATCCACTGCTTCTACTCTGCATCTGGGCTAAATGTTTGTCCCTCTCTGGTCTCTGTTGGAATTGTGCCATGGAAATACTCAACATAAGGTGATTGCATTTTTATTAAGCTTCCCAGAGCTCACCTTTTTATTTCAGTCTTTTTGTGGTCAGTAAGACTTATGGTCTGGCTTGAAATTTTCACCAATAACCGTGGAAAACAAGATATCTTTAGGAAAATGTCTTCTGTATAAACATTCAAATACTTGAAATCATTAAATTTGTTAGGAGGCATAATATACTTGTTCATACTTCTTGTTGTTCATTTGAAATCACACTGTGATTTTAAAATTTAGAGGATAATTTAGTAGTTTTTCAGTTTCAGTTGATTTCCATATTGTAATTGAAAAATATTATTGGTCTAAGTCTTTAACTTACGATATACGACAGGTATTAAATTCAACAGAATCAAAAGCAAGCCTTGCTGCAATTCTGGAACATTCTCTATTTTCTAAGGAACAGCAGTTACTGGCAGAACTTGATGCTATCATAGGCAAGAAGGGAACCAGGATCATCATTTGGAATCTCCGAAGGTAAATGAAACAGTAACCCTCAGCTGGTTAACCATTTGGGAAGTAAAGTGCATGGAGTAATTTCATTATATTCATCCATTATTACACCAAGTAGAAATGTATTGGAAGGTCCTCATTTTATGGTATATTTAATGATTTACCTTTTCCCAAGAGTGTTTCATTGAGGCTTCTTTGGCTTCAATTTGAGATAATTTTATATTATTATAAATAAATTTCCTGGCCCTGCCACTCTATCTACATAGCACTGTTTTTTTTGCTCTTGGTTATACCATCCCTCCCCTCAAAAAAAAAGACATGACAAGATAAAGCCCAGCCAACAGGTCCCAACTTGGTAAAGTTAGAAAAATCCTTTTGGTTCATTACATAAAGCTAAGCATGATTCAGCATCTGTTGAGAAAAGTAATATAGATGAGACTTCTTTATTGCTAAATCTTTCTGAGGATAAAATCCTTTCCACATGAAGCTATGAACTTTAGGGTGCATGAATAATATTGAGAGATCTAATTGATCTGCTGAACCATAGGAGTTAAGCCAAAAGAGTGATAATCTTAAAATCCTTTAATTCTTACGCTTTTCTGACCTCTTGGATTCCCTTTTCTTTTCTCTTCCTTTCTTCCCCGCCCCTCCCATCTTCACCCCCATTTTTTTTTTTAAACTTAATTTTGAGGTACTTGCAGACTCCTTTGTAGTTGTAAGAAATCTCAGGTACTCCTTCCCCAGGTTCCCCCCAGTGGTAACATCTTGGAACACTGTACTAAGATAGTACTGTTGATACTGACATTGGTACAGTATGGACATTTTCATCAACTCAAGATCCCTTTTATATCCACACCCACTCCTTCCTTAATCCCTGGCAACTGCTAACATGTTTTTCCATTTCTATATCTTTGTCATTTTAAAGAATATTATTATATAACTGGAATCATATAGTGTGAAACCTTTTGGGATTGGCTTTTTTCATTCAGCTTAATTTTCTGAAGATTCACACAGGTTCTTGTGTGTGTCTGCTTGCTTCCTTTTTCTAGCTGAGTAGTAGTATTGCATTGTACGCATGGACCACAGTGTGTTTACCAATCTAGTTGTTTACGATTTTCAGTTACTACAAATAAAGCTGCGAAATAAGTGCAGAGAGGTTTTTGTGGGAATACGGTCATCATTTTATTGGATAAATGCCCAGGAGTGTAATTGCTGGATCATATGGCAGTTGCTTGTTTAGTTTTCTAAGATGCTATCAGAATGTGGCTCTCTCATTTGATATTCCCACTGATCATATGTGAGTAAATACAGTTTCTGCACCTTCCTGGATTCCTTGTCTTCCTTCCTCCCTCCAACTCCTCAGATCTTGACTCTTACCATGTATTTGTTTGTGCTTTGTTTTGTTAACTAAAGCTTACTTGCTTGCTTCCTATATGGTGAAGTTAATATTTAGCTCTTAAAAAAATTTTTTTACAGCTACAAAAGTGCAACAGAGTTTGATTTTGATAAGGATAAATATGACATCAGAATTCCAGAAGATTTAGATGAGACAGCAGGGAAGAAAGGGTACAAGAAGCAAGAAAGGATGGACCAAATTGCCCCTGAGAGTGACTATTCCCTGAGGGTGCGTATTCTGCTCTCTGTGGGAGTGAGAAAACCATCAAATGATGGAAATTACATTATCCACTTGTGTTATAAATGCCGCCAGAAATCTCTAAATCAAAGTGTCTCAGACATGAAACAGTGTATTAAATTTGTCATGCTCATTGGCTGTTTTATTTTCTTAGAAAAATTTTTAAATTGCAAAGTCATCAGGTCTACAGTGGTTGTAAAAGTTCTTTTACTGTGTGATTAATTATTTGAATTGGGAATACTTGAATCAAGATGCCCTGGTGACCATATTGGTTAATTCAATCAAAATACTAAATTGTCCTTTTTAAAAATTAACATATTCTAGAACACATGCATTAATTGGTACTCTAAAGCAATTTTACATATAGCCTACAGAAAATGTGTATTAATATAATTTTGTGGTAAATATCTCTCAGATTTGACCTTAAAATGGAATATGCTTTTAAGATTGAAAGAATTAATATCTCGGTATACAGTGTTGATATGATAATACTGCTGTTTCTTAGTCACTGTGAGACATGCAGTACTGACTCTCTCCGCCCCTCCTTTTTCCCTTTGGGTCAGCCACATCAGGGCTGTCAGATCTTAGTTCCCCAGCCAGGAACTACAGGCTTTCCGTGCCCCCTGCAGTGGAAGTGCAGGGTCCTAACTACTGGCCCCCCAGGGACTTGCCCCATTCCCTTTTTTTGCATTAAAAGTATCTCACAACCCAAGCTAAGGACAGCATTTAACATTGACAGCTTTACTATGTAACTTGTTCTGAGATTTCACAATTACAATGGCAGATGTGCCTATTTCTTGCAGTACCCCCAGTGTGATACGGAAGTATATCTTAGTGGTTAAGAAAGCCTTGCTCAAGAATATCCAGAGACAGCCAGAGCAGATGGAATAGTTTTTAGTATACCACAAAGTAAAATGTTTTAAAATATCAGCAATAAATTTTATAAGGGACAAAACACTACTTTTGAAATCAGGAGTCAGGAGGAAAAAAGTGAGAGAAATGTTCAAATTTTAATTTTGTATTGAATTTTTCATAATAATATATCCTTATTGAGTTGTTCAGTTCATTTCCTTTAGAGATTTCTCATAGCTTGCAGGCAGGCATAAGAGATCATATTCTAACATGTTTTAGGATGCTAAGTTTGGTTACGATTCTCAAGTATCTAAGCTTTGATGCATTAAGAATTAAAAACACATTGACCCTCACAGCACAGTGGTCAGGACTCGGTGCTCTCAAACTGTGCTTGTTCAGGTTCAGTCCCTGGTCAGGGCACTAAAAAATAAAAAAATTGAAAGCACATTTGGATGACTGTTGATTGTTACAGTTCCATATGGAAAAAGTTTTGTCTGTCCACTCCCGTTAAATATTGCTGCATTTTTTTTTTTTTCTTTTCAAACTTACAATAGTCCCCTTTGTTTATATTAGATTTTTGCTTATTTCTGCACAAGTAAAATTTATTGGTGCTTTAAAATTATAATAACAATATATGTTTTGACAGCAGAGTCAGAAAATATAGGTCCTTTTTTGTATATATAGACATTTTTAAAAAATTTATTTATTTTAATTGGTTTTTGCCATATATCAACATGAATCAGCCACGGGTGCACATGTATTCCCCCTCCCTCCACCCCCACCCCCTCTCTCTAGGTTGTCCCAGAGCACTGACTTTGAGTGCCCTGCTTCATGCATTGAACTTGCACTGGTCATCTGTTAAAATGAGATTATACCATACATGCTCTTTTTAAACTTTTTTCCATGTAACTTATCAACATCTGTGTGGGTCAGTTGATTGTTTTCTGTAAACTCTTTTTACTGGCTCCAGTATATTGAGCTTGTTTTTAATACAGTAATCAAATACTAAGTAAAGCACCTTTATAGTCTGTAGTATTTTATTGAAGACTTAGTGAGTATTTTATTGTCAAAGCACTGTGGTAACTTTTTTTAAAAAACATATTAAATAATGTTGAACAAATCCATTGGTAATTATTCGGAAACGACAGTCAATTGTTGTGTGTCTTTGCAGGCTTACTGCAGTATATTATATCTAAAGCCACGAATGCAGATTATCTTGCGTGGACAGAAAGTAAAGACCCAGCTAGTTTCGAAGAGTCTTGCCTACATTGAACGTGATATTTATCGACCCAAATTTTTAGTATCCTTTACTTTGTTATGATGCTGTATGTATATATATAGAGAGAGATATCAAGTGTATTTCCCTTCCCCATTTCTCTTTTTATCCTGACAACAGATTCTAATCTTGTCCAACTTCACCCTTTTTTATGCACCGTTGAACTCAATGCAATAGAGAGAATGAATTAAAGGAAGTGAGATGTTGTGTTCAGAATTTTCCTTAACATTTAAGACTAATAAAACTGTGAGAATTACTTTTGGATTCAATTGCAGAAATAAAGATCATTACGGAATAATGATGTATCACAGAAATAGACTCATCAAAGCTTATGAAAAAGTTGGATGTCAGTTAAGGGTAAGCTTATATCTGAAAATGTCTGAATCTTTTGTAAAAGTTAGGTAACATGTTACGGGTCAAATGTGAAATAATGTGCTTTTTGCCTAATGATTTTTATTTGTCTTAAAATATGTACTTATTTGGCTGCACTGTTTCTTAGTTGTGGGGTGTAGGATTTCTTCGTTGTGGCAATAGGATCTTTAGTTGCGGCACGTGGGATCCAGGTTCCTGAACGGGGATCAAACCCAGGCCCCATGCATTGAGAGTGTGGAATCTTAGCTGCTGGACCACCATGGACGCCCCCTGCCCTTGCCTCAACTTCTAATATCAGTGTTTTTAACAGCATTGGTATGGGGCTTGACCGTAGAGCACTTGTGTATTATTTTCTCATTTGGTCTTGAATAATCTTACAAGGAGGACAGAGCATTTTCTCTGTTTTACAGATGAGGAAATTGGGGCTCGTATGTAGCTTGCCTTAGATCTAAAGATGAGTGTGGCTCTCAGGCATGGATGCAGATCTTGTCACTACACTTGGATAAGGATCCTGGATTATTTTATGCGAGAGTAAAATTGATCGATTTTAATTCATTGTTGCTGCAGTAGCCTAAAAAATAGTATCTGCTATGTGATTTACTTTTCTGGAGTTAGTTCCTAAATATGTTAGAATTTTCCTCCTAAACCACTTTCATTTTTGTACAGTTCAGTTTACGATGATGAACATTGCCTACTGTGTCAGTCTGTTTATCTTTTACATGTTTCCACAGAAAGGTTTTTTTGATGTGTGTGTGTTAAGAATTTAGTGTTAAATTCTAAAATTCAGCTTTGTTAAAAAGATTTTAAGTCTAGGCATGTTTTGTTTTCCAGTTCCATGATTTTCATTTTCTGCTCATTGTATTTTACTCTGAATTCTTTGCAATAGGGTAGATGGACCTGAAGAGTATTATGCTTAGTGAAATATATTAGAAAAAGACAAAAGACTGTATATTATCATTTACATGTGGAATCAAAAAAAATAAACAACTCAATAAATGTAATAAAACAGAAACAGACTCAAATATAGAGAAGAAACTAGTGATTACCAGTGGGGACAGGGTGGCAGGGAGAGATGGGGCAGGGGATTAAGAGGTACAGACTACTGTGTATAAAATAAGCTATAAGGATGTACTGTACAGCAGAGGAAATGTAGCCAATATTTAATAATAACTTTAAATGGAGTATAATTAAAAATATTGGATGTGTCATACACCTGCAACTAGCATAGTATTGTAAATCAGCTATACTTCAGTTTTTCAAATTGGGATTCAAAAAAACCGATAATGTCTGCTACAAAATACACATTTTTTTTTCTTTTAATGAATTTGACGTAAGTAAGATGTGTAGCTCATTTTTCCAACCCAGCTAAATTTGTGTTATTTTTGGTTAAGTTTGACCTCATAAAAAAATAAGCTTTTACAGCCAACTTTTAATGTTTTTCTGTACCAGAAGATGAACTAGTCCTGGTATTTGGATTCAGTAAACAATTTATTAAGTATTTGGGATGATTTGCCATGCTAGATGTCAGCAGAAAAAGAGGAGAAGATACACATGCCCCCAGAGCTCTTTTTGCTGAGGGGAATATGGTAGCTCCTTGGAGTATCAGGCTTCCCTGATAGCTCAGTTAGTAAAGAATCCGCCTGCAGTGCAGGAGACCCCAGTTCGATTCCTGGTTCAGGAAGATCCGTTGGAGCAGGGATAGGCTCTCCACTCCAGTGTTCTGGCCTGGAGAATCCCATGGACTGTGTAGTCCACAGGGTTGCAAAGAGGTGGACGTGACAAAGAGGTGGACGTGACTGAGCCACTTTCACTTTCACCTGAGCATCAGAATGGGCTTCTTGGAGAAAGTGGTGATTGAGAGGAGACTGAGTTAATTTACTGTTTTAGAAAGTCTAATGAGTTTTCTAGGTCCAGAAAAGAAGGTCTGCAAAGGAAAAAAGGCTTCTGAGAGAATGGCAACCTTAAAGGGATTATTTGGACCAGATGGGCTTTCCTGGTGGTTCAGCTGTTAAAGAATTTGCCCAGTAATGTTAAAGAATCTCCTGCAATGCAGGAGCCCTGGGTTCGATCCCTGGGTTAGAAAGATCCCCTGGAGAAGGGAATGGCTACCCACTCTAGTATTCTGGCCTGGAGAATTCCATAGACGGTATAATCCATGGGGTCACAAAGAGTCAGACACGACTGAGTGACTTTCACTTCACTTTGGACCAGATGGTAATTGGGACTGCAATAATGAGGGGAGAGGAGGGTAAGGCCAGAAAGAACATGAAAAGAACTACAAGTGAAGGGTGCTGTGATTTACAACTTGTATGAAATGAGGAACCACTGATGGCTTTTAGTAGAGTCAAATTGTGATTAGGTTTTTATGGTTTTGTCTATAGCTGTATCTATGGAAATTTTCTTTTTATATGTCAGTATTTCACTTTTTATCATTGTACTTAGACTCAGCTACAATTATGAACAAAATACTCATGTTGATCACATATAGATAATCAGAATATGATTCAGATATGTTGAATTCAATATTTTAGCTAGCAGGTTTAAAAAATAAATTAGGTCAGTTGAATTTAAAGTTTTAATTTCATCACAATTAGCAACTGAATATGTAACTTTGGATAAATGACTTTAATTTCTATCTAGCAAACTTACGAACTGACTGAACTGAGCAAACTTATGGAATATTAATGTGCCAGAGCTTTTGCTAGGCCCTGATATAGAAAGGAGTTAGTTGTGGTTTCTACCTCCTAAGATATTGCATCCCAGTAGAGAGGATTATTTTTCCTTTGTATAAAACTGGAAATGATAATACTTGTCTTAAGTGAATGCTTGACAGTGGAAGTGGTTTTGGAGGAAAGCTATTACATTTTTAGGAATTATCTCCCCCAGAAGTTACACTCCAGATACTGTTATTCAATCTAAATGTCATAAGAATCATGAGATAAAATATAAGAAAATGTTTCATAAAGTTCATAAATTTTGGTGAAGGAATAATTGTTTTGAGCGTCATGAAGGGCTTCCCTTGTGGCTCAGCTGGTAAGGAATCCGCCTCCAGTGCAGGAGTATCATATCTAATGTTTAAAATGCCAATTTCATTTTGTTTTTCAGGCAAACAACATGGGTGTTGGAGTAGTGGGAATTATAGACTGCTATTTCCTAAAACCAACTCATAATAAACAAGATTTTGATTATACTAACGAATACAGGTATGTTACCTATTAAAATGATTGATGACTGACTTTTTACAATTTATTTTGGAAATACTTCCTTAACTTTTTCTAAGCTTAATTTGGTTTCTATTTTGTGGGAGGCTTACCTAGAAAACACATGTAATCATTTTTTTCCACCCTAGGAATTATATTCTGCTGCTGCTGCTGCTAAGTCGCTTCTCTACTCCATTGCAAATAGAAATATATTCTCCTCTGTTTTTACTAATGAAATGTTTCTGAGATTTGTACTGAATAGAGGAAATGCATGCTTTCTTGGTAACATTTTTTTGTGTAATATAAAATCTAGAAGTTTCCATCTTGGATGGGAACGTCAAGAAAGTTTAGTCCTCTGTACTTTAGACAGAAATACTCCTATCTTCTAAGAATGATTAGAAGCCATAAAATAAATATGATCATCAATTTTACTTGTAAATTTAGGAAGCACCAACAGCTGTCCTAATGAGCATATATTACAGAATAGAATGTAAAGTTCTTATAAATAAAGAACAAATAAAGTGAAAGGAAAGGAATAATAGCAGAATCAGCAAATTAGGAAACACATGATAGAGAAAATCAATAACTATCATTCAGAGTGCAGTCCTGAGACTACAGCTACCTCTGTTATTTAAACAAAGAAAATAAAAGGAGCTGTTAACCACAGTAGTAGAAGGTGATTGCTCAAAGGGTTAAAAAGGACAGTAGCTTATCCAGAACTGTCAGGAGCAGAAATACAACTGTTACTTCTGGGTTGAAAAAGAGTAGACAGTAAAGGAACTAGGAGAGGGTTCCCAGTCCCGGCAGTCAGAGGTTCAGATCCCGGTAGAGGTTGTGACCGACACAGGAACACAGTATCTGCTGTGGCAGGGAGCTTGCCAGAAGGCCCGATCAGTCTCCGTCTGCAGACATGGCCTGCTCTTGGCAGGGGATGTAGGACTGAGCTGTCCTTAGAGGAGACCTGTCTCTGCCCAGGGGCGTGCGTAGGCTGGAACAGTCTCTGCTGCTGGAGGGAAGAGCGTGGCCTGAGAGCACAGCTGGAGCTCCTCTGGAAGGGCCACCGGGTTGAGATGCAGAAAGTAGTTGGTGGGTTGGTTGGCAGCATACTTTCTCAGCAGAGGACCTGAAGTACTAGTATTTTCTGTCTTATTCCTGGTGACCCTGGCTCTGTTCTATGAACTTCTAAAGATACTTAGAGAAGATTGCCATGACTCTGAGGGTTCTTACTTAACTGAATGTTTTGGAGAACCTTCCACCCTGCCCTCCCCACTCCCTAGTGTTCACATGATCAATAAATACTAAGTTGCTTATGCTTTCTTTGTTTTTCACAGAGCTTTAATCTTCATCATTTTTTTTTCTTGAATTGATTTTATAATTTACTTCTTTTTGAGGCTAACAATAACAGCACTAGGAGATAAGCTGAATGATTACTGGAATGAAATGAAAGTGAAAAAACATGCAGAATATCCTCTAAACTTGCCAGTTGAAGATATTCAGTAAGTACATTTGAAAAATAATTGACTTTAATATCAGGATGTGGTATTGGAGGGCTGGTGGTTGTACAGTGTTCATAAACTTTGGAATCTAATTCATAGTAAGAAATAAGTCCCACAGCTCAAATCGGCATACTAAAATGAACATATGCATTTATACACAAAAGATTCTTAAAACAGTATTTACCTGTATTATTAGTGTTGATAACACTTATTTTATTTAAAAATGCTCATCTTGACCCACTAAAGAGACTTCATGATCCACTAATGGGTTGTATCTCATAGTTTGAAAATCTCTGGTCTTCTGTAATTGGATTGAGAGTCTAAAGGCAGATTTCAGTTTACATTGTAGTTCTTGCTTAAGTAGCTGTGTGACATTGAACATGTTATTTGACCTGTTATAAGCTTCCATTTTATCGTTTGTAAAATGGGAACAGTAATAGTCTTTACCTCAGAGTTGTAAGAATTAAAAGATAATAGTGCTCCTCAGTGAAACACATAAGCCCTCTGAATGAATAATGACCCTGAGTACTGATGGAAGGGTGTCCAGGACAGATAACGGAGAGTGAAAAGGATGCAGCTCAGTGTCTTGATTTTTCCATTGTGTGGGGAATTTTATTGTCCGCATATTGGGGGCAGGAGGAGAAGGGGACAACAGAGGATGAGATGGCTGGATGGCATCACTGACTCAGTGGACGTGAGTCTGAGTGAATTCCGGGAGTTGGTCATGGACAGGGAGGCCTGGTGTGCTGCGATTCACGGGGTCGCAAAGAGTCGGATACGACTGAGCGACTGATCTGATCTGATCTGATATGCATACTTTTATAAGCATAGAAAATTTCTAGCAGGATTAAAAAAGTAAGCAGTAGTAACCTCCTGAAACAAGGGGTTTATATTTACTTTATAAAATTTTGGATTGTTTGAAGTTTCTATAAAACCATTTAAATGTATTTTTTAAAACTAGATTTTAAAAGTTACTGGTGTTAAGGTGAATTTGTTGTATGTTAATTGAGTCTACATAAATTCTTTGCAGGATCATAGTAATTTTTGAATGATAAAAATGTGAAAGCCTTATTTTATAAACTAAAGAAATACGCAAATTTAAGTTGTTCAGAGATATGCTATAGTAGAGGGTAAAATGTAATACAGTTATAAAAATTGCTTAAATTGCAATAACACAACTTGCCTGTTTTCTGTACTTGAATTGTTACTGTGCTAAAATGGCAACCCACTCCAGTATTCTTGCCTGGTAACTCCCATGGACGGAGGAGCCTGGTAGGCTACAGTCCATGAGGTCGCAAGGAGTCAGACACGACTGAGTGACTTCAGTTTAAGAAGTATATTGGATTTGACACTACAGATGCTAACAATATAAATTTCAGAGCAAGTCATATGTAGTATTTTCTTAGGTTTTTGAGTTCTTACTATAGAAAAAAATTCATGTGCTATTAAACAAGACATTTAAATCATTTTGTTTAAATTACTCTGTCACTTCAATAGTAGCCAGAATTGTTTTTAAAAACTGTCCACCAAAGTAGTTATGTTACAGAATTTTCAGGGACAGAATTAATAGGAGAATTTTGTGGGAGAAAGTCCAGTGGAAAGTCCAGTGAAGTACTTAGGTCGGTGAAAGTGAAGTCGCTCAATCGTGTCCGACCCTCAGCAACCCCATGGACTGCAGCCTTCCAGGCTTCTTCGTCCATGGGATTTTCCAGGCAAGAGGACTGGAGTGGGGTGCCAAGGAAGCCCTAATACTTAGGTCGGTATTCCCATGTTAATATTGAGTTGTTATTTTGTTACAGGAAACGTCCTGATCAGACATGGGTTCAATGTGATTCCTGTCTAAAGTGGCGAAAATTACCAGATGGGATAGATCAACTTCCAGAAAAATGGTATTGCTCCAATAACCCTGACCCACAGTTCAGGTACCATATAGTTGGTAGTACCCTTTTTTGGAAAGGCAGAAAGTACTGTTCAAGATGTATGAATAGGCACTGGTGACGTGTTATTCCCATGTGATTTTTCTGACTAGAAATTGTGACGTTCCAGAAGAACCTGAAGATGAAGATGTGGTGCATCCCACTTATGAAAAAACCTACAAAAAGAAGTGAGTGTTGTATTAATGTATGTGGGAGGATAAAACCCAGATCATCTGCAGTGCTTTGTCTGCAGCATCAGTCAGTGCGTCTCTGAGAGACAGCAGTATAGCCACAAAAGATGACTCCAAGATGTGGGGTGTATACCATCAGGTGCTTTTTAAGTTTATGCTGTGGATACCTGCTGGTTACTGCTGTCCTGTCTACAAGATACTTTGCATATGCAGTATAGTTTTGTCTTTTTGGGCTAAACACCAATGAATCAGAAGTGGATACAGCCCTTTTAACAGAGAAGATGTGTGCATTTAACAGAAACGTGTGTGCGTTACCAGTGTGAAGTTGACAACTCCTGTAAAAGGCCTGACTCTGTCCTATGAGGAAGCCCATAAGGATAAATTCCTTTGGCTGGGGACATGAATCAGGAAAATTCCTGATGGGTGGAATTTGTTGGGTGGAGAGCAATGGTTTGTTCAGCTTAACCAGAGTAAATAATGTGAATGGACCTAAAGGAGAATAGAGGTGGAGAGAGAAGCTGGGAACAGCAGTGAGCCACGGGGGGCATTAGGCTTATGTACTGCTCATGGAAGGTCGAGTTCATGAAGATTTATAGTGCACTATTCTTGAAAATTAAGTTTGAAGCAAGAGTGGAAGACATTAGGATGTTACTGAGATAAGAGGTAGAAAGCACCTCCCTGCCTAGGGATTAGCACTGACTATGACGACACTGAAGCAGAGTTCAGTGTACCTACCTGTCTTGGTGACTTAGCAGTGAAGTGGCAAGTATGTCATTGGAAAACAATTGAAAAATGAAATAAATTTAAATTTGTTCATTTTTCTTTTCCTTTTTTCTCTCTCTTTTTTTTTTTTTTTAAGAGACAGGGAAAAGTTCAGGATCAGACAACCGGAAACACTCCCTCGGGTAATGAGGCCTTCCATATTACAGCTGTGTCCTGGATTGGGTGGTGATTAACTTAGTACTCAACTTTAAACTTAGGAGTTACATAGCAGATAGAAGCAATCTTGTTCATTGAGTTCACATTCTCTCTCTTGTACCCGCTTCTTACCCTCTTTCCTAACCCTGACTTCCTAACCCAACAACTTCACTCAAACGGTTCAATTTTATTCTTAAGTTCAGCATCTGGGGAAAGGCAGATATTCTTTTAAGAATATTGTCGTTAGGTAGATAGTCAAGGAAAAATTAATAGGAACACCCAGGGGGCTTCATTCTAGTACTGACTTGGACCAAAGCTACATCATTGACCCTCCCTCCTGTTCTCTCTCTTTTTTAATTGAAAGTATAGTTTATTTTGTGATATTAGTTTCGGGTGTGCAGCATGTGATTCAGAATTTTTACAGATAATACTCCAATAAAAGTGACTACAAAACAATGGCTATAATTTCCTGTGCTGTACAATAATATATCCTTATTGCTCGTCTCTTTTATACATAGTAGTTTGCCTCTCTTAATCCCATAGCCCTGTCTTGCTTAATGCTTAATGGTGTTGAGGTTTTTTTTGGTGTGTTAAGTAGGTAGTTGTACTTCTTGTATAGGAAGTTGTGGGCTGCTGCATTGGTATATGTATGTTTATCAGTACATTGAAATGTTTATATAAAGGCTGAGGGTTTGAGAGTGAGAACAGAACTGGGAGAAAAAGAATAGTGGGCTTAGGTTTTTTAAAGGCTGTGTCTTTGTGACTTTATCTTCTGTTTGTTTCTCTTGGAAAAATGTTTTTATTACGTATCTGTGTAAGCTCTCTGTATAATCCAAGGTCAGCAAATCTTTCTGTAAAAGGCCAGGTGGTATTTTAGGCTCTGTGGACCACACATACAGTCTCCATGGCGTATTCATTCTTTGTTTTGTTCACGCGTTTAAAAATGTGAAACCAGTCTTGACTCACTTGCAGGCTGGACTTGGCTCTTTGTCGCTCCCTGGTGCAGTGTACACAGCACAAGCTCACGTGGTCAGGATAGTTCTCAGTGCCTCTGGGGTAGGGGGTGGGGAAAGAGTACTTTGTGTTTGGGACAGGACACATTTTAAAATCTCTTCTTAAGATCAGGTTTTTTTCCCTTCAACAGATTCATGCCGAACTCCTGTTTCCAAAAACCCCTGTGTCAGGTCAAACCTTTCCTCCCATTAAGGAGAGTGTTCCACGAGGACATCTTTCAGAAGTAGCAAATACTTACTCAACAAGGCTTATAAATCATCATCGGGGTTCACCCCAGTCTGAACCTGAGAATAACAGGTCAGTGGCTAAAATGTGTTTTTCAACTTGGGAAACAAGTATGAGACAGCCTTTACTTGACACTTTTATGGCAATAATGCACTTCTAAGAAAGTGTATTTTATACGCATGTTTAAAAAAGTCTTATGGATGAGTTGGTTTTTGTTCAGTTGCTAAGTCATGTCCGACTGTTTGGCGACCCCGTGGACTGTAGCCCGCCAGGCTCCTTCTGTCCATGGGATTTCTCAGGCGAGGATACTGGAGTGGGTTGCCATTTCCTACACTAGGGGATCTTCCTGATCCAGGAATCAAACCCATGTCTCCTGAGTGGGCAGGCGGATTCTTTACTGCTGCGCCACAAGGGAAGCCATAAGAATGAGGTGTTTTGCTTTTATCGTCTAAATTTAGCTCTGCCCTACTTATGTTACTGTTTAATTAAAAGATTTTTTTTTTTTTCATTGTGGAAATTGATCGTGTTGTCACCTCTTTGCAGTTCTGTATAGTGAGGAAATTCCTGTTTTTCAGATTATCAGTATCTGAGTAAAGAAGAACATGAAGCAATGGCAGCTCACAGTGCAACAGTATAATGTCGTGTGACCCACACGTTCTCAGCATAGCCCGCGACATGTTGTGCACTTGGTTGAGTGGATGGAGGAAGGAGAGAAAGATGTATGATAACGTGAAGTGAAGTTAGCAATCTTGACCGGAATGGTCAGGGAATGCTTTATGATGAGGCAGTGCTACGTTGGTTCCTGAAATTCTAAAAGCAATACTCTGCACAGGTTGCCCTTACAAAGTGAATAGAAGGAACAGGTAAAGAATGAAGACTGTGATGCCAGTTAACTAATACATTAGACTCCGTCTGGATTTGTTGTTTGAAGAGAAACACTGAAACGAGATTCTCTGAAATAGTGAGACCAGACCAGACGTTCTGAGAGGTTTTTCTTTAATTTGTTAATTCCTTTTTATCTGTGCTGGGTCTTGGCCACCGCGAGGGCCTTTTCTCTAGTTGGGGTGCACGAGCCTCTTGTCATGCAGTGGCCCCTCTACTTCTGGAGCAGGCTCCAGGGCTAGCGGGCTTCGGTAGTCGTAGCATGTGGACCCAGCAGTTGTGCGTGGGCCCCACTGCCCCAAGGCATGTGGGATCCTCCCGGGTCAGGAATCAAACCCACATCTTCTGTACTCGCAGGTGGATTCTTTACCACTAAGCCGCCAGGGAAGCCCTTCAAAAGAATTTTTGAAAATTGAGAAAAGATTCAAAATAACTGCCTTTATGCATATATACATCATGGAGGGCATGTTTTGAAATAGTTTGCTGTTTATATATAGCCTACATTTTGAGGTCTTTTTTTGTGGCTGGATTGCTGCTTAACTGAGAACATGTGTGAATTTTTTTAAACTAGTCTCCATGATAATCTTGGCTTTTCTTCATAAAGCTGGTTCTAGACAAAGTAAGAAAAAAGTAAATTTTTTGTAATGTTTACAGACAAGGTAATGGAATTTATATTTGAAAGTGACTGCCATCACTAGAGGAGGGTGTGACAACCCACTCCAGTATTCTTGCCTGGAGAATCCGGTGGACAGAGGAGCCTGGCAGGCTACAGTCCACGGGGTTGCAAAGAGTCAGACAGGACTGAAGCAACTCGAGTGCACACACATAGCCACCAAAATGGTAGAAGAAAACAGAGCGAGATTTTTCATTTGTAAATCTCTGTTCCTAAATTCATAAAGCCAAAGTCCGTGGGGAGATGGTCCCTAAACTAAATCTTGACAAACAAATAGGAATTAGCCTGGTAAGAAAAAGAACGGGGCAACTTCTAATTAAGTGCTTAACTGCTTGGATCACTAGATTGTCTGAGAACTTGGAAGCACTGGACATTTCTGAAGGTGGGAAACTGGGGGTAAGACCAGGAGGCTAGTGTGAGAGTTCGGGGGAGGGTAGTTCCCTGGGCCTTTTCACAGCCTGCAAAGGCCAGAAGTGCTGCTGCTCTTCCTCTGTCAGAAGGCAGGGAGCCTACTCTCTGGAGCAGCTTTCACTGCCCCTGTTTTGGAAGCAGAAGGAGTCGGGGAATGTTTGAATACTGAATGGCGAGGAGCCTGTCTCCCCTCCTCCGCTCCCTGGCTCCTAAGAGGAAGGCCCTAGGTGTTGGTGATGGCGTCCTTGGGCTCGCACACCCAGCCCTCACTGCTTCCAGTCCGAAACAGAGATATAGCCGAGGGTCCCCAGAGGCACGTAGCTCAAACAAAGGGAGCAGAAGAGACCATGCGGAACTAACTGAGAGCTGGGCAGATGTTTAACAGATAACTCTCCCAGGAAGAGATAAACGGAAGACAGGAAACAGAAGACAGGGTACTGGAGGGACCAACCTCTGAATAAGGGTATTCCAGAATGGGACATCAGAGAAGGGAGGAAATAATGGAAGAAAGGCTTAATTTCCACAGCATAATGTCTGGGGAAAGATAAGAAATATCATCATGAAGTTTTAAAGCACTTGGGGAAAAGAATTTTTTGTTTAAAAGAGAACGCAGGCTGTATTCAAAAGATCAGGAATCAGAGTGGCAGGAACAGTGTTTGGAAGATAATGATGGGATAGTGCTTTTAGAGTTTCAAGAAGGTAATTCCCAACCTGGAAGTCTGTATAAAAACCAAACCATCAGTGAACTTGGGAGGTGAAAAGAATATTTTCACTGTGGAATATTTCACATTTTTTATGTCATGTGTACCCTTTCTCAGGTTCTTATTGAAGATTATGCCCCCTCCATATGAGAGAGTAAGCCTAAGGAAAGGGGAGATCTTTCTCGAGAAATGAGGTCTTAACACGTAAGACCCAAATGGCAAATCAGTACAAATATTCCTCTTAGGTGGGACAAAAAGTAATCAATTGGTGATAAATTCACAGAAAACTAATCAGATGAAGAAACAAGGCAGATTTTAATGCAGGGGAAATTGTTTTCCATGAGAGGGTAGGGCATGCTGGTTTACCTTGTGACCCACCTTTGATCCCTGAATGTTGATGGAATTACGATGGACAGATGGGAATGGCAGTGCCATTCAGTGACCTTTGGGTTACAGAGAGCACCCCTGGGGTGAGTGGTGGTATTCTGTTTCAAGATGTTAAATTGAAATGCCAGAAGACATCAAATGAGATAAATTGGCAGTATGAGGATGTGGTACTTTGAAGAGGTCTTAATAGTCTTGTTTCCTCATCTGTAAAAGGAGAAAATAATCTCTGCTTTATTAAATCATTGATATTTTTCTTTTTGATATTTTGATGATATTCAAAATATTCTGTAAATGTATTGTTTAAAAAAATGAATGTGGGCATTTCTTGGAATTTCAAGGTAGATTACTTCAAGGTCATCTTATTTTTTTCCATATCTACATTTTATAATCCTATATTTCATATATGAAATTTTTTCCAGCCTGAAACGGAGACTCCCTACTCGCTCCTCAATTTTGAATTCTAAGAATCGGAGATTGAGTAATCAAGTATTTGAAAATTCTCATCAAGATGACGACGATGATGAAGATGTCATCATCTTAGAAGAAAACAGCACTCCCAAGCCTGCAGGAGATGACGATACTGAAGTGAAACTGCAGCAGAGCCCCATGGAGCAGAGTGGTATGGAAGTGGGGCCTGTGGGTGATAGCGAACCTTGTGGCCAGACTGGCTCCACAGGTACCTCGACATCCCGGTGCGATCAGGGAACTACCACAGCCACCCAGACTGAAGTGCCAAGTTTAGTCGTTAAAAAGGAAGAGACTATTGAAGATGCGATAGATGTAAGAAATGACGCAGCCACGCTGCCAGCCTGTGTGGAAACTGAAGGAAAGACACATGAAACCCAGGGAGCCTTGGACAAATCTGCTAGTGACGCTAGTTGCCAGTTAAATGAACTAAGAAATGAGCTGCTTCTCGTCACCCAAGAAAAAGAAAATTATAAAAGACAGTGCCACATGTTCAATGAACAAATCAACGTGTTACAGCAGAGGATACTGGAAATGAATAACAAATATGTGAAGAAGGAAACTTGCCATCAGTCTACTGAAACCGATGCTGTATTTTTACTGGAAAGTATTAATGGTAAACCTGAAAGTCCAGACCATGTGGTGTCTCAGTATCGTCAAGCCTTGGAAGAAATTGAAAGGCTGAAAAAGCAGTGTAGTGCTTTGCAACATGTAAAGGCTGAATGCAGTCAGTGTTCTAGTAGTGAGAGTAAAAGAGAGATGGACGAAATGGTTGTGCAGCTTGATGATGTATTTAGACAGCTGGACAAATGCAGTGTTGAGAGGGACCAGTATAAAAGTGAGGTGAGTTATATCCCTCAGCATAATGAGATGTCCAAGGGCATCCCAACCTTAACTCCCCAGTTGCTAGATTGCAATAAATCACTTCATAATATTTCCATTTCTTGACTACCTGCTAGTCCACTGGTTCTCGACTGGGAGTGGTCCTGATGTGGGCATCTGGAAATGTGTAAGGTCACTGTGGTTCTTTCAGCATCTTGAAGGCACGGGCAGTGATGGAATTGAGAGGGTGGGGACCAGGTCTGGTAAATGTCCTGTATACACAGGACCCTGCTGTACCACAAGGGATCATCCTGCTCATTGGCCCTGAGACAGTCAGTTACTAATATGCTGGGAGTTCTATGTTATTTATAAGCCTGAAAATAACCATATGAGGTAGATGACAATGTTTGTTGTTGTTCAGCCACTAAGTCATTTTCGACTCTTTGTGACCCCAAGGACTGCAGCATGCCAGGCTTCCCTGTCCATCACCAACTCCTGACCTTGCTCAAACTCATGTCCATCAAGTTGGTGATGTTATCCAACCATTTCATCCTCTGTCATCCCCTTGTCCTGTCCTCAATCTTTCTCAGCATCAGGGTGTTTTCATACGAGTCGGTTCTTCGCATCAGGTGGCCAAAGGATTGAAGTTTCAGCTTCAGCATCAGTCCTTTGAATGAATATTCAGGACTGATTTCCTTTAGGATGGACTGGTTGGATCTCCTTGCAGTCCAAGGGACTCTCTAGAGTTCTCCAGCACCACAATTCAAAAGCATCAGTTCTTAAGACGGCACTCAACCTTCATTATGGGCCAACTCTCACATCCATACATGACTCCTAGAAAAACCACAGCTCTGACTCTATGACGTTTGTTGGCAAAGTGATGTCTCTGCTTTTTAATAGGCTGTCTAGGTTTGTCGTAACTTTCTTCCAAGAAGAAAGGGAAGTCGCTCAGTCGTGTCCGACTCCCAGCGACCCCATAGACCGCAGCCTACCAGGCTCCTGTGTTCATGGGATTATCCAGGCAAGAACATTGGAGTGGGTTGCCATTTCCAAGAATAAAGTGTGTTTTAATTTCATGGCTGCAGTCACCATCCCTGGTGATTTTGGAGCTCAGGAAAATAAAATCTGTCACTGTTTGCAGTTTTCCCCCATCTCTTTGCCATGAAGTAATGGGACCACATGCCATAATCTTCTGTTTTTGAATGATGAGTTTTAAACCAACTTTTTCTCTTTCCTTTTTCACCGTCATCAAGAGGCTGTTTAGCTTTTTGCCATTAGGGTGGTTTCATCTGCATATCTGAGGTTAGTGATATTTCTCCCCACAGTCTTGATTCCAGCTTGAGCTTCATGCAGCCTGGCATTTTGCATGATGTACTCTGCATGTAAGTTAAATAAGCAGGGTGACAATATACACCCTTGACGTACGTCTTTTCTAGTTTTGCACCAGTCCATTGTTGCATGTCTGTTTTTAACTCTTTGCTTCTTGACCTGCATACAGGTTTCTCAGGAGGTAGGTAAGGTAGTCTGTCTGGTATTCCCACCTCTTTAAGAATTTTCCACAGTTTATCATGATCCACACAGTCAAAGGCTTTAGCATAGTCAGTGAAGCAGAAGTAAATGTTTTTCTGGAATTCTCTTGCTTTTTCTCTGGTCCAGTGGATGTTGGCAATTTGATTTCTGGTTCCTCTCCCTTTTCTAAATCCAGCTTGTACATCTGAAAGTTCTTGGCTCACAAACTTTTGAAGCCTAGCTTGAAGGATTTTGAGTATTACTTTGGTAGCATGTGAAATTAGTGCAATTGTACAGTCGTTGAACATTCTTTGTCATTGCCCATCTTTGGGATTGGAATGAAAATTAACCTTTTCCAGTCCTGTGGCCACTGCTTAGTTTTCCAAATTTGCTGGCATATTGAGTACAGCACTTTAACATCATCATCTTTAGGATTTGAAATGCCTCAACTGAAATTCTGTCACCACTACTAGCTTTGTTTGTAGTGATACTTCCTAAGGCCCACTTGACTTCACATTCCAGGATGTCTGGCTTTAGGTGAGTGATCACACATTGTGATTATCTGGGTCGTGAGGATCTTTTTTTGTATAGTTCTGTGTTTTCTTGCCACCTCTTCATAATATCTTCTGCTTCTGTTAGGTCCATACTGGTTTCTGTCTTTTATTGTGCCCATCTTTGCTTGAAATAGTCCCGTGATATCTCTTATTTTCTTGAAAAGATCTCTAGTCTTTCCCATTCTATTGTTTTCCTCTATTTCTTTGCATTGTTCATTGAGGAAGGCTTTCTTATCTCTTCTTGCTATTTGGAACTCTGCATTCAGATGGGTATATCTTTACTTTTCTCCTTTGCCTTTAGCTTCTCTTTTCACAACTATTTGTAAGGCCTCCTCAGACAGCCATTTTGCTTTCTTGCATTTCTTTCTCTTGGGGATGTTTTTCATCACCGCCTCCTGTAGAATGTCACAAACCTCCATCCATAGTTCTTCAGGCACTCTGTCTATCAGATCTAATCCCTTGAATCTATTTGTCACTTCCATTGTATATTCATAAGGGATTTGATTTAGGTCGTACCTGAATGGTCTAGTGGTTTTCCCCTACTTCCTTCAATGCAGGTCTGAATTTTGCAATAAGGAATTCGTGATTTGAGCCACAGTTAGCTTTCGGTCTTGTTTTTGTTGAATGTGTAGAGCTTCTCCATCTTTGGCTGCAAAGAATATAATCAATCTGATTTCAGTGTTGACCATCTGGTGACGTCCATGTGTAGAGTCGTCTCTTGTGTTGTTGGAAGAGGGTGTTTGCTATGACCAATGCGTTCTCTTGGCGAAACTCTATTAGCCTTTGCCCTGCTTCATTTTATACTCCAAGGCCAAATTTGCCTGTTACTCCAGGCTCTTGACTTCCTACTTTTGCATTCCAGTGCCCTATTATGAAAAGGACATCTTTCATGGTGTTAGTTCTAAAAGGTCTTGTAGGTCTTCCTTTAAGTGAAACTAAACAAGTGAAACTTTATTTATAGCATGCCGTTTTTTGTCTACTTTTTCTTGGTTTTCTTTTTGGAGTGTAAAGTGAAAGTGTTAGTCGCTCAGTCGTATCCAACTCTTTGCAACCCCATAGACTGTAGCTTGCCAGGCTCCTGTGTCCATAGAATTCTCCAGGCAAGAATACTGGAGTGGGTTGCCATTCCCGTTTCCAGGGGCTCTTTCCAGACCAGGTCTCCTGGATTGCAGGCAGATTCTTTACTGTCTGAGCCACTACGGTAGTGTCTTAATTTTTTGATGGAGATTTTCATCAAGCAGGGTTTTATACATTTCTTAGCTTAAATTTGCACTTTGATAGTAGTATTTTAAAATTTTACAGTTATAAAATTAATTTTTTGTCAGATTGAATTATTGGAAGTGGAAAAATCACAAATCCGTTCGCAGTGTGAAGAACTGAAAGCTGAAATTGAACAATTAAAATCTGCAAGTGGACAAGTAGGAGCTGATGTATCAACTTCAAGTAACATCGAGGAGTCTGTAAATTACACTGATGGGGAAAGGTAATATGAGATGAGGCAGTTTGGCTGGGGCTGCAGTTCTGATTAGCATGATACTTGCTGCTGCTGCTAAGTCGATTCAGTCCTGTCCGACTCTGCGAGACCCCACAGGCGGCAGCCCACCAGGCTCCCCGTCCCTGGGATTCTCCAGGCAAGAACACTGGAGTGGATTGCCATTTCCTTCTCCAATGCAGTGAAAGTGAAAGTGAAGTCGCTCAGTCATGTCTGACTCTTAGTGACCCCAGGGACTGCAGCCTACCAGGCTCCTCCGTCCATGGGATTTTCCAGGCAAGAGTACTGGAGTGGGGTGCCATTGCCTTCTCCCTAGTACTCCTCAAAGGTTGTTCTATCAAAAGAAGTTGCTCACTGCTGTGATCCCAGCATTATGATATATACAAAAAGAAGTACATGTCATCATCCTTTCCTTCAGGGAACTAACAGTTATAGTGAACCTAAGTGAAATAGGAATTTCAAAGGAATAAAGCTTTGATTGATCAGAGTGGTTAGGAATATTTTGGGGTGAGAAAGTGAAAATTGTCCCAGATGGGCAGAATTAGGCACTGACTAGAGGATAAGAGGAGCCTGGTGGGCTACAGTCCATGGGGTCACAAGAGTCGGACACAACTTAGTGACTAAACCACCAAACCACCACAGAGGATAAGGGTCCATTTCATGAAACTTAGTTTTTTACCTTGATTTCTTTCTGTACTTGGCACCACTTATTTATGGTTTGCTATTTCATTTTACTACATGCCTTCCACAATTTTAACTTAAGAAATCCACAGTTACTGAAAATTGCCATTACAGGTGATAATAAGGAAGTTCTGTGAAAATAAAAAAACAATAAATGAATGATTACTCTCAGTAAGGTATTAAATGGACTTGGGGTTCTGACAGTATTGGTGGTCTCTTGATAGCGTATTATTCAAAATATTCATTAAGAATAAAAAATGGTCGTTAAGGGATAAAATTGTATAACTCTTCCTACTAATGTAATAAGACTTGGTACCTAAAACATACTGTTGTTGGGAAATAGTTTACCATCCTTACCTGACATTTAAGTTTTTGAAGGATTTCATTAAACCTGTTTATGGAAATAGAATGAATAGATTAGTACATATAACTATGGGGCCAAAGGTTTAGAAAATAAACTCCCAACTGGTGTTTCAGAAAACGTTAACCACAAACATCTGTAGTACTTGTAAAATACAGATCCTTGGGCCAAAGTATGGGTTATTGAGTTGGAAACTTTTAAACAGTTTTCCAGATGATCCACTTGCACACTGAACTTTGAGTCATTGATGATCATTTAGATTTGTGCTTTCCAAGACACTATAGCCACATTTGGCCACTGGCACTTGACATGTAGCTAGTCTGAGTTGAGATGTGCTTTAAGTATAAAATGCATGCTGGATTTTAATGCCCTCATATTCAAAAAAGGAGAAAGAAACGCCTCAATATTTTGATTATATGATGAAATGATATTTCATATGTAACTTAAATTTACTGCTTCATTTTAGTTTTTAATGTGGCTACATTCTTTAAAATTGCATATGGAGCTCACAGTGCTTTCTCTCAGTGCTGTTACATACACTGAAATAGGGTCTTGTGATGTGTCCTGTAGAGAAGGGAAGTTAGCCAGGACAATCCAAAGACTTAAAGAATAGGAAGGTCAGAGATGGCTGTAGGGTCATCCTGGCGCATTGTCCGTTTTTTATATAGAAATTAGGCATCTGATTGAAGATGAGTTGGTAAGCTTGGACAGAAAGCAACTGTTACAGGAATGGTGTAAAATTTTATCCAAGATCCAATGGAATCCTAAGATAAGCTCACAAACCAAATGTAAAATCACATTTTTGTGTGTTGTCAACCTAAAGATGAGCATCTAGCTTCTTCAGAAATTTCTACCCTAGAAAGATCAGTATCTAAACTAAAGATAGGCTTCTTATATTTGGGAGGGGACAGAATAAAAACCACTGTAACATTCTCTTAATCCACACGTTTCACTCAATCTTCAAGGAAAGACCACTTGCTGAATAGTTGAAGGTATGTATCTAAAATCCAGAATGTTGATATTCAGATAGCTACATGTATGGAAATCAGGAAGGAATGATAATTGATCATTTAATCTAGAGTTTCCCAGTGTTTATAATGAATTCATAGTACAGTTGATAGTGAACTTTAGTATGTGATAGGTTCAGAGAAATCCTGCATTTAAAAAAGATCTTGTTTAACATTATTTAACCCAAAGTTTATTAAGCTTAGTTAACCACAAATCCATTTATACAACTATGGATATCTCATAACCAGATATCTGATACCGTAACCAGAACATGGTTTAGGGAATAATTGAGTTTACTTTCCTCAGAAGGAAGCTGAAATTCAAAGAGCTACGTCTTATTCTTAGACCAGTGTTCTCACTAGTATATCGATACTGTTTTCCAGGTAATAATAAGATTTTCAGTTGTAAATAGCATCTTGTTATTTATGTATTTACCAGTCCACATTTTTTCCAGTCTCAAATTAAAATTATATTAGTTGGAACCAAACAGAGCCACTAGTTTTGTGAAACATTCTATTTACCAACAGATAAATATTTAGTTGTTAAATTATAAATTATTAAGTGAATTATTAAATCCAGTTCTCTTGAGGAAGTTTTGCTTTTCATTTAGTTTGTGTGCCATTCTAGAGATTCCATTTTAATATTTCTCTTAAATTTTAAGCTCTACGTGAATATTAAGCTGTATCATTATAATGTTCGTCTAATAGGTGTAATGTTTTTATTTTCAGCCTCAAACTTCGATCTCTTCGAGTTAACGTAGGACAGCTCCTGGCCATGATTGTACCTGATCTCGATCTTCAGCAAGTGAATTACGATGTTGATGTAGTTGATGAGATCTTAGGACAAGTTGTGGAACAAATGAGTGAAATCAGTAGTACTTAAAGTGTATTTGAGATAATGAAAAATATTTGCTCAGTCTTCTGGTTGTACAGCTTTCAAAATGTAAACAATTTTGTTATGATAGGTAACAGACTGAAGAACCATATTCTTTGCTGTATTCTATGCATTCAAGTGTGGACACAAATACTGTGTACACATTATCACACCTTTTGAAATGCCTGTGTATCATTGATATTGAGCAGCTACACAGCTAACTCATGATTCTGCTTTGAAATGTAAATACTTATAATTAAGTCTGCACATATTTTTTTATCACCCTAAAGGACTCAAGTGTTTTTCACCAAGAGGTTTTCAGGTTGCCCCTAACCTTTGTGCAATCTTTTCTGGTTCCCTAAAGTGTATTTTTCTCTGACCTGGGGGCTGTGCCATAATACAAATGGAAATGTTACCTTTGATTTTCTTACAGAAAAGTTTAAAACAGGGTTTTTTAAAATGGAATAACATTCCTGATAAGTTTGAAGTGAATTGAGCATGAATGTTTCTTTTTTATAAATTCTTATTTCCTGAAATATTTTATTCATGAAAAGAAAGTAAAGCAGAAACTCCATTTTTGCCAGGATGTTTTATGTGTTGAGATTGCCAATCATGATCAAACGCAAAGTGTTTTTTATAGAAAAAAGCGACGATTTTTAGTATAACAGTATCAAAAATATTAAATGTCCCACCACATTTACCTTGAAGCCCATTTTTGGCTGCTTAGTTCGCATGGAGTGGGCACAATAATTGTTTAATATTTCTTTTTGTGAAATTTCCTGTACAGCCTTTTGTAGAATTACTACAGGTTAATATGAGTTGAGGAAGACAATCTTTCTCCAGCAGTACTGCATACTTTTTATTATATTACAAACCTAAGGGTTTTATATCCTAGAGTTAAGCAACAAACAACCTAGGATTATAGTATTACATGCCCTAAAAATTATGTATTGTCCCATGTTTTGTGCAATTATAAAGAGATGGCTTTCTATTAAGTATAACTGTGTATATAATTAAGAATCGTATTTTCCACAACTAAAATGTGCATTATTTTTTTCAAAGTTTTATCATTGCTATTTATTTTTACTTTTGTTTCTGAACATTGAGTACATGTTCCTTTTATATGCTTAATTACATGTCTGTCATGTACCATGTTAAATTTTTATTGTACATTAACTTCTAGAAAAAGCAAATAAGTGAAATTTTATTTGCTTGATAAAGTAATTGAAAGTGTATTTTTGGTATGAAGCTGGTTTTCTGTCACACTTGTATCTCCTCAGAATTTAAAAACCTTGTAATAAAATAAAAATATATATGATGGCTAACATTTCAGATATTACTTTTAAGGAATTCTATATTCAAGTTATATTTTGAAAACTAAGATTGTGTCTGTTAAGACCCTCAAGTTGAGCTCGTTATATTCATTAGAAGTTACATTTAGAAGACTAATACTGTTTGTTTCCATTAAGATTCTAAGACTGGGCTCACCTTGAGAGTGTGTGTGTGCATTTTACACTGAAAAATAAACTTTCTTTGTATAAATCATTTAAAAAAACCTTGCCTAAATGAGAGCAGCTGTGTATAGCATGTCTAAGTTTGTGAATATTTATGTAGCACTTATTTCTGGAATTTGCAATTTTCCCTTTCCTTTTGGTCAGCTATATTCTTGCAGAAATCCATATTATATGGCTGTTAACTGGCTTAATGGGAAAATTAATCATAGAATTAGTAAGAGAAACTTGCTTGCTAAGTTGATTCTTTGAAAATATTTAACCTAATAGTCACTCTTTAAGAAAATATTGCCAAGATAAGACTGAAAATGTGGCTAGCAAATTTAAGAGAACAACATGGACCCACATCGCATATATTGAGGTACCTCTACGCCTTTTTTGTTAAATTTGTTAAAAGGCTAGTGTGGGAGGAGTGTGCTGCTTAAACCAATTGTATAAAGCTTTAAAACAAAAACAGTATGAGGACGTAAACTAGAATTGTCCACAGTCCCTACAAACAAGACCTCAGCAGAGACTACAAACTCAGTGAACGCTAAATGTTCACACAGCAAGGCCAGTGTGGCATATCGATGTTTCCTTTATTTGGCCTCAATTCCTACTGTGAGCAGGAGGCGCTGGTGACTGCCCACAGTCTCAGACACTTGACTTGTGCTATCGCACAACCCATTAGGTCATTATTTGACTTGGAGGAATAATCAAAGGTGATACGTACTGGTGTTTCTCCACTGGCTGCATTTTAGAATCACTTGTGGGGTTCTTAGGAATCCCAGTGTGAGGATGCCCCCCATACTATAAGAGTTTTGAGGGTTGAACCAATTGTCAAGACTTTTTTAAGGCCTCCCAGTGCACTATCAGAGCCAAGAGCCATTAATCTATACCCTCTAGTGATGAGTGTAAGTGTTGAAGTCAAGTGGTTCCTGAAACCAACCCGGAATCTGCATGGCCACTTTCTCACTGGGGTTTGGGGTCAGGGAAAGGGAAGCAGAGCTGGTGCCCAAGTTAGAAATATAAATAACAACAGAATGGTATACTGTGAAAAGACTTCCCCACTGCCTCCCTGAAGGTGACCAGTATTTTTTTGTATGTCCTTCCAGAAAATATTAGCTGCATACATATACACATTCATATATATGCATTCAGTTTCTATTAAATTTTATATCTTTATATTTGATTATATATTTGTATCAAATCTACACAGGTATTATACCATGTAATTGGTAACATTTCCATATTACTCTTTGAACAGCTTTAGTAGCATTTTAAGATGACATGAATATGCTCCCAGTGCTCCTTTTTTTTCTTTCTGGAAAAAACAGTACTGTGAAAATAAATACCCACCACACATACTTTTTCAAGCGTATCCAGAATGTAAATTCCTTGTCATGAATACTGATTGGTCAAAGAGTATATGGTATGTTAATTTTAATAAATGTTGCCATCCAGAAACCGTTGTACTTAAACTATGAAGAATAAATGTATGAGTGTGTTTCTTCCTATCTCCATCAAACTTACTAATATGTGGGGAAATGGCAGCTTGCATTTCTTTGTCCCAGGTTGAACATGTTTTCATGTTTTATTGGCCACTTTAATTCCTTTTCCTGTGTTCCCCGTCATAACTCTCTGCCGCCTCTTTTGGATTCTTCGGTTTATTGTTTTAAAGAAGCTGAGTGTCTGTTAATGTGGCCACAAACGGCTCCAAGCTTTCAGAAAACCTACTGTTGGTTAAATATTACTTTGCACAGTGTCACATACATTCATTGGGATGGAATGAGAGACTCACTGGAGTCATGATTTTCTGGCCCTTGAATAGCATGCGGCTTTATGAGTGCTAACTCCCATTTAGTCAAAAAATCCACATACTTTTGACCCACCGAAAGACACTAATAACTTGATCAGATGAATAGTCAAGTAGCATATGTTATGTGTATCATTTACTATATTATTAAAGTAAGCTAGAGAAAGAGTCATAAGGAAAATGTTTAAAGTACTGTACTACCAAAACTTGTCATTTGTTTACAAAAAGATGGACCATCTTAGTGTGTACATCAGTATTGTCTTGTGTGATAGATACTGAAAATGGGAAGGTAATGTGAAGAATTCATATTTATTTACAGGTATAATGATTCACGCACCGATAATGAAGAAGCAATAATATGATTGCTTTATGGCAGCCTAGTGTAACTGATCTAATTGCTTCATGGTCGCCTATTCTGTACACTAATTATTATCAAATTTTTATGGCATACAGTATTACAGTCATATTCTTAATACAGCATTGGAAATGTTGCATTTTTTTGAAACTTACCTGTGATGATGTGCAGTTCTACCATACTGTATGGTAATATAATTCTTTGAGAGCAAAGTTATAAAATAGGAAATAACACATTAATTTTATATTGTTTCACTCACCCTATAGTATATATGTATATTTTATACTTTTATGACATACCTAAATTTTCCTTATTAAATCATGCACTGTTATATATGAATTCTGAAGTATAAATGCTTTACAACATGTTAATTTCAGGAGTACAGCACAGTGATTCAGTTATATATGTATATTTTTAGATTCTTTTCTCTTATAGGTTATTACAAAATATTGAGTATAGTTCCCTGTGCTATATACACTTGGTCTGTTTTGGTTATCTGTTTTACATATAGTAATGAGTATATATTGATGGCAGCCAACTAATTCAGCCCTCTCCTCCAACTTTTTCTCAAATTTTTAGATATTTCTTGGTCATGCAGCTCAACTGTATTTTTAAATAGTAATCTCCCCCCAAATTTCCAGTATATTGAAATAAATCCACATATAAGTGAACCCAGGCACTTCAAGCCTGTGTTCAAAGGTCAACAGTATTTGTCTTTCGGACATTGGTTACAGGTCACAAAGAATGCCATTAATATCCTTCCATTTGGCATAGAGGAAAATACATACTGTTTTCCAGGATTAATTTTGTGATCACAAAGTTAATTTACATATACTGGCCTCTAGAGAGAAATTCAAGACCAGAGAAGACAGTCCTGGTAAATTCAAGCCATTCAAATGCAGGTGAAGTTTTCAGGTAAATGGAGTCATAGAGAATGAATTAACCATTATAATGTGTGAATCACAAGTTAAATTTCCTGCACAAGCATTCTACTAAGAATGGGCTGAGTAAATTTAATTACCTATTTCAAACATAAAACAAGTTGAAGGTTCAGTGTTAATTTCTTGCAAAGCAGTCAGGACTCAGTATTATGGTAATAATACATAGACTCAAAAGAACTTTGTACCCCAACCTGACTAATCCTTAGGTTGAGTGTCTTCAATAGGTAGGTATTACCCAGAACTCGTATCCTCATAACAGTGTAATGGTGCTTTATATTCACAAAGTATTGAGTACATGAGTCAACAGTCTTACCTATGGGTTTCTTGTTAAATACTGTTGAAAATTTTGGCCTGTGTTTTCAACTACGTGGCTGGTTTTGAAAGTGTTTGCTGTGATCTGAATCAGGGCTGACTAGAAGTAAGTTTGGGCTTTTTGTTTTCTTTTTTTTTGAATAGACAGTTGTCCCATGTTTTTGTGAGTCCGTTGGTGGAGTGTCTGTGCAGACAGCTGAGACACTAGAGGGGGCTCTTCCCAACTTGCTGTGTGACTTATGAGTTGTGTAAGTAGCTCACAGTCTGACCTTTTCCTGGGCATACAATTAGAGGGGTCTAGGGTCCAACTCAGCAGTGGCCACAGGACTGGAAAAGGTCAGTTTTCATTCCAATCCCAAAGAAAGGCAATCCCAAAGAATGCTCAAATTACCGCACAGTTGCACTCATCTCACACGCTGCTGCTGCTGCTGCTGCTAAGTCGCTTCAGTCGTGTCCGACTCTGTGCGACCCCACAGACAGAAGGCCACCAGGCTCCCCTGTCCCTGGGATTCTCCAGGCAAGAATACTGGAGTGGGTTGCCATTTCCTTCTCCAACGCATGAAAGTGAGAAGTGAAAGTGAAGTCGCTCAGTCGTGTCCGACCCCTAGCGACCCCATGGACTGGAGCCTACCAGGCTCCTCCGTCCATGGGATTTTCCAGGCAAAAGTACTGGGGTGGGGTGCCATTGCCTTCCCCGTCTCACACGCTAATAAAGCTCAAAATTCTCCAAGCCAGACTTCAGCAATACGTGAACCATGAACATCCAGATGTCCAAGCTGGTTTTAGAAAAGGCAGAGGAACCAGAGATCAAATTGCCAACATCCGCTGGATCATGGAAAAAGCAAGAGAGTTCCAGAAAAACATCTACTGCTTTATTGACTATGCCAAAGCCTTTGACTGTGTGGATCACAATAAACTGTGGAAAATTCTGAAAGAGATGGGAATACCAGACCACCTGACCTGCCTCTTGAGAAACCTATATGCAGGTCAGGAGGCAACAGTTAGAACTGGACATGGAACAACAGACTGGTTCCAAATAAGAAAAGAAGTATGTCAAGGCTGTATATTGTCACCCTGCTTATTTAACTTATATGCAGAGTACATCATGAGAAACGCTGGGCTGGAAGAAGCACAAGCTGGAATCAAGAGGAATATCAATAACCTCAGATATGCCAATGACACCACGCTTATGGCAGAAAGTGAAGAGGAACTAAAAAGCCTCTTGATGAAAGTGAAAGAGGAGAATGAAAAGGTTGGCTTAAAGCTCAACATTGAGAAAACGAAGATCATGGCATCTGGCCCCATCACTTCATGGGAAATAGATGGGGAAACGGTGTCAGACTTTATTTTGGGGGGCTCCAAAATCACTGCAGATGGTGACTGCAGCCATGAAATTAAAAGACGCTTACTCCTTGGAAGGAAAGTTATGACCAACCTAGATAGCATATTGAAAAGCAGAGACATTACTTTGCCAACAAAGGTCTGTCTAGTCAAGGCTATAGTTTTTCCAGTGGTCATGGATGGATGTGAGAGTTGGACTGTGAAGAAAGCTGAGTGCCGAAGAATTGATGCTTTTGAACTGTGGTGTTGGAGAAGACTCTTGAGAGTCCCTTGGACTGCAAGGAGATCCAACCAGTCCATTCTGAAGATCAGTCTTGAATGTTCATTGTAAGGACTGATGTTAAAGCTGAAACTCCAATACTTTGGCCACCTCCTGAGAAGAGTTGACTCATTGGAAAAGACTGATGTTGGGAGGGATCGGAGGATGAGATGGCTGGATGGCATCACTGACTGGATGGACGTGAGTTTGAGTGAACTCCCGGAGTTAGTGATGGACAGGGAGGCGTGACGTGCTGCAATTCATGGAGTCACAAAGAGTCGGACATGACTGAGCTACTGAACTGAAGTGACTGAACTGAGGGTCCATGGAGTTGCTAAGAGACACGACTGAGCGACTTCACTTTCACTTTTCACTTTCATGCATTGGAGAAGGAAATGGCGACCCACTCCAGTGTTCTTGCCTGGAGAATCCCAGGTACAGGGGAGCGTGGTGGGCCGCCGTCTATGGGGTCGCACAGTCAGACACAACTGAAGCGACTTAGCAGCAGCAGGGCAATAATAAAAACTTACTATATATCATTACATATTATCTATAATTACATTATGTAAACTATATGATAATATTCACTGTAATCATTTAACCAGTAGTTTCTCATTTTCTAATTTACTGTGTTCTTAAATTTTTTTTTTCAGTATCAGATATTTTAAGCTCTATAATGGAAATTTTGGGGGGTGCATACTGGGTGGCTTATGGGATCTTAGTTTCCTGACCAGCAATGGAACCAGGGCCCCCAGCAGTGGAAGCACAGGGTCCTAACCAGTGGTCCACCAGGGAATTCCCTCTATAATGGGGATTTCCAAATGTATACAAAGTACAGAAACTGTTCACTGCAGCACTGTTTACAGTAGCGAGGACATGGAAGCAACCTTAATGTCTATCAACAGAAGAATGGATAAAGAAGATGTGGTACATAAATGCAGTGGAATATTACTTAGCTGTAAAAAAAGAATGAAATAATGCCATGTAGAGCAATGTGGATGGGACCTAGAGAGTGTCATTGTGAACTAAGAGAAAGACAAATATATGATATTGGTTATATGTGGAACCTAAAAAAAAAGATACAAATGAACTTATCTGCAGAACAAATAGATTTATAGATGTAGAAAACAAATTTATGGTTACCAGGGGGTAAAAGGAAGAGGGAGGGATAAATTTGGAGATTAGGGTTGATAGATACACACCACTATATATAAAATAGATAACCAAGGACTTACTGTATAGCACGGGGAATTCTTCAGTACTCTGTAATGGCCTATAGGGGAAAAGAATCTAAAAAAGTGGATATATGTGTAACATTCACTTTGCTGTACACCTGAAACTAAAAACAGTGTAAGTCAACTATACTCCAATAAAAAGGAAAGTAGGAAAACTGTTACAATGAACTCATGTGCACCCATCACTTCACTTCAACAGTTTCCAACTCATGGTCAATCTTGTTTTATCTATATTCCCATTAACATCCCTCTGGTAAAAATTTGTGTGTGTGATTGTAAAGGTTGACTAATTTTTTATTGTGGAAATATATACCATTTTTAAGTATATGATTCAGAGGCTTGAAGTACATTCATATCATTGGACAACTACCTCCACCATCCATTTCCAGAACTTTTTCATCATTTCAAATAAACTGTATATCCTGTAAAGAATAACTCCATTCCCACCTGTCCTCTGGTGGCCTCTACTTTCTCTCTCTACAAATTTGCTTATTCTAGATATCTAAGTGGAATCATAACCTATTTGATCTTTTGTGTCTGGCTTATTTCACTTTGCATAACATTTTTAAGGTTCATCTATATTGTTGCAAATATTGGTTTCATTCCTTTTTAAGCCTGATGATACTCCATTGTATGGATATACCATATTTTATCCATTCATCCATCCATGGACATTTAAATTGGTTCCACTTTTTGCTATTAATAATGCTGTTATGAACACTATTGTATAAATATCGATTGGTGTCTTTGCTTTTAATTCTTTTGGGTACATACCTAGGAGTGGAATCTTCCTTTTTTTCCCTCCTCTTATCTGTGCTTTTCAAACAACTAGATTATCTACAGCACATATTAGTCATTCCCACTCCCAAGTTCTCTAAATTCTAGCCATAACTCAAGAGAACATCTAAAAACTGCATTGTCCTAGCTTCCTGTAGACTTAAGGACCATCCAGTCGTATTTATCAACATGAGACATCATTTGTAGACAATTTGTATACCTTTCGTAAAACTGGCTAAAAGCATTTGACTAGCATTTATATAAGAATCCATGACAACTCTTTCCTAAAAATGCCAGAAATGAAAAATTTTTTAAAAACTCAGCACGAGTTGGCTCCTCAGATAAATCTGTATTTCCTTTCATCAAGGCTTTGCATCACAGGATATTTGTTTCCTTGCCTTCCAGGAAACTCACAGGTAAAATGTCACATTTGAAAATTAACCCATTTCAAAAGGCCGTGCTACATCCATTTCTGCCTTCTGATTAACAACCTCACTTTAAAATGTTAAACTCTATTTTTAGGAAGTGTTCATAAGCACATCTGTTAATTGAGGTATACTGTAAGCAATCCAGGCACTGAACAATCACACAGTTTTGAATTCTCCAAAATGATCTAGAGACTATAAATATATAAAAAATACATAAAAAAACAAAATCCCAATTTTTGTTTGCCAAAGGAGCAAGAGACCTGATTGAATTCAGGGCCAAGACATCCAGAGAGAGAAGAGGGGAAAGGTGGGGAGTGGGAGAGTCACGTGGGGGAGGCTGGCAAGCTGTCTTCTGCAAGGTTGCACAGGGCAGGACTTGCTTTATGAAACCCCTTGGCTTTGAAGGCCCAGAAACCTGTCAGTCAGCACAAGGAGATTGTCTGTTTATCTAGACCAATGTCATTTCAATCAAGCTCCCAGACTAATGTATGGAATCAGGATTCCAATTAATTTAGAAGGAGAAATGAAACCCCCTGAAGAGGGCATGGCAACCCACTCCAGTATTCTTGCCTGGAGAATCCCATGGCCAGAAGAGCCTGGTGGGCTACAGTCCAGAGAGTCACAAAGACTCAGACACAACTGAAGCAACTGAGCACACATGCTCGCACATGAAACACACATGTCCACACGACCTGCTTGTTTATGTTCAGAGACTTCTGGGTCATTGACCCACCCATCCTTTCCCATGGCCAGGTCCCACTGCTTCTTTGTATCTCTATTGCTGACGGTGAGTTTCCTTACCTTCAATTCTCATTTCCCAGAGCTGCTCATTCCAAAACTCTATCACGTGAAACCCACTTTAAGTGTCTCCTCTTCAAGCTTTCTTTGATCCTTCAAATCTAAAGTAAGTTCACATTCAGGACTGTAAAAGCACATTGTTCCTTTCATGTTCCGTTTCACTGTATTTTGTTGCTGCTTTTGTTCAGTTGCTAGGTCATGTCTGACTCTTTGCAACCCCATGGACTGCTGCCTGCCAGGCTTCCCTGTCCTTCACTATCTCCCAGAGTTTGCTTAGACTCATGTCCATTGAGTCGTTGATGCCATCCAACCATTTCATCCTCTGTCACCCCCTTCTCCTTTTGCCATCAATCTATTGCAGCATCAGGGTCTTTCCCAATAAGTTGGCTCTGTGCATCAGGGGGTCAAAGTATTGAAACTTCAGTTTCAGCATAAGTCCTTCCAATGACTATTCAGGACTGATTTCCTTTAGGATGGACTGATTGGATCTCCTTGCAGTGTAAGGGACTCTCAAGAGTCTTCTCCAACCACAATTCAAAAACATCAGTTCTTCAGCGCTCAGCCTTCTTTATGGTCCAACTCTCACATCCATACACGACTACTGGAAAAACCATATCTTTGACTATATGGACGTTTGTTGGCAAAGTGATGTCTCTGCTTTTAAATATGCTGTCTAGGTTGGTCACTGGAGAAGGCAATGGCACCCCACTCCAGTACTCTTGCCTGGAAAATCCCATGGGCAGAGGAGCCTGGTAGGCTGCAGCCCATGGGGTCACTAAGAGTCGGACACGACTGAGCAACTTCACTTTCACTTTTCACTTTCATGCATTGGAGAAGGAAATGGCAACCCACTCCAGTGTTCTTGCCTGGAGAATCCCAGGGACGGAGGAGCCTGGTGGGCTGCCATCTATGGGGTCGCACAGAGTCGGACACGACTGAAGTGACAGCAGTAGCAGGTTGGTCACAGCTTTTCTTCCAAGGAGCAAGCATCTTTTAATCATGCCTGCAGTCACTGTCCACAGTGAACTTGGAGACCAAGAAAATAAAATCTGTCACTGATTCCACTTTTTCCCCATCTATTTGCCATGAAGTGATGGGACCAGATGGCATAATCTTTGTTTGTGAACATTGAATTTTAAGCCAGCTTTTCCACTCTCCTCTTTCACGCTCATCAAGAGACTTGTTAGTTCCTCTTCTCTTTCTGCCATTTGAGTGGTATCATCTGCACATCTGAGGTTGCCGATATTTCTCCCAGCAATCTTGATTCCAGCTTGTGATTCCTGCAGCCCAGCATTTCAATGTACTCTGCATATAAGTTAAATAAGCAGGGTGGCAATACACAACCTTGACATACTCCTTTTCACTTATTTTTTAATTATAATTATGTGGATACATGACAAGCCTGAAGACCATTTCTGTGGTTTATTTATTTTGAAACACTAGTGACCACAACAGGTTATAGCTGTCAGATAGTCACTACACTAGTGAAAGTCGTGGTAGTCAGGGGTGAGTCTCAGAGTTACAGTGTCCTCACCTGTCCTACAGGAGGGCCCTCCTTTTTCTTTTACCAGACTGCAAATTATCCTGAGGGTGTCTGCTTTTAAACTGTGGTGTTGGAGAAGACTCTTGAGAGTCCCTTGGACTGCAAGATCCAACCAGTCCATCCTAAAGGAAATCAGTCCTGAATATTCATTGGAAGGACTGATGCTGAAGCTGAAACTCCAATACTTTGGCTACCTGATGCGAAGAACTGACTCATTGGAAAAGACCCTGATGCTGGGAAAGATTGAAGGCCGGAGGAGAGGGGACGACAGAGCATGAGATGTTTGGATGGCATCACTGAATCAATGGACATAAGTTTGAGTAAGCTCCAGGAGTTGGTGATGGACAGGGAGGCCTGGCGGTGCGGCCGGCCAAAGGGTCGCAAAGGGTCAGACACGACTGAGCGACTGAACTGAGCTGAAGTCTGTGTCAGCTTCGCTCTCCATTATGTATCCAGGTCCAGCATAGGGTCCAGCATATAGCAGATGCTCAGTAAATGTTTGCTAAGAATGTTTGCTAAATTAACAAGGGAAGAAGTGATTGGACTCCCTCATTCTTCCATCGATGCGTCGGTCTGCAGGGAAATAATAAACCGGCGGGAGCCAGCCCAGTGTCCGAGGGCGCCGGTCACGCCTCCGCGGCCGGGCAGGGCCTTTGTGGAGCCCCGCCCACGAGGAGGTGGCTATTGTCTTTAGAGCTCCGCCCATGAAGAGGCGGGGAGTCCTGAAGGCCCCGCCCACAAGGAGGCCGGGCCTGCGGCGCGCGGGAAGCAGTGCGCGCGCGGCGGCGGGAGCTGGTGGCCCAGCGGCCTGAGCGCTTCCCTGCAGGTACTGCTTCTCTCGCGTCCCCGCGCTTTCCCGGCCGGGCCTGGGTGAGGGGTGAGGGGCCGGGTGAGGGTGGCGAGCGGCCCTCGCCGAGGGCCAGCCGCGAGGACCCGGGAGGGCTTCGGAGAAGCGCGCGTGTGCCCGCGGGCCGCCGGCCCGGCCCCAGTGACCCCGGCGGCCTCCTCTCAGCCAGGTCTCAGTCAGGTCCGGTTCCGGCTTCCCCGGCTGCCCCCTCGTCCCCGGCCTCGGTCGGCTCGCCGAGCAGCCCTTCCCCCGCGGCCCCGGCCCTTCCTCACCCCCGATAGCCGTCTCCCCGGGGCGCCCACCCCCTGATCCCTGGGCTCGCCCCCTCTCGGCTTGGCCTGGCCCGGCCCAGGCCTTGCTTTCCCCTCCCTGGGTGTCCGTCCCTCGTTGCTTTTCCGGACGTAACCGGAGAATAAACTGAAAACGGCCGCGGACCCCGCGAACCACTTAAGGTGGAGCTGCGAGGGTTGCGTCAGAGGGCCGCACTGACATCGTCTCCCAGAGCAGCGTCTTTAATGGTAGGCAGGGATCCTGGCTCAGGCTGGAGCGTTCAGTGCCTAGTCCCGAAGACTAGGCTCGAAGATTCATCTCTTCACCAACCATTTGCAGCTCTCTCTCCTGCGTCTTTGGAGAACCAACGGGGGCACTCCCCGCGCCCCCACCCTCCCCCGCCTCACCACCCGCTGAGGAACTGTGTTTCGCTCCTTGAAGACCCCGGAGGATGAAAGTCATCACTTGCGAGATCGCCTGGCACAACAAGGAGCCGGTGTACAGCCTGGACTTCCAGTATGGAGCCGCCGGGAGGATCCACCGGTTGGCCTCCGCTGGGGTGGACACGGCTGTCAGGGTAAGCGGGGCATGGGGAATGGGAAGGGCCCAGGAAGCAACGTCGAAGTGGCATTCTCCACTCTTGTGTTTTTATAATGACTGTTAAACGCAGGGCTTCCCAGGTGGCCTGCTCGGCGGTAAAGAATCTGCCAATGCAGGAGACGCAGGTTCAATCCCTGAGTCTGGAAGATCCCGCTGGAGGAGGAAATGGCAGCCCACTGCAGTATTTTTTTTCCCCTGGGAAATCCCATGGACACAGGAGCCTGGGGTTGCAAAGAGTCGGACAGGACTGACCATGCACACTGCAGGCAATCATCACAAATTATTGTACTAAGTTACCTAGCCCAGGGGCTTCCCAGCGGTAAAGAATCCGCTTGCTAAAGGCAGGAGGTGCCAGTTGGCTCCTGGGTGGGGAAGATCCCCTGGAAGGGGAAATGGCAAATCCACTCCAGTATTCTGGCCTGGACAATCCCAGGGACAGAGGAGCCTGGTGGACTCCAGTCCATGGGGGTCTCAAAGAGTCGGACACGACTGAGTGACAAAGTGTATGTATATGTGTGTCCAGCCCAGATGGATAAATTGTCAGGACCTTGAGTCAACAGTGAGGCAATAGAGAGCAACTTTCTTCCTAGGGTCCTGTTACATAGACTGATGTCACTGGATGTGGTGATGTTATCATTTCAGAACCCTGAGCCAGTTTCCTCTAGGGGAAGAGTTTGCACAAGAAAGAGGTGGGAGGCAGTGGCACTGGAGGTTTGTATTTCAGATAGGAGTTACTTCCTCTTACGTTTCAAAACAAACTAAATTTTCTTTCTGAAAATCAGTGCAGGGTTGTTTCAGCAGGTGCAGTATGAAGCCTGCTCACTACATGTTTCTCTGAATGAGTGTTTTTGTATCAACAGATCTGGAAGGTAGAAAAAGGACCAGATGGAAAGGCCATCGTTGAATTTTTGTCCAATCTTGCTCGCCATACCAAAGCGGTCAATGTCGTACGTTTTTCTCCAAATGGGGAAATTTTAGCATCGGGAGGGGATGGTGAGTATTTTACTTTGAATCTTTAGAAACCAGATACACACATGTCTCATAGTCAGTACTGAGATTTGAGCTATATATACTTTCTCATTTCAGAGGTCGCTTGACCCTCTGAATCTGTCATTTAGATAATTTAGGGGAATTATGAGGATATGTTTGAGGAGTATTTCATTCTTTTTTATAGCTAAGTAATATTCCACTGCATTTATGTACCACATCTTCTTTATCCATTCTTCTGTTGATGGACATTTAGGTTGCTTCCATGTCCTCGCTACTGTAAACAGTGCTGCAGTGAACAGTTTCTGTACTTTGTATACATTTGGAAATCCCCATTATAGAGGGAATTCCCTGGTGGACCACTGGTTAGGACCCTGTGCTTCCACTGCTGGGGGCCCTGGTTCCATTGCTGGTCAGGAAACTAAGATCCCATAAGCCACCCAGTATGCACCCCCCCAAAAAAACCCCAAAATTTCCATTATAGAGCTTAAAATATCTGATACTGAAAAAAAAACAACTTAAGAACACAGTAAATTAGTAGAAAGTTTTGTTCAGAAGGGAAACTTGCTATTCCTGCCCGAATTCTTAGAGGTGAATCCTCATGGCCATGGTGTCTGTAGGTACTGTAGATATTGTTTAATGTCCTAAAAATCCAGAAGTGAAGAAGCCACACAGGAAAGCGTGACTTGCGTTTAATCGACTCACCCTGCAGATGCTGTCATTCTGCTCTGGAAGGTGAATGATAACAAGGAGCCGGAACAGGTTGCTTTTCAAGACGAGGATGAGGCTCAGCTGAACAAGGAGAACTGGACTGTCGTAAAAACCCTGAGGTAACCTTGGGAGGGACCTGCGGAGGGGTTAGCTTTAGGACCTGAATGCATTCAGCTGATAGGCATTTAGACTTTCATATCTCACCTAAGACTTTTACTTGTGCAAGACAGTAACGCAGGCATAGTTTAAAACAGCAGCCCCCCAATATTTTTGGCACCAGGGACAGGTTTCGTGGAAGACGTTTTTTCCACAGACTGGGGGTGAGGGCTGATTCAAGTGCATTACATTTTTTGTGCACTTTATTTCCGTTATTATTATTACCTTATAATATATAATGAAATAATTATACAGTTGTCACTTGCTGCTCAGTGATAGAGTTTGCATATGAGTCTGCAGGCAGTTGACTCATCATGGTCTCCCGCGGTCCTCCTCCCCGAGCCACTCCCCAGAGCTCACATTATGGCCTGAGCTCCACCTCAGATCATCAGGCATTAAATTCTCACAAGGAGCCTGCCACCTGGGTCCCTCTCAAGCACCGTCCCCGTCCCCGTCGCCGCAGGGCTCGCTGCCCTGTGAGAATCCAGAGCCACCTCTGACCTGAGAGGAGGCAGAGCTCAGGCAGTAATGCGATTGCCGAGGAGTGGCTGGAAATACACACGAAGCTTCACTGGGCTCCTCCTGCCTCCTCTGGCTTCCTCCTAGCCTCCTGCTGGCCAGCCCAGCTTCTAACAGGCCATGGGCTGGTACCAGTCTAGGGGTTGGGGATCCCCGGCTTAAAAAGATAAAAATATGGATTAAAATGGATTTTCCATTAAAAGTCATTAAAATGGGTTTTCCTAGTTTTTCTTATAAAATTGTCTTTAGTAAACTTGAATCAATTTTAAAGATACAAGTATTCTTGAAGGTAGTAGTTTATAGCTACAGCTAATATAGCTATATAGCTAATTAGCTCTAGTGGGAGTTCTACAGTCCTATTGCGTGGGCCCTGAGTTTGCCTTTAAATTTTTGACATTTTTTTTTTTTCTCTCCTCAAGACAAGAATTGCTTTTTCTTTTCTTTTTCCTCTTTGAATTCTAGGGGCCACTTAGAAGACGTGTATGATATTTGCTGGGCAACTGATGGGAATTTGATGGCTTCTGCCTCTGTGGACAACACGGCCATCATGTGGGACGTTAGTAAAGGTAGCTGACGTGTTTTTGCTATTGTCGGGGTGAAAGTGCAAGTGTTAGTTGTTCAGTCGTGTCCGGTTCTCTGCGACCCCGTGTACTATAGCCTGCCAGACTCCTCTGCTTGTGGAATTTCCCAGGCAAGAGTTCTGAAGTGGGCTGCCATTTCCTCCTCCAGGGGATCTTCCCGACCTAGGGTTGGAACCAGGTCTTCTGCGTTGCAGGCAGGGTCTTTGCTGTCTGAGCCACCAGGAAAGCCCATTATTAGGAGAGCAATATTCCAAGTGGCTGAAAAGCCAAACCATGAATTGCTTCAGAAGAGTTTCTTTAGTGAACTGAAACAGAAGTTTAGCTGGACAGCTTAGGGATTATTCCTGTATGCCAGGAATGCAGTCATAATGTATGAGGTTTAGCAGTGGTGTTATGAGTCATGAGTTGCTGATGCCAAAGCAAGGTAGACACCGCATGCCTGGGGGTGCAGACATGACGGGGGAGCGGGTGGGGAGGGACAGGGCTGATCCCGGCCTTCACGGACCTGAGGATCTTGGAAGGTTATCAAGTCATCCTCATCAGTGGGGCATTGCCTGCTCAATATAGCGGTAGGTGTGATCAGGTTTCCCTGGTAGCTCAGCTGGTAAAGAATCCACCTGCGATGCGGGAGACCTGGGTTTGATTCCTGGGTTGAGAAGACCCCCTGGAGAAGGGAAAGGCTACCCACCCCAGTATTCTGGCCTGAAGAATTCCATGGACTGTATAGTCTTTGGGGTCGCAAAGAGTCGGACATGACTGAGTGACTTTCACTTTACTTCATGGTCAGGTTTACGTTTCAGGACATCAAATAAAGCAAAGGATACCTCGCTGCTTTGAAAGAACCTGTTTTGGAGGGGTGTGGGAGGAGGTGGGAGGTAAACATGTGAGAAGTTAACACTCACATGTGAGAAGAATTTGAAAGTGGCAGTGGTGGCCAGTGCCTAACCACTTTTCCCCACCGCAGTCCTGCAGTCAAGCTTGGTGTTTTCTCCCAAACCTCTTCCTCTCCTCTCCTTTATCTGGTCATTCTCCACCAGCCCAGATACCTAGGTCAGGGGTCAGGCTGTGGCTGTTGGCATCCCCTGCAGTCTCAGTGCTGCATCCGCCTGGTTTCCGTCCACGCTGTCAAAGCCTCTCTTGTGTTAATGGTTCCATGCTGTCCACTGAAGCAGCTTCTCTTGCCGCCTCTGTGTCACACTCTTTCTAATCAGCCCACGACATTTTGGCCTAGAGGAGGACCAGCGTGACCAGCATCCTCATCTTCTTTTTCCCCAAACCTTGATATTTTGGTGTCTGCGGACACTCCATCCAGCACCTCTGAAACCAGTTGTAATAACCTTGAACACTGCCAGCATGCTGAGCACTCTTTTAGGTGCTGGAAAATACCCAAATATGATGGTCGCGTTCTAGCAGGATGTGAATAAGTACGCAAATGTCCATCCAATGTTAGGAAGTGATAGTGCCCCGAGGGGGTCAGAGAGTGGTCAGGTGATCAAGAAGGCTTCTCTGAACACATAGAGTTTGAAAAGAAACTGGAATGAAGTTGGGGAGTGAGCTGTGTGCATTGTTTCGGGGAACGGTGTTCCTGCCTGTGGGAACAGCAGATGCAGAGGCCCTGTGGCCAGAATGGCTTGTTGTGTCCAGGCAACAGGAAATCGAGGGTGTGCAGGAGCAGGAGGGGGAAAGAGGACCTGAGGCTGGAGGGTGGTGGTGGGCCCAGCCAGCCGGGTCAGGTTTCAGGTTATTCTAGGTGTGATTGTGAGCTGCCAAAGGGCTTTGAGCAGCACGTGGCATGCTGATCCTGGGACAACAGAGAAGGGGGCAAAGGGAGGAGCTGTTTTTAAGGAGTGTGGAAATAGACTTTATTGTAAGCCTTTGTTTTAAACGTGTAACATGGGCAAGGTTCTTCAAAGTCAGTAAGTTTTTTGTATTTGTGGATTTGCATGTGCTGTGATTCCATCTACTGCCCATCACCTTCAGTTCAGTTCAGTCACTCAGTCCTGTCCTACTCTTTGTGACCCCATGGACTGCAGCAGGTCGGGCCTCCCTGTCCATCACCAACTCCCAGTTTATTCAAACTCATGTCCATTGAGCTGGTGAGACCATCCAACCATCTCATCCTCTGTTGTCCCTTTCTCCTCCTGCCTTCAACCTTTCCCAGCATCAAGGTCTTTTCGAATGAGTCAGTTCTTTGCATCAGGTGCCAAAGTATTGGGGTTTCAGCTTCAGCATCAGTCCTTCCAATGAATATTCAGGACTGATCTCCAAAATGGACTGGTTGGATCTCCTTGCAGTCCAAGGAACTCTCAACAGTCTTCTCCAACACCACAGCTCAAAAGCATCAATTCTTCGGTGCTTAGCTTTCTTTACAGTCCAACTCTCACATCCATACATGACCACTGGAAAAACCATAGCTTTGATTAGATAGACCTTAGTTGGCAAAGTAATGTCTCTGCTTTTTAATATGCTGTCTAGGTTTGTCGTAACTTTTCTTCCAAGGAACAAGTGTCTTTTAATTTCATGGCTGCAGTCACCATCTGCAGTGATTTTGACTCCAGAGTTGAAATCATCTTCAAGATGGCCCTTGAAGAAGAATGCCCACTTGGTCCGCACTTGTCTTGTCTGCTGTCCACTGTCCCAGAGCTGGGCATCTGTCTCTGAAGGCCTGTCCTCCAACAGCTCTGACAGGGACACCTCAGGCCAGGCGGCCTGCCCCCTCATTAGCACATCTCCGGCTGGTCCCTCAGCACCTCCTTCCAGGAGCCCCACGGTCCACTGAGCCCTCTGCTTCCTGGTCTGTTGGCCCCTCTGGCCTCTCGTATTCTCCCTGTCCAGCTTGTTTCCCAAGGGGATCATGTACGAACGCAGACTGTATTCGTCCACCTGCCCCACCAAGACAAACACCAGCCCAGATCGGCTGTGGTCCTGGTCCCAGGCTGAGCACAGCTGGTCACAGACCCACACGCCACACCCTGAGCCCCTGCAAATGTGTCCCCAGCATCCTTTGGGGGCGGGTGGGTGGTCCCAAGGTCCCTGCCCCTTTTGCTTGTGAGGTCCAGTCCCACCCCTGTTTCCCCAATAGCCTCCCCCACAAACCTCTGAAGATCTCCTCAAACTGCTTCTTCACCCCCAGCCACCTTAATCTCAGCAGACTCCCAGAGAAGAGCCTCATGAAGGGGAGGGGGACGGACAGTTAGTCTGACATCTGTGGTGTGTACACGAAGGTCCCTGGCAACCTCGAGGCCTGCGGTTTGAGGGGGCAGTGGTGGGTGTGGGGAGCGGGTGCCCCTGGCAGAAGATTGAGTAAGTGAGTGGCGAGGAAATCACGAGAGTGAGTGGCCAGGTGTAGAGTGCTCCCCCCAGAAGAGGGTTTTGCTTCTCAAAGACTGGCCAAGGCTTCCTAACTCCCTCGGTTCTTCCAGGTCGTCTTTGTGTGCGACTAGTTTTATCCTCCACGTTTCTCCCCCAAAGCCCTTTCCCATCCCGGCCTGCCTTGCCCTGGGGCAGGCCCTTGGCTCTCACCCGGTCTCCTGTCCCCTCCCGACTAGTGACACTTCATGTGTGTGCTCTCTTCAACCTTGAGCTTCATCCTTGACATGCAGGTCACTTCCCAGCTCAGCATTGCACCTAGCCGCACTGTGAGCCCCCAGAACCTTTCTCTCGCACACGAGGGTGTTGCACACACTAGCGATCTCAGCTGCCTGTCATTTCCCCAAACGCCAAGCTGGCTTTCACCTCGTGGGTTTGCTCAGAATGCTGCCTTCTCTCCCCACTGGCCCCCTATTTCCTGCCTGACCTGGAGACCTGAACTCTGAGCTCACGCCTTCACCCTCGCCTCCTGCTTTCTTGGCTGCCCCTCGTCCTCCCCATGGTGTCTGTGTGTGCCCTGTGGTGGTCTGTTCTCCCCTCCCACTGACCCTGCCACTCGTATTCTTTCTCTCCAGCTTGCTCTCCAAGGGGATTGTGTGTGCATAGCTGCCACCGGGAGCTCTGAGCTTCCTGGGAGCAGGGACCGCGTGAAGTTATCTTTGACCCCGGAGCCTGATGTGGGATTTGGTATAGAGGCTCAGTCACCCAGTGCTGAATGATGAAACAGCAAAGGAATAAAACTTAAATTGTAGTTTATACCATTTGTGCATTAGCGGGTTTTAGTAATGTATTGTATGCTTTATCCATAGGCCAGAAGATCTCAATTTTTAATGAGCATAAAAGTTACGTACAAGGAGTAACCTGGGATCCTTTGGGTCAATATGTTGCTACCCTGAGCTGTGACAGGTAAGTTAGTATTTGACGAGTTGTCCTTATCTCTGTTAGCTTGAAATTTTCTTCAGAGGTATTTTTATTACAGCTTAACCAATATAAACCACAATCTAGCTTTGATTCTTTTGTTCCTGATTTCATAGAAAGTGTTTTATTTTACTGTTATTCTTAAAACAGAGTAAGAAATTGGAAACTGATTAGGACAAAAGCCTTACACAAAGTTAGTACTTAAGTCTTTATTGAATGGGTGAGTGAATGTAGAAATAGCTCTGAGTTAAATCTGAACTTTTTTAAAGAAAAAGTCTTTTATAAATATGACTTAGGAAAGAAGAGATACCTAGTGGTAAGGCTGGATATTTATTTCATTTTTTTGATTAGTGTTTACTGCTACAGTGATTTTAACAACTCCATTTAAATTAATTTGAAAAGAAGATATTTTGTCTTGTTTTCCTCCTTGTTTCAAGGAGGTCCTGTTGCTGTATTTACTGGTGTAATTAAATACAGTAATTTAATTGTGTTCTTGGAACAAAGAATTTTAAAAAAGCCAGGAGGATTTTCTTGGTGGTCCAGTAGTTAAGACTCTGTGCTCCCACTGCAGGGGACCTGGGTTCAATTCCTGGTCAGGGAACTAGATCCTACATGCTGCAACAAAGACCTGGTGTGGCCAAATTTAAAAAAACAAAAAACAGAGGTACCAATCATATTGCTCACCAGTCATAACAGTCCTTTTTCATATCTTCAGCTTTGCTTCTCAGATTTATAATGGTCCTGCTCTAGCCATTTGCAGATTTGTTTTAGATTGAAAATTATCACCAGAAAAAAAGTACATAATGACATTTTTAGTATAAAGCATACAGAGCCAAATTATACTAAAGTCTTTTGTTAGGTTTATTACTGCCATAATTGAGAAGTGCCTCCCCTGGTGACTCCAATGGTTAAGAATCTGCCTGCAGTACAGGAAACCCGGGTTCAGTCTCTGGGTCGGGAAGATCCCCTGGGGTAGGAAATGGCAAGCCACTCCAATGTTCTTGCCTGGAGAATCCCACAGACAGAGGAGCCTGGTGGGCTACAGTCCATGGGGGTCTCAGAACCAGACACAACTGAGTGACTAAGCACATACAGCTACTCTCAAGTATAGCAAACTGGATTTCAGATAACCCTGGAAGGAAAACACTAAGGAAGAATTAGTGTTTATCTTTTGTAGAATCTCTTGTAACATTCCAGATGTCATTTATTTTCTGGTATATGTGGGGGAATTCTTTGGCTTTGCCCCAGTGACATGTGGGATCTTAGTTCCCCAACCGCGGATTAAACCCATGCCCTCTGCAGTGGAAGGGCTGAGTTATAACCACTGGGCTGCCAGGGTAATCCCCTGGTATATGTGTTTTATTCAACACTCAGGAGTGAAACAGTCTGATCGGTTTGGGGAATAATATATTACCAACAACCAGTTTACCTGCTAGTGTTTTCCTACTCTTGCAAATCCCTGAGGCCAAGACCCTTCCACACAAAATCAACTTCTCGACAGTCGTGCAGATGGCCATTGGGCCACACGTCCAAGACCCGAAGTTCATCTCCCTTGACAAGTTGAAACATTCCATAAAAAAGTGAAATTACAGCGGATTTCCCCCCTTCATTAGTCATTCAGTTAAGTGTGAAAGTCTTTGGTCAGTGGTTTTGCAGGCCGCAAGTTGTTGAAGCAGTCTTTAGTTCTGGTACCGGATTGTTTCTATGTGAAACGTAATTCACTTACTAGAAGAGATAGGTCAGACTTGTCTTCTTTGTTTAGGATCCTGAGGGTGTACAGCACGCAGAAGAAACGTGTGGCTTTTAACGTCTCAAAGATGCTGTCTGGAGTGGGGGCCGAAGGAGAGGTACAGGATTGACATTCATCCCACCTGTGCTTAAGTTGGGACCCAGGAAGTCGTGAGCGCCTCTGTATCCTGCGGCTAAGCCCCTGGCGGCCAGGCCCCGACACCTGAACTGCAATGTGACTTCCTCTCAGACTGCCGAGTCTCAGTGTGGGGGTGTGGGCTGGCCTGAGTGGGAGTCGGGACCTCTGGGGGCCAGGGGAAGAGTAGGTGGTGAAGCTCAGTGGTTTCCAGTCCTGCATGAGCTATGGAGTCACCTGGGCAGCATGTAAAAGTGCAGGTGCCTGGGCCTCAACCCCAGAGATGGCGTTTCACGTGGCTGGAGGCAGCCAGGGCCCCGGGGTCTGAGGTGCAGTGAGGGTCAGGAACCACTGACCAGGAGCATCCCAGCCCTAGGCAATAGGAAGGCAGGTGGGTCCAGCACCTTCCAGGCAGGTAGAGGGGCAACGTGGGCCACTGGGCTGGTACCCAGGAATGGGAAAGGTTCTGATCTTTGGGAAGAAGCAGCAAATAAAGGCAACACCCTGGTCCTCGAGATGTCAGATGACTGAGTACTAAGGCAGACAAGGAGCTGAAAGGGAGCGAGTTGGTTACTGGAGCAAAGGAGGGATGACTGCAAAGCAGTCCTGGGCAGCAGGTTAATAAGGCAGAGTGGGCTGCAGGCTGGGCTGGGTCTGGAGGATTAAATGCTTAGTGTTTCTATAAGTGTCAGGTGCGTGGCAGCAAAAACTGTTGCACATAGGTGTTCAAGCAGTGTTGTCTGGGAAGATGATGGGGTTACTTTTTAAAAAGTTTTCTTTTTAAAAAGGGTTCGTTTGGTGGGAGAGTCTAAATATATACACACAGATAACAAACAAAAGGGCTCCTAGTTACGTTCCTGCCTTTTCCCAGTCTCATTTCCCAGGCAAGGCACTGCTCACAGTGTGGTGTGTTCTTACAGAGGTATATGCGTTTAATAGTTGTTGAACCACGCAAACACGTAGACCCACTTTAGTATTCTTGCCTGGGGAATCCCAGGGACAGAAGAGCCTGGCAGGTTGCAGAGTTGGACACAACTGAACAACTTTACAGTTTCACTTTCAAACACGTAGATACACACACACACACACACACACACACACACACACACACACGCACATACAGCTTTCCTTACCGACAATGGGAGATGAGTTCAAGACTGATGGCCTTTGCAGTCCTGTGTGATTATTTGAGTTGTAATGTGTTTCAATTTCATACCTATTATTATGTCAGTAATAGATGACAATATGTAGTGAAGAGATAGGAATTGGTAAGCCTTTATTGTGAATGTGAAGATTTGGGATAACATGTAAACTTCGTGTGCTGCAGGCGAGAAGTTACCGGATGTTCCACGACGACAGCATGAAGTCGTTCTTCCGTAGACTGAGTTTCACTCCTGATGGATCTTTGCTCCTCACACCAGGTGTGTTTCACGAAGCTTTGGATTTGAGGGCAGGAAAGCAGCAGTGCTGGGGTCTGTGCTCCTCATTCTGGCATGCTTTTTGCAGCTCAGGGAATTCTGGTGAAAGCAGTGATCCCAACTCGTCCACACTCTGAACTCTGTTAAGTCGCTTCAGTTGTGTCTGACTCTTTGCAACCCCATGTAGCCCGCCAGACCCCTCTGTCCACAGGATTTTCCAGGCAAGAATACTGGAGTGGGTTGCCATGCCCTCCAAGGGATCTTGCGACCCAGGGATTGAACCCACGTCTCTTAGGTCTCCCACTAGCACCACCTGGGAAGCCCTTCCAAAACCTCCAGGGAGCTTCTGAAAGTCCTGGTACTTGGGTCCCACCCCCCCAGAGATTGTATTTTAACTGGTTTGGAGGGTGTGGTCTGGGTTTTGGAATTTCAAAAAGATTCCCAGTGGTATTAACACACAGACAAGTTTGGGAGCCACTAGACTAGAGTGATAAATGTATTCTCTTAGATAAATTCAATTAAAAAAATTTTTTTAACAAATTCCTTTTCCTTAGACATGTACACCGAGGTCATAGTTTTAAAACTAATGAGAAAGTGCCCTTATTATGTTTATTCTGAGTAATGAAGCATCCTGTTGTGACAGGGTCTAGACACAGACAACTCGGGTTGAAATAACTTGTGGGAGTGTAGTGGTCAAGTCTGACAGGTCAGCAGAATCAGCGAGGACATGTCAGGCTCATTGTCTGTAGGAGGGCGAGAGGGTGAGCCTAGCAGAGTCAGCCAGGACAGTGCTATGGCCAGCGTGGGCTCGGAGACCGACTCCTGCTCTCCACTGCTCAGGTACCATCCTGTGTGTGATTCAGTGACATGAACCAGGGCTCAGCCAAACAGGAAGGCATGGGTCAGGTTTGCCACTACATGTTCCAGCCAGGCTGGGTGGGGGCCCCCAGGAGTGTGTGAATCACACAGACGTGTGGATTAGACTGTAAAAGAACAACAGAGAACATGTGGGAATGACATTGGCTTGGGGGTGGTCCCAGGACCAAGAGTAAATAGTTGCTTAAGTATATTAAAAGTTACTAAACTCAATATCAAATCCTTTTTCTAAATGGCAGCTCTAAAGACATTTTCAGTTCAAATTGGATACCAGATGGGTTTCTACTCTCACTGTTAACGATTCTCAGTGGTGTTAATAAATGCAGGAAATGCAATGACAGAGATTGGAAAAGAAGAGAGAAAACGTGATAGGATTACGTTTCTAGAAAATTCAAGAGATTAAAAAAATACTATCGGAATCAAAAAAACAATTTGATAAAGTGGCTAAATATTGTAAAAATACATAAATTTTGTATCTGCTACACTAGAATAAGTACTTAGAAATGTGAAAAGGACAGTTGTTCCATTCATAACAGTTCAAAGTCCAGAAGACATGGGACTACATAGGAAAAATTTAATAAGGCACAGAGCCTTGATGAAGAAGACTAGAAGGTCTTATTGATGGTTCTAAAACAAGTTCTGAACAAATAGGTATTTCGTGTTCTAAAAATTAACATTCTCTTTGTTTTCTATTTAGGATCCCATTTAAGGTTTTTGGTTGTTTCTTTTGGTTTTCTGTTTTTTTAATTGGATGACATTTCAGATTAGTTGAGTAAATGCAAAGAATAATGCAACCAGCTTCCCATGTAGCCCAGTGGTAAAGAATCCACCTGCAGTGCAGGAGATGCAGGTTCAATCCTGGGAGTCCTCTCATCCAGGGAGTCCGGAAGAGCCCCTGGAGAAGGAAATGGCAACCCACCCCAGTATTCTTGCCTGGAAAATTCCATGCACAGAGGAGCCTGGCAGGTTACAGTCTGTGGGGTCACAAAGAGTCAAACGTGACTGAGCGACTGAGCGTGTAGCACATAAGAAAGAAGAATAACACTTGAGCAGGCGTCTCCTTGTCTGAATATCAGAGATTTTGTAGTGCAAAAAAAAGATGTGCTTTTCATCATAGGGGACTGGAATGCAAAAGTAGGAAGTCAGGAGACACCTGGGGACAGGCAAATGTGATCTTGGGATACAATGAAGCAGGACAAAGGCTAACGGAGTTTTGCCAAGAGAATGCTCTGGTCATAGCAAATACTCTCTTCCCAGCAACACAATAAAAGACTATAAACATGTGCATCACCAGATGGTTAATACTGAAATCAGACTGATTATATTCTTTGCAGCTGAAGATGGAGAAGCTCTATACAGTCAGCAAAAACAAGACCAGGAGCTGACTGTCGCTCAGATCATGAACTCCTTATTGCCAAAGTCAGACTTAAAATGAAAAACGTAGGGAAAACCACTGGGCCATTCAGGTATGACCTAAATCCCAGCCCTTATGATTATACAGTGGAAGTAAGAAATAGATTCAAGGGATTAGATATGATAGAGTGCTTGAAGAACTATGGATGGAGGTTCATAACATTGTACAAGAGAGGTGGTGATCAAAACCATCCCCAAGAAAAAGAAATGCAAAAAGGCAAAATGGTTGTCTGAGGAGGACTTACAAGTAGTTGAGAAAAGAAGAGAAGGGAAAGGCAAAGGAGAAAAGGAAAGATATATCCATTTGAATGCTGAAAGGTATACGCATCTCAAGAGTTCCAAAGAATAGCGAAAAGAGATAAGAAAGCCTTCCTCAGTGAACAGTGCAAAGAAATAGAGAAAACAATAGAATGGGAAAAACTAGAGATCTTTTCAAGAAAATTAGAGATACCAAGGAAACATTTCACACAAACAAGGGTACGATAGAAATGGTATGGACGTAACAGAAGCAGAAGATACTAAGAAGTGGCAAGAACACACAGAAGAACTATACAAAAAAGATCTTCATGACCCACATAACCACAATGGTGTGATCACTCACCTAGAGCCAGACATCCTGGAATGTGAAGTCAAGTGGGCCTTAGGAAGCATTCCTACGAACAAAGCTAGTGGAGGTGATGGAATTCCAGTTGATCTATTTCAAATCCTAAAAGATGATGCTGTGAAAGTGCTGCACTCAATACAACAACAAATTTGGAAAACTCAGCAGTGGCCACAGGACTGGAAAAGATCAGTTTTCATTCCAATCCCAAAGGAGGACAATGCCAAAGAATATTCAAACTTCCATACAGTTGCACTCATCTCACACCCTAGCAAAGTAATGCTCAAAATTATCCAAGCTAGGCTTCAACAATACGTGAAACAAGAAATTCCATATGTTCAAGTTGGATTTAGAAAAGGCAGAGGAACCAGAGATAAAATTGCCAACATCCATTGGATCATAGAAAAGGCAAAAGGATTCCAGAAAAACATCTGCTTCACTGACTATGCCAAAGCCTTTGACTGTGTAGATCACAACAAACTGGAATATTCTTAAAGAGATGGGAATACCAGACCATCTTACCTGTCTCCTACAAAACCTGTTATGCAGGTCAAGAAGCAACAGTTAGAACCAGACATAGAACAATGGACTGGTTTCCAAATTGGGAAAGGAGTACGTCAAGGCTGTATATTGTCACCTTGCTTATTTAACTTATATGCAGAGTATATCATGTGAAATGCTGGGCTGGGTAAGGTTCAAGCTGGAATCAAGATTGCCAGGAGAAATATCAATAACCTCAGATACTCAGATCACACCACCCTTATGGCAGAAAGCAAATAGAAACTAAAGAGCCTCTTGATGAAGGTGAAAGAGAAGAGTGAGAAAGCTGGCTTAAAACTCAGCATTTAAAAAACGAAGATCATGGCATCTGATTCCATCACTTCATGGCAAATAGTTGGGGAAATAATGGAAACAGTGACAGACTTTATTTTTCTGGGCTCCAAAATCACTGTGAATGATCACTGCAGCCAGGAAATTAAAAGACACTTACTCCTTGGAAGAAAAGCTATGACCAACCTAGACAGCACATTAAAAAGCAGAGATATTATTTTGCTGGCAAAGGTCTGTCTAGTCAAAGCTATGGTTTTTTCCAGTAGTTACATATGGATGTGAGAGTTGGACCATAAAGAAAGCTGAGCACTTAAGAATTGATGCTTTTGAACTGTGGTGTTGGAGAAGACTCTTGAGAGTCCCTTGGACTGCAAGGAGATCAAACCAGTCATTGGAAGGACTGATGCTGAAACTGAAGTTCCAATACTTTGGCCACCTGATGCAAAGAGCTGACTCTTTGGAAAAGACCCTGATCTAGGGAAAGATTGAAGGCAAGAGGAAAAGGGGATGATAGATACTGAGATGGTTGGGTGGCATCACCGACTCAATGGACATGAGTTTGAGCAAACTCAGGGAGATATTGAAGAACAACAGGGAATTCTGGTGTGCTGCTGTCCATGGGGTCACAAAGAGTTGGACAGAACTGAGTGACAGAACAACAATAACTGTTATCAAATCAGTTTGGTATTGGTATGAGTGCTCAGTCACTGCAGTCATGTCTGACTCTGCCACCCTGTGGACTAGCCCACCAGGCTCCTCTGTACCAGTATTGTTACAGGAATAAGCATATAGATTAGTGGACCAGAGCAGAATCCAGAAATAGATCTTGGGATAAAAGTAAATTTAGTTGGTAACCTGAAGGTATTTCAGTGGGAAGAATGGGTTAGTGAGTGAAGAATGCTGGAATGTCTAGATGTATGGAAGAAAATGAAATTGGACTCCTAGCTTATGTATAAAAATAAATCTCAGGTGAACTCTTACTTAAATATAAAAAGTGAAAATGTAAAACTCTTACAAGAAAATCGAGAAGGCCTTTCTAGGACTGGGGAAGACCAAGAAAAAGACTGGAGACCCAGAAACTCTTAAATGACAGACCTACTGGGCTGTAGAATGTAGAGCTTGGCTACAGGCAAGAGATGCAGTAGACAATATCAGTAGTCATATGATGGAGCTGGAAAATAACGTTCATGGAACAGGAAAGAAAGTGCTAAATGATATCGTATGTGAGCGCTCTTCCAGTTGGCAAGAAGAACAAAAAAAAAACAAAGGGAAAAAATCTGGAAGAGAGAAATGAGAGCCAGATACAAAAGGCAGTTTGTAGAAAAGCAGATCTTCATGTGATATCAGCACACACAGGAGAATGTTCAGAAACCCAACAACAGTCAAGGCAGTGCTGGTTACCTTCATATAAGTTAGGTATGGCTCTATTCATGTCACACTGAAAAACAGTGAAAATACCTATGGCTGAAGGGTGTGGGTGTGGCTATTGCTGGAGGGAGCGTGGATTATCAGAGCCTTTCTGGAAAGCAGTCTGGTAACCGTTCAGTGCATCTGCTTTGCTGAGTCGTCTGAGATTCACTTCGTTAAGAAATGAAAATAGTACATAGGGTATATGTCCAAGCATGTTTATTGCAAACATGGTTTGTAGCTGTTAAAAAAAAAAAACACCAAAAAGCAATACTCACTTAAGAGAGGATAAATTATGGTATTTTCATACCAGTGCACAGCGGGCAGCTACTAAAGAAAGGATCCACTGGTGCCATGCAGGTAATGAGCACAAGTGTGAATAATATCCCATTTTGTAAAATAGATTTTAAAAAGCCACTGTATAATATACCTGCAGTTGAGTTATAACTGGTTGTGATGATTATGTGAGCATGGAGGAAATTAGCAGAGACTCGATGGTTGGTTAAGATGGATTATTTGGGGATGGAAGGATGGGTGAGCAGGAGAGGGTAGGGAGACACTGGGTCTGTCTGCTGCCCTCCCCTGGGGGTATGGAATGGTCATGTGGAAGACTGTGTGGTTGTATAGGTGTGTGGAAATGTTAGTATAAAACAGGGACATGTTCCCAAGAGTAGCTGTGTGTGTCTGTCATTCTCCAACAGGGTCTGATCTGGTTTTGAGTATAGCCTGAGGTGAGCTCTCAAATGTGGACTGCTCCCCAGGGCAAAGGCAGCTACTGCAGGGGCTGGAGATGTCAGCAGAGGGCCGGTCTCCTGGTAGCCTCAGGGCATCATCAGGCAGATTGAAGAAGTCCAAGTCTGAGGCTTTGGGTGGTAGCTGGGGTCAGAATTGGAGGGGACAGCAAGCCGAGGGTCTGATTACAGCGCTGCACCACAGGGATTGGCTGGATTCCCAGGCAGAGGTCCGCTGAGGCCAGGGTCCCTGCTTTCTATTCTTCCTGCCCAGGCCTGGTAGGGGCTCCCAGGCGGCTGAGCCCTTTGGGAGGTGACACTCAGGGGGGTGACAGGTGGCTAGAACCGTAGTAAGGGCTGAGCCCAGACAGGGACGAGATGTTTGCATTTATTCTCAGTCATCAAACATTGTCCAGGAAATAATCTTTCTGGGGAATCTTATATAAACCAGAACTGATTGCCGGGAGAACTATCAATAACCTCAGATATGCAGATGATACCACCCTTATGGCAGAAAGTGAAGAGGAACTCAAAAGCCTCTTGATGAAAGTGAAAGTGGAGAGTGAAAAGGTTGGCTTAAAGCTCAACATTCAGAAAACGAAGATCATGGCATCTGGTCCCATCACTACATGGGAAATAGATGGAGAAACAGTGGAAACAGTGTCAGACTTTATTTTTCTGGGCTCCAAAATCACTGCAGATGGTGACTGCAGCCATGAAATTAAAAGACGCTTACTCCTTGGAAGGAAGGTTATGACCAACCTAGATAGCATATTCAAAAGCAGAGACATTACTTTGCCAACAAAGGTTCGCCTAGTCAAGGCTATGGTCTTTCCTGTGGTCATGTATGGATGTGAGAGCTGGACTGTGAAGAAGGCTGAGCGCCGAAGAATTGATGCTTTTGAACTGTGGTGTTGGAGAAGACTCTTGAGAGTCCCTTGGACTGCAAGGAGGTCCAACCGGTCCATTCTGAAGGAGATCAAACCTGGGATTTCTTTAGAAGGAATGATGCTAAAGCTGAAACTCCAGTATTTTGGCCACCTCATGTGAAGAGTTGACTCATTGGAGAAGACTCTGATGCTGGGAGGGATTGAGGGCAGGAGGAGAAAGGGACGACAGAGGATGAGATGGCTGGATGGCATCACTGACTCGATGAATGTGAGTCTGAGTGACCTCTGAGAGCTGGTGGTGGATAGGGAGGCCTGGCGTGCTGCGTTTCATGGGGTTGCAAAGAGTCGGACACGACTGAGCGACTGATCTGATCTGATCTGATCTGATGCTCTTGCGTCTCTGCTGGTGAACAGTCTGATAATAACACAGGCCTCACCTTCCTCTCCTGCTTCTCCAGCTGGGTGCGTGGAATCCGGTGAAAATGTAATGAACACGACTTACGTTTTCTCCAGGAAAAATCTTAAAAGGTAGGCAATTAAAGAAATACATGAAACGTTTACCCATTCTTTTTTTTTTTTTTTTTTTTAAGTGACAGTGCCTTTTTGCAAAACCACAATTCATCTTCCAGGCCCATCGCCCACCTTCCGTGTCCTGCGAAGGCGACGCTTGCTGTCCGCTGCTGCCCCGTCTACTTCGAGCTGAGGCCGGTGGCAGAAGCAGGTGTGTTAAGTGACCAGGGCGGGGAGGGAAGAGGTGAGTATGGGGGTTAGTTCCATTTGACCAGTCTCAGGAGCAAAGATTGGCCTTATCAAAATACGTGTCGGCCTACGCATTGTCTAGAATACACTCTTTCTTATGCTATAAGCAACTGTAAAGAAATGAAAGTAGGAGCTTTGTCTCTCTGCTGCTTGGCTGACTATCATTCATCATCAGTTCCCTGTGCAGTAAAACTGATACATGAACTGGATTTCTGTGTAACTGTTTTCCCTCCACTGGCTGCTTTTAAGATTTTTGTTTGTCGGTGGCTGTAAGTAGTCCTATCATGGTAGTTTTCTTTGTGTTTCCTGTGCATGGGGTTCATTGACTGGCTTAGATCTACAAGTTTATAGTTTCCACCAAATTAGAGGAGCTTCTAAAAAGAATATATTTATTTATTTGGCTGTACCCAATCAGCGGCTTCCCTGGTGACTCAGATGGTAAAGCATTTGCCTGCAATGCAGGAGACCTGGGTTTGATCCCTGGGTCGGGAAGATCCCTGGGGGAAGGAAATGCCAACCCACTCCAGTGTTCTTGCCTGGAGAATCCCATGGACGGAGGAGCCTGGTAGGCTACCGTCCATGGGGTCACAAAGAGTCGGACACGACTGAGCAACTTCACCCAGTCTTAGTTGTGGGTGCGGGATCTTTAGTTGTGGCATGAGGGAACTAGTTCCCTGACCAGGGCTTGAACCCGCCCCGGTGTTGGGAGCACAGAATCTTAGGCACTAGACCTCCAGGAAAGTCCCAGACATGGGGAACTTTGCCAGTTACTTCTTCAGAGACTTTCTGCTGTCATCCTCTCTCTCCCCTCTTCTTCAGGGACTCCAGCCACATGTGTATCCGGCTGCTCGAAGCCACCCACGGCTTACTGGTGCTCTGTTACTGGACTCCCCCACCTCCGCCCCCCGCCCGCCAGCGTTTTATTGTGGATAGTTTCTACAGCCGTGTTTTGAGTTCACGTACCTTTTCTTCTCTGTCACCTGTCCTTGGGTTCCATCCCGTGTATTCCTGTGACAGTGTGGTTTTCATCTCCAGAGTTCAAGTTGGTTCTTCTTTATGCATATCTGCTTTCCTCTTGCTTCTAGAACACGTGGACTACAGTTTTTAAAACAACTCTTTTAATGGCTTTGTGTACAAAGGGTTGGTTTCGATTGACTTTTTTCTCCTCATTATGGATATTTTTCTGCTTCTTGGCATGCCTGATAATTTTTTATTAGACATTGTGGGGATTTTACCTTAGTGGATGCAGATGTATTTTCATTCTTTTTTTTTTTTCTTCTTAAATTTTGGCCGTTCTCCTTGGCTTCGGCATTTGTTGTCTGTAGACTTTAACAGTTGCCGCTCTGACCAGTGTGAGGTGCTAGTTTAGATTTGCATTTCTCTATTAATTAGCGATGTTGAGCGTCTTTTCACACGGGCCATCTGTACGTCTTCTTTGCAGAAATGTCTGTTTAGGTCTCCTGGACATTTTTGGATGAGGTTGTTTTTTTTGTTGTTGTTGAGTTGCATGAGCTGTTTGTATATTTTGGAAATTAAGCCCTTGTCCATAGCATCAGTTGCAGATACTTCCTCTCATCCTGTGGATTGTCTGTCTGTTTGATTGCTGGCCTTCTTAGGGATGGCTCTTTCTTTCCCATAGTTTTCTCACATGAGTTTACTGCCAGCGTTGGCTGAAGACTCGGGAGGCCCCCACAGCCTCTCTCTGCCCCGCCACCGCATGCTCCGCCAGGCCTCTTGGCTCCCAGCTCGGGGCGTCTGCTGGGCGCCGCCTGGGTCTCCTCCACCTTTGCGGGGCCTGGAACCTCCAGGCAGAAAGCGGGGGCGGTGGCGGGGCTCAGGTCTCTTGCTTCCTGTCTCTGTGAGATTGCTGTCCTTCATGGGCTCGTGAAGGACACTGAAGCCGGACCCTGGTTTCAGTGTTCTGCCAGGTATTTTAATTCTTTCAGGGGAAGAGTCAGTTGGTCCCTTTTACTCCAAGTCTAGATGCAGAAGCTGTTTTCAACTTTCCAAACCTTTACGTGAATGACTTTCCTGCTAGCTCAGCTGGTAAAAGAATCCACTTGCAGCGAACGCAGGATATCTCGGTTTGATTCCTGCGTCGGAAAGATCCTCTGGAGAAGGGATAGGCTACCCACTCCAGTACTCCTGGGCTTCCCTGGTGGCTCAGCTGGTAAATAATCTGCCTGCAATGCAGGAGACCTGAGTTCAATCCCTGGGTTGGGAAGATCCCCTGGAATAGGAAATGGGAACCCACTCAGGTATTCTTGCCTGGAGAATCCCCACGGACAGAGCAGTCTGGTGGGCTGCAGTCCATGGGGTCGCAAAAGTCGGCCACAACTTAGCACAGCACAGACAGCATGAAAACATCCCTTGATAAGGCATTTCTAGTGATCCTGATTTTTCCTCGTCAGGCGCTGACCCCAGGGTGACTTGCCTCATCCACACACCTTCCTTCCCTTCTTTTCGGATCTCAGGTGCCCACGAGTCTCAGATCAGAACGTGGTGTCTTCATTGGTTCATGTGTGGTTCTCCTTGATTCTTAAGTGTGTGTTAGTCACTCAGTCAGGCCCAACTCTCTGTGACCCCAGGGACTGTAGCCCACTGGGCTCCACTGTCCATGGGATTCTCCAGGCAAGAGTGCTGGAGTGGGGTGCCATTGTCCTCTCCAGATGTTGTTATCCTAGTCTGCTGCTGCTGCTAAGTTGCTTCAGTCGTGTCTGACTCTTCGACCCCATAGACGGCAGCCCACCAGGCTCCCCCATCCCTGGGATTCTCCAGGCAAGAATACTGGAGTGGGTTGCCATTTCCTTCTCCAGGGGATCTTCCCAACCCAGAGACTAAACCCTGGTCTCCCACACTTCAGGCAGTTCTTTACTTTCTGAGCCACCTGGGAAGCCCTGGATTCTGATATTCATATATAAAGTAAGACAAAAGTGAATTCTGTAAGGCATACAGCAAACTAGTCTTTTATGAAATTATGTCACCTCTGTCCCCAGGGGCGGGGCTTTGTGGGGGTGGGGTGGAGATGCGTTCGCTCTGAGAGCTTGGCTTGTGTGACCTTCTCTGCCCCTGCATTCGCCTGTCACCAGAGCCGGGCCTGGAGCTGGTGAGCCTGCCGTACCGCCTGGTGTTCGCCGTGGCTTCCGAGGACTCGGTGCTTCTGTACGACACCCAGCAGCTGTTCCCGTTTGGCTACGTGTCCAACATCCATTACCACACCCTGAGTGATATTTCCTGGTGAGTGGACAGTGAGGACGCGTACCCTCCCCTGGGGTAGCCTTGCAGTTGGCTTGGTTGGCTCTTATTTACCAGCTTTTTCTTTTTTTTTTTTTGAAAAAATGTATTAACAAAGAAAGCTGTGTCTTACTTGCTACAGTACTGCTTCTGGTGGTCATCTCGGTGGGTGTTGATACTACACAGATCACCCTGTGGATTCTTCTCATTCTCATAAACCGAGGGGAAGACGCCTGGGCTCCCTGGTCATCCAGGGACTTGCCAGGCCCCCAGGAGGAAGGAACCCCAGACACAGAGGGGGCCCTGGAAGCGGGGCCGTCCTAGGAGGTCGCCACCCTGGCCTTCCTGCTTGGGGTTCTCAGCACACCGGCTGCCTTCCTCCGTCTCTCCCGCCCACTGGAGTCCAGCCTGGGCCTGGGTACCCCGCCACTCGGTTCTTGGCTCTTTGTAACTCTTGATCTTCTTTTAGTCCTCTTTTGATCTTGGTTGGGGAGAGGAGGCCGTCTCACCTAGATTCCCTTCATGACAAGGCAGAGATGCTAGGGCCCTGAGAAGCTCGAGGCGGGTGGAGCAGGGGGCGGGGAAGGGGTCACATGAGCCCTTTCTCAGCTGGGCCCCCTCCCCACAACGACTCTTGTCTTCAAACAAAGCTGGGGACGGTGCTTGCACTTCCATTTTCCTGCCTGGTGATAACAGCGCTTAGAGTGGCCAACAGCGTTCGGTAAACTTCCTCCCTTCTGCTTCTGTTTTGGGAACGAAGGTCCAGCGATGGGGCCTTCCTGGCCATCTCTTCCACGGACGGTTATTGCTCCTTCGTGACGTTCGAGAAAGATGAGCTTGGAATCCCCCTGAAAGAGAAGCCGGTTCTGAGCGTGCGAACTCCCGATACAGCGAAGAAAACCAAGGGTCAGACCCCCTCTGGGTCTTCGCCAGGACCCAGGCCGGGGGAGGGGACCCCCACCAGCAGAGTCCAGGACCCCAGCAGCCCCTCCGCCACCCCCCCACAGGCAAAACAGTCTCAGGCCCCACTGGCGGCCAAGGACACCCCCGTGGCCGCTCTTGGTGCCAGAGGCTCCCCGGCAGGGCCTCCCAAGGAGAAGCCCCTGCAGCCCAGCGGTCAGAACGCCAAGGCCCAGCCGTCCCGGAGGGTCACCCTGAATACCCTGCAGGCCTGGAGCAAGCCCACACCCCGGTAAGCACTCAGATGCAGAAAGAATGCGTCCTTGCAGTTGGAAAAACGGCACGAGCTGAAAGCCCCCCGCCTTGTACTGTTTGAGCTCCCACACGGCGGCCAGAGAAACGTTTCCTGACATCCCAAGGGGCCCAGTCCTTGCTCAGATCTCCGTCCACCTCGCTTCTGGTGGTGGAGGGGAGTGGGATGGGATGGTGTTTGAAGTCTTTTTTATATTAAAGTCCCCCCCTTAATTTCTTGTGAGCTTCTTGCAGTTAGAATTTTAAAAAAGTATTGAGAATTGAGACTGGATTTTTTTAAAAGAACCATCCGTGTCTTAGAGCTTTCATACTGGAAGCCACATCCGATAGGCTTTATATGAAGCAACTAGCAGGGTGGTTAGTATGTCATTGGAAATTAACAAAGCATGGATTTTGAAGCTTTTAGATGACTGGTTGACTATTATTTATGTGATGATTTAACTGAGTACATGATCCTTAGTTACTAAGTAAGGAGGCCTTGTGTGATGTCACTTGATACCTGGGTTTCGTCGGAACCTTGGTACCATATACGGTCAACCTCTGTGACGCTCACGACCTTTTATTTCTCTTTTTAATCCAGGAGAATAAACTTAATACCCTTAAAGGCAGATTCTCCACTGAACTCTGTATCAACCCCTATAACTTCCAGCCCTTCCACAGAGGAAATTCAATCAGGTGAGTGACACTGTGGGCTTCCCTGGTGGCTCAGCTGGTAAAGAATCTGCCTGCAATGCGGGAGACCCAGGTTTGATCTCTGGGTCGGGAAGATCCCCTGGAGAAGGGAATGGCCACCCACTCCAGTATTGTTGCCTGGAAAATCCCGTGGACAGAGGAGCCTGGTGGGCTGCAGTCCATGGGGTCACAAAGAGTCAGACACGACTGAGTGACTTAACACTTTCACTTTCAAGCGACACTGTGACTGGTCTAATATAATTAATGAGAATATTCTCTTTTGGAAATGAACACCGCGTGACTTTAAGTCACTTCTGAGAAAGCAAGGATGCATCTTGGGACTTCCCTGGAGGTCCAGTGGCGGAGACTCCACTCTCCCAATGCACGGGGTCTGGGTTCAACCCCTGGTTTGGGAACTAGATCCTGTGTGTCTCCACTGAGACCCCACACAGCCGTATAAATAAAAATAAATAAAACCTGGCTCTAAAAAGGATGCCTCTTACCAGGCTTGTCGTTTAAACCTGAGGCGGGGAGACGATGTAGAGCTGGTTCTCAGTTCGGCCCTGCTGGTGCTGTGGGCGTCAGTCCTCGCTGTGGGGCTATCCTGTGGATGCAGGTGGCGTAGCAGTACCCCTGGGCGCTCTCATCCCTTCCCCCTCCTCGTGACATTCTGCAGTGTCACCAGACTCTGCCCACTGCCCCTCGAGGGGCACAGCCACCCCTGGCTGCAAACTGCTGGGTCAGATCTCCCCCTCAGATCCACGAAGGACCGGGCCAGGCAGTCCAGTTCCTTTGTCTGAACATGAAATTTATCTTGTAAACTTCAGCTCTTAACTTAGAGACGTCTTCACTCACCTGCCAACCTTGTGTGTGTTTAAGCCTCAGAGACGCCTGCAGACCCTCAGGTCAGCCCCCCGGAGCTGAAGCGGCCCCGACTCGGTGAGCATGGAGAAGGACCCCAAGTCACGGACCCTCAATGAGACCTGTCCTGTGCCTGAAGGCGGCCAGCTCTGGGGCCCCTGGGTGCCAGGGAGGGGCGGGCCTGAAGGCGGCTGAGGGCAGCGCCGTCCGTCGGAAATGGATTTCTTTAACGGAAGATACATGTGGACTGGGCTCCAGAGATATGTCGCCCCTTGTATTTAGGATGGGTTTTTTCCTCGGAGATGTGAACATCCTAATAGATTGCATTCTCTTCTTCTTGAGTTTCTGAGATGGAGCCTATACTGTCCGTGGGGTCGCAAAGACTCGGATACGGCTGAGCGCCTTTCCCTTTCAGTGTCACCTGTTCCGCCTCGGAGTATCTGTATGAAAACGCAGACACTTGATGGTGGACTCTCCTACAGCCGGAATTAGAGGAGACAGTGCTTTGAGGTTTATTCCATTGGGTTTTAGTGTGTTGGACTATTTGATCAACTTAGCTTCGAAATAGTTGATTAACTTTTGGAAGTTTGTTATGTTTGCTTTCAGATATTAAAGGTAATAATGCTCTTTTTGGAAAGATACTAAACTAGAGTGAATTAGGGGGAAAAAAGGGTTGGAGGTGGAAATCATCCATCTCACCACCAGAAGGAAACTCTTGCTACTGTTTCAGCATATTTCCTTTTTAAAATCTTTTTTTTTTATGTTATTTTTGGGAAGAGGAAGGGTTGCAATTTTACTTTATATGCAGTTTGGTTAACACATAGGTTACCTTCTTGATTGTTCAAAGCAAAAGAAGTACCTATCCTCGGTGGCTTGTGCTTCTGCTCGCTCAGCACCTGGGCTGCTGGCGTGGTCCTTTCCCTCCTGGGGGTAAACGGGCCTTGCCGGCTGAGATGTGTGACGTGCCGTCCCTGCAGCGGGCAGCACACGTGTGGAGGCTCCTCTTAGCACAAGAGACGCTGGCTACGTGACTGAGAGGTGGCGACGGGCACGCCCGGGCGCGGTGTGGCTGTGTCGCACCGAGTGGAGCTGACAGCTGCTTCCGCCACGCCTGATGCCCGCACCCCAGCATGATGAAGCCCCTGGGTGGGGCTGCACCAGCGCCCCCTGCCCCCGTCTGAGCCAGACCAGAGGGCGAGTTCAGGACCCGCACATCCCACCTCTGGCGGGGAGCCCCTGAGGGTGGGAGAACGACCCTCAGCTCAGGCCGGCTGCAAGCAAGAGAGTTGGAAAGAACCTGGTTCTTCGTTGCCTCATCCACAGCCTGTGCCCTTGTGTGCGCTCAGTTGTGTCCGACTCTCTGCGACCCCATGGACTGTAGCCCCCGCCAGCCTCCTCGGGCCATAGAATGCTCCAGGCAAGAATACTGGAGCGGGTTGCGTGTCCTGCTCCAGGGGATCTTCCCGAACCCGCCTCTCCTGCATCGTCAGGCAGATTCTTCACCACTAAGTCACCTGTGAACCTCTGTCCACAACCCAGTTATCAGGAAAAAGAGCCCGCCTCCCTCTCCACGGGAAAGAGGCAAAGCGGGTAATCACAACGTGGAGAGCTTGCAGGTGAATGGACGCAGAGTTACAGTAACGCGGGTGTGGGGCATGTCCAATACGAAGACGTTTTGAGAAGTCGAAGAGCAGCTGTTTTGACCAGGGTTCCACCTTGAGGTCCCCTAAAGAGCTGTCAGACGTTGATGGCCAGGTCCTGCTGCCCAAGTCTGGCCTTGGTCTGGGGTGCCAGCTGAACCTCAGGATTCTTAAAGGCTCCTCTGGCGATCTGAGGCGCAGCCAGGATTGAGAAGTCAAGAGAGGGAAGCTTCCCCTGGAGGCAGTCTCTGCCGGGTAAAGCATCTGCATGGAAAGCTTTCTCTTGTTTCTCTGGTCCATCACTGAGGGACAGCGCTTCTATCCAAACCGAAAGGACAACAGTGTGTGGGAGATGCCATCAGCTCTTCAGAGGAAAAGTGACCTTAAATTTCCTGCAGCTAGGGACTTCTTGGCGGTCCAATGGCTAAGACTCCAGCGTGCTTCCAATGCAGGGGCAGGGCACAGGTTCGACCTCTATTCAGGGAACTTAGATCACATGTGCTAGGCAGCTCAGCCAAAAAATAAAAATATCCTGCAGCTGGGCGACGTATCTTTTGTAGGGGTTGGTCCCATGCAAACAGGAGTCACTGTGGGTCCCGCATGCCTCGGTGAGCAGGTCTGCTTCTCTGACCACCCCCAGCAGAGGGCCGACCACAGGAATGGGGAGGAGGCGGGGGGCGTGTTTATAGGCACAGTTATTACCTGTTTGCCACCCTGACTATAAATTACATACTCGGCAATAAGAGCCCTAGCAGTGGCACCCCCGCGTCCTGATCCGAAGCCTCCTGCTTCCACCCAGGTGGTGGCGGGGGAGCTGCGGGGGCGCCTTATCCCTGCTGAGTGCAGCAACCTGCTCACCATTCTGATCTGCAGGCGGGTGGAGTTTGTGTCTGAATCCTGGCTGCCTGCTGGGTGGAGAGAGGCCTGGGAGAACGTCATAACAAGTTTCCTGGAGTCTGAGGAGGCGTGGCTTGTAGGCCCATGGGGCAGCCAGCAGCAGAGGGGATGGCTTCATCACACCAGGCCTGGGTGACCAGGCCTATCAGGGCGCCCACCAGGGCCAGGGCCCCCCGTGGGGAAGAGGCAGGAAGGGAGCAGGAGGGTGAGTCAGTGTCTAGTCCTCTGACTCATTTCTGCCCCCTGCCAGCCACTGTCGTCCTTGCTGAAAGCGCCCTTGTCTGCATGGTCATGATGCTATGGGCCTTACCAAAATGATTTGTCAGTGTCCATTTAAGTAACGTAGGTCTAGAGTCCTGGGGGTGAGTGAGGGGTGCAGGATGAACGGGCCTGGCCCGCCCCCGTCCCAGCTAGACTCTCCCAGCACTCCTGCATCTCCCCTTTGGGGTTATTTTTGCTGTATTGCAGTCTCAGCTCCCTCTTCTCTGATGTGTGTGTGTGTGTATCTGTCTGTCTGTCTATATGGGAGAGGCAGGACCTCAGACAAACTGCTTCATCTGAGGGAGTTTCTTCACAGCTCTAAAGACTATGCCTCCTTTGGTGGGGGAGAAGGGTCAGAGAAAAGGCAGGAGGGCAGAAAGGAGAAACACAATTAAAGGGCTGAGGGTAAACCAGATCCTATCTCCTCCTTTTGTATTGGAGTCATAGGCACAAGCGGAGAAGGCAGTGGCACCCCCACTCCAGTACTCTTGCTTGGAAAATCCCATGGATGGAGGACCCTGGTGGGCTGCAGTCCATGGGGTCACTAAGAGTTGGACACAACGGAGTGACTTCACTTTCACTTTTCACTTTCATGCATTGGAGAAGGAAATGGCAACCCACTCCAGTGTTCTTGCCTGGAGACTCCAGGGATGGGGGAGCCTGGTGGGCTGCCATCTATGGGATCACACAGAGTCGGACACGACTGAAGCGACTTAGCAGTAGCAGTAGCATGGGCACAAGGGCTTCCCTGGTGGCTCAGCTGGTAAAGAATCTGCCTGCAATATGGAAGACTTGGGTTCGGTCCCTGGATTGAGAAGATCCCCTGGAGAAGGGAAAGGCTGTCCACTCCAGTATTCTGGCCTGGAGAATCCCATGGAAAGTCCATGGGGTTGCAAAGAATAGGCCCGACTGAGCGACCCACTCCAGTACTCTTGCCTGGAAAATCCCATGGATGGAGGAGCCTGGTGGGCTGCAGTCCATGGGGTTGCTAAGAGTCAGACACGACTGAGCAACTTCACTTTCACTTTTTCGCTTTCATACATTGGAGAAGGAAATGGCAACCCACTCCAGTTTTCTTGCCTGGAGAATCCCGGGGGCATGAGAGCCTGGTGGGCTGACGTCTATGGGGTCACGCAGAGTCGGACACGACTGAAGTGACTTAGCAGCAGCAGCAGCAGAGCGACTTTCAATAGACATTTGGTCTCACCTAAGTATGAACTCATGGAACAACAGACTGGTTCCAAATAGGAAAAGGAGTACGTCAAGGCTGCATATTGTCACCATGTTTATTTAACTTATATGCAGAGTACATCATGAGAAATGCTGGACTGGGAGAAACACACGTTGGAATCAAGATTGCTGGGAGAAATATCAATAACCTCAGATATGCAGATGACACCACTCTTATGGCAGAAAGTGAAGAGGGGCTAAAAAGCCTCTTGATGAAAGTGAAAGTGGAGAGCGAAAAAGTTGGCTTAAAGCTCAACATTCAGAAAACGAAGATCATGGCATCTGGTCCCATCACTACATGGGAAATCTATGGGGAAACAGTGGAAACAGTGTCAGACTTTGTTTTTCTGGGCTCCAATATCACTGCAGATGGTGAGTGCAGCCATGAAATTAAAAGACGCTTACTCCTTGGAAGGAAAGTTATGACCAACCTAGATAGCATATTCAAAAGCAGAGACATTACTTTACCAACAAAGGTTCGCCTAGTCAAGGCTATGGTCTTTCTTGTGGTCATGTATGGATGTGAGAGCTGGACTGTGAAGAAGGCTGAGCGCTGAAGAATTGATGCTTTTGAACTGTGGTGTTGGAGAAGACTCTTGAGAGTCCCTTGGACTGCAAGGAGATCCAACCAGTCCATTCTGAAGGAGATCAATCCTGGAATTTCTTTGGAAGGAATGATGCTAAAGCTGAAACTCCAGTATTTTGGCCACCTCATGCGAAGAGTTGACTCATTGGAGAAGACTCTGATGCTGGGAGGGATTGAGGGCAGGAGGAGAAGGGGACGACAGAGGATGAGATGGCTGGATGGCATCACTGACTTGATGGGTGTGAGTCTGGGTGACCTCCGGGAGCTGGTGATGGACAGGGAGGCCTGGCATGCTGCGGTTCATGGGGTCGCGAAGAGTCAGACACGACTGAGCGACTGATCTGATCTGATCTGTTGGAGCCGTCCCCCAAAGCGAGAACCAATTCGGTTACCGGTGGGACAAGCGCTCCAACAAGCCACTAGGGGGCGATATTGCCAGGCTTTAGCTCCACTGTCAAACTTATTAACTCATGTCAAATATTCACTGAAAGGGTTTCTAATCCCAATGTTATGGAAGTAGTATATTATCTATTAGTTTTCACGTTTATTACTTTCTAATAATTAAAAGCTATTTTGTCTTCTCAAAGGGCTCTATAAATCCAAGTCACATGCTGACTCAGAGCACACCAGGAGAACTTCACATACATGTAAGTTAGGTTGAAAAGGCACTTATAGTCACCGTACCAAAAGTATAATGAGCTTGAAGACACCAACTTCAAAAGGGTTTTAAAATTTTTAAACCAAAAAAAAAAAAAAAAAAAATACAGCCTTAGTAATGACATTTCTCTACATTAGCAGCAAAGGTAATATCCACTATGCCTCCCAACCGTACAAAGACATATGCACAGAGATTCGTTGCAATGTTTGGAAATGGAAAACAAGACTGGAAATCACCAAAGTGTCTGCCGAAAGGAGATTAAGTCACGGTGTAGCTATATGTGATGCGTATATGATGCAGATGTTAGCTGGACCTTGTCGCTGCTGTGGAAAAATGTTAATACTGACCATAGTGATGTGCTTTTTGTTACCCAAATGTTACTGACCAGAGATGCTTCGGTATTCACCTACATAATAAATCATTGGCCACAGTCCTTAGTTTCTGCAAAAATCCCCTGTTCAATAATATGGCAAGTGCAGAGACAAAGATGAGATTCAATTTATCACGTTCCCTGCAAGCTGACAGGGGACTGACCTGAAAGGCTCAGGGGTGAGCAGGCGCCGTGCTGGGCTCGGAGGAGCGTTTGGCTCTGAACCTTTTCCTCGGGAGCTGAGTGAGAGGGTAGCTTCTGCTTAGGACACTCGCGACCCTTCCAGTTTTATTTTTTAAATTTTCCCAGGCTCCTCTGTCCACGGGATTCTCCAGGCAAGAATACTGAAGTGGGTTGCCATTTTCCTCTCCAGGAGATCTTCCAGACCCAGGGATCGAACCCGGGTCTCCTGCATTGCAGGCACGTTCCTTACCTTCTGAGTCACCAGGGAAGCCCCTTTTTAATTTAAATTTATTTATTTTTAATTGGGGGATAATTGCTTTACATTACTGTGTTGGTTTCTGCTGTACATCAACATAAACCCTTCCGACTTTAGACTTCAAGCCAGCACCTAACAATTTTAGCCCTCCTTCCACTTGCTGGCGAGGGCGTGGTCCTAGATGGTGGTGGGGGAGCTTAGGCCAGCAAGCCAAGTGACTGTGGGGTTCTCACCACAAATGGGGCTGCCAGAGTGTATGAGGTGGTGTGAAGAGGGTCCAGGGGAGCATAACCAGGCATGGACTTTGGGTCTAGAAAGGGTGGGGTTTCCATTCTGGCTCAACTGCTAAACTGCTGTATGACTTGGCATGTTACGTCATCTCCCTAGGCTTCAGTTTTCCCATCTGTAAAACAGGAATCCAGCCTTTGCCTCATGTGGTGGTTGAAAGGATTGAGTGGGTGGTTGAAAGGATTGAGTGGGACATGTACTTTCCTCTTAAACTGAGACTTCCATTTTCTCAGGGGAGAAATTTTGCGATCCCTGGGGACATATTTAATCCCTATATTAGGGTTCTCCAGACAAGTACACCATAGGATATGTGTGTATATATAAATATGCACATATCTCTATATATGCACATATAAATATACACACACTTCCCAGGTGGCACTAGTGCTAAAGAATCCACCCACCAATGCAGGAGACAGTAGATGCAGGTTCGATTCCTGGGTCGGGAAGATCTCCTGGAGAAGGAAATGGCAACCCACTCTGGTATTCTTGCCTGGAGAATGCTATGGACAGAGGATCCTGGTGGGCTACAGTCCATGGGGTCACAAAGAGTTGGAAATGACCTAGTTGACTGAGCATGCATTCATGTAAATATACACACATGTTTATATATATGTATACAAGTATACACACAAGTATGTATATAACTATACACACATATGTGTATATAAATATATGTGAATTTATACATGTGTATAAATACACAAGTGAGAGGGAGAGAGATTCACTATAAGAATTGGCTCACATGATTATGGAGGCTGGCAAGTGCCGAATCTGCAGTGTGGGCCAGCCGCCTAGAGACCCAGGAAAGCTGACGCTGAAGTTCCAGTCCAAAGGCTGGCAAACGGAAACCCAGGAGAGCTCCCTCTTGCTTAGTGAGGCTGGACTTCTTGTTCTACTCAGCTCTTCAACTGACTGGACGAGCCCCACCCCCAGGTTAGGGAGAACAATCCACTTACTCAGAGTTCACAGATTTAAATGTTACTCTCACCCCAAAACACTCTCTAAATGGACACTTAAAATTAGCCATCACGTAAATAACAAGGGCCTACTGTATAGCTCAGGGAACTATATTTGATATCTATATATTAGGGATCAAACCTGGGTCTCCTGCACGGCAGGCAGAGTCTTTACCATCTGAGCCACAGGGGAAGCTCCATATAATGAAAAGAATCTGAAAAAAAAATGACAACTGAATCAACTCTCTGTAGATCTGAAGCCAACACAACATTACAAGTCAACTCCACTTCCCTAAGAAATAAATTCACATAAAAAATATTAACCACCACAACCACCAGTTTTGTCCAACCTTGGAAATTGAGAATGCTCATGGTCTGGCGAGCAGACCAGCAGACTGGACTCTGGAGAGTAGGAGATCTGGGTCCCTAATTCATGGTTAGTTTAATATCTCTTAGATATTTAGGTAGAATGCCCTCTCTCCACCCAAATAACTCTAATCTATGAGAATACACAATATTCTGGCAGCTCCTTGAAGAGCAATTCAGGAACTATTAAAATAGCATGGAGCTGGTTTCCTATGAGAAGGTACAAGTGGAAGCACCTGTGAGTTAACCTGTGGCAGCTGGACCCAGCAGAACCCAGGTTCTCAGCAATCCCAGGGTTTGAAGGTCATGGGCTCGGGCCAGCCATCCTGTCTGGGCTTGAACCGACTCTGCCACTTGCTGTGTGGCCAAGGGTTTGTTGCTCAGCCTTGCTGAGCCTTGCTTGTCTTGCTCACCTGTAACATGAGATGACAGAGAGCCCCTTCCTCACGGACTTGCAATGCCGATTCAGTGAGAAGCATGGAGTAGGTGCCCCCCACCCGCCAAGCCTCAAACACATCAGCCATTCCTGCTCCTGTAACACCTCCATCCCCTCCACCACTGAGCGTGACGCCTCCTCGTGGGTGCACGCTACAGGGCTTTAGGATGGGGTAGGGCAAGGACTTGGAGAAGGCAATGGCACCCCACTGCAATACTCTTGCCTGGAAAACCTCATGGACAGAGGAGCCTGGTAGGCTACAGTCCATGGAGTCACTAAGAGTCGGACACGACTGAGCGACTTCACTTTTACTTTTCACTTTCATGCATTGGAGAAGGAAATGGCAACCCACTCCAGTGTTATTGGCCTGGAAACTCCCAGGGATGGGGGAGCCTGGTGGGCTGCCGTCTATGGGGTTGCACAGAGTTGGACACGACTGAAGCGACTTAGCAGACTTAGCAGCAGGGCAAGGACTGATTTGAAGATATTTATGCCAAGGCTTGAAATATGAGGAGGTATGAGTAGAAGAAACAGCCAGAAAGGTCCCAAGGTGGGAAGGCCTGACCTTTCAGGAATGGACAGATAGACTGATATTCATGTGGATGGAGCTTTGTGAGCCAGCCAGTAGATGGTGTGTGATGAGTTCAGAGATGGGGGCAGGTTAAGCATGGAGAGGAGCCTGAATATATTCAAAGTACAAGGGGGAACGAACCCCTCATAGGCACCCACTCCCTGCTGTGTATTAGAAAGAGCCCTCTGCATGCACCCTGAGAATGATGCAGAGAACCCCAGTCAGGAGGCGACTGCAATGGTCTGAGCAGTGGTGATGGGCCTGGGCCAGAACGTTGGCCTGGTGTGAGAATGGGGGGAGCCCACAACTGAGCATTCCGGAAATCAAGATGACAGTCCCTGTAGCTACTCTGACTCTGATGACTGTGGTTATTTACTCGTGACATGAAATTCCAAGACTGCACACCAGGAGGGCCTTAGAGATTGGAGTTACAGAGCTGGAAGCCATCAGCATGGTGGGATTCCCGCATGTTTGGCCAATTGCCCTTCTTACAGGAAGAGGAGGGTCTGAGGCCCAGGAGGGGTAGGTGCCCACTCTGGGCTGTATGAGGGGCAGAGGCCGAACTGGCTTCCAGGAAAACAGAGCCCCAGGGTCAGGCCCTTGGCCACCACCAGCAGTCCTGCTCAGGGGATTGCCCCTCCTCCCAAGTGCGGTTGCTGTGCGTTGAGGCTTCATCTCACCGAGCCTCAACCTGAACCCTCCCCGTGATGGGCAGCTCACCACCCTGCGCGCCATCCCTGCTCAGCCTAGGTGGACGCATCTCCCACCTATGGAATCAAACCCGGGTCTGCTTATGTCCACACACAGCAGCGCGCACCCTGTTCCCGTGTGTCACGGAATTCTACCGCCTCATTTGGGGTGTTCCTTTTTTCCAGGCTTAACACGCTCCAGGAAGAGCAGGGTCTCCGAACATACAGCTACAAAACCTCTGGCCCACCCCGGGTGGTGGAAACCACGCCAGCAGCAGCAGCGGCAGAAATGACAGCATCGCGGGGCAGCCTGGCCCGAAAGCAAACCCGGGTCTGTCCGGTCCCCGCTCGGCTGTGAGTCACTGGCCATTTTTACTTCTAAGGCCAGACCTTCGGCTTCACTGGGAGCGTCTCCTGTCTCTTGGCTGACGCAGCAGATGGAGGAGACACGATCTGGCCATCCAGAGGCCTCCGCAAAAGGTGTGAGACCCGCAGGGTGTTTGGGGGGTCGCAGCCGGCAAGGTGGGCGGAAACCAGGTCTGTTCCCCCGACGGCCTGGCCTTCACCTTCAGCTTCAGGTTGGCTTCTTGCGCTTACCTGCTCAGCAGCACAGTGAATTGTGCAACCATAGCTCTCTTCTGTGTGACATGGGGGTGCCATGCTGTGCTTCACTAAACGAGAGAGTTGAAAGAAGGGCCTTGGGACTTCGTGGGGTGGTCCAGTGGCAAAGACTCTGCACTCCCAATGCGGTGGAGGCGGGGGTCCAGGTTCGATTCCTGATCAGGAAACTAGATCGCACATGCCACAAACACAGTGAAGATCCTGCGTGAGGCAACTAAGACCCAGGGCAGCCAAGTAAACAAATATTAATATTTAAAAAGAAAGCAAGAAAGAGGGCCTCTGTGGGGATGCACACCTACCAGCCACCTTAGGGAGGGAAGTTGGTTTCTCTGGGCACGAGCCATTCAAGGCTCAGCTGAGATGCTGGAGGAATCAGGGCTGGTCCTTTGTCCTGGGGTCTTTTTTTCTGTTCCTAGATGTGCCTGCTCGAGCCCTGAGTGCTGGCAGAATATGCAGTGGAGGGCCTGGGGCTGCCAACACACTCGGGGACCCCAAAGGGAAGACCGAGCTTGTGGCCGCCTGCCTGGCCTGGCCCGGGACCCCTTCCTGGCGGCTAGGATGGATCTGCTGGGCTCTCCTTGGCAGAAAGGGGGCGGCCCTGGGCCCAGAGAACTGACCTGGAGGCCCGTCCCCACCGATTAATGCCTGTGGCGTGGGCAAGTCACGTGGCCTTGCTGCACCTCGGGTTCCCTGGGAAAGGCCAGGGTGCTGACTGCTCTCATCTCCTTGGTTCTGTGAGAAGGAAATGAGATGGTGAAGGGCCTTCTGCATAGTAGACGCTCACTGAGCATCAGGGATGGTGAAATAAAATTCATATTTTTGGCAAGACAAGAAAGTTTAGACGTAACATTTTCTTGGCTCCTTTGGGCCTCCTCCCTCCCCTTCTGTGTGTCTTATGCTGCATTAACCAGACTTCCTTAACAGATAACCTTCCCGCTTAATTTCATAAAGGGTCACAACTCCTTAGGAGATAACCTTCCTTTTTAATTGTTAAGGGACCACAGCGAGCCATAACCCACTACTTTGTACATGTATCTCTAGACTGTATGAACTGTCAATGCGTATAACAACATATAATGCTTTGTCTTAAAAATGTATATAACTGCTTTAACAGGCAGAATGGTCCTCAGAGCTTTCTGAAAGATTGTCTCCCAGGTTGTAATCCTCAGGTTGGTGCAAATAAAAATTTCCATGCCTATCTTGCTGCTGCTGCTGCTGCTAAGTTGCTTCAGTTGTGTCCAACTCTGTGCGAACCCATACACGGCAGACAGTCAGGCTCCCCCATCCCTGGGATTCTCCAGGCAAGAACACTGGAGTGGGTGCCTATCTTGCTAAGTTGCTTCAATTTTATCCGACTCTTTGCGACCCCATCGACTGTAGCCCACAGGGTCCTCTGTTCATGGGATTCTCCTGGCAAGAATACTGGAGTGGGTTGCCATGCCCTCCTCCAGGGGATCTTCCTAACTCAGAGATCGAATTAGAGTCTTTTAAGTCTCCTGTGTTGGCAGGCAGGTTCTTTACCACCAATGCCACCTGGGAAGCCCCTTTCTTTCTTTCTTGAGTGTTCGTAGCTCAGTCGTGTCTGACTCTTTGTGACCCCCGTGGATGGTAGCCAGCCAGGCTCTTCTATCCATGGGATTTCCCAGGCAAGGATATTGGAGTGGGTTGCTTTCCCTTCTCCAGAGGGTCTTCCTGACCCAGGGGTTGAACCCAGCTCTCCTGCATTACAGGCAGATTCTTTATCTTCTGAGCTACCAGGGAAGCCCATTTCTTTCTTAAATTAATTGATATTTTTCCTTTAACAGTGTTTTGCTTTTAGATTTGAAAACCATTGATGAGAAGTCACCTTGGTCTCTCTTGGACAAGCCCTTGCGAGGCCTGGGGTTCCCGCCCATCACCACCACCAGAACCTCCAGAGTGCCTGGAAGCCACTGCTTCCGGCCCTTGTCCAGGGTGATGCTGCCCCCAAGTCCGCTCCCAATGGGGATTTCTGGAGCAGAACCAGCTGTCTCTCCAGCTCCATCTCTATGCCACTCCCACCCCACCACCCATCTGAGGGCCCATAGAAAGCCGGGACTGGATCTTCTTTTTTAAAGTTATGAAAGAAAGTGAAAGTGAAAGTTGCTCAGTCGTGTCTGACTCTGCAACCCCATGGACTATGTAGTCCATGGAATTCTCCAGGCCGGAATACTGGAGTGGGTAGCCTTTCCCTTCTCCAGGGGATCTTCCCAACCCAGGGATCAAACCCAGGTCTTCTGCATTGCAAGGGGATTCTTTACCAACTGAGCCAGAAGGGAAGCCCAAGAAAACTGGAATGGGTAGCTTATCCCTTCTCCAGGGGATCTTCCCAACCCAGGAGTCGAAAGCAGGGTTTCCTGCATTGCAGGCAGATTCTTTACCAACCGAGCTATCAGGGAAGCCCAGAGTTAACCTTGACAGCATATTCAAAAGCAGAGACATCACTTTGCCAACAAAGGTTCGTCTAGTCAAGGCTATGGTCTTTCCTGTGGTCATGTATGGATGTGAGAGCTGGACTGTGAAGAAGGCTGAGCGCCAAAGAATTGATGCTTTTGAACTGTGGTGTTGGAGAAGACTCTTGAGAGTCCCTTGGACTGCAAGGAGATCCAACCGGTCCATTCTGAAGGAGATCAGCCCTGGGATTTCTTTGGAAGGAATGATGCTAAAACTGAAACTCCAGTACTTTGGCCACCTCATGCAAAGAGTTGACTCATTGGAGAAGACTCTGATGCTGGGAGGGATTGGGGGCAGGAGGAGAAGGGGACGACAGAGGATGAGATGGCTGGATGGCATCACTGACTCAATGGATGTGAGTCTGAGTGACCTCCGGGAGCTGGTGATGGACAGGGAGGCCTGGCGTGCTGCAGTTCATGGGGTCGCAAAGAGTCGGACACGACTGAGTGACTGATCTGATCTGATCTGATCTGATAAAACATAAGATTTGTCATTTTAGCCATTTTAACTTATTATTGTCAAAGATGTATCAATGTTTTTTGTTACCAGAACATTATTCGCCAGAGATGCTTCAATAGTCACTTATGTAACAAATCACCACAGACATTAATTTCTGCAAAAATCCCCTGATCAACAATGTGTTAAAGTATACGACTCAGTGGCATTAATTACATTCATTATGTTGTTACCACCACTGCCATCTCCAAATCTTTTCCATCACCCCAAACAGAAGCTCTGTACTCATTCAATAGCAACTCCCCATTCCTCTCACCCCACAGCCTCTGGTAATCTCTGTTCTACTCTGTCTGGATGAATTTGCCTATTCTGTATGTTTCATATAACTGGAATCATACACTGTCCTTTTGTGACTGGCCCACCTCACTTAGCATAATATTTTTGAGGTTCATCCATGTTGCAGCATGTACTAGAACTTAACTTCTTCTAATGACCAAATAATATTCCAGTGTATAGGTGTAACACATTGTGTTTATTCATTCATTTGTTTATGAACACTTGGACTGTCTCCACTTTGGGGCTAGTATGAACAATGTCGCTGTGAACCCTAGTATACGAGTGTCCGTCTGAATCTGTCCTCAGGTCTATTTCCTTGGGCTCCAAAATCACTGTGGATGGTGACCACAGCCACGAAATTCAAAGATGGCTGCTCCTTGGAAGAAAAGCTATGACAAACCGAGACAGCATATTAAAAAGCAGAGACATCACTTTGCGGACAAAGGTCCGTATAGTCAACTATGGTTTTTCCAGTAATCATGTACAGAGGGGAGAGTTGGACCATAAGAAGGCTGAGCGCTGAAGAATTGATGCTTTTGAATTGCGGTGCTAGAAAAGACTCTTGAGAGTCACTTGGGCAGCAAGGATATCAAATCAGTCAATCCTAAAGGAAATCAACCTTGAATATTCAGTGGAAGGACTGATGCTGAAGCTCTAATACTTTGGCTGCCTGATGTGAAGAGTCGACTCATTGGAAAAGACCCTGATGCTGGGAAAAATTGAAGGCAAGAGGAGAAGGGGACGACAGAGGATGAGATGGTTGGATGGCATCACTGACCCAACGGACATGAATTTGAGCAAACTCCAGGAGATAGTGAAGGACAAGGAAGTGTGGCATGCTGCCGTCCATGGGGCTGCACAGCTGAACACGACTGAGCGACTGAACAGCAACAATCGCACAACAGGTTGAATTGTGTCCCCAGAGAGAGACGTTGGAATCCCAACCCCAGCACCTCAGGATGTGATTTTATTTAGAGATAGGATCTTTATTTAGAAATAGGATCTTTACAGAGATAGTCGAGTTAAAATGAGGTCATTAGTGTGGGCTTTATCCAACATGCCTGTGTTCTTACAAAAAAGGGAAATCTGGACACGGGTGGAGATGCACAAAAGGCAGACAGCACGAAGACCCAGGGAGAAGATGACCACGGAGAAGCCTGCGAGAAAGGCCTCAGGGGCCCGCACAGCCGCAGAGGGAACCAATCCTGCCCACACCCATGGTCTTGGACTTCCAGCCTCCAGAACTGGGAGACCAGACCTTTCTGTCGTCTAAGCTGCCCAGTTCGTGGTTCTTTGTTATGGCAGCCCTAAGAAATGAATACAGGAACTTCCCCTGTGGTCCAGTGGTTAAGACTCCCCCTTCCAATGCACGGGGTCAATCAGTGAGTTCGATTCCTGGTCGGAGAGCTTAGATCCCACATGCCTTGTGGCCAAAAAACAAACAAAAAAACCCCCACCAAGACATAAAACAGGAGCAATGTTGTAACCAATTCAGGAAAGACCTTAAAAATGGTCCACATCAAAAAAAAAAAAATCTTAAACCAGTACATATGGTAATTATCATTGTGGTCTTGATTCACATTTCACTGATCACTAAGGATGCTGAGCATCTTTTCATGTGCTTATTAGCCATTTGTTTGTCTTCTCTTTTTCATTTTTAAAATCTCCAGTGCATAGCACAGTGTCTGATTCACTCAGGAAAGATATTTTAACTTATGGACGGACCATGGTGAAATTCCTGGTCTTGAATCTCCCAGCTGCCTTTGCGTGTACATGGCACCTGAGAAAATTGCAGGAGCCCTATCCAGTGGTTTCTCAGTGTGCAGAGACAGAATTCCTCATGCAGCCAGCGTGCTTGGCTCCCAAACTCCCCTGTGATGTGTTTATCACTTGCCTCTTATCCTCAGGGTGACCCTGAAATAGATTGCCCCAGGGCACTTTGAGTAGATACATTAAGATAACTGATGACCCTGGGATGGTACCAACACACCATATATGAGGTCAGCCTGGACAGCACACTGGGGCCATCTTGGCCGTCCATCTAACCTGAACACCGAGCTCTCCGCCTGCACAGGGCCTTTGCATATACCACATCTTCTGCCTGGAGGCCCCTTCACTGCTGTACTCCCACCTGGCTCTTTGCTGACCCTCAGGTCTTGGCTTCAACCTCTTCTTTTCAAGAGGTCCTCACTAACCTCTTCCTGGATGAGACCCATCTGTCATTCTCTCATGACTTCATGGCACTGATCACAGTATATGATTATAAATTAATTTACTTGTATGCTTTTTGTCTGCCTAGACTGTCAGGATTTCCCTTTTATTTGGAAGGGGAAAAAATAGAACAAACGTATTGCATGGTGCCTGTCAAAAGCGAGACAATGAATAAATAGCAGTTGAAGGCTGCTGCTGCTGCTGCTAAGTTGCTTGTCATGTCCGACTCTGTGCAACCCCATAGATGGCAGCCCACCAGGCTCCCCCGTCCCTGGGATTCTCCAGGCAAGAACACTGGAGTGGGTTGCCATTGCCTTCTCTAATGCATGAAAGTGAAAAGTGAAAGTGAAGTTGCTCAGTCCTGTTGGACTCTTTGAGACCCCATGGACTGTAGCCTACCAGGCTCCTCCGTCCATGGGATTTTCCAGGCATGAGTATTGGAGTGGGGTGCCATTGCCTTCTCCAGCTGTTGAATGAATGAGCCATTAAGGTGTGAAAGGCTCTGTCAGGCGACTCTACAAAGGACAGCTGGGAAATAATAAAAACTTTGCTGAAAGAGACAAGTTCTGTGAAGAGCAAACTCACAAGGTGGAAAACATTAAACCAATGAGGAACATTTGTCTCTTAACCTGCTCTTTAGCCAGATGATTTTCTGGAATCATTGTGAACACTGATGGCTTCTCTCTAACAGCTATTACGAAGCGACTTCCCTGGCGGTCCAGTGGTTAAGGTTCTGCATTTCCGCTGCAGGGGGAGGAGTTCTATCACTGATCAGGGAGCTTAAGATTCTGCATGCCGATCCCGATGTGGCCAAAAAAAGCTAGTATGAAAACGGTCCCTTTCCTGTAGACACACTCACCCATCCGCCTATCCATCTGCCATGACCGAGCCATCATTCCAACCAACATCCATCCATCCATCCATGCACCATTTCCCTGCCATATAACCATACCCTCCCATCCCTTTCATCTACCTCTCACCTTCCATCACCTGTTCCCTTCCTACCAACCTACCCAGGTCCCTGTCCCTGTTACTTGGGCTTGGACATGTAGTCCTGTTGGCTCTGAAATCACTCCAGCATGAACAGTAGTTTGCTTAGCCTGGTGCCCATTCGAGTCATCCAAAGATAAAGGTTACCTGCATTCAAAACAATGAACAGAGGGACTTCCCTGGAGGTCCAGTGGTTTAGAATCCACCTTCCAATGCAGGGGACATGGTTCGATCCCTGGTCAGGGAACAAGATCCTGCAAGCCACGGAGCAGCTAAGCCCACACACCACAACTAGAGAGAAGCTCTTGAGCTACAACTGGAGGAAACTGTGCACCACAGTGAAGAGCCCACACGTTACAAGGGAAGATGCCACATGCAATAGCTAAGACTCGACGCGGCCAAAAATAAAAAAAGTCGTATATTAACGCATGTGTGTGGAATCTAGAAAAATAATACTGATCAACCTATTTACAGGGAAGCAATGGAGATGCAGACGTAGAGAAGCGACTTGTGGACAGAGAAGGGGAAGGAGAGGGTCGAAGGGACTGAGAAAGTTGTGTTGACACATGTAGATGAGCACGTGTGAAACAGACAGCTAGCGGGGAGCTGGTGTATCACACGGGGAGCCCAGCCTGCGTCTCTGTGATGACTTGGGCTGGGGGGCACAGGGGTGGAGGCTCAAGAGGGAAGGCATATATGATTGTGAGAGATCCGCCCTGTTGCACAGTAGAAACCAACACAGTGTTGTAGAGGAATCCATTAGTTCTGTTCAGTGACTCAGTCGTGTCCGACTCTTTGAGACCCTGTGGGCTGCAGCACGCCAGGCCTCCCTGTCCATCACCAACTCCCGCAGTTTGCTCAGATTCATGTCCATTGAGTCAGTGATGCCATCCAACCATCTCATCCTCTGTCGTCCCCTTGTCCTCCCCACTTCCATCTTTCCTAGCATCAGGGTCTTTTCTAATGAGTCAGTAAAGCAATTATCCTCCAGTTAGAAAAAAGAACAAACCCATGAGTTGACTCCTGGGTTTACCCCCAGACCGCACCAGTTGGGGATACAGATAGCAACCGGTTTGGGTATTCTGAAGGTCAGCCTGCAGGTCTGTCTGGACCCAGTGATTTTGTGCTTGCCCTTCTCCCACTAGAGGGAGAGATGCCATGAGTCTTAGGGGCCCTTGGAGGGGCTCCCTGCACGCTCACCGCTCTCCCTTTTCCCCCTGCCTCCTAAGAATGCAGAAAGTGTTGGCAGCCAGAGAACACAGAGTGGGCTGGGACTTTGGGGCCACTCTGTCGGTGCCCTCGGTTACAGAGGAGGAAACGTGGGCCTGAGCATCTCAAGGTCCCCTGAGCAGGGAGCTGCTGTTACCAGCATCCAGCCTGAGACTTGGGGCGGGGGGAGGGGGAGGGTGGCCTGCCAGGCGGAAGCAGAAGTTCAAAGGAGGCCCAGTTCTCTTGCCTGTGGGGGCTTCCCTTTGCCTGACGCGACATCCAAACCAGAGACAGCACCTGCCAATGTGCCCTGCAGCTGGGAGCAAACAGACTTATTATTATTATTATGATTTTTCTGTAGCTTTAATACGAGGAGGACAGCTTCTGTTAAATAAATCACATGGATGCCATCTGGGGTTTTAACTTGCACGGCCATACCTTATCCCTAAGATAGTCCCTTCTGTAAGCATCCAGATCAAACGGAAGCCAAAGCCTTGGTTCAGGAGAGAGAGGTTTCCAAGAATTAGGCAGGTGGTGGGAGGCCCACAAGCCCCCATCATGTGGAGTCATATATAACCGGGCACTCCCCTCCCCGCGGGCTCTCAGCGTATCACTAACACCTTCTAGGCTGTTCTGCTGAGACCTGCGTCCACGTCTGAGCGTCCTGCCGAGCCCAGGGCTGCTGAATGCTATTCCTCTTGCCAGACAGACTCAGGCTGTTTCCCGGATTCCAAAACACACCTCCAAAGAGAGATGCTTTATCGACTCCCTGGCAAGTACATTTCCTGCTCGGAGAGCTCAACATGTCCCCCATATCCTGCTACGAAGTCAACCTTTCACAGACTTATTTATTTAGTCCATTTAGAAAAAAGAAAATGTACCTTTGGAGATAAAAAGTGGACTAAAGAGAGGAAATTACTGTGGAAATGCAAAAACCAAAAGGCGGTGACCAGCGTGTGTTAAAAAGTCAATAAAACGCCTGGTTGAAAGGTTCTTCTTTTTTTGTTCCCTTGTAACGAGTCCAGCGGATTGATCCCCCTCTCAGTGGTGCTAATGCTCAGTGGAAAAAGTGTTTTTACAAGTGGGCCCCATTTGCAATGACATTCTGAAACACGAAACACTGTGGCCACCTCCCGGGGTGCCTGGAGGTGCATATTTATGAGCTTCATTACCAGTTACAGTTGGGATTTCTCCTGCGTATGTCGGTTACTGGCTCCCCATTTTCCAGGCTGGGGATCAGAGAAGGTGTCAACTGCTGGATGCTCAGACAGCTCTCAGATTTATTAGCTTTCTTTTTTTCCTTAAAAAAAAAAAAAAAAATCACTCTGCAGCAGGCCAACATTCAAGATGAAGGGAACAGGAGGGGATCCTATGGTTTACTGAGTCTTGAGGACTTTGATTAGTCTGTTTGTAGCTAATTTCCTTTTTTTTGGCTACACCAGGCAGCTTGTAGGACCTTAGTTCCCTGACCAAGGATCAAGTCTGGGCCCCCTGCAGTACAAGTGCCGAGTGTTAACCACTGAACTGTCAGGAAATTCCCTAATTGCCAATGTAGGGGGACAAAGAAGCTGGACCTGGAATGCAGAAGCGCAAGGATGGCTACCATCAATTTTCTGGACAAACGGTAACTAATCAATTAAACTTAAATTGTCACTTTTAAAAAGGCACCTTACTGTATATACTTCGTATCAGATGGTCGAAAAATTTAAACACAAAAAACAACTACAACGTGTGTGTTGCTTTGTAGCCATAAAGTGGCTGCATAGCACCAGTGTCACATCTGTGTTCCAAGGGTTGATAAAAAAGATGCTAAAGATGGCTTTCCAAAAGCCTTAGCAACTTCCACTTATATTTAATTGGCCCAGGTCTAGATATAAGAGGCTTGGAAATATAAATGTGTTTGTACACTGGTCGTTGTCACGTTCGTTTCTCAGTCGTGTCCAATTCTTTGTGACCCCATGGCCTATAAGCCGCCAGGCTCCTCTGTCCATGCAGTTCTCCAGGCAAGAATACTGGAGTGGGTTGCCATTTCCTTCTCCAGGGGATCTCCCCAACCCAGGGATTGAACTTGGGTTTCCAGCACTGCAGGCGGATTCTTTACCTTCTGGGCCAGCAGGGAAGCCCAGGGCTACCTCCAAACAAAACTGGAATCCTGTTGGTACGAAGAAATGGTAGAAAGGATAACAGGCACACAACTAGTAGCATCTCTCCAGTGTCTCACTGCCTAATTGTTGCAAGATGAAAACACGAACGATGCTAGGTTTAGGACTAAGAGGCCAATGACACCATGGATTGACATGGGGGAACCTTTCGGTTTGGGAAGAAAGCCTGTTTTCTCTTTCAGCTGTGTTGCTGGAGATGCTAGGAGACTTGTGAGTAGGGAAATGGAGGAGGCTGTGGAGTAGTCAGACCTGGCACTCTGGAAGAACAGCATGTGAATGAAATTTTAAAATCAGGGACTGAACAAACTCACCAGTCAAGGAAGAGAAAAATGCCAAGGACTGAGATCTGGGTCTGGAGGGGAAGAAGAGCAGAGAGACTGCAGTAGAGCAGGCGGGAGGAGGGCCTGGCGACCATGTGTCCTTGGGTCTAAGGAAGAGACTTCTGGAAAGGATGCGGTGGTTCCCATGCGACCATAATGAGCAAGGTTCAGATCAGATCAGTCGCTCAGTCGTGTCCGACTCTTTGCGACCCCATGAACCGCAGCACGCCAGGCCTCCCTGTCCATCACCAGCTCCCGGAGGTCACTCAGACTCGCATCCATCGAGTCAGTGATGCCATCCAGCCATCTCATCCTCTGTCGTCCCCTTCTCCTCCTGCCCTCAATTCCTCCCAGCATCAGAGTCTTCTCCAATGAGTCAACTCTTCGCATGAGGTGGCCAAAATACTGGAGTTTCAGCTTTAGCATCATTCCTTCCAAAGAAATTCCAGGATTGATCTCCTTCAGAATGGACTGTTTGGATCTCCTTGCAGTCCAAGGGACTCTCAAGAGTCTTCTCCAACACCACAGTTCAAAAGCATCAATTCTTCGGCGCTCAGCCTTCTTCACAGTCCAGCTCTCACATCCATACATGACCACAGGAAAGACCATAGCCTTGACTAGGCGAACCTTTGTTGGTAAAGTAATGTCTCTGCTTTTGAATATGCTATCTAGGTTGGTCATAACTTTCCTTCCAAGGAGCAAGCGTCTTTTAATTTCATGGCTGCAGTCACCATCTGCAGTGATTTTGGAGCCCAGAAAAACAAAGTCTGACACAAGCTGGTTTTAGAAAAGGCAGAGGAACCAGAGATCAAATTGCCAACATCCGCTGGATCATGGAAAAAGCAAGAGAGTTCCAGAAAAACATCTATTTCTGCTTTATTGACTATGCCAAAGCCTTTGACTGTGTGGATCACAATAAACTGTGGAAAATTCTGAAAGAGATGGGAATACCAGACCACCTGATCTGCCTCTTGAGAAATCTGTATGCAGGTCAGGAAGCAACAGTTAGAACTGGTCATGGAACAACAGACTGGTTCCAAATAGGAAAAGGAGTACGTCAAGGCTGCATATTGTCACCATGTTTATTTAACTTATATGCAGAGTACATCATGAGAAATGCTGGACTGGAAGAAACACAAGTTGGAATCAAGATTGCCGGGAGAAATATCAATAACCTCAGATATGCAGATGACACCACTCTTATGGCAGAAAGTGAAGAGGGGCTAAAAAGCCTCTTGATGAAAGTGAGCAAGGTTAAGGACAGGAAAACTGGCCAGTGGTTTTTGCAAAGTAAAGGCCATTTGTGACCTTGGGGAGAGTTTGGTTTTTTATTTATTTTTGGCTATGCTGGGTCTTCTTTGTGGCTCAGAGGGTAAGGAGTCTGCCAGCAATGCGGGAGACCCAGATTCGATCCCTGGGTGGGGAAGATCCCCTAGAGAAGGAAATTGCAACCCACTCCAGTATTCTTGCCTGGAGAACCCCATGGATGGAGGAGCCTGGCGGGCTACAGTCTATGGGGTCCTCATTGGTGGGCATGGGCTTTCCCTAGCTGTGGCGAGCAGGGGTTACTCTCGAGTTGGGGTGCTTGGGTGTCTCTTGCTGGGGAGCACCAGCTCTAGGGTGCATGGCCTTCAGTGGTTGCAACACGTGGACTCAATCGTCGCAGCTCCTGGCCCGTAGAGCTCAGGCTCAGCACTTGTGGTGCACAGGCTTAGTTGCTGCGCAACATGTGGGATCTTCCTGGGCCAGGGATTGAACCCATGTCCCATGCATTGGCAGGCAGATTCTTGACCACTGAGCCACCAGGGAAGCCTGGGAAGAGTTTTTAATAGGTGGTTAATGGTCTTTGCGTGGTTTCCTTAATCATTTTCCCCATTAGGTGCCCCTGAGTCATCTTTTCACTTTTTTCCTTTTCTTTTTTGGTAGTGAAGAAGACAAGAGCTTCCCAGATGGCTCAGAGGTAAAAGACTTTGCCTGCCAATGCAGGAGACATGCGTTCGATCCCTGGGTCAATCCTCTGGAGTAGGAAATGGCAACCCACTCCAGCCATTCTTACCTGCAAAATTCCCACAGACTTTGGAGCCTGCTGGCTACAGTTCATTGGGTCGCAAAGAGTCAGACACGACTGAGCACACACACACACACACGAGTGAAGACACATGCCACAAGGGATACCTTGTGCAGCTACTTTTGCTTCCATGTAAAAGTATTCCTTCTGGATAAGGCTTGGAAACCACCGAGTCAAAAGATATGCATCTGTCAACAGGTGATATGTATTTTCAAGTGCCTACGAAGTGGTCAAAGCGGTCCACACTCCCACCAACCATGTATGTGTCAGTTTAACACACAGTGAAATCTTTGGTAGTTCAGTTCAGTTCAGTTCAGTCGCTCAGTCGTGTCTGACTCTTTGCGACCCCATGAATCACAGCACTCCAGGCCTCCCTGTCCATCACCAAAACCCAGAGTTCACTCAGACTCATATCCATCGAGTCAGTGATGCCATCCAGCCATCTCATCCTCTGTCATCCCCTTCTCCTCCTGCCCCCAATCCCTCCCAGCATCAGAGTCTTCTCCAATGAGTCGACTCTTTGCATGAGGTGACCAAAGTACTGGAGTTTCAGTTTTAGCATCATTCCTTCCAAAAAAAATCCCAGGACTGATCTCCTTCACTGGTTGGATCGCCTTGCAGTCCAAGGGACTCTCAAGAGTCTTCTCTAACACCACAGTTCAAAAGCATCAATTCTTTGGTGCTCAGCCTTCTTCACAGTCCAACTCTCACATCCATACATGACCACAGGAAAAACCATAGCCTTGACTAGACGGACCTTTGTTGGCAAAGTGATGTCTCTGCTTTTGAATATGCTATCTAGGTGGGTCATAACTTTCCTTCCAAGGAGTAAGCGTCTTTTAATTTCATGGCTGCAGTCACCATCTGCAGTGATTTTCAAGCCCAAAATAATAAAGCCTGACACTGTTTCCACTGTTTCCCCATCTATTTCCCATGAAGTGATGGGACCAGATGCCATGATCTTCATTTTCTGAATGTTGAGATTTAAGCCAACTTTTTCACTCTTCACTTTCACTTTCATCAAGAGGCTTTTTAGTTCCTCTTCACTTTCTGCCATAAGGGTGGTGTCATCTGCATATCTGAGATTATTGATATTTCTCCCGGCAATCTTTATTCCAGCTTGTGTTTCTTCCAGTCCAGCGTTTCTCATGATGTACTCTGCATATAAATTAAATAAGCAGGTGACAATATACAGCCTTGACATACTCCTTTTCCTATTTGGAACCAGTCTGTTGTTCCATGTTCAGTTCTAACTGTTGCTTCCTGACCTGCATACAAATTTCTCAAGAGGCAGATCAGGTGGTCTGGTATTCCCATCTCTTTCAGAATTTTACACAGTTTATTGTGATCCACACAGTCAAAGGCTTTGGCATAGTCAATAAAGCAGAAATAGATGTTTTTCTGGAACTTTCTTGCTTTTTTCACGATCCGGTGGATGTTGGCACTTTGATCTCTGGTTCCTCTGCCTTTTCGAAAACCAGCTTGAACATCAGGAAGTTCACGGTTCACATATTGCTGAAGCCTGGCTTGGAGAATTTTGAGCATTACTTTACTAGCGTGCGAGATGAGTGCAATTGTGTGGTAGTTTGAGCATTCTTTGGCATTGCCTTTCTTTGTGATTGGAATGAAAACTGACCTTTTCCAGTCCTGTGGCCACTGCTGAGTTTTCCAAATGTGCTGGCATATTGAGTGCAGCACTTTCACAGCATCATCTTTCAGGATTTGGAATAGCTCCACTGGAATTCCATCACCTCCACTAGCTTTGTTCATAGTGATGCTTTCTAAGGCCCACTTGACTTCATATTCCAAGATGTCTGGCTCTAGGTCAGTGATTACACCATCGTGATTATCTGGGTCGTGAAGCTCTTTTTTGTACAGTTCTTCTGTGCCATCTCTTCTTAATATCTTCTGCTTCTGTTAGGTCCATACCATTTCTGTCCTTTATGGAGCCCATCTTTGCATGAATGTTCCCTTGGTATCTCTAATTTTCTTGAAGAGATCCCTAGTCTTTCCCATTCTGTTGTTTTCCTCTATTTCTTTGCATTGATCGCTGAGGAAGGCTTTCTTATCTCTTCTTGCTATTCTTTGGAACTCTGCATTCAGATGTTTATATCTTTCCTTTTCTCTTTTGCTTTTCGCTTCTCTTCTTTTCACGGCTATTTGTAAGACCTCCCCAGACAGCCATTTGGCTTCTTTGCATTTCTTTTCCATGGGGATGGTCTTGATCTCTGTCTCCTGTACAATGTCAGGAACCTCATTCCATAGTTCATCAGGCACTCTATCTATCAGATCTAGGCCCTTAAATCTATTTCTCACTTCCACTGTATAATCATAAGGAATTTGGTTTAGGTCATACCTGAATGGTCTATTGGTTTTCCCTACTTTCTTCAATTTATGTCTGAATTTGGCAATAAGGATTTCATGATCTGAGCCACAGTCAGCTCCTGGTCTTGTTTTTGCTGACTATTTAGAACTTCTCCATCTTTGGCTGCAAAGAATACAATCAATCTGATTTCGGTGTTGACCATCTGGTGATGTCCATGTGTAGAGTCTTTTCTTGTGTTGTTGGAAGAGGGTGTTTGTTATGATCAGTGCATTTTCTTGGCAAAACTCTATTAGTCTTTGCCCTGCTTCATTCCATATTCCAAGGCCAAATTTGCCTGTTACTCCAGGTGTTTCTGGACTTCCTACTTTTGCATTCCAGTCCCCTATAATGAAAAGGACATCTTTTTTGGGTGTTAGTTCTAAAAGGTCTTGTAGGTCTTCATAGAACCGTTCAACTTCAGCTTCTTCAGCATTACTGGTTGGGGCATAGACTTGGATTACTGTGACATTGAATGGTTTGCCTTGGAAACAAACAGAGATCATTCTGTCGTTTTTGAGATTGCATCCAAGTACTGCATTTCGGACTCTTTTGTTGACCATGATGGCTACTCCATTTCTTCTGAGGGATTCCTGCCTGCAGTAGTAGATATAATGGTCCTCTGAGTTAAATTCACCCATTCCAGTCCATTTGAGTTTGCTGATTCCTAGAATGTCGACATTCACTCTTCCCATCTCCTGTTTGACCACTTCCAATTTGCCTTGATTCATGGACCTGACATTCCAGGTTCCTATGCAATATTGCTCTTTACAGCATTGGACCTTGCTTCTATCACCAGTCACATCCACACCTGGGTATTGTTTTTGCTTTGGCTCCTTCCCTTCATTCTTTCTGGAGTTATTTCTCCACTGATCTCCAGTAGCATATCGGGCATCTACTGACCTGGGGAGTTCCTCTTTCAGTATCCTATCATTTTGCCTTTTTCTTACTGTTCATGGGGTTCTCAAGGCAATAATACTGAAGTGGTTTGCCATTCCCTTCTCCAGTGGACCACATCCTGTCAGATCTCTCCACCATGACCCGCCCATCTTGGGTTGCCCCACGGGCATGGCTTAGTTTCATTGAGTTAGACAAGGCTGTGGTCCTAGTGTGATTCGATTGACTAGTTTTCTGTGAGTATGGTTTCAGTGTGTTTGCCCTCTGATGCCCTCTTGCAGCACCTACCTTCTTCCTTGAGTTTCTCCTACCTTGGGTGTGGGGTATCTCTCACGGCTGCTCCAGCAAAGCACAGCTGCTGCTCCTTACCTTGGATGAAGGGTGTCTCCTCACCGCTGCCCTTCCTGACCTTCAACGTGGGATAGCTCCTCTAGGGTCTCCTGCGCCCGCGCAGCCACGGCTCCTTGGAGGTGGGGTTGCAGCTGCAACAACCGGCGCACTAAGCGTGGCCGAGAGGAGCTACCCCGTGTCCCGAAATCTTTGGTAAGCTGGTAGTTAAAAAAATACTTTGCTTTCATTTGGAATTTCCATTAAGTTTTTAAAAGTTTTTATTTTATTTTTTTTGATGATGACCATTTTTAAAGACTTTATTAAATTTGTTACAATATTGTTTCTGTTTTATGTTTCGGTTTTTTGGCCATGAGGCTCCCTGACCAGGGATCAAACCGACAGCGTCTGCATTGGAAGGCAAAGTCTTAACCACTAGACCACGAGGGAAGTCACCCATTAATTTTTTTTTAGTTGGACGTTTTTATGCCCATCTTTCCTCCATTTTTCTATTTTAGCTTTTTTTCTTATCAGTTTATTAGAGTGCCTTTATATATGTATTATTATTTTTTCCCTAGTTGGTCTTGATTTTTTATGTGTAATTTTTGCTAGCTTTAAATTCTACATTGTATATAGTTAAGTTTCTTTTTTCTCTTTCTGCTTAGAAAGGCCTTTGTCACCCTAAGACTATAAAAATGTTCACTCTTTCTCTTGTGGTTTGTCATGTATTTTTAAGAGTGAATCTTTGATCTCTATGAGATTGATTTTATTGCAGTGTCAGAAATTAAGTTGAAAGTTAAGCTTTATTTTCCAAAGTTGGCCAGGCACTTCAACACCTTTCCTCGAGTAATTTATCTTTCTCCAATTAGTTTGAAGTCACCTTTTTTTTAATTTCATACACTTCCTTATGTCCATAAATCTCTTTCTTTATTCTTTTTTGTCCCATAAATCTACCTAGGGATATGTCTACTGATACTGTTTTAATAACTGCAGCTTTATGTATCAGTTAGGGTGTGTTTCTGCTGCCAGCGATGGAAAGATCCATCTCAAACTGATTTTTGTACGTTGATTTTGTATCCTGCAACTTTACTAAAATCATCGATTACTTTCAATGGCTTTTTTTTTTTTTTTGGCTGACTCTTGGGATTTTCTGTATACAGAATCTGATCATCTGCAAACCATAATTTTATTTCTTCCTTCCTGATTTTTTTTGGCCTTGTCTAATTGCTCTAGGTAGGCCTTCCAACACTGTGTCAAGTGAGAGTGGTGAGACCAAATGAACAGAGATTAAACCAGAAACCAAAAATCTCCCAACACAGAGAACCTCAGGCCCAGATGGTTTCACAGACGAATTCTATCAAACATCAAAGAAGAATTAACGCAGGTCCTTCTTAAACACTTCCAAAAAATTGAGCAGGGAGTACCTCCAGACTTTTTCCACAAGGCCAGCATTGCCCTGATAAACCAGATAAGGACATCCCAAGAGAAAAACTATAGACCAACATTCATGATGGATGTAGATACAAAAATTCACAACAAAATATTAGCAAACTGAATTCAGGAACACATAGAAAAGATTATACACCATGACCCAAGGGGATTCATCCCTGGGGTGCCATGGATGCAAATCAATAAGCATAACACCTCACACTAAGAAAATGAAAGATAAAAATCACACAAGTATCTCAGCAGATGCAGAAAAAGCATTTGACAAAATACCTCTTTTCATATACAAATCTTCAATAGACTGGCTACAGAAGTAACATAACGTCAACATAATAAAGGCTACATACAACAAATCCACAAGGAACTTTATACTCAGTGGAGAAAAACGGAAAGCTTTACCTCTACGATTAGGAACGAGACAGGTATGCTTGTACTTGCATTTCTCGTTTTTTGGGTTTGTTTTGGCTGCACCACAAGGCTTGTGGGATCTTAGTTCCTCCACCAGGGATCAAACTTGGGCCTCCTCTTCCCACCCCCTACAGGGAGTGTGCCAAGTCCTAACCACTGGACTGCCAGGGGATTCCCATGACATTTCTCCCTTGGAAGCTGACTGTGCATTTGTTTCTGTTAGCAGTGGCGCAGAGGGAGACCACAAGGCTAGAGAAGGTGAGCTCACCTCTTCCTTTGCTTGCCATCCTGTTGGTATCACCTTGCGGGGCCCTCAAGGGCCCTGGTGTTGGTGCCAGTCTGCACCCAAGCCAGCCCCCTGCAACCTTCAGTGGTCCTAGCTCTGCAGACCTGAGCTTTGAGCTTCCAGACCTCTCAGCTCTTCCTCTGCTTCCAAGCACCGCAGAGCTCAGGTGCTTCCTGCTGTTACTTTCTTTGTATTAACTCACTGTCCCCACACTGGTTTCCTGTGACTCCGGTAACAAATGGTCACACACTTAGTGGCTTAAAACACAAAAGAGGGACTTCCCAGGGAGTCCAGGGGTTAAGGCTCCATGCTTTCAATGCAGGGGGTACAGGTTTGATCCTTGGTCAGAGAAAGGAGGACATCAAGGCAGTATATTGTCACCCAGCTTAATTAACTTATATACAGAGTACATTATGAGAAATGCTGGGCTGAATGAATCACAAACTGGAGTCAAGATTGCAGGGAGAAATACCAACAACCTCAGATATGCAGATGATATCACTTTAATGGCAGAAAGTGAAGAGGGATTAAAGAGCCTCTTGATGAGGGTGAAAGGGGAGAGTGAAAAAGCTGGCTTAAAGCTCAACATTCAGAAAACTAAGATCATAGCATTCGGTCCCATCACTTCATGGCAAATAGATGGGGAAAAAACAGAAATGGTGACTGGCTTTTATTTTCTTGGGCTCCAAAATCACTGCCGATGGTGACTGCAGCCATGAAATTGAAAGGAAAGCTATGACACACCTAGACAGCATATTAAAAAGCAGAGTCATCATTTTGCTGACAAAGATCTGTCTAGTCAAAGCTATGGTTTTTCCGGTAATCACATATGGATCTGAGAGTTGGACCATAATGAAGGTTGAGCACCAAAGAATCGATGCTTTCAAACCATGGTGCTGGAGAAGACTCCTGAGACTCCCATGGACAACAAGGAGATCAAACCAGTCAATCCTAAAAGAAATCAATCCTGAATATTCATTGGAAAGACTGATGCTGACGCTCCAATACTTTGACCACCTAATGTAAAGAGCCGACTCATTGGAAAAAACCCTGATGCTGGAAAGACTGAGGGCAGGAGGAGAAGGGGACGACAGAGGATGAGATGGTTGGATGGCATCACCGACTCAACGGACATGAGTTTGAGCAAGCTCTGAAAGATAGTGGAGGACAGAGGAGCCTGGCATGTTACAGTCCGTGGGGTCACAAAGAGTCAGACGTGACTCGGGGATTGAATGACAACAAAAACAGGGAACTAAGATCCCACGTGCTGCAGGGCACGGCCAAAACATAAAGCAAAAGGCCAAGTTATCGTTTTATGGTTGCGGGAGTTAGGCGTCCAGTGCTGCTCTCCCTGGGCTGAAGTCAAGGTGTTGGCAGAGCTGGTCCCTCCCGGAGGCTCTTGAGAATCCTGGCCTTTTCCAGATGCCTCATTCCTGTGCTCATTCCCCTTGTCCACCTTCAAAGCCAGCAGCAACGCTGGGCTAAGTTCTCAGGCTGCCAGCTCTCCGCTGGTGCCTCCTCCCCACATCCCCTCCCCACCCCGTCCCCCTATAAAGACCCTTGAGAGCAAACTGTGCCCATATGAAGAATCCAGGCCACTCCCTATTCAGTTCAGTTCAGTTCAGTTCAGTTCAATTCAATTGCTGAGTTGTATCCGACTCTTTGGGACCCCAAGAATCGCAGCACACCAGGCCTCCCTGTCCATCACCAACTCCCAGAGTCCACCCAAACTCATGTCCATCGAGTCGGTGATGCCATCCAGCCATCTCATCCTCTGTCATCCCCTTTTCCTCCTGCCCCCAATCCCTCCCAGCATCAGGGTCTTTTAGAGTCCCCTGATTAAAACCTTAACTCCACCTGTAACGTCAGTTGCTCTTGCCTTGTCACCCTCCATGTTTACAGGTTCTGGGTGTTACAATGTGGACATCTTTGGGGGGACATTATTCTGCCTACTACAATCACCTTCTCCTTTTCTCCATCCTCCAATACCTGTTTAACTAATTCCTTGTGTTAACTGCTCTCTCTTACAACAACTGCTGCAGTTTCTGTATCCTTAAATAGATCCTGCCTTATTCTGAATGCAATGGCTATTGCTTGTTATGTAAAAGTTTTACATCTCTCTCTATCTCCCTATCATCTATCTATTTATTTGTTTTTTATATATTTATGTGACTTCATCAGGTCTCAGTTGCAGTATGTGGGATCTTTAGTTGCGGCTTGTGGGTTCTAGTGTCTTCACCAGGAATCGAACCCAGGCCCCCTGCACTGGGAGTGCAGTCTTAGCCCTGGACCACCCGGGAAGTCTGTTTGTTTTTTAACCAACCATCTTATTGAACTAGATTTTCTAGGCTTTCAACCACGTTATCAGGAAATAATTATAGGGAGGAGCTAAGATGGCGGACGAGTAGGACGGGGAGAATACTTTCTCCTCCACAAATCCATTAAAAGAACATCTGAATGCTGAATAAATTCTACAAAACAACTTCTGAATGCCGGCAGAGGACATCAGGCACTTAGAAAGATAATTCATTGTCTTCAAAAGGAGAAAATGAGCCCTACGGTAATTCCTTTTGTGGAGAAGCAGCGTGGACACCAGCATTTGCTATTGGCAAGTGGGGGCTGGGCTAGGAGGAGCACGGCCTCCATCACTTTGAGAAAGGATTTGACCTAGCTATTTCGAGCGCTATCTGAGTGAAATAACCAGACTGTCGGTTATCTACTACATCAAAAGCCAGCCCTAACTTAAGACACCACCAGGACTACGTACGGAACAAAGGACTGCACAGAGATGGCCGGCTGCAGGCTGTCCCACTCCGGTGACAGGCAGCCAGGGCCAGAGGCGGGCAATCACAGCCCTAGAGAGACACTCTCTACAGAACTGTAAGTGGGTTTCTGTGCTGACTCACACTTCTTGGGGCTCTGGATGGTCAACATCTGCCTGAGAAAGTGCGCTGTTTGTATACCCAGAAAACTGAGGGCGGAGAGGTGATGAGTCGCAGCAGCTGCGCTCGCTGAACATTTCATCACCTGCGCTACTGGGATCTGGGAAGGGCATAAAACGCAGACTCAATCGAGTCTGTGCCTCTGAGGATTAGCCGAGTGCCTGAACCTGACCGGCTTAGATCTGGGTGTTCATCTCCGCCCGCTCTGTAACAGGGCAGAGATCAGATATTGAAAAGACCAGTAAACCACCTCAATAAAGAGAATTCAACAAACTACCAGAATATAGTAAGGACACTCTAAACTTGGCAATTTTAACAAAATGAAGAGACAAAAGAATATCCAGCAGCTAAAGGAACAGGATAGATGCCCACCAAATCAAACCAAAGAGGAAGAGATAGGGAATCTACCTGATAAAGAATTCCGAATAATGATAGTGAAATTAATCCAAAATCTCGAAATCAAAATGGAATCACAGTTAAAGAGTTTGGAGACAAGGATTGAGAAGATGCAAGAAAGGTTTAACAAGGACCTAGAAGAAATAAAAAAGAGTCAGCACATAATGAATAATGCAATAAATGAGCTCCAAACACCCTGGAGACAACAAATAGTAGAATAATAGAGGCAGAAGATAGGATTAGTGAATTAGAAGATAGAATCCTAGAAATAAATAAATCAGAGGAGAAAAAAGAAAAACACATCAAAAGAAAAACGCATCATCAGAGACCTCCAGGATAACATTAAATGCTACAACATTCAAATCATAGGAGTTCCAGAAGAAGAAGATAAAAAGAAAGACCATGAGGAAATACTTGAGGAGATAATAGTTGAAAACTTCCCTAAAATGGAGAAGGAAATTACCACTCAAGTTCAAGAAATCCAGAGAGTCCCTAACAGGATAAACCCAAGGCGAAACACCCCAAGACACATATTAATCAAATTAACAAAGATTAAATATAAAGAACAAATATTAAAAGCAGCTAGGGAAAAACATCAAATAACTCACAAGGGAATTCCCATAAGCATAACAGCTGATCTTTCAATGGAAACTCTCCAAGCCAGGAGGGAATGGCAAGACATAATTAAAGTGATGAAAGAAAATAACTTACAGCCTAGATTATTGTATCCAGCAAGGATCTCATTCAAATATGAAGGAGAAATCAAAAGCTTCACAGATAAGCAAAAGTTGAGAGAATTTTGCACCACTAAACCATTTCTCCAACAAAAACTAAAAGACATTCTCTAGATAGGAAATCAGAAAGAGGAATGGAGAAATTCAGACAGCTCCCATTGCTCCTCAAGTTTTCCTGATGCTTGAATAATTAAGTCCATGGTGGGTGAGCTTTTTCCTTTCTTGGGCTCTGGCTCATCTTACACAAAGGCCAACTTCTGCAATTGGTGCATGTGGTCCTCTCATGCATTCCCGACAGTTCCCGATTCTGTTGTCCTCTTGTGTCCTAGCTCATTATCTGGAAAATTTCTGTGTAACATCAGCTAAGTTCTTTTTTTTTTAAGTATTTTTATTGTCTGTTTGTTTATTTGGCCTCACTGTGTAGCATGTGAGATCTTAGTTCCCTGAGCAAGGATGGAACCTATACCCCCAGTATTGGGAGTGTGGAGTCTTGACCACTGGACCATCAGGGAAGATCCCAGCTAAGTTCTTTTGCTTCAGCTGCAGAGCTTGTCAGAATTTCTCTTCCAAGAACCTCTTTGGGGGCTTCTGTATCTTGGTTATAAAAATTTGTTCCCTATGGCCAAGGGGAAGGCAATGGCACCCCACCCCAGTACTTTTGCCTGGAAAATCCCATGGACGGGGGAGCCTGGTGGGCTCCAGTCCATGGGGTCGCTGAGAGTCAGACACGACTGAGCGACTTCACTTTCACTTTTCACCTTCATGCATTGGAGAAGGAAATGGCAACCCACTCCAGTGTTCTTGCCTGGAGAATCCCAGGGACGGGGGAGCCTGGTGGGCTTCTGTCTATGGGGTCGCACAGAGTCGGACACGACTGAAGCGACTTGGCAGCAGGCAGCAGATAGGAATGACTAAAAGGGTGTATAAATTTGAACCCAAAACAATAAAGTAAATCCTATTTATCAATAATTGCTTTAAACGTTAATGGGCTGAATGCCCTAATCAACAGACAAAGACTGGCCGAATCGATACAAAACCAAGACCCCTACATACCTTGTCTACAAGAGACAACCAAAAGACTAAAATGGGTCAAATGGATACAAAAACTAGACCCCTATATATGTTGTCTACAAGAGAACCACCTTAAAATAGGGGATATATACTGACTGAAAATGAAGGGCTGGAAAAAGATTTTCTATGCAAATATGGACCAAAAGAAAACAGGAGTAGCAATACTCATATCAGATGAAATTGACTTTAAAGATCCTGAAAAGGAGACAATCAAGGTTATACATAACGACTTAAAGGAACAATCCAAAAAGAAGTTATAACAATTATAAATAATATATGCACCAAACATTGGAGCATTGTTATATCTAAGACAAACATTAATTAATATGATAGAAGAAATATGCAACAATACAATAATAGTGGGAGACTTTAATACCCCACTCATATAATCTGGCTGTAATAGACAAAGTAAAGAGGAAAACATATTCACTTATGAGCCTCAAAAAATTCAGTTCACTCGGGAGAGTTAAAAAAAAAAAGATAGACTTATTTATTCACTCTGTAAAGGTTTATTGACTGTTTTGTGGGTCTGGTGCCACTTTGGGTAGTAAGGAGGGAGAGGTGACAAATGTGATCCTGTCCTGGATAATATATTGTGGTAGAGATGGACCTACCAATACAAAATACCAAGATGTGCCTAGGATGAGGACACCCAAACTGGACTTTTTGTTTCCTGAACTTTTCATTTCCGGATCAAACCTCCTAATATAAGATGAATTCAGCATGATTTTTTTAAGTGTTCTTTGTGATTGAAAACAGAGAGCCATTGGTTAGAAAATTGCATGTGCTCCTCCCCACCATCACTCCCCTTCTTTCTTCCCATTTCCCTCCCACCCTCATTGATCCTTTCCTTTGTCCATTTTCCCGTGCAAAAAAAATTTAAAAAATAAAAAAATAAAATAAAAATTTCAAAAAAAAAAAAGAGAAATAATTTTAACTTTCCCTCTGATTTTCAGTGATTTATTTCTCTTCTTGATTCTATTGTTCAGTAGTCTAGTTCAACACTTTCATAAGCAAGTCCCCTCTTTTCATATCTAAAGAAGTGCTTTTTCTCCTGACTTTGTTTTCTGCTTCTTTCTGTAACTAGAAAAGGCAGTGGAAAGGGAGAGGGAGTATAAAATAGCAATGTCCTACTGTACAACACAGGAAACTATATTCAATATTCTATTTAATAGGAAAGAATCTGAAAAAGAGGATATATATATATGAATCATTTGGGGCTGGATGAAGCACAAGCTGGAATCAAGACCTCAATAACCTCAGATATGCAGATAACACCACCCTTATGGCAGAAAGCGAAGAGGAACTAAAGAGCCTCTTGATGAAAGTGAAAGAGGAGAGTGAAAAAGCTGGCTTAAAGCTCAACATTCAGAAAAATAAGATCATGGCATCCGGTCCCATCACTTCATGGCAAATAGATGGGGGAACAGTGGAAACAGTGGCTGACTTTATTTTTCTGGGCTCCAAAATCACTGCAGATGGTGACTGCAGCCATGAAATTAAAAGATGCTTACTCCTTGGAAGGAAAGTTATGACCAACCTAGACAACATATTAAAAAGCAGAGACAGTACTTTGCCAACAAAGGTCCATCTAGTCAAAGCTATGGTTTTTCAGTAGTCATGTATGGATGTGAGAGTTGGACTATAAAGAAAGCTGAGCGCCAAAGAATTGATGCTTTTGAACTGTGGTGTTGGAGAAGACTCTTCAGAGTCCCAGACTGCAAGGAGATCCAACCAGTCCATCCTAAAGGAGATCAGCCCTAGGTGTTCACTGGAATGACTGATGTTGAAGCTGAAACTCCAATACTTTGGCCACCTGATGCAAAGAGCTGACTCATTTGAAAAGACCCTGATGCTGGGAAAGTTTGAGGGCAGGAGGAGAAGGGGCGACAGAGGATGAGATGGCTGGATGGCATCACTACTCAATGGACATGAGTTTGAGTAAACTTCGGGAGTTGGTGATGGACAGTGAAGCCTGGCGTGCTGCAGTCCATGGGGTCGCAAAGAGTTGGACATGACTGAGCGACTGAACTGAACTGAACTGAAAGTCTATCTGTCTTAATGATCCTTGTGGGGGTCTTACTTTTTTCTTTTTTGACCTACTGAGACCTCTGAGATCTATTTAGAATAAATCATTTCATTTACGGTGTAAATTTATATAATCTGTTTGCTAATATTTTACTAAGGAACTGTATCAGTATTTATAACTGAGATACTGCGCTTGGCTTGGTGTGTGTGTATATTATATATTTTGCTGTCTTTGCTATCCTGCAGCTGTGGTCAGTCACTCAGTCCTGTCTGATTCTTTGTGACTCCATGGACTGTAGCCCGCCAGGCTCCTCTGTCCATAGGATTCTCCAGGCAAGAATACTGGAGCGGGTTGCCATTTCCTTCTCCAGGGGATCTTCCCGACCCAGGGATCGAACCCGAATCTCCTGCACTGCAGGCAGATTCTCTACCCGTGAGCCACCAGGAAAGCCCCAGCTTTTGCCCTTGGGGCAGGAGAAATGAGAGGGCACAGGTTGGGCCTCTTCTGAGTCAGAGTTTAGGTCTGAGCAGAATCTACTTGGCTGCCACATCACTCTGAAGAGGTACAGCGAGTCTTGTCCAAGGCAAGCGGAGGGGCCCGGAGTCAGAACCAGGGGCGGTCACTTACACTGGCCTGGCTCCCTCTGGCACCTCCTGCTGGAGTCTGAATGACAAAGGGGTCCCAGTCCTTGGGTCTAGCTGAGCACAGAAGGGTGCTTTAGACTTGAGAAATGGGCTCCCCTGGTGGCTCAGATGGTAAAGAATCCACCTGCAATGCGGGAGACCTGGGTTCGATTCGATCCCTGGGTTGGGAAGATCCCCTGGAGGAGGGCGTGGCAACCCACTTCAGTGTTCTTGGCCTGGAGAATCCCATGGACACAGGAGCCTGGAGGCCTACAGTCCACGGGGTCACCAAGAGTCGGACATGACTGAACCCAACACAAAGAATCCAGGGGCTTCCCCTCTTTCCCCGGCCCTTCAACAATTTTTTTTTAAATTGATGAATAAAGTGTTTTTCTTTATTTATGTTAAGGGACGTAAAATTTACACCCTTTCCTTTTTTCTGTGCCTGGTCTCCCATAGGTGCTCGGTAACTTTGAAAGGCATGCTTTCCACTTGGGGCTTGTTGACTGTGTTCTTACCATCACCCCAACCTCCCTACTGAATGGCCCACATCAAGTTCATGCCCTTGGTACTTCTCCTGGGTCTGTGTTTCAGTGACTTGAGCGTCAAGCCACACTGGATCTAAATTTCTGTTTAGTCCTCTTAGATTTCTTTCTTGGGCTGTTTTTCTTCCATCCATCCTTCTGTGTTGATGTTTCTCTTCCTTTTTTTGAGAAATGATTTTATTTATTTTATTTTGAGCTGTGCTGGGTCTTTGTTGCTTTGCTGGCTGTTCTCTGGTGGTGGTGGTGATGGGGTCACTCTCCAGTTGCAGTGCTCGGACCTCTCATCCCGGCAGCTTCTCTTATTGCCAAGCACACGCTCTGGGAGGGAGGGCTTCGGTAGTTGTGGCACGTGGGCTCAGGAATTGTAGCTAATTTGGGCTCTCAAGCGCAGGCTCAACAGCTGTAGCCCCTGGCTTCGTGGCTCAGAGGCAAGCGGGAATCATCCCAGATCAGGGATGGAACCCATGTCTCCTGCATCGGTAGGTAGATTCTTATCCACTGTGCCGCCAGAGAAGAACCCCCTCTTGCCTTTGTCTCCTGTGAGTTTTTCAGGGGTGAGCTAGTAGATCACCTACCTAAGGCATCAGCTACCACTTGTGAGCTCACATTCCCCAAGCTGTGTCACTGGCTGGTTATATGGTTCTTCTGCCATTGGAACCTGTAGTGGGAAAGGCCGTTCCAAATTCAAACGTGCTGATAAGTTTCAGCAGGAACTCTGCCGCCCTTTATCCTCCACACTTAAAACCGTCTTGAGTGGGAGGAACCACCATCCATTGAAAAGTTTAAACAGCCTAGGAAGTGCTTGTTCTTTCAAAGTTTGAAAGACTTGCCATCAGCCCATGTGAGCATGAGGCTTTTGTGGGGGAACACTTTGCTGCCAGCCTTTACTATTTTTACCCAAACTACTGAGTTAGCTTTCCCATCTTTTCTTCAGTCCAGGTTTATGTAAGATGCACTTTCTCAGAAGACCATTAACTGGCAAGAGTTGCCAAAAGTATTGTTTAATAATTGCTTCCCCTGCTTAATTTCGATTTTATGTATTTGTGTTCTCTCATCTTTATCTTTTTTTTCCAAAAAGTGATCAAGCTGGTTTGTGGTCTTTGTACTTTGTTTTGCAAAAACCCTAAATCTTGAATTCATTATCAATTCTTCTGTTTTTTTTCCTCTATGTTTTCATTAAGTTTTGTATTAATTTTTTTAGTACCCCCCCCCCCCCACCCACCCAAGTTCGTGGTTCATTTTTGCAAGAAGTGTTTAAGGATATGATTATTACTTTGCCTTCAACTTTGACCCTATCCCCTGGGGTTTGGTATTTAATACCCTCATTATTGTAATTTCCTAGATAGGCTGCAGTTCTAGTTTGATTTCCTTTTTGAAAAAAGGAAAAACAGACTTTTTTTTTTAACATTTCCGATAGCTTGGGTATTAATATTTTTTTTGCTTCAACTTTATTATTTTTAGTTTTATTATAGCTTTAGAATGTGGTTTCTATTTCACTTCTTGGAAATTATTGAGGTTTTCTTTGTGATCTAATATATGGTAAAATCATATAAGACTGCCATTGTTTTTAAAAAGACAGAGTACTGTATTTTCTCTTTTTTTTTCAGGATGAGAATTAGACATAGATGCATAAGATCAACCTTCTTCATCCTATTATTCAGGTCATTTATATCTGAGGATTTTTTTTCCCCACTTTGTTTTATTTGGCCTTACTTGATAATAGTGACTTAAAATGTTTTGCTACAAATGTGTTTCTGCCAGTTTTTTCCAGTTCATGAGAGAGACTTTTTCATTATGGATTATAATGACCCTAATGTATAACCTAGTTTTCCTTCAAAAAATTCAAGTTTCTTTAGTTTTAATATTATATGTCTTCCCTTGTTTTATCTTTATTTGCCATGATTATACTCAGCATTTATCTATCATTTTGCTTGTAATTTTGCTTTCAGCTTGTCTAAGTTATTTTGTTTTAATAATATATGGGCATATACTTAGATTTTTAAAAATCCAGTATGAAAATTCTTACCTTTTAGTAAGTTTACCTGATTATTTTTTAAATGATCACATCTAACTGAAAACATATTTGTGTGTGTGTACTTAATATTGCCTTTCTGTTTTTTCTATTTCTAATTATTTGCTATGTTAACTTTTTTTCTCCTTTGAATTTAGAAGACATATAGTCTGTTTGGATTCCAAATTTACCTTTATAATTTAAACAATATACTTAAGCCTATTTTCTCACAATATATCAGTTTCAATAACACAGTCATCTCTTTTTTATTTTCTCTTATGAAAGATGAAAAACAGAGCGTCTGTCCTCCTCTTCCCCAATTTTATTTGCTTGTTCTGGAGTTTTTGTCCTACTTTATACTATTGTCAATTAAAAATAGTTTCTTCTTTTCCAGGAATTAAAGCAATTATATTCTTGCAATTAGAATGTGTGCCTTATTTAGAGGTAATTTATATTTAACAGATTAAAGACTCAAAGCTGATATTTCATCCTATGACTTCCTCATTTCTAGTTACTTATATTTATTTTAACTCTCAAACAGCTTACATTTTAAGTAATTTTTTTCAATTTTATTAAGGTATAATTAAAGTATACCAAACTGCACATATACAAAGCATGCCATTTGATCAGTCTAGGTACACATACACACACTTCTGTGAAGCTGTCACTGTGATCATGATAACAGCCCTTTCCATCTGAAAAAAGCAGTGCTAAATGTGGAGGACTAACAACCCAAATATCCAACATACAGTTAATTTTGTAGACCTAAAAAATATAATAGAACAAGTTGAGTAGAAAAAAACTAAAAGGTATAATAAAAACCAGAATTTCCTGAATGAAGGAAAACACACACACATTTGTACATTGAGTCCTTCATTATTTAGGACAAAAATAATAAAGAACTATAAAGTCTGAGCGAAATTACTGAAAGGGTGAGGTTAAAGGGCATATAGCAAAAATAGTTATATACTAAAAGAAAATTATCTAACTTCAGATTTATACTTAGCAGTTTTAAAAGAAAGGAAGAAAATGGAACAGTGTCTAATGAGGGTTTTGTTTGAGGAGTTCTGTATGACCTAATTTTCCATACCCAGTCAAGTTATCATTCCTATGACAAGGCAACAGAAATATGTTATCAAACAGTCATGAATTCATGAACTCTAAGGTGGGAGGAGAAGGGGATGACAGAGGATGAGATGGTTGGATGGCATCACCGACTCAATGGACATGAGTTTGAGTAAGCTCCGGGAGTTGGTGATGGACAGGGAGGCCTGGCATGCTGCAGTCCACCGGGTTGCAAAGAGTTGGACACAACTGAGTGACTGAACTGAACTGATTCTTTCATATCAGGCCTTGAGAACCGCACGAACAGTATGAAAAGGCAAAATGATAGGATATTGAAAGAGGAACTCCCCAGGTCAGTAGATGCCCAATATGTTACAGGAGATCAGTGGAGAAATAACTCCAGAAAGAATGAAAGGATGGAGCCCAAGCAAAAACAGCACCCAGTTGTGGATGTGACTGGTTATAGAAGCAAGGTCCCATGCTGTAAAGAGCAATAGTGCATAGGAACCTAGAATGTTAGGTCCATGAATCAAGGCAAATTGGAAGTAGTCAAACAGGAGATGGCAAGAGTGAATGTTGACATTCTAGGAATCAGCAAACTCAAATGGACTGGAATGGGTGAATTTAACTCAGAGGACCATTATATCTACTACTGTGGGCAGGAATCCCTCAGAAGAAATGGAGTAGCCATCATGGTCAACAAAAGAGTCCAAAATGCAGTACTTGGATGCAATCTCAAAAACGACAGAATGATCTCTGTTTGTTTCCAAGGCAAACCATTCAATATCACAGTAATCCAAGTCTATGCCCCAACCAGTAACGCTGAAGAAGCTGAAGCTGAATGGTTCTATGAAGACCTACAAGACCTTTTGGAACTAACACCCAAAAAAGATGTCCTTTTCATTATAGGGGACTGGAATGCAAAAGTAGGAAGTCAAGAAACACCTGGAGTAACAGGCAAATTTGGCCTTGGAAAATGGAATGAAGCAGGGCAAAGACTAACAGAGTTTTGCCAAGAAAATGCACTGATCATAACAAACACCCTCTTCCAACAACACAAGAAAAGACTCTACACATGGACATCACCAGATGGTCAACACGGAAATCAGATTGATTATATTCTTTGCAGACAAAGATGGAGAAGGTCTATACAGTCAGCAAAAACAAGACCGGGAGCTGACTGTGGCTCAGATTATGAACTCCTTATTGCCAAATTCAGACTTAAGTTGAAGAAAGTAGGGAAACCCACTAAACCATTCAGGTATGACCTAAATCAAATCCTTTATGATTATACAGTGGAAGATTTAAGGGCCTACATCTGATAGATAGAGTGCCTGATGAACTATGGACTGAGGTTCGTGACATTGTACATGAGACAAGGATCAGGACCATCCCCATGGAAAAGAAATGCAAAGAAGCAAAATGGCTGTCTGGGGAGGCCTTACAAATTCATTCATATAGTCTTCTCTAAAATATACTTGACCAAAGCTAGTGTGTTAGTTGCTCCATCGTGTCCAACTCTTTGTGACCCCTTGGACTGACGCCCACCAGGCTCCTCTGTCCATAGAATTCTCCAGGCAAGAATACTAGAGTGGGTAGCCATTTACTTCTCCAGGGGATCTTCCCGACCCGGGGATAGAGCATGGGTCTCCTGCATTGTAGACAGATTCTTTACTATCTGAGCTACCAGGGAAGCCCAAACTAATATTGTATCCAGTGGTGAAAGACAGTTGTTTTCTCTGGTTGGGAATAAGGCAAGGATTCTCACTTTCAACACTTCTGTTCAACATTGTTCTGGAGGTTACAAATATTGCAATAAGGCAAAAAAATAAAGGACATAAAAGTCATAATGATAAGAAGTGACAAAGTGTAATTATCCCTGTTCCTGTTTTTTAGAGTTTCTTTTTCAGAGTTGAGATATAATTTATGTAGAACATTTATACTTTTAAGGTGTGCAGCATGTTGATTTGATACATGTTGCAATATGCTTACTATCATAGCTTTAGCTCATACCTTCATCATATCACTTAATTATCTTTCTGGGTGTGATGAGAACATTAAATCTGTCTGGAGTTTTCTATAAAGAGCACCATATAGTAGTTACCTGTGGGTGAAGGTGGAGAGATGGATAGACTGCAAAGAGGCGTGACAAAACTTTTGGATATGTTTATTATCTGAGTTGTTCAAAAGTAATATTCGAGGAATTTGTCTTTTTGTGTTCCTGAGCACTGTTTGCGCCATCCCCTTAGTATTTATTCTGGATTGTGACATGCTGATAGTTTCTATTCTCTGTTTAGATCTTCAGTTGTTTGGGGGTTTGGAAGGGGGAGCAAGGCTATAGACAGCAGTGTTCTGGAAACTCTCACCCTGTGTTTTCATTCTGAACTTGTTGACTCCACTGGAAACTGGGTTGATGTCTTACGTCGTTCTGTGCCTGAGGGGGTTACCCTTGGATTTCAGTTTATTCCTCTGCATCGGTTGAGTTGGAGAGGTTGAGCTGGAGCAGCCTGGTTTGCAAGATTTTTCTTCTATTAGCACTTATTTTAGCCACCAGTTGCCACTGGTCAGCAGCTTCCAGATCTTCCTAGAGAGGAAATGAGGGCATCTTTGAGGAGTTGACATTTGAGAAGGAGCGTGAGTGAAGGAAAGTAATAAGCCATTTGACAATTTAGGGGAGAGAGCATTCCAGGTAGAAGAAACAACGGATAAAGAGTTCCTGAGCTGTGAGAAAGCTTGATGCTGAGTTAGCTGAGAGCCTTTTCTCTAAGCCTTGATGCAGCTGCAGTGGAGGAACTGCTCTCAGCAGTTCCCTCCTTGTTCTTCTCCCCCACAAACCCTGGGAACCTCCGATCTGGTTGGGCTGGTCCAGCAGGGAACATACCCAGCACGTCTAGTCTAGCTATACAGTGGAATATTATTCAGTCTTAAAAAGAATGAAGTTATGGTACATGCCCATGTGGATAAATCCTGAGGACATAATTCAAGTTCATATAATTGTGGTCATCCAGTAGGTGACCCTGGTGTTTGGTCCCTTTTACTTAGCATGTTTTCTTTGAGGTTCATTAACATTAAAGCTCCCCAGGTGGCGCTAGTGTTCAAGAATCTGCCTGCAATGCTGGAAACGCAAAGAGAAGGGGGTTCTATCCCTGGGTTGGGAAGATCCTCTTGAGGAGGAAATGGCAACCCACTCCAGTATTGTTGCCTGGAGAATCCCATGGACAGAGCAGCCTGGCGGGCTACAGTCTGTAGGATCGCCAAGAGTCAGACACAACTAAAACAACTGAGCATACACACACATTAAAGCATGCATTTGTACTTCCTTTTTTGTGGCTGGGTCATACTCCACTGTGTGGATATACTGGGCTGGAGAAAAAATTGGTTAGGGTTTGAACCTGAACAAACTTCTTGGCCAACCCAATACCATATTTTGTTAATTATCCACCTGTTAATGGACATTTGGATTTTTTCCACATTTTGGAAAATGTGAGTGATGCTGCTATGTACATTCATGTACAAGGGTTTGTTTAAGTATATGTTTTCTTTTCTTTTCTTTTTTTAAAGGTTTTTACAATTAGTTTGGGTATTTGCCTAGGGGTGAAATTACTGGGTCATTATTACATTTTCATTAAAAGGATTCTCTTCTTTTCAAAATATGTTGCTTGCAATTTTCTGTGGCTTCCTATAGTATTACCATCCATCATTTAACACTTTCTCAATTTCTCAATTCTCCAGTCTCACCTACTTGAAATGTTCCCGTGGAACCCATGGTGTGTGTTGGTAGAGTTTCTTAATCCTGTAAGACCTAGGCCCTCATATACTGCTTGGGCTTTGCAGTTTGGCGTTTCAGGAGTGGAAAAATGTAGGTGGCTGAAGTGGAAGGAGCGCATCAAAGACGAGGATTTCTGTGCCAGTGTGGCCTGGCCAGTGTGGGAAAGGGAGGCAAGGGACTGAATTTAACTCAAGCTCCAAAGGCAGCTTTTGGGCTGAGACCTCTTCCAAAAATGTTCTTTCGTTGGATAGGCTGCCATGTGGTGTAAGGACCCAAGTAAATCTTGGTGCCCCTTTCTCTCCACCCTTAGGCACTTGAACTTGCTGAGGTAGCAGTCATTTACACCATAGCATGAGTCAGTGCTGGTCGCTAACTTTCCATGGAGGGGCTCATGCCTCCTGCCGTCTCTGCTTCCCTTCAATTCAAACAAGGACTCTTTTTCAGCCTAGGCCTTTGCCAGGTCTCACACCCACAATAAGATGGACAAAATTTCTGCCTTAAAGGAGTCTAATGGAGGAATCTAATGGAGGAGCCAGAAAAAAACATATGTGTGAATTAATAAATACAGCCACACAATCTAAGAAGACCTATAGGGGAGTGGGCAGGATGCTGAGATAGAGACTAAGGTGAATGTAGGGCTGCTTTGAATGAGAAAAAGCCAGTTATTCTTTCTATATGATCTGGAGGGTTTTTTTCTCTCTGGGGTTTTTAAAAGTCTTTTCTTCTTTTACTCTGATGTTCTGAAATTTCATGGGGATGTATCTTATTAGTGTACATTTTTGATTATTCATTCCATTTCACACATGCTAAGCCCTTTCCAATTTGGAAAATTCAGGTCTCCCTTCTGTTTCAGGAAATTTTTTTCACCGTTTTTTCCACTGGTCCTTTTCTTTTATTGTTTTCAGGAACTCCTAAGTTGTCAGATTTTTCACCTCTTAAAATGATGCTTTATGTCTTTCGTATGTTTTATATGATGTTTTCTAGTTTCTGGTCCCATTTTATTTGTACTTTAATCTTTGTTATGCTCTGGAACATTTTCTCTACTTTATGTTCCAATTCCTCTATTTAACTGTTAAAAATGTATTCGATTAGAAAAGCTTTCGCTTAAGAGCTTTTCCATTTTCTTACCTTTTTCATGGCATTCTGTTGTTACGGATGGAATAAGATCTTGAATTTCTCCAAGAATATAGAATAGAGATTTTAAAACCTTCTCTTCTCTGACCTATCTGTTTCCTCTGGTGTCAGTTTTTTCTCTTTTCTCTCTCTTTCATGTTGTAGGCTCTCCTCAAATATCTGATGCTTCTTTGAAATATAAAGCGATACAGAAGCTGGCAAGGAGTGTTATTTACAGAAGCAGGGCTTGGCAAAAGGAAGTCTTCCCTTACGCCAAAGGGAGCAAGAAGCTACTTTTTACCCCCTGCTGCTGCTAAGTCACTTCAGTCGTGTCGGACTCTGCGTGACCCCATAGACATCAGCCCACCAGGCTCTCCTGCCCCTGGGATTCTCCAGGCAAGAAAACTGGAGTGGGTTGCCATTTCCTTCTCCAATGCATGAAAGCGAAAAAGTGAAAGTGAAGTCGCTCAGTCGTGTCCGACTCTTAGCGACCCCATGGACTGCAGCCCACCAGGCTCCTCCATCCATGGGATTTTCCAGGCAAGAGTACTGGAGTGGGGTGCCATTGCCTTCTCCGTTTTACCCCCAAGGACTTCTCAAATGTCCAAAGTAGAGGCACCCGCACCACCTCCTTCTTCCCAGGTAACGATTCTCTCCCAGTTTGTCCACTCGCTTTCATGTTCTGTGTATGTGTGATGGGGCTGGGGGAGGCAATAAACAGGGAATCCCCTGACATTTTGCATCCTCACCTCCTCTCTCCTCTTCTGCAAGCCTTCATGTTGAATGTCCCCAGGCTCTGCCATAGACTGAGTCCCTCTTCTTGACTACTGACTTCTCACTGGTACTCTCGGCTGTGTCTCACCATCCTGATTCAATAATTATATTTTTCATATTAGCTTTCTATCTTCATGAATTAAAAAAACCCTGATGTCCCTTCTCCCATTCTCTTTGTTGTTATATGTTGTCCTTTTTAAAATTATTATCTTGATGCGGTCTTGGGAGGGCTAGGCACTTAAACACATGACTTTAGTCTGCTGTCCTGAACTCAGTTCAGTTCAGTAGCTCAGTTGTGTTCGACTCTTTGTGACCCCATGAATCGCAGCATGCCAGGCCCTCCCTGTCCATCACCAACTCCCAGAGTTCACCCAAACTCATGTCCATTGAGTAGTGATGCCATCCAACCATCTCATCCTCTGTTGTCCCCTTCTCCTCCTACCCTCAGTCTTTCCCAGCATCAGGGTCTTTTCAAATGAGTCAGCTTTTTGCATCAGGTGGCCAAAGTATTGGAGTTTCAGCTTCAGCATCAGTCCAACCAATGAGTATTCAGGACTGATCTCCTTTAGGATGGACTGGTTGGATCTCCTTGAAGTCTAAGAAACTCTCAAGAGTCTTTTCCAACACCACAGTTCAAAAGCATCAATTCTTCAGTGCTCAGCTTTCTTTATAGTCCAATTCTCACATCCATACATGACTACTGGGAAAACCATAGCCTTGACTAGATGGACCTTTGTTGACAAAGTAAAGTTTCCGCTTTTTAATATGCTGTCTAGGTTGGTCATAACTTTCCTCCCAAGGAGTAAGTGTCTTTTAATTTCATGGCTGCAATCACCATCTGCTGGCAGCTCCCAATTTAAAAAGATTACTTTCGCTGTCTTATGAGAAGGAGCTGGAAGAGTGAATAGTATCCAGAAGAGTTCAGAATTGTTATGACCCCTTCATCATTATTTTAACCTTTTAACATCTATGTTAATTTTTTTCTGGGCTAAAACCTATTTTGTCTGATATTAATATAGCCACTCCATCTTTCTTTTAAAAATTAGTGTTAACAATGTGTATCTTCCCATTATTTTGCCTTTAACTTACTTTGTCTTTTGAAAAAAATCTTGTTTTTAATTGGAGGATAATTGCTTTACAATGTTATGTTGGTTTCTACTGTAAAGCAACATGAACAAGCCATCAGCACACACACATCTGCTCGCTCCTGGACCTCTGTCCCATCCCCTCATCCCACCTCTCTGGGTCATCACAGAGCTCCCCATGCCATATGGCAACTTCTCACCAGCTATCTGCTCTACATATTGTAAGGTGTATATTTCAATGCTACTTTCTCTCTCAATTTATTCTACCCTCTTCTAGAGACACAGACATGGAGAACAGACTTGTCTTTATTTTTAAAGTGGATTCCTACACAGGCATCTTATAGTTGGGTCTTGCTTTTTTATCCATTTTGACAACCTCTGTTTTTTAATTGAAATATTTGGACCATTTACATTTAAGGTGACTATTGATATGGTTAAGTTTAGATCAATAGGACATAATTCTTAGTTTATGCAGCTGATAACAGAGCTTCAAAATACATGAAGTAAAAACTTATAGAACTGTAAGGAAAAATAGACAGATTTACAGTCAGAGATTTCAGTATTCCTACCTCAACTTTACGTGACCCCCTGGACTGTAGCTCACCAGGCTCCTCTGTCCATGGAATTCTCCAGGCAAGAATACTGGAGTGGCTTGCCATGCCCTTTTCCAGGGGATCTTCCTGACTCAGGGGTCGAACCTGAGTGCCCTGCATTGGCAAGCGGATTCTTTACCATCTGAGCCACCCAGCAAGCCGCATCTCAATAACTGATAGAACAAATAGAACATCAGGAAAGATATGGAAGAATTGAACAACACAGGACAGAAAGAAATAGTCAAGGAGGCAGATCTAGAGAAACCTGGAAGGCTGGGGACCCCAATCCGTGTGAAGACGGCTTTTGAGAGGGGGAGAGAGGAACACAAAGGAAGCAGGAGATGGGAGTGGTCGTAAATAAGTTAGAAGATTTGGAGATGATCAAATGGGGGAAGCTTAAAGCCTTTTCTTTACATATGAATGGAAAGCCTTTGCTTTCATGAAAAGAATTTTGTGTAAAGGCATCTGTGTGCAGGTATTCTAGAGCACCGGAATCACACTTCAGAGCTTCTCTTCAAAGACTCCGGTTTAACCATAACCCTGGCCGCATTTGGGCATGGAAGGAGCACGTGCCTATTTCTGCAGTCTACCACTGGCTCTCCTGGTGAAATGAGGGTCAAGCGCCACTTGGGAAAAGGGATGGTGTTCTCGGGCACCGTCTAAAGTCCATCAGCCTGCACTTGCTCCTCCCTTTCAGTTTGAGTGAAGTCCTTTGCCCTGTAGTGGAGTTTCCATTAGTGGAGTGGCCCATGGTTCTGGGAGGCCTTGTGTTCCACAGTGTGGTCCCGAGAAGTTCTGTGCAAATGGATTTTTTAAATAAAATACTGTGTGTTGTGGTTTAGTTGCTAATTGTGTCTGACCCTTTGTGACCCCGTGGATCTTTCTGCCAGGTTCCTCTGTCCATGGGATTTATTTCCCAGTCAAGAATACTGGAGTGGGTAACCATTTCCTTCTCCAGGGGGCTCTTCCCTGACCCAGGAATTGAACCTGGATCTTCTGCATTGCAGGCACATTCTTTATTGACTGAGCCATCAGGGAAGCCTCGAATAAAATAATGTCATAGGTAAAATATACGAGTGGCGTATCTAAAGGGATTCAATAGTGGCATTCTTTTGTAAAGCCCAAAGCCATGCCTTCAACCACAAGTGACTTGTTGAGGAACTATGATTCCTCACTCCTGTAAAAGGGCATGGGAGTAAAAAAAGTGACTAGAACAATCTAGTGGGGAAAGGAGACAACATAGCATGAGTTGTAAAGAAAACAAACATTGAAACAGGGTCCCTCAATTGTTAGTATCCATCTGGATACATGATTCCAGAATGAGTACAGCTGTGTAGCTACCTCCCAGGTCAAGGGAGGGGACATTACTGACACCCAGGAGCACCCCCAAGGGCCCCATTGGAATTACCAAAGCAGTGGTTCAAATTTACAGTCCACCTCCCAAGAATGTAAGTTGCAGTTGCTTCACTTCCTCGTCAACATTTGATGTTGTCAATCCTTTAAATTTTAGCCATTCTTATGGACATGTAGTGGTATCTCATTATGGTTTTAAACAGAACCACAAGTTTTAATTAAAAGAGAAAACAAAGGCAGGTGATACTCTTACGCTTGGTGCTTGCATGCATGCTAAGTTGCTTCAGTTGTGCCCTGTGGACTGTAGTCTGCCAGGCTCCTCTGTCCATGGGATTCTCAAGGCAAGAACCCTGAAGTGGGTTGCCATGCCCTTCTCTTATGCTTGGGTATTATGGAGCAATTCATAAACCCTACAAAGGTGAATGAAGAATGTCATAGCAGAAATATCTATGGAGCTACTGATGGAAAGGGGACTACCCCTCCTGCTGAGAGGGTTGTCCGAGCAGAAGGCTGGGGTCAAGGACTCCCAAGGGCAGCACTGGGTCTCCCCCTTCCCACAACCTCTTCTCTGTCCTGGGAGCCCCTTGACTGCATCCCCTGATCAGCAAGGTCAGAGTGAGCTCCTACCCACGGCAGGTACCGGCTTCCCCAGACACCTGTTGAAGCCAGTCAACCAAAACTCTCCAGTGTTTTCTTGGCTGTTAAGTCCTGCCTTCTTGCTATTTATTGTGCTGGATAGGAATCCTATGCAAATGTTTTATTTTGGAAGAATGCCTGGGACAACTAAAGAAAAAAACCCAGACCTCCCTAGAGCTGGAGGCCGGTGATGCTCCCTGCAGGGGCTCGGGTGTGCTGGAAAGCTCCAGGTTGTCAATCATTTATTGACATTTATTCTATTCATAAATAGAAATCCCTCAGGAGAGAAGAATTAAGGTGTGTGTGGCACTGAGCTTTCCTGGGGCAGAACCAGCCAAGTGGGAGGGGAGGGGAGGGTGCAGGTGACACGCCCCGGGGGGGTGGGGGCTGGGCCCTCCCGCATTTATGGGGTGACCTCCACGGCCTTTCTCTGGCAGGAAATGGGCTGTTTGCTAATGCCTCGCCCCTGCCCACAGGCACCTGCAAAAGCCAGTTGGTGTTTTAAAATAATTTACTAGAATGAAATTTCTGTTTTCCTTTGGATATTTGCCCAGCAAATGGCTCTGTGTTTGTGATTCAAGAAATGGCTTCAAGTATTACAGGACCTCAGATTTCGCTCTCTCTTTCCTTCTCTCTCTTTCACACACACAAAGACACACACACATACACTCCTGTGTCTCTTTGGTAGGAAAGTGTGAGGATACTGTAGAGGAGAAGTGCGGTGGCATTTTTTTGTTTTTAATATTCCAAGTCTTAGTTAAATCTGTTTCACTCACTTGTCATCCCTTCCCACCCCACACCCCCCCCCCCCCCCCCCAACCCCGGCCTGGGTTTTCTCTGCTTGTTCCTCTCTCTCCCCTCAGTGGCTGTTCAGTTTCAGAGCTCTGCCAATTCTGATTTCATTTGTCTAAAACAGACATTTTATGCAGAAAAAATGTGCGATGGGCTTGCCTTGGCTGGAGGCCCGATTTGGTTTAGCAAGCGTCTGCCCATTCCTCCTGTGTGTTACTGTTGCTCAGTGGTGTGACTCTTTGCAACCCCGCGGACTGCAGCATGCCAGACTCCCCTGTCCTTGACCATCTCTCGTTCAGTTCAGTTCAGTCCCTCAGTCGTGTCTGACTCTTTGCGACCGCATGGACTGCTGCACACCAGGCCTCCCTGCCCATCACCAACTCCCGGAGTTTACTCAAACTCATGTCTATAGAGTCGGTGATGCCATCCAGCCATCTCATCCTCTGTCGCCCCCTTCTCCTCCTGCCTTCGCTCTTTCCCAGCAGCAGGGTCTTTTCCAATGAGTCCGCTGTTTCCTGTAATCAAGGAGATGAGGGACACAGGAAGGCTCTGTGCCCCTGTGCCCCCCAGCCCCCGCCTGGTATCATTAATGGAGGATCCAGGCTTCTGCTGTCTTCAGGAACGGTGCTCAGCTTTCCCCTGCAGTCCTGCTGCCCCCACCCCAGGGCCCCCAGGCAGCATTGAATGAACAATCACTTCTGTGCAGAAGGAAATTTGGATTTCCGGTTGCATGAATGTCTTCTCACTCTCAAGGAGCTTTAAGTGTCTTCAAGTCACCTGAGCAAGTTGCTTTACACTTTTTTTTTTTTGGTATTCCAACCCTTGAGACTTGGAAAATTGCAAATATTTTCATATCAGATTGCAATTGTTGCAAATTTCTTAAAATATCCTTTATACTCATTATTGCTTTGAAATTGCAATGTTTATTAGACTTTATTTTCTGGATAATGTAATTTCGTGCATGAATAAAGGAGTCCAAATATTACTATTGCCATATTTTAAAAATATTTTGATAACATATTTCAGTATAATGGTTTCCTCTAGAAATCTTACATATTTACCTTGTTTTTCCCTTTATATTGAAAATATTAATCTGAGGCAAGTCCATAATCACCAAACCTTTCTAGGGGTGCACAGTATAAACCTCGATGAGAGGACTCAGTTCTATTATCTAGAAAAGAATCTGTAACTAGGCCTGTCTTAACGTTTCTGCAGAAAGAGCAGGAACATACATCTTTTTCTTAAGGGTTATTGCAACTGTAAATGAGAATTTTCTAATCTTGTGTATATGTTTCCCTACCAGTCAGGTTACTCTTTCCATGGAGCAGCCCTCAGCAAGTCCCTTTATTTCAAATATATATATATATTTATGTATTACATAGAATCCATGACTAAGGGTCCTGGAAACACGGTCCTTGTGGACTTTTATGTTGAGGATGTCATCATTTGTTTAGTTTTCTGTTTGGCTGTGCTGGGTGTTCACTGCTGCGCCCTCTAGTTGTGGGGCAAGAGCTTCTCACTGCAGTGACTTCCCTTGTTGCGGAGCCCGGCTCTGGGGCGCGAGGGCTCGGGGTTGTGGCGCATAGGGCTCCGTTGCCCGTGGTACGTGGACTCCTCCCGGACCGGAGACGGAACCCACGTCCCCTGCACTGGCAGGCAGATGCCCAACCTCTGGGCCACCAGGAAAGTCTGCCAGCGCCTTTCTTTCCAAAGCCCCATTTCCTCATCTGGGAAATGCAGCGATCGCGGTGGCTAAGCTCCTTGAAGACAGAAGGAGGTGGCTCCCTTCTCCGGGCTTCCGGAGCCTCCCCTCTTTGGGACTCCTAGCTCACGGGGTGTTTCTCATGTGGTCGCCTTGCCGGACCCCCCTCGCCCTCCCAGCCCCAAAAGTGAAACCCTCAGCCTCTCTGGTGGCTCACCTGTGTTCGTGTCCCACGGGACCCTTTCTAGCTGCACAGCTAATCGCATCCCGGGCTGAGGCCCCACGTGGGGCTGTCCTTCAGCTCCAAGTTCACACGTGTGAGGCCCCAGCTGCCATCTCCACTGGAGGCAGCTCAAATCAAACACACGCCAAATAAATCTACCTCACCAGAACCCTTTCTTTCTTTCTCTTCCTTTTTTCTTCCCTCCTCTCCCTCCCTCCCCTCCCCTCCTTCCTTTCTCTTTCTTTTCAGAGTCACCTTTCAGAAAATGGGGATCCTATCCTTCCACTTAATTCAGTCCTAAATCTTGGCACCACCCTTTAAGCCTCTTTATTCACACCCCACAACCAAGCCATCAGCAAACGTGATCACCTCTGTGCACCTTCAGGCACATCCCAATCTCTTCCTCTCTCCACGGCTGCTGCCTAGTCCAGGCCCCCATCTCATGCCCGGATTGTCACCATCCATTGGAAAAGACCCTGATGCTGGGAAAGACTGAAGGCGGGGGAGAAGGGGATGACAGAGGATGAGATGGCTGGATGGCATCACTGACTCAAAGGGCACGAGTCCGAGTAAGCTCTGAGAGTTGGCGATGGACGGGGAGGCCTGGGGTGCTGCAGTCCATGGGGCCGCAGAGAGTCGGAGACGATTGAGCGACTGAACTGAACCGCACTTAACTGAATCATCACAGGTGACGTTCCCGCCACCCGGGAGGGAGGAAGCACAGAGGGTCCAAGGCAAGAGAAGCAGGATGGCACGGGGCTTTGTGGCCATTTAGGGTGCAGACCCCGGTTTCATCTTTGGTACATAGTAAGTCCTCTACATACGAATGAGTTCTATCCTGAGAACTAGATCGTAACTCCAATTTGTTCACAACTCTAACAAAGTTAGCCTAGGTACCCAAAACACAAATGGCCATCTGGGACTGTACTGTAATAGGTCTATATACTTTTTATATCAATAATACGTAAAGAACAAACACAAAGACTAAAGAAAACATTTTAATCTTCCAGTACAGTCCTTTGAAAAGCACAGCAGCACAGCACAGCAGCTGAGACCTCCTGGCAGTGCCGGCCACAGCAACGCTGCTTTTATGCAGCCTGGACTTGAACTAAAGGCACGGTACCGCTGTACTCTATACAGTCCTGTACAGGGAATCACACAACAGCACAAGCACTTGCGGTGGAAGCACACACATGTGGTCACGTACAACAGACACGTGAACTACCTTAGGTGACAACATGTGAATGCATATTTGCGTCTTTAAAAGTTTGAAACTTGAAGGTTCGTGTGTAGGGGACTTATTGTATTACTGTCAAGTAATGGACAGTTATACACAATGGCACCCCACTCCAGTACTCTTGCCTGGAAAATCCCATGGACGGAGGAGCCTAGAAGGCTGCAGTCCATGGGGTCGCTAAGAGTCGGACACGACTGAGCGACTTCACTTTCACTTTTCACTTTCCTGCATTGGAGGAGAAATGGCAACCCACTCCAGTGTTCTTGCCTGGAGAATCCCAGGGACGGGTGAGCCTGGTGGGCTGCTGTCTATGGGGTCGCACAGAGTCGGACACGACTGAAGCGACTTAGCAGCAGCAGCAGACACATTGTGAATGAATTTCTATTCAGGACAACAGGGGCTGATATGAATGTAGGATTCTCTGGGGATTTCAGAGGCTTTTTTTTTTTTTTTAATTTTTTTATTTCAGAAGGCTTGAGCTTCCTAGGTGGTCCAAGTGGTAGAACCTACCCGCCAATGCAGGAGACGTAAGAGATGTGGGTTCAATCCCTGGGTCAGTAAGATCCCTGGAGGAAGGCATAACACTATTGATTTCAGAAGGCTTAAGCAATTAGGGTGTCTTATCCAAGAAGGAGGACATCTTGGTCCTTTGAGTATAGGAGGGGCGTGGATCCATTTCAGGAAGTGGATTCCTGGAGACTGGGTCTAGTGTTCCTTGGGGGAGAAGATTCCAGCGCCCCTTCATACAGAAGGGCCAGGGAGGGGCTGGGTAGTGGCTGAGGACGGATGGGCTATGACATAGGAGCAGCATTGGCGGCCCTGGGTTGTGAAGGTTTCAGCACCTGGCAGTCAGCAGGTAACCAGGGCAACCCCAAGGATTAAGGCTGAGCCTCACCCCTCCTCCAAGTCCAGGGCCTCCAGGAGAGCTGGGGCCCTGAGCCTCCCAAAGGCAGGGGAGTGAAGAGGGAGACATGGCAGGGTTTAGACCTCTCTGGATCAGAGCCAAATTTGATTTGATTTAGGGAAGCAAAGACGTATAGCATTCCTTATCCCATGAGGGTCATAGGGTAATTTACATTCATAACAACGGTTTCCTGGAACACATCAGAGTCTGGCTCATGTTTCCTTTTCATTCTGAAATTTGGGATTATGCGTTGTACCTCGAAAGGAGACCGTGCCTCAGTCAAAACAGCCTTGGTTATGGGCAGAAACAGGCATTCACAGGATGGCTCCGGTGGTTGTCACGTGACAAGAAAGGGGACTCACAGGACCTGAGGTCGTGTCTTGGGTGTGAATGAGAGCAAGAGAGCAAGAAGAAACCAGGAGCAGCGTTCTTACCCACTTATGTGAAGGAGGGAATGAGGTCTTCGCTGGTGGGCCCGCTGAAGGCCAGAGTCAGGTGTGTGTCACTTCCTGTCTTCTATGAGGATTCAGGCTTGGACCTATGGGTCCTCTACAACATTTCATCTAATCCAGCCAGAACCCAGTTAGCAGAAGCTTTGTGGAGTGATGGTTCTGGAAAGAACTAGATATAGTCACGAAATGATTCACCTGTTTGGAAATAGTCTGAACATGAAAGTAATTAGGCCACAGGTCATAACTGTGGGCTTCCCAGGTGGCACAGTGGTAAAGAAATTGCCCGCCGAGAGTTTCTCTTGCCGAGAGGCAAGAGAACTGGGTTTGAAACCTGGGTCAGGAAGATTCCTGGGGTAAGAAATGGTAACCCACTCCAGTATTCTTGCCTGGAAAATTCCATGGACAGAGGAGCTCCAGGGAGGCTTCCATAGCCTGGCAGGCTACAGTCCACGGGGTTGCAAAGAGCTGGACATGACTGAGCGCGCGACACACACACACACACACACACGTTTCTACTTAAATTAGTGTGTGTGCTTCCTGCTTACCTGTCTGGGTTCGAATCCTGGGTCTTTTACTCACTAGCTCTGCGACCCTGGGCAAATAATTTAATCTCTATGAACTTTGATGTCCTCTTTTGTAAAATGGGGTTAAAATAGTCTTTATTCATTGGGTTCTCATGTATCTCTTTCGATCAAATTAGTAAATAAAAGGTATGCCTGGAACATAGTAAGTGCTTAATAAATTGTAATCCTGATTATTATTAGTCTTTCACCGGATAAAAAGAAACATATTTTACTTGAGGAATGACAGAATTCAGAGAAAGAGTTTGGTAAAAGCTATTTTAGAATGGAATGTTGGAGAAGGCAATGGCACCCCACTCCGGTAGTCTTGCCTGGAAAATCCCATGCACAGAGGAGCCTGGTGGGCTGCAGTCCATGGGGTTGTTAGGAGTCAGACACGACTGAGCGACTTCACTTTCACTTTTCACTTTCATGCATTGGAGAAGGAAATGGCAACCCACTCCAGTGTTCTTGCCTGGAGAATCCCAGGGACAGGCGAGCCTGGTGGGCTGCTGTCTATGGGGTCGCACAGAGTCGGACACGACTGAAGCAACTTAGCAGCAGCAGCAGAATGGAATATTGCCATTTGGGGCAACAAGGATGGACCTAGAGATTTTCATACTAGGTGAAGTCAAAGACAAATACGCTCTCACTTATATGTGGAATCTAAAAAATGATACAATCAAATCTATATACAAAACAGAAACACACTCACAGACGTAGAAAACGAATTTATGGTTACCAAAGGCTGGAAAGGGACAGAGTACGGGATTAACAGATACAAAAGCCTCTTGATGAAAGTGAAAGTGGAGAGTGAAAAGGTTGGCTTAAGGCTCAACATTCAGAAAACGAAGATCATGGCATCTGGTCCCATCACTGCATGGGAAATCGATGGGGAAACAGTGGAAACAGTGTCAGACTTTGTTTTTCTGGGCTCCAAAATCACTGCAGATGGTGACTGCAGCCATGAAATTAAAAGACGCTTACTCCTTGGAAGGAATGTTATGACCAACCTAGATAGCATATTCAAAAGCAGAGACATTACTTTACCAACAAAGGTTCGCCTAGTCAAGGCTATGGTCTTTTCTGTGGTCATGTATGGATGTGAGAGCTGGACTGTGAAGAAGGCTGAGCGCCGAAGACTTGATGCTTTTGCACTGTGGTGTTGGAGAAGACTCTTGAGAGTCCCTTGGACTGCAAGAAGATCCAACCAGTCCATTCTGAAGGAGATCAATCCTGGAATTTCTTTGGAAGGAATGATGCTAAAGCTGAAACTCCAGTATTTTGGCCACCTCATGCAAAGAGTTGACTCATTGGAGAAGACTCTGATGCTGGGAGGGATTGAGGGCAGGAGGAGAAGGGGACGACAGAGGATGAGATGGCTGGATGGCATCACTGACTCGATGGATGCGAGTCTGAGTGACCTCCGGGAGCTGGCGATGGACAGGGAGGCCTGGCGTGCTGCGGTTCATGGGGTCGCAAAGAGTCGGACACGACTGAGCGACTGATCTGATCTGATCTGATATATAAAATAGAGAAATTTACTGTATAACACAGGGAAGTATACTCACTATCTTATAATAATTTTTAATGGAAAATATTCTGAAAAAATATAATAATCACTTTGCTGTACACCTGAAGTTAACACATTATAAATATATTATATTTCAAATTTTAAAAGCTATTTTTGTCTTTAAATTTGTAATCAATCTATTAACTAGAACAACTTCACTAAACACATTCTAGATTGTGATCATCAAGTAAGGACTGTAGAATATCACTTCAAGGAGATTTCATTTCTCTTCTTTATTGATTCAGATATTAATTTGAAGAGTAGAAATTGCTTGTTTTATCATAATAAATGATGATCTTTCTGATCTAAATCCCTGACCTAAATAGGATAGCATATCTCAGGCCCTTTTAGCTTCTCCAGGATTGCCAGCATGCACACCTGACTCCGTCGCATCTGACTCTTCGCGATCCCATGGACTGTAGCCCACAGGTTCCTCTGTCCATGAGATCCTCCAGGCTAGAATACTGGAGTGGGTCACCATTTCCTCCTCCAGAGGAACTTCCCCACCCGAGATGGAGACCAAGTCTCCTGTGTCTCCTGCATCTCCAGGGTTAGACGGAGGCTAAAATGTATGGTACCCTCTCCTTCCTAACAGAAGAGGCTCCTGTTGCCTGGGGTCTAGAGGTCAGCACAAAATAGAAAAGAAATGTGTCTGTGTTGGACTGTCCTTTACACCCCGATTTTTCATGTTGCTAGAAGGTTTTCCAGTTGTGAGATCTCATCAATGGTGCAGCTTATTAGGTGTAGCTGGTGAGGCTTAAAGGAATCAGAAGAGCGTAGCTGGGTGCACACACTTCCCTGGTGGGACCCTCTGCCTTCAGGGAAGCACATGGCAGCTAGGCTTCTTGTGACCCTCTCAGTGACCTCGACAACCTGGTCAGGAGGCCGTGTGCAGTCAGGGGAGCATCAGGCAACCTCCAGCCTTGCTGGATCCAGAGCAGCAGGGCTGGGCCTGTCCGGCCTCCTGATCCTGGCCAAGGGGCCTCCCCTTCCACCCTCCTGATCCCCGGGCCAGGGACTCACCAGGCCAGGCCAACAAGCCAGGCCACCCGGCCCTGTGCTCATGCTGACCCTCTGTAGCTCTCTTCCCTGCAGAAAGTGACAGCTGGATCCCTGGTGGCCCTCTTCCAAGACCCCCTAAGAATGGAGGGGCTTCACGGGACAACCTTCGGACTCAGCTGCTCCCCGGGGTCGTGAAGAGCTGGACACAACTGAGTGATTCAACAACAGCAACAGCCCTTTCCCAGGACAGGGTGCTTTCTTCCGAGTCACAGCTCGAGGCTGAAACAGAGGCTGGAGCGGGGTGCCTTCAGGGCATGTCAACAGACACAAGCTCCCTGGCTAATGGGGTAGCAGCAGGTGTGTGTGTGTGCGTGCATGTGCGTGGTTTAGATCACAGCCAGAAAGCAGCATCAGGGTCCTTAAGGCAGTCAGCCTTCACCTGGCCCTTCCAGCAGTTCTTTCCAGCTGGAAGAGCCTCAGCAGGCTCCCGTGTCTGTTCTGGAAGCAGCTGCCATCACACTTCTGTCCCCAGAAAAGAAGCCTGTGACGTCCTGCCCCAGGGGTGAGCAAGCCTTCCTACCTGGGCCTCATGCCAATGCCTGGAAAGCCAGGTGTGTTCCACTCTGTCTTTTTTTTTTTCCTTCTGACTTTTGCTGCCTTACCATTGGGGCCCTACTGTGAAAGGGTAGAAGATGACTTTGTCCTTCTTCTGTGGTTTATGGCAATTACCTTTTTTTTTTTTTCCCCAAAAAAACCCCTGGACTTCCTGCCCGGCCTCTCAAGCCAGGACAGGCTGGCAGTTTCTGGTGATGTCTCTCGGGCATCTTTGGGATGAACACCAGCCCAGCCCTCCTCTGCTTTCCTATCCTGCCTCAGGCAGAGCCTGGAAGTGGGCTGACCATGGTTACCAGCATCTCAGCGGACAGAATAACAGCCTGGAAACAGACATGGATATTGTCCATTTCACAGACAACCACATCCAAAAGCTTTCTTCCCGGATTGCAAAACAAACCCCACTGACCAAACTCCCAAGTCGCTTTTTTATTCAGCTGTCATAAACTACCACATAAATACACAGAATAAATACAAAACCAGCAAGGATTACTTTTAAGCCTTTGGTATGAAGAGCTTTTCTCCTCTTCTTATTTCCCCCTTTCCCTGTGGTTCTAAGCCCCTTTCCTCAGGTTCACATGATGCCTTTGGACACCAGAACAGCCCAGAAGTAAACGCGGTCTTGGAGGGCCTTGAATCCATCAGTGGGCAGGCTGGGTCCTCGCAGCTTCTCGGGGTAGGGGCTTCTTGCGATGAGGGGTGGGATAGGGGGTGGAGACAGCACCCCCGCCCCCCCCACCGGACTCACACATAGTCGTTCAGCCTGATGTCTTTGGATGCTAAAGCAGTCCACAAGGAAACCTGGTGCAGGCGGGACCTGAATCCGTCAGTGGGCAGGCTAGGTCCTCGCAGCCTCTCAGGGGTTGCGGGGGGCGCTCCGGGCGACCAGGGGTAGGGTGCGGGGGGAGGACAAGCCACCCCAACCCCTAGGGGGGCACTCACACATAGTCGTTCAGCCTATACCCGTTGTGCGAGGCCGAGGCAGCCGAGGGGGCCCGATTGTCCTTGTAGGCGTCGGGGGGCCGGTAGGTGGGCGCGGGGGCGCCGGCGGGGGCCGCAGCGCCCCCGGGGCGGGGCCCGGGTGGGCGCCTCCTCCTGGCAGGCCAGGCAGAGCAGCGTGCCGCCGATGAGGGACAGGGCCGAAGAGATGAAGCCGAGGTAGAGGGCCTGCCCGATCTCGAACTTCATGCCGCTGGGCAGCAGCGGGTTGTAGAAGTTCTGCACCACGTCGTGGGTGGTCCAGGAGACGGCCACCAGGCAGAGCAGGCCGGCCAGCAGGAAGAGCACGCCGCCCACCGCAGCGCACGCCGTCTTGGCCGGGGTGCCCTTGGCGCAGCGCGTGCACTGCATGCCCACCACGGCGCTGGCGCACGCGGCGCCCGACAGCAGGCAGGACACCACCATGAGCGCACGCGACGCCTGCAGGTCGCGGGGCAGCGCCAGCAGCGAGCGGTAGACCTGGCACTGGTAGATGCCCGTGCTGTGGCACACGCACTCCATCCACAGCCCCTTCAGGTAGGACACGGCAGTCAGGATGTTGGTGCCCACGTGCGCCGTGCGGCGCCAGTGCGGCAGGACGGTGGTGATGAGCGTGCCCACCAGGCCCAGGAAGCAAAGCAGGAAACCCAGGAGCTGCACGGCGGTGCTGGCCATGGCCTCGCCGGCGGCTGCCCGCTCGCTCGGGCGCCGGCTGGAGTCCTAATGAAGCCGGAAGGCGGGGTGGGGAGACAGGAAACGGGTTAAAGATTATCTCCAGGCATGCCATTTCTGCCCTCGAAAGCCAGATTTCCATAGGCCGTTGGTACCACGATTAACATATAAAAAAAAAAAAATAGCTTCTGAGACTTGATTGGGTGCAAGAAGAGCTGCTTCGTCTAAGCTTCCCTGGAAGGCCAGAGCTAGAAGGAGCGAGGGTCATGAGGCCGGCCTGTGCTTTCCAAGGACCCCAGGGCCCCCACTTGTCTCAGTGCTTAGGAGCTGCACATGGGAAGTTCTGCCTTGTGTCTACCCTCAGACTAGGCTGCTGCAGACTCGCACTTTGTTCTGTTTGATCAGTGATCCACTAAGGTTGTTAGGGATACCCTGGGGGCTCAGAGGGTAAAGAATCTGCCCAGAGTGCAGGGGACCTGGGTTCGATCCCTGAGTCAGGAAGATCCCCTGGAGGAGGGCATGGCAACCCATGCCCTCCAAACCCTTGTTTGGAGCATCCCATGGACAGAGGAGCCTAGTGGGCTATTATAGTCCACTGGGTCACAAAGAGTCGGACATGACTGAGCGACACTCATGTACTTAACTGGAGGTTGCTAAATCAACAAATGAACTGATGGTTGTTAACAAATGGACTCTAAGCCTGTGCTGCCTATGGCTTAGAAAATAGCTTAGAGTGCCTGTCAGCACGAAACATTTTCTGAAAGTGAGAGGCTTCCCTGTGTGTTCAGGAAGGGAGGGGGGGTTAGCACCCTGGGCAGGTCAGATGCTGCCTTCCAGAATCCCAGGCATGACCTTAGAGATCATCCCCTGACGCCAGGGGACAGGAACTACCAAGGCATCAGCTTCTTAGGTGCTACGGCCAAGACCATAAACCAATGGCCCTCCGCTCCAGGCGGGGCACCTCTCCTGACACCACTCTGAAGAGGGGTGGGCTTGTTACAGACAGAGGCTGCGACCTGGCTTTCAGATACAGGGTGGGGGTGTGCAGAGCCATTTCATCCTCATTAAGAAATCAATTTTCATTAAATTAATTCCTTGTCTTGCCAAATGCTCAATCAACCCCTTAGTTTTCTTCTATTTTCACTTTAAGACCATTCCTAAAACTGCCTGTTAGAAGGTTTGCATCTGGGACACTTGTGCGTGCGTGCATGCATGAGTGCTAAGTCACTTCAGTTGTGTCTGACTCTTTGTGACCTCAGGGACTGTAGCCCACCAGGCTCCTCTGTCCATGGGATTCTCCAGGCAAGAAAACTGGAGTGGGTTGTTAAGCTCTCCTCCAGGGGACTGTCCCCACCGGGGGATGGAAATGGAGCCTCTGATGTCTCCTGCATTGGCCAGCAGGTTTTTTTTATTTTTTTTTTTTACCACTAGCGTTACCTGGAAAGCCCCCAAAATGTGCTAACCACAGCAAAATCTCAAACCCTTCTTGGGGGCAAGGACCCGACATGTGTGTAGTAAGTGGTGGCAGGCATGTAGAGGATACTCAGGAAATACTGGGAGGGAAGAAGGAGAGAGATGGGGTAGGGGAGGGAGAAGAGAGGATGGAAGGGAGGGAGAGTGAAAGCGCCCGCGTGGACACCCCAGCTCCTCTCTCCTGCCGGAAGAGAGCCAGGAGTCCTGTGTGCAGGGCCACCCCCACCCTCTGGGTGACTAGGGGCTGGTCTTTAAAACGAGGGAGCTGCAGTGACAACCTCAAGGGCTGGGGGGTGGGGGGAGGGCGGCAGGGTCAAGAGGGAGGGGACATACGTATGCCTGTGGCTGATTCACGCTGATGTACAGCAGAAACCCACACAATGTTGTAAAGCAATTATCCTCCAATTACAAATAAGTAAAACAAATAAACCATTAAAAAAAAACCCAGCAATGAGGGACTGGACTTCATGGCCCCCAAGTGTCTTCTGATTCTGAAGGGAGAAAAAGGGAACCGTCTCAACTGGTGACAAGTCACTTCCGCAACCCAAACTGGTGAGAATTCAGAAGGCACCCCCCCCCCCACACACACACACACATCTTCCTTCTTTCTCAGGGCAGTTTTCTGCAATTAAGCGCAGAAAGGAAGCAGGGAGCAAAAGTGGGCTGAGAGGGAGTCTCCCAAGGCAATTCCTCCTGTGAGCTGTCTTTGGGGTCCCCCAGGACCTCTTGGCTTTAATCCTGGGTCTGTCATAAAGAAATCCTCCCACTAAATCATGATGCAGGATTGGGTTAGTAACAGGTGATGCTTCGTCTGGGGACCTCAACGATAATCTTGCTGGATTTAAAAATCTATGCCTAGAGGTGGGAGGAACTGGGAGATGGGGCTGGACACATATACACTATTGATACTATGTATAAAATAGAAAACAATGAGAACATACTGTATAACACCAGGAACTCTGCTTAATGCACCGTGGTTGATCTATAAATGGGAAGGAAATCCAAAAAAGAGGGGATATATGTATATGTAAAGCTGATTCATTTTGCTGTCCAGTAGAAACTAACATGACATTGTAAAGACACTATACTCCAGTAAAAATTAATTTAAAAAAAAGCTATGCCTACAAGAAGAGATAAGAAAGCCTTCTTCAGCGATCAGTGCAAAGAAATAGAGGAAAACAACAGAATGGGAAAGACTAAGGATCTATTCAAGAAAATCAGAGATACCAAAAGAACATTTCATGCAAAAATGGGCTCGATAAAGGACAGAAATGGTATGGACCTAACGGAAGCAGAAGATATTAAGAAGAGGTGGCAAGAATACACAGAAGAACTGTACAAAAAAGAGCTTCAAGACCTAGACAATCATGATGGTGTGATCACTGACCTAGAGCCAGACATCCTGGAATGTGAAGTCAAGTGGGCCTTAGAAAGCATCACTACGAACAAAGCTAGTGGAGGTGATGGAATTCCAGTGGAGCTATTCCAAATCCTGAAAGATGATGCTGTCAAAGTGCTACACTCAATATGCCAGCAAATTTGGAAAACTCAGCAGTGGCCACAAGATTGGAAAAGGTCAGTTTTCATCCCAATCCCAAAGAAAGGCAATGCCAAAGAGTGTTCAAACTACTGCACAATTGCACTCATCTCACACGCTAGTAAAGTAATGCTCAAAATTGTCCAAGCCAGGCTTCAGCAATATGTGAACTGTGAACTTCCTGATGTTCAAGCTGGATTTAGAAAAGGCAGAGGAACCAGGATCAAATTGCCAACATCTGCTGGATCATGGAAAAAGCAAGAGAGTTCCAGAAAAACATCTATTTCTGCTTTATTGACTATGCCCAAGCCTTGGACTGTGTGGATCACAATAAACTGTGGAAAATTCTGAGAGAGATGGGAATACCAGACCACCTGATCTGCCTCTTGAGAAATCTGTATGCAGGTCAGGAAGCAACAGTTAGAACTGGTCATGGAACAACAGACTGGTTCCAAATAGGAAAAGGAGTACGTCAAGGCTGTATATTGTCACCATGTTTATTTAACTTATATGCAGAGTACATCATGAGAAATGCTGGACTGGAAGAAACACAAGCTGGAATCAAGATTGCTGGGAGAAATATCAATAATCTCAGATATGCAGATGATACCACCCTTATGACAGAAAGTGAAGAAGAACTCAAAAGCCTCTTGATGAAAGTGAAAGTGGAGTGAAAAGGTTGGCTTAAAGCTCAACATTCAGAAAACGAAGATCATGGCATCTGGTCCCATCACTACATGGGAAATAGATGGAGAAACAGTGGAAACAGTGTCAGACTTTATTTCTCTGGGCTCCAAAATCACTGCAGATGGTGACTGCAGCCACGAAATTAAAAGACACTTACTCCTTGGAAGGAAAGTTATGACCAACCTAGATAGCATATTCAAAAGAAGAGACATCACTTTGCCAACAAAGGTTCGTCTAGTCAAGGCTATGGTCTTTCCTATGGTCATGTATGGATGTGAGAGCTGGACTGTGAAGAAGGCTGAGTGCCGAAGAATTGATGCTTTTGAAGTGTGGTGTTGGAGAAGACTCTTGAGAGTCCCTTGGACTGCAAGGAGATCCAACCAGTCCATTCTGAAGGAGATCAGCCCTGGGATTTCTTTGGAAGGAATGATGCCAAAGCTGAAACTCCAGTATTTTGGCCACCTCATGCGAAGAGTTGACTCATTGGAGAAGACTCTGATGCTGGGAGGGATTGGGGGCAGGAGGAGAAGGGGACGACAGAGGATGAGATGGCTGGATGGCATCACTGACTCGATGGATGTGAGTCTGAGTGACCTCGAGAGCTGGTGATGGATAGGGAGGCCTGGCGTGCTGCAGTTCATGGGGTCGCAAAGAGTCGGACACGACTGAGCGACTGATCTGATCTGATCTGATCTGATGCCTACATGTCTTAGCATTGTTGGAAGTAATCTTAGATCTGCCCTAGAAGGGTGGGGGTATGGGAACAAGGCTGGGGGTTTTGTTGATGTTAAAAATGACTGTCTGCAATAAATGCTGGAGAGGGTGTGGAGAGAAGGAAACCCTCCTACACAGTTGGTGGGAATCTGTACAGCCACTGTGAAGGTGTTCCTTAAAGAGCTACAAGTAGGGCTACCACAGGACCTTGCAGTCCCACGCCTGGGCATATATCCAGAGAAAAACATGGTCCATAAGGACACATGCAATGTTGATTGCAGTACTTTTTACAATAGCCAAGACAGGGAGGCAGCCTAAATGTTCATCAACAGAAGAATGGATAGAAAAGATGTGGTATACACACACACACACACACACACACACACACACATATATATAATGGAATATTAGTCAGCCATTAAAAAGAATGAAATAATGCAGTTTGCAGCAACTTGTACGGACCTAGAGATTGTCATACTGAGAGAAGTTAGAGGAGAAATATAGTATGACATCCCTTATATGTGAAATCTAAAAAGGAATGACACAAATGAACTTATTTTTACAAAACAGAATCAGACTCACAGAATTAGAGAACAAATGTATGGTTTCCAGAGGGAAGGATTGGGGGAAGGGATAGTTAAGGAGTTTTCTGATTGACATGTACACACTGTTATATTTAAAATGGATAACCAACAAGGCCCCACACTGTAGCACAGGAAACTCTGCTCAGTGTTTTGGGGCAGCCTGGATGGGAGGGGAGTTTGGGGGAGCATGGATACATGTCTATGTATGGCTGAGTCCCTTCACTGTTCGCCTGAAACTGCCCCAACATTGTCTGTTAATCGGCTATCCCCCGATACAAAAGAAAAAGTTTTAAAAACTAAAATAAAAATAAATGACTGCTTGCCCAGGACCCTCCTGTTCATCACTCATGCCTTGAGCTGATCGACCACAGCCATCTAGTTATGGGGCTGGCTTTCCTTCGGAAGCCTTCTTCCCTCCATTCAGCCAGTACCCACTCTGCAGGTGCTGGGCTTGCAGTGGCGGGATGGGGGCATGAGGGAGACCCCCCCAGTCCCTGCTGCCCAAGGAAGAGTGGGGGCCAGCTGTCCCGAGGTCACTGCCAGGGAGGCGGCAGGGCCGGCAGAGGGGGCTGCTCTGATATGGGGGGCCAGAGCCGATGCGTGAAACAGCAGCTGTTCCCTGCCCTGTTTTCCACACGGGGGACCTGGGTGCAGGAATGAAAGTTCATTTTCTGGCCTGGGTAGAATTTTCCCTGGTTTACTTCCTCCTTTTTGAATTCAGCAGGACTGAAGTTAGAATGAGGGCTAGCAGTGGTGCTATGAGTATATCCTCTGTAGCTGACTCTCCCCACCCCGTCCAAAGACATCTTTCTATAGTGGTTCAGGTGGCCAGGGTTGGGGAACTTTCAGTGCTGAAATCAGGACAGTCCCAGGCAAACCAGGACGATCAATTCCTCCAGGGAGTCTGGAGGCTGGAGACTTCTCCAAATGACCTCAGATCCTCCCAGTAACCCCCAGTAACAGTGGCTGCACTGTCTGTCCCTGATCCCAGGCCTTCTGAGGCTCCTCCGGGATCTTGCTTGTCAAGGTCAATCGCTCAGTATCCTGAGCCTAAAGAATGTGGCATGAAAGCTAAGCCTGCTGACCCCACTGGGGTAGGGAGGGGGACTGGAGTTTATTGGACCTCTAAATATTTATGGAGAGCAAGGACTGCTAATTTTAGAAACCATTAGGTTGCTATATTTAAACTCCTGCCAGCAGGAGTTGCTAATTTAAGAAGTGAGTGTTAATGAGCCCCCAACTCCCAGACCCCAGCTCTCCACCCACTTCCCCTGGAGTTACCAGCAGCTGCTACTGGTCTTAGGTCATAATTCAACTTCCCAGCCCAGCCACTTTTCACTTTGAGGCTCCTGGATGGAAAAACAACCTCAAATGAATGAATCTCCTTGGAAACCACTCATCTTGGAGCTCCGGAAGGAAACTTGCCCAAGCATGGCCTCCCAGGGGGGCTGGTGTGTGGAGAGGTCAGCTGGTCTGCAGTTGGCTTCACCCATGGGCTACCCTTTTCCTGCAGACGTGCACGTGCTCATAGAGAGATGTGCGTTTGGGACAAATACAGTTCTAAGGATCAGGTTCTGAAAACACCTTGACCAGCTGGATGGGTGGGGCTGCATGTAACAAGAGGACGCCTTTCAGGAAGAAAGACTGGGCCTGCGCTGGGGTTCACAGCCCTGGAAGCACCCTCCTGGCTGAGCAGTGTGTGGCTTAGTGACACACGTGAGCAGGATTTCGGGCCAAGCTTCCCAGTGGCTGCTTCTTGAGGTGCTATGTTGGCAGGATGTCTCATGGAAGACATAAATGCCAGGTTGCTGTTCGGCCACTAAATGATGATCTACTCTTTGTCACTCCGTGAACTGCAGCACGCCAGACTTGCTGGTCCTTCACTATCTCCGAGAGTATGCTCAAACTCATGTCCATTGAGTCGGTGATGCCATCCAACCATCTCATCCTCTGCCGTCCCCTTCTCCTCCTGCCCTCAATCTTTCCCAGCATCAGGGTCTTTTCCAATGAATCGGCTCTTGGCATCAGGTGGCCAGAGGACTGGAGCTTCAGCTTCAGCATCAGTCCTCTCAGTCCTTCAGAATGGACTAGTTGGATCTCCTTGCAGTCCAAGGGGCTCTCAAGAGTCTTCTCCAGCACCACAGTTCAAAAGCATCAAGTCTTCGGCGCTCGGCCTTCTTTATGGTTCAACTTTCACATCCATACATGACCACTGGGAAAACCATGGTTTTGACAGGTATGTTGGAGAAATCCTGGTAATGGTAGGACCTCTCATCGTTGGCTGCATGCAACCATGCATTGGAATCTCCCAGAAACGTCTCTTGCGTGGCATTTCCTAAGTTTATTTGACTGGAGACATCCTCCCCCCGATTTTGCCAAAGGACAGCTTAAAGTCAGATCACTTTGGCAAGTGGACTTAGAGGGTGGAAGTCTGTTGAAAGTTTAATGGAGCAATGATGAGAGATGGTTGATTTTTTTAAAGGATAATTTTGATGTTGGGGGGAGTTGAATGAGCACAAGTAGGAGGGACAGCAAGACACGCTGATGTGCCCCCGGAAAGTCTCAGGGAAACCCAGGGCTGTAAACTGATGTGAAGGGCAGCTGTGAAGTGCAGCAGAGTGACTGTGGGCCCCCTACACTGGATCTGGTTTTATGAGCACCACATCCGAAAGGCAAGGGTTTTTTCTTTTTCATATAAACTTTTATGTTGTCTCCTTCCTCTGTTGTCTGTGAGCTACATTTTTTTTTTTTTTAAAGAAGGAATTTTTTTAAAAAAAACAAAAACAAGACAGGAACCCAGAGGACATGGTGGGTTTCCTCCCCGCCTGCCTGGACCCCAGCTGTGTCAGCTTTGGAGCTGGCCTCTGAATTAGGTCATTTCAACAGCCCTGGCCAGCGGGGGAGCTTCTCCGGGACGAGGGACGTGAGGATTGTTTGCCCGGCCCCTGCTCCTGCTTCTTTACGGCCCTGGCTCCCTCTACCCCTTTTGTGAAGAGCTCTGCGGTGGACACAGATGTCCTTTGTCCTTTCCACCCGCACAGCTGAAGGGCATGTCAGCCCTGGAGCAGAGGCCGTGCAGGTTATACCCAGAATGCCAGGGGCAAGCCAGGTGTGTGGAAGGCTCTACACCCCAGAACGACCGTGGCCTTCCTGCCCTGGTGAAGAGCTGGATGACTTCAGCTCTTGCACCTCATTTCAGCTTCTGGCCGCCCTGCAGTCACAGTGGTTCTACAGCCAGTTGAGAACAGGCCATCCCCTATAGGACGGCTCCATGGGCTCCTGACACGTGTCGGATCCCCTGAGACACCTTGGACTTTGTTTCCTTAGAGCTTTATCAGAAAAATGAAGAGCTGTTTTTCAAGCACAATGGTTGCTGGACTCTGAAAGAATGCTGAGTTGCCCCAGCTCTGATGTTCAGCAATTAAAGAAGTCTGGCTCAACCAATTGCAGTGTTGGGAGGAGTAGATTGGGCATTTGGGATCAACATGTACGCACTGCTATATTTAAAATGGATAACCAACAAGACAATTGCTTCTTGGAGGGAGAGTGATGACGAACCGAGAGAGTGTGTTGAAAAGCAGAGACATTACTCTGCCGACAAAGTTCCGTATAGTCAAGGCTATGGTCTTCCCAGTGGTCACGTACAGTTGTGAAAGCTGGACCATAAGGAAGGCAGAACGCCAAAGAATTGATGCCTGTGAACCGTGGTGCTGGAGAAGACTCCTAAAAGTCCCTTGGACAGCAAGGAGATCAAGCCAGTCAATCTTAAGGGAGATCAACCCTGATTATTCACTGGAAGGCTTGATGCTAAAGCTAAAGCTCTGGTATTTTGGTCATCTGATGCAAAGAGCCAGCTCATTGGAAAACACCCTGATGCTGGGAAAGATCTAGGGCAGAAGGAAAAGAGGGCATCAGAAGATGAGATGGCTGAATGGCATCACAGATGCAATGAACATGAACTTGGGCAAACTCTGGGAGATGGTGAAGGACAGGGAGGCCTGGCATATTGCAGTCCATGGGGTCACAAAGAGTCCGACAAGACTGGGCGACTGAACACAACCACCACCAACAAGGACTTACTGTATAGTACAGGGAACTCTGCTCAGTGCTTTGTGATAATAATCTAAGTGGGAAAGAATTTGAAAAACTGATCAGATCAGATCAGATCAGTCGCTCAGTCGTGTCCGACTCTTTGCAACCCCATGAATCGCAGCATGCCAGGCCTCCCTGTCCATCGCCAGCTCCCGGAGGTCACTCAGACTCATGTCCATCGAGTCAGTGATGCCATCCAGCCATCTCATCCTCCGTCGTCCCCTTCTCCTGCCCCCAATCCCTCCCAGCATCAGAGTCTTTTCCAGTGAGTCAACTCTTTGCATGAGGTGGCCAAAGTACTGGAGTTTCAGCTTTCGCATCATTCCTTCCAAAGAAATCCCAGGGCTGATCTCCTTCAGAATGGACTGGTTGGATCTCCTTGCAGTCCAAGGGACTCTCAAGAGTCTTCTCCAACACCACACTTCAAAAGCATCAATTCTTCGGCACTCAGCCTTCTTCACAGTCCAGCTCTCACATCCATACATGACCACAGGAAAAACCACAGCCTTGACTAGATGGACCTTTGTGGGCAAAGTAATGTCTGCTTTTGAATATGCTATCTAGGTTGGTCATAATTTTCCTTCCAAGGAGTAAGCGTCTTTTAATTTCATGGCTGCAGTCACCATTTGCAGTGATTTTGGAGCCCAGAAAAATAAAGTCTGACACTGTTTCCCCATCTATTTCCCATGAAGTGATGGGACCAGATGCCATGATCTTCGTTTTCTGAATGTTGAGCTTTAAGCCAACTTTTTCACTCTCCACTTTCACTTTCATCAAGAGGCTTTTGAGTTCCTCTTCACTTTCTGCCATAAAGGTGTATCATCTGCATATCTGAGATTATTGATATTTCTCCCAGCAATCTTGATTCCAGCTTGTGTTTCTTCCAGTCCAGTGTTTCTCATGATGTACACTGCATATAAGTTAAATAAGCAGGGTGACAATATACAGCCTTGACGTACTCCTTTTCCTATTTGGAACCAGTCTGTTGTTCCATGTCCAGTTCTAACTGTTGCTTCCTGACCTGCATACACATTTCTCAAGAGGCAGATCAGGTGGTCTGGTATTCCCATCTCTTTCAGAATTGTCCACAGTTTATTGTGATCCACACAGTCAAAGGCTTTGGCATAGTCAATAAAGCAGAAATAGATATTTTTCTGGAGCTCTCTTGCTTTTTCCATGATCCAGCGGATGTTGGCAATTTGATCTCTGGTTCCTCTGCCTTTTCTAAAACCAGCTTGAACATCAGGAAGTTCACAGTTCACATATTGCTGAAGCCTGGCTTGGAGAATTTTGAGCATTACTTTCCTAGCGTGCGAGATGAGTGCAATTGTGCGGTAGTTTGAGCATTCTTTGGCACTGCCTTTCTTTGAGATTGGAATAAAAACTGACCTTTTCCAGTCCTGTGGCCACTGCTGAGTTTTCCAAATTTGCTGTATAACTGAATCACTGTGCTGTATACACCAGAAACTAACACAGTATTTAACAATATCAATGATATGTGCGTGCTCAGTCCCTTAGTCATGTCCAACTCTTTTGTGACCCCAAGGACTGTAGCCTGCCAGGTTCCTCTGGACTTCTCCAGGCAAGAACACTGGAGCGGGTTGCCATTTCCTACTCCAGGGATCTTTCTGACCCAGAGATCAAAACTGTGTCTCTGGCATCTCCTGCCTTGGCAGATGGGTTCTTTACCACTGAGTCAACTATACTGCATTATAAAATAAAATTATTAAAAAAACTGTAATATCTTTCCTGTCATGCCAATTAGATTTCATTATAGCTTAGATATTTCATAAATGCTAAATCTTGGGAAATAAAAACTCCAGGGAAATTTGGATTCATCTAAATGAGCTACATTAGCCAAACTACCCAACAGAAGAAAATAAAAAGAACTTTTATGCACTATCGGCATGAAATAATTCCAACCAGTAATTCTTAAATCACATGCTGGATGCTTGCTACTTCATAATGTGCAAAGGGAGGGGATCTCTTTCCTAGAAACTTAGGTATTCTCCAAAGGTGCTATTTTAGTACTTCTTTTTGTGCAAATATGTCAAAATTATGACAAAGTGATCAAGCTGTACCTTGGAAAAACCATTTCATATTCATTTAGGATGGGCTGGACTGTGGGTTTTCTGGCTCTAAAAACAAAGTTTCCTTCATTAGTATTCCAAGCTTTCTGTAACTTTCCTTGGGTTATTTTTCAGACTGGCAGCCATCTGTATTTTAAGCTTATGAGGACTTTTATGCCATGTACACACAGTGTACATGCAGTCTTTCCATAAGAGGCAGAGACAGAAGAATTATATAATTATATAATTCACTTATTGACTGCTCGGATAGTTGATATTATTCAGGAAAACTGATGTGAAATATCTTGCTCAAATCATATAGAATGACAGTTTATAGATGAAAACTTCCCCTCTATTTTGGATAAGTAAAGAAAAATCTACTTTTTCATAACAAGAGCTGGTTTTGGGGAAAATCCTGTGTTAATACGAATAAAAGTCATGGGATGTGGTTAAATGCTTGCAGAGGCCATTTTCAACTCAGCGAGACTGAAGAAACTATTGATTTAGTGAAATCTACAAGCTTAAGTTACCATGACTGTAAAATCCTAAACCGTTTCCCAGGAGGCATTGTCTCTCTCATTTCAATTCACCAAATTTCATTAGAACCCATTAAAAATGCAGTAGATCAACATGTTTAAAATGAAGTGATTGAATTTCATTTAATAAAATACTCTGGTGCTTCTGCATAGGTTTTTTTTTTTTTTTTTTTTCTGACAAGATAGTTGTATAGATTGGCTATGTTGTTTTCATTTTTCGGGGGACAGGTGACTAACAAAATCTGCCATACAAGAAAAATATTAGAAAAGCAAAAAAGAAAAAAAACCAGAAAGCCAAACTCATAGGTTATATGGTTATTTTCAAAAGTGTTAGATGATGATTAGATAGCCACTAGTTTGCGTGTTCTCTAGGAAAGCTTTATGTAAGAGAGGCTAGGGGTTGCACTGTTTCCCCACTAAGGTATGCCCAAGTCGTAACCCCTGTGTACCTGCGCTCAGTCAGGTGTCTGACTCGGTGACTCCATGGACTGTACCCCGCTGGGTTCCTCTGTCCATAGGATTTCCCGGGCAAGAATCCTGGAGTGGATTGCCATGCCCTCCTCCAGGGGATCTTCCTGTCCCAGGGATGGAGCTTGCATCTTCTGCATCTCCTGCATTGCAGGTGGCTTCTTTACCTACTGAGCCTCCTGGGAAGCCTCATAACCCCTAAGACCTCAGAATGTGACCTTATTGGGAAATAGGGCCGTTACAGATGTAACTTTTAGTTACGATGAGGACCTATGGGGTAGGGTAGATCTTTAAACCAGTAAGACTGGTGTCTTTATGGGAAGATGAAGAAACAGGGATGACACCATCTGAAGATGGAGGCAGAGATTGGAGTGATGCTGCTACAAGCCAAGGACAGCCAAGGATGACCAGCAGCCATCAGAAAGGGGGAGAGAGGCCTGGAACAGGTCCTTCCTTGTGGCCTGCAGAAGGGGCCAGCTGACTGCTTGATTTTTGGACTTCTGGCCTCTAGAACTGTGAGAGAATACATTTGTATTGTTTTAAGCCACCCAGTTTGCAGTGCTTTGTTAAGGCAGCCCCAGGAGACCAACACGGAGCATCACTGAATGGCAGCCTGGGGAATTACAGAAAAAAAGAAAAGAAACAAACACCCATGTCTGAATATGAGAAGTGAGTTCCCTGCCGGAGCAGGCACTGAGCAGGGTCTAATGGCTTCACATCCCAAAGTGCAGAGGACAGAATCCAGGGAGAGAGGGGGAACATGGGGAAGGGGGTTTGGAAGCCCTTCTATGGTTGTAAAAACTCAAGAGCGAGTGCCAACTACAGTAAGTAACCCAGACGGCAGCCAGATGACTCAGCTTCTCCAGCCTGGAAAAGTGCACGAATCCACTGACCCCACAAAGAGTTTGGGGGGCTCCGTTCTTCACTTTTGTGTAATTGGCTGGGCTGCATTCAGAGACATAGCAGGCCTTTTCAGCCTGCATGTCTGGTTTTCTTAAGTCAACATGTCTTGGTTTCACAGACCATAAAAACCCAAATTTGGGGTCCAGGCCAGATTTGGATAAGGCCACTCCTATGTTGTCCAAGCTTTCTCTTGGAAATCCAGTAGATCTCAGAGGGACCTTCCTTTAGGACTTACATCAAAATAGAAATAAGTTACAGGACATTGTTACTTCCAGCTGGGCTGGAAACCTTCATGAACAAGGTAACTATCTGATGGATTTTGTAAACCTAAGAAAATGATTTATTTGAGCATTGAACTGGGATTATACAACAGTGACTAAAAGTATGGTGTCAAATGAGAACGTAAGACTGAGATTTACAAATGCTAAATTAATACTGCTAAAAAATAAAAACGATATTTAGGGCTTCCTTAGTGGCTCAGTGGTAAAGAATCTGCCTGCCAATGCAGGGGATGCAGTTTCGATCCTTGATCCGAGAAGATCCTCCATTGCTAAACAGCTAAGCCTTGAGCCACAACTATTGAGCCTGTGCTCTAGAGGCCCGGAGCTGCAGCTACTGAAGCCTTTGTGCACTAGAGACCCTGCTCTGCAACAAGAGAAGCCACCGCAACAAGAAGCCTGAGCATCACAACTAGAGAGCAGCCCCCACTCGGTGCAACTTGAGAAAAGCCTGAGCAGCAACAAAGACCCAGCACAGCCAAAAACAAATAAATTTTAAAAAATGACGTTTAATGCACATTCTTTGTAAATTTAGCCTTTCGAGCCCAGGTGCACAGAAGGTGTGAGTTATTAATGATGAGGGTAGAAACAATCACAGTTCAGTGTTCATGATATTCCAGACATGGGCTACGTGCTTTTACTGGCATTAATTTAATCCTTCAACAAATCTCCAATGTGCATGGCATCCTCGTTTACAGACGGAGAAACTGAGGCTTGGAAAGGTTAAGTAACTTGTCCAAGGTCACCTGGGCTGAATCAGGGAGACTCTATAGGTGAATCCTGCAATCACCCAGGTAAGAGATCCCAGCAGTAACAAAGGTGGGTGCTGAGAAGAGATAATTTGGAGGTGAGAGTGGCTTAAGTCTTGGGTAACTGGAAGGATGGAGCTGCTATTTACTGAGGGTGAAGACAGTGGGGAGTGGGAGGACGGGTGTTTGGAGGGTGAAAGGAGAAAGGGGAGTTTGGTTTTAGACAAGCTGGGTTGAGACGGCTGTCGCCATCTGGTGGGGGAGGGGGACACTATGGTTGGATGTGTAAGTGCAGAGTTCGGGGAGGGCACGAAAGTGGGGAAGTCCACTCAGAACTCAACAGCAGAGAGCCAGGACTGAGGATATCCCCTAGTGGTCCAGTGGTTAGGACTTGGTGCTTTCGTTGTGGTGGTCTAGGTTCAATCCCTGGTCAAGGAACCAAGATCCTGCAAGCCTCATAGCATGGGGGAAAAAAAAAGAGGCAGGATGGAAAGAAGCCGTGAGACTGGGTAAGAGCCCCTAGGGAGCAAGTGTGGACCAGGAAGGGCAGATGCCTGATGACTGATCCCAGGAAGCCTCCAACAGCAGAGATGGGGGTGAGGAGGAGGAGACAGCCGTGGACCACAGAGAGTGGCGGGAGGGAGCAGACAACCCAGAGCGAGAATGGTGAGTGAGGACAGAGTTCCAAGTTGGAGGGCGCGACCCACTGGGTCAAGTCATCAGGTGAATTACATCAACTGAGCCCTGGAAATGATGGTTGGATTGAGCAACATGAAGGACATGGGAGACCTTGACAAGCTCAGTTTCTGCCAAGTGATGGGTGTGGCTTCAGGATAAGCTACAGAGAGGGGCACAGGACATAATTAGCCTGGAGAATTCTTTCCAAGATTTAGACCATAAAGTGAACCAGGAGATGAGGCAACCATTGCAGGATGGGGGTTCTTAATCTGGGGTCGAGGGCCCATTGAATTCATGGTATCAGTCAGCTTGGATGGGAAAAACAGTTGCATGATTTATTTCACTATCTTCTCCTTGAAAAGCATGTCCTTGTATAATGACCCCCTTACAGTGATCTGATTAGTGCCTGTAACTGCATCACCAACAGAAATCATGGTTTCACCAGCATTGCAGGTATCTGGGAAGATCAGTTACCATCGTTGCTATTTCAAAACTATGCTAGTTATAAGACCCCTGCTAGGTCTGATAGCGGAGAAGGCAATGGCACCCCACTCCAGTACTCTTGCCTGGAAAATACCATGGACGGAGGAGCCTGGTAGGCTGCAGTCCATGGGGTCGCTAAGAGTTGGACACGACTGAGCGACTTCACTTTCTCTTTTCACTTTCATGCATTGGAGAAGGAAATGGCAACCCATTCCAGTGTTCTTGCCTGGAGAATCCCAGGGATGGGGGAGCCTGGTGGCTGCCGTCTATGGGGTCACACAGAGTCGGACACGACTGAAGTGACTTGGCATAGCATAGCATAGGTCTGATAGAGAAGCATAAATTACCATGGGCAAAATGATATTAAAATACTTTGATAGGGACTTTCCTGGTGGCCCAGTGGTTAAGAATCTGCTTTCCAGTGCAGGGGACACTGAGGTTTGATCCCTGATCCAGGAATTAAGATCCCACATGCCAAAACCACCATATGACCCAGCAATCCCACTCCTAGGCATATACCTTGAGGAACCAAAATTGAAAAAGACACATGCACCCCAGTGTCCACTGCAGCGCTATATGTGATAGCTAGAGCAGGGAAGCAGCCATCTGTCCACTGACAGATGGATGGATACAGAAGCTGCGGCACATACATTCAACAGGATACTACTCAGCCATAGAAAGGAACACAGTGGAGTCAGTTCTAAAGAGGTGGACGAACCTAGAGCCTGTTTTACAGAGTGAAGTAAGTCAGAAAGAGAAATAGAAATACCGTATTCTGACACATATATATGGAATCTAGAAAGATGCTACTGGTGAATTTATTTTCAGGGCAACGATGGAGAAACAGACATAGAGAATAGACCTTTGGACATGATGAGAGGGGAAGAGAGGGTGAGATGTATGGAAAGAGTAACAGAGAAACTTTCATTACCATATGTAAGATAGATAGCCAGTGGGAATTTGCTGTCTGGCTCAGGGAACTCAAACAGGGGCTCTGTGACGACTGAGGATGGGATGGGAGGGAGGTTTGGGAAGGAGGGGACAGGGCTGTACCTATGGCTGATTCATGTCGATGGTTGACAGAAAACCGCAAAATTCTGTAAAGCAATTATCCTTCAATTAGAAAAATAAGACATTCCCAATTAAAAAAGAAATCCCACATGCTGCCGGCAACTGAGCTGACATACCACAACTACTGAAGCCTGCATGCTCTAAAGCCTGCTAAAATCTGCAAGAAAAGTTGCTAAAATCTGCAACAAAAGAAGCCACCTCAAGGAGAAGCCCTCGGACCACAACTGAAGAAAAGCCCAGGCCAAGCAACGAAGATCTAGCACAGCCCCAGATAAATAAATAATATAAAAATTTTTTGATAACTGAATTTCGATATAAATGGCTTTCTTTGCAATCCTGGGTATCGTTTTACACATCTAAAAGTATTATTTGGAGAAGAGACATTCACTTCACTTCACTGAATCCAAGGCAAAACAGACAACCAGTCCAATAAACAACAACAACGTCAATAACAAAATAAATAAACACAAAACAGTTAAGCATCTCTGCCGGTGGGATGTGTGGTCAAGAGGGGAAGCTTGTTTGGTTGTTGATTTGAAGATGAGAGAACCCAGAGCACGTTCGCCTGCCTTCGGAAGTGACCCCATAAGAAGCAGATATTGATAATGCTGAAGAGAGGTCCTTGAACAGAGGACATCGGGGACCCCAGCACACGTCTGGAGAGGCCGGCTCAGGCCGGAACAGGAGGGCGAATCAACACGGGGAGCCTGGGGGACGTGGCCACGGGGCACTTGATGATGTTCTCTGAGTGTCCCAGTTTTCTCAAGGGAAGAAGCAAGGAGATGAACTGGGAAGAAAAATGGTGGGGAAGGTGTTTAAGGTTTGCGCAGAGGAGAGGAGGGAGGTGCTGGTCACCTTGGAGAATGGGAACTTGATGGACTAAGACAAGGTCAGCAGCAGATGCTTGTGTGAAGCCAAGGCCCCTGAGGGTTCTGTGACCATCAGCCGCTGGACAGCCTCCTCTGGAACAGTCAGTGGGACTACATGGGTGCAGGGAGGGTAAAGGACTGGGGATTCTTTAGGAGAAATGATGAAGGGAGAGAGCAGAAGGGAGACTGGCGTGCACACAGGGCAGTGACTGTAATGGTGGGCGGAGGATGGTGCTGGGGAGGAGGGGAGGAACAACAGGGAAGAATGAGCTGGAAGGACCGGAGGTCATGGCTGGAGACTGAGACGCAAAGCACGGTAACCTTGGTGGGCCACAGCGAGAGGTCGAAGAAGACAATGGGGATGCGTGGGACCACCAGGGGTGGCGCAAGGAACGGCTGGGGAGGGGACGGGTTCAGGAACTGGTGGGCAGAACCAGCCGTGCATAGGGAACCACCATGAATGACTTAGCACAGTCTGTAATCTGGTGGTTTCAGCGTGGTTTGAGAAGTTGCATCTTCCCTGATTATGGACTTATTCTCTGCCCGTGAAGTTGAGAGAAAGAGACACAGGGCTAGAAAGAGGAATGGCACGCAAGTTGCATGCCTGCTAAGTACCCACTCAGGCACGGGCAAGTCAGTCTTTGCCCGGCTCTCCCTTCTGCCCTTCAGGCCTTTCACCCACAGGACTGCCGTGCGATAAACACCCTGTCCTGGAACTCACTCTTGCGCTTTGTGTTTTCCTAAGCCACCCACTGTCCTTGTCTCCTGACATCCTGTTCTTCTCTGCAGAACAGGGGGAACTGCCGGACAGTAGCTTCGTACTTTGGAAGACCGGCTGGGATCACGGAGGGGAGGGACTGCATATATGAACCAAGCCGGGAATGCACACACTGCGTGCTGCTCTGTGCGACCCCAGACAGCTCGACAAATAAATTGTGGGGCAGGTCTCGGCTGGAAGGGAGCTTCCTGGCTTGCGTGAGAGGTGGCCGGGCCTCCCCCAAGTAGGAGACTGCTTAGGCTTCACCCTGTTGCTCACCCAACTCTGAGTATTCCAGCCAAGGAAACTGAATTCAGCAGCTCTCTCCACTCTCCTGATGGGTCAGCATCCCTTGGAGAGCTTTAAAAAGACCCCGAAGCCCCAGCCACTACAGAGAGCATGGTTCATCCATTCATTCACTGCTTCATTCAGAAAATATGGAAACTTTTAACTTCCCCCCTCTCTCCAGGTGCTGGGATGTGCAGTCAGGTTTGAGAATCATTGCCTTAATTCATGTGACTTGTAAAGGTTCTATCAGGAGCTTTCAAAGAGTTCCTGCTATATTTAAAATAGATCACCAACAAGGGCGTAATGTCTAGCACTGTCAATATTCTGTAATGAATGGAAGAGAATTTGAAAACGAACAGATACAGGTGTGTGCATAACTGAATCACACTCAGAACTAACACAACACTATTAATCAGTGATAAAGACAAACAACAACAACAAAAGAAATACAAAGTCAAATTTATCCAAATCCTCCCCCTACCTTCCCCCCAAAAAGAGCTTGAAATTGTTTAGCCAAGAGGCACAGTACCAATGTCAATTCTGCTTGCTGGCTCTGCTGGCTGACTCGGGGCCTTCTCTGGGCAGCCCAAGATGGAGACAGTTGTGTTCATCTACCTACAAGCCTTCACCCTCACACCACCTCTACCATCAGAACCACCTCTCCATCCACAAGTCCTACCTGCACTCAAGTCCCACATCCATCCTTGACCCTGCACTTCCATCTACCCCTAAGCTGCCTCTTCGATGGCCAAGCATCTTAGAAAGAGGCAGTTTCCCGATTCACCTCTCCACCTTCTGGCTCCTGCCCTCCCAGTATCCCACCCCCTCAACTTGTTCTTACCACCTGGGTCCTTTTTCTGGGATTCCAGCCCCTCTTGGGCATTCAGCCCACCTGTGGTGTTAATATTAGCCAAGAAGTTACCCCCACCCCGGGGGCATTTAGCTTTCACTGGGTGGCCCTTGAAAGCAAAACTCTTTCTGGCCTCAAAGAATGATACTTGCAGTGGCAAGAAATGATGGGGTCAGTCCTGGAGAGAGGCCAGTGCTAATTTGACGTATGTATTTATAAAACATTTGAGAAGTTTAAAATGAATTGGGCCGAGTCTGGGATTCCCGCTTGCAGAAGTTCACATAAGGAGCTTGCAGATGAAACAGTGCAAAATGAAAATGGATCCCTTGTTCAAAAATGATTAAGAAGTTCAAGACGGTAACCGCAGACCAACAAACCCAGCAGGTGCCCTCCCTGGCACCGGGTCCTGGGTGCCCATGGAGGTGGCAAGCCCACACGACCTGGACGTTGAGATGTTCCTCCCTTAAACCAAAGAGTTCTAGTTTGAATGTTGAAAGGGACAAGAGACATTTATGCAGTGTTCTGTGGGATGAAAAATATGGTTTCATGTGTTAATTTCTTTTTCTTCATTTAAGTGGAGCCCAGATGCCTCTGTAAATACCTGCCAAGGAGGAGCCTTTGAAAATAAAGCTATTGCTGGTCTCCTGTGCCCAGGACAGGCCGCCAGGGGAAACAGACCTGATGTTCTGAATCTCAGCTTTCATGTCTTTCTTGTTCCAGGGAAGCTGTAGGTGTGTGGGTGTGTGTGCATATCCAAGTTCAAGGGTGAACCATTTGCTTCTTGGGCCCAGAGATCCTGCTCACAGCCTCCCTGCACCCTGGGGAGGGACCCCCAACCCCAGGTAAGGAATGGGAGTCCCATCAGCTCCCTTCTTGCCTTCAAGGACAATCTCTGGGCACCCTCCCAGCAGATAACCCCTCTGGAAAATTTCTGCTCATGGTTGCTGTTGGCTGCCCAGCCGAGACCCTATGGCCCTGGCACCCATTCATCCTGCAAACAGTAAGGACTCCACCTCGAGTAACGATTCTGAAGATCAGCTGGAAGGAGGAGGGTTTGAACTGAAAAGTGCCAAGAATCACTCTTGAACTGGCTGAACTGACTGTCTGAATTTAAAAAAAAAAGACATCAGGAGAAGCCTTGAAAAGAGGCTTTTAGACTTCTTGTTCTCTGTAATGCAAGATATTCTCTGAGATAAGCAAGAAAATGATTTTTTAAAACCCCAAATTGATATATTCAATTTTTATGAGCTATAATTGAGGAAAAAAAAAACCTAACTGGAAAGCAGGAAATATTTATGGTAACTTTGTGTTCCTGTCTGGGAAATCCCGTGGACAGAGGAGCCTGGTGGGCTACAGTCCATGGGGTCGAACAAGAGTGGGACATGACAAGTAAACAATAACAACAAGGGAAGAAAGTATCTCTTTGTTTCCACAGATTTCCCTGCAGATGCTTAAGTAGCATCAACCCCGTTATACAGATGGATTAATAAAGCACGGTAAGCTTTAGAGATTTGCAAAAGACTGAAGCTGAAGCTCCAACACTTTGGCCACCTGATGTGAAGAATTGACTCATTGGAAAAGACCCTGATGCTGGGAAAGACTGAGGGCAGGAGAAGGAGAGTAAGAGGATGAGATGACTGGATGGTATCACGGACTCAATGGACATGAGTTTGAGCAAACTGGGAGATAGCGAAGGACAGGAAAGCCTAGCGTGCTGCAGTCAATGGGGTCACAAAGAGTAGGGTACGACTTAGCGACTGACGACAACGGAGCAGATGGAGCCAGGTTAGAACAGAGGCTGGCATCTGGTCAAACTGATTTTGGATAAACAGCTGAGTCATACGTGACTCACCAGCTATCTGCATCATAACAGCTGCTTCCCAGAGTTGTCTAGAAGATGCTAAGATAATATACATAAAAACCCATAAGCCCTGCAAGGAAGGTGTGTGCTGTTGAAGTTCTGTCATCGTTGCAGGTACATTCATCAGGACTTCACTGACGCCAACCAAACTGGAGACCTGGGGTGAGATGCTGGGGTAACTCCATGGTGGGACTGCACTCTGGTTTCCCAAGACTTTAAAACGAAACAGAGTGATCAAGTGATTGGGGGCCCTGCAAATAGTAGAAATGAAATCTCCCAGTAAGAAGCTACCGCCAAAAGCCAGGGTGCTGAGTGCTCTCCAGGGTCCAGGACCTTCTCGGGGCACTAGTCCCAGATCCCGGTGTCCTTGGTCTGTGGCCACCCCACTGGTAGTTCAGACAGTAAAAAATCTGCCGGCAATGCAGGAGACCCAGGTTCGATCCCTGGGTCAGGAAGATCCCTTGGAGAAGGGAATGGCAACCCACTCGTCTTCTTGCCTGGAGAATTCCATGGACAGAGGGGCCTGGCGGGCTCCAGTCCACGGGGTCGCAGAGAGTCGAACACGACTGAGCAACCAGCACTCGCTCTGAGTAGGTGGTGGTCCTTCCCCCCATCCCAGCAGCTGCTGGGGATGTGGGGTTCAAGGCAGTTGAAGGATTAACTCACTGATCAGATTGTATGGATTTCCCCTCTTCAGTACCAAACCTGACCCTCATTAACCAGAGATCCAGCTCTTCCTCTCCCCCTTCCAGGCCGTGTCTGCGTGCTGGGGGGCGGCGGGGAGGATATGTCTCCCGAGTCTGGAGGCCCTTGACCCCCCACAGTACACAAGGGGCAGTGACAACAGCGCTGTAAGCTGACACTCGCAGATCCAGCCTCCCAGCCCCAGGCTCCGCCGGTGATGAAAGGGTTCTGCTGCCCAAACGCTCAGGAACTGGACTCTGTCTTTCCCTCCTGGCTCATGAGAAGCCAGGCTGTCTCCACACGCAGGGCAGGGTCCCTAGGGTGCTCCTCCCGCCAGGCCCAGGCACAATGGCCCTTCTGCAGGGGGTGACGTCTCCCCCCGGAACAGCCCACCCGCACACAGACCCCAGACAGACCACTGCTGACCCCAAGCCCTCCCACCGCGTCTCCCAACCCCACACTCACATGCAGCGCCCTTGCAGTCCCAGCCGCCTTGCCGGATTCCCAGCGGCTGTGGGAACTGGCCGGGAGCCAGGCGGCCTGACCCACAGACTCCACCGGACCCTGCCACCCTCCCGACCTCCCTCTTTCACTGACTGGCAGCTTCAAGGCCAGGGCGTCTGAGTGGCTGGCAGCTAGACAATTACTGTGTCCTTTGGGATGAGCCTGTGTGGGCACACGTGTCATTTGGTTGGACGGTTAACTGCCCTGTCCGCTGGGCCAAGGCAGACATTCAGGACCAACCAGAAATGCCATCTCTGCCCTTTGGAAAAAACGCCCGATACATCAGAGCATCATCATCTCCTCCCTAAAACACTCTCTGGAGACTCTCCGGGGCTGGACAAAGCCTGGACCACTCCGATGGGTGTCAAAGGCCGTCCACGGTCCAGACTGGCCCACCTGCCTGCTCTCTGCATCCTCACGTCTCCGCATCCTTGTTCATCACCCTGCAAGGGACCATGCAATTCCTGCCAGTGACTGAGACCGGCACGCATACCCTCTTGCTGCCCTGACCAACCAGCCTGCTCTGAGCTGGTGACCTGGCCATCGCCTTGTTGCTTTGGACTTTTGTTCTGTTGAGCAACATGGAGTTTCTCAACCAGCGGGCTGCTGGGCATCTGTCAGTGAGTTCTGATCGATGTGCAACTATTTTTTTGCTTTGTTATTTCTGCCTACATTTGCCAACATGGGTGGTTCAGGGATGTCGGTGAGGTGTGTTTGTGTTGTAGGCACAGGGCAGATAAAGGGACAGTTTGTGATTAGTTGGAGATGAGAGACCTCACCAAGAAGGTGGCTTTTGAAGCATGTTCAAGCATGACTCAAGAACCCGGCGAGTAACAGTCCCCAGATGGTTCTCCTGAAAGTTAGTTTGGCAGGCGAGTTTGGCCAAGGGAATTGGGCTGTGCTGGGATTCAGAATGGCTGAGAACACTTTGTCACAACTAACTTGCCACAAACATCTGTCCCTGCCTCATTAATATCATCACTGAATCTCCAAGAGCAGTGACTAGGCTCCTGAGTTCTTTACCCAGCGCTCATCAACCTGCCTGACTCTGGCTGGTGCTTAGGAAAAGACACGGTGAAGGAACTCAGGTGTGGGACAGTGGCCTGGACATGGACCTGAGTCTGCCCTGTATCCCTGGCAATGGGACTGGGAAGGCAGGGATGGGAGCATCTTGTGTCTGAGGTCTTCAGAAGTGTCTGTGAGTTATCATTGAATGAGGATTAACAACCCACATCCACATAGCTTGCCTTTTTTTTTTGTCTCTTCTCCAGATATAACTGTCCTAAACAAGATCATCTTTAGTTCAGGGTCATTCATAAGCCCTGATCCTCTTCTATTAATATTTAGAGATAGCTCACTATATTTTATATACTAAAAAATGCACCCATATTATTTATAGTATTATGATGTGAACTTCTTTGAAATTATTTTTATAATTCTGCCTCTGGGCAGGATGATTTGGCTCCATGTGATACATTCATTCACAACTGCCATTGATTTCTTGACCTTGTTGGTAGGATCTTGATGGTAGAATCTTAGGAAATCCTGCAGAGAGAGACAGCCTCTAATTGTGATAAAATATCATGACATTTTTGAGAACACGGCACTTAGTAATGAAAGAGGTGGACATAACATTAATGTCTTGCAGACTTGCGTAAAAACTTGATTTTCCTCTGGAACAACTCAGTCCTATTCTGGGCTGAAGAGTGAAAGCTCCCACGCCTGCAGCCCTGGTCTGTGGCTGCTGGTGGACAAAAGTTCCGGAGGGCAAAGTCAGAGGGACTCTCTGTGACTCAATCCAAGTGTAAAAATATCAATCCATTTTTCATTTGTTGAATATTTCCTACAGCATGTGTGAGTTTGATGGGAAGACAGACACTGCGCTTCATGCTCAGACTATGGGGGTCGCTGCACACGGAGCAGCTGCACCAGTGACCATTAGGCAAGGAGGCTAGGCTTGGGAAAGCTAGATGGGGAAACGGTGGAAACAGTGACAGACTTTATATTTGGGGGCTCCAAAATCACTGCAGATGGTGACTGCAGCCATGAAATTAAAAGACACTTAAACCTTGGAAGCAAAGTTATGACCAACCTAGACAGCATATTCAAAAGCAGAGACATTACCTTGCCAACAAAGGTCCGTCTAGTCAAGGCCATCGTTTTTCCAGTGGTCATGTATGGATGTGAGAGTTGGACTGTGAAGAAAGCTGAGCACTGAAGAATTGATGCTTTTGAACTGTGGTGTTGGAGAAGACTCTTAAGAATCCCTTGGACAGCAAGGAGATCTCACAGTCCATCCTAAAGGAAATCAGTCCTTAATATTCATTAGAAGGACTGATGTTGAAGCTGAAACACCAATACTTTGGCCACCTAAAGCGAAGAGTTGACTCATTTGAAAAGACCCTGATGCTGGGAAAGATTGAAGCGGGAGGAGAAGGGGATGGATGACATGGGATGAGATGGTTGGATGGCATCACTGACTCGATGGACATGAGTTTGAGTAAGCTCTGGGAGTTGGTGATGGACAGGGAGGCCTGGCATGCTGCAGTCCACGGGGTCACAAAGAGTTGGACACAACTAGCAAATGAACTGAACTGAACTAGGCGTGGGGCTCCAGCCCTCCTCTCCCACCCAGGATCCTCATCATCACTTCTCCCCACTGCCATCCAGATCTGCCCTTAGATCTTTTTTAAACTCTAAGGTGTAAATGACTAATAATGGTTTAACATATTGTCAGTCCCAGGAGGTATTTTTAAGTCTAATGGATGAAGATTTAGTAGTGAAATTTCAAACACCAATCAGGGTGTACAGGAGGATTTGGGAAAGGAGGGTGGTGAACATTTTTTTTAACACCCCCAATCACTCTATTAGGGCTTCCCAGGTGGCACAGTGATAAAGAATCTGCTTGCTAATTCAGGAGATCCCAGAGACTGACGCGGGTTCAACCCCTGGCTCAGGAAGATCCCCTGGAGGAGGACTTGGAAACTCACTCCAGTATTCTTGCCTGGAGAATCCCATGGACAGAGAAGCCTGGTGGGCTACCATCCATGGGGTCTCAAAGAGTCAGACGTGATTGAGCACGCATGTATAGGCAGTCATTCCACTGAGTTAGGGCAACCTCTGTCTTTATGGACATGATAGAAGCCAGTAGATATTTTGGAATAAATGGATGGATGATGGATGAATGGATGGACAGATAGATGATGAATGGGTAGTTGAGTGATGAATACTGTTGTTCTTTAGCTACTAAGTCATGTTTGACTCTTTGCGATCCCGTGAACTGTATCCCGCCAGACTCCTCTGTTCACAGGATTTCTCAGACAAGAATACTGGAGAGGGTTGCCATTTCCTTCTCCAGGAGATCTTCCTGACCCAGGGATCGAACCCCTGTCTCCTGCATTGGCAGGCAGATTCTTTATCACTGAGCCATCAGGGAAGCCCATTGGTGGATGAATAGATAATCTTTATTCTATCTAGACTGGTCATTGAAGCTTAATTTATTTTGATTCCTCATAGAGCCAGGCTAGGGACTAACATACATTAGGAAGTTGGTAGAAGTTTGTAGAATAAATGGATAAGTAAAAAGAATGTTATGACTTTCAGTTACTATAATACTTTGGGTCCCCTTGGAGTGGACTCAGCTATCTTGCTGGGATAGAGGCCACTGTAAAACTTGACCTTGATCAATTTATTGGCAGTCAATCCTGCCACACACACAAGACTTCCATGGAATCCTTTCTGAGTGGTTTCATGTTAACTTTGCAGAGCTCTGACTTTTGGCAAATTCCTGGTATTAATAATAACAATGATACTGAACTCATTGTGAGCTAGTTATTGTTTTAAGCATATCACATATATTTAATAATTTTATCCTAAAAACAACCTGATGCTTCAGGTATAGTATTAGCCCTTCCGCCAATTTAATGGATGGGGAAATGGAGGCTCTGAGAAGTTAAATAACCTGTTCAAGGTCACATTAATAGGTGTAGGCCGGATTTGAATACAGGCAGATTGACCTCAGCATCTGGGCTCATATCACGACATAGTCAGCACTTGATATCTGTGGGTTTGGCATCCACAGATTCAATCAACCATGAGTCAAAAATATGCGAAAAAAATTTTCTAGAAAGTTCCAAAATGCAAAACTTGACTTTGCCATGTGCTGTCAGCTATTTGTGTTGTTGGAAGAGGGTGTTTGCTATGACCAGTGCATTCTCTTGGCAAAATCATGTTAGCCTTTGCCCTGCTTCATTTTGTACTCTAAGGCCAAATTTGCCTGTTACTCCAGGAATGTCATGACTTCCTACTTTGCATTCCAGTCCCTTATAATGAAAAGGACATCTTCATTTTTTGGTGTTAGTTCTAGAAGGTCTTGTAGGTCTTCATAGAACTGTTCAAATTCAGCTTCTTCAACATTACTGGTTGGGGCATAGAGTTGGATTACCGTGATATTGAATGGTTTGCCTTGGAAATGAACAGAAATCATTCTGTCGTTTTTGAGATTGCACCCAAGAACTGCATTTCAGACTCTTTTGTTGACCATGATGGCTACTCCATTTCTTCTAGGGAGTCTTGCCAACAGTAGTAGATATAATGGTCATCTGAGTTAAATTCACCCATTGCAGTCCATTTTAGTTCACTGATTCCTAAAATGTCAACGTTCACTCTTGCCATCTCCTGTTTGACCACTTCCAATTGACCTTGATTCATGGACCTAACATTCCAGGTTCCTCTGCAATACCGTTCTTTACAGTATTGGACTTTACTTCCATCACCAGTTACATCCACAACTGAGTGTTGTTTTTGCTTTGGCTCTGTCTCTTCATTCTTTCTGGAGTTATTTCTCCACTCTTCTCTACTAGCATATTGGGCACATACCGACCTGGGGAGTTCATCTTTCAGTGTCATATCGTTTTGCCTTTTCATACTGTTCATGGGGTTCTCAAGGTAAGAATCCTGAAGTGGTTTGCCATTCCCTTCTCGAGTGGACCACATTTTGTCAGAACTCTTCACCATGACCGGTCCGTCTTGGGTGGCCCTAAATGGCATGGCTCATATTTTCATTGAGTTAGACAAGGCTGTGGCCCATGTGATCAGTTTGATTAGTTTCCTGTGATTGTGGCTTTCATTCTGTCTGCCCTCTGATGGATAAGGATAAAAGGCTTATTAAAGCTTCCTGGTGGGAAAGACTGACTGTGGGGGAAACTGGGTCTTGTTCTCATGGGTGGGGCCATGCTCAGTAAATCTTTAATCCAATTTTCTGTTGATGGGAAGGGCTGTGTTCCTTCCCTGTTGTTTGATCTGAGACCAAACTATGGTGGAGTTAATTAAGATAAAGGCGACCTCCTTCAAAAGGTCCCATGCATGCACTGCTGCACTCAAGGCCCCTACCCTGCAGCAGGCCACCGCTTACACCCAGCTCCGCCAGAGACTCCTGGACACTCACAGGCAAGTCTGGGTCAGTCTATCATGGGGTCACTGCTTGTTTCTCCAGGGTCCTGGTGCACACGAGATTTTGTTTGTGCCCTCCAAGAGTCTGTTTCCCCAGTCCTGTGTAAGTTCTGGTGGCTCTATGGTGGGGTTAATGGCGACCTCCACCAAGAGGGCTTATGCCATACCCAGGTCTGCTGCACTCAGAGCCTCTGCCCATGTGGCAGGCCACTGCTGACATGGACCTTCACAGGAGACACTCAAACCCTCAAAGGCAGGTCTGGCTCAGTCTCTGTGGGGTCTCCTGGTGCACACAAGATTTTGTTTGAGCCCTCTAAGCATCTCTGGCAGGTATGGGGTTTGATTCAAATGCGATTTTGCCCCTCCAACCATCTTGCTGGGGTTTCTCCTTTGCCCTTGGATGTGGGGTATTCTTTGCCACCAAAGATGGAGAAGCTCTATACAATGAGCAAAGACAAGACTGGAAGCTGACTGTGGCTCAGGTCATGAACTCTTTATTGCAAAATTCAGACTTAAATTGAAGAAAGTAGGGAAAACCTACTAGACCATTCAGGTATGACCTAAATCAAATCTCTTATGATTATACAGCGGAAGTGATTCAAGGGATTAGATCTGATAGACAGAGTACCTGAAGAACTACAGATGGAGGTTTGTGACATTGTACTGGAGGCAGGGATCAAGACCATCCCCTAGAAAAAGAAATGCAAAAAGGCAAAATGGCTGTCTGGGGAGGCCTTACAAATAGCTGAGAAAAGAAGAGACACTAAAAGGAAATATATACCATCTGAATGCAGATTTTCAAAGAATCGCAGTGAGAGATAAGAAAGCCTTCCTCAGCGATCAATGCAAAGCAATAGAGGAAAACAGTAGAATGGAAAAGACTAGAGATCTCTTCAAGAAAATTAGAGATACCAAGGGAACATTTCATGCAAAGATGGGCACAATAAAGAACAGAAATGGTATGGACCTAACAGAAGCAGAAGATATTAAGAAGAGGTGGCAAGAATACACAGAAGAACTATACAAAAAAGATCTTCATGACCCAGATAACGACAATGGTGTGATCACTGACCTAGAGCCAGATATTCTGTAATGCAAAGTCAAGTGGTCCTTAGAAAACATCACTACGAACAAAGCTAGTGGAGGTGATGGAATTCCAGTTGAGCTATTTCAAATCCTGAAAGATGATGCTGTGAAAGTGCTGCACTCAATATGCCAGCAAATTTGGAAAACTCAGCAGTGGCCACAGGACTGGAAAAGGTCAGTTTTCATCCCAATCCCAAAGAAAGGCAATGCAAAAGAATGTTCAAACTACTGCACAATTGCACTCATCTCACAGCTAGCAAAATAATGCTCAAAATTCTCCAAGCCAGGTTTCAACAGTATGTGAACCGTGAACTTCCAGGTGTTCAAGCTGGTTTTAGGAAAGGCAGAGGAACCAGAGATCAAATTGCCAACATCTGTTGGAATGTTCATCAAAAAAGCAAAAGAGTTCCAGAAAAACATATCTACTTCTGCTTTACTGACTATGCCAAAGCCTTTGACTGTGTGGATCACAATAAACTGTGGAAAATTCTTCAAGAGATGGGAATAGCAGACCACCTGACCTGCTTCCTAAGAAATCTGTATGCAGGTCAAGAAGCAATAGTTGGAACTGGACATGGAACAATGGACTGGAACAATTTCCAAATTGGGAAAGGAGTATGTCAAGGTTGTATATTGTCATTCTGCTTATGTAACTCATGTGCAGAGTACATCATGTGAAATGCCAGTCTGGATGAAGCACAAGCTGGAATCAAGATTGCTGGGAGAAATATCAATAACCTCAGATATGCAGATGACACCACCCTTATGGCAGAAAGTGAAGAGGAACTCAAAAGCCTCTTGATGAAAGTGAAAGAGGAGAGTGGAAAAGTTGGCTTAAAGCTCAACATTCAGAAAACTAAGATCATGGCATCTGGTCCCATCACTTCATGGCAAATAGATGGGGAAACAATGGAAACACTGACAGACTTTAATTTCTTGGGCACCAAAATCACTGCAGATGGCGACTGCAGCCATGAAATTAAAAGATGCCTACTCCTTGGAAGAAAAGTTATGACCAACCTAGACAACATATTAAAAAGCAGAGATATTAGTTTGCCAACAAAGATTGATCCAGTCAAAGCTATGGTTTTTCCAGTAGTCATGTATGGATGTGAGAGTTCGACTATAAAGAAAGCAGAGTGAAAGACAAAGTAGACTTCCGGTTAAGATGGCGAAGGATTAGGACGGGGAATACGCTTTCTCCTCCACAAATTCATCAATGGGACACTGGGCGCCGAGTAAATACCACAAACAACTTCGGAGTGCTGGCGGAGGACGCGGACACCAGAAAAGCAACTCACTGCCTCTAAAGGAGGTAGGAAAGAAATAGAAGCCAGAGAGAGACAAAGAGGGAGGGGCGGACCTCTGTCCGGGAAGGAGCTAAAAGAGAAGTTTCCAAACACCAGGAAACACCCCCTGCGGAACGCGCCGAACCTGGGAAACACGGAGACTATCATAACAGGGAGGAGAACAGTTGAGCAATAGAACCCACAGACTGCGGGCCCGCGGAACCCGCAGCGGAAAAGCACCGCTGCAAACGCCCGCATCTGCCATTGGGGAGCCGGGGCTGGGCAGGGAGACGCCTTGGCCGTTCCCACGCGGGACGCTCCGCTGCCGGCGCTCCCCAGAGGGACGCCCCCCGCGGGACTCCCCCCCGGACGCCCCCCGCCGGCCACCCCGCGCAGGCGTGCCCCCGCCCGCTGTGCCGCGGCTCCCACGAGGGCCACCCCATCCCCTCCCCCACCCGCCCGCCCGCCATTCCCGTCGCCGACCCCTCCCCTCTGCGGGCCTCAGCGCAGACCGTCGCCTGATTGTCTGGAGTGCTGCCAACGGAGTAGTTGGGCCGGCAACCAGATGTGCAGCGCCGACACCGAGTGGCGGGCCTGGCCCAGAACACCGCGAGCAAGAAAAAGACAACAGAACACCACAGAGAAAGGGGCAAGATCGAGAAATAAGCCGGAACAAGGAACAGCAAAATGAACTGAACCCACAACAATAATAGAGACTCTATATATTTTACTATTTTCCCATCTTATTTCCTTTTTTTCTCTTTTTTATATATATTTTTTAATTTTTATTATTTTTTAATTGGAAAAAGGAAAACAAAAATTTTTTTCCCTTTTTTTTTTTTTTTTTTTTTTTTTTATTTTTATTATTATTATTTTTTTATCCTCTAGTACTTCTTTAATCTCCACGTAGATTACTTTCGACCCTGTTTTGTTTTTCCTTTTTCCTTTTTGTCCTTGCTTTTTCCTTTCCTTTTTCTTTTCTACTGATACTGACTAGATCGTCTCCCCTCACACTCCCTCCTTTATCCCCTGACCACCCTGTCTCCTTCCTCCCTTCCTTCTATGAAATGTGAACATCTCTGAGCAGTCAGTTTGGAAAAGAAGAAGAAGTTGAGACACTGAAAAATAAGACCAAAATGGAACAGGAGGCAAGTCCAACCCGACCCACGAAAATGACAGGAGCCAAGCCCCATACCACCGAAACCACACACACAAGAAGCACCACAAAGACAACCAAGCAAACCCAGAACAAGAACACAGCCGAGCCCAACACAGGCCACAAGCGACCCCAAAAGAAGACATCCAAACTCACACTAGACACCCACTACACCCCAGAGAAAAGAAATCAGCCCACCCACCAGAACACCGAAAAGCCAAAGCCCGAGCCGCCCAAGAGCGCGAGAACAGAACAGAGGACGCCCAGAAAAAAGAGAAAAGAAGAAGGGGGAAGGAGCCCAAAAAAAAAGAGGAAGAAAAAGAAAAAGAAAGAAAAAGAAAAAAAGAAAGAGAGAACAAAGAAAGAGGGAGAAAAAGAAAAAGAGGAAAAGAACAGAGAAAAAAAAAAAAAAGACAGAGACAGAAAGAGAAGAAAAAAGAAAGAAGAAAAAGAAAAATGAACCCCAAAGACACAGAAAAGAAAAAGGAAGACCCCAAAAAAAAACAAAAAAAAAGCAGAAGGAACAGGAAAGAACAGCACGAACCCAAGCAGGAGGAGAAAAGAGAAAAAAGAACCACGCAGAAGTACCAAGACCAAAAAGAGACCAGAAAGAAAAGGAGAGAAAGCACCACCACAGCCAATAAAGGACAGACACAAAGAAAACCCAAAACAAAAAGAAAGGCACGACACAACAAAGTAAGGAATGCCCCAACAAAGAGACGAAGACAACAGACCCCTCAGAAAAGAACACTCAACACAACAAAAAAACCAAAAGAAAAGAGAAGGACAACACCAGAGAAAGCACCCTACACACACAGCAGGACCCATGACCCACCTCCCAGAAAGGAAAAAAATCAAAAATGAAAAATGGGACCAACAAAAAAAGCTGCACAACAAAGGAAAAAAGCAAGTGAAAGACAGCCAGAAGGGAAAAAAAAGAAAGAAGCACTGACAACAACAACCAAAAAAACAAGCAACCACAGCCAACCAGAAAAAAAAGACCCAACAAAAAAGGGCAGAACCAAAGACACCCAAAGAAGACAACAGAGGCAACAAACACAAAAAGATGCCAACACACCACAGAGAAATGCAAACAAAACCACTAGAGAACCACACGCCAACAGATGGCGACCAAAAGTCCACAAGCAAAAATGCTGGAGAGGGTGCGGAGAGAAGGAACCCCTGCACTGTGGTGGGAATGCAACAGTACAGCCACGGAGAACAGTATGGAGACCCAAAAAACTCAAGAACGCCATGATCCAGCAATCCCACTGCTGGCAAACACAAAAACCAGAAAAGAGACACCTGACCCCAATGCATAGCAGCACTGGAAAGCCAAACGTGGAAGCAACCAGATGTCCATCACAGATGAATGGATGAAGCTGAGGAAATAAATGGAACTCAGTCAAAAAAGAATAATTGATCAGTTTAAGGAGGTGGATGGAACTGGAGCCATTATAAGAGTGAAGTAAGCAGAAACAAAAACACAAATACAGTATACTAACGATATATATGGAATAGAAAGATGTAAAAAATAACCTATTTACGAGACAACAAAAGAGGAGAGGGTAATATTGGAGAATAGATTGAATATGTATAATTTATATCTAAATGTATTAATTTAACTAAACATATCATGTTAATTTTTCATACTAGATGTTTGTAATGTTTCTATAATCAATAAAAGAGATTCTTGATTAAAAAAAAAAAAAAAGAAAGCAGAGTGCCAAAGAACTGATGCTTTTGAACTGAGGTGTTGGAGAAGACTTTTGAGAGTCCCTTGGACTGCAAAGGAGATCAAATAAGTCAGTCCTAAAGGAAATCAGTTCTGAATATTCATTGGAAGGACTGGTGCTGAAGCTGAAACTCCAATACTTTGGCCACCTGATATGAAGAACTGACTCATTGAAAAAGACCCTGATGCTTGGAAAGATTGAAGGCCGGAGGAGAAGGGGATGACAGAGGATGAGATGGTTGGATGGCCTCACCGACTCAATGGACATGAGTTTGAGCAAACTCCAGGAGTTAGTGATGGACAGGGAAGCCTGGGGTGCTATAGTCCATGGGGTCGCAAAGAGTCGGACACAACTGAGCAACTGAATTGAACTGACTCAGCTGTCAGCTATTTATATTATAATCGGTATTATAAGGAACTTGAGATGCTTTAAAGTGTATGGGAGGATGTGCATAGGTTATATATGCAAATACTATGCCGTTTTATACAAAGGACTTGAGCATCCTCAGATTTTGGCTCGAGGGAAGAGGCTGGAACAGCTACCTGCAGATACCAAGGGACAAGGGTGTGTGTGACATGTCCAAAGTTAGCTGGAAGCAGCAAGCTCTCCTCGAACCCCTGCTCAGCTCAGCGTCCCCGAGCCATCTGGACTGACAGGTGAACTTATTTTTGACTCAGCTCTGCCTCCATCTCTGCTGGGTTCAGGTGGGCCGTGGGCAGAGCTGAGTCCCTGGCCAGCTTTGCATCTCATAGACAGCGGGCTGTACTGTGAGCACAGAGCTGCCACTTTCTTTCAAACCATCAACCTGTTTGTGGAGGAACTGCCTGGCTGTGCCTTGGACTGTTCCTGACTCTCTATCTGGGGTTGCAGAGGCTGTGTCCAGTGATGTCCAGAAAGCAAAGCTCAAGGCAGCTCCCTCTTCTGAGGCCTTCTGAGGGGTCACACGGTGAAGGACAGGGGATTCTTCTCTGCTTACAGGTAACTGGAGAGCACAGGTCAGTCTTGGAAAGGGAGTCCCCATCTTTGGTTGAAAGAACCCGAGCTCACGGTTGGTGAGGATGCTTTTGAAAGGGATGATGGATGGCACCTTGTCCAGCACAGGGATCACTGAAGGAGAGGTTCTGCCACCCCTTTGTGGAGAGGGCTGTGGTGGGCACCTGCAGGCTAAGTGCTGGTTTGGGGGCTGGGACCTTTGGGATCCCAGCACTGATGATGCCGTTATCCAAGGTAGGCCCATCTTGGGGGAAGAGACTCCTTTCCTGCCTGCCTTTGACTTAGGTGGGGTGAGAAAGCCAGGACCAGCCCAGCTACATACCCGAGTGGACACCGGTGTCAGGAACAGACATTTCGACACAATCCTGTTTGCTAATTGCTCTCGTGTACTCTGGACACAGGAAGACTTAACCTTTTGAATGAGATAGATACCAATAACTTTCCAGCTGAGAAGCCAGGGATCATCCGATAAGCGACAACCAAAAAATTATGTCTTAAACTATTAAAGAGGTCAAAAGAATGGAATGTGCGTTCTCAGCAGAAATCTGTACAAAAGTCTGTATGATCAAACCTATGGTTTTCCTGGTAAGTGAGAGCTGGACAATAAATAAGGCTGAGTGCCAAAGAATTGATGCTTTTGAATTGTGCTGGAGAAGACTTTTGAGAGTCCCTTAGACAGCAAGGAGATCAAACCAGTCAATCCTAAAGGAAATCAACCCTGAATATTCATTGCAAGGACTGATGCTTAAGCTCCAATACTTTGGCCACCTGATGAGAAGAGCCGACTCATTGAAATTGACTGATGCTTGGAAAGATTGAGAGCAGGAGGAAAAGGAGACGACACATGATGAGATGGTTAGATAGCACCATGGATTCAATGGATATGAGTTTGAGCAAGCTCTGGGAGATAGTTAAGGACAAGGAATCCTGTCATGCTGCAGTCTATGAGGTTGCAAAGAGTTGCACACAACCTAGCAACTGAACAACAACAGCAAATGCTCGCTATTCACAATAGCCAAGAGGTGGCTATGCACAATAACCCAGATGCTCATAGGCGGGTAATGGGTAAGCAAAGAGTGGGCTAGCCAAACGATGGAATATTTCTTAGCCTTAAAAAGGAATGAAATTCTGATATATGCTACCATGTGGATGAACCTTGAAGACATTATGCTAAGTGAAATAATCCAGTCACAACAGGTCACTGTTATATGATTCAGCTACCTTATAAGGTCCGAGTAGCACAGTCAGTTAAGAATCTGCCTGCAGGAGGAGCCTGGGTTTGATTCCTGGGTTGGGAAGATCCCCTGAAGAAGGAAATGGCGATGCACTCTAGTAATCTTGCCTGGAGAATTCCATGGACAGAGGAGCCTGGTGGGCTACAGTCCATAGGGTTGCCAGAGTTGGACATGACTTGGCAACTAAACCACCACCAAAATAGTGAGAGTAAAGTTGGATTCAGAAGCATCCCTCTTCTAGCTACATCTGGCAAACTAATGCCAAATCCAGATCCTCGCCACCTGGCAGGATGAACCACTCGCTCTCAGGGGATTTACGGTCATGAGCATTTTCTGCAGCAAATGCTTCCTTCCTCATGGACTCATTGTGGTTATACCACTCTGCCTGAGTGGGCAGGCCTGGTATGGCAGGAGGAGGAGGTGTGCAGGTGTGAAGCCAACTGCAGGCCTCTGGGGGCAGAAAGCATCAGGTGGGGCTGGGGAAGGTTGCCAGGTCATCCACCTGCTGATCCAGCCTCCCTGGACTCCTCCTAATTGCTACCCCTTGACTCAGAAAATCCTGTGACACCAGGTGTCTCACCTCAGGGTGCTTCATGCCTTGTAATTTCTAAGTGCTCTCGCACAGACTGTTACTGAATCACGCAGACACCTCTAAGAGGCAGCTGCTATCATTGCCAGGCATCTGGTCCCGCCCTCACAGCCAATCAAAGAGCGGAGCTCCTGATCTAAGCCGGGAGTTCTCTCCTGCACAAGCTGCCATCCCGGTGTTGCCAACCCTTCCTCTGGCTATTAGAAAGGCCAGTGGTTATGAGCAGCTGGGTTCTAGGTGGCACTCTGGAAGCAAGCCCCAAGCCCACGGCCGAGATTCACTGAGTGAACAAGCATGGGTCTCAACACAGTTTTGTGAAAGGTCTTTCCTCCACCCTGGAGGCTAGCTTACATCCATTACAGCTAACGGACCAGGATGACTTGGATAGGGTCTTGCTTGAAACACCTTCAAAAATACCTCGGTTGCCATGAATTTACCCAGGCAGCACGTGGATGAGAGTCAGAGGCTCCTGAGATGTGTTTAGATACTACCAGGGCCTTTTCAAAAGGGAGAGGAACCTGAATATTAACTTTGACCATCTGGGAAGATGCTTGTTCACACTGCCCTCCACCTCTGCTTCCTGCCCCACCCTCTCTTGTTTATACACATGCACACCCATGCACACACAATGGACACATGGACACACACTGGCCTTCAAGGGCTTCCCTGGTGGCTCAGATTTTAAAGAATCCGCCTGCAATGCGGTAGCCCTGGGTTCCACCTCCGGGTTGGGAAGATCCCCTGGAGAAGGGAATGGCAACCCACTGCAGTATTCTTGCTTGGAGAATCCCCATGGACAGAGGAGCCTTGTGAACTACAGTCCATGGGGTCACAGAGTCAGGCATGACTGAGCACAGCAGCACACACATTCACACAAACACATAGACCCACCTTTCAATTTTGGCAGCAGCAAAGCTGAATAATTCCAATCCTCTGTAAATAAGGTAAAAAGGAGGACTTCCCTGATAGTTCAGGGGTTAAAAAACAAATCCGCTTGCCAATGCAGGAGACACAGGTTCAATCCCTGGTCTGGAAAGATCCCACATGCCTCCAAGCAACTAAGCCCAAGTACCACAACTACTGAGCCTGTGCTCTTGAACCTGAGAGCCACAACTACTGAGCCCTTGAATCACAACTATTGGAGTCCACACGTCTGCATGCCCTTAGAGCCCATGCTCCACCACAAGAGAGGCCACTGCAACGAGAACCCGCCCACTGCAAGGAAGAGTAGCCCCCGCTCACCGCAACGAGGGAAAAGCCTGCACAGCAACGAACACCCAGCACAGCCAAAAATAAATACTTAAAATATCAAAAATAAGGTAAAAAGGAGAACAACATTGAACCAGAGAAAGAGCTTCCTTCCATCAGATGAAATGAGGAGGCTGAATGACGAATGCCCTTCACCACGTTCAGTCCCAAACACTGGTCAGTGGCTTCCCCGAGCCTTGACTCCAGCAAACTGACAGGGCCATGTGGGGACCGCAGGGCACATTCCAGTCTGTGAACCAGGGTCTCCCTCACAGTCTCCTCTCTAAGGCTCACGCTCTGAAACAAGTCACTTCCACTGCTCTCCATGGTATTCCATGATCCAGAATCTCCCTTCGCAGCTGGAGGCCTCTCGCGTAAAGAGGATCACCAGGACCCAGGACTGTGCACTCGAAGCTTGTGAAGGCAGAGCAGCAGAGAAGGTACTGTTACAGCAAGACCATGAAAATAAAGAAAGGGAGCCCAAGGTCAACTTAACATGAGTTTCCCACCCACCCCCCCAAGCACTCGGGGGATTTTTCATGTTGGTTTCATGGAAATTTATTTTTGCAGAGGAGACTGTGTTTGCTACAAGATCTTGCTGTGTTCATTTAGCCCAGTAATAAAAACCATCTGCCTGAAATCCTTTTTGGAAAGAGAAGGGGTATAAACAAATAAGCAAATGGTTATAAAAGACCAGGGGGAGGAGGAGGGCTGTTTCAGAAGGAGGGGAAGGTGGACTCAGAGCAAGTGCAAAAGGCCAGTATTTACAGGAGCTCTGACTTCTGAAGGGACGTGTCAGGCTGTTATGAAAACATATATTGAATTCTAGTAAAAATGGCATGTTTGGGAGGACAAGCGAGGAGGAGAAGGCACCACTCTCTTCCCAGGCTCTCGTTCTGGGCTTGGGGTTTTATCACAGGAGTCAGAACGATATTAGGGGAACTTCCCTGGTGGCCCAGTGGTTGAGAGTCTGCCTTGCAATGCAGGGGACACGGGTTCGATTCCTGGTGGGGGAGCTAAGATCCCATATGTTTGGGGGCAACTAAGTGTGAGCGCTGCAACTTGAGAAGCAAGCCCACAACTGCTGAGCCCATATACCACAACTAGAGAGAAGCCCGCACACCACAATGAAAGATCCTGCCTGCCGCAGCTAAGGACCTGACACAGCTAAATAAATAAATCATTATTTTAAAAAAGAACAATATTAGGAAACATTAACCTAGGAGCCCCAAACTCACATCTACTGAGAACCTCAGGTTGTGGGGGTTTAGTCACTCAGTCGCGTCCAACTCTTTTGTGACCCCATGGGCTGTAGCCCACCAGGCTCCTCTGTCCTTGGGGTTTCCCAGGCAGCAATACTGGAGTGGGTTGCCATTTCCTTCTCCAGGGGATCTTCCCAACCCAGGGATGGAACCCTGGTCTCCTGCATTGCACATGGTCTCTTGCAAAATTTTTTACCAACTGAGCCATCAAGGAAGCTCTAAGAACCTCAGACATGACCTTATTGGGAAACGGTCTTTGTAGATTTAATTAGTGAAGGTCATACTAGATTGCTAAGACTAGATTGGTAAAGACTAGATTGGTCCTAAAGGAGATCAGTCCTGGGTGCTCATTGGAAGGACTGATGTTGAAGCTGAAACCCCAATACTTTGGCCACCTGATGAGAAGAGCTGATTCACTTGAAAAGACCCTGATGCTGGGAAAGATTGAGGGTGGGAGGAGAAGGGGATGACAGAGGATGAGATGGTTGGATGGCATCAACAACTCAATAGACATGAGTTTGGGTAAACTCTGGGAGTTGGTGATGGGCAGGGAGGCCTGATGTGCTGCTCGGTTCATGGGGTTGCAAAGAGTCAGACACGACTTAGCAACTGAACTGAACTGATACTAGATGGGAGTGAACCCCAAATCGAATGGCTGTTGTCCTCACAGGAAGAGAAGAGACACACAGAAGAGAAAACCATATGAAGATGGAGCGGTTGGGATGATGCACCTAAAAGCCAAGGGAAGCCGAGGGATGCCAGGAGCCAGCAGAGGCTGGAAGAGGCTGGATGGATTCTCCCCTACAGCCCTCAGAGCCTTCAGGAAGGAACGCCCTGCTGGACACCTTGATTTGGGGCTTCTCGCTTCTAGAACTGGGAGAGGATCAGATCAGATCAGATCAGATCAGTCGCTCAGTCGTGTCCGACTCTTTGCGACCCCATGAACCGCAGCACGCCAGGCCTCCCTGTCCATCACCAGCTCCCGGAGGTCACCCAGACTCACACCCATCAAGTCAGTGATGCCATCCAGCCATCTCATCCTCTGTCATCCCCTTCTCCTCCTGCCCTCAATCCCTCCCAGCATCAGAGTCTTCTCCAATGAGTCAACTCTTCGCATGAGGTGGCCAAAATACTGGAGTTTCAGCTTTAGCATCATTCCTTCTAAAGAAATTCCAGGATTGATCTCCTTCAGAATGGACTGGTTGGATCTTCTTGCAGTCCAAGGGACTCTCAAGGGTCTTCTCCAACACCACAGTTCTGGGAGAGGATAACATTCTGTGTTGTTTTAAGCTTCCTAGTTTGTGATGAATTATTATGGAAACCCAGGCAGACCCTTTACAGCTGGGAACTGCATAGGCTGGGACAGATGGGGCATATTAGGACCAAGAACACGGTCAAAGGGCTTCCGAGGTGACTGAGTGGAAAAGAATCTGCCTGCCAAGCAAGAGACACAGGCTTGATCTCTGGGTCAGGAAGATCCTCTGGAGAATAAAATGGCAACCTGCTCCTGTATTCTTGCCTGGAGAATCCCCATGGACAGGAAACATGGCAGGCTACAATCAATGGGGTCACAAAAGACTTGAACATGACTTACCGACTAAACAACAGCCCCAACAACGTGACCAAATTCTTGGCCCCTAAGTTAGGAGCATAAGTCCAGGAGTAGTGCAGAATGGACTTTGAAATAATATATTGATCTAGTTTTTCTTTTTTTCCATTTTGATTTGTTTTCCCTTAACTGAAAGAGAGAAAAAGACTCTTCTGGGCTCAAGGATTGAGAAGACAGCCTCAGAGTGACCTTCAGGGTCACCTCTATGGACAGATGGGGTCTCCTAAATGTCCCAGATGAGTTGGGGAATGGTGAGTAGAAACAGTTGCCCTTCTGGCTTCCTGAGGATGCAGGACATGGAGAAGTAGCAGGAAGGACCAGGTTTTGGCTTCTGACAGCTAACATAGGTTATGTCTCCAGCAAGACAGTGTTCTTGAAGGCCAAGTATTGGCAAGAGATAATTATCAAAATTCCTTTAGGTCCTGTGTGTGTGTGTTCTTGTGTGCTCAGTCATGTCCAACTCTTTGAGGCCCCATGGACTGTAGCCCACTAGGCTCCTCTGTCCATAGGATTTCCCCAGGCAAGAATACTGGAGTGGGCTGTCATTTCCTTTTCCAGTGGATCTGCCCAACCCAGGGATCAAACCCATGTCTCCTGCATCTCCTGAACTGGCAGGTGGACTCTACCACTAGTGCCAGCGGGGAAGCTGGCTTTAGCTCTTCAGTTCAGTTCAGTCACTCAGTCGTGTCCAACTCTTTGTGACCCCATGAATCATAGCACGCCAGGCCTCCCTGTCCATCACCAACTCCAAGAGTTCACTCAGACTCATGTCCATCGAGTCAGTGATGCCATCCAGCCATCTCATCCTCTGTCGTCCCCTTCTCCTCCTGCCCTCAATCCCTCCCAGCATCACAGTCTTTTCCAATGAGTCAATTGCATAAGGTGGCCAAAGTATTGGTGTTTCAGCTTAAATATCAGTCCTTACAATGAACATCCAGGACTGATCTCCTTCAGAATGGACTGGTTGGATTTGCTTGCAGTCCAAGGGACTCTCAAGAGTCCTCTCCAACTCCAGAGTTCAAAAGCATCAATTCTTCGGCGCTCAGCTTTCTTCACAGTCCAACTCTCACATCCATACATGACCACTGGAAAAACCATAGCCTTGACTAGATGGACCTTTGTTGGCAAAGTAACATCTCTGCTTTTCAATATGCTATCTAGGTTGGTCATAACTTTCCTTCTAAGGAATAAGCGTCTTTTAATTTCATGGCTGCAGTCACCATCTGCAGAGGTTGTGGAGCCCAGAAAAATAAAGTCTGACACTGTTTCCACTGTTTCCCCATCTATTTCCCATGAAGTGATGGACCCAATGCCATGATCTTCATTTTCTGAATGTTGAGCCTTAAGCCAACTTTTTCACTCTCCTCTTTCACTTTTATCAAGAGGCTTTTTAGTTCTTCACTTTCTGTCATAAGGGTGGTGTTATCTACATATCTGAGGTTATTGATATTTCTCCCAGAAATCTTGATTCCAACTTGTGCTTCTTCCAGTCCAGCATTTCTCATGATGTACTCTGCATATAAGTTAAATAAGCAGGGTGACAATATACAACCTCGACATACTCCTTTTCCTATTTGGAACCAGTCTGTTGTTCCATGCCCAGTTCTAACTGTTGCTTCCTGATCTGTATATAGGTTTATCAAGAGGCAGGTCAGGTGGTCTGGTATTCCCATCTTTTTCAGAATTTTCCACAGTCTACCGTGATCCACATAGTCAAAGGCTTTTGCATCATCAATAAAGCAGAAATAGATGTTTTTGTGGAACTCTCTTGCTTTTTCCATGAACCAGCAGATGTTGGCAATTTGATCTCTGGTTCCTCTGCCTTTTCTAAAACCAGCTTGAACATCTGGAAGTTCATGGTTCACATATTGCTGAAGCCTGGCTTGGAGAATTTTGAGCATTACTTTACTAGCGTGTGAGGTGAGTGCAATTGTATGGTAGTTTGAGCATTCTTTGGCATCACTTTTCTTTGAGATTGGAATGAAAACTGACCTTTTCCAGTCCTGTGGCCACTGCTGAGTCTTCCAAATTTGCTGGCATATTGAGTGCAGCACTTTCACAGCATCATCTTTCAGGATTTGGAATAGCTCAACTGGAATTCCATCACCTCCACTAGCTTTGTTTGTAGTCATGCTTTCTAGGGCCCACTTGACTTCACATTCCAGGATGTCTGGCTCTAGGTCAGTGATCACACCATCGTGATCATCTGGGTCGTGAAGATCTTTTTTGTACAATTCTTCTGTGTATTCTTGCCACCTCTTCTTAATATCTTCTGCTTCTGTTAGGTCCATACCATTTCTGTCCTTTATCGAGTCCATCTTTGCATGAAATGTTCCTTTGGTATCTCTGATTTTCTTGAAGAGGTCTTTAGTCTTTCCCATTCTGTTGTTTTCCTCTATTGCTTTGCATTGATCGCTGAGGAAGGCTTTCTTATCTCTTCTTGCTATTCTTTGGAACTCTGGATTCAGATGTTTATATCTTTCCTTTTCTCCTTTGCTTTTCACTTCTCTTCTTTCCACAGCTATTTGTAAGGCCTCTTCAGACAGCCATTTTACTTTTGCATTTCTTTTCCATGGGGATGGTCTTGATCCCTGTCTCCTGTACAATGTCACGAACCTCCATCCATAGTTCATCAGGCACTCTGTCTATCAGACCTCGTCCCTTAAACCTATTTATCACTCCACTGTATAATCATAAGGGATTTGATTTAGGTCATACCTGAATGGTCTAGTGGTTTTCCCTACTTTCTTCAATTTAAGTCTGAATTTTGCAATAAGGAGTTCATAATCTGAGCCACAGTTAGCTCCCATCTTGTTTCTGCTGACTGTATAGAGCTTCTCCATCTTTGGCTGCAAAGAATATAATCAATCTGATTTTGGTGTTGATGAACTCATCAAACTCACCTGGTGATGTCCATGTGTAGAGTCTTTTCTTGTGTTGTTGGAAGAGGGTGTTTGCTATGACCAGTGCTATGACCTTTAGCACTTAGTCCCATATAATTCACTCATAGATTTGATCCTTAAGGTTCTTATAATCCAGATCACTCAGGACATCACAGATGAGTTTCTGCTATGAGGGACACGGGTGGATGAGGACAAGGAAGGAAGCCGAGGAAGGGGAAGCCAGAGGTCACACGGGTTGCCCCAACTCCCTGCAAAATGAAGGTTCTGGGTGGGAGCCCAGGGAACATGTGCTTTTCTCCTGCTCCTTGTTTGGAACCTTGGTGGACGTGCCCACATCCTAATACAGAGGCATGTGGGTGCTGGGGAGCCCAGTGCGGTGGCAGGAAGAAGCGGTAAATGTGCTGGACCAGGATTCCTGGGCTCCTTCAACTCCTCTGCAGCGTGGAGGGGACCCAGGGATTCTCTCAGATGCTGTACAGCAGGTAACCAAGAGTCTGCTGGGAGTCAGTGGCTGTGAGGGCCCTAGTTTGGCCAGGGATGAAGCAGAAATCTCGCCAGACCTAGGGGATCTCCACGGTGACCTGATCACACTCAAGAGGCCCCAGGCACAGGCCTTCAGTCCCTCATCCTTAGCAGCGACATCAGTGGGAAGTCCAAAAGGGTGACCAGCACAGCTGCCTGGCAGGAGGGGCCCGTGCAGGGTCAGGACAAGACCAGGAGAACTGTCGTCTACCCACAGGGACCATGAGTTTCTCTGTGCACCAGTTGCTACCGTGGGTATGAGGGTGGGAAGGAGCGAACAGCACTGACGAGAGTTGAAATCTATCAACAAATATTCCCAGGAGCCTGTGTCCATTGAAGGCAATCATTTCAACCAGAGATAATATTAACGACAAATTACTCCCCTCTAATGCCCGTGGGAGAGAGTCTAGCGTGGAAGAGAACTATGGGAGGTTCACGGCCCCAGCACACCTGAATGGGGGAAGTGAGTCTGAGTTCTCACCACCTTGGCCTGGAAGGATGATGGTTATGACTGAACAGTGTCCCTCCAAAGATTGCTAAGTTGAAGTCCTAACTCCCAGCACCTCAGAACATGACTGTATTTGGAGATCGGGTCTTTAAAGAGGTAACCAGGGTTAAATGAGGTCTTACAGGTGGGCCCCAACCCAAGATGACTGTCATCCTCAGATACACTCATAGAGAGGACAACCAGAGAGAAACCATGTGAAGACGGGAAGAGATTGGACTGATGCTGTCATAAGCCAAAGGACGCTACAGATCAGAATCGAGCCAAGACCAGAATTGAGAAGAGGCAGGGAAGGACTCTCCCCTAGAGCAGTGGTCCCCAACCTTTTGGCACCAGCGACCGGTTTTATGGGGCTTCCCAGGTAGCTCAGATGGTAAAGAATAGACTCGCAATGCAAGAGACACAGGTTTGATCCCTGGGTCAGGAAGATCGCCTGGAGAAGAGAATGGCTATCCACTCCAGTATTCTTGCCTGGAAAAGTCCATGGTCGGAGGAGCCTGGCGGGCTACAGTCCATGGCGTCACAAAGAGTCAGACACGACTGAGCAACTAACACTTTCACTTTTCACCAGTTTCATGGAAGATATTTTTTCCACAGACTGGGGTAGGGGGATAGTTTCAGGATGATTGAGTGTGTTACATTTCTTGTGCACTTTATTTCTATTATAGTTACATCAACTCCACCTCAGATCATTAGGCTTTAGATCCCAGAGGTTGGGGACCCGTGTCCTAGAGACTTCAGAGAGAGCATGCCCCTGCTGACCACTTAATTTTGGACTTTCAGCCTCCAGAACTGTGGGACAACACAGTTCAGTTGTCTTAAATCACCTAATTTGTGGTGCTTTGCTACTGTAGTCCTATGAAGCTAAAATACACAACTTTATAGAAATCAAGCTTTCAGAAGGATTTCACTCAATCTAGGCAGAGTTAGAAATCTTCCCCCTGAGAGCAAATTACTTCAGATATTGAGCACGTGGTGAATTGGGGGCACAAGAGGTTGCAGGGCACGTCCCTGATTATGCCTCGCTCTCCCCTCCTGGTTTAAACCATCTGACCTAGAGCCTGAAGAGCAAATGCCCCCTCCCCCCTCCACTCCTGGCCACCAGGGCTCCCTCCCACCCCACTGAGGAGGAAGGAAACGGATGGCAGAGAACACAGGTTTTCTTAGCTTTCCAACAGGCAGCAGCCCTGAGTCTGGTTTTTTTTTTTCCTCTTCCCTTCAAATTGGCCTTTCACGTCTCCAATAACTCTTATCTTTCAGCAAACTCAAGCAGGCCCAGAGCAAGCTGTGAAATTACCATACTTCAAAGGTTTCACACAAATCATCTTAAAGGCCTGACCTAAGCTCAGGAAAGCCCGAAGGAGGCTGAGAAATCACTCCTTATTTCAGCTCTGTGTCACTGAGACGTTGTTCCAGGTTGCAGGTCACACCTGTCACCTTAACCGGCCCCGCTGGGGTCCCAACCACCTCAAGACACCTGCATGATCCACCCCCTCCCAACCACCTAGACCCAGGCTGAGTTACAAGCTGCACTCCAGGTCTGCTGGCAGCAGCTTGGATGTTATTCCAGGGGGGTGATGGCTGGGGCGGCCTCACCAATTTCCTTTGCTGCTATTGGGGTAGTTTTGCAGGAAGTGGGTGGAAGTGATGGTTCTCCGTGGCAGTCAATCTTAGTCTTGGCCACTGGTGGTGATGGTGCAAAGTGATACAGTTGATGGGAGAGGTGGGATGCCTTTGTGAGCTGGGAGAAGTGTGAGAAGAGAGAAAAAAGAAAAAAAGGCAAAATAATGATGGTAGTGATGATGGTGCCTTTTCTCCAGTCCTGGAGGATTAAAATTTGACCTTCCCTTCTCCCTTTATTTTACATTTCTCGTCTGGATTTAGCTATTAAAGACCAATAGAACAACTTATGGGAAAAATACTGTTGGTAGCATTTAAAGTCCTGGGCTTAGGTCAGGCCTTTCAGATGATTTGTGCGAAATCTTTGAAGTTTGGTCATTTCACAGCTTGCACTGGGTCTCTTGGCAGCAGGTTCATTGAGCAAGAGAAGAGGTTTTCAGTCTTGAACTGGATGTTCAGGCGCTCAGTCATGTCCAACTCTTTGCGACCCCATGGACTGCAGCACGCCAGGCCTCCCTGTCCTCCACTATCTCCCAGTTTGCTCAAGTCTGTGTCCATCGAGTCGGTGATGCCATCTATCTTGAATTGGATATGTGGCACTTGTGTTCAACGGACACCTTGGGAGGATGTGTGATGACTGGGTGCTGTTTTTGGTGACAGAAATGTGAAAATGGATAAGACAGAGAGCAAAGCCTTCCTTCCAACCATCCAGGGAAAGACACACACACAGGAAGCGGCTGTAAGTGTCCGGCAGCCTCTGAAAGATGAGAGCGGCCCCCTAGCAGGGTCTTATAGCTCCATAAAGAGATGATAAAATGAGCCTGGGTCCTGCCCCGGGATCTGGCTGGCGGTGTCTGTCTGGGCAGCGTCAGTCCTGTGCAAACACGGGCCTTGGGAGAGCTGAAATCCAACCAGGGCCCAGGCAGCTAAGACTCGTTTCTGCTCCAGGAGGTCATTTTCCTCTATGTAGCTCACTCAGCAGGGACACTTTTTTGCAAGTCAGCCATCCAGACAAAGGTGTTTTTTTGCAGTCCATCCTCCTGGATAAGGCACTTTTTTCCCCCCCACTTTGCACCATCTCTGGGCATGTAAGCCACCCTGATCTAACAGAATCAGGGCTGCTTGTAGGAAATTTTACAAAGGGAGGGCAAGAGAGATGACCCCGAGGATGGCAAGCCTTGAGAACTAAGCGACATAACACACTGGTTTGGGGAGGCCCGTGAAGCCCTCAACTCATGGGGAACTTGGCCGTAGAGTTTTCGTGTGAATGGGGCCATTCTGCCTTCAGTCTTCTCCAATTTTGATTTTATGGGGAGTCCAGGACTATAATCTTGTGAGGAAAAGGGGGCCATTGTGTTTTCTCTTTGAAATGATGCAATGCCTACATGGGAAAACAAGGCCCGCTCTTAACAATTATTTGGTACACACTTAATGACCAGAAAAAGCCTTTAATTTCCGGAGGTGGCTCAGAAATCTTGTCTAAGCACGTGGCCACAGTGATAACCATTTAGGAGGCATGCAGAAGAGGGCATCAGAAGATAATGTTGGAGTGCATCAGAAGATAATGTCGGAGTGCACAGCAGGGTGGCTACTGGGCCTGCCCACTTCCTCCTCTGAAAACATAGCCCCTTGTCTTCCAGGGATGCTGAGGCAGGGAGAGGCGGTGACTCCAGGCTTCCCAGGGCTCCAGCCTGGTCGCAGCTGACCCTGGGCCCTCGCCTGGCCATCCTTCACTCCCTAGAAGGATGCTTCAGCTTCTTTTCTTCCCCAAAGCCCCTGTATTTGTTTCTCAGAGCTGTCTGACAAATAAGCACAAGCGGGATGGCTGACAACAACAGAAATGTATCCTCTCACCATTCAAGAGGCTGGAAGTCCAAAATCAAGGTGCAGGCGGGGTTGGTTCCTTCAGTGGCTTCTGAAGGAGAGTCTGTCCATGCGTCTCTCCAGCTTCTGCTGGTGGCCTGCATGCCAGTCTCTGTGTCTTTGCTCCGCTGAGAAGGACACCAGTCAGAATGGATGAAAAGTCCACTTTACTTAGTGTGACCTCACCTTAACGCAACTGGTTATGTCTGCAGTGGCCCTCTTTCCAGATAAGGTCACATTTTGGGAGCCTAGAGAGGACATGGATTTGGGAGCAACACTTGTTCCATTGAATGGCGCTCCCTACTGTCTTTTCCTGAGCTCGCTGTTCAACTCAGTCCACCCCCATCCTCCACAGACACTGAAATCCATGGATCTTGACCCCTGGGATCCCACAGAGTTAACCCACAGATGGTCCCAGCCTTGCCGCCCACTGGCTCTCTGACCCTGCCTGTCCCAGCAGCTTTCCTTTCTGTTCCAGAAGAAGCCCTTCTTCTCGTATTATGCTCTAAGAAATCGATTCATCTTTTACTTGTTGGTTGCTTTTGTTGTTTAGTTGCTAGATTGTGTCCAACTCTTTGTGACCCCCATGGACTGTAGCCCGCCAGGCTCCTCTGTCCATGGGATTTTTCCAGGCAAGAATACTGGAGTGGGATGTCATTTCCTTCTGCAGGGGGGAGCCTCTTTCTGATCCAGGGATCGAGTCTCCTGCATTGGCAGGTGGATTCTTCACCACTGAGCCACTTGGGAAGCCCTAACCTGTTTAACCAAGTCTAAACTCCCGCACCGGGATTTTCAACCTGTCTCCTCACTCTCTGATGGACCTGCATCTCCCTACTATTGATGTGGTTGCCAGTCACCCCCATCCCCCAGGCCTCACCCTTCTCTGGTCTTAGCCCATCCGACCCTGGTCAGGCTGCCCTCCTGTTTCTCCCCACTCCCTCCTGCCCCTGGCAGGACCCACCCCACTCCTCCTCCTACAGCTTCTATCCCTCAGGTGGTGGAGCCTCAGTGTAGGCTTGCTCCTGGCTTCCTGAGCTGTCTCAGCCCCTCCCATACCCTTTGTTTCCGGTTCCGGGACTGACGCCGGAAGTCGCTCCTTCCCTGAGCTGCTCATGGCCTCTTTAGTTCGCTGGTGCTTTGCTGACGAGCCATCTCCCCAGCTAGACTTAGGGCTTTCTGAAGGTTAAGACCATGACCCATCTGTGTTTCAGTCCCCCGGCCCCACCCAGGACCCCAGAAGGCTCTATCAGTTTTCACTTAGAACTTGCGTGCAAGGAGCCATTTTGCTTTATGAGCCTGGGTTGCCACGGAGAATTACTTCTTAGGGGTTGAGTCAGTTTGGGATGTTAACACAACAGGATGGGGGATTAGACTTTAATTGTTTTATGGGACGTGTTTAGAGTTTCTAAAGGTGGGCCTTAGGTCTGCCTGTTTCAGAGCCTGCAGAGTCGCTTTTTAAAAGGGAAATTCCAGGCCCTTGACCCAGACCTGCTGATTCAGAATTTTAGGAGTTGAGTCTGGGGAACTGAGCGCTGATGTCAGCGCTGGCTACTGTCCTGGTGATTCTTACGCATGGTAAAGTTGAGAGTCAGGGATCAAGACACGTGGATGATACATACTGATTCTAGATGTTCTAGCAGAGCTGAAGATAAACAAGAGACATTACAGCTCATAGAGCCAGCTGGGCAAAGCCAAAAGTGATTCACTGCTTCCTAGGTGACCCGTCGCTTCAAAAGCGAGGGTTCTCTCCTGAGGTCGAGTGACATTCTCACAAAATCAGAGGCCCAAGAGGAGAATCTGGAGGGTCTTTTTTTTTTTTTTTTTTTTTTTTTTTTTTTTTTTTTTTTTTTTTTTTTTTTTTTTTTTTTATATTTGTATTACTTTTACTATACATCGAGGTGGATCCGCCACCAGAATACCCGGCTCCCCATCCGAACCCTCCTCCCCCCCTCCCACACCATCCCTCCAGTCTCCCGTGCTCCAGTCCCAGGCATCTGAGGGTATGGCCCGTGGGCAGTGCTGAGCCCAGCCGCAAACAGAGTGTACCTGTCCTCCCCTGCTGGTCCCCTTCCCCCCAGCCCCAGGCAGAGAATTAGAGCATGCTGTTCAGAGCTAATGTTTGCTTTGCTTTTGGAAACACCTCGGGGCAACTCAGGATAGGTTTTCAGAGTGGTGTTTGCCTTGGCTTGGCTGCAAAGTTCCCCCTTTCTAGTCTATTTATTGCAAGTTAGCACTCAGCCCCAGATCCAGGAGTCAAACACTGGTTCTAACAGAAATCAGGGGGCAGACCAACGAAATGAAACATGGGGTGGGAACGAAATGAAACATGGGGTGGGCTGGAGGGTGTGTCCCCATGCTGGCTTCTTGGCCTGGGGGGTAACCTGAGGTCAGGGTGGGAGCCAGCCTTGCAGCCCCTGGCCCGGGCAGCCCCGTGATGCCTCTGGACCATGGAATAATAACGGCCGCCCACTGCCCAACAACAGGCTCTGAATGAATTGTTTCCCAGGAGAGGGATGTGTTCCATTGTTAGCTCCTATTTTGTTTACATGTTTTAGTATCTTTCAAAAGATTCAACTTTTCAAAAGATTCAGCTTTCGACAGCAAATTGCGGGTCCTTCTTGATATTTGCTCTCAAGTTGCAAACAGAGGCCGCCTTACATTTGGATGATAATCGCCAGGGCTGTGCCAGCGAGTCCATTTACATTGTATCCTTTAATCCGCACAAAACTCCATGCAGAGGGTGTTATTAGATTCCACTTAATGATTAGAAAGCAAACTCAGAGAGGTTAAGTGAGTGACCCAAGGTGACCCAGTTGCTAAATGGGGAGGAAGTAGCTCAGGGATCACCCCATCTGAGCGACAAGAGGCTCGCCACTGGTGATGACCTACTCCCGCGGAAAGCTTCTTTCCTTGCCTTAAGGAACAAACGCGACACATACATACTGCTGTATATAAAATCAGTAACCAATAAGGACCTACTGTATAGCACAGGGAACACTACTCAACGCTCTGTAATGATCTATATGGGAAAATAATCTAAAAAAAGAGTGGGTGTATAAATATGTACATGTATCACTGATTCGCTTTGCTGTACACTGGAAACCAACACAACTTTGTAAATCAACTATACTCCAATAAAAAGTTTTTTAAAAGTGGACGGATTAACAATGGTTTACCAAGGCCTGAAAAATTTCACCTGAGTCTAGCTCCTCTTTGCATTAAGTATATCAGCTCATTTTATATTAGCAAAATGAAAACTGAGGAAAGGTATGGGTTTCCCATGACACGTCTGCAGGGCAGTAAAATACACTGTTAGGGGGAATTTCTGGCCATATCACACTTCTATTGCACAAAAATGAAAAGCATGATTGAGATTCACTAGTGTGAGTGGTAGAAAGTGAAAGTGAAGTCGCTCAGTCGTCTCCCACTCTTTGTGACCCCATGGACTGTATAGTCCATGGAATTCTCCAGGCCAGAATACTGGAGTGGGTAGCCTTTCCCTTCTCCAGGGGGATCTTCCCAACCCAGGGATCAAACCCAGGTCTCCCTCATTACAGGCGGATTCTTTACCAGCTGACCCACAAGGGTAGAAAGAGTTTAAAATCCAAACGGAACATAAGCAAGATCCTTGGGATGTGGCCACCACCCTCTGATCCAGGGTGAGTTGCAGTCAAAGGCGTGCTGGATGGAATCTGGGACATTGGGGGCTGGGTGAAACTAAACCAGAAGTTGTGGGCTTTAGGGAACAGATCCACAGTCTCCCAAATTTCCTACTTGAAGACCTCCTTCTGACTCTTTTGTTCCATAGTTTCTATGGCAGAGACGTGGACACAGCTCTCCTGTCCCAACCCACAAGGTCACTTTGATCACTGGAGACTTATCTCTCTTATCAACAGCCTGGCCTTCGTTCAAGGACCCATGATTCTTCTCCTCAGGATAGGAAAATACTCAGGATTGAAAAAAAGTATTTAAAAAGAATTATAAAACCCCCAGTTACTGATTGAATCTAAGGAACCCCAAAGAGGCTAAGATATTATTTGAGAACGGATCTTAGCTCCTAGAGGCTGGATAAAGTGGGCTGGAAGGGGTTAATGGTACTATGCTGCTTGACTATTCTGCAAAACATCATCTCTTGACTTACTGCCATGAGGTAAAAGCAGTTAAGAAGAAACCACTGTGAACAATAGCCCCCCCCCCCCCCCCCCCCCTAACTGCTATTCTATCTGCAAAAGCTGAAGTTGGTGTTATTCCACCTCTAGGTTTGCATATTAGGGAACAAGAGTTTTGATGAGTTTGGTAATCTGTACAAGATTATAAAGCAAGCAATTGGTAGGGTCCAGAAAAAATTGAAAACAGTGACAGATTTTATTTTCCTGAGTTTCTAAATCACTGATGATGGTGACTGCAGCCATGAAATTAAAAGACACCTTGTTTCCTAGAAGGAGAGCTATGCCAAACCTAGACAATGTATTAAAAAACAGAGACATCACTTTGCCGACAAGGGTCCACATAATCAAAGCTATAATTTTTCCAGTAGTCATGTACGGATGTGAGAGCTTGACCATAAAGAGACCTGAGCACCGAAGAATTGATGCTTTTGAACTGTGGTGCTGGAGAAGACTCTTGAGAGTCCCTTGGACAGCCAGGAGATCAACCCTGAATATTCATTGGAAGGGCTGATGCTGAAGCTGAAGTTCCAATAGTTTGGCCACCTGATTCAAAGAGGTAACTCATTGGAAAAGACCCTGATGCTGGGAAAGACTGAGGGCAAAATGAGAAGGGGGCAGCAGAGGATGAGATGGTTTAGATGGCATCGCTGACTCAATGGACTTGAATCTGAATAAACTCCAGGAGATGGTGAAGGGCAGGGAAGCCTTGTGTGCTACAGTCCACGGGCTTGCACAGAGCCAGACACAACAACAGCAGGGCCCAGAATCAAATGAGGTCCTTTCTCTTTAAGCAGTCTCCCGTGAAACAGGGTTCTCATCTCTGCCGTAGCCTGACAGACTATCACATTCTACTACTGCATCAGCCAGAAGTCAAGAGCAGTTATCCCATCCTGGTGGGATGCTTCAGAGTCAGTCCTGGAATTAGCAGAGTTTATTCTTGCCTGGAGAATCCCAGGGACAGGGGAGCCTGGTGAGCTTCCGTCTATGGGGTCGCACAGAGTCGGACACGACTGAAGCAACTTAGCAGCAGCAGCAAGAAAAGAGTATTTCAAGGAAATGATATCTTAGATATTTTTTTCCTTAGTTGGTAGACATTCCTTGAGAGGGTTATGGTGCATTAAAGATATATTACTGTGACGTCTTGTAAAAATTTTATAGCTACTGTTTTACACTTACTCAGCATTCCGGATCTCACTGTGGTATTCACTTCAAATAATGTTAAGTGTGTAAGAATCAAATGCAAGTTGTACATTATTTAATGATATCCTAAATGATGATGTCTTTAGGAAAGAATTTTTCTTAAATATCATGGTTGTAGCATTGTCCACTATTGCTTTAAAAGTCGAGTTTCTTGGCATTCATAATTATGATGGTTATAAGAAATGAGTTGTTTACTATTAAATAATATACCTAATATTTCTCAACTATTAAAAAATGTATATAATCTCAAAAGCATCTGACTTGAAGGAAGAAATTATCAGCCCAGCCTTCATGTTAGAATTTAAAAGCTTCAGAAGCTTTTACAAGTTCCTATTGTGTGGGTTTCACCCTTAGACCAATTAGATAAGATCTCTGAGAAGAGTTGTTTGGCTAGTTATAGTTTAGAGAGTTCTACAGGAAGGAATGACGCTAAAGCTGAAACTCGAGTACTTTGGCCACCTCATGTGAAGAGTCAACTCATTGGAAAAGACTCTGATGCTGGGAGGGATTGGGGGCAGGAGGAAAAGGGGACGACAGAAGATGAGATGGCTGGATGGCATCACTGACTCGATGGACGTGAGTTTGAGTGAGCTCCGGGAGTTGGTGATGGACAGGGAGGCCTGGTGTGCTGCAGTTCATGGGGTCGCAAAGAGTCAGACACGACTGAGCCACTTTGATGATGATGACTCCACCTGTTATATCACTAATGTCCACTAGATGCCGCTGTGATCTGCTACTTCAGATTCCAAAACGAAATCTGAAAACCAATTTTCTCAGTATTTAAAATTGAAACAGTAAGCTTTAAGACAGAGGACTTTTAAAACCTCATATTTTGAGAGATTGTTGCTCATAGTTTCCTTCTATTAAGATCCATCCTAAGTATCTAACAAAGTGTAAAATTATTTAAAAGGTGAATTGAAAAGTTTTAAAGGCTTGATAGAAAAGATTATCACCTCCCTTTTCTCCACATCCTCAGATTTCACCTTCTGTCTTGTCTGCAGTGGGTTATAGAGAAGGGGAAGTAATACTGATGGGAAAATGTCTGACTTAAATCAAATTAAAAGTAAAACATGAACAAAAGACTATGATGTCTTTTGGTTGGTAGACAGCAGATGATGGAACCTTGAACACATGAATTACTGCTTCCGGCACAGGAAAAGCTGGGGGGAGGGGAGGCGACTAGGGTCGGTGGGAGAGCCTTGAGCTTAGACCCAAATGTAATGTTAACCCTGGGGATTGACCCTGGGGCCTCCACGCTGAAGACTGGGATGAGAATCCGTCTTCCAGTAAAATGATAAGAGGACTTAGAAGCTCAAAGAAACTTCTGGAGACCAGCTTCAAGCAGCGTGACTCAAATTGTTCCCCATCCCCAGTGAGATGAGAGCAGAAATTTGGAGGAAGCATTTCAAAACACTTTTATAGCAAAATAGCAAAGTCATATTAGGTATGTTAAGCATAAGAAAAAGAAATTGGGTTAGTATTTTGTATGTCTTTATTTTTTATGTCACTTCTCATAATTCATTTTTTTTAGTATTTTGTAAAAGTTTTATTGATCTATAACAGATTGGAAATTTAAAATAAAAAGAGTATAGTAGTCCTTCACCTCAGATAGCCAGGGAAGCACTCAGACACCCACTCTGAGCCACCAAAGGAGGAGATCCCAGAAGCATGACCTTATTAATCCCTTTAGTAATTTTCTATTACTAAGAACTATTATTTCTATTTCAATACAAAAAGGGCTGAAGAACAGGGGCACTTGGATTGTGAAGGATAGGATGACTAGAGAAGTGAAGAGAAATCCCAAAATAGCACACCTCAGGGGGCCCCAGCCTCTGAGCCTGCAGTTGGCAACTCACCCCAGAATCCACATCCCTGTAGCTCTATAAAGGCTCAGAGACCCCACGTCATCACTCTGAGCCTTGCCCAATGAACACACAGCAATTGACCCTGGGGGAAAAGAAAATACAAAACCACTCAGAATAGCCCAAATCTTACATATTTAGCTTCAGAAGAGAAGCATGGAGAGAAGTCTATAGCTCACTTGCTTCCTGGCTTAATCCTGCCCAAACAGCTGGCGTTGATGGAAGTGAAGCTTAATGCACTGTCAATGTCCATTTATAAATGACTGAACTGGCCATTTTGCTTCTCTAGAAACAGCCCTGTTGCATTATCATACTGTCGGTATCTTTTTTTGGGAAGTAATTTGGTTATAATTATCAACATGTAAATTGTGACTACTCTTTAACCCAGCTGTAGAAATTCATTTTATAGTTAAACTCTTAAAGCAAGCAAAGACATACAATACCCAATACTCATTGATGCTTTGTCAGAGAAAAAAAAAAAAAAACTAGATAAAAGCTACTGCTGCTACTGCTGCTAAGTCGCTTCAGTCGTGTCCGACTCTGTGCGACCCCATAGACAGCAGCCCACCAGGCTCCCCCATCCCTGGAATTCTCCAGGCAAGAACACTGGAGTGGGTTGCCATTTCCTTCTCCAATGCATGAAAGTGAAAAGTGAAAGGGAAGTCGCTCAGTCGTGTCTGACTTTTAGCGACCCCATGGACTGCAGCCCACCAGGCTCCTCCATCCATGGGATTTTCCAGGCAAGAGTACTGGAGTGGGGTTCCATCGCCTTCTCCGAGATAAAAGCTAAATGTCGTCAATAAGAGACGAGCTAACTGATGGCACCTGTAAACCAAACTAGGACGCCCTCAGTGAAAGATGAAATGCTTCTCAAAGTTCTAGTGTGCAAAGAGTTCCAAGACACGATTGTAAGCAAAGGAAGGACGCTGAAATCCAGTGGGTCCAATGGGATCCTATTTGTGTACAAAGCACCACATGCACTCTGATCATGCAGAGAACCCTCACAAGCCTGTATCTGTCCACAGGGGTCACCTCTGGGAAGTGGAGCTAAGGGTGGAGACTTGCAAGAAACACTTTCACTCCTAACACCACGCTCTTCTCTGTGGTTTTCTAAGTAGAAATAAGTATTAAGTTAATATGGAACAAAATGCCTACTGCAAAATAAAAAGAGCTGTATGAAATGGCAACAACCATGTCAGCCAAAGATATATGCATAAAGTAGTCACACCCTGAAGGTCGAGAGAAATGGACCAATGTTGACAAAGAAGAAACCACAACTCCTGGATGGCTGTCACCCATGGCTGGTGAATATTTTTAGTGTCGGGCAATATAAAACCCAGAGGACCACGCAGCAGGGGGACCCAAGGCTCCCAGGAACGATGGCCACCACCAGGTGAAAATGTTTTTTTTTTCTAAAAATCCAGAACAAACAAAAAATGATTGCCTGGCCCACTTCACAGAGGGAGTGTCTCAGCTACCAGCAGTGTTGTTACTGTTTGGAAATAGCTACTGCTGCTAAGGGCTTCAGTCGTGTCCGAGTCTGTGCGACCCCATAGAAAGCCCAAGGCCCCCCGCCCTGGGATCAAAAACAAGAACACAAAATGGATTGCCATTTCCTTCTCCAATTCAGGAAAGCAGAGGGAGTGGTCGCTCAGTCGTGTCCAACTCTAGCGACCCCATGGACTGCAGCCTCTGCTACTCCGCCGTTTGCAAATGGGACACACACATTTCTTGTTAATTCTACCCCACATGATGCTGATTCATTCTGAATAACCTTGGTCCCAGAAATACTTACCTTAAAAGTTACATGTAATTACTACACTCCCCCACGCTCCCCACCACAATCTGCACCCTAAGGATGAGAGCTGCGAGGGAAGCCCCTGTCCCCTTTGGGGCCTTTGGCTCAGCAGACTGCATGATACACGACTCCTGGCTAATGAGTATTTTCAGAGCTTTTCCGAATTGAGTGTGTGCTGAAAAGCACACTGCTTATTCTGCTTTGGCCTGTCTTTCTATCATTTATTTCATGTTCCAGCCGTAGTTTTGAGTAAAAGGTGTTTGGACTTGCCTCAGAGGACAAAAGAATAGTATACTGGATGTCAGAAAGTCAGTCTCCAGGCAGCTCAAGTTGCCCTCATGGAAATGGTGGAGGAAGCAGAGGGTGAATGAAGGTCAGCGAGCCCCCGGGGACAGAAGTCCTCTGCAACTGCAACCAGCACCACAAGCAGCCCTGTGCGCCCAGGAGAGATGACCAAGGGCACGTGAGAGGCCTGTCGAAGCAGAAGCCAGATTAAACTTCTAAAGGCCCAAAGAGCAACCCTTCCTAACGTCTGTGTGCACTGCCCATTTCATGGCTTACTTATCCCACACACGTTGAGGGGGCCTGGGTTGCCAGAAGTAGGGGGCAAGGGGCAGCCAGACACAGAGCCACCCCTTACAGACACACCAGAGCACTCAGGCCTCCTGGTGTTCTTGGAAAGAAACTTCCTTTCCTTTCAGTCAGGGTGGGCCAGCCCTACAGTTGCAGCATCACTGAAAACAGTAGCAAGACAGAGAGACAACAGTCATCCAGATCTGCCTGTAGGGGAAATGGTGGGGTGGGAGAGGGAAGGATCGCAGGAGTAGGGCCTGGAATGAGGGGTTCTGAGGGGCCTGAGCGGCACAGTGTCTTCTGAGATTAGGTGGGTGCCCTTAACCGTGAGGCTTCTGTTTTGCCCAGGTGGGAGTGGGGGGAGGGTTTGCTGCAAATGTGGGGCCAGAAATGAATTTCCTGGCGGTGGGGAGGCTGAGGCTACCTCCTGATGAATTCTTCTCCTATTGGGCCCTTCCTTTATTTATTTAGAGGACTCAGCCTTTCCTCTAAGTAAATATTGAACAGATCTTTTTATGCTGCTGCTAAGTCACTTCAGTCGTGTCCGACTCTGTGCGACCCCATAGACAGCGGCCCACCAGGCTCCCCCATCCCTGGGATTCTCCAGGCAAGAACACTGGAGTGGGTTGCCATTTCCTTCTCCAATGCATGAAAGTGAAAAGTGAAAGTGAAGTCGCTCAGTCGTGCCCGACCCTCAGCGACCCCATGGACTGCAGCCTTCCAGGCTCCTCCATCCATGGGATTTTCCAGGCAAGAGTACAGGAGTGGGGTGCCACTGCCTTCTCCACCCAGTTAAACAGTGGCAAATTGTTATCTTGCCTCCACCTGGCCCTATGCATGGCTACTGTGCTTCCTGCTTTAGGCCCTAACTTTGTTGGTGGAGCAGACGGAGCCCCTGCTCTGTGGGTGAAGGCACTTCTGGTGTCGGCCATCTTGGGAGGAGGCTGTGCTCAGGCCGGAAGTCCACAGGGAGAGAGGTCGGAGACCTTACTTTGTTTGGTCTTGTTAGAAGGGTAGACATTTGGGGGGGGGGTGGTTACCACTTGTAAGCAGGAGTGGGAATGGGGTGGATTTATTTAGACCCAGAAAAAGGGAGCCATGCTGAACTGGCTGAGGTCCATTGAGGGTCTCCCATGAAAAAGAATAGTCGGGGCTGAGTCGCTGTGGAGGGGAGGCTTGCCCTACCTACCACGCAGGACTTTTCTCCATAGAACAACTTTGGCAGTCCCGAGTTTCCTCTCTTGAGGAAAGCAGTAGGCACTACCTCAGAGGCACTGGTTTTAGATTAACACCTCAGAAACCAAAAATCTCTTTACAATGGGCTATACAACCTGTCCATCCCCAAAGAACGTGAAGACAGGGGGCCCTACAGTAGACATACTGCATCTGGGTCAAATGAGAGACGTCCAGCCTTTGCTAGAGCCAGTGGTCTGAACAAGCAGAGCCCAGGTGGGTCCGGGGCACAACTGGATTCTTGGCCTCCTCATCCTCAAACGTGGTGAACACAGCTACAGGCTCAGACCCAGCAAACACTGAACTTCCCAGGACATTCTCCTACCGGTCAGACTGGAAATACCAGAAAAGCAAAGGTAGCTGCCCTCAGAGGTAGGGCTGCTATTTTCTTTCCTTTTGGCCAGTTTGGTTTTAACTAGAAACTGGAATACTAATTATAATGATACATGTTTACAGATTTTAACTAATTAATCCCTTGGAGTCCTCTTTTAGGGGGAACGCACTCTACCCACCTCATACATCAGGAAAACAGAGCCATATGGGTTGGCGGGGCTGGGTGGTCGCTTGTGTCAGTACAAGCGTGGAGGCCTGGACTTCAGCAGTTCTTGACTTCTTGGCCTGGGTCCAGGTTGCTGGGCCTCGCAGCCCCTAGAAAGGTAACACATGAGAAATTGAAGCGGACCGGACCATAAACCATCAGGGGCAGTTGGCTCCAGTTAGGAGGGTGGGCCCGGTGGCCCTGCCTATGCCTGTTTCTCTTAGAAAGACAGGTTTGGAGAGGAGGAAAACCCATTTCTCCAGGACTGTTTTGCCCACCTTTAATTACCAGTTAAAACATTCTGTAGAAGAAAAACTCCCCTTGAAAGAAAACCCAAGTTGCTGTAAAGGTTTCATCTTTCCCTTTCAAATCTCAAGGTCCACAGTCATGTAATCCGGTGTTGGCCTGAAAAAATATTTGTCTACAGAAACACTCAAGAGGGGTGTCAGGGACCCAAGTGCCTGGGCATGGGGGTGCAGCCTGCAGGGTGCCCCTCAGCCAACCCCCCAATCAGGCTCTGACCTACTTATTAGGAACCCTCTTAATCCCCTTTAACAAGGGGTATTTAGGTTTTCTCCTGATTCTGTCTTCTCTGTCTGCCAGCAATACTTTTCTCAACAAATTAGCATGAGATAGGAGGTGTGGGCAAAGAGAAAAGGGTAGAAAGGTCTTCTTTGGCTGTGGCTATTTCAAGGTAAGGGAGGTGGTAGGAAGACAGAGGGAGGCAGGGTGTGAACCTTTTGACGTCAACAACTGAAGACATATACAGGCATCCAGGTTGGCAAATAAATCCAGGCTGGGTCCCTAGAGAAAATTGCTTTTCTGAAAAATGAGTGGGCCTGGTCAAGCACAATGCTGTCAGTGTATCCAGACAGATTACCAGCTCTGTTTGGAAGAAGAGCCTTGCTATTCCTCCAAACCCAAATAGGGATTTATTTAGTCTCAATCTCATATATTAACTTGTATTATTCTCCAGTTTTTCATATGTGGATGCTCTCTTTCATCAATTCAACTGTAGACTTCTTAGTGGTAGAGATCAGAGTTTTTATAATCAATAGTAATTAAAATGATTGATCCAAAAGTTTCCCCTTGTGTGTTATCAACTGCGGGACGTAAACTAATTTCAGTCTCATTTCTATTGCTTGATTTCCTTTCATCGTTCCAGATTTCCTGTTAAGGTCCAAATTTTGAGAGTGCTCCCCAATGCAAGAGCACATCTGGGAGACATGTGTTTCTCTTCTTTGCTCCTTCACAATGGTAATTTTTCCGGCTACTACAGGAAGCTGGGCAGATTCAGAAGTACGGGAGCCCCACCAAAGTCTGAGATGATATTCATTGATGCTATCAGCATGTCTGAATGCCAACATCTGCTTCAAGAGTGATTGCTCAGAGAAGTTCATCCAGTCCTAAATTTGGTTGGTCTGTTTTGAGGTGATAGCCTCATATTGAAGTAATTTCTCCCCACCAAAGGGTCTAGAATAGGTTCAGTTGTAACCAATTTTATGTAGTTGTGACTGGCTCAAGAAACCTGGAAAAGGTTATTAAGAGTGTATGTCTAGGCATATGGATAACTGCTCCAGCCCAACTGTCTGTGAACACCATTAGTAGCCCTTGAAACAGTTCTCCAGGAAGTGAGGGCTGTTAATAACTCTGCCCCAGTGCTCCTATGTGAGCCGAATGTTGCAAGGAGCCCAAGTGCTCTGAATTGATAACCTGCTGGGGAGACTGCAATGAACCCAGGAAACACTGCCGAAGGAAAGTGGAAAATGATCAACTCTCCTTGGCCAGTAGATGGACTTATCACTGTCGAGAGACAAAAAGTGACAAACTGATAGATTATGGAGCTGTGTCCTAGAAGGGACACACTCTGAAAAAGCCTCCACCTCAAACAGTCAGAAGTGCTAAAACATCTCTTGTGTGGCAAGAGAAAGAATCTTCCCATCAGTAACTATTAATTGACTTTCACTTTGTAGGAAAATACAGTATCGGGTGCTTAGAGACAGAAAGAAAAATACGTCTTCAGGATGTTTACAATCTAGCTACCGGGATAAGACACAAGATTGAAAACCTAGTTAAAATGCAAAGCAGTGGAATATCCACCCTATGGGATAATATTCTCCCACTGAAGTGAATGAAGAAAACCTGTAAGTCCTGAATGCGAAGTGGAAAAAGGCCAGCAACTGAACAAAATACCATTTACATAAAAGTTAAAACAAAGTGCCTAAGTATGTATGACCATCCATATGTATGCAAATCCATAAAGGAAACAGGAAGAGGATACACCAAAATTGAGACAATTTCTTTCTCAGGAGGAAAGTGATACTGAGGAAGGCTGTAAAGGACACTTTCCATATTTTTACTCAACACATTTCTGTATTGAATAAATTATTCAGAACAAAAAAAATCTGTGTATTTCTTACATAAAAAGGGAGAAAGAGTGAAAAATACAAAGCAACTTCATAACAGATAGGTGATTAAACCAAAGGTAATTATTGTGGTCCCATCCCTCTGCAGTGATTCCTTGAGCTTAATCATGTGATATGATCATGGCCAGTCATCTGCTGGATCATGGAAAAAGCAAGAGAGTTCCAGAAAAACATCTATTTCTGCTTTATTGACTATGCCAAAGCCTTTGACTGTGTGGATCACAAGAAACTGTGGACAATTCTTCAAGAGATGGGAATACCAGACCACCTGATCTGCCTCTTGAGAAATTTATATGCAGGTCAGGAAGCAACAGTTAGAACTGAACATGGAACAACAGACTGGTTCCAAATAGGAAAGGGAGTACGTCAAGGCTGTATATTGTCACCCTGTTTATTTAACTTCTATGCAGAGTACATCATGAGAAATGCTGGACTGGAAGAAACACAAGTTGGAATCAAGATTGCTGGGAGAAATATCAACAACCTCAGATATGCAGATGACACCACCCTTATGGCAGAAAGTGAAGAGGAACTCAAAAGCCTCTTGATGAAGGTGAAAGTGGAGAGTGAAAAAGTTGGCTTAAAGCTCAACATTCAGAAAACGAAGATCATGGCACCCTGTCCCATCACTTCACGGGAAATAGATGGGGAAACAGTGGAAACAGTGTCAGACTATTTTTCTGGGCTCCAAAATCACTACAGATGGTGACTGCAGCCATGAAATTAAAAGACGCTTACTCCTTGGAAGGAAAGTTATGACCAACCTAGATAGCATATTCAAAAGCGAGACATTACTTTGCCAACAAAGGTTCGCCTAGTCAAGGCTATGGTCTTTCCTGTGGTCATGTATAGATGTAAGAGCTGGACTGTGAAGAAGGCTGAGCGCCGAAGAATTGATGCTTTTGAAGTGTGGTGTTGGAGAAGACTCTTGAGAGTCCCTTGGACTGCAAGGAGATCCAACCAGTCCATTCTGAAGGAGATCAGCCCTGGGATTTCTTTGGAAGGAATGATGCTAAAGCTGAAACTCCAGTATTTTGGCCACCTCATGCGAAGAGTTGACTCATTCGAGAAGACTCTAATGCTGGGAGAATTGGGGGCAGGAGGAGAAGGGGACGACAGAGGATGAGATGGCTGGATGGCATCACTGACTCGATGGATGTGAGTCTGAGTGACCTCCGGGAGCTGGTGATGGACAGGGAGGCCTGGCGTGCTGCAATTCATGGGGTTGCAAAGAGTCGGACACGACTGAGCGACTGATCTGATCTGAATGGGAGGCTGCTGGGTAAAGCTTCCTCACTCTTAAAGGGAGGACTGAAGAAGAGAAAGCACATCTTTCTCTGGTGGATATCATAGCATCCTGGATGAGAAGCCTGGTGGTGCAGCAGCTATTCTGTGCCTTGAGGAGCTACCCTGGGGACCAAGCTGACCTTTGAGAATGTGGCTAGAAAGATGGAAACACTGGGGTCTTTGAAGACCCCATGGAGCCACTGAATGAACATACCCCAGAGCTGCTCTACCTCTGGACCTCTGCTTAGTGAGAGGGCACACTGTTCTTTTTGTTGAGGTGGGATTATCTGTTACTTGCAGCCCAATGCAACCTTACTGACATAGCAGTCAGCAGAAACCCTGTCTGCTTATGAGGTCTCAAGCTCCTTGGGACTTGGGGCATCTTTGAGTCCTAGGACTATGGAACATTTTCCAGAATAGAGAAGAGGTCAGAAGCCTGGTGGCTGGAAGGAGAGAGGGAGCTTTGGGGAGGCAGGGAACTCCTCCTAAGACAGGGGCACTCATTCTTCTGGCATCTTGGTGGCGGGTGGGGCTGCAGGTGTGCGGCAGTGGGTTATGAGATTGCTCAAAAGAGCCATCACAATGCTGGGCTATTTGGAGGGAATGTTTCCTTCCCTTGGAGTGTGAAGCTCCGGCTTCTACACGTCAGTAGCCTCCTTAGGGCTGAAGCCAGTGTGTGGTGGCCAGCACCACAGAGAGCACAGCTTCAACCTCACAGAGCTGAGCGTGGGCTGCAGGGGGCTGCGACCCGCAGAGCCCGGGCTGGGTGGCAATGGTTTGGAGGTGGCTCCACGCCACCTCGCAGTGGGGAAGAGGTGAGAAAACCCAGATCGCCCTCCACAGTGTCCCAGGATCCACCACGAATTTGCCCTGAAGTGGTCACGGTTTTGACTGGTTTGTAGAGAAGTCTAGCCGAATTAAACTCCAGTGATCCCCAACATGATGTTGATTTAAAATGTTTTAAACTGGGGTTTAAACATTGCTGTGTGGGAGCTGAGTCCAGGAAGGCAGAGCAGGGAAATAAGTCTGATTTATCGTGGTTGCCTGGGGGAAGAGCAAGAGACAGAGAGAGACACACACAGAGAGACAGAGACAGAGAGGAAGACAGAGGTAGACAGAAAGACAGAGACCGACAGAGACAGAGATAGAGGGGGAGAGAGAGAGACAAAGAGAGACAGAGACAGGGAAACAGAGACAGAAACAGACTTAGGGAGAGAGACCAGGAAGAGAGAGCGAGAGGGACCAAGTGATTTCTCACTTAACCTGATCCTAAAGAGGTGGGTGGCTGGTTTTCATGTGGGCTGTGAACGCCAGCCCTCGCTTGGAGATCTGTTTCGTTTCCTGGTCTCACCTCCAGCTTGAAACCAATCATCCCACTCAAATCTTGGAGTGAAGTCAAGGAGGGTTTACTTTTAAATCACAAACTCTGAAAGAGGGTCAAAGAAAACAAACCCAGCACTGGCTTTTGAACTAATCTGTGGAACCTAAAGTGACATGAACGGGCTTCAGGGGCTGCACGTGGACAAGTCTCATTTAAACACTTTCCTGATTCACATGGGAAACAAGATAAAAAACAGGAAGCAGGTGTTGGTGGGAATGTGGAGAAATTGGAACGCTTGGGCATGGCTGGTGGAAATGTAAAATGGTATAGTCTCTGTGGAGAACAGTATGGAGACACTTCAAAAAAATTAAATACAAGACCTAGCAATTCCACGCTTAGATACATTAATATATCCCAAAGAATTGAAAGCACAGACTGAAACAGATACAAACAACTATGTTTTGGGCAGCATTATTCACAACAGCCAAAAGGTGGAAATAAGCCAAGAGCCCACCGATAGATGAGTGGATAAACACAATGTGCTCTATCCATATATTGGAATATTATTCAGGCTTAAAAAGGAATAAAGTTCTGTTACACACAACCATATGGATGAACCTTGAAAACATGAAGTGAAGTAAAGCCAGCCACAAAAGGACAAATGCAGTATGATTCCATGTGCATAAATTGTCAGATTCACAGAGATAGAAAGTAGGGTCGTGATGGCCAAGGGCTGGAGGGAGGGAGGAATAGGAGGCCAGTGTTTCGCGGGTGCAGAATTTCTGTTTGGGATGACGAAAAAGTCTGGAAATGGTAGTGGTGATGGTTACACAATATGAATGTACTTAATGCCACTGAATTCCACACTTAAAAATGGTTAAAATGCTAAGTTTTATGTTACATGTTTTACCACAATTGAAAAAATATTTATAAAACTCTTAACTGCTAAAAAAAAGTATAATGGAAACGTCATAAACTTCCAGATAGTCAAATATACATGAATTGTGCAGATGTTAGAGAACACCTGTGTGTTGAATTGGGCTTCCTTTAAGCTCTCCTGGGAATCAAGCTTCTTCCAGCATTTCTCTGGGGGATTTGCATTTATTGCAAATGTGTCAGGGGCTACGAATCTTTTACAAATTCAGACTTGCCTTTATCCAGTTACATAAAATTATGGGAGCATAGCTATGACCTGCTTGTCATAGCCATAGGAGCCCGTTGTCTAAGAACACCTTGTGACATGCCCAACCACGAGATTACATCTGTCATTTATTTGAAGCTTTTGACGCTTCTGGTCTAACTTTTATATTTGTGAATAAGAATATAAACCACCATTAGATATCATCAGGGGTTCTACTTTGAAACAGAAACTTCCCTCTCTCTCATTTTTCAAGCATCTGGACAGTTTGCACAAAGAGCATCTTGACACAGCCATCTGGAATTCCCCCTTGATTTTTGTGTCCATCAAAATATACAAATGTTATCCATTTGAACTCAAAAAATAAAATTTTACTAATAACATACTATATTTGTTTCAAACACGGGTTTCTCTAAGCTTCAAACTCCAAAAGTTTCTGCTGATAAAAACAAAGTTTGAAAATCACTGTTTTTGATCAATTTCTGTTTCATTCAATTCAATGAACATTTATTGAAGTCTTCATTCAATTATTAGCTGAACACACTGAGTTCGTGGGGGATAAAAGTAAGAGAGAGTTACATTCAGACTGTCTGCAAGCTAAGAATGGTTTTCACATTTTAAATGATTGGGGGAAAGTCGAGATAAGAATAATATTTCATGACACATGAAAAATTATATTCAAATCATGTCCACAAGTAAAGTTTTATAGGAACATGGCCACATTCATTTTTATTTATACATTGTTCATGGCTGCGTTTGCTGTACCAGTGCAGAGGTGAGTAGTTCTGATGAAGACCATGTAGTCCCAAAGCCTAAAATAGCTGCTATCTGGCCCTTTACAGAAAAAATTCACCAATTCCTGGATTAGACAACAGCTGTATCCATGTATTCACTTTCATGCGTTGGAGAAGGAAATGGCAACCCACTCCAGTGTTCTTGCCTGGAGAATCCCAGGGACGGGGCATCCTGGTGGGCTGCTGTCTATGGGGTCACATGGAGTTCGACATGACTGAAGTGACTCAGCTGTATCCATGTGAGGTCTGAACATCAAGAACTGAGAAGCCTGCCATTCATCTTGATGGGGCCACCATTTCTGCAACATTATTGCGATCAGATCAGATCAGATCAGATCATTCACTCAGTCGTGTCCGACTCTTTGCGACCCCATGAACTGCAGCACGCCAGGCCTCCCTGTCCATTACCAGCTCCCGGAGGTCACTCAGACTCACATCCATCGAGTCAGTGATGCCATCCAGCCATCTCATCCTCTGTCGTCCCCTTCTCCTCCTGCCCCCAATTCTCCCAGCATTAGAGTCTTCCCCAATGAGTCAACTCTTCGCATGAGGTGGCCAAAATATTGGAGTTTCAGCTTTAGCATCATTCCTTCCAAAGAAATTCCAGGGCTGATCTCCTTCAGAATGGACTGGTTGGATCTCCTTGCAGTCCAAGGGACTCTCAAGAGTCTTCTCCAACACCACAGTTCAAAAAGCATCAATTCTTCGGAGCTCAGCCTTCTTCACAGTCCAGCTCTTACATCTATACATGACCACAGGAAAGACCATAGCCTTGACTAGGCGAACCTTTGTTGGTAAAGTGATGTCTCTGCTTTTGAATATGCTATCTAGGTTGGTCATAACTTTCCTTCCAAGGAGTAAGCGTCTTTTAATTTCATGGCTGCAGTCACCATCTGTAGTGATTTTGGAGCCCAGAAAAATAAAGTCTGACACTGTTTCCACTGTTTCTCCATCTATTTCCCATGTAGTGATGGGACAGGGTGCCATGATCTTCGTTTTCTGAATGTTGAGCTTTAAGCCAACCTTTTCAGCAGTGGCCACAAGATTGGAAAAGGTCAGTTTTCATCCCAATCCCAAAGAAAGGCAATGCCAAAGAGTGCTCAAACTACCGCACAATTGCACTCATCTTGCATGCTAGGAAAGTAATGCTCAAAATTCTCCAAGCCAGGCTTCAGCAATATGTGAACCGTGAACTTCCTGATGTTCAAGCTGGTTTTAGAAAAGTCAGAGGAACCAGAGATCAAATTGCCAACATCCGCTGGATCATGGAAAAAGCAAGAGAGTTCCAGAAAAACATCTATTTCTGCTTTCTTGACTATGCCAAAGCCTTTGACTGTGTGGATCACAATAAACTGTGGAAAATTCTGAAAGAGATGGGAATACCCAGACCACCTGATCTGCCTCTTAAGAAATCTGTATGCAGGTCAGGAAGCAACCGTTAGAACTGGTCCTGGAACAACAGACTGGTTCCAAATAGGAAAAGGAGTATGTCAAGGCTGTATATTGTCACCATGTTTATTTAACCTATATGCAGAGTACATCATGAGAAATGCTGGACTGGAAGAAACATTATTGCATAAGCCCATCTAAATCAGTGTCCTCCAGCCTGGACAGGAGATACCCTGAGGGGACGTTAGCAATGTGTGGGCACAACTTTGGTTGTCACCATTTGGGGAGATCATGGGTGTGAGTGGACAGGGACTAAGGCTGTCAAACATCCCACAATGGCAGGGGCACCCCTGCACAGTGGAGAACTGTTCTGCTCCACACATCAGTGGCACATCCATTGTGAAACGGTAACCTGACAAGTATGGTGATGATTACCTTTCTGTACTGACTTGATTGGGCCACGGAGCCCAGAAAATTGGTCAGCTGTTCCTCTGGATGTGTTTGTGGGTGGTGTATTTGGGATAAAATGAACATTGAAATTGATGGACTTTGAATAAAGCAGATTGCTCTGCATAGTGGAAGGTGGGCCTTACTCAACCAGTGGAAGGCCTTAGTAGGACCTCCCTGAGCAAGAAGGAAATTTTGCCAGCAGATGGCCTTTGGATTTGAACACCAAATCCTCCTTGAGTCTCCACCCTTTGGTCTAGCCTGCCGATGTGGGACTTGCCAAGCCTCCAGTCATGTGAGCCAAGCAATTCCTTAAAATAAATCTCTCTCTGCTTATGTATACACACAACAACACACACACACATATACACACACAGATGTACAACCTGTGGGTTCTGTTTCTGATGAATGCAATTATCCCAATTTTTAAGTTTGGGGTCTGAAAGTGGCTTTCAGTCTAGCCAGTCCCATACCTTTCAAATCTCACCTCTTTTCCAAATTTTAAAATTTCAATATATAAATAAAAATGAATGTGGCCATGTTCCTATAAAACTTTACTTATGGACATGATTTGAATATAATTTTTCATGTGTCATGAAATATTATTCTTATCTTGACTTTTCCCCAACAAAATTTCAAAAAATTTTAACAATGAGATGAAATTGCACTGAGCCTGCATACACGCCCTCCAGCATGACCTCATCTCAACCATATCTTCAAAGACCCTGTTGCCACACAAGGTCACATTTGCAGGTTTGAGGGATGAAGACGTGAACATCTCTTGGAGAGGCAGGGACACAATTCAACTCTCAACAGACTCCACACATCCTAACAATCCCCCAGAAGCCACAACGACCCCAAGTAAAACATCTCTTTCCAAGGTCTTTTCAGCCTACGTGGTGCCATCCCAGGTGGCCTCCTGTGGCACCCAGGCAGGGAATGGAAAACAACGTGTGCGTTTTCCTTAGATGTTTGGCAGGAGGAAGCTGGTATGTCTCTCAGAATACCGCCCCCTTTTTAGTTCTCCCCGTGGATGAGGCTCACAACTTTGCAAAGTGACTCTCGTGGGATCGTGGACCATCAGATGCTGTGACGTAGCTGCTGCTCACTTCAATTTCCAAGCTGCGCTGAGCAGAAGGCCCAAAATGGCAGTGGTCTGGGGGAAGGCCAGACTTTCTCGAAAAGCTGTCATTTCAAAAAGGAAGGGAAAAAAGAATTCCACCGTTTGGGAGGATAGGCGCAGAGTAGCAAAGACTTAAAAACTTGGCTGCCACCACAGAATGTCTGAAAATGGAGGCTGCTTTGTAAAGATCAGCTTCTCCTTAAACCACCAGGCCATCCACTGGGTTCCTGGCAGCATTTAAGCCGCTCTGTGGGAGAAGCTGAGGTTCCATATGTCCCCTTCTGGTACCCACTTGGTGAAGGATGGAGAGGGAGAAAGAGAAGGAAGGGAGGAAGAGAATGACGGTAGAATGGGTGGGAACCTTTTCCAAAGGTGGTTTCCGTCTTTTCCCAGCTCACGGATACACAGGAGAAGAGAGCGCAGTGGCCTGCCAAATATCTATTTAGGGCAGGACTATAGTTTCAGATGTTTTCCAGGTGGCTCAGTGGTAAAGAATCCACCTGCCAACGCAGGAGATGCGGGTTCGATCCCTGGGTCAGGAAGACGCCCTCGGAGGAGGAAATGGCAGCCTGCTCCAGTTGTCTTGCCTGGGAAATCCCACGGACAGAGAAGTCTGGCAGGGCTGTGGTCCGTGGGGTTGCGAAAGAGTCAGACACGACTTAGCAACTAAAAACAACATAGCTTCAGACATACCATCTTGTAACCAGAGCCACACAAACCTCGACTTCTGAACGTTCCCATGGCCAAGACAGAGATTTTCACAACATTCCGGGAAAATCCTGAAATCGAGTCCTGTAGATGGCTTGGAATTTGGTGGGGGGAGCAAGGAAATAATCTTCCACGCATCAGAGGTGCATCTGTGTGGGCAGATGTCTTGAGAGCAACTCAGTGAGGCCCAGAGCTGGTGGTCACTGCTGGAGGGGGAATTGGGCGGGGGCTGGAATGCGGGCTGGAGAGAGTGTTTCGGTCCTGATGCCGATGGCGCTGGGCTGGGGCCTCAGGCGGGCTGATGGGGTAGCAGGGGAGGGGGGTGGGTGGGGGGCACTGTGGCATGCATCTGTCATCCCTGTTCCCAGCCCCTCACTTCTCCGGGGAACTGGCAACACTGTCATGATTTCTCCACTACACCAATACATGTTGGGTGTATTCAGTTAACCTTAAAACTGCGTTCCAGGGTACTGTAGGTGCAAACAAGTACCGCCTGACTCCACTTAAACGAGGTACCTGGAATGGTCAGATTCACAGTCAGAAAGGACACTGATGGAGGCCGGGGCGGGGGTGGGGGCGTGGGTGGGGGCGTGGGGAGGGGGAATGAGGATTTAAATGTTTAATGGAGGCAGTCTCAGTTTGGGAAGGGGACAAGGTCAGGAGACGGATGACGGTGAGAGTTGCACAACCATGTGAATGCACTTAGTGCCTCTGAACCATACAGTTAAATAGGGTGTGAACAGTATGTTTTATATTATGTGACTTTTACCACAATTAAAAAGACATTAAAAAAATCATGCTGGAGAATATTTAGTGTTTTATTACGACTCTTAGGCTTCAGGATGCTCTATCAATGGCAAAATGTCAGCTAAAAAATCCCCATCAAGTTATTTGGATTCTTTTGGATTCCTAGTCACTCAGTCATGTCTGACTCTTTGCCACCCTATGGACTGTAGCCCGCCAGGCTCCTCTGTCCATGGAGTTCTCCAGGCAAGAATACTGGAGTGGGTTGTCATCCCCTTCTCCGGGGTTCTTCCCAACCCAGGGATCGAACCTGGGTCTCCTGCATTGCGAGCAGATTCTTTACCATTTGAGCCATCAGGGAAGCATCAAGTTATTATAGGAAATCCATTCATGACTTAAGGTTAAAAATAAGGGCCACACCTCTCAGCAGGATCTCTGTGTTCCTCTTGTGGATAAATGTGTCCCAGCGTAAGAGAGGAGAAGGCAGTGGCACCCCACTCCAGTACTCTTGCCTGGAAAATCCCATGGACAGAGGAACCTGGAAGGCTGCAGTCCATGGGGTCGCTGAGGGTCGGACACGACTGAGCGACTTCCCTTTCACTTTTCACTTTCATGCATTGGAGAAGGAAATGGCAACCCACTCCAGTGTTCTTGCCTGGAGAATCCCAGGGACGGGGGAGCCTGGTGGGCTGCTGTCTATGGGGTCGCACAGAGTCGGACACGACTGAAGCGACTTAGTAGCAGCAGCAACGTAAGAGAATGGCTCGATGGCACCTATGCTCATTATAAAAGTCATCTTCTTTCCATGTCCAATATAATCAAGGCAGCCACACCCCACGCTCAACCCACCTAGCCTTCCTTTCCCATTTTCAGACCCCACGCTATCTGAGACTACGTGTGATTGCCCTGGTGGGTGAGGAGCCTGTCTTGAAATAAAGTGCATCAGGACCACAGCAGAGTGACTCAAACCGAACGGTGCACCCTGGCTTGGCACACGTACACTTCTTGGCCTCACTTATTAACTCTGGGAGACACTGAGAGCTCCCCAGGATGGGGTGGGGGGTGGTGGTCTGCGAACATCCCTGCCCCAAGGCCAGCAAAGCCCGGGACTCCCCCCGCCCCCTCCCCAGCCCTGCGGCCCCGGATTTCAGCAGCTCCAGGTGACAGGATCCGGAGGACGCTGTGATGTATGGTCCCTTCCAGAGGACAGGATGCAGACGCGCGGGGGAGGATAACCCGAGAACAGTGCTGCGAGGATGCTTCTGTGACCGGGGGTTCCACACGTAAATTACAAACCACAGCTCCCAGTGGGAAGGCGAGTATTGACGTTTCTCTCTTTGGCAAACTTCGACCTTTTTGTGCTCAAGGTAAGTCTGAGAGGAGTGTAGTTTTGACTCCGAGGTGATGTTTTCCCCCATTCATGGTTTCAATCATCTGCTGGGTCCCCAACAAACAGTATGTCTGGCTTGGTGACTAGGTCATGAGCAGTGAGGACCTTGCCTCTACAGCCCCGGCACTGCTGGTCACACCCCTGGTGGCCATGCGTGGTCGTTCCCGGGAGCAGAGGCGTTTGGTAAGGGGAAGGGGGAGATGACATGTGTCACACATGACACGGTGTGGGCAGACCCCATGCCAACTGCAGACCCAGCCTGAGACCAACCAGGGTGCTCCCCTGATTGGTGTGGACAGTCGTTCTCCAGCCCCCAATCTGTCCTGAGTCACTCATGGTCCTGAGTGCACCTGAGTGCACCTCGTCTCCTTGCACGAGACTTCCACCCTCCTAGCTCCAGGGAGCAATGCACGAGCCTAAGCAGACCCAGTGTGCTCCCCACACGAGGGCGACCATCTCTGCCACCCCCCATATTTCTTTCCTTTGCCTTTGTACAGAGCAAACAGACAGCTTCAAATAATAGGTTGGTTTCCTGCACATCTTGCAGGAAACCAGCTTTTTGAGATCACAGATCCATCTCCTGAAACCTCATCTGGGCATAGAGTGATGGTGTGTGTTAATATGTGTGTGTGTGCACCAAAAGGAACATTCTTAAGCTACATTGTTTAGAATCAGTAGTCCCTGACATTTTGGGCACCAGGGACCAATTTTGTGGAAGATGATTTTTTTCATAGGGTGGGGGACAGTTTGGGGATGATTCAAGCTCATGACATTTATTGTACACTTTAATCTAACACTGTCATTGATCTGATGGGAGGTATCCATCCATGACCCAGAGATTGGAGACCCCTGGTTTAGATGGTCTGTCTTCAACCAAACTTTTGCAAACAAAAGAATTGCACTCAGGATCAAAACTTCAATGATTTAGAAAATAATCTAAGGATGTCCCTGGCAGTCCAGCGGTTAGGATTTCTCACTTTCACTGCAGGGGGTTTAGGTTCAATCCCTGGTCAGGGAACTGTGTGTTCATTCAGCTGCTAAGTCTGTCTGACTCTTTGCAACCCTATGGACTGCAGCCAGCCGGGCTCCTCTGTCCGTGGCAAGAACACTGGAGTGAGTAGCCACTTCCTTCTTCATCGGACCTTCCTGACTCAGGGATCAAACCCGCATCTCCTGCATTGGCAGGGGGATTCTTTACCACTGAGCCGCCACTAAGATCTTGCAAACCTCGTGGCGTGGCCAAAACAAGAAAAAAGAGAAAAGAATATAGGAAGTTTCCCAGTTTGGTGGAATGTGGAGTGAGCACCCTTTCACACAATAAAGAGTAAGGGCCATCCTCACCACTTGACTGCCTGCTCTGAGATACTTCAAACCCTCTGTTCCCCTGAAGACTCCATGGAGCAGAAAGAGGACAGACGGGGAGGCATGTGACCTCAACACCACCGGGGCCTGACTGCCTTCCATGGACACAAGGAAGCCCCGCCACTCCATCCCACCCCCCAGCAGTGCAAACTGCTGGCAGCACACCTCTGCCTTGAATTTCTACCCACACGAGGGAAACAGGGGAACCGGTGACACGGAGAACTAGATGCCCCCTCCCTCTGGGCGAAGCATCACATGACCACGGTGGAGGCCTAGAAACCAGGGGCACGGTCTGCCTGGTGCCATGCGAGAGCCAGGATCACATACCTAGAATCTGCTGGACCTGGGCCCACTGGGGCGAATGCAGGCGCTTGCTGTTCAAGTTGTCGCATTCACACACAGTCACTAGCCACTTTACGGCCGGGCGGGTAGGCACTTGGTAAGACGGGAAACAGGACCTGTGTGGAGATACCCGACCAGGCCATGACGCATGGGAGAGGTAGGACTGGGACCTGGCGGGGGGCGGGGAGTCCAGAGACAGTCCTCTTTTCTCAGGTCACCCCCGCGCATGCTGGGGACGCAAGGCACAGACGCAGGGTGGCTTCTGCTTTGGCTCTCCCTGGGCGGCCCTGACTCATGCCCTTGGAGTTCTGGGCCCTTTGAGAGCCTTCTTCATCTCCTCTTGCCCTTGGAAGATGCTCCATAGACCTTATACAGCTGAGCAGGACCTCTACCCACGTGCGCGAGCTCAGTGAAATATGCCGGTTGATCAGTTATCTCCCAAGGAGAGTAGACGCCACGGCCCTCCTCAGTAGGGCTGCCTACACCGGTTGAGAATGAATGAAGCACTGACTCCTATCAAAGGCCAATCCCGGGACCTCAAGAGAAACAAGAGATAGAGATCCTGATGTCAAGGGCACATGGCTGTGTGTAGAGATGGAGCCAAACTACACAGACCCAGTAGCTGCTGGTCTGCTGAAACATGCTGGAGGAGTTGGGAAGGGGGCAGGAGAGAGTGGTGGTCTTCCTGGAGGAGGTGAACACTGAGCTGAGTCTTGAGGGATGCAGACAGCAAAGCTAAGGGCGGGGGGAAAGGAGGTTCTGGCACTGGAAGAGCAGCACAGTGGTTGGGGTAGGGGTGCTGCGGTGGTCAGAGGATGGTGAGGGGCCCCCGGGTCAAGCCAGGGAAAATGGGTGATAACAGAGGAGCTGGCAGGAGGCTAGACGGGGCCGGGGTGGCGGGGGCTTCGGAAACTTGGCAGAGGCTTCGAAGGGCCTCTTCCATGGACTTTCTGAGCAGGCAAGTGACAGTCTGGGAAGGATGGGGACCATGTGGGAGCTACATGTGGGGTGCCTGGAGCACAGCAGAAGAGAGCAGATACCCTCGGGGTGGAATCAGGCCCTGCTGGGGAAGTGCCATCTACAAGGTCCCCAGCGTGACCCCCTGCTACCCACTGTCCTGTGTGCAGAGGGGCAGGTCTTTGGGACGTGTGGGGAGCCCCTGGCATCATCCATTGCCTTATTGGGAACTGGCTTCCCTGGTGGCTCAGATGGTAGAGACTCTGCCTGACATGCGGGAGACCTGGGTTTGATTCCTGGATCAGGAAGATCCCCTGGAGAAGGAAATGGAAATGGCAACCCACTCCTGCATTCTTGCCTGGAGAATTCCATGGACAGAGGAGACTGGCAGGCTACAGTCCATGGGGTCTCAGAGTTGGACATGACTGAGTAACACTAAAGGGGTATCATATCTTGAAAGTATGAGCTGGGGCCCTTCTCTGATCCACCCCCACCCACCCACACACACTTCCACCATGGACTGGGCCAAAGCAACATCATAAGGGAAAAGGAACATTTATTTCAGCCCATTCAGCCTCCCTTCTGACCTTTCCTCTCCTCTGTGCCGCCCCTTCCACTCAGGTACTCACAGGTGTCCTGTTCTTTCCTTCTTAACAGAATCACAGAGTTCAGGGCTGGAAGGAACCTCTATGGAGATCACCTGATCAGAAGCCTACAAACTCTTACTCTAATGGGCAAGAGGGTACATCCTTTAGGCTTTGCTGGCCATACAGCCTCTGTTACAACTGCTCGACTCTGCCCTTGCAGTGTGAAAGCAGCTGTGATGGCACAGAAGTGAAGGGCATGGCTGTGTTTCAATAAAACTTTATTGACAAAAACAAGTGGAGGGCCAGATCTGGCCCACAGGTCCTAGCCTGCTGCTCCCTATCTAACATTCACTCTCATTTCACTGATGATGAAGCAGAGCCCTGGAGAAATGGACTGACTTGGCTAAAGACTCAGAGATCTGAAAGTCCACGGGGACCCATTGGGATGTTTGTGTTTTCACTGGTATAGAAAAAATAAAAATAGATGAAGGATTTTATTATTATTTTTTTAGGTGTGCTCGTTCATATCCACTTTAAGTCTAGCCAGGCAACCACACTTGTGAGGTTGATTGAGCAGTTATACCTGAGACAGACTTCACTCCAGGGTGATGATAACTAACCTCTCCTCTAGGCTTTACCATCACCTACTAAGTAGTACAATCCATCTGACTACTGAAGTCAGAAGCAGTCAGGCTGCTTCTGTGCTTGGTGGGGACAATATGCTGACCTCCAGAGACATGGACATTGAGGGACAGAACCTTGGCTCTGGGGACCACTGGAAAAGCACCGGATTTCCCAAAGTTTTGGTCATGCTCCCTACTAAGAGCTTTTTATCATTGTCACTGACACCTACAGGTACCGTGCACCCCAAGTAAAAGGAAAGCAAACACTTGAAAAGGGGAAACTTGAGGATCCACGTTAAATGGTCAATGCATAGGTAGCCCAACATATGAAGCCGAACTGTTCTTCTTTTCGGACGTGATAATTCCATCTATTCGGACCACCCTGTCAGCGTGTCAGATGTAAAACATTACACGTGGAATCATGAAAAATTGCCAACATCTCACCACCATCTTTTGATTAATGGTTAGCTCCTCAGAGATTGATCGGTTTGTTTGATTTAGTTACTTGGAGTGACTGATGGCTACTTTAAAAAATACTTAGCTTTAGAGTTACACAACCTGAGATAATTTTCATAGTCCTTGTGTAGCCCCGTCCAGAATAATTGGACTTTATTGCCTTCCTCCCATGCATGAACTGACGTTCCCTGGAGAAGCAAAACAGATTCAGACTTTGTTGCCTTAATATTTTCATGTAGATCAGCTGCCGTATTCATCGAGAGGCTCTGACCAGATGGCCAGCCAGTCTTGTAGTGACATTTCCCATTTCCCGTCTATTACTCACTGATGGAAAATAATGTGACGTGAATTCCCCATTTTGGGTAATATGCAGTTAGATCCTTGTCGTACCTGCACTGAAGATAAATGACTTATCATGCAATAATTTTGTCCCTCTCTAGGGAGAAAATAGGAGAAACAACAGTTTCCCAGGTTTGGCAGGAGTAAGGAATCGTCACCGTTCAGGCATTCACCAGGACATCTCAATTTAATTTCCTAATTTTTTCCTCCTCATTGCTTATTTTCCTGTTACTGGGTGAGGAGGGGAACTTATTTCTGCTGCTTAAAACAATTAAGCTCAGGTTTTAGAAGGCGTCCTCAGATGCCCAGATTTGGTCACAATACTGGGAATCTCTTTTCTAGATACCAGTCTGATGCAGAGCTGAGGTAGCAAAGATTAGTGGTGGTGGTCGTTCAGTCGCTAAGTTGTGCCCAATGCTTTGTGACCCCATGGACTGCAGCTTACCAGGCTCCTCAGTCCATGGAATTTCCCAGGCAAGGATACTGGAGTGGGTTGCCATTTCCTTCTCCAAGGGATCTTCTAGACCCAGGGATCAAACCTGGGTCTCCTGCATTGCAGGCGCTTCTTTACCGACTGAGCCACCTGGGAAAAATTAGTGGGAAAAAAGTCCAACTTTATCATCTAGACTGACTCAAATGTGTCAGCAAATTTTTTTTTTTTTTTTTTTGCATTTTAAAGTATTAGTTATTACTCTTCACTATTTGACACAATGTTGTCAATATTGTAAGATAAGGCTTGGTTTTCGGTTTCTCTCACCTCACCCTAGGAGGTACATTTATTTTAGCCATCACACCCTCTAAATATTGCTAAAGGATGAGTAAGTAATAATGGCAGACTTGTTAATAAAGAATGTACAATTAAAGGCAACGTTTCTTCCATCTTTAACATGTGCCAATTAGTGTGCTAAGAGAATTCCACACTTTAGTCATATAATCATCACTGTTGCCCTTTGGGGCGAGCATTATTATTACCATCATCTTCCAGTTAAGGCAGGGAGGCTGGAGAGGACACTAACCTGCCTGGCTCCACAGCTGACTGGGATTTGAACCCACAAAAGTGACTTCAGACTTTTAACCTTTGTGCATTGGTGAAGCCAAGTGCTAGACAACTCTTCTTTCTTAAACAGGCTAACGCTCCCCTTCTTAGAAAGAAGGCAACCTAGTTACTTCCCAGTTTCTGTTCTTCCCACTGGGCTGCAGGTCTCATTTTGGCTGATTCTCACTGGTGTGTGTGTGTGTGTGTGTGTGTGTGTGTGTGTGTGTGTGTGCACGTGTGCACGCGCACGCTCCATTATGTCCAACTCTTTGTGACCCTATACATTGTAGCCCACCAGGCACCTCTATCCATGAGATTTCCCAGGCCAAGAATACTGGAGTGGGTTGTCATGCCCTCCTGCAGGGGATCTTCCTGACCCAGGGATCGAACCAGGGTCTTCCTCATTGCAGGCAGATCCTTTACCACTAGGGCCACCTGAGACAAAGGAGCTACCCTGAGATTCGTTCCCCTTCCGTTCATCCTCAAGAATGTGGGTCCCCCGCACTGACCATCCGTGTGGGAGCATCTGTCCTTGCCCTGTCCCAGAGATGAGTGATTCATCCTGGGACCCAAGTTGGCTGCTGGCAAATCAATTTTGCTCAGTGAAATAATCTGCACGTTGGAGATGGCGGAAGGTTCTGGAAACGGCTTCTGCTCTCCTCCTCTCCCTCATTTCTACCAAAGGCAGAATCTGCTCTGGATTGAGCCTCACCTGGCCATAGCCCTCCATCCACTGAGGCCAAAGAGAACGTAAGCCAGGCGGTGGCTTAGAACAGCCTTCAGCAACAAAGCTCAAACGAAGAAGGTCATCTGCCCGGAGTTTCCCGTTAGTAACTCAAGCCTTTTACAAGCTGATTTGTATTCATCCAGATGGCTGTTTTGGCTAGAAAGAAATGCTTTCTCCTCACTAGAATTAGAAATAATTTGAGCAGAAAGCTTCAGGTAAGACACACAAATCATGTTTGAAAGGATGTATCTTTTCATACAAAGAGTTTTCTTAAATGGAAAAAAAAAAAAACTCCCCAATCTGTACTTCTATTAAGTAGTTTCTAACAAAGAATGCACAGCTTGCTTTGTTTCCTCATCTCATTCCCATCAATTGAAAAATTCAGATCTTATCCCACATATATGACCTTGTAATCACAGACTTCCTTGGTAACTTGCAGGAGGTTCTAAGGAATAAACAGCTAGGGGGGATTTTTAAAAATCCCCTTATCTTTTATTTGCATTTGTTGATGTAAAAAATAGCATTCACCTGCTATATGAGATCCCATATTTCTCTCATTTCTTATTTATATTTCTTAGTCTAAAAAATTAGCACTACCTGACTTCCCAGGCGGCTCAGTGGTACAGAATCCTCCTGCAAAGCAGATGTGGCTTTGACCCCTAGGTAGGGAAGATCCCCTGGAGAAGGAAATGGCAACCCACTCCAGTATTCTTGCTTGGAGAATCCCATGGACAGAGGAGCCTGGCGGGCTACAGTCCACGGGGTTGCAAAGAGTGGGACACGACTGAGCGTGCACATGCACAAAAGGCACAGACATTTGACACACTTTATGCAGAGAAAATACTGCTGTACACTTGGATATTATGTTATTGTCGGAGAAGTGCCCGCTAACTGTCCCCTTCCCATGTACTCAGCCTCTTAGGTACCGGAGGGCACAACTTATAGGGAGGTGGGTTTTGTGGGAAGATTTAAAAGATGTGCATCACCACCATCAGTTTACACAGCATATGTGTCTCAGTTAAAGAGTAAGTCTTCGCATCAGGGTTTGACAAACCTAGACAGCGTATTAAAAAGCAGAGACAAAGGACCTTTGCTGACAAAGGTCCATCTAGTCAAGGCTATGGTTTTTCCAGTGGTCATGCATGGATGTGAGAGTTGGACTATAAAGAAAGCTGAGCGCCGAAGAATTGATGCTTTTGAACTGTGGTATTGGAGAAAACTCTTGAGAGTCCCTTGGACTGCAAGGAGATCCAACCAGTCCATCCTAAAGGAAATCAACCCTGACTATTCATTGGAAGGACTGATGTTGAAGCTGAAGCTCCAATACTTCGGCCCCCTGATGCAAAGAGCTGACTCATTGGAAAAGACCCTGATGCTGGGAAAGATTGAAGGCAGGAGGAGAAGGGGATGACAGAGGATGAGATGGTTGGATGGCATCACTGACTCGATGGACATGAGATTGAGCAAACTGCAGGAGTTGGTGATAGACAGGGAAGCCTGGTGTGCTGCAGTCCATGGGGTCGCAGAGTCAGACACAATGGAGCGACTGAACAGCAACAATCAAGTTTTTGCTCAAAGGCAGGTTTAGGACGGATGTGGAATATATATATTTTTAATAAAAATAAAACTCCTCATAGAGAGAGTGGGGTTTATTTTGAACAGGAGCAGAAGTACTGTGGGGACTGGTTTGTGGACTCCATTTCAGCCACAGACAGCCTCGAGTCTCCCTAATGAGAGAGAGTGGGCGTCTCTGAGGGGACCATCCCCACTCAGGGAGGAATCTGTGGCAATCTCGCCTTCTCCCTCCCTCAACTGATGAGGCAGTCTCTGCCCACGAGCTCACGTGCTCCACCTCTGGCAGGCCAGTCCACCTTTATCACCACCTACTGTGTGCCAGAGGGCTTCCCTGGTGGCTCAGTGGTAAAGAACCCACCTGCCAATGCAAGAGACACAAGAGCCGCAGGTTCCACCCCTTGGTTGGGAAGCTGTGTCCCGAAGTCATGTCCAACTCTTTGCGACCCTATGGACTGCAGCCCACCAGGCTCCTCTGTCCAAGGGTTAGGCTTCCCTGGTGGCTCAGATGGTAAAGAATCTGCCTGCAATGTAGGAGACCCGGGTTCTATCCCTGGGTCAGGAAGATCCCCTGGAGAAGGGAATATCCACTCCAGTATTCTTGCCTGGAAAATCCCATGGGCAGAGGAGCCTGGTGGGCTATGGTCCACAGGGTCACAAAGAGTCAGAGGGTTAGGGTTAGGTTAATTATCTTCATAATTAAGGGAAGTCCGCAATGGCATCCCACTCCAGTATTCTTGCATGGAAAATCCCATGGATGGAGGGGCCTGGTAGTCTGCAGCTCATGGAGTCACTAAGAGTCGGACAGGACTGAGCGACTTCACTTTCACTTTTCACTTTCATGCATTGGAGAAGGAAATGGCAACCCACTCGTGTTCTTGCCTGGAGAATCCCAAGGATGGGGGAGCCTGGTGGGCTGCCGTCTATGGGGTTGCACAGAGTCGGACACGACTGAAGTGACTCAGCAGCAGCAACATGTGATGATAAAAACATAAGCAAGCGAAATCCAAGTGTAGGTGCAGATAACAAAGTGTAGATGACAGAAAGAGGGAGTGAGGAATTCTGACAGGTGGACGGGCAGGGAGAGTGCCCACTGACAGGGCTTATGAAGAATGAACAGGTGGACAGGGGACGCGCTTTCAAACAGTGGGAGGAGGTTTTGTTTTTTAAGATTTTTTTTTTTATGTAGACCATTTTTAAGTCTTTATTTAATTTTGTTACAACAGTTTTTCTTCTTTTTTTAAAAAAGATAATTTTTAAAATTTATTTTTGGCTGCGCTGGCTTTTGGGTGCTGCATGGACTTTTCTGTAGTTGCGATCAGCAGGGGCCACTCTTCACGGGGGTCCACGGGCTTCTCACTGCAGGGGCCTCTCTTGTTGCCGAGCACCGGCCCTGGGGCGCTGGGGCTTCAGCAGCTGTGGCATGTGAGCTCAGTTGCGGCTCCCGGGCTTACTTGCTCCGTGGGATCTTCCTGAATCAGGGATCAAACCTGAGCCTCCCACATTGGTCGGTGGATTCCTTACCTCTGAGCCACCAGGGAGGCCCCTACAATATTGCTCCTGCTTTATGTTTTGGTTTTTTGGCCACAAGGCATGTGAAATCTTAGCTCTCAGACCAGGGATCTGACCCCACTGGCAGGTGAAGTCTTAACCACTGGACCACCAGAGAAGTCTCTATGCCTTATTAGATGCTCCCAGTGGAGTCAAGGAAGGGGAGATGGGAAACCAGAGCAAACCTTCCAACAACCCACATAAAGGAATTAGGGCTAAATTAATTCAAATGAACATGGATCTCTAAGATAGACTGTTGAGTGAAAAACCAAGATGTGAAACAAGTTACATAAAAAAGAAATGTTAAAAACAATACTATGTGTATTTTAGAGGTATATATGAGCGCCTGTGTCTGTAAATGCATTTTTCAAAGATCTCTATTATGTGTGCATCCCAAACCAGTAACAGTCCCTAGGAGGAGCAGGAAGGAATTAGGATTGGGGATGAGGGGGTCTGAGTAGACTGCAGTTTTCTTCTGTACTGGTTGTTTTCTTTGTAATTAGGAGAATGTATTCTGTATTACCTACATAATTAGAATATATTTTAAAAATTAAATCAACGATCTGTTTACTTTTCATTATAATACACGGCAGTTAAGGATATTAAGGATATTACACTATGTCCATCTATGCTAGGTATTTCTAAATGGATTCTAAAAAAAAACCAGAATTACTGATCCTTAAAAAGTATAGAGTTCACAGAGTTTGCTGCTGCTGCTGCTAAGTCGCTTCAGTCGTGTCCGACTCTGTGCGACCCCATAGACGGAAGCTCACCAGGCTCCCCTGTCCCTGGGATTCTCCAGGCAAGAACACTGGAGTGGGTTGCCATTTCCTTCTCCAATGCATGAAAGTGAAAAGTCAAAGTGAAGTCGCTCAGTCGTGTCCGACTCTTAGCGACCCCACGGACTGGAGCCTACCAGGCTCCTCCGTCCATGGGATTTTCCAGGCAAAAGTACTGGGGTGGGGTGCCATTGCCTTCCCCGTCACAGTTTAATTCCCTTCTTTTACAAATGAGGAAATGTGGGTTTCTGGGGGTCTCTTTATTTATAAGCATAGGAAGAAGTATGTAAAACAATTCATGGGAAAGTCATTGTTGCCTTTAAGTTTTCGAGGCAGCTATGAAAACTACATTAAAATGCTATTTTTTTCCACCAAAATTCATTTGCTCAGCCGCAAGAGCCATTTTCTTTGAAAAGGGGTGCTCAATTGCAAAGCTTGAGTGTTAATACAGTCTAAGTTGGGATGGGAGTGGAACAGGTTAACTTCTGCCCAGAAAACCACCACGGGACCTTGACATAAGCTAACCTCAGTGTCCCCAATCCAGCACCAGGGATTTCCTGCACCCTGAGAAAATACTACTCCACTGACAACAAGATGGGTCGGTGGGGGTGGTGGGGGACTTTTATCTGTGAGCTAGAATGTTAGCCTTAAAAGTATGTGCTTCAAACTGATTTCAAAAGTGAGCGTCTAATCTAAGCCTTGCGTTTGGTGGGGTTGAAAAACACAAGGGCTTCTCTAGAGATTTCGGTGAGAAAGAGAAGTCGGTTTTCGGACTAAAGAAAATATTTAAGTTATGATCAGAAATATATTTGTCTAGAAATAAAAGGGGTTCTCCCCCCCTTAAATAGTCACAGCTGGCTCTCTGACCATATCAAGTTACCAGGCTGCTCCATGACTCAACTGCCCCATCTGCGTTGGTGATTGACACAATGTATTCAGGGCTAGGGAACCCGGTGTCAGGACACCCCTGTTTGATGAAGGTTTATTTTACCAGCACCAAGAGACTCACACAGTTAACATCTGTGCTGCTGCTCCTGAAATTCCGAGCCATAAAACAAGTAAATTCAGCATGGTCTAAAATTCCCCGGCATAGCAACCAACTGTCCAGAGAACACATTGAGAGGGTTGCTTGGTAATGGAGCGGGGTTTATCTCAATCAGGACTGGACATCTGGCAGCATCTTTCCCAAGCAAGTGTGGGAAGAAGGAAGCTGGGACGACAGAGGCCAGCTGGACAGAGAGCCGGGGAGGGGGCTGCTCTTTGCCCTGCAGTCGAGACACTCCCAGTGCTGCTCACCTCTTAGGTTCCAGGCTGTTGAGATGGGGAACGCCACACTCAACCCCAGGAATCAAGGCTGTACTTGAAGACGCTCACAGCATACAACTGTGGACTCAGCTCTGTGTCCAAGAGAGTTCAGTAAGGCCCGCCTGTCTCTAAGTATCACAGAGTCTTTAAAAATGATGGTTCCATAGACGCTGAGCCATCATGGGAAAATACTGACGATCAGACTAAACCAGAGACAAAGAGTAAAAGAAACCAGGGCAGCACCGATACTATGGTGATAAATTAGTGAGACCTGACACTCAGCCCAGGACCAGAGGTAAATGCAAAGAGGAGTCGTTCAGCTTACTGGGGTGAAGTGTTCCTTTCCAAAAGCTTTTCTATTCCATTAATGGAAATGCATCATTTAATTATAGTATATGATTGGAAGCCATAGGGATGAACATGTATCCTCTAAAGACACGATCTCCACTTTTTAGGAATCCTAGAGTCCTGGGGGAGGCATGGGAGTGACATAGGAATACACACCAGGTCAACTGCTGAAACAGGTTATGACAGAAACACAGGACAACTCCCTCGGGGAGCCAGAGTGAGAACCATGAACTTGAAAGTGCTCTGACAGGTACAGGACGATGAAAACACGTGCCTTTCGGGTAGTTCGCAGGACGACATCTTCCGGTGTGATACCCAGAGATCTTTGAGGTCACCCTCACATCTGAACACACATTGTGCGTTCAGTGCAAATGTGTTAGAGAGAGACGGGTGACTCAATCACAGAGCTCTCCCAGCAAGACGACCCCCAGCTTCCTTTCCCGCCACGTGCAGGCCTGGCCACACCTGCCCAAGGCCCCCAACCAGAAGCAGGCAGCCTCTGATTTACCCGCCATCGCCAGCCCCACTGTCCCTTCTTCACGATGCCACTGGCTCTGGGTTCCTTCATGCTATGGTTCATGTCCTTGCCCATCCCCCAACACTTACATGGCGGTAACGAGACGCAACTTTAGACGTGCTGGCTCCATCTCCCCCAGTCCCATTGAGAGGGAAGGCCAATATTTCCCACCCCTGTCCCCCAGGACGGCAGAAAGGAACCATCCGAAGCCAGGAAGTGTAGCAGGAAGCCATGATCTTACTATATGATTAGAGCCACAGGAGTGTGATTTATGTAGGATGAAAAGGAGGGGTGAAACTGTCGACTATCCGAAAACAGAGCAGCAGTTAATTAAATGGCAGGACATCCATTCAATGGAAAATCACTTATCTACCGTATTTGTAAAAAAAAAAAACACATCTGTAACGATAATATGGTAAAGGAAAAGGGCGCAGGACACAAAATTAAGAGAGAAAGCTTGTGCAAAATTGAATATAGGTTATGATTGGAAATATACAGAATCTTTTTAAAGGCCTCAAAGGAATACAAATTTAGATGTGCTTACACATAAACACTGAAATATAAATACATGTATAATCACACGTATTGTCAAACAGAATTAACAGGTGCAGTGCCAGAGAGCAGAGCGTCTTTCTCTGAGCAGACTGATTAATCAGAAGTGGCAGAAGGATGGGGGATTTTTGTCTCTATTGCCCCCAATTTTTACAACGTCATATATAACACATAATTGCAAAATTATCCTCTGAGAGAGCATGCATTTTGTTTTCTGGCAGACTACTTTCCAAAGTTCAAACAGACAAACTAAATCATGCAGCTCACTCATCCCAGTGGCCTGCCTGGAGGTGAAGGCAGGATGGCCCCAAGGGACCCAGACTTCCCTCCTCCCGGAGAACGAAGAACCCATCCTCACTGCTACACCTTCTCTAAACATGTTCCTGGGGAGGGAGGGAAGAAGCACAGCTGTGCTGTTCAGAGTTCTGGTTTGACCCTTACGCAGAAAGAAAAAAATACATGTCGGAAAATCTTGACAGAGGTTGTAAAGTCAGCGCGGCCACCTCTGGGCGCAGGTGGTCAGATGTAGGGGGCTGTCCTTCTTGGGGAGCCCATGGCTCGGCTTTCTGCTTCATCCCAGAGGGCCAGCATGGCACTTGCTTGGTGTCTGTCCTCAGGGTCCAGCTGGGATTGAGAATCCAGCTGAGCTGCCTGGTCCTGAGGACACGTCCTGGGGCGGCCAGAGTGGAGAACTGAGTACAAGAGGCAGGGCCGGGCAGCCCACCCACCCCCGAGGTCTGCCAGCTCTCTCCTGTATCGGGTTAGATGCCCAAGTCAACTTACTTAAAAGTGACTTGGCAGGGCGCCCTTCCCTGGTGGCTCACAGGTAAAGAATCTGCCTGGCAGGAGACCTGGATTCGATCCCTGATGGGAGGAAGATCCCACAAGCGGCGGCGGAGCAACTAAGCCCGTTGCTGCTGTTGCTGCTAAGTTGCTTCAGTGGTGTCCGACTCTGTGCGACCTCATGGACAGCAGCCCACCAGGCTCCTCGGTCCACAGGACTCTCTAGGCAAGAGTACTGGAGTGGGTTGCCATTTCCTTCTCCGACAAAGCCCATGCGTCACAACTATTGAGTCTGTGCTCCAGGGCCGGTGCTCGGTAGCAAGAGAAGCCTCCACGATGAGAAGCCCACGCAGGACAACCAGGGAGCAGCCCCTGCTCACCGCAACGAGAAACCCCATGTGGCAAACCAGCACAGCCAAAAATAAACAAAATTATTATTTTTAAATGACTTGGGACTTCACTGGCAGTCCAGTGGTTAAGAATGTAAGCTCCCGATGCAAGGGGCACAGGTTTGATTCCTGGCGGGGGCACTAAGATCCCGCATACCACTCAGTGCAGCCAAAAAAAGAAAAATGACTTCACTGCATTACATTTTAATGTTACATCCCTGACGTTGACTTCCGGAGAAGCAGCTCCATGAAGAATGTCCCTGAATCATTTTATGAAGCTATTAAAGAAGCTGCTCATGACTTTGCTTGATGTCATTTGTCTAAGGATCTATGAGGCAGATTATTTTTTTATCAATGAGTGTAAGACTGTTTCCTGTGGATGATTTAAAAAAATATTTTTTTTCATTTGCTCTTTGGCAGCTCTAAACTCAACGTTAAATCTCACGTCGCATCACACTAACAACACTAACATACTTTTATGAAATATTTGCTCCCTCCTTCCCCTCCACCATCTTTCTACATGTTAAAAACATTTTCTCTTTTATTCAACAGACTATTTCATTGTAAATGGCCTTAAATTCTTTCTAGGAAGAGAAGGTTTATAAATAAACCTGCATAGTACCGTATCTTGAGGAAACTGTCTACTGGCAGAGGCCCAGCTTGATACATTAAACACGGTTGTTGACATTGCTTAAGCAAAAACAAATCCACAGCCAGGACAAATCCAGAACACGGCTTGCTATACAATCACAAGACCGGGCAGCTCACAAACCAAAGCCATAACAAAAGAGGCTGAGAGACTGCTCTAGATTGAAAGAGACAAAGACACACACCAACATGCTGACCTTTGATTGGATCCTGGTTCACGAGAAAACCACACAGCCGTAAAAGACATTTTTGATGCAACTGGGAAATTTTAAATATGAACTGGATAGTTGTTTTTGTTCAGTAAACCCAGTCGTGTCCCACTCTTTGCAGCCCCATGGACTACAGCACGCCAGGCTCCCTTGTCCTTCACTATCTCCAGGAATCTGCTCAGACCCATGTCCACTGAGTCGGTGATGCCATCCAACCATCTCATCCTCTGTCGTCCCCTTCTCCTCCTGCCTTCAATCTTTCCCAGCACCTGGGTCTTTTGCAGTGAGTCTGCTCTTCACATCAGGTGGCCACAGACTTAGATAGGAGATGACGTTAATTTTTACAGGTGTGCTAATGGTATAGTGAATATATAGGAGAAAGTTTTTCAAAGAGTAAAATATTTATTGTGAAGTGTCATGACTGTTTACAATTCACTTTTAAATAAGACAATGAAACAAAACTGTATGTGTGTGTCTATGTGTGTGTTACTCAGAGAGAGAACAAATACGGCAAAATGCAAGCAACTGCTAGACCCGGGCAGACAGCTGTTCATTGTACTGATTCCCAGACCTTTACTGTGTGTTTGAAACTTTTCACAATAGGTTGGGCAGAGGTGTGCAGAAGTCCACTTCCAGATCAATCAAAGATGTTTTAAACCTGATGACAAATCATTTTCTAGAACCCTGAGTGTACCCCAAACATAAACAATTAGGGCAAACATTAACAGGGTGCAAGGAACAGTCATGAACTTAGCAAGAGAAAAGGAAAACAGCCACCACCACAATTTCACTCTTGTCACAGCATGGAGGACAGGTCGCGGGACGCTTGGGTGGTCCAACAAGACACAAGCGTCAGAATCAGGATGTGACAGTTCCAAACAAGTCACTTCTATTAAAACTTATTTATCTCCAGAGTCTGCATGGACAGATTTATTCCACATATGCAAGCCAGCCAGTAGCAAGACATTCATGGACCTCTGTCTAGAATTGTAGAGATCACTAAAACCCAAATATGGGCAGTTATAGAAGCAGGAGGAAGCCCCTGTCACCTGACCACCAGCACTGCTTCCAAGCCTGCTAAAGTCTCAGTTGTGTCCCTTCCATTTGCAGCACCACCACCGCCCGCCCCCAACCCCCCGCCATGGGGAGGGTGCTGACCCATGAAATTCTCTGACCCAAGCTTTTAATCACGGATTCAGAGCTGACATCTTACACTGATCCCACTCCAAACTGTCAACCGGAGAGGCTCTGCTGCTAGCCGTATCAGTTTAAGGAATGCTGAGAATGAGCTCTGAATCATGCATTCATCTGTTCAAGAGCATCTGCTCAGTACCTACTATGTGCCAGACACGGTGCCAGATGAGAACATGCCCTTGTGAATAAATCAGAGGAGGTTCTTGTATTCACGGTGTCTAAGATCTAGTGATGAATATAAGCCATGAAACAAGCAAACGAATGTGCGTTTATATGTACACATAAAAATACATTGTTGTTCAGTCGCTCAGTCGTGTCCAGCTCTTTTGAGACCCCATGGACTGCAGCCCTCCAGGCTCCTCTGTCCATGGGATTTCCTGAGCAAGAATCCTGGAGTGGGTTGCCATTTCTTTCTCCAGGGGATCTTCCTGAGACAGGGATTGAACCCACATCTCCTGCACTGCAAGCAGATTCTTTACCACTGAGCCACCAGGAACCCTCTGGGTGCTTAGATGTATACATAAAAACATATCTGAATACAAATTGATTTGTCCTCCAAAGGAAATACATGGGGTCCAGTTGAATGATGGATTTACCTTTCCCACTGACATCAGACACTGGGCAGCCTCACCCCCTGAAATCTCATCCCTTTCTGCCATGAATGAGGGGGCAGTGGGAGATGGAGAGGGGTGGGTCCAAGAAGGTATCTCTGAGGAAGTGACTTGAAGTCAAGTCTTAGAGGAGGGGCAGGAGGGACTCAGTGCTGGTGAGAGCTGGGGGAGGAGGGTACCAGGTGCAGAAGGCGCGTGAAGGGCCAGGTTGGGTGGAGGAGAATGACCCAAGATGCACCTGGCAAGATGACATCAGATCAGACTTTGTAGGTGGTTATAAACAGCTCTGCATTTACTCAAAGTGGATGTCAGGCCATTGAATCATTCAAAGCAGTGGATGGACATGATGCGACTTAGATTTTAAAACGTTATCCTGTGGCAAGTTGACTGCAAGGGGGCAAGAGGGTAAGCTATTGCTGTAGTTCAGGTGAGACATGTGCTCTAGGAATGTCCACTAGGACACGGAGTAGGAGAGACGTGGATAGCATGGACCAGCTGTGCTAATGGACTGCGAAAAGGGACACAGGGTGGCTTCTAGATTTCTGGTTCAACCAAATGCTGGTGCCAGTTGAGGACAGAGAGACAACTAAGACTGAACAAACTGGAGTAAAGAACATAAGCGAACAGTTTAGGCAGAGTTTTTCATCTTCTGAAGAATACCTCCTCTCTTGTGGTCAGTCAATCAGTCTGGTACTTGTGAAGGGTTCACCATGCCTCCAGCTCTTCACATTTACCTTGACCATCTACTTACTCAAAGATGATTTGATAGGACATTCATTAAAAGTCACAGATACAAAAAAAAATTATTGAAAAGGGATGTGCGTGTATGTGCACGTGTGTCTGTGTGTAAATAGAAGAACCAAATAACAAAAGGGTGGAAATAAGGGTGTGTGTGTGCTCAATTGCTCAGTTATGTCTGACTCTTTGTGACCCCATGGACTGTAGTCTGCCAGGCTCCTCTGTTGATGGAATTTCCCAGGCAAGAATACTGGAATGGGTTGCCATTTCCTATTCCAGGAGAATCTTCCTGACCCCAGGATCAAACCCACATCTGAGTCTTAATTCTAAAAGGAGCTGTAATGCTTGCAAGCACAAAACTTAGCTTTGAGCTTCCCAGAAGCCAAAGGAAAAAGGGAAAGGTGAGTTTTGTGGAAATAAAGTCACTCAGTCGTGTCTGACTCTCTGCAACCCCGTGAACTGTAGCCTGCCAAACTCCTCCGTCCACAGGATTTTCCAGGCAAGAATACTAGAGTGGGTTGCCATTTCCTTCTCCAGGGGATCTTCCCGACCCAGGGATTGAACCCAGGTTTCCCGCATTGTAGGCAGACACTTTACCGTCTGAGCCACCAGGGAAGTCTCGAGTTTTATAGTTATCATTGTCTAATAACAGGAAGCATGTTGGTTTAGGTGGAGAAATAAAGCTATGCTTACTCTCTACTTTGAAAGCATTTTTTTTATCACAACATAGCTTGTCTAGGGGCCAATGGTCAATATGGCAGAAGGTTTTGTCAATAACAGTTTAATACAAAAGGCTTCTATATAAAACCTAAAAAAGAAGCCCAAATGCCCAGCAGAATGGACCCATAGGAGGCACTGGTCAAGGGCACAGGTCCTAGGTTGTGTTTTTAATAGTCATCGTGATCTTGGTATCCACTGATTTAACCACAATTTCTTTTGTCTTAGGATGTGGGTCTTTTCTGAGTCTCTCTCTGAAGGTGTGTGTATGTGGGTGGACCTTTTGAGAGTTAGTTGTAGACTTTCTAAGACTTTTTAAAACAAACATTACTTGGTGTTGCTGGGTCTTGGTTGCTGCCCAAGAAGAAACTTGGTGCCCAAGAAGAAACTAACTAGAAACTTGCTTTCTCTAGTTGTGGCGGGTAGGGGAGACTCTAGTTGCCCTGCACAGGCTTCTCTCTGGGGTGGTTTCTCTGGTTGCAGAGCACCAGCTCTAGGGTTCAAGGGTTTCAGCATTTGTGGCCAACTGGTGGCTTAGTTGCTCCTAGGCATGTGGAATCTTCCCAGACCAGGGATCGAACCGGTATACTCTGCACTGGCAGGCAACTTATTGAACCACTGGACTGGTCAGGGAAGTCCCTCTAAGACATTTTGATAAACCTCCCATGCTCCCAGGCGCCCCCCTCGCCCCCTCCCCGACTCTGGCTAGGAAAATTCTGCCTTGACTTGCTTTGGGAGAGCAAGCATCAGGTAACAGTTTCCAGACCTCGTCCGTATCACCTGGGAAATAAACACGCCTGAACTCCCTTTCTGTCCTCTGCTCAGCTGACGCCCCTGAGACAGCCAGGGAGGCCCATCTTACATCACAGCCTTCTTCTCAGGGGACCCTGGGGCCCTGTGAGCTCCTTGGGGCCAGCCTGAACCAGAGTCCGATCTAAATGTTCTGAGGCCAGGAGAGAGACACTCCCACTCCCACACCCCGGCTGAGTGCCCGCCCCTGCCCCGCACCGCGAACTCACCCTTCCCGGGGAGCTTCACCCCGGCTCATGGCCCTGCAGGGGTCTGCAGCTGGGGTCCAGGGCGCCCTGTTCAGGTCCAGGTCGCTTCTCCTGGAAGCGACCCTGAGTCCCGGACGGCCCCAGAGCGAGGGCCCCCAGTGGCCCGCGGGTGGCCCTGCACGCGGGCGGCGCGGTTTGAATAATTGACTAATGCAGGCGGCGGAGTGGAATTACAGCTGTGGTCAGTCCAGCGCAGCCCACGCGCCCGTTGGGCGGCTGGCCGTCGCTCCCGCCACCTCTGGAACACGGCTGCCTTTCCAAGACGCCCTTGCCAGCTGGGCAAGTGTACGGCTTTTTACTGGGAGCACATTTGCATACTGCATTTCAGGTTCAAAGGTGTGCGCAGAGCTAGGAGGATTAATGAGCGCAACCTGGCGGGGGCGGGAGTGGTGGTGAAAACGCACCCCGCCCCCATCCCGAGGGGGCGCTGAGGGACTGGGGTTGCCCTCTGGGGTGGAGGGAGCCTCAGCTTCCAAACTGAGGCGCTCAGAGGGCCACCAGCTGCTCCTGTATTCTCTGTCTTTTCTTCATTCATGTTTTTTTCCCCCAACAGATAATTCACTGAGCATCTCCTAGGCGCCAGGGTTGCGTTGGGAGTCGGGGGAGGATACAGCCCGGAACAAAACAAGTCGCTGCTTTCTTGGAGCCTGCGGGGAGGGGAGGGGAGACAGACAGACAACAAAGAAATAACAGAGTTGGTTGGGGGCAGGGTGGGGAGGGAAAGAGGGTGGGGGATGGAAAGAGCAATTATCCAGAAAGGGCAAGGAGAGTGATGGAAAATTATTCAAGAGTACTGAAAAGATGCTTCTCTCTGGCTATTCTTAGATTCGCACTGTCATTTAACAACTATATTATTATTTGCTAATAGGACTTACTACAGTATAAAGTGCTTTAGCGTTTTTGCTTTATGTAATTGTCACAGCAACCTAATGACACGGATCTTTCTGTGCCCCTTTTACAAAAGAGGAAATTGAGGCAGTGCATCCCAAGGCCACTTCATAACTAGTGGCTGGTCAAACCTTGAACCCAGACTATTGTCTTTAGGGCCCCACTCTGAAACTCTGAGCCTTTCCCACTCCTTCCCAGATGTGTGACAGGGCCAAAAATAACCTCATTTGCATGAAAGCATTTTGGAAAGTCAAGCCCTCCTCCTCCACATTACACGATATGTCTCTTGTTCTTGTCTATTTCTATTGGATTCCTAAAGAGGGCAAGAAAACACTTGATAATTGGGACCTGAATCGCCCAAGGGTCCCCAAGCTGCCAGCAGACAGGTGGCCAGTGTCGCCAATTCTGCCTGCTATACGGAGCTGTGGCTGTGATGCTAGCAGCCAGGACACCCAGTGGGTGACACTGAAGAAGACAGCGGTCACACGAGCTCCTGGCTCCCACCAACCAAGTTTGCATTACAAGGGTGCTGCCTACCAGCCTAGTGGGTGGCGGGTGCCCTCTAGGAGCCAGTGGGAGATGGGCAGGACCACAACCCAGGTCAGATCCTTGCCTTGGGTCCCCCTCTTGCCACTATCCACCCCTATTCATGAGATGGGCGGCACCAGGGACAATGGCCTTTCCCTGAGGCAGGGGAGCCAGGGCATTAAGTCCCTGAGTCCAGAACCAGGATCAGCCAAGACTCCCACGCACCGTGACCCATCCACAGGATAGCTAATGCTGGATTCTGGGCAGGATCTTAGTCTTCGATGTTAGAACTACGTACTTCCCTGGTGGCTCAGATGCTAAAGCGTCTGCCTACAATGCGGGAGGCCTAGGTTCAATCTCTGGGTCGGAAAGATCCTCTGGAGAAGGAAATGGCAACCCACTCCAGTATTCTTGCCTGGAAAATCCCATGGATGGAGGAGCCTGGTAGGCTACAGTCCATGGGGTTGCAAAGAGTCTGCGCAACTTCATTTCTTTCTCCCAGGCCCCAGGAAGTCACCCCTGCCCCCACCATCTGACCGATTCCACTGGAGGATTAAAAGGGACCGGGAGTTGCGATTTGGAAAGAGTAACAAATTTGAAGCTGGGAAGAATTTGGACTTTCCTTTGCAATCACTGGGGGTTCCCTGGTGGCTCAGACAGTGAAGAATCTGCCCACAATGTGGAAGACCTGGGTTCGATCCCCAGGTGGGGAAGATCCCCTGGAGGAGGGCATGGCTACCCACTCCAGTATTCTTGCCTGGGAAATCTCACGGACAGAGGAGCCAGGCAGGCTACAGTCCATGTGGGTCACCGAGTCTGACACGACTGACCGACTGAGCACCAACACCCAAGCATCAACCACAGATGGCCATCCCCTCCCCAGCCCCTCCATCTGGGAGTGCAGTCGCAGACGCCCAATAAGCCAAAGCAAAATTTCTCCGGGTTTTATCCAAATATGCCTTGGACTTTGGAGTGAACTCTTACTCCTCCTTCCCTCTGACCCGACTGCAAATCAGCTTTTGATGGGATTGGACAGTTTGCGGAGATGGGCAGTGATCACATTGAAATATGATGATGGGGGCAAGACTGTAAGGACATCCTCGAAGTAAGACATGAGCGGGGGAGCAGCCATGTGAAAACAATTAGGACAATAAATTTACTAATTGCCGAGAGTAACTTAATAACAAAACCACAATGCTCTCCGCTATTAATCCTGGCTACTGGGGCGGGTGCCAATTGCATTTTGCTTGCTGGAGGGATTGTAAATATCAGGCCAGAGACACGGTGTTTGCGGATATCAAGTGAAAAAGCTTGCGTGGCTTTTCATAATTGAAAAGTAAATGACTCTGCAACCTCAAACCCATTCAGGGGGCCCTAGGGATTTGAGGTATTTCTTAAACCCATGCAGAGAGAGAAAGGAAGGAGGCAGGCCTGGCCATGACACACTCTCCTTCTTCAGCACCTTTTGCACTTTCTCCATGTAAACTCAAGCGGTGGGAGTTGCTTCAGATTTTGGAGGCTTGGTAATTGATTTCTAACAAGTGGAGATTCAAATGCCATGTTTTAAAGAGGTTTGGAGTCTTAGGGTTGAATGGATAGATTCAAGGTAACAGCTAGATTCAGTGAACCATTCTTGGATTAGGTAAAGAGCCTTCAGTCTTTGGGTCCCCAAGTCTTTTGGGGGTTGCTTGTTACCAATGATTCCTCATCAGAAATTAGATTTTGTTCCCTGGCATCAGGAGTAAGGGGCTTCCCTGGTGGCTCAGACGGTAAAGAATCTGTCTGCAATGCAGGAGACCCGGGTTCGATCCCTGGGTCAGGAAGATACCCTGGGGAAGAAAATGGCAACCTACTCCACTGTTCTTACCTGGAGAATTCTAAGATCAATGGAGCCTCGACTGCAGCCCATGGTGAAAGTCCACAGACTCTCAAAGAGTCGGACACGACTGAGCAACTGACACTTTAACTATCACATCAGGAGTAAATGCAGTGTGTTTGGACCAGAGAAGGACCCTTACCTCACAGAAGAAGATCAAAGACAACCATCAAATATATCACCTTCAACAACTCAGCAAAATGCAAAGGACTGCAAGTTCCCTAAATAGATGGGCTCTTTGACTAGCATCTGTGGCTTAGACGGTAAAGCGTCTGCCTGCAATGCGGGAGACCTGGGTTCGATCCTTGGATTGGAAAGATCTCCTGGAGAAGGAAATGGCAACCCACTCTAGTACTCTTGCCTGGAAAATCCCATGGATGAAGGAGCCTGGTAGGCTACAGCCCATGTGGTCGCAAAGAGTCGGACAGGACTGACCGACTTCAGTTTCACTTTAAGCCTGCAGTTATTTAAGGTTGCCCAAGTCTTCAAGGGTTTTGGGTCGTTCAAGCTTCATTTTTTCTCTCTGAAATATTCAGAAAAAATAGACTGAAGTAATTTTAAAATTTTTTCCCTGGAGTATAGTTGATTTAAAATATTGTGTTAGTTTCTGCTGTACAGCAAAGTGACTCAGTCATACATACTCATATATCTACACTTTTTCGAGTCTTTTCCCATATAGTCATTAGAGAGTATTGCAAAGGGTATTGCCTCGCCTACCGCGACCGGTGCACTAAGAGCGCCTCGCCGGCTGCGGCCGAGAGGAGCTACCCCACGACTGAGGTCAGGAAGGGCAGCGGTGAGGAGATACCCCTCGTCCAATGTCAGGAAGGGCGGCGGTGAGGAGAGACCCCTCATCCAAGGTAAGGTGCAATGGCTGTGCTTTGCTGGAGCAGCCGGGAAGAGATACCCCACGCCCAAGGTAAGAGAAACCCAAGTAAGACGGTAGGTCTTGCAGGAGGGCATCAGAGGGCAAACACACTGAGACCATACTCACAGAAATCTAGTCAATCTAATCACACCAGGACCACAGCCTTGTCTAACTCAATGAAATTAAGCCATGCCCGTGGGGCAACCCAGGATGGGCGGGTCATGGTGGAGAGATCTGACAGGGTGTGGTCCGCTGGAGAAGGGAATGGCAAACCACTTCAGTATTCTTGCCTTGAGAACCCCATGAACAGTATGAAAAGGCAAAATGATAGGATACTGAAAGAGAAACTCCCCAGGTCAGTAGGGGCCCAATATGCTACTGGAGATCAGTGGAGAAATAACTCCAGAAAGAATGAAGGGATGGAACCAAAGCAAAAAGAATACCCAGCTGTGGATGTGTCTGGTGATAGAAGCAAAGTCCGATACTGTAAAGAACAATATTGCATAGGAACCTGGAATGTCAGGTCCATGAATCAAGGCAAATTGGAAGTGGTCAAACAAGAGATGGCAAGAGTGAATGTTGACATTCTAGGAATTAGCGAACTCAAATGGACTGGAATGGGTGAATTTAACTCAGAGGACCATTATATCTACTACTGCGGGCAGGAATCCCTCAGAAGAAATGGAGTGGCCATCATGGTCAACAAAAGAGTCCGAAATGCAGTACTTGGATGCAATCTCAAAAACGACAGAATGATCTCTGTTCATTTCCAAGGCAAACCATTCAATGTCACAGTAATCCAAGTCTATGCCCCAACCAGTAAGGCTGAATAAGCTGAAGTTGAACGGTTCTGTGAAGACCTACAAGACCTTTTAGAACTAACACCCAAAAAAGATGTCCTTTTCATTATAGGGGACTGGAATGCAAAAGTAGGAAGTCAAGAAACACCTGGAGTAACAGGCAAATTTGGCCTTGGAATACGGAATGAAGCAGGGCAAAGACTAACAGAGTTTTGCCAAGAAAATGCACTGGTCATAGCAAATACCCTCTTCCAACAACACAAGAGAAGACTCTATACATGGACATCACCAGATGGTCAACACCGAAATCAGATCGATTATATTCTTTGCAGCCAAAGATGGAGAAGCTCTATACAATCAGCAAAAACAAGACCAGGAGCTGACTGTGGCTCAGACCATGAACTCCTTATTGCCAAATTCAGACTGAAATTGAAGAAAGTAGGGAAAACCACTAGACCATTCAGATCAGATCAGATCAGATCAATCGCTCAGTCGTGTCCGACTCTTCTCGACCCCATGAACCGCAGCACGCCAGGCCTCCCTGTCCATCACCAACTCCCGGAGTTCACTCAGACTCACATCCATCGAGTCAGTGATGCCATCCAGCCATCTCATCCTCTGTCGTCCCCTTCTCCTCCTGCCCTCAATCCCTCCCAGCATCAGAGTCTTCTCCAATGAGTCAACTCTTCGCATGAGGTGGCCAAAATACTGGAGTTTCAGCTTTAGCATCATTCCCTCCAAAGAAATCCCAGGGCTGATCTCCTTCAGAATGGACCGGTTGGATCTCCTTGCAGTCCAAGGGACCCTCAAGAGTCTTCTCCAACACCACAGTTCAAAAGCATCAATTCTTTGGCGCTCAGCCTTCTTCACAGTCCAGCTCTCACATCCATACATGACCACAGGAAAGACTATAGCCTTGACTAGGCGAACCTTTGTTGGCAAAGTAATGTCTCTGCTTTTGAATATGCTATCTAGGTTGGTCATAACTTTCCTTCCAAGGAGTAAGCGTCTTTTAATATCATGGCTGCGGTCACCATCTGCAGTGATTTTGGAGCCCAGAAAAATAAAGTCTGACACTGTTTCCACTGTTTCTCCATCTATTTCCCATGTAGTGATGGGACCAGATGCCATGATCTTCGTTTTCTGAATGTTGAGCTTTAAGCCAACCTTTTCACTCTCCACTTTCACTTTCATCAAGAGGCTTTTTAGCCCCTTCAGGTATGACCTAAATACCCATTCAGGTATGACCTAAATCAAATCTCTTATGATTATACAGTGGAAGTGAGAAATAGATTTAAGGGCCTAGATCTGATAGATAGAGTGCCTGATGAACTGTGGAGTGAGGTTCGTGACATTGTACAGGAGACAGGAATCAAGACCATCCCCGTGGAAAAGAAATGCAAAAAGGCAAAGTGGCTGTCTGGGGAGGCCTTACAAATAGCTCTGAAAAGAAGAGAAGCGAAAAGCAAAGGAGAAAAGGAAAGATATAAACATCTGAATGCAGAGTTCCAAAGAATAGCAAGAAGAGACAAGAAAGCCTTCTTCAGCGATCAATGCAAAGAAATAGAGGAAAACAACAGAATGGGAAAGACTAGGGATCTCTTCAAGAAAATCAGAGATACCAAAGGAATATTTCATGCAAGGATGGGCTCGATAAAGGACAGAAATGATATGGACCTAACAGAAGCAGAAGATATTAAGAAGAGATGGCAAGAATACACAGAAGAACTGTAAAAATAAGATCTTCAAGACCCAGATAATCATGATGGTGTGATCACTGACCTAGAGCCAGACATCCTGGAATGTGAAATCAAGTGGGCCTTAGAAAGCATCACTAGGAACAAAGCTAGTGGAGGTGATGGAATTCCAGTTGACCTATTTCAAATCCTGAAAGATGATGCTGTGAAAGTGCTGCATTCAATATGCCAGCAAATTTGGAAAACTCAGCAGTGGCCACAGGATTGGAAAAAGTCAGTTTTCATCCCAATCCCAAAGAAAGGCAATGCCAAAGAATTCTCAAACTACCACACAATTGCACTCATCTCACACGCTAGTAAAGTAATGCTCAAAATTCTCCAAGCCAGGCTTCAGCAATATGTGAACCATGAACTTCCTGATGTTCAAGCTGGATTTAGAAAAGGCAGAGGAACCAGAGGTCAAATTGCCAACATCTGCTGGATCATGGAAAAAGCAAGAGAGTTCCAGAAAAACATCTATTTCTGCTTTATTGACTATGCCAAAGCCTTTGACTGTGTAGATCACAATAAACTGTGGAAAATTCTGAGATGGGAATACCAGACCACCTGACCTGCCTCTTGAGAAATCTGTATGCAGGTCAGGAAGCAACAGTTAGAACTGGACAAAGAACAACAGACTGGTTCCAAATAGGAAAAGGAGTACATCAAGGCTGTATATTGTCACCATGTTTATTTAACTTGCATGCAGAGTACATCATGAGAAATGCTGGACTGGAAGAAACACAAGCTGGAATCAAGATTGCCGGGAGAAATATCAATAACCTCAGATATGCAGATGATACCACCCTTATGGCAGAAAGTGAAGAGGAACTCAAAAGCCTCTTGATGAAAGTGAAAGTGGAGAGTGAAAAGGTTGGCTTAAAGCTCAACATTCAGAAAAAGAAGATCATGGCATCTGGTCCCATCACTACATGGGAAATAGATGGAGAAACAGTGGAAACAGTGTCAGAATTTATTTTTCTGGGCTCCAAAATCACTGCAGATGGTGACTGCAGCCATGATATTAAAAGACGCTTACTCCTTGAAAGGAAAGTTATGACCAACCTAGATAGCATATTCAGAAGCAGAGTCATTACTTTGCCAACAAAGGTTCGCCTAGTCAAGGCTATGGTCTTTCCTGTGGTCATGTATGGATGTGAGAGCTAGACTGTGAAGAAGGCTGAGCGCCGAAGAATTGATGCTTTTGAACTGTGGTGTTGGAGAAGACTCTTGAGAGTCCCTTGGACTGCAAGGAGATCCAACCAGTCCATTCTGAAGGAGATCAGCCCTGGGATTTCTTTGGAAGGAATGATGCTAAAGCTGAAACTCCAGTATTTTGGCCACCTCATGCGAAGAGTTGACTCATTGGAGAAGACTCTGATGCTGGGAGGGATTGGGGGCAGGAGGAGAAGGGAACGACAGAGGATGAGATGGCTGGATGGCATCACTGACTCGATGGATGTGAGTCTCAGTGACCTCCGGGAGTTGGTGATGGACAGGGAGGCCCGGCGTGCTGCAGTTCATGGGGTCGAGAAGAGTCGGACACGACTGAGCGACTGATCTGATCTGATCTGATCTGCAAAGAGTTCCTTGTGCTATATAATAGGTCCTTGTTGGTTATCTATTTTGTATATAGTAGTGTGTATAAATCAATCCGCAGACTCCCAGTTTCCCTGCTTGGTGTCCATAAGTATGTCTTCTGCATCTGTGGCTCTGCTTCTGTTTTGTAAATAGAGCTACTCTATGATCTTGCAACCCCATTCCTGGGCATACATCTGAAGAAAATCACAATTCAAAAAGATAAATGCATCCCAATGTTCATTGCAGTGCTATTTACAATAACCAGGACATGGGAGCAATTTAGATATTCACTGATGGAGGAATGGAAAAAGAAGATGTGGTACATGTATACAATGGAATATTACTCAGCCATGAAAAGAATGAAATAATGTCATTTGTAGCAACATGCCTGGATGTAGCGATTGTCATAGTGAGTGAAGTCAGTCAGACAAAGACAGATATCATATGACAGCATTTACACCTGAAATTGGAAAAAAATAGCACTGTTTTTTTTTTTTTAAATACATTTGCATCTACCTCTATTCTGTATTTGACCATATCTCAAGGGGAATTTGCATTTACGAGAGTTGGAGGTTCTGTTCGTACTTCATTGTGAATGTTGCTATCACTACAAGGATAAGGTTAACGTGATAATAACGTGCAGTTTCAGAGTTTGAAAGACCACGCATGTTTTTGCTGGACCATCCCAGGAGATGTCTGATGGCTATTGGGAGGCAGAGAGGAGGAGAGGTGAGTGTGGGGGGCACCTCAAACTCTCTGACGTGTCCCACTTCACTGAGGATGATTGGTTTTACCAAACCCTTAAACCCTGCCTCCAGCTATAATATGGGGGGCCAATGGGGGCCTAAATGAGATCCCCTGACCAGCTGCCTTCCAGGAAAGTCAGGGGTTATTACCTTGGACTTACTAAAAGTTTGGAGAAAAATAGTATTTCTGAGGCCATCCAACTTTTAGTTCCTCTTGAAGTTTGCTTTTGGCTTAATTCCAGTCTTTAGAGACCTGTATACGTTGTTTTCATTCCTTTCAGAATTACTTTCACTAAATCCCACATGAGTCTTATATCATTGGCCCACTTCTAAAGTAGTAAGAAAAAAACTCTCAGGTCCATCCTACAGTCTGATGGAGTGTTTCCAGCGGTGCTCGAGAAAAGCTGCGTGTCTGCTGAGTCTCTGAGTCAGTGTCATTGTCCCCTAACAATCTTTGCTACTTTGGTTGTTAGCGAGAGTTGTGCTTCTTCTGAACAGCTGGTTTATTTTTCTTTTTTCTCCCTCGACTCTGGAGTTTCTAACTGATCATGTTGTATCTTGAGGTTGACTGCATGGCTTCCAGGTTCAAGTGGACGAGCTCTTCCTTAGGACATTGTACTTTATATTCATTTTCTAATTTCTGTCTTTGTCTCCCCTCTTTCCTTAAAATATGCACTTAACCATTTTTATTATGGAAAGTTTCAAACACACAGGATCAGCGAGTGTACTGTAATGAACACTCATATATCCATCACCAGGCTTTACTAATTTTCAATTTAGAGTCAATCTTTAATATCTGATTTTACTCTTATTGGGGTTTGGAATCTCTTGTAAGTCCCTCAAATCCTAGGTGGAGAGTACATTCTAAATCATCACAGTAAGTCAGTGATTCTTCTACGGAGGGGATTTTTGCCCCTCCGTCCCCCACCCTGTCCTTCTTCGAGAACATTTAGAAATATCTGGGGACATTTTTGATTGTCACAACTGGGTGGAAGTCAGTGTCACAACTGGGCTAGTGACATCAACATGTAGAGTTGGGGCTGAACAGGATGACACCCAAGGCAGAGTGATCCGGCCCTAACTGCCGATAGTACTGAGGTTGAGAAACAACCCTAAATGAAAAGTATTTTTCAAGCTAGAATATTCCTAAGAAGTTGAGCTTGAGTAAAGTTGAAAACTGCATTTTCAAGTTGAAAACTGTTCTATTGATGAGTACCATAGGGTTTGGTGGCTTATGGCAAATTCATGGTACATATGCTAGAACACCAGTGAGAAACTGGTCCACAGTGGTTGTGTCTGGGGAGTTGGGGAACTGGGTGGATGGAGAATGGGGCCGGATAAAGATTTGCTTTTTTTTTTTTTTTACTTTACTAACAGAACTGTAAGCTTTTTTTTTTTTTTGGGGGGGGGCGGGGGGGGGTCATGCCACAGCTTTGGGGATCTCAGGATCTGAACCCAGGCCACGGCAGTGGCCATGTACAGAAGGTGGTGACCAAAACCATCCCCAAGAAAAAGAAATGCAAGAAGGCAAAATGGTTGTCTGAGAAGGCCTTACAAACAGCTGAGAAAAGAAGACAAGTGAAAGGCAAAGGAGAAATGGAAAGATAGACCCATCTGCATGCATAGTACCAGAGAATAGCAAGGAGAGATAAGAAAGCCTTCTTAAGTGAACAATGCAAAGAAATAGAGGAAAACAATAGAATGGGAAAGACTAGAGATCTCTTCAAGAAAATTGGAGATACCAAGGGAGCATTTCATGCAAAGATGGGCACAAAAAAGGACAAAACCAGTAAGGACCTAACAGAAAGAGAAGAGATTAAGAAGAGGTGACAAAAACACACAACTGTACAAAAAAGCTCTTAATGACCTAGTGGTGTGGTCACTCGCCTAGAGCCAGACATCCCGGAGAGTGAAGTCAAGTGTGCCTTAGGATTACTGCATTACTACAAGCAGGGCTAGAGGAGGTGATGAAATTCCAGCTGAGCTATTTCAAATCCTAAAAGAAGAGGCTGTAAAAGTGCTGTGCTCAATATGCCAGCAAATTTGGAAAACTCAGCAGTGGCCACAGAACTGGAAAAGGTCAGTTTTCATTCCAGTCCTGAAGAAAGGCAATGCCAAAGAATGTTCAAATGACTGTACAGTTGAACTCATTTCACATGCTAGCAAGATTATGCTCAAAATCCTTCAAGCTAGGCTTCATCAGTACCTGAACCAAGAACTTTCAGATGTTCAAGCTGAATTTAGAGAAGGCAGAGGAATCAGAGATCAAGTTGCCAACATCCATTGGATCATCGATAAAGCAAAGGAATTTTTAAAAATCTACTTCTGTTTCATTGACTACACTAAAGCCTTCGACTGTGTGGATCACAACAAAGTGTGGAAAAGTCTTAAAGAGATGGGAATATCAGACCACCTGACCTGCCTCTTGAGAAACCTATATGCAGGTCAGGAAGCAACAGTTAGAACTGGACATGGAACAACAGACTGGTTCCAAATAGGAAAAGGAGTACGTCAAGGCTGTATATTCTCACCCTGCTTATTAAACTTCTATGCAGAATACATCATGAGAAATGCTGGGCTGGAAGAAGCACAAGCTGGAATCAAGATTGCAGGGAGAAATATCAATAATCTCAGATATGCAGATGATACCACTTTAGTGGCAGAAAGTGAAGAGGAACTAAAGTGCCTCTTGATGAAAGTGAGAATGAAAAGCCTGACTTAAAACTCAACATTCAAAAAGTGAAGATTATGGCATCCAGTCCCATCACTTCATACAAATAGATGAGGAAAAAGTGGGAACAGTGTCGTATTTCATTTTCTTGGGCTCCAAAATCACTGCAGATGGTGACTGTTGCCACAAAATTAAAAGACACTTGCTCCTTGGAAGAAAACCTATGACAAACCTAGACAGTCTATTAAAAAGCAGAGACATCACTTTGCCAACAAAAGTGTGTATGGTCAAATCTATGGTTTTTCTCATAGTCATGTACAGATGTGAGAGCTGGACCTGAAAGAAGGCTGAATGCCAAAGAAGTGATGCTTTTGAACTGTGATGCTAGAGAAGACACTTGAGAGTTTCTTGGACAGCAAGGAGATCAAACCAGTCCATCCTAATGGAAATCAATCCTGAACATTCATTGGGAGGACTGATGCTAAAGCTGAAGCTTCAGTACTTTGGCCACCTGATGTGAAGAGCTGACTCATTGGAAAAGACCCCGATGCTGGGAAAGGCAGGAGGAGAAGCAGGCAACAGAGGATGATAGTTGAATGGCATCACCAACTCAATGGACATGAGCTTGAGCAAACTCCGGGAGGTGGTGAAGGACAGGGAGGCCTGGCGTGCTGCAGTCCATGGGGTCACAGACGGGCAGGCATGACTTAGTGCCTGAACAACAGCAAAGCGGCAGTGAAAGCCCTGGATCCCACCATTCGGCCCCACCAGACCTTTTAACCTTTTTAAAAAAGTGAAGTAGAGCTAATTTGTGTTTCAGATATCGAGCAAAGTCACTCAGTTATATATACAAGATTCTTTTCCATTATAGGTTATTGGTTTGGTGGTGGTTTAGCTGCTCAGTTGTGTCCGATGCTTCGTGACCCCATGGGCTGTAGCCTGCCAGGGTCCTCTGTCCATGGCATTTCCCAGGCCAGAATACTGGAGTGGGTTGCCATTTCCTTCTCCAACTGTAGGTTATTACAAGATGTTGAATATAGTTGCATGTGCTATTCCGTAGGTCCTTGTTTGTTTGTTTTTTAATCTTTTATATATAACAGTGTGTATCTGCTAGTTCCAAATTCCCAATTTATCGCTCCCTTCCACCTTTCCCCTTTGGTGACTCTAAGTTTGTTTTCTCTAAGGCTTGCTTTTTCCTGTGTACCTGTTTGTGGTTTTTCTATTTTATACTGTATGTGTGTCTTACCTATTTGAAGTCGTTATGTTTGCATAATGTGGACTACCTGATGGTTTTTAAAGGACCAGAAAACACATAATTATTATTTAAAAAAAAAAACACAAACTGTTAAAATGGTTGTGTAAGGAGACCGGAAAGAACCTTCTGGAAGGGCTTTCCAGAGAACCGTGAGCCTGTCAGACCCCGAGGACAGCTCGGCAGAGGCCTGGGCCATTAAGTGAATCAGAAACACGTGGAAGGGGCGGCTGTCTGGGCCCCGCATGATGGATCAATTGCAGGGGAGTGAAGTTAAACGAGATGGTCCCCATGCCAAGCCTCTGACACTAATGAGCCCTCAACTCAGGGAATGGGTCTCTGGCAGGCAGGGAGGGGTGGTGGTGCCCTGCAGCCTTGCCTGGCAGCAGTGTGGGCAGAGAGCAACCTTGGGCCCCGAAGATGAGTCCCCGCCACTGCTGGTTCATGGCCACATGCCCCTGGGGAGTCCCCCTCCCTTGGCCAGATCTTCCAGAGGACACGCCTGCGATGAGCCGTAAGTGGTGATGTGAGTGAGGCGAGCTCCTTGCTCCTTTCAAAGAGAGCAGCTCTCCAGCAGTTTCAGCAAGCAGCTGTGCTCGGGGTGGGGGCGGGGGGCGGATTGCAGGCCCTCCCACCTCTCCATCCTCCAGGCTCCTTCCTTCTCAGCTCCAGCTCCCAAGGCCTGTGTGGGTCCCTCATATTCAGCAAGCTCCACTCCACTGAGAGGCCTTTGCACATACTGTTCCTTCTCCCAGACACACTGTTCCTGTCCCTATCCCAGTGAATATCTACTCATGTTCACCTCCTCCAGGAAGCTCTCCTTGACTCCCCTAGCAGGCCAGATCCCCTTCTTACAGGATGTCCAGTCTCTCTCTCCCAGCACTTGGAGAGATGCGTCTTCAGACGGTTTGTGCAATTATGTGGCGGATGTCTGTCTCCTAGCTGGTCTCTAAGCTCCGTAGAGGCAGAGTCTGGGTCTGGATCCCAGCTCAGCACTTGGCACATGCTTGAGACTCAAGTACCTGTTCACCAAGTGACCCAGTGAGTAACAGAAATGGCACTGCCCCAGGAGTGTGACCACCAAGAACTTGTCAAGCCACTCCTGGAAGAGCAGGTAAGCTAGGAGGAATGGAGGTGCCTCCAAGCTGTGGGAAAAGGGGGTTCTTGTGTCCTGGAGTCTCCTGTGACTTCACTAGGGGTGGGGCCCTGGGCGTGGCCAGGCCCGGTCTCCGCCAGAGAGCACAGCTAGATGGTTGCCCTGGTCACAAGCCAGTGTCTTCTGTTTCTCTTCTTTCCCACCTGGTGCCGCTGGAGTGAGGCCTCATGATGCTCAAGGGGTGAGTTAGTGACCTTCTCAGGTTGGTCCATAGATAGGGGAGTCCAGGGCAGGAAGAGCTAAGAGATTCTTCAGGATGACCTGGGGGAAATGAAGGACCCCCTTTTTAGCTGACCCTTGGAGAAGGGCAAAGCAGTTCTGCCCTTCCTGGCTACGGTGACCCCAGATTGTGTTGAATGCCACTTCTCTGGGTTCCTATGATGCCCTGGGCATATTCTAGTTGCTTAGCAACCAACGATGATGGTGACCTTTATGTCTGGTGCCCAGGTAGGTTGTGAGCCCTTGAGAATCAGACTGTAGGTATTTTTTTCTCCTTCCTTTCAGTCCTCAAATCATGCACAACATCTTGGTGATCCGGTGCTCCATAAATGTCTACAGGATGGGCTTCTCACATGATCACATGTCATCATGCCTAGAGGGTCAATTTTTGATGACTTTTTAGAAAGAAACTTTTCCATCCTGCCACCATTTCTATCGGCAGAAGTGAAGACTGAAGGAAAGGGGGTTTGCTTCAAGCAAGACTATTCTATTCCTTCAGGTGTTTATTAAACACACACACACACACACACATGCCCACACACACACGCTCTGAGCTACCAAGAATTCTTGTTGAAGCCAGGAGTGGTAGACATGTAAGAAAATGCTGTAAAGTGAGAAAGATGTATTTGGTGTTGAAAAGTGAATTGATGAGAAGTAATGTGTGGGTTCCCGGGATAAGACGAGCCGCCCGGGGGTCGCAGAGACCCCCTGACAGGTGTGCAGGCCTCCCTAGGAGACCTCCGCAGAGGCCCTGGAGGACATTCTGCCATCACCCGCTTCCGACAGAGACGGAACCTCCTCTGGCTGTCTCCCAGAGGAGAAGGGCAGGCGGACAGGAATCCCGTCTGGGGGTTGTACCAGACACAGGTTGGACAGGGGTCAGAGAGACTGTCCTCAGAGATTCTGGTCAACCGCACAGCTGCTTTTAAGTGTGGACTCTAGGCTCCTGTGGCAGTTGGAGGAAGTCACCCGTGCCAGGCAAGGATGCAGAAGCCAAGGATGAACTCGAATCAGACAACTTCCTCTCCTCCTTCAGGTCATCACTCAAGTGTCACCTTCTCGGGGACCCCTCTGTTGGGCAGCTTCCCACAGCCTCGCCGCACACACAGTCCCTCCCTGCCATGTTTAATTGTTCCCAAGAATACTGATGCCACCCCCCCAACAAAGCCCAAGTTGCTAATTTTCTCACAACTCCCTCCCTCCAGAACTGTACTATGAGACACTGCACTGCTCGTGGCTCTGTCTCCAGCATCCAGAACATTGCTGGGCAGGTGTGAACACGTTGTCTATGGAATGGCCAAGAGAATGAAAGACGTTTACCTTAATAATGACGATCCTATATTCTGATTCACTTACAAATATTGCCTTCCTAGACACCCCCAAAGCACTAGGCAGTCCCAACCTATACTTAAATTTTAGCGACTTAAAAGTACCTTTCTTTTGAGAATATACTGAGTGTTTTTACAAGTGATACCAAGACAGCTGGGGGGGCTTGGCCATCGTCATGGCAACAACAGTTTAATACCTGGTACTGAGACCCAAAATGTTGAATAACCTCTTCACTGGTATGGATCCTCTGTAAACTTCATTTTCCAGCCAGTCTATGTCAAATCACTTCAGGGCAAACTTTTAGCAATTACAAGCTGAGGGAAAATTTGAGGTGCCCTAGAGTGGAGATACCAAGGGAACATTTCATGCAAAGATGGGCTCGATAAAGGACAGAAATGGTATGGACCTAACAGAAGCAGAAGATATTAAGAAGAGGTGGCAAGAATACACAGAAGAATTGTACAAAAAACATCTTCACGACCAAGATAATCACCATGGTGTGATCACTCACCTCGAGCCAGACATCCTGGAATGTGAAGTCAAGTGGTCCTTAAAAAGCATCACTACAAACAAAGCTAGTGGAGGTGATGGAATTCCAGTGGAGCTATTCCACATCCTGAAAGATGATGCTGTGAAAGTGCTGCACTCAATATGCCAGCAAATTTGGGAAACTCAGCAGTGGCCACAGGACTGGAAAAGGTCAGTTTTCATTCCAATCCCAAAGAAAGGCAATGCCAAAGAATGCTCAAACTACCACACGATTGCACTCATCTCACACGCTAGGAAAGTAATGCTCAAAATTCTCCAAGCCAGGCTTCAGCAATACGTGAACCGTGAACTCCCAGATGTTCAAGCTGGTTTTAGAAAAGGCAGAGGAACCAGAGATCAAATTGCCAACATCCACTGGATCATGGAAAAAGCAAGAGAGTTCCAGAAAAACATCTATTTCTGCTTTATTGACTATGCCAAAGCCTTTGACTGTGTGGATCACAAGAAACTGAAAATTCTTCAAGAGATGGGAATACTAGACCACCTGACCTGCCTCTTGAGAAATCTGTATGCAGGTCAGGAAGCAACAGTTAGAACTGGACATGGAACAACAGACTGGTTCCAAATAGGAAGAGGAGTATGTCAACGCTGTATATTATCACCCTGCTTATTTAATTTCTATGCAGAATACATCATGAGAAACACTGGGCTGGAAGAAGCACAAGCTGGAATCAAGATTGCCGGGAGAAATATCAATAACCTCAGATATGCAGATGACACCACCCTTATGACAGAAAGTAAAGAGGAACTAAAAAGCCTCTTGATGAAAGTGAAAGAGGAGAGTGAAAAAGTTGGCTTAAAGCTCAACATTCAGAAAACGAAGATCATGGCATCTGGTCCCATCACTTCAGGGGAAATAGATGGGGAAACAGTGGAAACAGTGAGAGACTTTATCTTTTTGGGCTCCAAATTCACTGCAGATGGTGATTGAAGCCATGAAATTAAAAGATGCTTACTCCTTGAAAGGAAAGTTATGACCAACCTAGATAGCATTTTCAAAAGCAGAGACATTATTTTGCCAACAAAGGCCCATCTAGTCAAGGCTATGATTTTTCCAGTGGTCATGTGTGGATGTGAAAGTTGGAAGCTTTCTGTGAAGAAAGCTGAGCACCGAAGAATTGATGCTTTTGAACTGTGGTGTTGGAGAAGACTCTTGAGAGTCCTTTGGACTACAAGGAGATCCAACCAGTCCATTCTAAAGATCAGTCCTGAGTGTTCTTTGGAAAGACTGATGCTAAAGCTGAAATTCCAGTACTTTGGCCACCTCATGCGAAGAGTTGACTCATTGGAAAAGACTCTGATGCTGAGAGGGATTGGGGCCAGGAGGAGAAGGGGATGACAGAGGATGAGATGGCTGGATGACATCACCAACTCAATGGACATGAGCTTGGGTGAACTCCAGGAGGTGGTGATGGACAGGGAGGCCTGGTGTGCTGCAATTCATGGGGTTGCAAAGAGTCAGACACGACTGAGCTACTGAACTTAACTGAAAGTGAGTGGTTTGCTGAGAGTCAGCCTATCAAGAGAGATCTAGGTGGGTGGCCAGACTTTCTCTAGGCAGGGGTTTCTCACATGGTATCTGAGGAGTTGGATTCTTGGCATTTGGTGCCCATTCCTCATCCATTTCTGCCTTTTACACACAGCTGGTCCCATTTCCCCACCTAGGGCCCCGGACCATCGGCCACCATTTCCCTGGTCCTTCCTGACTCCATCCTACCGGCCTTGGTCCTCACCGCTGGCCTTCTCTGGTCCTAGTGACCTGTCTGCTCTCTCTCTGCATCTTCCTTACGCCATCAGTGGCTCCTGTGCTAAGTGAGATGTGTGTACCCCCAGCATCACTCCCTATGGAGACCATGGAGGGCTGGGCAGGGACCCCTGTGATGAGAAAACAGCTTCTCTGAGTTGCTCCCTGCACGTTTCACAGCATGCCAGCTCACCCCAAGACTGGACATTTAGATCAGGACCTGAGGTTAGGAGTCTCACCTCCCTGTTCCCTCTCATGTTGCTTTTCCCAGGACACCTTTTAAAATAACCAGTTAAGGAAGCTGCTGTATAGAGCACAGAGCTCAGCCTGATGCTCTGTGATGACTTATGGGGTGGGACAGAAGAGGGGAGGTCGGGGGGAGGATCAGATGGGAAAGGATATATGTACTTATAGCCGATTCACTTAATTGTGCAGCAGAAACTAACACAGCATTGTAAAGCAATTATACTTCAATTAAAACGCATAACCAACAAAAAATAAATAATCAACATTAAAAAATTAAGATCATGGCATGTGGTCCCATCACTTCATGGCAAATAGAAGGGGAAAAAGTATAAGCAATGACAGATTTTCTTTTCTTGGGCTCCAAAATCACTCTGGACAGTGACTGTAGCCATAAAACTGTAAGATGCTTGCTTCTTGGAAGGAAAGCTATGATGAACCTAGACAACGTATTAAAAAGCAAAGACATCACTTTGCCAACAAAGGTCCATGTAGCCAAAGCTATGGATTTTCCAGTAGTCTTTTATGGATGTGAGAGTTGGACCACACAGAAGGCTGAGTGCCAAAGAATTTATACTTTTTGAATTGTGGTGCTGGAGAAGACTCTCAAGAGTCCCTTGGACAGCAAGGAGATCCAACCAGTCCATCCTAAAGGAAATCATTCCTAAATATTCATTGGAAGGACTGATGCTGAAGCTAAAGCTCCAATACTTTGGCCACCTGATGTAAAGAACTGACTCATTGTAAAAGACCCTGATGCTGGGAAAGATTGAGGGCAGGAGAAGGGGACGACAGAAGATGAGATGGTTGGATGGCATCACCGACTCAATGGACATGAGTTTGGTTAAACTGCGGGAGTTTGTGATGGACAGGGAGGCCTTTTGTACTGCAGTCCATGGAGTTGCAAAGAGTTAGACACAACTTAGCCACTGAACAACAACAACAAACATAAGCAAATAAAGTAACCACTCAGGACTCAGCCTGAGAAAACTGGACGACCACCACCCCAAGCACCTGAGAGGTCATCGGTGCCTACTGTCCTGCTGTCCATCCCCTGCCCGCCGTGACCTAGGAGGGACGATGACCCTTCCTGTGGCTCTCTGTGCGCCTCCTTTGCTGGGATCTGTAAGTGACAAATCTTGTAACTTTACTTCCTCTGTGTGAATGCACTGCAACTGCACCTCGAATCTAAATGACCCGGTATCATCACCTCCCCGGGGCTGGAGCTCAGTTGCTGACGGAATGGCCTGTGGACGCTGGGCGGGTGGCTTGGTTGTCCTCAGTCAGCAGGTCATCATCTGCATGTTCTCAACTTAATACACCAGCTCTGGCCTCCCAACTCCAGCCCCCAGTGTTCATGTCCACCCAGAGCCCCCGAATGTGACCTTCTTTGAAAATTAGTATCTTTGCGGATACACTTCATTACGACGAGGTCATACCAGATTCGGATGGGCCCCTAATCCCATAGGACTGATGTCCTTAGGAGAGGGCTGTATAGAGATGCAGGGAGACACAGGCCCACGGAGGGGAGAAGGCCACGGGAAGACGGGGGCAGAGATGGGAGCAATGCATCCACAGGCCAAAGCCGAGGGTCATGGCAGCCCCCAGGAGCTCCTGGAGAGGCTGGATCCCCATCACAGCCTCCAGAAGCAGCCAGCCCTGCCGACACTGTGACCTCAGATCTCCAGCCTCCAGATCCTGTCAGACAGTAACTTTGTGCGGTTTAAGTCGCCTGGTCAGTGGTACTTGTTTGCAGCGGCCCCTGGAAACTGACACAGAGAGCCGATGGTCTGGCCGGACCTTCCCCCACCCGCTGTGGACTTTCCTGCCAGGAGGAGGGTGTGGACCTCAGGGAGACCTCCAGGCAGACATGCTGTTTACCCTCAGACAGGCTTTGTCCCCCGAGGCTCATCCTCGCGAGAGCTGACCCCCAGAACTCTGTCCCCGGCCCACCTTTGCCCTTAGCGCTCCTTCCAAGGGTCCACTTTTCTCATCTGATTTCCCTCTGTGGCCCCCAAGCTGGCTCCAGGCTCTGAGCAGGGTGCCTGGCATGGGGTTGGACACCACAAATAAGCTCTTGGACTATAGCTAAGCATTAAAAGGAGGAGATGGTCAGAGCCATCAAGAAAGCTACTCTTCTGATGTGGGTCTGCAACACAACCTAGGTTGCAGGGTGGGGGGTACCCCTGAGCTAACTGTCATAACCGGCTCTCCTGGAGACCCAGGATGAGCCAGGTGGGACCACACACGGGGGGACACACAGTCTCATGAAAAGAGACTCCCCAGTGCTGTTGGAGATCGCTGAAACAGACAGCGGCTCCCGTCAACCACCAGGCCAGTGCTGTTGACCTAGATGAGCGTTGAGCCTGACCCCATCAGTCCCCCTTACTGGCCTCAGACAAGCTGTCCTTCCTGGCTGCTACTTTCAGCATTTTTAGAGGACTGTTGGGGGTGGCGGGGCAGGGCGAGGAGGTGGGGGAGAAGGGAAGAAGGTGGTCTCATGTGAAATTTCTACAGTTTGCTCACAATGAAAAATGGGAGAAGTGATAAAGTTACTGCACACACCAGTTATCCACCCTGAAACATTTGCAACTGATTACGTTCCTAGGAGTTGGCACTGAGTGATGAGGGATTCTGGGAAGCAGCCTGCTGGCATGAGCCAAAATGCGGGAAAACGAGAAGGTACCTCTGAAACACGCTCAGAAGGAAAATCATTCCAAGTCATAAAAAAGATACAGAGACCAGTAGTTGCCTTTCTGAGCACCAAAGCACCCAGTGTTACCTTAATAATAATAAAAATTGGAATGACTTTGGCAAGGGTCTCATTTGAGAAGACCCTGATGCTGGGAAAGATTGAAGGCAGGAGGAGAAGAGGATGACAGAGGGTGAGATGGATGGATGGCATCACTGACTCGATGGACATGAGTTTGAGTAAACTCCGGGAGCTGGTGGTGGACAGGGAGGCCTGGCATGCAGGGAGGCTGCAGTCCACGGGGTCACAAAAGTTGGACATGAATGACTGACTGAACTGAACTGGCAAGTGTAAAGATGCGGACATGCTAGCAGCCTCAGATGGACTTTCTGAATTTCTGTCATCATTGAGAGAGATCCCACGGGGAAAAGGGAGCTGACGTTATGTCGACCTGGTATGTGGGCACCCAGGGCTCTGGGTTGCATCTGTGGCCACATCCAGTTGACCTGCTGCAGAACCCAGCCTCCTAAAAGGGTCACAAATGACATCAGCTGGAAATCAATGCCCCAGCAGCCCTTGCTCTGTGCTTCTAGAAATGGTCATGATTGAATCGGATGAAGACTCACGCCTAAGCCAAAAAAAAAATCAATTCTACTTTTGGCCAAACTAGTCTTTATTGACTTAGAGAGTAAATTCGAATCACAGGAGACAGAAACAAATCTCCTTTCTGATCCAGAAAGGCCCCCTGCGTCTCCTGGAGTGCCTGTCCCGGGGTGCCCACCATTCTGGGAGCAGCACCCTGAAGCCGTGGTGTTCGCCCTGGAAGGCAGTCTTTTTGCTTCCCCTCTCCACTCTGAGCTGGACTGCCTCCTACTGTGGGGTTTCTGACTGGTTCTGGGACTGATGCTGTTCCTGAGTCATGTCCTTTTTACCTCCTGGGCTTTGGGGAAGCGGAGGCCCACCTGTCTGGTCTCATCTCTAAGTAGAATCACTCGGTTGTCTCGCTGCCCCGGGGCCAGTTGACACAAGCCAAGCCAAGCCAAGCCTGGGCCAGGGCCCGTGGACCAGCGGGAGCGCTTCCCGCATCGGCCGGATGGGCACATGCTCTGCTGTGTTGAGAGGGAGGTGTTGAATCGTCTCAAGTTCGTGCTACAGAGAGGACCCCCTTCCAGCTGACCTGTGGGGGACCAGCAGCAGCCAGTGTGGTCTCACATCTTCCTTCCCCAGCCTCCTGCTTTCCTGAAGATGCTCAGGGGTGACAGGAAGCTGAGGGTGAAAATGCTGCGTTCCAACGTGATACCGGCTGGCAGCTCCTGCGAGGTTGGGTCCCCTCTAGTGGGACAGACACCCTGAGGGTCTGCGGCTCAGCTCCTGCTCCTGGGCACATGCGGGGGGCATCTTCCAGCACTTTTGTGCTTGGAAGCACCCCCAGGGCCAACACTGGGGGAACCCCGAGAGCCTAGCCCAGCATCCCAGAGCCTCTTCTCCTTATTCCTGTACCATCTTCCCCAGAATCCTGGTGAAGCCTTAGGGGAAGCCAGGCTTGGGACAACTGTGAGCTATAACACCCCTTCCCTTATGGTCAGTCAACCTCCCCCCACCATGGGGCAGGGGGACATGCTGGTCTCAGTGGCCAACCCCTACAGGACCCGGATACAGCCAATAGCACTTGGAGGAATGTATTCTTACCCCTGTCCTGTTAAGGCTATTCTGTCTGAAAGCAGAGAGGAAACGTGGCCAGACACACCTTTCCTACCAAAGCCCTCATGGTTCCAAATCTGAAACCACCTGTCCCTCCTCCTCCTTCAGTAAAGACCAACCTCCCTTCAGCGAAGACTGATTGCGTCCCGGGCAGGCCTGGTCCCTGCACTCCTGCCACACAGACCCTGCCTCCCAAGGCCGACGTGGGCACAGAACAGCAGTGCAGGGTCAGAGGTGCCTTGGGCTCCCCTGGTGGCTCAGACGGTAAAGACTCTGCCTGCAGCGCCAAAGACCTGGGTTCGATCCCTGGGTTGGGAAGATTCCCCTGGAGGAGGGCATGGCTACCCACTCCAGTGTCCTTGCCTGGAGATTCCTATGGACAGAGGAGCCTGGTTGGCTACAGTTCATGGGATCGCAGAGTTGGACCTGACTGAGGAACTAACACGGGGACAAAGAGGAGTGTGGATAAAGGGTCACTGTAATAATATTAGGAGAAACGGCCGTGTAGAGTAAGTGCTTGGTGTGACCTGGGCCTGCCCGGTTCTGAGTGTTCCGCTCACTTATTTCTCACAGCATTCACAGGGGGGTGGTTTGGGCATTCTTACTATTCCACACAGGGGGCAAGTGAAGCACAGAGAGGTCAAGAAACGTGCCTGAAGTCACACAGCTGAGCCCTGAGGTGAGAACCGGCCTTCCGGGCTTTCACTTGCCGAGCTGCGGTATTTCCAGCAGGACAGGCAGATGATGTCTGGCCGCCTCAACTATCCATGAAGTTCCCTCAGGGCAGCGGAGCCACTTTCCCTCACAGGCTCTCTTTTCATCGAGGAGGCACTTAATAAATCCTGACTATATTCTGCCCCGGCCTTCACAGGACCGAGGGGCCTGCCTCCCCCAGTGTTGTTATTCAGTCGCTCAGTCGCGTCCTACTCTTTGGGACCCCCTGGACTGCAGCACGCCAGGCCTCCCTGTCCCCCACCGCCTCCTGGTCCCCCATAACCTTCTCTGATTGGGAACCTCCCCCGAGTCACAGACACAAATGCCTTCCCCAAGCTCCTCAATGTGTATAAGATTGTTTCCATGTTTGTTGGGCATCGCAGTTCACTGTGGGTGCCTTGAGAGCAAAGGTCAGCCTCTCTTACCTCCCCTGGGGTTCCCCGAGCCAGCCAGGGGCCTGACAGGCCGTGAACCATCAGCGGACGTTGGTCAAGTGAATGAAGGAACCTCTCCAGCTTTGCCCGACTCTGCGATTCTAACAGGGTTGCTTTTCTAGAACACCCACCCCAACTCTGCCTAACGGAGAGAAGGCTGCTTTCCTAGCGTTTGGAATATATTAGGAGGGGGTTCGAATAAATTTCTAAGACACAACAGGCTCAAACCACTGAGGCTTTGCCAGAAATCACTGGAGAATTCAAGCCAGAGGAGCGGGGTGGGGCCAACGACCCTCGAGAGCACCGCTCGCAGGATTCTGTGGAGGAGAGTGGGCTCGGGGCTCCCCCAGCTCAGCCTGGGATGGGGGCGGGGGGTTGCACCCTTGGGCTTCCAAACCGAACTTATCAACGATTTAGTCTCATTAAGTTGTAAGAAAACAGGCAACGTGTTCCAAGGTCGTAAGTTTTCTCCAGCGTTCAAACGTTTCCAATGTTTTGTAAAACCAGAGCAGGGCGGGAGCCCGCTGGGGCTGGCTTCGGCTGATAGATATATGTGCAGTTTGTGAGGAACGTTTCCAGCCGCCTTCAAAGCCAGCTCATTACCGTTCCACGGGCTCCAGGCTGTTTCTCTTAGTCCCCGAGCAAAGGCTGCTCAGCGGGTGTGTGTGACAATCTCCAAAGACCTCGAGGGCCCTCCTGGCACTTTCAAGCTTTAACAGAAGCTTCTGAGGCTGCCAGTGTGGACATACGCAGCCAGGTTTCCCTTGCTTTTCTGCAGGTTGGGGGGTGTGTCACCCCAGGTGTGTGTCACTGACAGGTCACTTTGCACAGCAGATCGGAGGTTGGCGGCCCTGCCCTAGAATAGGAATTCAAAGAAATTTCTCTTTGATCATGTCCTATCCCTCATCTCTAGATTCATCCCCCAGAGAAGTTATTCCACAAACGTCAGCCTCACGTCGCCGAGCTCCTCCCGAGGCACGTTGCAGGGCTCTGAGCTGCCCGATCAATGGAGAGTAATTTCATTACTTCACTTCCTGATGCTGTGCGGCGGCCTGGTTTATCAGCTGGCAGGTGTGGACGGCTTACCTCGGGGAACCCTCTCATCCTCTACTTTGCAGCTCTCAGAGCAAAGGGGCTCAGTGCTTCTCTGGAGTCCTCAGTTGGCAAGGTGTGTTCTCCAGGATATTCTAATTAAAACAGTCTACATTCCAAGTAGGAAAATCTTCCCTTTGAGTCAGACTCACCTCCCAGGTCATCAGAGGCGAGGTCTACACAGCCGCAGAGGAGCAGCGAGGCTGCTTGCAGTCCTGGGCAAACCGTGAGCCCTGCAGTCAGCTCCATCCGATCCCTTTGCTTGAGGTCTCATGGTCCTCAGACGACAGGGTGATCAGCTTTTGAGTCCAGCTGTCTGGGCTGGAAGTCTAGCTCTGTCCTTTCCAGGTGTGAGATGTTTGGCAAATTCCAGCTTAAGTCTCTGTGGGCTCTTCCTTCCATCTGGAGAGATGTTGGACTCAGAAGGTGGCTGTTTGCATGAAAGCAAATGACCAATCCCCAGGTGGCATCAGTGGCAAAGAACCCGCCTGCCAATGCAGGAGACATAAGAGACACAGGTTCGATCCCTGGGTCGGGAAGATCCCCTGGAGGAGGGCATGGCAACCCACTCCAGTATTCTTGCCTGGAGAACCCCATGGACAGAGGAGCCTGGTGGGCTACAGTCCATGGGGTGGCAAAGAGTTGGACATGATTTAAGCGACTTAGCATGTAAATGACCAAAGAAAAGCACTTAGAACCACATCATGTCATGAGAGATACCATTTTCTAAGAATCCTCTTTACCCAGCATGCTCCTGAAAAAAAGGCTCAGTAAATGTAGGCCCTTTGGCGTACACAGCTTTTTGCCAAACATCATCTTTGTTTCCAGTTGATTTTCAGTTGAAGAGGCTCTTCCTCTGTGTTTATGTGCAATCTTTCCCTCACCTCTGGGATAATTAAGTTAATTATCCCCCATGTACTATTTTTATGGGCCTCTCTGGTGGCTCAGTGGTAAAGAATCCAGCTGCCAACGCAGGAGACATGGGTTCGATCTCTGGGTCAGGAAGATCCCCTGGAGAAGGAAATGGTAACCCACTCCAGGATTCTTGCCTGGGAAATCCCACAGAGAGAGAGACATCTGGTGGGCTACAGTTCATGGGGTCGCAAAGAGTCAAACACAACTTTAGTGACTAAACCACAGCAACGGTACCACTAGTAAGTGTTTGGGGAAGTCACACTTTAAGGGAATTTTAAGATGGGTAGATCTATCTGAAAGTGGAGCATTCTTGACATTCAAGAATACTGCTGTGGAGCAGACAGCTCTGGTAAAAGGTGAAGTTCTCTTAAGGGCTCTATCTTCAGACATTTGTCTTTAAGGTGATCCCCACTGATAAGTCCAAGACCTTGATCATGGCACCTTGGGATGTAAGCTTCCTGAACCCAGAACTTGGTTTGATCTGTGAAACTGTACTTTGCTGGGACACCAGATTGTACTTGGACATTCTCCTCCAACTGGGCTGGCTCTCACGTCGTCAAAGCCAAACTTGGCAACCTGTCTGTCTCAGAGCCTCACACTCCTTACCTCTTAGGATGTACCCCTTGGGGGGTTGATGAACCCTGGGGGTACGGAGTGCTCTCCAGGAGGACAAAGACGCCAGGATGTTCTCCTGAGCCACTCTGCAGCTGTGCTCCATGAAGTCGCCAAAAGGAAGCCCCAAGAGATGCAATGGGGGTAAAAATGGGAAGATACTCATTCTTGTTACAATTCAGATGAGCAGGAAACTTCGTGCATTTCTTCTTTATTTTTTTCCGGAATGAATCTGATCTTCCTCTATGCGTCTCTATTTACTGGATTGAAGGGAAAAAATACTGTTTGTCTGATTTCGAACCTAGTCTCATCCATCATTCAGTGCTTCTCTAACTGTCTGTGGTAAGGGGACCCTTTTATGGTTTGTTTTTAACTTCTAACAAGTTGCAGATCCTTTCATAACATCTAATAGAAATGGATGACAGGAAAATAAAATTTAAGAAGACATACAAAGTACAAGCCAAATTTATTTTGTGACTGATTTCTGTAAACATGAAATTATCCTCTCAAGTGCCTACCAGAAACTTCTGAACGTCGTCTACCCGCTGTTTCAACACTTTTATCATCCTATGCTGGCAGTCAACAATTTTGAGAATTCACCCCAGTCCGAAGGCCCACTTTGAGTGGCACTAATTTAAAACGTGTCCGAAGCTGTAATTTGACTTGTGTGATTTCATCCTCACCTGCTGCCCCCTCCCAGGTGGCTCACTGGTAAAGAAAGCTCCTGCAATGCAGAAGACACAGTTCAATCCCTGGGTCGGGAGGATCTCCTGGAGGAGGAAATGGGAACCCACTCCAATATTCTTGCCTGGAGAATCCCTTGGACAGAGGAGCCTGGCGGGCTGCAGTCCATGGGGTCACACAGAGTCGGACATGACTGAAGCGATGTAGCACGCACACATGCGTCCTTCAGCTAAATTCTAAGCGTATGCCCACTCTCTGGTCTAAACACATAACAAAACTTCTTCTGGGAGCATTCCTGTGGAAAAGGACCCATTTTCCTCCCTATCAGAAACCTCGCCAGTTCTCCATAGTGGAGAGCTTCCAACCCACGTGTCACCTTGTGTTTTAAATTTATTCATCAGTTTTGCTTTTAAAAAAGTAATTTTCAGTAACCTCTAAAGAAATGCTTTCTCTCTTATCTCAAAATATTCAAATGATGGACTGCCCCTTCTTCTCGCATGAACAAATTCCACCTGGCTTCTTTCCACCTGGGAAGTAAACAGGAATCGTGTAGGATGGAGCGCTGGCTTGTCCTCCCCACCATGTCTATCCATCAAGCAGTGTAGTTTTGTGGTGATCCCGCTGGCCTGGGAATGCTAATAACCCTGGCTTCATGGGTAATTTGGGGTGAGGTATTCATTCTGTTCTTCATTTAGCTCCTCTGCAAAATGGGACAAATAATAACACTGCGTGATCTGGAAGCCATAACAAGATGATGGGAATCAAAGTGGTCACCTCCATCTAGCCATGAACTTGAGGGCTGTACAAATGCAGAATGAAATGTTATCATTCTTCAGGGGAGCTGGATTTCATGAAGAGCTCTGTATTTTACTCACTTTTTTTTTTTTTAATAAAAGAAGTAAAGAAAAAAAAATAAGTGATTGCAGCCTGGGATACGTGGGTTACATTCTCTGTTGCTTGTTAGAGCCAGTAAAAGGGGCCACACTGATTTGAAAAGTTAATCGCAGGGCACATTTGAAGGGTTTACATAGGAAAAATATTGTGTGTCTTTAGGCATTATATGCATTTTAATTTTTTGTAAATTTATTTTTAAAATGAAGTATAGCTGATTTATAATGTTACAGGTGTACAGCAAAGTGATTCTGTTTACATTTATTTTTTCATGTTCTTTTCCATTATGGGTTATTTTGAGATATTGAATATAGTTCCCTGTGCTACACAGTAGGACCTTGTTATTTTTCTACTTATATATAGTAATGTGTATCTGTTAATCCCAAATTCCTAATTTTTCCCCTGCCCCTTTGGTAAGCATAAGTTTGTTTTCTGTGTCTATGTGGATTTTAAATTCTAAATCACGACATGAAATATATGGTCTGGTTTAGACTACGCAACCAGACATCTTGGCCTGGTTTCCTTGCTCTAGAGCTCTCTCCTAATAACCAAACAGAAAAAAAAAAAAAGCAGGGCTTTTTTCAAAGTTACTAGTCAATGTGCTGTAAACATGGGTTTGAGGTTAGAATATTGAATTCCATGAATATCAACAATCTGTCTTACCCCATTAATCAGAGGTTTACAATCTCTGCAGGCTCAGGAGCCATGGGGCCGTCACTGATAATTCTCTGTCAAAGAGAAATGGAATCATCTAGACGTGTGCTTGAAGAGGAATTTTTCCCCTTGTTGATTTTATGTAGGAAATGATTATTAAAAAAATGTTGGCTCACAGGATGCCTTGGGGGCTCGGGGAGGAGGCCTCATGTTGGGGAGGGAGGAGTCCTGGGTGACACACACGCCCTGTTGGCGGGGCTCTGTGAACCCAAAGAGAATCAGCAAGTTGTTGGGCCGAGTCTCCTTAGGGACCTCTTTCAGAGCAGTGATACTGTGTGTGTGCGCGTGCTGAGTGACTTCAGTCATGTCTGACTCTTTGCGATCCCATGAACTGTAGCCCACCAGGCTCCTCTGTCCATGGGATTCTCCAGGCAAGAATACTGGAGCGGGGTGCCATGCCCTCCTCCGACCTTCCCGAGGATCTTCCCGACCCAGGGATCGAACCTGCATCTCTTAGTCTCTTTACCTCTAGTGCCACTTGGGAAGCCCAGCAGTGACACTAATCACCCTCAAATCCATGCCCTCTCCCCTGCGCTAATATACCACTTGAGTTGTTTTATCCAGAGACAGACATTGGCTCGGCTAGGATTCCCTAAACTCCAAGGACATGTCCCTCTTCCCAGTGGGAAATCATGCTTGATGAACTGAAAGTTGTGTTTCTTAAGTTTGGCCTCCCTCCTCCCCAGCCAGCCCCACCCTGTTCTTTGGGATCCTTGGTTGGAAATGCTGAAGACTATGCAGGCTGGAAACTGCCTCCGTGAGAGTTCAGGTCCACGTTCGAGTCCCTTGAGGTCAGCACAGTTAATTCCTGTATTCATATATGAATTGTCCATAATGCAGTTCATGCTGTATGTCAAGAAGGATGCTTGATTCTCCAGGTTAGCTGTACTTGCTCTGTGTGGGGCTTTAACACATGAGCAGGGGTGGAGGAATCAGAGACCTTCCGCTGTATCTCCGCCAAGCACAGCTAGAAACTAGAGACATGGTTTAAAGGAGTTTGGACAGAGTAATTATTTGGAGAAGGAGAATACTAGCACCTCTGACTTTGGTCCCTAAGACTTCAGGACTTCCAGAAAAATCCATCCCCAGTCTCTAGGACTAATGTAGTTTTACCCTGAATTTCACTGAGGAGACAGGCTGGAGTGGAGTGACTTTGGTTTAGGTCCTTCCCCCCAAAGATATAATTCTAACTCACTTCCAGTCACTGTTTCACTGAAGACTTGGGTGGCATGTGTTGCTATGACAGGCAAAATTATTTCCCACCAAACATGTCCTTGTTCTAGTTTCCAGGATCTGTGAATATGTTATGTCACATGGCAAGGGTCAGTTAAGGTTGCTAACAAGCTGAACTTATAACAAGATTAGTTATCTGGGTGGGCACAGTGTAATCACAAGAGTCCTTATATGTAGAAGACAGAGGCAGAGGGTCAGTGTCAGAAGGATGTGACGTGTCAGAGACTCTACTAGCTATTGCCCGCTTTGATGGTGAAAGAAGGGACCATGAGCTAAGAATACAGGCAGAAAGAAAGCCAGAGGCTGGAAAAGGCAAGGAAATGGATTCTCCCTTAGAGCCTTCCGAAAGGAGAACTGGCCTGCTGATACCTGGATTTGAGCCCAACCAGACTCATCTCTGATCTCCAGAACCATAACAAATTGTGTCTCATTTTAAGCCACTTTCTGGTAAATTGCTACAGTAGCGATAGCAAATGAACAGTTACCTCAATGTTTTCCTCTAGTTGACAAAAATTACAAAAGAACTAACTTTGTTGTTCTCGAAACTGTAGCAAGTCAAGTGGGAACAGAGGTTTAGAGCAGCAGCTGGCGATGCCCAGCACGTGCATAAAAGCAGGTAAGGATGAATTTGAGAGAAGAGCCGGGCGATGTTTGGTCTCTCTACCTGCCTCTTGTGAGGACAGGCATGGGGTCGCCAGACTCTCCCTGATTCTTTTGGAAGGTGGTCATCCGAAACACCAGGGCTGCCGGTTCTTCAGAAGTCACCCTGCCATCTCCTTAGAGTATCATGGTTTCCATTTTTCCCAATGCCTCCTCCTCTAAAACAAAATATTCTTTTCGTAGGTCACCCTGCTTCGTTGGAAAGATGTAGGTTGCAGACTTCCTTTCCTGGTGGTGTGCTTGCTGGTCAGCTGGTTCTAGGGGCAGCCAGCAGATCTGCTTGTCGCATTTGCCAGTTTCCACAGTGTAAATGTTTCCACCAGGGCTGACGTCAAGCTACCAACTTAAAATGCAGAGGTGGGAAGAGATGTTCGCAGTCTGGTTTGGGCAGGCTCCAGCGTACCCCAGGGAGTGTCTGAAGCACCCCCAGAGGGCTGCTGAAGTGCAGGGGCCCTGGGTTTCCAGAAAGCACAGCACACTTTAACAGCAGTTTGACTCTTCCTATAAAGAGCACTGCAGAGCCTTTCAAAGCAGTTGTGCCTCATTTTACAGCTGATTCTGGAACTAAAGGCCCTCACCCCCAGGCTGCAGCTGCGTGGGACCAAAGAGAGTTCTGGAGACCCAAAGAGCTGAGTCACAAGCTGACACAAGTTGATTAAAAACCCCGGACATCATGGGCAAGCCCAGTTTGAACCCTGGAGTGTGCTTTCTAGAATTCTTCTTACCTTTTTACAGTTGAATAACTGTAAAGTCAGTCTAGCCTGACTTTATAAGGTTATTTGAAAACCACTGAAACATGAAACCGTAAGTCTCAGGGAAATTATTAGGAGAGTTTTCATCAAATTAGTATGTCTCATTTTATAGCCATCATGCCTGAATGTAGCAGTCAGTCTCATTTCTATCGCTGACCGGACCAGGTGTACTAGTTAGTAATTTGGTATGAGATACTTAAGCCAGTTTGTTGGAGGAATTTTAATGCACACATAGGAGATATCATGTGTGCTTCATGATATGACCATTGACTTTCAGTGAGGAATATGAGAAAGGGAATAATGATACCAACCGCAGATTGTTAGGGGATGCGAGTTAATATTTGTCAAGAATTTAGACTCATCCTAGGTGCTTTAGAAGTGTTTGCCCCATAGAGAAAGGATTTGTGAACATGGACGGAGCGAAGGAGAGTGTGGGAGAAACTGAGAGAGTAGCACGTGTGTGTGCTCAGTCACTCCAGTCGTGTCCGACTCTCTGTGATGCCGTGGACTGTAGCCTGCCAGGTTCTTTCTGTCCACGGGATTCTCCAGGCAAGAACACTGGAGTGGGTTGCCATGCCCTCCTCCAGGGGATCTTCCCGACCCAGGGATCAAACCCATGTCTCCTGCATTACAGGCGTATTTTTCACCACTGAGCCACCAGGGAAGCCCAAAAGAATATCATTCATATATATAAATATACACACGCTATCCTGTGTAAAATAGCAAGCAGGAAGGTGCTGTGTAGCACAATGAGCTCAGCTGGGTGCTCTTGATGACCTAGAGGGATGGGAAGGGAGTGGAGTGGGAAGGAGGCTCAGGAAGGAGGGGTTACATATGTACATACAGCTAATTCACTTCCTGGTACAGCAGAAATGAACACAACATTGTAAAGCAATTATACTCCAATTTTAAAAAATTGAAAAAATAAAGTGCTTGCTCTTTGTCAAAGAAATCAATATGACTTTAAAGAGTTGAGAACTTAAGAAGTCTTTGACTTGGGACTTATCACTCAATGCTATGAACACAAACGACAGCATAACCAAACAGTTTCTCCCTTGCAGTCTTTTACAGAAGTTTTATCCCCCCTCCCCCCATTTCATTGAAACCGGACACTGGCAGTGACTCTGCCCTCCCAGTTGAGCTCCTGGGACCGCACAGTCTCAGCAGCCCAACAGAATAAGTTTTGACCATTGCAGTGGGTGAGAGCTCCATGCAGCCCTTCTCCGCATCACAAGAGCACTTTCTTATTCACCCAACCACACAGCCCCAACTTGAATGAGTGGCCCCTTCCCTACAGGCTCTGTGTTCCCCCTCCTGATTCATTCCAAAGGCCAGGTGATGGTCTGGCCTCTGTGGCCCCTGTTCGCTGGGTTCAGGGTTATAAATCAGGGTGCTCCAGCTGATGGGTGTGGAGGCCGGAAGACATCTGTCTGCCAGCAGGGAGAAGGAGGTGCTTGCAGCCACTGGACTGACTACAAACTCTTAGGCTCCCAGGAGTGGGAAGGCTGGGATGAAAGGAAAAGCGGACATTAAGGATGCTGGACCTACATTTTCCAGAGCACATCTTCATCCTATTGTGAATTGATCTGCAGCCCTGGATTTTAGCAACAGCATAAAACCTCAAAGTCAGCCCGGAGGGACAGACAGCCTGCCATTTCGTACTCACCAACAATTAGGAGGCCGGTCTGAGAGGCCTGCCGTGCCTCAAGTTGGAACTGTTGAGGGCGTGTGCGTCACACAGACGCAGGCAGAAAAAGTCTTTGCCTAGAAATTGAATCCAGTTCCTTTTTCCTGTATTTGTTTTGCAATCCACCCTTGGAAGGGAAAGTTGCGTAGGAAGACAATAATTCTCCAAGGCACACCACTTCAATTAAGAGAGAAGCCCAGAGGAGCCCAGGGTTTTCAGGAGGAGCCAACCGCAGATTAATGGATGTCGAAGAATGCTGCATTCGCAGCTGATTTATGCCTATTCTTGTATTCCGAAGTGTTTAACTCATGGGCATTCCTTAATCATAGCACGATCCCACGACCACTTTCATTTGGGGGGATGGGGATGACAGGGTCTTGTTTATTTGGCTGAGCTTTAATAACTTATCTCTTTCTTACAATGCTCTTACAGAAAGCATTTTTGTAAACTGAGAACAGTGTCCATCCAGTCCCCTCTGGGTCTCCCTTCTCTAGTCCCAAATGTTCCTTGGCTGTTTCTTTTTTTCTTGGCAATGCCATGAGGCATGATCTTAGCTCCCTGACCAAGGATTGAACCAGCACCACCTCCAGGAAGCCTGGACTCTTAACTACTGGACTGCCAGGGAAGTCCCTCCTTGGCTATTCTTAATACAGTAATTATTTTCTTCCTCTGAACCGGAAATTGTCCAGACTCCATTCACCCCAATTCCAGGTAGCTCATACTTAGGGTGGTTCGAGCAAAATCAGCTCAGCCATTTCATTTGTGGAAGAGGGATGGAGGGAAATCTGTGTGCTTCCTAGGATAAGCCTAAGTCAATCATTTTTTTGTTTGTTTGGAGGACATTCACTTAGCATCGACTACGTGGGGGTTCCATGCCAGGCAGGAAAGATTTGAAAAGAAAAAAGACTTCCCACTTTGCACGTGAGCTCCCAGTCTAGTAGGGGAGACAGATGAGAAAACTTGTAATTACAGTAAAGTGAGACGCTCTGGGGGAAGGCTTCTAGGACTAAAGGACCATGCAGTCGAGTACTGAGCGGCAAGTGGGAGTTGGCCAGATCTCGAGATGAGCCCACTTGGACCCGAGAGGGAGTTCGTCCTCTTCAAGGAAGTGCAGGCAGCCTGCGCTGGATGGAGCATGGGGTGGTGGGGGCAAGGCTGTGAGGTAATGAAGGGTCTTCCATGGAACAGAGCTGTGAGGCTGAGCAAGAAAGTCTCTTGCCACCTGCCATATGACTCCTCCAAAGGGGAGTCTAATATATGGACTCCCCTAGGGTCCCTGGAATGGGTGGAGGGGATTTGAACACAGTGGCCACGTAGATGCTTTTGAGTGATGATGATGCAGAACTTCAAAATTCCAATACAAGAGACAATGGGGGATGAATCCATCTCTCTACATCCCCTTTCTTCCTCTCACAAACACATCCCCCCTATTACTTCTTTATGGACACTGGGACTGTGACACTGTGATGTTACTGGACAAGCCATGTGATGTAAGTGAGTGCTATTTGTATCTAAGAAAGTGATTAACTTAATCGGGTAATCAATTTGACACTTTTTTATTGCTGAATTGAGTGGTTTTGAATTTACCAGTGATTTTCTATGTGATATCAATAAGGCTGAAATTATATCAATATTCTAAATCTGTTTATATCTATAATCTACAAATAACATGGCATTTACAATATAAGGCCAGTGACTTATTTTAAGTGTGTACTCAGTTGCTCAGTCATGTCTGACTCCTTGTGACCCCATGGATCGTAGGTCCCCAGGCTCCTCTGTCCATGGAATTCTCCAGGCAAGAATACTGGAGTGGATTGTCATTTCCTTCTCCAGGGTATCTTCCTGACTCAGGGATTAAGCCCACACCTCTTGCATCTCCTACATTGGCAGGCAGATTCTTTACCTTTGCACCACCTGGGAAGTTCCAGATATTAAGCTGACTTACTCTAAAAATTGATTACAAAAGGAAAAGTACATCAGGGTTATAAGCTAGACTTGATTTTGAGGAAAACCCTTCATTATGAAAGGATGCTAGCTAATAAATACCAAATAAGTGATCAAATTAGAAAATCATCATTTTGTAACCTTGAATGAAATAATTGTTCAGTCAAGGATCCTTGATGGATGTTAGAAGGATTCAGGGAAGAGTGGTTGAAAAGTCCTCTGATGATCCGAGATGACTTACTTGTCTTAAGAGTGAACAGATAACTTCATAGTGGAGACAGAGATCCGTAGGCACCCTCTTACCCCAAACATGATCTTCACGTCCCTAAGAGTGGGGTGACCTGGCACTGCCGTGACACAGTAGGAAGTACACAGCTCCAACAGAGAAGGTTTCTTGACAAAAAAATGCTTAACATGAAATTAACCAATTCTTAAGATCTCATTTCCAGTGTACCAGGAAGTAACAGGGGCTAATGGATGGCCAGGGAAGACATAAATACAATACAGGCTGCTGTTGCTGCTAAGTCGCTTCAGTCATGTCCGACTGTGCAACCCCATAGACGGCAGCCCAGCAGGCTCCCCCGTCCCTGGGTTTCTCCAGGCAAGAACACTGGAGTGGGTTGCCATTTCCTTCTCCAATGCATGAAAGTGAAGAGTGAAAGTGAAGTCGCTCAGTCGTGTCCGACTCTTAGCGACCCCATGGACTGCAGCCCACCAGGCTCCTCCGTCCATGGGATTTTCCAGGCAAGAGTATTGGAGTGGGGTGCCATCGCCTTCTCCGACAATACAGGCTATGCAGAAATGTATTCTTATTCTTTAGATATTTACTAACCTGTATTGTAATGTAGTGTTATTACTATGCTATCTTGGTGGTGTCTGTCATTTATTTTGAATTGCAACAAAAACACAACAAATTGCCACATATATGGCACACCATTAGCAACTGTTAAATCTGGAAGGTGAGTATATGGTCATTCATTGTCCTACATTCTCTTCTTTTTCTCTACGTTTGAAATGTTTAACAATATAAAGTAGAAAAGGGAAGATGCTGGAAGACAAAACATTTTAAGGTGACAGCTTCTAGAGAATGCACCTAGTTTTCACTACGTATTTTAATGGCTCTGTGTAGAAAGTTGCATATTCTCCGGGGTTTTGTGAAAATGATGCTAGTTCAGAAACAATTCAAGTTGGAAAAATAAGCCATTCAGAAACAGAAATGCATAGTATACCCCCTGTTAACACCTTTACTACAGGACAGTAAAGAAAGTAATTATGTCCTGGGGTTAATACTCTGCAAAGCAGTGTAATTCAAGTGCTTTTAAAATATCTCCCTGTACTTCTTATCATGGAGAGCTTATTCAGTGTTGCTGTTCAGTCACTAAGTTGTGTCCCACTCTTTGAGACCCCATGGACTGCAGCACACCAGGCGCCTCTGTCCTTTACTATCTCCCGTGGTTTGTTCAGACTCATGTCCATTGAGTCGGTGGTGCTATCTAACCATCTCATCCTCTGCTGCCTTCAATCTTTCCCAGCCTCAACAACATCAATTTTTCTGTTCTGTTCTTTGCCCATGATATAGTCAGTGGTGTTCAGAGTGGCATAAAACATCCCAAGAGCCTTCAAAGTAAAAGATAAGCTGGATCATTCTCACTCCACTTTGAAGACTATGGACCCCAGGATTCAGAGCAGGCCATTAGGTTGGAAGGATTCCAGTGGTGAAGGAGTGAACTTCAAATCCAACCGCAGACTGAAAAGATGGAGATTCTTGGATGGGAATGCCTTTGGAGCTGAAGGACGTATCATTATGTCTAGGTGCCCTGATTGATGTGGAAGGACCCTGCCAAATTCCCTTCTCCAGACTGGAAATTCCAGGATAGTGCTGGTACCAGTGAGTGACATTTTCTTGGACTGTCCCCAGGAGTCATAAACTACTCTGCCCACCTTTACATACCTAAGGAATGAAGGGTGAAGATCATCACATAGACATTTAAATTATCTTAACAACATCACATTGAATTGACCTGGGAAGAATGTACAGAGGGTGGATGGAGTCTGACTGAATCGTCTCAAGCCCGTTTCTCAAGGGCTCCCTCCTCCCTCAGTGAAATCAGATACAGCAGGGGGATTGCCAAGTTGAGACTGCACTGAAGCACAACAGGCTTTGTTTTACAAGCGTCTCTTTATGATTCTGTAATCGGCCGAGTCCAGGGGAGCCCTGTGCAGTCAGGAGACGATGCACTCTGGTATAGTTATCCCAGGCTTTTACTGCCCATGGTTAGGCTTGTTTTGTTTTGTTTGGGGGTCACTATGTAATTCTAGCCCTGGCGTCATCTGCATCCGTGCACGGGGCTTGTGTAGGTTGTGTGCTTGTGAACTGGATGTGCTCCCCAAACAGCAGGGAGCACCCCAGGGGTGCCCCAGGCAGCCTTCTACCTCAGGTTGATGTGGCCCATGTATATGGCACCGTGGGCCACCTGCCCTCTGCAGAAGCTGGGCTTCTGCTTCCTGGGCATTAAAAACAATTTTTTTGGCCAAGCCACAGGGCATGTAGGATCTTATAACCCTGACCAGGGATCGAACCTGCAACCCCCACGGTGGACGCTCAGAGTCCTAACCACTGGATGGCCAGAGAAGTTCCTGGGTTTGTGCTTTCTCTCCAGCCACAGATCCCCATGGTGACCAGGGATGGAAGAGGAGATATTGTGACAAAGGATATATGTCTATATAACTGAATCTCTTTGCCATACAGCAAAAATTAACACAACATTGTTAATCAACTATACTTCAGTAAAATATTTTAAAAATGAAAAAAAAGTTTAAAAATTAAAAATAAAAAAGAGGAGATTCTTGGCCTTCCTAGCACCTCACTTAGCTGACACAGGAGATTAATTACCACCTCTCAGCCCTTACATGGCAACAAGTGAGACCTGGTATCATTTCGTATCAGCCTAAGAATTTTGAAGCCTAGCTAAATTCCTTTTTTCTATCCCCAGTGAGTGTAGGAATTAGAGCTGCTGTTAAACAGATGTTTGGGAAGAAATTGGTCAAAACTGTGGGCTCTGAAGTCAAGAACTTTAATTCAAACTTGATTCTGCTACTTTTAGCTGTGTGACCTAGCAAACAACTGAATATAAGCCTTGGCTACCTCATCTGTAAAATAGGTCTAAGGATGACTCAGATTTCACAAGGCCTTTGAGAAGAATGAAAGAAGTAATGTATGCAAACCGCTTAGCTCAGCTCCTGGTATACAGTCAACATTGCCTAAATGACAACAATTTTCATTTCCAATCTTGGTCCTTCCTGCCCCATGCCAAAACTAAGGATGTGTCTTACCAAATGACAACGGAGGGAATTTAAAAACAGTGACCCCTAGGGGTCACTGTGAAAATTGGAGAAATGAATGATCACAATGGGTATCAACGCTGAAGTCACTGCAATTCGAAAGATATATAGATAAAGATGTGGATGATAGTTACAGTGTCTGGGGGCCCATCTAAGTCTGAGTGTTATTTAGAAGCTTGACCACACTGTTTTGAAATTTTGCACCTGATATGAAAGCTTTGTTTTATGAACTTTCCTCTGTACACACTGCTGCTGCTGCTAAGTCGCTTCAGTCGTGTCCGACTCTGTGCGACCCCATAGACGGAAGCTCACCAGGCTCCCCTGTCCCTGGGATTCTCCAGGCAAGAACACTGGAGTGGGTTGCCATTTCCTTCTCCAATGCATGAAAGTGAAAAGTCAAAGTGAAGTCACTATCCCCAGCAAAACCACCAGAGCAATGCAACCTTTAGAAGAAAAGACATTAATCGATGGTCAAAATAATAACACCTAAATTTCTTAATTTATTTACTCTCTGCTGCTGCTGCTGCTAAGTTGCTTCAGTCGTGTCTGACTCTGTGCAACCCCAGAGATGGCAGCCCACCAGGCTCCCGTATCCTTGGGATTTACTCTCTAATAAGTCTTAAATTATTTATTTTATATTGAGGATACCCCCAAGGATCTAAAATAATTGCTAGAATTACATGAACTGAGCAAGGTCATAAAATACAAAGTCAATACAAGAAAAATCAGTTATATTTCTGTATGCCTACACTTGAAAATGAGATCCAAAAAAAAAATCAACTCCATTTATAATGGCATTCCAAACTTCAACTACCTAGAAATAAATCTACTGAAAGACGTTTAAGACCTATGTGTAAAAACCGTAAAGCACTCCTAAGAAAAATGAAAGAGACCCAAATAAATGGAATAAATTCATGTTAATTGACTGGAAGACTCAATACTGTTAAGATGTCTGTTTTCCCTAATATTATGTATTTGTTCAACACAATCACTACAAAAAAATTCCAGGAAGTTTTTGTGTTTTTTTTTAAGACATAAATGAGCTGATTTCAAAAGGATCTAGAATATTCAAGATGACTTTGAAAAAGAAATACAAACTTGGAGGACTTACACTATGTGATTTCAAGATATATAATACAGCTACAGTAGTCAAGGCAGTAGGGTATCAGCATAAAGATATACACACAAATCAGTTGAACGAAACTGAGAGTCAGTCAATGGACTGACACTTAGTCAGTTGTCCACAAAGATGCCAAAGTAATTCCATGAAGAAAACAAGTCTTTTAGTAAATATTGCTTCAACTGAATGTGCCATAATTATACCATGAAATACTACTGGGCAAAAAAGTAGAATGAAGTATCGATATACCCAACAACATGGATGATTCTCAAATACAGTACGTCAAGCAAAAGAAGTCAAACCCAAAAGAGTACATACACATTGATTCTGTTCATGGGAAATCTAAATAAAGACACAGTGAATTTCTTCATGTAACCTGTTAAAAAGTCAGAAAGTGAGGAGGAGGAGAGGGGGTCAACCAGAGAAAGCTTGAGGGAAATTGCTGGTATGATTAAAAAATAAAAAGTTCTACACCTTGTTTTGAGTGGTGATTACTAGAGTCTACTCATTCTCAAAGCTTGTTGAACCAAACACCTAGTATCTGTACATTTAATTTACATGAATTATACCAAAAAAAAAAATTTTAAATAAGAATGAAAAATTATTAGGGCAGAAATTATTTAAGTACTGAACTACTCTTTTATTATATCTGTCCTACATTTCTCTGCTTGTTATTGCAAAGACCACTCATATTATGATGGTATGGATCATGGGGTATGATTTCTTAAATTATAGCCCTATTTGAATTTTTAGAATTCTTATCACACGAAGTTGTTTCAAGTAATGAAAACACATCAGAATACTTTATACTGTTTGTGTTGCAATCATTTCTAACACAAAGACATTCATTTTTCCACTTAACTTAGATGACAAGGATTTGATTCAATTTTTTATATTCCTGTTAAATTTCCCAAAGACACAGGAAATGAAAGTCTTTAAAGCCAGTTCCCAGTGCTTTCTTCCTTCCCTTCCATCCCTCTTCCTCATGCCGTCATATTTATTTACTGGTGATGACAGTTTTAAGAAATAAAGTCATATTTAGCAAAAAAAGAAAAAAAGAATAAAAATGAAACTGAAAAACAGACATCCTTGTCTCTCCCTAAGAATAAAAATGGGTAGAGCATGTCATCATCTTATCTTCTTATGGAATTTCTATACCAAATTCTCTTACTATAGAATTAAAGTTTCTGCTTTTGCAAAGGAATCAAGATTACCAATGTTGGTTATTCTGCTGGCTGTTGTCTCTCTTGCCATCAGGCAATGTGCAGGGGCCCCCTTGGGTTTACCCTGGACTCCTCTCTTGGGTTGATAAGCTTTCACTGACCCTGATGCTCAGTGACATCAAACTGTGATCATCAGCCAAGAATAACCCATCCATGAGTGAAGCCAGGCAAATGGGGCTTCCCAGGTGGCTCAGCGGTAAAGAATCTGCATGCCAGTGCAAGAGATACGGGAGACGTGAGTTTGGTTCCTGGGTGGGGAAGATCCCCTGGAGGAGGAAATGGCAACCCACTCCCGTATTCTTGCCTGGAGAATCCCATGGACAGACAAGCCTGGCAGTCTCCAGTCCATGGGGTCACAAAGGGTCAGACAGGGTTGAGCATGCACACAAGCTACTTAGGACATAGATGCCAGGCATGACTTATATTAATAATCTCCATGTACTGCCCTGAGGTAGGACTACCATGAATCCTATCCCATGAAGCACAGAAAGGTTACATAACTTACATCTAATAAGGAACCGAGCTGGAGCCTGACTCTAGGCGACTTGTCCCCAAAGTCCACGTTCTTAGCCACCGTCTCACACAACCTCACACTTTAGCAGAAGGGAACAAACAAAGCAGAAGCAGGAGATGCTGCTGTGCACGGTGGTTGATAACGGAGACAGTCTCGGGAGCGGGTACCTTGTTCACAGGAAGCACAAACAAGATTTATTGGCATAGACGGACATTCCTAAACACAACTCTCGTGATTTCATCGAGGTTAATGGTCTTGAGTTGGATAACCTTGCAGCTGCTGATGAAGTGCCTCTGGATTTATACCTGGTTTCACTTACGGCCTAGAAGGAGCCATCTTGCTTTCAGAACATAAAAAGCGTCACCACCTTTCTGGCGAAATGAGCTCGCCGACCCTGAGAACAACTCTCTCCGGGATTCTGTAATGGAGATGCAATGTCTCTGTTGTAGTTGCCCTCCTGGAGACGCTCGGGCAGTCCAGAAACACGCTGGAGTTTCTTTCCTTTGGAAACTGATCTTGCTATTAATCAACATGAACACAAAGTCTGTGTATCCCCAAATTCCTATCCCATGTGCTCAGCGATTAAAAAGCAGACAAACCATCCCTTCTCACCAGAGGAAGGTTAAAAACAAGAATACGTTTTGCTGACATCCTCAGAGTCCATGCTAAGTCGCTTCCGTCGTGTCTGACTCTTTGTGACCCTGTGGACTGTAGCCCGCCAGGCTCCTCTCTCCATGGGGATTCTCCATTCAAGAATACTGGAGTGGGTTGCCATTTCGTCCTGCGGGTGATCTTCCCGACGCAGGGACTGAACCCATGTCTCTTATGTCTCCTGCATTGGCAGATGTGTTCTTTACCACTAGCGCCATATGTGTGTATCTATCTATAATCTATCTATATATCTGTTTAGATTCCAGGCAATTAGAACCACTTAATAAAACAAGTTGATGAATAACTCAACAGTCATCTAATCTACTCACACAGAATTTTCTCTCCTTGTCTTCCTTCCATCTTTCCTTTTTTCCCCCACACACAGGAGACAATCATTCATTCATTCATTTGATAAATATATACAAAGTGCCCATATATGGGGCACTGTTCTAGGTGCTGCCTATACAGTAGCAAATGACACAAAATCCTGGCAACCGTGATGCTTACAGACTCTGGGAATCAGGTAACAAACAAGATTAAAAAAGAAATAAAAGACTGTCAAATGTGGTGGGCGGAGTAATGCCCCTCCAAAGATGCCCGAATCCTAATTCCAGGAAGCTGTGAATGTGTTGCCTTACATAGCAAGAGATTTGACAAGTGTGATTAAGTTACCATCTTTCCTTTATAAACATCCTTGCCCATCCTGCTCCCAGCTCGCTTGCCTGCTCTGATTATTTTCACCTTCCCTGGCAGAGACTCCAACCTCAAGATAAAATTAGGCAGAAATGTAATTGACAAGCTAGAGTGCAACTTACGGCATTGATGTGTCCCCAGCCTGGGCGACGTCTACATCTGAAGGCTCCTCCAGGCACCTCTTGAGCATCTTAGCTGGCCTCTTTCCCAGGTGCCCCAGCTCTGCACTTTCACTTGGCTGGATCCCCAGGCATCCTCAGTGGCTTCCCCCAGCCTGACCCCACCACCCACCAGAGCCTCCTGGCCTCGTGTCAGGCTGCACTTTGCTCGTCCTTCCTGGAGATGCTGACCTCTCAGCTGGTGTCGGCTCGCTCTCTGAGACCTCCCAGGCACCCAGGTCTGTGGCACACACAGTTTCAGCTCTCAAAGCTGCCCTTTGGGTACTTGCCATTCCAACTCTGTCCACTCTAAAAAGGGGCCAGTGTCTCTCCAGCTCAGCTTAAATTTAGAGTCACTCTTCTCTCAACAAAAGGCCAATCAAGCGCTAAGACGGTTTCTCTGACGTCTGTCCCGGCTCAGATGACCTGTTTTCTTAGGCTTCATTGTTGCCAGTCAAGGCTGGTGCCTCTTGTTGCTTAAATTCAGAAGAAAGCCCAGGTTAGGAGTGGTGTTAGGAAACAGGAAGAGATCTAGAGGAAAAGCGAGTGGGTGAGTGGGGCCATGGAAGAAAAATACTGCAGAAAGGCAGAGCTGAGTCCCAGAGAGGAGGGAAGAGGGGGCCTGTGGGTGAAGTCCATCCAGAAGGGGAGGAAAAATACACATGGGAAATGATTTCTAAAGGAAGGTGAAGCCAAGAAAGGACAAGAAAACCATTAAGAAAGAAAGGAATGGAGGGAGAGAGAAAGAAAGAAACTTCATGATCAGGATTAAAGCTGTTTTGTTGTCTGGGAAAGATAAAGGGACAGGAACTTCTTCCCTCTATGTGTGGAGATCCAACCCGTCCATCCTAAAGGAAATCAACCCTGGATACTCATTGGAAGGACTGATGCTGAAGCTGAAGCTCCAATACTTTGGCCACCTGATGCGAACAGCCAACTCATTGGAAAAGACTCTGATGTTGGAAAAGATTGTAGGCAAAAGGAGAAGGGGGAGGAGAGAATGAGATGGTTGGATGGCATCACCAACTCAAAGGACATGAGTTTGAGCGAACTCCAGGAGATAGTGAAGGACAGGGAAGCCTGGCGAGCTGCAGTCCATGGGGTCACAAAGAGTTGGACACAACTTCAAAGCTGAACAACAACCAACTTTTCAAAGCAGGTTCACTTCCATTTTTCCATAAGGACTTCATCCCAATGACCAAAGTCAGGCAGACAGCCCAGCTTCCCAGAGGTTGCGGGTAGAAAGTTTCAACCCTCTAATCCACCTCTAATCATTAGGTCTTTCTGGTCACGAGCCCATCCTGTGGTCCCACCCCAAGTCATCACTAGCACAAGCTCAACAGGGATTTCTCAGGGATGACAAAGCAGACTTCTATGACTCAGGAGTTCCCAGGGTTTGAGGAACTCTGTGCCAGGTCTGGGACCAAGACCAAATATATTCCTTATAATGACAGTGTCCATGCCCTGCAACAGAGCAGATCTTCCCGTCTGAAGTCAGAGTTGATTTCTCCATCCTTGGGTCTGGGCTTTGCCGGGTGCCTTGCTTTGACCAATGGGATGGGAGAAAAATCTCCAACAGAGGTCTGAAGGTGGGTGCACTGGGGTTTGCTGCTGCTGCTGGGAATCCACTAGCCACCATGTAGCACGGGCAGACCAGGCTCCTGGGGAATGAGAGATCACGTGGAGAGAGACCCCAGCCTCCCCTGCCTTCCACCTGACATACGTACCAGCCGCAGAAGAAAGGCCATCCCAGACCATTCAGCCCCAACTGGGTGACTCAGACCAGAAGAAACGCGCTCTTCAACCCACAGAATCATGAGATGTAGCAGGTATTTGCTATTTTAAGCCACTACATTTGGGAGTGGTTTGTTACACGGCAAAATCTAACTGGTACAGCAACTGTACCTGGCAAGGAAAAGGAAAGTGAAAGTTGCTCAGTCGTGTTGGGTTTTTGGGGACCACACGGACTATATAATCCATGGAATTCTCCAGGCCAGAATACTGCAGTGGGTTGCCTTTTCCTTCTCCAGGGGATCTTCCCAGCCCAGGGGTCGAACCCAGGTCTCCCACACTGCAGGCGAATTCTTTACCAGCTGAGCCACCAGGGAAGACCAAGAATACTGGAGTGGGTAGCCGATCCCTTCTCCAGCGGATCTTTCCAACCCAGGAATCGAACCGGGGTCTCCTGCATTGCAGGTAGATTCTTTACCAACTGAGTTATCGGGGAATCCCATACCTGGCAATAATAGCCAGTAATTATTAAGACCTTATTAACAACACACACACTGCGAGACGCATCCTGGTCTGCCATGGGATCTCCCTGGTACCCTGGAGAGAATCTTAAACACCACAGATGGCCAGTAGATATCATTTGAATAATTTTTAAAATGTATTTCTACTGTACCTGAATCCAGAAAGATTAAATTAATACTAAAGCACAATCAAGCAGCATGAGTTAAAATGAAGTAAAAGAAGACAATGCGAGTGTCATAAATACAAGGAGTCATAAACTGAAATTAAGCATAGAGCCAAAAAGAAAAAAAAAAAGCAAATATAAATAAAATCTAAATGATGGTTTGGAGTAGGTATACTAATCTGCAAGGGTTGTCATAACAAAGTGCATTGACTGGGTGGTTTAACAACAGAAATTTATTTTCTGACAGTCCTAGTCGTCCAAGATCAACGTTTTGGCAGGGTTGGCTCCATCCAAAGCCTCTTTCTTTAGCTTCTTGATGGTCATCTTTTCCTTATATCTTTAGTTTGTATATGTCTGGATCCATATCTCCTCTTATCCAAATTTTCTCTTCTTATAAGGACACCGATCATATTGGATTAAGGCCCAACCTAGTGACCTCATGCGTGTATGCTAAGTCGCTTCAGTCATGTCGGACTCTTTGTTACCCTATGAACTCTGTAGCCTGCTAAGCGCCTCTGTCCATGGGATTCTCCAGGCAAAAATACTGGCGTGAGTTGCCATGCCTTACTCAGGGGATCTTCCTGATGCAGGGATCAAACCCGCATCTCCTGTGGCTCTTTACCACTGAGCCACCAGGGAAGCCCCTAGTGACCTCATTTTAGCCCAAAGGCTCTGTCCCCAAATACAGTCATATTCTAAGGTCCTGGGAGTTGGAGGTTCAACACATGAATCTGATAAGACAGTGTGGGGAGGGGGCACCACAATTCAGCCATACTGGTTGCAAACCGCTTTGTTTTAAGCTTCCCAACACTGAAAGGGGACAACAGAGGATGATGGTTTGATGGCATCACCGACTCAATGGACATGAGTTTGAGCAAGCTCCAGGAGCTGGTGATGGACAGGGAAGCCGGGCATGCTGTAGTCCATGGGGTCGCAAAGAGTCGGACACGACTGAGCAACTGAACTGAACTGAACACTTACAGGAAAGTCTACACTATTACACAAGTTCATATACATAAACTCAGGAAAAACAGGACTACCCCATGGCTAGCTCTCATCACAGACAGGGATTCCATAATCTTTCTCATAAAATGCAAAAAAAAAAAATAAAAACAAAAAACCCAGCATCTTACAACTAAAACAACAAATTACAAATCCATCTTCAGCACTTGCCAGTGGTCTAAGACTGGAGAGAATGATGATTTGAATACTTTGTCTTCTCAGCCTCATTACATGAAGGAGTACCCACTAGACTAGGATGGCTGTCAACTTCTGGACTGGTCTTTCCACTAGAATGGTTCCATTTCTTTGAAAGTTAAAGGGATTTTTATTCTCAATAATTTTCTATTAAAATGCAGCACCATGGTTGAGAACCGATGAAGGTGAGAATGACCGGGGTGTATTTACTAAAGATCCTGGAGTGTAAAGGGAGAGAGAGAATTTTCTAGACCAGAGTTGACATATGTCAAGGAACAGTTTCCTCCATTTTACGTCTTAGGTGATATATACCAGAAGGGCATTGCTCAACATCTCAGTAAAATTTGGTGGCTCAGACAGTAAAGAATCTGCCTGCAATGCAGGAGACCCGGGTTCGATCACTGAGTTGGGAAGATCCCTGGAGAAGAAAATGGCAACCCACTCCAGTATGCTTGCCTGGAGAATCCCATGGACAGAGGATCTTGGTGGGCTACAGTCCATGGGGTCCCTAAGAGTTGGACACGACTGAGCAACTAAACACTTTCAGCATCTACCTTAACTCCCAGCATCTTTCTCCCTGTAGACTGAACATGCTGATTGTGACTTGTGCCCACGGCCCCTCCTAAGGGAAGATAACCTGGTGAGGTCCTCCGCAGACAGCAATGTACGTAGCAACAGTGATCCTCCTCTTCCTGGTCTTAGCTGATGGTCCATTGACCCAGGGACTGGCAACCTATTTATTGGCCAGCTGCTGCTGCTGCTGCTGCTAAGTCGCTTCAGTCATGTCCAACTCCGCGCGACCCCATAGACAGCAGCTCATCAGGCTCCCCCGTCCCTGAGATTCTCCAGGCAAGAACACTGGAGTGGGTTGCCATTTCCTTCTCCAATGCGTGAAAGTGAAGTCGATCAGTCATGTCTGACTCCTAGGGACCCCATGGACTGCAGCCCACCAGGCTCCTCCATCCATGGGCTATTCCAGGCAAGAGTACTGGAGTGGGGTGCCATCGCCTTCTCCGTTATTGGCCAGCAACCTATGACATATGGCTTGGCATAATATATGTTCAGCCAATCAGGTTCTCTCTCTCTTACAGGAAATGGGCCAGATGGGAGTGTGAGTCACGTAGTAAAACTTGGACCGGAGTCCTCAAGGGTTCAAACACAGACTAAAATTATGGGGAAGCAGAAATGGAAAGGAAGTAGAAGCCATAAGGCATTAATAATAACAGAGCGCGCTTCTCATCCATTCAGATCAGATCAGTCGCTCAGTCGTGTCCGACTCTTTACGACCCCATGAATTGCAGCACGCCGGGCCTCCCTGTCCATCACAAACTCCCGGAGGTCACTCAGACTCACAACAATCGAGTCAGTGATGCCATACAGCCATCTCATCCTCTGTCGTCCCCTTCTCCTCCTGCCCCCAATCCCTCCCAGCATCAGAGTCTTCTCCAATGAGTCAACTCTTCGCATGAGGTGGCCAAAATACTGGAGTTTCAGCCTTAGCATCATTCCTTCCAAAGAAATCCCAGGGCTGATCTCCTTCAGAATGGACTGGTTGGATCTCCTTGCAGTCCAAGGGACTCTCAAGAGTCTTCTCCAACACCACAGTTCAAAAGCATCAGTTCTTCGGCGCTCAGCCTTCTTCACAGTCCAGCTCTCACATCCATACATGACCACAGGAAAGACCATAGCCTGGACTAGGCGAACCTTTGTTGGCAAAGTAATGTCTCTGCTTTTGAATATGCTATCTAGGTTGGTCATAACTTTCCTTTCAAGGAGTAAGCATCTTTTAATTTCATGGCTGCAGTCACCATCTGCAGTGATTTTGGAGCCCAGAAAAATAAAGTCTGACACTGTTTCCACTGTTTTCCCAATTATTTCCCATGAAGTAATGGGACTGGATGCCATGATCTTTGTTTTCTGAATGTTGAGCTTTAAGCCAACTTTTTCACTCTGCACTTTCACCTTCATCAAGAGGCTTTTGAGTTCCTCTTCACTTTCTGCCATAAGGGTGGTGTCATCTGCATATCAGAGGTTATTGATATTTCTCCCAGCAATCTTGATTCCAACTTGTGTTTCTTCTAGTCCAGCGTTTCTCATGATGTACTCTGCATAGAAGTTAAATAAACAGGGTGACAATATACAGCCTTGACATACTCCTTTTCCTATTTGGAACCAGTCTTGTTCCATGTCCAGTTCTAACTGTTGCTTCCTGACCTGCATACAAATTTCTCAAGAGGCAGATCAGGTGGTCTGGTATTCCCATCTCTTTCAGAATTTTCCACAGTTTATTGGGATCTACACAGTCAAAGGCTTTGGCATAGTCAATAAAGCAGAAATAGATGTGTTTCTGCTTTTTCGATGTGCTTTTTCGATGATCCAGCAGATGTTGGCAATTTGATCTCTGGTTACTCTGCCTTTTCTAAAACCAGCTTGAACATCAGGAAGTTCACAGTTCACATATTGCTGAAGCCTGGCTTGGAGAATTTTGAGCATTACTTTCCTAGCATGTGAGATGAGTGCAATTGTGCGGTAGTTTGAGCATTCTTTGGCATTGCCTTTCTTTGGGTTTGGGATGAAAACTGACCTTTTACAGTCCTGTGGCCACTGCTGAGTTTTCCAAATTTGCTGGCATATTGAGTGCAGCACTTTCACAGCATCATCTTTCAGGATTTGAAATAGCTCCACTGGAATTCCATCACCTCCACTAGCTTTGTTCATAGTGATGCTTTCTAAGGCCCACTTGACTTCACATTCCAGGATGTCTGGCTCTAGGTCAGTGATCACACCATAATGATTATTTGGGTCGTGAAGATCTTTTTTGAATGTGTTAGTCGCTCAGATTGTAGCTTCTGTCCCTGGAAGACATGGAAGTTAACGTGGAAGGATATCATAGAGGTCATGGAAGCTTTGGTAACAAATCGCTTTGGTCTCTGCCAAGCAAAAGTATCAACATGGACCCTCTGCTCATCCCTGTCATTTGGTTTGGGCTGCAGGTTCTGACGGAGCTTCAGTGGGTGCCAGGCACATTTCTAGGCCCCAGGGATACAGCAGGGAACCAAGCAGAAAAGGAATCCCTGCTCTAGTGGGGAAGACAGACAGTTACAAGATGAACCCTCCAACTACAGGGTGACTTTACTGTGCTAAGTACCGAGGAGAAAAATAACACAGGGAACAGAATAGAAAATCTGATATGGTTACCCATGTAGAAGGGCGAGAGATGGAAGGACTCGCAGAGAAAGTGGTGTTTGGATAAAGACCTAAACTGGTTGGGGAAGGGGTGGTTATTTGGGGAGGAGCTGTTCAGCCTTAGGGGACAGCATATGCAAAGGTCCTGAGGTGAGTGGGCCTTTGGTGCAGCTCAGTGTCAGCAAGGAACAAGATTGCCAGGTAAAACACAGGACACTCAGTTATACCTGAATTGCAGATAAAGAATGAGTAGTTTTTTACTATGCATGCATGCTAAATCGCTTCAGTCATGTCCTACTCTTTGTGACCCTACTGGCTATAGCTTGCCAGGCTCCTCTTTTCATGGAATTCTCCAGGCAAGAATACTGGAGTGGGTTGCCATGCCCTCCTTCAGGGGATCCTCCCAACCCAGGGGTTGAACCCAGGTCTCTTATGTCTCCTGAATTAGTAGGTGAGCTGTTTACCACTAGTGCCACCTCGGAAACCCTTTTTAATATATGTGTGTGTGTGTGCACAAGCACGTGTGTGTGTACACCCACACCTCTGTTTGTGTGTGTGTGTGTTAGTTGCTTAGTCATGTTTGACTTTTTGCAACCCCATGGACTGTAGCCCGCCAGTCTCCTCTGTCCATGGGATTCTCCAGGCAAGAATACTGGAGTGGTTAGCTATCCCCTTCTCCAGGGGATCTTCCTGACCCAGGGATCGAAGCCGGGTCTCCTGCATTACATGCAGATTCTTTACCATCTGAACCATGAAGAGTCCCAAACAGCGCATGTTGCAGTCTTCCCTGGTCCCCCTGTGAGAGACCGTAGGGAAAGACACAGCTTCTTGGATATGACATGAGTTGTGATGACCCAGCCATCAGGAGTGCTGAGGTCCATTCCTTCTGGGTGCGTGTATGCTATCCTAGCGTGAGGAAGTGCATTCCAACGAGGAAGACTGCTGGGACAGCAGCGTGAGGAAGCCCGCCTGGCCTTTCTCACCCAGTCTGCCTGACATTCTCGTCTGGTTTCCTGAGAGCCTTAGACCTACATTTCTCAGAGTGTGCTCTGAGGAACACCTGTACTAAAGAAAGTTCTGTTAAACAAAAAAGGGGTTCCAGGAGCAGAGTTTGTGCAACACTGCCTATTTTATTCTGCCCATGAAAGATCCAAGAAATCTTATCATAAGATAAACCTGATATCATTTTACTTAATCCAGCCTTCCTAAACTCATTTGGCTGCAGAACCCTTTTACTGGCTGGTGCAGCATATTTGCAAGCATTCCTCCTACAATGGTTTGTCTTTTTTAAAGTATTATCTTTTTTTTCTTTTATTTATCCATTTTTGGCTATGCAGGGTCTTCACTGATTTTCATGGGCTTTCTCTTGGTGGCGAGTGGGGGGCTGCTCTTTGTGGAGGGGCGTAGGCTTCTCTCTATCATCACAGTGACTTCTGTGGAGCACAGGCTCAAGGCATGCGGCTTCAGTGGTTGAGGCACATGTCCTGGGTAGGTGCAGTGTTGGGACTCCATAGCTGTGGTACATGAGATTTAGTCGCTCCCAAGGCAAGTGGGATCTTCCTGCACCAGGGATTGAACCTGCGGCTCCTGCATTGACAGGTGGATTCTTATCCACTGGGCCACCAGGGAAATCCCCCTGTAATGGTCAATTTTTATGTGTCAACTTAGGGGGATCATGGGGCTCAGATATTTCGTCAAACATTATTCTGGATGTTTCTGTGAGGGTGGGATTGGATGAGATTTACATCTAAATTGATAGACTTTGAGAGAAATGCCGACAACCCTCCATAATTGGCCTTGTCCAATCTGTTGAAGGCCTGGTAGATATGAAAGGCTGACCTTGGGATTTCTCTGGTGGGCCAGTGGCTAAGGCTCCAGGCTGTCAATGCAGGATTTCTTGTCTCTGGTCTGGGAACTAGATCTCACATGTTGTGACTAAGACCCGGCACAGTCAAATAAATGAATTTTAAAAAGAAATACAAAAAGGCTGACCTTCCTCAAGCAAGAAGGCACTCTGCCAGCAGGTGACTCAGACTTCAGCTGTAACACGTGGGCTTCCTGAGTCTCCAGCCCGCCAGCTCACCCTGCAGACTTTTGGCCTTGCCAGCCTCCAGAGCTCAGATGGTAAAGAACCCACCTGTGGGAGACCTGGGTTCGATCCCTGGGTTGGGCAGATCCCCTGGAGGAGGTTGTGGCAACCCACTCCAGTATTCTTGCCTTCAGAATCCCCATGGACAGAGGAACCTGGTGGGCTACAGTCCATGGGGTCGCAAAGAGGCGGACACGACTGAGCAACTAAGCTCATAAGCATGTGAGCCAATTCCTTAAAATATCTGTCTGTCTGTCTGTCTATCTCTTGGTCAGTGTTCTCCAAAGAAACAGAACAATGAGACACACAGGCAGGCTTTTTTATTGTGCTTTGCTTTATTGCCCATCAAAGATATTGGGTGTGTTGGTAGGGGGAGTTGTCTGTTTGTTTTTACAAACTGAAGGTTTGTGGCAGTCTTACACAGAAAACAATTCTCTTGGTACTATTTTTCCAACAGCACTGGCTCACTTCCTGTCTCTGGGTCACATTTTGGTGCTTCTCACAATATTTCAAACTTATTTATTATTGTTTATGTGTTATAGTGATCAGTGATCTCCGATGTTATTATTGTCATTCTTTGGAGGCAGCACAAAACATGCCCCTATAAGATAAAAAACCTAATTGATGATGGTGTGTGTGTGCCTGTGTTCTGAATGCTCCACCAGCTGGCTTTTCCCCATCTCTCCCCTCAGGTCTCCCTAGTCCCAGAGACAAAACAATATTGAAATTAGGCTAATGAATAACCCTACAATGGCCTCTAAAGTGTTCCAGAGAAAGGAATAGTCACGTGTCTCTTACTTTAAATAAAAAATTAGAGATGATTAAGCTCAGTCAGGAAGACGTGTCAAAAGGTGACATGGGCCAAAAGTTAGACCTCTTGCATCCAATAGCCAAGTTGCGACGGCAAAGAAAAAGTTCTTGAAGGAAATTGAAAGCGCTGCTCCAGTGAAAGCACCTCAGCCTTATTGTTGATCCAGAGAAAGTTTTAGTGGTCTGGATAGAAGATCAAACCAGCCATAGCATTGTGTGCATACTCAATCGCTCAGTCATGCCTGACTCTTTGCAAACCCATGGACTGTAGCCTGCCAGGCTCCTCTATCCAGGGGATTCTCCAGGCAAGAATTCTGGAGTGGGTTGCCATGCTCTTCTCCAGGGGATCTTCCTGACCCAGCGATTGAACCCACATCTCTTGTATCTCCTGCACTGGCAGGCAGGTTCTTTACCACTGCGCCACCTGGGGAGCCCCCAGCCATAGCATTCAGTTCAGTTCAGTCACTCAGTCGTGTCTGACTCTACAACCCCATGGACTGCAGCACTCCAGGCCTCCCTGTCCATCACCAGCTCCCGGAGTTTACTCAAACTCATTGTTTTAAGCCAAAGCCTCATCCAGAACAAGACCCTAACTCTCTCCAGTTTTGTGAGGGCTGAGAGAGGTGAAGAAGCTCAAGAAGGAATGTTGGAACCAGCAGAGGTTGGCTCCTGAAATCTAAGGAAAGATACTGTTTTTCCATGACTTAAAAGTACAAGGTAAGGCAGCAAATGCCGATGTATTTAGCAGTTGCAGCAAATTATCCAGAAAGATCTAGCTAAGATCATTAATGAGGGTGGCTACACTAAGCAAGAGATTTTCAATGAAGATGAAAGAACCTCATATTGGAAGAAGATGCCACCTGGGACTTCCAGAGCTAGAGAGAAGGCAATGCCTGGCTTCAAAGCTTCAAAGAACAGCCCAATCCTCTTGTGGGGAGCTAATACAGCTAGTGGCTTTAAGTTGAAGCCAATACTCATTTACCATTCCCCATATCCTAAGGTCCTGAAGAATTATGCTCAATCTACTCTCCCCATGCTGTCTAAATGGAACAACAAAGCCCGGATGACAGCACCTCTATTTACAACGTGGCTTACTGAGTACTTTAAGCCCACTGCCGAGACCCACTGCTCAGAAACAAAATATTACTGCTCATTGACAATGCAGCGGGTCGCCCAGGAGCTCCGATGGGAATGCACAATGAGGTTACTGTTGTTTCTCTGCCTGCTAATTCAGCAACACAGAATCCATTCTGCAGCCCGTGGAGCAAGGAGCCATTTTGACTTTCCAGCCTCATTATTCAAGAAGCACACTTTGTAAGGCAACAACTGCCATCGATAAGTGATTCCTCAGATGGATCTGGGCCAAGTAAATGGAAACCTCTGGAAGGGATTCACCATTCTAGGTGCCAGTAAGAACATTTGCAATTCATGGGAAGAGGTCAAAATATCAGCATTGACAGGAGCGTGGCAGAAGTGATTCCAACCCTCATGGGTGACTTTGAGGGGATTAAGACTTCAGCTAAGAAAGTAACTGCAGGTGCGGTGGAAATAACAAGAGAACTGGAATTAGAAATGGAGTCTAGGGCAGGGGGAGGGCGTGAGGAGGGAGAGCGTGAGACGAATGGAGAGGGTAGCGTGGATGCATATACACCACCGTACGTAAAATGGTCAATGAGAGTTTGCTGTGTGAGTCAGGGGACTCACACTGGGGCTCTGTAATAACCTAGAGGGGTAGGAAAGGGAGTGAGGTGGGAGGGAGGGTCCAGAGGGAAGGATCCCTGTACACCTACGGCCAATTCATGCTGATACACGGCAGAAATCAAACCAACACTGTAAAGCAATTATCCTTCAATTAAAAATAAAATAAAAAAAGAAATGGAGTCTAAAGATGTGAATTGCTGCAGTCTGAAAATAAAACTTTAACAAATGAAGAGTTACTTCTTACGGATGAACAGAAAAAGTAGTTACTGCCATGGAATCTGCTCCTGATGAAGATGCTATGAAGATTGTTAAAATGACAACAAAGAGCTTAGAATATTACACGAACTTAGTTGATAAAGAAGCATCAGGATTTGAGAGGATTGATTCCAGTTTTGAAAGAAGTTCTACTGCTTATAAAATGCTATCGGCAGCATGACTTGCTCCAGAGAAAGCGTTCTTAAAAGGAAGAGTCAACTAATGCAGCAAACTTCATGGTTGTCTTATTTTAAGAAAATGCCACACCCGCCCCAACCTTCAGCAACCACCACCGTGATCAGTCAGCAGCTATCAACATCCAGGCAAGGCCTTCCATCAGCAAAAGTATTATGATTTGTTGAAGATTCAGATGATAGCTAGTGATTTGTTTTTTTTTTTTAGCCATAAAATATTTTTCAATTAGGTATGTACATCGTTTTTTGACATAATGCTATTGCACACTTAATAGATTGCAGAATAGTATAAACATATCTTTTCTATACACTGGGAAAACAAACAATTCATGTGACGCTTTATTGAAATATTTGCTTTATTTTGTTGGCCTGGAACCAAGCATGCTCTATGTCCAATATATTCCTGTATATAAACATATAGAAGATTTATTAGAGGAATTTGCTTGTGAGATTATGAAGGCTAAGTCAAGTCCCATGACCTGCCATCTGTAGGCTAGAGGCCCAGAAAAGCCAGGGGTGTAATTCCAGTCCAAGCCCAAAAGCCTGAGAACCAGCAGTGCTGACGTTGAAGCCCAGGAGAGCAAATTCGCCCTTCTTCTGCCTTTTTGTTCTGTCTGGACCCTCAGTGAATCGGGTGAGGCCCACCTGCTCTGGTGAAGGCAATCAGCTTTACTCGGTCTACCGATTCAAAACTGCCAATCTCTTTCAGAAACCCCCTCACAGACATACCCAGAAAAATGTTTCCCCAGCTCTTCTAGGCATCCGTTAGTCCAGTCAAGGTGACACATACAATTAACCATCACAATATATGAATACACATCCTACTCGTTCTGGTTCTCTGAAGAACCCTGACTGATACGCTCTGGACCAGCCTCCATAGAACAGCTGGGGAACATCAATGCAAAGTCTGAGGAAGGATCCTGTCACTGATACAGTGGGGATCTCCAAGAGCCCCGTCAGGCAGGCTGTCAAGGGCCAGAGAGAGATACAGACCAAGTCAAGAGGCTTCAAACATGCAGTTCATTAGATCAACTCAGAACATGCAGCAAGAAGCAAGGGGAGAGGTCTGGGGGTGGTTGATTCCCTCTGGGCAGGTGCTGGTGGGGTGGGAGGACCACACGCCTGTATCCTGGGCCACATGGTGTTCACTCAACCCCTCCATCTGCTATACCAGCCCTCCTCCTGATGGTGCGGTTACCGAGACCAGCCTATAGTCGAACCAGGAGGCTGAGCGGACGGCAAGTGACCTTGCGCTCTGAAGAATCAAAGGAGCAAGTCCACTGAGCCTGTAGCTGCAGCCCATCCAGGAGCCTGTTAAGCAGCTGAGGGATTTACCTGCATTTTGAGCAGCTGAGCACACACAGTTGCAGACAGTGATACCAGTGGGTGGCTGAGTTAAGACCTCATGAATCCTGAATTCCTCATGGATATTTTCTTCCATCCCTTCCAACTCCATTCAGTGCACAAGCTCTACTTTGTCTACGACTAATGGGTCTCACCGGAGAAGGTGATGGCACCCTGCTCCAGTACTCTTGCCTAGAAAATCTCATGGACAGAGGAGCCTGGTAGGCTGGAGTCCATGGGGTTGTGAAAAGTTGGACACGACTGAGCGACTTCACTTTCCCTTTTCACTTTCATGCATTGGAGAAGGAAATGGCAACCTGCTCCAGTGTTCTTGCCTGGAGAATCCCAGGGACGGGGGAGCCTGGTGGGCTGCCGTCTATGGGGTCACACAGGCTCGGACACAACTGAAGCTACTTAGCAGCAGCAGCAATGGGTCTCACGGCTTCCCAGGTAGCGCTAGTGGTAAAGAACCCACCTGCCAATGCAGGAGACATAGGAGATGTGGGTTCAATCCCTGGGTTGGAAAGATCCCCTGGAGAATGGCGTGGCAACCCACTCCAGTGTCCTTGCCTGGAAAATCCCTATGGACAGAGGAGTCTGGCGAGTTACAGTCTATGATGTCGCAAAGAGTTGGACACGACTGAGTGATTGAACACACAGAGATGAAGGAAAAGCAAGTGGTTTATTTCATGAAGGTTAGAATCTGCCTTGTTTTCAAAACATACCGGAAGTTGTGATTTTTTTAAAAATGATCATCATTTTTGAGCAGAGTGAAGACATTTTAGAAGGTGACGTTTGGGGAATTCCCTGGTGGTCTAGTGGTTAGGACTCTGCACTTTCACCAGTGAGGGTGAGGGTTCGATCCCTGGTTAGGAAACTAAGATCTCCACAAGCTACATGGTGCAGCCAAAGGGTGGGGTGGGAAGCAATCTCATATAGAAAGTGACATTTCAACCAGGAAAATGGAAGGCACTGGGCAGAGGAAGGGAAAGGGCAGCACAGTGTGCTGAGTGCTTACCAGGGATTCTAACCGGCCGGCGGGGGATGCGGAGGCGGGGTGGGGAGGAGAGCAAGGTAATGCAATAAATTTACAGAGAGAGACAGATGCATATGTAAGTTATAAATCTCAGAGAAGATAAATAAAAGATTAGGAGTGAGAAATGCGAAGGCTGAGAGGTGTTATCTGAATGAATACATTGAATGGAGAAAAAAATTTCACAACAGGATTAGCTAGAAAAATGCAACGTTCCCCCACTTTAACCAAAGGAGGTAAGGACGTTCCGAAGAAATGTATTCCGCTTGAGAATGGCCAGGGTAATTTTTCAGCAATAGAATCAGACATTTTTGAGGGGGAAACCTAATAAATGGCCTCGCTCTCAGTGGTCAGAGGAGGTCTTTTGGAGGATGGAAAACAGACTCCAAAGGCAGGCGTTGATTCCCCAGAGGAGAAAGGATAAAGCTGAGATGAAAATCAGGCCAGCGCTGAGGGCTAAGCATTTGAATGTCCAAGGTCAAATTCAGTCTGCTAATTCCTGCCTCTCCTTCACTCAAGGACGGATTGCAAGAGGCACACAGAGATGGCAAGCCAATAGCCCGCCAGCATGGACCACTGAGTCTCCATCCGTTGTTGACCAACACGATTCACTTGGCTTCGGACCAGGAATTTGACACACATTGCTTCCCAGGTGGCTCAGTGGTAAAGAGTCTGCCTGCCAATGCAGGAGATTCTGGTTTGATCCTTGGGTGGGGAAGATTCCCTGGAGAAGGAAATGGCGACCCACTCCAGTATTCTTGACTGGAAAATTCCAAGGAGAGGAGAGTCTGGTGGGCTACAGTTCATGGGGTCATAAAAAATTGGACACAACCAAAGTGACTAAGCACAGAACACATGCAGCACAGCACCCACACAGCAAAGCAGCTGTAAGGAGAGGGTTAGTGCTCTAGCAATGGAAGCTTCTCTGCAGTAACCTACATGAACTTGAAAATTAAACTTGGCAACAACTGATGCTGAGGCTGAAACTCTAGGACTTTAGCCACCTGACTCGAAGAGCTGATTCATTAGGAATGACCCTGATGATGGGAAAGAGCTGAAGGCAAAAGGAGAAGAGGGTGGCACAGGATGAGATGGTTAGGTAGCATCACCCACACAACGGGCATGAATTTGAGCAAACTCTGGGAGATAGTGATGGACAGGGAAGCCTGGTGTGCCGCGGTCCACTGGGCTGCAAAGAGTTGGACATGACTTACCGACTGGACCACAAAGACACAGCAGGACCTGCAGCTCCGGTCCCCTGTCCTCAGCCCCCATGACGTCAAAAGTGATAGCACAGCGCCTTGCCAAGGCCTTGAATGAGCTGTCAGCTCCTCAGTAGCAGCTGCAAGCTTACGAGGGCATCCTTTAATGACGGTTCGGGAATTCCCAAACCAGCTCAGTCCACACAATGCGGGTCCCTTACAGCCCCTTCCTGGCCCTCCTGTGGTTGGAGCTGAGTTAAGGGTCTCAGTCAGGTTCCCCCTCCAGCCAAGCCTAAGCCCGGGGAAGATAGTCAGAGATGCTGGGCTGGAAGGAGGATGGAAGGAGAACCCTTCTGTTACATGTAAGATGCAGGCAGAGTGGCCTCAAGGGTCCTGAACAGCATGTAAGATGCAGGCAGAGTGGCCTCAAGGGTCCTGAACAGTATGTAAGATGCAGGCAGAGTGGCCTCAAGGGTCCTGAACAGCATGTAAGATACAGGCAGAGTGGCCTCAAAGGTCCTGAACAGCATGCAAGATGCAGGCAGAGTGGCCTCAAGGGTCCTGAACAGCATGTAAGATACAGGCAGAGTGGCCTCAAAGGTCCTGAACAGCCTCTGGGGGCCTGTCTGGCCACTCTCCACAGCACCCCAGGTGGAATCCAGGTGTTTCCACAGACAAATCTCTCCCATCGTGGATGTGATTGACAAGCTGGGGGTTGGGGGCTGCAAGCCTCTAGGAGAGAGTAGAGTCTCACTAGAAGTTAAGCCACAGGGCATCCCACCCCTGGTCATCATCCTGGGTGGGTCCAGTGACACCTGATTCTTGCCATTCCTTCAGCTTCCCTCCACCAAAGAAATTCTACCTCCTTCTGCTTTGAGGGACCCACATGCTGACCTTGCCGTCCTAAAGCCTTCAGGAGAGAATCCTCTGGCTCAGCTGTTTGTGGACAATCCCTGGTGTTTTGTTTGGCTTGTGGCTGTGTAACCCCAGTCTCTGTTTCCTCATCTCATGGCGCTCTGCCTGGACCTATGTCCCTATGTCTGCATTTCTGTCTTCTTATAAGGACACACTGGGAATCTTGGAGGCAGGGCCCACCTTAATCCAGGATGTTCTTACCTTTACTTGATCACATATGCAAAGACCCTATTTCCAAAGCAGGCCACAACCTGAAGCTCCTTTTGAGACGGGAATTTTACAAGGATACTACTCAATCCAGTAAAAGAAGCCAGAACTTAGCAGGTATAGCCCACTTTTATTATATCTCACATCATCCTCCCCAGAGCACTCTGAAGTGACCAGGGGTCTTCCCTTTCCATTCCGTAAATCTGGGCCAGCACAGACAGGGCTCAGCTTTCACATAAAGGAGTTTTCCAGAGTGACTGCAGGCAAGAACCTGTGTCAGCAGTGGCTACTGGCAAGGACGGTAGAGGGTGACTGTCCCTCAGGACTTCTTCCGGGTGAAAGGGTGCACTGGTGTAACTTCTGGCTCTCTGCCTGTCCCTCACTTTCCTTCCTGCATGATGTGCTTGGAATGGGACTGGGCAGAGAGATCCCCTCTTTGAAGTGCGCTGTACCTCTCCAGCACACCCCAGGTGGCTCAATGGGAAAGAACCTGCCTGCCCAGTGCAGGAGCTGCAGGAGACGTGGGTTTGATCCCTGGGTCGGGAAGATCCCCTGGAGGAAGGCATGGCAACCCACTCCAGTATTCCTGCCTGGAGAATCCCAGGGACAGAGGAGACTGGTGGGCTACAGTCCAGGGGATCACAAAGACTTGGACACAACTATAGTGACTTAGCACACACTCATATACCTCCATGGGGTGGGGTAGGGACTGCCCAGACCCACCACACACCCCTCTAAAGTTGGACTTCGGTATTAGAGAACTTACTTGCTTACAGCTAGTCTTTATCAGTTATGAAGGTGGTCTTTGGGGTCCCTTACCCTTCATCTCATCTCTCAATTGGTTCAGAACGTGGGCAGGAAGGAACACTCTGTCCGGCAGGGGAAACCCCAGACAGAGACAGACACTGCTCACTTTTGTGTGTGTGTGTTAGTCACTAAGTCGTGTCCAACTCTGTGTGACCCCATGGACTGTAGCCTGCCAGGCTCCTCAATCCGTGGGATTCTCCAGGCAAGAATACTAGAGTGGGTTGCCACTCTCTTCACCAGGGGATCTTCCCAACCCAGGGATCGAACCTGGGTGTCCTGCACTGGTAGGTGGGTTCTTTACTGTCTGAGACACCAAGGAAGCCCACTTTTAACATCAGTCAACTTAGCACTTCACACACAGTCCACTCACATCAGTCCTTAACATGCCAAAAAACATACCTGAGTCTGAAAAGCGCAGGACCCGACCCCAGCAAGCTCGAAGGCTCCATAAAGGGCCCAGGAGGGAATTGATTTCTCCTCCTGTATTTTTACTCCACAATAGCTGGTATGCACTCCAAATAAGGCAACAAAGGAACCAGGCCAAGCTGGGGAAAGGAGTTTAAGTGAAAATCTGCCAAATGCCACAAACTCTCAAAGGAGAGGAAGTAGCTGGCCACCCCCTGGGCTCCAGTTCACCGTCACAGGGTCGGTTTCTATACACCAGGCTTCCACGATTATCTCTCTGCAGAAATGTACAAACACAGCCAGCATACTCTGTGCCCGTGGAAAGACCTGGATCAATAGGAGTAACAGGAGAATGAAGGAAAGAGGAAAAAAAGATTTTATCAAACCTATTTGCTTTAAAGATGCCCTAAAGACCTGCACAAACACACCTGCTTCTTCAGCGCCCGGCAGGAACAGAGCAAACACCTCTCCTTTAAAAGAAAGGGCAGAGAAAGAGAGACACTGCAGCTTCAGAGCCGGCCTCCCGGGTCAGGCACTCCCAGCTCAGCAAGTGAGAGCAAGAAACCTAACCTTCGGGTCATGACGTGTTAAACATGAGCCGGTGATCACTGCAAAAATCCTGATTACCAAAGGCTTCTAAGTTAGTTCTACATCATACTGGGACAGTGTGGTACTGGGGAGTGTTTAGCAACTGGACCTCTGGGGGAAAGGACCCTGATCTATAACATCTGCCAATATCTGTGGTGTAAATACCCCACCGTAGCTGATTTCCAGCTCCCAGTTGTGACTCATGGAAGGGAGATTTGGAGTTGCTGCCGATTCATGTTGACGCAACAAACACAAACCACATCTCAGCACAGGGAACCGGAAAAAGTACTAAAATGGTTAGGAAGTGATACCTTGTGAGGATTTATGACCTGTGTTTTAAATATCATTTATTTAATTGTAAGCATATACATTTTAATTTTTAATAGTGACTGTCTAATGATCAACTCACAAAAATCAACCCTAGTTGAAATAAGATGTTCAGCACACCACTGCCTAGGGACCTTTTGGAAATACCAAGACTCCACCCCCCACCCTATAAATGCCCAAGACGCTGGTGGGGGCCACACAGATTTATAAAAGCTCACCAGGGTGGTTTCAATGGGCATCCTCCACTGAGACATTCTGATGTTTCTCTACAGAAAAGAAACTGAGGTTCAGAGGTTTAAATGTCTTGCTTGATGCTTCACCAAGGTGGAGAATGACCATGACCATGAGTAAGGTGTCATTTCTTCCCCAGGCCTTCCCACGATGCTTATGTGCAAGGAGGAGAAGGGGCAACAGAGGATGAGATGGTTGGATGTCATCATCGATTCAATGGACGTTGCGCAAACTCCGGGAGACACTGAAAGACCGGGAAGCCTGGCATGCTAAAGTCCATGGGGTCGCAAAGAGTCACACATGACTGAGAGACGGAACAACAATAACATGTGTGTACATATATATGTGGGCTTCCCTGGTGGCTCAAGTGGTACAGAATCTGCCTGCAATGCAGGATTTGCAATTTCAGTCCTAGGTCGGGAAGATCCCCTGGAGGAGGAAATGGCAACCAACTTCAGTATACTTGCCTGGGAAATGCCATGGAGAGAGGAGCCTGGTGGCTACTGCTCACGGGGTCACAAAGAGTCAGACACAATGAAGTGACTGAGCATGTGCATGCATGCATACATATGTATGTGTGTGTGTGTATATATATTATTGACTATAGTTCCCTGCGCTATACAGGGGTAGGGGTGGTCCTTGTTGGTTATCTGCTTTATATACACTAGTTCAGTTCAGTTCAGTCGCTCAGTCGTGTCTGACTCTTTGCGCCCCCATAATTCGCAGCACGCCAGGCCTCCCTGTCCATCACCAACTCCCGGAGATCACTCAAACTCACGTCCATCGAGTCAGTGATGCCATCCAGCCATCTCATCCTCTGTCGTCCCCTTCTCCTCCTGCCACCTATCCCTCCCAGCATCAGACTCTTTTTCAATGAGTCAACTCTTCACATGAGGTGGCCAAAGTACTGGAGTTTCAGCTTTAGCATCATTCCTTCCAAAGAAATCCCAGGGCTGATCTCCTTCAGAATGGACTGGTTGGATCTCCTTGCAGTCCAAGGGACTCTCAAGAGTCTTCTCCAACACCACAGTTCAAAAGCATCCATTCTTTGGCCCTCAGCCTTCTTCACAGTCTAACTCTCACATCCATACATGACCACAGGAAAGACCATAGCCTTGACTCGATGGACATTTGTTGGCAAAGTAATGTCTCTGCTTTTGAATATGCTATCTAGGTTGGTCATAACTTTCCTTCCAAGGAGTAAGCATCTTTTAATTTCATGGCTGCAGTCACCATCTGCAGTGATTTTGGAGCCCAGAAAAATAAAGTCTGACACTGTTTCCACTGTTTCCCCACCTATTTCTCATGAAGTGATGGGACTGGATGCCATGATCTTCATTTTCTGAATGTTGAGCTTTAAGCCAACTTTTTCACTTTCCTCCTTCACTTTCATCAAGAGGCTTTTGAGTTCCTCTTCACTTTCTGCCATAAGGGTGGTATCATCTGCATATCTGAGGTTATTGATATTTCTCCTGACAATCTTGATTCCAGTTTGTGTTTCTTCCAGTCCAGCGTTTCTCATGATGTACTCTGCATAGAAGTTAAATAAGCAGGGTGACAATATACAGCCTTGACATACTCCTTTCCCTATTTGGAACCAGTCTGTTGTTCCATGTCCAGTTCTAACTGTTGCTTCCTGACCTGCATACAGATTTCTCAAGAGGCAGATCAGGTGGTCTGGTATTCCCATCTCTTTCAGAATTTTTCAGTTTCTTATGATCCACACAGTCAAAGGCTTTGGCATAGTCAATAAAGCAGAAATAGATGTTTTTTTCTGGAACTCTCTTGCTTTTTTGATGATCCAGTGGATGTTGGCAATTTGATCTCTGGTTCCTCTGCCTTTTCTAAAACCAGCTTGAACATCAGGGAGTTCACGGTTCACTTATTGCTGAAGCGTGGCTTGGAGAATTTTGAGCATTACTTTACTAGTATGTGAGATGAGTGCAATTGTGCGGTAGTTTGAGCATTCTTTGGCATTGCCTTTCTTTGGGATTGGAATGAAAACTGACCTTTTCCAATCCTGTGGCCACTGCTGAGTTTTCCAAATTTGCTGGCATATTGAGCGCAGCACTTTCACAGCATCATCTTTCAGGATTTGAAATAGCTCAACTGGAATTCCATCACCTCCACTAGCTTTGTTCATAGTGATGCTTTCTAAGGCCCACTTGACTTCACATTCCAGGATGTCTGGTCCGAGGTGAGTGATCACACCATTGTGATTATCTTGGTCATGAAGTTGTTTTTTGTACAGTTCTTCTGTGTATTCTTGCCACCTCTTCTTAATATCTTCTGCTTCTGTTAGGTCCATACCATTTCTGTCCTTTATTGAGCCCATCTTTGCATGAAATGTACCCTTGGTATCTCTAGTTTTCTTGAAGAGCTCTCTAGCCTTTCCCATTCTGTTGTTTTCCTCTATTTCTTTGCATTGATTACTGAGGAAGGCTTTCTTATCTCTCCTTGCTATTCTTTGGAACTCTGCATTCAGATGTGTATATCTTTCCTTTTCTCCTTTGCTTTTCATTTCTCTTCTTTTCACAGCTATTTGTAAGGCCTCCCCAGACAGCCATTTGGCTTCTTTGCATTTCTTTTCCATGAGGATAGTCTTGATCCCTGTCTCCTGTGCAATGTCACGAACCTCATTCCATAGTTCATCAGGCACTCTGTCTATCAGATCTAGGCCCTTAAATCTATTTCTCACTTCCACTGTATAATCATAAGGAATTTGATTTAGGTCAAACCTGAATGTTCTAGTGGTTTTCCCTACTTTCTTCAATTTAAGTCTGAATTTGGTAATAAGGAGTTCATGATCTGAGCCACAGTCAGCTCCTGGTCTTGTTTTTGCTGACTGTATAGAGCTTCTCCATCTTTGGCTGCAAAGAATATAATCAATCTGATTTCGGTGTTGACCATCTGGTGATGTCCATGTGTAGAGTCTTCTCTTGTGTTGTTGGAAGCGGGTGTTTGCTACGACCAGTGCATTTTCTTGGCAAAACTCTATTAGTCTTTGCCCTGCTTAATTCCATATTCCAAGGCCAAATTTGCCTGTTACTCCATGTATATACAGTAGTATATACATGTTAATCCTAAACTCCTAATTTATCTCTTCCATCTTTTCCAGTTTGGTAACCATAAAATTTGTTTTCTATGTCTATGACTCTGTTCAGTTCAGTTCAGTTGTTCAGTCATGTCCGACTCTTTGCAACCCCATTGACTGCAGCACGTCAGGCTTCCCTGTGCACCATAGAGCTTGCTCAGACTCATGTCCATTGAGTCGGTGATGCCATCCAACCATCTCATCCTCTGTCATCCCCTTGTCCTCCTGCCTTCAATCTTTATCTTTCCCAACATCAGAGTCTTTTCAAATGAGTCGGCTCTTTGCGTTAGGTGGCCAAAGTATTGGAGCTTCAGCCTCAGCATCAGTCCCTCCAATGAATATTCAGGACTGATTTCCTTTAGGATGGACTGGTTTGATCTCCTTGCAGTCCAAGGGACTCTCAAAAGTCTTCTCCAACACCACAGTTCAAAAGCATCAATTCTTGGTGCTTAGCTTTCTTGATGGTCCAACTCTCACATCCATACATGACTACTGGAAAAACTATACATAGCCTTGACTATTACTTTGTCAGCAAAGTAATGTCTCTGCTTTTAAAATGCAGTCTAAGTTAGTCATAGCTTTTCTTCCAAGGAGCAAGTATCTTTTAATTTCATAGCTGCAGTCACCGTCTGTAGTGATTTTGGAGCCCCCCAAAATAAAGTCTGTCACTGTTTCCATTGTTTCCCCATCTATTTGTCATGAACTGATGGGACCGGATGCCATGATCTTAGTTTTCTGAATGTTGAGCTTTAAGCCAACTTTTTCACTCTCCTCTTTCACTTTTATCAAAGGCTCTTTAGTTCCTCTTTGCTTTCTGCCATAAGGGTGGTGTCATCTGCATATCTGAGGTTATTGATATTTCTCCAGGCAATCTGGATTCCAGCTTGTGCTTCACCCAGCCTGGCATTTCACATGATCTCCTCTGCATGTAAGATAAACAAGCAGGGTGACAACATGCAACCTTGACGTACTCCTTTCCCAACAGAGTGACTCTGTCACTCTTTTGTAAACAAGTTCGTTTGTGTCACTTTTTTAGATTCCACATATAATTAATGTCGTATTTGTCTTTGTCTGACTTTGCTTAGTGTGACAATCTCTAGGTCCATCTATATTGCTGCAAATGGCATTATTTCATGTTGGTGATGGACAGGGAGGCCTGGAGTGCTGCGATTCATGGGGTCGCAAAGAGTTGGACATGACTGAGTGACTGATCTGATTTGATCTGAGTGCGATATTTGAATAGTGCAGTTTTCTGAAGCATTGAGCCTTATGTTAGGAGTCATGCAGAAAATCTCACTTTTTAATTATTTACCAAGAGCAAAACTAAAGTTTACCTTTAGACTACCTATAGACGGCAGAGGATGAGATGTTGGATAGCATCACTGACTCAATGGACATGTGTTTGAGCAAGCTCTGGGAGCTGGTGATGGACAAGGAAGCCTGGCGTGCTGCAGTCCATGGGGTCACAAAGAGTTGGACACAACCAAGCGACTGTACTGAACTGAACTGATCTATAAAGAAAGGGAGCTTAACAAAGCAATTCATAGGAAAGGAGACTAAAAGGAGACATCAGTGACTTCAAGCATATTTTTAAACCAGCTCTTTATCTATCTTTATACAAACCATTTGTTAATAGCAAATGATTCTCATCTACTTACCCACAGAGGGCTGGCTGAGCTTGTAATGTTCAGTTAGTGGTTAGTTTAAGTTATTCTTTTTACTGAAAAAATGAAATTTACTCTGGCTAGCAAGATTATGGGTGATTTTTATTCACAATGATTTACTCTTCTGCATTTTTTCTGAATTCTCTTCAGCAAGCAGAATGTTGTAAGGCCAGCATATATTGATACTTTTAAAATACTTTTATGATCAGGGGAAGTTGACATTATTTTTTTAAAAAAAGAAACGAAATCTACTCTGTTTCTTCCTGCATCCAGGCTGTTCACCAATGCAGTCTGATTTCTCCCCAAATATCCTAAAGAGAAGAGTGAGAGGTTTTAACTCAGCCTGCAGCTCCTTCAAACTTTCAGGGTTTTTCCTGACTTCCGGGGAGTTGACGATAACCTCCTCTGAATTCCTGTGGGGTCCCCACGGGACAGGACATGGTTACTGGCAGCAGGTCCCAGGCCAGTTTCTCCCTCTCCTGCTGCTGGTTGAGAGAATGTCGCACTGTGAACCCCTTCTCCAAAGAGACGAAACCTGAGTTTCAGTGGTAGAGGGTCCAATTAAGCTGCTAAGAATGAGATCTGCCGATTCCAGCATCTTCCCTGGTCCATCCTGAGAGGACATCCTTTCCTCGTCCTGTTCCTGCAGAAGAAGGGGTTGGTAAGGGTGGTGGGGGTGGTGGGGGCTGACAGGGCTGGGGAGCCGGGTGGTCAGAGCAGTGGATGCTAGGCTGGGCTCGAGGCTCCTGCGTTTTTCCCTAGAAAAAGTGCACATCTTGTGTCACTTTCTCTTCCAGGAGGGCCAGACTCCTTGAAAGCCATTTTCTTCCTACACCCTTAGCAGCTCTGGTCTCCAAAGCCACGCAGATCTTAGCCCCCTTCTAAGCCACACTGATTAAAGCCCAATTCTTTTTTAAAAAAAAACCTTTTTATTTTTGGCCACACTGAGCCTTCCTTGCTCGTGTGTGGGCTTTCTTTAGTTACATCTCTGGTTGTGATGCGTGGGCTTCTCATTGAGGTGGCTTCTCTTGTAGCAGACTACGTCCTGCAGGGCTCTGGGGCTTCAGTAGACGCAGCACACAGGCTCAGGAGTTGTGGCTCGCCGGCTTGAAGCCCGATTCTAAGCCTGACTCCCCAACACTGGAGGTTTCTCACCAGGACACTTCCACACCCACCCTCCTGACACACCTTACCCCACCCTGGGCAGGGGCCATGGGGGGGCAAGGGGGAGGGGCTCCTGCAGATGGCTGTGGAAGAGTCACATCAGAGGCCCCTCTCATGTGTGCAAAAAGGGAACCCTCTTACACTGTTGGTGGGAATGCAAACTAGTACAGCCACTGTGGAAAACAGAGTGGAAATTCCTTAAAAAACTGGAAATAGAACTGCCATACGACCCAGCAATCCCACTGCTGGGCATGCACACTGGGGAAACCAGAATTTAAAGAGACATGTGTACCCCAATGTTCATCATGGCACTGCTTACAATAGCTAGGACATGGAAGCAACCTAGATGTCCACTGGCAGACAAGTGGGTAAGAAAGTTGTGTACATACACACAATGGAATATTACTCAGCTATTAAAAAGAATGCATTTGAATCAGTTCTAATGAGGTGGATGAAACTGGAGCCTATTATACAATTATACTTGAGCCAATTATACTGGAGCCTATTATACTTCACTTCCAGTGAAGTAAGTCAGAAAGAAAAATACTAATACAGTATATTAATGCATATATATGGAATTTATAAAGACGGTAATGATGTGAGACAGCAAAAGAGATACAGACGTAAAGAACAGACTTTTGGACTCTGTGGGAGAAGGTGAGGGTGGGATGATTTCAGAGAATAGCATTGAAACATGTATATTACCATATGTGATCTATTTCATATAGAGCACCAGTCTAGGTTCGATGCATGAGATAGGGTGCTCAGGGCTGATGCACTGGGATGACCCAGAGGGATGGGATGGGGAGAGAGGTGGGTTCAGAATGGGGGACACATGTACACCCATGGCTGATTCATGTCAATGTATGGCAAAAACCATAACAATATTGTAAAGTAATTAGCCTCCAGTTAAAGTAAATAAAGTAATTTAAAAAAAAAAGAAAAGTAAAAAGTAAAAAAAAGAGACCCCTCTCCTGTCCCTATGGGATGTGTGTTTGGAGGAAGTTCCATGACCTCTCAGGACCTCAGTGGCTTCACCAGCCAGCTGGCAATAGTGATGCCAGCCAGCTGGCAATAGTGATGTCCACCCACAGATCAGTGTGATCAGATTTGAGAAGCTACTACATATGGCTAATGGTGCCAATGTCAGAGGCTCCACCAATACCCGAAAGGGTCTCCACATCTCCTTCCTTGTGGACCCCTCTTCCGGGGTCCTCTCTCCCCACACAGGCGCCATCCATCATGTTTCCCTGATATCGGTGGGGTTGCCAGATAAAAAAACAGGACATCCAGTTCAACTTGAATTTCAAATAACAATTAACTTTCAGCATAAGTATACCCTGTGCAACATTTTTATTTGCTCAATCTGGCACCCTTAATTCAAGGAGAGAACGTGCTTCCTGGAGCAGGACACCAAGTCTGACTCATGCCCTCCCAACCCTCTCTGTCCCTCCACAGCCTGGCATAACACCAGGCACACTCTCACACACTGGCCGACAGACATGAGACCCCAGAAGGGGCAGTCCCGCCCGCTAGAGGCTGTTTTGGAGAATGGAGGAGGCATTTTTCATTGGCACCATCAGGGAGCCACCACTTGGTTGCTTCCCAGGTGGTGCTAGTGGTAAAGAGCCAGCCTGCCAATGCAAGAGACGTAAGAGACTCGAACTCGGGTTCAGTCCCTGGGGTCGGGAAGATCCTCTGGAGGAGGGCATGGCAGCCCACTCCAGTATTCTTTTCCTGGAGAATACCCATGGACAGAGGAGCCTGGTGGGCTATAGTCTGTGGAGTCGCAAAGAGTCAGACATGACCAGAGCAACTTAGCACACACACATCAGGGTGCAGGAGGCAACAGGGGAAAGGGGCCCCCCAAACATCTAAGGGATGGGAGCCAGGGACCCGTCAGGCACAGAACAACAACCCTCAGGAAAAAGTTGTCCCTGGCCCTACACACCATTCCTGCTTCTGAGTGCCTGAGCCTACCCAATGGGTAAGAGGATTAATTTAGTTACATTTTGATAAAACCCTAGACTATGGCACGTAGTAATGCTATGTATCAGTTTAGTTCAGTTCAGTTCAGTTGCTCAGTCGTGTCCTACTCTTTGCAACCCCATGAATCGCAGCACGCCAGGCCTCCCTATCCATCACCAGCTCTCGGAGGTCACTCAGACTCACATCCATAGAGTCAGTGATGCCATCCAGCCATCTCATCCTCTGTCGACCCCTTCTCCTCCTGCCCCCAATCCCTCCCAGCATCAGAGTCTTTTCCAATGAGTCAACTCGTCGCATGAAGTGGCCAAAGTACTGGAGTTTCAGCTTTAGCATCATTCCTTCCAAAGAAATCCCAGGGCTGATCTCCTTCAGAACGGACTGGTTGGATCTCCTTGCAGTCCAAGGGACTCTCAAGAAGTCTTCTCCAACACCACAGTTCAAAAGCATCAATTCTTCGGTGCTCAGTCTTCTTCACAGTCCAACTCTCACATCCATACATGACCACTGGAAAAACCATAGCCTTGACTAGATGGACCTTTGTTGGCAAAGCAATGTCTCTGCTTTTGAATATGCTATCTAGGTTGGTCATAACTTTCCTTCCAAGGAGTAAGCATCTTTTAATTTCATGGCTGCAGCCACCATCTGCAGTGATTTTGGAGCCCCTCAAAATAAAGTCTGACACTGTTTCTCCATCTATTTCCCATGAAGTGATGAGACTGGATGCCATTATCTTCAGATGCAATTAAATATACTCTTAATTTTTTAGAGCACAGAGGAATAAAAGAGGTATGCAACTACCCAGACGGGAGAAGCATGAGACGGGGGTGTGAGACAGGTACAGGATGCCCTTCAAGCAGAGGGCCCCAGCTCTGGAGGGTCACCAGGTCAGCAGCATGTACCTCTCCCAAGGAGAGCTGGGCTCCCCTGCAACCCTCTCTTTGCCTAAGGGGTCGCCTCCTCCTTACCCAGGCAGAAGGTAAAGTCCTTAGAGAGCCACCAGTCAGCCGTGGGTGAGAACTGTCCCCTTGGTCAACTGAGGCTCCTGGACGGACGAGGAGGAGCATGTTGGGAAATAGTCTATGGCTGACTGTGCCTGGGGCATCTTCTGAAGACCCCTGAGTGGCTAGGGTTAAAGGGCAGCACGTCTCTACCATCTGCCCTGGAGACACGGCAGCTCTGAGGGGCCTCTGGAGCCAGGTGCCCCCCGAGGCAGCCCTGTGGCCTCTCTGGTAACTCTCAGCTCCATCCTGCTGGTCCAGGCAGGTCCACAGCCACAGGCCGGCCTCTCAGAGCCGGGGCATCCTTTAAACAGCCCAGTGAGGGAGTCTATCAGGCTCTCTGCTCTGGGCTTCTTCCTTCTCTATTTCCCAGGGAAATAAGGACGCCATGTTTCTTTTCACCCATGCTCCTCAGGTCACCTCACAGCCCATGAAAACGCCTCAAGTCTTTCCTTTTCAGGCAATGTCCCCTCTTCACTGCCTACAATGGGGAGAAAACTTTCTCTAAAGAGCCAGACGGTGACTATTTGGGGCTTTGTAGGCTATAAGCGGGGTCTCTGTCACAACTGTGAATGGGTGTGACTATGTTCCAATAAAACTTTATTGATAAAAACATGCAAGGGGCCAGATTTGACCTGGAGGCCATACTCTACCAGCTGCTGGCCTTTGAGGTTAAGGAATGTAAAAGGGCAGAAGCTTTTCTGTTGGAATCCCTGAAGGACAGCACGGGCTCCCTTTCCATTTTCCTAGCTGAGTTGCTTGGGCTATTCTTCATCTCTGCACCCCAAGGAAAGCAGGTAGGCCTCATACTGCTCTGCCGGTCAGAGCAGCCTCCAAGTCTCGACGAGACTAACAAGACTTGTTCCTCTTTCCCTTCAAGTTCTTTGGAGCTCACCCTGCTGCTTGTTAAAAATCCAGAACCTCCCTTAGCGAGTGCACTCCTCTCTGTGTGTTTTATGAACGCTCAGGAACTGGCCCCATTTTGAAAGAGTTTTATTACTACCTCTTGCTGAGTGAATGCCAAGCCTGTCAAAATGCAGGGAGAGGAGATTCAGTTCCTATTGTTGTATAGAAAAGACCAATCTCCTGGGCCCACAGGCTTTCTGGTTCCTTCTTCAGTAGCCTGAGCGGACCAGCTCCAGTGGCTAATACCAGTGACCAGAGGACCTATCCCGGGGACAGAGCTGGGCCATCTGGAGATCTTGTTATGATAGAAGCAGTTCCAAATACAGAGGATCCCCGGGGCTTTGTGAATGTATTTTCTGACTGTTAGACAAAACAGCAGTGTTTCAGAGCCGAAGAAACATGGGGTCTCTTCCTACATGATAGATTATGTTTCCAAGGAGAGTTTGGGTCTTGCTTTAATTTAATCTGACGAACAAAGGTTTGAAGCCAATGCTTTTCCCTCAGAGCAAAGAGTCTTTGGAACGGGACTTTAAAACCCCTTCAAGTGGCTTAGAGAGAGATTTTTTTCCCCTGAGTTGAAGAACGTATTTGACATGTACTGAACATGCTGGATTTCCTGAGTAGGTGATGTACAGCCTAGCAGGCGAATAAGAAAAGTCTGGAAATGATGATTTCCAAAGGACCTCTGAAAAGACAAGGAAGAAAGAGAGGAGGGGGCAGAGAGTGGGCGGGGAAGGAGGCAATTTTTCACTTAACTTCCCATATTCTTTTGGTTTCTGAACCACGCAACTCTAGTATCCAGAACCCCCTACCACGCTTCCCCCCACTAAAAAAAGCTAATTTTTAAAATAGTATAAGAATAAAACTGTCTACTGCCTCTGCAGTCCAGTTGGGATTCTCGGCCACCTCCTTTGCCCTGGGCATGGGGACTGCTGGGCCAAGCCTTGCTGGGCGTGGGGCTGAAGAGCAGCGCCCCCTGGAGGTGAGCTGTGTCCTAGCTCTGGTTTTAAGACACTGCCTGGGCCTTACTCCAGTTCCAGTCAAAGGTATCCAGCAATTTTCAGAAACATTTAAATTTCCTGATTTATTGCTAAATGAGAAGACTCTGATGCTGGGGGGGATTGGGGGCAGGAGGAAAAGGGAACAACAGAGGATGAGATGGCTGGATGGCATCACTGACTCGATGGACGTGAGTCTCAGTGAACTCCAGGAGTTGGTGATGGACAGGGAAGCCTGGCGTGCTGTGATTCATGGGGTTGCAAAGAGTCGGACACGACTGAGTGACTGAACTGAGTTCTAAGAACGGCCAATAGTTTCATCAGGGCTGTGTGGCCATCAAGGAGATCTCAGAGCCGTGAGGACAGAGGCAAGGAACTTGGGAGTCTCCAGGCCTGGATTCCATCCATCACAAAATGAGGACAAATCTCCAGTCTTGCGGACTTGTGAAGAGATGCCAGGGGATGCCCGGAACTCTCTTAGTAGATCAGCTGCTGCCACTGTTTACTCGTTCAGTCCTATCCGACTCTTCACCACCCCATGGACTGTAGCCTGCCAGGCTCTCCTGTGCATGGGATTTTCCAGGTAAGAATCCTGGACTGGGTTGCCACTTCCTTCTTTCAGAGAATCTTCCCGACCCAGGGACCGAACCCGTGTCTCCTGCCTTGGCAGGCGTGTTGTTTACCACTGGGTCATCGGGGAAACCCCAGGCAATGGGCAGGCTCTCAGTAAAAGAAGCTAACACCAGCAGGGCCCTCGGAGGGAAGACCCCCAGAGAAAGAGGCCGCCGCACCCTGCCCACCCGCCCATCACTTCCTAGTACCCGGCCTCCCCTGCTCCACAGGCTTGCCAGGTCCACCAGCTCCCAGGTCCCAGGCCTCGCCCCTTCCAGTCCCCCCATAGCCAACCCTCCACGCCCCTCCCCAGATGCCTGCCTTCCCAGGCCCCAACGTGGCCTCCCTGGAGGCGGGAGGGGCTGAGGGGGTTTGGGGTGGGCTCCTGGGCCCCCACACCCCCACACCCGCACACCCAGAGGCCTGCGGAGCCCAGGCTGGTCTCCAGATGACTCTGGCAGCAAACAAGCACAGCCAACCGGTGCTTAGGGAACAGAGGGGCTTTTGACCTAATTATTCCCCATCGCTGGCCTCCATCGATCACCTTCTCCCGATAATTGCCCACTGCCCCACATCTCTCGTGGGATAAATGGGGTGTGATGCTGAGAACCAGCAGTCCTCTCTTTGCACACACTGGGCCTTTGTGGAAGAGGGTTTTGTTTACCGCCGTTAAAATGGAAGGAACACAACCAGGGGCCAGGGGGTACTGGGGAACAGGAGGCTCCTGAGGGGGCGAGCTACTAGTACAAGCTGAGCAGGGCCTGGACCCCAGGAGACCCCTGCCACCTGGCCCAGATCCCACTCACTTGCTCGTTCACTGGTGTTTGCACACCTTATCCTTCCCTCCCTGACCCTGGCGTATGAGGACCTCCCCCTCCTGGCCTGGCACTCAAGGCTCCTCCACGCGCCCGCCCCTTAGCTCTCTGCTTCACCTCCCACCAGTGCCCCCAGTGGCCAGGCGGCCCTGTTCCAGCTCAGTCCACTATTTCCCGACAGGACAGTGAATTGCCGCCTCGGCCCCTTTGCTTGGCCGGTGTGTCCCCATCCTGCCTTGCCTCCTCCTGCCCTGACACCCACACACACTCTCTCCAGCTCTGTGATGCCCCCTCTGGGGGTGGGCACTTGCCCGGCCCCTCCGGACCTGCCAAGTACCCCCTCCATCCCACAGTGCTGCACTGGAGCGCCCCCTTTTCTGTTTCTCCTGGCCTCAGCCAGCCCGGGAACGCCGGGCCTTCAAGATCCCAGCATCGCGAGTGCACCGCACGTGTGCAGAGCACATGCATCTGCATGTGATGGCTGATGAAATAACCAGGTGACAGGTGCGTTCCCGTGACATTTACCCCACTGAGGCACTTCCTTTACAGAGCAGGCCCAGGCCTTCCACGCTCCTCCCTCTAAATCCATTGAGACACCTCTGTGCTGTCTGGGGCTCCCAAAGCTAGCCTAGCAAGAGTCTTCAGCAGCGAACTGGAGCCTCACCCTGACCGAGTCTGATTCCTCTGTGCCAAGAATCCCGTGGATGGCTGACTGAGAAGAACATCTTGAAAATCAAATGCAAACAGAATGGGTTGGGACTTAATGGAGACCTTTCTCATGGAACCCGACAGAGGACTCGCAAACTGACCTCTCCTCTCCTTACCTCTTCCCATGGTCCCTCCAAACTGAGCTGATTGGACATCCTGGCCCATGTGGGTTCCCAGCCTCAGTGTGGGCGCCGATGAGCTTGGCTTTGAGGAACCTTATAACTTCTGTGTTTACGACGTCTGCTGCTGCTGCTGCTGCTGTGTCGCTTCAGTCGTGTCCGACTCTGTGTGATCCCATAGACGGCAGCCCACCAGGCTCCCCCATTCCTGGGATTCTCCAGGCAAGAACACTGGAGTGGGTTGCCATTTCCTTCTCCAATGCGTGAAAGTGAAGTCGCTCAGTCGTGTCTGACTCTAGTGACCCCATGGACTGCAGCCTACCAGGCTCCTCCATCCATGAGATTTTCTAGGCAAGAGTACTGGAGTGGGGTGCCATTGCCTTCTCAGTTTATGACATCTACGCTCCCCTAAATCTGTGGTTCTCAACCCGGCCAGGGTGATCTCTGCCCCCAGGGGACAACGTCTGGAAACATTTGCAGTTATTACCACCCAGGGGGAGGGGAGGAGACATGCTGGGTGGAGGTGGGGGTCCTGCTATACACGCCACGGTGCACAGAACAGCCCCCCTTTAAGAAGGGCTCAGCCATAAATGGCCTTTGTGCAGAGGGTGGGCGCCCTGCGAGAGTTCTGTAACACACGTAGGAACAGATCACAACGTGCGTTTTCTAGACACCCCATCTGTTTGATTTGAACTCTGGGTTGACATCTTCTGCTGGTCTTCCTTGTCCAGGGAGCTGCCAACGTCATCCTGGAGGAACAGAGAGCAGGAGGAAACTTCTAACTTGGAGAGAAGCCCAAAAGCGCAGACACCATAAAGACAAGTGGATCGGGATGCAGGCGGTCCGGGAGCCTTCTTTTGAAATTCAGAGCACTCCTTCAATCCAGCTCGCAGGAAGGCTCCGGATGAAAGGTCGATGAGAGACGTGTAAAGAGAGCACTTTTGTTTCGAAGCTTACAGGGAAGGGCGGGGAATGTTCTGAACGGAGCCAAACCACACACACCTCTATTGGGCCGTGAAAAATGCGCACATCAACAGGACAAAATAATGCACGTGATTCAGCTTTTCAGGCGCACAGCACACATGGCTTACCCAGCGAAATGTGAAGGCTTATTTGTTTAGTGGAAATTCTCAAAGAATGGCTCTGCCTGTTGCAGCAAGTAAAACGTATGGTGTAATTGTACTGGAGTTTTTCAACACAGGATTTCTCTGTCTGACAATATTTGAACAGATGGTGTGTAAGGCAGCTCCCATAACAGCAAGGGGCCCGAGCAGTTTCCAGCCTGAGACCCGGACCCAAGGTCTCCCACTGTTGGCCGATGTGCTTATAGAGCTCGGTGAGCTCAGAGATCTTTCCTGCCTTCTGTGTCACTAAGATTCCAAAGGTCTTATTTTTGCTGACACTTTCTCCTGTCCTTTACCGACTGTATATGTTAGGACTGCCTTCCGCTGAAAGTTACGGTGACCCTATCTAAGAGAGACTTGAGCAATAAAGACCCTCGATTCTATCTTGTCACAAGTGAGAAGTAGAAAATAGCAGGGTTGTTCTCGTGTGGCTCAGGCATGTCACTGAGGATTCTTCTCCTGCTTTGTTGCTGTTGCTGGACTTTTGCTTATTGTTGTGCAGTCGCTCAGCCAGGTCCAACTCTTTGCAACCCCATGGACTGCAGCACACCAGGCTTCCCTGTCCTTCACTGTCTCCCAGTGTTTGCTCAAACTCATATCCATTGAGTCAGCAACACCATCCAACCATCTCATCCTCTGTCGTCCACTTCTCCTCCTGACCTCAATGTTTCCCAGCATCAGGGTCTTCTCCAATGAGTCAGGTCTTCACATCAGATGGCCAAAGAGTAGTGGAGCTTCAGCTTCAGCATCTGTCATTTCAACTAACATTCAAGATTGATTTTCTTTAGGATGGACTGGTTAGATCTCCTTGCTGTTGGAGGGACTCTCAAGAGTCTTCTCCAGCACCACAGTTCAAAAGCATCAGTTCTTCGGTGCTCAGCCTTCTTTGTTCTCAGTGATTTCGATTTCCATCCTTAAACACATCATCTTGTGGTCCTAAGATGTTGCTGCAGCTGTAAACAAGACATCTCAAACAGGAAAGAAAAGGTGGTCAAGGACTTCCTGGGTGGTAGAGCGGTTAAGAATCCACCCGTGCATGCAGGAGACACAAGTTAATAGAGCCCTGGTCGGGGGAAGATTCCAGATGCCACAGAGCAACTAAACCTGGGCGCCATGACTATGGCATCTGTGCTCTAGAGCTGGCGAGCTGCAACCACTGAAGCATGCATGCCCTAGAGGCTGTGTTCGCAACAAGAGAAGCTACTACAATGAGAAACCCAAGTTCTGAAATTGGAGAGTAGCCCCCACTTGCCACAGCTAGACAAATCCCACACGTCACAATGAAGACCAAGTACAACCAAAAATAAATAAAATAATAATAATAAAAAAAGTTGGTCGACATCCCTCGTTGCCCAGGACTGAATGGAGCTTTCTCTGGCAGACTGGAACGCGTTGGCCCTCATTCACAGGGGGACATCTCCTCCAGGAGTCCCAGCACACTGCCCTTGTGTCTTGGATCACACCCTCACCACTAGGCCAGTGCCTGGAAAGAGGCCCAGGACCCCGTCATGGTTCACCCCTTCCCCTGGGCTTGCCCACCACTCAGATAGAGTTGGTGTTCTATTGGCCAGGAGGAAAGCAAGGACCCAAACATCTGCCAGAGTGCTCCTGAAAAACTGGAATTTCCCAATTAACCATATCTTACCAACTGAGTGAAGTCTGGGGGACTACTTCATTCACTGATTCATTCGCTGAAAAAGTATAGGTTTTGTGACCAACCTAGACAGTATACTAAAAAGCAGAGACATTACTTTGCCTACAAAGGTCTGTCTAGTCAAAGCTATTACTGGTTTTTCCAGTAGTCATGTATGGATGTGAGATTTGGACTATAAAGAAAGCTGAATGCCAAGGAACTGTGATGCTGGAGAAGACCCTTGAGAGTCCTTTGGACTGCAAGGAGATCCAACCAGTCCATCCTAAAGGAAATCAGCTATGAATATTCATTGGAAAGACTGATGCTGAAGCTGAAACCCCAATACTTTGGCCACCTGATGGGAAGAACTGACTCATTTGAAAAGACCCTGATATTTGGAAAGGTTGAAGGCAGGAGGAGAGGGGGATGACAGAGGATGAGATGGTTGGATGGCATTACTGACTCGATGGACATGAGTTTGAATAAACTCCTGGAGTTGGTGATGGACAGGGAGGCCTGGTGTACTGCAGTCAATGGGGTCACAAAGAGTCAGACATGACTGAGCAACTGAACTGAGGAAGCCAAAGGACAAGGAATTAACAGAATTTGACCAAGTGACTTATGAACATAATTAGTCTCCTGTGTTGATCATCCCTCCCACTGTCCAGCAGGGGACTCTCTGCTACGTCTTTCATTAACCATTTCTGGCTGGCAAACTGCCCTGTGGGCTTCCCTGGTGGCTCAGATGGTAAAGAATCTGCCTGCAATGCAGGAGACCCAGGTTCAATCCCTGGGTCAGGGAGATCCCCTGGAGAAGGGAATGGCTACCCACTCCAGTATTCTTACCTGGGAAATCCTCCATGGACAGAGAAGCCTGGTGGGCTACAGTCCATGGGGTCATAAAGAGTCAGACACGATCGAGCAACTTTCACTCATCAACTACCCTGTAGGAAGCTACAGAAACACTCCTGTCAACTGCTTCTTCAGGACTGAGCCCCCAGGAACACGACTCACCCTGTGAGCTCTGACCCCAAAATGGATCTAACTCTGTATATAGTAAACACCATCACACCGAGGGTCATCCTTTAAAATGATTCAGAACAAGCCAAACTAACAAGCACCCCCGACACATGCACTTTTTGAATTAAAAGAATATAAAATCTAAATTCCTATTTCCCCTGAATATAGCAGAGGCGACTTGGTAAATCTGATCTCTGTGATACTCTAGCCAAGGAGGAAAAACTCTGATGACCTGATATTCTATCTGTCAAAGTGAAGGAAATGACACAGAGCTTTTAATCAATATTTATGTAACACTCACCAAAAGCTGTACTTGCTGAAGTAAAATATAACCTCTCTCTCTTTAAACACCTTTTACTTGTTATTCGGATAGGAAGTTATTCTTTCAGAATTAGCTACATCTGTCAACCCGGCATTCCTGGCTGCCACATATAAAGTCCTTACCATTTCCCACCTTCTCAATAACCTTCTCTTTAGCTTAGATTTTATTTATTTTTGACAACTCCCTGGGGTTTCCTGACAGGAGAAATCTTTAAGACGGAGGCAATATTGTTTTCACATTCAGAGCTACACTATTTTTTTATTGGTGTTTTCAACTCAGAAGAAGACAATGGGACAAATCCATGCCAAATGCAGTGAGTTTTTTTATTATTATTATTATTAATGGTCCCACAGATCAACATTTACTTTAAACCTTAATGTTCCAACTTTTTGTCTCTTTTGTCAGTTTAAGACGTGCCCAGCATGTGCTCAAGTGTGTTTTTGTTGGATCGGCATAGGTTAGATCTCTTTGGCAGGAAAGCATGGGTGAAGCAGATGAAAATTCATCAGAGTCTATCTGTGCACAGCTCCATGCCCTTACTACCATTGTTTCGTTACGTTGCCATAAATTGATCAGAATGAATCTGTCCCCTTTCTGCCACTGATCATGGCTTACAATCCATTATCAAAGATGGACAAGATGGTTAGACATCATCAGCGACTCAATGGACATGAATTTGAGTCAACTCCGGGAGACAGTGGAAGACAGAGGAGCCTGGCGTGCTGCAGTCCGTAGGGTCACAATAAAGAGCTGGACACGACTTAGCAACTTAACAGCAACTATCAAAGACGGGGTTTTGAGCTTTAGTCCTTGGCTGAAAAACACAAAGATTATCTCCTCCTGCCTCTGTCTTGTGCTAATCCAGTGTCTGTAGCTCTCGAATCTGCCAAGGATACCCCTCCCTGTTATACTTAAACCCTATCATTCAAGTGACACAGAACTATTAGTAGTGAGGTGAGCCTTGGAGTCTCTCCAACAGAATTGTGCCCCTAAAGCAATGGCAGAGTTGAGATTTTCCTTACTTTCCTGGGGAGAATCTTACAGAGAGGGTTACAGTGTGTCTCTGGGGGAGGGTGGTCCTAAAAGAGGAGGATGGTTTGTGTACAAGAGAAAAGAAGAGTTTGATGAATCTGGCCTCAGAAGCTCTGATGTCCACATACCCCTGGCATTCCCTTTGGGGTTTTCTGGATGTCATCTGATCTAAATGGAAATCAGAGAGGTAGAAACCGAGCTCTTGAAAGACTGAAAGCAAATGGATTGGGTGAGGTCTTAAATCAGCTTTTTTCTTTTCTTTTCTTTTTAAAGAAATTGCAAACCACTCTGCCTGCTGCGCAGACACAGCCGTTGCTAGGTTCTTGGTTGAAGAACCGCCCAGGCCCTAACTAGCAGGCTCCCTGTGATATAGTCCAGATTTAACTTTAAAATATATATTCTTTATTGTACCCTGCCTTGTTCCAGAAGGAGTTTAAGGCAGCTAGCTGAAATATATAATCATGAAAAGCTGATTCAACTTCTTATTTGGCAAAAGACGTCCTGCTATAAATGCGGGGGGGAGAGAAAATTTTAAATCCTTTTTCATTATAAAGTGAGTTATTTGAGGTGATTACCTTATTTTACAACAAACAGACATTTCCAGTAATTGAACACAGTTAAGTATCTGTCCAAAAATTTCCTTTGTACCTTGTAAATTATGGCTAATACTTCTAATATATAGTGTTTTCATTCCTTCTGAACGACCAGGAAATCTGATGTCATTGTATAGACCATGCAGAAGATATGTTTAGCACAGGCGAGGCTGGACAGTCACCAAATTTGAATCACCTGAGGTCAGTGCTTTGCCTGTGGGATGAAGGGTCTTCAAGAGCTCTGACCCCTCTCAGGGTTATTTCATTTTATTTCATTTAACATTGAGGGGCACAGGTTTCTAATTTTTTCCTTCCACGAGTTACTTAAAATACCACGTTTCTGTGATTTATTAAAGTATTCCAATGTCATTCTTTTACATCAATTTAATAAATGAACTCTTGCCTGTATTCATAGCACAGACCAGAGTCTGCAAAGTCTCTGGCTGGCTTCAGTGGGGCCCCATGGCAGTCAGTTCCACTCTCCTGGTCATTACTCCCATTTCCTGAATTGATGGACAGGTTCTGGAGAAAGGAGAGGAGAGATGCTATGGTATCCGGTGGAGACGGACACCTTGGCTCAGGTGTGGGCGGGGCACCATCTGGACTCCGTGGTCCCCTCTAAGTGCCTGGTGGTTGAGGGGACACACTGCCCGCCAACCCTCCATTATTCCTGCCTTATTCCTGAACAGACAACACCAGGTAAGCCAGGCTTAAGGAAGAGGCGACGGGGGCGGTCAGGGGGGAGAGGAAGCACTTTCCTGGGTGGGTGTCGGGCCCATTGGTGCTGAGGGGCAGGGAGTCTTAGAAGGTGTTTCCAACCAGGCCTACATCCAACCATATTCAGGCCGCCCCGAGGCTGCTGGAGCCCGGACTCTGGAGCCTGTATCATCTGAAGTTGAGGGCTTTTATTATTATTTTTGCTTGTTTAATAAAAGACAGGACAGGGACCTCCTTGTCAGTCCAGCGGTTAAGACTCTGCACTTCCAAAGCAAGGGATGTAAGTTCACCCCTGGTCAGTGAACTAAGATCCCACGTGCTACAGGGCACGGCCAAAACTTAAAAAAAAAAAAAAAGACATAAGAGTACATCAAGGAACAAAACAGAAAGAGGAAAGGACTCACAGGGGCCGACTTCTTTTTAGAGGTCTCTCCTGGTACCTTGAGCTCAGTGGGGCAGGGCAGGTGCTGAGGGACTCTCACACACAGAATCGCTCTGTGGAGGTGACGCCATCACCCACATTTTACAGATGAGGAAGCAAGACCCAGAGAAGCCAGGATGTTCTGAAGATCTGTTTGTTTTAATCAGCGGACCATAAAGAAGGTTGAGCACTGAAGAATTGATACTTTTGAGTGGTGGTGCTGGAGAAGACTCTTGATAGTCCCTTGGACTGCAAGGATAACAAACCAGCCAATCCTAAAGGAAATTAACACTGAATTTTCATTGGAAGGACTGATGCTAAAGCTGAAGCTCCAATACTTTGGCCACCTGATGCAAAGAGCCGACTCATTGGAAAAGACTCTGAAGCTGGGAAAGATTGAGTGAAAGGTGTTCAGTCATGTCTGGCTCTTTGCGAACCCATGGACTATACAGTCCATGGAATTCTCCAGGCCAGAACACTGGAGTGGGTAACCTTTCCCTTCTCCAGGGATCTTCCCAACCCAGGGATCGAACCTAGGTCTCCTGCATTGCAGGCAGATGCTTTACCAGCTGAGCCACAAGGGAAGCCCAGGAAAAATTAAAGGCAAAAGGCAAAGAGGGCTGCAGAGGCAGGGATGGTTGGATGGCATCCCCAACTCGATGGACATGAATTTGAGCAAACTCTGGGAGTTGGTAATGGACAGGGAGGCCTGGCGTGCGGCAGTCCATGGGGTCCCAAAAAGTCAAACACAACCTGCCAACTGAACAACAAAGCACAAAGACCTAGAAATGACCATCACAGAGGAAGGAGTTTATACTCACAGCTTCTGAGAAGCAGGAGGCATGGAACACTGTGTAGGGTGGCCCAGGGATGCAGTGGATCAGTCATGGGCAGAGGGCGGTGGAAGAGAAGCTTGGTTCACAGCCTTTACTAGGGTTTTGCGGGGAGGCAGGGCAGGGCAGAGCAAACAGTTTAGGATGGGTGAGTTTAAATAATTACAGCAGTCTCCAGGCCATAGGGCTGTCCCTGGTTGTCTGGCTCCTGACTCTAGGGTAACTTAGAGTAGGGGAATATTGACACGGTCTGTGCCGGGTAGATGTGGGAGATGGTTAAGATGTGAACTCTGGATTGGATGGTTTCTCTGTCAAAGACAGGCTTGCAGGGAAGCTGTTTACTGTCTGTAAGAATTAGCTGGCCTTCCCTGTTGGCTCTGTGGGGAAGACTCCACCTGCCAATGCAGGAGACACGGGTTTGATCCCTGGAGAAGGAAAAGGAAACCTACCCCAGTATTCTTGCCTGGGAAATTCCATGGACAGAGGAGCCTGGCAGGCTACAGCCCATGGGGTCACATAAGAGTTGGACATGGCTTAACGACAAAACAACAACAAAGAATTAGCTAGCGCTGAGAGGGGCCGTCTCTCCAGGTTCAAGTCCCCAGATGCCAGAGCATCAAGAATACAGAAAATAAGAAAATACAGTCAATATGCATCTAATAAGCGACAGAGCCAGGGTTCAGACCCAGGCTGCCTGAGTCCAGGCACTTCATCAGATTCAACCTGTGAGAAATTTCTCATTTCCCACCCCAGCCGGCAGCTGCTGCTGCTGCTTAATCACTTCAGTCGTGTCCGACTCTCTGCGACCCCATGGACTGTAGTCTGCCAGGCTCCTCTGTCCATGGGATTCTCCAGGCAAGAATACTGGAGTGGGTAGCCATTCCCTCCTCCGGGGGATCTTCCTGACCCAGGAAGATCGAACCTAGGTCTTCTGCATTGCAGGCAGATTCTTTACCAGCTGAGCCACCAGGGAAGCCCCAGCCAGCTAACAGGAGCCAACTAATGCTCAGGTCCTGTTCTTAGGAGCTTGTTTTGGTTAGAGAGTAAAAGTCAGAAGGAAAACATGAATATAAGATGAGATAATCTCCCCTGGAAAAGTCACTGCAGCGGAGCAAATGGTATTTTAAATGCTTCAGAGACATTTCTGTTTTTAAGGAGGTTCATGATTCATTTTTTCCCCTATAAATTATCAACAGTTGCCTTGGTTTCCTTTCTTCTTCAGATCCACCTTTGTCGTGCATCTTTGGGCCAGGGAGTCAGATTTACTAAGAACACGTCTGTTTAACCAATATTTACGTGTGTACCTGGAAATTTTCTGAGGCAGAAGTGGCTGTCGGAGCTTGAGCTTCTGGAGGGTTCTCCCACTTGCTGGAGAACCACCGCCCTGGCTGTCCTCTGTGCCACTGTCCACCCGCAGGCCCACTGTCCCTGCGACCGACACACACATGCACGGGTGTCTGTGGAGCAAACAAGAAACAAATGAGAAGTGTGTCGAGAGAAACAAATGAGGGAGAGAGGTCTAGGTCAGCCCCGCCTGACAAGACGTGTCATGGGATTCTCCAGGCCAGAATACTGGAGCGGGTAGCCGTTCCCTTCTCCAGGGGATCTTCCCAACCCAGGGATCAAACCCAGGTCTCCCACATTGCAGGCGAATTCTTTACCAGTTGAGCCACAAGGGAAGCCCATTCACACCTCAGATGTATTTAAAATTCTCCAGTAGCTATATAAAAAAGATAAAAAGAAACAGATGAAGAAATATTTAGTAATCTGTTCTATTTAAACCTGATGTATCTGAAGCATTACCATTTCAACTCGTTAACCATGTCAATATTTAAGATGCATTTAACAAAAATTATTAACGAGATATTTGACATTACTCTTTTCTTACTAAGTCTTTAAACCAGTGTGTATTTTACACTCACAGCATCTCTCAGTTCACACCAGCCACACTTCACACACTGATGTCACATCTCATACGGCTGGTGGCTTTCACCCTGGATACAGAACGACAAGTACCAGGCCATTTGGCTTCACGGTTTTCTCCACTGATGTGCGGGCCCTGGTTCAACACCTCCTTCAGCTAGTCTGCAGGTCTTTTTCAATGTTGTGATATGTAAACAATCCCAAGTTTTAAAGATGTTCACATATCTTCATTTGGCTTAAGCATTTCCTCAGGACAGATTACGGGGCAGGTTTTAAAAGACTGTGTCATCACGCAGGTGACACGGGGCCTCACTCTCTGAGGGTTAAAACACCCACATCACGATAAGCGTACAACCTGTATTCTTGGCTTGTCTGGACCTGCCAGACAGGACCCTCAAACCTCCTCAAAGCGCACCCCGTAAACCCTCCACCTAGGGAGCAGGACGTGGGCCTCGGCCTCCCTGTGGCTCCATCTGGTTTTCTCTGCTCACTTTCCCCACGCTCATCTTATGAGGTGTCCGCAGGCCAGTTCCTCACGCTGAGGGCCCAACTCGCACCTCTGGGCTGATGGAGGAACGGCAAAGTCATTGCCAGCTCTGCCACACACGGGCCAAGCTCGGCACTGCCTTGGCTCCCGTGTCTCTGTCCACAGACACCAGAGCTGGGCAGGCCTAGAACATTCCAGAACCCACCCACTAGGACAGCTTTATTATGCTCAGGCAGACTGGAATATCTGTCAGCTCTTAACTGTGGATGAAATTAAAAGATGCTTACTCCTTGGAAGAAAAGTTATGACCAACCTAGATAGCATATTAAAAAGCAGAGACATTACTTTGCCAACAAAGGTCCGTCTAGTCAAGACTATGGTTTTTCCAGTAGTCATGTATGGATGTGAGAGTTGGACTATAAAGAAAGCTGAGTACCAAAGAATTGATACTTTTGAACTGTGGTGTTGGAGAACTCTTGAGAATCCCTTGGACGGCAAGGAGATCTAACCAGTCCATCCTAAGGGAGATCAGTCCTAAGTATTCATTGGACGGACTGATGCTGAAGCTGAAACTCCAATACTTTGGCCACCTGATGTGAAGAACTGACTCCTAGGAAAAGATCCTGATGCTGGAAAAGATTGAAGGCGGGAGGAGAAGGGGATGACAGAGGATGAGATGGTTGAATGGCATCACCAACTCAATGGACATGAGTTTGAGTAAACTCTGGGTGTTAGTGATGTACAGGGAGGCCTGGTGTGCTGCAGTCCATGGGGTTGCAAAGAGTTGGACATGACTGAGCAACTGAACTGAACTAACTGTAAATGGGTTCTTTCCAAGGGAACTCTCTCAGGCCTCCAGACTCCCAGCCTCCTGACTCAACCACCCACGAGCTTCAGAAATGCCCAAAACCCATTGACATCCTAGAGTGAGCCAGCTCAGGTTCTTGTTGCATCCCCCACCACAGACCATTGACACTGTATTGGCGGTGACAAAGGGCTACCTGGAGATTTTGTGGGAAAGAGTATCATGGGCATCTCTGTGTGTCCAAGGCTGATGAGAATGGAGAGACTCAACGGGACAACTCAGAGCTGGGGTCAGATGCACTTAAGAATGTGGGAATGTTAGAGTGGGAGGGAGACTTGAGCTGGTGTATCAGTCAGTGTTGCTGCAGTAACAAACAGCCCCAAATTTTCCACGGCTATGACAGGAAAGATGTCTTTCTCACTACGTTACTGGGCCCACTGCTGTGGCCCTGCTCTGCCCATCTTCTCATCCCAGGATACAGGCTCAAGCAGCAGCTTCTTCTGTCTCTCAAGGCAGAGGAAGAGAGCAGGAGAGAGGGCAGCTGCTTCTGTAGTGCCTCCTAGAAAGAGTTTGTGCCCACCTGTGACTTAAGTCCATGGATTCACATTCCATTGGCTGAAAGATACCCTATGGATAAGCCCAAAGTCAGTGGGGCAGGAGGTCTAAACCTTTAACAGCGGAGGGAGAGTGATTAACTATGAGCACCAAGTCTAAGTACCACAGACATCACATCCCCAATTCTGTTACACACCTGGGGAAACTGAGGCACAGTAAAAAGAAGTGCCCCAAGTCCACATGCTGGGTAAGAGCAGAACCAGGGCTGGCACCAAATCTCTGGTGATCAACCCAGTGTTCTTCATACTACCCTCAGAGTTTCCCAAAATGCATTCCATGGGATATCAACAAGGGTCTTTACTGCGAAACATCCCAGAGCCTTTTAATATGCCACTGAGAATTATGACTCTGCCAGTCAAGGAAGTGGGTTCTGACTTTTTCTGATTTTTTTTTTTTTACCACAAAACCCACAGAACCAGCTGAAGATCAGTTTGTACAGTGGCCCTACCAGGAACACACTTTGGGACACACAGCAACCCCACACCAGCTAATCAAATGGACTCTAATTAGCCATCAAGAACTTGAAGTTTTATGTTGCTAAACGGAATGTGCTAAAATAATATAACCTTCCTATAAATTCTTCAAAGCTTAGAAATAGACACAGCTCTCACTTTTTAGGAGGTTCACACAGCTTTGTGAGGCCATCATTAATTTTGATTATTTTTTCCACTTTCTTTTTTCAGTTGTAGCCGAAAATGTAATAAATGTAATGAAACTGATCTTCATAAAGTCTTTGGTGGATGAATCATAGGTCCCTGAAAATGTGTTTGCCTGTCTATAATGTCTTCTTTTTTTTTCTTTGATAAAAACAACAAATGTTACATATCACTTTTCAACAATAAAAATATGTTTTAACAAAACGAAAACGTGTGCTTTGGTGTGATAATGACGACACATGTCATTCTCGAGACATCTCGAGGGGTCATAAACGATCTCCAGTTGAGGCCATGGAACTATTCTGAAAAAGGCATGAGAATTAGATCATCTAAAATCATGAGAGTATTTTTTTCCATGATGAATCTTTTGATCTGTAACATATGTGAAATTAAAATCAATGTCACACAGGTTTAGATTTCCCCAAAGCCTTCAGAAAGTAAAAGCCTATTCAAATGGCTCCAGAATAAAGCTATGAAATACACTGCAGTCACCCTTTAAAATAATTTTCTGACACACTCGAATAGATAGTAACTCGGGCCAGGAGGGATTTCCCTGGTGGCTCAGTCAGCAAAAAACCCGCTTGCAATGCAGGAGACCGGGGTTTGATCCCTGGGTTTGGAAGTCCACATGCCAGGTAAGAGCAGAACCAGGGCTAGCACTCAGTCTCTGGCAATCAACCCAGCATTCTTAATCCTACCCTCAGAGTTCTCCAAAAGAAGAAAATGGCAACCCACTCCAGTATTCTTGCCTGGAGAATCCTGTGGACAGAAGAGCCTGACGGGGTACAGTCCATGGGGTTGCAAAGACTCAGACCCGACTGAGCAACTAGGCATACACGCGTGTAGGCCGGGAGGGTCGGCTCCTTTTTCCAAGGCTCTCAGGCAGGTAGCCCCAAAGATCACAAACTTTTGAAACAGAAGAAGCCTGAAAGCCACCAACCTGCTCACTTGGGACCTGGGTCCTCTCTGGTAAGTCCCTCTAGGTCACAGCATGGGTCCCAGGACAGGCATCTTCCTTGGAATAGATCAGATGGTACCAAACTACCCAACTATTTATTTGGCTGTGCTGGGTCTTCATTACTGTGCATGGGTTTTCCTAGTTCCCCGATCAGGGATCAAACTCACATCCCCTGCATTGGCAAGCAGGTTCTTAACCACTAGACCACCAAGGGGTCCCCAGAGCTGTTTGTTATGTGCAATCAAGACATAACTTCCCTTAGGTTCTGACCCTTGGGGAAGGAGAGTGAGTCTAGTTCCTCCATTCCATGCCATCCCTTCAAATACATCAGGATCGCCATCTTCCTCCCAATCTTCTCTTCTCCATGTCAAATACCAGCTGGTCCCAGGCTGCTCCTGGCATGAATGTCTCTAAGGCCCTTCAGCTGCTGGAGACAGACATTAGTCTAAAGGAGCCTCATGTGTCCAGGGCTCCAGACAGAGCAGAGTCAACCTAGGGCTGCTGTACACCAGGAAGTGGGGACATGTGGCATCAGAGCCATGTGGGGCTGGAGGGCCTTTGTCTTCTTCATCTCTCTGTGTCTCCATGACTGGGACCCACGCTGCTATGATGGGGCCTACCCAGGACCCAACATTGGCTATGTGGGGATGTTTCTTCCTGCAGCAACGCTGACTCATATACCGTCAGCATATAATATATGTACAACTTATCTCACCAGTAGATCACATTCATAGATTTGCAGAATATTTCTATTACCATTCTAGGATGAAGTAGTTTGTCATTCTTACTGGTGGACTGAACCAAATCTAGAATTTCAGGTTGTTTTCTGATAGTATTGAAAATGTGTTTAAAATAATTAAATCTTTTCCACGTGGTGTCAAAAGAAAAGTCCAGCCAAATTGTTGTCCTGTGAAAGTATAGACTTCTACAAATAATATATGGGTTTCTTTTCTCCCCAGGGCTCCCTTCACATCCCAGACAACCTTGCTTCTACAACAGTTGAGAGAAGGAAGAAAAATCGTTTGGCGAAGAGAGTTTGGTCAGCCCTCCATCTCTGTCGGGGCCTGCTCGGGGAACCTACCGAGTTTCATTCCATGATCCCAAAGGCTATCATGTCCCCACATCCATACCCGAATGACCTGGAGGCCTCTGCCCACCTTCCAGCCTCCTTGGGGACAGTGAGCCTTTGTTTTTGTGAAGGAGAAAATTATGCTTAATGAGAGCACACACACCCTCAGCCTTCTCTGCCAGGGTCTCATCTTGTGGGACACAGTCAGGGTGGTGAAATGCAGTTGTCCTGGGCCCCCAGGAGCCCACTCACCTGAGGTCACAGCTCCCCCACAATCCCCATTCCTGCAGGTATCACCTCGGGTCCCCAGGTACCCTATCCTCCTGAAACTGGACTCCGTGGGACACGTTCGCAGGGAGTATTGGTAGCAACAAAACATAAGTCACTTGCTCTTCCTCCTTCCTCTGGAAGCAGCCAGAGTCAATTAGCTATCTAACTGACGTGCTGGAAATCACAACATGCTGAAATGTCTCATGGATGATTATCAAGGTCTCAACATCGGCTTTGTCAGGAAAACCCTGAACTTGCCAAGGGGACACCCAAGATGCCAGCCTCCCTGCCCCACTCACACATCCATTCTGTTTCCATAACAGCAAGTGTGATGGGGAAAAACTTTTATATTCTATTACAAGTTAATCACTAAAGGGGTGTTGCCTATAAGCTTAAATTACAAATAACAACTCATCTCTGGGAACCTGCCTCCCAGGTAATGAACATGAAGCTTCAATAAAAAAAAAAAATTTAATTAAAAATAAATACCTTTGTTTAGCTCACAGGAAACCTCCTGACTAGGCCCCACCTCCCAATGACTGCAGGAAATAAGAAACCAACATATCCCCTCCAGAGGCTGATGGGAACCAGGAAGTGTTTGACTTTAAGCCTCCCTTTTAGTATAAACGGAGCCTGAAGTCTTAACTCAGGCAAGATGGTTCTTTGGGGGGCGTGAGCTCGCTGTCTTCTCAGGCTGCTGGCTTTCCGAGTAAAGTCGTTATTCCTTGCTCCAACAACTCATCTCTGAATTAATGGCCTGTCGTGTGGTGACGAGCACACGCTCAGTCTCAGTAACACAAGGGCTGCAGAAACCAGCACCCTGGGCTCAATGTGAATTTGATCACAATTACATCTCTCACTGGTGCTTATAAGCAATGAGGACTCAGCATGTCGAGCACGTAAGGACAGGCTACTTGCTATGTTCCTATGTCCCGAAATAGGAAGGTTGCCCCAAAGACAAATACAGGGAGGAGGGTTCCCCGCCATCGTCCCTTGGGACCAGCCATCAGGAAGCTTTCAAAGCATCAACACACGTGTGTGTGGGCGGGTTCTGAAGCTGTGCCCCCCAGAATCCTTGTGCCACTCAGGACCCCTGGCATCTATAGAGCCGTGCCTGAGGGTGGTCTCCAGTCCTAAGTGGACTGACGTCCCATCCCATCATGAGGCCTGAATGCAAGGAACACTGCTACCTGTACCCCAGGGATGAGTTGCTTCAGCATGTTTGTGTATATAGTTACGTCTTTAGACTTGATTGAGGTCATTACAAGAAGCAGCTGAGTGAGAACGGCTTCTGCATTTGGGCAGATATCATTGTCAAGGGCAGGGCTCTATTTGTCACCCAGTGAGCCCAATAGAGGTCCCAGGGAAGATTTAATTTTTTTAATGAATATAATGCCACAGGGGAAAGGCCTTTGTGAAGACTGCAGGCTCCCCTCCTTCTAATAATGAATATTATGCAACCCAGTGGCTCCTAGGACGTTTAGAGCCGCCGTCAAGGATAAGCCTCAGAATGGTCAGCTTACTATATCTGCTTCCTTCTCCTTTGCAAGGTCTTGGGGGTTTTTGTTGTTGTTGCATTAACATTGCCATATATAAACCTAAACCAAATAATGTTATTTGGAAAGTACAGCAGATTCCAAGGTTTTTTGGAAGGAGATGGAGTATAAATAAATAGCGTAGATATTACTAGCTCCATAAATAAGCTTAGCCCTCCCTGTACATCTGTAGGAATCCCCTGAAGTTTCAGGTCTGGAGACACCATCACAGCAAAACGGGTGGTCCTCATTAATAAAAGTCACTAAGACATTTGCAAATCATAGAAATGTGGGGAGAAGGAAGTCCTGTTACCTGAACATAGGAACTCTGATTTTGTGGCTGGAGGCCAAACAGCAACAAGTCTCTTGAAAATGGCAATTTCCCCACCTAGTTCTGGGAAATGATGAAACAGGCTGCAGTACTTTCTCTAAGAAATATTTCCATTTTTTAAATTAATTTATTTGTTTTTTACTGACCATGCAGTGCAGCATGTGGTATCCTAGTTCCCTGGCCAGGGACAAACCTGCGCTTTGTGCAGTGGAAGCAGAGTCTTAACCATGGACCCCCAGGGAAATCCCAAGAAACATTTTCTTATAGAGAATATGCCTACTTCATCCCTCCCCAAAATACTCGTTTTTTGAAAATGGCTAGTTAGAAACTCTACATCGTCACTGACTGAAAATAAAAGTTTCTCAAAGAAAAGACTGACAGATATAGGGAACAAGCTAGTCATTAACCAGTGGCAAGGGGTAAGCGGGAGGACCAACACAGGGTAAGGAGGAAACAGACTTATTACAGGATTATATGAAATCAGGTGTATGAAACTTTTGAAAACTGTAAACCACTGTAGAATTTAAAGAATCTTTTCTTCAATTGAAAACTATAAAAAATGACTAAATAAAAAATATTTCCAGAAGGCAACCAGCACACTAAAGCAGAAGTCTCTTAGGTGATTAGAACTTTGTAGTTTCCCCTGTTTTCCGTGACACCACCTAATAACCAGGGGCTTCCCTGGTGGGTCAGATGGTAAAGAATCTGCCTGCAATGTGGGAGACCAGGGTTCAATCCCTGGGTGGGGAAGGTCCTCTGGAGAAGCAAAGGGCAACCCACTCCAGGATTCTAGCCTGGAGAATCCCATGGACAGAGGAGCCTGGCCGGCTACAATCCATGGGGTTGCAAAGAGTCAGACACGACTGAGTGAGTTTCACTTCACTTCACTTCACCTAGTAAGTGGGCTTCCCAGGGGGTGCTAATGGTAAAGAACCCACCTGCCAATACAGGAGACATAAGAGATGTGAGTTTGATCCCTGGGTTGGGAAGCTCCCCTGGAGGAGGGCAGGGCAACCCACTCCAGTATTCTTGCCTGGAGAATCCCCTGGTGGGCTACAGTCCATAGGGTTGCAGAGTTGGACACGACTGAAGCGACTTACGGTTTTTCCGGTGGATGTAAGTTTTTCCAGTGGATGTAAACTTACGGTTTTTCCAGTATGGATGTAAGAGTTGGACTATAAAGAAGGCTGAGCGCCGAAGAATTGATGCTTTTGAACTGTGGTGTTGGAGAAGACCCTTGAGAGTCCCTTGGACTGCAAGGAGATCCAACCAGTCCATTCTGAAGGAGATCAGTCCTGGGTGTTCATTGGAAGGACTGATGTCGAAGCTGAAACTCCAATACTTTGGCCACCTTATTCGAAGAGGTGACTCATTTGAAAAGACCCTGATGCTGGGAAAGATTGAGGGTGGGAGGAGAAGGGGACGACAGAGGATGAGATGGTTGGATGGCATTACCGACTAGATGGACATGGGTTTCGGTGGACTTCGGGAGTTGGTGATGGACAGGGAGGCCTGACGTGCTACGGTTCATGGGATCACAAAGAGTCAGGCACGACTGAGCGACTGAACCGAACTGAACTGAAACAACTTAGCACACACCCAATATCTCACCCATCATTAATCACATAAGGATCTTGGGAGAAGCCTAAAATTATCCCACCCCCAACTGAAGATATTTTCAGTTAAAGACAGGAGGAGGCTCCAAGAACCCTTCTTCATGGTGTTAAATGATCCTCGGTGTTCTGTTAGACAGCCAAGGGTTCTAAGCTACTCTGCCCTTAATTATGGAAAGTCCATTTTCTTCTTGGCCTCCATTTCCTTATCTTTGAAAACAGAGACACGTCTTGGATGATCTTAATGTCCTCTTTTATTTTGAGCCTGTTGCATCCTGGTGGAGCCAATCTTTCCTAGAATTGCCAGCAAGAGCCTCTCGCTTTCCTAAGGGGAGTAGTCAGCAATGTCCACCAGGGGGCGCCTGGTTCACTGCAAGCTGTGGCCTTGGGGTTCTGGTCACTCTGTGGGTGTCCAGAGCTGGGGTGACCCCAGCTTTCCCATCCAGCCCTGGAAGGATTCCAGGCATCTAGGGATGGAAGGTCCTCCTAGAGGGTTAGGCTAGAATGGCATCATCTCCTCTACTAACCTGTTTGGCCATTTATCTCCACCTCTGAACAGCTGGTCTGGACATCTGTATTTCTGAAATTTCTGGTATTTGGTAATTTGGGACCAGCTGCCTATGTGAGAAGCTTTTCAGTTCATTCACTTGTGATCCATCAGAAGCCAAGAATCTAGGAGCTTGTTGAAGCTGGGGGGGAAAAAAATCTGCCTCTTACCCTCAATCCCTGGGTGTTGAGATCTGGGCTCATGACCAGCACTTAGAGGGGGTGGTGATTTAGAGGGGTGGTGAAAGAGAGTCCTGGGCAATGGGAAGGGGGCAGGGGGCTGAGGACGGGGGTGTGTTGGTGCTGTTCTCCCAAGATGGCCTGAATGTCTCTCCACTCACGAAGGCTACAATCAACCCTGGATAAAATATGGGGCTTTGGCCCCTCTATCTGTAGCTGGAACTCAAGCCACATGGGAATTCTCCACGTATAAATACAATCAGACACAAGATTCCCTGTACTCCCAATGAAGTTTCTTGGATTCTTGGGACTGCTGTTTCTAAGGCTCTTGAAGAACTTTGCCAGCTCTGTAGAAGATGTTTCTTACAGATCGTTATTCCCTCAAAAATACATGTTGAAATTTCAGCCATTGGTGCCTGTGAATGTGATGTTATTTGGAAACAAAGTCATTGCAGATGGAACTGGTTAAGGCGAGGTCATTCTGTGGGTTTTCAATCCAGCATGCCTGCTCAGTTGTGTCTGAGTCTTTGCGACCCCATGGACTGTAGCCTGCCAGGTTCCTCTGTTCATGGAATTTTTTTCAGGCAGGAATACTGGAGTGAGTAGCCATTTCCTTCTCCAGGGGATCTTCCCGACCCAGGAACTGAACCTGGGTCTCCTGCATGGCAGGCAGATTCTTCACCATCTGAGCTACCAGGGAAGCTCTTGGCTCTTACTAAACTGAACAAAAGGTAGCCCTGCCTATTATCTGCAAACTTTCTCCATGGACTGTTTTTCAGTTAACCCCTGCCCTTCCAACATCACCAACATTTTCTTCTCTGTTTCTTCCATTGCTTCTAAACAAAGATTGAAACAAATAGTTAACCTTTATACATATTTTCTCTTCTTTCACTGTCAAAAATGTCAGTCTCTGGCCATCCTGGGTTGACTGGTGGCCCTACCAAAATTCACATCCACCTGGAACCTAAGAATGTGACCTTAGCTTTGAATAACAGTTTTTGCAGATGTAATTGGGCTTCCCAGGTGGCTCAGCAATAAAGAATCTGCCTGCAATGCTGGAGACACAGGAGACTCGGGTTCGACCCTTGGGTCAGGAAGATCCCGTAGAGGAGGGCATGGCAACCCACCCCAGTATTCTTGCCTGGAGAATCCCATGGACAGAGGAGACTGGTGGGCTACAGTCCATGGGGTTGCAAAGAGTCGGACACAACTGAAGCGACTGAGCACGCATGCACGCAGACGTTACTAAGGTAAGGGTCTCAAGATGACATCACCCTCACTGTGGATGGTGGTGAGCCTGAAGTCCAATGACAGGTGTCCCTGGAAGAGTCAGAAAGGGAAAGAGCACAAGGAGAGACACGGGGGAGAAGCCATGTATAGACAGAGGTGAAGGCTGAAGTAATGCATCCACAAGCCAAGGAGTGCCAGGGGCCACTGAGAGCCGAAAGAGGCAAGGAAGGACCCCTCCCTAAAGCCTTTAGGAGGAGCGTGGAGACTTCCTTGGTGGTCCAGTGGTTAAGAATCTGCCTTGCTATGCAGGGGATGCATGTTCGATCCCCAGTCAGTCAACAAAGATCCCAACACGCTGTGGAGCAGCTAAGCCTGAGCGTCATAACTATTGAGCCTGCGCCACAGCTAGAGAATCCCTGCATCCCAGTGAAATGTCTGGGTGCCACAACTAAGACCTGCTGCTGCCAAATATATAAATAATTTTTGTAAAAAGGACTGTTGCTTCTTGACACCTGAGTTTCAGACTTCTGGTCTCCGTAACCGTGAGAGGATAAATTTCTGTTGTATTAAGGCACAGTGGCTTGTGGCCATCTGTGCAGCCGCCCCAGGAACCTGATATGATCCAAGAAGGTTTACAGTTGCTGCTCCAAGGTAGACCACTTTCCTTCCTGAAACACTTCTCCACCTTGGCTGCAGAGACTATCCCCTCTCTTTTCCTTCCAGCACTAAACAAGCACTTGCCAAGCGCCTACTCTGTGCCAGGCACACTGCGGGGTCCAGGGCTGCGGCTGCTGTGACGGGTGGTCCCTGCCCCAGGGAGCTTAGGTTCCTCTGCCAGCACGCCTCTCCCTCCTTGGGTCCTCCTCCCACTAACCCGGGCGTCTTCCTTGCTCCCTCTGCCCCACAAAGCTTCTGTCACAGGAACAATCCCCGAATCTACAACTGTATCTTCTGCCTGTGTCTCCTAGCTTCCAGACCAGACCTGCCTCCTTCAGCTGCTCCGTGACTCCTCCTGGGGCCTCTGGAGATGGCAAATGCCCCCTTCCCTCTAAGCAGCTCTATCCCCATCTATATAACCCGGCGCTCCTGCAGAGTGCCCCATGGCCTGCAGGCAGGTACCTTGACACTCCTCCTGATGTCCCCACACCCAGGCCCGGCCCGGGCCTGCCCCGCCTCCTTCCCTCCCGCCCGCCCCCGGCTCATCCCTTATGGCCCCGTGTTCTCTGTGTGTCCCTCACGCAGACTAGGAGTCTGAACGCCTCACTGTCACAGGCAGGCCTCCCATCAAAGACCCCTGATGGCCCTGGCCTGACTCCAGAATACTGTCTGACTCCTTGGCGGGGGCAGCCACAGCCCTCCTTAACGGGAGCCTAGCAGACGTGCCCCTGAGGGCTTCCACCAACCTGGACCCTTCACATCCTTAAATACTCCTAGCCCTGTCCTCCCCCTGGCCTCCCTGCCCAGTGCTCTCTAGCTTCCCTCAATCCAGCCCTTCCAACCACTGGCCCAGCCACAAGCTGGCCTCCACAGGGGACGGCGTTCTTTCCTTCCCCGGGATGCTGGCATGGCCCTGGAGCAGGCTCTGACCTGTCATCTTGGCCACGTCCCATCTCCCACCTCCACCTTCTCTGACCTGAGCCTGGCGGGAGCCATGGCCACACCACCGCCCACCCCTCCCAGCCGCCCCTTCAGGAGTGGACCCAGCAACCAGCCTCAAGGTAGACCAGAGTCCCACCAAGAGCTGTGGAATCGGGACGGGCGAGTTCAGCTCTTGGGGCACATTTTATCTTCCTGCAAGCGAAGCATGATTCTTTTGAAGAAAGGTGGGTCCGCTGGTGAAGACTCCTTGCTTCCACTGCAGGGGGCACAGGTTCAATCCCTGGTTGGAGAACTAAGCTCCTGCACACCGCACCTTGTGGCCAAGATGGAAAGAAGGTGACAAGCTCCGTGTGAGGATGAGAACTGTCCCCAGCAGACAATTTCCTACCCTCATCACCTGGACTGTCAAAGACTGTACCCCTCACCCCAAGGCCCCCTGCTATGAGCTGAAATTCACATGAAGTCCTAACTCCCCAACCTCGGACTATGACTGTATTTGGACACGGAGTCATTGCAATTACACAGATGTCATTAACGAAGATGAGATCATCCTGAAGTGTGGGGGCCCTTAAT